>CM039676.1:483231661-488031661 GCA_022496015.1 Hordeum marinum | reverse complement strand
TGATGGAATCATTTGAAAATAAAGTGAATCAGGTACTACTGCTGAATATCCTTGTTTGGTTCTTCCTTCATCAGTTTCTTATGGTAGACTTGTTTTGACATATCCATTTTCCATGCTAGGTTCTTAACAAGGCTCGTGATGTTTCTGGGAGTAGTGCTCAGCAGAGTTTGTCTGAGAGCAACAATTTGAAAGCTATGGTCACTGCAGGCTCAAAAGGCAGTTTCATTAATATTTCGCAGATGACCGCTTGCGTCGGACAGCAGAATGTTGAGGGCAAGAGGACCCCATTTGGTTTTGCTGGTCGTACATTGCCCCACTTCACGCAAAATGACGACAGCCCCGGAAGCCGTGGATTCGTGGAGAACTCTTACCTTCGAGGCCTGACACCACAAGAATTCTTCTTCCATGCCATGGGTGGTAGAGAGGGTTTGATTGATACTGCTGTGAAAACTTCCGAGACTGGATATATTCAGCGGAGGCTCGTGAAGGCTATGGAGAACATCATGGTAAAATATGATGGTACCGTGAGAAACTCCCTGGGTGATGTCATTCAGTTCTTGTATGGGGAAGATGGCATGGACGCTGTTTGGATTGAACCACAGAAATTGGACTCCCTGGGGATGAAAAAGGCAGAGTTTAACAATGTATTTCGTTATGAAATGGATGATGAGAACTGGAGGCCCACCTACATGTCGCCTGAAGATGCTGATGTTTTGAAGACCGTTCCTGAAATCAGAACTGTGTTTGAGGTAGAGTTTCGGAAATTAGAAGCTGACAGATTACAGCTTGGGACTGAAATTGCCACAACTGGCGACATTACATGGCCTATGCCTGTCAACCTCAAGCGGCTTATCTGGAATGCTCAAAAGACTTTCAAGATTGATTTGAGAAGACCTTCTGACATGCACCCAATGGAAATTGTGGAAGCAATGGATAAGCTACAAGAAAGACTCAAGGTTGTCCCAGGAGACGATGCCATGAGCATCGAGGCTCAGAAGAACGCTACTCTGCTCTTCAATATCCTGCTCCGTAGCACATTTGCTAGCAAGAGGGTCTTGAAAGAATACAGGCTCACAAGGGAATCTTTTGAATGGGTCATCGGTGAGATCGAATCGAGATTCATCCAGTCTTTGGTAGCTCCTGGTGAAATGATTGGATGTGTGGCTGCACAGTCCATTGGGGAACCAGCAACTCAGATGACGCTGAATACTTTCCATTATGCTGGTGTTAGCGCAAAGAATGTCACCCTTGGTGTCCCCAGGTTACGGGAGATCATTAACGTCGCAAAGAAGATAAAGACCCCCATTGCTGTCTGTTTTCCTAAAGCCTGAGGTGAGCAAGAAGAAAGAATTGGCCAAGAATGTCCAGTGTGCCTTGGAGTACACTACGCTACGCAGAGTGACCCATGCCACCGAGATATGGTATGACCCTGATCTTCTAGGAACCACCATTGAAGAGGATGTGGAATTTGTCAAGTCATATTATGAAATGCCTGATGAGGAGATTGACCCGGATAAGCTGTCTCCTTGGCTGCTGCGTATCGAACTGAACCGTGAGATGATGGTCGATAAGAGGTTGAGCATGGCTGAAATTGCTGAGAAGATTAAACATGAATTTGATGACGATTTGTCATGCATATTCAACGATGATAACGCGGATAAGCTCATCCTTTGTATCCGCATTAAAAATGATGACGAAGCTCCAAAACAGGATGAGGATGATGATGTCTTCCTCAAGAAGATTGAGAGTAACATGTTGACTGAGATGGCCCTTGGAGGCATTCCAGATATTAGCAAGGTCTTCATAAAAGAGAGGAAGGTGACTAAATTCGATGAAAATGACGGTTTCACTAAAAAAGCAGATAATGAAGAAAAAAACGGAGAGTGGATGCTTGATACAGAAGGTGTAAACCTCTTGGCTGTGTTGTGCCACGAGAATGTTGATGCTACGAGGACAACGAGTAACCATCTGATCGAAGTGATTGAGGTTCTTGGGATCGAGGCTGTCCGCAGGTCTCTCTTGGATGAGCTGAGGGTGGTGATATCTTTTGATGGATCTTATGTGAACTACAGGCATCTGGCTATTCTCTGTGATACCATGACATACAGAAGTCACCTGATGGCTATTACTAGGCACGGCATAAACCGTAATGACACGGGGCCTCTCATGAGATGCTCTTTTGAAGAAACGGTGGATATCTTGCTTGATGCTGCCATGTATGCGGAATCCGATCACCTGAGAGGCGTCACTGAGAACATTATGCTCGGCCAGCTTGCTCCTATTGGCACAGGAGGCTGTGGGTTGTACCTGAATGACAAGATGCTGCAGGAGGCCATTGAGCTTCAACTCCCAAGTTTTGTTGAAAGCCTGGACTATGGCATGACGCCAGCACCTTCACCCATCTCTGGAATGATGTCACCGCCGCTGAGTCCAAATTTCCGGGCTTCCCCTGTTACAGATCATGCTCTTCAGTTCTCTCCATATGTTGGGGGCATGCCATTCTCACCGGTCCCATCAAACTACAGCACATCCTCTGTGGGTGCTTACTGTCCATCTTCTCCGGTGTTCAGCACAGGCCAAGGAGGACATGGCTACAGTCCCGTCTCTCCAGTATACTCACCAATATCCCCTATCTACAGCCCCACAACTCTGAGCTACACCCCCACATCGCCCATCCATAGTCCAGCATCGCCAGTTTTTAGTCCGACATCTCTTCAATACAGCCCGACGTCACCAGTTTATAGCCCGACATCTCTTAAATACAGCCCGACGTCGCCTGTTTATAGCCGGACATCTCTATCATACAGCCCAACGTCGCCATCTTATAGCCCAACATCTCATGCATACAGCCCGACGTCGCCATCTTATAGCCCAACATCACCAGTTTATAGCCCGGCGTCTTTTTCATACAGCCCGACATCGCCATATTATAACCCAACATCGCCATCATACAGCCCCACTTCGCATTCACACAGCCCTACTTCGCCTGGTTACAGCCCGACATCGCCCTCGTACAGCCCTACTTCACCAAACTACAGCCCTACATCCCCTGCATATAGTCCTACGTCACTGAGCTACAGCCCGACTTCACCTTCATACAGCCCTACGTCGCCCTCTTACAGTCCTTCACGTGCTTATTCTCCAAGCAGCCCAATGGTGATGAGTCCGTACAGTCAGCTTCCTCCAAATTACAGGTATTCATTCTGTTCATAGCTTTGGCATCTGACCATACATGCATGTCTGTGCTTATTATGCTTACATCTCTGTTTCCCCAGCCTTGCCTCACCGACTTACTCGCCCACCTCACCATCATATGATGCACAACCAAGCCCATCATACAGCCCGACAAGGTGAGGCTATTCTAATTGATCAGCATCCTTATTTTTTAACTTAAAAGTATGCTGTTATTGTGACAATCAAGACATGGGTTTCCTAACGCATTGCCTGAGTGTTGCAGCCCACACACTGCCTCTGGAGGACCTAGCCCAGATTACAGCCCAACTTCCCCCAACTACAGGTCTGCATCAAGTTAATCTAATCTGCCCATGACTGATGAAAGTGCACCATTTGCTCTTCTGACAATTGCAACTTTCATCGTGCAGCCCCAGCGCAAGCTACTCCCCGTGATCCACCGAGCCACACACTAGTGACAAGGACGACGACAAGACTGCTCCTTGAAGCCACTGGCTTGTGAAAATGGCTGCTGACTGATGCAGAACCGCGCACTGACACACTAACATATTCTTGTTTCCTTGTATGTCTCTGAAACAAGCCTTATTTTTTCCACTGCGCTTCTAAATGCAGCATTCCACTAGTGTTTATGTACGATCCATGTTATATGAGTGGCTCAGTGGCCACTGCTGGGCTGTTCAGAATAGTCAAGCCTGTAATGATGTGTTCTCCACAGAAATATAATGCTAATGTTCCCATTGGAGCTTAGCCTTCTTATATGTCAAAGTTAATGCAGCGACGAAGTGAGTAAATGCTAAGACACTGTCCGTCGCTGCATTAACTTAGTTGTTGAATACATCGAAGTCGGGTAAGAGAGAATGAAAAGTTTACTCTTGCAAGAAAAAAAATGGTACCTCACTTCCAGTGTTAGCAGAAACAACTTGTAGGAGCAAGTCAGCGTACATGGCTGTCATCAACTGACAAAAAGGGCAACACCAGCAGCCGCTGCTTCTTGTCCAATCTATAGTCAGCGTATACTACCTGGCTGCCGCTGCATACGCTGAGTTAACTAACTTTTTGATGCCACAGAAAATTACATCCATCAACTGTTACTACCTGCATTTGCTGCATCAGAACATAAGATGGAAAGTTCAAATCATACACACGTACACAGAGCTATGCCACTGTAATTTGTAAGACAGGTGTTATTGGCAGATGCATTCATATCATGGAAAAGGCTATTATGCCTTTTGACATTCCCATAGTTAAGACATTCAGATAATAATAATCTAAATTAGATGTCCATGTGGGTCTTTGTTTAGCATGCTTCACCTTTTACAGAGTGTCTTGCTTGTACCAGAAGTACATTCTTACAGAACAGAGCACTGCACTGGAAAATTCGTGCTATATTAAAAGAAATTCTTGATTGCCTGCTTCAGTTTCATGATTGTACGGAAGTTATACTTTCAGATGTCTTAAAGTAGACCATACACTAAGAGCTCAGATGCGCTAAAGTAGACCTGATCATAGATAAAGTTGTCCAAAAGTTTCTGGTGACTGTCCAAAAGTTAATGATTAGCCAAATAAACAAGTTCTAGAATATCCTACCAGCAAGTTCAAACAGTATAGCTGGATCACATTACCTGCTAAGAATCCTCTGAAGCTTAGTTCAAAAGCCTCCTACCACAACCAGGCATATTGTGAATGTAGCCATTGCAGACAGAACTTTAAAGATTGTAATCCTAGCATCCCACATTCTTACTCTTCTCCAACCAAACATATTCAACCTTACCCAATGAAGAATATGTCAAGAACTAGTGGTATTGGGACTTGAAATATATATTTTTGGGATGATTGCAGACAATTCTGATCACAATAGCATCTCTTATATAAGGTCAGTTAGGATACAGAAGCTGGTGTTCTAATTTTTACGTGAGCGTAACCAACTCTGGTAACATTAGTGTTGCAGCCTCTGAGTAATCTGAAGAAATATTCAGCATCATTATCTTCATTCTGTGAGCAACATGACAGATGTATGATGCTTCTTAAGCATGTCATTACTTAATGAGGTGTGCACCTCTCTTCCCTCATCTGGTCCATCAGTTCAAAATCCTTTTCTAGTATGTTCTTATCCTCAAATCCCTTCAACGATGCAGGAACATGCTTCTCCCTCATCTTATCAAATATTAGTTCAATGGCTGAATGAGTATCTCCGCTCCTGCAGACAAAGTCAATCAAAGTATTGTATATCACTGTGTTGGGCTGAGTACCAAAGGTGACCTCAGAAGGCCGACAACCATCATGTTCCCCAATAACTCATCCACAGCCGAGAAAAATGACCTACTTTGCACAAACCAGACAACAAGGTATTGTAGGTGTACACCAAGCCACTGATAAGCCTCTGTTACCTCTTCCTCTTGCTAAATCCACCAATCGAAATATTGTACGCCTTTGCATCAGCCTGAAACCCTGCCTTCATCATCAACGACGCCATGGAGGGAGCAAGCCTCCATCAATCATTGTGCTTGTGTCAATCCCAATATCATGGTAAAATGCATGTTCATCCACCATCTCATGGAACAAACCCAATCCATGGCTACACCTACACATTGGTATTGGGGAGGAAAGCCCCAACCAGAGTGCTGCAGGTCACGGCATTGCCGCTGGCTTCAGGCCAAGCTGTCCTTTTCTCCTTGATGAAGAAGTCAGGAGCGTCACCAATCCTCCCGCTCTTGCACATTCCATCAATGACCGTGTTCAGAATGACTGAAAACATCCGAGCGAACGCGCGAGTTTGGGCCGGGCATTCCATCGAGCACCCTGAGCGCGCGCCGGCTTTGCAGAGCCCGTTGGAGAGTGTGCGGTACGAAACGACGCCGGGATGGACGGCGGCGTTGCGCGAGGAGCTGGGTTGTGCCAGGTAGGTCGAGTAGGCGGGCAAGCGCGGCCGAGAGAGAGTAGAACGCAGAGGTGACCGGCGCGGAGGAATCCGGCTGCCTGACCGGGGGAAGAGTGGGGGCGCGAAAGAAGCCTGGAGAGGAGTCGCACGGAGGGGGGGGGGGGGGGGGGGGGCGGGAGGCGGTGGCACTCGGGGAACGAGAGGAAGAGCGCGAGGGAGGGGAGGGTAAGAGCGTGGGAGGGCGCGCGCGGCGAGGAGGGGGTAGAGCGCGGCGGCAAGGGAGTGTGGTGAGAGAGAGAGAGGAGGAGGAGGCCGAGGGGGCGGGCGCAGAGAGGAGGACGGCGGTGATGGGGTCGGAGTCTGGTGACCGCCGCTGCGAGACGCCGGAGGGACTGCAGCCATGGTTGGCCGGCCGTGGGGATGGTCGAAGGTGTCCACTCCAGCGGCGACTCTGGAACTCAGCGAGCGCGACGACACGAAATCGCAGCGGGCTGGCTACTTACAAGTAGGGCACTGCTCTGCGTGCGCCGGCGCAACAGTTCGTCCGGACACCACGCAACCGTTTGATTTTGTTAGGTTTGACCGTATAACAAATCTCGAACCACCGCCGCCGGCCGCACTCGCCATGGATGCCGATGTAGCAAATCTTGAACAACCGCCGGCGGTTGCCATCCTCGCTCCTCCCTCATCGCCGGTCACCATCGGTTGCCGCCCTTGTCGCTAGTCGTCACCGGTCGCGGCCTGCGTTTCTCAGCAGACTCCAAGCATGCAACAACGGGCGCTCGTGGTTGCAGCTCCGAGGGACATAGCCACAAACTCCGGTGGTGCTGGCTGCCGACCGCAGCTCCGGTGGCCGCCGGCCGCCACATCTACCGTCGAGCTCGCGTTGTATCTCGCCATGTACCCGCCCGAGGCTCGTGCTGGTTCCAACAAAAAATCTCCGGTGGTCAGTTGAAGCAAAACTGAAAGCCGGTTCCAGCATAAAAAAAATATGGTTGTAACAAAAATTGATGGTCCATTAAAACGACGTGCGGGGTCCTCGTCGGCCACACTTCCTTGTCAATGGGTTGTAGCAAATCTGAGAGTTGGTTGTAGCAAACTTCAAAACGGTTGTAACAACAAAAAACATCGTCATCGTCGACAAACACAGTCGTGCATGCATGTAGCAAAAAAGTCACCGGTGGTAGCAAAAACAGGCTACGGTTGTAGCAAAAAAGTCGCTTGTTCCAGCAAACCAAAAACTCTTGTGACAGCAAAACATGCACAAGTGAGCGTTGCTTCCAGGAAATAAAAAGACTAGTAGTAGCAAAAATTGACAATGGTTCCAGCAAACAACAAAACGGTGGAAGCACCAGAGGCGTCGTCTTCATCACCCAGAAAACTGCTGCTCACCCATGGCCTCCGCCGCCGCCGGTTGCAGCACCGCCTCCACCACACTGACTCGTCGGACTGCGTTGCTGGTGTAGGCGACCAAGGTGTTGCAACCAACAAGCCCAGGAGCTACTACCCAAGCCACGAGAAACAGAAAAAGAGATAGAGGAGGAAGGAGCCACGCGAGCGCCGCAACGTTGGGAGGTGAGCACAACGTCGAGAAGCCACTCGCCGGAAAAGATTTCCGTGTGCGGGCTGACCATGGCCGGGGTTCGTAGGTGGAGATGTGAATAGAGAGAGAGAGACAGAGGGATAAGTGTGTGGTATGGATACGAAACGAAGAGAGGAGGAAGGAGATAAGACAGGAAAAAAGGGAAAGAAAAAGGAACCCTGCGATTAAGTGGGATCGAACGTCGCTGATCGGACCGGCGCACACTTCGGCCGGCGTCCTGGCTGGAAACGTTTCCCTTACAAGTAAGAGCGTCTGCAGCCGTTCGGCCCTACGGGTCCGAAATAGCGCCCCCTCGGAGCCGCGCTATAATCGGTTTTGGGGGCTTGGGTTTCTAGCCGCCGCTCCAAGGTCGATGATTTCGGCCCAGTATCGGTGTAGATTAGGCCCAAATTCGATTCAAATTCATCGCTTATTCGGCATAACTTTAACAAATTCGACGTTCTTTCGGCATAAATTCAACAAAGACGACACTCTTTCCGCATAAATTCAACAAAAAACTAAATGTTTATGTTAAAGTTCAGCACAGAAATTAATACAAATCAAATAATTCAACGAAGCAAGCTCATAATTCCAACATAAATTAAAACAAATTGAACTAGGCGTTGTCCTTGAGTCTCCATAGGTGCTTCACTAGATCGTCTTGCAGTTGTTGATGTACATGTGGGTCTCGGATCTCCTGGCGCATATTGAGGTATGCAGCCCATGTTACCGATACCTGGTGATCAACAATTGCAAGAGGTCCCTACCTGTAATATGGTTCAGTGTCAAACATTGATACTTCCTGCTCGCTCTCAATGATCATGTTGTGCAAGCAGACACAACAATTCATGATCTTCCACATCTACGATTTTGACCAGGTGAGAGCGGGGAACCGGACAACAGCAAATCGAGATTGGAGCACACCAAATGCTTGCTCGACATCTTTCCTGCAACCCTCCTGACACTTAGTAAAATGTGCCTTCTTTAGCGACATAGATTTTGAGATAGTCTTCACAAATGTGGACCATCTCGGGATAGATACTATCTGCTAGATAGTATCCCTTGTTGTAGTGGCGCCCATTGACCTCGAAGTTCACCGGAGGAGCATGACCTTCAACAAGCTTGGCGAAGACATTCGAGCACTTCAATACGTTGATGTCATTGTGAGTGTTGGAAATATGCCCTAGAGGCAATAATAAATTAGTTATTATCATATTTCCTTGTTCATGATAATCGTTTATTATCCATGCTATAATTGTATTGATCGGAGACTTAAATGCATGTGTGGATACATAGACAAAACCATGTCCCTAGTATGCCTGTAATGGACTAGCTCGTTGATCAAAGGATGGTTAAGGTTTCCTAGCCATGGACATGAGATATCATTTGATAACGGGATCACATCATTAGGAGAATGATGTGATGGATAAGACCCAAACTACAAACATAGCATATGATCGTGTCAGTTTATTGCTACTGTTTCTGCATGTCAAGTATATGTTCCTATGACCATGAGATCATGCAACTCACGGATATCGGAGGAGTGCCTTGTGTGTATCAAACGTCGCAACATAACTGGGTGACTATAAAGGTGCTCTACAGGTATCTCCGATGGTGTCTGTTGAGTTGGCATGGATCGAGACTGGGATTTGTTACTCCGTGTGACGGAGAGGTATCTCAAGGCCCACTCGGTAATACAACATCACAACAAGCCTTGCAAGCAATGTGGCTAAGTGTTAGTCACGGGATCTTGTATTACGGAACGAGTAAAGAGACTTGCCAGTAACGAGGTTGAACTAGGTATGGAGATACCGACGATCGAATCTCGGGCAAGTAACATACCGAAGAACAAAGGGAACGTTATACGGGATTAACTGAATCCTTGACATAGAGGTTCGACCAATAAAGATCTTCGTAGAATATGTGGGAACCAATGTGGACATCCAGGTCCCGCCATTGGTTATTGACCGTAGAGGTGTCTCGGTCATGTCTACATAGTTCTCGAACCCGCAGGGTCTGCACACTTAAGGTTCGGTGACGTTTCGGTAGTGTAGAGTTATGTATGGTGGTGACCGAAGTTTGTTCGGAGTCCCGGATGGGTCCCATACGTCACGAGGATCTCCGGAATGGTCCGGAGGTAAAGATTCATATATAGGAAGTCCCAGTTTGGTTTCCGGAAAAGTTTCGGGCTCATCGGTAGTGTACCGGGAGTGCCGGTAGTGTACCGGGAGACCTCCGGGAGGGGTACTTCGACCCCAAGAGGTCCATGGGCTGTGGGAGAGTATTAACCAGCCCTTAGTGGGCTGGGAAAACATCCACAAAGGCCCATGGCGCAGGAGAGAAAGTCCTAAAGCAAAAAGTGGAAAATCAGCCAATAGGAGGCAATCCTACTCCAACTAGGATTGGAGGTGAAGTAGGATTGCTCCCACCTCCTATTTCGGCCGACCCAAAGGCCTTGGCTGCCTCTCCTCTCCTCTCCTCCTATATATACTAGTGGATTGGGTGGTTTTTGCACAGAATTTCCGGCCACGTGCTACCCGTTACACCGGTGCATAGTTTCTCCTCTAGATCGGTTTTCTGCAGCGCTTAGGCGAAGCCCTGCCGAAATTGCTCCACCACCATCACCGGAGATCCGTCACGCTGCCGGTGAACTCTCTCTCCTCTCCACCTCCTCTCGCTAGATCGAGACAGTGGAGATCGTCATCAAGCTGCACGTGTGCTGAACGCGGAGGTGCCGTCCGTTCGGCGCTAGATCAGAAGGACCGTGATCGAGATCGCGAGACGGTTCGTGATGTGATCACGGAACGGATTGTGATGAGTTCACGAGACAGATCGTGATCAAGATCGTGAGACGGATCGTGATGAGTTCGCGGGACGGATCATGATGTGTTCGCGGGACGGTTCGTGATTGGATCGCGGGACGCTCGGCGATTTGGATCGCGAAGAAGTTCGACTACACCAACCGCGTTTCTTAACGCTTCCCGCTTAGCGATCTACAAGGGTACGTAGATGCACTCTCCCTCTCGTAGATGCTCATCACCATGGATAGGTTTGCGTGTGCGTAGGAAAATTTTTGTTTCCCATGCGACGTTCCCCAACAGTGGTATCAGAGCTAGGTTGATGGTTCGATGAGATCTTGAGTAGAACACAAAAGGTTTGTGGGCGTTGATGCTTAGATTGCTTCCTCCCTTGGTCGGATTTTTGGTTCAGCGGGATTGTGAGATGAAGCGGCCCGGACCAACATTACTCATACGCTTACGAGAGACCGGTTCCCTCGACGCAACTTGTTGCTTAGATGGCTTGCGGGTGACAGTTTCTCTCACTTTAGTTGGATCGGATCCGACAAAGGCGGTCCTTGAGAAGGTTGAAAAGCAATCTATGTATCACCGTTGTGGTTTATGCGTAGGTGAGAATCGTTCTTGCTAGATACCCATAGCAGCCACATAAAACATGCAACAACAATTAGAGGACGTCTAACTTGTTTTTGCAGGGTATGTTGTGATGTGATATGGCCAATTACATGATGAGATATATGTGATGTATGAGATGATCATGTGATGTATAGAATTTCACAACTTGCATGTCGTTGAATACGACAACCGGCAGGAGCCATAGGGTTGTCTTTAATTATTGTATGACATGTGTGTCAATCATTAAGCGCTATGTAATGCTTTACTTTATCGCTACGGTAGCAATAGTAGTAGAAGCATGCAGGGCGTGACAACCCCGATGGCGACACGTTGATGGAGATCAAGATTATGGAGATCATGGTGTCGTGCCGGTGACGATGGAGATCATGCCGGTGCTTTCTAGATGGAGATCAAAAGCACAAGTTCATGGCCATATCATGTCACTTATGATTTGCATGTGATGTTAATCCTTTTTATGCACCTTGTTTTGCTTAGGACGACGGTAGCATTATAAGGTGATCCCTCACTTAATTTCAAGATAAATTGTGTTCTCCCCGAGTGTGCACCGTTACGAAAGTTCGACGTGTTGAGACACCACGTGATGATCGGGTGTGATAGACTCTACGTTCACATACAACGGGTGCAAGCCAGTGTTGCACATGCAGAACACTCGGGTTAAACTTGACGAGCCTAGCATGTACAGACATGGCCTCGGAACACAAGAGACCGAAAGGTCGAACATGAGTCATATAGTAGATATGATCAACATGATGATGTTCACCATTGCAGCCACCTCAACTCACGTGATGATCGGACTTGAGTTGGTGAATTTGGATCATGTATCACTCGAATGATCGGAGGGATGTCAATTTGAGTGGGAGTTCTTATGTAATATGATTAATTGAACTCATTATCATGAACATAGTCAAAGTGTCTTTGCAAATTATGCTGTAGATTACTAGCTCGCACTATAGCTCCCTTGTATTTTTATATGTTCCTAGAGAAATAGAATTGAAAGATGTTGGTAGCAAAATTGCGGACTGGGTCCGTGATCTGAGGATTGTCCTCATTGCTGCACAGAAGGCTTATGTCCTTAATGCACCGCTCGGTGCGCCACCCCATCTAGCGTCATCTGTAGATGTTGTGAACATCTGACAGGCACGTTTCGATGACTACTTGATAGTTTAGTGCGTCATGCATTACGACTTAGAATTGAGGCTCCGAAACGTTTTGAACGTCACGGAACATATGAGATGTTCTAAGAACTGAGATTGTGATCTCAGGCTCATACCCGAGTTGCGAGATATAGGATCTCCAACGAGATTCTTTGCCTACAAGATGAAAGAGAATAGCTCAATCATTGAGCATGTGCTCAGACTGTCTGGGTACTAAAATTGCTTGAATCGAGTGGGAGTTGATCTTCCAGATAAGATAGTGATTGATGTAGTTCTCCAAGTCACTGTCACTGAGCTACTAGAACTTGGTGATGAACTATAAAATGCCAGGGAAAGAAATGTTGATCCCTGAGCTGTTCACGATGTTTGACACCGCGAAGGTAGAAATCAAGAAGGAGCGTCAAGTGTTGATGGTTAATCAAACCACTAGTTTCGAGAAGGGCAAGAGCCAGGAGGGAAACTTCATGGATAGCAAGTCAGTTGCTGCTCCAGTGAAGCAACCCAAAGTTGAACTCAAACCCGAGACTAAGTGCTTCTGTTATGAGGTGAGCGGTCGCTGAAGCGGAACAAACCCTAGATACTTGGTAGATAAGAAGGCTGGCAACATTGATAGAAGTATATTTGATATACGAGTTATTAATGTGTACCTTGCTAGTACTCTTAGTAGCACCTGGGTATTGGATACCGGTTCGGTTGCTAAATGTTAGTAACTCGAAATAAAAGCTACGGAATAAACGGAGAACTAGCTAAGGGTGAGGTGACGATATGTGTTGGAAGTGTTTCCAAGGTTGATGTGATCAACATCGCACGCTCTCTCTACCTTCAGGATTAGTGACGAACCTAAATAAATGTTATTTGGTGTTTTGCGTTGAGCATGAACATGATTAGATCATGTTTATTGCAATACGGTTATTCATTTAAGTTAGAGAATAATGGTTATTCTGTTTACATGAATAATACCTTCAATGGTCATGCACCCAGTGAGAATGGTTTGTTGAAATCTTGATCGTAGTGGTACACATGTTCATAACATTGATGTCAAAAGATACAAAGTTAATAATGATAGTACCACATACTTGTGGCACTGCCGCTAAATGTCATATTGGCATAAAGCGCATGTAGAAACTCCATGCTGATGGATATTTGGACTCATCCGATTTCGAATTGGTTGAGACATGCGAACCATGCCTCTTGGGCAAGATGACTAAAAGACCCCGTTGGATGGAGCGGGCAAGTGATTCATTGGAAATGATACATATTGATGTATGCAATCTAGTGAGTCTTGTAGCGTGCAGTGGATATCGTTATTTTCTTACCTTCACTGATGATTTGAGTAGATATAGTGTATATTTACTTAATGAAACACAAGTCTGAATCGTTTGAAAGATTCAAGCAAATTCGGAGTGAAGTTTAAAGATCATCGTGACAAGAAGATAAAAATGACCGCTATATGATCGTGGAGGTGAATATCTGAGTTACGAGTTTGGCATACAACTTAAGACAATGTGAATTTTGTTTCACAACTAACGCCACCTGGAACACCATGGTGTGATGGTGTGTCCGAACATCATAGTCATGCTCTATTGATATAGTGCATACTGTGATGTCTCTTATCGTTTTACTACTATAATTTTTGGGGTTATGCATTAGAGACAACTACATTCACTTTAAATAGGGCATCCTCTAAATCTGTTGAGATGACACCGTGTGAATTATGGTTTGATAGAAACCTAAGCTGTCATTTCTTAATATTTGGGGCTGTGACACTTGTGTGGAAAATGTTTTCACCTAATGAGGTCGAACCCAAGGCGGACAAATGCATCTTCATAGAATACCCTAAGATCAGTTGGGTGAACCTTCAATCTCAGATCCTAGTGCAAAGTGTTTGTTTCTTAAACAGATCCTTTCTCGAGGAAATGTTTCTCTCGGAAGAATTGAGTGGGAGGAAGATAGAACTTGATGAGGTTGTTAAACCTTTGTTCAACCAGAGAGTAGCGCAGCGCAGAAAGATGTTTCTGTGAAGCCTACGTTAGTTGAAGAGGAAGTTAATGATGATGATCATGAAGCTTCAGGATCAAGTTACTATCAAACTTCATGGGTCGACAAGGATGTGTACTGCTCCTAAGTGGTACGGCAACTCTGTCTTGGAGATCATGTTGTTGGCCAACGATGAACCTACGAGATATGGAGAAGCGATGATGGGCCCGGATTCTGACGAATGGTTAGAGGCCATGAAATCCGAGATAGGATCCATGTATGAAAACCAAGTATAGACTTTGGTAGGCTTGCTCGTTAGACGGCAGGTCGTTGAGTACAAATGGACCTTTAGAATGAAGACAGACACTGATGGTGAATGTCACCATTTGTAAAGCTCGACCTGTTGCAAAGTTGTTTGTGACAAGTTCAAGGAGTTGACTGCGATGAGGCTTTCTCACTCGTAGCGATGCTAAAAGTCTGTTGGAATTATGTTAGCAGTTGCTGCATTTTCAATTATGAAATCTGGCAGATGGATGTCAAAACATCGTTTCCTTAACGGTTTACTTAAGGAAAGGTTGTATGTGATACAACCAGAAGGTTTTGTCAGTCCTAAGGATGCTAAAAGATGAGCAAGCTTCAGTGATCCTTCTATGGACTGAAGCAAGCATCTCGGAGTTGGAATATACACTTTGATGACGTGATCAAAGTTTCTGTAGTTTATACAAAGTTTACGAGAAACTTGTATTTGCAATAAAGTGAGTGGGAGCACTGTAGAGTTTCTGATAAGTATATGTGGTTGACATATTGTTGATCGGAAATAAGGTTGTTTGAAAAGTGTTTTTCAAAGGAAGACCTGGATAAAGCTACCTAATTGTTGAGCATCAAAATCTATAGAGATAGATCAAGATGCTTGATGAGACTTTCAATGAGTGCATACCTTGACAAGATTTTGAAAGAGTTCAAAATGGATCGGCCAGAGAAATAGTTCTCGTCTGATTTGTAAGGTGTGAAGTTGAGTGAGACTCAAAGCTCGACAACGGCAGAAGAAAGAGAAAGGACAAACGTCGTCCCCTATGCCTTAGCCATAGGCTCTATATTATGCCATGCTGTGTACCGCACCTGTGTGTGCCTTGCCATGAGTCTGTCAAGGGGTACAAGAGTGATCGAGGAGTGGATCACTGGACAGCAGTCGGAATTATCCTTAGTAACCAGAGGACTAAGAAAATGTTTCTTGATTATGGAGGTGATAAAGAGTTCGTCGTAAAGAGTTACGTCGATGCAAGCTTTAACACCTATCCGGATGACTAGTAGTAGCAATGTGGATACGTATAGTGGAGCAGCCATTTGGAAATAGTACCAAGTGGAGTGTGGTAGCAGTGTTTACGGTTTGACATAGAGATTTGCAAAGTACACATGGATCTGAATATTGCAGACCCGTTGACTATAAGACCTCTCTCACATGCAAAGCATGATCGAGCCCCAGAACTCATTGGGTGTTAGATTCATAACAATGTGAATCACATGGTGATGTGAACTAGATTATTGACTCTAGTGCAAGTGGGAGACTGTTGGAAATATGCCCTAGAGGCAATAATAAATTAGTTATTATCATATTTCCTTGTTCATGATAATCGTTTATTATCCATGCTATAATTGTATTGATCGGAGACTTAAATGCATGTGTGGATACATAGACAAAACCATGTCCCTAGTATGCCTGTAATGGACTAGCTCGTTAATCAAAGGATGGTTAAGGTTTCCTAGCCATGGACATGAGATGTCATTTGATAACGGGATCACATCATTAGGAGAATGATGTGATGGATAAGACCCAAACTACAAACATAGCATATGATCGTGTCAGTTTATTGCTACTGTTTTCTGCATGTCAAGTATATGTTCCTATGACCATGAGATCATGCAACTCACGGATATCGGAGGAGTGCCTTGTGTGTATCAAACGTCGCAACGTAACTGGGTGACTATAAAGGTGCTCTACAGGTATCTCCGATGGTGTCTGTTGAGTTGGCATGGATCGAGACTGGGATTTGTTACTCCGTGTGACGGAGAGGTATCTCAGGGCCCACTCGGTAATACAACATCACAACAAGCCTTGTAAGCAATGTGGCTAAGTGTTAGTCACGGGATCTTGTATTACGGAACGAGTAAAGAGACTTGCCAGTAACGAGGTTGAACTAGGTATGGAGATACCGACGATCGAATCTCGGGCAAGTAACATACCGAAGAACAAAGGGAGCGTTATACGGGATTAACTGAATCCTTGACATAGAGGTTCGACCGATAAAGATCTTCGTAGAATATGTAGGAACCAATGTGGACATCCAGGTGCCGCCATTGGTTATTGACCATAGAGGTGTCTCGGTCATGTCTACATAGTTCTCGAACCCGCAGGGTCTGCACACTTAAGGTTCGGTGACGTTTCGGTAGTGTAGAGTTATGTATGGTGGTGACCGAAGTTTGTTCGGAGTCCCGAATGAGGTCCGGGAGGGGTACTTCGACCCCAAGAGGTCCATGGGCTGTGGGAGAGTATTAACCAGCCCTTAGTGGGCTGGTAAAACATCCACAAAGTCCCATGGCGCAGGAGAGAAAGTCCTAAAGCAAAAAGTGGAAAATCAGCCAATAGGAGGCAATCCTACTCCAACTAGGACTGGAGGTGAAGTAGGATTGCTCCCACCTCCTATTTCGGCCGACCCAAAGGCCTTGGCTGCCTCTCCTCTCCTCTCCTCCTGTATATACTAGTGGATTGGGTGGTTTTTGGACAGAATTTCCGGCCACGTGCTACCCGTTACATCGGTGCATAGTTTCTCCTCTAGATCGGTTTTCTGCAGCGCTTAGGCGAAGCCCTGCCGGAATTGCTCCACCACCATCACCGGAGCGCCGTCACGCTGCTGGTGAACTCTCTCTCCTCTCCACCTCCTCTTGCTGGATCGAGACGGTGGAGATCGTCATCAAGCTGCACGTGTGCTGAACGCGGAGGTGTCGTCCGTTCGGCGCTAGATCGGAAGGACCGTGATCGAGATCGCGAGACGGTTCGTGATGTGATCACGGAACGGATCGTGATGAGTTCGCGGGACAGATCGTGATCAAGATCGTGAGACGGATCGTGATGAGTTCGTGGGACAGATCATGATGTGTTCGCGGGACGGTTCGTGATTGGATCGCGGGACGCTCGGCGATTTGGATCGCGAAGAAGTTCGACTACACCAACCGCGTTTCTTAACGCTTCCCGCTTAGCGATCTACAAGGGTACGTAGATCCACTCTCCCTCTCGTAGATTCTCATCACCATGGATAGGTTTGCGTGTGCGTAGGAAATTTTTTGTTTCCCATGTGACGTTCCCCAACAGTGAGTTCCTAGCATACCAAACAAGGAGTGTCAAATCCATAGGTCGTGTGTGGCTACTGCCTCAAGTACCACACTGCAACCTTCTTTGGCGTCTTTGTACATCTCCTGCCAAGCAGATGGGTAGTTTTTCTATGACCAATACATGTAGTCGATGCTTCCAAACATCCCAGGAAATCCTCTTGCTGCATTCTGTGCTAGGATACGAGCAGTGTCGGCATTGGGTGATCGCAAATACTGTGGTCCAAACACTGCCACCACTGCCTTGCAGAATTTGTACAGACAGTCAATGGTGGTGGACTCGACCATTCGTCCATAGTCTTCTTGTATATCAGCGGGAGCTCCGTATGCAAGCATCCTCATAGCTATGGTGCACTTCTGGAGTGAGGAGAATCCAACTGTGCCGATGCAATCCTTCTTGCAGACAAAATAGCTGTCGAACTCCCGGATGGAATTAACAATCCTGGGGAAGAGCTTCCAATTCATCCGGTAATGACGCCGAAATACTTTCTCACCGTGCAGAGGAGAGTCGGTGAAGTAGTCGGCGTAGAGCATTCAATAGCCCTCCATCTGATGCCTCTGCTTGCTCTTGCGTCGGCCCGACACCGAGCCACCTCGCAGAAGCTTGCCATTGTTCACGAATAGGCCGGCCAACGAGGCAAGGATCGTGAGGTGTTCCTCGTCGGCGGTGTCGGCCTTGGCTTCCTCCTCCAACAGGGCCATGAACGCCTCCTCGTCGTCCGAGACCATGGACGAACAGGCAAAACGCCGAACACCTTGTGGGCGTGGTGGGCGGGCAGTCGCCGATGTCCTGCCGGCGTGGTGGCCGTTGGAGAGCGGGGATGGGTGGGGGGATGAAGAAGCGAAATCCGGCGGAGAAATGGAGGCGCGAGGAAACGACCTTTTTCTAGCGGCGTCGCAGCAGCTGTGAACAGGCGAGAGGTGCCGGAATCGGCATGGTGGAGAGGTGCAAGGGGCGAGTCGGGTGAGGGAAAGGGCGAGATTCGCCTGACAGTGGTGTCCCACGCGCCGCTTTTGTTTCCACCGGAGCCCCCAAGTGCCCCCAACGCGCTAGGTTCGGCCTGGGTTTGCCGGCCCAAAAAAAGGGCCCAACCGGCGAAAAACAGCATCCTGGGGGCGCGACTAGGGTGATTGTTCGGCGCAGGCGATTAAAAAGTCATCCGGGAGGCCTGTTGGGGGCGCGGCTGGAGATGCTCTAATAAGGGCGGGTTTCTTTGCCCGCATAAGACCGAGGGAAGAAATCAAACTGATTGATTGATCTGTAAATACTATTCGACCTATATAGCGTGAACTTTTAATCACTTCTAGTTAAACCCGCAATTTACGTTCAGGTCGGTAGTTTTTTCAGAGCGTCGCTTGTGTGAGGCAGAGGAAGGGAACGTGGTGCCGATCTTGTGCGACTAGGGAGATGGTGTGAGCTCGCGCACGTCTTCGAAAAATCAGCGGGACGATTTCAGCTCAGCTCCCGCCAATTCAGTCGCCCTATTTAGCCCCCTCCTCTCACCGGCAAAGCCCCACCATCCTTCTCCCCCCTTTTGATCTTTCCCGCCAACGCACATCAGCATCGATGATGAGGTAAGTGGAGCTCCTTCACCGGTTGGCGGTCCACGGCAGCGGCGACTCCCACTACTAGAAAAAGGCCCATTTGTCCCGGTTCGTAAGGCCGATTTGTCCCGGTTCCGGAACCGGGACTAAAGTGTCGGGACTAAAGCCCAAAACCTTTAGTCCCGGTTTTCTTACAAACCAGGACAGAAGGGGCTACGCGTGGCCTCTGCGGGGAGCCCAGGCAGGAGGACCTTTAGTCCCGGTTGGTAACACCAACCGGGACCAATAGACATCCACGTGTCAGCATCTGGCAGTTGCTTGTTTTTTTTATTTTGAAAGGGAGGGGGTTTAGGGGGTTTTAGAGAGTGAATTTAGGGGTTTTATATTGTTATAGCTAGCTAATTGATAGAGAGAAGTGTCCTCTCTTTCTCCGTGCTTGGTCGACGCTAGCTACTATAGAGAGAACTCGACACGCTAGCTAGTAAGCAAATGAAGGAACCATTAAGTACAGAAGATCGTCATGAACATATAGAGATAGAAGTGATCGACCTCTCTTTCTCCGAGAGATTGGTCGTATAACAAGTTTTTGTATATATATATCCGATGCTACTAGCTACATATATACAATATAAGATCTCTTATAGTCCCTAACATCTAATGTCCAATTCCAGATGGTATTCTCCGGCTTTATTTCTGACGTGGTCAAGAAAGAATCACGCCAATTCTTCTTGAATTGCTCGTATGCGATCATGTGGTAGGAGTTCATTCCGCATCTGCCACATCTAATTTGAAGCAGGGTGTCAATACATATATATGGTAATAAAATAAAAGTGTGAATATTATTGCTTACGCACTTCAAATTGTTTTTTTAGAGTAGCCTCGCTTAGTGGTTGTCGCGTTGTAGATGAACTCGCAAATGTAGTATCCACATAAATTAGTCTCGTCTTCCTGCCACAAGCACTTTACGAGAAATAGAGTTCAATCAAACTGATAATGAAGCATGATAAATGGTATTGATGAAACTAGAATCAACGGGAGATGCGCGGAACTAGTTAGTAGTACTTACTTTCGGGTGTGTAAACTCCCCCGGCAGCGCCGGAACAATTGTTATGAACCCTTTCCAAACCCTACCAGACAAAGAAAATAATTATTTGATATCAGCAAATGAACAAAGTTGCCGATATGATGCGATAATGATCGATTGAACTTACTTCTCGAGAATTTTAGTCATGTTCGCATATTATGGGGATCTTTTCGTTTCGAGTCTAAGACGGTTACTAGTCTCCGCTCAACCTGAATCTCTAGCAGAATAAAGTGGAAACTGCGTACGCATGCATAACTCATCAATTACATTACTATAAACCTCGAATAATATAAGTGAAACTGAATATGCAGAAGACAGTAACACTCACTTGAAGTTGTAAGGAAAGAGTATTGTCCCTTTGTTTTGATTTTTAAGCAACGATTGTAGCAAGTTGTCCTCGGTTGCTTTGGTATAATTTTTAAAAGTATGCCCATGTATGATATCTGGGTTAATGAACCCATTGTCATACATTTGTGCTTTTCTGCATTCGACGATCTTCAATCTGCATAATATAGTAGTGACGATAACTATATATGTATGCAATGAAAAAGCTGAGCTATATACATAGAGAGACTTAATTACAGAAGTAGTACTTACAGACAGTAGCAAAACACGATTGTTTTGTCGATGTCCTTCTGATTGTATAACCCGAATATCTCCTCAAATTCAATATTCAACATTTCAGTTCCAACGAGGTTGTGCTCCTCTTTAACTTTCAGTATCAAAGATTCCGCCCCAGACTTGCGGCAGTGTTGCATGTACCATTCATGGAATCTTCGCATTACCGTTGTTATAGGAGGATGATCAGGTTTGACAAGAGGCTTCCCGTACTAGTATTTGAAATCGTCCATCTCCAACGTGTCAAACAGTATATCATCGCTCAGGTAATCACCATGTTTGGTACCGGGGACCATCCCTGGATGATTAGCGATGATATCGCTAGAAACCTTGAGCGGGGGGCACCATTGGTTCGCCTGTTCGCCGAGCTGTGGAATTTTTTCCCACTTCTTCATTCTGCTAACTTTGCATCACTGGAAGTACTTCCCGACTGCCGCGACTCTTGATATGTCTTTTTAACACTGTGAACATAGTTGGAATCCAGCGGAGGCGGTGGTGGTCGCTTCAGGGCATCGATAGTGCGCATTGCTTTCACCGGATCTATCTTCTCCTTCAGAGATGGAGTTTTCTTTGCAAAATGCTCCCTCATTTCGGCCTGACTTATCTCCTTGTTTTCAGACTCGGTCCTCTCATATTGTAGCTTTTCCACAGGCTTGAGAGATGAACCGTATCTATATTCCCTCCTGCCTATGCTTGTACTGCTAGCTGCGGAGCGGCGGTGGCTCCCTTCCGTCGTTGATTACTAGGCGCCGGAGGAGCCGGAGCGGCGGCGTCTGCCTTCCGCCATTACTGACGAGGCTGAGGAGGAGGCATACTGCTCCGACATGCCAGAGTAGGCGAAGGAGGAGGCAGAGTGCCCCCACGCGTCGGACGAGCCGAAGAAGAAGGAGGAGGAGGAGGAGCCGGAGAGCTCTGATCACTCGCCGAAGGACGAGGAGGAGGCGGAGTGCCCTGATGATCACTCGCCAGAGGAGGAGGAGGAGAAGGAGGCGAAGTGCCCTGATTCGCCTGAGGAGAAGGAGAAGGTAGAGGCGTCCAGTTTGGAAGCTTGATGTCATTGGAGCCGTCATAATCCTCTCCTTCCAAACCATCGGTGTCGTTGAGAAACGACAAGATATCACGTCCGTCGTGGATTATGTCCCCCAACAACTGTTCTTGTTCTTCGTCTCTTGGATCCATAGTTTCTGCAAATATTACAACATGGCAATTAATATACAAACATGAATGTTCGACATGCGGACCGCCTCTCTCATGAATGTCCGACAGCTCTTCTAGGGTTTGGAGTGGCCTCGACAATGCTCTTTTAACTCATTTAACATGGTAAATTTGGTTGGCCTCGACAACGCTTCTAGGGTTTGGGGTGGCCTCGACAACACTTCTGGGGTTTGCAGACTCCTCCCCCCTCATGGGATACCTTAATTAGTTCAATTTTTTGCCTTGACAAATCATTCAACCTTTTGACAGAAACCTCCCATAAACTCTTTCATAATTTTCTTTAGCATACATCCATGAAAAAAAACAGGAAGCTACGATATTTTTTTATATCATATGATAATTTTCTATATATATATACATCCATCCATCCATCCATCCATCCATATACACACACATATATACATGGACCAAAAATGCTATAAAAAATTATATGAACAAAAAAAAGCATACATCATCTATCATCAACCTCATAAGCTATCATCAACATCATCATCTAACTATCATATATTATCTATCATCTATATATATATCATCAAATTAAATTAGCAAAATCGGACAGGGAGGAAAGGGGGCCGGCCGGACCGAACGGGGAGGAGGGGCGTCGTCATCGGGGCAGGGCTGTGGCGTGGGGCGGCGTCGGGGAGCGGCGCTGGCGTCGGGGCAGAGGCGCGCGTCGGGGCAGGGGCGGCTCGTCGGGGCAGGACGGCGCGTCGGGGCAGGGGGCATCAGGGCAGGGGGTGTCGACAGCGAGCTCGGGCAGCCTGGCGACGTCGATGTGCTCAGCGTCTTCGGGGGCAAGTGCTAGATGAAATCTGAAAAAATCGAAATTGTCGCTTATATACACAGAGCATTGGTTCCGGTTGGTGGCAACAACCGGGACCAATGCCCCCTTTAGTCCCGGTTGATGGTACCAACCGGGACCAAAGGTCTCTTTTCGGTAGGCCAAAGGTCGGGAAGCAGAGACCATTGGTCCCGGTTGGTGGCACCAACCGGGACTAAAGGTGGTCATTGGTCCTGGTTGGTGGCACCAACCGGACTAAAGGGGGTCATTGGTTCCGGTTGGTGGCACCAACCGGGACCAAAAGGTGGTGCTGCCCGGGGACAAATGTTTAGTCCCACCTCGCTAGCCGAGAGGGCTCGAGAGTGGTTTATAAGCGCTGCTGCGCCAACCCTCTCGAGCTCCTCTCAACTGCAGGCTTATGGGCCTAATTGCACTCTCCTCTGCCTGTGGGCCTACTGGTTCTTCTGCGGGCCTCAATCCTGGCCCAACTAGCTGTTGGGTTTCTAGTCGTATTCAGGCCGTGGTGGCCCAGTAGACGGCATTTTTTTAAAAAAACTGTTTTTTGTTTTGTTTTTTGCTTTATTTATTGTTTTAATTTTTTTCAGGATTTTTCTTCTGTTATTTAGTTCATTCTTTTTAACAAATAGATACTTTGATAATTTTAGTTGCATAATTTCCATTATTTTGTTTTGTTTCTTGCTTTATTTATTTTTTGCTTTATTTATTTCGAGTGCGTTTTATCATTATATTATTTTTGCTGTTAATGTTTTGAACAAAAAAACTTTGGTAATTTTAGTTGCATAATTTTTATATGATTATTGTTTCAAAAATACTAGAGGTTTATAAACGCTTTTTAGCTGATTCTTTTTTGAACTCCACTCCTAGGATGTTTTGAAAGAAATTAAAAAGCACTTCAAACGAACTCTGAAAAGGTTAAAAGTTGGCATGCTATCATCATTTCACCCACATAGCATGTGCTAAAAAGTTGAGTGGGTTACAACAAAAACTGGATGCACTTCGTGTACAAAATGGACAATCTATTTCGAAGTATCACGGTTTCGAACGAATACTCATCTGTTACAAAGGGATTTCATTTTTTTGAACTCATTTGAACTCCAGACTTTTTGTGTGTTCAAAATGCACCATTCAAAGCCACATCATCAATTTTCAACCCTTTCTGACTTCATTTGGTATTGTTCATGCACTTACTGATTTTTTTGAGCAAAATGACCCTGAAATTGAAAAGCACTTCAAATGAACTCTGAAAAGGTTGAAAGTTGGCATGGTATCATCATTTCATCCACATAGCATATCGTAAAAAGTTGAGAGGGTGACGGCAAAAACTGGATGCACTTCGTGTACAAAACGGAGAATCTCTTTCGAAGTATTAGGGTTTCGGACGAAACTCATGTGTTCCAAAAGGCATTTCATTTCTTCACATGTCACTGGAATGATATAGTTGTGGAGAGAAAGTCTTCATTTCTTCTTCACGTGTGTCCTTTGCTTATTGCGCCGTAACCATGGATAATCTTCATCGTTTAACAAGGTGCTTGGGTCAGCCTTGAATTTGAAGGGAGGAATTTTATGAAACTTTTCATAATCTTCAGAAATGTCTGTCTTGCCCTCCAATCCCACGATTTCTCTTTTTCCTGAAAGAACTATGTGGCATTTTGGCTCATCGTATGATGTATTCGCTTCCTTATGTTTTCTTTTTCTCGGTATGGTAGACATGTCCTTCACATAGAAAATTTGTGCCACATCATTGGCTAGGACGAATGGTTCGTCTGTGTACCCAAGATTGTTCAGATCCACAGTTGTCATTCCGTACTGTGGGTCTTCCTGTACCCCGCCTCTTGACAGATTGACCCATTTGCACTGAAACAAAGGGACCTTGAAATCATGTCCGTAGTCAAGTTCCCATATGTCCACTATGTAACCATAATATTTGTCCTTTCCCCTCTTGGTTGCTGCATCAAAGCGGACACCGCTGTTTTGGTTGGTGCTCTTTTCATCTTGGGCGATCGTGTAAAATGTATTCACATTTATCTCGTACCCTTTGTAAGTCAATACAGTCGAAGATGGTCCCCTGGCCAACGAGTACAACTCATCAGAAACAGTGTTGTCACCCATGAGACGTGTTTGCAAACAACTGCCGAAAGTCCTGATGTGTTCATATGTAATCCAGTCGTCACACTGATCTGGGTGTTTGGAGCGTAGAATATTCTTGTGTTCATTGACATACGGGGTCACCAAGGTGGAATTCTGTAGAACAGTGTAGTGTGCTTGAGACCAGGAATGCCCGTCCCTACATATTATTGAGTCCGCTCCTAGCGTGCCTTTTCTAGTCAGTCTCCCCTCATACTGCGATTGAGGGAGACCAATCTTCTTAAGGTCAGGAATGAAGTCAACACAAAACCCAATGACATCCTCAGTTTGATGGCCCATGGAGATGCTTGCTTCTGGCCTAGCGCGGTTACGAACATATTTCTTTAAGACTCCCATGAACCTCTCAAAGGGGAACATATTGTGTAGAAATACAAGGCCCAGAACGGCAATCTCGTCGACTAGATGAACTAGGAAGTGTGTCATGATATTGAAGAAGGACGGTGGGAACACTAGCTCGAAACTAACAAGACATTGCACCAAATCACTTCTTAACCTTGGCAGGATTTCTGGATCGATCACCTTCTGAGAGATTGCATTGAGGAATGCACAAAGCTTCACAATGGCTAATCGAACGTTTTCCAGTAGAAGCCCCCTCGATGCAACCGGCAATAGTTGCGTCATAATCACATGGCAGTCATGAGACTTTAGGTTCTAGAACTTTTTCTATGCCATATTTATAATTCCCTTTATATTCGCCAGGAAACCAGACGGGACCTTCATGCTGAGCAGGCATTCAAAGAAGATTTCCTTCTCTTCTTTGGTAAGAGCATAGCTGGCAGGACCTTCATACTGCTTTGGATGCATGTCGTCTTTTTCATGCACATGTTGCTGTTCCTCCCGTGCCTCCGGTGTATCTTTTGTCTTCCCATACACTCCCAAGAAGCCTAGCAGGTTCACGCAATGGTTCTTCGTCACGTGCATCACGTCGATTGCAGAGTGGACCTCTAGGTCTTTCCAATAGGGTATGTCCCAAAATATAGATTTCTTCTTCCACATGGGTGCGCGTTTGTCAGCGTCATTTGGAACAGATAGTCCGCCAGGACCCTTTCCAAATATTACTTGTAAATCATTGACCATATCAAGTATGTGATCACCAGTACGGAGGGCGGGCTTCTTCCGGTGATCTGCCGCACCTTTGAAATGCTTTCCTTTCTTTCGACATTGATGGCTGGTCAGAAGAAATCGACGATGCCCCAGGTACACATTCTTCCTGCATTTGTCCAAGTATATACTGTCGGTGTCATCTAAACAGTGTGTGCATGCGTGGTATCCCTTGTTTGTCTGTCCTGAAAGGTTACTGAGAGCAGGCCAATCGTTGATGCTTACAAACAGCAACGCATGTAGGTCAAAATCCTCCTGTCCGTTCTCATCCCACACACATACACCTCTTCCATTCCATAGTTGTAAAAGTTCATCAACTAATGGCCTTAGGTACACATCAATGTCATTGCTGGGTTGCTTAGGGCCTTGGATGAGCACTGGCATCACAATGAACTTCTGCTTCATGCACAACCAAGGAGGAAGGTTATACATACATAGAGCCACATGCCAGGTGGTATGCTGGCTGCTCTTCTCCCCAAAAGGATTAACGCCATTTGCACTTAAACCAAACCATACGTTCCTTGGGTCACCTGTAAAGTCGCTCCACTTTCTCTCGATCTTTCTCCACTGCGACCTGTCAGCGGGTGCTCTCAACTTCCCGTCTTTCTTACGGTCTTTTTTGTGCCATTGCATCAACTCAGCATGCTTTTTGTTTCTAAACAGACGTTTCAACCATGGTATTATAGGAGCATACCACATCACCTTGGCAGGAACCCTCTTGCTGGTGCGCTGGCCCTCAACATCACCAGGGTCATCTCTTCTGATCTTATACCGCAATGCACCGCATACCGGGCATGCATTCCGTTCCTCGTACTCACCGCGGTAGAGGATGTAGTCATTAGGGCATGCATGTATCTTCTGCACCTCCAATCTTAGAGGGAATAGAACCTTCTTTGCTGCGTACGTACTGTCGGGCAATTCGTTATCCTTTGGAAGCTTCTTCTTCATTATTTTCAGTAGCGAACTAAATCCCTTGTCAGATACACCATTGTCTGCCTTCCATTGCAGCAATTCCAGTGTGGTACCGAGCTTTTTATTGTCATCTTCGCAATTTGGGTACAACCCTTTTTTGTGATCCTCTAACATGCGATCAAACTTCAACTTCTCCCTTTCACTTTCGCATTCTCTCTATGCATCAACAATGACCCGGCAAAGATCATCATCGGGCACATCGTCTGGTTCCTCTTGATCTTCAGCTTCCCCCATTGCAGCATCACCGTATTCAGGGGGAGGGTAGTTGTCGTCATCCTCTTCTTCTTCGTTGTCTTCCATCATAACCTCTTTCTCCGTGCTTGGTCCAAACATTATAGTGTGGCATAAAACCCTTCTAAAGCAGGTGGAAGTGAAGGGTTTTAGAGTTGGAGAAAGACTTCGTATTCTCACAGACAGTACATGGACAAGGCATAAAATCATTCTGCTTGTTTGCCTCAGCCGCTTCGAGAAAATTATGCAGGCCCTTAATATACTCGGAGGTGCGTCGGTCACCGTACATCCATTGCTGGTTCATCTGCATGCGTTATATAATAAAGTGTATTAAAAACCATTACAACATATCATGAATACAGAAGTTACCAAATTATTAGAAATCCATCATCACATTAAAGCCAAAGTACAATAATGACCAAAATAAATACGTACAGTTCGTACATAGTTGTCATTATTAAACAACATATAGGTCTCTAGAGCATCTAATTAAAACATACACCGAAACTATGTAAAAAATTTAAATGCAGCAACAAATGCAATCATAACCGCTACGAAGGTACCAATTGATCCAACGACATAATATACCAAGCCTCAGTATGAATGACATATTTTCTAATCTTTCTAAGCTTCAAGCGCATTGCATCCATCTTAGTCTTGTGATCGTTGACGATATCGGCAACATGCAACTCCATTCCCATCTTGTCATCTTCAATTCTTTTCAATTTTTCTTTCAAATGATCGATTTATTTTTCAGCTTTAGTTAACTCGTTGAGCAGAATTGCATAGTCGGTTGGAATTTCTGGTTCAACTACTTCCTATAGACAAAAACATCTACGTCAAGTTGGTGGCATAATTAATTGCCATAGACATTAGATGTGTGAAATAGTTATATAAGAGATAATATACCACATCTAAATCATAGACTGGACGAGGGCCGACGTGGGCGGATACCATAACCATGGTACTATATAGTAACAAACAATAATAAAAGCAAGAAAATCATATGAGTAAGTATATTTTCTTTTAGCAAGAAGATAAGATCAAGAGGCTCACCACGTGCGGGCGATCAACAGTGGTTTCAGGATGGGGACGGGATAGGACGGACCGCCAAACCTAGACAAATCTTGACGAAAATGGAGTTTGGACAAGGAGCTTCGAGAGGAGAAAGCTTAAGTTTGGCTTGGGCATTTCATCAAACACCTCATGTGCATAGGAGGTGAGCTAGAGCGCCACAAAGCTCTTCCCTCGCCAGCAAAAAAACAGAGCAGTGTGTGGAGTGCTCTGCTCGCCGGTGAGGGGGTATATATAGGCATCTCATTGGTCCCGGTTCATGGCTGGAACCGAGACTAAAGGACCCCCTTTGGTCCCGGATCCAGCCATGAACCGGGACCATTGGTTGTGGGCCAGGAGCCAGGCACGTTGGTCCCAGTTCATGACTGAAACCGGGACCAAAGGGGTCCGACGAACCGGGACCAATGCCCCACGTGGCCCGCCCGCCCCCCTGGCCTCATGAACCGGGACCGTTGCCCCCATTGGTCCCGGTTCGTGACTGAACGGGACTAATGGGCTGGCCCGACCCGAACCAATGCCCTGTTTTCTACTAGTGTCCCCTCCTCAGCTTCTCCGATCCCTTCTGTGTCCCCTCGAAGTGCAGCCATGCCCTTTATGAGTTCAATCACCTCTTTTATCACTGTTCGTTGTAGCTAGATCTGAGAGGATGTGGTCATAGGGTTAGATGTGCAAGCATGTGGTAGGATGTGATCTGTTAGCAGATGCTAGATTTTGGTGTTGTGGTAGTTATTTGTGCTGGATTTAGGTGGCTGGAGTAGTGTAACAATGATGAACACTATGGATTAACAATCGGAGTTATGCTTACTGTCTATGCTATGCTTACTGTCTAGGATGAATCTGTGTAGCTAGAGTAGTATGATAGTTCTGATGTTGATACATCTATCGGTTGTGATGTTGTGGTACTGTCCTTGCTATGCTTACTGTCTCACTACTAGGGAAAAGCCTAGTAGTAGCGCGGGTTTAGTGCCTACTAGTAGCGTGGGTTACCGCACTACTAGTAAGGCGCTACAACTATTACTTACCAGCAGCGCGTGTAAGACGCGCTACTGCTAGCTATAGCGTGTATCATACAAGTGCTACTGATAAGACAACTATTAGTAGTGTTCTTGCAAACCCACGCTACTAGTAATCTGTTTTTCATTATTTTTAATTTTTAGTGTATTTATACGCCGTTATACAAATTCTGATACAATACCAATTAAGAGGTTGTTATATCATTATGTTCATGATGAATTATTATATCATTGTGAGGAAGAAACATGGATTTTATTCATCCAAATGAATCAAAAGTGATCAAAAGTTGAATTAGTAGAACGACGATCCTACTAATTCAACTTTTGGTCACTTTTGATCCATCCACATGAATCTAATCCACTTTCCTTCCCCCAATGATATAACAAATCTGTTGGGAAACGTAGTAGTAAATCAAAAAAAATCCTACAATCACCAAGATCTATCCACGGAGCAACCAACAACGAGTGGGGAGAAATTTCATATTCATACCTTTGAAGATCGCTAAGCGGAAGCGTTACAAGAACGCGGTTGGTGGAGTCGTACTTGCAGCGATTCAGATCGCGGTGAATTCCGATCTCAGCGCTGAACAACGGCGCCTCCACGTTCAACACACGTGCAGCCCAATGACATCTCCTACGCCTTGATCCAGCAAGGAGGAAGGAGAGGTTGAGGGAGAGCTCCGGCAGCACGACAGCGTGGTGATGGTGGAGCTACATGAACTCCGGCAGGGCTTCGCCAAGCGCTACGGAGAACGAGGAAGAGGAAGGGTAGGGCTGCGCCGAGAGAGAGAGAGAGAAGTCATGTCTCAAATCAGCCCAAACCCTTGCATATATATAGGAGGAGGGAGAGGGAGGGCTACCTTGGCCCCTCCTCCAAGGAGGAGCGGTTCGGCCGAAGGTGGGGAAGAGTCCACCTCCCACAAGGGAGGTGGATCTCCTCTTTTAAAATCCTGTTAGCCCTTTATCTCTTGATCCCAGCCGCATGGGCCTTTCTAGAAGGTCTTGCCAAGCCCAACAATGGCTGGCACACCTCCTCTAAGGGCCCACAAAGTCCTATGGTTGTCACACCCCTCCCGGGGGTCCTCCGGCACCCTCCCGACACTCTCGGTACACTACCGATGACCAAAATTGGACTTCCTATATATCAATCTTTACCTTCGGACCATTCCAGAGCTCCTTGTGACGTCCGGGATCTCATCCGGCACACCGAACAACCTTAGGTAATCACGTATACCATTTCCCTATAACCCTAGCGTCATCGAACCTTAAGTGTGTAGACCCTACGGGTTCGGGAGACACGTAGACATGACCGAGACACCTCTCCGGTCAATAACCAACAGTGGGATCTAGATACCCATGTTAGCTCCCACATGCTCCACGATGATCTCATTGGATGAACCAAGATGTCGGGGATTCAATCAATCCCGTATACAATTCCCTTTGTCTATCGGTATGATACTTGCCCGAGATTCGATCGTCGGTATCTCTATACCTTGTTCAATCTCGTTACCGGCAAGTCTCTTTACTCGTTCCGTAACACATCATCCCGTGGCTAACTCCTTAGTCACATTGAGCTCATTATGATGATGTCTTACCGAGTGTGCCCAGAGATACCTCTCCGTCACACGGAGTGACAAATCCCAGTCTTGATTCATGCCAACCCAACAGATACTTTCGGAGATACCCGTAGTGCACTTTATAGCCACCCAGTTACGTTGTGACGTTTGGCACACCCAAAGCATTCCTACGGTATCCAGGAGTTGCACATTCTCATGGTCTAAGGAAACGATATTTGACATTGAAAAGCTTCAGCAAACGAACTACACGATCTTGTGCTATGCTTAGGATTGGGTCTTGTCCATCACATCATTCTCCTAATGATGTGATCCCGTTATCAATGACATCCAATGTCCATGGCCATGAAACCGTGACCATCTATTGATCAACGAGCTAGCCAACTAGAGGCTTACTAGGGACATGTTGTGATCTATGTATTCACACATGTATTACGGTTTCCGGTTAACACAATTATAGCATGAACAATAGACAATTATCATGAACTAGGAAATACAATAATAACCATTTTATTATTGCATCTAGGGCATATTTCCAACAGTCTCCCACTTGCACTAGAGTCAATAATCTAGTTACATTGTGATGAGTCGAACACCCATAGCAATCTAGTGTTGATCATGTTTTGCTCGTGAGATAGGTTTAGTCAACGGATCTGCGACATTCAGATCCGTATGCACTTTACAAATATTTATATCTCCCTCCTGAATGTAATCACGGATGGAGTTGAAGCGGCGCTTGATGTGTCTTGTCTTCTTGTGAAACCTGGGCTCCTTTGCAAGGGCAATAGCTCCAGTGTTGTCACATAATAGAATCATCGGGCCCGACACACTTGGAATTACTCCTAGGTCGGTGATGAACTCCTTCATCCAGACTCCTTCCTTTGCTGCTTCCGAAGCAGCTATGTACTCCGCTTCACATGTAGATGCCGCCACGACGCTTTGCTTGCTGCTGCACTAGCTGACTGCCCCTCCGTTCAAAATATACATGTATCTGGTTTGCGACTTGGAGTCGTCCGGATCTGTGTTGAAGCTAGCATCGACGTAACCCTTTACGACGACATCTTCGGCACCTCCATATACGAGAAACATGTCCTTTGTCCTTTTCAGGTACTTCAAGATATTCTTGACCGCTGTCCAGTGTTCCGCTCCGGGATCACTTTGGTACCTCCCTACCAAACTTATGGCAAGGTTCACATCAGGTCTGGTACACAACATGGCATACATAATAGAGCCTATGGCTGAAGCATAGGGGATGACACTCATCTCTTCTCTATCCTTTTCCATGGTTGGGCATTGAGTCATACTCAATCTCACACCTTGTAACACAGACAAGAACCCCTTCTTGGACTGATCCATATTGAACTTCTTCAATATCTTGTCAAGGTATGTGCTTTGTGAAAGACCTATGAGGCGTCTCGATCTATCTCTATAGATCTTAATACCTAATATGTAAGCAACTTCTCCAAGGTCCTTCATTGAAAAACACTTATTCGAGTAGGCCTTTATACTTTCCAAGAGTTCTATATCATTTCCCATTATCAGTATGTCATCCACATATAATATGAGAAATGCTACAGAGCTCCCACTCACTTTCTTGTAAATACAGGGTTCTCCATAAACCTATACAAACCCAAATGCTTTAATCACTTCATTAAAGCGAATGTTCCAACTCCGAGATGCTTGCACCAGCCCATAGATGGAGCGCTAGAGCTTGCATACTTTGTTAGCATCTTTAGGATCGACAAAACCTTCCGGCTGCATCATATACAGTTCTTCCTCGAGGAAGCCATTAAGGAATGCCATTTTGACGTCCATTTGCCAGATCTCATAATCATAAAATGCGACAATTGCTAACATGATTCGGACAGACTTCAGCATCGCTACGGGTGAGAAAGTCTCATCGTAGTCAGCTCCTTGAACTTGTCGATAACCCTTAGCGACCAGCTGAGCCTTATAGACGGTCACATTACCATCTGCGTCAGTCTTATTCTTAAAGATCCATTTTTTTCAATGGTTCTCTTATCAATAGGCAAGTCCACCAAAGTCCATACTTTGTTCTCATACATGGATCCCATCTCGGATTTCATGGCCTCAAGCCATTTGTTGGAATCCGGGCCCGCCATCGCTTCTTCATAGTTCGAAGGTTCACCGTTGTCTAACAACATGATCTCCAGGACAGGGTTGCCGTACCACTCTGGTGCGGAACGTGTCCTAGTGGACCTTCGACATTCAACAGTAACTTGATCTGAAGTTTCATGATCATCATCATTAACTTCCTCTCCAGCCGGTGCAGGCTCCACAGAAACAACTTCCTGTGCTGCCCTACTCTTCGGTTCGAGTGGAGGTACAATTACCTCATCAAGTTCTATTTTCCTCCCACTTACTTCTTTCGAGAGAAACTCTTTCTCGAGAAAGGATCCATTCTTGGCAACAAAGACTTTGCCCTCGGATCATAGGTGGAAGGTATACCCAATAGTCTCTTTAGGATATCCTATGAAGACACACTTTTCCGCTTTGGGTTCGAGCTTCTCAGGTTGAAGTTTCTTCACATAAGCATCGAATCCCCAAAATTTTAGAAACGACAGCTTAGGTTTCCTTCCAAACCATAATTCATACGGTGTCGTCTCAGCGGATTTTGACGGTGCCCTATTTAAAGTGAATGCGGCAGTCTCTAATGCATATCCCCAAAATAATAGCGGTAAGTCGGTAAGAGACATCATAGATCGTACCATATCTAATAGAGTGCGATTACAACATTCAGACACACCATTTCGTTGAGGTGTGCCAGGCGGCGTGAGTTGTGAAACAATTCCACATTTCCTTAGGTGCGTGCCAAACTCGTGACTTAAATATTCTCCGCCACGATCAGATCGTAGGCACTTTATTTTCCTGTCACGTTGATTCTCTACCTCACTCTAAAATTCCTTGAACCTTTCAAAAGTTTCAGGCTTATGTTTCATTAAGTAGACATACCCATATCTACTCAAGTCATCAGTGAGGGTGAGAACATAACGATAGCCACCACGAGCCTCGACACCCATTGGACCGCATACATCGGTATGTATTATTTTCAGCAAGTCAGTTGCTCACTCTATTGTTCCGGAGAACGGAGTGTTGGTCATCTTGGCCATGAGGCATGGTTCGCACGTGTCAAATGATTCGACATCAAGAGACTCCAAAAGTCCATCAGTATGGAGCTTCTTCATGCGTTTGACACCAATATGACCAAGGCGGTAGTGCCACATGTAAGGGGGACTATCGTTATCAACCTTACACTTTTTTGGTACTCACACTATGGACATGTGTAACATCACATTCGAGATTCATCAAAAATAAACCATTGACCAGCGGGGCATGACCATAAAACATTTTTCTCATATAAATAGAACAACCATTATTCTCAGATTTAAATGAGTAGCCATCTCGCATCAAGCGAGATCCAGAAACAATGTTCATGCTCAAAGCTGGTACTAAATAACAAGTATTAAGGTTTAACACTAATCCCGAAGGTAGATGCAGAGGTAGCGTGCCGAAGGCGATCACATCGACCTTGGAACCATTCCCGACGTGTATCGTCACCTCGTCCTTTGCCAGCCTTCGCTTATTCCGCAGCTCCTGCTTGGAGTTACAAATGTGAGCAACTGCACTGGTATATAATACCCAGGAGCTACTACGAGCGCTGGTTAGGTACACATCAATAACAAGTATATCACATATACCTTTAATGTTGCCGTCCTTCTTATCCGCTAAGTACTTGGGGCAGTTCCGCCTCCAGTGACCGGTACCCTTGCAGTAAAAACACTCAGTCTCAGGCTTGGGTCCATTCTTGTTCTTCTTCTTCCCGGCAACTTGCTTACCGGGCGTGGCAACAGCTTTGCCGTCCTTCTTGAAGTTCTTCTAACCCTTGCCTTTATTGAAACTAGTGGTCTTATAAAACCATCAACACTTGATGCTCCTTTTTGATCTTGACCTCCGCTGATTTTAGCATTGAGTACAACTCAGGAATGGACTTCTCCATCCCTTGCATGTTGTAGTTCATCACAAAGCTCTTGTAGCTAGGTGGAAGCGACTGGAGGATTCTGTCAATGACCGAGTCATCCGGGAGATTAACTCCTAGCTGAGTCAAGCGGTTGTGTAGCCCAGACATCTTGAGGATGTGCTCACTGACAGAATTGTTCTCCTCCATCATACAGCTGAAGAACTTGTCGGAGACGTCATATCTCTCGACCCGGGCATGAGCTTGAAAAACCAGTTTCAGCTCTTGGAACATCTCATATGCTCCGTGTTGCTCAAAACACTTTTGGAGCCCCGGTTCTAAACTGTAAAGCATGCCACACTGAACAAGGGAGTAATCATCTCAGCGAGAATGCCACGCGTTTGCAACGTCTTGCTCTGCTGGGAGAAGGGGTGGGTCACCTAGCAGTGCATCGAGGACATACAATTTCTTGGAAGCTATGAGGATGATCCTCAAACCACGGACCCAGTCCGCATAGTTGCTTCCATCATCTTTCAGCTTGGTTTTCTCTAGGAACACGTTGAAATTGAGGGTGCCATTCGCGTTGGCCATTGGATCTACAATATAGATTGTAAAGATAATTTTAGACTAAGTTCATGATAATTAAGTTCACATAATCAAATTATTTAATGAACTCCCACTTAGATAGACATCTCTCTAGTCATCTAAGTGACACATGATCCATGTCAACTAGCCCGTGTCCGATCATCACGTTAGACGGACTAGTCATCCATGGTGAACATCTCCATGTTGATCGTATCTCCTATACGACTCATGTTTGACCTTTCGGTCTTCCGAGTTCTGAGGCCATGTCAGTACATGCTAGGCTCGTCAAGTCAACCTAAGTGTATCGCGTGTGTAAATCTGGCTTACACCCGTTCTATGCGAACGTTAGAACCTATCACACCTGATCATCACGTGGTGCTTCGAAACGATGATCCTTAGTAACGGTGCACAGTTAGGGTGAACACTTCTCTTGAAATTTTATGAGAGATCATCTTATTTACTACCGTCGTTCTAAGCAAATAAGATGTAAACATGATAAACATCACATGCAATCAATATAGTGACATGATATGGCCAATATCATCTTGCTCCTTTGATCTCCATCTTCGGGGCACCATGATCATCACTGTCACTGGAACGACACCATGATCTCCATCATTGTGTCTGCATGCAGTTGTCTCGCCAACTGTTACTTCTACTACTATGGCTAACGTTTAGCAATAAAGTAAAGTAATTACATGGCGTTTATGATTGACACGCAGGTCATACAATAAAATAAGACAACTCCTATGGCTCCTGCCGGTTGTCATACTCATCGATATGCAAGTCATGAATCCTATTACAAGAACATGATCAATCTCATACATCACAATGCATCACATCACATTCTTTGGCCATATCACATCACAAGGCATATGCTGCAAAAACAAGTTAGACGTCCTCTAATTTGTAGTTGCAAGTTTTTACGTGGCTGCTATAGGTTACTAGCAAGAACGTTTCTTACCTATGCCAAAACCACAACGTGATATGCCAATTGCCATTTACCCTTCATAAGGACCCTTTTCATCGAATCCAATCCGACTAAGGTGGGAGAGACAGACACCCGCTAGCCACCTTGTGCAACAAGTGCATGTCAGGCGGTGGAACCAGTCTCACGTAAGCATACGTGTAAAGTTGGTCCGGGCCGCTTCATCCCACAATACCACCGAATCAAGATAAGACTAGTAGTGGTAAGCAAACTAACAAGATCGATGCCCACAACTGCTTTGTGTTCTACTCGTGCATAGATTCTACGCATACACCTAGCTCATGATGCCACTGTTGGGAGACATAGTAGTAAATCAAAAAAATTCCTACGATCACCAAGATCTATCCAACGAGAAACCAGCAACGAGTGGGGAGAGGTTGCATCTTCATACCTTTGAAGATCGCTAAGCGGAAGCGTTACAAGAACGCGGTTGGTGGAGTCATACTCACAGCGATTCAGATCGCGGTGGATTCTGATCTCAGCGCCGAACAACGGCGCCTCCGCGTTCAACACATGTGCAGCCCGATGACGTCTCCTAGGCCTTGATCCAGAAAGGAGGAAGGAGAGGTTGAGGGAGAGCTCCGGCAGCACGATGGCGTGGTGATGGTGGAGCTACGTGAACTCCGGCAGGGCTTCGCCAAGCGCTACGGAGAACGAGGAAGAGGAAGGGTAGGGCTGCGCCGAGAGAGAGAGAGAGAGAGAAGTCGTGTCTCAAATCAGCCCAAACCCTTGCATATATATAGGAGGAGGGAGAGGGAGGCCTGCCTTGGCCCCTCCTCCAAGGAGGAGAGGTTCGGCCGAAGGTGGGGAAGAGTTCACCTCCCACAAGGGAGGTGGATCTCCTCTTTTAAAATCCTTTTGCCCTTTATCTCTTGATCCCAGCCGCATGGGCCTTTCTAGAAGGTCTTGTCCAGCCCAACAAGGGATGACACATCTCCTCTAAGGGCCCACAAAGTCCTATGGTCGTCACACCCCTCCCGGGGGTCCTCCGGCACCCTCCCGGCACTCCCGGTACACTACCGATGAGCAAGAAAACTTTCTGGTGACCAAAACTGGACTTCCTATATATCAATCTTTACCTCCGGACCATTCCGGAGCTCCTCGTGACGTCCGGGATATCATCCGGGACTCCTAACAACCTTCGGTAATCACGTATACCATTTCCCTATAACCCTAGCGTCATCGAACCTTAATTGTGTAGACCCTATGGGTTCGGGAGACACGTAGACATGACCGAGACACCTCTCCGGTCAATAACCAACAGCGGGATTTGGATACCCATGTTGGCTCCCACATGCTCCATGATGATCTCATCGGATGAACCATGATGTCGGGGATTCAATCAATCCCGTATACAATATCCTTTGTCTATCGGTATGATACTTGCCCAAGATTCGATCGTCGGTATCTCTATACCTTGTTCAATCTCGTTACCGGCAAGTCTCTTTACTCCTTCCGTAACACATCATCCCGTGGCTAATTCCTTAGTCACATTGAGCTCATTATGATGATGTCTTACCGAGTGGGCCCAGAGATACCTCTCTGTCACACGGAGTGACAAATCCCAGTCTCCATTCGTGCCAACCCAACAGACACTTTCGGAGATACCCGTAGTGCACCTTTATAGCCACCCAGTTACGTTGTGACATTTGGCACACCCAAAGGATTCCTACAGTATCCGGGAGTTGCACAATCTCATGGTCTAAGGAAACGATACTTGACATTGAAAAGCTTCAGCAAACGAACTACATGATCTTGTGCTATGCTTAGGATTGGGTCTTGTCCATCACATCATTCTCCTAATGATGTGATCCCGTTATCAATGACATCCAATGTCCATGGCCATGAAACCGTGACCATCAATTGATCAACAAGCTAGCCAACTAGAGGCTTACTAGGGACATGTTGTGGTCTATGTATTCACACATGTATTACGGTTTCCGGTTAACATAATTAAGCATGAACAATAGACAATTATCATGAACTAGGAAATACAATAATAACCGTTTTATTATTGCCTCTAGGGCATATTTCCAACAAAATCATCATGAAAATTATGATCAACATCATCATCATATTAATATAAAAACTCTTGCATCATATCATCACCAACAACACTATAGCTAATAATCATCATAGTCATTACCACCACCACTATTTAATCATCATTTTCATCAATGAGACATCATATAACAAGTTGGTCACTAGCCATAATCACAACTCCTCCTCATCATCATCAACTCTAACACATTGTAGCACATAATAACACATTGTACCTAGGACCTACTCCTCTCCCATAGGACCTACTCTACCCTCTCTTAGGTACAATATCATAAAACAAGATAGGCCCCGATTCTCCATTAAGGAGAATGGAGATCATCCTGTCTCCAATTCTTGGCCTACGCATAATGTTGCTTCCAAGTAGCTCTCTACGATTGACCATACATTTTTTCCAATCTTTGACTGTCATGTCTTCATCGGTTTTAGAAATCCGGTATGGACAGGAGTGATGCGTAGGCTGACCTAGCCGTGCTGGCCATACGCTCATAACATCAACGCGACCTCTCGGAAACATCAGAGAAGGCACACAATCCTTTGGGATTTTCTATTGAAAAACATAGTCATAACTTTGTAGTTAGAAATGTAGTTTAGTTTTAGAAGAATTTATGCAAAAGATGCACGGATGTCGTAATAGTAGAAAATCTTACCATGCAATCTCCATGGATGTTACCACAGTTCACCACGTGCACTAGTGGCATGTATTGACCATAATGTGGAGGAGTTTGATAATAGCTATTGTAATTCTCAAGATCATCATTCTTGCATGACAATTGTAGCACAAGTCATGCTAAAATTCATGGGAAAAAATCGGCATGACCTTTGCTACAAACTGGACAAATAGAGCGTCTGAAATTTGCCCGAACGGAAATGAATCAACATTCCGGCAAAACATAGGCCACTCGGAATCATTCCCTGTAAACAACAAAAGGCCACTTGGGCACAATCGAACCACTTCAATGTTGCATATAACATGAGCAAACACTATTGAGGAACTGCTATTTTCTTTTCATCCAAATTGTTTTAGAGCAAATATTCCAACAATACTTGACCTTATTAGAAATTGCAAAGGAACTCCATTTTCTCTAACCCTTTTGACCTCACCAAAATTGCTAATCTTTTTTCCTAAATGCTAAAAAATGCCTACTGCCCTAAACAAATCTAGGGTTCATGTAAACACCTAGGGTTCATATGAACACCTAGGGTTCATATGAACATCATCACAACAGAGAGAGAGAGGAGGGCAGGGGAGAGGAGAGGGAGAGACTTACGGTCGGCGGCAAGGGCGGGCTCGGGCTCGGGCGGCGGCGGTCTTGGGCGGACTCGGGCGGCGGCGGTGAGGTCAAGGGCGGCAGCGGTGAGGCTGAGGGCAGCGACGGTGAGGTCGAGGGAGGCCTCGGGCGGCTACGGTGAGGTCGAGGGCGTCCTCGGGTGGCAGCGGTGAGGTCGAGGGCGTGCTCAATCGGGCAGGGCGATTGACGGCGGCGATTGAGGAGTTGGGGGAGAGGGGTGAAAGGACTTAGCAAAATTTTGAGCCCACGTGGGGTTAAGTAGAAATAGCGGTAGCGCTTGTGAGGAAAATGCGCTACTGCTATTTTCTTAGCAGTAGCGCTTGTCAAAATAGGGCGCTACTACTATACCTAGCATGTTGGCGACGGTGTGGCAGTTATAGTAGTAGCGCTTTTTTCTGGGGCGTGCTACTGCTATTTTCTTAGCAGTAGCGCTTGTCAAAATAGGGCGCTACTACTATACCTAGCTTGTTGGCAACGGTGTGGCAATTATAGTAGTAGCGCTTTTTTTCTGGGATGCGCTATTGCTATTTTCATAGCAGTAGCGATCTTTGTCTCCTCGCGCTACTGTTAGATAGTAGTAGCGCCCTATTTTGACCAGCGCTACTGATAATCCTCTGTGCATAAGGTTTTCCCTAGTAGTGTCTATTAGTGATTACAATTGTAGGACATGACCACGCAGACACAACATCTTAGTCGGGCCATTGTCCTCGTAGACAGCCAATTCGTGGCCTCCTATGTGGAGGACTCGTAGCCCCTCCTTAGTGAGAACATGCTTCCCGATTCAGGCGTGTTCGAGGTGTCACTTGGTGCATCTATCTTTTGTGACAGTTGTGCTCGTTGAGCCAACTCCCACTTATGTTGCCGCTGTACTGAAGGGCAAGAAGGATGGTAGGAGGAACAATATGAAGTGGCAGCCGTTCATATCCATGTTTTTGCTGAACAAGATGTGCGAGCTCATCTCTAGTGGGGTTAGGACTGACAAGGTCTTCAAGATGGTGCACTTGAACACCGTTGCCAAGAAGGTGTTCGAGTTCTGTAGCTAGGAGGTGGGTGCCACCCAGGTGTACAACCACCTGAGGAAGTGGAGAGATCGGTGGATCCAAGTGTACAAGCTCAGAGACCTTAGCGTCGCCTCTTGGGATCAGAGCACTTGCTCTATCATTCTGAAGGCAGAGCACTACACCGGTCATGTCACGTTTAGCTCACTGCCCCCTTGTTTTGCACATTGTCAACTATTGCCTTCTAGCAACTAACTTTTGCAAATATGCCCTAGAGGCAATGATAAATTTGTTATTATCATATTTCCTTGTTCATGATAATCGTTTATTATCCGTGCTATAATTGTATTAATCGGAAACTCAGATACAGGTGTGGGTACATAGACAACACCATGTCCCTAGTATGCCTCTAATAGACTATGTCGTTGATCAAAGATGGTTAAGGTTTCCTAGCCAAGGACATGAGATGTCATTTGATAACGGGATCACGTCATTAGGAGAATGATGTGATGGACAAGACCCAAACTATAAACGTAGCATATGATCGTGTCAGTTTATTGCTACTGTTTTCTGCATGTCAAGTATCTGTTCCTATGATCATGAGATCATGCAACTCACTGACACCGGAGGAGTACCTTGTGTGTATCAAACGTCGTAACGTAACTGGGTGACTATAAAGGTGCTCTACAGGTATCTTCGAGGGTGTCTGTTGGGTTGGCATGGATCAAGACTGGGATTTGTTACTCTGTGTGACGGAGAGGTATCTCAAGGCCCACTCGGTAATACAACATCACAACAAGCTTTGCAAGCAATGTGACTAAAGTGTTAGCCACGGGATCTTGTATTACATAACGAGTAAAGAGACTTGCCGATAATGATATTGGACTAGGTATGGAGATACCGACGATCGAATCTCGGGCAAGTAACATACCGAAGAACAAAGGGAACAACATACGTGATTAACTGAATCCTTGACATAGAGGTTCAACCGATAAAGATCTTGTAGAATATGTAGGAACCAATATGGGCATCAAGGTCCCGCTATTGGTTATTGACCGTAGAGGTGTCTCGGTCATGTCTACATAGTTCTCGAACCCGCAGGGTCTGCACACTTAAGGTTCGATGACGTTTCAATAGTATAGAGTTATGTACGGTAGTGACAGAAGGTTGTTCGGAGTCTCGGATGAGATCCTAGACATCACGAGGAGCTCTATAATGGTCCGGAGGTAAAGACTGATATATAGGAAGTCCTGTTTTGGTCACCGGAAAAGTTTCGGGCTCATCGGTAGTGTATCGGGAGTGCCGGGAGGGTACCGGGGGACCATCGGGAGGGGTGTCACGCCCCGAGGGGCCTCATGGACTGTGGGAGGAGACAAACCAGCCCCTAGTGGGCTGGCCGAAGCCTCCATTAAAGCCCATGAGGTTTGAGAAGGAAAAAAAATCCAAAGCTGGAGAGGTGGAAAGAGTTTCCATGTGGAAAGGAGGAATCCTACTCCTAATAGGATTGGAGTATGACTCCTCCACCTCCAATTTCGATCAAACCTTCAGGGTTTGAGGCTGCCTCCTCCCCTCCCTCCCTCCTATATATACTAGAGGATTTAGAGGGAAAAGCTAACCCTAATTGCCACGTGCTACCTTCTCCTCTAGATCGTAGTTTCTCCTCTAGATCGGTTTTCAGCGGTGCTTAGGCGAAGCCCTGCTGGAATAGCTCCACCACCATCGCCACAACGCCGTCGCGCTGCCGGAGAACTCATCTACCTCTTCGCCCCCTCTTGCTGGATCAAGAAGGCGGAGATCGTCATCGAGCTGTACGTGTGCTAAACGTGGAGGTGTCGTCCGTTCGGCGCTAGATCGGAAGGACCGTGATCAAGATCGCAAGACGATTTGTGATTGGTTCATGGGACAGATCGGGACGGGATCGTGGGATGGAACGTGATGAGATCGCGGGATGGATCGTGATGGGATTGCTGGACGCTCGGCGATTTGGATCGCGAAGACGTTCCACTACATCAACTGCGTTTTTTAACACTTCCCGCTTAGCGATCTACAAGGGTATGTAGATCCACTCTCCCTCTCGTAGATGCTCATCACCATGGATAGATCTTGCGTGTGCATAGGAATTTTTTTGTTTCCCATGCAACGTTCCCCAACAATGGCATCATGAGCTAGGTCTATGTGTAGATGAGATCTCGAGTAGAACATAAAGAGTTTGTGGGCGTTGATGCTTAGATTGCTTCCTCCCTTGGTCGTGTTTTGGTTCAACGGTATTATGGGATGAAGCGGCCTGGACCAACCTTACTCGTACACTTATGAGAGACTGGTTCCATCGACTGACGTGTAACCTCATTGCACAAAGATGGCTGGCGGGTGTCTGTTTCTCGTACTTTAGTTGCACCGGATTCGACAAAGGCGGTCCTTGAGAAGGTTGAAAAGCAACTCATGTATCACCGTTGTGGTTTTTGCATAGGTGAGAATTGTTCTTGCTAGATACCCATAGCAGCCATGTAAAACATGCAACAACAATGAGAGGACGTCTAACTTGTTTTTGCAGTGTATGTTGTGATGTGATATGGCCAATTACATGATGAGATATATGTGATGTATGAGATGATCATGTATTGTATAGAATATCACGACTTACATGTCGATGAGTACGGCAACCGGCAGGAGCCATAGGGTTATCTTTAATTATTATATGACCTACGCGTCAATCATTAAGCGCTATATAATGATTTACTTTATCGCTAAGCGGTAGCAATAGTTGTAAAAGCATGGTGGGCGCGAAAACCCCGATGGCGACACGTTGATGGAGATCAAGATGATGGATATCATGGTGTCATGCCGGTAACAATGGAGATCATTTTGGTGCTTTAAGGATGGAGATCAAAAGCACAAGTTCATGTCCATATCATGTCACTTATGATTTGCATGTGATGTTAATCCTTTTATGCAAACATCCTTTTATGCACCTTGTTTTTCTTAGGACGACGGTAGCATTATAAGGTGATCCCTCACTTAAATTTCAAGATAAATTGTGTTCTCTCCGAGTGTGCACCATTGCGAAAGTTCGTCGTGTCGAGACATCACGTGATGATCGGGTGTGATAGACTCTACGTTCACATACAATGGGTGCAAGCCAGTGTTGCACATGCAGAACACTCGGGTTGAACTTGACGAGCCTAGCATGTACAGACATGGCCTCGGAACACAAGAGACCGAAAGGTCGAACATGAGTCATATAGTAGATATGATCAAACATAATGATGTTCACCATTGAAACCACCTCAACTCACATGATGATCGGACTTGAGTTAGTGAATTTGGATCATATATCACTCGAATGACTGGAGGGATATCAATTTGAGTGGGAGTTCTTAGGTAATATAATTAATTTAACTCATTATCATGAACATAGTCAAAGTGTCTTTGCAAATTATGTTGTAGATTACTAGCTCACGCTTTAGCACCCTTGTATTTTTATATGTTCCCAGAGAAATAGAGTTGAAAGATGATGGTAGCAATATTACGGACTAGGTATGTGATCTGAGGATTGTCCTCATTGCTGCACAGAAGGCTTATGTCCTTAATGCACCGCTCGGTGCGCCACTCCCTCTAGCATTGTTTGTAGATGTTGTGAACATCTGACAAGCACGTTCCGATGACTACTTGATAGTTTAGTGCGTCATGCATTACGGCTTAGAATTGAGGCTCCAAAACGTTTTAAACGTCAAGGAACATATGAGATGTTCTAAGAGCTGAAATTGGGATCTCAGGCTCGTGCCCGTGTTGTGAGATATGAGATATCCAACAAAGATTCTTTGTCTGCAAGATGAAGGAGAAAATCTCAATCGTTGAGCATGTGCTCAGATTGTTTGGGTGCTACAATCTCTTGAGTCGAGTGGGAGTTGATCTTCCAGATAAGATAGTGATTGATATAGTTCTCCAAGTCACTATCACTAAGCTACTAGAACTTGGTGAGGAACTATAAAATGCCATGGATAGAAATAATGATCCATGAGCTATTCACGATGTTTGACACCGCGAAGTTAGAAATCAAGAAGGACCATCAAGTGTTGATGGTTAGTAAAACCACTAGTTTCGAGAAGGGCAAGGGCAAGGAGGGAAACTTCATGGATGGCAAGTCAGTTGCTGCTCCAGTGAAGAAACCCAAAGTTGAACCCAAACCCGAGACTAAGTGCTTCTATTAGGAGGAGAACGGTCCCTGAAGTGGAACAACCCTAGATACTTGGTAGATAAGAAGGTTGGCAACGTCGACATACGTATATTTGATATACGTGTTATTGATGTGTACCTTGCTAGTAATCCTAGTAGCACCTGGGTATTGGATACCGGTTCAGTTGCTAAATGTTAGTAACTCGAAATAAAAGCTACGAAAAATGGAGACTGGCTAAGTGTGAGGTGACGATGTGTGTTGGAAATGTTTCCAAGGTTGATGTGATCAACATCGCATGCTCTCTCTACCTTCAGGAATAGTGACGAACCTAAATAAACGTTATTTGGTGTTTGCGTTAAGCATAAACATGATTAGATCATGTTTATTGCAACACGTTTATCCATTTAAGTTGGAGAATAATGGTTATTCTGTTTACATGAATAATACCTTCAATGGTCATGCACCCAGTTAGAATGGTTTATTGAATCTTGATCGTAGTAATACACATGTTCCTAACATTGATGCCAAAAGATACAAAGTTAATAATGATAGTACCACATACTTGTGGCACTGCTAGTAAATGTCATATTGGTATAAATCGCATGAAGAAACTCCATGCGGATGGATCTTTGGACTCATTTTATTTTGAATAGGTTGAGACATGCGGACCATGCATCTTGGGCAAGATGACTAAAACCCCATTTTCCCGCTTGATGGAATGGGCAAGTGACTTATTGGAAATGATACATGTTGATGTATACGGTCCAATGAGTGTTGTAGTATGTGGTGGATATCGTTATTTTCTACCTTCACTGATGATTTGAGTAGATATAGTGTATATTTACTTAATGAAACACAAGCCTGAATCGTTTGAAAAGTTCAAGCAAAATCAGAGTGAAGTTTGAGATCATCGTGACAAGAAGATAAAATTTCTACAATATGATCATGGGGGTGAATATCTGAGTTATGAGTTTGGTATACAACTTAAGACAATGTGAAAGTTGTTTCACAACTCACGCCACCTGGAACACCATAGTGTGATGGTGTGTCCGAACGTCATAGTCGTGCTCTATTGGATATGGTGCGAATTATGATGTCTCTTATCCTTTTACCACTATCGTTTTGGGGTTATGCATTAGAGACAACTACATTCACTTTAGATAGGGCACCATCTAAATCCATTGAGATGACACCGTGTGAATTATGGTTTGATAGAAACCTAAGCTGTCATTTCTTAATGTTTGGGGCTGCAACACTTATGTGAAAAGGGTTTTCACCTAATGAGCTCGAACCCAAAGTGGACAAATGCATCTTCATTGAATACCCTAAAGACAGTTGGGTATACCTTCTATCTCATATCCAAGCATAAAGTGTTTGTTGCTAAAACTGGGTCCTTTCTCGAGAAAAAGTTTCTCTCAAAAGAATTGAGTGGGAGGAAGATAGAACTTGATGAGGTTGTTGAACCTTTGTTTCAACCAGAGAGTAGCGCAACGCAGGAAGATGATTCTAAGAAGCCTAAGTTAGTTGACGAGGAAGTTAATGATGATGATCATGAAGCTTCGGATCAAGTTACTATCGAACCTCGTAGGTCGACAAGGATGCGTACTGCTCCTGAGTGGTGCGACAACCCTGTCTTGGAGGCCATGTTGTTGGACAACGATGAACCTTCGAGCTATGGAGAAGCGATGATGGGCCCGGATTCCGAAAAATGGTTGGAGGCCATGAAATCCGAGAAAGGATCCATGTATAAAAACCAAGTGTATACTTTGGTAGACTTGCTCGTTGGACGACAGGTCGTCGAGTACAAATGGACCTTTAATATGAAGACAGGCGCTGATGGTAAATGTCACCATTTATGAAAGCTCGACTTGTTGCAAAGAAGTTTATGACAAGTTCAAGGAGTTGTCTGCGTTGAGACTTTCTCACTCGTAGCGATGCTAAAGTCTATTTGAATTATGTTAGAAGTTGCTACATTTTTCAATTATGAAATCTGGCAGATGGATGTCAAAACATCTATTCCTTCCTTAAGGAAAGGTTACATGAGATACAAACAGAAGGTTTTGTTAGTCCTAAGGATGCTAAAAGGTGTGCAAGCTTCAGGGATCCTTCTATGGACTGAAGCAAGCATCTCGGAGTTGGAATATACGCTTTGACGAGGTGATCAAATTTTTTGAGTCTATGCAAAGTTTACGAGAAACTTGTATTTACAATAAAGTGAGTGGGAGCACTATAGAGTTTCTGATAAGCATATGTGGATGACGTATTGTTGATCGGAAATGATGTAGAATTTCTGGAAAGCATAAAGGGTTGTTTGAAAAGAGTTTTTCAAAGGAAGACCTGGATAAAGCTACTTAATTGTTGGGCATCGAGATCTATAGAGATAGATCAAGACGTCTGATAAGACTTTCAATGAGTACATACCTTGACAAGATTTTGAAAGAGTTCAAAATGGATCAGTCAAAGAAAGAGTTCTTGCCTGATTTGTAAGGTGTGAAGTTGAGTGAGACTCAAAGCTTGACCACGGCAGAAGAAAGAGAAAGTACGAAGGTCATCCCCTATGCCTTAGCCATAGGCTCTATATTATGCCATCCTGTGTACCGCACCTGGCGTGTGTCTTGCCATGAGTCTGTCAAAGGGGTACAAGAGTGATCCAGGAGTGGATCACTGGACAGCGGTCAAAATTATCCTTAGTAACCAAAGGACTAAGGAGATGTTTCTCAATTATGGAGGTGATAAAGAGTTCGTCATAACGAGTTATGTCGATGCAAGCTTTAACACCAATCCGGATGACTCTTAGTAGCAATCCGGATACATATAGTGGAGTGGCCATTTGGAATAGCTCCAACTGGAGTGTGGTAGCAGTGTCTACAGTAAGACAGAGATTTGCAAAGTACACATAGATCTGAATGTCGCAGACCCGTTGACTAAAAGACCTCTCTCACATGCAGAGCATGATCGAGCCCCAGAACTCATTGGATGTTAGATTCATAACAATGTGAATCACCTGGTGATGTGAACTAGATTATTGACTCTAGTGCAAGTGGGAGACTGTTGGAAATATGCCCTAGAGGCAATAATAAATTGGTTATTATCATATTTCCTTGTTCATGATAATCATTTATTATCCGTGCTATAATTGTATTAATCGGAAACTCAGATACATGTGTGGATACATAGACAACACCATGTCCCTAGTATGCCTCTAATTGACTAGCTCATTGATCAAATATGGTTAAGGTTTCCTAGCCATGGACATGAGATGTCATTTGATAACGGTATCACGTCATCAGGAGAATGATGTGATGGACAAGACCCAAACTATAAACGTAGCATATGATCGTGTCAGTTTATTGCTATTGTTTTCTGCATGTCAAGTATCTGTTCCTATGACCATGAGATCATGAAACTCACTGACACCGGAGGAGTACCTTGTGTGTATAAAACGTCGCAAAGTAACCGGGTGACTATAAAGGTGCTCTACAGGTATCTCCGAGGGTGTCTGTTGGGTTGGCATGGATGAAGACTGGGATTTGCTACTCTGTGTGACGGAGAGGTATCTTAGGGCCCACTCGGTAATACAACATCACAACAAGCCTTGCAAGCAATGTGACTAAAGTGTTAGCCACGTGGATCTTGTATTACATAACGAGTAAAGAGACTTGCTGGTAACAATATTGAACTAGGTATGGAGATACCGACGATCGAATCTCGGGCAAGTAACATACCGAAGAACAAAGGGAACAACATACGGGATTAACTGAATCCTTGACATAGAGGTTAAACCGATAAAGATCTTCATAGAATATGTAGGAACCAATATGGGCATCTAGGTCCCGCTATTGGTTATTGACCGTAGAGGTGTCTCGGTCATGTCTACATAGTTCTTGAACCCGCAGGGTCTACACACTTAAGGTTCGGTGACGTTTCAATAGTATTGAGTTATGTATGGTGGTGACCGAAGGTTGTTCAGAGTCCCGGATGAGATCCTATACATCACGAGGAGCTCCGGAATGGTCCGGCGGTAAAGATTGATAAATAGGAAGTCCTGTTTTGGTTACCGGAAAAGTTTCAGGCTCATCGGTAGTGTACCGGGAGTGCCGGGAGGGTATGGGGGGACCATCGGGAGGGGTGTCAAGCCCCGAGGGGCCTCATGGGATGTGGGAGGAGACAAACCATCCCCTAGTGGTATGGCTGAAGCCTCCACAAAAATCCAAAGGTGGAGAGGTGGAAAGAGTTTCCAAGTGGAAAGGAGGAATCCTACTCCTAATAGGATTGGAGTAGGACTCCTCCACCTCCAATTTCGACCAAACCTTCAGGGTTTGAGGGTGCCTCCTCCCCTCCCTCCCTCCTATATATACTAGAGGATTTAGAGGGAAAAGCTAACCCTAATTGCCACGTGCTACCCTCTCCTCTAGATCGTAGTTTCTCCTCTAGATCGGTTTTCCGCGGTGCTTAGGCGAAGCCCTGATGGAATAGCTCCACCACCATCGCTGCAATGCCGTCGCGCTGCCGGAGAACTCATCTACCTCTTCGCCTCCTCTTGCTGGATCAACAAGGCAGAGATCGTCATCGAGCTGTACGTGTGCTGAACGCGGAGGTGTTGTCCGTTCGGCGCTAGATCGGAAGGACTGTGATCAAGATCGCGAGACGATTTGTGATTGGTTCGCGGGACAGATCATGATGGGATCGCGGGACGGATTGTGATGAGATCGCGGGACGGATCATGATGGGATTGCGGGACGCTCGGCGATTTGGATCGCGAAGACGTTCGACTACATCAACCGCGTTTCTTAACGCTTCTCGCTTAGCGATCTACAAGGGTATGTAGATCCACTCTCCCTCTCGTAGATGCTCATCACCATGGATAGATCTTGCGTGTGCATAGGAAATTTTTTGTTTCCCATGCAACGTTCCCCAACACTAATAACACTTGTGCTTCTATCTTAGGACCACCCCAAGGACGTTGAGTTCCTCAACACACCCATCCAGAACTACAACCAGACGCAACACATCCTCTCCTTTGGCCTGGCAACCAGCAATCATGCCATGGGCTCCGGTGAGGCTCTCGGTTCTCCTTCGTCCTGGCAACCGTCGAACATCCCAGGCACCCCGGGCGTAAAGGCGGTGCTTGATGGCCTTGAGAAGCCATTTGACCATGTCCCTGTGCTCGATAGGAAGAGGAAGAGGGGCGGCCTAATGGTGGTGATCTTCCGCCTCTTCCCCTGAATGGATATGTTTTATTATATTTAATTATGTATAGTAGTAAAATATTTATTGAATATAAGTAGGATAACTGAATGGAATTTTTTTTCATGCATGGTTTAATGTTGTTGTGGGTTTTCCCATGCAAGATTGCATGTTGACATGGACTTGTTCCACTCATAATTGTATGGTGAAATGGTATGTCTGCATGTTGAGATAAATAAGCTACCACGGATGACTTTATTGGGTATATAGGATTCGAGATCGAGGCTTACTATGAGTGGATCATAAGACCCATAATTTTTTAACAAAGGCCCATAGTTAGATGTGTGGATCTGACTAACTAGATGTGGCTTCTAGCTTTTGATCCATTCTGCACCAGAATTACCTCTCCAAAAAAAAAACTAGAAGAATAATTAATTTTTATATTAATAATGTCCACACATGTGTCATATCTGCACTTCACCCACATGCATTGATCTCCGTTTGTTATATTTTGCATGAATCTTGAAAGAATCTGCTTAAATTCCAGGGCCACGTAGGCATAGTGTGGTGTGTGGGCATTAGAGAGCTCGCCCACATGACCCGCAATGCGCGGTTGCTAGCTTCGCGTGTGGGCGAACTGGTTCCGCCTGCACAGTCACCACCCCAGTCTGCGCGCATGTGGGTGAACTGCTCTTCGCCCACACGACGCTCGTACATTGCTAGATGGCAACTACAGTTATGCGTATGTGGCAACTAGGTAATCACACATCGCAACTATGGTTAACCATACATGACAACTATGGTTGGACCATACGTGGAAACTAGTTAGTCACACATGACAACTATTGTTTGACCACACATGACAACTATGGTTTGATCACACGCAACAACTACCGTTAATTAGACATGGGAGCTATAGTTAACCAAACCAAAGAAGTTGCCATCTCCGGGTAACTAAAATTGCTATCCCCTCGTAACTAAAGTAGTTGCGCCAGGACATTTGGGGAAGATTGCTTCGTGCCACACATGTGGGGTGGGAATGAATAGTAGTTATTGGGCGTGTGGTACAAAGTAGCTGCGCCCACACATGTGGGCAGTTCTAATATTCGCCCATACATGACCTTGTGGGCTGCCTCCTGGGTGTGCCACATAAGATTTATGGTCGGATGTCTAATATGCCACACCTTTGGTGACCTAATAAAAAGGATAATAACCAATTTTCGGGCTTGGGCAGAGGACCAACATGGACGCTTCTCTGTCTGGTCAGCATATAATCTCATTATGAAGACCAAGATCCAACATGAGGATTGGTTGGATGAGTAGCAGGGTATGTTGAACAATATGATTAGCTCTGGTGGTCCTCAATTTGGAAGCTTCATGTCCCCTCCAAGTTGAGGGTTTTTGCATGGAGAATTGGAGATTAGCACGGCCGTCTCTTGCTCGAGCATGCGTTGGTTTCCGTGAAGAGGAACGGGTGATGCAACAAAGTAGATAAGTATTTCCATCAGTTGTTGAGAACCAAGGTATCAATCCAGTAGGGGATACAAGCAAGTCCCCAATAGGTGTACCTACACAAGGAATCAAACTCTTGCACCCAACGCTATAAAGGGGTTGTCAATCCCTTTAAGGTTACTTGTAAGGATGAGATCTGATAGAGATAGATTGCTTGAACGGAAAGTAAAACAAAAGATAAAATAATGCAGCAAAGTATTTTTGCTATTTTTGGTTTTAGATCTGAAAGTATAAGATGTAAAATAGACCCGGGGGCCATAGGTTTCACTACAGGCTTCTCTCATGATAGCAAGTATTACGGTGGGTAAACAAATTACTGTCGAGCAATTGATAGAAAAGCGAATAATTATGATGATATCCAAGGAAATGATTATGCATATAGGCATCACGTCCGTGTCAAATAGATCGAAACGATTCTGCATCTACTACTATTACTCCACACATCGACCGACTCCTGCCTGCATCTAGAGTATTAAGTTCACGAAGAACAGAGTAACGCATTAGGTAAGATGACATGATGTAGAGGGATAAACTCAAGCAATATGATGAAAACCACATCTTGTTATCCTTGATGGCAACAATACAATATGTGCCTCGCTACCCCTGCTTTGTCACTGGGTGAGGACACCGCAAGATTGAACCCAAAACTAAGCACTTCTCCTATTGCAAGAATTACCAATCTAGCTGGCCAAACCAAACCAATAACTCGAAGAGACTTGCAAAGATATGAAATCATGCATATAAGAATTCAGGAAAGACTCAAATAATATTCATGGATAATCTGAACATAAACCCACAATTCATCAGATCTCGACAAACACACCGCAAAAGAGTATTACATCAGATAGATCTCCATGAAGATCATGAAGAACATGGTATTGAAGAGCAAAGAGAGAGAAGAAGCCATCTAGCTACTAGCTATGGACCCAAAGGTCTGTGGTGAACTACTCACGCATCATCGGAGGGGCAATGGAGTTGATGTAGATGCCCTCCGTGATCGAATCCCCCTCCGGCAGATTATCGGAAAAGGCTCCAAGATTGGATCTCTCGGGAACGGAGGCTTCTGGTGGTGGAAAAGTGTTTCTGTGGCTTGTTTTGATAATGATGGAATATTTGGGAATTTATAGGCCGAAGATTAGGGTTAGGAGAGCGGCCGTGGGCCCACAAGCCTGCCCGACGCGCCCTACCCCCTTGGGCGCCCCCTAGGGCTTGTGGCCCCACGGTGGCTCCCCTGCCTTGGTTCTCAAGTCTCCTAGTTTCCTTTCGTTTCAGAAAAATTCCTTCCGAAGGTTTTATTCCGTTTGGACTTCGTTTAATATTCCTTATCTTTAAATCTCAAAAACAAGGAAAAAACAAAAACTGTCACTAGGCTCTAGATTAATAGGTTAGTCCCAAAAATAATATAAAATAGCATATTAATGTATATAAGACATCCAAAACAGATAATATGATAGCATGGAACAATCAAAAAATTATAGATACGTTGGAGACGTATCATCACTCCTAGTAGGCGGCATTATCAACATAGGAACATGGCCCCTGGCCCCGACCCACCTATGTGCGCTATGTGGAGCAGAAGAAGATTGCAAACATAGTTTGCTTAACTATAGCATGCCTTGCAGTTTGTCGGCATTAGCGGATGAACTAATGGTAGAGCACATGTGTCGAAACACTAATACTAATGTCAGGGAGTGGTTGTTTTCTATGAGTGAGTCTCTCTCTCCCAAGAAGAATTTACTAGGATGATTGTCACCCTTTGGACGGTCTAGAGCTCCCGAAGGAAAGTTATACACGAGGAAATATTCCAGAGTCCCTGGTCTACGCAAATTTCCTGAACTCCTATTTGAATGATATTTAGTTTCTGTAGCGGAGCACCAAAACTAGTAAAGGAACTGCAACGACCAAATCGAAGCGCCGGATCCTTCCACTGTCGAGTTATGTAAAGATTGATGTCAATGCTGCGGTCTCATGGAATGGGGGGTATGGTGAAGTGGGGGAAATATGTTGAGACCAAGACAAGATGTTCGTTGGAGCTTCAACTATGTTTTTCCTCGTACAGTCGACCCCCTACCCTCAAGGCACTAGCAATTCGAGAGGCGATGGCTCTTGCAGAAGACACTTACTCTCAGAGGATCTTTGTGGCCTCCGATTGCAAGACAGGGGTTGATGCTACATTAGAAGTGGAAGTGCGACCCCTTATGGCACGATGGTTTACTCAACCAACCATAACCTATAGAAATGTCAGATTGTTTAAGAGTCATGCCAACTGTTCAATTTATACTCTAGAAGTTCGTATAATTTTTTTTATCTAATCATACGCTGAAAACTACTATTGAGATATTTGTTAGGCCATACACTTTAGAGATCCCTAAGGTACTAAAATATACATGAACACCCCCACCACAAACATATACAAATACATAGGATAATCCATGCAATCATCAAAACTAAGTCCAAAGAGATGTTCAAGTTTGTCATTTATTATTATTTTCTGCATTTAAGGATATTTGGTTTCATGATCTTGTTAAGAGGAAGTGTCCTTAAAGAAAATAACTAGCATTTCTTAAATTTACACATGTTTACCAAATAATATCAGGATTAATACTTAGCAGCATTGTTATGTTGAACCACTGCTAATTAAAACTAAATTATATATAAGTATTAAAGTTTTGTACAAAATATTTATATTGACATGACACCTTCCAGATAAAATAGTCTTATTCCGTTTGTTTGTGTTACAAAATTGAGTAAAAACTATATGGTGTCAACACATTTTTTGGGTTTAGTACACTTTTAGTTGTTTGATACATAATTTGATAATGCTTCGTATATTGACTTATTTTCAAAATGTTTATTCAACATAGTTTCTAGATACTAGTGCAATAAGCTGCTTATGCACTCCAAATTTGTTTCGATGTAATTTAAAATTTATCATGTGTAACATTTATTTTGTTTCTAATGCAACATAACTATGCTTTGGCCGATGAATCTAATAATGTTTTGATGTAAAAAATGCGTCGAAGCACTTTGCTTCCATGTAATGTAAAGAAAATCATCTAAGTATTTGTTTTCAACACAAAAAAAACTCTGCTTTCCAATGCATTTTTTGCTTTCATCAAATACAAGTGTTTCTATGGTATAATTTGTCTCTAATAGAACATAATATTTTTCCTGCTTCAGTCATTCATACACAAAGTTCAAGCATGATACACATTTATTTTCTTCCAATTCCCCAATAGTACTACACTGCTTCTAAGTTAATGTCGTATATTTCCAATATATTGTTGACTTGCGTCTCTTCCCGTGTGGTCGTCTTCATTGTAGGAAAGATCCATGTGTCATCATACTTCTAGATGCATGCATCGGTCAGTTCCATATATGTCTCCGGCAGCACCCAACTGCTTGAAGGGTACACCACCAAATATATTAAATATATGAAGGAGCTGGGCTATTCATTCCGTCCGGCAGGGCGGTCATTGGTGGTAGCGGCGGGGCATGGCGGCGGGAGACAGGGCGGCACAGGAGGTGCGAACGGGAGATGCGTCAGATTTAATCGGCCGTGGCGGAAGTGAGTAAATTTAGAAAGATTTTAAGGGGTATCGGGGTGAAGTAAAAAAGTTTATTTCATTATGATTTTTATTAAGGGATCGGCTATGTGCGTCATAAGGGAGTAAAACCGTTTTTTATGGACTTTTAATGGATCGGTTAGAAATTTGGACAAACACATGCAACTTAGAGCATCTCCAACAACCGCCCAAAAACAGCTCCGTGCGCTAAAAATTTGTTTTTTTGGCACCGGACAGGCTCCAACAGAGGCTGCAAAATACTGCACGCCATGTAAATTTTTGGGCATGCGCTAAAATGCGTTAACAAAAGCTGTAAATTTGAGGCACCGGATAGCGTGCGCTTCACAATTTGCACTACGCGTTTTTTTGGCGCGCGTTTTTGTGCTTCTGCTAAAGCAATGTTTGTCCACGTATGTCCAAGAAGATGATCAGTCCGGAAACCATTTCTTCCTGAAGTCCAAACCACACGATCATCGTTTGATTACTAACAAACATACATGTTTATCAACTCAACTAAATTCTCACGCGACACCTTAATTATCACGAACGATCTATATGTATGATGCCATTGGCATCGATCATGCTGAAGTTAAGCAGCGGCGGCGATGGCGCACTCGACGTCGCCTGCGGGGCCGTCCTTCTCGGCGCCGACCCTGCCGGCCTTCGCGGTCTGATCCTTGTACGAGTACCGGGTGGCGACGAGCACGTAGAAGCCCAGGTTGGCGGCGGAGATGCCGGCGAGCAGCCAGTAGAAGAGGTCCAGCCTGCTCCGGCTCAGGTCCTTGCCGAACCACCCGTCCCGCCGCCCGCCGTGCGAGCTCACGCGGCTCGCCGCCGCGATCAGCTGGCTGCTCAGGAAGCTCCCGGCGCCGATCACGCTCAGGTACAGCCCGATGCCCAGGCTGCGCATGGTCTCCGGCACCTGGTCGTAGAAGTACTCCTGCAGGCCCACCAGCGCGAACCCGTCGGCCACGCCCATCAGCGCGAACTGCGGCACCAGCCAGAACACCGACATGGTGGCGGTGGAGTGCTGGCGGCGACGCTCGACAACCGCGGCCACGGCCATGGCCACCACGGCGACCGCCATGCCGACACCGATACGACGAAGGACGCTGAGCCCGCGCTCCGTCCCAGTCGCGCGGCGCAGGCACGGCTCGAGCACCTTGTCGTAGAGCGCCACGGTGGCAATCATGGCGATGGCGGCCAGCGCGAAGATGGACGCCGGCGGAAGCACGAAGTGTGGGCCGAGGTGGCGGTCCATGGCCATGCCCTGCTTGATGAAGAAGGTGGACACCTGCGCCGCCGCGATGCCGAACGGGAGCGTGGCCACCCAAATGGGCACCATCGACACCACCAGCTTCGTCTCCTCCACATGCGTCACCGTCGCCAGCAGCCACGTCCGGCGCAGCCCCGCATCGCCATGCTCCATGATTGCCGCCTTGTCGAGACACCGGAGCTGGTCGGTGTGACAAAGCAGCTTCTTCTTGCGGTCGTCCTCCTCGTACAGCTCGCCGGCGTCGGCAGGCAGCTGAAGGCGCCGCTTTATGACCGCGGCCACGGCAACCTTCAGCAGCGGCGTGAGCGGGCTGCCCTGCGGCACCCTGTACCGGTAGGCCCGCCACCCCGCGAGGTACACCACGAGGGAACAGCCCATGACGGCGGCGAGGAGCACGGTGGCGGCGCCCCATCCGACTCGCTCCTGGATGTAGACGACGATGGTGACCCCAAGCAGCACCCCGGAGCAGAGCGCGCAGTTCCACCAGTTGAAGTAGGACATCTTCTGCAGCCGCTCCCCGGCGTGGCCGTCGTCAAACTGGTCGGCGCCGAAGCTCTCGAGCGCCGGCTTGTGGCCCCCGGTGCCGACGGACACGAGGTAGATCCCGACGAAGAAGAGCGTCTCGTGGACCCGGGGCACCGAGGCGCCGCCCGGCCTGAGGCCCGGCGCTAGCTGCACCACCGCGAGCAGGACAAGGCCAAGTAGGTAGACGACGGTGGAGAGGAGCACGGTGCGGAAGCGGCCAAGGTAGGCGTCGGCGAGGAAGCCGCCGAGGAGCGGCATGAGGGTGGTGACGCTCATCCAGTACTGGGCGTTCACGGCGGCGACCTTCATGTCCTGGTGCAGCACCTTGGTGAGGTAGATCATGAGGCTGGTGGCGATGCCGAAGTAGCTCAGCCGCTCGCTGAACTCGATCACTGCCAAAACCACACAACAAGAAGTCAAGAACGTTCACACACACGCTGCCATCAACCAAACGAACAAAGACAGACAGAGGTACAGAGAGATCCGAGGCAGAGTTTGAGGTGAGGAGGGAGCTTACGGATGATGAACATGGCGGCCCTCCATGAGCCTGTGGCGGCGCGGAGGGGCGGGCGGCCGCGGTAGCTGACGGAGGAGTCGTCCACCCATTTGTCCCACTGCCCATCATCGGCGCCGACGCCATGGCCGCCGCCGCTTAAACCCTGCTGCTTCCTCATCACCAAATCAACCTCTCCCCAAACTAACCAAAATGACTCACTCTACTGCGCTTTCGACGTAGTCGATTGATGTGTGGTTCTTGGTGTGAGGCTGGGAGGAAAAGAGGGCCCGGTTATATAGCCGCGGTGGGGGGAGGCAGGGGAAATTGGGGGAAGAAAGGCCACGTCGCTGTCGTGTTGAGATACTCCGTGTGTGTGTGTGTGTGTGTGTGTGTGTACGCGCGCGCATCCAATCCATCAAAGGAGGCCTCGTTTTTGTGATTTTATCAAAGCTCTCGAGGGAATGAATCGATTTGAGGAAATTGTTGGTAATCTTTTTGTTTATTTTCAGAAGTATATCACACTCAAATCACACCTCGAGGTCTAAATGCATCATATCTTAGTGTGGATACAACTCCTTTGATAGCTTGTACTCCTACTATCTTAATTAATTAGCATGTATCTTAATGTAGATATCCTTTTCAAAAAACAAAATCTTATTGTAGATATATCTCCTTTAATAGCTTTCCGCCAGGAAGAGGATTTGCAGATTTGTGCTCCTCATCCCTTTCCTTATTGACTCTCGAGGCGGCTTGCTGATTTAAAATCAAACATGTATATAAATTGGTTCATCAGAAGGTAAGGGGGCGAGGTGGGATTATTGAAGAAGCGGACGTTCTTTATTTTATACACACAGCGTGATTTGGCTCAGTGGAATGTGCCTTCGATGCTGGAGTGTTAGGTCGGAGAGCTTGATCCGGCCCGTTGGCAATTTGTTTTGGTCTGGAACCGCATGCATACTTCAATAGAGGACGCGTACGGGACAGATCTATTTATGTATGGATGGACAACTTTTTAGTACCACCTTGAATAAGCACGGTAGAAGATAAAACCTTTTTTGTAAAAAAATAGATTACCACGGTGAACCCGACGAAAACAATAGTCACTTTATTATTATTAGGGAAGAAATTCAAAAACAGACCAAGAAAATTCGAAAAAATATAGAATTTAAGGATACCAAATTTGAGTGCTCAATCTACTCCAGCCCGAAGTTTCAAATAATCAAGAAACGTATTCTCAATAAAAAAAATACCTTCGCCACATATACGTTTCATGGTATTTTTTCACGAAACTTCACGCAGGTGTAGATTGTACACCCAGGTTTGGTATCCGAAAAATCTAGTTTTTTGAATTTCTCTGGTATTTTTTTGAATTTAATATTCATATAGGGGGTGACGCACCCCGGAGCTCCTGTGTATTTGCCTAGGTCAAGTCCACTTTTAAAGTACTAAGAAAATACTACTCATGAGTGATACTATGGTTTATAAACCATGGTATATGTTGATGCCAAACACAACAATGTTTTTAAGACTATTGTTTCTAGAAAACGTGATATTCTACAAAGATTTAAATATACTTAGCTGCCAAACGAGGCCTTAAGACAACTTTAGCATAGTCGTCATATATAGAGTGTGCTCCATATGCATCTCGAGGTTGCCGAGCCAATACCCAAACTCTCATTTAGTGTGTATTTATGAGAGAACAAGTACTAAGAATCATGTTTAGATTAAGACACTAACTCACTTTCCTCATTAAACAAAGTGTCACATCAATTATTTTTCTTAGGAGTAGTAGTTAGGTAGTCAAAGCAAACCGGTAGTGAGTTAATGGGCATATGAAATAACAAAAAAAAATTCTTAAATGAGTACAGTACAGTTTTGGACACGATTCAATCATGTGGGTGTTGCATTGAGCAATTTAAATTTGAAAATTCACAAGATTATGGAGTAAGTACAATGCTCCATCCACCGAGTAAGAGTAGAGTCCAATTTTAGACAATTACTAAAATTCAAAATCTCAAGCCGTACGTTACTTTAACCAGTTCAAATGACTGAAAAAAGATGTAACATGCTATAAAACGAGTGAAATCTTGTTTTTTGTATAATTTGATTTCTTTACAATAATATTTTCATCCCGCTTACCTTATTTACCAGAACAATGCATGGTACTATCCTTTTAATTTTGTGACAGCATTCCCACTAATTGGTCCCTCTCATCAGGTCACTAGTAGAAAACAGGGCATTGGTTCGGGCCGGGTCAGCACATTAGTCCCGGTTCAGTCACAAACTAAGACCAATGGGGGCAATGGTCCCGGTTCATGAGGCTAGGGGGCCGGGAGGGTCACGTGGGGCATTGGTCCCGGTTCGTCTGGAACCTTTGGTCCTGGTTCCAGACACGAACCGGGACCAACGTGCCTCGCTCCTGGCCCACAACCATTGGTCCCGGTTCGTGGCTGGATCCGGGACCAAAGGGGGTCCTTTAGTCCCGGTTCCAGCCACAAACCGGGACCAATGAAATGCCTATATATACCCCCTCGCCAACGAGCAGAGCACTCCATACTGCTCTGTTTTTTGGCCGGCGAGGGGAGAGCTTTGTGGTGCTCTAGCTCACCTCCTATGCACATGAGGTGTTTGATGAAATGCCTAAGCCAAACTTAAGCTTTCTCCTCTCGAAGCTCCTTGTCCAAACTCCATTTTCATCAAGATTTGTCTAGGTTTGGCGGTCCGTCCTGTCCCGTCCCCGTCCCGAAATCGCCGTCGATCGCCCGCGCGTGGTGAGCCTCTTGATCTTACCTTCTTGCTAAAAGAAAATATACTTACTCGTATGATTTTCTTACTTTTATCATTGTTCACTTATCTATTCATGATATGTTGTAATGGTTTTTAATATACTTTATTTTGTAACGCACGCAGATGAACCGGCAATGGATGTACGATGACTGACGCACCTCCGAGTATATTAAGGGCCTGCATAATTTTCTCGAAGCGGCTGAGGCAAACAAGCAGAATGGTTTTATGCCTTGTCCATGCACTATCTGTGAGAATACGAAGTCTTTCTCCAACTCTAAAACCCTTCACTTCCACCTGCTTCAGAAGGGTTTTATGCCACACTATAATGTTTGGACCAAGCACGAAGAAAGAGGGGTTATGATGGAAGACAACGAAGAAGAAGAGGATGACGACAACTACCCTCCCCCTGAATACGGTGATGCTGCAATGGGGGAAGCTGAAGATCAAGAGGAACCAGACGATGTGCCGATGATGATCTTTGCCGGGTCATTGTTGATGCATAGAGAGAATGCGAAAGTGAAGGGAGAAGTTGAAGTTCGATCACATGTTAGAGGATCAGAAAAAAGGTTTGTACCCAAATTGCGAAGATGACAACAAAAAGCTTGGTACCACACTGGAATTGCTGCAATGGAAGGCAGACAATGGCGTATTTGACAAGGGATTTAGTTCGCTACTGAAAATAATGAAGAAGAAGCGTCCAAAGGATAACGAATTGCCCGACAGTACGTACGCAGTAAAGAAGGTTGTATGCCCTCTAGGATTGGAGGTGCAGAAGATACATGCATGCCCTAATGATTGCATCCTCTACCGAAGTGAGTACGAGGAATGGAACGCATGCCCGGTATGCGGTGCATTGCGGTATAAGATCAGAAGAGATGACCCTGTTGATGTTGAGGGCCAGCGCACCGGGAAGAGGGTTCCTGCCAAGGTGATGTGGTATGCTCCTATAATACCACGGTTGAAACGTCTGTTCAGAAACAAAAGGCATGCCGAGTTGACGCAATGGCACAAAAAAGACCGTAAGAAAGACGGAAAGTTGAGAGCACCCGCTGACGGGTCGTAGTGGAGAAACATCGAGAGAAAGTGGAGTGACTTTATAGGTGACCCGAGGAATGTATGGTTTGGTTTAAGTGCAGATGGCATTAATCCTTTTGGGGAGCAGAGCAGCCAGTATAGCACATGGCCTGTGACTCTACGTATGTATAACCTTCCTCCTTGGTTGTGCATGAAGCAGAAGTTCATTATGATGCCAGTGCTCATCCAAGGCCCTAAGCAACCCGGCAATGACATTTATGTGTACCTAAGGCCATTAGTTGATGAACTTTTACAGCTATGGACTGGAAGAGGTGTACGTGTATGGGATGAGAACGAACAGGAGGAATTTGACCTACATGCGATGCTGTTTGTAACCATCAACGATTGGCCTGCTCTCAGTAACCTTTCAAGACAAACAAACAAGGAATACCATGCATGCACACATTGTTTAGATGACACCGACAGTATATATTTGGACAAATGCAGGAAGAATGTGTACTTGGTGTATCGTCGATTTCTTCCGACCAACCATCAATGTCGAAAGAAAGGAAAGCATTACAAAGGTGAGGCAGATCACCAGAAGAAGCCCGCCCTCCATACTGGTGATCACATACTTGATATGGTCAATGATTTACAAGTAATATTTGGAAAGGGTCCTAACGGACTATCTATTCCGAATGACGTTGACAAACGCGCACCCATGTGGAAGAAGAAATCTATATTTTGGGACATACCCTATTGGAAAGACCTAGAGGACCGCTCTGCAATCGACATGATGCATGTGACGAAGAATCTTTGCGTGAACCTGCTAGGCTTCTTGGGAGTGTATGGGAAGACAAAAGATACACCGGAGGCACGGGAGGAACAACAACGTGTGCATGAAAAAGGCGGCATGCATCCAAAGCAGTATGAAGGTCCTGCCATCTATGCTCTTACCAAAGAAGAGAAGGAAATCTTCTTTGAATGCATGCTCAGTATGAAGGTCCCGTCTGGCTTCTCATCGAATATAAAGGGAATAATAAATATGGCAAAGAAAAAGTTCCAGAACCTAAAGTCTCATGACTGCCATGTGATTATGACGCAACTACTGCCGGTTGCATTGAGGGGGCTTCTATCGGAAAACGTTCGATTAGCCATTGTGAAGCTATGTGCATTCCTCAATGCAATCTCTCAGAAGGTGATCGATCCAGAAATCCTGCCAAGGTTAAGGAGTGATTTGATGCAATGTCTTGTTAGTTTCGAGCTGGTGTTCCCACCGTCCTTCTTCAATATCATGACGCATGTCCTAGTTCATCTAGTCGACGAGATTGTCGTTCTGGGCCATGTATTTCTACACAATATGTTCCCCTTTGAGAGGTTCATGAGAGTCTGAAAGAAATATGTTCGTAACCGCACTAGGCCAGAAGCAAGCATCTCCATGGGCCATCAAACAGAGGATGTCATTGGGTTTTGTGTTGACTTCATTCCTGACCTTAAGAAGATTGGTCTCCGTCAATCGCGGTATGAGGGGAGACTGACTGGAAAAGGCACGCTAGGAGCGGACTCAATAATATGTAGGGATGGACATTCTTGGTCTCAAGCACACTACACAGTTCTACAAAATTCCACCTTGGTGACCCCGTATGTCGATCAACACAAGAATATTCTGCGCTCCAAACACCCAGAGCAGTGTGACGACTGGATTACATATGAACACATCAGGACTTTCGGCAGTTGGTTGCAAACACGTCTCATGGGTGACAACACTGTTTCTGATGAGCTGTACTCGTTGGCCAGGGGACCATCTTCGACTGTATTGACTTACAAAGGGTACGAGATAAATGGGAATACATTTTACATGATCGCCAAAGATAAAAAGAGCACCAACCAAAACAGCGGTGTCCTCTTTGATGCAGCAACCAAGAGGGGAAAGGACACATATTATGGTTACATAGTGGACATATGGGAACTTGACTATGGACATGATTTCAAGGTCCCTTTGTTTCAGTGCGAATGGGTCAATCTGTCAAGAGGCGGGGTACAGGAAGACCCACAGTACGGAATGACAACAGTCGATCTGAACAATCTTGGGTACACAGACGAAACATTCGTCCTAGCCAATGATGTGGTGCAGATTTTCTATGTGAAGGACATGTCTACCATACCGAGAAAAAGAAAAGATAAGGAAGCGAATACATCATACGATGAGGCAAAGTGCCACATAGTTCTTTCAGGAAAAAGAGACATCATGGGATTGGAGGGCAAGACAAACATGTCTGAAGATTATGAAAAGTTTCATGAAATTCCTCCCTTCAAAGTCAAGGATGACCCAAGCACCCTATTAAACGATGAAGATTATCCATAGTTATGGCGCAATAAGCAAAGGAAACAAGCGAAGAAAAAGTGAAGACTTCATCTCCACAACTATATCATTGTAGTGACATGTGAAGAAATGAAATGCCTTTTGTAACACATGAGTTTTCGTCCGAAACCCTAATACTTCGAAAGAGATTTTCCGTTTTGTACATGAAGTGCATCCAGTTTTTGCCGTAACCCTCTCAACTTTTTATGACATGCTATGTGGGTGAAATGATGATACCATGCCAACTTTCAACCTTTTTAGAGTTCATTTGAAGTGCTTTTCAATTTCAGGGTTATTTAGCTCAAAAAACATCAGTATGTGCATGAAAATACCAAATGAAGTCAGAAAGGGTTGAAAATTGATGATGTGGCTTCGAATGGTGGATTTTGAACACACAAAAAGTATAGAGTTCAAATAAGTTCAAAAAAATGCTTTGTAACAGATGAGTTTTCGTCCGAAACCATGAAATACTTCGAAAGAGATTGTCCATTTTGTACACGAAGTGCATACAGTTTTTGCCGTAACCCTCTCAACTTTTTAGCACATGCTATGTGGGTGAAATGATGATACCATGCGAACTTTCAACCTTTTCAGAGTTCATTTAAACTACTTTTCAATTTTAGGGTTATTTAGCTAAAAAAACAGTAAGTGCATGAAAAATACCAAATGAAGTGAGAAAGGGTTGAAAATTGATGATGTGGCTTTGAATGGTGCATTTTGAACACACGAAAAGTATGGAGTTCAAATAAGTGAAAAAATGAAATCCATTTGTAACAGATGAGTTTTCGTACGAAACCGTGATACTTCGAAAGAGATTGTCCATTTTGTACAGAAAGTGCATCCAGTTTTTGCCGTAATCCTCTCAACTTTTTAGCAAATGCTATGTGGGTGAAATGATGATACCATGCCAACTTTCAATCTTTTTAGAGTTCATTTGAAGTGCTTTTCAATTTCAGGGTTATTTAGCTAAAAAATCAGTAAGTGCATGAAAAATACCAAATGAAGACAGAAAGGGTTGAAAATTGATGATGTGGCTTTGAATGGTGCATTTTGAATACACAACAAGTATGGAGTTCAAATAAGTTCAAAAAAATGAAATCCCTTTAGATAACATAATAAATAACAAAAATAAACGTAGATGAGCTTATGTAAGTAAAATTCGACCTGAAATCAAACTGAAATTCAGTTTGATTTCAGGTCAAATTTTCCCACATAAGGCATCTATTTTCAATTTGAGAGGAACTCAACAAGGCAGGGAGGGGTGCTTATAAACCGGTGCGAGCGCCCCTCGCTTGGCGAGGTGGGACTAAACTCCCACCACAGCCAGGAGCAACCATTTACTCCCGGTCGGTAGATGCAACCGGGACCAATGCAGCAATTTCGTCTTGGTTGGTGACACCAACCGAGACCAATGCCCACCTTTAATCCCGATTGCTGCCACCAACCGGGACCTAAGGTCTCTGCTTCCCGCCCTTTGGGCTGCCGAAAAGAGACCTTTGGTCCCGGTTGGTGGCACCAACCGGGACCAATGCTTCTTGTATATAAGAAGCACATAGGAAATTTCGCAGGTTTCATCTACCAGTTGTCCCGAGCCGCCGTCCTTGTCCCCATCGCCTCCCCGAGCCGACGTCCTTGTCGCCGGCCCCGTCGCCTCCCCGAGCCGCCGTCCTCATCGCCTTCCCATCGCCGGCCCCGTCCTCGTCGCCTTCTTGTCGTTGGCCCCGTTGCGTCCCTGAGCCGCCGGCCCCGTCACCGCTGTCCTCGTCGCCGCCATCCTCGTCCCTGTTGCCTCCCCATCGCCGCTGTCCTCGTTGCCTCCCCGTCGCCGCCCTTCTCATCGCCTCCCCGTTGCCGCTGTCCCCGTCGCCACCCTGTCGCCGCCGTCCTCGTCGCCTCCCCGTCACCCCCGTCCCCGCTGTCTTGTCCCTGCCGCCGCCGTCACCGTTGCCGCCCCCTAGTGAGCCGCATGTATATGTTTTTTTTCATGTATATGTTTTTTCATGTATATGTTTTTTTCATGTATATGTATATATGTTCATGTATATGTGTCATGTGTGTATATGTGCATGTATATATATGTTCATGTATATGTTTTGTTTCATGTATATGTATATATGTTCATGTATATGTGTGTATATGTTCATGTAAAAAGTCTTCGTTGTTTTTCATATGTACGAAAATGTAGAGTGAAAACGAAAAAAAACATATAAGAAAAAACAAAGTAAAAAATGAAGAAGGAAAAGAAAACCGCCCGGCCCGGCCACCACCGCATTTTCATAAAGTTTTTCCACCGAGTCCATGTCGCACCGAGCACCCGCGGCGAAGCAAGTCTTTTTTGAAGGTAGTTTTTTTGTTAAATGAAAATGTTGGCATTGGCTCTATCATCACGTTGGCATTGTCTCTATATATAAACAAGGCCACAGGAGCACCCCAGCCCCTATCATCACGTTGGCCTCGGCTCCCCAAGAGCTTTCCAACAGATCCGGAATGTATGTCGTTGTTGATATACCCCCTCCCCAATAACTTCGACATGAGAGGGGACGTCAGACATGCATGAGAGAGAGGTGATCCGCTCACCCGACCAACTACCGAGGACACCCAAACCCTAGAAGAAAGAGCGTCGTTGTCGATCTACCCCATCCCTACCCGATAAACTCTTGAGGCCACCCAAACTGGGACTGAAAAAGCGTTGTCGAGGCCACCCCAAAACCTAGAAGTGTTGTCGAGGACACCCCCAACCCTAGAAGCGTTGTCGAGGCCACCCAAATTTACCAAGTCAAATTTTTTGCACATTCAGAATGGCGCCATTTTGTTAATTAAATCCCTTAAAGGTTAACAAAATCCCTTGTTTGACATTCATGAGAGAGACCGTCCGTACGTCGGACATTCATGAGAGAGGCGGTCCGGACGTCGGACATTCATGTTTGTATATTAATTGCCATGTTGTAATATTTGCAGAAACTATGGATGCAAGAGACGAAGAACAAGAACAGTTGTTGGGGGACATAATCCACGACGGACGTGATATCTTGTCGTTTCTCAACGACACCGATGGTTTGGAAGGAGAGGATTATGACGGCTCCGGTGATCGAACAATGGAGGAGGAAGGACATGATCATGATGGCTCCGGTGACCGAATGCCGGAGGAAGAAGGAGACCATGATGACGGCTCCGGTGACCGATCGGAGGAGGGAGCTGTTGCAAAGTCTGACGAGGTATATATATTAATTAAGCCTGTGCTGATTAGCTAATTGATGCATTAATTATTTTGGTATGTACATATATTAATTAACTCTTCTTTCTTCTTTTATAGCCCTCCGGATCGAGCCAAACTTCCGTAACGAGACGAGGCCCGAAGAAGAGGTTGCGCAAGGATGAAAAGTTCACGATCACAACACTCGCGAACGATGGCCATCCGATTGAACCCAAGGGGACCAAGAACGCATTTTCTTCTCAGTGTGAAGCTATTGTTAGGGACAACATCCCGATCATCATCAAGCAATGGAATAAGCCTAAGGACGGCGCCCCTGAAGGTGATTATGTCACCGATAGACAGAAAGATGATCTTTGGACCGCGCTGAAGGCAAATTTCACCTAACCGCCAGAGGAGGATCCGAATAAGCCAGTTATAGAGCCACTGGTCAAGGCGTGTGCTCTTAAGAAGATGGCAGATCTATTTAGGAGGTGGAAGAATGAGTTGAAATCAAAGTTTGTCGACAAAGGGAAGACTCCAGAATTCACCGGCCGATTTGAGAAGATAAGAGATTACTGGCCCGCATTTGTGGACTACAAGACATCGGACAAGAATAAGAAAATGTCAGAGACAAACAAGGTCAATGCTGCAAAGAAGCAGTATCACCATCACACGGGGTCAGGTAGCTACCTCAAAGCCCGGCCGTTGTGGGACAAAGCTGAGAATGACCTGATTGCTAAAAACATCGTACCACAGACATCGAACTGGCCAGACCGTTCAACTTGGTTCTTAGGGGTTGCGGGAACTTTGGACCCTGAAACATGGAAGTGTCGTTGGACGGACGAGCAACTTGCAATACCCATGAACAAGCTTCATAAGTATATCACCGCAACGCAGCAAGGGACGTTCATTCCCGATAGAGAGAAGGACGAGCTGACTGAGGCCCTAGGGAATGCTGAGCACCCTAGACGAACACGAGGCACACTAGGCTCCGTTCCGTGGAAGGTTGGGTTTCCCGACGCAGGCGGTTACAGAAGCTGGGAGAGAAAAGAGGAAAGCGGAGCTGAGCGAAATTCAGAAGCTCAATGCAAGACTACAAAAGCTAGAGGAAGCTGAGAGCCAGCGAGCTGCCGGCCAACTATCTCAGCGACACGAAGCTACCCTAGAAGCTACCCCGCCATCTCAGCGGAGAAGCAGCGTCGCTTCCACGGAGCCCGTTCAGCCTGACTTCATGTCTCCTAGCTACCCCGTGGATACTATCACGGAGGCTCAACATTGCGAGCTTATGACGAAATGCCGGAACCTCACTTTCAAGGCGGCTGTCGGCTCTGTTACACTTCCTCAACCTAACAGAACTTTTCACTGCCGTCCGATTCCATATGGCTATGCTGTTGTGATGGTGGATGAAGTAATGAAGGAATTTGAGGAGCTCGAGCTTGACCAGTGTACAGGTGAAGGAGAGAATAAGCTGGTTCGTGCCCTGAGGAGTACATGTCTATGGCAGAAGGAGTACATCAAGCTTCCAAACTGGATGCCTCCGGCTCCTCCTCCTCCTCCTCCCCCTCCAGCGAGTGATCAGGGCACACCGCCTCCTTCTTCGGCTCCTCCGACGCATGGGGGCACTCCGCCTCCTCCTTCACCTACTCCGACATGTCGGAGCAGTACACCTCCTCCTCAGCCTCGTCGGCAACGATGGAAGACAGACGCCGCCGCTCCGGCTCCTCCGGCGCCTAGTAAGCAACGACGGAGGGAGCCGCCGCCGCTCCGGCGGCTAGTAGTAGAAGCATAGGCAGGAGGGGATACAGATACGGTCCATCTCTCAAGCCTCTGGAAAAGTTACCTTATGAGAGGACCGAGTCTGAAAACGAGGAGATATGTCAGGCCGAATTGAGGGCCCATTTTGCAAAGAAAACTCCACCTCCGAAGGAGAAGATAGATCCGGTGAAAGCGATACGCACTATCGATGCCCTGAAGCGACCACCACCGCCTCTGCCGGATTCCAACTTTGACCGCTGTATTAAAAAGACATATCAAGATGCACAGCGGTCGGGAAGTACTTCCAGTGATGCAAGGTTAGCAAAACGAAGAAGTGGGAAAAAAATTCCCCAGCTCGGCAAACAGGTGAACCAATCGTGCCCCCCGCTCAAGGTGTCCAGTGATATCGTCGCTAATCATCCGGGGATGGTGCCCGGTACCAAACCTGGTGATTACCTGAGCGATGATGTACAGTTTAAGCCGTTGGAGGTGGACGAATTCCATTACCGGCATGTGCGGCCTCTCATCAAACCTGATCGTCCTCCTCTAACAACGATGATGCGAAAATTCCATGAATGGTACATGAAAACCTACCGCGTGTCTGGGAAGGATTCTTTGATACTGTTAGTTAAAGAGGAGCACGACCTCGTTGGAATGGAACTGTTAAATATTGAATTTGAAAAGATATTCCAGTTATACAATCAAAATGCCCTCGACAAAATAATCGTGACTTGTTACTGTCTGTAAGTACTACTTCTGTAATTAAGTCTCTCTATGTATATAGCTCAGCTCTTTCATTGCATGTATATATAATTATCCTCACTACTATATTATGCAGATTGAAGATCGTCGAATGTAGAAAAGCACAAATCTATGACATTGGGTTCATTAACCCAAATGTCATACATGAGTATAATTTTCAAAAGTATCCCACACAAACCAAGGAGAACTTGCTACAATCGTTGCTTAAAAATCAAAACAAAGGAACAATACTCTTTCCTTACAACTTTAAGTGAGTGTTACTGTCTTGTGCATATTCGGTTTCCCTTATTACTCGAGGTTTATAGTAATGTAATTGATGAGTTATGCATGTGTGCGCAGTTTCCACTTTATTCTGCTAGAGATTCAGCTTGAGCGAGGAGTAGTAACCGTCTTAGATTCGAAACGAAAAGATCCCCAGAAATATGCGGACATGACTGAAATTTTCCAGAAGTAAGTTCAATCGATCATTATCGCATCATATCGGTAATTTGTTCATTTCCTGATATCAAGTAATTATTTTCTTTGTCTGACAGGGTTTGGAAAGAGTTCACAACAATTATTCCGGTACTGCCGGAGGAGCTGCGATTTACACACCCGAAAGTAAGCTAGTTCCGCGCATCTCCCATTGATTCTAGTTTCATCAATACCATTTATCATGCTTGATTATCAGTTTGATTGAACTCTATTTCTCGTAAGATGCTTGTGGCAGGAAACCGGGAATAATTTATGTGGATACTACGTTTGCGAGTTCATCTACAACGCGACGACGCCTAAGCGGGGCAACTCTAAAAAACAATTTCAAGTACGCAAGCAATAATATTCACAATTTTATTTTATTAACATATATATGTATTGACCCCCTTCTTCAAATTAGATGTGGCAGATACGGGATAAACTCCTATCACATGATCGCATACGAGCAATTGAAGAAGAATTGGCGGGATTTTTTCTTGACCACGTCATAAATAAAGCCGGAGAATACCATGTGAAAGTTGTCATTAGATATTAGGGATTGTAAGAGATCTTATATTGTATATATGTAGCTAGTAGCGTCGGATATATATACGAAAACTTGTTATACGACCAATCTCTCGGAGAAAGAAAGGTCGATCACTTCTATCTCTATATATTCATAACGATCTTCTGTACTTAATGGTTCCTTCATTTGCTTAGTAGCTAGCGTGTCGAGTTCTCTCTATAGTAGCTAGCGTCGACCAAGCACGGAGAAAAAGAGGATACTTCTCTCTATCAATTAGCTAGCTAAAACAATATAAAACCCCTAAATTAACCGTCCAAAACCCCCTAACCTCCCCCTCCCTTTCAAAAAAAACCCCAACAACTGCTAGATGCTGACGTGTGGATGCCTTTTTGTCCCGGTTGGTGTTACCAACCGGTACTAAAGGTCTTCCTGCGTGGGCTCCCAGCATCGGCCACATGAAGCCCCTTCTATCCCGGTTGGTAAGCGAACCGGGACTAAAGGTTTTGGGCTTTAGTCCCGGTTCCAAAACCGGGACAAATGGGCCTTACGAACCGGAATAAATGGACCTTTTTCTACTAGTGGGTCGACATGGCAAAATTCTTCACAAACCTAAGTATTTCTTACACCTTACGAAATATAAGTCCTTTATATATATTAATAATAAATAAGGTTCGGGTATATAGAGTGGTTTCATAAGTACATTATATACTAAATCTTCCACCTAATATATAGATGATAATAATAAAAACATGTGTACAATGACTTGGCTGTTGGTCTTACCTTTAATAACTAGTTATTCCTAAATACTATGTGATGAGAGATATTGGGCCAATAGAGTTCACCTCTCTATTAAGATAAGGCATGCCTTCTCTTCTGATTTTTCTTTTCTCCACTTTTATCCCACGTGACGTTCATAAGATATATATAACACCATTTTACATGGCCTTGGAAATTTTTAAATGCACGGTTTCTAGAAGGCCAAGCATTTACGGTGTAGGAGCCGAGGTAGTAAATGCCTGATACATCCGAAAGAACTGACCATGGATCCGTCGTTGGGCTTCAACCAAATTTGGATCAAACGGCGATGATGGAGCGTCATGCACTCATGCTTGCCACCAAAGTCGTTGCTGACTTGTGTATACATGACGACAATAGTAGGAGCGGTAACGTATATATACGTACATTCAGTGCGCTCACTAATTAACACCGGAGTACGCCGGCCAGCGTCGTATGCAGAGATGACTCTCCACGGCTGGCACGTGCATGAAAATATTGCACGTGTTTCATGCATGCGTTTGTCCGGCGCTAGTGGTATTTGAGTGCCATCAGCCAGCGGACGGAGTCACGGAGACGGTGCGTCCCCTTGCAGATGCATGCTCCACTTGGCCTGAGATGGAGATGGAGATGGAGATGATGCAATGGCGATGTGATAGAGCTGCATGCATGCGTATGATGCAGTTCAGATCAGATATATGGCTGGATATGTACATGTATCCGGCGGTTCGCGGCGGGTGCATGCATGCGTGGTGCGTGCACCGGCACCGTTTCATGCTTTGATTTGGTGCTCTGGCTCGAAGGTCGATCGAGAGTACGCATGCATGTGGCGCGCAATGCATTGCGATAACTTTTTGTCGTTGGACGAACTTTATTTTATGCATCCTCATCTTTTTAGTTTGCATATAAAATTTAGTCAAAGTCAAACTTCGTAAACTTTAACTAGTTTTATCAAAAAATATATCAATATTTATAATATGAAATCAATATTAACAGATGCATCATGATATTAATTTTCATAGCATATAAGTTTTGTATTATAAATGTTGATATCTTTTGATATATATTTGATTAAACATTGTATCGTTTGACTTTGATCAAATCTTATATACAGACTAAAAAACTCCGAAGGAAGTACATCTATATGACATACAATACTGTATATGGCGCTCACGTTTACCCAACTTAATCTTTGACCACTCTGGCCGGTAGGATCTAAAAGGAACCATCCAGATCTCTTTCTACATTAAAGATTAGGCGGGATATATACAGTATGACCATTGTCGCTACAATGTGCGAGAACATCTCCAACAGTGGTTGAAAAAAATGCGTGCGTGGAGCGATTTCGTGCGTTCCAATGAACGCGCAAAAGTCAGGCGCGTGGAAAAAGATCGCGCGCGCATGCGAAAAAAACGACCCAGCGCGCTTTTATAACCGAGCGTCCGCCACACGCTCTTTCACCGCTCTCCACTCGCCACGCGTTCTTCCACCACTCTTCCAACGCTTTATTCCCGCACCTTCCTCGCCTCGCAGCCGTGGCGTCACCATGCCGCCGCGCCATCAGGGAGCATCGGGCTACTACGGCGTCCGCACGCGCCCATCCGGCGTCCTCTTCACTGAGATCCGGTCCGGCGACATGTGCCTCGGCCTCGGCACTTTCGACACCGCTACCGAGGCCGCCCGTGCGTACGATGCGGCGGCATGGCGCCTCCGGCGACCTCGTAAGGAGATGAATTTCCCCGAGGTGATGACGCGGGAGTGGGCGGAGCGTCTCGCGCCTCTCCCACGGCTTGTAACCGATGATGACCGTCGCCAGAACCAGAGGCGGAAGCGTCGCCTCGGCATCACCAAGATGGACGAGGTGGCCATGATGGCATGACGCAAACGGTTCCTACGGGGCGTCATTGACGAGCACGAATTCTTCGCGCAAAGGAGGACACAGAGGAGGGAGGAGCGAGCCACCTATTGCGAGGACATGCGTACGCAGAAGGTGGCCGCGCTCTTCAACATCGAGCTTGGAGAAGCGTCGAGTTGGGATGCCAACAATGACCGGTTTGTTGATGCCTTCATTCAAATGTCGGAGGAGGAGATCACAACCGAGTCGGAGGAGGAAGAGGACGACGAGTAGCAGTTGAGTCGGAGTAGATGAACTAGCTATGTATCGGTTTTATTTTATCTATGTATCGTTTGAACTATATATGTATAGATGATGTTTGATCAAAATGTCGCGTTGTAAAAAATTTAGTGCGTTCATTGAAGCGGCGCGCACACGTAAAATTTTGCAGCGGCGGCTTGAGCCAACGCTTTTCAACGCGCTAAAAAAGACAATTTCAACGCGCTAAACTAGTGCACGGGACGGTCGCGTACCTGTTGGAGATGCTCTAAGTTATATCAGCCAGTGACTTCCCTCTTCAAGTAAACAAAGATCGATGTGTGTCGAGTATATATAATACACACATACTTTCAACGCAACACAATTCAACAACCATTTGTCGCACCATGGTTGGGGAGCTAGCTATCCTAGCTAGAGGCTCGACTTCGGATCTACCATGCTAACTCTGGGTGGGAATAGTTTGTCCCACATGTTCATTTCCTTTCGAAACTAAAAAAAGTCTGTCACCAGTCTTGTAGCTAGGCTTCTCTTAGTTCGGCTTACAAAATTTCGCTCGGGCCGGGCATCTAATTGAAATAGATATAAGACGAGGCTGACCCAAACATGCGACAACTAGACTATGATTCTTGCGGTTTCTATGTATCTTCTTATTGGTGCAAGCCTTTCTACGAGAGCAAATCATGAAAAATACGGGTCAGTGGATATATCATTCGCTTGCAAAATCTAGTACTTCTTTCAATCCATATTACTTGTCGTTTATTTAGTACAATGATCAGAGGGAGTATTACATTATTCATAGGTCGTTCTTAGATCTTTCGGTTTTGGATTTGGGCGGAAGCGGATATTCACAGCTACCGATGGCTTCAGTCTTCATATTGATCAAGGGCCTCGGTTTAACGCTGAGAAACAGCCTTCTGTCTAAGATCTTCATATATCTATACTCTTTCTTAGCTAAGCGGGTGGATGATCGATCCTATTTGATTATATCGTGGGCTCGAAAAATGGATCTGAAGTCGATCAGTGAAATGTACTCGAACAAGCTGGACTACTAGAGCCCGTAAAATCGACGTGGTTGATTCCGTTTCCCTAAAACTTGTCATTTTAGATTTGTACGGAGTCAAACATTAAAGCATCTAAAGGCAGACGTCCCAAATCAGCCTTAAATGCCCGGGCGGATGCCCCGGTCACTGCCCGGTCAGGAAAATGCTATCCAAACGAGCTTCTCATACCCCTCATACCCATGCCATATCTAGGGCAGATATGGGGGCGTTCGGGCGCATCTGCCTGACGGGCCTACCCCATCATAAATTGCATCATATCCATCAAACCCTTCCTCCTCCTCCTTCCTTCATCTTTTCTTTCCTGCGTCTGAGCCCTCGCCGTCAGACACTCTTACTCCACATCTTCACCAACGGTCTCGATCCGTTGCCCAAGATGTGTCGTCTATTCCCTCCCCAACCGCCACGACAGAGGTTGTGTTCGCCTCGTCCGTCGGCATCCCGTCCTGGGCTTTGTCGTGCAAGCCGGAGAACATCGTCCTGAAGGGGGCATGGTGGAGGAGCTATCCACCTAGCCACGCCAGGAACCCCGCACCCCATCCATCGGTTTGTCGTCAAGGATTGCGCCGTCGGACTAGGTTGGGACAAAAGAGGATCTGACGGCCGGTTGGGTCATTTTAGAGAGCTTTCCCCCACACAGACACGAGCGATGGACGTATATCACTCGCCGCAGCTCGTTCCGATGCGGATAAGCATGGACAGTGGAGACGCCTGGGCTGCCCAAGACCCGTTCGATGGGATGACACAACAAGACTCAATATATTCAATTGCTCTGGTCCGCTCAACTTTACATATGCCATGTTCAATGTTTTGCATGGACCGGACATGATGAATACTCGTAAAACCATGGTCATTTAGGAGTTTTTCATGTCGGACATGGTCAATGAATATCAAGGTCCGACCTAAATTGGTTACCAATTGGTGGATCCAACTTGCCTTCATTTGGAGTTGGGACAACATCAAACCCCCAAATGAGCAAGAAGAAAAAGAAGGCAAAGACGGCGAAGGCTCATTTGAAGTTTCATACTTCATCTTGAATTATTGACCTCATACATCTGTTGTTTGGTAGACAACGATGGCGGGTACTATGTACGAAAGGGAGAAGAATCCATTTCCTTTATTCATTACTAGATCATATTGAATGGCCTGCCAAAGTGAACACAACTTAGTGCTGATCTCAAGGCTGACAAGAAGATGGATCAAAATCCAACCAATCAATTGGGTTGGACGATGAAGAGGACGATATTATCGCCATCATACTACACTAGTACAGAATCGTCCTATAGGGCCGGTTTGTAAGGACCTTTAGTGCCGGTTCTCGAACCGGCACTAAGGGTGGGGACTAAACCCCCCCCCCCCCTTTAGTCCTAGTTCAACACGACCCGGCACTAAAGGCCCACCAAGTGGCACCTGACGGCACCGTGGGCTGGTGGACCTTTAGTCTCGGTTGGTAACACCAACCGGGACTAAAAGTATTTAATTTTTTTAATTTTGGTTTATTTTTCCTTTTAATCCTTTAGGGGTTTATGAATTAATTAGGGTTTATTTTTCCTTTTAATTTTGTGTTTTTCATTTAATTATTTTTTATTTCAAACATATATTACGCTACTACATATTGTACACGTTGTGCATATATATATATATATATATAATTTCTCATTAAACCGATCATATATATATATATATATATATATATATATATATTATCGAATTTCTCGTACGAGGACCATTCACACACACACACACACACATATATATATACAATTTGGTATATACAACTTCTCCTACAATTTATGGATCATTACACACGCTTCTTGTAACGGTATTCTTCTTTGGGATCTATGACCTGGTCGAGCAGAAATCCAGCTATTTCCTCTTGAATTGCTCGTACGCGAGCCGTTGGTAGGAGCTGGTCCATCATCTCCGTCAGTTATAAGAAGGAGATCAAGATGAATATATTAGTTGCATGTATATATATTAGCTAGATCATGATAAAAAAATTATGGATATTGTTCTGGCAAACGTACGCAAAGATTTCTCTCATCTCTACTCCTTTGAGACGTGATCATGCGAATGGTCTCGGAAACGTAGTATGCGCATAAACTAGTCTCCTGCTCATGCCTCATGCACTTTACGAGAATAAAATTCAATCAGGTAATAATTAATCAAGCATGATAATGGTATTGAAACTAGAATAGGCACGAAAACGTAGCTAGCTAGTACTACTTAATTATCTTGGGTCGCACCCATGTCAGCTTTTGTGCCCAGTCGCTTGGGACCAGTTTGATGAACTTGGCCCAAGACCTGTCCGCCGACAAATAAAATAAATAAAGGAGTTATTAACTAGTTGATATCAGGAAATGAAGTAAAGAGGCTCACATAGTGCGATAATGATTGAAATTACCTGTCGACCATCCCCCCCCCCCCCGGTTGGGTATTTGGATGGATTCTTATATAATGAGTCCAGTACTTCAACTTTTCCCTTATCAACTTCAATGATTAACCAGATCCAGTGGTAATTGCATGCGCACACGTTTTGTATAATTAAGCGGGCAAGTGCATAACTCATCAACTACACTTATTAACATCTAGTAAGCAAAAAATAGAACTTGTAGTACAAAATATGATAACACTCACCGGAAGTTGTAAGGAAGTAGTATTTCTGGGTGTGTGTTTAGTCGCTTCAAAAACTCTAGCATGAGTCTCTCTGTGTCTTTTCTTGACCATTCAGTTGTCCATATCTGTTGATTAACCGTATTTGGGTCAATGAACCCAATGCCATAGCGTCCATCTTTTTTCATTTCATACATCTTCATTCCGCATAATACCACAGAAAAGAATATAATAAGGATAATTATAGGTAATGAACGAGGGCACAACTAGCTAGAGACTAAAATTACAGAAAGAAATCACTTACAGACAATAGCAACTGACGATTGATTTGTCGAGTGCGTCTTGATTGAATAACTGAAACAACTCTCCGTAATCAATCCACAAATCTTTTTTTATGGAAGTAATGTTTTTTCTTGACTTTCACCATGAGGGACTCTTGATTGGTATTTGATGTTTCTTGCATGTACCACGTATGCAAATTGTACATTCTTGTTGGTAGAAGCTTGACATCGTTAGGCTTGACCACAGGTTTTCCGCGGACATATGACCATTTTATTTCCTCCTCTTTAAGCATGGGGATTTCCTCAAGGCCTAGGAGTTGTTCAACAGTGACACCGGCCTCTTTAGTACGCCTTTTATGATCGTCGGTTATTACCAGCCGATCGATGGTACTCACAGGTGTTTGTACAATGATCGGGGGCTCGATTGCACTGCCTGTTCTCCTAGTTGGGGAACAATTTTCCCGCTTTTTTTGCCAAGTGATTGGCTCGAGCTCGAGCTCGACTCCTTTTGTTGTGCAACATATGACTTCTTGATACACTGCACATAGTCGCAGCCCTTGACAGTCGATCGAGCCATATCAATAAAGTGTTGTGAAACATGCTCAGGTACTTTCTCCTTTGGCGGTGGGGGCAGTTTCGGTCCAAAATGAGCCTTCAATTTGGCATCCACTACGGTGTTGAGTTCCTCCTCACTCAGGTGGTAAGGCAACTTGAGAAGAGACTTGAGGTTTGGACCATATTTGAATTTCTTGCCTCTTGTACCGCTAGTCGTTGTAGCTGTGGCCTCTCTCTTCCGCTGTTGCTTAGGCGACAGAGCACACTAAGTTGGTGGAGACGGCAGACGGGTGCCAGACTTGGAGGAAGAGGAGTCGACTGACACCGTGCTGGACTTGGAGGAGGAGTCGGCTGACGTGGTGCCAGACTTGGAGGAGGAGGAGTTGGCTGACGCCATGCCGGACTTGGAGGAGGAGTCGGCTGACGCGGCGGCAGACTTGGAGGAGGAGGAGTTGGCTGACGCGATGCCGGACTTGGAGGAGGAGGAGTCGATTGACGCGGCGGCAGACTTGGAGGAGGAGGAGTCGGTGGCCTTGGAAAGACGATGCAATCCTTTTTTCCATAGAATGATACGATGTATGGCCTCTCCCAGTATTCTCTACTCATCACCTCCAAGAATGTCAAGTTGTAGCTCGTGATATCCTGACATCACTTCATCAACCCCGACACAAGCATAGCCACCTGGAATGGGATTGTAATGGAAGGTTTCTTCAGGGGGATTTGCTAAAGCAGAGCCGTCTGCCACCTTCATGGATAAGTTCTTCACTTTCATGTGTAGCTCACAATTAGTCATGTCTTTGATATCATCCACAGGGTATCTAGCTAGCAGTGCATATCAATATCGGTCGGGGCGGAACCCACGCTGCTTCTTAGCATAGATGGGATGGTGCTATCTAATGCTGGATCGATCTGCTCATGCTGCCACTGAGATGCCTGGCTAAGTGAGTCGATCTGCTCCTGCTGCCACCTGAAAGCGCGTTCCAACTCTAGGTGCTTTGATTCTAGGCCTTCAAGGTGGAGTGCTTCCTCCTCCTTCTTCTTCTGCTCCTCCTGCTTCTTCTTTCTCGCACAGCTTATGTAGTCATCGTTCCAATCGGCAAACCCCTCAAACCACGGAACAACGCCTTTGCCTCGTGTTCTTCCTGGGTGTTTAGGATTCTTCAGGGCGCACATAAGCTCTTCGTTCTCTCTGTTGGGCATGAACACCCCTGTTCGAGATTCTTCTATTGCAATAAGTATTTCGTCCGTCGCTTCTTTAAGACTTGCCTTCATCTTAATCAGCATTGTTTGTGGGTCCAACTCCCCCTATGCGCATAAAACCATGTCCTGCATCTGTGGGGCCACTTCAATGTAACTGGAGTGACCCATGCACTAATCATCTCTTGCTCAGATTGATCCCACTTAGGCAGGGCCACCTGGTAGCCACCTCGCCCCAGAGTATGGTGCCACTTCTTTTTCACAACATTAATCTTGTTTTTTCTTGACCATTCCTTAGCGTGTTCCGATTCCTTGAACTTCACGAAAGCGTCCCAGTGATCTTTTGCCTTCACGAGTGCTCTCTTGAATTCTGGAGTCTTCTTTTTTGCTTTCACATACGCATTCCATGTATTTTTCTTGAAGGTGTTGAATGCGATCGCCATCTTTTTAAGAGCATAGTTTCTGACTTTCTTCAGATCTGCATTTGTCAAATTATCTGGTAGGGTGAAATGACACATGAGCAATTCCCAAAGCAGATCTTTTGCTCTTTCGTCGACAAAAGTAACTCCTGCTCGATCTCCCTTTGCTGGCTTTTTCCATTCTTGAACGGAGATCGGGATTTGGTCACTGACAATAACTCCTCATTGATTCTTGAACTTGGTCGCATTTTTCCTAGGTTCAAGCAGTTCGCCATTTGATGTTTTGATGGAATCGATGTTGAACTTTACGCCAGACTCCAACTTTTTGGCCGGGCCTCGAACAACCTTGTTGCTTGTAGAAGATTTGCTCGATCCGAAGGCCTAAAAGAAGAAAGATCGATTCGTTAATACATACAACTCAATTAAGACATGTAATGATCACCGGTTGGCTTATATAATAAATATAACTCGCTGGTCTTTGTTATTTGAAAACATTTTCTTCGTCAACATCGTTGTCACCTTCATCTATTCATTCGTCTTCATATTATATCATACAACCCTCATCGGAATTGTTCAGATATTGCGAGCCATCAACTTCAGGTTCATCTTTGGGCTTGTGGAGCGAATGATGTCAAACAGAGCCTCTTCTCCTTCGCTGCCGGTATTGTCCATAGCTTTTATTTAACTAATCCAGAAGAAAGATAAAACAATTTAGTATTCAAATTAGAATGCATGCAATCAATAAGGAAAAACTGAATCATAGTACATAATATGCATCTCGAATAATTCATATAATATGCATCATCGAATATAATCTCGAATAAATCGTCTCGAATATTATCGAATATAATCTCGAATACATATCGATTATTATCACTAATACATCTCGAATATTATCATATATATATAACATCACTAGCTAATACAGATCGAATATAATCAAAGAATCTAGTTCACTCGCGATTCCTGAGGCGCGAGCAGTGGACACCCAAAGAGAAGGAACCATCATAGGATCATAGCTCGGGTGAAATCCCTGAAGAACCTGCCAGGTATTGGGGAACCTGACGTCCAACACATCCATGTAGCGACGAACATAGCTCGTCCTCCTCCCTGACCACCTCTGACGGGGCCGGCTGCCTCCGCACCGAAAGTGGCCCACGCGAACGCCACCAAAGAAGCTCCGGATCGACGACGGGACCCGGGGTCGGGTTCCTCACCAAGCTGTGCTCCCCTGAAGTTAGAACCTCCCAGTGCCAGCCCGGAGGAGCCCAGTCCTGAACGTTGCCCCTCTGAAGCAGGACGTCGTCGCGAACGAGTCGACGACGAGGATGCGGGTCGGGTATCATTGACTCCGAGAAGAAATTGTATGCAAATTTAACATTTTTTAAATGCTTGATTGTGATTTCTTATATACGAGGAACCTTCAGAATCATAACGGATTCTCTTAACATTTAAGGGATTTAACGAAATGGCGCCATTGTGGATGTGCAGAAAATGGTCCATATTTTCCTGATATCATCTACCTTTCTATATGTTACATTGTCTAGATAGTGTCAAAGAAAGAAAACCACGACTTTATCATTAGCCGGAAGTAATAGGAGCATGATGGTACGAAGTTGTCAAAAGTTGTTTTGGAACATTGTTGTAGATTGGATAATTAGTTTTTTGATACGAAGTTCAGCAAGAGTCTTCCGAATATCGCTATTTGGAAGGCCTTTTTGCTGAACTTCGTACCAAAAAATCTAATTATTCTATCAAGAACTCCGTTCCAAAACAATTTTGAAAAGCTTTGTACCATCATGCGTCTGTTACTTCCGGCTAATGATGAAGCCATGGTTTTCTTGAATCCTTGGACACTAGCTAGACAAAACCTGACATATAGAATGGTAGATGCATGAGATCAGAATTTTTTTGGATCAACTTGTGCACATCCATATCGGGGGCATTCCTCAAAAATCCCTTAAAATACTAAGAGAATCTATTGTATACATACATATACTAATTACAAATCTAAAATTCATCTAACATTTCTATATGTTTTTATATCTAAAATTTATCTAGCTATAATACTAAAAGTACAAGAAACAAAAAAACAATTCTATATCTTTTTATATCTAACATTTATCTAGCTATAACTAAAAGTATAAAAAAGAAAAAACATTCGTCTAACATTTATATATCTAACATTTCATCTAACATTTATATAACTAAAAGTATAAAAAACTAGAAAACAGAAAAACAAAAAAAACAAAAAATAAAAATGTGTGTGTGTGTGTTCATGCATGTGTGTGTGTGTGCATGCTCGATGGGAGGGCCGGCCATGGCGGCAGGGGCTCACAGCGGGGTGACGGCCGGCGAGGCGAGGCGAGTCGTCGGTGACGACGACTGCGATGGCGACGGCGATGGCGCACGAGGTCGCGGGGAGATGGGCAGCGTCGGGAAGGAGGCGCGGGCGGCCGGCATCGGGGAGGAGGCGCGGGCGGTTGGCTTCGGGGGCGGCAACGACGATCTTCGGCGTCGGGGGAGGCGACAACATTGCGCAGCAGCATGGCGACGTCCTCGCGCGTTCGGTGTCGTCGAGAGAAAATGGATCATAATCGATCTGACTTTTTGCGTTTATATAAAACGACCTTTAGTCGCGGTTGGTGGCTACAACCGCGACTAAAGGCTACCTTTACTCGCGGTTGCAACAACCAACCGCGACTAAAGGTCTCGTGCTGCCACAACCGCGGTGCCTAAAGTTTAGTCCCACTTCGCCCAGCGAAGGGCAGACGCACTTGTTTATTAGCCCTATTGCGGCTGCTCCCTTCACCTCCTCTCTAAGCAGGCCTATGTGGGCCTATTGAACCCGTGCTGCCCTATTGGTCCTATTGGGCCTTGTGCGCCTGTCGTGGGGCCGAGTAGGCATTTTTTTTACTTTTCAGTTTTTTAATTTATGTTTTATTTATTTTCTTTTGTTTCTGAGTTTTTTTGCTTTAGTTAGAGTAAATGAGTCAATCTTTTTGCGTTAGGTCAATAAAATTATAAACTTTCTGTTAGTGGCAGTTGTTTTCAAATTTGAATAGTTTAAATTCGAATTATTTGAAATTTGTGTGAATCACTAGTTTGTGAATAACTTAGTCTAAAAATAGATTTTGCCTTTTTTCTGCTGTTTAATATTAGCGTGTTTTATCATTATATTCAATTTGGTAATTCTTAGGTTATTAAAAAATGAAATGCCTTTGTAACAGACGAGTTTTCGTCTGAAACCCTAATACTTCGAAAGAGATTGTCCATTTTGTACACGAAGTGCATCCAATTTTTGCCATAACCCTCTCAACATTTTAGCACATGCTATGTGGGTGAAATGATGACACTATGCCAATTTTCAACCTCTTCAGAGTTCATTTGTAGTGCTTTTCAATTTTAGGGTCATTTAGCTCAAAAAATCAGTAAATGCATGAAAAATAGCAAATGAAGTCAGAAAGGGTCGAAAATTGTTGGTGTGGCTTCGAATGGTGCATACTGAACACATAAAAAGTCTGGAGTTGAAATAAGTTTAAAAATGAAATGCCTTTGTAAGAGGCGAGTTTTCGTTTGAAACCGTGATACTTCGAAAGAGATTGTCCATTTTGTACACGAAGTGCATCCAGCTTTTGTCGTAACCCTCTCAACTTTTTAGCACATGCTATGTGGGTGAAATGACGATACCATGCCAACTGTCAACCTTTTCAGAGTTCATTTGTTGTGCTTTTCAATTTCAGGGTCATTTAGCTCAAATTTTTTTAGTAAATGCATGAAAAATAGCAAATGAAGTCAGAAAGGATTGAAAATTGATGACATGGCTTTGAATGGTGCGTACTGAACGCACAAAAAGTCTGGAGTTGAAATAAGTTAAAAAAATGAAATGCCTTTGTAACATACGAGTTTTCGTCTGAAACCCACATACTTCGAAAGAGATTGTCCATTTTGTACGAAGTGCTTCCAGTTTTTCCCATAACACTCTCAACTTTTTAGCACATGCTATGTGGGTGAAATGATGATATTATGCAAGCTTTCAACATATTCAGAGTTCATTTGTAGTGCTTTTCAATTTCAGGGTCATTTAGCTCAAAAAAAATCAATAAATGCATGAAAAATAGCGAATGAAGTCAGAAAGGGTTGAAAATTGATCCCGTGGCTTTGGACATAATATTTCTTCGCATTTCAAATGCCAAAACACATAAGTACACTACTATTACAAAGATTCCCTTCGGTTTGTACGAAGTGGGACTTTCGGGATAAATAAGTCGAGAATCTAACTAGAGAAGCCAGTCACATCCCAGAGTGGGATCTTTGGGTATTAAACATTTTCTTTGCGTGTGTCCCTTTGCGTCGTAACCATGGAAAATCTTCATCGTTTAACTTGATGCTCGGGTCAACATTCACTGTGAAGGGAGCAATTTCATGAAACTTTTCATAATTTTCTAACTTGTCTTTCTTGTCCTGTTGAGATTTGTCTGTGTACCCAAGATTGTTGAGATTTACTGTTGTGATTCTGTACTGTGGGTCTTCCTTTACCCCGCCTCCTGTCAGATTGACCCATTTGCATTGAAATAAGGGGACCTTCAAACCAAGTCCATAGTCAAGTTCCCATATCTTCTCTATGTAACCATAATATGTGTCCTTTGGCCTATTGGTATTTGCTGCATCAAAGCGGACACCACTGTTTTGGTTGGCGCTCTTTTTATCTTGGGAGATCGTGTAAAATGTATTCGCATTTATCTCGTACCCTTTGAAAGTCAATATAGTCGAAGATGGTAACTTGGACAGCAACTACATGTCATCTGCAACAGTGTCGTCATGAATGAGATGTTGGAAATATGCCTTAGAGGCAATAAATAAAGTTTTTATTATTATATTTCCTTGTTCATGATAATTGTTTATTATCCATGCTATAATTGTATTGATCGGAGACTTAGATGCATGTGTGGATACATAGACAACATTTTGTCCCTAGTATGCCTCTAGTGAACTAGCTCGTTGATCAAAGATGGTCAAGGTTTCCTAGCCATTGACATGTGATGTCATTTGATAACGGGATCACATCATTAGGAGAATGATGGGATGGACAAGACCCAAACTATAAACGTAGCATATGACCGTGTCAGTTTATTGCTACTATTTTCTGCATGTCAAGTACATGTTCCTACGACCATGAGATCATGCAACTCACGGACAACGGAGAAGTGCCTTATGTGTATCAAACGTCACAACGTAACTGGGTGACTATAAATGTGCTCTACAGGTATCTCCGAGGGTGTCTGTTGGGTTGGCATGGATCAAGACTGGGATTTGTTACTCCGTGTGACGGAGAGGTATCTCAGGGCCCACTCGGTAATACAACATCACAACAAGCCTTGCAAGCAGTGTGACTAAGTGTTAGTCATGGGATCTTGTATTATGGAGACTTGCTGGTAACGAGGTTGAACTAGGTATGGAGATAACGACGATCAAATCCCGGGCAAGTAACATACCGAAGAACAAAGGGAACATCATAAGGGATTAACTGAATCCTTGACATAGAGGATCGACCGATAAAGATCTTCATAGAATATGGAGGAATCAATATGGACATCCAGGTCCTGCTATTGGTTATTGACCGTAGAGGTGTCTCGGTCATGTCTACATAGTTCTCGAACCCGTAGAGTCTGCACACTTAAGGTTTGGTGACGCTTCGGTAGTATAGAGTTATGCGTGGTGGTAACCAAAGGTTGTTCGAAGTCCCGAATGAGATCCCGAACATCACGAGGATCTCTGGAATGGTCCGGAGGTAAAGATTGATATATAGGAAGTCCTGTTCTGGTCACCGGAAAAGTTCCAGGCTCATCGGTAGTGTACCGGGAGTGCCGAGAGGGTATCGGGGGACCATCGGGAGGTGTATTTCGACCCAAGAGGTTACATGGGCTATTAGAGGATGAATACCAGCCCTTAGTGGGCTGGCCAAAGTCCCACAGAAGGCCCATGCGGCGGGGAAGAAATACCAAAGTGGAAAAGGTGTAAAAAGGCAAAAAGGTGGAAATAAGGAAGGAGTCCTCATCCTACTAGGAGTGGAGGAGGAGGAGGACTCCTCTCCACTTCAGCCGAAGACTCCTAGGGCTGGCCCTTGCGCCAAGCCTCCTCCTCTCCTCCTCCTATATATATACTAGAGGTTTTAGGGTTTTTGCTACAGATTTTCAGCCACGTGCAACCCTACCCTCTAGTACGTAGTTTCTTCTCTAGATCGGTTTCAGCAGTGCTTAAGCGAAGCCCTGCTGGAATTACTTCACCACCATCACCGCAACGCCATCGCGCTGCCAGAGAACTCGTCTACCTCTCCGTTCCCTCTTGCTGGATCAACAAGGTGGAGATCGTCATCAAGTCGTACGTGTGCTGAACATGGAGGTGTCGTCCGTTCGGTACTAGATCGGGACGGATCATGATTGGATCGCGGGACGCTCGACGATTTGGATCGCGAAGACGTTCACTAGTACAAAACAGACCTTTTGTCTGCCTCATTAGTCGCGGTTGGCTTTTGAACCGGCACTAATGTGATCAATAGTGCCGGTTCGTGACGAGGATCATTAGTGTTGGTTCGTTACGGACCTTTAGTCCTGGTTTGTGCCACGAACTGGCACTAAGGGCCTGGTGGCAGGCCGGCGTTAGCCTGGGGCCCCATGGGAACCTTTAGTCCCGGTTGGTGGCTCCAACCGCGACTATAGGCTAACGTTTAGTCGTGGTTGGAGTCACCAACTGGGACTAAAGGACCCCCTATATTGAAACCCTTCGGAGCCAGCCCGAGCAGAGTCCTCTGTTCTTCCCCATTCCTCTCCTCTATTGTCTTCCTCTCTTCTTCGAGCTCATCCTCCATTTTTGCCAAAATTTGTCAAGATTTGGAGGCATCCCATCCTTCCAAGTGTTCACAAAGGTTAGCAACTTTGTCCTTTCATCTCTCATTGCTATATTAGCTCTTTCAATGCTCTATAAGTATAGTAATTTGTGGGTTTTAGTTTGTATGTGGTAGTTTATTTGATTTATGCAATTTGAGCTCAAATTAACTTCTTACTTTGCATTTGTAGGTGTGGTTTACTTAGTGCCTTCCCGTCCCCGTCCTAACCATCGTCGATCGCGCGCACCGTCCCATTGCTGGCAACACCTTGGTGAGCTTATTGTTCTTATCCTTTTTATAAAAAAACATATTTTTAAGATTTAGTTAGTTACTTGTATAGTTTTCTTACCTATATGGTTGTTTGTTATACATAGTGGCATGGTTTTGAAATCCGTCCCCGTCGGCCCTCGTCTGGTTTATGATGCGGATGTGGTATATACTCTCTTTTATAACTCTTTGATGCATTTCGTGTTTATGACAATTATGCCAATCAACTTGACATCGATATTTTTATCTAGGAGGTATGTGAACCGGAGATTCCAACCGACATAGATATTCTTGTCAAGAAGTTAAATTTAGATGAAAAAGAAAACAAGTATTTGAAAGAAAAATTGAAAAGAGTTGAAGAAGAGAAGATGAAACTGGAGTTGTATGTTGCCGATGTCGTCGATGATCACAAGATCAAGATGGGTGCAATGCGCTTGAAGATTAGAAAATTTAAAAGATATGCCATTGTTCGTGAGGCTTGGTATCACTATGATGTTGGATCAATTGTTACCTTAGTTGCGATGTTGATCACATTTGTTGTTGCATTTAAATGCTTTAGCTAGAGAGTTTGTATGTTGTTTATGAGAACAAGTGTGTATGAACTTTTTCTACGAACTTGTATTTATTTGGTCTTTTCGGTGTTGTGTAATGAAGATGAGCCGACAATGGATGTACGAGGACCGATGCTCTCCTGAGTTCATTATGGTATGCATACTTTTCTGGTTGTGGCTGAGGCAAACAAACGACCGACTGGTTTTATGTATTGTCCATGTGCTGGCTGTAAGAATGATCGAAATTACTCTAACTCAAGAACCATCCACGTCAACCTGTTTGAGTTCGGTTTCATGTAGGGCTATGACTGTTGGACCAAGCATGGAGAAAGAGGGGTCCTAATGGAAGAGAATGAAGAAGAAGAGGATGACGACAGCTATCCTGGCCATGTGTTCCATGAATACAATGGTATAACAATGGGGGAAGAAGCTGAGCCGACAATGCAGGAAGGAGCTGAAGAAGAGGCATCAGATGAGCCCACTGATGATCTTGGTTGGGCCATTGCCGATGCAAAGAGAAACTCTGCAAGTGAAAAGGAGAAGCTGAAGTTGCAGCGAATGTTAGAGGATCACAAAAAAAGGTTGTACCCAAATTGCGAAGATGACAATAAAAAGCTGGGTACCACACTGGAATCGCTGCAATGGAAGGCATATAATGGTGTATATGACAAGGAATTTCAAAAGTTTTTGATAATGTTAAAGAAGAAGCTACCGAAGGACAACAAATTGCGAGAGAGTATGTACGAAGCAAAGAAGGTTGTCTGCCCTCTAGGATTAGAGGTCGAGAAGATACATGCATGCCCTAATGACTGCATCCTCTACCGCGGTGAGTACGATGATTTGAATGCATGCCGGGTATGCTATGCATTGCACTATAAGATCGGCCACGATGACCCTGGTGATGTTGAGGGCGAGCGCCCCAGGAAGAAGATTCCTGCCAAGGTGATGTGGTATGCTCCTATAATACCACGGTTGAAACGTTTGTTCCAAAACAAAGAGCATGCCAAGTTGATGCGATGGCACAACGAAGACCGTAAGAAAGATGGGAAGTTGAGAGTGCCCGCTGACGGGTCGCAGTGGAGAAAAATCGAGAGGAAGTGGAAGGACTTTGCAAAGGATGCAAGGAACGTATGGTTTGGTTTAAGTGCAGATGGCATTAATCCTTTTGGGGAGCAGAACAACAATCATAGCACATGTCCTGTGACTCTATGTATCTATAACCTTCCTCCTTGGTTGTGCATGAAGCGGAAGTACATTATGATGCCAGTGCTCATACAAGACCCCAAGCAACCCGACAACGGCATTGATGTGTAGCTAAGGACATTGGTTGAAGAACTTTTACAGCTGTGGAATGGAAAAGGTGTACCTGCGTGGGATGCGAAAGATCAGGAGGAATTTGACGTACATGCATTGCTGTTTGTAACCATCAATGATTGGCCTGCCCTTTGTAACCTTTCAGGATAGACAAACAAGGGATACCACGCATGCATGCACTGTTTAGATGATACCGATAGTATATATTTGGATAAATGTAAGAAGAATGTGTATCTAGGGCATCGTCGATTTCTTCAGAGCAGGCACATACTAAGAAAGAAAGGCAAGCATTTCAAAGGTGAGGCAGATCACCGGAAGAAGCCTCGCCACCGTACGGGTGATGAAATACTTGATATGGTCAAGGATTTAAAAGTTATCTTTGGCAATGGTCCTGGTGCACAATCTGTTCCGAATGACGCTAACAAACGCGCACCCATGTGGAAAAAGAAATCTATATTTTGGGACCTACCATAGTGGAAAGACCTCGAGGTCCGCTCTGCAATCAATGTGATGCACGTGACGGAGAATCTTTGCGTGAACGTGCTAGGCTTCTTGGGCATGTATGGGAAGATAAAAGATACGCCGGAGGCACGGGAGGACCAGCAACATATGCACGGAAAAGAAGGCATGGATCCAAATCAGTTTCAGGGTCATGCCCACTATGCTCTTACCAAAGAAGAGAAGGAAATCTTCTTCGAATGCCTTCTCAGTATGAACGTTCCGTTTGGCTTCTCGTTGAATATAAAATGAATAAGAAATATGGCAGAGAAAAAGTTCCATAAGCTAAAGTCTCATGACTGCCACGTGATTATGACGGAACTCCTTCCGGTTGCATTGAGGGGGCTTCTACCGGAAAACGTTCGATTAGCCATTGTGAAGCTATGTGCATTCCTGAATGCAATCTCTCAGAGGGTAATCGATCCAGAAATCCTACCAAGGTTAGAGAACAATTTGGTGCAATGTCTTGTCAGTTTTAAGTTGGTGTTCCCACCATCCTTCTTCAATATCATGACACATGTCCTAGTTCACCTAGTCGAGGAGATTGCCATTCTGGGTCCTGTATTCCTACACAATATGTTCCCCTTTGAGAGGTTCATGGGAGTCTTAAAGAAGTATGTTCATAATCGTGCTAGGCCATAAGGAAGCATCTGCAAGGGATATGAAACAGAGGAGGTCATTGAGTTTTGTGTTGACTTTATTCCTGACATTAAGCCGATAGGTGTTCCTGAATCGGGGCATGAGGGCAGACTGGGTGGAAAAGGCACGCTAGCAAAGAAATCACTAATATGCCAGGATGGGCATTCTTTGTTGCAAGCACACTACAGAGTTCTACAAAGTTCCGCCTTGGTGACTCCGTATATCGAGCAACACAAGAATATTCTACGCTCCAAACACCCAGAGAAGTCTGACGACTGGATTACACATGAACAAATGGTGACTTTTACCGGTTGGTTGCAAACACATCTCGTGCATGAAGGCACTGTTGAAGATGAACTGTACTTGTTGTCCAATTTACCATCTTTGACTATATTGACTTTCAAAGGGTACAAGATAAATGGGAATACATTTTACACGATCGCCCAAGATAAAAAGAGCGCCAACCAAAACAGTTGTGTCCGCTTTGATGCAGCAAACAACAATGGGCAAAAGAACACATACTATGGTTACATAGAGGAGATATGGGAACTTGTCTATGGACTTGATTTGAAGGTCCCTTTGTTTCGGTGCAAATGGGTCAATCTAACAGGAGGCGGGGTAAAGGAAGACCCGTAGTACAGAATGACAACAGTGGATCTCAACAATCTTGGGCACGCAGATGAACCATTCGTCCTACCCAATGATGTGGCACAGGTTTTTTATGTGAAGGACATGTCTACCAAGCCAAGAGAAAGAAAAGATAAGGAAGAAAATACATCATGCATGAGCCAAAGGGCCACATAGTTCTTTCAGGGAAAAGAAACATCGTAGGAGTGGACGACAAGACAGACATGTTAGAAGATTATGAAAAGTTTTATGAAATTGCTCCCTTCAAAGTGAATGTTGACCTGAGCATCAAGTTTAACGATGAAGATTTCCCATGGTTACGACGCAAAGGGACACACGTGAAGAAAAAGTTTTACACCCAAAGATCCCACTCTGGGAAGTGACCAGCTTCTCTAGTTAGTTTCCGGACTTATATATCTAGGAAGTCCCACTTCGGACAAACCGAAGGGAATCTTTGTAATATTAGTATACTTATGTGTTTTGTGCGTTCAGTATGCACCGTTCGAAGGGAGGCCATCAATTTTCAACCCTTTCCGTCTTCATTTGCTAATTTTCATGCATTTACTGATTTTTTTGAGCTAAATAACCCTGAAATTGATAAGCACTTCAAATGAACTCTAAAAAGGTTGAAAGTTGGCATGGTATCATCATTTCACCCACATAGCAACGTGCTAAAAAGTTGAGAGGGTTACGGCAAAAACTGGATGCACTTCGTGTGAAAATGGACAATCTCTTTCGAAGTATCAAGGTTTCACATGAAAAATCGCCTGTTACAACGGCATTTCATTTTTTAACTTATTTCAACACCAGACTTTTTGTGCGTTCAGTATGCACCATTCGAAGGGAGGCCGTCAATTTTCAACCCTTTTCGACTTCATTTGCTATTTTTCATGCATTTACTATTTTCTGAGCTAAATGACCATGAAATTGATAAGCACCTCAAATGAACTCTGAAAAGGATGAAAGTTGGCATGGTATCATCATTTCACCCACATAGCATGTGCTAAAAAGTTGAGAGGGTTACGACAAAAACTGGATGCATTTCCTGTACAAAATGAACAATCTCTTTCAAAGTATCAGGGTTTCAGAAGAAAACTCGTCTGTTACAAACTCATTTCATTTTTTAACTTATTTCAACTCCAGACTTTTTGTGCGTTCAGTATGCACCATTCAAAGGGAGGCCGTCAATTTTCAACCCTTTACGACTTCATTTGCTATTTTTCATGCATTTACTGATTTTTGAGCTAAATGACCCTGAAATTGGTAAGCTCTTCAAATGAACTCTAAAAAGGTTGAACGTTGGCATGGTATCATCATTTCACCCACATAGCATGTGCTAAAAAGTTAAGAGGGTTACGACAAAAACTGGATGCACTTCGTGTACAAAATGGACAATCTCTTTCGAAGTATCAGGGTTTCAGACAAAAACTTGCCTATTACAAAGACATTTCATTTTTTAAATAACCTAAGCATTACCAAATTTGATATAATGATAAAACACGAGAATATTAAACAGTAGAAAAAAGAATCACTTGAAAATCTGTTTTGAAGGTAAAGTTATTCACAAACTAGTGATTCACACAAATTTCAAATAATTCAAATTTAAACTATTCAAATTTGAAAACTACTAGAAGTAAGAGAAAGTTTATAATTTTTTTGACCTAAAGAAAAAAGATTCACAAAGAAACTCCAAATAAAGCAAAAAACAACTCAAAAACAAAAGAAAATAAATAAAGCAGAAAACAAAAAACAATAAATATTTAAAAAAAAAGCACGCCTACTCGGCCGCCATGGCCTGCATTCGACTAGAAAGCCAACCTCTTGTTGGTCCAGGACACAGGCCCGTATGACCTAGCAGGCCCCATAGGGCGCAGAGGAGACGTAGGCCGAGAAGGCCTGCTTAAGAGAAGAGCTCGACACGGTAGCCGTGACGTGGCTTATAAACCGGAGTGAGATCCTCTCGACAAGCAAGGTGAGACTAAACATCCACCCCGCCCCGCGCCTGGCACACAACCCTTTAGTCGCGATTGGTGGCCCCCACCACGACTAAAGACCCACCTTTAGTCGCGGTTGGAGCCACCAACCGCGACTAAAGGGTGTGTTTCCCGCCGCTCCGGCTCGTGAAATTCACCTTTAGTCATGGTTGGTGGCTCCAACCGCGACTAAAGGGGGGTCTTCAGTCGCGGTTGAAGCCTCCAACCGCGACTAAAGGTCCTCCTATATAACGAGGAGTTGATTTTTTTTAGTTTCCCTCTGTTTTCTTCGTCTCTGCGACCATAGGATCGCCGCCCACACACGCCCCCGACGCCGTCGCCGCCCACGCCGTCACCGCCCTGATGCCGTCGCCGCCACCGACGCGCCGCCCACGACGTCGTCGGCCCAGACGCGCCGCCCCCAGTTGCCGCCACCGTCGCGTGCCGCCCCCTCCTCGAGCTCGCGCTCCATCGTCGGCGTCGTCACCGTCGTCGTCGCCTCGCCTCGCCGCCCGTCGCCCCGCTATGAGTCCCTGCCAACATGGCCGCCCTCCCATCGATCGATCGAGCCCGCACACACACACATATGCATGAACACACACACACACACGTTTTCTTATTTTTTTATTTTTTTATACTTTTAGTTATAGAAATGTTAGATGAATTAGATATATAAATTTTAGACTAATGTTTTTTTGTTTTTTATACTTTTAGTTATAGAAATGTTAGATGAATTTTGGATATATATAAATGTTAATTAGATGAATTTTAAAGTATATAATGTCCCTAACCTATTAAAATGTTGCTTAGAAATATATATGATTAATTAGATTTTTTTTGCTTAATTGGAAGTTTATAATTTCCCTAACCTATTAAAATGTTGCTTAGACGAAGTATATAATGTTGCTTAATTAGATGAATTTTTAAGTATATAATGTCCCTAACCTATTAAAATGTTGCTTAGAAGTATATATGCTTAATTAGATTTTTTTGCTTAATTGGAAGTATATAATGTCCCTAACCTATTAAAATGTTTCTTAGATGAAGTATATAATGTTGCTTAATTAGATTTTTATTGAGAATGGAGTATTATTAGGATAGTTATAACCTAGGAATTTTTACATTTTGATCCAATAAATGTATAGAAAAAAATTGATGAATTTTGACATTTGATCCAATGTATAGCAATTAGTATTTGCAAAAGTTGCATATTTTAATGTTGCATTTTTTCTATGTCATTGCTCGATATATGGAACGGGTTGATTTTACGTCTGTTTCGGCTCCTTGTGTGTCTTTCAGAGAGGGAGACTGTCCACCATATATATATATATATGAGAGAGGAAGAATTCTGACTGTTGTCGTGGTGGTGGCTTCTCCTTCGTTCCAGTGTGCTAGACATTTTGGTGTAATGCACTCTGGGACGAATGAAGGAGCCATCATCACCGACGATCGCAATATCAGAAGGAGTGCGCCCACGATATACGTGAGATGAAAGTTTAGGAAGGAAAGACTCGACAGACCTAAAGTCAACCTGTGGCATATTGAGTAATAGTGATTTTGTGTGTTGATTAGTTTTCTCGTAGTTTTCTTCGATCGATTTTAAATGTTTCAACTATGAACATAGGAAATGTCTGACGACGAAAGGAAATTCACTATGTGCGAATACTATGAAGACGAGCGCGGCCTGTGTGACAAGCCTTTCCTAGTTGATGGTAGGCGCTTCAGCATCATGCTGGATGAGAGCTTCGAAGTGGATACAGTAAGTCACAACGACATGTCTTTTTTCATAATTAAGAATGACTTCTTCTTATTTTGCTTCAACTTATAATTTTAATTTTTTACTATTCTACTAGCATATCCCCTGCCATGCAAGAATTGCTGTCTTGGATAATATTGGTTTCAATCCTAAAAAAAGTATGGAGGTAAAGATAGTTCACTTGAGGACCGAGCATGGTTATACTTTTGCCATAAAATTGTACCATGCAGACACCTATTGCTATTTTGAATGCAAAAGTTGGAGAGCATTATGCAAGGCTTATGCATTTGAGCCTAATATGCTTATCAACTTTGATATTCATCCGGAAGATGAAATTGAAGGTAATATCGACATCTGGGTCGATGTGCAGACGCCTCCAGTTCTACCATTATGTGAGTTTCTCAACCATATTTATTAAGTAACTTATATTGTTTATTTAAAAATGTTTGACAACTTATTTCCATTGTCAGCTTATTTTCATTCTTCAAAAAATATACGGAAGATGGTACACAGAACGTACTACTACAATGATGAAGCAGAATTAATTGTAAGGAGAAAGATCATCTTAAAAAATTTCTTAATCATCTTGAGAATTACAATAGCTATTATCAAACTCCTCCACATTATGGTCAATACGTGCCACTAGTGCACGTGGTGAACTACGGTAACATCCATGGAGATTGCATGGTAAGATTTTCTACTATTACGACATTCGTGCATCTTTTGCATAAATTCTTTTAAAACCAAACTACATTGCTAACTAGAAAGTTATTAATATGTTTTCAACATAAAATCCCACAGGATTGTGTGCCTCATCTGATGTTTCCGAGAGGTCGCGTTGCTGTTATGAGCTTAGGGCCACCACGGCCAGGTCAGCCTACGCATCACTCCTGTCCACACCGGATTTCTAAAACCGATGGAGACATGACAATCAAAGATTGGAAAAAAATGTATGGTCAATCGTAGAGAGCTACTTGGAAGCAACATTATGCATAGGCCAAGAATTGGAGACATGGTGATCTCCGATCTCCATAATGGAGAGTCAGGGCCTATCTTGATTTATGATATTGTACCTAAGAGAGGGTAGAGTAGGTCCTACGAGAGAGGAGTAGGTCCTAGGTACAATGTGTTATTATGTGATACAATGTGTTAGAGTTGATGATGATGATGAGAAGGAGTTGGTGGTAATGACTATGATGATTATTATCTATAGTGTTGTTGGTGATGATATGCTGCAAGAGTTTTTATATTAATATGATGATGATGTTGATCATGATTATCATGATGATTTGTTATGTTATTGGGGGAAGGAAAGCGGATTAGATTCATGTGGATGGATCAAAAGTGACCAAAAGTTGAATTAGTAGGATCGTCGTCCTACTAATTCAACTTTTGATCACTTTTTATTCATTTGGATGAATAAAATCAATGTTTCTTCCTCACAATGATATAATAATTCATCATGAACATAATGATATAACAACCTCTTAATTGGTACTGTATCAAAATTTGTATAACCATACTTAATTCATAAACCCCTAAAGAATTAAAAGGAAAAATAAAACAAAACTAAAAACACTCAATACTTCTAGTCCCGGTTGGTGTTACCAACCGGGACTAAAGGTCCCCCCAGCCACGGCACCGTCGGATGCCACATGGAGGGCCTTTGGTGCCGGGCCATGTTGAACCGGCACTAAAGGGGGGTAGGCTTTAGTCCCCACCCTTTAGTGCCGGTTCTAGAACCAGCACTAAAGGCCCTTACGAACCGCGACTATAGGCGGGTTCTGCACTAGTGGTTCAACTACATCAACCGCGTTTCTTAACGCTTCCCGCTTAGCGATCTACAAGGGTACGTAGATCCAGTCTCCCTCTCGTAGATGCTCATCACCAAGGATAGATCTTGCGTGTGCATAGGAAACTTTTGGTTTCCCATGCAACGTTCCTCAACAGTGGCATCATGAGCTAGGTCTATGTGTAGATGAGATCTCGAGTAGAACACAAAGAGTTTGTGGGCGTTGATGCTTAGATTTCTTCCTCCCTTGGTCGTGTTTTGGTTCAGCGGTATTGTGGGATGAAGCGGCCTGGACCAACCTTACTCGTACGCTTACGAGAGACCGGTTCCATCGACTGACGTATAACTTCGTTGCACAAAGATGGCTGGCGGGTGTCTGTTTCTCCTACTTTAGTTGGATCGGATTCGACTAAGGCGGTCCTTGAGAAGGTTGAAAAGCAACTTATGTCTCACCATTGTGGTTTATGCGTAGGTGAGAATTGTTCTTGCTAGATACCCGTAGCAGCCACGTAAAACATGCAACAAAAATTAGAGGACGTCTAACTTGTTTTTGCAGGGTATGTTGTGATGTCATATGGCCAATTACATGATGAGATATATGTGATGTATGAGATGATCATGTGTTGAATAGAATATCACAACTTGCATGTCGATGAGTACGGCAACCGGCAGGAGCCATAGGGTTGTCTTTAATTATTGTATGACCTACGTGTCAATCATTAAGCGCTATGTAATACTTTACTTTATCGCTAAACGGTAGCAATAGTAGTAGAAGCATGATGGGCATGACAACCCCGATGGCGACATGTTTATGGAGATCAAGATGATAGAGATCATGGTGTCATGCCGGTGACGATGCAGATCATGACAGTGCTTTCAAGCTGGAGATCAAAAGCACAAGTTCATGGCCATATCATGTCACTTATGATTTGCATGTGATGTTAATCCTTTTATGCACCTTGTTTTGCTTAGGACGACGGTAGCATTATAAAGTGATCCCTCACTTAAATTTCAAGATGAACTGTGTTCTCCTCGAGTGTGCACTGTTGCAAAGGTTCGTCGTGTTAAGATACCACGTGATGATTGGGTGTGATAGACTCTACGTTCGCATACAACGGGTGTAAGCCAGTGTTGCACATGCAGAACACTCGGGGTTAAACTTGATGAGCCTAGCATGTACAGACATGGCCTCGGAACACAAGAGACCGAAAGGTCGAACATGAGTCATATAGTAGATATGATCAACATGATGTTGTTCACCATTGAAACCACCTCAACTCACGTGATGATCGGACTTGAGTTGGTGAATTTGGATCATGTATCACTTAGATGACCTGAGAGATGTCAATTGGAGTGGGAGCTTTAGTAATTTGATTAACTAAACTCATTATCTTGAACAATAGTCTTAGTAACCTTTGCATATTTATCTTGTAGATCAATGGCTCGCGCAGTAGCACCCTTGAATTTTAATGCGTTCCTAGAGAAAGCTAAGTTGAAAGATGATGGAAGTAACTTTGTGGACCGGGCCTGTAATCTGAGGATTATCCTCACAGCTTCGCATAAATCATATGTCCTTGATGCACCGCTCGGTGACCAACCCGAAGACATGTCATCCGAAGACGTTAAGAACGCTTGAGAGGCATGTTCTGGAGATTACTCAATAGTTCAGTGGGCAATATTGTATGGCTTAGAACCGGGACTTCAAAGACGTTTTGAACATCATGGAGCATATGAGATGTTCCAAGAGTTGAAGTTTATCTTTCAGAAGAATGCCCGGATCGAGGAGCATATGAGATGTTCCAAGAGTTGAAGTTTATCTTTCAGAAGAATGCCCGGATCGAGAGGTATGAGACCTCCGATAAGTTCTATGCTTGCAAAATGGAGGAGAACGGGTCTATCAGTGAACATATACTCAGAATGTCTAGTTATTCGACTCGTCTGGCGGTGTTGGGAATTGCCCTTATGCCAGAGGTGATCACTGACAGAGTTCTTCAATCACTGCCACCTAGCTACAAGAGCTTTGTGATGAACTATAACATGCACGAGATGAACAAGTCAGTCGCCGAGCTATTTGCGATGCTGAAAGTCATTGAGTCTGAAATCTAGAAAGAACATCAAGTGTTGATGGTCAATAAAACCACTAGTTTCAAGAAGAATGGCAAGGACAAGGGCAAGAAGGGTAAATCCAAGAAGGATGGAAAAACAATTAATCCTCCTGTAAAGAAACCCAAGGCTGGACCCAAGCTAGAATCTGAGTGCTTTCATTTCAAGGGAACTGGGCACTGGAAGCAGAACTGCCCCAAGTACCTGGCTGACAAGAAGGCGACCAAATACAAACAAGGTATATATGATATACATGTTATTGATTTGTACCTTACTAGCTCTCGTTGTAGTGCCTGGGTATTTGATACCGGTTCGGTTGCTCACATTTGCAACTCAAACAGGACCTACGGAATAGGCGAAGGCTGGCTAAGGACGAAGTGACGATGCGTGTGGGAAATGGTTCCAAGGTTTATGTGATCACCGTCGGCACGCTCTCTCTTCGATTACCATCGGGATTAGTGATGAACCTGAATAATTGTTATTTAGTGCATGCGTTAAGCATGAACATTATATCTGGATCTTGTTTATTGCGAGACGGTTACTCATTTAAATCAGAGATTAATGGTTGTTCTATTTATATGAGTGATATCTTTTATGGTCATGCACCCAATGTGAGGGGTTTATTCATATTGAATCTTGATAGTGATGATACACATGTTCATAACATTGATGCCAAAAGATGTAGAGTTGGTAATGATAGTACCACTTTCTTGTGGCACTATCGTTTGGATCACATTGGTGTAAAACGCATGAGGAAGCTCCATGCCGATGGAATTTTGGAGTCACTTCATTTTGAATCACTTGACACATGTGAACCATGCCTCATGGGCAAGATGACTAAAACGCCATTCTCCGGAACAATGGAATGGGCAAGTGACTTGTTGGAAATCATACATACTGATGTGTGTGGTCCAATGAATGTTGCAGCGCACGTGGATATCGTTATTTTCTCACCTTCACTGATGACTTAAGTAGATATGGGTATATTTATTTAATGAAACATAAGTCTAAAACATTTGAAAAGTTCAAGCAATTTCAGAGTGAAGTTGAGAATCATCATAACAAGAAGATCAAATTCCTACGATCTGGTCGAGGAGGTGAATATCTGAGTTATGAGTTTGGCAGTCACTTAAGACAGTGTGGAATTGTTTCACAGTTGACACCGCCTGGAACACCACAACGTAATGGTGTCCGAACATCGTAATCGAACCTTATTAGATATGGTGCGTTCTATGATGTCTCTTGCCTATTTGCCACTATCGTTTTGGGGTTATGCATTAGAGACAGCTGCATTCACTTTAAATAGGGCACCATCGAAATCCGTTGAGACGATGCCATATGAACTGTGGTTTGGTAAGAGGCCAAAGTGTCGTTTCTTAAAGTTTGAGGATGTGATGCTTATGTCAAAAAGCTTCAGCCTGAAAAGCTAGAACCCAAAGTGGAGAAATGCGTCTTCATAGGATACCTGAAAGAGACAGTTGGGTATACCTTCTATCTCAGATCCGAAGGCAAAGTGTTTGTCGCTAAGAACGAAACATTTCTTGAGAAAGAGTTTCTCTCAAAAGAATTGAGTGGGAGGAAAATAGAGCTTGATGAGGTTATTGAACCTTTACTTCAACCAGAGAGTAGCACAGCGCAGAAAGATGTTTCTGTGGAGCCTACGACAGTTGAAGAGGAAGTTAATGATGATGATCATGAACCTTCGGATCAAGTTACTATTGAACCTCATAGGTCGAGAAGGGCGTGTACTGCTCCTGAGTGGTACGGCAACCCTGTCTTGAAGGTCATGTTGTTAGACAAGAACGAACCTACGAGCTATGGAGGAGCGATGATGGGCCCGGATTCCGAGAAATGGTTAGAGGCCATGAAATCCGAGATGGGATCCATGTAAGAAAACAAAGTATAGACTTTGGAAGTTTTACCTGAAGGGCGAAAGGCCATTCAGAATAAATGGATCTTTAAGAAGAAGACTGACGCACATGGTAATGTCACCGTCTATAAAGCTCGACTTGTGGCAAAGGGTTTTTCACAAGTTCAAGGAGTTGACTATGATGAGACCTTCTCACCCGTAGCGATGCTTAAGTCCGTCAGAATCATGTTAGCAATAGCTGCTTATTTTGACTATGAAATTTGGCAGATGTATGTCAAAACAGCGTTCCTCAACGGTTTCCTTGAGGAAGAGTTGTATATGATGCAACCGGAAGGTTTTGTCGATCCAGAGAATGCTGACAAAGTTTGCAGACTCCAGCGATCCATTTATGGACTGGTGCAAGCATCTCGGAGTTGGAATAAGCGCTTTAATGAGGTGATCAAAGCATTTGGGTTTATACAAGTTTATGGAGAAACTTGTATTTACAAGAAAGTGAGTGGGAGCTCTATAGCGTTTCTAATATTATATGTGGATGACATATTGCTGATTGGAAACAATATAGAAATGCTGGAAAGCGTGAAGGAATATTTGAACAAGAGTTTTTCAATAAAGGACCTAGGACAAGCTGCTTTCATATTAGGCATTAAAATCTATAGAGATAGATCGAGACGCTTAATAGCACTTTCACAGAGCACATACGTATACCTTGATAAAGTTTTGAAGAAGTTCAAAATGGATCAGCCCAAGAAGGGGTTCTTGCCTGTGTTACAAGGTGTGAAGTTGAGTAAGAATCAATGCCCAGTGACTGCAGAAGATAGAGAGAAGATGAGTGCCATCCCCTATGCTTCAGCCATAGGCTCTATCATGTATGCAACGCTGTGCACAAGACCCGATGTCAGCCTTGCCATAAGTACGGCCGGAAGGTTTCAAAGTGATCCTGGAATGGAGCAGTGGACGGCGGTGAAGAATATCCTTAAGTACCTGAAAAGGACTAAGGAGATGTTTCTTGTTTATGGAGGTGATGAAGAGCTCGTCGTAACGGGTTACGTTGATGCAAGCTTTGACACTGATCCGGATGACTCTAAGTTGCAAAGCGGACACATATTTATTCTCAACGAGGGAGCGGTAAGTTGGTGCAGTTCCAAACAAAGCGTGGTAGCTGATTCTACATGCGAGGCGGAGTACATCGCAGCCTCGGAGGCAGTGAAGGAAGGTGTCTGCATGAAGTAGTTCATGACAGATCTTGGAGTAGTGCCTAGTGCACTGAATCCAATGACTCTGTTCTGTGACAACACTAGTGCCATAGATCTGGACAAGGAACCAAGGTTTCACAAGAGGGCCATACACATAAAGCGATGCTTAAATTCCATCCGTGATTACATCGAGGAGAAGGACATAAATATTTGCAAAGTGCACACGGATCTGAATATTGCAGACCTGTTGACTAAACCTCTTCCAAGGGCTAAACATGATCAACACAAGAACTACATGGGTGTTTGCTTCATTACAATGTAAATCACATAGTGATGTGAACTAGATTATTGACTCTAGTGCAAGTGGGAGACTGTTGGAAATATGCCCTAGAGGCAATAAATAAAGTGTTTATTATTATATTTCGTTGTTCATGATAATTTTTTATTATCCATGCTATAATTGTATTGATTGGAAACACATTGCATGTGTGGATAAATAGACAACACTTTGTCCCTAGTATGCCTCTAGTGAACTAGCTCGTTGATCAAAGATGGTCAAGGTTTCCTAGCCATTGACATGTGATGTCATTTGATAATGGGATCACATCATTAGGAGAATATGGGATGGACGAGACCCAAACTATAAACGTAGCATATGATTGTGTCAGTTTATTGCTACAGTTTTCTCCATGTCAAGTATATGTTCCTACGACCATGAGATCATGCAACTCACAGACACCGAAGGAGTGCCTTGTGTGTATCAAACGTCACAACGTAACTGGGTGACTATAAAGGTGCTCTACAGGTATCTCTGAGGGTGTCTGTTGGGTTGGCATGGATGAAGACTAGGATTTGTTACTCCGTGTGATGGAGAGGTATCTTAGGGCCCACTCGGTAATACAACATCACAACAAGCCTTGCAAGCAATGTGACTAAGTGTTAGTCACGGGATCTTGTATAATGGATACTTGCCGGTAACGAGGTTGAACTAGGTATGGAGATACCGACGATCAAATCTCGAGCAAGTAACATACCGAAGAACAAAGGGAACATCATAAGGGATTAACTGAATCCTTGAGATAGAGGATCGACCGATAAAGATCTTCATAGAATATATAGGAATCAATATGGGCATCAAGGTCCCGCTATTGGTTATTGACCGTAGAGGTGTCTCGGTCATGTCTACATAGTTCTCGAACCCGCAGGGTCTGCACACTTAAGGTTTGGTGACGTTTCGATAGTATAGAGTCATGCATGGTGGTAACTGAAGGTTGTTCGAAGTCCCGAATGAGATCCCGAACATCACGAGGATCTCTGGAATGTTCCGGAGGTAAAGATTGATATATAGGAAGTCCTGTTCTGGTCACCGGAAAAGTTCCAGGCTCATCGGTAGTGTACCGAGAGTGCCGAGAGGGTACCGAGGGACCATCAGGAGGTGTATTTCGACCCAAGAGGTTACATGGGCTGTGAGAGGATGAATACCAGCCCTTAGTGGGCTGGCCAAAGTCCCACAGAAGGCCCATGCGGCTGGGAAGAAATACCAAAGTGGAAAAGGTGGAAAAAGGCAAAAAGGTGGAAATAAGGAAGGAGTCCTCATCCTACTAGGAGTGGAGGAGGAGGACTTCTCCTCTCCACTTCGGCCGAAGCCTCCTAGGGCTGGCCCTTGCGCCAAGCCTCCTCCTCTCCTCCTCTTATATATACTAGAGGTTTTAGGGGTTTTGCTACAGATTTTCAGCCACGTGCAACCCTACCCTCTAGTCCGTAGTTTCTCCTCTAGATCGATTTCAGCAGTGCTTAAGCGAAGCCCTGCTGGAATTACTTCACCACCATCGCCGCAACGCCATCGCGCTGCCGGAGAACTCGTCTACCTCTTCGCTCCCTCTTGATGGGTCAAGAAGGCGGAGATCGTCATCAAGCTGTACGTGTGTTGAATGTGGAGGTGCCGTCCATTCGGTACTAGATCGGGACGGATCATGATTGGATCATGGGACGCTCGGCGATTTGGATCGCGAAGACGTTCGACTACATCAACCGCGTTTCTTAACGCTTCCCGCTTAGCGATCTACAAGGGTACATAGATCCACTCTCCCTCTCGTAGATGCTCATCACGATGGATAGATCTTGCGTGTGCGTAGGAATTTTTGTTTCCCATGCAACGTTCCTCAACATGAGAAGTATCCGCAACCAACCGGCGAAAGTCACCGTTTGTTCATGTGTAATCCAGTCATCAGACTGCTCCGAGTGTTTGGAGTGTAGAATATTCTTGTGTTGCTCGATATATGGAGCCACCAAGGCTTAATTTTGTATAACTGTTTAGTGTGCTTGCGCCAAAGAATGCCCGTCCTGGCATATTACTGAATTCTTTCCTAGCGTGCCTTTTCCACCCAGTGTGCCCTCATGCCGCGATTGAGGAACACCAATTGGCTTAATGTTAGGAATAAAGTCAACACAAAACTCAATGACCTCCTCTATTTCATGGCCGTCGGAGATGCTTCCTTCTGGCCTAGCACGATTATGAACATATTTCTTTAAGACTCCCATGAACCTCTCAAAGGGGAACATATGGTGTAGAAATACAGGACCCAGAATGGCAATCTCCTCGACTAGGTGAACTAGGACGTGCATCATGATATTGAAGAAGGATGGTGGGAACACCAACTCGAAATTGACAAGACATTGCACCAAATCATTCTCTAACCTTGATAGGATTTTTAGATCGATTATCTTCTAAGAGATTGCATTGAGGAATGTACATAGCTTCAGAATGGCTAATCGTACATTTTCCGGTAGGAGCCCCCTCAATGCAATCGGAAGCAGTTGCGTCATAATCATGTGGCAGTCATGAGACTTTAGGTTCTGGTACTTTTTCTCTGCCATATATATTATTCCCTTTATATTTGACGAGAAGCCAGATGGGACCTTTATACTGAGCAGGCATTCGAAGAAGATTTCTTTCTCTTCTTTGGTAAGAGCATAGTGGGCATGACCCTGAAACTGATTTGGATCCATGTCATCTTCTCCGTGCATACGTTGCTGGTCCTCCCGTGCCTCCGGTGTATCTTTTGTCTTCCCATACACGCCCAAGAAGCCTAGCAGGTTCACACAAAGATTCTTCGTCACGTGCATCACGTCGATTGCAGAGCGGACCTCTAGGTCGTTCCAATAGGGTAGGTCCCAAAATATAGATTTCTTCTTCCACATGGGTGCGCGTCCGTCAGCGTCATTCAGAATAGAATATCCGCCAGGACCCTTTCCAAAGATTACTTATAAATCCTTGACCATATCAAGTATATCATCACCAGTACGGTGGCAAGGATTCTTCCAGTGATCTGCCTCACCTTTGAAATGCCTGCCTTTCTTTCTTATGGGATGCCTGCTTTGAGGAAATCGACGTTGCCCCAGGTACACATTGTTCTTACATTTATCCAAATATATACTGTCGGTATCATCTAAACAGTGCTTGCATGCATGGTATCCCTTGTTTGTCTGTCCTGAAAGGTTACTCAGAGCAGGCCAATCATTGATGGTTACAAACAACAATGCATGTAGGTCAAATTCCTCCTATTCGTTATCATCCCGCACACGTACACCTTTTCCATTCCACAGCTATAAAAGTTCTTCAACTAATGGCCTTCGGCATACATCAATGTTGTTGCCGGGTTGCTTGGGGACTTAGATGAGCACTGGCATCATAATGAACTTCCACTTCATGCACAACCAAGGTGGAAGGTTATAGATACATAGAGTCACAGGCCATGTGCTATGATTGTTGTTATGCTCCTCAAAAGGATTAATGCCATCCTCACTTAAACCAAACCATATGTTCCTTGTGTCCTTTGCAAAGTCCTTCCACTTTCTCTCGATTTTTCTCCACTGCGATCCGTCAGCGGGTAATCTCAACTTCCCGTCTTTCTTACGGTCTTCGTTGTGCCATCGCATGAACTTGGGATGCTCTTTGTTTTGGAACAAACGTTTCAACCGTGGTATTATAGGAGCATACCACATCACCTTGGCAAGAATTTGCTTCCTGGGGCGCTCGCCCTCAACATCACCAGGGTCATCGTGCCCGATCTTACAGCGCAATGCACAACATACTGGGCATGCATTCAAATCCTCGTACTCACCACGGTAGAGGACGCAGTCATTAGGGCATGCATGTATCTTCTGCACCTCTAATCCTAGAGGACAGACAACCTTCTTTGCTTCGTACGTACTGTTGGGCAATTCGTTGTCCTTTGGTAGCTTCTTCTTTAACATTATCAGCAACTTTTCAAATGCCTTGTCAGATACACCATTCTTTGCCTTCCTTTGCAGCAATTCTAGTGTGGTACCCAGCCTTTTCTTATCATCTCCACAATTTGGGTACAACAATTTCTTGTGATCCTCTAACATGCGCTGCAACTTCAGCTTCTCCTTTTCACTTGCGCAATTTCTCTTTGCATCAGCAATGGCCTGACCAAGCTCATCAGCGGGCTCAGCTGATGCCTCTTCTTTAGCTCCTTCCCGCATTGCCGGCTCAGATTCTTCCTCCATTGTTGTACCATCGTATTCATGGACCCATGGCCAGGATAGCTATCATCATCCTCTTCTTCTTCATTCTCTTCCATTAGGACCCCTCTTACTCCGTGCTTGGTCCAATAGTTATAGCCGGACATGAAACCAGACTCAAACAGGTGAACATGAATGGTTCTTGAGTTAGAGTAATTTCGATCATTCTTAAAGCCAGCACATGGACAATACATAAAACCATCCGCCCGCTTGTTTGCCTCAGCCGCAACCAGAAAAGTATGCATGCCATTAATGAACTGAGGAGAGAATCGGTCATGGTACATCCATTGTCGGCTCATCTTCATTACATAACACCGAAAAGACCAAGTTAATACAAGTTCATATATAAAGTTCATACACACTTGTTCTCATAAAACGACATACAAACTCTGTAGCTAAAGCATTTAAATGCAACAACAAATGCGATCAAGATCGTAACTAAGGTAGCAATTGATCCAACAACATAGTGATACCAAGCCTCACTATCAATGACATATTTTTTAAATTTTCTAATCTTCAAGCGCATTGCATCCATCTTGATCTTGTGATCATCGTCGACATTGGCAACATACAACTCCATTTTCATCTTCTCTTCTTCAACTCTTTTCAATTTTTCTTTCAAATACTCGTTTTCTTTTTCAACTAAATTTAACTTCTTGACAAGAATATCTATGTCGGTTGCAATTTCCGGTTCACATACTTCCTAGATAAAAATATCTATGTCAACTTGATGGGCATAATTTTCATAAACACGAAATGCAACAAATAGTTATAAAAGAGAGTATATACCACATCCGAATCATAAACCGGGCGAGGGCCGACGGGGACGGATATCAAAACCATGCCACTATGTATAACAAACAACCATATAGGTAAGAAAACTATACAAGTAACTGTGTAAATCTTACAAATATGATTTTTTCTATAAAAAGGATAAGAACAAGAGGCTCACCAAGGTGGTGTCGGCGACGGGACGGTGCGGGCGATCGATGATGGTTAGGACGGGGACGGGAAGGCACTAAGTAAACCACACCTACACATGCAAAGTAAGAAGTTAATTTGAGCTCAAATTGCATATAAATCAAATAAACTACCACATATAAATACTCCTAAACTAAAACTCACAAATCACTATACTTATAGAGCATTGCAAGAGCTAATCTAGCAATGAGAGATGAAAGGACAAAGTAGCTAACCTTTGTGAACACTTGGATGGATGGGGTGCCTCCAAATCTTGACAAAGTTTGGCAAAAATGGAGGTGAGCTCGAGCAAGGGGAAGAACAAAGGAGAGGAAGAAGGGGAAAAACAGGGAGGAGTGTGCTCGGGCTGGCCGGAGGGTTCATATAGGGGATCTTTAGTCCCGGTTCGTGACACAAACTGGGACTAAAGGTGAGCCTAAAGTCCCGGTTCGTGCCACGAACCGGGACTAAAGGTGGTCGTGGGGCCCCCGGCTGCCACCAGCCTGCCACCACCCCTTTAGTCCCGGTTCGTGTTACGAACCGGGACTAGAGGTACGGAACGAACCAGGACTAATGATGCCCATCCCGAACCGGGACTAATGGTCACATTAGTGCCGGTTCAAAACCAGACCGGGGCTAATGCTTTGGACAAAAGGTCTGTCTTCTACTAGTGCTAAAGAATAACCGGCAAGTCATGGGAAACAAGTGGGAGAAGGCAAGGGTCTCCCGTGATGCCATGCCTACAAAAATGTCATCCACATGGACGGGCATCTTTTCGGCGAGGAAGAACAAGAAAGAGGAGAAGTACAAGCTCATGTTGGATGCGCAAAAGGAGCAGATGGATTGGGACCGGAAGAGGGCGAAGTAGAAGCTTGAAATTGAGAGGAAGAAGATTGAGTTGGAGAAGCAAGAGGTGACGCTCAAATGAGAGCTGAAGAAGGTGAAGACTTTCAGAGAGATTAAGCTTGAGAAGGAGAGTTTGCAACTCGCACGGGATGAGGAGGACGCGGATCATGTTGGCGGACGAAACCTTCTTGGATGAACATGCAAAGAAGTGGCTTGCAGAGAAGAAAAAGGAGACCAACCACTATAGAGAGTAGGAGGCAGTGACGACGGCTGTGGTAGCAACGGAGCATGTGGCAAGGATGCAGGCGGACCATGCGGCCTGGAAGCAGGCATTGCAGGCGGAGTAGGACGCACAGATTGCCTTGGAGCAGGAGAGAAGGATGGCCTTGGAGCTGGAGGCATGGATGACATCCGGCAAGTGATCCGGCCAACCAGCCAGGCATTCGTCATGTTCGGACATTGATTTTTGTTTTGGCTCGTCCGATTGTTGAACTATTTGTTTTGCTTTGTTTTGAATGGTTAATTCGGACAATTTGTATCGTATGATCAACGTGCATGCATTTGAGCTTCCGCATTTGAGGTGCGTGAATGTGCGGTAGCCCATATGAGGTGCCGCTTGGCGCTGTCCGCGGATGAGTCTGGACGCGCCTGTGGACGTATAAGGGGTCGATTTTGTCAAGTCCGGTTGTAGATGCTCTTAAAATTTTTAATATGGTACCTCTAACATTTTCTATTTGTTTAAAAATATGTAAATTTATTTATGATTCTTTGTCAACTTTTTCCAGCGTTCAAATCACATGGAAACCGTGCGATGGCGCTAACAACAACAGCTTTCAAGCACTCAAGAGAGTATGATGTCATCAGTGTCCCCGCAAAAAAGATGTATGATGTCAATGTCAAATCATATTACATATAAGGTGGTCAAAACCTAAGTGCACTATAACGCAAAGGGTCAACCGCGTGGTAGTTCTTATAATTTAAAAACAAGCACCTCATGAGCAGCCGGTAGTCTTGTTTTCTTTCATTTTCTTTTGCTGGAAAGGGGTAGTCTTATTCTGGGAACAGATCTCCTAGGTAGCCCATATCCGGGGGGAAATAATTGTTGGTTTTACTGTTTCAAGACAGATGCCGCCACGGCATCAGCACCTGAATACTAGTTTGTGGATGTCATTGATCTGACCAAGGGATGTAATCGATTCTGTAATGGGGTGATCATTAGTGTAAAAGCAATGGTGGCAGGTGATCTTGCTCCCATTATTGTGTTCTAGAGAACAGTGGAATCACTGTGCCACGAATTGTGGACTGAATTTGCATTTCGGTGTTGCTAAATCGAAGTTTCTGGGGATTTTTTCATATGTCTAACTCGGCGGCCGAAGTCATCCAATGTCCAGTCTGTGTTGAGACTCACAGAACTACAGAAGGGTCTTAAAAATCAACAGTAAATCATGCGGCTACCATCATCCACTTAGCCATGAAAAGTTTTCTAAGAAATCAACTTAATTGGGGTAGACACTCCCTCTATTTTTCTTAAACAAGCGGGTCATCTAATTAAGCTGACTTTCTCAAAAAAGAACTAATTAAGCCGAAAGTGAGCGGGTAAGTGTGTCTTGATGTTTATTCGGCCGGATACTGCTCTATTTTATGAGGGATCGATTAGAAATGCCCCCAATAACCGGTTAGACGAGTAAAATCTCAATTTTATTTCTCTAATCGGCACCTAGCCGATCCTCAATCGGTGTTAGAGGAGTAAAAATTATACTCAGTCGCGCCAAATCTTCTTATATTTACTTCACCGCTCGACGCGTCGAGTAAAAAAAGTCTCTTCCCCTCTTCCCCTTTTCTCCTCCTCTGCCTCTTTCACTCCCCCGCGCCCAACCGTCGGCGCGTCCCCTGCCGTTCCCCGCCGCCCCCTCTCCTTCCGATGGCTGGACGTGGTGGCTGGAGGTCCCCCCGCGGATCCACAACATGGATCCGCGCCGCCACGCCCAGGGTTCGTCCTTGAATGGCGCATCTTCAAGCTGCCACAGCTTGTCAGATCCGGCTGCCCCTGCCCGGTTCGCCGACTTCCCCGAGCTCCCTCTACCTGTCCGCCACAAAGGACATACCTTGACATTCGAGAGAGGTCTTGGGGGACTTGGATGGCGGAGGTCACCAACCGGGAGACCCACACTAGAAAATGGCGGCAGAGCTCGCGGTGATGGATTGCGATCGGTGTCAAGTCCGGTTCCATGGCTCCGCCGTTCGGCTCAACTTCCCATTCGGGACGACGCCGATCCACCTCTTCCAGCCGCCGAACCCGGGTGTGGTGAGCGCGGTGGTGGTTCAGGAGGACTGAGAGGCTAGGAAGTGCCTTGAGGCGGAGGCCAGCACCGAGGCATACATGGAGGACCTCCGCCGCCAGCACCTCGAGCTCGTGAAGGCCGAGCAAGCGATATTCGTCAACAATGGCGGGGAGGTCATTGTCATCTTCAACGACGAGGAAGGCGGCAAGCAGAGCGGTGAGGAGGATGCGTTCAATGTCGAGGAGTGGCGGAGCATCTTTCTCGACGATGACGTCGACGACACCGGCTCGGACCCATGTCTCACCGGTGGTGTCCTGTCAAGGAAGGATTGGCTTGGCCTCCATGATGGCTGATAAGTAGTCTAGTGTAGTGTAAGTTTAGTAGTAAGTTTAAATTTATATTTAATGTTTGGTTCTCAAGACTATGTTCAACTTATATTTAAATTATGCAAATTTCGGTTGAAACTAGATTTAATTCATGCAAATTTATGTTTTTCTTTGTTAAGTTTCGGGGATCGGTTAGAACGGACCAAAACTAATTAAGTGGAGTATTTATACTCCGCTAAGGTTTATTCGGCCGGATACTACTCTATTTTATGGGGGATGGATTAGAAATGCCCTAATATACTTAAAGGACTATTTCAATTCCTGGTCGTTTGTAGAAGACAATGTGATTTCTCTTAATAGAAACCAAAGGGGCCACTTTTTTAAGGACTATTTTAATGTATGCTTTGCAGGAAATGTATTTTCTCGATGTTTCAATTGGTGCCAATTAAAGTGCATAACATATGGGGTCTACTGATTTATCAAGAATTTAGCATTGGTGAGCAATGACAGTGGAGATAGTAATGAAGTTAACCAACAAACCATGCATGCATTGCATGCGATCTGTGTACACTTCCGACAGCATCAAGTTGGACACAATCCGTGATGCCCAGATGGACCGTGGATGGATGGATGGAGGCCACAACTTTAGATTTTGCTTTATGCAGTGGTGCTTCCAACTACCCAAATTTGGCACATGAAAGAAATGGGACGAAATCAAAATCGGCATGCCTAATATAGCTTGTACTCAGCTAGCACCAGCACTTAACAGTTAGTGGGTGATAATAGCACAATGCAGGCCTTCACCTGACCTAAAAAAAATGGGATGAAAATGGACATGCCTAATGTAGCTTGTACTGAGCACTTTGGATTAGTGGCTGATACGTCATAATAATGCAGACCTCGTGCTTTGGGCCAGATGCAAATTATACTCCCCACAAAAGAAATAATGTATAGACTAAAATGCATCGGGAGCTATTGAAATTGGTAAGAGTGTTTCCTCGTCACCTTGTATTGGTTTGATCGTGTTGCTTTATATATAAAGCGAGTCAAAAAGTTGTTTCAAGAGAATTTGGTGGGACGGTGTGAGGCTGTCCTCAATCACCATATCTACTGATAAACACAGTAAATCGAACGCTATTGCACCTAGCGGCGCTCTCTGACTTGCTGCATATGCCGATAGGTTGGTCGGCACACAGGTGTGCACATAATCCACCCACGAAGGTTCAAGTCCTGTAAAAAGCTGGTGAATGCACCTCCTAAAAAATGTTGTTTGCTATATAACAAAATGCCAAAAAAAAGAAGGATTGACTTGAGGCATCGTGGGAGCAAGACATACATATCAGTAGGTGGGGTGTTGCAATCCAGCCAAAGACATTGCATGCGTCGATGCACTCACAACGATCATGACATGAGCGCGCATCACCATTCCAACCTGCACTGGAACTACTGTCATTGTGGCTTGGATACGCGTTTGACCATTGATCATCAAGATAGTGCAGTGACAAGGACCGTGAGGGCTCGTCACCAACTAAATCTCTGCCTGGATAAGGAGGTGGAGGAAGGTCCACGTGTTGACCGCTTGTTAGCTCTCGGCGTGGCTTAGGTCGATGATCGGACGACGGACGAGGATCATCGATCCCGTGATCTGAGGGCTCGTCGCGATTCCATGATGCTCGGACGAGGATCGCACTATGCACTTGATCTGTTTATTAGTACATGCTTATCTATCAGCAAAGTAATATGTGTGGTCATGTCCAATGCTACAGCTTCAGGTAGGCCTAGATCCCTCAAGTCAAATCGATGACACTGCTGGTGGGTTTGGATTGGCAACCTATCTCTTGGCATAATCAAACGTGCTCAAGATATATACGATTTATGATGTGATGGACGATGCGGCGCCACTCGAAATGCAGGGCGGGAACAGCTGGTGCCCATATCGAATTCCACTCGCCCCATCTATCAGAATCATGCATGCATATGACAAAATCATGCTTGTTTTTCTTCTTTTGTACTATATAAGAAAGATATACCATGTGTTTTTGCACCAGAAAAGAGAAAAAATCGATGCATAGATAAGCCAGAAGCAGAGAACGTTGTCCAGTGCTGGTACCACCTTTGGTGTATATTAACTATTAATTTGACGAGTTTTGTGCAACATAGTATGCTTTTTGTTGTACTTAAAAAAAACGCATTACTTAATCTGTAGTGCAGCTTTGGGTGGTAGGTAGATCTTCTGACGCCAGAGGCAGAAGATTAATCTTAATCTGCTTAAATTGTACATGTTTTTTTTTCTTCTTTTTCTTCTCTAGATAAAATTAAAATGTGCTTTTGCACATCAAAAAAGATGAAAGGCCAATGTCTATATCAACCAGAAGCAAAGAACCTTCTCCAGTGCTGCTGCCACCGTTGTCCTACTAAGTTAATGAGTTTTGCGCAATATGTTTTCATGTTGTTGCCCAACCAAACAAATTTACTTACTTAATTGTAGTGCAGCTTTGGGTGGTAGGTAGTCCAACAAATGTCTGGACTAGATATAGTCTGGATCTTCTGATGCTAGGGGAAGAAGATAAGTGCTAATTGCATATGGATGTGTAAATAAGTACTATGTTGAAGGAATCAGTTCCTTGTGTCTTATGTTGCGTGGGATGTGGCTGTGGCTGTGGCTAGCAGGGAATTTCCAACCACAACTCCATGATGGGACACAGAATGATTAGCTCCAATTTCAGTCGCTAGTAATACCCCGGTCAACCGCATGTCCGCATCGCCTATAGGTCAATCTTTTTGTAACGTGCATATAGCTAGAGAGGAATTTGAGCACTTGCTAGTTACTAGTACTCAATTACCGTAACTCGTCTACTAATTTGCACACTAAATTAGCCACAAGTTTTTTATGCAGCCAGGTTCAGCTCTGATTAGGACAGGCATATAGATTGTGGGATGAACCTTCTTTTCCATGGAATATATAACATTCATCGACATTCAGTTAACAGCTGGAGTATAATATTATCTATACATCTTAGGAGAGGAAGAGCACATCTATATTGCTTTGGGTATCTCTCACTGAATTTGTTCCCCAAAGTGCGCATGCCATCATCGATCATGGATAAACTTTAGCTATGGTTAACACTCCAGTTCTATTATTTTGTTAATAACTAGTACTAGTTTACCGCTGTGCAGAAGAGAATAAACCCTTCTTTTCTCTATCTTTATTTTCTTGTATGTACTTGCATAAACCTCTTTTGACCATGGAATTGAACGATGGCAGGCATCCACTCTGTACTTGCTTAGCTACAGAATGCAGCACACTGGGCATCAAGATAAAGGAGATAGGACAAATAAAAATCTGAACTGAACCCTACCATCGCATAGATCATTAGTCGGAAAATACTAATCGGCGACATACACCTTCAGCGTCCACTTGTCAACACAACTCTCATGTTATTTTCCCATTTTGTACATCTTTATATAATTTTATTTTTGCGAGAGTACGGTCTGTACAGCTTTAGGATGGTACCAAAGCTAACTTTCTCAAATTGAACAGCACATGATTGATAATCATGTGCAGAGAGCAGATCGTCATGGGGCATGGAGGTAGTACTAGATTTCGAGCCCGTACAAGATTTTGCCTCCAAAAAGAATTATTTAGATGACAGAAAAGAAAAACCATGGGCTGTAGCTGTCGAGGAAGTGAGCAGAACAGGATTCGGCAAACGTTGTGTCAACAGATTTTGCCTTCTATCATGTTATTTATGGTATTTTGCGGCAGCGAAAGAGAACATATTCTCCTTCCACTTGCAGATGAGCAACGGTTCGAGACCGTGAACTCGCGAGAAGTGGTAGCTTACACAAGCGATCCGCCCACCGTCACAGCCCTCCCGTCTTGGGCCTGGCCTATTTTTCTATGTTTTAAACATCAAATTTAGATGTGAGACATAGGATTTGAACCTCCAACCTCTTGGTTTATTTTCACCCACTATAACCAACTAGGATAACTAACTTAGGACATGTACAATGATTGATAAGATAGTTTTATATTAAGTCTTGCATGTAATTTAAAGATGACCAAAAAAATGTCTACAATGGGTCATCTATTTGCTTTGTCTTCAATAACTAGATATTTCTAAAAATATGGTGAGACATATTGTGTTAAGAGATCATTTCTTGTCTTTTCTTAAATAAAAAAAGACAAACCTTTTTCTTATGAGTTCTCATTTCTTCACCTCATCATTTATCCTACGTGACATTTCTAAGATAACACCAATGTACATGCCCTTATTATGCATATTTTTTTTCGGGCATGCATAGTTTATTTTTTGCGGGTATGCATAGTTACCTCTTTTATTCTTCAAAACCGCCGGCGATCAGAGTACTAATCCATGCTTCCTATCAGACCACTCTAGAACGATGCGATGATCTTTCTCTCTATCGTTGATGGGATAGTAAAACGTGGGCTGGGTGGTTAGTATACTTTCCTCTATCGTGGTCACGGTTATAGCATGTACTCTCTCCGTCCAAAATTATTTGTTATCAAAATAAAAAGAAATAAATATATATAGAACTAATATATGTATAGATACATCCATTTCTTCTGACAAGTAATTACGGACGAAGGAAGTACGTGACAACCATAAAAGCAAGCTTCCAAAATTTCAGGAAACTAATCCCTGGTTTCTAAGGTATATATCCCATAAATTACGTTTTGTTTTCTAGGTAATAAATCACTACCTAGTTAGTTTGACGAAAACATTTTCCGGTGCGAACGAAATAAAGTTAGATTACGCAACATTTTTCACATACCATGGAAGTGTCATTCTCCAATAATTAACCTTTTTTTGATCGATGGATTCTTTTTGTACTGTGATAGAAACGTAATGCAGACGTGTTGCAAACATTTTTGCAGAGTCAAAAATATTACCGTGGTTGTTAGCAAATTCTATGTGGGATTTAGTTGCTTCATGCATAACATAAATGCTTCCTTACTTTGTCATGGATGCTTCAGTACCAAAGTCGTCACAAACGACACATGCTTCCTCATATAACCTGACATGGATGGGGGTTTGGGCAGGTGAGCATAATTAGGGAGCAGTAAGGGCATGTACAATGGTTGATAAGATAGTTTTATCTTAAATCTTGCATCTAATTTAGAGATGACAAAAGAGATAGTCTACAATGGGTCATCTCTTAGCCTTATCTTCAATAACTAGTTATTTCTAAAAACATGATGAGACATATTGTGCTAAGAGATCACCTCTTGTCTTCTCTTAAATAAGAGAAGACAAAGCCTTTTTTATGAGTTCTCTCTTCTCCACATCATCATTTATCCTACGTGGCACTCCGAAGATAGCACCATTGTACATACTCTAATGTGTGAGTATAATTAGGAACGAGTTCTGAGTCCATGTAAAAAAATGAAAGGCTTATGGGTGGACGTGGAGAAAATTTGGAGGTTATGCGGGCGTCCATGGATTTTGGAAGCAATCCATGTTGTGTGTATCAACGGCGTGTGACCTGTCTGATGAATTGGTCCTGTCAGACGTCTGGGAAGCATGTTGTGCACCTTCCCAGTCTAATTTTTGTTTTTTGGCCTTTTTTCTTTGGTTTTTCTTTATTTCTTCGGTTTTCTGGAGTTTTCCCATGAAAAAAGTCGATAAATGGACGGACGTGTCGTAACTTTCATACAATATCGAAAATCATTCAAATATGACATGGACGCCTACAATGGGTATGGCCACCTGCTTACAAAAGTAGGAATCATTTCAAGGATGTCCAAAAAAGGACTATGTTGAATGGAGGATGTTCGGATAACCTAGAATGTTCCCTCTGAGAGCACGTTATTTCTCGACAACCTTAAAATGACTCTAGTTTTTTCCATGGTTTTGTATGACCAATTATAGGCACCATGCCAAGTTGTTTAGGTTTTTGATATTTTTGCATTTTCTGGAGTTTTTCCGGTGAAAAAGGTCGATGAATGGACGGACATGTCACAATGAGCATACGGTGGCGAAAATCGCTAAAAACTAACATGGATGCCTACAATGGGCATGTCACCTGCTTGCCAAAGTTGGAGTCATTTTAAGGAGGTCCAAAAATATACCATGTTGAACTGAGGGTGTTTGGATAAGCTAGAAGGTTCCGTCTAAGAGCATGTTGCTTCTCGACATCCTTGAAATGAATCCAATTTTTTTCATGACTTTGTATGATCCATTCAAGGAAATATGCCAAGTCATTTCGGTTTTTGACAATTTTTTCTATTTTTAGTGTTTTTTCGATGAAGAAATGCTGGTAAAGGGTTGGACATGTCGCAACTCGCATACGGAAATCGTTCAAACTTGACATGAAATCATAGAATGGGCATGCCCACCTGCTTGTAAAAGTTGGTGCCATTTCAAGGATGTCCAAATAAATCATGTTGAACGGAGGGTGTTCAGGTAGGCAAGAAGGCTCCGTCTGTGAAAAATTGTTTCTTGACATTCTTGAAATGACCCCAATTTTTTCCGTGATGTCATATGACCAATTCAAGACAACATGACAAGTTGTTTGGTTTTTAATAAGTTTTGCACTTTTTAGAGTTTTCTTGATGAAAAAAGGCTGATAAATGGTTGGACGTGTCGTAACATGGATACAGCATCGGAAATCGTTCAAACCTGCCATGGATTGCTAACATGGGCACGCCCACCTTCTGGCAACCACTGGGTTCAATTTAATAATCTTCAAAATTAGACCATATTCAACGGAGAATGTTCGGGTAGGATAAAAAGAAAGAGAAGAAAACCAGACTAGGAAGAAGGAATAAAGAAAACCAGACTGATAATATTAAAAGAAGAAAAAAAGGAAAAAAATAGAAACGGATAAAACCGAAGAAAAAAAGGCCAAAAAAAGAGAGAAGAAAATCAGATTGAGAAGATGCACAACAAGAAGAATAAAAGAAGTAATTAGGCATAGCAAATGAGCTGCCCTAGTTATCGCCGGTCTAAGTAATCAAGAGGTTTGGAGTTTGAATCCTACCTCATGCACCTATTTTTTGGAGGTTATAGAAAAGAAAAATAAATGGACCAGACCAGGACGAAGGGGTGTGTGCACCAGTTTGTGCGACGGTACTCCATGTACGCAGGAGCTCGCGCCAGGGAAGCTCCTTGGCATGGTTGGCCGGCCCATGTAGATGAAAGATCGATCACATTTTATTTTCCCCTGGGTTCGCTCAATCGCATTTAAGAAAATCACAAAATATGAAAAAAATCATTAATTCAAAAATGTTCATGGATTTTTAAAAAAGTTCATTGATGAAATAGTTTATTGAATTTGTAAAACGTTCATCGATGAAATATTGCAGTGGCCATCCCTCATCAATCAGGCTGATGGGTGATGTCTGAAAGACTGAGCATCTGAACAATCTTTTGCCATCTCTCGAAATAAAGGGACGAAATGGATCTGACGAGAATGAAAAGATGGTAAAAGCAGAGATGATTAGACTGAAAGTTCAAAGGAGATTTAAGGTTGATTACAAGCACGTGCTTTCCATGGCCTCTGGACCTGAACTGTACGACAATGCAATGTGGAACAGATTATGATATATGCTAAAGCAGAAGAACACAGGACCGATGCCATCAGAATGTAACGAAATGCAATCTAGATGCATTATACGAGCACTGTACCCTACACAAGCCCATGTCATCAGAATGCAGAACAGTGTAGCTCAAGCAACAATAGAACGCGCAAGCAGGATCATCATAAAAGGGTGAAAACTGAAAACCACATGACGACCAGATGACCTGCTCCTCGGTTTGTAATATGTTCGGATAGCGCTACAATTCGCATAACAGATACCACAAGAGATATATATCACATTGCTGCTCTTCCGGTGATCCGGGGCATATATCTTGGAACTGAAATCTACATACATTACACGAACAAGCAGGAACGTCCAATCAGAATGAAGAACAGTGTAGTTCAAGCCGCGAGAGAATGTGCAAGCAGGATCAACGAAAAGGAAAAGAACCATACAAAAAGGAACAGATGAGGTCCTCCTCGGTTTGCAAGAACAATGTGCACGACATGTCTTCTGTAGGACAAAGATGTTCGGATGACACCACAATCCGCAGTAATTTTAGTCAGACAAGCCAATCTGAAACCGTGTGTCTTTTTTCTTTCGAAAATGGGGTTTTATATTACTTAAAACATTTAAGCATCACATCTGGTATCTGCATAACTAAGATGCAGACATCCAAACAAGGTCCTCTCAATGAAAAATAAATAAAGGCGAAATACAAAGAGACATGTAGAGTCCGTATATTGTCTAAAGCGTAGGTGGGTCAATCCTAAGATCATACTGCCATCCATATTGGATAAAAGTATCCCTCTCCGTAGCCTTCAATCATGTACACACCTCCATAAATAGATCGGGATTCTTCACACGTTGTAGACAGGACCATAAACTAAGAGGCCCAATACATCTGTAGATAACCTGCATCAGAAAAGTATTTTTATCATTAAAAAACTTATTATTTCTACATAGCGAAAACGACCAAATAACGGCAAGTGCTCCCACCCCAAGAAGAATTCTAAACATGTGATTAATCCTATGTAACCGGTTGCCAAATACATTAGCAACACTACAAAGAGGATACAAGCCAGAAGCTATTTGGATGACCGACCATACAGAATCGGCCAATTTGCATTGAAAGAATAAATCTTTTATTGTCTTATCATGGTGACAAAAGACACATTTCGTACTTCCATGCTAATTCCTCCTAATAAAATTATCTTTAGTAAGAATGACTCCGCTACACCGCTACAGAGATAACATGCAAAGATTTTATTTATAAGAGGTATCTTCATTTTCCAGATGTTCTTGTTATTATCAACTGGCACGTCGGAATGGATTAACGCTCTGTACATGAATCCAGTGAGAATTATCCATTCCCATGGAGGTTCCATCGAAATATATCAGACCCATGTGACAATTGCACCGTCGACAACCGCTATAGCAGGATGTTACACGATTGGAGTCTGGGTCCAATTAAATCTCTTCTGAGCGTCACATTTGGCGGAATTGATTCCATTACCGTAGAGATAGTATCATCTTTGTGGCGCACAATATTGTATAGAGCCGGATATTGTTCCCGAAGTGTGGCATATCCTAACCACTTGTCCTCCCAGAATCTAATTTCCGAACCGTCCTTAGTCGAGAAGGATCCATAACAGAAGAAATATGTCTTTGTAGCCACTAGACCCGCCCAAAAGTGAGAATCCCCATGCTTCGAGTATACTTGGGATACCGCCTTGGAACCCACATATTTCCTCCTTAGAGTGTTTGCCATACACCATCTTTCATCAGTAATTTAAAAAATCATTTGCCTAGGAGGGCCCTATTCTTAACCTCAACGTCATTAAGGCCCAACCCGCCTTGGTCTTTTGGATGAAAAACCACACTCCATTTTGAAAGCACAACTTCTCCCTAGGTGGTTTTGGTAATTAATAACAACACATATTTTATTGGACTAATGTTTCCACCAAGTATATTACAGGAAAATTGCAATGATGGATTGGCAAAGGATTGTGATGAGATTCCCTAGATGCAAGGAACACCCATTGGCAAAAAGCTTGAAGTCTCTACATTTTTATGTGAGAAATCACAATTTAGTCCATAGGAAAGCCAGTAGTATTAAATGGGGATGAGGTATCCATGATGATCTGGTTGCACAAGTGCTTAGAGATTAGCCACCCAAAATACCCATAAAATTCTCCCACAAAATATTCTGTCTAAAACCTTAAAAGTCTAAATTCGGTGCCACCAACTTTTTCCATTCGGCCCTACCGATTTCTGCCTTAGAAAGATCCAAATCCAAAACCTAGCATCTCGGTAACACCAACTTTCATTTCGGTGAAACCAAAATCAGTGACCAACCTTCTGTTGTCCCATTTCTAAAAATCGAAATTTTCGAGTTTTAGGAATCGGTGACACCGAGTTTTGATAACTGCCTGGGTTAGCCAAATCGGTCCCACTGAGAATTATATATCGGGCTCACCGAAACTCCAAAAGTTACCACATTTTGCACTAGTCGGTGCAACCGAGTTCTTGGACCGGTTTCACAGAGTTGGGCAATAATGTTGTAACGCTTGGATTTTTGGAGATGCCTATATATATCCCTCCATCAGCCTCTCACTCGTAGAGGAAGCACTCAGAACATACCTACACTTGCCCCATCCATTTTTTGGAGAAAGAGTCACCTACTCATGTGTTGAGATCAAGATCTTCCACTCCAACCATATGAATCATGATTTATTGCCTCCCCAAGTTGCTTTCCACCTAATCAACCTCTTCTTCCAAGCGAAAACTGTGAGAGGGTGATTGAGTGTTGAGGAGACTATCTTTTGAAGCACAAGAGCAAGAGGTCATCATACTACCACATCTATTACCTTTTGGAGAGTGGTGTCGCCTAGATTGGTTAGGTTTCGCTTGGGAGCCTCTGTCTTCATGTGTGGAGTTGAACCAAGAAGTTTGTAAGGGTAATGAGATCGCCTACTTCGTGAAGATCTACTCATAGTGAGGCTAGTCCTTCGTGGACAGAAGTCATGATGGAATAGACAAGGCTGCTACTTTGTGTACCCTTATGGGTGGAGCCCTCCGTGGACTCTCGCGACCGTTACCCTTCGTGGGTTCAAGTATCCATTAGCGTGGACGTACGATAGCACCACCTATCGAAACTTTAGGAAAAATCACCGTGTCTCCAATTGCGTTTGATTCTCCTATCCCTTCCCTCTATTTTCATGTGCTTGTCTTTATTTTTCGTTGTTATACTCTTAGACATGCATGTATAGTGTGTGCTTGACATGATACAATTGATAAAACTTCCCAAAAACTAAAATTAGGAAAAGGCTATAGTTTTATTTGGTAAAGTAGTCTAATCACCCCCTCTAGACATACCTCAGATCCTACAAGTGGTATTAGAGCTCTGGTCTCCATTCCATTGGTTTCACAACCTAGGAGAGTATGGCGTCTAGTGAGCGAAATTATCACAGTAGAGGTCCATATTTTGATGGTATAAAATCTGCTAGTTGGAAGCATAAAATGAAAATGCATATTCTTGGTCATAACCCCATCGTTTGGGTTATTGTTCATGTTGGATTGCAAGGTGAATTATTTGTTGATGGAAAGGAACCAGACCATGAAGCGACCGCGAAAGAATTGTAGATGTTGCAATACAACGCTCAAGCACGCGGCATTCTATTCAATTGCCTATGCCCCGAAGAGTTTAACAATATTAGTCGTCTTGAGAATGCAAAGGAAATTTGGGATACTTTGGTTGATATGCACGAAGGTACCGAATCTGTCAGGGAATCTAGGTTGGATGTGCTACAAAGTCAACTTGAAAAGTTCAAGATTAAGGATGGTGAAGGAGTCATGGAAATGACTCTAGAATTTCTCTCATCACAAATGAGATTACCAGGTTAGGAAGTGAAGAGATGACTGACAAATTCATCATCAAGAAGATCCTTAGTGCCTTGGATGGAAAGTACGACACCATGTGCACATTGATCCAAATGATGCCAAACTACAAAGATCCCAAGCCCACGGAACTCATTGGTAGGATTGTTGCTCATGAGATGTCACTAAAAGACAAAGAATAGCTTCACAAGTCAAGCGGTGCATACAAAACTTCAAGTGATACTCTAGCTACCTCAAGGGACAAAATTGTTACCAATGAAGAGATAAGTCTCAACGTCAAGAAATTCAACAAACTCTACAAGAATTGAGGCAAAGAGAAAAGCTCCAACTCAAGATATGAAGAGAAGCGTTCATCTACTCATGACAGGAATTGTTACAATTGTGGAAGGCCCGGACACTACTCCAATGAGTGCACGACCCCCCACAAAAGAATAGAAGAGTCACCTAGAAGAAGAAGCTCAAGAGATGAGTCGCCTCATAGAGAGAGAAGGAGTAGGGATGATCGTTATGAGCGAAGACCCTCGCGGGGAAGCAAGGACTAGGAGAAGAAGGAGAAGTAGACCAAGAGGTACACAAGAAGAAGACTTCAAGCTCATGTTAGTGAATGGGTTTCCGGCTCTGAATCCGACAACCAATCCGAGAGACGCTATCACTCCGACTCTGACTATAGTCAAAGATGAAGGTGTTGCCGGACTAGCAGTCGTATCCTCCAATTCCTATGAAATATTTGATTCACCAAATGAAGGAAGTGGAAATTACTTCATGTCTAAAGGCCCCAAGTTATCACACCCCGAATACATTGACTTTAATAGTGATGAGGATGACTTACTTGGTGATAATGACTTTCTCTTTGATAAAACAAGTGATGTTAGTCAAAATGAACTTGATAATAATCATGCCAGTCAAGATAAGCCGTGTGATGATGGTAATAAGGATATTGAGCATCTAACTAAAGAACTAGACACTCTTAATTTATCTCGTGAATCGACTCAAGAAGATCATAGAGAGCTTCTAAGAGCTCATGAGAAGCTATGCTTCGAGAAGCTAAATTTAGAGCAAGAACAGGAGTTACTTAAAGCTATCAATGACGATCTTTGAAAGAAGAGTTCTTCTTATCTAGACAAATGATTACTCTTGTCTAATTTTGTTCCACAAGTTAAACCTAAGAAAACTAGTAACAGAGCCAAGAGAGGTTCCTCATCTAGTAGCAACAATAAGCATGTTAAATCCAATGATGTTGCTTCTAGTAGTTCTATTGATTTCACTAATGATTCTCTTAGCCAAGTTACACTTGAGCAACAAAAGGATTTATTGAAAGGAATTACAGAAAAGGTGTCTACAAGAGTCTTGCCGGAAGTAAACAATTTGAGGAGATTGTACACACACATGGATGACACTGGAAGAACCAAGGTATTAGATGCTTAAACACCAATGGAGTTTAATGGGAAGAAGGTCAATACCCCGAGCCGAAGTTTATTCCCCAAAAGGAGAGTATGAACCTACTTTCCCCAAGGGAACAATAGACCAAGATGACCATCCACCACAAGACCAAAAGCTCAAGGGCAAAGTCAAGCTTCAAGAGGAGATTGACACATTTCAAGACGAATCCCAAGCCATGGTCAAGTGGGTTCCCAGGGCTACTACAAGCTCAAATTCAACTCCAAAGATCCCCATCATGTTGATGTGGGTCCCTAATACGTCTCCAATGTATCTATAATTTTTTATTGTTCCATGCTGATATATTATCATTCTAGGATACTTTTTGGGCATTTGTTTACCAATTTATAATATTTTGAGCACAAACCTATTAACCTAGTGCGCACTGACAGGTGGTGTCTTCTGCATGTTTTTGACTTTTCAGGTTATAGTACCAAACGAAGTCCAATTACCACGAAACTTTTTGATGATTTTTTCTTGACCAAAAGAAGACAGGGAGGCGCAAGGGCCCCAACACACATCAGGACGCGCCCTGATATGTGGTGGCCCCCTTGGGCATCCCCCAACGTTCCTCTATGGCCTATAAATTCTCTAATATCCTAAAAACCCTAAGGGAACTCTCGAAACACTTTTTCCGCCGCCGCAAGTCTCTGTTCTGATGGGAGCCCATCTACAACTCCATTCCGGCACCCTGCCACATGGGGGATCGATCATGGAGAGCCTCTTCATCAACCTTGTTGTCCTCATGATGATGTGTGAGTACTTCACCACAGACCTAAGGGTTCATAGGTAGTACCTAGATGTCAATCTCTCTCTCTCTCTCTCTCTCTCTCTCAATCTTGATCTTGATCTTTAATACAATGTTCATCGCATCTTTGCCTTGATCTATCCGATGTAATCCCTTTGTTTGGTGTTTTTATTGGGACCGATTGAGGGAGTCCTGGATTAAGGGGTCCTCGAGGAGCAGGCCTATTTCTACGGGCCAGACTATATGGGCCACTTACCGAACACAGGATCAATTGAAGGCCCTATCTAAAATATGGAAGCTTCGGGGAGCATGGCTTGTACTCCAAGTTTGATGTAGCGAATAGGCATGTTTATCTCTTTGGCGTGTAACCGACCATGTGTAAACCCTAGGTATCCTCGGTGTCTATATAAGCTGAAAGGTTTTAGGGTGTAGGGAGAGAAAAACTCATCTAGGGTTAGCTATTCGATCTTGAGGTAGATCAACTCTATAACCCCCACATCATGAATACAATCAAGCGGGACGTAGAGTATTACCTCCATAGGAGGGCCCGAACCTGGGTAAAACCTTGTCCCCTTCGTCTCTTGTTACCATCGCTTCTAATCTCACAGCTCGGGACCCCCTACCCGAGATCCGCCAGATTTTACATTGACATTGGTGCTTTCATTGAGAGTTTCGCTGTGAGTGCCCAAGGAATTGATGTCTCGCCTTGTCATCAACGAAGAGGTCCGCAACATGGACACTTTCGTCCCCGGACAGATCTTCGCCTTCGGTAGTGTTGTGCTGCACTTCGACTCAACCAGCCATCTAGGTCATGTCGAGAGCTTCACCCCTGATCAAGAGGTCCGATTCGAGAACCTAGAGTTCTCTGTGGACTCTCGGGGAGACTTGTCACTAACCGGGCTTGCGGATTCACTTGCCACGCCCGAAAACTCTGAGGTTTTAATCTCGAGTTCTTTCTTTGGTCATGCCAACGAGATTAACCACGGTGGAGTTCCAATTCCTAGCTCGGATCCGACCATAGTGTCAGAAGGCCGGACATGCGTTTTTGCCGAACATCCCTCTCGTTCGGACACATCGGAGGTCAACTCTGAAAGTTCTGGACAAGGTGGTCCGATCGAGCGCTCGGCATTCAACGATGCCCTAGATCAGATCTCGTCAATGAAACTTTCCATCAATTCAACCCCGATCTATGCTTGGATTGGTTACAGAGCGGGTCGGGACGAATTTTTTGACCCACCCACCACCCACTTCATAGCCACAGTCGAAGACTTAACCGACATGTTAGACTATGCCTCTGACGAGGCGGAATACATGAATGAAGAGGAATATGTTCAGACCCTGTTAACACCGGGCGATGGGCCGCCACTTCTACATATTATGTCTACATGGTGGACACTCCTGCCACTAATGGCGACAAAACGCCTAATAATGATGGCGACAAGTCGGGCGACACACCATCTCGGTGCCGGAAACCGCTTAAGCGGTCCAAGGGCAAGGAAAGCTATCATCGGCACCGAGGGCGGAGATATCCCCGAGGACCGTAGCGATCCCGATATCCCGAACACCCGTTAGAAGGTCAGGAAGGGCCTGAGGACCAGAGCAGCACCGACGACTTCAACGACTCCGAGGATGACAATTACCTACCTCCCGTCAATGAGGAGGACATCCCGGAAGCCGATGATCTAGACAGTTTCGATAACTCTGAAGATCAGGAATTGTTCAGACAACAGCGCATAGCAACGGCCCGCAGCCTGAAAGCGAAAAACGACAACTTAAAGCCGAGCAAGACAACCTCAACGATCGATGAACTAGAGTCCTCTCAGCTGAAGAGGGATACAGTACCGGTCTATTGGACCAACCTAACGGTTATCCATGCAGAAGGCTGCTGCCACAGTTTGACGATGAGCTCACTAATACCCCGTCTCCCAAACATACCCCATACGACAAGCCGGACTGCCCTCCTCGCGGCCGTGACAGGACGGCTGACGATACCGGTTACAGACCGGCTATGCCCCGAAGACGAGGAAAGGAGCCGCTAGAGCCCAATGACAGGTTTGATCTTCAAGATGACCTAGACCACAGAGCAGGGCGCACAAGATCAATCTATGGATCGAGAGGCTACTCACCCGATAGACGGGATGGGTACAGACCATGGCTCGGCCGAAGTAATAACAGACACCGGGAACACAACCGGGCTAGAACAGACGCTGAATATAAGCGCGATATATCTCGGGTTCGAGGCGCCGCTCACCCTCTATGCTTCACAGATGAGGTAATGTGGGATCAGTTCCTAGAGGTGTTTAAACTCGTGAATAGCGAACAATACGATGGGACAACTGACCCAACCGTATGGATTGAGGATTTCCTCCTCCACATACACATGGCACGAGGAGATGATCTCCACACCATTAAATATCTCCCCCTCAAACTTAAGGGGCAGCTCGACACTGGCTAAACAGCCTCCCCGAGTACTCCATCGGAAGTTGGGAAGACCTGGAGGATGCGTTCCGCTCTAACTTCCAGGGAACCTATGTTCGGCCGCCGGACTCCTCCGGCTTAAGCAACGTCGTACCAAAGCCTGGAGAGTCTGCGCGATAGTTCTTGAATTGGTTCTTGACCAAGAAGAACCACATTGTCGACTGCCCAGATGCTGAGGAAATAGCCTCTTTTCGGCATAATATTCGGGACAAATGGCTGGCTCGTGAGCTCGGCCAGGATAAACCTCGGACCATGTCTGCCCTTATTTCCCTAATGACCCGCTTTTGCATGGGCGGAGATAATTGGCTCGCACGACACAGCGACATCTCTGAAGACCCTGGAACCTCCGAAGTTAGGGACGGCAACGGGAAACCCAAGTGCAATAAGAACAAGCGACGACACAATAATAGTGATGCCGATGACACGGCTACTAATGCTGGCTTCTGCAACTCCCGTGTTGGGCAGCAGAAGAAGCCTCCTAAAGGCAATCACAATGGACCCACCCCGCTGGAGAAGATCATGGAAAGGCCTTGCCAAATCCATGGGACTCAAGAGAGGCCCGCCAATCACACGCATCACAATTATTGGGTGTTTAATCAGGTCGGCAAGCTCCCACCCTAGGATTAAGGCAAGAGCCCCCGCAGTGAGGATGAGGATGAGCCTCGGGGCCCGATTGGTGGCGGCCAAAAGAAATTTCCTCTAAAAGTCAAAATGGTAAACATGATATACGCCACCCATATACCTATAAAGGAGAGGAAGCGTGCCCTTTGAGAGGTTTACGTTGTAGAGCCCGTAGCCCCGAAGTATAACCCATGGTCGGTATATCCGATCACTTTTGATCGGCGTGATCACCCGACCAGTATCCATCATGGGGCTTCGACCGCACTCGTCCTCGACCCCATAATAGATGGGTATCACCTCACAAAGGTCCTAATAGACGGAGGAAGTAGCCTTAACCTGATTTTCTTAGACACGGTGACAAAGATGGGCATAGATCCGTCAAGGATCAAACCCAGTAACACTACCTTTAAAGGAGTGATTCCAAGTGTCGAGGACCGATGCACGGGCTCCATAACCCTGGAAGTTGTGTTCGGCTTGCCCGATAACTTTCGCAGCAAAGACTTGATCTTCGACATTGTACCCTTTCGTAGTAGCTATCATGCCCTGCTCGGCAAGACAGCGTTCGCTCGCTTCAACGCCGTCCCGCATTATGCATACCTCAAGCTCAAGATGCCCGGCCCCGAAGGGGTCATCACTGTTAATGGCAACACGGAGCGCTCTTTACGAACCGAGGAACATGAACTGGCCCTGCCGGTCGAATTTAAATACAAAGATGATCGCCAAGCTCTGGTACCTGCCGTAAAGGCATGCAAGGCTGGGAAGCGAGCCCGGCTTCCATCCGAACTCTCGGAACCTTCATGTCCCCTTAAATAGGGCCTCGCCCCCCATCGCACACCCCTAGGACCAGCAAAGTACATGCCAAGGAGGCACAACTTTGCACTTAAAATTCCATGGGTAGCGGTGGGGAAACAAAGGTTGGTGTCCGGCTAGACCCAACCACTACCATTAACATGTCTTCGGACACAATGCAGGGACCATTCAAAGGTCCGCTAATGGCGTAAAGCTCATACATAATTCGGCGAATTCTCAAGACCTTGTTTGCAAGATCTGTTCGCTGAACAATACCACCCATCGAGGTGTACCAAAGACCAGGAGTAAACTAGCAACATGGCACATCGAGGACGTAAGGCCATCAATTGAAGACCCCTGGTACAACCACTCCTGTAATTTCTTTCTTCGCATACCTGTAAGCAGTTGCTTCGGCACTCCAAGTAATAAGAGTTGTTGAGATAAAATATAGCATCATTTTACAAGTTTGTCTTGTTGTTCTTTTTGGCACTACATATTTTCCTTTTCTCCCTCTTCTCGCGAAACAGTTTGATATGTTACAACGCAACCGGATAATACACCGAGGGCTCGAGCTTACAAACAAATCGCCTTACATACAGTTTATTATGTGTTCGGCGTCTTGGAGTTCACCTTATATGCATCGGTTTCGAACTATGTCTTGGGTCAATAGTTGGGTTGCCTGGCACGTGTGCTTGTCCCTTTACATTCCGCTAGTTCGGCTAAAAGAGCAAAGGGAGAACCCTTACGATTGTGTTTCTGGATAGTCTGGTCAAGCACCTCAGGGGACAAAGCCAAAAACTGACCGTCATAGTATGCGAGAGCCGATCTGTGAATCCGAGCTTAAAGTGTTATACTCAAATCCTCGTTAGAGGATATTCCATGTTGTGCGAGGGGTTTGCCCTCCATGAAAACCATGTGATGCTGGCCTTATCCGCGGTTCATCCAAACATCACAACACTCCGGGGGCTAGTCTTTAGCCCCCAACAGTCCTTTTCACGCCCCTATGGCTAAGTGAAAGAAATAAAGCACTATAGTCTGATTGCCTGATACGTCTCCAACATATCTATAATTTATAAAGTATTCATGCTGTTATTTTATCATTCTTCGATGTTTTACAATCATTTTATAGCAACCTTATACCATTTTTTGGGACTAACCTATTGACCTAGTGCCGAGTGCTAGTTGCTGTTTTTTGCTTATTTTTTACATCGTAGGAAATCAATATCAAATGGAGTCCAAACACCACGAAACTTTTTGGAGATTTTTTTGGACCAGAAGGAACCCAATGGGCCAGAGCTGCACCTGGGGGTGCCCCGAGGGGGGCACAACCCACCAGGGCGCGCTAGGGCCCCCTGGTGCGCCCAGGTGGGTTGTGCCCACCTCGATGGCCTCCCTCACCCCCTCTTTGCACTATAAATTCCCAAATATTCCGAAACCCTTCGGGGCAGCCCTAGATCGGAAGTTCCGCCGCTGCAAGGCTCTGTTGCCACTGAAAACCGATCTAGACCCCATTCCGACACCCTGCCGAAGGGGGGAATCATCTCCGGTGGCCATCTTCATCATCCCGGCGGCCACCACGATGAGGAGGGAGTAGTCCACCCTCGGGGCTGAGGGTTTGTACCAGTAGCTATGTGTTTAATCTCTCTGTCTCTCGTTATCTATATCATGGGATTTGTTAATATAGATGGATCATATGATGTTTCTCCCCTCTATACTCTTATTGTGATGAATTGAATCTTTACCCTTTGAAGTTTTGTTATGTCGGATTGAATGTTCAGATTTGGGAACACATGATGTATGTCTTGCAGTATGAATACTTGAGGTGACATTGGGGTATCTTATTGGTTCACTTGATATACGTTATGGCACTCAACTTGCAGATTCCCATGGTGATATTGGGGTAATCTATGCATAGGGGTTGATGCACGTTTTTATTATCTTTTCTCCGATAGAAACTTTGGGGACCCCTTGTAGTTCTTTGTGTGGATTGAGTATTATGAATATGAATTTGCTTTGGTGTTATTCTAGTATGAACTCTTGAGTAGATCGATCGGAAAGAATAGCTTGCGTTATTTTAGTACGAACTCTAGGATAGATCGAAAGGAAAGAATAGCTTTGAGGTGGTTTCATACCCTACAAACAATTTCTATGTTTTGTTCTCCACTAATAGGAACTCGGGAGTGATTCTTTATCGCACTTTGAGGGGTGGTCATATGATCCAACTATGTTAGCACTCTTGAGAAATTGCACTAGCGAAAGTACGGACCCTAGGCCTTGTTTTCAAGCATTGCAATACCGTCTTTGTGCCCGTTTACTATTTTATACCTTGCTGGTTTTATTTATTCAGATTATAAAAATATATTTCTACCATCCATATTACACTTTTATCACCATCTCTTCGCCGAACTAGTGGACCTATACAATTTGCCATTGTATTGGGTGTGTTGGGGACACAAGAGATTTCATGTATTTGGTTTCAGGGTCGTTTGAGAGAGACCATCTTCATCCAACACCTCTCATGGATTGATAAACCTTAGGTCATCCACTTGAGGGGAAATTGCTACTGTCCTACAAAACTCTACGCTTGGAGGCCCAACACGTGTCTACAAGTATAAAGTTACGTACTAGACACCATTGCCTAGTCCACCGCACTCTACCGCCTTCGGGTTCCGATCACTCGGCTAAGGGACATCGTGCATTGGTAGGGACACCCCATGTAGTATCTACATGGGGACTGAAGCCGACGACTCGCATCTTTCAGTTTCAAATGGCCACACGGGAGTTATAAAGAAATGCAAAAACATTAAACACATAATACCTTATAACATTATTACTTCGATATGTCTTCAGACGCATTACAACTCATTCAAACACATGATCGCCCGAACACTGTGACGCTATCACCCGAGCACCTTCCATTACACTAGCGAAGTACAGCTTGGGGCGTCTATGCTCCTTCTCGGGAGGCGGCGGGGCGGTGGCTACCTTCATCGGATCCAGCCCCGGCCAGTGCACCTTGGCCTTGGCAAGGGCCATCCGGACTCCCTCGATGCAGGAGGAGTGCTTCACGATGTCGAGGCGGGGCAAAGCAGCAATTAACTTCTGCACCAGGACAAAGTAGTTACCTTCTAGTGGCTCGCCGGGCCATAGGTGGATGCAGAGGTCCTTCATGGCCGGCTCCGCCATCTGGTGCAGCTCCATCAGTTGCTTCAGTTACTCCACAAGAAGAGGAGAGCGCTCAGGGGCTCCGAATTGCACAAAGAACAGACAATCTTCGTCTCTTTCTTCCCTCGACATGCATAGTTGATTGGCATCCACTAAGCTCTTCTAGAGATCGGAGGAGGCACCTGAGGAACACCACACCTGGGTAAGCAATTTGAACTTGCTATCCCCGAAGACACACTTTAGTAAGTATGGCTTACCATCCGTTATATCCTTTGCTTGGAGGACCTGCTCCTGAAAGAACCGCCTGTCCACCTTCTCCTTCTCGAGATTGGCCCTCAGGGTGGACAGTTCGGTCATGCTCTCGTTTCCCTTCTGCTCAAGGACCTCACACTTCTGGCTAGCGTCCTTGAGCTCCTGGTGGATCTCTGCCACATGAGCCTCATGGTTGTCGCTGGTGGCTCGTAAGGCGGAGAGGGATGTAGCTGCTTCTTTGGCAGCCGCCCTTTAGACAGTTGCGACATCCTTCACTTGTTGAAGATCGGCCTTGAGCCTCTCCACTTCTTTCGATGAGGTTGTGCCATCATTAACACTATGAATACCTGCATTGACAATATTCTTAGAAAGGTGTTCGGATGCTATGTAGACTTACCTTGTGCCTCTTCGAATCTTTTGTTGAGGGCATCAACTTCATCCTCATCCAGCTCATCCAGCTCTGCGCCATTTACGGCCGCTGCCAGCGATGAATCCTGTAAAATACAAATCCTTGTAAGGATACATGGGATCAACCCTTCCGAACTATCGTTAGTCCGATCACATGTTCGGTCCTCTTAGGGGTTATCCGAATGTTCCGAACACACTTTTTGTATGCAGTTAGGAAACGGGTCCATGGTTGACAGCTTTTGTTGAGGGCTCGGGGCTGTCATATATATAATCATAAAAATAAGAATGTCACATGACTTACTTGAAATCCCGTCAGAAGACCTTTGAAGGCCTCCTTCAGTCTGTTGTTGACAGACTGAATGCTCTGCAATATCGCACCCATAAGGGTCCGGTGCTCTTAGGCGATGGAGGCACTTGATAAAGCCTCCTCCTTGACCAGCCACTCAATGGTCGTTGGCACCAGTGGTGATCGGACAACCTGGTCACCAACTGGGAATTGAACGATTGTCTCCGGAAGCGTTGTGCGCTCCGAGGATGCCCTTAGAGGTGACTGAGCAGCCGTTCGTCCGGCCTCCTTAGTATCTGGGTGGGAGACTTCCCCCCAGTCTTCGGTGACCGAGGTGTTAGCCTCGGCCATGATGACATCTCCCCCACCGCCAGTGCCCGGCTCCGGAGCGTGCTGGGATGACACCTCCGCGGCGCCTAGAGTGGTGGGATGCGACGCATACTCGCTCTCCGTTAGTTAGGCAGGCGGGGTCTCCCCGTCCGATACTTGATTGGTGGGAAGAACACACGGGGGGTTGTGAAGTCAATAAGCGTGTTAATAAAAATTTTAAACCAGATAATGACGAGCAAGGAGATATTCTGATGCTAACCTTCGATCAGGGGGCTTGACCCTGAGGCTCCATTGTGGAACCAGTTCGAAGTCATCAGACTCGGTGTTTGAGTCCAAGGTGTCGTCGGACAGGATCACCTATGCCCGTTGTGTTTTCTTCTGGGGAGGAGGCGGTACCTCCTCTGGGGCGCCCGATGACGCCACTCTCTTTCTTGCGAGGGGGAATTGCCTTCCCCCTCGACTTCATCCTCCTCCTCTTCCTCCTGCTCCTCCTCTTCGTCTTTGTCCTCGTGCTCCTCTTGATTTGAGGAGGCATGAGTTTCCCCGGACACAGTCTCTGACTTGTCCCGGATGCGAAGGCTGCTCCGGCCTGGTTTCTTCTTCTTCTCTTTCTTTGTGGGGGCCTCGTAAGGCTTCACCACGAGCATTTGCGCTAACAGCCCGAACCTGGGGTCTTCGGGCTGAGGCGTTGGACTGTTGATGTTAACAGCTTTCTTTAGCCATGTGTGCAAAGGGATGATTGGAAAAAAATTATGGATCCCCTCTGTGAAAAGTAAAGCTGACCAAGCAAAATTGTACCATACCTCAGAGACGGGCTTCGCGGCATGCAGACCCCTGTCTTCCTCCTCGGATGGCCAGCTCTTCTATGACTTGAAGAGCGCCTTCCATAGCTTCTCCCGCATAGTGCGGAAGAGGTTCCGGATTGTGGGCACATCGTCCAGCTGACGAGCCCACAAGGGAGTATCCCAATGCTGGCAGGGGAGGATGCGTCTCAGGAGCATGACCTGGACCACATTGGTCAGCTTGACGTCCTTCTCGATCAAGGAGCGGATGTACTTCTGCAGGTCGCTCACCTCCTTGCTCGGTCCCCAACTAAGGCCCTTTTTGGGCCATGAAGCTAATCTGATGGGGGGACCGGATCGGAATTCGGCATGGGGAATTTGGCCTTCTTCCCGTGGCTGAGTGATGTAGAACCACTCCCTCTACCACACCTTGATGGTGTCGATGAATGTACCTGATGGCCATGAAATGCGGGTGAGCTTGTTGATGACGGCCCCGCCGCAGTCTGCATGCTTGCCGTTGACACACTTTGGCTTGACGTTGGGCACTTTGAGCCAAAGCCCAAAGTGTGGCTCGACCCACAAAAAAGCCTCGTAGACGAGGATGAATGCCGATATGTGTATAAAAGAGTTCGGTGGGAGGTCATGGAATTCGAGGCCATAGGAAAACATCAGCCCCTTGACGAACGGGTGGAGCCGGAAGCTTAGCCCCCGGATAAAGTGGGGGAGGAAGACCACCCTTTTGCCTGGCCTGAGAGTCAGGATCACTTGGCCCTCCTTTGGCGCGCGGTGAGGACTGTCAGCGAGGAGATAGTTGGCCTTCTTAAGGTCCAGGATATCCCGGTCGGTGACCATGGAAACCTCCCACTGGCCGTTGGAGCTAGAGCCCACCATTGGTGAGCTATGTGGATGGGGGGAGGAAAACCTAGATCTATGCTTCGAAGGTTCAGAGGAGTGGGAAGTAGAGAAGGCGAATGGGGAGCATTAATAGGCTTTGGGGCTTTTTTCCCCTTTTATGGGACTTATTGTTTGGACCCCCTTCGCTGCTCCGTGAATTCCACTGCTTCCCAAGACATATGTGCCATTGCACCCGCATGATTAAACATATCCCATGTAAAACAGGGCATGATCTGTACATTGATAGATCGTGTTGATTAAAACCGCCTCGAACCATGAATCAAGTTTTTGCAATTGGCCTAGTGGTCATGGTGGGCCGTGACCTTTCATCAGAAAGGTCACTAGGGGACATTATTTTACCCCTTGACGTTTGTCCTTCGGGGCCGACCCATTCACAGTGTTCGGACGCGCCACTAATTGGAAAGCTACTTGTCATCGGAGACCCTTGGCGTTGAAGCAGTTGAAGCAAAAGACACTTGGCGTTGGAGGTAAGTTCGGGGGCTACTAAGGGAGTCCTGGATTAAGGGGTCCTCAGGGAGCTGGCCTATTTCTATGGGCAGGACTATATGGGCCACTTACCGAACACATGATCAATTGAAGGCCCTATCTCCAAGATGGAAGCTTTGGGGAGCATGGCTTCTACTACACGTCTTATGTAGCGAATAGCCATGGTTATCTCTTCGATGTGTAAACGACCATGTGTAAACCCTAGGTATCCTTGGCGTCTATATAAGCCAAAGGGTTTTAGGGTGTAGGGAGAGAACAACTCATCTAGGGTTAGCTATTCGATCTCGAGGTAGATTAACTTTGTAACCCCCATATCATCGTAGGGTATTCCCTCCATAGGAGGGCCCGAACCTGGGTAAAACCTTCTCCCCTTCGTCTCTTGTTACCATCGCTTCTAGTCTCACAACTCGGGACCACCTACCCGAGATCCTTCGGTTTTGACACCGACACTGATGAATTGTGAGTTTACGTTCAGTTCATGAAAAGTATTTGAGTCAACCCTAAATACTAAGATTCTTATTTGCATGATCATTATAATTTTGTAATGTTCTTTGATCTATTGAGCTAGTTTGCCCAACTAGATCGATATTTCTTCGGTGAGAGTGGTATGTTGTAGTAGGTTCAACCTGGCGAGTTTCTGTATCTCAATGATAGAAGGGGACAAGTTGTTTCTTTGTGTTGCTGCTACTAAGGATAAAATGATGGTTTTTTATATTGATTGATTTTGGTTTGTCTACATCATGTCCTAATTCTCCAAGCATTACTCCGTTTGTCATGAACTTAATACGTAGAGAGGCAAGCATAGAAGCGCTCTTGAAGTGGAGTAATAGTAATAGGTGCAGGCAGGAGTCGGCCTATTTTATTATGGACATGATGCCTATATACACTTGATCATTTCCATAAAAATTGCATAACTATTCGTTTTTCTATCAATTTCCCAACAGTGATTTGCTTACCCACCGTATGCTATTTCTATGAGAGATGCCACTAGAGAACTCTACGGCCCCCGGGTCTATTTACTTATATATTTACAAAAGCTATTACTAACTTGCTTTTATTTATTTGAGATTAATTGTATTTTTCAATTTGCAATTATCTACATTACTCACTTTCTTGCAAATAACGAGATCAAGGGATTGACTACCCTCTTGCCGACGTTGGGTGCAAGTTGTTTGTTCTTTTGTGCACAGCCGCTGAAGATGGTTGAGGATTGGTATTCCTATTGGTTCGATAAACCTTGGTTTCATAAAATGGAAATACTTACCCACATTTTGTTGAGATAACATGTTCCTCTTCACGGAAAACCCAACACACATCACCAGTATCAGGAAGGATTTCTGGCGCCGTTGCCTGGGAATACCATCACCAACTATCAAGGAACATCACACAAATTTTCATTCACTTGTTCTTATTTTTATTTGATTTTATATTTAGTTTGTCTCATAAAAATAAAAATACAAAGATATTTATCTTAGCTAGTTACTAGTTTACTCTTTTGCTTATTGTGCTTGCTTGAAAGATGCTATCATGTCGTATTTTGAAATTAGTGGTGTCACCGCCACTAGTGAGGAAGCCCTTGAGATTCCAACTTCATCTTGTTCTAAGAATGCTAAAATAAATTTTGATGAAGTTGCTAAGGAAAAACTTGATAATCTTGCGAATGATGATCCTTCTAAAAGTGATGCTATTATGCAAACAAAGAAACTCCGCATAGGTAGTGGGAATATTATTGGTAAAAGTGTTATTCAAGATTTTATCACTTGTGCGGGATCATTACCATTTATAGGAGGTTCTGTTGTTTCTAGAACTACAAGTTATGCGGATGGTATCTCTTTGCTTATAACATAGTTGGAAAGACAATTTGTCCATATGCATCCCTTCATACAATGGTTATTTCTAGAATTCTCTAAGATTCAGGAAGTTTCTACTAAACGTTTAGCCATTATTTTTGTTGTTCAAAAAATTAACAATCATACAAGAAGCTAGAGACATATTTTCTCATTATAGGATTAATTGTGAGTGCCCAGAAATAGAAGGAATCCTTTATGAGTTAGAAGATATAAGGAAATTGAGATCCATGGATTATGTTGCTTATGATGAAAACCTTAGGAAGAAGGTTCCACCTAATGTCCTAGTTGATAAAATTTCTAAACATAATGATCAATTTGCTATAACAAAACTTGGGATGGGTTATGAGCTTGAGCGAGAGTTGAGAAACTATCTTTATCAAAACTTATGCAATGAAAAGATGGTCATCACTTATGAGAAACCTAAGGAGGAGCCTCATATTCCTCCCAAAATAGACCTCTCAGACCCTTGTGTTGTGAAGTTTAGTCGCTTCAATTATTTTTGCTTACCGATTAGAAATCTTGCTCCTGAAAGAACGGAATATGATTATAGCATGACAGGTCGTTTCCATTATTATTACAATACTTGAAACTATGCATTATGCCTAGCTAGGGGCATAAAACAATAGCGCTTGTTGGGAGGTAACCCAATATTTATCTTAAATTTTGTTTTTAATTTCTGTTATTTTTTGATAACATGATTATTGCCTATTTAATGATTATTATTTTTGTTTTAATTGGTGTTTGTGCCAAGGAAAGCCTTTGAGATAACTCACAAGATGAGTAGAATCGATGTTGAAACAAAACAAAAACTTTGACTCCAGTACAAGAATTTTCATGTTTTACTGGAGCATGAATGATCTAAAATATTTAAACCGTGTTTATATACAAATTATCTAAATTTCCTAATTTCTTAGAATTTTTAGAGTTACACAAGTATGGACTCTTTACAGATTGCTACAGGTTGTTCTGTTTTAAACATATTCTGTTTTGCTTGCATAGTTTGCTTGTTGTGATTATGCTATGGATTGTATCGGGGGGTATAAGTCATGGAGAAGATATAATACAGTACCTATTATGAAAAAATGAATTGAGAATCAATTTATAACAGTACCTAAAGTATTCAATATGTTGCTTATACTAATGGATCTCACGAAGTTTTGTTGAGTTTTTGGTGTGATCACGACGAACCACGGAATAAGGAGTAGCAAGAGTCTAAGATTGGGGATGCCCAAGGCACCCCAATTAATATTCTAAGGGATAGCCAAGCGTCTAAGATTGGGGATTCCTCGGAAGGCATCCATTATTTCGTCTCAATCCATCGGTATGTCACTTGGAGCTATATTTTTATTCATTACATGATATGTGTTTTGCTTGGAGCATTTTTTGCTTTTGTTTGCTTTTAATTTCAGTTTGTCACAATCATCATTTTCTGGACACACCTATTTGAGATAAACACGCATTCATTATAATTTGTTAGAATACTCTATGTGCCTCACTTATATCTTTTGAGCTTGGCAGTTGCTCTAGTACTTCACTTATATCTTTTTGTGCAAGGTGGCGTGTAGATTTTATAGAAATATTATGCTCTCATTCTTCACTTATATTTGTTTGAGAGATGATAAATAGTGACGGTAATTTGCATGGGTCATAAGACTAGTCCAAAAATAATAGATATTCAATGAGTGATAATCAAAACCATCATGTAGCACATATAGATAAATTTCGTGTTAATGACATTAATGTGGTAATATGAAAAAGGTGTGAGTCCAAAATTATTTATTCATAGAAGTTTTAACTTGTTATTCATCTAAAAATTAAAGAGGCACGGTGATGATGTGTGAGCGGTTCTATTCCTCGTTCAAATCCTAGTGTTGTTTCGAATCGGGGGCGTGCGATGGTTAACTCCTACCAACCTCCTCCCTCAGAGCATGCGAGGCGTACTTTGATTTATGATAAAAACTAATAAAACTTTTTAATAATTATATGATTTCTTTATGACTAATATGACACCATGGACATATGCATCTTCACCTTCTCAAATTTGCTAGACTCTTCGGTATCGTGCATATAACTCATTCTCACCTCGAGGATCGGAGCAACTTTCGCCGGTGCATCCAAACCCCATGACATGATATGCTCTGTTGCACATAAGCATCATTATGTCTTCCTCAAAATGGCAACTATACCTACCTATCATTGCATTTCCATAGCCATTCCGAGATATATTGCCATGCAAATTCCATCGTCATTTCACATGACTAGTTCGTTCATCATCATATTGCTTTACATGATCATATAAAGCTGACATAGTATTTGTGACAAAGCCACCGTTCATTACATTTTTGATACATGTCATGGTAGATCTTGCACATCATGGTACACTACTAGAGGCATTCATATAGAGTCATATCTTCCTATCAGTACTTCATATTGAGTTGTAAGTAAGAAATAAAATAAAATAATAAATGAGAGAAAAAGAGAGAAGGGACTTTGCCACTATCCTTTACCACACTTGTGCCTCAAAAGTGGCCATGTTCTTCATATAGAGAGTCTCCCATTTTGTCACTTCCATATGCTAGTTGGAGTTACCTTTTCATAAACTTGGCTAGTATATTTCGGTGACGGGCTTCCTCAAATGTCCGAGGTCTTCATGGGCAAGCAAGTTGGATGCACACCCACTTATCTTCAGCTGAGCGTTCATACACTTATAGCTCTAGTGCATCATTTGCATGGTAATCCCTACTCCTTGCATTGCCATCTATCGATGACATTTCTCCATAGCTCGTTGCTATGCCTAGTTGATGCGAGACTATCTTCTCCACTTTTTACCCCTTTGATATCTACCATTATATTCTATTCCACCCATATGCTATGTCCAATGGTTCACTCTCATGTATTGCATGAAGAATAGAAAGTTGATGCATATTGAAAAAGTACGATCCAATTGCCTGACTTGGACACAATGGTGCTTAACATTTGTATTGATGTGGTGAAGACATAATCATGCCTAGCTAATATCATAGGGGTAAAACATTATTTTAGGATCATATACTTTGAAAAACAATGATTTTGTTTCTTATACTTTTAAATATCGCTATGTTTATGTTTCTTAATTCATCATTTCTCAATGAGCACACATACAAAAGATTACATAATGGGTAGCATGTCAAATTAAAAATTCTGTTTTTATCATTTACCTACTCGAGGACGAGCATGAATTAAGCTTGGGGATGTTGATATGTCTCCTATGTATCTAGAATTTTTTTATTGTTCCATGTTGCTATATTATCATTCGAGGATACTTTTTGGGCATTTGTTTACCAATTTATAATGTTTTTAGCACTAACCTATTGACCCAGTGCCCAGTTCTTCTTGTTGTTTTCTGCATGTTTTTGACTTTTTAGGTTTACAGTACCAAATGAAGTCCAATTGCCATGAAACGTTTTGATGATTTTTCTGGACCAAAAGAAGACCTAGAAGCTTCGGGAGGTGACTCGGAGGCGCACGAGGGCCCCACCACAAATCAGGGTGCGCCCTGGGGGAGGTCGCGCCCTGATATGTGCTGGGCCCCTCGGGTGTCCCCCAACGTTCCTCTCTGGCCTATAAATTCTCTAATATCCCAAATACCCTAAGGGAGATCCCGAAACACTTTTTTTGCTGCTGCAAGTCTCTGTTCCGATGGGAGCTCATCTATAGCGCCGTTCTGGCACCCTGTGGGAGGGGGGATCGATCATGGAGGGCCTCTTCATCAACCTTGTTGTCCTCATGATGATGTGTGAGTAGTTCACTACAGACCTATGTGTATGTAGTTAGTACCTAGATGGAAATCTCTCTCTCTCACTCTTGATCTTAAATACAATGTTCATCACATCTTTGCATTATCTATCCGATGTAATCCCTTTATATGGTGCATTTGTTGGGATCCGATGAATTGTGAGTTTATGTTCAGATTATTCATGAAAATTATTTGAGTCAAACATGAATACTAAGATTCTTATTTGCATTATCATTATGGCTTTGTAATACTCTCCGATCTATTGAGATAGTTTGGCCAACTAGATTGATATTTCTTCGGTGGGAGTGGTGCGTTGTCGTAGGTTCAACCTGGCAAGTTTCTGTATCCTACTGACAGAAGGGGACAAGCTGTTTATTTGTGTGGTTGCTACTAAGGATAAATTGATGGGTTTTATTCATACTGATTGAGTTTACTTTGTCTACATCATGTCATCGTTCTCCAAGCATTACTCTGTTTTACTTAATACTCTAGATGCATGCTCGATAGTGGTCGATGAGTGGGGTAATAGTAATAGGTCTAGGCAGGAGTCGACCTATTTTCTTATGTACGTGATGCCTTTATACACATGATCATTCTCCTAAAAATCGCATAACTATTCTCTTTTCCATCAATTGCCCACCAGTAATTTGTTTACCCACCGTATGCTATTTCTATGAGAGATGCCACTAGAGAACTCTACGGCCCCTGGATCTATTCACTTATATATTTACCAACGCTATTACTACCTTCTTGTTATTTATTTTATTTTATTTCATTTTGCAATTTACAGTTATCTACACAACTCACTTGCTTGCAAATAACGAGATCAAGGGGATTGACAACCCTATTGCGGCCGTTGGGTGCAAGTTGTTTATTATTTTGTGTGCAACCGCTGAAGATAGTAGAGTATTGGTATTACTATTGATTCAATAAACCTTGGTTTCATAACTGAGGGAAATACTTACCCACATTGTGTTGTGATTACCCGTTCCTCTTCACGTAAAACCCAACGCAGATCACAAGTATCAGTCCCAAAGAAGAAAACTAGAGAAGTTCTTGAGGGTTGAATCCGCTAAAAATTTTCACTCACATTCATATTTGCCAAGAATTATTTGCAATAAACTCAACTTTATGCAACAGTTCAAGGAGTCACACATTTCCTCATAGGTAAGCAAGGGACAAGCTAATTAAAGAATCAATGGACATCATCTAAATGTGTTTCACTCCATGCATAGATATCCTTGTGTTTGTTCCTTGTGTGGGACTAACCCATGTAGGTGAGAAGAGTACGAAACAACAAGGGTTGCTCCCAACTCGAAATGATCTTCATCAACTAGGAGCATCCATTACTACAACACCTACATGAAGTCTTCAACGATAAACCCAAGGTTAGTTTGTCCCTCTTAGGAGAGATATCACATCAAGGGGTGGCTTTAATCTAAGTCTTGAGTCAAACCATCTCTTAAGATGTGAACAAATTAAAAGATTTATGTAAAACTGGCAAGCCCACTAATGCTTAAACAAAGAGTATGACCTATGATCAAGTATCCTTACTTGGATCCTACGTCAATATACTCATATATAGACGACTATGTCATCGCCAAAGTGCTTGGTAGATTCTAGATTGGTTTTGCATGTTGCCACATTTTATTTGACATCTTATTGTGTGAGCATGTTGGTATGCATATTTTTTCTCATTTAAGGATATCCAATTTTTGGTATTTTGCTTTCATTTTCTTTGGCCAATGGTCTATACAAGAATGGCTAAGTACCTCCTTCTAACTATCGATGCTTTATCGTCTCAAATTGTATTCATCCTTCATCACAAAATTTGAACAAGCACTTCTCGGGCCCTCTCTGTGAGGAGCACTCGGAGTTCCATTTCAACAACAATTAACTTCCAAAACCTCCCATGTGCCACTCGGTGTAACCAATTACAAAAACTCGGTTTCAATGAAGTACAAGGGTTGATCTGGTTTTTGAACCTCGGTACCTCCAAAATCAAAATCTTGGCTTCATCGAGTTTCTTTGCCTTCTAGTAGTTAAGAGACTCGGTGGCACCAAAATTGTGCCATCGGTTCTACCGACAGTAGGAGGGTATATATACCTGCGGACCCGAGATTGAAAAGTTCTTCAAACACTCGGTCTTCATCAACCCCCTTCTGCCACCACTCGTGTCTTTGCACTTCAAACGTGTCCCCCATGCGCTCTCTCCGTCGGAATCCACCGGCGCCGACGGAAATCTGCCCCGACGTCGATGTTGTAGAGAGTTCTTCGCGGCATTAGGGTAAGAACTCGACCCCTCTTGCGCTCCGAGCATGGTTTTAAATAGCGGATAGTGGGCTGGTAGTGGTTTGGGTTCTGTGTAGCGGAATGCGGATAGCGGGCGATATTGTGGGCGCTATGTCCGCGCAGCGGATTTATAAATACACTACATTCTTATATCACTAGAACATGAAGAAAAAGTAATGACATTTAATTTGAGTGATAGCGGTCACTATTTCGCTAGCGCTATTACGGCCGCAATAGCGGACGCTGTCTTCGCTATTTCAAACTATGGCTTCAAGTTCTGATTCTTGCGCATTAGGTCATGTTTATCTTCATGCCACAGATTGCAATATTCCTATCAACAAGAAAACTCGATTAGATTAGCCGAACGAAAGATTTTAGGTTTAGGGTTCCGCTATATGCGTATCAGTTTCACCGAGTGCAAATGAGTTGGTACTACTGATTCGGGTTTAGAGTTTTTGAGAACTTTCTCGGTGAGACCGAGTTACCTTTTTCTGTGAAACCGAAAAGGTGGACAAGTTCCTGTTCAGGATAAAGTCAGTATCAGAGGCTCCAAAGTTTAAATCTCGGTGGAACCGAAGCCCACATAGCAGAATTCTGAAACTAAAATTTTGAGTTCAATTTTTGCAAAATGTTTGTGTTTTGTGATTCTTATCCCCTCCACTCTTCTACCTACCTTAATAGGGTCAGTTCAACATGTCTGAATCAGATGATAGTCAGAACAACTTCAGAGAGGAGAGCATAGACAGTGATGCAGACACTAGTCCTGAGGCCAGTTCTTCAGAAGACCCTGGCACCCCGAGCTCTCATGGTTTGCCCAAGGCATCCACCAGGGCCAGGAGGAAACTCAATTCAGAAGAGGAAGATGCTGACTTTGTTCCTGATGAGGTGACATCCAAGAAGCAACAAGAGAAGAAGGAGAGAGCTGCTGTCAGGAAAAATTCGAATGGGGTCACTTCATCCAAGAAGCATGTTAGTAAGGAGTATGCAAGCTCCTGAATCTTCCCAAGGAACAAAATCTCTCAGGATTGGAACTTCAGACACTTCCAAGCAAACCAAGTCTATGTCTAAGAATCCGGCAAAGAAAAGAGAGAGAGGAAGAGAGTCATTCATGTGGTTGGAAGGCCAACTTCTATGTTTGAGGATCCAACTGAGCATGAGGAAGAGGGAGAGGAAGAACCAGTTGCAAACCCTCCTCCTTCCAAGAAGAAGAAGATGTCAGTTTATGCCATGCCTAGCAAGCCACCCTCCAAGGCTAAGGCAACTGCTCCCAAGAAGTCATCTACCCCCAAGCCCAAGAGGACCACCAGAGGCATTCCTCTTGCTAGGAAGAAGAAGGGATATTCCACCATGGAAGAAGAGGAAGATGTTGCGGTTTTGAGGAAGCTAAGACCTCATATGCCTAAACACAATGATGATCATCCAGTAGCAAAGGACATGAAGAAGAGAAAGGATATATGGCTTAGGAAATGGAGAGTAGATGACCCATATTCTATAAGGAGAAGGGCTGATGTAGATGCTCACTTCCACATCAAGGAGCAACAAGATTTTTATGAAACTGTCCTGCTAGACAAAAGTACAACAATTAGCGACATGAGATATGTTGACAGGAAGTTCATCAAGGAAAATGAAGATTACTTCCCTCATGTGCTAGAGAATTTCAAGGCCATTGATATTGATGCATTTGTTGGCAGGGAGTTCACTGCATGGAACATGCAATTCTATTCCACAACTCATTTGTATTCATATGCAAGAATAGTATGAATGACTGAGGGCACCAGATACTAATCTTCCTTTGATGAGTGGGCTACCATCTTAGGAGTCGCAAAGGTTGAATAAGGAGATCTTGACGTGTATGTTGAAGCCAAGATGAATCATAATTCTATGAGCAACATGTGTAATCCTATCCCGACTGGATATGTGAAGACTCACAAATATGGCTCTGTCTACTACCTACAAGCAGGACTACCCACTACCAACACTATCATGGGGCATACTTTGATACCAAAGTTAGGAGACGACAAGATGATCACGGGGTACTCCATCAACATTTTGCACCATGTAGACACCCACACTAGGTTTAGAGTGCTAGATTTGATTGTACAGACAATCAAGAGGACTGATGCTGATCATAAGCAATCTTGTGGATATGCTCCATATATTCAGATGCTTGTCAATTCCAAAGTTGGAAAGAGCCAATATGCACTTGAACGTCCACACCTGCCGCTCTAGCCAGATTTCGAGGACAATGTTGTGGTGATGGTTCCTACTCATCCCACTTCAGCTACAACACAGGCAGAGGCAGCAAGAGCCACTAGCGCTCAAGTTTCCAAGACGAAAAGTGATCAAATTTCCTATCTCATCATCACCATCCAAGGGATGAATAAGGACATCAAGAATATTCTACTGAATCAGGTAAGCCTAGAGAGGATTGTGGAGACAAAGTTTCACGCTCTAGGTGTCAAGGTGATTGAGATGGCCACGGTAGTTGATCAGTTGAAGCAGGAGGTGGATGTTATGCCTAACCCTAGCTCTAGTTATGATGGTGATAGCCCTCCTCTACACACGCACACTCAGTTCAGGACACATGCAGATCTTCAGTAGTGCCAGTCACGCAAATGAGACCCTCTTCATCATCCCTAGCTATAGCTCCATCAGCACCTTCAACTTCTACTCCACAACCTTAGAGGACAGCAGCTGAAGCCTTCGCGAACATGGTTCTTTCGACTCTTTCATCATATACCGGAGGAGGCCATGCCTAGAGCGCTTAGCTCTATAGCTTTGAAAGTTTTGGTAACTTGTTGCCAAAGGTGGAGAAGTGTATATATCATAGGGCTTCAAGAGAGTGTGTCCTGCTTTTGTTTGCTCTCTTTGTTTCAAAACAATTGGCTTATAATTTCTTTATCTTAAACTATGTCATATTTGATCATACACTTTGATTGATGATGCTACTATTTTCCTATCCTTGAGATATTTATGTTATGGTCATTCACTTATGATTGATGTTATGTGCATTGTTATTCATTCATATCATTTATGCGCACCACCAAGTTGTATGTGACATGAAAGAGAGACCCATGATCCAAATCGATTGTGCATTTCCCTTCAAATGCAAATTTAAAAATAGTGCACATATTTAGTGGGAGCTCTTGCTTATCACATACTTCTCAAAGAGATGATACTATTCATTGTTTTATCCCCATCAAAGCTTTGATCTATATGTTGTCATCCATTACCAAAGAGGGGGAGATTGAAAGCAGAACTTCTCCCTAGGTGTCTTGGTTAATTAATAACAATATATATTTCATTGGATAAATGTTTCTAGCAAGTATATTACAGGAAAAGTTCAATGATGGATTGACAAATGATTGTGAGGAGATTCCCTGGATGCAAGGAACACCCATTGGCAACAATCGTGAAGACTCTACATTTTGTTTCATGTGAGAAATCACAATTGAGTCCATAGAAAGCCAATACTATTAAAAGCGGATGAGGTATCCATGATGATCTGGTTGCTCAAGTGCTTAGATATTAGCCACCAAAAATATCCATGAAATTCTCCTACGAAATATTCCATCCAAAACCCTATAAGTATTAATTCGATACCACCAACTTTTCCATTCGACCCTAACGAGTTTTGCTTTAGACATATCCAAAGCCAAACACTACTAGGAGAAAGCTTAGTAGTAGCGTTGGAATTACCCTTAGTAGTAGCGCTGGTGGCAGCGCTACTACTAAGGCGCTACAGCTAAGTTGTAGCAGTAGCGCTGGAAAACCAGTGCTACTGGTAAGTAGGATTAGCAGTAGCGCTGGAACAAAACCAGCGATACTAATAAACCAGTGTTGCTGCTAGATGTCGTCCAGCGCTACTGCTAATATTCCTGCTTTCAAAGATTACATTCCCCTCGACGTATTTGTCCATGCTCTATAGAGTAGTTTCATCATATGCCAACATCAATAATTATTGTGCCGACAACTACATTTAGATTAAAGTGCATGCATGCAAGTGATCATGTTGAATTAGAAGAAAACATCATAATAGTAATCATCCTAATCGATCATACAAGTTAACTAAACTTTTCTCTCATAGGACCTAGTCCTCCCTCCTAGGTAAAATGACATAAAACAAAATAACACCTACGTCTCCATGATGAAGCAAAGAGATCCAACGGTCTCCAACTTGTGGCTTGTGATCCTTATTTATTTGTCCCCATGCTTCAATTTGGAGTCGTCTTGGTGGTTTGCGCTCAGTCGAGTATGCAAAAGAGAACTCGGGCCTCATAGGGCTTTTAATTGTCACATTACCTTCGGCTTGCATCAACGGAGGCACAACTTAATTTGGCAGTTTCTGTTGAAGAACATAATAGTAGCCTAGTTAGAAATGTAAACAATACCATTTATGCAATAGTAATGTACTTAATTAGCAACTCTTACCAATATTTTGGCGAATGTCATCCGCCCTACACCTATGCACTAGTGTCATGTACAATGTATAATTTGGGCCATTTCCCAAATTATACGGGAAGATTTCCCTGCCAACTAGGACACCAATAACAAAGTTGATAAGATCATCCTTCTCCTCCCAAGTTAGATGTGATCCATAAGTGTAATGTGTCGTGTCAATTATGTTCTGTGTTTCACTTGAAGAAACGAAATAAGCTGTAAATTATAAATTAAAAAATTTAGTATTGATGAACACCAACTATTTTTAAATATATAATGCAAATTACTTGACAAATATGCATGGTTGACAAACTCACATGGAGGTAAAACAAGAAGCATATCGACATCCACCCAAAAGTCGATGTTACCTTCAATATGATCTCCGCAGGGCCCCGCTCCCTCTGCACTGAAAGTGGCCCACGTGACCGCCACCAAAGAAGCTTCGGGTCAACGACGAGACCCGGATTCCTCACCAAGCTCCAAGCCCGGGAAGGTAGCACCTCCCAGTGCCAGCTCGGCGGAAATCAGTACCGGACATGGTGCCTATCAAGCAGGCTCTCGGTGACCACTCGCCGACAATGATGCGAGCCGAGCATCATCAATGTTGAGACAAATTACAATGAGAAAATGTTCTTATCATTTAATGTTTTACTTTCTAGTTATCATTTGTATAGCAATCATCTTATTTGAATTTAGCTAGCGCCCACTAACCAATTTTTGTCAACATGCAAGTATGACACCTCATCAAGCAAATATACAATAATAAAACACTATATTTATATATATTGCAAATATTTCCGCAATAACGTTTGGGGTATCATCTAGTCCCTAGCAAGAACCCTAGGCGTGGGGATGTCTCGCCCGAGGCCGGGGCGGTGTCGGGGTCGGGGCCGGGGTCGAGGTCGCCGAGGTCTAGGTCGGGGTCAGGACCAAGGTCGAGGTCGAGGTCGAGGGCGAGGTCGCGAGGGAGGACCTGCGGCGGCAGCGGCGCAGAGTGGAGAGGGAGATAGTGAGAGGGGTGAGGGAGGGAGTTAGGGGTAGGGCGGCGGCGCAGAGTGGAGAGGGAGATAGTGAGGAGGGGAGAGGAAGGGAGTGAGGGGCAAGGCGGCTCCGCAGAGTGGAGAGGGAGGGAGTGAGGGGCGACGGCGGTGGTGCAGAGTGTGGAGAGGGAGGGAGTGAGGAGGGGAGAGGGAGAGAGTGAGAGAGAGGGGCGTGCGGGGGAGAATACGCTTAGGAGTAGCGCGGGTTGGAAAAATGCGCTACTATTATTATGTTAGCAGTAGCGCATTTATCTGGGGCGCGCTACTACTAAATCTAGCCTGGCGGTAACGATGGGGCTATATTAGTAGTACCTCTTTTCTTAAATCCACGCTACTGATAAGTAGTTAGCAGCAGTGCCTTCTCTCGTCGCACACTACTAATATGTAGTAGTAGCACCTCCTTTTATCCAACACTACTGCTAAGGTTCTCTGTGTAAGGTTTTCCCTAGTAGTGAAACCCTAGCATCTCGGTGACACTATTTTTCATTTCGGTAAAACCAAAATAAGTGACCAACCTTCTCTTGTCCCATTTCTAAAACTCCGAATTTCCGAGCTTTAGGAATTGGTGACACCGAGTTTTGGTAACTGCCTAGGTTAGCCTATTCGGTCCCATCAAGATTTATATATCGGTCTCACTGAAACGCCAAATATTGCAACATTTTGCACTAGTCAGTGCAACCAATTTCTTGGATCGATTTCACCGAGTTGGGTAATAATATTGTAATGGTTGGATTTTTGGAGATGCCGATATATATACCCCCTCTAGCAGCCTCTCACTCGTAGAGGAAGAACTCAGAACATACCTACACTTTCCCCATCCATTTTTCTGAGAGAGAGCCACCTACTCATGTGTTGAGATAAAGATCTTCCACTCCAACCATATGAATCTTGATTTCTAGCCTCCCCAAGTTGCTTTCTGCCCAATCAACCTCTTCTACCAAGACAATTATGTGAGAGAGTAATTGAGTGTTGAGGTGAGTATATTTTGAAGCACAAGAGCAAGGCATTCATCATACTACCACATCTATTACCTTTTGAAGAGTGGTGTCTCCTAGATTGGTTAGGTGTCACCTGGGAGCCTCCATCTTCGTGTGTGGAGTTGAACTAAGAAGTTTGTAAGGGTAAAAAGACCGCCTACTTCGTGAAGAGCTACCAATAGTGAGGCTAGTCCTTCGTGGACGGAAGCCATGATGGAATAGACGAGGTTGCTACTTTGTGGAAACCTATGGGTGGAGCCCTCCGTGGACTCTGATGACCGTTATCCTCTACGGTTGAAGTCTCCATCAATGTGGACATATGATCGCATCACCTATTGGAACCACGGGAAAAATATTCATGTCTCCAATTGTGTTTGATTCTCCTATCCCTTCCCTCTACTTTCATGTGCTTGTCTTTATTTTCCGGTGCTATACTTTTAGAATGCATGTGTAGGGTGTGTTTGACATGATACAATTGATCAAACTTGATGTCGATGTCAAAACTGGCGAATCTCGGGTATGGGGTCCCGAGTTGTGAGACTAGAAGCGATGGTAACAGGAAACGAAGGGGCCAAGGTTTTACCCAACTTTGGGCCCTCCTATGGAGGTAATACCCTATGTCCTGTTTGATTGTATTGATGATGTGGGGGTTACAGAGTTGATCTACCTCGAGATCGAATAGCTAACCCTAGATGAGTTGTTATCCCCCAACACCCAAAAACCCTTCGTATTATATAGACGCCGAGGATACCTAGGGTTTACACATGGTCGGTTACACGCCGAAGAGATAAACATGCCTATTCTCTACATCAAATGTGGACTACAAGCCATGCTCCCCGAAGCTTCCATCTTGGAGGTAGGGCCTTAAATTGATCATGTGTTCGGTAAGTGGCCCATATAGTCTGGCCCGTAGAAATAGGCCGCCTCCCCGAGGACCCCTTAATCCAGGACTCCCTCAGTAGCCCCCGAACTTGGTCCAACACCAAGGGTCTTTTGCTTCAACTGCTTCGCTCGATCAGAGTCTTCGGCTTGCGAGGTGAGTTCTTCCCACCGAATTCAGTTCGGTCTCTGGTGACGCTTTCCGAATAGTGGTGCGTCCGAACACTATGAATGGGTCGGCCCCGAAGGCCAAACGTCAAGGGGTAAAATAATGTCCCTTGGAGACCTTTCTAAAGAAAGGTCAAGGCCCACCATGACCTCTAGTCCAATTGCAAAAACCCGATTCGCGGTTCAAGGCCGTTTTAATCAACACGATCTATCAATGTATGGATTGTGCCCCGTTTTACACGGGATATGTTTAATCATGTGTGGGCAACGGCACACACATTTCGGGAAGCGGAGGAATTCACGGCGCAGTGAAGGGGGTCCAAACAATAAGTCCCATAAAAGGGGAAAATCCCCAAAGCCTATTCACGCTCCCCATTCGCCTTCTCTGCTTCCCACTCCTCCGAACCTCCGAAGCACAGATCTAGGTTTTCCGCCCCCCCTCCACAGAGCTCACCAATGGTGGGCTCCGGCTCCTATGTCCAGTGGGAGGTATCCACAGTCACCGAATGGAATATCCTAGACCTTAAGAAGGCGGCTATCTCTCCGTCGACATTCCTCACCGCACGCCGGAGGAGGGCCAAGTGATCCTGAAAGTGCGTTATATCGACTAGAGGGGGGTGAATAGGCGATTTTTACAAATCCATCACTTGAGGAATTTCAACTTGAGGAATTTGAAATGTGATGAATAACTAGCAGCGGATTAAGTACTCAGTACAAGGGAAACATAGCAACAACATAGTCATCGTGATGAATTAAAACATGCACAAACTACAAGTAACATGATACATGATAAGAAGGTGAGGAACAAGGTAACTTGAAGAATTTGAGGTGAGGAAATTGTGAAAGTCTTTAGTCAAATTCTTCAAACAACAACGATCAATTTCATCAACAAGTATACGAGGAATAAAGGGGTTGAGGAAATAGAACCAGGTAGCTCGATGAAGACAATGGTTTAATGACCCAGTTCCAACTGTTGTGATAGTCGTACATCTGGTTTGGAGCAGCCTGGTATTTAAACCAGAGGACACACAGTCCTTACCGTATTCTCCTTCAGCTAAGGTCACAGAGTCTTTGCCCAACACTCGTGGTAAGTCATCAGCGTAGACTTCCAAAACCCTCACAAACTGGTCACCCTTCGATCCACAATTTACTGCTGGATGCTCTAGACCAAGGTCACTCTGTGATCCCCAATTGACTGCAGGATGCACTAGACCATGACGCCTAACCATCTAGAGGATGCACAGTCCTCAAAGGCAACAAGCCTCGGTTCCACACAGGAATTTCTTCAGTGATGCTCAATCACTATGGGTTTGGTGGTTTTGTTGTGGGTTTTTCCTCACTGATGATTTTCTCTCAAAGTCCTCGGAGGATGGGTTGCTCTCAAATGGAAAGTGTGAGTTCTCTCTTAGAGCAGCCAACCAACTAGTGGTTGTGGGGGGTGGCTATTTATAACCAAGGAGCAACCTGACATGATAAGACACAAATGCCCCCAATGATATGACCATTATGTGGATGTTATGATTGGGGACAGCTGGCGCTAAGCACATCAACGGTCGGAATTTCGAACTAGGAAAGTCCTCAGGCTTATCATGTTCCTCACTTGTAGGCAATTCACACTGGCCAAATCCTAACTCCTCAGTCAGATCAATTTCCTCAGAGACTAGAAGAACTTCGTCTCTGTCACTGAAGAACTTGACTGAACCGCAAGATATTTCCAAAGGCTTCACTCGAAGGATTGGTTAGGTTGAGGATTTTGAGTTGAGCATTAGTTGGAAATTTTCCTTAGTGTTACCTCAGCCCCCTTTAGCAATACAGTGTTTGCTATGACTCAAGAAAGGAAATGGAATTTCAAAAACAAAAGTCTTCACGCTTCACAGTCTTCGTTCATATCTTGAAGGTCACACCAACTTCTCCATTTTCAAAGTCTTCAGGGAATACCAAAGTCTTCACCAAAGTCTTTAGTTGAAGACATGCATTTTTAGGGGTTGATAATCTCCAAATATATCAAACTCCTCATCAACTTATAGAGGTTGTGTACACTCATAAACACATTAGTCCCTTAACCTATAAGTCCTTAATACACCAAAATCACTAAGGGGCACTAGATGCACTAACAATGTCCCCCTTTTTGGTGATTGATGACAAATAGGTTAAGTTTTCAACGGGGATAAACATATGAAGTGTAAATACTGAGTTTGAGGAATTTGATTGCAAGATATACAAGAACTCCCCCTGAAGATGTGCATATTTGAGGAATTTGCTTTGGACTGCAAATGCACATGGCAGGTTAAAAACATGGAGAACTCCCCCTATATCTTGTAATTCATACACGCATTTAACATATGATATGAAGAATTTGAAATACATGATGAAAATGGTGTCTGACGAAATTCAGCATGCATACATTAAGGTACTTGAAGAAATAAGCATGCAGAAAAGCAGTTCAAAAGTGTCAAACCACCATCGGACTTAAGTTACAACTCAAACAACAAAAGCCTCAGAAGAGCGAGAGTTGTAACTTAAAAAAAATAAGCCCATATATCGAGACCCCCTTGAAGACTAACTCAAATTTTCTCCCCCTTCGTCATTGAAGACCAAAAGGGATGAAAAAGTGAGGACTAATGCCCTTGAAGAATTTCATCTTGTTGGTGAAGAAGGAGCACAAGCAGTGTTGGGGTCATTTGTCGATGCAGGTCCCACCACAGTGTTGTCAATGTCCTCAGCTTCATCCGTCTCATGCGATGAAGAATATGAACTTGTGACCATCAGAGGAACTTGAACCTTGTTGAATTTCTTCTGAGGAGGATGAGACCAGTCAAAGTTTTGCTGAAAGTCCATGTCCTTGAGTTCCTCAGGAGTCTTGAGGTGTGCGAGAATGTCCCATGCACGATCGAAGATTTCATGCACATAGTAGTGGTTTTTCCTCACAGAGTTCTGCGTCACTGTCATGTTCTGAACAATGGAAGCCAACTAACACTTGACCCACTTGTGATTGCGATTGACCTTCTGATGAAGACTTATGAGAAGCTCACGATCAGTCATCACACGAGGGGCAGACTCTTGAGGATTTTGTGTTGAGGCCTTTGCTTCAAAATCCTAAGCTGTAGTGTCATCATTGGTGGAGAAGGATGCAGCTTTGCAAAACTGACCATCCAATGGACGAGTGCCTTCATCAATGACAGCCTTGCCTTTTCCTTCAACTGAGGCAATTGTGCTCTTGAGGACTTCAATCGGGGGCAAGAAGCCGAAGTGATTCTGGAAGTCTGCCTTGAAGGGAACTGAAGACCTTGATCTGATGAACTTCATGATCCAAGGAGCAAAAGGCTTCAGTTCAAACGGGGCTAGAGCGCCATTTGCCAATGTCCTCATGAAGAAATCATGGAAGTTGAAGGGAATCCCATGAATGATGTTGAACAGCATATTCTTCATGACTCCCTCCACTTCTTCTTCTTCAGAGTTGTGGCCCTTCTGAGGACATAGAGTATTGGTGAGAATGCGGTAGGCCATACTGGGTACATAGAGCAAATCCTACACAAGGAAGGTTGTCCATTGAGGTTTTCCAGGAGCCAAAGCATTCATCGGCATTTGCATCAGTTGATTGGGAAGTGTAGGTTCATCAAACAAGCGGCGTGCTTCTTCTGAAGGAATTTGGATAGGGACTGACCGAAGCAATTCAGATGCTGGAGCTGTGAGGTGAGTAGATCTGGTCATTCAGTCCAAGACCCGGGAGTTAATGTCAGAGGCATCACCTGTGATGCGTAGTGTGGCATAGAATTGAAGATTTAGCTCTTCATTCCAGTCACAGATATCCACACAGAAGGGAAAGATTCCTGCATCATGAAGATCTGAAAGCACCGATGTGAAGCATGGAATTGTTTCCATATCAGCATGAGGGATTTGGTGGTGCTCGAAGACTCTCTTCTTGTCAAACAGAACTGATGCATAGTAATTCATCTGAGTTGGAGTCCAAAATCTGGTTCGACCGGCCCTTGCTGAGTCATATGGATTTGGACTAGTGAAGAATATGTGCTCATTGAAGAAATTTGACTTGAGGAATTTGGGGCGCTTTGAGCCTTTGAATGGCATCCTTGGCTTTGGATGAAGGTTTGTCTTGAAGCGGCCCTTGATCTCTGTAGGTATAGCAGGAATTTCTTCAGACTGAGGAATTTGCAGAGCATTTTCCTCGGTAGCGGTTGGAGTAGCAAAGTCATCAGTTGATGCAACTGGAATTTCTTGAGTGGCTTTGGTGGCCAAGTCATCAGATCCTTCATGAATTTCTTCAGTCTGGGCTGGGGACTGAGGAATCTATGACAAAGGAGTAGTCATTGGAGAATTTGGGTGAGTAGTTTCCCAATATTCATCATTGATGACAGGGGTTGTATTGCCAATGTCTACATCCTCATCAATTTCTTCAATGTTGGCCTCTTCAGTAGTCAACTAAGGCTGGGGCGATGATACTTGTGGAGTTGAAGCATTTGCTTCAACTTCAATGTCTTCATTAATCTGCTCTCTAGAAACAGCAGAATGATCTTCTTCACCTTCATCATCTGGGATAACATAGTCAACACCAAATGGAATTATCTCATAGGCTGGTGCTGAGGAGAGTGGAGTGGCATCTAATGGTTCCGTTGAAGATTTTTGCAGAGTCTTCAACTTCTTCACAGCTGAGGAATCCGAAGTTGAAGCTTTTCTCTTTAGATCCTTCTTCTCAGCAGCCTTAGTTTTCTTCACTTCTGATGCAGAAGGAAGGTTGATTATCTTCATCTTTGAAGATTTTGGGGTGTTAGAGGAAGGTAAAGGGGCAACAGTTTCTTCAGGAACGACTAATGCGGTCGTCCTTGTAGTTTCAGTTTCATCAGGCACACGAGTGGAGGGTGCCCTGGCAGGTTCTTCAGCGGACTGACTTTCTTCAACAGCGTTGGCAGTTTCCTCAGCAGGTCGAGCAGTTTCTTTAGCATGAGGATTTTGTGGTTGCAATCGAGCTGCAACCCTGGTGTTATGGTCCTTAACAGCCGCTTGTGCTGCCCTGACGAATCTCACTTTGGTGCCCTTCCATTAAAAATATCGTATTTTTCTTGTTCCTCAGAGAGGGAGCAAATTTCAGACTGAACAGTGATGAGTTGATTTGGAGTCAAATTCATCATGTTATTCCTCAGAGATTTTTCTTTTCAATCCTTGTTCCTCTTAGCTCTCTGAGCTTGATCTCTTTTCCATTTTTTATTCAGCAATGAAGTGGGTGAGGACATGATCCACACAAAGAGGCAGGTTCAGTGAGGAAAGTGGGATGCTTGGATCCTCATGCCATATGTCAATAAAGTTGAGGATCATCTTGGGATCTAGCATGAGAGGAACAGAGCTGCCTTTGGCTATTGCAGACTTTTGCTGACTTTCTCTGATGATATCTTCCAGTTCTTCATCATCAGCCTCATCATCAGCCTCAGATCCTTAGGGTACAGTCACCACAGCTTTGCTTGTGTGAGGACTTGGTTTTTGACGTCGTCCAGCAGTTTTCTTTAGTTTCAACACAGTTGGGCTTGTTGAAGACTTTGCTCGTGCAGAAGGACTTGCTGAGGCTTTTGAAGCAACTGAGAATCCCTCAGTCCTCTGGCAAGATGCAAGATGCATAGGAGTTGAGGACTTTGCAGCAGCAGTTGAGGACTGAGCAGCAACCATAGGAGCGGCTGAGGCCTTTGAAGGCTGAGGCCTTTGAACTTGAGGAATCTGCTGTGATGATTTTGAAGTTGAAGAATTTGACTTCACAGCTGATTTCTTCATCATCTATTTCTTCGGAGCACTAGCAGAGGCTCCGGCAGCAGCAGCAGCAGAGTCTTCATTGAATATCTTCACTGCAGCTTCGGTAGTTCTCTGAAGTTTGAGTTGACGCTTTGCCCACTCAGCGGGAAAGTCTTCACTACAGCTTCGGCAGTTCTCTGAAGTTTGAGTTGACGCTTTGCCCACTCAGCGGCAAAGTCTTCACCACGAGCAACACTTGTGGGATCAACCTCTTGATCATCAGCAGGAGGAGCCCTATTGCAAGGGGGTTTGAGTGCGAACTTCTTCATATATTTGGGAGTAACATAGCGATACTCTTTCCATTCCCTCACCCACCTCTGTTCAATCCTCTGAATTCTGATTTTCCTCTGTTCTTTTGTCTCTTTGTCATGTATGGATTCATCTAGTGTATAGTAACCAACATACAAATGTTCAGGTATCTCAAAAGCAGTATTCTATTCATCTTTCTTTCCACCTTTCTGTGGCTTCTTCACATCAGCCATTTTCTTAAGCTGAGGATTTTGAACTCTTGAGGACTCTGATGAAGTGGACAGTTTTTCCTCAAGAAATGCTGCAAATGAGTTAAGTTAATGAGAACCTAGTGATTCATCAGCGGACATGTTTGTACCTGTGAACAGAGTATAGGTGCGAGGAATTTGAAGAGGTCATATGCATTCTGAGAAAATTTTCAATAAAATCATGTGTGAGGAATTTGACCATGGGTATCTTGAGGAATTTCACCAAGTGTTTTGTGTCTTAGGTTCCAGAGTTGTGCAAATTTTGAGGATTCGCACAATTGAGGAATCTTGAAGAAAATCATAACTTAGGGAAAGTCATCAAGTGTATGAACATGTAAGGTGCTTTAGAATGAGATTCTTGAAGAATAAACACCTTTGTGAAGATTTAGGAAAACTTGAAGATCAAACAAGGGTAGCAAAAATAGATTTTATTTACCCTGGTGAAGAACACGATGAATTGAGAGATGAGATTGAGGAAGTTCGTTAGTACAGATCTCCCACGCCCTAGCTCGGCAGAGGGAGACAGCTACAGCGTCGGCGGGATGAAGACTTTCGCGGCCGATGCAAGTATGGCGACGGCGAGGTCGAGGCAGTGAAGCTCTTCCACACTAGCGGCAATGATTTTAGCGGCAGCTCTAGGTCGGAGCTCGGGAGAGAGTAGGAGTGAGGAGTAACCGAGCACAGTGAAAGGGGAGGGGTATTTATAGTGGAGGTGAAAACCAATCCGTCCGAAGATTTTGGACTAGATTTCCCCTGACCCTTGCTCTCCATGCTACATGTGTCACCCACGTTTTGAGTAGTGGCAATAGTGGGGGATCGTGGGTTATCCAGTCGTGGGTATCGGAACCGTTTGAGCGGGAAACGCCGAAAATTTCCGTTTGCAAATTCTTCAGCTGTCAAGGACACAGTGAAGACTTTGAACGAGTTTCAAAGTAGAACGCATATGAAGAATTTGTGAACAGACTGGGTTGAGTTTAGCATAGAGGGGGAAAGGGTCCGATCACATTCACTTAGATGAAAATCAACTTGAAGAATTAGCAATAAGTGGATGATGTTGAGGACATTGAAAACTCAAATATATATATATATATATATATATAGTCAATGAAAAACATGAGTTTCATAGTTTGAAGAATTTGAAGAGTTGAAGAATTTTAAAAGTTCAGGAATATGCAAACTTGAGGAATTTGAAAATTTGAAGAATTTGCAAAATGACGAAAAACTCAACTTTGAGGAATTTCAACAATTGTTGGTGGCGTGACCCACCGTATAATAATGATGACTTCAGACACTGCATACAATTGTCATAGGGTTCTGAGAATCAAATTCTTCATTAATTTCTTCACACTTAGAGGGTTATTCTTCATTGATTGAAGAAAAATGTTACTTCATGTGTTGCACATCTAAGTAATCAATTTTGCATAAGGGTTAGGATGTGTTTCCTTTTTCAAACAAAATTCAAATATTCTAAGATATTTAGCTCACACCGCAACTTGCAAAATCTCTTTTCATCCAAGGGCTTTGTGAATATGTCGGTCAGTTGTTCTTCAGTAGGGATGTGGTTGATGGCGATGTCGCCCTTGAGTACATGATCTCAAAGAAAATGATGACGAATCTGGATGTGCTTGGTCTTGGAATGCTGAACTGGGTTGTAAGCAATCTTGATAGAACTCTCATTGACGCAATAGAGAGGCACATTATTCAACTTGATGCCATAGTCCTTGATGGTTTGCTTCATCCACAACAACTGAGTGCAACATGAACCAGCAGCTATGTACTCAGCTTTAGCAGTAGATAGTGACACGCAGTTCTGCTTCTTCGAGGACCAACAGACTAAGGATCGTCCGAGGAAATGACATGTGCCTGCGGTTGACTTGCGATCCACACGATCTCCAGCATAGTCAGCATCAGAGTATCCGACGAGGTGAAGATTTGACCCCTTGGGATACCATAATCCAAGCGTTGGTGTGTGAGCTAAGTATCGAACAATATGTTTCACAACCTTATGGTGTGATTCCTTCGGTGTTGCTTGGAATCGGGCACACATGCAAACACTCAGCATAATATCAGGCCTAGATGCACATAGATACAATAATGAGCCAATCATGGAGCGATATACCTTTTGATCGAAATCTTTACCATTTACGTTAGTGAAGAGGTGGCCTTTTGAAGGCATTGGAGTTTTGACGCCTTTGCAATCTTGCGTGTCGAATTTCCTCAGAACATCCTTGAGGTATTTCTCTTGTGAGATGAAGATGATGTTGTCTTGCTGACGAATTTGAAGACCTAAGAAAAATTTCAACTCTCCCAACATAGACATTTGATATTCTTCACTCATCATATAGGCAAATTCATCATTGTAATGTTTGTCAGTACAGCCAAAGATAATATCATCTACATATATTTGGCATATGAACAGTTCATTGTCATAGGATTTTGTGAAAAGAGTTGGGTCGAGTGAACCAGGTTTGAATCCTTTCTTCATGAGGAATTCCTTCAGAGTGTCGTACCACGCCCAAGGGGACTGCTTGAGGCCATAGACGGCCTTGTTGAGTCTGAAGACATTGTCAGGATGCTTAGGTTCTTCAAAAACTGGGGGTTGAGCAACATGTACTTCTTCCTCAAGCTTACCATTGAGGAATGCAATTTTCACATCCCTTTGATATAAGATGATATCATGATGGTTAGCATAAGAAAGCAATATGTGAATAGCTTCATGTCTAGCAACGGGTGCAAAAGTTTCATCAAAGTCAATTCCTTCAACATGTGTGTAGCCTTGAGCTACAAGACAAGCCTTATTCCTTACCACAAGGACATTTTCATCTTGCTTGTTGCGGTAGATCCACTTGGTACCTATGATGTTATGCTTGTGAGGATATGGCCGCTTGACAAGTTCCCACACGTTGTTGAGCTTGAATTGATGCACTTCCTCTTGCATAGCTTGAATCCACTCGGGTTCCTTGAATGCTTCATCAACTTTGGTGGGCTCTATGATAGAGACAAAGGCAAAGTGCCCACAAAAGTTAGTCAAATGTGAAGCTTTTGAGCGAGTGAGAGGACCTAGTGCATTGATGTCTTTAATGATTCTGTCAATCTGCACTTCATTTGCAATTCTTGGATGAGTAGGTTGACATGGCTGACAATTTTCTTCAGCACCATTTTCTTCAGATGTATCAGCATGAATGTCTTCATTCGATGGAATAACTTCCTTAGTGGGTATGATGTCTTCAGTAGCCTTCGGCTTAATGGATTCCTTAGGAGGCTGTTCATCTAACACAGAAGGTAGGTGCTCTCTTTGTGAGCCATCAGTTTCATCAAACCGCATATCTACAGTTTCAACAACCTTGTGGTGGTAGGTGTTGAAGACTCTGTAGGTGTGCGAGTCCTTTCCGTAACCAAGCATAAAGCCTTCATGTGCTTTCGGTGCAAATTTAGAACTATGGTGAGGATCTCTCATCCAGCATTTTGCACCGAAGACTTTGAGATAACTTACATTAGGTTTCTTGCCAGTCATAAGTTCATACGAAGTCTTCTTGAAGAATTTGTGAAGACATACCCTATTGATGATGTGGCATGCAGTATCAATTGCCTCAGGCCAGAAGCAATGAGGAGTCTTGTATTCATCAAGCATGGTGTGAGCCATCTCAACAAGAGTCCTGTTCTTGCGCTCCAAGAAACCGTTATGCTGAGGAGTATAAGGGGAAGATAACTCATGAGTAATACCAAGTTCATCAAGATATTCATCAAGATTGGTGTTCTTTAACTCGGTTGCATTATCACTCCTAATATGCTTGATCTTGACTCCGAAGTTTGTGGAGGCCCTTGAAGCAAATCGTCTGAAGACATCATGCACTTCAGACTTGTACAGAATAATATGCACCCAAGTGTAACAAGAGTAATCATCAACAATGACAAAGCCATACGAACTTGAAGAATTTCTTAGTGTGGAATAATGAGTGGGGCCAAAGAGATCCATGTGAAGCAATTCAAAGGGTCGAGTCGTGGTCATGATTGTCTTTGAGGGATGCTTGGATCTGGTCATCTTCCCAGACTCACATGCACCACAAAGGTGGTCCTTGAGGAATTTGACACCTTGAATGCCAATGACATGCTTTTTCTTCACGAGCATGTGTAAGTTACTCATACCAGCATGTCCAAGTCGTCGATGCCACAACCAGCCTTCTGATGACTTTGCAAGTAGGCATGTGGCAGGCTGAGGACCTATAGAGAAATCAACAATGTACAAGTCTCCTCTCCTAAAGACTTCGAAGACTTTGGAATTGTCAGATTCGATGATGGCAACACCGCGATATTTTCCAAATACGACAAACATATTAAGATCACAAAGCATTGAGACAGACATAAGGTTGAACCCAAGGGATTCGACAAGCATCACCTTATCCATGGTTCGGTCCTTTGAGATTGCAACCTTACCTAGCCCCTATACCTTGCTTTTTTCCTTTGTCTACATAGGTGATATGCTTCAGATGAGATGGAGCAAGTGGCAAATTCATCAGAAGACTCTTGTCACCAGTCATGTGATTTGTGCATCCACTATCGAGGACCCACTCAGTAGCTTTTGGAGTTTCATCCTGCAGATGAATTAGTACAACTTACGAACTCGTATGCTTCAGAGTGAAGAATATGACATCAATTTCATCAGACAGAATTTCATCACACAAGATAGTAAGCAAGTAGTGTGAGGATGTGAGAAATGAGGAACTCATTTCTACAAGGTTAGCTTGTGTCCTTTCAAGCATTTCCTCAGGTCTCCAGCAGATTCATCAGATTTTCAAGTTCATTTGGAGACCTGACCCTGCATAAGAGATTAGTTCAATTTCTTCACCACCCACATCTGGAGGGGTTGTAAAGAGTTCATCATTCTGCGAGCACCATATGAGAAGGGAGGCATTGAAGCAAGTGCGCTTCATTCCATAGGGCGAGGGTTAGAGTACTCATATGAATAAGTAGAGAAATTCTTCAAGGACTTATGAACATAATGATTTGAAGAATAATGCACATATTCAGAACTCTTAGATTTTCCCTACGAAATAGAGACGTTAGCACGAGAATCATATTTTTGACCATTTGAGGAATTTGGTCCAAGTCAAGACTTTGGTCCATATGAGGAATTTGATCTGGGGTTCCTATTCTTCATGAGTGGTGTCGTGAGGACATTCACTTGAAGATTTTGTAAGCAGCACTTGGGAACCCGGATTTTCTTCACTGGTGAACCGTTCCTGCAGTTACTTCCAACAAATCTCATAAATACTTCACCTTTTTGATTTTTGAAGAATTTGTAGTTGGAGTCAAGTGACTCATCAGAGGAATATGAAGTTTCACAAGTAAAGCTAGATAAGGTGGATGGATGTACAAGAGGTCCTTTTGCAGCAACCCATGAGGTTTTGGGGTATGCTCAGGTGTCTAGTAAGATCCATCAGCGTTGAGTTTCCTCACAAAGGCAACACCCTCTTTCCTAGGGTTCTTGTTAAGAATCTGATTCTTGAGGACATCGCAAAGGGTTTGATGCCCTTTGAGACTTTTGTACATGCCCATCACATACAATTCCTTCAACTCTGCATTTTCGTCGGTGATACTTGCGGAATCCTCAGATGAGGAATTTGAGACCACTAGAATAGTTGAAGAATTTGCAGCAATAGAAGCATTTGAACATTCGGGTGAAGAATTAGCAGTTTCACGTTCGATGCATTTAGAACAAGATGGAACAAATTCTTCCTGAGCGGTACTTATCTGTTGAGCTAGTAAGGAATCGTTTTCCCTTTGGAGATCCTCATGTGACACCTTTAGTTTCTCAAGATCTTGCTTTCTTTGAAGAAATTCATAAGAAAGCTTCTCATGATCGACTAAGAGAACATTATGATGACTCTTAAGGTTATCATATTTTGTCTGAAGACTTTTGAGATCGTCAGACAGAGTTTGAGTCTGATACACTTCATTGTTCAACAGATCATCGATTTTCTCTAGCATTTTGTGAAGCTTTTTAGGTGCACTTTGTTGCTTAGTGGCAATTTTAACAAGTTTAGCATAGCTAGGTTTCACATATTCATCAGATTCACCTTCACTTGATTCAGATGAGGAATGATGTTTGTGTACCTTTGAGCCTTTTGCCATGAAGCAATAGGTGGGAGCATAATCATCATTGCTGACGTCAGAGTCATTGCAGTAGTCATTTTCTTCATCGTTGAAGATGGACTTGGTGACAAAAGCAATGGCGAGAGCAAGGCTTGCAACACTAGATTCTGATTCCACCTCAGATTCTTCCTCTTCTTCATATTCTTTAGATTCTTCTTCAGAATCCATTTCCTTGCCAATGAATGCTCGAGCCTTTTTGGAACCATTCTTCCTATGCTTTGAGGACTTAGAAGATGAGGACGTTGCAGATGAGGACTTTGAAGATTTCTTCTTTTTCTTTGAGTCATCAGAACTATCATCCGTGTATTTCTTCTTCTTCTTTGAATCTTTTTCCCAGAGGGGACAGTCAGAGATAAAGTGACCAGGTTTCTTGCAATGGTGACAGGTTCTTTTCTTATAGTCATCTGAGGAATCTGATTTCCTCAAAGCACTCTTTGATGACTTTCCAAATCCACCTCTCCTTGAGAACTTCTGGAATTTTCTCACGAGCATTGCTAGCTCCTGACTTAGTTCTTCGGGATCACCAGGGCTACTGTGAGAATCTTCGTCTTCGGATGAGGAAATTGCTTTTGCCTCCAGAGCACAAGATCTTCCATAGCTTGGCTCGTAGAGGTCTCTCTTCTCAGCTTGTTGGAATTCATGAGTATTGAGTATCTCAAGAATATCAGCAGGATCAAGTGACTTGTAGTCTCCACACTTTTGAATCATCAAAGCCAGAGTATCGAATGAGGAGTCAAGAGATCTTAGCAATTTCTTCACCACTTCATGGTCGGTGCTATCCATGGCACCCAGTGCTTGAAGCTCATTGCAGGTATCAGTGAGACGATCAAACGTTTGCTGAACATTTTCGTTATCGAGTCTCTTAAAGCGGTTGAAGAGATTGCGAAGAACATCAACACGAGAGTCACGTTGAGTGGAAACACGTTCGTTGACTTTGGACAGCCTATCCCACATAAGCTTAGCAGTCTTCAAAGCACTCACTCTGCCATACTAGCCTTTGCTCAGATAGCCACAGATGATATTCTTTGCTTGAGAACCGAGTTGCTTGAATCTCTTCATATCAGCAGCAGTAACAGTCAGAGAAATGCGGGGAACACCATTTTCCACAATGTACCAGAGATCATTGTCAATTGCCTCACGATGCATGTGCATCTTGTTCTTCCAGTAGGGATAGTCCGTCCCATCGAATGTAGGACATCCCGCGGAAACCTTGATCATATCTGCAATCGACATAACTAGAACTCCAGGTGGTTAAATAAAAATCACACAGAACAAGGGAGTACCTTGCTCTGATACCAATTGAAAGTGTGTTATATCGACTAGAGGGAGGTGAATAGGCGATTTTTACAAATTCATCACTTGAGGAATTTCAACTTGAGGAATTTGAAATGTGATGAATAACTAGCAGCGGATTAAGTACTCAAGTGCATGGGAAACATAGCAATAGCATAGTCATCACGATGAATTGAAACATGCACAAACTACAAGTAACGTGATACAGGATAAGCAGGTGAGGAACAAGGTAACTTGAAGAATTTGAGGTGAGGAAATTGTGAAAATCTTCAGTCAAATTCTTCAAACAGCAACGATCAATTTCATCAACAAGTATACGAGGAATAAAGGGGTTGAGGAAATAGAACCAGGTAGGTCGATGAAGACAATGGTTTGATGACCCAGTTCCAACTGCTGTGACAGTCACACGTGTGGTTTGGAGCGGCCTGGTATTTAAACCAGAGGACACACAGTCCCAGGACACACAGTCCTTACCGTATTCTCCTTGAGCTAAGGTCACACAGTCCTCGCCCAACACTCGTGGTAAGTCTTGAGGGTAGACTTCCAAAACCCTCACAAACTGGTCACCCTTCGATCCACAATTTACTGCTGGATGCTCTAGACCAAGGTCACTCTATGATCCCCAATTGACTGCAGGATGCACTAGACCATCACGCCTAACCGTCTGGAGGATGCACAGTCCTCAAAGGCAACAAGCGTCGGTTCCACACCGGAATTTCTTCAGTGATGCTCAATCACTATGGGTTTGGTGGTTTTGTTGTGAGTTTTTCCTCACTGATGATTTTTTGACAAAGTCCTCGAAGGATGGGTTGCTCTCAAATGACAAGTGTCAATTCTCTCTCAGAGCAGCCAACCAACTAGTGGTTATGGGGGTGGCTATTTAGAGTCAGGGTGTAACCTGACATGATAAGACATAAATGCCCCCAATGATATGACCGTTATGTGGATGTTATGATTGGGGACAGCTGGCGCTAAGCACAACAATGGTCAGAATTTCGAACTAGGAAAGTCCTCAGGATTATCATGTTCCTCACTTGTAGGCAATTCGCACTGGTGAAATCTTAACTCCTCAGTTAGATAAATTTCCTTAGAGACCAGAAGAACTTCGTCTCTGTCACTGAAGAACTTGACTGAACCGCAAGAGATTTCCAAAGGCTTCACTCGAAGGATTGGTTAGGTTGAGGATTTTGAGTTGAGTATCAGTTGGTAATTTTCCTTAGTGTTACCTCGGCCCCCTTTAACAATACGGTGTTTCCTATGACTCAAAGAAAGGAAATGAAACTTCGAAAACAAAAGTCTTCATGCTTCATAATCTTCGTTCATATCTTCAAGGTCACACCAACTTCTTCATTTTCAAAGTCTTTAGAGAATACCAAAGTCTTCAGCAAAGTCTTCACCAAAGTCTTTAGTTGAAGACATGCATTTTTTGGGGTCGATTATCTCCGAATATATCAAACTCCTCATCGATTTATAGAGCCTGTGTACACTCATAAAAATATTAGTCCCTTAACCTATAAGTCCTCAATACACCAAAATCACTAAGGGGCACTAGATGCACTAATAGATCCCCACTCCCAGGCCGGGCGAAAGGGTGGTCTTCCTCCCCCACTTCATCTAAGTGTTGAGCTTCCCGTTCCACCCCTTCGTCTATGGGGCTGATGTTTTTCTACGGCCTCGACTTCCACGACCTCCCGTCAAACTCTTTTATGCACATATCGATGTTCATCCTCGTCTGTGAGGCTTTTCTGCAGGTCGAGTCGCACTTTGGGTTTGTCTCAAAGTGTTCAACGTCAAGCCAAAGTGCGTCAGTGGCAAGCATGCAGACTGCGACGGGGCCGTCATCGGCAAGATCACCTGCATCGCATGGCCATCAGGTACCTTCGTCGACACCATCAAGGTGTGGTAGAGGGAATGGTTCTACATTACTGGGCCACGGGAAGAAGGCCAGATTCTCCCTGCCGAATTCTGATCTGGTCCCCCCACCAGATTAGCTTCATGGTTCAAAAAGGGGCTTAGCTGGGGACCGAGCAAGAAGGTGAGTGACCTACCAAACAAAATTGGCTCCATGATCGAGAAGGACATCAAGCTGACCAATGTGGTCTAGGTCATGCTCCAGATACGCGTCCTCCCCTGCCAGCATCGGTATACTCCCTTTTGGGCTCATCAGTTTGACAATGTGCCCACAATTCGGAACCTCTTTCGCACTACGTGGGAGAAGCTATGGAAGGCGCTCTTCAAGTCATAGAAGAGCTGGCCATCCGAGGAGGAAGACAGGGTATGCATGCCTCCAAGCCCGCCTCCGAGGTACGGTACAATTTTGCTTGGTCGGCTTTACTTTTCACAGAGGGGATTCATAACATTTTTTCCAATCATCCCTTTGAAGACATGGCTAAAGAAAGCCGTTAACATCAACAGTCTGGCGCTTCAGCCCAAAGACGCTAGGTCCGGGCTGTAAGCGGAAATGCTCGTGGTGAAGCCTTACGAAGCCCCCACGAAGAAAGAGAATAAGAAGAAACCAGGTCGGAGCATCCTGCCCGACGACAGCTCGGACTCAAACACTGAGTCTGATGACTTTGACCCGGTTCCACAAAGGAGCCTCAGGGTAAAGCCCCCCGCTCGAAGGTCAGGATCTGAGTATCTACTTGCTCGACATTAACAAGTTCAAAGTTTTTATTAACACTCTTATTGACTTCACAGCCCCCCGTGTTTTCTTCCCACCGATGAAGTATCGGACGGGGAGACCCCGCCCGCCGAACTAGCGGAGAGCGGGAATGCATCGCATCCCGCCACTCCAGGCGCCGCGAAGGACACTGCACAGCTGTCATCCCAGCACGCTCCTGAGCCAGGCACTGGCGATGGGGAGACGTCATCATGGACGAGGCTAACACCTCAGTCACTGAAGACCGGGGGGAAGTCCCCGACCCGGATATTGAGGAGGCTAGACGAACGGCCGCTCAGTCCCCTCTAAGGGCATCCCCGGAGCACATAACGCCCCCGGAGACAATGGTTCAAACCCCGGATAGTGATCGGGTTGTTCGATCACCACCGGTGCCACCGACCAATGGGTGGCCGGTTATGGAGGAGGCTTTATCAAGTGCCTCCATCGTCGAAGAGCACCGCACCCTTACGGGTGCGGTATTGCAGAGCATTCCGTCCTTCGACAACGGGCTGAAGGAGGCCTTCAAAGGTCTTCTGACGGGCTTTCAAGTAAGTCACACGACATTCTTATCTGCAAAAATGCTTATTTATTTTTAAGATTATATACATGACAGCCCCCGAGCCCTAGGTAAGTTACCTTGGGGTCAACCATGGACCCGTTTCCGAATTGCATACAAAAAGTGTGTTCGGAACATTTGGATAACCTCTAAGAGGACCGGACATGTGATCAGACAGGCGATAGTTCGGAAGGGTTGATCCCATGTATCCTGACAAGGATTTGTATTTTACAGGCTTCATCGTCGGTGGCGGCCATCAATGGCGCAGAGCTGGATGAGCTGAATCGGAAGCTAAAACGCTCTGAGGATGAAGTTGATGCCCTCAACAAAAGATTCGACGAGGCACAAGGTAAGTCTACACAGCATCCGAACACCTTTTTAAGAATACTTTCAATGCAGGTATTCATAGTGTTAATGATGACACAGCCTCGGTGAAAGAAGTGGAGATGCTCAAGGCCGAGCTTCAACAAGTGAAGGATGTCACAGCCATCGAAAGGGCGGCGGACAAAGAAGCGGATACCGCCCTCTCCGCCTTACGAGAAACCAACGACAACCATGAGGCTCATGTGGTGGAGATCCAGTAGGAGCTCAAGGACGCTAGCCAGAAGTGCGATGTCCTTGAGCTGAAGGGCGAGGAGAGCACGACCGAACTGTCCACCCTAAGGGCCAATCTCCAGAAGGAGCGGGTGGACAGGCGGTTCTTTGAGGAGTAGGTCTGCCAAGCGAAGGATATAACGAATGGTAAGCCATACTTACTATAGTGTGTCTTCGGGGATAGCAAATTCAAATTGCTTACCCAAGTGTGGTGTTCCTCAGGTGCCTCCTCCGATCTCTAGAAGAGCATAGCGGACGCCAATCAGTTGTTCGCGTCGAGGGAAGAAGGAGACAAAGCTCGTCTGTACTAGGTGCAGTTCAGAGCCACCGAGCGCTCTCCTCTTCTCGTGGAGCAACTGAAGCAGCTGATGGAGCTGCACCAGATGGCGGAGCCGGCCATGAAGGACCTCTACATCCGCCTATGGCCCGGTGAGCCGCTGCCAGGCAGCTACTTTGGCCTGGTGCAGAAGTTAATTGTCGCTTTACCCCGCCTCAACACCGTGAAGCACTCCTCTTGCATCAAGGGAGTCCGGATGGCCCATGCCAAGGCCAAGGTGCACTGGCCAGGGCTGGATCCAATGAAGGTAGGCACCGCCCCGTCGCCTCCCGGGAAGGAGCATAGACGCCCCGAGTTGTACTTTGTCAGAGTAATGGAAGGTGCTCGGGAGATAGCGTCATAGTGTTCGGGCGATAATGTGTTTGAATGAGTTGTAATCCGTCCGAAGGCATTTTGAAGTTTTAATGTTATAATTTATTATGTGTTTAATGTTTTTTCATTCCTTTATAACTCCTGTGTGGCTGATTGAAACTGAAAGATGCGAGTCGTCGGCTTCAGCCCCCATGTATATACTACATGGGGTGTCCCTACTAATGCCCTATGTCCCTTAACCGAGTGATCAGAAGCAGTAGGTGGTAGAGTGCAACGGACTAGGCAATCAGACTATAGTGCTTTATTTCTTTCACTTAGCTTTAGCGGCGCGAAAAGGACTGCGGGGGGCTAAAGACTAGCCCCCGGAGTGTTGTGATGTTCGGATGAGCCGCGGCTATGGCCAGCATCACATGGTTTGCATGGAGAGCAAACCCCTCGCACAACACGGAATATCCTCTGACGAGGATTTAAGTATAACACTTTAAGTTCGGATTCACAGACCAGCTCTCGCATACTATGACGGTTAGTTTTTGGCTTTCTCCCCTGAGGTGCTTGACCAGACTATCCAGAAACACAATCGCAGGGGTTCTCCCTTTGCCCTTTTAGCCGAACGAGCGGAACGTAAAGGGTCAAGCACAGGAGCCAAGCAACCCAACTATTGACCCAAGACATAGTTCGGAACCGATGCATATAAAGTGAACTCCAAGATGCTGAACACATAATAAACTGTACATAAGGCGATTTGTTTGTAAGCTCGAGCCCTGGTGTATTATCCGGTAGCATCGTAACATATCGAGTTGTTTCGCGAGAAGAGGGAGAAAAGGAAAATACGTTCCAAAAAGGATAAAAAGACAAACATGTAAAATGATGCAATATTTTTTCTCAACAACTCTTATTACTCGGAGGGATGAAGCAACTGCTTACGGGTATGCGAAGAAAGAAATTACAGGAGTGGTTGTACCAGGGGTCTTCGATTGATGGCATTATGTCATCGATGTGCCATGTTGCTAGTTTACTCCTAATCTTTGGTGCACCTCGATGGGTGGTATTGTTCGGCGAACGGATCTTGCAAACAAGTTCTTGAGAAGTCGTTGAATTATGGATGAGCTTTACTCCATTTGCGGCCTTTGAATGGTCCAAGCATTGTGTCCGAAGACATGTTAATGGTAGTGGTTGGGTCCAGCCAGACACCCACCTTTGTTTCCCCACCGCTACCCATGGAATTTTAAGTGCAAAGTTGTGCCTTGCGTGCCTTTACGGCGGGTGCCGGAGCATGGAGATCATCTTTGAAGTTAAATTTGGCTGCCAGGGCCAATGCATGTTCCTCAGCTCGTAAAGAGCACTCCGTTTTGCCTTTAACAGTGATGAGCCCCTTGGGTCCGGGCATCTTGAGCTTGAGGTATACATAATGCGGGACAGCGTTGAAGAGAGCGAACATTGTCCTGCCAGGCAGGGCATGATAGCCACTACGGAAGGGTACAATGACGAAGATCAGGTCTTCGCTGCAAAAGTTATCGGGCGAGCCGAAGACAACTTCCAGGGTTACGGAGCCCATGCATCAGGCCTCGACACCTGGAATCACTCCTTTAAAGGTAGCGTTACTGGGTTTGATCCTTGATAGATCGACGCCCATCTTTTTCACTGTGTCTGAGTAAATCAGGTTAAGGCTACTTCCTCCATCCATTAGGACCTTTGTGAGGTGATACCCATCTATAATGGGGTCGAGGATGAGTGCGGCCAAACCCTCGTAACGGATATTGGTCGGGTGATCGTGCCGATCAAAAGCGATCGGATATCCCGACCATGGGTTATACTTTGGGTCTACGGGCTCTACAGCGTAAACCTCTCGAAGGGCACGCTTCCTCTCCTTCTTAGGTATATGGGTGGCGTATATCATGTTTACTATTTTAACTTTCGGAGGAAATTTCTTTTGGATGCCACCAATCGGGCCTCGAGGTTCATCCTCATTCTCACTGCGGGGGCTCTTGCCTTGATCCTCGGGTGGGAGCTTGCCGACTTGTTTCAACACCCAACAATTGTTGTGCGTGTGATTGGCGAGCTTCTCTTGAGTCCCATGGATTTGGCAAGGTCTTTCCATGATCTTCTCCAGCGGGGTTGGTCCGTTGCGATTGCCTTTAGGAGGCTTCTTCTGCTGCCCAGGACGGGAGTTGAGGAAGCCGGCATTAACAGTCATGTCATCGACATCTCTGTTATTGTGCCGATGCTTGTTCTTATTGCACTTGGGTTTCCCGTTACCATCCCTAACTTTGGATGTTTCGGGGTCTTCGGAGTTGTGGCTGCGTCATGCGAGCCAGTTATCTTTGCCCGTGCAAAAGCGGGTTCTGAGGGAAGTAAGGGCGGACATGGTTCGAGGTTTATCCTGGCCGAGCTGGCTAGCCAGCCATTCGTCCCGAATATTATGCCGAAAAGAGGCTATTGCCTCAACATCTGGGCAGTCAACAATATGGTTCTTCTTGGTCAAGAACCGATTCCAGAATTGTCGTGCAGACTCTTAGGGATTTTGTATGACATTCCTTAAGTCATAGGAGTCCGGTGGCCGAACATAGGTTCCCTAGAAGTTAGAGCGGAATACATCCTCCAGGTCTTTCCAGCATCCAATGGAGTTGTCGAGCAGGCTGTTTAGCCAGTGCCGAGCTGGCCCCTTAAGTTTTAGGGGGAGATATTTAATGGCGTGGATATCATCTCCTTGTGCCATGTGTATGTGGAGGAGGAAATCCTTAATCCATACGGTTGGGTCAGTTGTGCCACCGTATTGTTCGATATTCACGGGTTTAAACCCCTCGGGGAACTGATGCCGCATTACCTCATCTGTGAAGCATAGAGGGTGAGCGGCGCCTCGAACCCGAGCTATATCGTGCCTATATTCGGCATACTCTGTGGGTTCCCAGTCTCTGTTATTACTTCGGCCGAGCCATGGTATGTACCCATCCCATCTATCGGGTGAGTAGCCTCTCGATCCATAGATTGATCTTGTGCGACCTACTTTGTGGTCTAGGTCGTCTCGCGGGTCGAACCTGTCGTTCAGCTCTAGAGGCTCCTTTCCCCATCTTCGGGGCATAGCCGGTCTGTAACTGGTATCATGAGCCGTCCTGTCACGCCCACGAGGAGGGCGGTCAGGCTTGTCGTATGGGGTATGTTTGGGAAACAGGCTATCAGTGAGCTCGTTGTTAAACTACGGCAGCAACCTTCTGCATGGATAACTCTTAGGTTGGTCCGATAGACTGGTATCGTATCCCTCCTCAGCTGAGAGGACTCTAGTCCATCGATCGTTGAGGTTGTCTTGTTCAGCTTTATGTTGTCGTTCTTTCGCTTTCGGGCTGCTGGTTGTTGCAATGAGTTGTTGTCTAAACAATTCCTGATCTTCAGAGTTATTGATAATGTCTAGATCATCGGCTTCCGGGATGTCCTCCTCCTCAACGGGAGGTAGGTAATTGTCATCCTCAAAGTCGTTGAAGTCGTCGTGGTTGCTCTGGTCCTCAGGCTCTTCCTGACCCTCTAACGGGTGTTCAGGGATATCGTGATCACTACGGTCCTCGGGGTCATCTCCATCCCCAGTGTCGATGATAGCTTTCCTTCCACTTTTGACCTTGGACCGCTTATGCGGTTTCCGGTGCCATGACGGTGCGTCGCCCGACTTTTCGCCATCATTATTAGGCGTTCTGTCGCCATTAGTGGCAAGAGTGTCCACCATGTAGACATCGTACGTAGAAGTGGTAGCCCAAGGCCTGGTGTTAACAGGGGTGGGAACACAGTCCTCTTCATCCATGTATTCCGCCTCGTGAGAGGCATAGTCAAACATCTAGGTTAAGTCTTTGACTGTGGCTATGAAGTGGGTGGTGGGTGGGTCCAAAAATTCATCCCGACCCGCTCTGTAACCGATCCGAGCATAGATCGGGGTTGAATCGTCGGAAATTTTCATCGACAAGATCCGATCTAGGGCATCGTTGAATGCCGAGCGCTCGATCGGATCACCTTGTCCGAAACTTTCGGAGTTGACCTCCAATGTGTCTGAAAGAGAGGGATGTTCGTCAAGAACGCATGTCCGGCCTTCTGACACTATGGTCGGATCCGAGCTAGGAATTGGAACACCATCGTGATTAATCCCGTTTATGTGACCAAAGAAGAACTCGAGGTTAAATCCTTAGAGTTTTCAGGTGTGGCAAGTAAAGCCGCAAGCCCGGTTAGTGACAAGTCACCTCGAGAGTCCACGGAAAACTCTAGCTTCCCTAATCGGACCTCTTGATTAGGAGTGAAGCTCTCAACACGGCCTAGATGGTCAGTCGGGACGGCGTGTAGCACAATGCTGCCAAAGGCGAAGATCTTTCCGGGGACGAAAGTGTCCATGTTGCGGACCTCTGCATTGATGACAAGGCGAGACATCGATTCCTTGGGCGCTCACAGCGGAACTCTCAATGAAAGCACCAATGTTAGTGTCAAAACCGGCGAATCTCGGGTAGGGGGTCCCGAGCTATGAGACTAGAAGCAATGGTAACAGGAGACGAAGGGGACAAGGTTTTACCTAGGTTCGGGCCCTCCCATGGAGGTAATACCCTATGTCCTGCTTGATTGTATTAATGATGTGGGTGTTATAGAGCTGTTCTACCTCAAGATCGAATAGCTAACCCTAGATGAGTTGTTCTCCCCCTACACCCTAAAACCCTTTGGCTTATATAGACGCTGAGGATACCTAGGGTTTACACATGGTGGGTTACACGTTAAAGATATAAACATGCCTATTCGCTACATCAAACGTGGAGTACAAGCCATGCTCCCCGAAGCTTCCATCTTGGAGATAGGGCCTTTAATTGATCCTGTGTTCGGTAAGTGGCCCATATAGTCCGGCCCGTAGAAATAGGCCGGCTCCCCAAGGACCCATTAATCCAGGACTCCCTCACTTGCCAACAACTAAAATTGGGAAAAGGGTAGATTTTTATTTGGTCAAGTTGTCTAATCACCCTGCCCCCTCTAGACATACTTCAGATCCTACACATTTAGCCAGTCGATATTTCTTTCTATTGCTATCTCCCTGCCAAAAGAATCTTGATCGGAAATAATCCAATCTATGTAAGACTCCTTACAGCAACTGGAAGAAGGAAATCATATATAGTACCATATTACTTAGTATTGAATTTATGAGGACAAATCTTCCACCCAGAGATAGTTGTTTACATTTCCAACTGCTAAGTCTTTTTTGCAGCCTCTCCTCGATCGGTTTCCATTCATCATTTGAGACTCTCTGATAATGTATCAGTATCCCCAAATATGTGATTGGAAACTGGCCCAGCCTGCATCCGGACAGTTTGGCGTATAGGTGGGCCTCTTCTTGAGCATCTTCAAAGCAAAACAATTCACTTTTGTGAAAATTGATCTTAAGACTTGAGAGTTGCTCGAATGTTGATAAAATCAGTTTCATATTTCTTGCTTTGTCGAGGTCATGATCCATGAAGAGAATCGTACCGTCGGCATATTGGAATATAGAGAGACCACCATCAACGAGATGATTTACTATCCCATAAATTTGGCCATCAACTTTGACACTCTCAATCATGACCGCTAGCATATCTACTACTCTATTTATGAAAATCTATCTTCCACTTGGCCATGAGATGGAGATGATGCAATATAATGTGATGGAGTTGTGCATGATGCAATTCAGATGAGATAACATATGGTAGGATATGCATACACATAAATCTGGATGCTTGGCGGTTTGTGGCGGATGCATGCATAGTGTGTTTGCTTCCATCTCTCGTTTGGCCGCACCTAGTAGCACCGTTTCTCTAGGGTGGGAGACAATCGCCCGAGAGGGGTTTTCCTAGCTAGAAATATGTTGGCCTGTAAATGCATTGCAATATAAGTATCTATATTGTGTGTTAATCGAGACAAATGCTAAACACACAGGATGGCTATGAGGCCCTTTCCAGGACTTTCCCTAAAACTCTCTCGCCGCCAAAATTTCACCGGGGTGGACCGGGCGACTCCAAGGTAGACCCGCGAACGCCCCGCATTAGTCCGGACCACGCGGTCCGGATCGCGGAAGTCAGCCAACACGATCTTGTGTTAGTCCACGGGACGGTCCGGACGTGATTTCTTCCATAAACCGGAGATAAAGTTCCGGAGGTTTGCGGCAGTCCAGACACGAGAAAGATCACTATCCTCCACGTGGTCCACCCAAAACCCTTCCCGGACCCCAGCGACTCCATCCTCCTCGTTTTCTCCCCTTCATTCTTTCTCTCTTGCCTTCGCCGCTACTCCACCACCCCGACCACCACGCCACACCCCTATTGGAATTTTGTGTCTCCATCACCCTCTGACGCTCTAGTAGGGCTCCTCTCTGCTTATCCTTCATCTCCTTTCAAATTATGTCCTCCGACCACCCCGCCAAGTACCATCATCTACTGTTATTCTCACCATGCCCGCCAACTATTAGACGAATCGACGGAGCTGAAAATAGTTGTCCCTTCTTATTTTTAACAATGGATTCTTATTTGGAGTACATATACGAGCATTATGCTGAGTAATCCGAAGACTCGTCAGACGAGAGGACTACTCCAATGAGACGACGAGGATGCAGGTGGTCCTTGAAAACGCTAAGCATGCGAGGATCTGATGTCTACTACACAACTTTATTCTTGTAGTCTCGTGTTGGGCCTCCAAGCACAAAGTTTTGTAGGATAGTAGCAATTTTCCCTCAAGTGGATGACCTAAGGTTTATCAATCCGTGGGATGTGTAGGATTAAGATAGTCTCTCTCAAGCAACCCTGCAATCAAATACAAGAAATCTCTTGTGTCCCGAACACACCCAATACAATGGTAAATTGTATAGGTGCACTAGTTCGGCGAAGAGATGGTGATACAAGTACAATATGGATGGTAGATATGGATTTTTGTAATCTGAAATATAAAAACAGCAACGTAACAAGTGGCAAACAGAGAGCAAAAGGTTGTATTAATGCTTGGAAATAAGTCCTAGGGTACATACTTTCACTAATGCAATCTCTCAACAATGCTAACATAGTTGAATCATACGATCATCCCTTAACGTGCAACAAAGAATCACTCCGAAGTTCCTATCTAGCGGAGAATAATAAGATGAAATTGGTGTAGGTGGTAGAACCACCTCAAAGTTATTCTTTCCGGTCGATCTATTCAAGAGTTTGTACTAAGATAACACCAATGATACATATCAATTGAACCTGATGCCACCTAGATACTCCAATGTCACCTCTAGTATCCGTGGGTAAATTATGCGACATGCATCAAACAATTTCAGAGCTATCATATTCAATCCAACACAAAGAACTTGCAAGGAGTACACCAAGATTTCTATCGGAGAACATGGTATGAAAACGTGAAATCAACCCCTATGCATAGATCCCCAAGGTCACCAGAATCCGCAAGTTGATGCCTCAACATATATCAAGTGAATCAATAGAATACCCCAGTTTACGGGGTTATTACCCTGGGTACGCCAAAGCACGGGGCTCTTCCCCCGCTTCAAAGAAAAACTAAGCAACCGGCTGCCCACGGCCGGCTGGAGCACGGCCGGCTCGAGCTGCCGCCGGCTGGCGGCGCGGTCGGCTGATCGAGGAGCCGGTTCGGCCCCTGGCCGGCTGTTTCTGGGCTGCCTCCTCTATTGACCCTGAGAAGGACATGCAATATCCCATCCCTCTGCGCGTGGGTACGAAGACACGACGCGATCGCCACGATGGGCAACACTATAGCCACAGTGGCCGCTGACGCACGGGTGTGCATAGCTATAGTCCGGCCGTCCAGGCCGCTGACCCTGGCGAGCGCTACCGGGAAGGGAAACAGTGTCGGCACGCCCTCGCCCACTCGATTAGCTTCCCCGCGTGGCTATAGTGTGGCCGGCCGTTCCAAAGACTTCGGCCGGCTGGCACTAGGCGACGCCTCCCGGGCGACCCGTGCCGTGGCAGGTGGGCGAGGGCCAATTACAGAGCCGGCTGGCGGGCCCCAATGGGAGACGGGACCGCTCAGCCAGTGGACCCTACAGACGATGAGACAGCACGAAGGGCGAGACCCCCTGGTCAGCCGGAGAGGCTGCCAGTGGGGTCCCCCCACTCCTGTACTTTAGAACATATTATAGAGCCGGGGGCTGGCCTATAAAACCCCCCGAGCCCCCCACACAACGGGGACGGACGATCATTCGCATACACCCACACAGAACTCTCCTCTCATATCGTCTCTAGCAACGGAGGAAGACGAGCCGGCTGCTCTTTCTTCCTCCTCTAGACACAGCTCTAGGAGTATCCTTGTAAATACAACCATCCATCCAACTAGACCAAGCAGGACTAGGGGTGTTACCTCCCACGGAGGGCCCTGAACCTGGGTACATCGTGTGCCACCACCGCTTGTGCCCAATCTTGCAGCTGGAGCCCATCAGCGTCCTCCGGCCCAAACCACCTACAATAAGCCTACCTATGGCAATTGTCATGAGAACACGATGACAATTGGCGCCCATCGTGGGGCTGTACGCGGCGCCGACCGGATTCATGCTCCGGGCGGGATCCCTCGCCATTCCTCGTCGCCGTCGCACGTCCAGGCGAAACCACGGGCTCATGGGGCTTGCTCCGGCATGCCCTGTGGGCGACTCCGTTGACCTCATGGTCGATATCGACGCGCTCACCGAGCGCTTCGGTGGGCTTAGCCTCGCCGAGGCTCCGGCTGCCGACGAGTACCCTGGGCAGGTGCTCGTCTACGCCGATCCACCCACGGCTATGGGCGCACTCGCTGCAACCCAGTCCAGCAGCTCCCACGATTGCGTGGGAGCAATGGCCATCATCTCCTCCACCTCCTCCGGACATGCGCAGGCCTGGGCTGACGCCGCCGCGGCCCACGGCGGCACCTCCGACCCGCTCGGTGCGGCCCTGCAGGGCATGAGCACCCCTATCGCCCCGATGGCAAACCTCGACACCGCCACGAACGACCTCGAGGCGGTTCGCCGCATCCTGTTCGAGGACGCCATCGCCCTTGCGGCCACACGGCACCGCATGGAGGCCGCCTAGCGGGAATACGCTTCAGCCTATGGTCTCACCCCGGCTGGCACCGAGCCCAGCCGGCATGGGGTTGTGCGCGACCATAGTCGCGTTGTCGCCGAAATCCTTGGCGGCAAGATGCCCGTCTACGACACCTCCACAGCCAAACTGTGGGCCCTCAAGGTGGCCTACGAGGATTTGGCCACCTTGGAGGGCGAAGAATGCGCTACTCACGAGCGTCGCGTCAAGGAGCTCATTGACGCCCCTAACACGCAGCAGCATCTGCTTGCATTGGGCGGTGGCACCTCTGGAGGCTCCCGGCTCGAGTGCGAGGGCACGAGGACTGTGGGCCATCAGCCGGCTCAGCACTCCTGTCCCCCTCGCGTCTCCGACCACCGGGCCGAAACAAACAACCCCCGGCCCTCTCAGCTACTAGGGAGCAAGCAGCCGGCTCTTAACAGCCGGCGCACCAACAACCCGCCTCGCAGCGGCCGCCACCACGAAGCACCGGTAGCCGGTAGCTGGCGCAGCCGCGGGCACACTCCACCCCCGCGGCGCGAGCCAGAACGGTCGGTTCCGCCTGTCATCCGCCCCAAGCTCTCGGCCTGGATCGGGTCGTGTGTCCCTCGCAGCGATAACGACGCCCGCAACCGCATCGACCAACTCGCGCAGTATGCCCTCCTCGAGGAGGAGGGCTCGATTGGCCTAGCCTGTTTCGGCCCTCGTATCCGCAATGAGCCGTTCCCAACCGGCTTCACGCTCCCTCGAGGCACCCCGAAGTACAATGGGGCCACCAAGCCCGAGGACTGGTTGATTGACTACACCACCGCGGTCGACATCGCCGGGGAGAACAAGCACGTAGACGTATGCTATGCTCTCCTCACGCTGATTGGCTTGGCCCGTATCTGGCTCAACAGCCTGGCGGCCGGCAGCATCAACACCTGGACGGACTTCGAAGAGGCCTTCATCCACAACTTCACCGGCACCTACAAGCGGCCTGGCCGCCCCCGTGAACTCGCCATGTGCGTTCAGGGGTCGGACGAGTCCCTCTGTGACTACCTCACTCGATGGACCGAGCTCCACAACTCCTGCGAGGGGGTGCACGTGGTGCAAGCCATATAGTACTTCATCGAAGGCTATCGAGATGGCACCCCCCCCTCAAGACAAGCTTCTGTGCTCCGATCTGGCCACGCTTGCCAAGCTCATGACCAAGGCGGACAAGTACACCACGGCTGATTCAGCCATCCGGGTCAAGACGACCCTGCCTGCCAAGGCGATGACAACGCCGGCAACGTCCCAGTCGGCTGCCCACAACCGGCAGCCGCAGAACAATAAACACAAGAACGACCAGCCGGATCCCCGCTACGGGAGCCGGCAGGTCAACACCATTGAGGAGCAGGAGCCGGCTGCCCAGCCTTTGAGCCAGTGCCAGCGCACTAGCAAGGCTGCCTGGCAGTCGAAGCTCACCTTCGAGCAGATGCTCAACCTCCCGTGCAAGAACCACTTAGGGGCCAAACCCTCGACGCAAACACTCCGGTAGTGCAGCTTCTCACAGCGATTGGCACGGGGGGACGGCCTTCTGGCTCCTCCCGCGCCACCTGCCCGCGCGCCGGCCCTGACCCAAGGTGCCGCCCCAGCGCCGGCTCCGGCTCCGGCCCAGAATGGCGGTCGTCTTATCGACAAGTTCCCTAACTACGACGGTTGTTATGTCGTCTTCACTAGTGAAGAGACGAGCAAACACGCTCAGCGCCGGCTCCATCGTGAGGAGAAGCCGGTCACCTGGAGTCGGGCGGATCATTCCGCCATGATGCCAAGTCCCGGTAGCTATGCCCTGCTCCTCGACCCCACCATCGCCACCGAGAAGCGCACTTGCCGCTTTTCACGGGTGCTCGTAGATGGTGGCAACAACATCAACATCCTATACCTCGACACGATGCACAAGCTGGGGCTAAAGATAAAAAACCTACAGGCGAGACGGGTGGTCTTCCATGGCATCATACCTGGAAAGTCCTGCTCCCCTGCCGGCAAGATCACGTAGGACATCTTTTTCGGCGGACCCGGCCACTTCCGCCGTGAGCCAGTGCTGTTTGAGGTCGTGGACCTCGCAAGCCCCTACCATGCGCTGCTGGGCCGGCCGGCCCTCGTCAAATTCATGGTGGTCCCCCATTATGCGTACCTCAAGCTCAAGATGCCAGCCCCAAGGGAATATCACCATCACGGGCGACTACAAGATGTCAATCGAGTGTTCTTGAGATGGCAGCCGGCTGGCCGAGGCCCTGGAAATCGCTGAGGAGAAGTGGCAGCTCAACCGGCTCATGGCCCTTGCCGCTAGACAACCGACCATGCCGGCTCCCCCCTCACAGTCCGTCAACGAGGCCTCCTTCTAGCCGTCCAAGGACACCGAGCAAATCCCGCTCGACCCGGCCAACCCGGCTCAGTGCGTCACCATCGGCTCCCGCCTCGACAGCAAATAGGAAGGTGAGCTCGTCGACTTCCTCTATGAGAATCAAGACATCTTCGCATGGTCCCCCAAGGACATGCCGGGTGTTTCGAGGAAGTTCGCCGAGCACAAACTACACGTCCGGTCGGACGTCAAGCCAGTCAAGCAACCCCTGCGCCATTTCTCCAAGGAGAAGTGGCGTACCATAGGAGAAGAGATCGCTCGGCTTATCACAACAGGGTTCATCATGGAAGTGTTCCACCCGGACTGGCTGGCCAACCCAGTCCTGGTGCTGAAGAAAAACAAGACCTGGCACATGTGCATTGACTACACTAGCCTGAACAATGCGTGCCCCAAGGACCCATTCTCCCTGTCGTGGATCGATCAAGTCATCGACTCGACGACCGGTTGCAACTTGTTGTCCTTCCTGGACGCCTACTTTGGCTACCACCAGATCAAGCTGGATCTAGAAGACCGGTTCAAGACATCCTTCATCACGCCCTTCGGGACCTACTGCTACATCACCATGTCCTTCGGCCTGAAGAACGCGGGCGCCACCTTCCAGCGGTGCATGCAGAAGTGCCTCCTGCCTCAGATAGGCAGGAACGTCCACGTCTACGTCAACGACATTGTTGTTAAAACCAAGAAGCACTTCAGCCTCCTCGACGACCTCCGAGAGACCTTCGCGAACCTGCGCGAATACAAGATCAAGCTCAACCCGGAGAAGTGTGTCTTCGGCGTCCGAGCAGGCCAACTCCTGAGTTTCTTCGTGTCCGCCCGCGGCATCGAAGCTAACCCCGAGAAGATCAGCGAAACAAGCGCATGCCCAAGCCGACCCGGCTCCGCGACGTCCAGAAGTTCACGGCTGCCTCGCCTCGCTCAGCCGGTTCATCAGCCGGCTAGGGGAGAAGGCCTTGCCCCTCTACGGGCTCCTCCGCAAGACGGCTTTGGTCGAGCTGGGTCACACCAAGAGGCCAGGCATGTTCAATTGGCTCGACGAGGCCTTCCGGGGCCTCCAGAAGGCTCTCACCCGTGCGCCCATCCTAGTCGTGCGGCTAGGAAGGAACCCTTGCTCGCCTACGTCGCAGCAACCACTCGGGTCATCAGCGTCGTCTTAGTGGTCGAACAACCGGAGGAGGACAAGTCCCTGCCGGTCCAGCGCCCCGACTACTACCTCGGTGAGGTCCTCTCCACGTCCAAGCAGAACTACCCCCACTACCAGAAGATGTGCTACGGCATATACTTCGCCGCCAAGAAGGTCAAGCAATACTTCTAGGAGCATACCATCACCGTGGTGAGCACGGCCCCGCTCAGTGAGATCATGAGCGGTCGGGACTCCACCGGCCGGATCACCAGATGGGGTCATCGCCCTCGCCGAACACGAGATCCGATACGACCCTTGTACCGCCATCAAGTCACGGGCCCCGGCCAACTTCCTCGTCGACTGGGTGGAAACCAAGTTCTTGCCGCCTCCCCAGGACTCCACGCATTGGCGCATGCATTTCGACGGCTCGAAAATGAGGACCGGCCTGGGTGTCGGCATAGTCCTCTCCTCCTCGAAAGGTGACCAGCTCAAGTACGCACTCCAGATCCACTTTTCCGCCTCCAACAACATGGCCGAGTACGAGGCCATCGTCCATGGCCTCCGTCTCGCCAAGGAGATCGGCATCAGGCGCATCCTATGCTTCGGCGACTCCAACCTCGTGGTGCAGCAGGTCTCTGGCGACTGGGACACCAGGGACGCCAACATGGCTAGCTATCGCTTCCTCGTACAACACCTCACCGGCTCCTTCGAGGGATGAGAGTTTCATTGCTTCCCACGAGCGGACAACAAGGCGGCCGGCGCGCTGGCAAAGATCGGCTACACCCGGCAGGCCATCCCAGCCGGCGTCTCCCTCGAGCGGCTGCTCAAGCCGTCGATCAAGCCTTCCCCAGAATCGGAATCAATCTTCGTGTCGGTAGACGCTGTCGGCCCAACGGCGGCTCCGGTTGCCCCTTCGGCATCTTCGCCACCGGCTCCCACAACCTTGGCCGCCCTGCCGGCACCAGTTGAGTCGGCTGCGATCGAGGCCGCCGGCTCCAACGACGCGGCTATCATTATGACAATCGACCAGCTGGCCTCCGGGGCTGGCGAGCCGGTCCCGGGGGCTGATCATCCAGGCCCGAGGGCTACCGAGCCGGCCCTCGTCTCGGCGCCCTCATGGGCCCAGCCTATCTTGGTGCTCCTCCTACATGGCAAGATCCCCTCGGACGAGGACTTGGCGAGGCAAATTGAACGTCGGGCTCGGCATACAGCATCATCAACAACGAGCTCGTCCATCGCAGCACCACTAGCATCTTCCAACGATGCGTCGAGCCGGAAAAGGGTCTGGAGATTCTCCTCGACATCCACCAGGGTGAGTGCAAGCATCACGCCGCCTCCAGGACCCTGGTGGCCAAGGCCTTCCGCCACGGCTTCTACTCGCCCACGGCTCTCGAGGCGGCCATGAAATTGGTCGACAAGTGTGAAGGCTGCCAGCGCTCTAACATGCAGAGCCACCTGCCTACGTCAGCCCTCCAGACCATCACCCTCTCGGGGCCCTTCCCCGTCTGGGGGCTGGACATGGTGGGTCCCTTCAAGACTGCATGAGGCAGCATGACACACTTGCTGGTGGCTGTCGACAAATTCACCAAGTGGATCGAGGCATGACCAATCAAGAAGCTGGATGGCCCCACGGCCGTCTGGTTCATCGACAACATCACGGTTCGCTATGACGTCCCCCATAGCATCATCACTGACAATGGTACGAACTTCGCCAAGGGCGCACTCACGCGGTTCTGCTCCAAGCAAGGAATCTGGCTCGACCTAGCCTCCGTCGCTCATCCACAGTCAAACAGATAGGTCGAGAGGAAAACGGCCTCATCCTATCCGACATCAAGCCCCGGCTTGTAACGCCACTAGTAAGGTTGGCCGACTGCTCGATCGATGAGCTGCCGGCCGTCCTTTGGAGTCTTAGGACCACCACCAACCAATCAACCGGCTACACGCCCTTCTTCCTTGTGTACGGGTCTGAGGCGATCATCCCCACAGACATCGAGTTTGACTCGCCTCGTGTCGCCCTATACACGGTGAAGGACGCAAAGGAGGCAAGAGAAGACGGCATCGATCTACTCCAGGAAGCCCGAGCTGGCCTTGAGTCGGACGGCAATCTACCAGTAGAAGCTCCGGCACTACCACGGCAAGCGGATTCGGCCACTCTCCTTTCGTGAAGGGGACCTGGTCCTCAGGCAGATCCAACGGACAGCAGGACAACACAAGCTATCCTCCCCATGGGAGGGCCCGTTCATCATCAGCAAGGCGTTGCACAACAATGCATACTACCTAATAGACGTCCAGAAGCCGCAGGAGCGCAAAAGAGACGCCTCCGGCGAGGAGATGGAGCGCCCATGGAACGTGGCGCTCCTCCGCCCGTTTTATTGCTAAAAAGACCAGTGTATGTATGTGCCCCTCCCCTTTTGGGCTTATGAATGCAATGGGTGCCCTGGGCTGGCTCTTGGGGCACGCCTTGTTTCGTTTCCCTCAAAGGTTTCCTCACTCACTGGCTCCCTGGCCCAGTTCCGTGCCCGGGGGCTCGCCGGCTGGTCCTAGGTTGCTTCTCTCAATAATTGACCAAGTAGTGTGAGCCAAGCAAGCCCTCCCACACTTCCGGCTATAGGTCCGGCTCCCGGCTGTCCGGCTGATGGGGCCTTGGGGCAACAAAGCTTAGCTCGCACGAAAGATCAATCGCAAGGAGATACCGGCTAGGCCCAGCCGGACCACCGCCTCGCTTCTGCCACTCTACTTATCCCAAAAAGTTCTCGCGGTTCCTAAGTTCAGAACTGGCTCCATCGAGGCGGACACCCTGACCCAGCTACAGACCGGATCCCGGCTGGTGGGCTGGCGGGGCCGAAACCAAAGGGGAAAGGGAAGGAGTAGAAAGAATCAAAAGGGCGAGAAAAGGATAAGGACGACCAAGAACGCACAATAAGGCAAACACACTAAGTATTCACAGTACAAATGTTAAGAAAAAAGTGGCCCATGGCTAGCACGGTTCATGACATAACACCCCTAGTGGGTGGACTTGAGCCTAACTTGCAGGAAAGAAAAAGAAAGATAAAGACGCACGGAGGCTCAGGACACCGGCGCATCGCTAGCCGGCGCATCGCTGGGCGGCTCGACTCCCATCCTGAGGGTGGCTGCGGCCTTCGGGTCACCTTCCTTGGTCTTTGAGGTAGCCTCCGCGGTCCCAGCCATCTCACCGCTCGAGTCGGTGCTCTTGTCGGCAACCTCCTCGTCTGCTGGGCCTTGGGGGATGCCGAAGGAGTCTTCTGGCACCAGCTCGATGTCCTTGCCAAGGGCCAGCAGGAACTCGTCTACGTCGATGTACGACGCGAGCTCATTGGCCCGGCGGACAAGGGCCGGCTCACGGGCCTCCCGCTCCTCGGCCGGCTCGTCCCGCATAGTGGCCAGGCGACCCAAATCCATGTCGCGATACCATGATGTGACGAACTGGAGAGCCATCTACGCGCCAGCCCGGGCCGCTGACGCCTTCCAGGCCTCGAGCCGGGTCACGGCCTGCTCCAGCCACAAGGACACGCGGTTCTCTGGAGCCCTGCCACGGCCCGGCCACAAGGCGGTGATGACTTCCTTGCCAGCCGTCTTCAGCCGCTCCACGCTTTGCTCGAGGTGGATTAACCGGTTTTCAATGGCGAGCCCAAGCCCCGCCACATACCACATGGTATCCCCCTCGATGGTGCGGCCGTGCGCTCGGAGGTACTCGCAGTGCTCCTCAACGGCATGCTCAGTGCGGTGCTAAGATTCCGGGAAGCGACCTAAGAGAAGAAAGAGAAGAAAGGGAAGAAGAGGAAAGAAGGGCAAATCAAATACAAGAACCAGCAGAGGGAAAAACAACCGGCTGGAAAAGGGAAAAATGGACACCTACCTTCGATGGTGTCGGCCACCTCGATGGCGAAATTACGCGACGCTTTCCGCTCCGACGCCAGCGCCGCCTCTGATTTGGCGAGGGAGCCCTTAAGCCCCTCGAGCGACCTCTCGAGGCGGGTCACCTCGCCTTGGAGGGCGGCGTCAACCGTCTCCTTGGCCGCCACCTCCTTCGCCACATCGGCCTTGAGGCGGTCCTAGGCTGCCTCCCCGTCCGGCAGCAGCGTGCCCAGTCCGTCCTTCTCCTACGTGACCGCCTGGACATCTTGCGCCAGCCGGTCTCGCTCGGAGTCGAGCCCGGTCTTCTCCGCCCGGAGGGCGGTCAGATCACCTGCAAGACAAGGCAGGCGTCAGCTGGCTCTCGAGTGCTATGCACCCCTCCCGCGAAACTCGACTTACCTTGCACCCGCGCCAGCTCCTCCTCTAGGCGGTAGAAGCCATGCTTGCCGCAGTCGTGGATGGCGACCGACTCCTTGAACAGCTTCTGTCGCGAGGAGTTCCCCTCCAGTCACACAGAGCCAAAAGTCAAAACATGCTAAAGGAGATCCAGCTCGGCTGCCCGTCAGCCGGTCAGCCGACCCGCATCTTGGGGGCTACACCCAGTGGGTGCGCTGGCATGCCCCCACTGAAATTTCTAACGAAGGCAACTGTGATTACCTACGCGCACTGCAGGGTGGCGTCCGCCGCCTCCGCGAACCAGGCCAGCTCCTAGCGGCACCGGTCCAGTACACTCCCCAACTCCTACTGGGCTACGCCTGGGGCCTACCGGGCTAGGCCCAAGCCGAGGTCCCGTCTCCCTACATGCGTGGGGACCGCCACATCATTACCCGCCGTGTGGCGTGCGGTGGGCCGGCTCGGGTCCCGGGGCAACGCGCCGAAACCAGAGACGTCGGGTCCAACGGCCGACCAGGCTGGCCCTTCGGCTTCACACCAGAGGCGGGTACCGCTGGGGGGATGCTTGCCGCGGTCGTGGATGGCGACCGACTCCTTGAATAGCTTCTGTCGCAGGGAGTTCCCCTCCTCTCACACAGAGCCAAAAGTCAAAACATGCTAAAGGAGATCCAGCTCAGCTGCCCGTCAGCCGGTCAGCCGGCCCGCATCTCAGAGGCTACACCCAGTGGGTGCGCTGGCCCGCCCCCACTGAAATTTCTAACGAAGGCAACAGTGCTTACCTACGCGCACTGCAGGGTGGCGTCCGCCGCCTCCGCGAACCAGGCCAGCTCTTGGCGGCACCGGTCCAGTACACTCCCCAACTCCCCAAACAAGGGGACCGGGCCGCCTGCCGGGAGAGCCGATAGGACTGGGACATGCGCCAGCGCCTCCCAGTCCTAGAGCACCTCCTGCATGGTCCGCAAGGTCCTCCGGGCCCGTCCGCCATTGCCGCTCGGGCTCGCCATGGTGCCAGCCACCAGGGGCGGGTTGATGACGGCGAGGGTCCGGGAGTCGCCTCCCGCCGGCCCTTCGCCCGACGTCGTTCTGCCTGCACCTCCTGCCACCCCGACGCGACGATTGTGACGGACGGCACCTCCGTCTCCATGGCCGCCACCTCCGGCACCGCCTCTGATGCCGCCTCCGGGGCCGTCGGGGCCTCCAGCATGTCAACCCGGGCCAGCTCGGTCGCGGGCGGTGTCACGTCTGGCAGCTCCGGCCGGGTCGCCTCGGGGGCCGGCTCCGCTGCCACCACCCTCGCTCGGGCCGCTTCCTTCGTGGATGGAAATGCAGGCGGCTCCATGGCTGCCCCTCGCGGCTCGCTCGACAGGGGCCTCGATAGATGGGTCGATTCCGCCACCGAGTCCGACGCGCACGCGAGATCCCCGGACATCCTCCGCCTCCCGCCGCTCGAAGTCCCGGAGTGAGAGGCCCCGCCTCGCGTTCCGGACTTTGAGGTTCGCAGCTCCATGAGCCTCCTCTTTTCCTCCCGCTGAGTGGCCGCATGCTCGCAAGCCAGCCGGCTGGCTGCATCCGTCGGATCCCCCGCCGGCTCCACCTTGTGGAGCTCGATTGGGTCCCTGCGATGCACAAAGGTCAATCGCCTGCCGGCTCGCGACCCGGAAGAAAACACACGCAAAGCACGAAAGAGAAACTTACCCGATGACAAGGGGTAAGGCCCGCTTAGCGCGAGCCGGTGGCTTTCGCGTGGCCACCTTCACCTGCTTTGGGACTGGTGGCGAGGCCGTCAGTTTCTCCTGAGCTGACCTCTTCGCTCGGCCGGCAGCTCCAGCCACCGGCGATTGAGCCAGCCGCTCCTTGCTTCGCCCACGCCGGCTCTGCTGGGCTAAAAGGGGGAGGCGCGTTCGGGATCATCACATCATCGTCATCATCATCAGCAGCATATGACCAGTCCCTGATCGAGGGACCGGTAGGGAACTCACCAGCTCCGCTGGGCTCCCCGGTTGCGCTGGACCCTCCGGCTTCGCTGGGGTCGCCGGCTCGCGGGTCTGCCGGCTCCTTGACCCCTCCCGACGAGTCCACCCTCTTCAGGCGGGCCTCCCTACTTGTAGTCTTCAGAGTCGGAGTGGTCGCACTCCGCCTCGAAGACTTGGGGGTGCGGGCCATTCGGCGTGTTCTGTCGCACCAACAGCTGCGGTCAGAACGGCGAAGTAAGGTCCGCTGCCGGCTGCCGGCTGGAGAGAATCAAACAAAAGAAAAGCTGAATCGTCGAAGACTTACCAGGGGGGCGGTTGTTGCGGTCGTATGGCTCCATGCCAAATGTCCATGACGCGGGTTTCAGCTTGAACGTCGTGAGGGCGTTCACCCGCATCACCACCTGAGCCGGCGTCAGGTCGATGGTCGACAGCCGGCGGGGGTCACGACGGCCGGACATATCGCAGATCCGGTGCGGCCTCAGCCTGAGAGGCAGCACCTTGCGCGAGATGAAGGCCGACACCAGATCGGCGGTGACCAATCCCTCAGAGCTCTTCAGCTGCGCGAGCCGTCCGAGCTCCGCCAGAGCCACACCGCGCGGGCGGCCCCCAGCCAGTTCACCTGGGTGGACTGCGCGTCAACGAACGGCAGCAGCCGGATGAAGTCTAGGTCTGGGTCGGCGTTCTTCATGTAGAAGAACGTCCGATGCCATCCCTTGACGGACTTGATTAAAGAGAAGGGCAGGAAGCATGCGGTGCCGCGGCAGCACACCACCGTGCCCCCACAGGCGCTGCTCTTCAGCGCCTTGAGATAGAAAAGGGCGTTGAAGAGGTCAAGAAAGGGGAGGACCGCCAGATACCCCTCGCAAAGCATCACGAAGTCGGCGAGGTAGAGGATTGCGTTGGGTCTGAGGTGGTGCGCTTGAAGATCGAAGGTGTCTAAGAGCAAACGGAAAAAGTGGCTCACCGGCATCCCGAAACCACGGGAGAAATGCCAGTGGAAGATGACATGTTCCCTTGGCTACGACGCCGGCGCCACCTCGTCGCCTGGCGCGCGAGCGACCACCCGCTCCACCGGTGGCAGCATAAGCGCGTGGCGGAGCACCGCAATGTCCGCCTCGGTGACGACGAAACCCGCCCAGCTTTCTCCGCGTTTGTCGGCCATTGCAGCGGCAGGGCGGCGTGCAAGCACGGTTGCGAGCTTGGGCGCGGTGTTGCGCAAGGGGAGAAAGGAAGACAAAGAGGAAAGGAGCGAGGAGGCAAAGGGGATGCGGGTATCTTCGCCCCCTGCCCTTCCTCTCCTTTTAAATAGGGAGGCCACGACCGGGGGACGTCAGGATTAATTGCGCCCACTCCCCCGAAAACTCCGTGCGCGCGTGGGTGGCTCCAGGCCGTAATGGCCGTTTCGGGCGCAGAGGATCCTGACCTGCACCCCGAGGCCTACAGGGCTACGCCCAGGGCCTACCGAGCTAGGCCCAGGCCGACGTCCCGTCTCCCTACGTGCACGGGGCCCGCCACATCATTACCCTCCGCGTGGCATGCGGCGGGCCGGCTCGGGTCCCGGGGCGACGCGCTGAAACCCGAGACGTCGGGTCCAACGGCCGACCAGGCTAGCCCTTCGGCTTCACACCAGAGGCGGGTACCGCCGGGGGGAAGCCGCCAGCTCCCCTCCGTCCGCCGGAGGCGGGCCCCTTCCAGCTTCGGGGACTACTAACGGGGTTATTACCCCTGGGAAGGCCAAAGCATGGGGCTCTTCCCCCCGCTTCAAAGAAAAACTAAGTGACCGGCTGCCCAAGGCCGGCTCGAGCATGACCGGCTCGAGTTGCCACCGGCTGGCGGCGCGGTCGGCTGATCGAGGAGCCAGTTCAGCCCCTGGCCGGCTAGGCGCGGCCGGCTACTTCTGGACAGCCTCCTCCGTTGACCCTGAGACGGACATGCAACGTCCCGTCCCTCTGCGCGCGGGTACGACGACACGATGCAACCGCCACGACGGGCGACACTATATCCACAGTGGCTGCTGACGCATGGATGCGCATGCCTACTGTCCGGTCATCCAGGCCGCTAACCTTGGCGAGCGTGACCGGGCAGGGAAACAGTGTCGGAACGCCCTCACCCACTCGATTACCTGCCCTGGCGTGGCTACAGTGTGGCCGGCCGTACCAAAGACTTCGTCCGGCTTGCACTAGGCGACGCCTCCCGGGCGACCCGTGCCACGGCAGGTGGGCGACGGCCAATCGTAGAGCCGGCTGGCGAGCCCCAACGAGAGACGGGACCGCTCAGCCGGTGGACCCTATAGACGACGAGACGGCATGAAGGGCGGGACCCCTAGTCAGCCGGAGAGGCTGCCAGCCGGGTCCCCCCACTCGTGTACTTTAGAACATATTATAGAACCAGGGGGTTGGCCTATAAAACCCCCCGAGCTCCCAATGCAATGGGGACGGACGATCATTCGCATACACCCCCATAGAACTCTCCTCTCATATTGTCTCTAGCAATGGAGGAAGACGAGTCGGCTGCTCCTTCTTCCTCCTCTAGACACAGCTCTAGGAGTATCCTTGTAAACACAACCATCCATCCAACTAGACCAAGAAGGACTAGGGGTATTACCTCCCACGGAGGGCCCTGAACCTGGGTACGTTGTGTGCCACCACCGCTTGTGCCCAATCTCGCACTCGGAGCCCGTCGGCGTCCTCCGGCCCCAACCACCTACTATAAGCCTACCTATGGCATCTATCGTGAGAAAAGGATGACACTAGTGTCACTACAGGTATCCCATGCAAGACGTACATCAAGTGTTGTCATACCAATATGCTCAATCCAACATAATGAGATCTTAAAGTGGTCAATTCATCACAACTAGATGGTAAGGGAAATACATCATATGATCCGATTGTATTAACAAGCCCGTCATACATCAAGATCGTGTCATCCGAGAGAGAGAGAGAGAGAGATTGAACACATAGCTACTGGTAGATACCCTCACCCCCGAGGGTGAACTACTCCCTCCTCATCATGGAGACCATAGGGATGATGAAGATGGCCACCGGTGATGCTTTTCCCTCTCCGCCAGGGTACTGGAATCACTTCAGATTGGTTTTTTGGTGATACAGAGAGTTGCGGCGGTGGAACGGAAGGTCTCTCTTTTTTTCTGGGGTTTATGGGATTTATAGGATTTTCAGTGTTGGAATCACGCGCAACGGAGCTACTAGGGGCCCACAAGCTATCTGGTCGTGCCCTAGGGGCACGGCCAGATGTGTGGTCGCCCCCTGGCACACCCCCTCTGGTGGTTTTTCACTCCAGTATTTCTTATTCCCTCTAGAAAAAATCATAAAAAAGTTTCGTGTGATTCCGAGAACTTCGATTTTCTGCACAAAAACAACACCACGGTAATTCTGCTGAAAACAGCGTCAGTCCAGGTTATTTCTAAATAAATCATATAAAGTGCATCAAAACCATATAAAAGTATTGTAAGCATAGGTGAATATGGCATGAATACTTCATAAATTATAGATACGTTGGAGACGTATCAACATCCGCAAGCTTAATTCCTGCTCATCCTCGAGTAGGTAAATGATAAAAGAAATAATTTATGAAGTGTGAATGCTAGCATGATGTATAATAGTGATCAAGGATATTTTCAGCCATTTTTTAACATCATAACCAGCAAGAATTTCTCATAAAGCTTCTCATGATCAAGTAGCAAATTATTCACATGTTAAAAGTATAGACCATAAACTTTCTTGAAAAATAGCAAACTATGTTTTCAGTCATCAAACAATTGCAATTCGTCTTATTTTCAGCAAGCGTCTATGACAGAACTTTGGTTCAGAAAATTCCATATACTCAACTATCAATAAGTCTTCAATGATTGCTGACACTCAAAGCATATTTCTAAAACAAACAGTTTCAGTCAAACACAAGGAAGATAGGGGCTTAAAGTTTTGCCTCCCAACTCATTTATCTTGGGGATAATGTCAACAAATAATGAATCATGATCACCTATATTCAATTGTATATATTTGTTTGGATCATTTCCCCACCACAAGATGCTTGCCGACTAAGGAATTAATAGATTGGAATAAGAAGTTGACTCGACATGAAAAGTAAAAGATAGGCCCTTCGCAGAGGGAAGCAGAGGTTGCCATGCGCTTTTTATTTTTGGATGCGTAATTTCTTAATGAAAAGGAATGTCACTTTATATTTCCCCTTGTGATGGAAACCTTTATTGTGCAGTCCGTCGCTTTTATTTTATTCACCATCTCCAAGTTCGTACAAAGCTTATTTTTCCTTCCAATAAAAGATAATATATATTTAGGAGCAATTTTTATTGCTTTTTTTGCACCGATGACAACTTGCTTGAAGTATCTTATTCAATCCATAGGTAGATATGGTGGGCTCTCATGGCAAAATAAACTTGGTTCAAGGGTTTGGATGCACAAGTACTATCTCTACTTAGTGCGAAGTTGGCTAGCAAAAGGTTCTAAACAAGCACCACATGTTAGAGGATCCATGATAATATAACTGCTATGTGAATATAAACAACAATAACCATTAAGTTGTATTCCTTGTCCAACGTCAACTAGTTGATCAAGTTTGAAAATAATTAATGAGGCTCGCAATCATAGAAGATGTCCAAGATAATATATCTATATGTGAAACCTCTCTTCCTTCAATGTTCTTTCATGAATCGTTTAGATGACCAATGTTATGTTTCCTAACTTCCAATAAATTTTACCACTTATACTCCTAGTATGTGAAGTCACTACTCCCCATGCAAGAAGCATATGAAGCAAATATATAATTTCACATTTATGATATTCAATTCGTTCAATGTTTTGCTCTTAGGATATAAGTGAAGCACAAGACTAAACATCAAACTACTCTCAAAAGATATAAGTGAAGATCAATGAGTAGTCAAACAATTAAGTAGATATGTGAGGACTCTCTCTCTCAGTAAAGATTTTTCAGATCTTGATATTTTATTCAAACATCAAACAAAACAAAAATTACACTCCAATAATAGCACATATCATGTGAACGAATAAAAATTTAGGCTCAACATAGGCTAACCGATAGTTGACGAAGAGAGATGGGATGTGTAACATCCCCGAGCTTAGATGCTTGAGACTTCTTATTGTCTTGGGGTGCCTTGGGCATCCCCAAGCTTGATCTTTTGTATCTCATTCAATTCTCTCATGTCCCGGTTTCACCTATGTCTCAAAAACTTCATCCACACAAAACTTCAAAAGAACTCGTGAGATAGGTTAATACACATAAGAATAAATCAACACTTCATGTACATCCAAGACAAGTTGCATAATAATTTTCAAACATTAGGTACTATATACTATCATTTCCAAAATTTATATCTACCAATATAAGTCATGAAAACTATAGGAGAAGTAGATAACAAAACTATGACAGCAATCTGTCTAAACAGGACAATCTGTAGCAATCTATTAAACCAGTGTACTTATGTAACTCAAAACATTATTAAAATTTATTACATTCTAAATAATTTATAAGAAAACACTGTGTAACAATTTCATAAACTTTTCACGTTCCAGTAAAATATGAAAATTCAAAAACTACAGGAAAAGTTTTCTGTTTTTATACAGCACATAGCAAAACATGCAATGCAAGCGTCCTAATGCAATTCTTGGAACTTTTTATTGAAAAAAAATATTATAAATATAATCTAACATATAAAAACAAATTATAATGATGCTCCAAGAGAAACACATATCATGTGACGAATAAAAATATAGCTCCAAATAAGATGTACCGATAATGTTGGAGACGAAAGAGGGGATGCCTTCCGGGGCTTCACCAAACTTAGACGTTTGAGTCTTCCTTGGATATTACCTTGGGGGTATCTAGGGAATACCAAAGATTAGTTACTTTCTTCTCATTATTCACCTCATATCGGTATCTCACCCAAAACTTGAAAAATTCAATCACACAAAACTTAACGGAACTTCGTGAGATGGGTTAGTATGGTAAATATAGACCATTCACTTAGGTACTCTAAACACAAGATTCATAATTGTTATCACATAATTACTAATTTATTACATCATTCTCAAAATTTAATCACCAAATATAATCTATGGAAACACTTGAAACAAGTAAACTATGCATGCAAAACACAATTTGTCAAAAACACAACAGTCTGTAAAGATCTGAATGATCACCATACTTCCCTGACTCTAAAAATTCTGAAAAATTATTAAATCTCAAGGAATTTGCATATAAATGTTTTGTAAAAATTCCAGAATTTTTTTACACTCGAGTAAAATCAGATAACTCATATATTGGATTCAAAACTTTCTGTTTATGCACAGAATCAAACAAGCAAGTATCCACACTATCCCAAAGGCTTTACTTGGCACTTTATTGAAATAAAAGACACAAAACATGATTAATACAGTAGCTTAATCATGTGAACATATAAAAACAGAAATTAAAAGTGTTTGGTTGCCTCCGAACAAGCGCTTTTCTTTAATGCCTTTTAGCTAGGCATGATGATTTCAATGATGCTCACATAAAAAGTAGTAATTGAAACATGCAAGAGAACATCATCAATCACATGGCAAGAACATTTAAGCCTAACCCACTTCCTATGCATAGGTATTTTGTGATAAAACAATTTGTCGGAGCAAGAACCAACTAGTATAGGACGGCAAAACAAGTGCAACTTCGAAACTTTAAACACATGGAGAGGAAACTTGATATTATTGCAATTCCTACAAGCATATGTTCCTCCCTCATAATAATTTTCAGTAGCATCATGAAGGAATTCAACAATATAACTATCTTATAAAACATTCTTTTCATGATCTACAAGCATAGAAAATTTATTACTCTCTACATAAGCATTTTTCGTCTCATCCATTGTAGTGGGAGCAAACTCAACAAAATAACAATCATGAGACAATTGATTGACATAACCACATTGAATACTAAAATCATGATAACAAGTATCATGGTTACTATCACTCTTTATATCATACATGTCATCATCATAATCATCATAGGTAGGAGGCATGCAATCATCATAATAGTTTTGCTCATCAAAACATGAGGGACTAAAAATATCATATTCATCAAACATAGCATCCCCAAGCTTGTGGCTTTGCATATCAATAGCATCATGGATATTTAGAGAATTCATACTAACAACATTGCAACCATGATTATCATTCAAGGAATTCTCATTAATCACTTTGTAAATTTCTTCTAGCATTTGATCATAATTTTTAGATTCATGATTTTCAAGCAAGACCTCATAAAGATAATCTAGTGCACTCTCACTAGCAACTAGTTCAACATAATCGGGTCTTGTGAAAAGATTAGTAAGTGGATGAGGATCCATTTATCTAAAAAATATATAAAACCAAACTAGTGAAAAACAAGAAACTAAAAGATTTAATTGCAAGATCTAAAGACATACCTTCAAGCACTCACCTCACCGACAACGATGCCAGAAAATAGCTTGATGTCTACTACAAAACTTTATTCTTGTAGACTCTTGTTGGACCTCCAAGCGCAGATTTTTTTTAGGACAGTTGAAATTTTCCCTCAAGTGTATAACCTAAGGTTTATCAATCCGTGGGAGCTGCAGGATGAAGATGGTCTCTCTCAAGCAACCCTGCAATCAAATACAAGAAATCTCTTGTGTCCCCAACACACCCAATACAATGGTAAATTGTATAGGTGCACTAGTTCGGCGAAGAGATGGTGATACAAGTGCAATATGGATGGTAGATGTGGATTTTTGTAATCTGAAAATATAAAAACAGCAAGGTAACAAGTGGGAAACAGCGAGCAAAACATTGTATTAATGCTTCGAAATAAGGCCTATGGTACATATTTTCACTAATGCAATCTCTCAACAATGCTAACATAGTTGAATCATATGATCATCCCTTAACGTCCAACAAAGAATAACTCCGAAGTTCCTATCTAGCGGAGAGCAATAAGATGAAATTGGTGTAGGTGGTAGAACCACCTCAAAGTTATTCTTTCCGATCGATCTATTCAAGAGTTCATACTAAGATAACACCAATGATACATATCAATTGACCCTAATGTCACCTAGATACTCCAATGTCACCTCAAGTATCCGTGGGTAAATTATGCTACATGCATCAAACAATTTCAGAGCAATCATATTCAATCCAACACAAAGAACTTCCAAGGAGCACCCCAAGATTTCTATCGGAGAACATGGTATGAAAACGTGCAATCAACCCCTATGCATAGATCCCAAGGTCACCAGAATCCACAAGTTGATGCGTCAACATATATCAAGTGAATCAATAGAATACCCCAATGTCACTATGGGTATACCACGCAAGACATACGTCAAGTGTTGTCATATCAATATGCTCAATCCAACATAACGAGATCTTAAAGTGAAAGACTCAATTCATCACAAATAGATGGTAAGGAAAATATATCATATGATCCGACTATATTAACAAGCATGTGATACATCAAGATCGTGTCATCTCAAGAACACGGGAGAGAGAGAGAGAGAGAGAGAGATGGAACACATAGCTGCTGGTACATACCCTCGGCCCCGAGGGTGAACTACTCCCTCCTCATCATGGAGACCATAGGGATGATGAAGATGGCCACCGGTCATGGTTTTCCCTCTCCGGCACGGTACTAGAATCGCTCCAGATTGGTTTTTCACCGATACACAGAGTTGCAGCGGCGGAGCGGAAGGTCCCTCTTTTTTCTGGGGTTTCTGGGATTTATAAGATTTTTCAGCATTCGAATCACACGCAACGGAGCTACGTGGGCCCCACAAGCTATCTGGCCGCGCCCTAGGGGGTGCCGCTAGATCTGTGGTGGCCTCCTGGCACACCCCCTCCGGTGGTTCTTTGCACCATTATTTCTTATTTGCTCCAGAAAATATCATAAAAAAGTTTCTGGCGATTCGGGAACTTTCATTTTCAACACAAAAACAACACCACGATAATTCTTCTAAAAACAGCATCAGGCCGGGTTAGTTCTAAATAAATCATATAAAGTGCATCAAAACCATACAAAAGTATTGTAAACATAGGTGAATATGGCATGAATACTTCACAAATTATAGATACGTTGGAGACATATCAGGAGCATGTTCTCAATTTCAAGGGCTCGATCAAGGGTCATCGAGTGCTCAGCCGCAACAGGGAGCACACGCATTTGAGACTGATGGCCGAGTACTTTGCCCCAAATGCACTATTCTTTAACCATTTTCGTCGGTGTTTTCATATGCGCAGGATTGTCTTCGATCCTTTGTACCATGGCGTCTAGTCATATGATGACTACTTCATCCTGAAGAAGGCCTTCATGGGAACAATTGGATTCTCTAGTTACCAAAAGTGCATGGCCGCACTCTGGACGCTTTCATATGGTATGGCTATTGATTCATGGGACGAGTACCTACAGATGTTTGAGAGCACCTGCGGAGATTCCATGGTTAGGTTTGCAACTGCGGCGGTTGAGGTGTTCGAACCTCAATACCCTGGGAAAGCCAGCTATGACAAGCACTGAGAGGATCCTGGCAATCTCAGAAGCAAGAGGGTGGCCAGGTTTACTTGGATATCTTGACTGCATGCATTGGAAATAGAAGAACTACCCCAAGGTTTTGCAAGGACAATCACTAGTAGAAACTAGGGCATCGGTTCGGGCCGGCCAGCCCATTAGTCCCGGTTCAGTCACGAACTGGGACCAATGGGGGCAACGGTCCCAGTTCGTGAGGCCAGGGGGTCGGGCGGACCACGTGGGGCATTGGTCCCGGTTCGTCTGGCCCCTTTGGTCCCGGTTCCAGACACGAACCGGTATCAATGGGCCTCGCTCCTAACCCACAACCACTGGTCCCGGTCCGTGGCTGGAACCGGGACCAAATGGGGGTCCTTTAGTCCCGGTTCCAGCCACGAACCAGGACCAATGAGATGCCTATATATACCCCCTCGCCGGCGAGCAGAGCACTCCACACACTCTTCTGTTTTTTTGCCGGCGAGGGAAGACATTTGTGGTGCTCTAGCTCACCTCCTATGCACATGAGGTGTTTGATGAAATGCCCAAGCCAAACTTAAGCTTTCTCCTCTCGAAGCTCCTTGTCCAAACTTCATTTTCGTCAAGATTTGTCTAGGTTTGGCGGTCCGTCCTGTCCCGTCCACGTCTTGAAACCGCCGTCGATCGCCCGCGCGTGGTGAGCCTCTTGATCTTATCTTCTTGCTAAAAGAAAATATACTTACTCGTATGATTTTCTTACTTTTATTATTGTTTGTTATTATATAGTGTCATGGTTATGGTATCCGCCGATGTCGGCCCTCGTCCAGTCTATGATTCAGATGTGGTATATTATCTCTTATATAAATATTTCACACATCTAATGTCTATGACAATTAATTATGCCACCAACTTGACGTAGATGTTTTTATCTATAGGAAGTAGTTGAACCAGAAATTCCAACCGACTATGCAATTCTACTCGACAAGTTAACTAAAGCTGAAAAAGAAATCGATCATTTGAAAGAAAAATTGAAAAGAACTGAAGATGACAAGATGGGATTGGAGTTGCATGTTGCCGATGTCGTCGCTGATCACAAGACCAAGATGGATGCAATGTGCTTGAAGCTTAGAAAGATTAGAAAATATGCCATTCATACTGAGGCTTGGTATCATTATGCCGTTGGATCAATTGGTACCTTAGTAGCGGTTATGATTGCATTTGTTGTTGCATTTAAATTTTTTACATAGTTTCGGTGTATGTTTTAATTAGATGCTCTAGAGACCTATATGTTGTTCAATAATGACAGCTATGTATGAACTGTACGTATTTATTTTGGTCATTATTGTACTTTGGCTTTAATGTGATGATGGATTTCTAATAATTTGGTCACTTCTATATTCATGATATGTTGTAATGGTTTCTAATACACTTTATTATATAACGCACGCAGATGAACCGACAATGGATGTACGGTAACCGACGCACCTCCGAGTATATTAAGGGCCTGCATAATTTTCTCCAAGTGGCTAAGGCAAACAAGCAGAATGATTTTATGCCTTGTCCATGTACTGTCTGTGAGAATATGAAGTCTTTCTCCAACTCTAAAACCCTTCACTTCCACCTGCTTCAGCAGGGTTTTATGCCACACTATAATGTTTGGACCAAGCACGGAGAAAGAGGGGTTATGATGGAAGACAACAAAGAAGAAGAGGATGATGACAACTACCCTCCCCCTGAATACGGTGATGCTGCAATGGGGGAAGCTGAAGATCAAGAGGAACTAGACGATGTGCCGATGATGATCTTCGCCGGGTCATTGTTGATGCACAGAAAGAATGTGAAACTGAAAGGGAGAAGTTGAAGTTCGTTCGCATGTTAGAGGATCACAAAAAAGGGTTGTACCCAAACTGCGAAGATGACAACAAAAAGCTCGGTACCACACTGGAATTGCTGCAATGGAAGGCAGACAATGGTTTATCTAACAAGGGATTTAGTTCGCTACTGAAAATAATGAAGAAGAAGCTTCCAAAGGATAACGAATTGCCCGACAGTACGTACGCAGGAAAGAAGGTTCTATGCCCTCTAGGATTGGAGGTTCAAAAGATACATGCATGCCCTAAAGACTTCATCCTCTACCGTGGTGAGTATGAGGAACGGAACGCATGCCCGGTATGCGGTGCATTGTGGTATAAGATCAGAAGAGATGACCCTGGTGATGTTGAGGGCCAGCGCACTGGGAAGAGGGTTCCTTCCAAGGTGATGTGGTATGCTCCTATAATACCATGGTTGAAACGTCTATTCAGAAACAAAAAAGCATGCTGAGTTGATGCAATGGCACAAAAAAGACCGTAAGAAAGACAGGAAGTTGAGAGCACCCGCTGACGGGTCGCAGTGGAGAAAGATGAAGAGAAAGTGGAGCGACTTTACAGGTGACCCGAGGAACGTATGGTTTGGTTTAAGTGCAGATGGCGTTAATCCTTTTGGGGAGCAGAGCAGCCAGCATAGCACATGGCATGTGACTCTATGTATGTATAACCTTCCTCCTTGCTTGTGCATGAAGCGGAAGTTCATTATGATGCCAGTGCTCATCCAAGGCCCTAAGCAACCCGGCAATGACATTGATGTGTACCTAAGTCCATTAGTTGATGAACTTTTACAGATGTGGAATGGAAGAGGTGTACGTGTGTGGGATGAGAACGAAAAGGAGGATTTTGACCTACATGAGTTACTGTTTGTAACCATCAATGATTGGCCTGCTCTCAGTAACCTTTCAGGACAGACAAACAAGGGATACCACACATGAACACACTATTTAGATGACACCGACAGTATATATTTGGACAAATGCAGGAAGAATGTGTACCTGGGACATCGTCGATTTCTTCCGACCAACCATCAATGTCGAAAGAAAGGAAAGCATTTCAAAGGTGAGGCAGATCAACGAAACAAGCCCGCCCTCCGTACTAGTGATCACATACTTGATATGGTCAATGATTTACAAGTAATATTTGTAAAGGGTCCTGGCGGACTATCTGTTCCAAATGACGCTGACAAACGCGCACCCATGTGGAAGAAGAAATCTATATTTTGGGACCTACCCTATTGGAAAGACCTAGAGGTCCGCTCTGCAATCGACGTGATGCATGTGACGAAGAACCATGCGTGAACCTGCTAGGCTTCTTGGGAGTGTATGGCATGACAAAAGATACATCGAAGGCACGGGAGGAACATCAACGTGTGCATGAAAAAGACGGCATGCATCCAAAGCAGTATGAAGGTCCTGCCAGCTATGCTCTTACCAAAGAAGAGAAGGAAATCTTATTTGAATGTCTGCTGAGTATGAAGGTCCCGTCTGGTTTCTTGTCAAATATAAAGGGAATAATAAATATGGCAGAGAAAAAGTTCCAGAACCTAAAGTCTCATGACTACCACATGATTATGACGCAACTACTGTCGATTGAACTAAGGGGGCTTCTACCGGAAAATGTTCGATTAGCCATTGTGAAGCTATGTTCATTCCTCAATGCAATCTCTCAGAAGGTGATCGATCCAGAAATCCTGCCAAGGTTAAGAAGTGATTTGGTGCAATGTCTTGTTAGTTTTGAGCTGGTGTTCCCACCGTCCTTCATCAATATCATGACGCACGTCCTAGTTCATCTAGTCGACGAGATTGCTGTTCTGGGCCCTGTATTTCTACACAATATGTTCCCCTTTGAGAGGTTCATGGGAGTCTTAAAGAAATATGTTCGTAACCATGCTAGGCGAGAAGCAAGCATCTCCATGGGCCATCAAACAGAGGATGTCATTGGGTTTTGTGTTGACTTCATTCCTGACCTTAAGAAGATTGGTCTCCCTCAATCGCGGTATGAGGGGAGACTGACCGGAAAAGGCACGCTAGGAGCGCACTCAATAATATGTAGGGACGGGCATTCTTGGTCTCAAGCACACTACACAGTTCTACAGAATTCCACCTTGGTGACCTCCTATGTCGATGAACACAAGATATTCTGCGCTCCAAACACCCGGAGCAGTGTGACGACTGGATTACATATGAACACATCAGGACTTTCGGCAGTTGGTTGCAAACACGTCTCATGGGTGACAACACTGTTTCTGATGAGTTCTACTTGTTGGCCAGGGGACCATCTTCGACTGTATTGACTTACAAAGGGTACGAGATAAATGGGAATACATTTTACGCGATCGCCCAAGATGAAAAGAGCACCAACCAAAACAGCGGTGTCCGCTTTGATGCAGCAACCAAGAGGGTAAAGGACACATATTATGGTTACATAGTGGACATATGGGAACTTGACTATGGACATGATTTCAAGGTCCCTTTGTTTCAATGCAAATGGGTCAATCTGTCAAGAGGCGGGGTATAGGAAGACCCACAGTACGGAATGACAACAGTGGATCTGAACAATCTTGGATACACAGACGAACCATTTGTCCTAGCCAATGATGTGGCACAGATTTTCTATGTGAAGGACATGTCTACCATACCGAGAAAAAGAAAAGATAAGGAAGTGAATACATCATACGATGAGCCAAAACGCCACATAGTTCTTTCAAGAAAAAGAGACATCATGGGATTGGAGGGCAAGACAGACATGTCTGAAGATTATGAAAAGTTTCATGAAATTTCTCCCTTCAAAGTCAAGACTGGCCCAAGCACCCTATTAAACGATGAAAATTGTCCATGGTTACGGCGCAATAAGCAAAGGGCACACGCGAAGAAAAATTGAGGACTTTAGCTCCACAACTATATCATTGCAGTGACATGTGAAGAAATGAAATGCCTTTTGTAACACATGAGTTTTCGTCCGAAACCCTAATACTTCGAAAGAGATTCTCTGTTTTGTACACGAAGTGCATCCATTTTTTACCGTAACCCTCTCAACTTTATATGACATGCTATATGGGTGAAATGATGATACCATGCCAACTTTCAACCTTTTCAGAGTTTATTTGAAGTACTTTTCAATTTCAGGGTCATTTAGCTCAAAAAAAATCAATAAGTGCATGAAAAATACCAAATGAGTCAGAAAGGGTTGAAAATTGATGATGTGGCTTTGAATGGTGCATTTTGAACACACAAACATTTTTGGAGTTCAAATGAGTTCAAAAAAATGAAATCCCATCATAACAGATGAGTTGTTCAAAACCGTGATACTTCGAAATAGATTGTCCATTTTGTACACGAAGTGCATCCAGTTTCTGTCGTACCCCACTCAACTTTTTAGCACATGCTATGTGGGTGAAATGATGATATCATGCCAACTTTCAACCTTTTCAGAGTTTTTTTGAAGTGCTTTTTAATTTCTTTCAAAACATCGTAGGAGTGGAGTTCAAAAAAGAATCAGCTAAAAAGCTTTTATAAACCTCTAGTATTTTTGAAACAATAATTATATAAAATTATGCAACTAAAATTATCAAAGTATTTTTTGTTCAAAACATTAATAGCAAAAGGAATTTAATGATAAAACACACTGGAAATAAATAAAGCAAGAAACAAAACAAAATAATGGAAATTATGCAACTAAAATTATCAAAGTATTTATTTGTTAAAAAGAATGAACTAAAATAACAGAAGAAAAATAATGGGAAAAAATTAAAACAATAAATAAAACAAAAAACAGTTTTTTTTTAAAAATGCCGCCTACTAGGCCACCACGGCCTGAATACGAGTAGAAACCCAACAGCTAGTTAGGCCAGGATTCAGGCCCGCAGAAGGACCAGTAGGCCCACAGGCAGAGGAGAGTGCAATTAGGCCCGTAAGCCTGCAACTGAGAGGAGCTCGAGAGGGTTGGCGCGGCAGCGCTTATAAACCACTCTCGAACCCTCTCGGCTAGCGAGGTGGGACTAAACATTTGTCCCCGAGCAGCACCACCTTTTGGTCCCGGTTGGTGGCACCAATTGGGACCGATGCCCCCCTTTAGTCCTGGTTGTTGCCACCAACCGGGACCAATGCATCCCTTTAGTCCCGGTTGGTGTCACCAACCGGGACCAATGGTCTCTGCTTCCCGCCCATTGGGCTGCCGAAAAGAGACCTTTGGTCCCGGTTGGTGCCACCAACCGGGACTAAAGGGGGCATTGGTCCCGGTTGGTGCCACCAACCGGGACCAATGCTCTGTGTATATAAGCGACAGTTTTGATATTTTTTTCAGATTTCATCTAGCACTTGCCCCCGACGACGTCGAGCACATCGACGCCGCCAGGCTGCCCGAGCTCGCCGTCGACGCCCTCTGCCTTGACGCCCCCTGCCCCGACGCGCCGCCCTACCCTGATGCGCCGCCCTGCCCCGACGCTAGCGCCGCTCCCCGACGCCGCCCCACGCCACAGCCCTGCCCTGATGATGCCGCCCCTCCTCCCCGTTCAGTCTGGCCGGCCCCCTTTCCTCCCCTGTCCGAGTTTGCTAATTTAATTTGACGATATATAGATGATAGATGATATATGATTGTTAGATGATGATGTTGATGATAGCTGATGATGTTGATGATAGATGATGTATGCTTTTTTTGTTCATATAATTTTTTATAGCATTTATTGTCCATGTATATATGTGTGTGTATATAGATGGATGGATGGATGGATGTATATATATAGAAAATTATCATATGATATAAAAAAATATCGTAGCTTCCTGTTTTTTCCATGGATGTATGCTAAAGAAAATTATGAAAGAGTTTATGGGAGGTTTTTGTCAAAAGGTTCAATGATTTGTCAAGGCAAAAAATTGAACTAATTAAGGTATCCCATGTTTTTGTATATATGATATATGTATTTTGTTGGCACCTAGAAGTGTTGTCGAGGCCACCCCAAACCCTAGAAGTGTTGTCGAGGCCACCCCAAACCCTAGAAGCGTTGTCGAGGCCACCCCAAACCCTAGAAGCGTTGTCGAGGCCACCCAAATTTACCAAGTTAAATGAAGAAAACTCTGGTAACATAGATTTATCAAGTTAATTGTCATGTTGTAATATTTGCAGAAACTATGGATCCAAGAGACGAAGAACAAGAACAGTTGTTGGGGGACATAATCCACGGCGGACGTGATGTCTTGTCGTATCTCAACGACACCAATGGTCTGGAAGGAGAGGGTTATGACGGCTCTGGTGATCGAACAATGGAGGAGGAAGGACATGATCATGATGGCTTCGGTGACCGAATGTCGGAGGAAGAAGGAGACCATGATGACGGCTCCGATGGCCGATCGGAGGAGGGAGCTGTTGCAAAGTCCGGCAAGGTATATATATTAATTAAGCCTATGCTGACTCTAGATAATTGATGCATTAATTGTTTTGGTACGTACATATATTAATTAACTCTTCTTTCTTCTATTATATCCCTCCGGATCGAGCCAAACTTTGGTAACGAGACGAGGCCCGAAGAAGAGGTTGCGCAAGGATGAAAAGTTCACGATCACAGTACTCGCGGACGATGGCCATCCGATTGAACCCAAGCGGACCAAGAACGCATTTTCTGCTCAGTGCGGAGTTATTGTTAGGGACAACATCCCGATCAGCATCAAGCAATGGAATAAGCCTAAGGACGGCACCCCTGATGGTGATTATGTCACTGATAGACAGAAAGAAGATCTTTGGACCATGCTGAAGGCAAATTTCACCCTACCGCTAGAGGAGGATCCGAATAAGCCAGTTATAGAGCCACGGGTCAAGGCGTGTGCTCTTAAGAAGATGGCAGATCTATTCAGGAGGTGGAAGAATGAGTTGAAATCAAAGTTTGTCGACAAAGGGAAGACTCCAACATTCGTCGGCCGATATGAGAAGATAGGAGATTACTGGCCCGCATTTTGTGGCCTACAAGACATCAGAGTAGAGTAAGAAGATGTCAGAGACAAACAAGAACAATGCTGCAAAGAAGCAGTTTCACCATCACACGGGGTCAGGTGGCTACCTTAAAGCCCGGTCGTTGTGGGACAAAGCTGAGAATGACCTGATTGCTAAAGGGGTCGTACCACAGACATCAAACTGGCCAGACCATTCAAGGACTTGGTTCTTCGGGGTTGGGGGAACTATGGACCCTGAAACAGGGAAGTGCCATTGGACAGACGAGCAACTTGCAATACCCATGAACAAGCTTCAGAACTATATCACCGCAGCGCAGGAAGGGACATTCATTCCTGACAGAGGGAAGGACGAGCTGACTGAGGCCCTAGGGAATGCTGAGCACCCTGGACGAACACGAGGCACAGCAGGCTCCGTTTCGTGGAAGGTTGGGTTTCCCGACGCAGGCGGTTACAAAAGCCGGGAGAGAAAGAGGAAAGCGGAGCTGAGCGAAATTTAGAAGCTCAATGCAAGACTACAAAAGCTAGAGGAAGCTGAGAGCCAGCGAGATGCCGGCCAACCATCACAGCGGCATGAAGCTACCCCAGAAGCTACTACCCCACCATCTCAGTGGAGAAGCAGCGTCGCTTCCACGGAGCCCGTTCAGCCCGACTTCACGTCTCCTAGCTACCCCGTGGATACTATCACGGAGGCTCAACATTGCGAGCTTATGACGAAATACCGGAACCTCACTTTCAAGGCGGCTGTCGGCTCTGTTGCACCTCCTCAACCTAACGGAACTTTTCACTGTCGTCTGATTCCACATGGCTATGCTGTTGTGATGGTGGATGAAGTAATGCCGGAATTTGAGGAGCTCGAGCTTGACCACTGTACAGGTGAAGGAGAGAATAAGCTGGTTCGTGCCCTGAGGAGTACATGTCTATGGCAGAAGAAGTACATCAAGCTTCCAAAGTGGACGCCTTCGCCTCCTCCTTCTCCTCAGGCGAATCAGGGCACACCGCCTCCTTCTCCGGATCCTCGGGTGAATCAGGGCACACCGCCTCCTTCTCCGGCTCCTCCGGCGCGTGGGGGCACTCCGCCTCCTCCTTCGCCTACTCCGGCACGTCGGAGCAGTACGCCTCCTCCTCAGCCTCATCGGCAACGGCGGAAGACAGGCGCCGCCGATATGGCTCCTCCGACGCCTAGTAAGCAACGACGGAAGGGAGCCGCCGCCGCTCCGGCGGCTAGCAGTACAAGCATAGGCAGCAGGGGATACACATACGGTCCATCTCTCAAGCCTGTGGAAAAGTTACCATATGAGAGGACAGAGTCTAAAAACAAGGAGATAAGTCAGGACGAAGTGAGGGACCATTTTGCAAACAAAACTCCAGCTCTGAAGGAGAAGATAGATCCGGTGAAAGCGATGCGCACTATTGATGCCCTGAAGCGACCACCACTGCCTCCGCCGGATTCAACTACGAACGCTATATTAAAAAGGAATATCAAGATGCACGGCGGTCGGGAAGTACTTCTAGTGATGCAAAGTTAGCAAAACTAAGAAGTGGGAAAAAATTCCACAGCTCGGCGAACAGGCGAACCAATCGTGCCCCCCGCTCAAGGTTTCTAGCGATATCGTTGCTAATCATCCAGGGATGGTCCCTGGTACCAAACGTGATGATTACCTGAGCGATGATGTACTGTTTGAGAAGTTGGACGTGGACGAATTCAAATACTGGTACGGGCATCCTCTCGTCAAACCCGATCGTCCTCCTCTAACAACGATGATGCGAAGATTCCATGAATGGTACATGCAAAGCTGCCGCGAGTCTGGGATGGATTCTTTGGTACTGTCAGTTAAAGAGGAGCACGACCTCGTTGGAATTGATATGTTGAATATTGAATTTGAGGAGATATGGCAGTTATACAATCAGAAGGCCATCGACAAAACAATCGTGACTTGCTACTGTCTGTAAGTACTACTTCTGTAATTAAGTCTCTCTATGTATATAGCTCAGCTCTTTCATTGCATGTATATATAATTATCCTCACTACTATATTATGCAGATTGAAGATCGTCGAATGCAGAAAAGCACAAATCTATGACATTGGGTTCATTAACCCAAATGTCATACATGAGCATAATATAAAACATTGGCCCACAGAAACCAAGGAGAACTTGCTACAATCGTTGCTTAAAAATCAAAACAAAGGGACAATACTCTTTCCTTACAACTTCAAGTGAGTGTTACTGTCTTGTGTATATTCGGTTTCCCTTATTACTCGAGGTTTATAGTAATGTAATTAATGAGTTATGCATGCGTGCGCAGTTTTCACTTTATTCTGCTAGAGATTCATCTTGGGCGGGGAGTAGTAATCGTCTTAGACTCGAAACGAAAAGATCCCCAGAATTATGCGGACATGACTAAAATTCTCCAGAAGTAAGTTCAATCGATCATTATCGCATCATATCGGCAACTTTAGTTTGTTCATTTCCTGGTATCAAGTAATTATTTTCTTTGTCTGGCAGGGTTTGGAAAGATTTCACAACAACTATTCCGGCACTGCCGAAGGAGCTACGATTTACACACCCAAAGTAAGTACTACTAGCTAGTTCCGCGCATCTCCCATTGATTCTAGTTTCATCACCATTTATCATGCTTGATTATCAGTTTGATTGAACTCTATTTCTCGTAAAGTGCTTGTGGCAGGAAGACGGGACTAGTGAATATCAGGGTCATGTTAAGAATCACATCATCATTCTTGAAGCAGTTGCGTCACATGATCTTTGGATCTGGCACGCTTTCTCTGGCATGCCCGAGTCTTACAATGACATCAATCTGCTACAATGATCGACGTTGTTTGCGAGGCTGACTGAAGGAAAAGCTCCTCCTTGCCACTCTACTGTCAATGGGCATGAGTAAAACATGTGTTATTATCTAGTTGACGGTATCTATCCTTTATGGACTACCTTTGTCATCACCATCTCTAATCCAAAAGGCCAAGAAAAGTCTCACTTTGTCCAAAGAAAAGAAGCACCTAGAAAGGATGTCGAGGGGGCATTTGGAGTTTTGCAAGCACGTTTTGCAGTTGTTCGTGGACCTGCAAAAAAATGGGATCCGGAGACCTTGTGGGAGGTGATGACATTTTGTGTGATCATGCACAAAATGATCCTCAAGGATGAGGGTGAAATGCTTTCGCATGTCTTAAATTTCAGAACATGGGTGGTCCTATCCATCTTCTGGAATAGAATCCGATCACATTTGAAGAGTTTATTCAAATGCATCAACAAATTCGACATCGACCAACTCACGAGCAGTTGAAGAAAGATTTGATTGAGCAAACAGTGGTCGTTGAAAGGGGAGGACAATGTTGAGATGTAATATCTGACTTTTTAAAATTTGAACTAGTGTTGCATGGGACTATTTTAATGTATGTACCCTTTGCATGCAGCTGTTTGATTGTCCGGACTTAAAAAAACAAGGAAAGCCGGATATATACGGCTACAGTTGGATAGTGTCCTCTAGCATTCGTGTTCGTGGACTGCTTTCCTCCCCCTGTCCGCGGACGGATGCGGGAGAAAAATTGCAGATTTCCATTGGAGATGCCCTTAGTCCCATCAAAATTGCCAAGTCAATTGCATCTCGTAAACCTTAAGTAAAAGTACGTTAACATAGCATTGCTTGTTAATCGATGGGCTAACCATTTTTTGACACATCCATATATACATGGTAAGAGCATTTCTAGCAGACCCCTTAAAACGGGGTAAACCATAAAAACCCAGTGACCATACGGATTTGGCCCTTTTTGGACCAGATCAGAGCCCGTATAGTCGTCCGGCCCGTAAATGTTTTTATGGTGCCCCATAAATCCGCCCCTCACACTGCAGTATATCTAAAAGTTTGCAACTCGGATAAGGGTCGAAACCCTATCCGCGTGCCGTCACAAATCCCAAATCCACCTCTCGATGTCTCGCCACCCGCGACCTCACTTCCCCTATATCCTCTAGATGTGGTGCGGGATGTGGTCGGCAGGCCGCAGCGCCATCGGTGGCGACGACCCCGAGCGGCAGCGATGCGTCGCCTCCGCCATCATGAGGAAGTACACCAACCACAGCCTAGAGTCACCGTTGTCGTTCCTCCACAGCGAGACGGAGGAGTACGACCGCAGGCACGCGATCCTCCGCCGCAGGCCATCCTCCATCTACTCTGTTGCGAGCAGCTCCTCCACCGGTGGCTCGAGCTCATGGACGCCGCTCGCACTGGTGAAAAGAGAGTGAGAGGAGTGCTGCCGCTCCACGCGGTGAAAAGGGAACCAGGGCGGCGGGGCGGTGGTGTCGTCGGCCCGGAGCATTTTTGAATTGTTGAGCATTTTTGTGTTAAATAAGGGGTTTACAGTTCGCGATGTCGTTAGGATAAGGGTATAAACCCCTTATTTAACACAATTCAACAACCAATTGTTGCACTATAGTTGGTGAGCTAGGCTCAACCTCGGATCTACTCTCTCATTTTTTTAGTCCAATATCTCGATGGAAGGTAAGAATAAATATAAAAATGATTAATAAAAAATCCTTCGGCTGGATAAGGGAAGCATGTAGCCAAGTGAATCAAGGCACCTCCGCATATTAGCTTTGGATGAAGTTAAATTAATAAATTTTGACCAAGTTTATAGAAGACAATATGAACATTTATTATAACAAATATATATGATGTAAAAATATATCAGTGATGAATTTATTGGTATTAATTTAGTATTGTATATGTTAATAGTTTTTTTATAAACTTAGATAAAAATATATCAAGTGATGAAATTTTTGGTATTAATTTAGTATTTTATATGTTAATAGTTTTTTGATGAACTTCATCAAAGTTTAAATGTTTAACTTCACACAAGCTAATATACGGACTAAAGGAAAAGGGAGAGAGTATCATGTTTACCTCGCCCACGTGTTCATTAGTTACCTTCAAAAAGAGAAGTCCGGTTCTCTCTCCAACAAGCTGACTGCTGGCCCTCAAAAATTTGACATGCTTGGTTCCATTATCGGTCAAAAGTCACATGGAAACCGGGGAGAGTATGATGTCAATGTCAAATCATATTGCATAATCTGATCTAAGTGCACTATAAATTTGATACAAAGGATCAACTGCATGTTAATTCTTATATAATTTAAAAACAAGAGTTTCGCAAAAAGGAAAAAAAAAAACAAGCACCTCAGGAGCAGCCGCTAGTTAGTCTTCTTTTTCTTTTGCCGAAAAGGGGAAATAATTCAATGACAGGTGCCACCACGGCATCAGCACCTGAGCACACTAGTTTGTGGATGTCATTGATCTGATAAGAGATGTAATCGATTCTGTAATGTAATGGGGTGATCATTACGGTAAAGGAATGGTGGCAGGTGATCTTGTACCCGTTATTGCATTCCCAAGGAGCAGCAGAATCACTGTGCCACAAATTTTGGCCTGAATTTCACATTTCTGTTTTGCTAAATTGAAGTTTCCGGAGATTTTTTTTTCGTATGTCTGAGTCGGCAGACTAAGTGATCCGATGTCTAGTTCATTGTTGAGATTCGCCCAAGGGTAAAAGGAAATAATAACGGATCATATATGTAGCATCATCGATTTCTGCATGGATTATTTTTTCAAATCCTAAAAAGTGAACTTAAGTAAGTGTAGACACGCCCTTTATATTTTTTACAAGGAAAGGGCGCTGATGATCTAAATGTTCCTTGATGTTTTTCTTCTGATATACACTCTCTAAATGGCTAATGCAGTGTGTGCTTGGGAGGAACTGTAGTTTCTCGACGTTCCTATAGGTGCCAATTAAAGTGCATAGCCTATGTAATTATGATTAACCAAAGCGATGATAGTGGAGATAATGAAGCTAACGAACCAACCATGCATGCATTGCATGCGATCTGTGTACACTTTCGACAGCATCAAGTTGGACACAATCGGTGATGGACCATGGATGGATGGATGGATGGAGGCCACAAGCCCACAACTTTAGATTTTGCTTTACGCGGTGGTGGCTCCAACTACGCAAATTTGGCACATGAAAGAAATGGCACATAATCAAAATCAACATGCCCGGGGTAGCTTGTACTTAGCTAGCATCAGCAATAAGAGTTAGTGGGTGATAATGGCACAATGCAGGCCTTCACCTGAAAGAAATTGGACGAAAATCAACATGTCTAATGTAGTGTGTACAGAGCTAGCACCAGCACTTGCCACTTGGGATTAGTGGGTGATAAGTCATAATGCAGACATTTGTGCTTCGGGCCCGATGCAAATTATTCCCCACAAACAAATAATATGGACTAAAATGCATAGGAAGCTATTGAATTTTGTAAGATAATTTCCTCATCATTTTGTGTTGGTTCGACCGTGTTAATATGGACTAAAAAGCCCTCTGACTTGCTGCATATACCGATAGGTTGGCCGACACAGGATGGCATACAATCCATTATCTATCCATCCAGATTCAAATCCTGCGAAGCTGGTGAATGCATGAAAAAACGCTGTTTACAAAACAAAAAGGATTGACCCGAGGGGTATTATGAGACCAATACATAGCACATAGGATGCTGGTCAATGCACGAAAAAAAATGCTGTTTACAAAACAAAATGCCAAAAGAAAGGAAGGATTGACCCGAGGCATTGTGTAAACAAGAGATGCATATCAGCAGGTGGGGTGTTGCAATCCAGCCAAAGACATTGCATGCATCGATGCACTCGCAACGATCAGTGACATGAGCGGGCATTGCCATTCCGACATACGCCAGAACTACTGTCACTGTGGCTTGGATACGCGTTTGACCATTGATCATTAGATAGCGCAGTGACAAGGACCGTGAGGGCTCGTTGCCAACTATTTTTTTTTTCGAAAAAGGACACTTTATTACTAAAAAGATGCATTACACCCGATCTCTACATAACTAACTAAGATGCACTCAGCCAAATAAGGTCATCTAATAAAACAATAAAAATAAAAAGGTGAAATACAAACACATGTAAAGTCCGTCTAACGCCTAAAGCGGAGGTGCACCAATCCTAAGATCATGCTGCCACTCATGTTGGGTAAAACTATCATTCGTCGTAGTCTCCAATCGTGTACACATCTCCGTAAACAGGTCTCGATTCTTCACACGTTGTAGAAAGAACCATAAACGAAGAATCCGGCACATCTGTAGATAACCTACAACGAAGAAGTACTTTTATCATTTCTACATAGCCAAAGCGACCAAATAACGGCAAGCGCTCCCACCCTTAGAAGAATTTTGAACATGTGATCAATCCCATGTAACTAGTTGCCAAATACATTAGCAACAGTACATGGAGAATACAAGCCAGAAGCTATTTAGATGATTGACCATATAGAACGAGTCAATTTGCATTGGAAGAATAAATGTTCTATTGTTTCATCATGGTGACAAAAGACACATTATGGATTTCCATATCAATTTCTCTTAATAAGGTTATCTTTAATAAGAATGACTCCACGATAAAGATACCACGCAAAAAAAATTGTTCTTAAAAGGTATCTTCATCTTCCACATCGCCAACTAAATCTCTGCCTGGATAAGGAGGTGATTGAAGATCCACGTGTCGACCACTCGTTAGCTTCCTGTGGGCCATGCGTCGGACATCGAACGGACGAGGATGGCCACGTGATCCGACGGCTTGTCCCAATCCCATGATGCTCGGACTAGGATCGCACTTGATGTGTACTTTGCAATAGTTATTAAAATACTATGTTTAGTACTTCTTCCGTCCCATAATGTACGACGTTTTTTAACACTACACTAGTATCAAAAAGCGTCTTACATTATGGGAAGGAAGTATATGCTTATCTGCAAAGTAATCCGTGGTAGGTCACGGGCAGTGCTACAGCTTCAGGTAGGCCTAGATCCCTCAAGTCAAATCGATGACACTGCCGGTGGACTTGGAGTAACAATAATCAAAACGTTCTCAAGATATATACTACTTCCTTTGTTACTAAATATAAGTTTTTTAGAGATTTTACTAGAAAACTACATACAAAGGAAAACGAGTGAATCTACACTCTAAAGTATGTGAGTAAATTGCCAAAAACCACCACAATTGCGTCCATCAGTGCAAAAAACCACCGTTTTCATAAAAGTTTACCGAAAACACCGATCTTGAGTAATTGTTTGCTGAAAACACTAAAAACGACGCTTGACCCCATTTTAATACAAAAGCTGACAATGGGGCCATCCATCAGGGCCACATTGCATGGGATAACGGTTTGGAGAGACGACCGTCGTTGTTGCCATATGGGGTCCATCGGTCATAGAAAGAAAAAAGATAAAAGAAACATGAAGAAAGAAAAATAAAGTTATTTTATTTCACCCACGAGCCAACAACTAATCCTATATACGTAAAAAAAATCGGTCAAGAGGCCAGCCCTGCCTGGATCCGCCGCCGCGCACGGGAGGGTCGGCAACAACACCCGCCGAAGCCCCGCCGGCCGGCGAGCGCTGCCGCTCAGATGTGCTGCTTCCCCGTGCCTCCTTTCTTCTCCTCCTATCTTGTTCCCCCCAACGCCTAGCCGCCATGATGCGTCGCCGCGCATCAACTCAGGCGCCTCCTCGGTGCAGGAGGCATCCATGGCGGGGCTCGCCGGAGCGGGTTATGGAGCGGACGAGGACGCATGAGGTGATGCGGCTCATGGCGCCCGTGTCCACGAGCCTTGCGACGAGCTCCGGCAGCTGGAGGCGTGTGCGCACCTGCCGGCGAGGCTCCTCGTGATGCTAGCATCGTTGGTAGGGCGCGCTTGCGAGGAGACTAGTCGCTGATGTGGTCATTGGCAGGACAAAGGAGCACATCATGGGAAGCCTGGAGCATGACCGGAAGCTTGCGGTCGTGGCAAGTCCGTCACCTCCTGCAATAGTGGGGCTCGCTGGAGCGGGCTGGGGCGAGGGTTGTTGGGGAACGTAGTAGTAAATCAAAAAAAATCCCACGTGTCATCAAGATCAATTTATGGAGAAACCAGCAACGAGCAAAGGGGGAGTGCATCTTCATACCTTTGAAGATCGCAAAGCGGAAGTGTTACAAGAACGCGGTTGGTGGAGTCGTACTCGCAGTGATTCAGATCGCGGTCGATTCCGATCTAAGCGCCTTACAACGGCACATCCGCGTTCAACACACGTGCAGCCCGGTGACGTCTCCTACGCCTTGATCCAGCAAGGAGGAAGGAGAGGTTGAGGGAGAGCTCCGACAGCATGACGGCGTGGTGACGGTGGAGCTATGTGGTACTCCGACAGGGCTTCGCCAAGCGTTAGGGAGGACGAGGACGAGGAGGGATAGGGATGCGCCGAGAGAGAGAGAGTTCTGTCTCTTGGGCAGCCCAAAACCCTCCACTATTTATAGGAGGAGGAGGAGGGGCTCAGCCCCTAGGGTTCCCACCCTAGGGCCGGCGGCCAACCCTAGATGGGTCTTGGGCGGCGGCCAAGAGAGGGAGAGGGGGAAGGCGCCCTAGGGTGGGCCTAGGGCCCATCTACGCTAGGGTTAGCCCCCCCCCCTTCCTCCTTTGCTGCGCCTTGGGCCCTTGTGGGAGGCGCACCAGCCCACCTAGGGGCTGGTTCCCTCCCACCTTCGGCCCACGCAGCCCTCTGGTGCCGACGGCCCCACACGGTGGACCCCCGAAACCCTTCTGGTGGTCCCGGTACGTTACCGGCGATGCCCGGAACACTTCGGTGACCAATTCCTCACTTCCTATATATTAATCTTTACCTCCGGACCATTCCGGAACTCCTCATGACGTCCGGGATCTCATCCAGGACTCCGAACATCCTTTGGTAACCACGTACACTATTCCCATACAACCCTAGCGTCATCGAACCTTAAGTGTGTAGACCCTACGGGTTCGGGAACCATGCAATCATGACCGAGACACCTCTCCGGTCAATAACCAATAGCGGGATCTGGATACCCATATTGTCTCCCACATGTTCCACGATGATCTCATCGGATGAACCACAATGTCGAGGATTCAATCAATCCCGTATACAATTCCCTTTGTCCATCGGTATGTTACTTGCCCGAGATTCGATCGTCGGTATCCCTATACCTTGTTCAATCTCGTTACCGGCAAGTCTCTTTACTCGTTCCGTAACACATCATCCCGTGGCTAACTCCTTAGTCATATTGAGCTCATTATGATGATGTCTTACCGAGTGGGCCCAGAGATACCTCTCCGTCACACGGAGTGACAAATCCCAGTCTCGATTCGTGCCAACCCAACAGATACTTTCGGGGATACCCATAGTGTACCTTTATAGCCACCCAGTTACGTTGTGACGTTTGGCACACCCAAAGTATTCCTGCGGTATCCGGGATTTGCACAATCTCATGGTCTAAGGAAACGATACTTGACATTAGAAAATCTTTAGCAAACGAACTACACGATCTTGTGCTATGCTTAGGATTGGGTCTTGTCCATCAAATCATTATCCTAATGATGTGATCCCGTTATCAACGACATCCAATGTCCATGGTCATGAAACCATGACCATCTATTGATCAACGAGCTAGCCAACTAGAGGCTCACTAGGGACATGTTGTGGTCTATGTATTCACATATGTATTACGGTTTCTGGTTAACACAATTATAGCATGAACAATAGACAATTATCATGAACAAGGAAATATAATAATAATCACTTTATTATTGCCTCTAGGGCATATTTCCAACAGTCTCCCACTTGCACTAGAGTCAATAATCTAGTTACATTGTGATGTATCGAACACCCATAGAGTTCTAGTGTTGACAATGTTTTGCTCATGGGAGAGGTTTAGTCAACGGATCTGCGACATTCAAATCTGTATGTACTTTACAAATGTCTATATCTCCATCCTGGACATATCCACGAATGGAGTTGAAGCGGCGCTTGATGTGTCTTGTCTTCTTGTGAAACCTGGGCTCCTTGGCAAGGGCAATAGCTCCAGTGTTGTCATAGAGTAGAGTCATCCGGCCCGACGCATTGGGAATCACTCCTGGGTCGGTGATGAACTCCTTCATCCAGACTCCTTCCTATGCTGCTTCCGAAGCAGCTATGTACTCCGCTTCACATGTAGATGCCGCCACGACGCTTTGCTTGCTGCTGCACCAGCTAACTGCCCCTCCGTTCAAAATATACACGTATCCGGTTTGTGACTTGGAGTCATCCGTATCTATGTCGAAGCTAGCATCGACGTAACCCTTTACGACAAGCTCTTCGGCACCTCCATATACGAGAAACATGTCCTTGGTACTTTTCAGGTACTTCAGATATTCTTGACCGCAGTCTAGTGTTTCGCTCTGGGATCACTTTGGTACCTCCCTACCAAACTTATGGCAAGGTTCACATCAGGTCTGGTACACAACATGGCATACATAATACAGCCTATGGCTGAAGCATAGGGGATGACACTCATCTTTTCTCTATCCTCTGTCGTGGTCAGGCATTGAGTCGTACTCAATCTCACACCCTGTAACACAGGCAATGACCCCTTATTGGACCGATCCATATTGAACTTCTTCAATATCTTGTCAAGGTATGTGCTTTGTGAAAGACCTATGAGGCGTGTCGATCTATCTCTATAGATCTTGATGCCTAATATGTAAGAAGCTTCTCCAAGGTCCTTCATTGAAAAACACTTATTCAAGTAGGCCTTTATGCTTTCCAAAAGTTCTATATTATTTTCCATCAACAATATGTCATCCACATATAATATGACAAATTCTACAGAGCTCCCACTCACTTTCTTGTAAATACAGGGTTCTCCATAAACCTGTATAAATCCAAACGCTTTAATCACCTCATTAAAGCAAATGTTCCAACTCCGAGATGCTTGCACCAGCCCATAGATGGAGCGCTGAAGCTTGCATACTTTGTTAGCATCTTTAGGATCGACAAAACCTTCCGGTTGCATCATATACAGTTCTTCCTTAAGGAAACCATTAAGGAATGCCGTTTTGACGTCCATTTGCTAGATCTCATAATCATAAATTGCGTCAATTGCTAACATAATTCGGACGGACTTCAGCATCGCTACGGGTGAGAAAGTCTCATCGTAGTCAACTCCTTAAACTTGTCAATAACCCTTAGCGACAAGCCGAGCCTTATAGACAGTCACATTACCATCCGCGTCAGTCTTTTTCTTAAAGATCCATTTATTTTCTATGGCTCGCCGATCATCGGGCAAGTCCACCAAAGTCCATACTTTGTTCTCATACATGGATCATATCTCGAATTTCATGGCTTCAAACCATTTGTTGGAATCCGGGCCTGCCATCGCTTCTTCATAGTTCGAAGGTTCACCGTTGTCCAACAACATGATCTCCAGGACAGGGTTGTCGTACCACTCTGGTGCGGAATGTGTCCTTGTGGACCTTCGAGGTTCAATAGCAACTTGATCTAAAGTTTCATGATCATCATCATTAACTTCCTCTCCAGCCGGTGTAGGCTCCATAGAAACAACTTTCTATGCTGCGCTACTCTTCGGTTCGAGTGGAGGTACAATTACCTCATCAGGTTCTATTTTCCTCCCACTTACTTCTTTCAAGATAAACTCTTTCTCTAGAAAGGATCCATTCTTGGCAACAAAGACTTTGCCTTCGGATCTGAGGTAGAAGGTTTACCCAACAGTTTCTTTGGGGTATCCTATGAAGACGCACTTTTCCGCTTTGGGTTCGAGGTTCTCAGGTTGAAGTTTCTTCACATAAGCATCGCATCCCCAAACTTTCAGAAACGGCAGCTTAGGTTTCTTTCCAAACCATAATTCATATGGTGTCGTCTCAACGGACTTAGACGGTGCCCTATTTAAAGTGAATGTGGCAGTCTCTAATGCATATCCCCAAAATGATAGCGGTAAGTCGGTAAGAGACATCATAGATCGCAGCATATCCAATAAAGTGCGATTACAACGTTCAGACACACCATTTCGCTGAGTTGTGCCAGGCGGCATGAGTTGTGAAACAATTCCACATTTCCTTAGGTGCGTGTGAAACTCGTGACTCAAATATTCTTCGCCACAATCAGATCGTAGGCACTTTATTTTCCTGTCACATTGATTCTCTACCTCACTCTGAAATTCCTTGAACTTTTCAAAGGTTTTAGACTTGTGTTTCATTAAGTAGACATACCCATATCTGCTTAAGTCATCAGTGAGGGTGAGAACATAACAGTAGCCACCGCGAGCCTCCACGCTCATTGGACCGCATACATCGGAATGTATTGTCTCCAACAAGTCAGTTGCTTGTTCCATTGTTCCGAAGAACAGAGTCTTGGTCATCTTGCCCTTGAGGCATGGTTCGCATGTGTCAAATGATTCAAAATCAAGAGACTCCAAAAGTCCATCAGCATGGAGTTTCTTCATGCGTTTGACACCAATATGACCAAGGCAGCAGTGCCACATGTAAGTGGGACTATCGTTATCAACCTTACATCTTTTGGTACTCACACGATGAACATGTGTAACATCACGTTCGAGATTCATCAAAAATAAACCATTGACCAGCGGGGCATGACCATAAAACATTTCTCTCATATAAATAGAACAACCATTATTCTCAGATTTAAATGAGTAGCCATCTCACATCAAGCGAGATCCAGATACAATGCTCATGCTCACAGCTCGTACTAAATAACAATTATTAAGGTTTAAAACTAATACCAAAGGTAGATGTAGAAGTAGCGTGCCGATGGCGATCACATCGACCTTGGAACCATTCCCGACGCGCATCGTCACCTCGTTCTTTCCCAGTCTCCGCTTATTCCGCAGCTCCTGCTTGGAGTTATAAATGTGAGCAACTGCACCGGTATCAAAAACCCAGGAGCTACTACAAGCGCTGGTAAGGTACACATCAATAACAAGTATATCACATATACCTTTAACGGTGTCGGCCTTCTTATCCGCTAAGTACTTGGGGCAGTTCTGCTTCCAGTGACCGGTACCCTTGCAATAAAAGCACTCGGTCTCTGGCTTAGGTCCATTCTTGTTCTTCTTCCCGACAACTTGCTTACCGGGTGCGGCAACTGCTTTGACGTCCTTCTTGAAGTTCTTCTTACCCTTGCCTTTCTTGAAACTATTGGTCTTATTGACCATCAACACTTGATGCTCCTTTTTTATCTCAACCTCCGCTGATTTCAACATCGAGTACAACTCAGGAATGGAATTCTCCATACCCTACATGTTGTAGTTCATCACAAAGCTCTTGTAGCTAGGTGGGAGCGACTGGAGGATTCTGTCAATAACCGAGTCATCCGAAAGATTAACTCCCAGCTGAGACAAGCAGTTGTGCAACCCAGACATTTTGAGTATGTGCTCGCTGACAGAACTATTTTCCTCCATCTTACAACTAAAGAACTTGTCAGAGACATCATATCTCTCGACCCGGGCATGAGCTTGGAAAACCATTCTCAGCTCTTGGAACATCTCATATGCTCCATGTTGCTCAAAACGCGTTTGGAGCCCCAGTTCTAAGCTGTAAAGCATGCCGTACTGAACCAGGGAGTAATCATCACTACGCGACTGCCAAGCGTTCATAACATCTTGAGTTGCTAGGAAAATGGGTGCGTCACCTAGCGGTGCATCAAGGACATACAATTTCTTGAAAGCTATGAGGATAATCCTCAAACTACGGACCCAGTCCGTATAATTGCTTCCATCGTCTTTCAGCTTGGTTTTCTCTAGGAACGCGTTGAAGTTGAGGACAACATTAGCGTAGGCCATTGGATCTATAATATAGATTGTAAAGACATTTTACACTAAGTTCATGATAATTAAGTTCACATAATAAAATTATTTAATGAACTCCCACTTAGATAGACATCTCTCTAGTCATCCAAGTGACACATGATCCACGTCAACTAGCCCGTGTCCGATCATCACGTGAGACGGACTAGTCATCAATGGTGAACACACGTCCATGTTCATCGTATCTTCTATACGACTCATGTTCGACCTTTCGGTCTTCCGTGTTCCGAGGCCATGTCTGTACATGCTAGGCTCGTCAAGTCAACCTAAGTGTATTGCGTGTGTAAATCTGGCTTACACCTGTTGTATGCGAACGTTAGAACCTATCACACCCGATCATCACGTGGTGCTTCGGAGCAACGAACCTTAGCAACGATGCATAGTTAGGGGGAACACGTTTCTTGAAATTTTAGTGACAGATCATCTTATTTAAGCTACCGTCGTCCTAAGCAAATAAGATGTAAAACATGATAAACATCACATGCAATCATATAGTGACATGATATGGCCATTATCATCTTGCTCCTTTGATCTCCATCTTCGGGGCACCATGATCATCACTGTCACCGGCACGACATCATGATCTCCATCATCATGATCTCCATCATCGTGTCTTCATGAAGTTGTCTCGCCAACTATTACTTCTACTACTATGGCCAACGGTTAGCAATAAAGTAAAGTAATTACATGGCGTTTTTTATTGACACGCAGGTCATACAATAAATTAAGACAACTCCTATGGCTCCTACCGGTTTTCATACTCATCGACATGCAGGTCGTGATTCCTATTACAAGAGCATGATCAATCTCATATATCACATCACATCCTTTGGCCATATCACATCACACGGCATATGCTACAAAAACAAGTTAGACGTCCTCTACTTGTTGTTGCAAGTTTTTATGTTGCTGCTATAGGTTTGTAGCAAGAACGTTTCTTACCTACGCAAAAACCACAATGTGATATGCCAATTTCTATTTACCCTTCATAAGGACCCTTTTCATCGAATCCAATCCGACTAGAGTGGGAGAGACAGACACCCGCTAGCCACCTTATGCAACAAGTGCATGTCAGGCGGTCAAACCAGTCTCACGTAAGCGTACATGTAAGGTCGGTCCGGGCCGCTTCATCCCACAATGTCGCCGAATCAAGATAAGACTAGTAACGGCAAGCAAATTGACAAAATCGACGCTCATAACAACTTGTGTTCTACTCGTGCATAGATTCTACGCATAGACCTAGCTCATGATGCCACTGTTAGGGAACGTAGTAGTAAATCAAAAAAATTCCTACGTGTCACCAAGATCAATCTATGGAGAAACCAACAATGAGCAAAGGGGGAGTGCATCTTCATACCTTTGAAGATCACAAAATGGAAGTGTTACAAGAACGCGGTTGGTGGAGTCATACTCGTAGCGATTCAGATCGCGGTCAATTCCGATCTAAGCGCTGAACAACGGCGCCTCCGCGTTCAACACACATGCAGCCCGGTGACGTCTCCTACGCCTTGATCCAGAAAGGAGGAAGGAGAGGTTGAGGGAGAGCTCCGACAGCACGACGGCGTGGTGATGGTGGAGCTGCGTGGTACTCCGATAGGGCTTCGCCAAGCACTACGGAGGACGAGGACGAGGAGGGGTAGGGCTGCGCCGAGAGAGAGAGAGAGAGAGAGAGAGAGAGAGAGAGAGAGAGATCTGTGTCTTGGGCAGCCCAAAACCCTCCACTATTTATAGGAGGAGGAGGAGGGGGCACGGCCCCTAGGGTTCCCACCCTAGGGCCGGCGGCCAACCCTAGATGGGTCTTGGGCGGCGGCCAAGAGAGGGAGAGGGGGGCGCCCTAGGGTGGGCCTAGGGCCCATCTGCGCTAGGGTTAGCCCCCTCCCCCTCCTCCTTTGATGCGCCTTGGGCCCTTGTGGGAGGTGCACCAGCCCACCTAGGGACTGGTTCCCTCCCACCTTCGGCCCACGCAGCCCTCTGGTGCCGGTGGCCCCACACGATGGACCCCCGGAACCCTTCCGGTGGTCTCGGTACGTTACCGGTGATGCCCGGAACACTTTCGGTGACCAATTCTTCACTTCCTATATATTAATCTTTACCTCCAAACCATTCTGGAACTCCTCATGACGTCCGGGATCTCATCCGGGACTCTGAACATCCTTCGGTAACCACGTACACTATTCCCATACAACCCTAGCGTCATCGAACCTTAAGTATGTAGACCCTACGGGTTCGGGAACCATGCAGTCATGACCGAGACACCTCTCCGGTCAATAACCAATAGCGGGATCTGGATACCCATATTGTCTCCCACATGTTCCACGATGATCTCATCGGATGAACCACGATGTCGGTCATTCAATCAATCCCGTATACAATTCTCTTTGTCCATCGGTATGTTACTTGCCCGAGATTCGATCGTCGGTATCCCTATACCTTGTTCAATCTCGTTACCGGCAAGTCTCTTTACTCATTCCGTAACACATCATCCCGTGGCTAACTCCTTAGTCACATTGAGCTCATTATGATGATGTCTTACCGAGTGGGCCCAGAGATACCTCTCCGTCACACGGAGTGACAAAATTCGTGCCAACCCAACAGATACTTTCGGGGATACCCGTAGTGTACCTTTATAGCCACCCAGTTACGTTGTGACGTTTGGCACACCCAAAGTATTTCTACAGTATCCGGGAGTTGCACAATCTCATGGTCTAAGGAAACGATACTTGACATTAGAAAAGCTTTAGCAAACGAACTACACGATCTTGTGCTATGCTTAGGATTGGGTCTTGTCCATCACATCATTCTCCTAATGATGTGATCCCGTTATCAACGACATCCAATGTCCATGATCATGAAACTGTGACCATCTATTGATCAACGAGCTAGCCAACTAGAGGCTCACTAGGGACATGATGTGGTCTATGTATTTATACATGTATTATGGTTTCCAGTTAACACAATTATAGCATGGACAATAGACAATTATCATGAACAAGGAAATATAATAATAATCACTTTATTATTGCCTCTAGGGCATATTTCCAACAAGGGTATGCTGGTAATCGGCCTTGCCGAAGCGCACTAGGGCGCGGGCGTGCTAGAGCCCATGGGGACGAGCACGGTAGGAGCTGCGGCTGCGGCGCCATGACCGTCATCCGTCGGGTCGGCGACCAGATCGATCAAAGGAGGTCTTGGCCAAGGCGAGCAAGGAGGGTAGGGATGGTCTACGGTGGGACGACACTCCAGTAGCGAGCTCGCCGGCGGGATCAGCTCCAACGATCATGTGCGCTGCAAGCGTGGGCAGCGGTGGACGTGCTGCACACAACATGCTCGATAGAATGCACAAGAGGGTCCACAGGTGGGCCTTTTGTGTTAACTTAACGTTCCAGCAGACGACGTTAGATTTTGGTGCCACATCAGCCCTGACAGTGGGCCCAGTGTGTCATATTTTACATCAAACGACTCTCAATCGAGCTTTTAGTGTTTTCAGCAAACAGTTACTCGAGATTGGTGTTTTTGGTAAACTTTTATGAAAACGATGGTTTTTTGCACCGACGGACGCAATTGTGGTGGTTTTTGGCAATTTACTCAAAGTATGTCTATATACGTCTGTATGTAGTCCATCTAGTAAAATCTCTAAAAAGACTTATATTTAGGAACGGAGGAAGTACGATTGTATGATGGGATGGACGTATACGGCGCCACTCACTCGAAATGCAGGGCGGGAACAGCCGGTGCCATTATCCGAATTCCACTCGCACCGCCGATCAGGATCATGCATACATATGACAAAATCGTGCTTGTTTTTCTTCTTGGTATACAAAAAAGATATGGAAACCATTTGTTTTTGCACCAGAAAAGAGAGAAAAAATCGATGTCTAGATAACCCAGAAGCAGACAACGTTATCCAGTGCTGCTACCACCTTTGTCATGCGTACTGATTAAGTTGATGAGTTTTGTGCATACATAATATGTTTTTTGTTGTAGAATAAAACACATTGCTTAATTTGTAGTGCAGCTTTGGATGGTAGGTTTATCTTCTGATGCTGGAAGCAGAAGATTTATTCTAATTTACTTAGATTGTGCGTGTTCTTTTTCTTCTTAGATAAACTTAGAATGTGCTTTTGCACCCCAAAGAAGGTGAAAAATCGATGTCCAGATCAGCCAGAAGCAAAGAACCTTCTCCGGTGCTGCTGCCACCTTTGTCATACTAATTAAGTTAATGAGTCTTGCGCAATATGTTTTCATGTTGTAGTCCAACCAAACACATTTACGTACTTAATTGTAGTGCAGCTTTGGGTGGTAGTTAGGCCAACAAATGTCTGGACTAGATATAGTATGGATCTTCTGATGATGATGGCAGAAGATTAATTAGTGCTAATTGCATCTGGATGTGTAAATAAGTGCTATGTTGAAGGAATCGGTTCCTTGTGTCTTAATGTTGTGTGGCATGAGGTGCGGCTGTGGGTAGCAGGGAATTTCCAGTCACAACTCAATGATTAGCTCCAATTTCATTCGGTAATATCCCGGTCAACCGCATAGCCCATAAATCAATCTTCTTTTTAACCTGCTAGAGAGGAATTTTTACACTTGCCGGTAGTACTCAATTACCCTAGCTGGCCTACTAGTTTGCACTAAAATAGTTTTTTTATTTGGCCAGGTTCTCTTTGATTAGGACAGGCATATAGATTGTGTGATGCACCTTCTTTTCCATGATAGGCAAGGTAGAATTGATGGAAATATTTAACATTCAACAACATCCAATTAACAGTTGGAGTACTATATTATCTATCCATCATAGGAGAGGAAGAGCACATATTGCTTTGGGTATCTCACACTGAATTTGTTCCCCAAAGTGCGCATGCCATCACCGATCACGGGTAAACTTCAGCTTTGGTTAATACTCCAGTTGTACTTATCTTACTAGTACTAGTTTATAGGGGTGCAGAAGAGAATAAACCATTCTTTCTTTTCTCTTTATTTTCTTGTGTACTTGCATAAACCTCTTTTGACTCTATAATTGAAATGTGGCAGGCATCCACTCTGCACTTGCCTAGCCACAGAAGGAATGACACTGGGCAACAAGATGAAGGAGATAGGACATATAAAACATACAAAATCTGAACTGAACCCTACCATCACAATGATCATTCGAGTCGGAAATATTAATTGACGACATACGCACCACCCATCGTCAACTTGTCGGCTCAACTGTGATGCTATTTTCAGCATTTTTATAATTTATATACGTTTTTTATTTTACTTTTGCGAGAGTACGGTTTGTACATCTTTACCAAAGCTAACTTTCCCAAATTCAAAGACAGATGATTGATAATCATAAGCAGAGAGCAGATCATGATGGGACATGGAGAGATGTAGCAGTACTAGATCTGGATCGCACAACAGATTTTGCCTGCAAAAAGGAGGGATTTAGATGACAGAAAAGAAAGTCACAGGCTGTAGCTGGGCGACCAGCAGATTCTTGGAAGTGAAGGAACAGGATTCGGCAAACGTTGTGTCGACTGGTGGGGAATCCTTCATCAGACCCCGGACCAGGCTCTACATTTGACAAAGTCGTTTTGCGAGCATCCGATCTACCCCTGCCCACACCGGACGAAAGGATTTGACTGCCATTTTGCGGCGGCGAAAGAGAACATATTCTCCTTCCAGGTGAACAACGGTTCGAGATGGCGAATTTGCGAGGTGCTGAACCGACTGATGTTTGCTCGAGAGCCTTGTGAGTGAAGGTTCCCGCAAATAATTGTGTTCAAAGTTTGCAGTGGTATCATCAGTCTGATGGCTGATGTCTGAAAGACTGGGCATCTGAACAATCTTTTGCGATCTTGCGATAAAAGCGACGAAATGCCGTGGAATGGATCGGCTTGCATAAAGGCAGGGATGAAGGGACTGAAAGTTCAAAGGGGGTTTAAGGTTGAATAGAAGCACGAGCTTTGCGTGGGCTCTACACCTGTACTGTGCCGACACAGAGGCAGATTACATACATACATATGCTAAAGCAGCACAGCACAGCACAGCACAGGACCGATTCCGTTAGAATGCAACAGGCTGAGAGCCAGATACATCACACCAATAAACTGAAGGACACATCACCATTACACAAACCCATGCAATCAGAATGGAACACGGTGTAGCTCAAGCAACAATAGAGGGATCATCAAAAAGGCTGAAAACCACCAGAGGACCAGATGAGCTGCTCCTCAGGTTGCGAGATGTTCGGATAGCAGCACAATTCGCACAACGAATGTTACAAGATATATATGCCACATTGCTTCTGTTCCGGTAATCCAAGGCATATATATCTTGGAACTGAAATCCACATACATTACACGAACAAACTGGAGGCCCACATTACACGAAAACATCCAATCCGGATGCAGAACAGTGTAGCTCAATCCACTAGAGAATGTGCAAGCAAGATCAGGGAAAAGTAAGAAAGACATACAAAGAGGAGCAGATGAGCTGCTCCTCCGCTTACAAGAACAATGTCCACGACATCACTTTTGAATGACAGAGGTGTTCGACTGACACCGCAATCTGCATAACAAATAGTACAAGAGATACATATATATCGAATTGTTCCTGCTCCAGTAATTCGGGGCATTAAATGTCTTAGGAGGACAAACATATACCTGAAAGGAAACATGATATTGCTCTGAAACTGTAGTAAGTCTGACTGACAAACAATGGTCTCTACCAAAAATTTGCAACTACACACGGTATCTACCAAGGATAATTTCTTTCTAGCAGTATAAACTTTAATACAACCCCACCAGAATTACAGGCCAAAAGGAGTCAATGGGACCCGACTAACACCTAGAGTGCTGCATGATCCATGTGAGCATCCTTTTGCAGAATCACCACTTCTCTGTTCACACCCTAGGTAGAGCAGCACCCTTTCTTTGTGTTACCGGATGAATCGGCAACGTTGATGGTGGTTCCTTGAGTCGGAGGTCCACTGCCTGCGGCCTCCTGGGCAGCGAGCGCCTTCTTGCTTATGATCTGATGGATGTCAGAAAGGATAGTCTGAAACGCCTTCTCTACGTTCAAGGCCTCCAGTGCTGAGGTCTCAAGGAAGGATAGCCCTTCCTTCTCTGCTAATGCCTGGCCATCTTCCTCTGGGACTGACCTCAGGTGGTTGAGATCAGACTTGTTTCCAACCATCATGATGACGATGTTGGAGTCAGCATGGTCACGGAGCTCACGTAGCCACCTATTGATGTTTTCAAACGTCTGCTTCTTTGTTATGTCATAGACCAAAAGTGCTCCCACAGCTCCTCTGTAGTAAGCACTTGTGATTGCACGGTACCTCTCTTGGCCAGCAGTATCCCATATCTGAGCTTTAATGGTCTTGCCTTCTATCTGTAATCATACTTCCAAACTCGATCAGAAAACCAACAGAACTAAAATGGTAATACAAACACTATCTCAGAGAAACTTGCCAAAGATATACACATGGCAACAGAAAAACAAACAAGCAAATGGTAGATGAATTGTCGCAGTAAAAGGAAGTGCAATGAAAACAGATCATGAGGTCTGACTATACTAGAGCAGTAACCTGAGTGCATGATAAAATTAAACAACTCCTAAGCTTCAAAGTTTAGGTGTTCTTTTAAGATGTACTCCCTCCGTTCGTTTTTATAAGACGTTTCAGACAGCAGGCTTTGAACTATTTAGTACAGTGTCTGAATTTGCTAAAACGTCTTATATAAATGAACAGAGGGAGTACAATAGATTGCTCAAGGAACTCTTCTATATAAACAGACCGTGTTTCGAGACATGAACATCGAAAGCTCTGATCCATAAATTATGAGAATACAATGCCCAGACGCTCCATGAACTGTGTCAGCCCTTCAAATTCATGTGCCAGCGAAAACTAAATGTCCTGCATAACTACAACCGCTGTGCCGGTTTATGAACATTTGTTCCACTGAAACTACTGAGAAAGGAGCACGGAACTGACAAACTGAACTGATAATTCCCATAGATAAACTAGCACAACAAAGCCTTAGTCACAATTCCAAGTTTCCTTTTTCTTTTCGAGGAAAGACGGTTGCTATAAAAGCCAGATCTGATTTAAAGTTGATACTGCACTTGCAGAACCAAGTTAACCCATTTTTCTGCAACCAATTCCAAGGGTCTCCTGACCACAGATAAAACAAACGGTACACGCAGCACAATGATGCAAAAGCAGCCGTGGGTACTAGACTAATCAACAGGCAACACGTGCAAAAGAGACATCATCATCACTGAGATTAGCTTAATTTGGAACGATCTGGATCAAAACAGGTGCCTAAATCACCATAGGCGAATGCGTCGCCAGACCACTAAAACCGTGCGGAGAAGAAGAAAGAAATCCATAGATCGTGATCGTGAGAGTGAGTGGGGCGGAGAGAGTACCTGGAGGGTGCGGGTGGCGAACTCGACGCCGATGGTGGACTTGGACTCGAGGCAGAACTCGTTGCGGGTGAAGCGGGAGAGGATGTTGGACTTGCCGACGCCGGAGTCGCCGATGAGCACGATCTTGAAGAGGTAGTCGTACTCGTTGTCCACCCGGTGCGCCATGTGTTTCTGCCGCCGCCGCCCGACGCCCGCCGACGCGGATCCTGCACCAACCGCGCGGCCGAGATCCAGCCGAGGCGGAGATCAGTCGGTAGGTGAGGAGACGGAGGAGGACTGAGGGGTCGAGCGGGGCGCGAGATCCGGCCGGGGCTGGCGGAGGGATCGCGGCGGGAGCGAGGGAATCGCGCGTACCTGGGATTGGATTCGGTTGCGGATTCGCCGGTGGGGGAGGCGCGCCGGAGAGGAGAGGAGAGGGGGGAGGTGGGTGGGGAGGATGGAAGGAAACCGAAACGAAACGAGAGGCGGAGTGGGGGCGGTGGTGGGTATACAGCGGGGCAGCCAGCCAAGACCAAAAGGGTTGCTGCTGATTAATTATTGATGAGGATTAGTTTAGATCATCACTGTTTTATCATTTGTTTATTTTTTTAATTTTAGATGGAATCACTTTTTATTTCGGTTTTTTACACGCAAGCGCTACACATGCACACCTTCAACAGACTCGGTATATGATCTTAAAATTTAGGAAGTCATAGTAGACGTCTTGTCATTGACGTGGACGTATTATCTCACTGAATGAGCACTGTCGTAAATTCTGAACTAAATTTCGAAATAATGTGAGCATCAAGACTAGAATCATTGTGAAGAGGGGTATCACTATCTCTCTATACATCCAACCACATGTTGGTTTGCGGACCACTGTTTCATTGTTGGGGTCGGGGTTGGGTTAAATCATTGATCACCAAAAATAATGTTAATAACAAGTGTTTTATTTTATTGATTATATAAAAAAAGAAATACTCATGTACCCTTTTCTGTATGGGCAATGATAGTCTTCGGTCGCCGCGCAGACGCCCGACCCGTGCATCCTTGACCGCCCAATCCGTTAGCTAGGACCTGCCATGTGTCTTCTTCGTCTCCGAAAAAAATCCCCTTCCCTCCCTCATCAACCACGCGCAGAGCGCCCCGTGCATCTCCGATGAGATCCTTGCGGCTCGCGGCGTCGTCGTTATCTTCCCGCACAGGGGTGCGCGGTTGTAGTGTGCACTTCACCCCATTCCAGTGTAGATACTCATCATCCCCAGTATGGGGTCCCCTGACTACCTCGCCCCGCTGCCCCATCGTCGAGGCTTGATGTCTTCACCATCATCTCAAGGTACATCGTCGATGATTCATGGTCACAGGGGTTCCAGCATATAGCAAATACGGTTACAACATCTAGCAAGAGCAGTTGTAGCATTCGGTGTGTGTGTCACCACGGTCACCGCCCCCGTCGTAGCAAAAATTTATGCAGGCTATAGCACTTTGGATCGCCGGTCGTGACATGTTTTGGTGTCGGTTGTAGCATCGCCAATCTCTAGATTGTCAGCATCTCACCTTGTCTCGTTGTAGCACCTCGGCATGCCGCTTGTAGCATCGTGTGTCGCCGGTTGCAGCATGTCGCCGGTCGAGTGGACCATGCCTTCTCACCAATGTAGCACTCGGTTTGTTGTTTCTAGGACACCGCGAAGGTCGTTCAAGCATCTCTGGTGGCGGATGTAGCACCGCGCCAGGTCGGTTCCAGCATCGTCGTCGGTCGGTTCCAACAAAAAATGATGCTGGTTGCAGCACGGCACCGTCGGTTCGAGCAAATCCGACTGTTGGTTGAAACACCTGCTCAACTTTGAAGCTTGCAGCATGGGGGGGTCTCTTCAACAAGCACGTCATCGCCAGTAAGAGTTTCTGGTGGTTCCGCCATCACCTAGGCAGGAGGTCATGGGGACTGCCCCCCAAACGTTGTGTGGTGCAACATGTGTACGACCTTGCCTGTTTGCCTCACCACAGATGGTCGCCGTCGACGGTCACCATCGATGATCGCCACTGACGCTCATAATGAAAGGGTATTGTGAAGGAGTAGAGCTCGTTACAGCTGTAGGTAGAAGGAAAGGGTGAAATGGGGGCCAAGAAAGGATAAGGGAGAAAGGGGCATTTGCACGGGACCCACCACATACATGCATTACCTGCATGGGGAGAATCGCGGGGAGCGAGCCGGCATAAAGTTCAGTCGGCTGGCCTGCTACAAACGTTTTCCTTTTCGTATGTGGTTTTATATGGAGTTTATATTGGCTCCTAGAGTCGCATTGAAGGGATACATGCACGACGAGTTCACATCTACAAACCTCTGAACACTAAAGTAAGACGTTTTTGAGGGAGTAACTCCTAAGATCATCATGGAATAGTGTCCTACACAAATAAACACTAAATGGACCGGTGTAATTTGTACTTCCTCTTTTTTCAAATAAGTACCGCTGCTTTAGTGTTAAATTTGTACCGACTTAGTCAGTGACAGAGCTAGCTAAGCATGGCTGGAGGGCCAAGGAGGACAAATGACTACATGTATCTTTAATCTTAACATCTAATGAAAATTTCTTCAAGGATTTGTCTAATAATCTTGGGGAGCCACCCCCTCTAACACACATAGCTTCTTCGATGGACCTAGTTCTAAGTTTATGATATTTATTTTGAGACGAGAGAGATAAGTGGTGCGCCTCTTCATGCGAACAACCATACAGCAGTTGAGACAATGAAGATTTCATCTTTAATTAAGCGTACTCCTTCCGATTTATGTTAATTGTCATTGATTTAGTATAAAGTACTTTCTTCCTTTCAAATTAATTGTTATAGATTTGTCTAGATACATGGTAAATAATTTGGGACGGAGGTTATGCTTAATCAAGTGATAACAGCATCATCGAATCTGAATTTTATGTTCTAAATTTGTGAGAGAAAAGTTTGCATATTTTTGGTGTTTCATTCTCCTCTACGGTTTTAAAAGTTTGTTCCTGTGACACATTTATTACGGTTGACTGCCTGAGGTCTGCTAGACGTTCCTCGGGAAAAAAAGTCAGCTAGACGTGACAATCTTTTCACAGATAGAAAAGAAAATGTACTTGCACGTACGTCAGTGACATACACAGAGTAAAGTAGTTTTGACGAGGTGGTGCAGGCGTGGCTCGCATCGGGAGACGCTTCCGCTGTTTTTTCAGCGCCGTCGGTTTGTGCCATTCACAAATGGAACCTTCCTTGATTCTTAACTCTATCTTGCGTATTTCTTCCCTCCTTTAAAAAGTGTACTTTCAATTTTATTGGAGGATTAAACTATCTTAAAGTTTGACCGAGTTTATGTAAAAATATATCATTATTTGTAAAACCTAATAAGTATATGATGAAAATATATTTTATCATAAATCTAATGTTGTTATTTTGATGGCATAAATGTTAATATATTATTATATAAATACGATCAAACATAAAAAATTGATTTTTTAACAAAATTGAAAGTATGCTTTTTAAAGGACGGAAGGTGTACGCGAGAGCGCCACTCTTGCAGTGGGGGAGAAAATGGCTCCTAGTAAATAATGCTAAATAAACACAATCCGAGCCGCCATAAGGACCGTGATTGCTTTTTTAAAAAAGGGGAGTATATTAATATCAAGCAAATAATAATTACATCCAGCCTCTGTACCAACAAGACGCTTAAAAATATTCAGGGTGCACACAGCCAAAAAAATTAAAAAAAGAAGAAAAGAAGAAAGAGGAAAAGAAAATAAGACCCTGCCATGATGATCAATCATCCGCGGTAGTAGCACTCCAACCATCACCGAAGACAAAACCCGAACTACAAAGAAGGTTCTCCAAAAGCAACGCCTCCGGAAAGGAAACAATGTACAAGCGTTGTCGTTGCCTAATCAAAGATCGTAGGTTTTCACCCTGAAGAAAGACCGCGTTCCTAAAAACAATGGCTTCAACAAGACAACAAGACCACCGTTAGGCACAACCAATAAAGGCCAGACCTTGAATTTTCATTCTGAAAATCACGACTCGGTATTGAAAGAAGCACCATCAACAAAGAAGTCCTCCAAGCTGCCGCCCCCACTTGAAGCTACTACTACAAGTCATGTACCACCAGGCTCACAGGAACTCGTTTCCTGTCTGGACGGAAACATACCCCGCTAATACGTTTCATGTACAACCAATAAACACCTCCAAGCCTCCACCATCGATGCTTGCCTACCCTCCAATCACGCTATGGCATTCTCTGCATGTGTTGATACCTTGAAAATCTTGATGCAGACATGTCCCAAGGGGTCAACAAAAACAAAGCTTCGTGATACCCGATGAAGCTAGTTATGCTGATATTACGGGTATATACGACCGGTCCCAATCCAAACAAGATGTTCAAAGAGCGTCATATACATTAGTCATTGGTTTCCTTCGGAGGAAAAGTCTGGAACTCGCCCATGGCTAGATCAAAGAGGGCTGGCCACTAGGTAGAATGGTGATTTTTGTGCAAAGACCACTACGCTCCACGCCGGCCCCTACCGCGTCGCCATACAGCCATGGGTTGCGCCGTCGACTGATCTGAGCAGGAGCCAAGACCCGCAGCCCGCCTTCTCCAACCACCACGATCAGGCCCCACGTGGGAAGAAGACCAGAGTGGAGGTTGCTCCCGCTCCAACCAGCGGTGCCGCCCCGGCCACCACACCCGTTATCTCCACTGACGTTGTCCCAGGGAGACGGCCAAACCAGAGCGTGCGGGGAAGGTCAAGAGCAGAGTCTGCGGCGCACGGGCCGCCACATGCCTTGCAAGTAGTCAGCAGCAAGGGAGCACGAGGACACACCAGCTGCGAATGGACGGGAGGTAGCCGCCGTTTGCCCGATTGGATCTGAGGTAGAGGTGGTATGACCGATGCACACCGCCAAGCCGCATATTACAGCCGGAAGAAGCCGACGCACACAAAGGCGAGGGGGCAGGGCACCTAGGTTCGCCACGGCGTATCGGAGCGCCAGTCAGGCCGCTGTCGCTTCAGACTGCAGGGCTGCTTTCCGCCGTGACTGAAAGCCTCCATGCGCCGTAGCTATATCTCCGCCGCCGCCGTCGGCCGTGTGGCTTCGCTTTACGGTGTCTTCCGGCAGCGGCGGAGAGGGTGGAGGTTGGATTTTTGGCGGCAGAGGCTAGGGTTTGGTACGTCCGCCCGAGCTGCCCACACGAGAGCGACGCGGGGCAATATTACCTCTATGCTAGTCAAAGCCTGACCGTGATTGCTGACTTCGGGTCCCAACTTCAGCGATTGTTAGTTTGGGTTCAGTTCAAATAATATCTATGAGTTTAGGGTTTGAAAGTACTCCCTCCATCTCAAATTAAGTGATTCAACTTTTATTAACTTTATACTAAAGTTAATACATAGTTAAGTCATTTATTTTGAATCAAAAAGAGTAGAATCTACCATTCAGTTTTGTGCGCAAATAGATTGTGGTACACGAGAGTGTACCACAATAATTTCCTCACATGCACATTGATTTTGCATCCAACAAGCTTGTTGACGCCACAAAACTTTCAAAATTTGAGGAACTCATGTACTCCCTTCGTCCCATAATGTAAGACTTTTTTTGACACTACACTACTGTCAAAAAGCGTCTTACATTATGAGACGGAGAAAGTAGTTTGTAAATTATACCCAAATACATCACAAATTAACAAAAATATCCTGGCCAAAAAAATAGTAACAAAAAATGGGATGTTTTTCAAAAACAATTAAACTACGTAAAATTTAGGGAGCTTAAGAGAATATAATTTAAAGTGGAAAAGATAAATTTTGACACATAAGAACACATGTGATTCGTTATATTTAGATCTCACGAAGTTTCATTTTCTGGATTAAGAAACTTGCATAACGAAACGAATATCGTAAGAGGTTTAAAGAACTAGATCAACTAAGTTTTCGATAATTATCTAGAAATTTAAGAATTTTCTTGATTATTAAGATTCAATTTATCTCCAGATGATTTTCTTATGTAAATTTCAACAAAACTCAATAAATACAATATCAGTAGAAATAAAGATAAACACCTCAACATACATATTCTGTCTAAGGACATCTCTGGCGCGGACACTCAAATCGCATGTATCCGTCTCGATCAAGCGGGCTGAACCCATTTTACCATTCAACGTGGTAACCCCACGCTCCGCGGACCGGTTCGGGGCTTCGGGCATTTGTTTTACTGCAAACGAGAAGCAAACTGTGGAGGGGGAGCTTTGCAGGTGTCCGGACCACCGTCACGTAGGACTATGACACCCCCGGTCCACTCAAATCATCCTCCTGGCACACTTTTCTTCCACTCAGCCCCTACTCTCCCCTTACTTTGCATCCATATCCCTCCTCATCTGACATCGTTGTTGTACCTCTTCGGACGCCACCTAGACATTGTAAGACGTCTGCAGTCGTCGTCGCACACATTATTCCCCCTTGGACTATGCCACCGTCCACCTAGGCGCCCTCTACAACCATGTACTCTCTGCCCGTGCCGACGATGTCCATGGCGGACACCATGCCTGATAGGTGTGCAATCAAATACCATTGAATTTTTTTCGTTAAACTTCTTGTTGTTTACGAGAGTAGATGACGATGGCGGTGATCGAGGATGAGTTGTTATGCGATGTGTGGTTGGTCGTACCTGTGGACTTTGTAGGCAGGAACTCGAGGGGCTCGATCTTTTGGCAGCGTGCATGCTTCGTTTCATGTGCAAAAGAAGTTCACGCCATACGACATGCACTTCATCCATAAGCGCAACGTTAAGTCGACATCGCATCGATGGTACACCATGTGTGACTCTGTCAGGAAATTTTGCAACGCAATTGCAACAAGTGGAGACAAGTGGCCATTGGGCTCGTCAACCATGGAAATCGTAAGTTTTGCTTCATCATGTTGCTTTAGATGTTGGTTAATTCATTCATTCACTCAATGTTGTTCTACACGTTTTATAGCCTACACATGATGTACTATAGGACAGAGGACAGACCATTTACGCAAAATAGTTGGTTGAATCCCAAAGGGAAGCATATTTCAGATGACATGTACCGACCGTGATTCAATTATCGTTGAATTTCGAATCGGCCAATCTGTTGGGGATATAACCCCATGGCGAGACCCGCCCAGGAGGGGCCGGGTCACGCCTGGTGGCTCATAGTCAAGAACCGTAAGGTGGTCTGAAGATTGAAGGTCGGGCCACAGGGCGACTTACCAGATGGGACAAAGTGAAGGCCCAGAGACAGAAGATGGAACGAGACCCAGGCATGTAAGCCGCCCGGAGATGGCTTTCCCAAGAAGGCAAGGCGGCTTAGAGACAGGGTCGAATACCTTGTATGAGTCGGTTTGGACCCTTGTAACCCCAGGGCCTCGACCTACTATATAAAGGTGAGTCCCTGGGGCGACTTAAATAGAAAAACCAATTGATCGATAGCTAGGTCAAACGAATCCACTCCCTTATAATCGATACTCCATCAATAAAACACAAAGCAGGACGTATGCTTTCACCTCTTCCCGAGGGCCCGAACCTGAGTAAACTCGTGTCTCTCGTCCCGATCAACCCCTTTGAGTCCACCCCCTTAGCGATGGCCTTGAACCTAAGTCTTCGGACATCTGCCATGACAAAACCACGACAGTTGGCGCCCACCGTGGTGTTGAGTTCTCAAAGGGCTCTCTCCCAAGGGTCGAGGGATACGCCGTCGGCGTGATGACTAAGAGTCGCCGCGGCAAGCTCTACATCAACGATGTTGGATGGGGACCGGAGGCCGACTCAATCGAGTACGGGTATCGGGTTCCCTTCGGCAAGATTCACGTGTTCATCGGCAAGATCGGCGGATCTACGCCCGGGACGGACATCTGCACCGACTTCGTTGAGCCGGCCCAACATGCACAACCCACCCGTATTCAACCCGGGCAGAGGAGTGTCTTCGTCGGCTTCACGCAAGGCAAGGACGATTCCATGTCAGGAGGAGAAACTTTGGCTCTTTCATAAGAAGGATCCTCCAATGGAGATGCGGAGTCAATCTACCAGCTTCACGACGGCGGGCTCGGGGGCTATGCCGATGGTGACAGTATTCCGGAGCCCTATGACCCACCGAGCCGAGCCGCCGTTTTCATGGCAGGCTGATACGTCTCGAACGTATCTATAATTTTTGATTGTTCCATGCTATTATATTATCTATTTTGGATGTTTTATATGCATCAATATGCTATTTTATATCATTTTTGGGACTAACATATTAATCTAGAGCCTAGTGCTAGTTTCTGTTTTTTCCTTGTTTTTGAGTATTGCAGATAAGGAATATTAAACGGAGTCCAAACGGAATAAAATCTTCGGAATAATTTTTCTTGGACCAGAAGCAACCCAGAAGACTTGGAGATGAAGTCGGGAGAGTCGCCATGTGGCCACAAGCCACAGGGGCGCACCCAGGGGGGTAGGGTGTGCCCCCAGGCTTGTGGGCCCACGGCAGCTCTCTTAACCCTATTTCTCGGCCTATAAATTCACAAATATTCCCTATATACCAGAGGGAGCCACGAAAACACTTTTCCGCCGCTAGGAGCCTTGGTTCCTTGGAGCCTTTTCCGATAATCTGCCAGAGGGGGATTCGATCACGAAGGGCATCTACATCAACTCCATTGCCCCTCCGATGATGTGTGAGTAGTTGACCTAGACCTTAGGGTCCATAGCTAGTAGCTAGATGGCTTCTTCTCTCTCTTTTCTCTTCAATACCATGCTCTTCATGATCTTCATGGAGATCTATCCGATGTAATACTTTTTTGCGGTGTGTTTGTCGAGATCCGATGGATTGTGGGTTTATGTTCAGATTATCTATGAATATTATTTGAGTCTTTTCTGAATTCTTATATGCATGATTTCATATCTTTGCAAGTCTTTTCGAGTTATTGGTTTGGTTTGGCCAACTAGATTGGTAATTCTTGCAATGGGAGAAGTGCTTAGTTTTGGGTTCAATCTTGAGGTGTCCTCACCTAGTGACATGGTAGGGGTAGCGAGACACGTATTGTATTGTTGCCATCAAGGATAAAAAGATGGGGTTTTCATCATATTGCTTGAGTTTATCCCTCTAAATCATGTCATCTTACTTGATGCGTTACTCTGTTCTCCATGAACTTAATACTCTAGATGCAGGTAGGAGTCGGTCTATGTGTGGAGTAATAGTAGTAGATGGAGAATTGTTTCGGTCTACTTGACACAGACGTGATGCCTATATGCATAATCATTGCCTTGGATATCTTCATATTTATTCGCTTTTCTATCAATTGCTCGATAGTAATTTGTTCACCCACCGTAATACTTGTCATCATGAGAGAAGTCTCTATTGAAACCAATGGCCCCCGGGTATACTTTCCATAATATATTTTCAGATATTTAAACCAAAAATACCAAAAATACTTTGCTGCAATTTATTTACCTATTACTTTCTGTTCTCGTTTACATCTATCTCTATCAAATCTAATCCTTGCAAATAACCGTGAAGGAATTGACAACCCCTTTATAGCGTTGGGTGCAAGAGTTTGATTATTTATGTAGGTACATCCATTGGTAATTTTCTTGTTCCTCCTACTGGATTGATACCTTGGTTCTCAACAACTAAGGGAAATACTTATCTACTTCGCTGCATCACCCTTTCCTCTTCAAGGGAAAACCAACGCATGCTCAGGAGGTAGCACAGGCCTGGCGTCGGCTTTCAACGGCGCGACGTCCGGAGTAGCGGAAGGAACCGCCGCACCAAAAGCCGAGCCTCCTAAGTCGCTGGCTCAGGTGTTGCTCGAGCTAATGGATGAGTTAACCGCCCTCATGGCCATTGAAGTAATAGCCAGAAATCAGGCAAAGCGCAATGCAAAGATTACCCGAATTAAGGGGTTGATGGCTCAGGCCCAGGAGGATATCAACGTGTTGTAAGTTCAGATGAACGCTGAGTCGGAACATCTGAGGGCGGAGGCTCTCCGTTTTAGCTTAGACCAGCGTGCTTCGGAGGCGTTTCTTCAGAGAAGGACTCAATTCGGCCTCCCTATTCAGCCCCGAAACCTCTTCAACACTCCCGAGGCAGGGCCGAGCATGCTGTCGGTTGTGACCCGGGCCGCCGAGGCACCGCGGCAGCCAGACCCGCCCCGGAGGAATCAAACCCCGCCCCGGCACCCTGTGACACCACCTGGCCATTATTCTAACCCAGTGAAGAACATGGTAGCGGCGGCTGCCATGCTCGATGCACTCCCCTTCTCCAAAGGAATGCCATTTGTTGAGGAGGCATGGAACGCCATTAATTTGCTACAGACGACAGTGGCTCAGCAGGAAAAGTGCACGCATAGCCGGAGTTGTGTGCACGCCATCCCCAACCGTAGCTATAGCCGGCACATAGAGTCGCTGGCAGTTTCCAGCAGGGAACGAAGACGCAACCCGCCCAATGACAACTCGCCTTGGATCAATGCTCAAGAGATCATACATAGGGGCCGGGCTCAGTGGGGGTCAACACCAGTGACAGATTACCCGACGATCCTTGAGCCGGCTCCAATAACCCCTTCCGCCTCAATGGGGGTTGGTGCTTCATCCAGGGGGTTGGTGTGCCGTGCCTGTCGGCACCTCTACGGAACGAGCGTTTGCCCAAGGACTTTAAGGGTCCGCGTAAGGTGCCTAATTATACGGCTTATTTACCCCCTGAGGCTTGGATTGAAAGTTATGAGCTCGCCATGGAGATGTTGGACGTCAGTGAGGCAGTTTGTGCAAAGTACTTCATCATGATGTTAGAAGGGCCGACTCGCAAGTGGTTAAAGGGTTTGCCTCCTAATACCATCACATCTTGGGCATAGTTGAAAGCGCGCTTTACCAAGAATTTCCAGGGGATGTGCAAACAACCTATGACGATTGTGGATCTTGACCACTGTGTACAACACGAGGGTGAGTTGGCTCATCATTGGGTCCGGCGGGTTCCGACGGTTATCCACTCGTCCGAGAACATCTTGGCGTCTTGGGTGGTTCTGATTTTAGAGAAAAACTGTCACTTTCTACCCCTTAAGCAAAAGCTTGGGCGGCTGAAGCGTTCTTGTCAAGACATGGGTGAGCTCATGACGGCTCTCACAATGTATGCAGATTGAGATACTACTAAGGACCCGGGCTCCTACGAGGAGAGATCAGCTATGGGTAAGAAGAAGAATAACGGCAAGGGTCAACAGTAGAACGGAGCCGGAAATAGCAACCCGGGCAAGAGAAAGAACCCAGGCGGCAGGTCTGAATTGGTGGCGAACACCAGCGCCGGGAATAATCGTGCCAAGGGTAATGGAATTCCACCCTTTTACAAAGGCAAAACTCCTTTGAACTTGGAGGAAATGCTCAATAAACCTTGCCCAGGGCACATCATACCTGGTAAGCCAGCAGGCCACGCGTGGAGAGATTGTAGTATTATGCAGTTGTTCTAGGAATACAGCCTTAACCAACATCGCAATAACGACAATGGGCTGTCAGACGGCTCGGGTACAGGCGGCTCGGGGACGGGTTTTGGTGGAGCCGGCTCAGGTCAGGTTATCAGGGTCAAGGAAATCAAGGTGGTCACCATTAGCAGTCTAGCAATGGTGGTTAGCAGCAAAACAACCAGTCAGGGTACCATAGTAACCCGAAGCAGCTCAGTGGAGGCCAGTATCATGTTTTCACAACAAGCCTGGACAAACAAGATAAAAAGCTACACAAAAGGGCAGTCAACACGGGGACGTCGGCTCTCCCGCAGTATCTGAAGTGGTCTGAATAGCCTATCTCGTGGAGTAGGGAGGATCACCCGTCACGGGTCGATAACCCGGGGCACTTGGCGCTTGTGGTAGCACCTCAGGTTGGAGGTTATAAGTTTACAAAGGTACTGATGGATGGTGGAAGCAGCATTAACATCCTATACTATGACACTTTCCAACGGATGGAGTTAACTGATAAGGCTCTTAAGCCGTCGTCAACAGTTTTCCATGGTGTTGTGCTGGGCAATTCGGCATACCCAGTGGGCAAGATTGCTCTCAAGTTGGCGTTTGGAGATGAATACAACTACAGGGTGGAGACCTTGTGGTTTGAGGTGGTGGAAATTAAGAGCCCATATCACACCTGGTTTGGCCGGCAGGCTTTCGCAAAGTTTATGGCCAGGCCGTGTTATGTTTACCTGCAGCTCAAGATGCCGGCTCTCAAAGGGACGATTATGGTGCACGGTGATCGAAAGGTGGCCCTTGAGTGTGAGGAGGGCGACAGTGCTTATGCAGAATCAAGTTGTGCAGAGGCAGAGCTCAAGTTTTATAAAGACAATGTTGACCCAACGGATATGACTCCATTGAAGAAGCCCAGTACGGAGTCTAAGTGTGATAGCCTGGCATATTAGGGATGATAGACTACTCATATCAATAAGGAATTCCTTCTTTTTGGGGATCCCATTCGAACAGAACTCCCAAGTTAAGCGTGCTTTGCTTGGAGTAGTACTAGGATGGGTGACCGACCGGTAAGTTGGCCCCGGGTGCGTATGAGTGAGGACAAAGTATGCAGAAAAGACTAGTATTGATCTGTGAGGCCAGTCTAGATCCCGTCAGGAGTAACGACTACCGGCGGGTGTGTCCGGGGCGTTACAAGTTGGTATCAGAGCCGCGAAATGACACATGTATCGTACTGGAAGCACCGACGTTTGTGCCAAGAGGGAACATTCATGTGACCCGACGTCTAGATCCCGCCAGGAGTAACGACTACCGGCGGGTGTGTCCAGGGTGTTACACTGAGCCGCCCTTGAAGTTTGCGGCAGATGACACTAAGCTGGTGGATTTCGCTCCAGGCGACTCATCGAAGCAGTTCACTATTGGGGCTAACATGGACCCCGCATAGGAAAGCACGCTCATCGAATTCATCCGTGAGAATCGGGACAACTTTGCATGGAAGCCGTCTGATATGTCGGGTGTACTGAGAGAGTTCGCTGAGCACCACCTTAATGTGGATCCCAAATTTAAGCCAATTAAGCAGTTCCTCCGTCGTTTCAATGAAGAACGGTGTAAAGCAATTGGAGAAGAGGTAGCCCGGCTCTTAGCAGCAGGGTTCATCGTGGAGGTTTTTCACCCGGAGTGGTTAGCAAACTATGTGCTCGTGCTTAAAAAGAATGGCACGTGGCGTATGTGTGTGGACTACACGGATCTTAACAAGGCTTGTCTAGTTGAACCATTTGCTCTCCCCCGTATCGACCAAATTATTGATGCAACGGCGGGTTGCGAGATTTTATGCTTCCTGAACGCTTATTCAGGTTATCATCAGATCAAGATGATAATTAAGGACCAAGAGAAGACTTCGTTTATAACACCTTTTGGGGCTTTCTTCTATGTGTCTATACCTTTCGGGCTTAAAAATGCGCAGGCGACTTATCAACATTGTGTGCAAAATTGCCTTCATAGTCAGATTGGGTGCAATGTTCACGCTTATGTGGACGATATTGTGGTTAAGTCAAGAAAGAAGGAGACTTTGCTGGACGACCTAAAGGAAACGTTTGACAACTTACGGGTCTACAAAATGATGCTTAACCTGGCTAAGTGCGTTTTTGGCATTCTTGCAGGCAAGCTCTTGGGTTTTTTGGTCTCAGAGCGAGGCATTGAGGCTAACCCGGACAAGATAAAGGCCATCATGTCATTGTCTAAGCTGGCGAGCGTTAATGATGTGCATCGTTTGGCGGGTCGTATCGCCGCTTTAAGCCGCTTCATCAGCCGCCTGGGCGAGAAGGCTATTCCTCTGTATCAGATGATGAAAAAGATGGATTGCTTTGTCTGGAGCAAGGCTGCAGATGAGGCACTTGAGGCGCTCAAGAAGCAGTTGGTTGAGCCGCCGATCTTGGCCGCTCCGATTGAGAAAGAACCTTTGCTCTTATATGTGTCGGCTAATAATAGGACAGTCAGCACCGCAATTGTTGTGGAACTAAAGGAGGCAGGGAAAGAGTATCCAGTCCAGAGGCCGGTTTACTACGTCAGCGAGGTCTTGATAGAGTCCAAACAAAGATACCCACATTGGCACAAATTGAGTTGAACCCAAACCCGAGACTAAGTGCTTCGATTATGAGGAGAGCGGTCGCTGAAGCGGAACAACCCTAGATACTTGGTAGATAAGAAGGCTGGCAACGTCGACAGAAGTATATTTCATATACGTGTTATTGATGTGTACTTTGCTAGTACTCCTAGTAGCACCTAGGTATTGGATACCGGTTCGGTTGCTAAATGTTAGCAACTCGAAATAAAAGCTATGGAATAAACGGAGAACTAGCTAAGGGTGAGGTGACGATGTGAGTTGGAAATGTTTCCAAGGTTGATGTGATCAACATCGCACGCTCTCTCTACCTTCGGGATTAGTGACAAACCTAAATAAATGTTATTTGGTGTTTTGCGTTGAGCATGAACGTGACTGGATCGTGTTTATTGCAACACGGTTATTCATTTAAGTTAGAGAATAATGGTTATTCTGTTTACATGAATAATACCTTCAATGGTCAAGCACCCAGTGAGAATGGTTTGTTGAATCTTGATCATAGTAATACACATGTTCATAACATTGATGCCAAAGATACAAAGTTAATAATAATAGTACCACATACTTGTGGCACTGCCGCTAAATGTCATCTCGGTATGAAACGCATGAAGAAACTCCATGCCGATGGATCTTTGGACTCATTCGATTTCGAATCAGTTGAGACATGCGAACCATGCCTCTTGGTCAAGATGACTAAGGACCCCGTTTTTCTGGTTTGATGGAGTGGGAAAGTGACTTATTGGAAATGATACATGTTGATGTATGCAATCCAATGAGTCTTATAGCGTGCGGTGGATATCGTTGTTTTCTTACCTTCATTGATAATTTGAGTAGATATAGTGTATATTTGCTTAATGAAACACAAGTCTGAATCGTTTGAAAGGTTCAAGCAAATTCAGAGTGAAGTTTAAGATCATCGTGACAAGAAGATAAAAATGTCTACGATATGATCGTCGAGATGAATATCTGAGTTGCGAGTTTGGCATACAACTTTAGACAATGTGAAAATTGTTTCACAACTCACGTCACCTAGAATACCATAGTGTGATGGTGTGTCCGAACGTCATAGTCGTGCTCTATTGGATATGGTGCATGCTATGATGTCTCTTATCGTTTTGTTACTATAATTTTGGGGTTATGCATTAGAGACAACTACATTCACTTTAAATAGGGCACCATCTAAATCCGTTGAGATGGCACCGTGTGAATTATGGTTTGATAGAAACCTAAGCTGTCATTTCTTAATATTTGGGGCTGTGATGCTTGTGTGGAAAATGTTTTCACCTAATGAGCTCGAACCCAAAGCGGACAAATGCATCTTCATAGAATACCCTAAGAACAGTTGGGTGAACCTTCTATCTTATATCCAAGCATAAAATGTTTGTTGCTAAAACTGGGTCCTTTCTCAAGAAAAAGTTTCTCTTAAAAGAATTGAGTGGGAGGAGGATAGAACTTGATGAGGTTATTGAACCTCTGTTTCAACCAGAGAGTAGCGCAACGCAGGAAGTTGTTTCTGTGAAGCCTACGTTAGTTGAAGAGGAAGTTAATGATGATGACCATGAAGCTTCGGATCAAGTTACCATCGAACCTCGTAGGTCGATAAGGACGTGTACTACTCCTGAGTGGTGCAGCAACCCTGTCTTAGAGGTCAAGTTGTTGGACAACGATGAACCTACGAACTATGGAGAAGCGATGATGGGCCCGGAAACCAACAAATGGTTAGAGGCCATGAAATCCGAGAAAGGATCCATGTATGAAAACCAAGTATAGACCTTGGTGGACTTGCTCGTTAGACGGTAGGTCGTTAAGTACAAATGGATCTTTGAAATGAAGACGGACGCTGATGGTAAATGTCACCATTTGTAAAGCTCGACTTGTTGCAAAGAAGTTTACGACAAGTTCAAGGAGTTGACTGCGATGAGACTTTCTCACTCGTAGCGATGCAGAATTATGTTAGCAGTTGCTGCATATTTCAATTATGAAATCTGGCAGATGGATGACAAAACATCGTTTCCTTAATAGTTTACTTGAGGCAAAGTTTTATGTGATACAACCAGAAGGTTTTGTTAGTCCTAAGGATGCTAAAAGGTGAGCAAGCTTCAGTGATCCTTCTATGGACTGAAGCAAGCATCTCAGAGTTGGAATATACAGTTTGATGAGGTGATCAAAGTTTTTGAGTCTATACAAAGTTTATGAGAAACTTGTATTTACAATAAAGTGAGTGGGAGCATTATAGAGTTTCTGATAAGCATATGTGGTTGACATATTGTTGATCGAAAATGATGTAGAATTTCTGGAAAGGATAAAGGGTTGTTTGAAAGGAGTTTTTCAAAGGAAGACCTGGATAAAGCTACCTAATTTCTGAGCATCAAGATCTATAGAGATAGATCAAGATGCTTGATGAGACTTTGAATGAGTACATACCTTGACAAGATTTTGAAAGAGTTCAAAATGGATTAGTCAGAGAGAAGTGTTCTCGCCTGCTTTGTAAGGTGTGAAGGAGTAACTTGTGTGTATCAAACATCGCAACGTAACTGGGTGACTATAAAGGTGCTCTACAGGTATCTCCAAGGGTGTCTGTTGGGTTGGCATGGATCAAGACTGGGATTTGTTACTCCGTGTGACGGAGAGGTATCTCAGGGCCCACTCGGTAATACAACATCATAATAAGCCTTGCAAGCAATGTGACTAAGTGTTAGTCACGGGATCTTGTATTACGGAACGAGTAAAGAGACTTGCGAGTAACGAGGTTGAACTAGGTATGGAGATACCGACGATCGAATCTCGGGCAAGTAACATACCGAAGAACAAAGGGAGCATCATACGGGATTAACTGAATCCTTGACATAGAGGTTCGACCGATAAAGATCTTCATAGAACATGTAGGAACCAATATGGGCATCCAGGTCCCGCTATTGGTTATTGACCGTAGAGGTGTCTTGGTCATGTCTACATAGTTCTCGAACCCGCAGGGTCTGCACACTTAAGGTTCGGTGACGTTTCGGTAGTATAGAGTTATGCATGGTGGTGACCGAAGGTTGTTCGGAGTCCCGGATGAGATCCCGGATGTCACGAGGAGCTCCAGAATGGTCTGGAGGTATAGATTGATATATAGGAAGTCCTATTTTTGTCGCCGGAAAAGTTTCGGACTCATCGGTAGTGTACCGGGAGTGCCCGGAGTGTACCGGGAGACCATCGGGAGGAGTATTTCGACCCAAGAGGCTACATGGGCTGTGGGAGGATGAATATCAGCCCTTAGTGGGCTGGTGGAAGTCCCACACAAGACCCATGCGGCTGGGAATAAAAACCCAAAAGGAAAAAGGTGGAAAAAGGCAAAAAGGGCTAAATTAGGAAGGAGTCCTAATCCTACTAGGAGTGGAGGAGGAGGACTCCTCCCTCCTGGTTCGGCCGACCCAAGGGCTGCCTCCTTGGGAGGCAAGCCTCCTCCTCCTCTCCTCCTATATATACTAGAGGGTTTTAGGGTTTCGGCACAAGATTTTTAGCCACGTGCTACCCTTTCCTCTAGTGCATAGTTTCTCCTCTAGATCGGATTTCTGCAGTGATTAGGCAAAGCCTGCCGGAATAGCTCCACCACCATCGCCGGAGTGCCGTCGCGCTGCCGGAGAACTCTTCTACCTCTTCGCTCCCTCTTGCTGGATCAAGAAGGCGAAGATCGTCATCGAGCTGTACGTGTGCTGAACGCAGAGGTGCCGTCCGTTCGGCGCTAGATCGGAAGGATCGTGATCAAGATCGCAAGACGGATCGTGATGAGATCGGGGGACGGATCGTGATGAGTTCGCGGGACGGATCGTGATGAGTTCGCGGGATGGATCGTGATTGGATCGCGGAACGGATCGTGATGAGATCACGGGACGCTCAGTGATTTGGATCGCGAAGACGTTCGACTACACCAACCACGTTTCTTAACGCTTCCCGCTTAGCGATCTACAAGGGTACGTAGATCCACTCTCCCTCTCGTAGATGCTCATCACCATGGATAGATCTGCGTGTGCATAGGAAATTTTTTGTTTCCCATGCGACGTTCCCCAACAAATATTTGATGATGTATTAACTGGATTATTCGGGATGATGTATTAGTGATATTATATCGAGGTCATTATAAATATTAATGTATTAGTGATATTTTATTCGTATAATGCGTGTGTGACTTTCGGTCTGTCGTTACTCCTTGTGTGACTTTCATGTGTGTTCTTGATGGAGGAATCCCGACTTTGTCGTGGGAGGCGCCTCATCTTTCTTCTCTTCTTTGCGATATATTCATTGGTATAATGCGCAAGAAGAGAAGAGGTGGGGCGTCCATCACCGTCGGTCGAACTATTACTGTGAGAGAGTGTCCACCAACATATATACACCACCGTATGAATGCGAAAGAGTGGGCACCAACACACCATGAGATATGAGAATTATTTAAGGAAAGCCTCGACGGACCGAAAGTCACACACGCATTAATTAAGATTCAAAGCATGTCGTAATTCTTGAACTGGATTATTCAGGATGATGTATTAGTGATATTATATCCGAGTTCATTATAAATGTATTTGTGATTTGCAAGTCAATCCGGCAAAACATATGAAATTTTTCTATGTCATTGCTCGATATATGCATTGCTCGATATATGGAATGGGTTGACTTTTCATGGGGGTCGCTTCTCCTTCGTTCCCGTGTGCTAGACATTTTGGTGTAATGCACTCGGGGACGAATGGAGGAGCCACCATCACCGACTGTCGCAATATCAGAAGGAGTGCCCACCATATACGTGAGATGAGAGTTTAGGAAGGAAAGACTCTACAAACCTAAAGTCAACCTGTTGCATATTGAGTAATAGTTATCTGTGTGTTGATCAGTTTTCTCGTAGTTTCCTTCGATCGATGTTAAATGTTTCAACTGTGAACATAGGAAATGTTTGACGACGAAAGTGAATTCGGTATGTGCGAATACTGCGAAGACAAGCGCGACCTGTGTGACAAGACTTTCCTAATTCATGGTAGGCGCTTCAGCATCATGCTGGATGAGAACTTCGAAATGGATACAGTAAGTCACAATGACAAGTCTTTTTTCGTGATTAAGCATGACTGCTGCCTTTTTTGCTTCAACTTATAATTAATTTTATTTTTTACTATTCTACTAGCGTATCCCCTGCCATGCAAGAATTGCTGTCTTGGATAAGATTGGTTTTAATACTAAAAAAGATATGGAGGTAAAGATAGTTCACTTGAGGACCGAGCATGGTTTTACTTTTGCGGTAAAATTGTACCATGCAGACACCTATTGCTATTTTGAAAAAATTGACAAGCACTATGCAAGGCTTATGCATTTGAGCCTAATATGCTTCTCACCTTTGATATTCGTCCGAAAGATGAAATAGAAGGTAATATCGACATCTGGGTCGATGTGCAGACGCCTCCAGTTCTATCATTATGTGAGTTTCTCAACCATATTTATTAAGTAATTTAATATTGTTTATTTAAAAATATTTGACAACTTATTTGCATTACAGCTTATTTTCATTCTTTAAAAAATATACGGAAAATGATAGACAGAACCTACTACTACAATGATGAAGCAGAATTAACTTATAAGGAGAAAGATCATCTTACCACATTTCTTAGTCATCTTGAGAATTACAATAGCTATTATCAAACTCCTGCACATTATAGTCAATACGTGTCACTAGTGCACGTGGTGAACTACGGTAACATCCATGAAGATTGCATGGTAAGATTTTAATTCTACTATTACGACATCCGTGCATCTTTTGTATAAATTCTTTTAAAACTAAACTACATTGCTAACTACAAAATTATTACTATGTTTTTCAACAGAAAATCCCGGAGGATTGTGTGCCTCATCTGATGTTTCCGAGAGGTCGTGTTGTTGTTACGAGCTTAGGGCCACCACGGCCAGGTCAGCTTACGCATCACTCCTGTCCATACCGGATTTCTAAAACCGATGGAGTCATGACAATCAAAGATTTGGTAAAAAGTATGCTCAATCGTAGAGAGCTACTTGGAAGCAACATTGTACGTAAGCCAATACTGGGAGACATGATGATCTCCGTTCTCCATAGTGGAGAGTTAGAGCCTATCTTGTTTTATGATATTGTACCTAAGAGAGGGTAGAATAGGTCCTACGAGATAGGAGTACGTAGGTCCTAGGTACAATGTGTTATTATGTGCTACAATGTGTTAGAGTTGATGATGATGAGGAGGAGGAGAAGGAGGAGTTGTGATTATGACCAGTGACCAACTTGTGATATAATGTCTCATTGACGAAAATGATGAGTAAATTGTGTCATATGTTCTATCTATAAGTATAGTACGTAGCGTCGTGACCAAGCACGGAGATAAGAGAGATCACTTCTCTCTATTAGCTATCTAACAAAATATATGAAACCCCTAAATTAACCCTCCAAAACCCTCGAAACCCCCTTTCTTTCAAAAAAAAACAGCCCCTCAACTGCTGACGCGTGGACGCTCTTTGGTCCCGGTTGATGTTACCAACCGGGACCAAAGGCCCTCCTGCCTGGGCTCGACGAAGCGGGCACGTGTAGCCCCATCTGTCCCGGTACATAAGCGAACCGGGACTAAAAATCGCGGGCTTTAGTCCCGGTTTCAGAAGCGGGATAAATGGGTCTTACGAAGCGGGACAAATGGGTTTTTTCACTAATGTACGTACGTTACTACTGTGTATATACTGGCAAAGCATGTCCGTTTCTTCCCAATTCAGCGGACGCCCGACGACTGATATGCAGGGTCAGCTGTCTCGGACGGGCTAGCCTAGCCACCGTACGTACACCACCCCGGCTCGTAAATACGGAGCACACACACCACCTTCTAGAAAGCCTACATTCAAAATCTCTCAACATAACGTGAGCTAGATTTCAGAAATTTCCGCGAACGTTCCTGCCTTTGCATGCAGACTGGAGGGCATTTGAACTTATCTCCGATTTTTAATAACTATCAACTGATGAATATAGTGCGTGCATAGAAATCTACCAGTAATTCAGGTTTGGATATGGACGAGATTTTCGAATCCTTTTTAATAGGTCAAAGTAACGCCACCACGGGTCTTGCAAAACGTCCTGCGTCTACTCAAACTCAATTACTCGGCGGGCTGGAGTATTTACTTACTGCCAAATTTGCCATGACGACTACACTTACTACTACAAGCTGTCAGTAGTAACCGTGACGATTTTGCAAATAGACACGCGCAAGAAACCACACGCGAAAAACAGTCCTCCAGCCGATTCGCTGGCCGTCCGTCTCTCGCAAAGAGCTTCAGGGACACGGCCTCCTTTCCTTTCGCGGATTCGATCCACGCGTGCGCACACATCTCCTCCGATGCTCCCTCCCTTTCCTCCCCCAGCTTCTCCTGCCTGCTTCCCTCGGTCCATGCCGCACTAGCCAGCAGCCGCGCGCACCGCTTCTACCTGGCCCCCACGCGCGCGCCTATATAACGCCGAGCCTTTTCTACCCAGCCTCACACCGCCGCCAACCACACATCGGTCGACTACGTGCTGTCCTCCGGCGAATTAGAAAGAAACCGGCCGCGACCCTGTCGTCTGCAAAGGCATTGATTCATTCGGTGATGACGAAGCAGAACCAGCAGCAGCAGGGTTTAAGCTTCCGCCATATCCTCGAGGAGGAGAGATGGGTGGACGACTCCTCCGTCGACTACCGCGGCCGCATGCCCCTCCGCGCCGCCACCGGCTCATGGCGGGCCGCCATGTTCATCATCCGTAAGCTCCCCCCTCAAACTCCGCCTCAGATCTCTCCGTTTCTCTGTCCTTGTCTCTGTTCGTCTGCTTGATGGCAGCGTGCGAACTGTGTGTGAACGTTCTTGGCTTCTTGCTGTACGGTTTTGGCAGTGATCGAGTTCAGCGAGCGGCTGAGCTACTTCGGCATCGCTACCAGCCTCATGATCTACCTCACCAAGGTGCTGCACCAGGACATGAAGGTCGCTGCCGAGAACTCTAACTACTGGATGAGCGTCACCACGCTCATGCCGCTCCTCGGCGGCTTCCTCGCCGACGCCTACCTCGGCCGCTTCCGCACCGTGCTCCTCTCCACCGTCGTCTACCTCCTCGGCCTCGCCCTGCTGGCCGTGGCGCAGCTGGCGCCGGGCCTCAGGCCGGAAGGCGCCTCGGTGCCGCGGGTCCACGAGACGCTCTTCTTCGTCGGGATCTACCTCGTGTCCGTCGGCACCGGGGGGCACAAGCCGGCGCTCGAGAGCTTTGGCGGTGACCAGTTCGACGACGGCCATGCCGGGGAGCGGTTGCAGAAGATGTCCTACTTTAACTGGTGGAACTGCGCGCTCTGCTCCGGGGTGCTCCTTGGGGTCACCGTCGTTGTGTATGTCCAGGAGCGAGTCGGATGGGGCGCTGCCACCGTGCTCCTCGCTGCCGTCATGGGGTGCTCCCTCGTGGTGTACCTTGCGGGGTGGCGGACGTACCGGTACAGGGTGCCGCAGGGTAGCCCGCTCACGCCGCTGCTGCGGGTCGTCGTGGCCGCCGTCTCGAAGCGGCGCCTTCAGCTGCCAGCCGACGCTGGCGAGCTGTACGAGGAGGACAACGGCAAGAAGAGGTTGCTCTGCCACACCGACCAGCTCCGGTGTCTCGACAAGGCGGCGATTGTGGAGCATGATGGCGAGGGACGGCGCGGGGCGTGGCGGCTGGCGACGGTAACGCACGTGGAGGAGACGAAGCTGGTGGTGTCGATGGTGCCCATCTGGGTGGCCACGCTCCCGTTCGGCATCACGACGGCGCAGGTGTCCACCTTCTTCATCAAGCAGGGCAGCGTGATGGACCGGCGCATGGGCCCCCACTTCGTGCTTCCGCCGGCGTCCATCTTCGCGCTGGCCGCCCTCGCCATGATCGCCACCGTGGCGCTCTACGACAGGGTGCTCGAGCCGTGCCTGCGCCGCGCGACCGGGACGGAGCGCGGGCTCAGCGTCCTTCGTCGCATCGGCGTGGGCATGGCGCTCGCCGTGGTGGCCATGGCCGTGGCCGCGGTTGTCGAGCGTCGCCGCCTGCACTCCACCGCCACCATGTCGGTGTTCTGGCTGGTGCCGCAGTTCGCGCTGATGGGTGTGGCCGACGGGTTTGCACTCGTCGGCCTCCAGGAGTACTTCTACGACCAAGTGCCGGACACCATGCGCAGCCTGGGTATCGGGCTGTACCTGAGCGTGATCGGCGCCGGGAGCTTCCTGAGCAGCCTGGTGATCGCGGCGGCGGACCACGTGAGCTCGCACGGCGGGCGGCGGGGCGGGTGGTTCGGCAAGGACCCGAGCCGGAGCAGGCTGGACCTCTTTTACTGGCTGCTCGCTGCCATCTCCGCCGTCAATCTGGGTTTCTACGTGCTCGTCGCCGCCCGGTACTCGTACAAGCAGACCGTCAAGGGCAACAGGGTCGGCGTCGAGATGGGCGGCGCCGGCGACGTTGGGTTCGCCACCGCCACCGCCCCTTAGTGCCGTGAGGGATTAGTATGTGAGGGATTAGTCAAGGGATTAGGATGTGTGTTTTTCTTTTGTGGTCGATCGTCTCGTGTAGCGGACTGATCAAGTGCCGTCGGGTCTCCTTGTCTCGTGTGATAGTGGATGCATGTTGTCAAGTCTTGCAACAATTCAGGGGCTTCTCTACTGGGATATAGCACTTGATCATTCATCTTCTAAAGTACAATCTCCCTAGGTCCTCAACAGGTGCACAGGAGCACAGACATTGCCAAACAAGACTAAGGTAAACAAGAGACTAACCAATCCCTCGTAGCTCAACCTTTTTTTTCTCATACGATCCAAGAAATGGATTGGGTTCCACTATCATGAGATAACGGAATAAAGATCAGAAAGAGTATGTTTACTTTTCTCAATACACATGGTATATTTTTCGTATACACGTGGAACATTGTTTTGCTACACGATCGAACATTTTTCAGGTACATGATGAATATAGTGTCCACGCTTTGTAGATATGACGGTTTTCCTCTCGCGGCTGTAACCCTAGCCGCCGGCAGTAGAGAAAATCTTCCAGCGCCGTCCTTCGACGGCTCCCCTCCGCCGGCGACCTCGGTCGACGATGGTGAGGGGGTCGCCATATCCATGCATATGGATCATTTTTAGTCCTCGTAGTCTAGGTTTTTAAGTTGTTTATCATCTTGGCTTCGGCGATGACGGATGATGATGCTAAATAAAGGTTCTCTCGATCCTTTCCTAACGAGGTCATCGGGCTTATGGTTGGGGTGGATTTGTAAACCTGTCTGTTCAAGCAAGGATTGCGTGGCGGCGACGGCATCCTCGTGGTGAACCTGTGTCCTCGGACTCCATCGTTGTGATGACATTTGCTCTAGCGTCGGTGCGGAGCTTGGAGGTAGTCTAGGTGCGAATGCAGATTGTCGTCTGCGTCGACGGCATCTGGAAAACGGAACGTGTGCTGGCTCCGTGGTTCGTGGATGGCAGATATGGTTTCCTCCTTCGGCATCTTAGTCGTGGTGGGTGCCACATCTGAAGTTCGATGGCTTGTCCGATGTGTTGCCTCGGTCTGATTCATTCAACGGTAAAGGTTTCACTTTTGGTGAGCCACCTTAGAGGTCCGCAAAGCTGCACATCAGCGGTGTAGCCACGTCGAGCTTGGATGAGGAGGTGATTTGTCATTCGTTTCTTCGGTGGCTGCTATGACGATGTCGGAGGCAAGTGACACACGTTGGTGTTAAGCTCAGAGATGTTCTGCTATCTTTTCAGTTTGGTCATGTCAGTCCTTACGTAACTTGTACTTTGATCTTTATGATATGAATAAGACACGTATTACCATGCAAAAATAGGTACGTGGTGAATACTTTTTAAAAACATGCTTTCAATACTATTTTAATACATTTTGAATATTTTTCGAATATATGCTTATCTGAATGCTACAAAATATTTATTTTATTTATTGAAACATTTAAAAAATGACAAACATATTTTTAGAACAAATGAACATTTATTTAATGGTACAATTATTTTTTGCAAATAAAAACAATCTTTTTATTATATAAATATATTTAAAATGCCATTAAATTGTTTTGAAATGCATGATTTTTTAAAGTTGTGAATATTTTGATTGAATAGTATGAATAGTGTCAAAAATTTGTGTGAGCTAAGTTTTTACACCGTGTTAACAATTTCCGCTATCAATATATTCTTTTAAATCGATAGAATGTTTTAAAAAAAAAATCTAATTATGTTTTAAAAATATTTATGTCCATTTATTTTTAACCATGACCAAAAGTGAAAAACAAGGAAAGAGCAAACTGACGATTTTTTTGTTTTGAGTTGCGGACGAAATGAACGAAATTACCACTACTGTGCCAGCCTATCATACACTCTTCTTGAGGCGAGGAAGCCGTCGGTCTCGCGCATAGCGAGGCATATCCATGAGCCTCGATATGTATCGCAGTGATATGCGGCGATCGTGACATAGTTGGACTGGCCAAGTAGTTAAAGTAGAAAAACAAAAAACAATTTAAGACAGGAATCTCTAGCGAGCCAACACATGCGCGAGTCATGTCCCTTTTTTCCTTTATTTTATTTTCTTTTCATTTTCTAAATTTGTTTTGGTTGGTTTATTTTGATGTTTAAAAAGGTTCTTGAATATTAAAAAAATTGTTCATTAATTTCAAAAGGCATTACTTTTATAATATTGACGAATTTGAAAAATATCATGGATCTGAAAAGTGCTCAAGAATTCATAAAATGTTCAGAAGTTTAAAAAAGTTCATGTGTTCTGGAATGGCAAATGATTTTCATAGATTTCAAAAGTAAAAGTAGAAACTAAAATTAAATTATAAATACAAACTAGAATCAAAAATAAAAAAAGAATATAAAAAAATTCAAAACTTTCAAAATAAAGTGTAGAGAAGAACAACAAAGATGAAAAAACAAGTTTAGAACTAGAAAAATAAAAATGAGAATTATATTTAGAGAAAAGGAACAATAAAGAGAAGCAAACGTTCTGAAACAAACTCAAAACTAGGCTGATGGTTCGAGAAGCTAAAACCAATTCGCAGCCCCGCGTAGATACTGATGGGATGGACCAAGTTCGAGCGCCTGTAGACAATTCACCGGCAGCGCATATTACGCGCAAGAGCTTTATCTCAGCTACTACGAGATGTAACTCTAGGTCGCGTTGAACATTTCCAAATACACGTTTCCAAAAATAATTTCGTACACGTTAAAAATTCAAATACGAGTTGGATTATTTTTCAATTGGCATGAAACATTTTCTATAGACCGTACAAATATATTTTTAATATTGTATAATTTTTTAATGTCACAAACACTTTATTGAAATGATCCCTCTGATCCATACTAAGTGTCATGGTGGTTTCAGTTCAAATTTGAACTAAAACCACAACACTTGTTGCAGATCGGAGGGTGTATTGTCTTTTTCTAAATGGCACGTGCATTTTTGTTTGAAAGGCAAGAACCACTTTTTATACCACACAAACATTCTTTTATGCTGTATAAAGTTTTTATAAAAAAAATCACGTACATAGTTTTTATATACTTGAACATTTTCGGAATTGTCATGTACAGTTTTTTTTACATGGGACGAAGCAGTTTCTTTGGATGACATAAACATTTTATTTACATGGGACGAAGAATTCCACATGCATCCGTTTTAGTACATGGAGAAAATGTTGCGAACATATTGTAAGTCGCGCAAACTTTCGTTAACAGTGCAATAGTATTTTTGGAACATGTGTCGATTATCTATAATAAAAAAGAAAAAAGAAATCCATAAAGTGGTTCCCGTCATAAAAGTAATAAAACAAAAAACAAATTAGATTTTTTTTGGAAAAATTAGTATGCTAGGGAGCCAGTGGTTCCCGTCATATGCGCTAGGCCAGCCCATTTATAAAGTATTGCGGGCGGCGTTGTGCACTGTATCGCATCAAGCGATACATAGCCGTAACAAGCATCTCAAAACCTTAAACTTGGGTTGGATTGGAGCAAAAGACATGATCACATGTTGATTACATATTCGCGTGGCTACTCTAATCAGACCGTCAACAAGCTAGAACACACTAAATGAAAACATGTCATTCTCCAAGGAAATAAGAACCATGAGAGTAAAGTATGGTGCTCATTAAATCTTAGGAAATTTGGCACATGAATTTCCAGTATCTTTCTATTGGGAAACGTTACATGGAAAACAAAAAAATTCCTACACACACTAAGCTCTATCTATGGAGATACATAGCACCGAGAGGGGGAGTGTGTCTACGTACCCTTGTAGACCGTTAAGCAGAAGCGTTTATAACGCAGTTGACGTAGCCATACGTCTTCAAGATCCAATCGCGATCCGTCCCGATCAAGCGTCAAATGGACGACATCTCCGCGTTCAGCACACGTGCAGCTCGATGACGTCTCCGCCTCCTCGATCCATCAAGCGAGGGAGGAGTAGTAGATGGGTTTTTCGGCAGCACGACGGCGTGGTGGAGCTACTTCAACACGGCTTCGTCAAACGCTACTAGAACAAGGACGAAGGAGCTACGAAGTAACGGAAGAGAGAGAGGCGCCAAGGGCTTGGTGTGTCCTCTTGGGGCGCCACTCCCCTCTATATACAGGTGAAGGGGCTAGGAGTCTAGCCCCTCCAACCCTAGGGCCAGCGGCCAAGGGGGAGGAGTTGGACTCCTAGTCCTCCTCCTCCCCTTCCATACATAGGTTGACTTTCCACCTCTCCCAGCCGCATGGGCCTTGAGAGACTTGTACATCTGGCCCAATAAGGCCAGGGCGCCTCAGCCCATGCTAGCCCTTGGGACGTGGTGGAACCCTTGGTGGACTTCCAGACTTTTCTGGAAGTTTTTGAAACCTTTTGGAAGTTTCCCGGTACAATACCGAAAAAACTGAAACTTTTTTCGGAACCCTGAAAACAACTTTTCATACATAATTTATTACCTTCGGACCATGTCGTAGCTCCTTGTTATGTTCGGGATCTCACGGGACTCCGAACAACATTTGGTTGCCAACATATATAATCCAATAATAATATATTGTCATCGAACGTTAAGTGTGCAGACCCTACGGGTTGGAGAATCGTGTAGACATGACGAGACACCTCTCCGACCAATACCAAATAGCTGGACATGGATGCCCATATTGGTTCCTACATATTCCACGAAGATCTTTATCGGTCGAACCACGACGTCAAGGATTCAGTCAATCCCGTATGCAATTCCCTTTGTCCCAGTATGTTACTTATCCGAGATTCCATCGTTGGTATCTCCATACCTAGTTCAATCTCGTTACCGACAAGTCTCTTTACTCGTTCCTTAATACAAAATCCCGAGACTAAATCTTTAATCACATTGCTTGCAAGATTCTTGTGTTGTTGTATTACCGAGAGGGCCCAGAGACACCTCTCTGTCATACGGAGTGACAAATCCCGGTCTCTATCCATGCCAACACAACAGACACCCTAGGAGATACCTCTAGAACATCCTTATGATCACTCAGGTATGAAGTGAGGTTCGATGCACATAAGGCATTCCCCCGATGCTAGAGAGTTGCATGATCTTATGGTCTTAGAAATAGACACTTGACATGAAGAAAACAGTAGCAACAAACTATGTGATATGATCAAATGCTATGCTTACAGTTGGGTCTTGTCCATCATCTTGTTATCAAATGACAACTCATGTCTATGGTTAGAAAACCTTAACCATATTTGATCAATGAGATAGTGTAGTAGAGGATCACTAGAGACACAGTGTTGTTTATGTATTGACACATCTATCTAAGTTTCCAGTCAATACAATTCTAGCATGGATAATAAACGTTTATCATGAACACGGAGATATGATAATAACCAATTTATTATATCCTCTAGGGCATATTTCCAACACTTTCCTAGTAACTAAAGAATTATAGATAAGATATATTGCAATTTTTAACACAACCGCGAATAAATAAAAACAACTAACAATTTCTACTTCCATGAACAAGAGCTTGCTTTTAGTTCACGTTAGCTATATTAATTTTTAAAAGAAATATGCGAAAGGCTAATTAGCAAAAGACTATGCTTGTGCCACAAACTTATTGCTTCCACAACCCACTATCCTGGGTGTTACCACATTAGTTACCGCAATCCATGCATGATTGATTATATGCGACACTATTGATAAACTGTACGTGCTCGTAACCGTTGTTGAGAGGACATATCAAGTGTTATGGGGCCCTTATTTGCTACCATGCTACGAGCTTGCCAGGAGCGTTAGATTAGAGATCAAACTGTTGCAGCAAGAGCTCTTGCGAATTTGTGAAAACAACTTTAGAAATCCCTCTTTTACGCGCAAATCCCGAGAATTCAACTATAGCCATTCGAAATCTTAGATCCAACGACGCACGGAAGCTTGTATCATGGTAGCACAGGAGTCACCGTGGCAGCTGATATTTTCTCTCATTGTTGAGACAACAGACAAGTGTCCTGACAACGCAACTGGTAGCATGGCAGATAGCAGTGATTTATGTTATAATCGACGCAACCGCCGGTCAACATTGTTGCATTCACATTAGAAAAATAACCCTTTCTATAATTATAACTCATTCTCTCAACTGACGATATTTAATGGTATATTTTCTATATTTGTAACATAAACTATGTAATAATGCAAATGCATATTAACACATATTGTTTTAATTGTAGAGTATTAACTTTAACCATGGGAAATATACTTTTGACAACAGTGGAAAATGTGCCTGCACTTAATCTAAGGTTCACTGAATGAAAAGAGAAAAAATGCATTTTTTTTGTTTCCTGATCGAGACACCACCTCATCGCCTCTTAAAATTTCTAGCTAAAGTTTTATTTGGTCTAGATCTAGAGAGAAAAATAAATAACCAAAACCAAATTGCAAGTCTTCATAGTTTAATTTTTTCCAACTAGATGGATTGCGGACTGCAAATATATGCAGGAAACCTTATCAATATTTTAGCTAGCTTATTAAATATCATAGTGTACATACATGAACCTCAAGGTTTCTAGAGTGTATGTTTGTGTATTTTAAATGTAAGTAGCACACGAGATGATTATCAATATATTGAGCTGAAAATTCTTAAATATACAAAATATCCATGAGTTGTTCCAAGAATTGTTACATTGCTCGTTTATTGGTTTTTGGTGGTCAAATATGACTTATGTGGTTCCGAATTCACCCTCATATTTGTCCCACTACAACACAATTTATCATTGAATATTTATATCCATCCGACTATGTTGATGCATACAATGCTTGCATGATGAGTCACGTCGAAAATGCAATGAGAAACTATACATATGTGAAGCAAGGATTTTTTTTGATCAACAGGGAGGAGCTCCCTGGCTCCATTACTCGGAAAGAATCATGAATAGTCAGGTTTGAATTACAAAGCTAAAACTTAAATGAAAGAGAAACTAAAAAACACATGACAAATACATGACACAATTTATCTTTTAATATTTATATCCATCCGACTATGTTGATGCATACAATGCTCGGATGATGAGTCGCACCGAAAATGCAATGAGAAACTATACATATGTGAAGCAAGGATTTTTTTTAGATCAACAAGGAGGAGCTCCCCGGCTCCATTACTCGGAAAGAATCATGAATAGTCAGGTTTGAATTACAAAGCTAAAACTTAAATGAAAGAGAAACTAAAAACACACGACAAACATGCTGACCTCCACTTTTTGGGTGTCTCAGCATCGCCGGAAGACAACGAAGAGTCTCAATTCTTATTATATGAAAGCAAAAATGCAGGAGAGTTGTGCATAGACAGGGAGCAGTTGCCATTTTTTCAAACGCCTTCATGCATAATGTGCCATAGGAGATCCGAGGGCCTCCAGGACAGAGAGTGGACTTTGCACGTTAGTGGCGTGCTCTCTCGCCAGCACCTTGTGAGGAGGTGGCTCGCTCTAGACGCCATCTACCCCCACCCAATCCTCAATAGTCCTCCCAAGAATTGTTGGAGGTGAAGGCAGAATGCATCAATCTTCTCCAGCATGTGGTCCTTGAAGAACAACCGCCATTATTTGATTGTTCTTGAGAGTTGGGACCAGATCTATTTCATGGACAAACCAAACAACCCCATTAAACACAATGCTATTTCCATGTTTCCACAAAACCAAGAGGGCAGTGACAACTATTGTATTTAGGGCATCTAGTCCTTTTCTAGCAACCCAAAAGGAGGAAAAGGAGAGAATAGAGGCACCTAAATGCATGTTAAATAAAGATGCAATCTCTTTCCAAACATGCACAACAACCACACAATCATAGAACAAATGTTGAACAATTTCTTGTTTAGATCACAATACACAATCACTAGGTTTTTGTATATTCCTTTTCAGGAGGTTGTCTCTAGTCATAATTTTGTTGTAAGCAACCGGCAATAGGAAGATATGGATCTTGGGAGGAACAATAAGATTCCATACTACTGGGATATAGGTTGGAGTAACCGCCCTGTAGTTTATGTTTGCATAGAGAGAGAGAGATGTATGTATAAGTACCACTAGAATTATATTGACAGACTAGTGCATCAACATCATTAGTAAGAACAATGCTCGAGGCAATAGCTTCAAGCTCATACCAAGAGTTCATGAGTGTGGGACTAAAGGACCTCCAAAAAGTAAGCTTCAGGATGCCCCCATCCCACACTTGACTGATGGTATTGCTTTGTTCTTTACAAATACAATACAAGTCCCAAAATTGGACAAAGAGAGGGGAGGACCCAGACCATAGGTCTTCCTAGAACCTGACTTTTTTTGCCAAGCCAATTACCCATCTGTATCCAAATTTAGCAGCTCTAGAAGCCCAAATCACTCCTTTCCAGAAAGCAGAGGCTCCTTCATTATTCTGGATACCAAGGATGTTGGGGAAGGGTTTATACTTGGAATCTACTATATCTTTTCACATCTTATCTTCACTACTTAGATATCTCTTAATCCAAGCTCCTAAAAGTCAGATATTTAGGTCTTGAAGATTGGGAATCCCTAAGCCTCCATATTCCTTCTTCATAGACACCAATGGTCAATTGGCCAGATGGATTTTTTCTGTGGCCTTCAAAATCATTCCAAAGGCATTTAGCCATTTGGGTGTTGATCAAGTCCACTATCCATTTAGGGAATTTGAAAAAGGAGAGGAGGTAAATGGGTATACTGGCTAGACAAGCCTTGATCAAAACAATCATGGCTGCATAATAAAGGAGTTCCCCACTCCATCCATCTATTCTTTTAAGAATCTTATCAACTAAAGGTTGATTATCTTCTCTAGACAACTTATGATGATGAAGAGGGGTTCCTAGATATTTAATAGGAATTTACCTAAAGGGCAACCAAAGATGCTAGAGAGAGATTGTATTTCATCCTCAACTAGGTTCATTGGTATCATTTAACTCTTGTCAAAGTTAATCCTCATGCTTGAAACTTGTTCAAAGCATGTGAGCACCCATCTAAGATTTTTAGCAAGGGCAGGATCTTGTTCCACAAACATGATGGTGTCATCAGCATATTCCAAGCTGATGACATCTTTAGGACAAATGGAGTGACCCAGACCCTTGACCAGGGCTTTGGCAGATGCTTTAGCAAGCATTTTGGTCAGCACATCCAGTAGTAGAATAAATAAAAGTGGGGATATAGGATCAGCTTGCCTGAGCCCTTTACCAGTAAGAAAGAAACTACTCTCTAGGTTATTTAATTTGACACCTACAGATCCTTGAGGAGTAATTTTCCTAATCCAACTACCATCAAACCCGATCAGCTTGAGCAGATCATTAAGGAAGTCCAAATCCACCCTATCAAAGGCTTTTTCATAGTCAAGTTTAAGGACCACACCTTTGTCCTCAGATTTGATGACAGAATGAATAAGCTCATGAGATGTAACAACACTTTCTAGGATTTATAGACCTTTGATAAAAGCAGATTGGTTACAGGAAATAAGTCTATTCATGACCAGGGCTAACCTATTGGTAAGAACCTTTGTAAAGATCTTAAACAAACAAATAATGAGGCTGGTAGGTCTGAATTTATTCATCACAGAAGCATCAGGATCCTTAGGGATTAAAGTGAGCATGAAAAAATCCGATCTATAGATATCTAGTTTTCTAACATGAAAATCTAAAAACATGGTCAACAAATCATGTTTAATTAGCTCGCAAATAATTGGTAAAACGAGAAAGGTAGGCCATCAGGCCCAGGGCTCCATCAGAATAAGAGCCAAAAATGACAACTTTAACCTCCTCTTTGGAGGAGGGAGCTGTTAATTGCTCATGTTCATCAGGAGTTACTAGTTCAGAACTGGAAAAGAAGTCGGGGGATAAAGAGAAACCAGATTTCTCTTCCTTAGCAAATAGGTTTTTGTAAAAGGTAGAAGCTATGTTCAGCATTTCATTATTATCAGAGGTGGGGCCATTAGGGCCTTGAAGGGTATGGACCATAGTCTCCCTCCTCCTCTGGTTAGCAACATCATGAAAATATGATGTGTTTTTGTCCCCCTCTTTGATCTTTATATCCCTAGACCTTTGTCTAGCTTTGGTCTCCTCTTTGAGCCAAATTGTAGCCATCTCAGACCTAATTTCTTTTAGTCTATTCTGCTCCTCAGTAGATAGCTCAGTGGTTTCGAATTTAATATCCAGAGTATCATATTCTTCCATCAAATCTTTTTTAGTGAGTCTGAGCTCAGCTTCTATGTTATGACTCCAGCCTTTAGTTAGTCTCCTAAGAGTCCTCACTTTAGCTTGTCAAATATCAATAGGGGTCTTCCCTTTGATAGGGGTGGACCAAGATTTTTCTGCTACAACTCTAAAATCATCTCTAAGTAGCCACCATTTTTCAAATTTGTTACTAGACCTTATAGGTTGGAGGCCTACTCCAGAATCCCATTGGATTGGAGTATGATCACTTGCAATCATAGGTAAAGCTTGGATACTTGCAAGAGGGAATATCCTATCAATATCAGTAGAGCAGAAGACCCTGTCTATAGTAGACATGATCGAATATGATTGGTTATTGGCCTAAGTAAATTGCCTGTTCCCTAGTTTCATTTCTAATAAGCTCCAATCTCTATCCAAACATTGAATTTATCACACCACCTATTGTCCACAGTACCATTGCTTTTGTCACCACCTATTTGAAGCAAGGATGCAATGGAAAAGTATGTAGTCCTGGTCTAAGCGATCAAGCGGGAGTCTGTTTACAAAAGTTGCTCACCTAGATGGATTTACATGGAGATCTCCTATCTACAATGACCTATTGACCTCAATTACATTCTCACATGGACCGACTGCACGATCTTCACACGATAAACAAAAACCTATCCACTCTAAGACCAACAAGAGATTAATGTAGCTAGAAGAATGTGTGCACTCCATTCCCTGGTGTTGGTGCAACTTTAATCAACTAGATGGATACTGTCGTGGATTTTTCACGACAGATGTCCGGGTGAACGGGCTTAGGTTCGGGGCAGAAGCGCAACTACGTGGTGGCTTGAAGGGGTTGGTCGGAATCGAGAGACACGAGTTTTGCCCAGGTTTGGCCCCTCCGATGGAGGTAAAAGCCTACGTTCTGCTTGTCTTGTATTGATGATGATGATGATGATGATCTCTCTGTTAAAAGGGTGCTAATCGCTACCTCTAATCTCGAGAGCCTCTAATCTGTCTATCTCTAATGACTTGTGTCTTATCAACTTGTGGACTTGTGTACCTGTCTCTCTAAGGGCACTCTACCCCTCCTTATATAAGTGGAGAGGGTAGGTTTACAAATAGAGTCCTACTCCTAGTAGGACTAGGACTAGTCTTTCACGAATCCTAATCCGGGTCTTGTTTGCTTTGTGAGGGAATCCTTTCTCTCTTCTTGGGCCTTCTCTTGTGAGCTGCCTGGCGCCGGCTTGCACGCCGGGTCTTGGGCCTGATCATCCTGCGACCCGCTAGCCGGGTCACTAATAAAATGCCATGTCTCCTCTGAGTCGCCAGGTCGGGTCATACCACGGGGTATATCCCCGACATTATCCCCCAAGTTAGCTTGAATTCATTCATGCTAAGCTTCCTGAAATAAAAATAATAAAAATGTTAAGTGGACGGCTTGCTCCTTTGGCCGGCTTATGAAGAGACTCCTCAGAAATTCGGGTCTTTTCTGCGTATGAATGAGTCGTCTTGAAAATCATCTTGCTTGTAAGTGTCCTTTGAAAAAATATTGGGAATACAATATCCATATGCCATTGAGTCGGCTTCCAATACTTTGGCTTAATGAAATGTTGGGGAACTTAGCATGGGAAACAAAAAATTTCCTACGCACACGCAAATCTATCCATGGTGATGAGCATCTACGAGAGGGAGAGTGGATCTACATACCCTTGTAGATCGCTAAGCGGGAAGCGTTAAGAAACGCGGTTGGTGTAGTCGAACGTCTTCACGATCCAAATCGCCATGCGTCCCGCAATCCAATCACGATCCATCCCGCGATCCAATCATGATCCGTCCCGTGATCCGATCACGATCCGTCCCACGAACTTGATCACGATCCTTCTAATCTAGCACCGAACGGACGACACCTCCACGTTCAGCACACATACAGCTTGATGACGATCTCCACCATCTTGATCCAGCAATAAGGAGTGGAGAGGAAGAAGAGTTCTCCGGAAGCCTGACGGTGCTCCGGCGATGGTGGTGGAGCAATTCCGGCAGGGCTTCGCCTAAGCACTGCAGAAAACCGATCTAGAGGAGAAACTATGCACTAGAGGAACGGGTAGCACGTGGCTGAAAATCTAGTGCAAAAACCCAAAACCCTCTAGTATATATAGGAGGAGAGGAGGAGAGGATGCAGCCTTGGCCTCCAAGGCTAGCTGGTTCGGCCGAACCTACTAGGAGAGGAGGATTCCTCCTCCAATCCTAGTAGGACTAGGATTGCTCCTTTTTGCCTTTTTTTCCACCTTTTCCTATTGGGTTTTTTCCTCCAGCCACATGGGCCTTGTGTGGGAGTTTCCACCAGCCCACTAAGGGCTGATATTCACTCCCCCACAGACCATGAAGTCTCTTGGGTCGAAATACCCCTCCCGGAGGCCTCCCGGTACACTACCGGCACTCCCGGTACACTACCGATGAGCCCGAAACTTTTCCGACGACCAAAACAGGACTTCCTATATATGAATCTTTACCTCCGGACCATTCTGGAGCTCCTCATGACGTCCGGGATCTCATCTGGGACTCCGAAAAACCTTTGGTCACCACCATACATAACTCTATATTACCGAAACGTCACCAAACCTTAAGTGTGTAGACCCTGCGGGTTCGAGAACTATGTAGACATGACCGAGACACCTCTACGGTCAATAACCAATGGCGGGACCTGGATGTCCACATTGGTTCCTACATATTCTACGAAGATCTTTATCGGTCAAACCTCTATGTCAAGGATTCAGTTAATCCCGTATGATGTTCCCTTTGTTCTTCGGTATGTTACTTGCCCGAGATTCGATCGTCGGTATCTCCATACCTAGTTCAACCTCGTTACTGGCAATTCTCTTTACTCGTTCCGTTATACAAGATCTCGCAACTAACACTTAGTCACATTGCTTGCAAGGCTTATTGTGATGTTGTATTACCGAGTGGGCCCTGAGATACCTCTCCGTCACACGGAGTAACAAATCCCAGTCTTGATCCATGCCAACTCAACAGACACCCTCGAAGACACCTATAGAGCACCTTTATAGTCACCCAGTTACGTTGCGACGTTTGATATACACAAGGTACTCCTCCGATATCTGTGAGTTGCATGATCTCATGGTCATAGGAACATATACTTGACATGCAGAAAACAGTAGCAATAAACTGACACGATCATAAGCTACGTTTGTAGTTTGGGTCTTGTCCATCACATCATTCTCCTAATGATGTGATCCCGTTATCAAATGACATCTCATGTCCATGGCTAGGAAACCTTAACCATCTTTCGATCAACGAGCTGGTTCACTAGAGGCATACTAGGGATATTGTGTTTGTCTATGTATCCACACATGTATCCATCTTTCCAATTAATACAATTATAGCATGGATAATAAACGATTATCATGAACAAGGAAATACAATAATAAACACTTTATTTATTGCCTCTAGGGCATATTTCCAACAGTCTCCCAGTTGCACTAGAGTCAATAATCTAGTTCACATCACTATGTGATTTACATTGTAATGAATCAAACACCCATGCGGTTCTGGTGTTGATCATGTTTAGCCCTTGGAAGAGGTTTAGTCAACGGGTCTGCAACATTCAGATCCGTGTGCACTTTGCAAATATTTATGTCTTTCTCCACGGTGTAATTGTGGATGGAGTTGAAGCGTCGCTTTATGTGTCTAGTCCTCTTGTGAAACCTTGGTTCCTTGGCCAGTGCAATGGCACCAGTGTTGTCACAGAACAGGTTCATTGGATTCAGTGCACTGGGCACTACTCCAAGATCTGTCATGAACTGCTTCATCCAGACACCTTCCTTCGCCGCCTCCGAGGCTGCGATATATTCTTCTTCGCACGTAGAATCAGCTACCACGCTTTGCTTGGAACTGCACCAGCTTACCGCTCCCCCGTTAAGAATAAATACGTATCCGGTTTGCGACTTAGAGTCGTCCGGATCAGTGTCAAAGCTTGTATCGACGTAACCCTTTACGACGAGCTCTTCATCACCTCCATAAACGAGAAACATTTCCTTAGTCCTTTTCAGGTACTTAAGGATATTCTTGACCGCTTGCCAGTGCTCCATTCCAGGATTACTTTGAAACCTTCCGGCCATACTTATGGCAAGGCTGACATCGGGTCTTGTGCACAACATTGCATACATGATAGAGCCTATGGCTGAAGCATAGGGGATGACACTCATCTTTTCTCTATCTTCTGCAGTTACTGGGCATTGAGTCTTACTCAACTTCACACCTTGTAACATAGGCAAGAACCCCTTCTTGGACTGTTCCATTTTGAACTTCTTCAAAACTTTATCAAGGTATGTGCTCTGTGAAAGTGCTATTAAGCGTCTCGATCTATCTTTATAGATCTTAATGCCTAATATGAAAGCAGCTTCTCCTAGGTCCTTCATTGAAAAACTCTTGTTCAAATATTCCTTCACGCTTTCCAGCATTTCTATATTGTTTCCAATCAGCAATATGTCATCCACATATAATACTAGAAACGCTATAGAGCTCCCACTCACTTTCTTGTAAATACAAGCTTCTCCGTAAACTTGTATAAACTCAAACGCTTTGATCACCTCATCAAAGCGCTTATTCCAACTCCAAGATGCTTGCACCAGTCCATAAATGGATCGCTGGAGTTTGCAAACTTTGTCAACATTCTCTGGATCGACAAAACCTTCGGGTTGCATCATATACAACTCTTCCTCAAGGAAACCGTTGAGGAACGCTGTTTTGACATCCATCTGCCAAATTTCATAGTCAAAATAAGCAACTATTGCTAACATGATTCTGACAGACTTAAGCATCGCTACGGGTGAGAAAGTCTCATCGTAGTCAACTCCTTGAACTTGTGAAAAACCCTTTGCCACAAGTCGAGCTTTATAGACGGTGACATTACCGTCCGCGTCTGTCTTCTTCTTAAAGATCCATTTGTTCTAAATGGCCTTTCGCGCTTCAGGTAATACTTCCAAAGTCCATACTTTGTTTTCATACACGGATCCCATCTCGGATTTCATGGCCTCTAACCATTTCTTGGAATCCGGGCCCATCACTGCTCCTCCATAGCTCGTAGGTTCATTGTTGTCCAATAACATGACCTCCAAGATAGGGTTGCCGTACCACTCAGGGGTAGTATGCGGCCTTGTCGACCTACGAGGTTCAATAGCAGCTTGATCCGAAGCTTCATGATCATCATCATAAACTTCCTCTTCTACCGTCGTAGGTTCCACAGAAACATCTTTCTGTGTTGCGCTACTTTCTGGTTGAAGTAAAGGTTCAATAACCTCATCAAGCTCTATTTTCCTCCCACTCAATTCTTTCGAGGGAAACTCTTTCTCAAGAAATGTTCCGTTCTTAGCGACAAACACTTTACCTTCGGATCTGAGATAGAAGGTATACCCGACTCTCTCTTTCGGGTATCCTATGAAGACGCATTTCTCCGCTTTGGGTTCCAGCTTTTCAGGCTGAAGCTTTTTGACATAAGCATCACATCCCCAAATTTTGAGAAATGACAACTTTGGCTTCTTGCCAAACCATAGTTTATATGGCGTCGTCTCAACGGATTTTGATGGTGCCCTATTTAAAGTGAATGCAGCTGTCTCTAATGCATAACCCCAAAACGATAGTGGCAAATCAGCAAGAGACATCATAGAACGCACCATATCTAATAAGGTTCGATTACGACGTTCGGACACACCATTACGCTGTTGTGTTCTGGGCAGTGTCAACTGTGAAACAATTCCACACTGTCTTAAGTGACTACCAAACTCATAACTCAGATATTCACCTCCTCGATAAGATCGTAGGAACTTAATCTTCTTGTTATGATGATTCTCAACTTCACTCTGAAATTGCTTGAACTTTTCAAACGTTTCAGACTTGTGTTTCATTAAGTAAATATACCCATATCTACTTAAGTCATCAGTGAAGGTGAGAAAATAACGATATCCACCACGCGCTGTAACATTCATCGGACCGCACACATCAGCATGTATGATTTCCAATAAGTCACTCGCCTGTTCCATTGTTCCAGAGAATGGCGTTTTAGTCATCTTGCCCATGAGGCATGGTTCACATGTGTCAAGTGATTCAAAATCAAGTGACTCCAAAAGTCCATCAGCATGGAGCTTCCTCATGCATTTTACACCAATATGACCTAAACGGCAGTGCCACAAGAAAGTGGTACTATCATTATCAACTCTACATCTTTTGGCATCAATGTTATGAACATGTGTGTCATTACTATCAAGATTCAATATGAATAAACCCCTAACATTGGGTGCATGACCATAAAAGATATTACTCATATAAATAGAACAACCTTTATTCTCTGATTTGAATGAGTAACCGTCTCGCAATAAATAAGATCCAGATATAATGTTCATGCTTAATGCAGGCACTAAATAACAATTATTCAGGTTCAGCACTAATCCCGATGGTAATCGAAGAGAGAGCGTGCCGACGGCGATCACATCAACCTTGGAACCATTTCCCACGCGCATCATCACTTCGTTCTTTGCCAGCCTTCGTTTATTTCGTAGTTCCTGCTTTGAGTTGCAAATGTGAGCAACCGAATCGGTATCAAATACCCAGGCACTACTACGAGAGCTAGTAAGGTACACATCAATAACATGTATATCATATATACCTTGTTTGTCGTTGGCCGCCTTCTTGTCAGCCAGGTACTTGGGGCAGTCCCACTTCTAGTGACCAGTTCCCTTGCAATGAAAGCACTCAGTTTCTGGCTTGGGTCCATGCTTGGGCTTCTTTGCAGGAGTAGCAACTGCTTTGCCATCCTTCTTGGTTTTACCCTTCTTGCCCTTGCCCTTGACTTTGCCATTTTTCTTGAAACTAGTGGTTTTATTGACCATCAACACTTGATGTTCTTTCTGGATTTCAGACTCAGGGACTTTTAGCATCGCAAACAGCTCGGCGACTGACTTGTTCATCCCGTGCATGTTATAGTTCATCACAAAGCTCTTGTAACTAGGTGGCAGCGATTGAAGAATTCTGTCAGTGATCGCCTCTGGCAGAAGGGCAATTCCCAACTCCGCTAGACGAGTTGAATACCCAGACATTCTGAGTATATGTTCACTGATAGACCCGTTCTCCTCCATCTTGCAAGCATAGAAATTATCGAAGGTTTCATACCTCTCGATCCGGGCGTTCTTCTGAAAGATAAACTTCAACTCCTGGAACATCTCATATGCTCTATGACGTTCAAAACGTCTTTGAAGTCCCGGTTCTAAGCCATACAATATTGCACACTGAACTATTGAGTAATCTCCCGTACGTGCCTCCCAAGCGTTCTTAACGTCTTCGGAGATCATGTCTTCTGGTTGGTCACCAAGCGGTGCATCAAGGACATATGATTTCTGGGAAGCCGTGAGGATAATCCTCAGATTACGGGCCCAGTCAACAAAGATACTTCCATCATCTTTCAGTTTAGCTTTCTCTAGGAACGCATTAAATTTCATGGGTGCTACTACGCGAGCCATTGATCTACAACATAAATATGCAAAGTTCACTTAGACTATTGTTCAAGATAATGAGTTTAGTTAATCAAATTACTAAAGCTCCCACTCAAATTGACATCCCTCAGGTCATCTGAGTGTCACATGATCCAAATCCACCAACTCAAGTCCGATCATCACGTGAGTTGAGGTGGCTTCAATGGTGAACATTATTATGTTGATCATATCTACTATATGACTCATGTTCGACCTTTCGGTCTCTTGTGTTCCGAGGCCATGTCTGTACATGCTAGGCTCGTCAAGTTTAAACCGAGTGTTCTGTGCGTGCAACACTGGCTTGCACCCGTTGTATGTGAACGTAGAGTCTATCACACCCGATCATCACGTGGTGTCTCAACACGATGAACTTTCGGAACGGTGCACACTCGGGGGGAACACAATTTTATCTTGAAATTTAAGTGAGGGATCACCTTATAATGCTACCGTCGTACTAAGAAAAACAAGGTGCATAAAAGGATTAACATCACATGCAATTCATAAGTGACATGATATGGCCATGAACTTGTGCTTTAGATCTCCATCTTGAAAGCACCGACATGATCTTCATCGTCACCGGCACGACACCATGATCTCCATCATCTTGATCTCCATCAACGTGTCGCCATCGAGGTTGTCACACCCTGCATGCTTCTACTACTATTGCTATCATTTAGCGATAAAGTAAAGCATTACATAGTGCTTAATGATTGACACGCATGTCATACAATAATTAAATACAATGCTATGGCTCCTGCCGGTTGCCATACTCATCGACATGCAAGTCGTGAAATTCTATACATCACATGATCATCTCGTACATCACATATATCACATCATGTAATTGGCCATATCACATCACAACATACCCTGCAAAAACAAGTTAGACGTCCTCTAATTGTTGTTGCATGTTTTACGTGGCTGCTACGGGTTTCTAGCAAGAACGATTCTCACCTACGCATAAACCACAATGGTGATACATAATTTGCTTTTCAACCTTCTCAAGGACCGCCTTTGTCGAATCCGATCCAACTAAAGTGAGAGAAACTGCCACCCACAAGCCATCTAGGCAAAAAGTTGCGTCGAGGGAACCGGTCTCTCGTAAGCGTACGAGTAATGTTGGTCCGGGCCGCTTCATCTCACAATACCGCTGAACTAAAATCCGACCAAGGGAGGAAGCAATCTAAGCATCAACACCCACAAACCTTTTGTGTTCTACTCGAGATCGCATAAACACATAGACCTAGCTCTGATACCACTGTTGGGGAACGTAGCATGAGAAACAAAAAATTTCCTATGCACACGTAGATCTATCCATGGTGATGAGCATCTACGAGAGGGAGAGTGGATCTACATACCCTTGTAGATCGCTAAGCGGGAAGCGTTAAGAAACGCGGTTGGTGTAGTCGAACGTCTTCGCGATCCAAATCGCCGTGCGTCTTGCGATCCAATCACGATCTGTCCCGCTATCCAATTGCGACCCATCCCACGATCCGATCATGATCCGTCCCATGAACTTGATCACGATCCGTCCCACGAACTTGATCACGATCCTTCCGATCTAGCACCGAACGGACGGCACCTCCGCGTTCAGCACACGTACAACTTGATGACGATCTCCACCGTCTTGATACAGCAAGAAGGAGTGGAGAGGAAGAAGAGTTCTCCGGCATCCTGATGGCGCTCCGGCGATGGTGGTGGAGCAAGTTCGGCAGGGCTTCGCCTAAGCACTGCAGAAAACCGATCTAGAGGAGAAACTATGCACTGGAGGAACGGGTAGCACGTGGCTGAAAATCTAGTGCAAAAACCCAAAACTCTCTAGTATATATAGGAGGAGAGGAGGAGAGGAGGCAGCCTTGGCCTCCAAGGCTAGCTGGTTCGGCTGAACCTACTAGGAGAGGAGGATTCCTCCTCCAATCCTAGTAGGACTAGGATTGCTCCTTTTTGCCTTTTTTTCCACCTTTTCCTCTTGGGTTTTTTCCTCCAGCCACATGGGCCTTGTTTGGGAGTTTCCACCAGCCCACTAAGGGCTGATATTCACTCTCCGACAGCCCATGAAGTCTCTTGGGTCGAAATACCCCTCCCGGAGGCCTCCCGGTACACTACCGGCACTCCGGATACACTACCGATGAGCCCGAAACTTTTCCGGCGACCAAAACAGGACTTCCTATATATGAATCTTTACCTTTGGACCATTCCGGAGCTCCTCGTGATGTCCGGGATCTCATCCGGGACTTTGAAAAACCTTCGGTCACCACCATACATAACTCTATATTACCGAAACGTCACCAAACCTTAAGTGTGTAGACCCTGCGGGTTCGAGAACTATGTAGACATGACCGAGACACCTCTACGGTCAACAAACCAATGGAGGGACCTGGATGTCCACATTGGTTCCTACATATTCTACGAAGATCTTTATCGGTCGAACCTCTATGTCAAGGATTCAGTTAATCCCGTATGATGTTGCCTTTGTTCTTTGGTATGTTACTTGCCCGAGATTCGATCGTCGGTATCTCCATACCTAGTTCAACCTCGTTACTGGCAAGTCTCTTTACTCGTTCCGTAATACAAGATCTTGCAACTAACACTTAGTCATATTGCTTGCAAGGCTTATTGTGATGTTGTATTACCAATAGGGCCCTGAGATACCTCTCCGTCACACGGAGTAACAAATCCCAGTCTTGATCCATGCCAACTCAACAGACACCCTCGGAGACACCTGTAGAGCACCTTTATAGTCACCCAGTTACGTTGCGACGTTTGATACACACAAGGTACTCCTCCGATATCTGTGAGTTGCATGATCTCATGGTCATAGGAACATATACTTGACATGTAGAAAACAGTAGCAATAAACTAACACGATCATAAGCTACGTTTGTAGTTTGGGTCTTGTCCATCACATCATTCTCCTAATGATGTGATCCCATTATCAAATTACATCTCATGTCCATGGCTAGGAAACCTTAACCATCTTTCGATCAACGAGCTAGTTCACTAGAGGCATACTAGGGACATTTTGTTTGTCTATGTATCCACACATGTATCCATGTTTCCAATTAATACAATTATAGCATGGATAAATACAATTATCATGAATAAGGAAATACAATAATAAACACTTTATTTATTGCCTCTAGGGCATATTTCCAACATGAAAATCTTGAAAATAAGAAATCCTCATGACATAGATCCGGACTTCCATTGTTGTGAAACAAGGCGGCTTATATAAACTCTGGCGGGTTATGATCTTTTGATAACGCCGGGTCATGAATGTTGGTGACGCCGGGTCTAATAACTGAACTCCATAATTAACATCTTGAAAATTCTCCTCAAAGTTTTTGATATGTCCACATTACCTGTAGCCCCCAAGCTCCAAGTTAATCCATGATGGCTTGGTGCTTTGTAATAATATCTTTGAATGTGTAGCCCCCAAGTACCAGGTTGTCTTGCCTGCAGCAGCCTGGGACTTTGAAATTGTCTTATAACTTATAAAGCTTGGGCGGGCGTAGCCCCCAAGGGCCGGCTCATCAGAATGTGATGCGCTGGGTCTTCAATTTGAACCTCTTAATCTGTTTAAACAGCTGAATACTGTAGCCCCCAAGTGCCGGGTCGCATGCCTGCAGCGACTTGGGACTTTAGAAAATTTGATCTGAGCGGTGTAGCCCCCAAGTGTCGGGTCAGTAAGAATTGCTGGGCTGGGACTTAGAAAAATATATAAAGGCTGACTCATCTCCTTGAGATAATAGGGTCTTGCTGACAATGTTATGATTTGAGAACCGGCTTGCATTAGCCCCCAAGTGTCATGGTGCATGTTTGCAACAACATGGGACTTGCATAATTGATATAAACTGTATTTTGAAATGATGTAGCTCTACGAGATATGCCCTAGAGGCAATAATAAATGTTATTGATCATCTCCCTGTTCATAATTAGGTTTATGTTCCATGCTATAACTGCTATGGTTCTCGAGTCTGCAATAACCACGAGGCTTGAAGGAAGACTCATATGCACGTGTGGAATAATAAATGGTAAAATGTATTCCTAGTCTGGCCTCTAAGACTGGCTCAAGTATTGCATGATGATCCTGTTTTCCTGATCATGGGCATGGCTATGCCAGCAATTTTGAGGGCACAATGTTAGAAGAACATTTGTGTTGAATCGACCCGAATTGATGTTATGCTATGAGATACATTCTTCATAAGTTAATGGTTAATAACATAGAGAAGTTGATGTTTGCATAATTCCTTAGACCATGAGAGTATCGAGTTTCTTCATGCTTGCTTCATGAACTTTGGGGTTTGTTAAACGTCATCCGTAAATGGGTGGCTATTACGGCGGCTTACGGGTTCATGGAAAAGTATGTCAAGTAACTTGATTACTCAAGATTGGGATTTTCTCCTCCGACGATGGAGAGATATCTCTAGGCCCTCTCGGTGTTACGGTATCCATCATCGTCTGGCCAGACAGTTTGTGATTTGATCATGGGGATGCCGGACCACGGGAATGAGAAAAGAGAACAATACTGGTAACGAGGTAACTGGCATAGTGGACAAGTTTTTGATCCATGGGGATGCCAACATGTCTCACCTCGGGTATTTGTAACATATCGCGAAGCAACAGGAATAGCACACGGCAACTGGAGGTTCACTCGAATATTCATTCGTGTGGGTATAGGGGTCAATATGGGTGTCCACGGCTTCGATGCTGATCATTGATTGGAAAGTGTTCCGGTCATGTCTATACTTCACTGAACCTATAGGGTCACATGCTTAAGGGTCATCTATCTGCTGAATACTAGACAAGGAGTCCGAGAGAAAGTCACTGAAATAGTTTCGGAGGCAGCGGAAAAGTTCCGGAGAGAACACCGAAAAAGTTCCGGTAAAACAAAAAAGTTGTTTCGGATAAAACCATTGATGCAAAAAGGTTTCGGCAAGCATCGGGAATGTTTTGGAGGTTGCCAGATTGGTCTGGTAATTTCTGGAATTTTTCTGGAGAAATACCGAAAAATAAGTTTCGGAGTTGCCGGACTTGTTTACCGGGTAAACAAAGATGGTTTTAAATTAACCCACCATACTGGAAATGTTCCGGAGCGTGTCTAGATATTTTTAGAGGGTGCCGAAAATGTTTTGGGACCTTCTGGAATTTTCAGAAGAAATAGTTTCGGAAAACATCTTGTCACAGCGAGAGGGGACAAGATCCCACGGATCGTGGGGGCTGTTTTTGGGGGCACCCCCTTTAGGGGACAGCCTCCTTGTGGCTGGACAAAGTGTTGGGTGGGGCCCCCCATGGTGGGGGGCATCCCCCACAAATGGTGGAGAGTGTTGGGAGGAAGGTGGGGCCCCATGGGGGAACACCATGGACAAGGGAACATGTTTTCTCCATGTTTGGTGGGAACATGCTTCCTTGTTTGGTGGGTGCGTGTTTAGTGGGCTGAAATTTCAGCCCCCCCTCACCCCTCCCACCACTATATAAGGAGGTGGATAGGGGCTCTCCATCCTCACTCAAACTCTCTCACACAACCCATGCATGATCTGGCATTCTCTCTCCCTCCTAGCGAAATAGTTTCGTAGAGCCAAAAGGTTGTCTGGGTTCCGGTGGGAACTAGTTCTGGACGGCAAAGCCCTACCGGATAGATGATACCGTATGTGTGCAACTCTATAGAGAGATCATAGTTTTGGTGTTAGTTCGAGAGTGCCTCCTGAAGGGCTGTCTGTGTGACCGTCCAAGTTTTGGAGGTCCTCCTGAAGGGCTGTCCGAGTGACAGTCCAAGTTTCGGAGGTCCTCCCGAAGGGCTGTCCGCGACACCATCCGGGGGACTGTCCGACCGCCTCCCGGAGGGCTGTCCGCGGGGCAGATGAGGGTATACATCCTCGCAGTTGGGAGGTTGTAAAATCCTAGCTGCGGGGATCTGCACCGCCGTTCGTCATCGACTCTACTTCCACTGCGCTACGAGTCGGTAACGAAAATGATCAAACCTTGTATGCAGTCTCCATAGTGGTCCTGGGCTGGTGCGTAGGTCGGAAATTTTTTGTTCTCTGCTGCGTTACCCTACAGTGGCATCAAGAGCCGTGCTATGCGTAGATGCAGGTTGTGATCTAGAATACATGAGATGTATGGGTATTGCATAGTATAATTTTGTAGTAGATGAGATCTATTGCTGAAAATTATTTGTGCGGGTAGCAGATGAAATCTGTTACCCGATGTTCCTGTTGCTTCCCCGAAATTTGCGTAGTCCTGATCTTGATGGGATGGTGGAATCTCACAAAGTTCTGGCAATCCACGATCCTTTCATGCTGCTCCTGAGTATGCTGATTGACCGATCAACGAAGTGCTAACAGTTCTTTGGGTTCCACCATAGTTGAGAAAGATGGATGTTTCGTAGACGAAAGGGCAATGCATATGTGATCTGCACGGGGGTCATGCGTATGATGAAGTTTAGTATGGGGCTCAAGATTTTATTATCTCGTGTTTCATACACCCTGGAAAGTTAATCTAGCAACTTGAATTATCATACTTGATGATGGACGTTGGTAGCTTCGATTTGTTTCTAAACCTTAGAAGCCACGTAAAACAAGTTTTTGCATGGACCGATTAGAGGCGTCTAACTTGGTTTTGCAGGATGGTTTGCATGTGCATGTGATGTGGTATAGCAGTGTTCATAATAATTTGATTATGTATGAGATGACTATATGATGTAAATTGATTAACATGACCTGCGTGTCATGATTCGGCATGATGGCTGGAGCCATATGATTGCACTTTAATGACCCGCGTGTCAACCTTATGTAATGCACTTATTTTATTAAGCTATAGAGATAGCAATATTGTTTGGTGCATCAACAAGGTGGTGGCAATCTTCGCAAAGGTGAACACCGATGCGAATACCGAAGACGAAGAAATACTTGACTTCTCCGTCAGAAGGGGCTATACCATGTCATGCTAATTATGAATTGCCTGATATGTTTATCCCTCTTGATGCACCCTTCTTGATTGCGCAGTAGTCACTTTTATTAGGGTGATCTCTCACAAAAATATCAAGTAGTTAGTGTTCTCCCAAGTGTAGCACTATCACGGCACCTAACTTTTCGGGGTGCGCCATGGATGCATGGGTACGAACGATTAGGGATGTGTGAGGCGGGTGAGTATAGACCTTGCAGCGAGATCACTTGGTTGTCTTGACGTTCAGGCATGAAAGTCATGAGCTCGGAACACACGCATCGAAAGATGAACAAGAGTCACATGGAGATGTGATCGGCAAGTTGGCCTACCGATTAAAATTCCCGTCATGAGATGATGATTCTATGACGATGAATTGAAGTCTGGATCTTGTATAACTCAAAATCAATTATGAGAGATATTGATTTGAGTGGGAGCGCACTGTTGAATTAACTTGTTTAATTCTCAGTGCAATTAATTTTTAACATTGTCTAAATGTGTTTTACATAATAGTTGTAGAATAATGGCTCGTGTTTCCACCTTCCCTATTAAAATTGAATAGCTGTTAAATATCTGGTTAAAACTTTACGGTTGGTAACGTAATTGTGAGGATTGTCCTCAAGAGTGCCAAGAAGTACTTGTCCTATCGCATGCTTTCGGTATTCTCCCGCTAATGCTATGGATCGTGTGACTCTTGTCCTTCGATCCAAAAGCTAGAATTCCATTTCAGTCAAATGCAATACGTTTGCTTCCATGAGACCAGAACTTCGAAAGTTTGGATAGTTATGTGATATTCATGGAATCTGAAAATCATTTTCAGAGACAGATAAAGGCTAAAAGATATGAGATATCCAAAGCAATGTTTGTTTGCAAACTATTAGTAAAGGAGTTTACTATGCATTAGACTGATAAGAGAGGGATCCAGAAGAATGACTGTCATATGATGATGGTGAATAAAACAACAACTTAAAGAGAAAGGAAGTGTCCGATGGGTGTTAGTGAAACTTTCACGCCTAGGAAGTCCGGGGCTATCGCCACTCTTAAGTTGGGTGCTTCTTCTGTGAGTAGAAGAAATAATGAAAGTTAAACTGTTAGAAGTATAATGGCAATAGAAAAGAAGACTGGAATATCCAGCTCATGTATGAATGTCATACAGGTTTTTGATGTATAGAAGACTGGTCAAAGATATAGTTCTTGGGAATTATGGTTAAACATGTTAATCACTAATTCTTGGGTATTGTGAGCTGGTCACAAAGATACCCGCTCGATTGCATTCTGTTGCAACTCGATGTAAGAACTACTATGGCCTGAAAGACTAGCCAGGGATGAGGTTTAGATACATGCAGGGAACATAGTAAATGTTACTATGCCTTCCATGGTGTATTCCCTATGTATCAAGTTTCATAATTCATTTTATAGTTTCACACTCTAGCCCTTTGCATAAGGTATCTTGCAAGAAGGTTGTTCATAAGAGAACTTTTCATGTTCGGTGTTATGAATAACATAAGGGCCATACTTTCATTATGAATGAGACGTATGTTTTGAATATTGATAATAATACATTACCTCTGGGTTTACTTTTATAATTCATTTTAGAGTTTCATAGACTCTAGCCCATTGCACAATGTTTGTTGCAAAAGGGTTGTTCAAAAAAACAACAATTGTTGTTCAGTATATGAATAACATGAAGGGCCATGCTTCCATCCTAGATGGGATGTATGTTATGAATATTGATGGAAATATGATACATCCATAACACAGACGCTAAATGTCGAAATACTAAAAGAATACCACATATGCGTGGCACTGCATTTGGTCACATTGGAGAAACCCGCATGGAAATTCCATTATGATGGATTTTGAAGTCGTTTGATTTTAAATCATCTGACACTTGCAACTTTCCTCCAAAAGGTGAACTAACTAAAATACCGTTCACAGGCCATAAGGAACGAGCAAAGAACTTATTGGTGATCATACATTTGATGTATGTAGTCCGATAAATGTTGTTGCAAACAGTGGATTTGTCTACCTTCAAAAATGACTCAAGTAGATATATGGATATTTACTTGATGAGACGTAAGTCTAGATCTTTTGAAATCATTCAAAAGGTTTTCAAAAATGAAGTAGAAGTTATTGTACCAAGAAAATTATGTTTCTGCAATTTGATTGCGGAAAGGAATATTTGAGTTACAAGTTTAGCGAATGTCTGATGAGTTGTGAAAAAGGTTTCATAACTTGCACCTCCCGGAACACCACAGCAAGTGGAAAGTCCGTGAAGATGTAATTGAACCATTTATGACATGGTAAGATCAAAGATGACATAAATATATTTGCCATTATCCCTTTTATGGAGTGATGCTTTAGAGACGGCGACTTTTACACTGAAAAGAGATCCATCAGGTCTGTTGAAATGACGCCATGGTATGGTACGCCCAACCATGTTATACCTTTTCTTAACATTTGGAATATGGGGATTGTGTAAAAGGTTAAAAACCTATTCCAGATTAAACAAGTGCTACTTTGTATGGTTATCCCAAGTCATTGGGTATTCCCCCACCACTATACCGAGGCAAAGGGTTTTGCCACAAAACGGTATGCTTTTAAAGAGAATAGTTCTTACAAAAGGTGAGTGGGAGGACAATGCAACTCGATGAGATAAGCAGTATCTTCGTCATTAGTTCAAAGGAAATAAACCCTGGAAGTGATTCCGTTGTTTCCTACTACGACAGATACGGAAGTCTCTACAATAAAATGTATGGACTTCGGTCGAATGTGCAGCTGAACCACGTAGGCAAAGCTCATGCAAACCTATCAGGTGCACAAACGAGATATTGTTGTTAGACAACAGTATACCTACAATACACAAGGAAGCATTGATGGGCCCTGACTCCGGGATTGGCTAAATGCCAACACAATCCGAGATAGTTTCCATATAAGTGATTCAAGATTAAAACCTTGATACACCTTTCAGAGGACTTAGAGTCTAACGAATATTTATGGAACTAAAAAAACTAATACGGATAAAAATGTTTTATCCATAAAGCTCGACTTGTTGAAATAAAAAGTTCAAGGAGTTGACTACGATGAGGTTGTTTCACCGTAGCGATGCTTAAGGTCGGTTCGGGTTGAACTAGCAATTAATACATATATCAATCATGAGATATGAAACATGGATGACAAAAGGATTTCCATCTGATGAAAATGAAACCTAGGACTTGTATGTGATACAGTCCAAAGTAATTTGTCGATCCAGAGGATGCTAGTAAGTATGCAAACTTCTGAGTTCCAGCAATGGACAAAAGAGAGCAAAATGGAGTTGGAATCTTCGTGGTTTGATGAAATAGTCAAAAGGGTTTTTGACTTCATCAATGGGTAACGAAGATGCTTGTGATTCAAGAAAGTAAGTGGGAGCATAATAATATTTCTAAAAATGTTGTGTGCTTGACACATTGTTAATTGGAAATAAATTTCTTGACATGAATTAGGACTTCATTTGAAAATAGTTATGCAATGAAGTGCTTAGGCTAAATAGCCTCCATATTAGGCATGATGATCTATGGAGATAGATTTACCTAATGGGGCTAAGCAATGAATACATATTGACATGGTGCTAAAACCTTTTAGCATTTAAAACGCCAAGGAGTGATTCTTGCCGAAGTCACATGGAAAGAGTTTTTGCAAGACTCAGTGTCCCAAAACACTGACGAGTAAAATACATGATGGAGATTCCATACACTCTAATGTTTGGATTAATCATGTATTCCATGGTATGTAAAAACAACCAGATATGTCCAATACTCCCAAGTTGTTGCGAGTATAGATACCAAAGTGATCAAAGCACTGATCATGGGACAACAGTGAAAGATGTCATTAAGTACTAAAGTAGTACTGATGACATGTTTTTCTCGCAAGCAGAAATCATGAAGAGTTCATTGTAATATGTTACATCGATACAGTCTTCACCATTTCTCCATGCAATTTTCGATTTAATTGAGGGTTTTGTGTGATACACAATATGGTGGCACTGTAGTTGGAAATTGTTCCAAACAAGATACTGTGGCAAATTCTATAACAAAGGCTTAGTATGTTAATGCTTTAGAAGCAACAAAGAAGTTGTTGAATCATATAGTTCATTCATGAACTTAGTATGGTTCCAAGATGGATTTGATCTATGGGACACTATTGCAGATAGTTGCTCCATAGCTCAATCTGAGGAATTAGGTTTTGACCAATGATTCACACATATGCAAAGCCAAGTCCACACAAAATATGAATTTTGTGGAAGCGTGAAAACGCAAGGATGCAAAGTTACACACGGAGCTGACGTTGTCAGATCCGTTGGACATCAGGCTATACCACAAGCGAAGCATATTTTAGACCAGTATGCCATAGGTGTAAAGTGCATTAGCATTGACTAGATTATTGACTCTAGTGCAAGTGGGAGTCTGTAGGAGATATGCCCTAGAGGAAATAATAAATGTTATTGATCATCTCCCTGTTCATAATTAGGTTTATGTTCCATGCTATAATTGCTATGGTTCTCGAGTCTGCAGTAACCATGAGGCTTGAAGGAAAACTCATATGCACGTGTGGAATAATAAACGGTAAAATGTATTCCTAGTCTGGCCTCTAAGACTGGCTCAAGTATTGCATGATGATCCTGTTTTCCTGATCATGGGCATGGCTATGCCGGCAATTTTGAGGGCACAATGTTAGAAGAACATTTGTGTTGAATCGACCCGAATTGATGTTATGCTATGAGATACATTCGTCATAAGTTAATGGTTAATAACACAAAGAAGTTGATGTTTGCATAATTCCTTAGATCATGAGAGTATCGAGTTTCTTCATGCTTGCTTCATGAACTTTGGGGTTTGTTAAACGTCATCCGTAAATGGGTGGCTATTACGGCGGCTTATGGGTTCATGGAAAAGTATGTCAAGTAACTTGATTACTGAAGATTGGGATTTGCTCCTCTGACGATGGAGAGATATCTCTGGGCCCTCTCGATGTTATGGTATCCATCATCGTCTGGCCAGACATTTTGTGATTTGATCATGGGGATGCCGGACCACGGGAACGAGAAAAGATAACAATACCGGTAACGACGTAACCAGCATAGTGGACAAGTTGTTGATCCACGGGGATGCCAACATGTCTCACCTCGGGTATTTGTAACATATCGCGAAGCAACAGGAATAGCACACGACAACTTGAGGTTCACTCGAATATTCATTCGTGTGGGTATAGGGGTCAATATGGGTGTCCATGGCTTCGATGCTGATCATTGATTGGAAAGTGTTCCGGTCATGTCTATACTTCACTGAACCTATAGGATCACACGCTTAAGGGTCATCTATCTGCTGAATACTAGACAAGGAGTCCGAGAGAAAGTCACTGAAATAGTTTCGGAGACAACGGAAAAGTTCCGGAGAGAACACCGAAAGAGTTTCGGTAAAACCAAAAAGTTGTTTCGGATAAAACCATTGATGCAAAAAGGTTTCGGCAAGCACCGGGAATGTTTTGGAGGTTGCCAGATTGGTCTGGTAATTTCTGGAATTTTTCTGGAGAAATACCGAAAAATAAGTTTCGGAGCTGCCGAACTTGTTTACCGGGTAAACGAAGATGGTTTTAAATTAACCCACCATACTGGAAATGTTCCGGAGCGTGTCCAGATAATTTTAGAGGGTGCCGGAAATGTTCTGGGACCTTCTGGAATTTTCAGAAGAAATAGTTTCGGAAAACATCTTGTCCTAGCGAGAGGGGACAAGATCCCACGGATCGTGGGGGCTGTTTTTGGGGGCGCCCCCTTTAGGGGACAGCCCCCTTGTGGCTGGACAAAGTGTTGGGTGGGCCCCCCCAATGGTGGGGGCAGCCCCCACAAATGGTGGAGAGTGTTGGGAGGAAGATGGGGCCCCATGGGGGAACACCATGGAGAAGGGAACATGTTTTCTCCATGTTTGGTGGGAACATGTTTCCTTGTTTTGTGGGTGCATGTTTAGTGGGCTGAAATTTCAGCCCCCCTCACCCCTCCCACCACTATATAAGGAGGTGGAGAGGATCTCTCCATCTTCACTCAAACTCTCTCACACAAGCCATGCATGATCTGGCATTCTCTCTCCCTCCTAGCAAAATAGTTTCGTAGAGCCGAAAGGTTGTCTCGGTTCCGGTGGGAACTAGTTCTGGACGGCGGAGCCCTGCCGGATAGATGATACCGTATGTGTGCAACTCTGTAGAGAGATCGTAGTTTTGGTCTTAGTTCGAGAGTGCCTCCCGAAGGGCTGTCCATGTGACCGTCCGAGTTTTGGAGGTCCTCCTGAAGGGCTGTCCGAGTGACAGTCCAAGTTTCGGAGGTCCTCCCGAAGGGCTGTCCGCGACACCATCCGGGGGACTGTCCGACCGCCTCCTGGAGGGCTGTCCGCGGAGCAGATGAGGGTATACATCCTCTCGGTTGGGAGGTTGTAAAATCCTAGCTGCGGGGATCTGCACCGCCGTTCGTCATCGACTCTACTTCCGCTGCGCTACGAGTCGGTAACGAAAATGATCAAACCTTGTATGCAGTCTCCATAGTGGTCCTGGGATGGTGCGTAGGTCGGAATTTTTTTGTTCTCTACTGCGTTACCCTACAGTAGCCCCTAAGTGTCGGGTCGCACGCCTGCGGCGACTTGGGACTGTGTGAGAATAACCCATCATAATGCACCTCCGAAGTTCTCTTGAACTGATATTGATCAGATTTGAAAGAGTCCTTGATCGTGGTTGTAATATAATCCGGAATGAATATCCTAGAATAATTCCTTTGTCTTTGACATGAAATCCCTACTCACGGTTGCGGTGCAACCCGGCAAATATATATTTGATAAATCCATGAGTGTTGTAGATTACCACAGAGCACAATTGAAGAAATCTGAGAACCGGTCAATTAGATGACACGGCATTATATCTGATAGGGCGGCTCTTCAAGAATAATGAACTTTCCAATCTAAATGTGGCTCATCTTAATAGACAAGACCTGCAAGAACAAGACAGTAGAACTCCTTATCAGTACAGGGTCTCTATCGAGATTGGCCGTCAATTTCTTAGAACGGCTCAGGGTCTCTAAGCGAGATTAACTGACAGAAAGTGTAACGTCCCAGAAAGAGACACGGCATGGCATGAGTACCCTGGTAGCCCATAAACTGCCTCTCACGTGACATAAATCCGTCTTTTTAACCTTAAACAGTGCAGGGTCTTTAAAAGATTAACTCTGTAAGAGTACGAACGGGCCACATAGTGGAGAGTCGGTAGTAGATGAGAGAGTTTATCCTTGCTTTCCGTAAGCCGGCCCTCACGTGACAAGAACCGCTGGTTTAACCTTAACCAGTACATGGTCTCTATCGAGATTGGCCGTCAATTTCTTTGAACCGGCTCAGGGTCTCTAAGCGAGATTAACTGGTAAGAGTTCGGCAGGTCACATAGCGGAGCAGCATCAGCTTACAGGCAGGTTTAACCCGAGCTTGCGGTAGCTCAAAAGCCGATCAAGAGGGTATGTAAGCTAAACCCAGTGGGTTGGAAGCCCCCAAATGACCTTGTTGATGGAGTCAACTTTTTGGCTTAAGAGCAGATCAATAGGGTCTGATAAGCTAAACCCGGCAGGTTGGAAGCCCCCTAGATGACCTATTGACGGAGTCAACTGTTTGGCTTAAGAGCCGATCAATAGGGTCTGATAAGCTAAACCTGATGGGTTGGAAGCCCCCTAGATGACTTGTTGACGGAGTCAACTTTTTGGCTTAAGAGCTGGTCAATAGGGTCTGATAAGCTAAACCCAGTGGGTTGGAAGCCCCCCTAGATGACCTTTTTGATGGAGTCAACTTTTTGCACAATCTTGTAAGCCGCCATCTTGTAAGCCGCCATTTTGTATGAAGAAACGGCAGAAGCCTCCAAGTGACTTTATGATGATCCAATGAATCCAGGCACCCGTGTTTGAACTGTATATCTCGGCGGTTCGTCCTCTTGGGCAACTTTAATCTTCCGCCAAAAATGTAGTAGCCCCCAGGATCAGGTTAACTTTGCAATGGCCCAGGGTTCTCGTTGAAAACAACCAAATGTGCCTCGCCATGTCTGTAGCCCCTGAGTCTTAAATTGACTCGAAGAGGCGGCTTGAGAATCTCCACTGAAGGTTGAGGTTGACCGTGGCGATGATCCCGTATGAGTTGTTTCAATAATCTGGTCGATGGTTCGTCCCGGCTGGTTGTTGAAGTTTAACCAAACTGTAGTGGCGGCGACTTGTGCGCCTATCAGTTGGGCAGCTCGTATAGACGAACACTGCACCGATATGCTGTAGATCAGATTGCGGGCTGCGTCGTGTGCGCGTCCGTTTGGCGGCTCATACAGGCAAGCACTGCACCGATATGATGAGGTAGAATCAGACTGTGGGCGGCATCTTGCGCTCGTCTGTTGGGCGGCTCATATAGGCGAGCCCGACACTATTATGCCAATGTAGATTGGACCACTGGGAAGCAATTCAGAACCGTCCATTGGGCGGCTTGTACAGTTGTATGCAGCCACTGCCGTGTTGATGTAGACGTAGAAACCATCCGTGACATTGTAAGCCGGTGCTGTTTGTGAAAGACGCCACGGCGTTGTAAGCCAGCACGAATGGCTAGAAACAGCCATGGCATTGTAAACCGGCGCGGATGGCGAGAGACGACCACGACGTTGTAAGCCGGCGCGGATGACGAGAGTCAGCCACGGCGTTGTAAGTCGGCGCGGATGGTGTGGTGAGGACGGCCACGGCATTGTAAGCCGGCGCGGATGGCGAGAGTCGGCCATGGCGTTGTAAAACGGTGCGGACGCTTGAGGTGACCGTGCCGTTCCAAGCCGATGCAAGAGTCCATTGAGTAACGCGACACGGACGATCACCTGTGCTTAATGATGTTGGCACGCCTCCATCTTCGCGGTATAATGCCATTTTGGCAATGAATAATTATCCTGTGTAAGAAATATTACAAAGACAGAGTAATTGTTCTCAGATGAAAATATATACTGAGAAATTGATAGGATAAATATCACCTGGTATTTGTTGTCGTCGGATGAATACGGACACCGGCATTGGATAATAGTGGAAATAATCAGATGAAACGGATGCACGTTTAATTCTGAATGGATAACACCTGATTGTTTTAAACGATAGATGATCCGTGTCCAGTAGACATGTCCAATGTCCAATGAGACATCTAATTGATGGAGTTCTTGGTGGTGTAGCCTCCCCCTTTTTGTGAGGAGGCAGTACTACATGTGATGCTTCAGCTGTTCGTGCAATCGGTCAACGTTAGGGACCGGTCGGGCCGGAGGGGGAAACGGGCCGGAAACGGCTCCAGGGGTAGCGGGCGCGGGTAGGAAACGAGCTGGCTAGGCAGCGGAGGCGAGAGCCAGCGGCGGCTCGACGCAGCAGAGGCGGAGCCAGCGCGGCTCGGCCGTGCAGCAACGTGGCGGAGGCAGCGCCAGGGGCGGCTCGGCATGGCAGACACGGAGCCAGGGCAGCTCGGCTGTGCGGCGACGCGGCATAGGTAGCGGCAAGGGCGGCTTGGTACGGCGGACGCGGATCCAGGGCGGCTCGGTTGAGGACGCTGTTGTGGCGGCAACCGCGGCGGCAGAGGCGCATGACGAGAGGCGGCTAGCGGGCTCAGAGGCGCATCCGCCGATCGGAGCAGGGTGAGGAGGGGCGGAGCAAAGCGAGGGTAGTCCGACTCAAAACATCGGAGACCGGCTAGTAGAGGTGAACCAGTTCTGGAGGTGCAGCAGCGGATCGCGACGGCGCACCGGCTAGGCGGGTTGCGGTGGAGGCGGCGGCGGCAGTGGCCGACTCATGGTGGCGGACCTGCGACGAGGTGACGGAGCCGGCTGGCAGGTGCTCGTAAGGCGCCCGTAGCCGAGGCAAAGCCAGCAGTGCAGGGGAAATCACGGCGGCTCGGCGTGCAGTAGGAGTTGAGGTGTAGCAGAAGGTGAGGGTAAGGCGGCTCCGAACAGCGGCTCTCGACGGGGGAAAGGAGACGAAGCAACCGGCCATGGGCGGGCCGAAGCGAGGCAAAAATCGCGGTGACAGAGTCCCGAGTCCGAGTCCACATCTGCTTCCAGGCTGTGGCCTTCTTCATAGATGCCATTAGTCAACGTAATCTGGTAGCTTTCGGATGGCTGTAGCAGCCGGGTCAAAAAAACCGATCTAGTGCTTCACGTGAAACAAGCACTAGCACTTGGCCTTGGTAATTGTGCTGATTAGTAACGACCAAGCAGCACATAGGATCAGCACTTGATGATTTGACTTCCATCTTCATGCACTTGGATTTGGTGTTTACAGCGAAACAACGGCTGCCTCGGAACTTCGTAGTGGATGACGATGACTCGGCTCCGATCCGACGTGTGTAGCAGCTGCGACTAAACTACAAAGATAGATCTGCACAGACGTTGCTCGAAGATGCCGTCGCTAAAAAGTATCTTTAACCTGATTTACGCATCACTGGAATCTTGCTTATCAATCCTTCTCTGATGAACTCCGAGTTGACGAAGATTCTACCGTGCCGGTTCTTGTCGTCCGGCGGGTCATAAACTTCTCGATTCCTACGAGAGATGCCTTCAAGAACACAACATCATCGTGCGTAGCCCCATGGTGGGCGCCATGTTGGAAATATGCCCTAGAGGCAATAATAAAATGGTTATTATTGTATTTCCTTGTTCATGATAATTGTCTATTGTTCATGCTATAATTGTGTTAACCGGAAACCATAATACATGTGTGAATACATAGACCACAACATGTCCCTAGTGAGCTTCTAGTTGACTAGCTCGTTGATCAATAGATGGTCACGGTTTCATGACCATGGACATTGGATGTCATTGATAACGGAATCACATCATTAGGAGAATGATGTGATGGACAAGACCCAATCCTAAGCATAACACTAGATCGTGTAGTTCGTTTGCTAAAGCTTTTCAATATCAAGTATCGTTTCCTTAGACCATGAGATTGTGCAACTCTCGGATACCGTAGGAATGCTTTGGGTGTGCCAAACGTCACAACGTAACTGGGTGGCTATAAAGGTGCACTACGGGTATCTCCGAAAGTGTCTGTTGGGTTGGCACGAATCGAGACTGGGATTTGTCACTCCGTGTGACGGAGAGGTATCTCTGGGCCCACTCGGTAAGACATCATCATAATGAGCTCAATGTGACCAAGGAGTTAGTCACGGGATGATGTATTACGGAACGAGTAAAGAGACTTGCCGGTAACGAGATTGAACAAGGTATAGAGATACCGACGATCGAATCTTGAGCAAGTATCATACCGATAGACAAAGGGAATTGTATATGAGATTGATTGAATCCCCGACATCGTGGTTCATCCGATGAGATCATCATGGAGCATGTGGGAGCCAACATGGGTATCCAGATCCCGCTGTTGGTTATTGGCTGGAGAAGTGTCTCGGTCATATCCACGTGTCTCCCGAACCCGTAGGGTCTACACACTTAAGGTTCGATGACGCTAGGGTTATAGGGAAATGGTATACGTGATTGCCGAAAGTTGTTAGAAGTCCCGGATGAGATCCCGGACGTCACGAGGAGCTCCGGAATGGTCCGGAGGTAAAGATCGATATATAGGAAGTCCAGTTTTGGTCACCGGAAAGTTTTCGAGCTTATCGGTAGTGTACCGGGAGTGCCGGGAGGGTGCCGGAGGACCCCCGGGAGGGTTGTGACGACCAAAGGATTTCGTGGGCCCTTAGAGGAAGTGTGCCAGCCCTTTTTGGGCTGGCCAAGACCTTCTAGAAAGGCCCATGTGGCTGGAGATAAGAGATAGGGCTGAAAAGGATTCAAAAGGAAGAGATCCACCTCCCTTGTGGGAGGTGGACTCCTCCCTAGGGTCGGCCGAACCTCTCCTCTTTGGAGGAGAGGCCAAGGCAGCCCTCCCTCTCCCTCCTCCTATATATATGCAAGGGTTTGGGCTGTTTTGAGACACGACTTCTTTCTCTCTCGGTGCAGCCCTACCCTTCCTCTTCCTCGTTCTCCGTAGCGCTTGGCGAAGCCCTGCCGGAGTTCACGTAGCTCCACCGTCACCATGCCGTCGTGCTGCCGGAGCTCTCCCTCAACCTCTCCTTCCTCCTTGCAGGATCAAGGCGTAGGAGACGTCACCGGGCTGCACGTGTGTTGAACGCGGAGGCGCCGTTGTTCGGCGCTAAGATCGGAATCCACCGCGATCTGAATCGCTGCGAGTACGACTCCATCAACCGTTGTAACGCTTCTGCTTAGCGATCTTCAAAGGTATGAAGATGCGATATCTCCCCTCTCGTTGCTGGTTTCTCCACGGATAGATGTTGGTGATCGTAGGAAATTTTTTGATTTACTACTACGTCTCCCTACAGTGGCATCATGAGCTAGGTCTATGCGTAGAATCTATGCACGAGTAGAACACAAAGCAGTTGTGGGCATCGATTTTGTTAATTTGCTTACCACTACTAGTCTTATCTTTATTCGGCGGTATTGTGGGATGAAGCGGCCCGGACCGACTTTACACGTACGCTTACGTGAGACTGGTTCCACCGCCTGACATGCACTTGTTGCATAAGGTGGCTAGCGGGTGTCTGTCTCTCCCACCTTAGTCCGATTGGATTCGATGAAAAGGGTCCCTATGAAGGCTAAATAGCAATTGGCATATCACGTTGTGGTTTTGGCGTAGGTAAGAAACGTTCTTACTAGTAACCTATAGCATCCACGTAAAAACTTGCAACTACAAATTAGAGGACGTCTAACTTGTTTTTGCAGCATATGCCTTGTGATGTGATATGGCCAAAGGATGTGATGTGATGCATTGTGATGTATGAGATTGATCATGTTCTTGTAATAGGATTCACGACTTGCATGTCGATGTGTATGATAATCGGCAGGTGCCATAGGAGTTGTCTTATTTTATTGTATGACCTGCGTGTCAATCATAAACTCCATGTAATTACTTTACTTTATTGCTAAACGTTAGCCATAGTGGTAGAAGTAATAGTTGGCAAGACAACTTCATGAAGACACGGTGATGGAGATCATGATGATGGAGATCATGGTGTTGTGCCGGTGACAGTGATGATCATGTTGCCCCGAAGATGGAGATCAAAGGAGCAAGATGATAATGGCCATATCATGTCACTATATTGATTGCATGTGATGTTTATCATGTTTACATCTTATTTTCCTAGAACGACGGTTGTAAATAAGATGATCTCTCACTAAAATTTCAAGAAAAGTGTTCACCCTAACTGTGCACCACTAGGTGACCCACCCCTTCTCCCAGCAGAGCAAGATGTTGCGAACGCTTGGCGTTCTCGCTGCGATGATTACTCCATTGTTCAGTGCGGCATGCTTTACAGTTTAGAACCGGGGCGCCAAAAGCGTTTTGAGCAACACGGAGCATATGAGATGTTCCAAGTGCTGAAACTGGTTTTCCAAGCTCATGCTCGGGTCGAGAGATATGACGTCTCCGACAAGTTCTTCAGCTGTAAGATGGAGGAGAATGGTTCTGTCAGTGAGCACATCCTCAAGATGTCTGGGCTACACAACCGCTTGACTCAGCTGGGAGTTAATCTCCCGGATGACTCGGTCATTGACAGAATCCTCCAGTCGCTTCCACCTAGCTACAAGAGCTTTGTGATGAACTACAACATGCAAGGGATGGAGAAGTCCATTCCTGAGTTGTACTCGATGCTGAAATCAGCAGAGGTCGAGATCAGAAAGGAGCATCAAGTGTTGATGGTAAATAAGACCACTAGTTTCAAGAAAGGCAAGGGTAAGAAGAACTTCAAGAAGGACGGCAAAGCTGTTGCCGCGCCCGGTAAGCAAGTTGCCGGGAAGAAGAAGAACAAGCATGGACCCAAGCCTGAGACTGGGTGCTTTTACTGCAAGGGTACCGGTCACTGGAAGCGGAACTGCCCCAAGTACTTAGCGGATAAGAAGGACGGCAACATTAAAGGTATATGCGATATACTTGTTATTGATGTGTACCTAACCAGCGCTCGTAGTAGCTCCTGGGTATTTGATACCGGTGCAGTTGCTCACATTTATAACTCCAAGCAGGAGTTGCGGAATAAACGGAGGCTGGCAAAGGACGAGGTGACGATGCGCGTCGGGAATGGTTCCAAGGTCGATGTGATCACCGTCGGCACGCGACCTCTACATCTACCTTCGGGATTAGTGTTAAACCTTAATAATTGTTATTTAGTACAAGCTTTGAGCATGAACATTGTATCTGGATCTCGCTTGATGCAAGATGGCTACTCATTTAAATCTGAGAATAATGGTTGTTCTATTTATATGAGAGAAATGTTTTATGGTCATGCCCCGCTGGTCAATGGTTTATTTTTGATGAATCTCGAATGTGATGCTACACATGTCCATAGTGTGAGTACCAAAAAGTGTAAGGTTGATAACGATAGTCCCACTTACATGTGGCACTGCCTCCTTGGTCATATTGGTGTTAAACGTATGAAGAAGCTCCATACTGATGGACTTTTGGAGTCTCTTGATTTCGAATCATTTGACACGTGCGAACCATGCCTCATGGGCAAGATGACTAAGACTTCGTTCTCCGGAACAATGGAGCGAGCAACTGACTTGTTGGAAATAATACATATCGATGTGTGCGGTCCAATGAGTGTCGAGGCTCGTGGTGGCTACCGTTATGTTCTCACCCTCACTGATGACTTGAGTAGATATGGGTATGTCTACTTAATGAAGCATAAGTCTGAAACTTTTGAAAGGTTCAAGGAATTTCAGAGTGAGGTAGAGAATCAATGTGACAGGAAGATAAAGTGCCTACGATCTGATCGTGGCGGAGAATATTTAAGTCACGAGTTTGGCACGCACCTAAGGAAATGTGGAATTGTTTCACAACTCACGCCGCGTGGCACACCTCAGCGAAATGGTGTGTCTGAACGTCGTAATCGCACTCTATTAGATATGGTACGATCTATGATGTCTCTTACCGACTTACCGCTATCATTTTGGGGATATGCATTGGAGACTGACGCATTCACTTTAAATAGGGCACCGTCAAAATCCGTTGAGACGACACCGTATGATTATGGTTTGGAAAGAAACCTAAGCTGTCGTTTCTAAAGGTTTGGGGATGCGATGCTTATGTGAAGAAACTTCAACCTGAGAAGCTCTAACCCAAAGCGGAAAAGTGCGTGTTCATAGGATATCCCAAAGAGACTATTGGGTATACCTTCTACCTACGATCCGAGGGCAAAGTCTTTGTTGCCAAGAATGGATCCTTTCTCGAGAAAGAGTTTCTCTCGAAAGAAGTAAGTGGGAGGAAAATAGAACTTGATGAGGTAATTGTACCTCCACTCGAACCGGAGAGTAGCGCAGCACAGGAAGTTGTTTCTGTGGAGCCTACACCGGCTGGAGAGGAAGTTAATGATGATGATCATGAAACTTCAGATCATGTTACTATTGAACGTCGAAGGTCCACTAGGACACGTTCCGCACCAGAGTGGTACGGCAACCCTGTCCTAGAGATCATGTTGTTAGACAACGGTGAACCTTCGAACTATGAAGAAGCTATGGCAGGCCCGGATACCAACAAATGACTTGAAGCCATGAAATCTGAGATAGGATCCATGTATGAGAACAAAGTATGGACTTTGGTGGACTTGCCTGATAATAAGTGAGCCATTGAAAATAAATGGATCTTTAAGAAGAAGACTGACGCAGATGGTAATGTGACCATCTATAAGGCTTGATTTGTCGCTAAGGGTTATCGACAAGTTCAAGGAGTTGACTACGATGAGACTTTCTCACCCGTAGCGATGCTGAAGTCTGTCCGAATCATGTTAGCAATTGCCGCATTTTATGATTATGAGATCTGACAAATGGACGTCAAAACGGCATTCCTTAATGGCTTCCTCAAAGAAGAACTGTATATGATGCAGCCGAAAGGTTTTGTCGATCCTAAATATGCTAACAAGGTATGCAAGCTCCATCGCTCCATCTATGGGGTGGTGCAAGCATCTCGGAGTTGGAACATTTGCTTTAATGAAGTGATTAAAGCGTTTGGGTTTGTACAGGTTTATGGAGAACCCCGTATTTACTAGAAAGTGAGTGGGAGCTCTGTAGCATTTCTCGTATTATATGTGGATGACATACTGATAATGGGAAATGATATAGAACTCTTGGAAAGTGTAAAGGCCTACTCGAATAAGTATTTTTCAATGAAGGACCTTGGAGAAGCTACTTACATATTAGGTATTAAGATCTATAGAGATAGATCGAGACGCCTCATAGGTCTTTCACAAAGCACATACCTTGAAAAGATATTGAAGAAGTTCAATATGGATCAGTCCAAGAAGGGGTTCTTGCATGTGTTACAAGGTGTGAGATTGAGTACGACTCAATGCCCGACCACGGCAAAGGATAGAGAAGAGATGAGTGTCATCCCCTATGCTTCAGCCATAGGCTCTATTATGTATGCCATGCTATGTACCAGACCTGATGTGAACCTTGCCATAAGTTTGGTAGGGAGGTACCAAAGTGATCCCGGAGCAGAACACTGGACAGCGGTCAAAAATATCCTGAAGTACCTGAAAAGGACAAAGGACATGTTTCTCGTATATGGAGGTGCCGAAGAGCTCGTCGTAAAGGGTTACGTCGATTCTAGCTTCGACACAGATCTGGACGACTCCAAGTCGCAAACCAGATACGTGTATATTTTGAATGGAGGGGCAGTCAGCTGGTGCAACAGCAAGCAAAGCGTCGTGGCGGCATCTACATGTGAAGCGGAGTACATAGCTGCTTCGGAAGCAGCAAAGGAAGGAGTCTGGATGAAGGAGTTCATCACCGACCTAGGAGTAATTCCAAGTGCCTCGGGCCCGATGACTCTATTCTGTGACAACACTGGAGCTATTGCCCTTGCGAAGGAGCCCAGGTTTCACAAGAAGACAAGACACATCAAGCGCCGCTTCAACTCCATCCGTGATTACATTCACGAGGGAGATATAGATATTTGTAAAGTGCATACGGATCTGAATGTCGGAGATCCGTTGACTAAACCTCTCTCACGAGCAAAACATGATAAACACCAGAATGCTATGGGTGTACGATTCATCACAATGTAACTAGATTATTGACTCTAGTGCAAGTGGGAGACTGTTGGAAATATGCCCTAGAGGCAATAATAAAATGGTTATTATTGTATTTCCTTGTTCATGATAATTGTCTATTGTTCATGCTATAATTGTGTTAACCGGAAACCATAATACATGTGTGAATACATAGACCACAACATGTCCCTAGTGAGCCTCTAGTTGACTAGCTCGTTGATCAATAGATGGTCACGGTTTCATGACCATGGACATTGGATGTCGTTGATAACGGAATCACATCATTAGGAGAATGATGTGACGGACAAGACCCAATATATATATTGTGGGAGGTGGACTCCTCCCTAGGGTCGGCCGAACCTCTCCTCTTTGGAGGAGGGGACAAGGCAGCCCTCCCTCTCCCTCCTCCTATATATATGCAAGGGTTTGGGCTGTTTTGAGACATGACTTCTTTGTCTCTCGGTGCAGCCCTACCCTTCCTCTTCCTCGTTCTCCGTAGCGCTTGGCGAAGCCCTGCCGGAGTTCACGTAGCTCCACCGTCACCACGCCGTCATGCTGCCGGAGCTCTCCCTCAACCTCTCCTTCCTCCTTGCTGGATCAAGGCGTAGGAGACGTCATCGGGCTGCACGTGTGTTGAACGCGGAGGCGCCGTTGTTCGGCGCTAAGATCGGAATCCACCGCGATCTGAATCGCTGCGAGTACGACTCCATCAACCGCATTCTTGTAACGCTTCCGCTTAGCGATCTTCAAAGGTATGAAGATGCGATCTCTCCCCTCTCATTGCTGGTTTCTCCATGGATAGATCTTGGTGATCATAGGAATTTTTTTGATTTACTACTACGTCTCCCTACACGGCAACTGTCGTGGATTTGTCACGGCAGATGTCCGGGTGAACGGACTTAGGTTCGGGGCGGAAGCGCAACTATGTGGCGTCTTGAAGGGGTTGGTCAGAAACAAGAGACGCGAGTTTTACCTAGGTTCAGCCCCTCCGATGGAGGTAAAAGCCTACGTCCTGCTTGTCCTGTATTGATGATGATGATGACGATCTCTCGGTTACAAGGGTGCTAATCGCTACCTCTAATCTCAAGAGCCTATAATCTGTCTATCTGTAATGACTTGTGTCTTGTCAACTTGTGGACTTGTGTACCTGTCTCTCTAAGGGCACTATACCCCTCCTTATATAAGTGGAGATGGTAGGTTTACAAATAGAGTCCTACTCCCAGTAGGACTAGGACTAGTCTTTCATGAATCCTAATCCGGGTCTTGTTTCCTTTGTGAGGGAATCCTTTTTCTTTTCTTGGGCCTTCTCTTGTGAGCCGCCTGGAGCCGGCTTGCACGCTGGGTTTTGGGCCTGATCGTCCTGCGACCCGTCAGCCAGGTCACTAATAAAATGCCATGTCTTGACCAGGTCTCCTGTGAGTCGCCAGGCCGGGTCATACCGTGGGTTATACCCCCACAGATACCCTGCGCATTGATGCGATAGATATAGTGGACTACCAAATGCTAAATGGCTTAATTTTAAATCTCATCATTTTTATTTTTATTCTTTGTGATTGTGATCAAAAAATTGGTATGGGGTTAAGTACACACTTAATAGAACATGGGCTATGCAGTTACTATTTCGGAGATGGGTCACGTTGACATATAACATCGAACATCGGTTCCTATATACATGAATACCAAAGATGATTTGATAAACATGAGTATTTGTCGGAGGTGGATGTTGGAAAGGCGAAGATTGCCGTCACTCCGGATTGGAGTTCGGTAGATAGTGCAAAACTACTGATACATGAAGCAAATGAAATTACATTTCAGCAATGGGCCTGCTCCTTAAATTGCTCCAAAAAGTATTATTGCAATCATGCATAGACTTAAACCAAAAAAAACTTGGGAATATACTTTTGAAAATATGATCTCGAATTTGGTTGAATGCTTGAGAAAATTTCAAGCATAATTTTTGCCGAGACGCACAGAGACCACTACTATAGAGATTCGAGTTGGTGACACCAGAAGGTACCCATTGCTCTTTGATTACATGGACTACAAAGATGATGGTGATTTAGTGAAAACACGGCAAGAGGCTCCCCTCCCGCGTCGCTCCCGTGGGCGACCGGGAGGGCAAACCCGTGCGCCTCCGTCTAGGCCTCCCCTCCCCTCCCCCTCCCCTCGCCGCCGCCTGGGTGCGCCGCCGGGCAAAGCTGGACTAGCGTGGGAGGTTGCGAGGCTTCTCACCCCTCCCTCGACGCCTGAGCGCGCGGATCTGGCATGGGGCGGAGGCGACATGCTGACGCGGGGCGCGGCGGCGGGACGGCGGGCGTCAACGGCTTGGTCGTGGTCGTCGCGCTCAGGCGCGGGGGGCTTCATGGCGTGATCTTCCCTGGCAGCGGCGGTCCTGGTACGGTCGGTTGCGGGCGGCTGGGGTGCCGCCGGCAGGCTGGTGGCAACGTGAGGCGTAGCCTCTAGCCAGATCCGGACGAATCTGTGGCCAAGGGGCCGGCCTGCGGCGCAAGAGGTGGGTGAAGGCCCGGCCGGGTTCTCTACAGGGCGGTGGTCAGCGGCAGGTGCTCCGGTGGTCACCGCGGTGGCTGGTCGGTGCGGCTATATCGCGGATCTGGCAGGACGGCGCGGGTCCGGCGAGGTGGAGCTACTCGGGGTCCTCCGGGCAGCTGCGCGGCGGTCTACTGCTTCTTCGCAGTGGTGGTCCATGCTGCCGACCGGTGGTTCTTCAGCTGGCTGCGGTGGCATGGATCTGGTGTGCGGTGGTGGATGTCGTTCGACGGTGCGCAGGTGTAGGGGGCCGACCTAGTCCGCATTAGTGCAAGCTTCTACATTAGCGCTTTCCTCCTTGTTGTGTCCTACTAGCGTCGGTCCGAGATTTGCTCTTCGGGCGTTGCTGTGTCATCGTACAGATTGGCGCCAGTGACCACGAGCATGGCGGCATGCGAGCGTGCTTGCCGGTGGCCGTCGGTAGTCACTGGGTTGTTTCCCCCGGTCCACTGGGACCGGCTGGGGACACATGCGTGGGCGCTTCCTACTGTGGAGGTGTTGACCCAAACCCGATGGCTAATGCCGAGCTGGCAGTGAAAGGTGGTCCCTTTCATGTTGGAAATATGCCCTAGAGGCAATAATAAAATGGTTATTATTGTATTTCCTAGTTCATGATAATTGTCTATTGTTCATGCTATAATTGTGTTAACCGGAAACCGTAATACATGTGTGAATACATAGACCACAACAAGTCCCTAGTGAGCCTCTAGTTGGCTAGCTCGTTGATCAATAGATGGTCACGGTTTAATGACCATGGACATTGGATGTCGTTGATAACGGGATCACATCACTAGGAGAATGATGTGATGGACAAGACCCAATCCTAAGCATAACACAAGATAGTGTAGTTCGTTTGCTGAAGCTTTTCAATGTCAAGTATCGTTTCCTTAGACCATGAGATTGTGCAACTCCCGGATACCGTAGGAATGCTTTGGGTGTGCCAAACGTCACAACATAACTGGGTGGCTATAAAGGTGCACTACGGGTATCTCCGAAAGTGTTTGTTGGGTTGGCACGAATCGAGACTGGGATTTGTCACTCCGTGTGACGGAAAGGTATCTCTAGGCCCACTCGGTAAGACATCATAAAAATGAGCTCAATGTGACTAAGGAGATAGCCACGGGGTGATGTATTACGGAACGAGTAAAGATACTTGCCGGTAACGAGATTGAACAAGGTATAGAGATACCGACGATCGAATCTCGGGCAAGTATCATACCAATAGACAAAGGGAATTGTATACGGGATCGATTGAATCCCCAACATCGTGGTTCATCCGATGAGATCATCGTGGAGCATGTGGGAGCCAACATGGGTATCCAGATCCCGCTGTTGGTTATTGACCGGAGAGGTGTCTCGGTCATGTCTACGTGTCTCCCGAACCCGTAGGGTCTACACACTTAAGGTTCGATGGCGCTAGGGTTATAGGGAAATGGTATACGTGATTACCGAAGGTTGTTCGGAGTCCTGGATGAGATCCCGGATGTCACGAGGAGCTCCAGAATGGTACGGAGGTAAAGATTGATATATAGGAAGTCCAGGTTTGGTCACCGGAAAGTTTTCGGGCTCATCGGCAGTGTACCGGAAGTGCCGGGAGGGTGCCGGAGGACCCCGGGAGGGGTGTGACGACCATAGGACTTCGTGGGCCCATAGAGGTGGTGTACCAGCCCTTATTGGGCTGTCCAATTCCTTCCGGAAAGGCCCATGCGGCTGGAGATAAGGAGATAGGGCAAAGGAGTTTGAAAAGGAGGAGATCCACCTCCCTTGTGGGAGGTGGACTCTCCCCCTAGTTCAGCCGAACCTCTCCTCCTTGGAGGAGGGGCCAAGGCATCCCTCCCTCTCGCTCCTCCTATATATATGCAAGGGTTTGGGTTGATTTGAGACAACAACTTCTCTCTCTCTCTCTCTCGGCGCAGCCCTACCCTTCTTCTTACTCCTCCGCAGCGCTTAGGCGAAGCCCTGCCGGAATACCTTCCTACTCCACCACCACCACGCCATCGTACTGCTGTTGGAGCCCTTCCCTAAGCTCTCCTTCCTCCTTGATGGATCAAGGCGTAGGAGACGTCACCGGGCTGTACGTGTGTTGAACACGGAGGCGCCATTGTTCGGCGCTAAGATCGGAATCCACCGCGATCTGAATCCCTGCGAGTATGACTCCACCAACCGCATTCTTGTAACGCTTCCGCTTAGCGATCTTTAAAGGTATGAAGATGCAATCTCTCCCCACTTGTTGCTGGTTTCTCCATAGATATATCTTGGTGATCATAGGAATTTTTTTGATTTACTACTAAGTCTCCCATCATTTCACTCTCGTGCGAGCGTGCTCGGCGGTGGCCGTCAGTAGTCACTGGGGGATAGTCACCGGCTGGGGGACAGGCATGGGCGCTTCTGACTATGGAGGTGCTGACTGTTGGGTAACGCAGCAGAAAACAAAAAATTTCCGACCTACGCACCATCCCAGGACCACTATGGAGACTTCATACAAGGTTTGATCTATTTCGTTACCGACTCGTAGCGCAGCGGAAGTAAAGTCGATGACGATTGGCGGTGCAGATCCCCGTAGCTAGGATTTACAACCTCCCAACCGCAAGGATATATACCCTCATCTGCCCCATGGACAGCTCTCCGGGCGGCGGTCGGACAGTCCCCCGGACGGTGTTGCGGACAGCCCTTCGGGAGGACCTCCGAAACTCAGACTGTCACTCGGACAGCCCTTCGGGAGGACCTCCAAAACTCGGACGGTCACACGGACAGCCCCTCGGGAGGCACTCTCGAACTAAGACCAAAACTACCATCTCTCTACAGAGTTGCACACATACTGTGTCATCTATCTGGCAGGGCTTCGCCGTCCAGCACTAGTTCCCACCGGAACCCAGACAACCTTTTGGCTCTACGAAACTATTTCGCTGGGAGGGAGAGAGAATGCCAGATCATGCATGGCTTGTGTGAGAGAGTTTGAGTGAGTTTTCGGGCTGCCTCCTCACCCCTATTTATAGGGTGAGAGACTATGGTAAAAATACCAAAATGCCCTTAGATATTTTCACTATTCATAATAATGATTCCACTATTCATAAATAGTGTTTCCTACTATTCACAATAGTGTTTTCCACTATTTCGTAATAGTGTTTTCACTAGTCATGAGATATTTTCTCCCAATAGTGTTTCCCACTATTCATAATAGTGTTTCCACAATTCACGAGATATTTTCTCCCAAAAAGCACTTTCACTATTCACGACGACATTTTTCAGCGTCCGGTCGAGCTAAAAAAATTTATGTGGGCTTAGAACATTTCCAGTACCCTACTAAAATAATTTTCAATGCGATCCGGAACAATTCCGAATTAGTGATTTTCATCTGCAAAAAGCATCTGAAGCGGTTCCGGCAGCTCCGGAACATTTCCGGTTTTTCTTTTGAAAAATTCCCAGAAGTTTCCAGAATGATTCTGGCACCCTCCAAGAATTATCAGGCATGTGCCGAAACCAATTTGACTTAATGGTATCCCCTGAAACAACTTTTTAGTTTCACCAAAACTGTTCCGGTGTTCCCTCTGCGGAACATTTCCGCTGTCCGAAACTTTTCCGGTGTCCGAAACTTTTTCAGTGATTTTCTCTTAGACTCCTTGTCTAGTATTCAGCAGATAGATGACCCTTAAGCGTGTGACCCTATAGGTTCGGTGAAGCATAGACATGATCCGAAACCCCTTCCGATCAATGATCAACATCGGAGTCATGGACACCCATATTGACCCCTATACCCACACGAATGAATATTCGAGTGAACCTCCAGTTGTCGTGTGCTATTCCTGTTGCTTCGCGATATGTTACAAATACCTGAGGTGAGACATGTTGGCATCCCCGTGGATCAACAACTTGTCCACTATGCCAGTTACTTCGTTACCGGTATTGTTGTCTTTTCTCGTTCCCGTGTTCCGGCATCCCCGTGATCAAATCACAAAGTGTCTGGCCAGACGATGATGGATACCGTAACACCAAGAGGGCCCAGAGATATCTCTCCATCGTCGGAGGAGCAAATCCCAATCTTGAGCTATCAAGTTACTTGACATACTTTTCCATGAACCCATAAGCCGCCGTAATAGCCACCCATTTACGGATGACGTTTAACAAACCCCAAAGTTCATGAAGCAAGCATGAAGAAACTCGATACTCTCATGGTCTAAGGAATTATGCAAACATTAACTTCTCTGTGTTATTAACCATTAACTTATGACGAATGTATCTCATAGCATAACATCAATTCGGGTCGATTCAACACAAATGTTCTCCTAACATTGTGCCCTCAAAATTGTCGGCATAGCCATGCCCATGATCAGGAAAACAGGATCATCATACAATACTTGAGCCAGTCTTAGTGGCCAGACTAGGAATACAATTTACCGTTTATTATTCCACACATGCATATGAGTCTTCCTTCAAGCCTCGTGGTTATTGTAGACTCGAGAACCATAGCAGTTATAGCATGGAACATAAACCTAATTATGAACAGGGAGATAATCAATAACATTTATCATTGCCTCTAGGGCATATCTCCTATACTGACCCAAACCCGATGGTTGATGCCAGGCTAGGAGTGAAAGGTGGCCCCTTTCACTCTTACTACTGTGGTCGGGTGCTCGTGATGGAGATGGTCGGCGGCTACTAGGGCATGGATGTCGGGGCGACGGCCCCGGTCGGCTGGTCTCATGGTTGGCTTCTGGCAGGCTTCGTGGTGGAGGTGGTGGCTCCATCTTTAGGTCGTGAGGACGACTAGGGATGTAGTGGCGGGAGGCCCAGGAATGCTCTATAAGTGCCTAGATCTGGGGTGGGAAAGCCTGTCCCTTGTTGAGGTGATAGTCGGGTCTTCTTGTGGTGGTGCAGGCGAGTGATCGAGTGAAAGCTCTGCGCTTCTGGCGCCGCCGCCGATGACACCTGTGGGTGCCGCTTGCTTCTTGAAGACGGCATCGTGGATCCCGTTCCTGTGCTAGGGCTCACGATGAAAATCGTTGTCTGTTCTCAGACTCGGCAGCGGCGACGCGCCGTAACCCTCCTAGGGGCGTTGTCTTTGAGCTCAGGTGGCCTCTGCTCGAGCTTCGACGAGGTGTTAGGCTTGTTCTAGGTTTTTTGTTCTATCTTTCGATCTACTTTGTAAGGGGTCCTCCCCACCATACTGTATCTTTTGGCATGGAACATAAACCTAATTATGAACAGGGAGAAAATCAATAACATTTATTATTGCCTCTAGGGCATATCTCCTATAGACTCCCACTTGCACTAGATACAATAATCTAGTCAATGCTAATGCACTTTACACCTATGGCATACTGGTGTAAAATATGCTTCGTTTGTGGTATAGCCTGATGTCCAACTGATCTGACAACTTCAGCTCCGTGTGTAACTTTGCATATCCTAGCGTTTTTACGCTATCACAAAATTCGTATTTTGTGTGAACTTGGCTTTGCATATGTGTGAATCATTGGTCGAAACTTGATTCCTCAGACTGAGCTATGGAGCAACTATCTGCAATAGTGTCTCATAGACCAAATCCATCTTGGAACCATACTAAGTTCATGAATGAACTATATGATTCAACAACTTCTTTGTCGCTTCCAAAGCATCAACATACTTAGCCTTTGTTATAGAATTCGCCACAGTATCTTGTTTGGAACAATTTCCAACTACCGTGCCACCATATTGTGTATTACACAAAACCCTTAACTTAAATCGAAAATCGCATGGAGCATTGGTTGAGACTGTATCGATGTAATTACTTACAACGAGCACTTCATAATCTCTGCTTGCGAGAAAACATGTCATCAGCACTACTCTAGTACTTAATGACATCTTTCACTGTTGTCCCATGATCAGTGCTTTGATCACTTTGGTATCTATACTCGCAACAACTTGGGAGTATTGGACATATCTGGTTGTTTTTACATACCATGGAATACATGATTAATCCAAACACTAGAGTGTGTGGAATCTCCATCATGTATTTTACTTGTCAGTGTTTTGGGACACTGAGTCTTGCAAAAACTCTTTCCATGTGACTTCGGCAAGAATCACTCCTTGGCGTTTTAAATGCTAAAAGGTTTTAGCACCATGTCAATATGTATTCATTGCTTAGCCCCATTAGGTAAATCTATCTCCATAGATCATCATGCCTAATATGGAGGCTATTTAGCCTAAGCACTTCATTGCAGAACTATTTTCAAATGAAGTCCTAATTCGTGTCAAGAAATTTATTTCCAATTAACAATGTGTCAAGCACACAACATTTTTAGAAATATTATTATGCTCCCACTTACTTTCTTGAATCACAAGCATCTTCGTTACCCATTGATGAAGTCAAAAACCCTTTTGACTATTTCATCAAACCACGAAGATTCCAACTCCATTTTGCTCTCTTTTGTCCATTGCTGGAACTCAGAAGTTTGCATACTTACTAGCATCCTCTGGATCAACAAATTACTTTGGACTATATCACATACAAGTCCTAGGTTTCATTTCCATCAGATGGAAATCCTTTTGTCATCCATGTTTCATATCTCATGATTGATATATGTTTTAATTGCTAGTTCAACCCGAACCGACCTTAAGCATCGCTATGGTGAAACAACCTCATCGTAGTCAACTCCTTGAACTTGTTATTTAAACAAGTCGAGCTTTATGGATAAAACATTTTTATCCGTATCAGTTTTTAGTTCCATAAATATTCGGTAGACTCTAAGTCCTCTGAAAGGTGTATCAAGGTTTTAATCTTGAATCACTTATATGGAAACTATCTCGGATTGTATTGGCATTTAGCCAATCCCGGAGTCAGGGCCCATCAACGCTTCCTTGTGTCTTGTAGGTATACTCTTGTCTGACAACAATAGCTCGTTTGCGCACTTGATAGGTTTGCACGAGCTTTGCCTACGTGGTTTAGCTGCACGTTCGACCGAAGTCCATACATTTCATTGTAGAGACTTCTGTATCAGTCATAGTAGGAAACAACAGAATCATTTCCCGGGGTTTCTTTCCTTTGAACTGATGATGAAGATACTGGTTATCTCATCGAGTTGCACTGTCCTCCCACTCACCTTTTGTAAGAACTATTCTCTTTAAAAGCATACAGTTTTGTGGCAAAACCCTTTGCCTCGGTATAGTGGTGGGGGAATACCCAATGACTTGGGATAACCATACAAAGTAGCACTTGTTTGATTTGGAATAGGTTTGTAACCTTTTACACAAGCCCCATATTCCAAATGTTAAGAAAAGATATAACATGGTTGGTCGTACCATACCATGGCGTCATTTCAACAGACCTGATGGATCTCTTTTCAGTGTAAAAGCCACAGTCTCTAAAGCATCACTCTAAAGAGATAATGGCAAATCTATTTATGTCATCTTTGAACTTACCATGTCATAAATGGTCCGATTACATCTTCACGGACTTTCCACTTGATGTGGTGTTCTGGGAGGTGCAAGTTATTGAAACCTTTTTCACAACTCATCAGACATTCGCTAAACTTGTAACTCAAATATTCCTTTCCGCAATCAAATTGCAGAAAGATAATTTTCTTGGTATAATAACTTCTACTTCATTTTTGAAAACCTTTTGAATGATTTCAAAAGATCCAGACTTACGTCTCATCAAGTAAATATCCATATATCTACTTGAGTCGTTTTTAAGGTAGACTAATCCACTGTTTGCAACAACATTTACCGGACTACATACATCAAATGTATGATCACCAATAAGTTCTTTGCTCGTTCCTTATGGCCTGTGAACGGTATTTTAGTTAGTTCACCTTTTTGGAGGAAAGTTGCAAGTGTCAGATGATTCAAAATCAAACGACTTCAAAATCCATCATAATGGAATTCTCCATGCGCGTTTCTCCAATGTGACCAAATGCGGTGCCACACATATGTGGTATTCTTTTAGTCTTGCGACATTTAGCATCAGTGTTATGGATGTATCATATTTCCATCAATATTCCTAACATACATCCCATCTAGGATGGAAGCATGGCCCTTCATGTTATTCATAATATTGAACAACAATTGTTGTTTTTATGAACAACTCTTTTGCAACAATCATTGTGCAATGGGCTAGAGTGTATGAAACTCTAAAATGAATTATAAAAGTAAACCTAGAGGTAATGTAATATTATCAGTATTCATAACATACGTCTCATTCATAATGAAAGTATGGCTCTTATGTTATTCATAACACCGAACATGAAAAGTTCTCTTATGAACAACCTTCTTGCAAGATACCTTATGCAAAGGGCTAGAGTGTGAAACTCTAAAATGAATTATGAAACTTAATACATAGGGAATACACCGATGGAAGGCATAATAACATTTACTATGTTCCCTGCGTGTATCTAAACCTCATCCCTGGCTAGTCTTTCAGGCCATAGTAGTTCTTACATCGAGTTGCAACAGAATGCAATCGAGCGGGTATCTTTGTGATTAACTCACAATACCCAAGAATTAGTGATTAACATGTTTAACCATAATTCCCAAGAACTATATCTTTGACCAGCCTTCTATACATCAAAAACTTGTATGACATTCATGCATGAGCTGGATATTCCAGTCTTCTTTCCTCTTGCCATTATACTTCTAACAGTTTAACTTTTCAGTGTTTCTCCTACTCTCAGAAGAAGCATCCAACTTAAGAGTAGCGTTAGCCCTGGACTTCCTAGGCGTGAAAGTCTCACTAACACCCTTTGGACACTTCCTTTCTCTTTAAGTTGTTGTTTTATTCACCTTTCATCATATGACAGGTGTTCTCCTGGATCCCTCTCTTATCAGTCTAATGCATAGTAAACTTCTTTACTAGTAGTTTGCAAACAAACATTTCTTTGGATATCTCATATCTTTTAGCCGTTGTCTGTCTCTGAAAATGATTTTCAAATTCCATGAATATCACATAACTATCCAAACTTTCGAAGTTTGGGTCTCATGGAAGCAAACATATTGCACTTTGACTGAAAAGGATTTCTAGCTTTTGGATCGAAGGACGAGAGTCACATGATCCATAGCATTAGCGGGAGAATACCAAAAGCATGCGATAGGACAAAGTCCTTCTCGGCACTCTTGAGGACAATCCTCACATTATGTTACCAGCCGTAAAGTTTTAACCAGATATTTAATAGCTATTCAATTTTAATAGGGAAGGTGGAAACGCGAGCCATTATTCTACAACTATTATCCAAATCACACTTAGACATTGTTCAAAATTAATTGCACTAAGAATAAAAAAGTTAATTCTATAGTGCGCTCCCACTCAAATCAATATCTCTCATAATTGATTTTGAGTGATGCAAGACCCAACTTTCAATTCAACGTCAAGGATGTAACCATCTCAAGTGACGAGAATTTCAATTGGTAGGCCAACTTGCCAATCACATCTCTATGTGAATCTTGTTCATCTTTCGATGCGTGTGTTCCGAGGTCATGACTTTCATGCCTGGACGTCAAGACAACCAAGTGATCTCGCTGCGAGGTCTCAACTCACCCGCCTCACACTTCTCTAATCGTTCGTACCCATGTAACCATGTGATACCCCGAAGAGATAGGTGTCGTGACGGTGCTACACTTGGGAGAACACTAACTACTTGATATTTTGTGAGAGATCACCCTAATAAAAAGCGACTACCGCGCAATCAAGAAGGGTGCATCAAGAGGGATAAACATCTCAGGCAATTCATAATAGCATGATATGGTATAGCCCTTTCTAACGGAGAAGTTTTTCATTCCTTCGTCTTCGGCATTCGCGTCGGTGTTCACCTTCGCGAAGATTGCCACCACCTTGTCGATGCACCAGATAATATTGCTATCTCTATAGCTAATAAAATAAGTGCATTACTTAAGATTGACACGCAGGTCATTAAAGTGACAATCATATGGCTCCAACCATCATGCCGAATCATGACATGCAGGTCATGTTAATATTACACCATATAGTCATCTCATACATAATCAAATTAATATGAGCATTGCTATACCACATCATATGCACATGCAAACCATCCTGCAAAACCAAGTTAGACGCCTCTAATCGGTTCATGCAAAAACTTGTTTTACGTGGCTTCTAAGGTTTTGAAACAAACCGAATCTACCAACGTCCATCATCAAGTATGATAATTCAAGTTGCTAGATTAACTTTCCAGGGTGTATAAAACACGAGATAATAAAATCTCGAGCCCCATACTAAACTTCGTCATACGCGTGACCCCCGTGCAGATCACATCTGCATTGCCCTTTCGTCTGCGAAACATCCATCTTTCTCAACTATGGTGGAACCCAAAGAACTGTTAGCACTTCGTTGATCTGTCAATCAGCATACTCAGGAGCAGCATGAAAGGACCGCAGATTGCTAGAACTTTGTGAGATTCGACCATATCGTCAAGATCAGGACTATGCAAATTCAGGGGAAGCAAAAGGAACATTGGGTAACAGATTTCATATGCTACCCGCACAAATAATTTTCAGCAATAGATCTCATCTACTACCTAATTATATTGTGCAAACCCATACATCTCTATGTATTCTAGATCGCAACCTGCATCTACGCATAGCACGGCTCTTGATGCCACTGTTGGGTAACGCAGCAGAAAACAAAAAAATTCCGACCTACGCACCATCCCAGGACCACTATGGAGACTGCATACAAGGTTTGATCTATTTCGTTACCGACTCGTAGCGCAGCGGAAGTAAAGTTGATGAAGATTGGCGGTGCAGATCCCTACAGCTAGGATTTACAACCTTCCAACCGCGAGGATGTATACCCTCATCTGCCCCGCGGACAGCCCTCCGGGAGGCGGTCGGACAGTCCCCCGGACGGTGTCACGGACAGCCTTTCGGGAGGACCTCCAAAACTCGGACTGTCACTCGGACAGCCCTTCGGGAGGACCTACAAAACTCGGACGGTCACACGGACAGCCCTTCGGGAGGCACTCTCGAACTAAGACCGAAACTACGATCTCTCTACAGAGTTGCACACATACGGTGTCATCTATCCGGCAGGGCTTCGCCGTCCAAAACTAGTTCCCACCGGAACCCAGACAACCTTTTGGCTCTACAAAACTATTTCGCTGGGAGGGAGAGAGAATGCCAAATCATGCATGGCTTGTGTGAGAGAGTTTGAGTGAGTGTTTGGGCTGCCTCCTTACCCCTATTTATAGGGTGAGAGACTATGATAAAAATACCAAAATGCCCTCAGATATTTTCACTATTCATAATAGTGAGTGGGAGCTCTGTAGCATTTCTCGTATTATATGTGGATGACATACTAATAATGGGAAATGATATATAACTCTTGGAAAGTGTAAAGGCCTACTTGAATAAGTGTTTTTCAATGACGGACCTTGGAGAAGCTGCTTACATATTAGGTATTAAGATCTATAGAGATAGATCGAGACGGCTCATAGGTCATTCACAAAGCACATACCTTGAAAAGATATTGAAGAAGTTCAATATGGATCAGTCCAAGAAGGGGTTCTTGCCTGTGTTACAAGGTGTGAGATTGAGTACGACTCAATGCCCGACCACGGCAAAGGATAGAGAAGAGATGAGTGTCATCCCCTATGCTTCAGCCATAGGCTCTATTATGTATGCCATGTTGTGTACCAGACCTGATGTGAACCTTGCCATAAGTTTGGTAGGGAGGTACCTAAGTGATCCCGGAGCGGAACACTGGACAGCGGTCAAGAATATCCTAAAGTACGTGAAAAGGACAAAGGACATGTTTCTCGTATATGGAGGTGCTGAAGAGCTCGTCGTAAAGGGTTACGTCGATGCTAGCTTCGACACAGATCCGGACGACTCCAAGTCGCAAACCGGATACATGTATGTTTTGAACGGAGGGGCAGTCAGCTGGTGCAGCAGCAAGCAAAGCGTCATGGCGGCATCTACATATGAAGCGGAGTACATAGCTGCTTCAAAAGCAGCAAAGGAAGGAGTCTGGATGAAGGAGTTCATCACCGACCTAGGAGTAATTCGAAGCGCGTCGGGCCCGATGACTCTATTCTGTGACAACACCGGAGCTATTGCCCATGCGAAGGAGCCCAGGTTTCACAAGAAGACAAGACACATCAAGCGATGCTTCAACTCCATCCATGATTACATTCAGGAGGGAGATATAGATATTTGTAAAGTGCATACGGATCTGAATGTCGCAGATCCGCTGACTAAACCTCTCTCACGAGAAAAACATGATCAACACCAGAATGCTATGGGTGTTCGATTCATCACAATGTAACTAGATTATTGACTCTAGTGCAAGTGGGAGACTATTGGAAATATGCCCTAGAGGCAATAATAAAATGGTTATTATTGTATTTCCTAGTTCATGATAATTGTCTATTGTTCATGCTATAATTGTGTTAACCGGAAACCGTAATACATGTGTGAATACATAGACCACAACAAGTCCCTAGTGAGCCTCTAGTTGGCTAGCTCGTCGATCAATAGATGGTCACGATTTCATGACCATGGACATTGGATGTCATTGATAACGGGATCACATCATTAGGAGAATGATGTGATGGACAAGACCCAATCCTAAGCATAGCACAAGATCGTGTAGTTCGTTTGCTGAAGCTTTTCAATGTCAAGTATCGTTTCCTTAGACCATGAGATTGTGTAACTCCCTGATACCATAGGAATGCTTTGGGTGTGCCAAACGTCACAACATAACTGGGTGGCTATAAAGGTGCACTACGGGTATCTCCGAAAGTGTCTGTTGGGTTGGCACGAATCGAGACTGGGATTTGTCACTCCGTGTGATGGAGAGGTATCTCTGGGCCCACTCGGTAAGACATCATCAAAATGAGCTCAATGTGACTAAGGAGTTAGCCACGGGATGATGTGTTACGGAACGAGTAAAGAGACTTGCCGGTAACGAGATTGAACAAGGTATAGGGATACCGACGATCGAATCTCGGGCAAGTAACATACAGATGGACAAGGAGAATTGTATACGGGATTGATTGAATGACCGACATCGTGGTTCATCCGATGAGATCATCGTGGAGCATGTGGGAGCCAACATGGGTATCCAGATCCCGCTGTTGGTTATTGACCGGAGAGGTGTCTCGATCATGTCTACGTGTCTCCCGAACCCGTAGGGTCTACACACTTAAGGTTCGATGACGCTAGGGTTATAGGGAAATGGTATACGTGATTACCGATGGTTGTTCGTAGTCCTGGATGAGATCCCAGATGTCACGAGGAGCTCCGGAATGGTTCGGAGGTAAAGATTGATATATAGGAAGTCCAGTTTTGGTCACCGGAAAGTTTTCGGGCTCATCGGTAGTGTACTGGAAGTGCCGGGAGGGTGTCGGAGGACCCCGGGAGGGGTGTGACGACCATAGGACTTCGTGGGCCCTTAGAGGAGGTGTACCAGCCCTTATTTGGCTGGCCAAGTCCTTCCGGAAAGGCCCATGCGGCTGGAGATAAGGAGATAGGGCAAAGGAGTTTGAAAAGGAGGAGATCCACCTCCCTTGTGGGAGGTGGACTCTCCCCCTAGTTCAGCCGAACCTCTCCTCCTTGGAGGAGGGGCCAAGGCATCCCTCCCTCTCGCTCCTCCTATATATATGCAAGGGTTTGGGCTGATTTGAGACAACAACTTCTCTCTCTCTCTCGGCGCAGCCCTACCCTTCTTCTTACTCCTCCGCAGCGCTTAGGCGAAGCCCTGCCGGAATACCTTGCTACTCCACCACCACCACGCCATCGTGCTGCTGTTGGAGCCCTTCCCTAAGCTCTCCTTCCTCCTTGATGGATCAAGGCGTAGGAGACGTCACCGGGCTGTACGTGTGTTGAACACAGAGGCGCCATTGTTCGGCGCTAAGATCGGAATCCACCGCGATCTGAATCCCTGCGAGTACGACTCCACCAACCGCATTCTTGTAACGCTTCCGCTTAGCGATCTTTAAAGGTATGAAGATGCAATCTCTCCCCACTCGTTGCTGGTTTCTCCATAGATATATCTTGGTGATCATAGGAATTTTTTTTGATTTACTACTACGTCTCCCATCATTTCACTCTCGTGCGAGCGTGCTCGGCGGTGGCCGTCAGTAGTCACTGGGGGATAGTCACCGGCTGGGGGACAGGCATGGGCGCTTCTGACTATGGAGGTGCTGACTGTTGGGTAACGCAGCAGAAAACAAAAAAATTCCGACCTACGCACCATCCCAGGACCACTATGGAGACTTCATACAAGGTTGATCTATTTCGTTACCGACTCGTAGCGCAGCGGAAGTAAAGTCGATGACGATTGGCGGTGCAGATCCCCGCAGCTAGGATTTACAACCTCCCAACCGCGAGGATATATACCCTCATCTGCCCCATGGACAGCTCTCCGGGAGGCGGTCGGACAGTCCTCCGGACGGTGTTGCGGACAGCCCTTCGGGAGGACCTCCGAAACTCAGACTGTCACTCGGACAGCCCTTCGGGAGGACCTCCAAAACTCGGACGGTCACACGGACAGCCCCTCGGGAGGCACTCTCGAACTAAGACCAAAACTATGATCTCTCTACAAAGTTGCACACATACGGTGTCATCTATCTGGCAGGGCTTCGCTGTCCAGCACTAGTTCCCACCGGAACCCAGACAACCTTTTGGCTCTACGAAACTATTTCGCTGGGAGGGAGAGAGAATGCCACATCATGCATGGCTTGTGTGAGAGAGTTTGAGTGAGTTTTTGGGCTGCCTCCTCACCCCTATTTATAGGGTGAGAGACTATGGTAAAAATACCAAAATGCCCTTAGATATTTTCACTATTCATAATAATGATACCACTATTCATAAATAGTGTTTCCCACTATTCACAATAGTGTTTTCCACTATTTCGTAATAGTGTTTTCACTAGTCATGAGATATTTTCTCCCAATAGTGTTTCCCACTATTCATAATAGTGTTTCCACTATTCACGAGATATTTTCTCCCAAAAAGCACTTTCACTATTCACGACGACATTTTTCAGCGTCCGGTCGAGCTAAAAATATTTATGTGGGCTTAAAACATTTCCAGTACCCTACTAAAATAATTTTCAATGCGATCCGGAACAATTCCGAATTAGTGATTTTCATCTGCAAAAAGCATCTGAAGCGGTTCCGGCAGCTCCGGAACATTTCCGGTTTTTCTTTTGAAAAATTCCCAGAAGTTTCCAGAATGATTCTGGCACCATCCAAGAATTATCAGGCATGTGCCGAAACCAATTTGACTTAACGGTATCCCCTGAAACAACTTTTTAGTTTCACCAAAACTGTTCCGGTGTTCTCTCTGCGGAACTTTTCCGCTGTCCGAAACTTTTCCGGTGTCCAAAAATTTTTCGGTGATTTTCTCTCAGACTCCTTGTCTAGTATTCAGCAGATAGATGACCCTTAAGCGTGTGACCCTATAGGTTCGGTGAAGCATAGACATGATCCGAAACCCCTTCCGATCAATGATCAACATCGGAGCCATGGACACCCATATTGACCCCTATACCCACACGAATGAATATTCGAGTGAACCTCCAGTTGTCGTGTGCTATTCCTGTTGCTTCGCGATATGTTACAAATACCCGAGGTGAGACATGTTGGCATCCCCGTGGATCAACAACTTGTCCACTATGCCAGTTACCTCGTTACCGGTATTGTTGTCTTTTCTCGTTCCCGTGTTCCGGCATCCCCGTGATCAAATCACAAAGTGTCTGGCCAGACGATGATGGATACCGTAACACCAAGAGGGCCCAGAGATATCTCTCCATCGTCGGAGGAGCAAATCCCAATCTTGAGCTATCAAGTTACTTGACATACTTTTCCATGAACCCATAAGCCGCCGTAATAGCCACCCATTTACGGATGACGTTTAACAAACCCCAAAGTTCATGAAGCAAGCATGAAGAAACTCGATACTCTCATGGTCTAAGGAATTATGCAAACATTAACTTCTCTGTGTTATTAACCATTAACTTATGACGAATGTATCTCATAGCATAACATCAATTCGGGTCGATTCAACACAAATGTTCTCCTAACATTGTGCCCTCAAAATTGTCGGCATAGCCATGCCCATGATCAGGAAAACAGGATCATCATACAATACTTGAGCCAGTCTTAGAGGCCAGACTAGGAATACAATTTACCGTTTATTATTCCACACATGCATATGAGTCTTCCTTCAAGCCTCGTGGTTATTGTAGACTCGAGAACCATAGCAGTTATAGCATGGAACATAAACCTAATTATGAACAGGGAGATAATCAATAACATTTATCATTGCCTCTAGAGCATATCTCCTATACTGACCCAAACCCGATGGTTGATGCCAGGCTAGGAGTGAAAGGTGGCCCCTTTCACTCTTACTACTGTGGTCGGGTGCTCGTGATGGAGATGGTCGGCGGCTACTAGGGCATGGATGCCGGGGCGACGGCCCCGGTCGGCTGGTCTCATGGTTGGCTTTCTGGCAGGCTTCGTGGTGGAGGTGGTGGCTCCATCTTTAGGTCGTGAGGACGACTAGGGATGTAGTGGCGGGAGGCCCAGGAATGCTCTATAAGTGCCTAGATCTGGGGTGGGAAAGCCTGTCCCTTGTTGAGGTGATAGTCGGGTCTCCTCGTGGTGGTGCAGGCGAGTGATCGAGTGAAAGCTCTGCGCTTCTGGCGCCGCCACCGAGGACACCTGTGGGTGCCGCTTGCTTCTTGAAGACGGCGGCGTGGATCCCGTTCCTGTGCTAGAGCTCACGATGAAAATCGTTGTCTGTTCTCAGACTCGGCAACGGCGACGCGCCGTAACCCTCCTAGGGGCGTTGTCTTTGAGCTCAGGGGGCCTCTCGAGCTTCGACGAGGTGTTAGGCTTGTTCAAGGTTTTTTGTTCTATCTTTCGATCTACTTTGTAAGGGGTCCTCCCCACCATACTGTATCGTTCGGCCATGTACTCTGGTTCGGTGCTTTATCTATAAAGCGGGGCGAAAACATGTTTCGAGATATGAACTGCAAAGACGTGTGAAACTGACTGCAAATACCTTGATTTGGTTACCTGCATGTGCTAGTGGTAAGAAGCAGGCGGAGCCTCCATTTATGACTCCAACTATTGTGTCTGTGTATAAACAACAGGGAGTTCAAAATGCATTGAAAGATCGTCAATGAAATCACCAACTTGAAAAATCTTGAGTTAGGTTGTGTATATGCAATATGACTACACGTGGTAAGTTAAACGCTGAACAATACAAATATTTAAATATATCATGCAACGAAAACATAACCAGAATGAACAAAGAAGCAGTTACGGATTCAGTTTTAGGATGCACCCTTTCTTGTAATCATGTCAAACAAAACATTAGCCTCTTGAAAGATACGACTGCGGATAATATTATAAAATTAGAATAGGCAACCATAGAACATAAATTCTTACCCGTGTTTGTTCCGGCTTTGCAAGTTGCTCTGCATCTTCACACATTGCCAGCGGCTCCAGAGCATGCTCTCGCCGTAATTGGCCACGCCTTTGAGCAGCAGCACGGGTGAGACAATGACGATAGAAAAATGTTCAAATCCAAAAAAATGCACATAGAATAAAATCGTGCTAAACTAACGAAAAAGAATCAAAATAGTGAATTTGGCCGTTGTAGGATTACACCCAAAAGTCTGCTAGCAGTCCGGTGTGGGGCACAACTGTGTTAGCAATAAGCCATGTCCCTGCGGTGGTGACCAGCGTCGGGCGCGTTAGGTCTGGTCCATGGAGCGTGTGGCCATGTGTACTTGTGTGCGCGCATCCAGCGACGTATGTAGGACTAGATCCAAGCGTACTTGTGTGCGCGCATCCAGCCACGTATGTAGGACTAGGTCCAGGCGTATTTGTGTGCGCGCATCCAGCGACGTATGTAGGACGACGTATGTAAGACTAGGTCCAAGCGTACTTGTGTGCGCGCATCCAGCGACGTATGTAGGACTAGATCCAAGCGTACTTGTGTGCGCGCATCCAGCGACGTATGTAGGACTAGGTCCAGGCGGTTAAGGGATCATGGGGTGGGCGTGATCGTTGCGGCCTCGTCGCGAGCCATGTGATCGTACGCGTGGTGGGCGCGGACAGAGCGAGCAGATCAGGCGTCCGACTGGGTAGGAGGCGTGCAGGTCATGTCCAGTGCAGGCAAGAAATCACCGTGTCCTCTCTATGTTGTGAGTGAGAGGGAGCTCCGGTGGATTTTTTTTCAAATCTTTGAATTATTTGACAATTTAATCTCTAATCATTCCTCCTCATTGCTCTGAAATTATTTGACAATTTAATCTCTAATCACCCTTCATTACAAATCGTCTAACTTTTCGGCCGGCCACCCATCCTCTCACTGCTCCAACTCCAGCACGCTTAACTTTCGAGTTCTATCACCCCTAGTTTTCAAGTCTGTACTTGTTGTTTTCTTGACAATAGTAAGATATCAATCTATCTTTACCTAATAATAAAGCGCTTAGCGCTTCTTGTCGTCCGTCATGCATATTTACAGAAAACCCCCTATAGTTCTTTGAAAAAAAACCACTACATATTTTAGTAATAGTAAGTCAGAAAAACGTTTCGAATTTACAAACAGGACCCTGTGTTTTCATCTATTCAAACCCGCGATCTGCAGAACGGCGGCGACGACTGGAGCTTGCAACGAACGGATCTATGTGCGATGGGGCAGGGGCTGGGGAGGATTCGGAGGCGGGCGACGAGTACGGTGGTCGCTGGTGACGACGATTAAGGCCGGAGCGCGACTTCCTGGGCGAATTCATGGCATCTGGGGCTCATGTAGAAAAGGAGACGGGGAGATGGGGGGGGGGGAGAGAAAACTGGAGAAAGGAGGGGAGACGAGGCGGCGTTTTGCTGCAGCAGACGGCAGCGGGAGCAGGAGGTGCGGCAGTGTGGTGTAGGGTGCAGCCATGGCGGTGCTGTCCACGTGCGTCATGGGAACGGAGGCGAGTGGCTCGAACATGGTGGCACGATGCAACATGAGAGAAGGAGAACAAAGGTGAGATGAGGAAGAGCGAGGCCGAGGGCGGTGCAGCCTCGCCGGGGTCGGGCTGTGCCGGCGGGTGCCGGGGATCAGGCGCGAGCATGGGGCGCCTCCCTGACAGCGCGAGGTGGGAGAGAGCGAGGGGAACGATCCATTTTTTCCGAGGCAGGGGATCGATCTGCTAGCTAGGTTAATACGCCTAAGCCGGGCCTTACGCCAAATGGGCCAGACGGTTTAGTTGTTGCCCTATCTTTTTTCCTAGAGTACTCAAAAAAAATCATGTATAACCCGCTGTTATATGAGCCGGCTGCCGTGGCAGCCCAAGAAATACATACGACACAAAGACAAAAACAAATACGCTGCCATAGATCGAACTCCCGACTAACATCAAATCTCAAAAGCTTACGGTCCACCAAGCCATCTAATGATTGTGCATATAAGATAGGATTCCTCCACATATTAATTAGTCCCACCTTGCTTTTTTGCAACTCACCCCATCAATTTATATTCATCCATGAGTTGAAATTAGTAAGCCTCCTCAAGAATCAAAGCATAGGTGAAGGAATTAAGAGAATCAAAGCATAGGTCGCTCAAAGATATGAGAAGAGGGAAAAATCTGGAGCTATTAAGGGAAATAAAAAGAATCTGGCGCCTGCCAAAGAAAACAAAACATGTGCCTAGGAAAGAATATGAGAAGAGGGAAAATCTGGCTTCTCGAAGGAAGGAAAGGAGCAATTAAGAGAAAAGGAAATAGTACGATCACAAATTAATAAAAAAAAATTGCCATTTGAAAAATTGCGTGTAATTTTTAGAAATCGTTCTTGCATTTTAATTTATTTTGTGAAGTTTTAAGAAAAGTTGTCACGTGTTAAACTAATATTCATATAATTTTAAAATTGTTCACCCTTTTCTAAAAGAAAAGGTTCACTTCGATGTCTCAGTGCTCAATTTATCTTTTCCGAAAGATTATTTGTCCCGCTCTTGCAATTCTGACACTTTAATGTGAGAAGATTCCACGAGAATTATCATTGTTTTTGTTTAAGAGAGCTATAATATTTATTCATATCATAGGGAGGCATTGAGTTACGTATTTGCTATAGACTAGATGACTGAATCTCAGTAAAGTTTTTCAAACATGCAAATTATATCACAGTTCATTCTTTATTCTTCAGCAAGGCACACAAGGGGAGTACATGGAGCAACACCAATAGAATTTAGTTATGCATTTTGTTTAACCAAGATAACTGAATCACAATTGACTTTTCAAACATGCAAATTATGTTATAGTTCGTGTTGTAATGCACGGGTAATTAAATACAAAGGGGCAATTATTCGTTTACTAAGGATAGTGAGATGGGGAAGGGGAAGCGAGACAGTGCGTGCAGTTTCTCTCGCAACGACAGTGTCTTCTTTCTCTGAGAGCACGTGTGTTTGTATAGTAAAATCTTTTTGTTTGGGTCAGGCCCAAAAAGTGCAAACAAAATTTACAAATATAATATAATTTTTGTAAAAATAGAACATATTCTTAAGAAACATCTTTAAAAAAAATCTCTTTTAGAGAAATGTTCCTATTTAGTAAAAAGTTAACTATTCTGGATAAGGTGTTTCAATTTTCATGTAAATGTTAACTTTTATAAAAAATAAGGAAACAATCTATGTTTTAACTTTATGATCTACATTTATTAAAATTAGATATATAAAATGTTGCACAATGGCACATGAAGCAGGTTTTTAAGCTAAGAACACAGTTTATTTATTGCTCAATAATGTTCTGGGGAATAATGTTTTTAGGAATACAAGTTTTTTTTAATACATGAAGCAGGTTGTGCCTTATTTTAGTGCAAAAAAAATTTACAAATATAATATAATTTTCATAAAAATAGAATATTCTTTAAAAACATCTTTTAAAAAATGTTCTCTTTTAGAGAAATGTTCCTATCTAGTAAAAAGTTAACTATTCTTGAAAAGGTGTTTCAATTTTTATGTAAATGTTAAGTTTTATAAAAAATAAGAAAAATTCTATGTTTTAACTTTATGATCAGCATTTATTAAAATTAGATATATAAAATGTTGCACAATGGCACACGAAGCATGTTTTTTTAAGCTAACCACATACTTTATTTATTTCTCAATAATGTTCTGGGGAATAATGTTTTTAGGAATACGATTTTTTTAATACATGAAGCAGGTTGTGACTTTTTTTTGCCCGGTGCAACGCACGGGCATTTGTACATAGAGACCATTTTTAATACAAAGTGAACATTGAGTAATATGTACAATGCACATTTTTTATAGACAGTTAACATTTCTCTTAATGACGGTGAAAATTTCCTGAACATTTTTGAAACGTGATTTTTCTGAAAAAATGTGAACTTTTGTTCATGAAAACGAACAAAATTTTGAATTCCATTTTTTTGGAACGTTTAGCAATTTTTGAAAAAAAATCGGTTTATGAGATAAAAAGGAAAACAGAAAAAAACTAAAAATAAAACAAAATACGAAAAAAACAGAAAAAGAAAAAGAGATCAAATGAAGAAAATCGCAAAAAGCAGTAAAGGAAAAAAACAGGAAAAAGTCGTTTCAAGGAAGTGGGCCGGCTTGTGTGGCGTTGTCACTCGCTTCGCTTCAACGAAGCCGCGGCTCCTTGAGCATGCGGGCATCAAATAGGATTCCGCCAAATGGGTCTCATGTGTACCTCAGTAATCAATTCGACCTCCGAACAGATTGTTAAAACTATATAAAAAAATAACTAGGCCATCGAACTCCTTTGCACAAATCCATGTTGCATATACGATCTAAACGTTGCCAATTCTTATACTACTCGGAGAAAGGGATAAGGTACATGTCCTGTGAAGACATCGATCTTCGATCTGTGGCTTACTGGGTATTTCTTTCCCCTGACTCGCCTGATTTTCTTAAGGAATCCATCGGAGGGATTGATTTGTTACTAGCTGCATACCTGTTTCGTATTAGCCCTAAAGAAATCTAGGTCCTTTATCATAGGACAGGGTCAACCATACATAAATGTTTCTTCCCCATCCACACAGTAAGGTAGGTCGTTGCTCGCATGTTAGTAATTCATTATGATTGTTAATCTTTTAGCTGATCCAAACTTTGGGGCGACCATGATGGATTGTGGGTTGTGAAGGAATGGAAGAACTAAGAGGTCTTTGGCGGCAGGGAGGTCGGCCCAACTATTTTAGGTCGAGGAGGATCCGAAGCAACAAGTAGATGTGGAGGTGGAGGCTCGAGAACGGGATCATATGGGGACGAGATGCAAGTGGCGGAGGTGAAGGTGAAGGTGACAATGTGTGGAACCTTTGAGTGGCCTCAAGAAGAGGAGGAGGAGGAAGAGAGGTCGCGTGAGGAAGAAGAATGGCGGAGGGGAAGCAAGGTAATGAGGATGTTGTATCCCTTATTCTAACCCACATCGTTCATCTTACCACCACTGCGTCCTCCTATCTGTCCACATGTCTATTTTTTTTGTGACCACATTGCCAAATACTCTCCTCTGTCAGTTTCATATTTGGAAGTAAAGGAGCATACAAGGATATGTTTCTCCCGTTGCAACACATGAACATTTTTGCTTATCGTGATAATAAATATTACAATCAATTATTACTTCTGCCTATCGTGATAATATTATGGATAATAGGATTTTCAGTATTACATTAGATATTAAAGCATTACAATTACATACCACACATAAAAAAGTGTTGTGTGCGGAAGGATAAGTGACAACATTGTTCATTTGCTATGTTAAAATAGAGAACATGAACCTAAGTGAAGGGTCTTGTATCATTCTTAAAGATGCTATGTTTTTTTTTCCATAGCAATGCACGGACATTTTTTTTAGTACCTACCTATACGACCAGACACGCCGAGGGTCTCCGCGTCGCTGCCGGGTTTGACACGAAACTTCTGCACGAAAGTAGGGGCAGCTTGTTTTTGGCGTGACGCCTTCCGGATCTCACAAGACATGAAGCGGCCACGAGTCGAGGCATAGGGCTGCTCGCCGCCACCGCCACCGGCGGTGTACATCGCGTACGGGTGGTTGCAGTCTGCTACACTCCAGCGATTCCCGTGATTCCAACAGCGTGGTCCTTCTGCATCCTCGGCCGCCTCCTCCTCGACATTTGTCGACTCACTTCACCTGGCCACGCCCCGAGCAAGCGGCACACCAAGGCGGCCCCGAACCCTCTTTCTTGTCAACAATGGGGGAATCCGTGAGCGGGAGCGGCATGCCCAACGCTGGTGTTCCTGCTGGACAGAGCACGGAGACCATGGTGGCCATCATTGTGACCGCTCGCGCCGGGTTCCTCCTTCCGCAGGAAGAAATCAAAGATCACGCGCGCCAATCCCTACAGTTAGTATGTGGATTCGTTGGATCAAGTACAGATATGAGGAATTTGTTGTGGATTTTGATATATTGATATACCAGAGGCATAGCCATCTGCGTATTTGATTATCCATGAAGATGCGCAATATAGGTGTGTTCTTTTCCTCTGGATACGTGCTCCACTTTTCCCAGGAGTGTATTGAGTACTGACTCATACTTTCAAGGTAATTTAGGTGAAACCTAGAGATTAAATTATGTCGGACTTCCAGGATAATTACTGTATGTGGGTTATGCTTCCCTCTGAGTTTCACTAGCAATTTGCTGCTTCTGTGTTTCGTTGGCGGCACCATGATCAATTCATGTGTACGAGATGACGTGATGCTCTGAATTTTTGGTACTTAATTGTCTTCTGGAAGAAGCTAGCTTTGACGGATTTAGGTATGATTTATATATCTAGAAAAGGAAAACTATACGAGTCAAACGAACGGGATGAAATACCAACAGGATGACGTGGGGCTGTTGGAGCTAGCATAGTGGATCCATGGCGGGCTTGTGCTTCGCTAAGAGATTTGGGCACTCACCCAACAAGAAGGTGCGGCGCTATTCTACTGCATCCACTCTAACGTTGCAGCCTCTCTCTTATGAAAGTAATAGCTTATGGATGCATGCATCATCCGTTTTTCCTCGATTGACCAAGAACAACTAATGCTTTTCCACATCACGGAGATGTCGCTGGCCTTTGCGAGGGAGTGATGGTCATGAGAGTTTGCCACAGAGGACGGATTTGAAAACGGCATCCACCTGGAAGAGAGGTGAGGCATATGGGGACGGCATCTGCGCCTTGACGACGACAACGGTAACCAAATTGGAGACGAAAGAATCCGTCGATAACCCTGCATGTACGCCTCGGCAAAATTTGCATGAAAAAGAAACAAATTTCTCGTCTTATGCCGAGAGAGACGGTTCAGCAAGACCTAATGGGGTCTTAGTCATGGTTACTGGATTAGGGTCGTACGGTAATTTATTCTTTCGTTGCAACGCACGAACTCTTTTGCTAGTTCTATTAACCCTTAGGTCTTGATGTAAGATGATTTAATTTTTTAAATTCCAAACAATTATTAAAATAAACAACAATGATTAACAAACAACAATGATTAATTTGAAAACTCCAAAAAACTTTAAAAATACAAAAAATTCAAAAAAATATCTAAAACTCTCAAAAAAAACCAAAATAATAAAAAGTTTAAAATAAAATAAGTAATAATAATATTGAATTAAAATGAAATTAAAATAAGTAATAATATTATTGTATTCATTTTTTGCAATTTATTCATTTAACATGGCATAATTAATATCTTTAAATCTGTAAATCGAAATTTGACAAATAATATATCCATTATTATCAGAAAAACGTGAGGAATCCAAATATGACATCATTTATTAAAAAATAATCTATAACACTTTCTTTCGACATCGTATGCATTAGTTATAGCCGTTTTACTTTTTCATAACACTTTTTTTTAATTTTGTTTCAACTCTACACTTTTTGTACGTTCAACATCCACCATCCAAAGCTACATCATCAATTTTCAACTTTTTTCCATTTCATTCACTATTTTTCATGTATTTATTAAAAAAAATCAACTAAATGACCCTAAAATTGAAAGTACTACAAATAAATTCTGAAAAGGTTGAAACTTGACATGATATCATAATTTCACCTACATAGAATGTTCTAAAAAGTTGAGAGGGGTACGGTAAAATCTAGATACACTTCGTGTACAAACTGGACAATCCCTTTTGAAGTATCAGAGTTTTGGACGAAAACTCATATGTTACAAAGGCATTTCATTTTCTAAAACTTATTTAAACTCCAGAATTTTTGTGCGTTCAACATGCACCATTCAAAGCCACATCATCAATTTTCAACAATTTCCCACTTCGTTCGCTATTTTTCATGCATTTATTAATTTTTTTGAGCTAAATGACCCGGAAATTGAAAAACACTAGAAATGAATTCTGAAAAGGTTGAAACTTGGCATGGTATCATCATTTAACCCACATAGCATGTGCTAAAAAGTTGAGAGGGTTATGGTAAAAACTAGATGCATTTCGTGTACAAACTGGACAATTCCTTTCGAAGTATCAGAGTTTTGGACGAAAACTCATATGTTACAAAGGCATTTCATTTTCTAAAACTTATTTAAACTCCATAGTTTTTGTGTGTTCAACATGCACCATTCAAATCCACATCATCAATTTTCAACCATTTCCCACTTCATTCGCTATTTTTCATGCATTTATTAGTTTTGTTGAGCTAAATGACCCTAAAATTGAAAAACACTACAAATAAACTCTGAAAAGGTTGAAACTTGGCATGATATCATTATTTCACCCACATAACATGTGCTAAAAAGTTGAGAGGGTTACGGTCAAAACTAGATGCACTTCGTGTACTGGACAATCCTTTCGAAGTATGAGGGTTTTGGACGAAAAATCATCTGTTACAAAGGCATTTCATTTTTTAAACTTATTTCAACTCTAGACTTTTTGTGCGTTCAACATGCACCATCTAACATGTGCCTAGGAGCAAAAAGAATTAAATTTAAAACTATTTTTAAACTCAAGTTATTCACAATTTAGGGTTTGAAGCAAATTTGAACAAAGTCAAATTTAAATCATTCAAATTTGAAAACTAATTACACAAACACAAACTAGACAAAATTTTGAATATAATGCAAAAAAATCACTCAAAAACATCAAATATCCTAAAAAATATAATCAATTTAAAACAAAAACTAAAAACAGAAAACAAATAGAAAAAACAAAAAAACTTTCAAAACCCTTTAGTCCCGGTTTGTATCTCCAACCGGGACTAAAGGCTAGACCTTTAGTCCCGGTTGGTGTATTTAGTCCCGGTTCGTGTCTCCAACCGGGACTAAAGGTGAAGCCTTTAGTCACCTTTAGTCACAGTTGGAGACACGAACCGGAACTAAAGGGTATCGGGCCCTTTAGTCCCGGTTGGTGTCTCCAACCGGGGACTAAAGGTCCCATCTGAACCGGGACTGATGCCCGACCGGCGCCCTAGCCGCTCGAACCGGAACTAATGCTCACATTAGTCCCGGTCCGTAATGCAACCGGGACTAATGTGTAGATCAAGCTGTGACGAAAGCCATGTTTTCTACTAGTGACAATTGGTATTAGAGCTACCAGGTTCGGGGCCGTGGAGCGCGGTGGCGTCCGCGGTGCGTGTGGCGAGCACGACGGACATGGAGGCATCGGATGTGGTGCACGGTAAATGCATGGTGACGGCAGCACACGGCGACTCCGTGTGATGCAGTGTGATGTCGTGGTGCGAGGAGCATGAAGGTTGCGGAAGCGCAAAGGTCGTGGAGGACCTGCGTCGGGGCGTAGAGGTCGCGGCTGCTCACCGTGACGACCGTGAAGGCACAATGGCATGGTGCAGCATCACAAGAGACTGCGGGCTGCTCCAGCTGCAGCGAGCGGCGGCTCTTGTCGGAGGCGCTCGGCGACGTGATGTCTTAGGGGGGGATTGTTGGCAATAAGCCATCTTCCTGCGGTGGTGACTGGTGTCGAATGTGCCAGGTCTGTTCCGTGGAGCGTGTAGCCATGTGTACGTGTGTGTGCATCCAACGAGGTATGTAGGACTAGGTCCAGGCGATTAAGGGATCTCGGAGTAGGCGTGATCATTGCGGGATCGCCCCAAGCCATGCGTGTGGTGGCCGCAGGTGGAGCGGGTCAACCGGGCGCCTACCTGGGTAGGAGGTGTGTGGGTCGTGCCCAGCGCAGGCTCAGGTATAAAAGCCTCAAGATGATCATCGTAATCGATGCGGGTCGAGTTCGTGATCGAGGAAGAAGTCGTTCGTTGCGGCAGTCGTTCGTGCGTCGGAAACCACCGTGTTCTTTTTGTGTTGTGTCCTTCTTCCCCGTTCGTTCGACTGGTCAGTGAGAGAGTGAGAGGGAGCTCCGGTGAGAGAGCGAGAAAGAGTTTGTCTCAACAAGAGTCATGAGGGACACGTAAGGAAATGGGCACCCCCGCGCCGAGGTCAGCATGTACGTCTTGCGTCCTGCAACCTGCATTGCCCATTACAATGATAGCGGTGTCAGGTTCCTGGTGAGGTCGTCGTAGTACCTACACGAAACTGAGAAATTCCCATTGGTAGGTGGCACGCCCTCGGCGTCGGACGGCGAGGACGGATTATACCTAAGACTCTAAGAGCGAGGTCGCCTCACTGAAAATAGGGAGTATCCACCCACCACAGTGTAGGGCTAGAGGCAGCTGGTTCGGAGAGTAGGATGCTAACAGTTTGTGCATGATCGAAGATGGCTTTTTAAGGTGAAACTCGCGTTTTTGGGTAATGGAGGGCGATGAGTTATGTCATTTCATGTGGGTTTGTGGTTGCCATTTTCATGGCAATGAATGGAGTTTGGATGAGGCGGCATTAGGACTGACCATAGGGAAGATGAAGCCTAAGAGATCCACTATGATTCAATGGCTAACACCGCGTCTATCGTGATTTCGTAAATCTTAAGATGATATGTCGACTTAGTTTCTCAGAGGTGCTCATATGGATAGGTTATACGTGTGTGCGTTCATAGGAGTGAGCGTATGCGTGTTTATATGAACGCTTGCGTCTATACTGTGTTAAAAATGCATAATGGGCTAGCACCGACAACGAAAGCGGTTAGGGCATCTCCAAGGCGGACTTGCAAATCTGCCGCAACAGTCCCGACTGCGCGGAAATATTAGAACCTAGGTCACATAAAGCACTAAATTTATTTGATCCAATCTCGATCCCAATAGTAGCTTTGTTTAGCAAGTAACTCACCGAATAGCTTCTTTTCTTCGTCATCCAACTCACGTACCTTAGCTGCAACATGATTAACAAAGACATTATATACCTCATCATTTGATACCTCATGTAATTGGTGTTTCATTACTAGCATCTTCACAAAGTTTGCAACCGTATAAGTATATTCTGGCACATGGCTTTTATCAAGCTCTTCTGCATTCTCTTTGTTACTTCTCATCATCTTGACATCTTCAATTGGGCTAGGTTCCGGCTTACCTACAAACTTGGCTAGAATCAAACTTTTGTTCTCTGCAATGTTCGCCACTTGTGTTCCCATGATTTTAGTTCTTCCATCTAGAGCATGCACATCGTTAGTCAGTCCAGCAATCTTACCGGTCAATTGACCGAGTAAGTTATCATGATTCTTCAGGATGTTCTTAAAGGTTTCATTTTGCTCACTATGACTAGCAATCAAAAAATCCATAGTTTCCTCTAAAGTATTTCTATTGCCATTGTTCATCCCATTAAAGTTATTAGGTGCTCTATTGTTATTTAGATAAGGTAATCTAGGAGCATATACATTATTTTTCTAGTTGGGATTATAGCTCTCACGAGCAATGAAATTGACACCATTAACATCTTCTTCAGTAATAATATTTACATTTACCTCTTCTTTACCTATCATAACAGAGATGAGTTCATCAATCTTAGCGGCAAACTCGGCATTCTTCTCTTTGATAGCATTTATTATCTTCGTGGTAGCCCTCTCAACATGCCATTAGGCATGGCTTTCTAGCATTTCATAAACAACATTTTAACATCAGTGATGGGCTGACCCATGATAGTTCCTCATGCAATAGTAACAAACATAGTTTTTGACATAGGATTTAGAGCATTATAAAACATATGAAAAATAATCATTCTTCCATTCCATGATTATGACAATTCCTTATAGCCTCCTTAATGTGAGCCCACACAAGCGCTAATGGCTCACAAGCTTCCTTCTTAAAACTTGTTATCTGCGAACTTACTAGAGCAACCAGTCCATGAAGTTATATTACTTGTAAGAAAAGCTAGAAGCCATTCTTTTGCTTTTCCTACCAAAGAGAAAGGAAATACATGCAACTTCAAAGCGTTAGGATGATAATCTTTAATGTGTGTCATGTCACACCATTTAGAAATATTATGCAAATGCATACTGACACCCTCAAAAGCAGAGCCTCCAAATTATCTTGTTGAACCATATAGACTAGTTTCAGTTTATCTCATACTCAACGACAACAACATTAGGTTGTGCAATTGGTTCACACATGAAATTATTGCTAAGAGTAGCAAATCTTCCAAGATTATGAGCCATGGTAATTATTTTGAGTTTTCTACCAACAAGACTTGCAACAAAAGGCGAACTAAAAACTTAAACAAAAAAGTAAACTCTAACAAAAACTATAAACACAAAGACTAAGCAGACAAATACTCCTAGGCAACGACGCCAGAAAAAGGGTTTGATTAGCCTCTTTAGTGATTCGGTAAAGGAGCAGAAAGGCTTCTCGCCTTTTTCCATAGAGGCGATCCGAAGTTACAGAAACCCACGAGAGGATGGTACCCATTAAGCGAGGATTTTATAAAAAGCTTTTGCAAGAGAATTAAATTTCAGCTTTTGACCGGATTGTAAATGAAGCTAACACTGAAAACACTTACAATTAAAATAGGCATGGGTATGAGGTCTAATTATTACAACCATATATTTACGTTGGGATCATCATGATCTTAATTTGTGGCCTAGAAGTCATCCATTGAGATGTGCTTGTTATGTATCAAAGTGGGGGATATGTCCAAATTATATCTTGACGGTCACGCATCTTGCATCAAGAGTCAGTTGTCCAACCTAAGGTACTATCCTTCGCACGGGGTTTCTCTGGTAATTAAGATAACAATAATCATACAAAAGCATTGGGAATTTAATTACTGCACCTCTTGAATCCTCGGAGATAGGATCCGGGTTGTCGTACTAAACCTTTCTGTCACTGGTGTTTAGAATAACGCTTCACGGTCTCTCTGCCCTTAGCCTCGTCGTGGCTCGCCTCCATGATCATGATTACCTACAGGGATGAAAAATACAAATGAGACAAGAGACAACTACAAAACAAATTTAGGGTACACATATGTGGCATTGATTCTAAGTAATTCCATTGATCCCTCCAACATCGGGTTGCAAGGCCTTGCCTCAACCCATACTTTACAGAACTACTTACACATGGAGATCAGATCACACAAAGATTTCATCGAAGAACACATCATGAAGATTTATTGATTGATTGATCATGTGTTTTAAAATGGATACCAAATGTGATACATGATTATAAGTATGACTGGATATACTAGTAGAAACAGACCTTTCGTCCGCCTCATTAGTCCTGATCCGGTTTTGAACCGGCACTAATGTGCTCATTAGTCCCGGTTCGTGACGGGCATCATTAGTGCCGGTTTGTTCCGGACCTTTAGTCCTGGTTCGTGCCATGAACCGGCACTAAAGGTGTGGTGGCAGGCTGGCGTCAACCTTGGGCCCCACGAAAACCTTTAGTCCCCGTTGGTGGCTCCAACCGTGACTATAGGCTAACCTTTAGTCGTGGTTGGAGCCACTAACCGGGACTAAAGGTCTCTTGTATGAATCCTTCGGCCAGCAAGAGCACACTCCTCTCTGTTCTTCCCCTTTCCTCTCCTCTCTGTTCTTCCTCTCTTCCCCGAGCTCATCCTCCATTTTTGCCAAAATTTGTCAAGATTTGGAGGCACCCCATCCATCCAAGTGTTCACAAAGGTTAGCAACTTTGTCCTTTCATCTCTCATTGCTAGATTAGCTCTTGCAATGCTCTATAAGTATAGTAATTTGTGGGTTTTAGTTTGTATGTGGTAGTTTATTTGATTTATGCAATTTGAGCTCAAATTAACTTCTTACTTTGCATTTGTAGGTGTGGTTTACTTAATGCCTTCCCGTCCCCGTCCTAATAACCGTCGATCGCCCGCACCGTCCCGTCGCCGGCACCACCTTTGGTGAGCCTCTTGTTCTTATCCTTTTTTATAAAAAAAACCATGTTTGTAAGATTTAGTTAGTTACTTGTATAGTTTTGTTACCTATATGGTTGTTTGTTATACATAGTGGCATGGTTTTGAAATCTGTCCTCGTCGGCCCTTGTCCGGTTTATGATTCGGATGTGGTATATACTCTCTTTTATAACTCTTTGTTGCATTTTGTGTTTATGACAATTATGCCCATCAAGTTGAAATAGATATTTTTATCTAGGAGGTATGTGAACCGGAGATTCCAACCGACATAGATATTCTTGTCAAGAAGTTAAATTTAGTTGAAAAAGAAAACGAGTATTTGAAAGAAAAATTGAAAAGAGTTGAAGAAGAGAAGATGAAACTGGAGTTGGATGTTGCCGATGTTGTCGATGATCACAAGATCAAGATGAGTGCAATGCGCTTGAAGATTAGAAAATTTAAAAGATATGCCATTGATAGTGAGGCTTGGTATCACTATGCTGTTGGATCAATTGTTACCTTAGTTGCAATGTTGATTGCATTTGTTGTTGCATTTAAATGCTTTAGCTAGAGAGTTTATATGTTGTTTTATGAGAAGAAGTGTGTATGAACTTTATGTATGAACTTTTATTAATTTGTTCTTTTTGGTGTTGTGTAATGAAGATGAGCCGGCAATGGATGTATGAGGACCGATGCTCTCCCGAGTTCATTAATGGCATGCATACTTTTCTGGTTACGGCTGAGGCAAACAAGCGACCGGATGGGTTTATGTATTGTCCATGTGCTGGCTGTAAGAATGATCGAAAATACTCTAACTCAAGAACCATTCATGTCCACCTGTTTGAGTCTGGTTTAATGTCCGGCTATAACTGTTGGACCAAGCACGAAGAAAGAGGGGTCCTAATGGAAGAGAATGAAGAAGAAGAGGATGACGACATCTATCCCGGCCATGGGTTCCATGAATACGATGGTACAATAAGGGGGGAAGAAGCTGAGCCAACAATGCGGGCAGATGAGCCCACTGATGATCTTGGTCGGGCCATTGCCGATGCAAAGAGAAACTGCGCAAGTGAAAAGGAGAAGCTGAAGTTACAGCGCATGTTAGAGGATCACAAAAAAGGGTTGTACCCAAATTGCGAAGATGACAAGAAAAAGTTGGGTACCACACTGGAATTTCTGCAACGGAAGGCAGAGAATGGTGTATCTGACAAGGCATTTGAAAAGTTGCTGATAATGTTAAAGAAGAAGCTACCAAAGGACGACGAATAGCCAGAGAGTACGTACAAAGCAAACAAGGCTGTCTGCCCTCTAGGATTAGAGGTGGAGAAGATACATGCATGCCCTAATGACTGCATCCTCTACCGCGGTGAGTACGAGGATTTGAATCCATGCCCGGTATGTTGTGCATTGCGCTATAACATCGTCCATGATGACCCTGGTGATGTTGAGGGCGAGCGCCCTAGGAAGAAGATCCCTGCCAAGGTGATGTGTTATGCTCCTATAATACCACGGTTGAAACATTTGTTCCAAAACAAAGAGCATGCCAAGTTGATGCGATGGCACAACGAAGACCATAAGAAAGACATGAAGTTGAGAGTGACCGCTGACAGATCGCAGTGGAGAAAAATCGAGAGAAAGTGGAAGGACTTTGCAAAGGATGCAATGAACGTATGGTTTGGTTTAAGTGCAGATGGCATTAATCCTTTTGGGGAGCAGAACAATAATCATAGCACATGGCATGTGACTCTATGTATCTATAACCTTCCTCCTTGGTTGTGCACAAAGCGAAAGTTCATTATGATGCCAGTGCTCATCCAAGGCCCCAAGCAACCCAGCAACGACATTGATGTGTACCTACGGCCATTGGTTGAAGAACTTTTACAGTTGTGGAATGGAAAAGGTGTACGTGCGTGGGATGCGAAAGATCAGGAGGAATTTGACCTTCATGCGTTGTTGTTTGTAACCATCAATGATTGGCCTGCTCTCAGTAACCTTTCAGGACAGACAAACAAGGGATACCACGCATGCACGCACTGTTTAGATGATACCGATAGTATATATTTGGATAAATGTAAGAAGAATGTGTATCTGGGGCACCGTCGATTTCTTCAGAGCAGGCATCCCATAAGAAAGAAAGGCAAACATTTCAAAGGTGAGGCAGATCACCGGAAGAAGCCTCGCCACCGTACGAGTGATGATATACTTGATATGGCCAAGGATTTAAAAATAATCTTTGGCAAGGGTCCTGGCGCACAATCTGTTTCGAATGACGCTGACAAACGCGCACCCATGTGGAAGAAGAAATCTATATTTTGGGACCTACCCTATTGGAAAGACCTCAAGGTCCGCTCTGCAATTGATGTGATGCACGTGATGAAGAATCTTTGCGTGAACCTGCTAGGCTTCTTGGGCGTGTATGGTAAGAGAAAAGATACACCGGAGGAATGGGAGGACCAGCAACGTATGCACGGAGAAGACGACATGGATCCAAAGCAGTTTCAGGGTCATGCCAACTACACTCTTACCAAAGAAGGGAAGGAAATCTTCTTTGAATGCCTGCTCAGTATGAAGATCCCATCTAGATTCTCGTCGAATATAAAGGGAATAATATATATGGCAGAGAAAAGTTCCAGAACCTAAAGTCTCATGACTGCCACATGATTATGACGCAATTGCTTCCGGGTTGCATTGAGGGGGCTTCTACCGGGAAACATTTGATTAGCCATTGTGAAGCTATGTGCATTCCTGAATGCAATCTCTCAAAAGGTAATTGATCCAGAAATCCTACCAAGGTTAGAGAATGATTTGGTGCAATGTCTTGTCAATTTTGAGTTGGTGTTCCCACCATCCTTCTTTAATATCATGACGCACGTCCTAGTTCGCCTAGTCGAGGAGATTGCCATTCTAGGTCATGTATTTCTACACAATATGTTCCCCTTTGAGAGGTTCAAGGGAGTCTTAAAGAAATATGTTCATAATCGTGCTAGGACAGAAGGAAGCATCTCCAAGGGCCATGAAACAGAGGAGGTCATTGAGTTTTGTGTTGACTTTATTCCTCACATTAAGCCGATTGGTGTTCCTGAATCGCGACATGATGGCAGACTGGATTGAAAAGACATGCTAGGAAAGAATTCACTAATATCCCGGGATGGGCATTCTTTGGCGCAAGCACACTACATAGTTCTACAAAGTTTCGTCTTGGTGGCTCCGTATATCGAGCAACACAAGAATATTCTACGCTCCAAACACCCGGAGAAGTCTGACGACTGGATTATACATGAACAAACGGTGACTTTCGCCTGTTGGTTGCATACACGTCTCATGCATGAGGACACTGTTGAAGATGACATGTACTTGCTGTCCAAGTTACCATCTTCGACTATATTGATTTTCAAAGGGTACAAGATAAATGGGAATACATTTTACACGATCACCCAAGATAAAAAGAGCGCCAACCAAAACAGTGGTGTCCGCTTTGATGCAGCAAACAACAATGGGCCAAAGGACACATATTATGGTTACATAGAGGAGATATGGGAACTTGACTATGGACTTGGTTTGAAGGTCCCTTTGTTTAGGTGCAAATGGGTCAGTCTGACAGGAGGCGGGGTCCCTTTGTATAGATGCAAACTCGTCTGTTACTAAGGCATTTCATTTTTTAAATAACCTAAGAATTACCAAATTGAATATAATGATAAAACACGCTAATATTAAACAACAGAAAAAAGAATCACTGAAAAATCTACTTTTAAAATAAAGTTATTCACAAACTAGTGATTCACACAAATTTCAAATAATTCAAATTTAAACTATTCAAATTTGAAAACTAATGGCACTAACAAAAAGTTTATAATTTTTTTACCTAAAGCAAAAAGATTCACAAAGAAACTCTAAATAAAGCAAAAAAGAACTCAGAAACAAAACAAAATAAATAAAGCGGATTTTTTTTAAAAGCCCGCCTATTTGGCCGCCAGGGCATGGCCCGTACGGCCCAGTACGCCCCACTAGGTGGCAGAGGTGTGGTAGGCCCAATAGGCCTGCATTTGAGAGGAGCTTGCCGCGGTAGCCGCGGTGGGGCTTATAAACCGGTGCGAGCTCCTCTCCACTAGGGAGGTGGGACTAAACGTTTCAATACGGGAAGCCAGGCCTTTAGTGGCGGTTGGTGGCACCAACCGCGACTAAAGGCCCCCCTTTAGTCCTGGTTGGAGCCACCAACCGCGACTAAAGGGTTTCGCTTCCCGCCGCTTTGGCTGGTGAAATTCACCTTTAGTCCCGGTTGGTGGCTCCAACCGGGACTAAAGGGGGGCCTTTAGTCGCGGTTAGTTTCACCAACCGCGACTAAAGGCCTCTTTATGTATATATACAACACTTCAAAAACATTCAGTTTCTCTGCTTTCTTCGACCTCTTCAATATCACCGCGCCGTTTCCGTCTCGCCTCCCTGATGCCAGATCTCGTCTCCGCCCCCGACGTCGGCCGCCCGTGCCGATCTCCGACGCCGCCCGTGCCTGCTCCTCCTCGAGCCCGGCCTGACGCCGCCCGTGCCCGCTCCTCCGGCCCCGAGCTCCTCTCCGTCATCGCCCCCGACTCGCCTCGCCTTGCTGTCGCCCCGCTGTGAGCTCCCCCCTCTCCCTCGCCCCCGGTGCCGCCATGGCGGCCGCCGGCCCCTCCCCGAGCCCCCCCCACATGTATATCCATGAAAACACACACACTAGATGATTAGATGATTAGATGTATAGATGATTAGATGATTAGATGCAATAATTTTGATGTATATAAAAAAGTTAAGGAATTTTGACATAAATGCAAGAATTTTGACATTTTTTTCACTAGATGATTAATTAGATGTATAGAAAAAAGTGAAGCAATTTTGACATTTCAGGGATTTTTACATTTTGATCCAATATATGTATAGAAATTAGTATATATATATTTATGTATGTATGAATACAATGTATAGAAAAAGTTGATGAATTTTGACATTTGATCCAATGTATAGCAATTAGTATTTGCAAAGGTTGCATATTTTAATGTTGTATTTGTAAAAGTTTGTTATGTTTTAATTTGCAATTAATAATTGTTATGTATTTGGAAAAGTCACAGGTCGTAAGGTTAAGAGAATCCGTTAGGATTCTGAAGGTTTCTCGTATATAAGAAATCACAATCAAACATTTAAAAATGTTAAATTTGCATAGAATTTCTTTTCGGAGTCAATGATGCCTGGCCCCCATCCTCATCATCGACTCGTTCGCGACGACATCCTACTTCAGAGGCGCCATGTCCGGGACTGGGCTCCGCCGGGCTGGCACTGGGAGGTGCTACCTTCAGGGGCACGCAACTTGGTGAGGAACTCGAGTCCCGTCGTCGACCCGTAGCTTCTTTGATGGCGTTCGCGTGGGCCACTTTTGGTGCGGAGGCAACCAGCCCCGACGGAGGTGGTACATCGTCGTGTCTAGGAGGAGGACGAGCACGTTCGTCGCTACATGGATGCATTGGACGTCAGGTTCTCCAATACCTGGCAGGTTCTTGAGGGATCTCACCCGAGCTATGATCCTGTCATAGTTCCTTATCTTTGGGTGTTCACCGCCTGCCGCGCGAGACGTCAAATGGATCTGTAGTAGTGATATTATATAATTAATAATATTCGAGATGTATTAGTGATAATATTCGAGATGTATTCGAGATTATATTCGATAATATTCGAGACGATTTATTCGAGATTATATTCGATGATGCATATTATGTACTATGATTCAGTTTTCCTTATTGATTCCATGCATTTTGATTTAAATACTAAATTGTTTTATCTTTCTTCTGGGTTAGTTAAATAAAAGCTATCGACAATACCGACAGAGAAGGAGAAGAGGCTCTGTTCGACATCATACGCTCCACGAGCCCAGAGCATGAACCTGAAGATGATGACGGCTCGCAATATCTGAACAATTCCGGTGAGGGTTGTATGTTTGATGAAGACGAATGGATAGATGAATTCGACAACGATGTTGACGAAGAAAATGTTCTTCAAATAACAAAGACCGGCGAGGTATATTTATTATATAAGCCATCCGGTGATCATTACATGTCTTAATTGAGTTGTATATGTATTAACGAATCGATCTTTCTTCTTTTAGCCCTCCGGATCGAGCAAATCTTCTACAAGCGACAGGGTAGTTCAAGGCCCGGCCAGACAGTTGGACCCTGGCGTAAAGTTCAACATAGATTCCATCAATACATCAACTGGCGAATTGCTTGAACCTAAGAAAAATGCGACCAAGTTCAAGAATCAATGCGGAGTTATTGTCAGGGACCAAATCCCGATCTCCGCACAAGAATGAAAAAAGCCAGCAAAGGGAGATCGAGAAGGAGTTACTTTTGTTGATGAAAGAGCAAAAGATGTGCTTTGGACCGAGATGATGTCACATTTCACACTACCATATAACTTGACAGATGCAGATCTGAAGAAAGTCAGAAACTATGCTCTTAAAAAGATGGCGATCACACTCAACACCTTCAAAAAAATGCATGGGATGCGTACGTCAAAGCAAACAAGAAGACTCCAAAATTCGAGGGAGCACTGGTGAAGGCAGAAGATCACTGGGACGATTTCGTGAAGTTCAAGGAAATCAGAACTAGCTAAGGAACGGTCAAGAAAGAACAAGATTAATGCCTCTGCATACATATGTAATGATTCCAAAGGAGAATACCATTACAAGATCAAGAACAAGTAATGCCTCTGCATACATATGTAATGATTCTCAAATTGTAGGAGAAATTGTATATATATATAGGGTTCACGAGAAATTCTATTTATATATATATATATATATATATATATGCACAACGTGGGTACAGTATGTAGTAGCGTAATATATGTTTGAAATGAAAATTAATTAAGTGGAAAACACAAAATTAAAAGGAAAATTAAACCATGATTAATTCATAAACCCCTAAAGGATTAAAAGGTAAAAATTAAATTAAATTAAAAAAAAAGTAAATACTTTTAGTCCCAGTTGGTGTTACCAACCGGGACTAAAGGTCCCCCAGCCCACGGCTCCGGCGAATGCCACGTGGTGGGCCTTCGGTGTCGGGCCGTGTTGAGCCGGGACTAAAGGGGGGTGGGCTTTAGTCCCCGCCCTTTAGTGCCGGTTCGAGAACCGGCACTAAAGGCCCTTACGATCCGCGACTATAGGTCGATTCTGCACTAGTATGACTGAGAACTATGATAGTGATGAAGGTGGCGGCTATGGAGATGGGGTGGGAAATGACGATGGCTAGGGTTGATGGAGATGACTGTTGTGAACATGATGATGTGCAGCTTGTTATGTTGCTAATTTGGTGTCGAGCCTTTTATAAAGGTTATTCAAGTGGATCAGACGCCTCGGTTGCCACATCATACTACCATCCATCCGAGCGAGGGGTGCTCGTATCGAAGGTCATCTTTTGCTATGTTTCCTCTCGTGCGCCTCCCACTCCATCTCATGTATCTCCACTTTACTTCTTTTAATGTATTGGCTTGATTTCATTCATAAATAGCTCATTTTCCATCGAAACAAAATAAAGATCGGATATTTGAAATCCTTTGCATTCATTAATCATTAGTGACAATATCATAGTGAGTACTCGAATGTAATGAAATAGTTTGGTTTAAACTTAGGTTAGCGGAGTGTAAAAATAACACTCTTCAAAAATGGTCTTGTTGCACGTCGTCCTGGAGATGATAGGATTGGATCGGTCACCTCTGCTGCCGTTGGATGTTGTGCGCAATAGTCATCCCATCTCATCTATGTATAAACGGTTAGTTGTAGAAATCTTTCCAATGAAGGATATGTTGAAGAATTTTGTTGCCGTCGCAGTACTAGAAAACTTTGAAACAAAGCTCACATTGCAGAAATCCGCCAGTCCTAGGTCAAGATCCAAATTCTCAACAAACATGCCCTAGATCCAAAGGCCATCTCCGCCATCATCATCATGGACGCCGACGTCGAGCTAGAGCTGGAGTAGGGTATGCCAGGCGCCTGCACATTCAAAAGACCCATACAACACAGGGGGTTGTAGGGAGATGAGAAGAAGCGAAAGAGGAGAGAAACGGGGATGGAGGTTGGAGTGTCGCAACGATGACTCCGCTCGTCGTTGGCTGTCATCGTGACTACCCTCACTACTGCAGGGATCCAAATGTCGCCGCCCTAAGCTCGGGAGTGTATCTGGTGCACTGGGGCAATTAGTTCTACCAGTGCACCGGACCCCGTTGAACATTTTAAAATGGTCAAAAAAATCCGAGAAAAATTTAGTGCATTCGCACAACATCAATGTATGTTGTCACAAAAATTCAAATTAAAATTCAAAACATTGTTTGAGATACAATAATGACAAATTTGACACTGAATTGTACATAACACATGTTGGGCTTCAGATTTGGCCCATTAGCACATTGATGCTGAATTTGTCATTTTTATATCTTGAGCAATGTTTCAAATTTTGATTTGATTTTTTGTAACAACATACATTGATGTTATATAAATGCGCTAATTTTCTTTTGGATTTTTTTCGAACATTTTAAAATGTGCAACAGGGATCCGGTGCACCGGTAGCACCAATTGCCCCGGTGCACCAGATTCATCCCCCTAGCCTCACCCAGGCGACCGCCGCTGCCTCGTGTCAGTTGGTTTGCAACAGACCATTTTTTAGGGAGCCTTGTTGTTGTTGTTGTTGTGGTGGTGGTGGTGGTGGTGATGGTGCTGATGGTGGTGGTGGTGGTGGACATGATTCCAACATCGCCCCAGTCGTCAACCTAGACTATGAAAGAGGTTACACATGTGTCGTCCGGTCAAAAACAGATCCAATGGCAGGTTAGAAAAGAAAAACAGATCCAACGAACCACAGAGGCGGTTGACACGCACAGAGAAATCCGCTGGGTGAACCCAATCGTCTCCGAACGTAAAAGGCTCATCAGCAAATGGTCAAACAAGGAAAAAGTTCAAAACAAACCTTGAATTTGTAGGCGAAAGCTAAATCAAACCTTGAACTCTCAATCCCTGAAATCAACACACCAAACTTTGTGATCCTGGTCTATTTTGAACCTTGAGAGGATTTAACCTGTATTCGCTGAATTGGGCCGGCCCATTAGCGCAGTCTATCGCGCTGGTATAGTTTTCTTTTCTTTGGTTTTTTTCCTTCATTTTACTTTGTTTTTCCACTGGTTTTATCTGGTTTTTCTTTTCTCGTTATACTTTTGGTTTCTTCTGTTTCTTCATATTGTTCTCCTTCATCATATTGTTCTGTTCACACGGTATTATTTTACATCCGTAAACCTTTTTACATTATATACACTTCTTTCCTGAAATATCACACACATACTTTTTGAAACTCGTGAACATTCTTGGAATGTTAAACTTTTTTCAATGGATGAAACGTTTGTTTGAATCACACGAATATTATATACATTTTACATACATTTTTTTAAATGCCACATACATTTTTCTGAACTCGTGATATTTTTTAGATGTCACAAACATATTGTTACACATTTGTTCAGGTTTCTAATTTTGTCCCAATTTTTACATTTTTGAAAAAGTGATCGCATTTAAAAAAATCTTGTTTAAAAAGATATGTTTAAAAAAGTGTTCACTTTTTGAAAATAGATTGTTTTTCACAAAAAAAAGTTGTTTTTGTAAAGTACTCAGAATTTCCAAAAAGTGCTCGCACTTTATAAAATGTGCGGGCATTTCCAAAAAAAAATATGTTTTCGATATTTGTTTACCAAAAAAAATGTTTCAGAAGTTTGACATTTCGGTGTTTTTCAATACAAGAATAATTTACGAAATTGCAATAATATTATTAGAAAAACAAATTTAGAAAAAAAAAGGAAACAGGGACATTTTTTAACTTCTGGTCAAGTTTAGAAAAAATAATTTACGAAGTTTAATTTGTGCCAAAATAGAACATGGGCATTTTTTCACTTCTGAACAATTTTAGAAATATGCAAACATTTTTTAAACTTTACAAAATCTTGTTGCGGTATAGTGGGCCGGCCCAAATTTTGTCCGTGAGTGTAGCAGGTTATTCCGGTCGGGATTGTATAATTTTCAGTGTGCCAAATGGGTTTAGGGTCTAAAATAGACCCGGATTACAAGTTCAGAGAATCAATTTTTGGAATTCTAAGTTTAGGATTTGATTTAGCTTTCGTCTATAATTTTAAGGTTTGTTTTGGACTTTTTCCGTCAAACAAAGAACACGAATCTCAAAGCGCATGCGACAAGAACCCAAGTAGCCAACGGAGGTACGCGCCGATCGAGTTGGGAGAAGAATCTTCTTCCGTTGAGACGTTGCTTTCCCTGTCCACCTCCCCACCCCAAGATCCAACCCAGATGCACTGTAATCGTCGGCCACCATCTCCACGGATTTTCAAAGCCTTTAACTCGTACCTACCGTTGCTTGATTTCAAGGCGCCGATCACTCACTCGCTCACTCACTCACTGAAGGGAGCCACACACCCACCACACAGACGTACCAAGCACAGTAGAGCAGAGAGCGGAGCGGAGCCATGAGCAAGGAGAAGCACCACAGGCGCGAGCACCACCTGCGGCGCTGCTGCGGCGGCCTCGCGGCGTGCCTCCTGTTCCTGGTGGTCGCCGTCGCGCTCACCGCGCTCATTGTCTACCTCGCGCTCCGCCCCACCAAGCCTTCCTTCTACCTGCAGGACCTGCAGCTCCGCTCCGTCAGCCTCGGGGACCCGTCCCTGTCCGCCACCGCGCAGGTCACGCTCGCCTCCCGCAACCCCAACGACCGCGTCGGCGTCTTCTACCGGCGCCTCGACGTCTTCGTCACCTACCGCGACGAGCCGGTCACGGTGCCGGTCTCGCTGCCGCCCGCGTACCAGGGCCACCGGGACGTCACCATCTGGTCCCCCGTGCTGTCCGGGGAGTCCGTGCCCGTGGCCGGGTTCGTCGCCGACGCCATGAGGCAGGACATCGCCACCGGGTACGTGGCGCTGCAGGTCAAGGTCGACGGCCGCGTCAGGTGGAAGGTCGGCAGCTGGGTCTCTGGCAGCTACCACCTCTTCGTCAGCTGCCCTGCCGTGCTCGCTGCCGGCCCCGGAGGCATGCCGCTCGGCGGTGGCCCCAATGGTACCGCCGGCCGCGCCGTCGCGGCGCTCAAGTTCACGCAGCCGACAGGGTGCACCGTCGGCACGTGATGGAAAATACGTACCATATATACGTGGAACGGTGGAAGAAATTACGTACGTAGCTGTTCAATTTTCGTCTTGTGTCTCATGTAACGGGAGAATAAAATGTACTCACTTCAATGTTTGAATTAACAATTGCAATTTGTATTTTCGCCGCCGCATCATGATATGTCCATGCGCCGACAAGAAACGGGCATGCATATGTAAGTTCTTCCGAATGGTTTAAAATGTAGATGCTGCAGCATGAATAAAAGAGCGCCATGTGATTTTTCCACGTGGTCGACCTGGTCCATGATCGCACGTACTCTAGGATCACACGACCAATGGATGGATGGACGATAGGTAGGGAGATCGTGGAGTTGATAGGGAACAACCACCTAACAGCCAGCACACGAAGAAAGTGGCTTTAGGCAGCAGTGCCGTCACGTTGAGATCATTCTGTCCACTCCATGCAACGTACTGCAGAGGTCTTATTTTTGAGAAATAAATAGAAAAAAAAACGGGAGATAAAAGTCAACCTACAAACTGTAACTGTGCACAGGGATTCGAACCTGCAACAGCTAGGTCGCGAGCACTCAGCTCGCAAAACCAGGCCACCACCCAAGTGATGCAGACATATCTCGTTTTACCTCTTTTATTCGTTATCCAGTTCGTTTTTTCCTTTTCCTATCCTTTTTTGTTTAATTCTAATGCACGTTTTTGATAAAATCCGTGACCTTTTTTCTTAATTAACGATTTTTTTCAAATTCGAAAAACCTTTTTTCAAAAACATTGAACTTTCCCCAAATTCGCTGAACTTTTCCTAAAATCATGAGCTTTTACAAAATTAGAAGAACTTTTTCCAAAATCGATGATTTTTTTTTGAAAATCGATAAACTTTTTCCAAAATCAATGAACTTTTTTTAAATTGATGAACTTTTTCCAAAATCGATGAACTTTTCCTAATTTGATGAACTTTTTTGAATCAATGAACTTTTTTCAAATCAAATGAACTTTTTCCAAAATCGCTGAAGTTTTTTTGAAGATTGATGGAAATTTTCCATTTTTATGATTTTTTTAAAATTTGTTAAACTCTTTTTAACCCGTGAATGATTTTTCTAATACCTGATTATTCAGAAGACATACACATATTTTTTGAACAGTCAACGGTCAACTGGTCAGACCGAGTTTTTCCAAATTAGTGAACTTGAAAAAATTCAAATAGCGTGGCTAGCATTGTTCTTAAACAGTGCTCGCTGCAAAAAAATCACCACAGGTCGAATGGTGTAGTGGTAGCTAGTATCTTGCTGGATATTAGCAGCCTAAGTTTGATTCCCCAGGACGCACAGTCTATTTTCCGTTGAATTCCGGACTACAATGTTTTGATACAGTACTGTTCATGGGCCAGCCCACTAAGGTCTTTCTGTGAGCACCGGTTAGCTTCGGGGGGCGCTTAAGGCGCCGACTAAGACCTCCCCAGAGGAGGGTCGCACGAAGAAGAAAAGAACACGGGGCATAGCAGGCTCGGCTAGCCCAACGGGCCGTACCTTGGCAGCATAAATTTGTTTGCACTGAAAATTAAAAAAAACATGGAGTATCTTGGGTATGGTACTCCCTTTTTATCAGCTCGATGTCATTTGATTGGCAAGGATAACGCAAGTGACACATAAAAGGTTGCATTGTCATATTAGAAGCGATTATTTCACAAGATCTTTGCATATGACATTTTTTTCTTTGGCATGGCTGGTTCTCATAATGACATCAATGTGCTAGCGTTCTTCGGTGTTCGCACGGCTTATAGAATGCCACAACACATAGGTCAACCAGATCAATGACCATCATTACAACAAGGGGTACTACCTGGCTGATGATATTTATTATCAGTGGTCAACTCTTATGAAGATGATATCCAATCATGAAGGAGAGAAGAAACAAGATTTTCTCAAGCACACGAGAGTGCTAGGAAGGACGTGAAGCGTGCTTTTGGTGTGCTTCAATCTTCATGGGCTATCGTTCACCGTCCTGCACTAATATGAAGCATCAAGAAGCTTTCGGAAGTGATGACTGTTTATGTGATCATGCATAACATGATTGTGAAGGATGAGCGTGATAACAACATCTATGACCAAGGGATTGAATGTCTATAGAAATTTTTTGTGTCTGAGCACAAATAACCGGTAACGTTTGAACGGTTCATCCAATTTCATAATTAAATGCGTGATTAGAATACTCATATGCAACTTTAAAATGACTTGGTTGAGCACATGTGAAATCACATTGGCAACCAATAGATGTATAGTTCTTTTTTCTTCCCATCTATTCATGACAATTCAAATTTAATTGTAAACTTTGTGTTTTTAATTCGGTTGTGAAACTATTAATTATTATGAAACTATGTGATTTATTTGTTAATTATATGCCATGTTCCATTTTAGCTTAAAAAAATGTCTACATTTGGATAGCCGGGGTAGCCGAAATATGTCCACCGGTCGGGCGCACTGTCCACCGCAAATGTAAAATTGTTGAACGTTGCCCCTTTGCCCGACCCAAAACGAGCAGAATTCGGAAAAAAAATAACCGTCCGTTTAGGGTGATTAGTTGGCTGGGCAAGTTGAATTGGGCTGTTTTTAAACTGTGCGAGGGCAATGTGTGCGTGTGGCATGTATTGATACAACAAGGTCAGAGGGTGTAGATGAGCACGGTTTGGAGAGGTGAGTTTCGTGCACGCACCTGGTCTACCTGGCGTAGAGAGGCCAGCACTTGGGTCGTAGGAGGCTTGCCTAGTTAGGCTAGCGGCACATCCTGTTCTTTTGTCACTGGAGCTATATCTCGCTTGCAGCGAGACGGTAGCTCCCCTCGCCTGAAGCGCGACGTGACAGGGCCGGCCCATCAAGGTACCAGTGTGTTCTTGTTTATCTCTGTTTTACTGTTTATTTTCTAACTGTTCGGGGTTTTTTTTTTGTGCTATAGTTTTGTCCGGTTTTCATTATTTGGGGTCAGGGTTTCTTCGTTTTTTTCTTCTTGTCCTTTTTCTTAATTACGGTTCTTCTATCTTTTTCATTTCTTCAACGGTTTTTTTCTGTTTTTAATTTTTCTTCTTCGTTATGCTTTGTTTATTATCAATGGTTTTCTTTCATTTTTCTATTATTTTCTTCTTTATAAGGTGGTTTTCTATTTTTTTCTTCCTCGGTTTCTTTACCTTTTTCTTAGTTTCTTCACTGGTTTTCAATTTTTCCCTTTTCTTTCTCATTTTAGTTTTTCATTCGGCATTCCTTGCTTCTTTCTTGTTTTCATTAGTATTCTTTGTTTCTTTCTTGGTTTTAACTGATTTCCAAATTCATGGCTTAATTTTTTATTTCTTGAATAATGAATACAAGTTTTGAATACATTGTAAAAAAATTGAAATAATTGAAATACACAAGTATTTTTCTGAAAGTGAATAGAAAAATTGACACACAATGTACATTTTTATATACAGTACATCAGGTACATTTTACATACATGTTTAACATTTTTTAAATACATAATTCGCTTCTTTAATATATGTTTTCTGATGTCTACTTTTATTTAATGTACATTGTTTATTTCTTGTATATATTAGGTACATTTTCTGAATACATGATCAATACAGTTTTCATACACATTATATATTTTATACATACATACATTTGAAAAATAAATGTTCCATGTTTTTCATACAAATTTATACATTTTTGTATACATGAGAAACAATTTCTATTTACACATTCAACATGTTTTGAATGCCTTGTTAACATTTTTCAAATGTTATATGTACAATTTTCAGTAACATGTATATTTATACTATTTGGAATTATAATCAACAAAAGTTATAAAAACATAAAAGAAAAAAAAAATGAGAGAAAATGAGGTTGTGGCCTCCTATGCGTCTGGGTCGGATCATCTCACGTTCACCTTCAGGCGAAACTATCCTACGTCTCGCTACAAGCGAGGTGTAGGAGTGCTCCTCTTTTGTAGTATATGTGTGGCTCAATGTTACCTTCGAAAAAATGTGGCCTCAATGTTAATCATGGGTTTGTTCGGTATAACGCAATTAATAGTCTTTTCAAATTCAGTCTAAAAAGGCGCATTAGATTTTGCACAGCTAAATGCATTTGCAAGGAGTTAATCTCATTTCTACTATGACCCGGGTTAGATCAGAAGGCGTGATCATGTGTCGATTAGGACATCGGAACCCGACTCAAACTAGGCAAGAAATAAGCATGCATGCATGTGCACCATGTACCAGATGTTTGGTAGACATGGTTTGGGGTCAGTCTCAGTTCCACGAGTTAGAGTTAAAGGATAAGGTCTTGACTGAGCTTTGTGTTCGGGAACGTTGCATGGGAAACAAGAATTTTTCTATGCACATGCAAGATCTATCCATGGTGATGAGCATCTACGAGAGGGAGAGTGGATCTACATACCCTTGTAGATCGCTAAGCGGGAAGCGCTAAGAAACGCAGTTGATATAGTCGGACATCTCCACGATCCAAATCGCAAGCCGTCCCATGATCCAATCATGATCCGTCCCAATCTAGCGCCGAACGGGCGACACCTCCGCGTTTAGCACACATACAGCTCGATGACGATCTCCACCTTATTGATCCAACAAGAGGGGGCGAAGAGGTAGATGAGTACTCCGGCAGCACGACGACGTGGTAACGGTGGTGGCGGAGCTGATCCGGCAGGGCTTCACCAAGCCCCGCCGAAACGATCTAGAGGAAAAACGGTCTAGACGGGGGGAGAGAGTGCTGCACCATGGCTTCGGGTGCGGCTGCCCTCTCCCCCCTCCAATATATATATGAGGGAGGGGAGGGGCTGGCACCCTAGGGTCGGCCGAACCAGGGAGGAGGAGGAGTCCTCCTCCAATTACGAGGTGGGCGTAGGAGGAGTCCTCCTCCTACTAGGGCTCCTCCCCCTCTCGTCTGCACTACCGGAAATGCCCGAAACTTTTTTGGAGTTCAAACACTAATTTAGTATATATCAATCTTCGTCTTCAGACCATTCCAGAACTCTTCGTGACATCCGACATCTCATCTGGGACTTTGAACAACCTTCGGTCACCAACATACATAACTCAATACTACTGAAACGTCACCGAACGTTCAGTGTGCAAACCCTGTCGGTTCGAGAACTATGTAGACATGAACGAAACACCTATACGGTCAATAACAAATAACGGGACCTGGATGCCCATATTGGTTCCTACATATTCTATGAAGATCTTTATCGGTTGAACCTCTATATCAAGGATTTAGTTAATCCCATATGCAGTTCCCTTTGTTCTTCGGTATGTTACTTGCCCGAGATTCAATCGTCGGTATCTCTATACCTAGTTCAATCTCGTTATCGGCAAGTCTCTTTACTCATCTCGCAATACAAGATCCCGTGGCTAACTTTTTTGTCACTTTGCTTGCAAGGCTCATTGTGATATTGTATTACCGAGTGGGCCCTAAGATACCTCTCCGTCAGAGGGAGTAACAAATCCCAGTCTTGATCCATGCCCACTCAACAGACACCCTCGGAGATACCTGTAGAGCATCTTTATAGTCACCCAGTTACGTTGCGACATTTTATACACACAAGGTATTCCTCTGGTGTCAGTGAGTTGCATGATCTCATGGTCGTAGGAACAGATACTTGACATGCAGAAAACTATAGCAATAAACTGACACGATCATACGCTACGTTCATAGTTTGGGTCTTGTCCATCACATCATTCTTCCAATTATGTGATCTCGTTATCAAATGACATCTCATGTCTATGGATAAGAAACCTTGACCATCTTTGTGTTGGAAATATGCCCTAGAGGCAATAATAAAATGGTTATTATTATATTTCCTTGTTCATGATAATTGTCTATTGTTCATGCTATAATTGTATTAACCGGAAACCATAATACATGTGTGAATACATTGACCACACCATGTCCCTAGTGAGCCTCTAGTTGGCTAGCTCGTTTATCAATAGATGGTCATGGTTTCCTGGCCATGGACATTGGATGTCGTTGATAACGGGATCACATCATTAGGAGAATGATGTGATGGACAAGACCCAAACTACAAACGTAGCATATGATCGTGTCAGTTTATTGCTACTGTTTTCTGCATGTCAAGTATATGTTCCTATGACCATGAGATCATGCAACTCACGGATATCGGAGGAGTGCCTTGTGTGTATCAAACATCGCAACGTAACTGGGTGACTATAAAGGTGCTCTACAGGTGTCTCCGAGGGTGTCTGTTGAGTTGGCATGGATCGAGACTGGGATTTGTTACTCCGTGTGACGGAGAGGTATCTCAGGGCCCACTCGGTAATACAACAACACAATAAGTCTTGCAAGCAATGTGACTAAATGTTAGTAACGGGATCTTGTATTACGGAACGAGTAAAGAGACTCGTTGATAATGGGATCACATCATTAGGAGAATGATGTGATGGACAAGAACCAATCCTAAGCATAGCACAAGATCGCGTAGTTCGTCTGCTAAAGCTTTTCCATTGTCAAGTATCATTTCCTTAGACCATGAGATTGTGCAAATCCTGGATACCGTAGGAGTGCTTTGGGTGTATCAAACGTCACAACGTAACTGGGTGACTATAAAGGTGCACTACAGGTATCTCCGGAAGCGTCTGTTGGGTTGGCACGAATCGAGACTGGGAGTTGTCACTCCGTGTGATTGAGAGGTATCTCTAGGCCCACTCGGTAATACATCATCATAATGAGATCAATGTGACTAAGGAGTTAGTCACGGGATCATGTGTTGCAGAATGAGTAAAGAGACTTGCCGGTAACGAGATTGAACAAGGTATAGGGATACCGACGATCGAATCTCGGGCAAGTAACATACCGATGGACAAAGGGAATTGTATACGGGATTAATTGAATCCTCGACATCATGGTTCATCTGATGAGATCATCGTGGAACATGTGGGAGCCAATATGGGTATCTAGATCCCGATATTGGTTATTGGCCGGAGAGGTGTCTCGGTCATGACTGCATGGTTCCCGAACCCGTAGGGTCTACACACTTAAGGTTCGGTGACGCTAGAGTTGTAATGAGAATTGGAAAGTTGTTCAGAGTCCTGGATGACATCCCGGACGTCATGAGGAGTTCTGGAATGGTTCGGAGGTGAGGATTTATATATGAGAAGTCAAGTTTCAGTTACCGGAAATGTTTCGGGGTTTATCGGTATTGTACCGGGACCACCGAAGGGGTTCCGGGGGTCCACCGGGAGGTCCCACCTGCCCCGGAGGACCTAATGAGCTGTAGTTGGGTGGGAACCAGGCCCTTAGTGGGCTGGTGCGCCCCCAAGGGCCCAAGGCGACTAGGGGCCGTTGCCCCCGGGGGGGGGGGGCGATGCCTCCCCCTCCAGGGTTGGAAACCCTAGGGGGCCGCCGCCCCCCTTTTAGGGTTGGTGACTCTAGGGGGCCGATGCCCCATGGGGGGCCGCCGCCCCCCTCTAGGTGGATCTAGGGGGGGCGGCCCCCTCTCCCCTTCCCCCTATAAATAGTGGGGGGTGGGAGGGCAGCCACACACCCTCCCTTGGCGCAGGCCTTCCCCCTCCTACACCTCCTTCTCCTCTGTAGCGCTTAGCGAAGCTCTGTCGGAGAACCGCAAGCTCCACCGCCACCATGCCGTCGTGCTGTCGGAGCTCTCCCTCAACTTCTCCTTCCCCCTTGCTGTATCAAGATGGAGGAGACGTCCCCGGGCTGTACGTGTGTTGAATGCGGAGGTGTCGTTCGTTCGGCGATTGGATCGGATCTTTCCGCAATTTGAATCGCCGCGAGTAGGACTCCATCAACCACGTTCTTGTAACGCTTCCGCTTAGCGATCTTCAAGGGTATGAAGATGCACTCCATCTCTCTCGTTGCCAGCATCTCCTAGATTGATCTTGGTGACACGTAGGATTTTTTTTGAATTGTTACTACGTTCCCCAACAGTGGCATCATGAGCTAGGTCTATGCGTAGATTCTATGCACGAGTAGAACACAAGTAGTTGTGGGCGATGATTTGGTCAATTTTCTTGGTGTTACTAGTCTTATCTTGATTCGGCTGCATTGTGGGATGAAGCGGCCCGGACTGACTTTACACGTACGCTTACGTGAGACAGGTTCCACCGCCTGACATGCACTTGTTGCATAAGGTGGCTAGCAGGTGTCTGTCTCTCCCACTTTAGTTGGATCGGATTCGATGAAGAGGGTCCTTATGAAGGGTAAATAGCAATTGGCATATCACCGTTGTGGATTTTGCGTAGGTAAGAATCGTTCTTGCTAGAAACCCATAGCAGCCACGTAAAACTTGCAACAACAATTAGAAGACGTCTAACTTGTTTTTGCAGGGTATGCTATGTGATGTGATATGGCCAAAAGGATGTGATGAAATATATGTGATGTATGAGATTGATCATGTTCTTGTAATAGGAATCACGACTTGCATGTCAATGAGTATGACAACCGGCATGAGCCATAGGAGTCATCTTAATTTATTGTATGACCCGCGTGTCAATCAAAAACGCCATGTAATTACTTTACTTTATTGCTAACCGTTAGCCATAGTAGTAGAAGTAATAGTTGGCGAGACAACTTCATGAAGACACGATGATAGAAATCATGATGATGGAGATCATGGTGTCATGCCGGTGACGATGGTGATCATGCCGTGCCCCGAAGATGGAGATCAAAGGAGCAAGATGATATTGGCCATATCATGTCACTTTATGATTTGCATGTGATGTTTATCATGTTCTTACATCTTATTTGCTTAGAACGACGGTAGCATAAATAAGATGACCCCTCACTAAAATTTCAAGAAATGTGTTCCCCCTAAGTGTGCACCGTTGCGAAGGATCGTTGTTTCGAAGCACCATGTGATGATCGGGTGTGATAGATTCTAACGTTCGCATACAACGGGTGTAAGCCAGATTTACACACGTGAAACACTTAGGTTGACTTGACGAGCCTAGCATGTACAGACATGGCCTCGAAACAGGAGAGACCGAAAGGTTGAACATGAGTCGTATAGTAGATGTGATCAACATGGAGATGTTCACCATTGATGACTTGTCCATCTCACGTGATGATCGGACACGGCCTAGTCGATGTGGCTCATTTATCACTTAGATGACTAGAGGGATGTCTATTTGAGTGGGAGTTTGTTAAATAATTAGATGAACTTAATTATCATGAACTTACTCTAAAATTGTCTTTATAATTTATCTTGTATATCCAATGGCCCACGCTAATGTTGCCCTCAACTTCAACGCGTTCCTAGAGAAAACAAAGCTGAAAGATGATGGAAGCAACTATACGGACTGGGTCCATAACTTGAGGATCATCCTCATAGACTCCAAGAAAGTACATGTCCTTGATGCACCGCTAGGTGACGCACCCGTTTTCCTAGAAACTCAAGACGTTATGAACGCCTGGCAGTCGCACAATGATGATTACTCCCTGGTTCAGTGCAGCATGCTTTACAGCTTAGAACCGGGGCTCCAAAAGCGTTTTGAGCAACACGGAGCATATGAGATGTTCCAAGAGCTGAGAATAGTTTTCCAAGCTCATGCCCGGGTCGAGAGATATGAAGTCTCCGACAAGTTCTTCAGTTGTAAGATGGAGGAAAATAGTTCTGTCAGCGAGCACATACTCAAAATGTCTGGGTTGCACAACCGCTTCTCTCAGCTGGGAGTTAATCTTCCGGATGACTCGGTTATTGACAGAATCCTCCAGTCGCTTCCACCTAGCTACAAGAGCTTTGTGATGAACTAGAATATGCAAGGGATGGAGAAGTCCATTCCTAAGTTATATTTAATGCTGAAATCAGTGGAGGTGGAAATCAAAAAGGAACATCAAGTGTTGATGGTGAATAAGACCACTAGTTTCAAGAAAGGCAAGGGTAAGAAGAACTTCAAGAATGCCCAAAGCAGTTGTCGCGCCCGGTAAATCAGTTACCGGGAAGAAGCCCAAGAATGGACCCAAGCTTGAGACTGGGTGCTTTTATTGCAAGAGAACCGGTCACTCGAAGCGTAACTGCCCCAAGTACTTAGTGGATAAGAAGGCCGGCAATGTCAAAGGTATATATGATATACATGTTATTGATGTGTACCTTACCAACGCTCGTAGTAGCTCCTGGGTATTTGATACCGGTGCGGTTGCTCACATTTGTAACTCCAAACAGGAGCTGCGGAATAAGCGGAGACTGGAAAAGGATGAGGTGACGATGCGCGTCGGGAATGGTTCCAAAGTCGATGTGATCGCCGACGGCATGCTACCTCTACATATACCTTTGGGACTAGTTTTAAACCTCAATAATTGTTATTTATTACCAGCTTTGAGCATGAGCATTGTGTTGGGAGACGTAGTAGTAAATCAAAAAAAATTCTACGATCACCAAGATCTATCTATGGAGAAACCAGCAACGAGTGGGGAGAGATTGCGTCTTCATACCTTTGAAGATCGCTAAGCGGAAGTGTTACAAGAACGCGGTTGGTGGAGTCGTACTCGTAGCGATTCAGATTGCGGTGGACTCCGATCTTAGCGCCGAACAACGGCGCCTCCACGTTCAACACACGTGCAGCCCGGTGACGTCTCCTACGCCTTGATCTAGCAAGGAGGGAGGAGGGGTTGAGGGAGAGCTCCGGCAGCACGACGGCATTGTGACTGTGGAGCTACGTGGTCTCCAGTAGGGCTTCGCCAAGCACTACAGAGAACGAGAAGAAGGAGAAGTAGGGCTGCACCGAGAGGGAGAGAGATTCGTGTCTCAAACAGCCCCAAGGGCATCACTATATATAGGAGGAGGAGGAGGGAGGGTTGCGCCCTAGGGTTTCCACCCTAGGGTGGTGCGGCAGCCACCAGATCTAATTTGGTGCGGCGGCCAAAGGGAGAGAGGGGTGGCTTGCGCCCTAGGTGGGCCTTAGGCCCATTTGAGCCTAGGGTTTGCCCCCTTCTCTTCCCTTGATGCGCCTTGGGACCTTGTGGGGGGCGCACCAGCCCACCTAGGGGCTGGTTCCCTCCCACTTGTGGCCCATGAAGCCCTCTGGGGCTGGTGGCCCCACTTGGTGGACCCCCGCAACCCTTCCGGTGGTCTCGGTACATTACCGGTGACGCCCGAAACATTTCTGGTAACAGAAACCTCACTTCCTATATTTCAATCTTTGTCTCCGAACCATTCTAGAACTCCTGTGACATCCGGGATCTCATCCGGGACTCCGAACTACCTTTGATAACCACATACACTATTTCCCTATAACCCTAGCGTCATCGAACCTTAAGTGTGTAGACCCTAGGGGTTCGGGAGGCACGTAGACATGACCGAGACACCTCTCCGGTCAATAACCAACAGCAGGATCTGGATACCCATGTTGGCTCCCACATGCTCCACGATGATCTCATCGGATGAACCAGGATGTCGGGGATTCAATCAACCCCGTATACAATTCGCTTTGTCTACCGGTATGATACTTGCCCGAGATTTGATCGTTCGTATCCCTATACCTTGTTCAATCTCGTTACCGGCAAGTCTCTTTACTCGTTCCGTAACACATCATCCCGTGACTAACTCCTTAGTCACTTTGAGCTCATTATGATGATGTCTTACCGAGTGGGCCCAGAGATACCTCTCCGTCACACGGAGTGACAAATCCCAGTCTCAATTCGTGCCAACCCAACAGACACTTTCGGAGATACCCGCAGTGCACCTTTATAGCCACCCAATTACGTTGTGATGTTTGGCACACCCAAAGCATTCCTACGGTATCTGGGAGTTGCACAATCTCATGGTCTAAGGAAATGATACTTGACATTGGAAAAGCTTTAGCAGATGAACTACATGACCTTGTGCTATGCATAGGATTGGGTCTTGTCCATCACATCATTCTCCTAATGATGTGATCCCGTTATCAACGACATCCAATGTCCATGGTCATGAAACCGTGACATCTATTGATCAACGAGCTAGTCAACTAGAGGCTCACTAGGGACACGTTGTGGTCTATGTATTCACACGTGCATTACGGTTTCCGGTTAACACAATTATAGCATGAACAATAGACAATTATCATGAACAAGGAAATACAATAATAACCATTTTATTATTGCCTCTAGGGCATATTTACAACAGTCTCCCACTTGCACTAGAGTCAATAATCTAGGTAAATTGTGATGAATCGAACACCCACAGCATTCTTGTGTTGATCATGTTTTGCTCGTGAGAGAGGTTTAGTCAACGGATCTACGACATTCAGATCCATATGCACTTTAAAAATATCTATATCTCCCTTCTAAATGTAATCACGGATGGAGTTGAAGTGGCGCTTGATGTGTCTTGTCTTCTTGTGAAACCTGGGCTCCTTTGCAAGGGCAATAGCTCTAGTGTTGTCACAGAATAGAGTCATCGGGCCCGACACACTTGGAATCACTCCTAGGTCGGTGATGAACTCCTTCATCCAGACTCCTTCCTTTGCTGCTTCCGAAGCAGATATGTACTCCACTTCACATGTAGATACGCCACGACGCTTTGCTTGCTGCTACACTAGCTGACTGCCCCTCCGTTCAAAATATACACGTATCCGGTTTGCGACTTGGAGTCGTCCGGATCTGTGTCGAAGCTAGCATCGACGTAACCCATTACGACGAGCTCTTCGGCACCTCCATATACGAGAAATATGTCCTTTGTCCTTTTCAGGTACTTCAGGATATTCTTGACCGTTGTCCAGTGTTCCGCTCCGGGATCACTTTGGTACCTCCCTACCAAACTTATGGCAAGGTTCACATCAGGTCTGGTACATATCATGACATACATAATAGAGCCTATGGCTGAAGCATAGGGGATGACACTCATCTCTTCTCTATCCTTTGCCGTGGTCGGGCATTGAGTCGTACTCAATCTCACACCCTGTAACACAGGCAAGAACCCCTTCTTGGACTGATCCATATTGAACTTCTTCAATATCTTTTCAAGGTATGTGCTTTGTGAAAGACCTATGAGGCGTCTCGATCTATCTCTATAGATCTTGATGCCTAATATGTAAGCAGCTTCTCCAAGGTCCTTCATTGAAAAACATTTATTCAAGTAGGCCTTTACACTTTCCAAAAGTTCTATATCATTTCCCATTATCAGTGTGTCATCCACATATAATATGAGAAATACAACAGAGCTCCCACTCACTTTCTTGTAAATACATGGTTCTTCGTAAACCTGTACAAACCAAACGCTTTAATCACCTCATTAAAGCAAATGTTCCAACTCCGAGATGCTTGCACCAGCCCATAGATGGAGCGTTGGAGCTTGCATACTTTGTTAGCATCTTTAGGATCAACAAAACCTTCCGGCTACATCATATACAGTTCTTCCTTAAGGAAGCCATTAAGGAATGCCATTTTGACATCCATTTGCGAGATCTCATAATCATAAAATGCGTTAATTGCTAACATGATTCAGACAGACTTCAGCATCGCTACGGGTGAGAAAGTCTCATCATCGTCAACTCCTTGAACTTGTCGATAACCCTTAGCGACAAGCCGAGCCTTATAGACGGTCACATTACCATCCGTGCCGGTCTTCTTCTTAAAGATCCATTTATTTTCAATGGCTCGCTTATTATCAGGCAAGTCCACCAAAGTCCACACTTTGTTCTCGTACATGGATCCTATCTCGGATTTCATGGCTTCAAGTCATTTGTTGGAATCCGGGCCCACCATCGCTTCTTCATAGTTCGAAGGTTCACCGTTGTCCAACAACATGATCTCCAGGACAGGGTTGTTGTACCACTCTGGTGCGGAACGTGTCCTAGTGGACCTTCGACCTTCAATAGTAACTTGATCTGAAGTTTCATGATCATCATCATTAACTTCCTCTCCAGCCGGTGTAGGCTCCACAGAAACAACTTCATGTGTTGCGCTACTCTCCGGTTCGAGTGGAGGTACAATTACCTCATCAATTTCTATTTTCCTCCCACTTACTTATTTCGAGAGAAACTCTTTCTCGAGAAAGGATCCATTCTTGGCAATAAAGACTTTGCCTTTGGATCTAAGGTAGAAGGTGTACCGAATAGTCTCTTTGGGATATCCTATGAAGACGCACTTTTCCGCTTTGGGTTCGAGCTTCTCAGGTTGAAGTTTCTTCACATAAGCATCGCATCCCCAAACTTTTAGAAACTACAACTTAGGTTTCTTTCCAAACCATAATTCATACAGTGTCGTCTCGACGGACTTTGACGATGCCCTATTTAAAGTGAATGCGGCAGTCTCTAATGCATATCCCCAAAATGATAGCGGTAAGTCGGTAAGAGACGTCATAGATCGCACCATATCCAATAGAGTGTGATTACAACATTCAGACACACCATTTCGCTGAGGTGTGCCAGGCGGCGTGAGTTATGAAACGATTCCACATTTCCTTAGGTGCATGACAAACTCATGACTTAAATATTCTCGGCCACGATCAGATCGGAGGCACTTTATTTTCCTGTCACGTTGATTCTCTACCTCACTCTAAAATTCCTTGAACCTTTCAAAGGTTTCAGACTTGTGTTTCATTAAGTAGACATACCCATATCTTCTCAAGTCATCAATGAGGGTGAGAACATAACGGTAGCCACCGCGAGCCTCGACGCTCATTGGACCGCATACATTGGTATGTATTATCTCCAACAAGTCAGTTGCTCGCTCAATTGTTCCGGAGAACGGAGTCTTGGTCATCTTTCCCATGAGGCATGGTTCGCACATGTCAAATGATTCAAAATCAAGAGACTCCAAAAGTCCATCAGCATGGAGCTTCTTCATGCGTTTGACACCAATATGACCAAGGCGGCAGTGCCACATGTAAGTGGTGCTATCGTTATCAACCTTACACTTTTTGGTACTCACACTATGGACATGTGTAACATCACGTTTGAGATTCATCAAAAATAAAGCATTTACCAGCGGGGCATGACCATAAAACATTTCTCTGATATAATAGAACAATCATTATTCTCATATTTAAATGAGTAGCCATCTCGCATCAAGCGAGATCCAGATACAAAGTTCATGCTCGAAGCTAGTTCTAAATAAAAATTATTGAGGTTTAAAACTAATCCCGAAGGTAGATGTAGAGGTAGCATGCCGACGGTGATCACATCGACCTTGGAACCATTCCCGACGCGCATCGTCACCTCGTCCTTTGCAATCCTCCGCTTATTCCGCAGCTCCTTCTTGGAGTTACAAATGTGAGCAACTGCACCGGTATCAAATACCCAGGAGCTACTACGAGTGCTGGTTAGGTACACATCAATAGCAAGTATATCACATATACCTTTAACGTTGCCGGCCTTCTTATCCGCTAAGTACTTGGGGCAACTCCACTTCCAGTGACCGGTACCCTTGCAATAAAAGCACTCAGTCTCAGGTTTGGGTCCATTCTTGTTCTTCTTCACAACAACTTGCTTACCGGGCGCGGCAACAACTTTGCCGTCCTTCTTGAAGTTCTTCTTACCCTTGCCTTTCTTGAAACTAGTGGTCTTATTCACCATCAAACACTTGATGCTCCTTTTTGATCTCGACCTTCGCTGATTTCAGCATCGAGTACAACTCAGGAATGGACTTCTCCATACCCTGCATGTTGTAGTTCATCACATAGCTCTTGTAGCTAGGTGCGAGCGACTGGAGGATTCTGTCAATAACCGAATCATCTGGGAGATTTACTCCCAATTGAGTCAAGCGGTTGTGCAACCCAGACATTTTGAGTATGTGCTCACTGACAGAACTATTCTCCTCCATCTTACAGCTGAAGAACTTGTTGGAGACGTCATATCTCTCGACCCGGGCATGAGCTTGGAAAACCAGTTTCAGCTCCTAGAACATCTCGTATGCTCCGTGTTGCTCAAAACTCTTTTGGAGCCCCGGTTCTAAACTGTAAAGCATGCCGCACTGAACATGGGAGTAATCATCGCAATGTGACTGCCAAGCGTTCGTAACGTCTTGGTCCGCTGGGAAATGGGTGGGTCACCTAGCGGTGCATCAAGGACATAAAATCTCTTTGAAGCTATGAGGATGATCCTCAAGCTATGGACCCAGTTCGCATAGTTGCTTCCATCATCTTTCAGCTTGGTTTTCTCTAGGAATGCGTTGAAGTTGAGGGTGACATTAGCGCTGGCCATTGGATCTACAGTATAGATTGTAAAGACAATTTTAGACTAAGTTCATGATAATTAAGTTCACATAATCAAATTATTTAATGAACTCCCACTTAGATAGACATCTCTCTAGTCATCCAAGTGATACATGATCCATGTCAACTAGCCCGTGTCTGATCATCACGTGAGATGGACTAGTCATCCATGGTGAACATCTCCATGTTGATCGTATCTTCTATACGACTCATGTTCGACCTTTCGGTCTTCCGTGTTCTGAGGCCATGTCTGTACATGCTATGCTCGTCAAGTCAACCTAAGTGTTTCGCGTGTGTAAATATGGCTTACACCCGTTGTATGCGAACGTTAGAACCTATCACACCCGATCATCACATGGTGCTTCGGAACAACGATCCTTAGCAACGGTGCACAGTTAGGGTGAACACCTTTCTTGAAATTTTATTGAGAGATCATCTTATTTACTACCGTCGTTCTAAGCAAATAAGATGTAAACATGATAAACATCACATGCAATCAATATAGTGACATGATATGGCCAATATCATCTTGCTCCTTTGATCTCCATCTTCGGGGCACCATGATCATCACTGTCACCGGCACGACACCATGATATCCATCATCATGATCTCCATCATCGTGTCTTCATGAAGTTGTCTCGCTAACCATTACTTCTACTACTATGTCTAACATTTAGCAATAAAGTAAAGTAATTACATGGCGTTTATGATTGACACACAGGTCATTCAATAAAATAAGACAACTCCTATGGCTCCTGCCAGTTGTCATACTCATCGAAATGCATGTCGTGAATCCTATTACAAGAACATGATCAATCTCATACATCACAATGCATCACATCACATCCATTGGCCATATCACATCACAAGGCATATGCTGCAAAAACAAGTTAGACGTCCTCTAATTTGTAGTTGCAAGTTTTTACGTGGCTGCTATAGGTTTCTAGAAAGAACGTTTCTTACCTACGCCAAAACCATAACGTGATATGCAAATTGCTATTTACCCTTCATAAGGACCCTTTTCATCGAATCCAATCCGACTAAGGTGGGAGAGATAGACACCCGCTAGCCACCTTATGCAACAAGTGCATGTCAGGTGGTAGAACCGGTCTCACGTAAGCGTACGTGTAAAGTTGGTCCGGGCCGCTTCATCCCACAATACCGCCGAATCAAGATAAGCCTAGTAGTGGTAAGCAAGTTAACAAGATCGATGCCCACAACAACTTTGTGTTCTACTCATGCATAGATTCTACGCATAGACCTAGCTCATGATGCCACTGTTGGGAGACGTAGTAGTAAATCAAAAAAATTCTACGATCACCAAGATCTATCTATGGAGAAACCAACAACGAGTGGGAAGAGATTGCATCTTCATACCTTTGAAGATCTCTAAGCGTAAGTGTTACAAGGACGCGGTTGGTGGAGTCGTACTCGTAGCGATTCAGATCGCGGTGGACTCCGATCTTAGCGCCGAACAACGGTGCCTCCGCGTTCAACACATGTGCAGCCCGGTGACGTCTCCTTTGCCTTGATACAGCAAGGAGGGAGGAGAGGTTGAGGGAGAGCTCCGGCAGCACGACGGCGTGGTGACGGTGGAGCTACGTGGTCTCCGACAGGGCTTCGCCAAGCACTACGGAGAACAAGGAGAAGGAGAAGTAGGGCTGCGCCGAGAGGGAGAGAGAGTCGTGTCTCATACAGCCCCAAGGGCACCACTACATATAGGAGGAGGAGGAGGGAGGGTTGCACCCTAGTGTTTCCACCCTAGGGTGGTGCGGCAACCACCAGATCTGATCTGGTGCGTCGGCCCGAGGGAGAGAGGGTGGCCGGCACCCTAGGTGGGCCTTAGGCCCATCTGAGCCTAGGGTTTGCCCTCTGCGCCTTGGGTCCTTGTGGGGGGCGCACTAGCCCACCTAGGGGCTGGTTCCCTCCCACTTGTGGCCCATGAAGCCCTCTGGGGCTGGTGGCCCCACTTGGTGGACCCCCAGAACCCTTCTGGTGGTCCTGGTACGTTACCGGTGATGCCTGAAAAATTCCTGGTAACCAAAACCTCACTTCCTATATATCAATCTTTGTCTCTGGACCATTCCGGAACTCCTCGTGACGTCTAGGACTCCGAACTACCTTTGATAACCATGTACACTATTTCCCTATAACCCTAGCGTCATCGAACCTTAAGTGTGTAGACCCTATGGGTTCGGGAGGCACGTAGACGTGACCGAGACACCTCTCCGGTCAATAACCAACAGCGGGATCTGGATACCCATGTTGGCTCCCACATGCTTCACGATGATCTCATCGGATGAACCACGATGTCGGGGGTTCAATCAATCCCGTATACAATTCCCTTTGTCTACCGGTATGATACTTGCCCGAGATTCGATCATCGGTATCCCTATACCTTGTTCAATCTCGTTACCGGCAAGTCTCTTTACTTGTTCCGTAACACATCATCTCGTGGCTAACTCCTTAGTCACTTGGAGCTCATTATGATGATGTCTTACCGAGTGGGCCCAGAGATACCTCTCCCTCACACGGAGTGACAAATCCCAGTCTCGATTCGTGCCAACCCAACAGACACTTTCGGAGATACCCATAGTGCACCTTTATAGCCACCCAGTTACGTTGTGAAGTTTGTCACACCCAAAGCATTCCTACGGTATCCGGGAGTTACACAATCTCATGGTCTAAGGAAATGATACTTGACAATGGAAAAGCTTTAATAGACGAACTACGCGATCTTGTGCTATGCTTAGAATTGGTTCTTGTCCATCACATCATTCTCCTAATGATGTGATCCCATTATCAACGATATCCAATGTCCATGGTCATGAACCGTGACCATCTATTGATCAACGAGCTAGTCAACTAGAGGCTCACTAGGGACACGTTGTGGTCTATGTATTCACTCATGCATTACGGTTTCCGGTTAACACAATTATGGCATGAATAATAGACAATTATCATGAACAAGGAAATACAATAATAACCATTTTATTATTGCCTCTAGGGCATATTTCCGACACATTGTATCTGGATCTCGTTTGATGTGACATGGCTACTCATTTAAATCTGAGAATAATGGTTGCTCTATTTATATGAGAGATATGTTTTATGGTCATGCCCTGCTGGTCAATGGTTTAGTTTTATTGAATCTCGAACGTGATGTTACACATATTCATAGTGTTAATACCAAACGATGTAAGGTTGATAATAATAGTCCCACATACTTTTGGCACTACCGCCTTGGTCATATTGGTGTCAGACGCATGAAGAAACTCCATGCAGATGGACTTTTGGAGTCTCTTGATTATGAGTCATTTGACATGTGAGAACCATGCCTCATGGACAAGATGACTAAGAGTCCGTTCTCTGGAACAATGGAGCAAGCAACCAGCATGTTGGAAATAATACATACTGATGTATGTGGACCGATGAGCGTTGAGGCTCGCGGTGGCTATCGTTATGTTCTCACCCTCACTAATGACTTAAAGCAAATATGGGTATGTCTACTTGATGAAACACAAGTCTGAGACCTTTGAAAAGTTCAAGGAATTTCAGAGTGAGGTAGAGAATCAACGTGACAAGAAAATAAAGTTCTTACGATCTGATCGTGGAGGAGAATATTTGAGTAACGAGTTTGGCACACACTTAAGGAAATGTGGAATTGTTTGACAACTCACGTCGTCTTGGACACCTCAGCGTAATGGTGTGTCCGAACATCGTAATCGCACTCTATTGGATATGGTGCGATCTATGATGTCTTTTACTGATTTACCAATGTCATTTTGGGGATATGCATTAGAGACTGCCGCATTCACTTTAAATAGGGCACTGTCTAAATCCGTTGAGACGACACCATACGAATTATGGTTTGGGAAGAAACCTAAGTTGTCGTTTCTGAAAGTTTGGGGATGCGATGCTTATGTCAACAAACTTTAAGCTGAAAAGCTCGAACCGAAATCGGAAAAGTGCGTCTTCATAGGATACCCTAAGGAAACTATTGGGTATACCTTCTACCTCAGATCTGAAGGCAAGATCTTTGTTGCCAAGAATGGACCCTTTATAGAGAAATACTTTCTCTCGAAAGAAGTAAGTGGGAGGAAAGTAGAACTTGATGAGGTAATTGTACCCCCTCTCGAACCGGAAAGTAGCACAGCGTAGGAGAATGTTTCAGTGGTGCCTGCACCGACTAGAGAGAAAGTTAATGATGATGATCATGAAACTTCTGATCAAGTTACTACTGAACTTCGAAGGTCCACGAGGACATGTTCCGCACCAGAGTGGTACGGCAACCTTGTCTTGGAAATCATGTTGTTAGACAACGATGAACCCTCGAACTATGAAGAAGCCATGGCGGGCCCAGATTCCAACAAATGGTTTGAAGCCATGAAATCCGAGATAGGATCCATGTATGAGAACAAAGTGTGGACTTTGGTGGGCTTGCCCGATGATCGGCAAGCCATAGAAAATAAATGGATCTTTAAGAAGAAGACTGACGTGGATGGTAATGTGACCATCTATAAGGCTCGGCTTGTCGCTAAGGGTTATCGACAAGTTCAAGGAGTTGACTACGATGAGACCTTCTCACCCATAGCGATGCTGAAGTCCGTACGAATCATGTTAGCAGTTGCCGCATTTTATAATTTAGAGATATGGCAAATGGACGTCAAAACGGCATTCCATAACGGTTTACTTAAGGAAGAATTGTATATGATGCAGCCGGAAGGTTTTGTCGATCCTAAGAATGCTGACAAGGTATGCAAGCTCCAGCGCTCCTTCTATGGGCTGGTGCAAGCATCTCGGAGTTGGAACATTCGCTTTGATGAGGTGATCAAAGCATTTGGGTTTATACAGACTTATGGAGAAGCCTGTATTTACAAGAAACTGAGTGGGAGCTCTGTAGCATTTCTCATTTTATATGTGGATGACATATTGTTGATGGGAAATGATATAGAACTTTTGGAAAGCGTAAAGGCCTACTTGAATAAGTGTTTTTCAGTGAAGGACTTTGGAGAAGCTGCTTACATATTAGGCATCAAGATCTATAGAGATAGATTGAGACACCTCATTAGTCTTTCACAAAGCACATACCTTGACAAGATATTGAAGAAGTTCAATATGGATCAGTCCAAGAAGGGGTTCTTGCCTGTATTGCAAGGTGTGAGATTGAGCATAGCTCAATGCCCGACCTCGACAGAAGATAGAGAAAAGATGAGTGTCATCCCCTATACCTCAGCCATAGGCTCTATTATGTATGCCATGCTGTGTACTAGACCTGATGTGAAGCTTTCCATAAGTTTGGTAGGGAGGTACCAAAGTGATCCCGGAATGGAACACTAGACAGCGGTCAAGAATATCCTTAAGTACCTGAAAAGGACTAAGGATATGTTTCTCGTTTATGGAGGTGCCGAAGATCTTGTCGTAAAGGGTTACGTCGATGCTAGCTTCGACACAGATCCAGATGACTCCAAGTCACAAACCGGATACGTGTATATTTTGAATGGTGGGGCAGTCAGCTAGTGCAGTTGCAAGAAAAGCGTCGTGGTGGCATCTACATGTGAAGTGGAGTACATAGCTGCTTTGGAAGCAGCGCAGGAAGGAGTCCGGATGAAGGAGTTCATTAGCGACCTAGGAGTGATTCCCAATGCGTCGGGCCCGATGACTCTCTTCTGTGACAACATTGGAGCTATTAACATTACCAAGGAGCCCAGGTTTCACAAGAAGACCAAGCACATCAAACGCCGCTTCAACTCCATTAGTGGTTACATTAAGGATGGAGATATAGATTTTTTAAAGTACATAAGGATCTGAATGTCGTAGATCCATTGACTAAACCTCTTTCACGAGCAAAACATGATCAGCACCAGAACTCTATGGGTGTTCAATTCATCACAATGTAACTAGATTATTGACTCTAGTGCAAGTGGGAGACTGTTGGAAATATGCCCTAGAGGCAATAATAAAATGGTTATTATTATATTTCCTTGTTCATGACAATTGTCTATTGTTCATGCTATAATTGTATTAACCGGAAACCGCAATACATGTGTGAATACATGGACCACACCATGTCCCTAGTGAGCCTCTAGTTGGCTAGCTCGTTTATCAATAGATGGTCATGGTTTCCTGGCCATGGACATCTGATGTCGTTGATAACGTGATCACATCATTAGGAGAATGATGTGATGGACAAGACCCAATCCTAAGCATAGCACAAGATCGTGTAGTTCGTCTGCTAGAGCTTTTCTAATGTCAAGTATCATTTCCTTAAACCATGAGATCGTGCAACTCTCGGATACCGTAGGAATTCTTTGGGTGTATCAAACATCACAATGTAACTGGGTGACTATAAAGGTGCACTAAAGGTATCTCCTAAAGTGTCTGTTGGGTTGGCATGAATCGAGACTGGGATTTGTCACTCCGTGTGACGGAGTGGTATCTCTGGGCCCACCTGGTAATACATCATCATAATGAGCTCAATGTGACTAAGGAGTTAGTCACGGGATCATGTGTTGCGGAACGAGTAAAGAGACTTGCCAGTAACGAGATTGAACAAGGTATAGGGATACCGACGATCGAATCTCGGGCAAGTAACATATCGATGGACAAAGTGAATTGTATATGGGATTAACTGAATCCCGGACATCGTGGTTCATCCGATGAGATCATCGTGGAACATGTGGGAGCCGATATGGGTATCCAGATCCCGCTATTGGTTATTGGCCAGAGAGGTGTCTCGGTCATGATTGCATGGTTCCCGAACTCGTAGGGTCTACACACTTAAGGTTCGGTGACGCTAGAGTTGTAATGGGAATTTTATATTGTTACCTAAAGTTGTTCGGAGTCCCGGATGAGATCCCGGACATCACGAGGAGTTCCGGAATGGTCTGTAGGTGAGGATTTATATATGGGAAGTCCAATTTCAGTCACCGGAAAGGTTTCAGGGTTTATCGGTATTGTACTGGGACCACCGAAGGGGTTCCGGGGGTCCATCGGGAGAGCCCACCTGTCCTGGAGGACCTAATGGGCTAAAGTTGGGTGTGAACCAGGCCCTTAGTGGGCTGGTGCGCCCCCAAGGACCCAAGGCGACTAGGGCTGTTGCCCCCCCGGGGGGCCAATGCCTCCCCCTCTAGGGTTGGAAACCCTAGGGGGCCGCCCTCCCCTTTAGGGTTGGAAACCCTAGGGCAGCACCGCCCCCCTGTAGATGGATCTAGGGGGGCCGTCCCCCTGTCCCCTTCCCCCTATAAATAGTGGGGTGGGTGGGAGGGCAGCCACACCCCTTCCCTTGGCGCAGCCCTTCCCCCTCCTACACCTCCTCCTCCTCCATAGCACTTAGCGAAGCTCTGCCGGAGAACCGCAAGCTCCACCGCCACCACGCCGTCGTGCTACCGGAGCTCTCCCTCAACTTATCCTTCCCCCTTGCTGGATCAAGAAGGAGGAGATCCGGATATAGTGTTCATGCTTAACGCAAGCACTAAATAACAATTATTCAGGCTCATAACTAATCCCGATGGTAATCGAAGAGTGATCACAACAACCTTGCCAGCCTCCGTATATTCCATAGCTCCTGCTTTGAGTTGCAAATGTGAGCAACCGACCCGCTATCAAATACCCAGGCACTACAACGAGAGTTGGTTAGGTACACATCAATAACATGTATATCATATATACCTTGTTTGGTGTTGGCCGCCTTCTTGTCGGCCAGATACTTAGGGCAGTTTCGCTTCCAATGACCAGTTCCCTTGCACTGAAAGCACTCAGTTTCTGCCATGGGTCCACCCTTGGGTTTCTTTAGAGGAGGGGCAACTTCTTTTCCACTCTTCTTGGTGTTACCCTTCTTGCCATTGACATTCTTCTTGAAACTAGTGGTTTTATTGACCATCAACACTTGATGCTCCTTCTGAATTTCAGAATCAGCAACTTTCAGCATCGCAAACAGCTCGACGACTGACTTGTTCATCCCTTGCATGTTATAGTCCATCATGAAGCTTTTGTATCTAGGTGGCAATGATTGAAGAACTCTTTCAGTGATCGCCTCTGGTGGAAGGGGCATCCCTAACTCAGCCAGATAGTTCGAAAACCCAGACATTCTGAGTATATGTTCACTGACAGACCCATTATCCTCCATCTTGCAAGCATAGAACTTACCAGAGGTCTCATACCTCTCGATCTGGGAATTATTCTCAAAGATAAACTTCAGATCCTGGAACATCTCATATGCTCCATGACATTCAAAACACCTTTGAAGTTCCGGTTCTAATCCATACAACATTGCACACTGAACTATAGATTAATCTTAAGAACGCGCCTACCAGGCGTTCACAACGTCTGCAGATGACACTGGAGCAGGTGCTTCACTGAGCGATGCATCAAGGACACAATCCTTTTGGGAAGCCGTGAGGATAATCTTTAGATTACGGGCCCAGTGTACAAAGTTACTTCCATCATATTTCAACTTGGCTTTCTCTAGGAACGCATTGAAATTCAGGGGAACTACCGCGCGAGCCATTGATCTACAACATAAATTTGCAAAGGTTACTAAGACTATTGCTCAAGATAATGAGTTTAGTTAATCATATTACTTAAAAAACTCCCACTCAAATTGACATCCCTCCGGTCATCCGACTGATACATGATCCAAGTTCACCAACCCAAGTCTGATCATCATGTGAGATGAGGTGGTTTCAATGGTGAACATCTCCATTCTGATCATATCTACTATATGACTCATTGATACATCTCCAACATATCTATAATTTTTGCTTGTTCCATGTTGTTATACTATCAATCTTGGATGTTTTACAATCATTTTATAGCAACTTTATATCATTTTTTGGGACTAACCTATTGACATAGTGCCAAAGTGCCACCTGCTGTTTTTGCTTGTTTTTACTTCGCACAAAATCAGTACCAAACGGAGCCCAAATGTTGTGGGGATTTTTGTGGTCTTTTTTCTAGACTAGAAGAAACCAGATGGGCCAAACAACACCATGATAAGGGGTCCAGGGTGGCCACCCTCCACCGGGGTGTGCTAGAGGCCCTTGGCGCGGCTTGGTGGGGGTGGGAACCTTAGGTGCCCCCTCAGCCGACAATCGAGCCTATAAATTACCTAAAAATCCAAGAAACCCTAGGGGAATCAACGAAACACAACTCCAGCCACCGCAAGTTCCAGAACCTCGAGAGCCAATCTAACACCATCACAGAGGGGTTCATCTTCTTCATAGGTGCCTCTCTGATGATGCGTGAGTAGTCCACCATAGACCTATGGGTCCGTAGGAAGTAGCTAGATGGCTCCTCTCTCCCTATGTTTCTCAATACAATGGTCTCTTGGAGATATATTTCATGTAATGAATTTTGCGGTGTGTTTGTTGGGATCTAATAAATTTTGAGTTCATGATCAGTTTCTATCCATGAATATGATTTGAGTCTTCTTTGATCTATTATTTGCATGATTACTTATAGACTCGTATTTCTTCTTCGAATCTTCCGTTTAGTTAGGCCAACTAGATCGATTTTTCTTGCCATTGGAAGAGGTGCTTTGTGATGGGTTTGATCTTGCGGTGTTCTTTACCAGTGACAGAAAGGGCAGCAAGACCCGCATGTATCGTTGCCATTGAGGATAACAAGATGGGGTATATTCCTATATAAATAGATCTTGTCTACATCACGTCACTGTTCTTATTGAATTACTCCATTTTCTCATGAACTTAATACATTAGATGCATGCTAGATAGCGGTTGATGTGTGGAGTAATAGAAGTAGATGCAGAATCATTTTGGTATACTTATCTTGGACGTGATGCCTATATAATGATCATTTCCTGCATATCTTCATGATTATTTGATCTTCTATCAATTGCCCAACAGTAATTTGTTCACCCACCATGCGCTATACTCCTGAGAAGCCACTAGTGAATCCTACGGCCCCTGGGTCTACTTTTCCAACATATTGCTTTACAATCTACTATTTGCAACTTTTATTTTAAGATATATTATTCAAATAAAAATCAAAAATACCTTGCTGCACTTTTCATTTATTATTTTACTTTGTGTTCTTGTGAGATCTATTTTCCAAAAATATCACTACATAATTTATCTTATTACCGTAGAGAGCATGACAACCTCTCTTTCGCGTCGGGTTGCAAGTATTTGTTGTTTGTGTGTAGGTGTTGCTTACGTGGGTGCGTGATCTTCCTCTATGAACTGATACCTCAGTTTAATAAACTAAGGGAAATACTTACCGTTGCCGTGCTGCATTATCCCTTCCTCTTTGGGGAAATACCGACGCAGTCTCAAGCCACGTCAAGGGAATTTCTGGTGCCGTTGCCCGGGAGGAAGCAATCTCATCTACCAGGTTCCTAATCACAAATCTCATCTCCTTGAAATTTACATTATTTGCCATTTGCCTCTCGTTTTCCTCTCCCCCACTTCACCAATTTGCCGTTTTATTCGCCCTCTCTTTTTCATTTGCCTTTTTCTCGTCAGATCTCTTGTTTGCTTGCAATCTTGTTTGCGTAGTCATGATGATTCAATAAAACACCAAGTTGTGTGATTTTTCCAATACCAATAATAATGATTTTATTATCACTCCTATTGCTCCTCCCGTGACTAGTGCGGAGTCTTGTGATATTAATGTCGCTTTGTTGAATCTTGTCATGAAAGATCAATTTTCCGGTACTCCTAATGATTCTTGGGATAAGTGCAAGGACACTTTTATTACTAAGTATTTTCCGCCCGCAGAAATTATTTCCCTTAGAACTCAAATCATGAATTTTATGCAACTTGGGCATGAGCATGTTGCACAATCTTGGGAAAGAATGAAGTTGATGCTAATAAATTGTCCTACACATGGTTTAAATCTTTGGATGATCATACACAATTTTTATGTGGGATTGAATTTTATCTATAGAAATCTTTTAGATTCCGATGCGAGTGGTACTTTTATGAAAATTACTTTGGGTCAAGCTAGATAATATCATGGCAAATTATTCACAATGGCATACCGAAAGAGCACCTACTAGTAAAAAGGTTAATTCGGCAGAGGAAATTAGTACTTTGACTGAAAAGGTTGATGCTCTTATGAAGTTGGTTGCTAGTAAAAATTCTCCCCTTGATCTTAATTATGTGCCTTTGTCTACTTTGATTGAGAAAAATAGTGATTCCGTAGATGTGAATTTCATCTCGCGAAACAACTTCAATAACAATGCTTATAGAGGTAATTTTAATCCTAGGCCTTTTCTTGGAAATTCCTCTAATAATTATGGTAATTCCTATGGTAATTCTTACAATAATAATAATAGGAACACCTCTGATTTTGAGAATATTTTTAAAGAACTTATCAATGCTCAAAAGTCTTTCAATACTATGATAGAAGAAAAGTTGAATAAGATTGATGATATGTCTAGAAGCATTGATAGAATTTCCAATGATGTTGAAAATCTCAAGTTGCATACTTTTCCACCTAAGATTAATGAATCAATTAAGGTTTTATACCTTTGTATGCATGAAAGTAAGAAAAGAACCGCTATGCTTAGAGCTAAAAGAGAATTTTTAGAAAAGGCGTTTTCTAGCAATTACTTTCATAACAATGCTGAAGATCTTAAAATGATTGGTCTTTGATCTATTGATTCCTTGTTTAGTAATGTTAAAATTGATGATAAAAGTACTGAAGAAGAGTCAAGTTTAGCAAGAGGGTGTCTCGATAATTTGGAGGGTGAAAATCTTGATGAAATTTTTGATAAAAGTGGGTTTGAAGAGGTCAAAAGCTTAGCTAATGATGTGCACACTATCTTTGATTACAAATAGTTTAATTATGAGAGTTTCTCCTTGGTTGATTGTATTTCTTTGCTGCAATCTATGATAAATTCACCCCATTCTTATGAACAAAATAAATCTCTTACTAAACATATCGTTGATGCCATGATGAAATCCTTAGAAGAGAAGTTGGAATTAGAGATTTCAATTCCTAGAAAATTGCATGATTAGTGGGAACCTACCATTAAATTAAAGATTAAAAATTAGGAATTCTTTTCTCTGTGTGATGGTGCTAGTGTTTCCACTATTCCGAAATCTCTATGTGATGTGCTTGGTATTACAATATTGAAGAATGTTCTCTTAATTTGCACTTGGCGGATTCTACTATTAAAAAGCCTTTGGGAAGAATTAATGATGTTCTTATTCTTTCAAATAGGAACTATGTGCCCATTGATTTTATTGTTCTTGATATTGATTGCAATCCGTCTTGTCCTATCATACTTGGTAGACCTTTTTATGCACTATAGGTGTCGTGATTGATATGAAATAAGGCAATATTAAGTTTGAGTTTCCCCTTAGGAAGGGTACGGAACACTTACATAGAACTTGAATTAATCCAACATATGAATCAATCATGAGGGCCTTCTATGTTGTCCAAACTAAGGATGACAATACTTGAACCTATGTGTTATGCCTAGCTAGGGGCATAAAACGATAGCGCTTGTTCGGAGGCGACCCAATGAATATATATTTTTATCTTTTGATTTATGTTTTTTAGTGTTTTACACAATTATTATTCTGTTATGATTGTGTTTTTATGTTTTATTTAGTGTTTGCGCCAAGTAACGCCTTTAGGATGATCAATAAGATGAGTAGAAACAATGTTGACTCTGAAACAGAAACTTTGTTCCCACTGCACGAATTTTAATTGTTTACAAGAACATGATATTGAGCTAAAAATTTAACACATTATTGAAATACAAATTCTTTGTGTTTTCCTAATTTTGAGAATTTTTAGAGTTCCATAAGTATGGGTAGAATACATATTACTACAGATTGTCCTGTCTGAAACAGATTCTGTTTTCGTTGCATTGTGTTCTTGTTTTGATGAATCTATGTCATGTATTGGGGGGTATAAGTCATAGTAAATTTAGAATACATTAGGTATAATTTAATAAAAAAATGAATGGTTTTACAACAGTACCTAAAGTGGTAATTTGTTTTATTATACTAACGGATCTCACGAGAATTTTGTCAAGTTTTGTGTGATTGAAGTTTTCAAGTTTTGGGTGAGATAACGATGGAGGAAGGGATAAGGAGTTAGAAGATTAAAATCTTGGGGATGCTACAGAACCCCAAGGTAATATACAGAGAGTAACAATCAACTAAGCTTGGGGATGCCCCGAGTGGCATCCCCCTCTTCTTCCAACAACCATCGGTAGACTACTTGGAACTATATTTTTATTCGCCACATATCATGAGTTTTGCTTGGAGCGTCTTGTATCTTTGCTTTGTTTGCTTTTATCCTTTATGCACACACCTATTTTAGAGAGCCAAAATTATGCTATGATTTGCTAGAATTGCTCTTTATGCTTCACTTAAATCTTTTGAGCAAAAGAATTGATCTAGTGCTTAACTTATATCTTTTTGAGCACGACGTGTTTTTACATGTTTGAAGAAATGCTCTCATGCTTCACTTATATTGATTTGATATTTATTAATTTTGAATAAATCCTCTCATGCTTCACTTATATTATTTTGATATATGAAACTTGTATGCTCATGGTCTTCACTTATATCTATGCGAGTTTATCAAAAGCAATTGCAACATATGAAACTAGTCCCAAAATGATAGATATTCAAGAGGGATATAATAAAAACTTTAATGAAGATGATTGGAAAAATTAAACTTGATTCTTTGCAATATCTTTGAGACATGACAATAGTGATATGTGAGTTATGTTGATGAGTAATTATGCTTAGTAAGAATATATGTGTTAAGGTTTGTGATTCCCTATGGAAGCACGAAAGTCAATCGTTGTGCTATGAAATTACATCCTACTTATGGTGCATTATTCAGTGTTAGTTATGCTTAATGCTTGCTTATTTTATTTTTTGTTTCTTATTTGGATGCTTATCAATCTCATGCTAGCCCTCACTTGTACTAAGTACAAATACTACTTGTGCATCCAAAATCCTTAAAACCAAGTTTTGCCATATGAGTCCACTATACCTACCTATATATGGTATTTACATGTCATTCCAAGAAAATTTGTATGTGCCAACTCTAAACTTTCAAAATAAATTTTCCTTTTTCTGTGCTCATACCGCTCATGAAACGGTAGGGGGTGACTGATATTTTTCCATGCTAGATGTGTTATTCTCAAGATGAGTATTTATTCACTTCTCATTGCACGAGAGTATGACGGTAATAGGTATGCCCAGTCCCAAAATGAAAAAGGAAAAAAGTACTTTATGTTGTAAAATAATAAATTCCTTGGAAAGTGTTGGTATGGAAGGCCACCGTGGATTCGGCTAGCCATGGAAAGTGAAAGTATGGTGGAAAAAGGATTAAATTTTATTTTCTGTTTGGGAACCGCCTATGATGCATCTAATGTGGAAATATATTGAGATCTCTCAGTTGGTTTCATTGACACGAAAGGCATGCCACTCAAAGTATTTTTCTCTATCAATTTAAACACTTGAGTTCTAGCACCTCTACAAATCCCTACTTCCCTCTGCGAAGGGCCTATCTATTTACTGTATGCAATTTTTAGTTTTCAATTTGAGTCTCCATCTTCCATTATAAAGCACCAACTAGGAGGCACTATGATCGTACTTGAGCATTAGGTGTAGCTAATATTTGAGTGTGTATTGTGAATGGATCAATGATTGAGCATCATGGGCTAGGTATAACTTGCTTTAGCATTGATATTTTGAAAGACATGGTTGCTTGTTGATATCCTTGAGTATTAAAGTTTTCATGACAATACAAGACTATTGCTTTGAACCATATGAAAAGTCGAAATGTGATTAACATGATAGGAAGCATTCCACATCAAAAAAAATGTTTTTATCATTTACCTTCTCGAGGATGAGTAGGAATTAAGCTTCGGGATGCTGATACGTCTCCAACGTATCTATAATTTTTGCTTGTTCATGTTGTTATATTATCAATCTTGGATATTTCACAATCATTTTATAGCACCTTTATGTCATTTTTGGCAACTAACCTGTTAACATAGTGCCAAAGTGACAGTTGTTGTTTTGCTCGTTTTTTACTTCGCAGAAAATCATGACCAAACGGCGCAAAAAAGTTGCGGGGATTTTTTGTGGATTTTTCAAGACCAGAAGAAAGCAGATGGGCCAAACAACACCTAGAGAGGGGGCCAGGGTGGCCACCCCTCCACCAGGACATGCTAGAGGCCCCTAGCGCGGCCTAGTGAGGGGGGCACCTCGGGCGCCCCCTCAACCGACTATCGAGGCTATAAATTCCCTGAAAATCCAAAAACCCTAGGGGAGTCGACAAAACACAATTCCAGCCGTCGCAAGTTTCAGAACCTTGAGATCCAATATAACATCATCACGAAGAAGTTCATCTTCTTCATAGGTGCCTCTTCGATGATGTGTAAGTAGTCCACCATAGACCTAAGGGTCCATAGGTAGTAGCTAGATGTCTTCCTCTGTATCTATGTTTGTCAATATAACAGTCTCATGCAGATCTATTTGATGTAATGACTCTTGCGGTGTGTTTGTTGGGATCCGATGAATTTTGAGTACATGATCAGTTTCTATCCATGAATATGATTTGAGTCTTCTTTGATCTCTTATTTGCATGATTACTTATAGCCTTGTATTTCTTCTTTGAATCTTTGGTTTAGTTAGGCCAACTAGATCGATTTTTCTTGCCATGGGAAGAGGTGCTTTGTGATGGGTTCAATCTTGCAGTGTCCTTTCCTATTGACAGAAAGGGCAGCAAGACACGCATGTATCGTTGTCATTAAGGATAACAAGATGGGTCTATTCCTGCATGAATAGATCTTGTCTACATCATGTCACCGTTCTTATTGCATTACTGCATTTTCTCATGAACTTAATATGCAAGATGCATGCTGGATAGCGGTTGATGTGTGGAGTAATAGAAGTAGATGCAGAATCGTTTTGGTCTACTTATCTTGGACGTGATTCCTATATAATAACCATTGCCTAGATATCGTCATGATTATTTGATCTTCTATCAATTGCCCAACAATAATTTGTTCACCCACCGTGCGCTATACTCATGAGAGAAGTCGCTAGTGAATCCTACGGCCCTTGGGTCTGTTTTTCCAACACATTGCTTTCTGATCTACTATTTGCAACTTTTATTTTCAGATCTATTATTACAAAAAAACAAAAATACCTTGCTGCACTTTTTGTTTATTTATTTTACTTTGTGTTCTTGCGAGATCTATGTGTCAAAACTATCACTATCTAATATATCTTATTACCATAGAGAGCGTGACAACCTCTCTTTCGCGTCGGGTTGCAAGTATTTGTTGTTTGTGTGTAGGTGCTTATTACGTGGGTGCGTGATCTTCCTCTATATATTGATACCTTGGTTTCATAAACTGAGAGAGATACTCGCCGTCGCTATGCTGTATCATCCCTTCCTCTTTGGGGAAATGCCGATGCAGTCTCAAGCCACATCACTCATGTTCGACCTTTCGGTCTCTTGTGTTTCGAGGCCATGTCTATACATGCTAGGCTCGTCAAGTTTAACTCGAGTGTTTCGCACGTGCAACACTAGCTTGCACCTGTTGTATGTGAACGTATAGTCTATCACACCCGATCATCACGTGGTGCTTCGAAACGACGAACTTTCGCAACGGGGCACACTCGGGGAGAACACAATTTTATCTTGAAATTTTAGTGAGGGATCACCTTATAATGCTACCATCGTCCTAAGAAAAATAAGATGCATAAAAGTATTAACATCACATGCAAATCATAAGTGACATGATATGGCCATGCACTCGTGCTTTTGATCTCTATCTCCAAATCACCGGCATAATCTCCGCCGTCATTGGCATAACACCATGATCTCCATCATCATGATCTCCATCATTGTGTCATCATCGGGGTTGTCGCGCCCACCATGTTTCTACTACTATTGCTACCGCTTAGCGATAAAGTAAGAATTACATAGCACTTAAGGATTGACACATAGGGCATACAATAATTAAAGACAACCCTATGGCTCATGCCGGTTGCCGTACTCATCGACATGCAAGTCGTGATATTCTATACAAAACATGATCATCTCATACATCACATATATCTCATCATGTCATTGACCATATCATATCACAATATACCCTACAAAAACAAGTTATACGTCCTCTAATTGTTGTTGCAAGTTTTACGTGGCTGCTATGGGTATCTACCAAGAATGATTCTTACCTACGCAAAACCATAACGATGATACACAAATTTCTATTCAACCTTCTCAAGGACCGCCTTTGTCGAATCCGATCCAACTAAGGCGGGAGAGACAGACACCCGCCAGCCATCTTTATGCAACAAAGTCACATTTCAGTTGATGGAACCGTTCTCTCGTACGTGCACGAGTAAGGTTGGTCCGGGCCGCTTCATCCCACAATACCGCTGAATCAAGAAAAGACCAAGGGAGGAAGCAATCTTAGCATCAACACCCACAAACTCCTTTGTGTTCTACTCATGATCTCATCTACACATAGACCTAGCTCATGATGCCACTATTGGGGAACGTTGCATGGGAAACAAAAAAATTCCTACGCACACGCAAGATCTATCCATGGTGATGAGCATCTATGAGAGGGCGAGTGGATCTACATATCCTTATAGATCATTAAGCGGGAAGCATTAAGAAACGCGGTTGATGTAGTCGAATGTCTTCGAGATCCAAATCGCAAATCGAAACGATTCTGTATCTACTACTATTACTCCACACATAGACCGACTCATGCCTGCATCTCGTGTATTAAGTTCATGAAGAACATAGTAACGCATTAAGTAAGATGACATGATGTAGAGGGATAAACTCAAGTAATATGATGAAAACCCCATCCTTTTAAGCTTGATGGCAACAATACAAATACGTGCCTCGCTACCCCTAATTTGTCACTGGGTGAGGACACCGCAAGATTGAACACAAACCTAAGCACTTCTCCCATTGCAAGAATTACCAATCTAGTTGGCCAAACCAAACCAATAACTTGAAGAGACTTGCAAAGATATGAAATCATGCATATAAGAATTTAGAGAAGATTCAAATAATATTCATAGATAATCTGATCATAAACCCACAATTCGTCGGATCTTAACAAACACACAACAAAAGATTATTACATTGGATAGATCTCCATGAAGATCATGGAGAACATGGTATTGAAGAACATAGAGAGATAAGAAGCCATCTAGCTACTAGCTATGGACCCAAAGGTCTGTGGTGAACTACTCACGCATCATCGGAAGGGCAATGGAGTTGATGTAGATGCCCTCCGTCAGATTACCGGAAAAGGCTACAAGATGGGATCTCACGATAACAGAGGCTTGCAGCGACGGAAAGTATTATCGTGGCTCTCTTTGGCATTGGAGGGAATATTCCTGAATTTATAGGTGAAGCATTAGGGTTGGAAGAGCTACAGGGGGCCCACAAGCTCGGGGCGCCCCCCTAGGGCGCACCCAAGTCGCTTGTGGCCCACCCGTGGGTGTTTTTGCCTCTTCTCAAAGTCTCCTGGATTCCTTCTGGTCCAAGAAAAATCATCGTAGAATTTTATTCCGTTTGGACTCCGTTTGATATTCCTTTTTTGCAATACTCAAAAACAAGGAAAAAACATAAACTGGCACTAGGCACTAGGTTAATAGGTTAGTCCCAAAAATAATATAAAATAGCATATTAATGCATATAAAACATCCAAAACAGATAATATAATAGCATGGAACAATCAAAAAATATAGATACGTTGGAGATGTATCAACATCCCCAAGCTTAATTCCTGCTCGTCCTCGAGTAGGTAAATGATAAAAACAGAATTTTTGATGTGGAATGCTACCTAACATATTTATCCATGTAATATTCTTTATTGTGGCATGAAAGTTCAGATCCACAAGACTCAAAACAAAAGCTTAATGTTGACATAAAAACAACAATACTTCAAGCATACTAACAAAGTAATCGTGTCTCTTCAAAATAACATGGCAAAAGAAAGTTATCCCTACAAAATAATATGGTCTGTCTATGCTCCATCTTCCCCACACAAAGTATCTACATCATGCACAACCCTGATTACAATTCAAGCAATTGTTTCGCACCTTTTATGTTCTCAAACCTTTTCAACTTTCACGCAATACATGAGCGTGAGCCATGGATAGAGAACTATAGATGGAATAGAATATGGTGGAGGTTGTGAGGAAAAGGAGAAGATAGTCTGACATCAACTAGGCGTATCAACGGGCTATGGAGATGCCCAATAATAGATATCAACTTGAGTGAGTAGGGATTTCCATGCAACGGATGCACTAGAGCTATAAGTGTATGAAAGCTCAAAAAGAAACTAAGTGGATGTGCATCCAACTTGCTTGCTCAAAAAGACCTATGGAAATTTGTGGAAGCCCACCATTGGAATATACAATCCAAGTAATATAATGAAAAATTCCCACTAGTATATGAAAGTGACAAAATAGGAGACTCTCTATCATGAAGATCATGGTGCTATTTTGAAGCACAAGTGTGAAAAAAGCTAGTGGCATTGTCCCTTCTCTCTTTTCTCTCATTTTTTTGGTGGGCATCTTTGGCCTCTTTTTTCTTATTTATTAGGGCTTCATTGGCCTCTTTTATTATTTTTAAAGTCTGGAGTCTCATCCCAACTTGTGAGGGAATCATAGCTTCCACCATCCTTTCCTCACATGGGACAATGCTCTAATAATGATGATCATCACACTTTTATTTACTTACAACTCAAGAATTACAATTCGATATCTAGAACAAAATATGAGTCTATATGAATGCCTTCGGCAGTGTACCGGGATGTGTAACAATCTAGCATAGCAAGTGACATCAAAAAATGGACATGCCATGAAAACATCATGCTAGCTATCTTACGATCATGCAAAGCAATGTGAAAATGATGGTGCGTGTCATAATAAACGGAACGGTGGAAGTTGTGTGGCAAAATATCTTGAAATGGATATGGAAATGCCATGATAGGTAGGTATGGTGGCTGTTCTAACGAAGGGTATATGGTGGGTTTTATGCACCGGCAAAAGTTGCGTGGTACTAGAGAGGCTAGCAAAGGTGGAAGGGTGAGAGTGCATATAATCCATGGACTCAACATTAGACAGAAAGAACTCACATACTTATTGAAAAAGTCTATTAGTTATCGAAGCAAAGTATTAGACGCATTCTCCTAGGGGAGAGGTTGGTAGGAGTTAACCATCGCGCGCTCCCGACCCTCACACAAAGGATGACAATCAATAAACAAATCATGCCCCGACTTCATTACATAACGGTTCGACATACGTGTATGCTATGGGAATCACAAACCTTTAAAACAAGTATTTCTGTCAATCCACAATTACTCACTAGCATGACTCTAATATCACCATCTTTATGTCTCAAAACTTTATGCAAGGAATTAAACTTCTGATAGTATTCAATGCACTTTATATGAATTTTTTTATTATATCTCTCTTGGATGCCCATTAATATTAGGACTAAATTCATAACCTAAACCAATTACCATTATGTTTCAAGACTCCCCAAATAATATAAGTGAGGTACGAGAGTTCAATTATTTCTATAAAATAAAACACCATCGTGCTCTAAAAAGGTATAAGTGAAGCACTAGACCAAAATTGCCCAGCTCAAAAGATATAAGTGAAGCACATAGAGTATTCTAATAAATTCACGACTCATGTGTGTCCCTCTCAAAATATGTGTGAAGGAAGGGTAATTCTGGAAAAATAAAAATCATGGACTCATATTATACAAGACGCTTGAAGCAAAACACATATCATGTGGTGAATGAAAATATAGCCTCAAGTAAATTTACCGATGGATTGAAGATGAAAGAGGGGATGCCTTCCGGGGAATCACAAAGCTTAGGCTCTTTGGTATCCTTGAATATTCCTTGGGGTGCCTTGGGCATCCCCAAGTTTAGGCTCTTGCCACTCCTTATTCCATAGTCCATCACATCTTTACCCAAAACTTGAAAACTTCACAACACAAAACTCAACAGAAAACTTGTGAGATCCGTTAGTATAAGAAAAATAAATCACCACTTTTGGTACTATTGTGAACTCATTCTTTATTTATATTAGTGTAATATTTACTGTATTCCAAATTCTCCATGGTTCATACCCCCCTATACAACCCATAGATACTTTAAAATAAGCAAACAACACAAAGAAAACAGAATCTGTCAAAAACAGAACAGTTTGTAGCAGTGTGTAAACTTCGAATACTTTTGCAACTCCAAAAATTATGAAAAATTATGAAAATATGGGAAATTTTAATATCAATCTTGTGGAAAAATTTCAGACTCATTCGTCTCTCTGGTGAACTTATAAAATTCATGTATTGAGCGCAAAAGTTTTTGTTTTTCAGTAAGATCAAATCAACAATCACCGTGACCATCCCAAAGGTCTTACTTGGCTCAAACACTAATTAATACACCAAAAAAAATTACTACATAGTTAATAATGTGTAAATCACTCAATAATATAAAAAACATAAAAATAAAATTGGGCTGCCTCCCAACAAGCGCTATTTTTTAACGCCCCTAGCTAGGCATAACGCAATAGATCTAGGTATTGTCATCTTTGGTATGAAATCCATAAGTAGATCTCATAATAGATTCATAAGGTAATTTTATTTTCATTCTAGGAAGGTGTTCCATGCCTTTCCTTAACGGAAATTGGAATCTAATGTTTACTTCTTTCATATCAATAATTGCACCGATCGTTCTAAGGAAGGATCTACTAAGAATAATAGGACATGTAGGATTGCAATCTATATCAAGAACAATGAAATCTATAGGCACATAATTCCTATTTGCAATAGTAAGAACATCATTAATCCTTCCCATAGGTTTCTTAATAGTGGAATCTGCTAGATGCAGATTTAAAGAGCAATCATCAAGTTCATGGAAACCTAGCACATCACATAAAGTTTTCGGAATCGTGGAAACACTAGCACCCAAATCACACAAAGCATGGAACTCATAATATTTAATTTTAATATTAGTAGTAGGTTCCCACTCATCATAAAGCTTTCTAGGTATAGAAACTTCCAACTCAAGGTTTTCTTCAAAAGATTTCATCATAGCTTCAACGATATGTTTACTAAAAGCCTTATTTTGATTATAAGGATGCGGACAATTCAACATGGATTGCAACAAGAAAATACAATCAATCAAAGAACAACTAACATAATTAAAGTCCTTGAAATCCAAAATAGTGGGTTCATTGCTATTTAAAGTTTTGACCTCTTCAATCCCACTTTTATCAATTTTAGCATTAAGATCTATAAACTCCGAATCATTAGGACGAATTTCACCTAAAGTTGACTTATATCCAGTCCCATCTTTATCAAGATTTATATTGGAAAACAAAGATTCAATAGGACTCACATCAATCACTTTAAGATCGTCATCATTATTTAAAGATTCTGGCTTCGCGGTAATTTTATTGACTAAGGTAGCTTGTTTATCAGAAATTTGGCCTACTAAAATTTCAAGATGAACAAACTAAGATTTCAAACCATAAAACTCCTTAGACATATCATCAAGTTCTTTATTCATGTATTCCATCATAGCCTTTTGTTCTTTAAGCTCGTTTCTAAAGAAACTATTATGGTGAAATTGGAGCGTGATACGTCTCCAATGTATCTATAATTTTTGATCATGTCATGCTATTATATTATCTGTTTTAGATGTTTTATATGCATTAATATGTTGTTTCATATTATTTTTGGGACTAACCTATTAATCTAGAGCCTAGTGCCAGTTTCTGTTTTTTCCTTGTTTTTGAGTTCTACAGATATGGAATATTAAATGGAGTCCAAACGAAATAAAACCTTCGGAAGGAATTTTTCTAGAAGGAAACAAATCAACCAGGCTTGGAGTGCACGCGAGGGCACCTGCCAGGGAGTCACAAGCCTGGTAGGCGCCCCCCGGCCGCGCCTAGCAGGCATGCCATCTCCCGGTAGGCCTTCTAACCCTATTCTTCGTCCTATAAATACCCAAATATTACCCTAACATCAAAAGGAGCCATGCAAATACTTTTCTGTCGCCAGAAGCCTCCGTTCCTCAGAGATCCAATCTTGGAGCCTTTCCCGGTAATCTGCGGGAGGGGGTTTCGATCACGGAGGGCATCTACATCAACTCCATTCCCCTTAGATGATGCATGAGTAGTCCACCATAGACCTACGGGTCTATAGCTAGTAGATAGATGGCTTCTTATCTCTCTTTGATCTTCAATACCATGTTCTTCATGATCTTCATGGGGATCTATCTGATGCAATCCTATTTTGTGATGTGTTTGTCAAGATCCGATGAATTGTGAGTTTATGTTAAGATTATCCATGAATCTTATTTGAATCTTCTCTGAATTCTAATATGCATGATTAATATCCTTGTAAGTCTCTTCGAGTTATTGGTTTGGTTTGGCCAACTAGATTGGTAATTCTTGCAATGGGAGAAGTGCTTGGTTTTGGGTTCAATCTTGCAGTGCCCTCACCCAGTGACATAGTAGGGGTAGCGAGGCATGTATTTTATTATTGACATCAAGGGTAACAAGATGGGGTTTTCATCATATTACTTGAGTTTATCCCTCTACATCATGTCATCTTTCTTAATGTGTTACTCTGTTCTTCATGAACATAATACTCTAGATGCAGGCAGGAGTCGGTCGATGTGTGGAGTAATATTAGTAGATGCATAATCGTTTCAGTCTACTTGATACGGACGTGATGCCTATATGCATGATCATTGCCTTGGATAACTACATGATTATTCGCTTTTCTATCAATTGCTTGACAGTAATTTGTTTACCCACCATGATATTTCCATTCAAGAGAGAAGCCTCTAGTGAAATCTATGGCCCCCGGGTCTACTTTTCATAATATATTTTCAGATCTATAAACCAAAAATACCAAAAATACTTTGCTGCAATTTATTTATCTTTAACTTTCCGTTCTCGTTTACATCTATCTCTATCGGATCTAATCCTTGCAAATAATCATGAAGGGTTTGACAAACCCTGTATAGCATTCGGTGCAAGAGTTTGATTGTTTGTGTAGGTGCATCCATTGGTGACTTGCTTGTTCCTCCTACTGGATTGATACCTTGGTTCTCAACAACTGAGGTTGTCATGGTTTCGTCACAGCAGATGCCATAGGTAGGCTTATCGAGAGGGGCCGAAGGATGCCGGCGGGCTCCGGGAGCGGGATTAGGCACAAGCGGTGGCTGACACACATGTATCCAGGTTCGGGGCCCTCCGTGGGAGGTAATACCCCTAGTCCTGCTCGGTCTAGTTGAGACAATGGTCGGGTTACAATGATGCTCCTTGAGCTGTATGGATCGAGGAGGAAGAAGGAGCTAGCCTGCTCTTCAACCTCTCTATGTGCGTATGTGTGGAGTGGATGTGGAGCAGCCGATTGATCGTCCCCTGCATGGGGGTGGCCCGGGGGGTTTTATAGGCCAACCCCCCGGAATACAATACAAATAGAAGGTCAAAGAGGGCCCCAGCCGGCAACCTCTCCGGGCGTCTGCGGGGGCCCGGCCGTGGGGTCTTGTCGCCGGTAGGTCCCGCCGGCTGAAGGGTCCCGTCAGGCACCGGCGAGACCCGCGAGGCGGGTCCCACTGCCGGTCACATCGCGGCACGGGCCGCCCCTTGCGGCGTCGTCTTGCGGCGGCCGGCCAGGGTCAGTGGTATGGCCGACCATCTTGTAGCCATGCCGGGGCAGGTAACATAGTGGTTGGGGGCGTGTCGGCACTGTTGGAAGCCCGGTCACCATCCGCCAGGGTCAGAGGCCCTGACGTCTTCGCTATGGCCATACTGGCGCTGACCCCCGATGGGATGGGGGCCACTGTTGCCGTGCTCGCCCTGAAAAAAGTATCCAATGTGCAGCCGGTTGGGGGGCAGGCTGCATCGCCCCCCAGCCAGCCGATACGTCGTAACTGGCGGGGCACGGCCAGCGGATCGCTTCCGGCAAGGCGTAGCCAGACCGCAAGGGGAGGCGGCCCACCCTTTGGTTGCGACAGGAGGCTGGGGAAAGGGGGCGCTTGAGGCTACCTCGGGGTCATCCCCTCATCAGTACTCCCCGAAGCCGGGGAGGACCCGCCGACGAGCCGCGGCGGTCCTCGCCGGCTTGAAGATCGTCCTTGTGCCGCGGGCTGCCTTGAGAATCGAGCGAAGCCGGCAAGTGATGGACGGTTCCACAGCCTGCCGACGCTTCGCGCGCCGCCTCGGGTCCCTCGCTGGGTTGAGGCGACGCGCCATGCAGCGGAAAACACCGGGCAGCGGGGCGGGGCCCTCCGCGACCGCAGCCTCGGCCCGTGCGTAGGGATCCTTTACGGCGCGGGGCGGACGGTTGGCGTTCCCGAGCGCCACGATGTCCGCCCTGCACGCCGCGGGAATCGTGGGGGTCGTGCGCAATGAATCTGCCCCCCCCCCCGATCGTCGCTTAGGGTTTAAATGTCGAGAGGGGGGAGGCAAAACGGCCCGTTCGCTCCCCCTCCTGCCGACGCATCGCCTTCGTCGCCTCCCTCCCTGCGCCACGAGAGAGAAAGAAAGAGAGAGACCAAAGCACGAGGGCAGGCCGCGCCGCCGCCCGCCTCCGAAGAGAGCCCGGACCGTAGCTGAGCACCCGCGCCCGTCGTCGCGAACGCTCGCCCCCTCGGCAACCATGGCGGGCAAGGGCGCCTGGGACGGCAGCGACATGGACGAGACATTATCGAGCACCTCCGCGACCACCACAAGCTTCCGGCAGAGGATTACTTGGTGGCACGCCCAGTCGGGCCGGAGAACTCCCCGGCTCCGCGGGAGGGCGAAGTGGTTGTCTTCGCCGACCACTTCCTCCGCAGGCTCGGGCTGCCGGCGAGCGCCTTGTTCCGCCGCTTCCTGATGCGGTTCGGCCTGCAGCCGCACCACCTCGCCCCCAATGCCGTCCTGCAACTGGCGGCGTTCGTCACCCTTTGCGAGGGATACTTGGGGGTGGCGCCAAGGCTTGACCTCTGGTGCTGGCTCTTCTTCCTCAAAAGGCAAAAGGCAAAAGACCCGTCGACAAAGCAGATGGTGATGACTACCTGCGAAGGCACCCTGATAGACATCCGTAAGGGGACCGGCTTCCAGAAGCTCCCGCTGCACGAGTCGGTGAAGCGATGGCAGCGGGGATTCTTCTACGTGAAATATGCGAAGCCGAAGGACGACTACATCAACCTCCCCAACTTCGTCAACCATCCGCCGACCGTGATGCTAAACTGGCGAGCGACCGCGTCTCCGGTGTCCGAGACGGCAGACCGGCTCTGCGAGCGCCTGCTCGCGATGACTGGGTCGGAGGGGCTGAAGGCCAAAGTCCTGCTGGCCACGATGGTGGCGCACCGGGTGCAGCCGCTGCAGAGCAGGCCGCACCTCATCTGCCAGATGGGGGGACGGCATGACCCCTGTCGGCTCTCCACCAAGGAGATGAAGCCGGCCTATGTGGCGAGGAGGGTGAACGCCATCTCGACGGCGAAGATGACGGAAGGCGAATGGCAATGGGGGAAAACCCTGTATAGCCGGAGTCGCCCGGCACCGCGGGTAAGTGACAAGCCGGCTCCTTCCCTCCATCTTCTTTTTAGAGGCAGTACCTCTCTCCCCCTTTAGTCTGACAGCGCGCCGCTCGGCCCGCCCGCAGCTCTCCCCGTTGCTGCAGAACTACGAGGAGCCGGCCCCCGACACGGCGGAGTTCGACCCCGAGGAGGTCAAGGACGTCGACGACGTGGAGCCGGTCGACTCCAAGCGAGCCGGACCGTCTGGTGCCGGCGACGCGGAGATGGAGATGGCGGGGGCCGAAGAAGCCGAGTCGACGGGAGAGTCTTCTCCACACACGCGCGTTGCTGAGGCTCTGGAGGAGCCCGATGCTTCGAAGGACGACGTCATGGCGCCGCGGAGGCGCCAACCTCGAGCCGCCGGTGGCTCCATCCGGGGAGGCCCGATCGCTGGCGACAAGGGGAAGGGGTCGGCTGCCCCCAAGCCGGTGCCCAATCATGCGGCGACCGCGTAGCCGGGCGGTAGTCACGGAGGCGGAGGCAAGAAGCAGAAGGTCGCCCAGACGGGACCCATGAGGAGGGCAATCCCCGTCGTCACTGGGTAAGTCCATCTTCTCCTCCACCTTGGTCCATCTTGCCTTCCCCCCAGTCTCTCACTTCTTCGTGACCAGGGAGGCGCGCGCCCTGGGGAGGACCCTGGGTGGCGGGACGGAGAGGGCGACGCCGCCAATGGCTGCCGACGAGAGGGAGCGCCAGGCGTGGCTCGACTTCGAGGCGGCCGAGCGGGAGCGGTGCATCCAGGAGCTCCGCCCCTAGGAGGAAGCGGCGAATAGGCGAAGGGGAGCCAGTGGGGGGTCCGCTGGCGGAGCGTGGGAGTCGTTCCCCCTCCTCCAAGGAACCGGTGGGGAGTCCGCGGGCGGAGCATGGGAGCATTTCCCCCGCGGCCGGGAGAAAAGGTCGAAGGGCCACCATGGCTCTAGGCGAAGGGCGGAGGCGAGCGCGGAGGTTGTGGAGGACGAGGCGACAATGGGCCGCGACGCCGCCCAGTCGGTTGCGGGCGACGTGCCGCCGGGGCCTGACGTATCGGCCCCGGAGGCGCCTGCTCCGGAGGCGCCGGCACCAAAGGCGAGTCAGCCCGGGGCAGCCGGAGATGGAGTGCCGGAGGTGGGACCCATGGTGGCCGAGAAAATAGTTGCCGCAAGTGCGTCGACGGTGGCCCCCGGCGCGGCAGCGATAGGAGGGGCCGGTCCCATCGAGGTCTCCAACAAGAGAGGACCCACAGACGGAGGCCGACCGCAGCAGACCCGGGCAGCGGCCAGGAGCCTGGCCCCCGGTGGACCGTCGAGCGCCCTCGGGGCGGCGGTGGCCGCCGCTGTCGAAGCGTTTGCCGCGTGCCACGCCTAGGCGACGCAAGACGCTCGGGCTGCCAACTACCGGCTGGTGAGCTTGGAGCAGGCGGTCGCGGTGAGTTTGTTCTTTCCTTCTTCTCTTTACTTGCATTTTTCCGTCTTTTCCAGTGGGGACGTGCCAGCGCACCCACTAGGTGTAGCCCCCGAGGCTCGAGCTGGCTGGGGCGTAGGCAGGTCGAGCCTAAAGCTTTTACTGTCTGCAGGCAGCGCATGACCGCCGGGTGGCTGCGTACAACACCCTGCTGGGGTTATACCGGGGAGCTGAGAACTGGCTCGCCGTCGTGTCCGCGGACCTGCGAGGTACGTTGCCCTTGCGATCTTAGCATCTTGCGATCTTCCAGTGGGAGCACGCAAGCGCACCCACTGGGTGTAGCCCCCGGGAATCAGGCCGGCTGCCCCGGAGGCGGGCTGAATCCTTTCTGACTCTCATGGCTTCTCATGCAGCTACCCATGCCGGGACGGTCTGCCTCCGGCGCCAGGTGGTGCGCCTTTACGAGGAGCGTGAATTCTTGACGACGGAGCGTGACCGGCTCCGTGGGGAGGCGGACCAGGTGAAGGCGGAGCAGGAGGGCCGCGAGGTGGCCCACCGCCAAGCGTTGGCGGACCAAGAGGCCGCCCTTCTTCGGGAGGCAGAGGGGCGGGAGAAGGCGCTTCGCGAGAAGCTGGAGGCCAAGGACGCCGCCCTAGCCAAGGCTGCCGAGGACGCGTAGGCGGCCCAAGATGAACACGAGCACTGGTGCCAGGAGTGGTCAGCCAGGGAGGTGCGGCTACAGGAGCAAGGGCACGAGGTGGACCGGATGCTGCATAGTAAGTTTTCATTGCCTTGTTCTTCTCGCGCCTTCTGGGTTTTCTAGCCAGCCTCCTCGCTCAACCCTCGTCTTCTTCTTAGGCCTTTTCCCCGACACGCGGGAGGTTGCGGAGGCGGCCGTGGAGGCCGACCATGAGGCCCGGCGGGCGCAAGGAGAGGCCGTCGGGACGCTGGCCCCCTAGACCCTGGACGAGGTGGGGATCGCCGCTGAGGTGTGCCTGTCGGAGGTGGTCCGCGCCCTGAAGCGGCTCCAGGCGGCCGGCGTGATGCTAGTCCGCACGCTTTGGCCCGACGCGGCGGAGCCGGGCTCCATGAATCGGCTGTCAAGGTGGCTGGAGTTTGGGACAGCACGGGTGAACGCTTGGAGGGCCTCCACAGCACGAGACGGCGCGGGCATGGCGCTCCGTATTGCCAAGTCGTGGTACCCAGAGCTGGACTTGGGTTTGCTCACGGCCCAGCGTGCCGGCGCCGACTCGGAGTTGGAGGCGGTGGCCGACGAGATGCTGGCGAGGGTGAGCTACCTTGCGTCCTTTACCGCGTGGGACGAGTATGTCCCGGAGCGCAGGGCGGATGGCGTGGTGGTCCCGGAGGACCAGTACGGGCTGGCCCTGGACGACCGGGAGGGGAGCGCCACCGAGACGGCCGATGAAGAGTCCGACACCAACGACTATGCCGAGTCCAAGCTGGCTCCGGCTACGGGGGCTTCTACCTCGGCCGCCCCGGAGGTGTCGGCCTTGGAGGCGCCAGCGCCGCTGGCTCCCGGGGCGTGAGCACCGCCGCTCCAGAGGCGTCACCACTGGAGGAGGGGCCGGCCTGAAGCTGCCGTATCTTAGGACTTTCTTTCCTGCGTTTTTGTTTTTAGACTAGAATTGCACCCACTAGGGGTGTATATGTAATGAACTTGTGGCCGTGGGCCTTCTATTTTTATGAATTATGCTATTTATCTTAAAAAGAATGTGCGTGCCGACTCTTCTTTCACTTTTTTCCTTTTGACTTGTGTTCGCGCGCCGGGAATCCTTCCGGCTTCCGCCCCGCCTGCCAGCCAGCCGGGAGCTGGTCTGGGACAGGGACGGGGCTTCACCCTTGGGGAAAAATAGCGGGCTCTTAAAGTCAACCGGCTAGGTCTGTCGAGCCGGCAGGGGCCGGTTACTAGGCTTAACATATCTCGACTGGGCTGGTCCGGCTGCCGCGCGCGTCGGCTGACCTTCGTGTGAGAAGTTCCTTCGTACCCCTTGGTCCCTTCAGCCGGACAGCCGGGAGCCGGTCTGTAGCTGTTTAGGGGAGGGATGGCGAAGGGTTGCTTGCTCACATTATTTGTCCGCCTCGGCGGGGAGTCGGGCGAGCCCCCGGGCCCGGGATCCGGACCCGGTTGACGTGCCTTAAATAACAGAACTTTGGAGGAATCGAGAAAAGGGCGTGCCCCCAGTGCCGGTTGGGGCCCCGTTGCATTCATAAGCCCAAAAGGGGAAGGATACATACGATGGTTTTCAGCAATAGAATGGACGTAGGAGCGCCGCGTTCCATGGGTACTCCATCTCCTTGCCGGAGGCGTCTCTCTTGCGCTTCTACGGCTTCTGGGCATCTATTAGATAGTACGCGTTTTTGTGCAGCGCCCAGCTGACGATGAACGGGCCCTCCCATGGGGAGGACAGCTTGTGTTGGCCGGCTGTTCGCTGGATCCGCCTGAGCACCTAGTCTCCTTCGCGGAAGGAGAGCGGCCGGATCCGCTTGCTGTGGTAATGCCGGAGCTTCTGCTGTTAGATGGCCACCCGGCTCAAGGCCAGCTCACGGGCCTCCTCGAGGAGGTCAACGCCGTCTTCCCTTGCCTCCATCGCATCCTTCTCGGTGTACAAGGTGACCCAAGGCGAATCGAACTCGATGTCGGTGGGGATGATCGCCTCGGACCCGTAAACGAGGAAGAACGGAGTGTAGCCGGTCGACCGGTTGGGCGTGGTCTGGAGGCTCCAAAGGACAGCCGGCAGCTCCTCAACCCAATAGTCGGCCGACCGGACCAGTGGTGTCACAAGCCAGGGCTTGATGCCGGATAGGAGCAGGCCGTTTGCCCTCTCAACCTGGCCGTTTGACTGCAGGTGGGCGACGGACGCCAGGTCGAGCCGATTGTTCCTCCTCGAGCAGAAACGCGCTAGCGCGCCCTTGCGAAGTTCGTGCCGTTGTCGGTGATGATGCTGTGGGGGACGCTGTAGCGTACCGTGATGTCCTCGATGAACCGGACGGTTGTGGGCCGTCCAGTTTCTTGATTGCCCGGGCCTCGATCCACTTGGTGAACTTGTCGACGGCGACAAGCAAATGTGTCATGCCGCCTTGTACGGTCTTGAAGGGTCCCACCATGTCTAGACCCCAGACGGCGAATGGCCACAAAAGGGGGATGGTCTGGAGGGCGCTAGCCGGAAGATGGCTCTGCGTGCTGAAGCGCTGGCAGCCCTCGCACTTGTCAACCAGCTCCTTGGCCGCCTCTAGAGCAGTCGGCCAGTAGAAGCCATGATGGAATGCTTTGGCCACCAGGGACCTGGAGGCGGCGTGATGCCCGCACTCGCCCTGATGGATGTCGAGGAGGATTTCTTGCCCTTTCTCCGTCTCGACGCAGTGTTTGAAGACGTCGGTGGTGCTGCGATGAACCAGCTCGTGGTTGATGATGCTGTAGGCCGGGGCCCGGTGCTGAATTTGCCTTGTAGTGGCCTCATCGGAGGGGAGCTCGCCGTGCTGGAGGAACGCTAGGATGGGTTGGGCCCATGAGGGAGCCGAGACAGGGGCCGACCCATCCCTCGGGACCGGCTCGCCAGTCCCCGGGACCGCTCGCCAGCCCCCGGGAGCAAGGCGGCGGCGGGAGCATTGTCCATCATCATGACGGTGACGAGGCCGGTGCCGGCGTGTGTAGACGCGGCCGGCTCAATTGCCTTGGCAGATGGTGTTAGGTTGGCGGCTGGTGGTGGCGGAACCGGCGGAGCTACCGCAGCCGGCGGGGCCGGTTGGGCAGCCGGTTCCACCGAGGTGCCGGCCACGTTTGCCGGTACGAAGATGGACTCCGATTCGAGAGAAGGCTTGATCGAAGGCTTCATCAGCCGCTCGAGGGAGACGCCGGCTGGGATGGCCTGCCAGGTGGAGCCGATCTTGGCCAGCGCGTCGGCCGCCTCGTTGTCCGCATGGGGGATGTGGTGGAACTCGCAGCCCTCGAAGGAGCCGGTGAGCTGCTGGACGAGGAAGCGATAGTTGGCCATGTCGGCGTCCCTGGCATCCCATTCGCCAGAGACCTATTGCACCACAAGGACGGAGTCGCCGAAGCAAATGATGCTTTGGATGCCGATCTCCTTGGCGAGTCGGAGGCCATGGACGAGGGCCTCGTATTCGGCCATGTTGTTGGAGCCGGCAAAGTGGATCTGGAGGGCGTAGCGGAGCTGGTGTCCTCTGGGGGACGACAAGACGATGCCGGCTCCCAGGCCGGCTCGCATCTTCGAGCCGTCGAAGTGCATGCACCAATGCGTGGAGTCGGGCGGAGGCGGCACGAACTGGGTTTCGGCCCTGTCGACGAGGAAGTCGGCCATTACCTGGGACTTGATGGCGATGCGTGGCTCGTACCGTATTTCTTAGTCGGCCAGGGCGATGGCCCATTTGGCGATCCGGCTAATGGCATCCCGGCCGGCCATGATTTCGCCCAGTGGCGTTGTACTCACGACGGTGATGACGTGCTCCTGGAAGTACTGCTTGAGCTTCTGGGCGGCGAAGTATACGCCGTAGCACATCTTCTGGTAGTGGGGTAGTTTTGCTTGGAGGTGGAGAGGACCTCGCTGAGGTAGTAGACGGGATGCTGCGCCTTGCCTTCCTCCGGTCGCTCCCCCACCAAGACGACGCTGACGACACGTGTGGTCGCCGCAATGTAGGCGAGCAACGGCTCCTTGTCGGCGGGCGCGACCAAGATGGGCGCGCTGGTGAGAGCCCGCTTGAAGCCGTGGAACGTTGCGTCCACCTTGTCGGACCAGTCGAATAGGGCCAGCTTCTTTGAGAGGTCTCGGCCCGGCTCGACCAGGGCCGACTTGCATAGGAGCCCGTAGAGGGGCAAGGCCTTCTCGCCTAGCCGGCTGATGAACTGGCTAAGGGAGGCGAGGCAGCCGGTGAACTTCTGGACGTCGCGGAGCCAGACCGGCTTGGGCATGCGCTCAATCGCTCGGATCTTCTCGGGATTAGCTTCAATGCCATGGGCGGACACGAAGAAACCCAGGAGCTGGCCGGCTGGGACGCCGAAGACACACTTCTCTAGGTTGAGCTTGATCTTGTATTCGTGCAAGTTGGCGAACGTCTCCCGGAGGTCGTCGAGGAGGCTGAAGTGCTTCTTGGATTTGACGACGATGCCGTCCATGTAGATGTGAACATTCCTGCCTATCTGAGGCAGGAGGCACTTCGGCATGCAGTGCTGGAAGGTAGCGCATGCATTCTTCAGGCCAAAGGACATGGTGATGTAGCAGTAGGCCCCGAAAGGGGTGATGAAGGAGGTCTTGAGCCGGTCGGCCAGGTCCAGCTTTATCTGGTGGTAGCTGGAGTAGGCGTCCAGGAAAGAAAGCAGATCGTAGCCGGCCATGGAGTCGATGACTTGGTCGATCCGCGGTAGGGCGAACGGGTCCTTGCGGCACGCCTTGTTCAGGCTTGTGTAGTCGATACACATGTGCCAGGTCTTGTTTTTCTTCAACACCAGGACTGGGTTGGCCAGCCAGTCCGGGTGGAATACCTCCATGATGAAGCCGGCTGCGAGCAGCCGGCGATCTCTTCTCCTGTAGTACGCCTCTTCTCCTCGGAGAAACGGCGCAGGGGTTGCTTGACCGGCTTTGCATCCGGCCGTACGTGTAGCTTGTGCTCGGCGAACTTCCTCGGAACACCCGACATGTCCTTGGGGGACCATGCAAAGATGTCCCGATTCTCACGGAGGAAGTCGACGAGCTTGCTTTCCTATTTGCTATCGAGGCGGGAGCCGATGGTCACGCACTGTGTGGGGTTGGCCGGATCGAGTGGCACCTGCCTGGTGTCCTTGGACGGCTAGAACGAGCCTTCACCGACCGACTGGGACGGAGGTGCCAGCACGGCCAGCTGGGCAGAGGCGAGGGCCACCAACCGGTCGAGCTGCCGCTTCTCCTCCGCTATTTCCAGGGCCTCGGCCAGCCAGCTGCCATCTCGCGTGCACGCCATTGACATCTGGTACTTTCCGGCGACGGCGATGATGCCCTTGGGACCCGGCATTTTGAGCTTGAGGTAGGCGTAGTGGGGGATCGCCATGAACTTGACGAGAGCAGGCCGGCCCAGCAATGCGTGGTAGGGACTGTCGAGGTCCACTACCTCGAACAAGATCGGCTCGCGGCGGAAATGACTGGTGTGGCCGAAGAGGACGTCGAGCTTGATCTTGCCGACGGGGGTGCAGGACTTTCCCGGCACGATGCCGTGGAAAATGGTCCGACTCGTTTTCAGGTCCTCCACCTTGAGCCCTAGCTTGAGCAGGGTGTCGAGGTAGAGGATGTTGATGTTGCTGCCTCCATCGATCAACACATGCGAGAAGCGGCACAAGCGTTTCTCGGAGGTGATGGTAGGATCGAGGACGAGGGCGTAGCTGTCGGGGTTCGGCATCACGGCCGTGTGGTCCGCCCGGCTCCAGGTGATCGGCATCTCGGACCAATGCATGAACTAGGGAGTCGCGGGCATGGTGGCATTCACCTCGCGATGGAGCCGACGCTGGGCGTGCTTGTCCGTCTCTTTGCTGGTGAAGACGACGTAGCAGTCGTCATGTTCGGGGAACCAGTCGTGGAGTCGGCCGTTGCCCCGAGCCGGGGCCAGGTCCGCTAGACCTGGACCGGGAGCCAGAGCCCGAGCCGGGGCTGGCGCCGGAGCGCAGGCTGGCTGCGCGGGGGGAGCCGGGAGGCCGTCCCCCCTGGCCATTCGCTGTGAGAAGCTGCACTGTCGGAGCATGTGCGTGGCCGGCTTGGCACCAGAGTGGTTTTTGCAGGGGAGGTCAAGCATTTGCTCGAAAGTTAGCTTGGGCTGCCAAGCGGCCTTGCCGGTGCGCTGGCGCTGACCGGAGGCCTGGCCAGCTGGCTGCTCCTCCTCGATGGAGGCGACCTGCCGGCTCCCATAGCGGGAGTCGGGCTGGTCGTTCTTGTGCTTGCCGTTCTGCTGCTGCCGGTTGTCGGCCGCCACCCGCGGCGCGGCGAGGGGCGTAACCGGCTTGGCCGGTGCCTTAGCCTTCATCCTCATCAAGGAATCGGCCGTGGCGTATTTGTCCGCTTTGGACATCAGGTCCGCCGGGGAGGTTTTGGCTGCACAAGAGCTTGTGCTTCAGGGGGGTGCCATCGCAGCAGCCTTCGATGAAGTACTGGATGGCCTATACCTCGTGTACTCCTTCGCAGGAGTTGCGGAGCTCGGTCCAGCGCGTGAGGTAGTCGCGGAGGCGCTCGTCCGGCCCCTGGACGCACATGGCCAGCTCGCGGGGCCGGCCAGGCCGTTTGTAGGTGCCAGTGAAGTTGCGGATGAAGGCCTCCTTGAAGTCCGTCCAGGTGTTGATGCTACCGGCAGCCAGACTGTTCAGCCAGGTGTGGGCCGAGCCGATCAGCATTAGGGGGGCGTAGCGGATGGCCACGCGCTTGTTCCCCCTAGCGATACCGACGGCGATGGTGTGTTCGATCAGCCAGTCCTCCGGCTTGGCGGCCCCGGTATACTTCGGGGTGTCGCGGGGAAGCGTGAAGCCGGGTGGAAAAGGCTCATTGCGGATCCACGGACCAAAACAGGCTGGACCAATCGAGCCCTCCTCCTCGAGGAGAGCCGACTGCACTAGCCGGTCAAGACGGAGCCGCGCGTCGTTGTCGCTGTGGGGGACGCGGGGCCCGAGCCGGACAGGGAGCTCGGGGAGGACGGTCGGCAGGATGGACCACGCGGGTTCCTGCCGCGGAGGCGGAGTATGCCCACGAGTGTGCCGGCTACCGCCAGCCGGCGCTTCGTCGCGGCAGTGGCTGCCAGCCGGGTTGTTGCTGCACCGTCTGTTCACAGCCGACTGTTTGTTTCCGCGCGAGGGGCACGCTGAGCGTTGCTTCCCCGGGCGTTCCATCCGGAGGGACAAGGGGTGCTGGAGTGCTGAGCCGGCCGGCGGTCAGCAGCCCTAGTGTCCTCGCCCTCGGGGCGGGAAAACTCGGAGACGGCCCCACCAGGGGTGAGGACGACCTATTGTGCGTTAGCGGTGTCGATGAGGTCCTTGATGTGTCGCTCGCGTCTGGCCCGCTCCTCGCCCTCCAAGGTTTCCAAATCCTCGTAGGCAACCTTGGCGGCACGTAGGTTGGCCGCGGGGGTGTCGTAGACGGGGAAGCGGCCGCCGAGGATTTCTGCAACCACGCGGCCGCGTTCTCGCATGGCACCACGCCGGCTAGGCTCGGGGCCAGCCGGGGTGAAACCGTACGTGGAGTTGTATTCCCGCTGCGCGGCCTCCATCCGGCGCCGCTCGGCAACGAGGGCACTGGCGTCTTCGAACAGCAGGTGACGGGCCACCTCCAGCTCGGCTCTGGCGGGGGCCGGGTCCGCCGTCGTAGCGATAGGAGTGCCCACACCCCAGAGGGTGGCGGCGAGTGGGTTGGAGGTGCCGGCGCGGGCGGTGGCTGCGCCGGCCTCGGCCGCCCGCACATGGCCCAAAGTGGTGGAGGAGACGGTGACCATCACTCCCACACGGGTGCGGGGACCGATGGCCTCGCCCATGGCGAGCGTGCCTACGGACGAGGGAGGATCGATGCAGTCGAACACCCAACTAGGGTACTTGTCGGCCTCCGGTTCTTTGACGAGGCTCAGCTCGCTGAACCGCCCAGCGAGCGCAGCGACGTTGAGCGCGAGGTCGCGGCCGAGGCACTCGTCAGAGATGCCAGCCGTGTTGCTCGCAAGGCCCGCCGGAGCAAGCCCCACGAGCACACGGTTCCGCCCAGACGCGAGGCGGTCGGGGGAGGTGGTGAAGTGTCCCGCCCGGAGCGTGACTCCGTCCGGTGCCTCGGACGGCCCCACGGTGGGTGCCAACTGTTGTGGTTTCGTCACGGCAGATGCCATAGGTAGGCTTATCGAGAGGGGACGAAGGACGCCGTCGGGCTCCGGGAGCGGGATTAGGCACAAGCGGTGGCTGACACACGATGTACCCAGGTTCGGGGCCCTCCGTGGGAGGTAATACCCCTAGTCCTGCTCGGTCAATGGCCGGGTTACAATGATGCTCCTTGAGCTATATGGATCGAGGAGGAAGAAGGAGCTAGCCTTCTCTTCCACCTCTCTATGTGCGTATGTGTGGAGTGGATGTGGAGCAGCCGATTGATCGTCCCCAACATGGGGGTGGCCCGGGGGGTTTTATAGGCCACCCCCCCGGAATACAATACAAATAGAAGGTTAAAGGGCCCCCCCAGCCGGTAGCCTCTCCGGCCGGCTGCGGGGGCCCGGCCATGGGGTCTTGTCGCCGGTAGGTCCCGCCGGCTGAAGGGTCCCGTCAGGCACCAGCGGGACCCGCGAGGCGGGTCCCGACACCGGTCACATCGTGGCACGGGCCGCCCCTTACAGCGTCGTCTTGCGGTGGACGGCCGAGGTCAGCGGTATGGCCGGCCACCCTGTAGCCATGCCGGGGCAGGTAACGGAGTGGTTGGGGGCGTGCCAGCACTATTGGAAGCCCGGTCACCATCCGCCAGGGTCAGAGACCCTGACGTCTTTGCTGTGGCCATACCGGCGCTGACCCCCGATGGGATAGGGGCCACTGTTGCCGCGCTCTCCCTAAAGACAGTATCCAATGCGCAGCCGGCTGGGGTGGCCAGGCGGTATCGCCCCCCAACCGGCCGATACGTCATAACCGGCGGGGCGCAGCCGGCAGATCGCTTCCGGCAGGGCATAGCCGGACCGCAGGGGGAGGCGGCCCGCCCTTTGGTTGCGACAGGAGGCTGGGGAAAGGGGGCGCTTGAGGCTACCCCGGGGTCATCCCCCCGTCAGAGGTAAATACTTATCTACTTTGCTGCATCACCCTTTCCTCTTCCAGGGAAAACCAACGCAAGTTCAAGAGGTAGCGAGAAGGATTTTAGGCGTCGTTGCCGGGGAAGATACACATCAAGCCTACCAAGTACCTATCACAAACTCATCTCTTGCATTTACATTATTTTCCATTTGCCTCTCGTTTTCCTCTCCCCCATTTCTAAAACGATTTTTTAAAAATACCAAAAAGATTTGCCTTTTTATTCGCCCTTCTTCCGTTCGCCTTTTCGTTGCTATGTTTGCTTGTGTTGCCATGTGCCTCCTCTTTGCTTGCATCTTTGCTTGCTAAAAATCTATTGATATGGCTCCTCATCCACTTGCTAATCTTTTCAAAGACCAAATTATGATGAACCAATTGCTAGTGAGTTGACTGCACTTGATGATCTCTACGAAGTTTTGTTTGAAATTCATGAATCTGAAAATTTTGATGAAGTGTTGAAAAAACAAATTTGTAAGGTGATTCATGATAGTTCCTTGAATGAAAAGCATGATTGACATGTTGTTAGTATGAATTCTTTTAATATCCATGATCCTAATGATATGCAGAAACACAATCTTGGGCATGCTATGCTTGATGAAGATGATATTTTTTGTTCCCCAAGTTTTGATGATGACACGTATGCTATAATTGATCATGAAAAGAATCCTTCATGTGATAGTTATATTTGTGAGATTCCTTCATGATTCTACTGAAAAATATTATGAGGGGGGACATATGCTTGTAGTAATTGCAATAATATCAAGTTTCCTCTCTATGTGCTCAAAGTTTTGAAGTTATGCTTGTTTTCCCTTCCTATGCTAGTTGATTCTTGCTCCCATAAATTGTTTGCTCACAAAATCCCTATGCATAGGAAGTTGGTTAGACAATAATGTTATTGCCATGATATTCATGATGCTCTCTTCATGTTTCAATTCTTTACCTTTATGCGAGCATCATTGAAATCATTATGCCTAGCTAGGGGCGTTAAACAATAGCGCTTGTTGGGAGGCAACCCAACTTTATTTTTGTGTTCTGTTTTTGCTTCTGTTTTTGAGTGTTTCCCACATTATTACTTCTATACTAATTGTGTTTTGGTGTTTTAATTAGTGTTTGAGCCAAGTAAGACCTTTGGGATGGTCTATGGTAGTTGTTGATTTGATCTTGCTGAAAAACATAAACTTTTGCACTCAGTCCAGGAATTTTCTAAACTTTTCAGTGCGTCGAATGATTCTGAAATTTCTACAAAATATTTGTATATAAATTTCCCAGGTTCGCCTAATTTTCAGAATTTTGTGACTTACAAAAGTATACGAAGTTTTCAGATTACTACAGATTGTTCTGTTTTCGACATATTCTGTTTTCTTTGAGTTGTTTACCTATATTGATGAATCTGTGGGTTGTATCATGGGGTATGAACCATGGAGAAGTTAGAATACAGTAGTTATAACACCAATATAAATAAAGAATGAGTTCACAACAGTACCTAAAGTGGTGATTTATTTTCTTATACTAACGGATCTCACGAGTTTTCTGTTAAGTTTTGTGTTGTGAAGTTTTCAAGTTTTGGGTAAAGATTTGATGGACTATGGAATAAGTAGTGGCAAGAGACTAAGATTGGGGATGCCCAAGGCCGCCCAAGTCATATTCAAGGATGAAAAAGAGCCTAAGCTTGGGGATGCCCCGGAAGGCATCCCCTCTTTCGTCTTCAATCCATCGGTAAATTTACTTGAGGCTATATTTTTATTCACCACATGATATGTGTTTTGCTTGGAGCGTCTTGTATCATATGAGTCCTTGCTTATTAGTTTTCCACAATCATCCTTGATGCACACATATTTTGAGAGAGACACGCTGAATCGTGAATTTTTTAGAATACTCTATGTGCTTCAGTTATATCTTTTGAGTTGGGAAATTTTGCTCTATGTGCTTCACTTATATTTTTTAGAGCACGGTGGTGTTTGCATTTTGTAGAAATAGTTGAACTCTCATACCTCACTTATATTATTTTGAGAGCCTCTAAACAGCATGGTAATTGGTCTAGGTTATGAATTTAGTCCTAATATGATAGGCATCCAAGAGGGAGATAATAAAAACTTCCATATTAAGTGCATTGAGTATTTATGAGAAGTTTGATTACTTGCATAAAGTTTTGAGATATAAAGATGGTAATGTTAAGAGTCATGTTAGGAAGTAATTGTGTTTTGGTAAAAATACTTGTGTAAAGGTTTGTGATTCCCGTAGCATGCACGTATGGTGAACCATTATGTAAGGAAGGCAGAGCATGATTTGTTTATAGATTGTCGACCTTTGTGTGAGGGTCGGGAGCGCATGATGGTTAACTCCTACCAATCTCTCCCCTAGGAGCATGCATTTAATACTTTGCTTCAGTTACTAATAGACTTTTCAATAAGTATGTGAGTTCTTTATGACTAATGTTGAGTCCATGGAATATACACACTCTCACCCTTCCACCTTTGCTAGCCTCTCTAGTACCGCGCAACTTTCGCCGGTACAACAAACACCTTCCTCAAAACAGCCACCATATACCTTGCTCAAAACAGACACCATATATCTTTCCTCAAAACAGCCACCATACCTACCTATTATGGCATTTCCATAACCATTCTGAGATATATTACCATGCAACTTCCACCGTTTCCTTTTATGACTTGCACCATCACTTCCATATTGCATATACAGTTATATTTTGTCATAGGTATCAAGTTGTAATTTTCTTTTGAGTTGTAAGTAAATAAAAGTGTGATGATTATCACTATTAGAGCATGTCCCATGTGAGGAAAGGATGATGGAAGCTATGATTCCCTCACAAGTGGGGATGAGATTCCAGACTTTATGAAAAAAAAGAGGCCAACGAAGCCCAAATAAAAATAAATAAAAGAGGCCTTAGATGCCCATGAAAAAAATGATAGGAAAGAGAGAAGGGACATTGCTACTATCTTTTTCCACACTTGTGCTTCAAAGTAGAACCATGATCTTCATGATAGAGAGTCTCCTATTTGTTGGGGAACGTTACATGGGAAACAAAAAAAATCCTACGCTTCACAAAGATCAATCTAGGAGATGAGCATCTATGAGAGGAGAGATGGGATCTACGTACCCTTGTAGATTGCTAAGCGGAAGCGTTAAAGAATGCGGTTGATGTACTGGTATGTCTCCACGATCCAAATCGCAAGCCGTCCAACGAACTCCCGATCAAGTGCTGAACGGACGGCACTTCCGCGTTCAGCACACGTGTAGCTCGATGAAGGTCACCGCCTTCTTGATCCAGCAAAAGGGAGTGGAGAGGTAGATGGGTTCGCCGGCAGCACGACGGCGTGACGGCGGTGGTGGTGGAGCTGATTCGGCAAAGCTTCGCTAAGCGTCGCCGAATCGATCTAGAGGAGAGGCTATCGGAGAGGGAGGAAGGGTTGCGACATGACTTAGGGTGCAGCTGCCCTCCCCCTCTCACAAATATATAGGGGAAGAGGAGGAGGCTGGCCGCCATAGGGTTTCCCCAAGGGTTTGGTGCGGTGGCCAAGGAGGTGGGGCGGCGGCCAGGGTGGCTTGGCCACTGAGTTTGGTGGCTATCCCACCCTTTTGGCCCAGACCAAGCCTCTAGCCGCATGGGACTTGAGGTGGGATGTGCGTCCAGCCCACCAAGGGCTGGCTCGCACCCTCCCACAGCCCATGTGGCCCTTTGGAGTAGAAGTGCCCACCCGATGGACCACCAGGAACACTTCCGGCACACCGTCACACCACTTGCAGGTCACGGAACTTTTTCGGAACTCAAACACCAACTTGCCATATATGAATCTTTACCTCCGGACCATTCCGGAACTCCTCGTGACGTCTAGGATCTCATCCAGGACTCCGAACAACCTTCGGTCACCAATACACATAACTCATCTATACCGAAACATCACCGAACCTTAAGTGTGCAGACCCTGCGGGTTCGAGAACCATGTGGACATGACCGAGACACCTCTACAGTCAATAATCAATATCAGGACCTGGATACTAATATTGGTTCCTACATGTTCTATGAAGATCTTTATGGGTCGAACCTCTATGTCAAGGATTCAGACAATCCCGTATGGTGTTCCCTTTGTTCTTCTCTATGTTACTTGCCCGAGATTCGATCGTCAGTATCTTTATACCTAGTTCAATCTCGTTACTGGAAAGTCTCTTTACTCGTTCCGTAATACAAGATCCCGTGACTAACACTTAGTCACATTGCTTGCAAGGCTTGTTGTGATGTTGTATTACCGAGTGGGCCCCGATACCTCGCCGTCACACAGAGTAACAAATCCCAGTATTGATCCATGCCAACTCAACAGACACCCTCATAGATACCTATAGAGCACCTTTATAGTCACCCAGTTACATTGCGACGTTTGATACACACAAGGCACTCCTCCGGTGTTAGTGAGTTACATGATCTCATGGTCATAGGAACATATACTTGACATGCAGAAAACAGTAGCAATAAACTGACATGATCATATGATATGTTCAAAGTTTGGGTCTTGTCCATCACATCATTCTCCTAATGATGTGATCTCGATATCAAATAACATCTCATGTCCATGGCCAGGAAACCTTAACCATCTTTGATCAACGAGCTAGCTGCTAGAGGCACACTAGGGACACAATGTTTGTCTATATGCCCACACATGTATTTAGTTTCCAATCAACACAATTATAGCATGGACAATAAAAGATTATTATGAAAAAGGAAATATAATAATAAACACTTTATTTATTGCCTCTAGGGCATATTTCCAACAGTCTCCCACTTGCACTAAAGTCAATAATCTAGTTCACATCACCATGTGATTTAAATTGTAATGAATCGAACACCCATGCAGTTCTGGTGTTGATCATGTTTAGCCCTTGGAAGAGGTTTAGTCAATTGGTCTGCAACATTCAGATCCGTGTGCACTTTGCAAATATTTATGTCCTTCTCCTCGACATAATCGTGGATGGAATTGAAGCGTCGCTTATGTGGCTGGTCCTCTTGAGAAACCTTGGTTCCTTGGCCAGAGCAATGGCACCCGTGTTGTCACAGAACAGAGTCATTGGATTCAGTGCACTGGGTACTACTCCAAGATCTGTCATGAACTTCTTCATCCAGACACCTTCCTTCGCTACCTCCGAGGCTGCGGTGTACTCCGCTTCGCATGTATAATCGGCTACCACGCTTTGCTTGGAACTGCACCAGCTTACCGCTCCCCCATTGAGAATAAATATGTATCCGGTTTGCGACTTAGAGTCACCCGGATCAATGTCAAAGCTTGCATCAACATAACCCTTTACGACGAGCTCTTGATCACCTCCATAAACGAGAAACATGTCCTTGGTCCATTTCAGGTACTTAAGGATATTCTTGACCATAGTCCAGTGGTCCATTCCAGGATCACTTTGAAACCTTCCGGCCATACTTAGGGCAAGGCTGACATTGGGTCTTGTGCACAGCATCGCATACATGATAGAGCCTATGGTTGAAGCATAAAGGATGACACTCATCTTCTCTCTATCTTCTACAGTCACTGGGCATTGAGTTTTGCTCAACTTCACACCTTGTAACACAGGCAAGAACCCCTTCTTGGACTGATCCGTTTTGAACTTCTTCAAAACTTTATCAAGGTATGTGCTTTGTGAAAGTGCTATCAAGCGTATTGATCTATCTCTATAGATCTTAGTGCCTAATATGAAAGCAAATTCTCCTAGGTCCTTCATTGAAAAACTCTTGTTCAAATATTCCTTCATGCTTCGCAGCATTTCTATGTTGTTTCCAATCAGCAATATGTCGTCCACATATAATATTAGAAACGCTACAGAGCTCCACTCACTTTCTTGTAAATACAAGATTCTCCGTAAACTTGTATAAACCCAAACACTTTGATTACCTCATCAAAACACTTATTCCAACTCCGAGATGCTTGCACCAGTCCATAAATAGATCGCCAGAGTTTGCAAACTTTGTCAGCATTCTCTGGATCGACAAAACCTTTCGGTTGCATCATATACAACTCTTCCTCAAGGAAACCGTCAAGGAACGCTGTTTTGACATCCATCTGCCAAATTTAATAGTCGAAATATGCAGCTATTGCTAACATGATTCTGACGGACTTAAGCATCACTACGGGTGAGAAGGTCTCGTCATAGTCAACTCCTTGAACTTGTGAAAAACCCTTTGCCACAAGTCGAGCTTTATAGACGGTGACATTACCGGCCGCATCCATCTTCTTCTTAAAGATCCATTTATTCTGAATGGCCTTTCGCCCTTCAGGTAATACGTCCAAAGTCCATACTTTGTTTTCATACATGGATCCCATCTCGGATTTCATGGCCTCTAACCAATTCTCAAAATCCGGGCCCATCATCGCTTCTCCATAGCTCGTAGGTTCATTGTTGTCCAACAACATGACCTCCAACACAGGGTTGCCGTACCACTCAGGAGCAGTACGCGCCCTTGTCGACCTACGAGGTTCAATAGCAACTTGATCCAAAGTTTCATGATCATCATCATTAACTTCCTCTTCAACCGTTGTTGGCTCCACAGAAACATCTTTCTGTGTTGCGCTACTCTCTGGTTGAAGTGAAGGTTCAATAACCTCATCAAGTTCTACCTTCCTCCACTCAATTCTTTCGGGAGAAACTCTTTCTCAAGAAATGTTCTGTTCTTAGTGACAAACACTTTGCCTTCGGATCTGAGATAGAAGGTATACCCAACTGTCTCTTTTGGGTATCCTATGAAGACGCATTTCTTCGCTTTGGGTTCCAGCTTTTCAGGATGAAGCTTTTTGACATAAGCATCACATCCCCAAACTTTAAGAATGACAAGTTTGGCTTCTTGCCAAACCATAGTTCATATGGCATTGACTCAACGGATTTCGATGGTGCCCTATTTAAAGTGAATACAGTTGTCTCTAATGCATAACCCCAAATCGGTAGTGGCAAATCGGCAAGAGACATCATAGAACGCACCATATCTAATAAGGTTCGATTACGACATTCGGACACACCATTACGCCGTGGTGTTCCAGGCGGTGTCAATTGTGAAACGATTCCACACTGTCTTAAGTGACTGCCAAACTCATAACTTAGATATTCTCCTCCTCGATCAGATCGCTGGAATTTAATCTTCTTGTTACGATGATTCTCAACTTCACTCTGAAATTGCTTGAACTTTTCAAACGATTCAGACTTATGTTTCATTAAATAAATATACCCATGTCTACTTAAGTCATCATTGAAGGTGAGAAAATAACGATATCCACCGTGCGCCTCAATGTTCATCGAACCACACACATCAGTATGTATGATTTCCAACAAATCACTCGCCCGTTCCATTGTTCCAGAGAATGGCGTTTTAGTCATCTTGCCCATGAGGCATGGTTCACATGTGTCAAGTGATTCAAAATCAAGTGACTCCAAAAGCCCATCAGCATGGAGCTTCCTCATGCGTTTTACACCAATATGACCCAACCGATAGTGCCACAAGAAAGTGGTACTATCATTATCAACTCTACATCTTTTGGCATCAATGCTATGAACATGTGTATCATCATTATCGAGATTCAATACGAATAAACCCCTCACATTGGGTGCATGACCATAAAAGATATTACTCATATAAATAGAACAACCATTATTCTCTGATTTAAATGAGTAATCGTCTCGCAATAAACAAGATCCAAATATAATGTTCATGCTTAACGCAGGCACTAAATAACAATTATTCAGGTTCATCAGGTAGTCGAAGAGCAAGCGTGCCGACGGCGATCACATCAACCTTGGAACCATTTCCCAAGCGCATCGTCACTTTATCCTTAGCCAGTCTCCGTCTATTCCGTAGGTCCTGCTTTGAGTTGCAAATGTGAGCAACCGAACCGGTATCAAATACCCATGCACTACAATGAGAGCTAGTAAGGTACACATCCATAAGATGTATATCATATATACCTTGTTTGGTGTTGGCCGCCTTCTTGTCGGCCAAGTACGTGGGCAGTTCCGCTTCCAGTGACCAGTTCCCTTGCAATGAAAGCACCCAGTTTCTGGCTTGGGTCCAGCCTTGGGTTTCTTCAAGGGAGGGGCAACTGGTTTGCCACCCTTCTTGGGGTTACCCTTCTTGCCCTTGCCATACTTCTTGAAACTAGTGGTTTTATTGATCATCAACACTTGATGTTCTTTCTGGATTTTAGACTCAATGACTTTCAGCATCGCAAACAGCTCGGTGACTGACTTGTTCAACCCATGCATGTTATAGTTCAACATGAAGCTCTTTTAGCTAGGTGGCAATGATTGAAGAACTCTGTCAGTGATCGCCTCCGGCGGAAGGGGCATCCCTAACTCCGCCAGATGGGTCGAATACCCAGACATTCTGAGTATATGTTCACTGATAGACCTGTTCTCCTCCATCTTGCAAGCATAGAACTTATCGGAGGTCTCATACCTCTCGATCCGGGCATTCTTCTTAAAGAGAAACTCCAACACTTGGAACATCTCATATGCTCCATGATATTCAAAACGTCTTTGAAGTCCCGGTTCTAAGCCATACAACATTGCACATTGAACTATTGAGTAATCTCCAGAATGTGCCTCCCAAGCGTTCTTAACGTCTTCGGATGACACGGGAGCGGGTGGGTCACCAGGCGGTGCATCAAGGACATAAGCCTTCTGGGAAGCCGTGAGGATAATTCTTAGATTACGGGCCCAATCAACAAAGTTACTTCCATCATCTCTCAACTTAGCTTTCTCTAGGAATGCATTAAAATTCAGGGGTGCTACCGCGCGAGCCATTGATCTACAACATAAATAAGCAAAGGTTATTAAGACTATTGTTCAAGATAATGAGTTTAGTTAATCAAATTACTAAATCTCCCACTCAAATTGACATCCCTCGGGTCATCTGAGTGACACATGATCCGTATTCACCAACTCAAGTCCGATCATCATGTGAGTTAAGGTGGTTTCAATGGTGAACATCATCATGTTGATCATATCTACTATATAACTCATGCTCGACCTTTTGGTCTCTTGTGTTCCGAGGCCATGTCTGTACATGCTAGGCTCATCAAGTTTAATCTGAGTGTTCTGCATGTGCAACACTGGCTTAAACCCGTTGTATGCGAACGTAGAGTCTATCACACTCGATCATCACGTGGTGTCTCAACACGATGAACTTTCACAACGGTGCACACTCGGGGAGAACACAGTTCATCTTGAAATTTAAGTGAGGGATCACCTTATAATGCTATCGTCATCCTAAGCAAAACAAGGTGCATAAAAATATTAACATCACATGCAAATCATAAGTGACATGATACGGCCATGAACTTGTGCTTTTGATCTCCATCTTCAAAGCACCGGCATGATCTCCATCGTCACCGGCACGACACCATGATCTCCATCATCATGATCTTCATCATTGTGTCGTCATCGGGGTTGTCGCGCCCACCATGCTCATACTACTATTGCTACCGCTTAGCGATGAAGTAAAGCATTACATAGCGCTTACAGATTGATACGCAGGGCATACAATAATCAAAGACAACCCTATGGCTCCAGTCGGTTGCTGTACTCATCGACATGCAAGTCATAATATTCTATACAAAAACATGATCATCTCATACATCACATATATCACATCATGTAATTGTCCATATGACATCACAACATACCCTGCAAAAACAAGTTAGACGTCCTCTAATTGTTGTTGCATGTTTTACGTGGCTGCTGTGGGTATCTAGCAAGAACAATTCTTACCTACGCAAAACCACAACGGTGATATGAAGATTGCTTTTCAACCTTCTACAAAAACCGCCTTAATCAAATCCGATCCAACTAAAGTGGGAGAGACAGACACCCACCAGCCATCTTTATGCGACGAAGTCACATGTGACTCGATGGAACACGGTCTCTCGTAATCGTACGAGTAAAGTCGATCTGAGCCGCTTCATCCCACAATACCGTTGGACCAAGAAAAGACTAAGGAAGGAAGTAATCTGAATATCAACGCCCACAAACTCTTTGTGTTCTACTCAAGATCTCATCTACGCATAGACCTAGCTCTGATACCACTGTTTGGGAATGTTGCATGGGAAACAAAAAAATTCCTACGCTTCACCAAGATCAATCTAGGAGATGAGCATCTATGAGAAGAGAGATGGGATCTACATACCCTTGTAGATCGCTAAGCGGAAGCGTTAAAGAATGCGGTTGATGTAGTGGTACGTCTCCGCGATCCAAATCGCAAGCCGTCCACAAACTCCCAATCAAGTGCCGAATGGATGGCACCTCCACGTTCAGCACACGTCCAGCTCGATGAAGATCTCTGCATTCTTGATCCAGCAAGAGGGAGCGGAGAGGTAGATGGGTTTGCCGGCAGCATGACAACATGACGGTGGTGGTGGTGGAGCTGATCAGGCAAAGCTTAGCTAAGCGTCGCCGAATCGATCTAGAGGAGAGGCTACCGGAGAGGAAGGAAGGGTTGCGCCGTGACTTAGGGTGCAGTTGCCCTCCTCCCTCTCACATATATATAGAGGAAGAGGAGGAGGCTGGCCGCCCTAGGGTTTTCCCTAGGGTTTGGTGCGGCGGCCAAGCAGGTGGGGCAGTGGCCAGGGTGGCTTGGGCACCAAGTTTGGTGGCTAGCCCACCCATTTGGCCCAGCCCAAGCCTCTAGCCGCATGGGCCTTGAGGTGGGAGGTGCGGCCAGACCAGCAGGGGCTGGCTCGCACCCTCTCACAGCCCATGTGGCCCTTTGGAGTAGATGGGCCCACCCGATGGACCCCTAGGAACACTTCCGGCACTTTGTCACACCACTTGAGGTCACGGAACTTCTCCGGAACTCAAACACCAACTTCCCATATATTAATATTTACCTCCGGACCATTCCAGAACTCCTCGTGACGTCTAGGATCTCATTTGGGACTCCGAACAACCTTCAGTCACCAACACACATAACTCATCTATATCGAAACATCACCGAACCATAAGTGTGCAGACCCTGCGGATTCGAGAACCATGTAGACATGACCGAGACACCTCTACAGTCAATAACCACTAGCAGGACTTGGATGCCCATATTGGTTCCTACATGTCCTACGAAGATCTTTATCGGTTGAACCTCTATGTCAAGGATTCAGACAATCCCGTATGGTGTTCCATTTGTTCTTCGGTATGTTACTTGCCCGAGATTCGATCGTCGGTATCTTTATACCTAGTTCAATCTCGTTACCAGTAAGTCTCTTTACTCATTCCGTAATACAAGATCCCGTGACTAACACTTAGTCACATTGATTGCAAGGCTTGTTGTGATGTTGTATCACCGAGTTGGCCCCGAGATACCTCTCCGTCACACGGAGTAACAAATCCCAGTATTGATCTGTGCCAACTCAAGAGACACCCTTGGAGATACCTGTAGAGCACCTTTATAGTCACCCAGTTACATTGCGACGTATAATACACACAAGGCACTCCTCCGGTGTTAGTGAGTTCCATGATCTCATGGTCATAGCAATATATACTTGACATGCAGAAAACAGTAGCAATAAACTGACATGATCATATGCTACGTTCATAGTTTGGGTCTTGTCCATCACATCATTCTCCTAATGATGTGATCCTGATATCAAATGACATCTCATGTCCATGGCCAGGAAACCTTAACCATCTTGATCAACGAGCTAGCTGCTAGAGGCACACTAGGGAGAAAATGTTTGTCTATATGCCCACACATGTATTTAGAGTCCAATCAACACAATTATAGCATGGACAATAAACGATTGTCATGAACAAGGAAATATAATAATAAACACTTTATTTATTGCCTCTAGGGAATATTTCCAACACTATTTTGTCACTTTCATATACTAGTGGTATTTTTTCTTCACATAAGTTGGATGCACACCCACTTAGTTTCCTCTTGAACTTTCATACACTTATAGCTCTAATGCGTCCGTTGCATGGCAATCCCTACTCACTCACATTGATATCTTTTAATGGGCATCTCCAGAGCCCGTTGATACGCCTAGTTGATGTTAGACTATCTCCCCCCTTTCCTTGACAACCTCCACCATATTCTATTCCACCTATAGTGCTATATACATGGCTCACGCTCATGTATTGTGTGAGAGTTGAAAAAGTGTGAGAAAATAAAGGTGTTAAAACAATTGCTTGACTTTTCATCGGGGTTGTGCATGATATAAATACTTTGTGTGGGGAAGATGGAGCATAGCCAGACCAGGGATAACTTTCTTTTGCCATTATATTTTGAAGAGATACAATTGCTTTGCTAGTATGCTTGAAATGTTATTGTTTTTATATCAATATTAAGCTTTTGTTTTGAGTCTTACGGATCTGAATATTCATGCCACAACAGAGAATATTACATGGATAAATATGTTAGGTAGCACTCCGCATCAAAAATTCTGCTTTTATCATTTACCTACTCGAGGACGAGCAGGAATTAAGCTTGGGGATGTTGATACCACTACAGGAATCAGGCACTTTGCCGTCAGCCATCCCGGACGGCAAAGGCATGCATCCCGGACGGCAAAGGCTTTGCCGTCCGCTAGCAGACGGCCAACCGTCCGGCTGAATAAGCCACGGTAAAGGGTGCTTTGCCGTCTGCTGCCAGACGACAAAGACCTTTGCATATTTGCTATCTGCCGGCGGACGACAAAGGGCATGGACGGCACATGTGGCAACTTAGGTCTGTTAAGGGCTTAACGACATGCTTTGTCGTCCGCTGGCAGACGACAAAGACCTTAGTTCTTTGCTATCTGCCAGCGGACGGCAAAGCACCTGTTTCTTTGCCGGCCTAGGTGGGTTCTTTGTCGTCTGTTGGTGGACGGCAAAGAACCCACCTAGGCCGGCCTAGTGCTACCCCAGGTTGCACAAGTAGCAGACATGTGGCAGCTTTGCCATCTGTTGGGTGATGGCAAAGCTCTTTGCCGTCCTCAAGCAGACGGCAAAGTGGCTATATAACCCCTGTTTTTTCTGTTTTTTCTTAAAATCATTCAATTTGACAGAATATCACATATATATCTAACATATCAACAATACAAGTTTCCAACAAGCATACCAACAATTAGTTTCAACAAGCATACCAACAATAAGTTCCAACAACATATCCAACATACAAGTTTCCAACAACATATCCATACATACATATCCAAAACAAGTTTCCAACAAGTTCCCATAAACAAAAAGGAAGCACAAGTAGAAGAGTACACTCCATCAATGCAAGCTTCCTCATCTCTAGCAAATCTACAAATTACGAAAGATGAAAGTTAGAAGAAGAAGAAGACTAGGTAGATGAAAAAGAAGAAAAGGAAGAAGAAGAAGAAGAAGAAGAATTTATCTTCTCATTCTTTTTCTCCTCTCCTCTCCTCTTCTCCAAGATAGTAATGCCATTTTCTAGCTAACTAAGCATATCAAGTAATTTTGGAGGAAAAAATGCTAAGTATAGGTCATTTTATAGCTATCCTAGGTAGAATATATCATTTTAGAGGTAAGTAAGGTTATTATGTCATTTTTGAGCAAAATAAGCTAAGTATAGGTCATTTTGGAGCTAAACCAAGGTTATTATGCCATTTTTTACCTAACTGAGCTAATTATGTCATAAATGAACTAGCTAAGCTAATTATAGATCATTATTGAGCTATCCTAGGTAGTTATGCCATTTTGTACCTAAGTGAGCTAATTATGTCATAAATGAACTAGCTAAGCTAGCTATAGATCATTATTGAGCTATCCTAGGTAGTTATGCCATTTTCTAGCTAACTAAGCATATCAAGTCATTTTGGAGGAAAAAATGCTAAGTATGGGTCATTTTATAGCTATCCTAGATAGAATATATCATTTTGGAGGTAAGTAAGGTTATTATGTCATTTTTGAGGAAAATAAGCTAAGTATAGGTCATTTTGGAGCTAAGTAGGTCATTTCTTAAGCTAAGTATGTATTCATTAATGAAAACACTTGGGAAAACTTACCATCATCATGGAGGTGAAGGACCGGTAGGGTTTGCGCCAGGGTGAGATTAGAAGGACCAGTCGGGGTTGCGGCAGACGCAGAAGGATCGGTCGATGCTTGTGGGGAGGCACGCTGCACCAAAGATCATTTGAAATGTCTCCTTAGCATGATTCAACTCAAATGTGAATACTAGTAACTAATTACCATCCAAATGAATCTCACCGTGGGTGCTATAGCAATATGGGGCATCGACGAAGGGGTCTGACTATTGTTCTAGCACACGGTTTGCACATTTTGTTTTCATGAGTCATTCATATTAGTTAGTGATGAAACGAACATTACGTGCATGATTTGGCTAATATGCATGAGAAACTTACCACGAGGAGATCGTATAGGGCCCGGTGAGACGCGTCGTTCTGGTTCCTCTCCTGCTCCAACAGCCTAGCCGTCCTCTCCTTCGTGTCCCTCTCCCTCTGCGCTGCCTGCCTGTTTGCCTCCGCTAGAAGCTCCTGGGCCCTAGCCTCAATGGCGAGCTCCATTGGCCGTGGACGAGGCCTTATCTTAGGATCAGAACTTGTCTGGCGCTTCTTGATCTCCGGGAGAGTTCTAGGACAAAGTATCAGTCCATCCCCAATGGCTATCGATCCATGGGGCCTCCCGCCACCAGTTATCATCACAAGCTCTGGATCAAAAGGACTCTGGCTCGGGTTGAAGTCCTCCCCTTTCCTTGCCTTCCCCTCATCTCTATACCTCACGAGCTTGTTATGGGAGGAGATGTTGCTGAAGCTCTCTGGATGATCGAGGTCATCCTCAGAGAATGCCTTGGCCTTCTTATATGAGGCAGTATGGGCCATGGCATAGAGGTTGAACAGAGGTGGCACCTCCTTCTTGTTTTCTCGCGCCTAAAAGAGAGGAACAAAATATTAGTTAAGGGCTCAAGCTAGCATGAAGAATGCAATTGCATGAATCATGAAGCAAACCACATACCCAGTTATCCCCGAACTCAAATAGGTTAGAGCTCCCTTAATGGTGTGGCACACCTCTCATTTGGGCACGCTTATCCTTGGCCTTGTTGTGTTCGGCTAGCGATTGGGGAGAGCACCACTCATCCACCAATGCCTCCAAATAGTCCATCCTATCCGCACACCATCTCGGGGGCACCTAAGTTAGACAAGAGAAATTTCAGCGCTACGCCTACGAATCAAATCAAAGAAACTAAGTACAAGGCCTTAAGAATAGATAATTACCTTCATTAACTTCTCCTTACTCAGATAATTTTTGTGGCACTTCTTCTTCGCCCTCTTAATGTTAGTCGAGGCGTAGTAGTCTCGAATAGCCTACACCTGAGCCTCGTGCCGTAAGTTCTGAAGTAGGCGCTTGCACTCGGCTTCGAGAACAACAGCCGATTTTACCTCGTCTTCCTCAAGACACCTGTAGAAGGTCTGCAATCAAACAAGACAACACTGATTAGTACAATCACTAGGTGTTGTTGATTTTTAGTTCTATAAAGGAGAAATTACCCAAAAGCGGCGGATCACAATGTCAGCCACCGTCTCGAACAAGAGACCATCGACCATCTCCTCCAGCAGGGCCGGGGCAGCCATGTACAGCTCTCAGGTCAGTGCTATCTGTGGAGCCTCATCCTCACCGGGCAACTAGACCTTCCCCGGGAAGTGGTTCCGGAGAAGCACGCCAAGGACCTGGTTGGGCCTGCGGACACCACGCTCGTATTTCCAACCCCTGCAGTATGACAAGGCCAACACATTAGATATTAATTTGAAGAAACATGAATGCAAAAGGTTAAAAAAGAGTAAATGCACTTACTTCTCTGCATTAGGCGCAATCAACCACCTCTGCTCGCGGGTCGTCGGCACGGGCGGGAGCTTTGTACAACCACGCTGGTAGACCTTCTTGCCCTCCTCAACCAGCTCGCCCTCGCTATAGCTGTCCTCACACAAGTTGCCCTCGCCACCATCAGCATGGCCACTAGCCTCCGGGGTCACGTGGGACGAAGACTCTGGGACCTGAGTCTCCTGGGACGAAGACTCTAGGACCGGAGTCTACTGGGACGAAGGCTCGGTGACCCGAGGCTCGTCGACCCGAGGCTCGTGGACCAGAGTCCGAGACGGGTCCACCTGAGACGGAGCAGTCATGTGGTCGGGAGAATCAGCTTGGGGTGGCGGCGAGGAAGGCGCAGCAGCCTTCCTACCTCTAGCACCTCTCTTCGTCTTCCCCCGACCTCTCCCGGTCGAAGAAGAACCACCCGCTGGTGTTTGCATGCTGTGTACCAGCGCTCTCCGGAGTTGCTGGGGTGGAATAATAGCACCCCTCCAAGCACACACCAAGGAAGGAGGCTCAGAGCGCTCTCGACCCGAGCCCACCATCTGTCAACACCTGCAATGACAAAGAGTGAACGAAATTAGTTCAACAAAAAAAATTGAATGCCTAATAACATGAACTAATTAATAATATATATGTACATAATAATAATTGAATACCTCATATTACTAATATTAATCTTCATCGACTATATATGCTCCAGGATCAATAAATGCATAATCATCATCACTATCAGTAATGACGTGCTCATCAGCATCATCAATAAATGCATCAACATGTGGAAGGCCTCTATGTAATTGGTCAAGCATTTTCAGGTCATCCGCAGCAGTAACCTCTTCTTCTTTCGTCTCTTCTTGTTCTGGCTCAGGGGTGAAGTCGGGTTCACTGTCGCTGTCGACCTCAATGTTCTGGGGTGAAGTAAAGCGGTTCTTGAAACGTTTTTTTGGAAACACGTGTTTCTTGGAAGAATTCTCCTTCATATGTGTCTGGGTTAATGTGAGGTTCATAATCATCTTCATTGAGGGGAGGTGGTCTAAAATGTGGCGGCACATCATAAATGACATCCCAACCTTCCAAATTTGGATCCGTTTGGTAGGCCCACGGTAGATAGAAAACTTGGGTCGCCTGTTGAGCCGTACTATAGACATCGGGAACATCTAAATGGGTGCTTTCTTTGATTTCGACTAGCCCTATATGTCCATGAGTCCTTCTAGCCTCCTTCGGCTGGAACCAATAACATTTGAAGACTACGACGTTTGGTGGGTTTTCACCAAAGAATGTAAGTTCATAAATTGCTTCAACTCTTCCATAATACTCGACCCCTCCTTCGCCGACAGCGGAGACACAACAATTTGTAGACTTTCAGTCGGCCATAGATAGCTCTTTGCCAAAAGTACGAAAACGATACCCGTTGATGTCGTATTTGTCAAATGAATGGACCTTATAGTCAAAACCATTAGCGACTTGTCTCAATTCGGAGTCCATAGACTCTGCATTAGCCTACAAGTTTAATACGAAAGAATTGTTGCATTAACCGCAAACTAGGCAAAGAAATGAAATTGTCTAATTAATTGAAATTACCGTTTGCTTGAACCAAGAGATGAAACCGGCATATCCGCCTCCATGCTTTGCCAGAAGCTCATACTATTCGATGGAATCCTTTTGGATCACCGCTCCATCTGAGAATTTGGAGACATATCGACTATATCACATATCCGGGAATAAGAGCATTTCAAAGGAATTAGACATTGCGAAACAATGTACCGAGAACTTACTCGATGTACGGCCACACTTCTGTTAGGTTGTTGAAGATATACAACGAAATGGTCCTCCATTCCTCGACATCCAATGCTATTGATTTCGAAGCACCGGCTGGTGCGAGCTTCCCTTTGAATAGGCTGAGGTTGGATCGACCTTTTTCACGGTCACCATCATTGTACTGAGGCTTCGGATTATGCAAATGACGATTCTTGGCTTTGTAGTGTGTTGTCATGAAGTTTGCCACCTCCTCAGTAATGAATGCCTCGGCCATCGATGCTTCAACTCTACGTTTATATTTACATTTTGCTCAAAGTGTCTTCTGCATCCTCTCAGTTGCGAAGCACCAACGATTTTGCATGCCCCCCCCCAATCTTGCCTCGGTCGGGAGATGCAAAATCAAATGCTGCATTGGATTAAAGAAGCCCGGTGGAAAGATCTTTTCTAACTTGCAGATCAACTCCGGCGCCAACTCTTCTAGTTCGTCTAGCACGTCAGGTGATAGTTCTTTCGCACAAAGAGCATGGAAAAAATAGCTGAGGTCTGCCAGTACTAGCCATTCATCCTCAGGGATAAAGCCACGCAACATCAGCGGCATTACCCGCTCAAGCCATATGTGCCAATCATGACTCTTGAGACCAAATATTTTCAATTTGTCAAGACTCGCTCTCCTCTTTAGATTCGCTGCATACCCATCAGGGAACATCAACTGCATTTTCACCCACAAGATCATTTCCCTCATAGCTGGCCTTCCAAGATTGAACCATGCCTTTGGCTTCCTCTAGTTCTTCTTTCCTTTCGGTTGTCGAATGTTTTGTAACAGTCTATCACATAGATCCTCCTGGTCGACTCTAGCCTTAGGATTATCCTTCGACTTCCCCTCTATGCCGAACAATGTACCAAAAAGGGCCTTCGCGATATTCTTTTCAGTCTGCATCACTTCGATGTTGTGTGGGCAAAGGAGGTTTTTAAAGTAAGGCAGGTCCCAAAAACATATCTTGTGAGTCCAGGCGTGTTCCATATTATACCCTTTGAAATACCCTGGACTATCTGGATCCGGCTCGAGAGCGTTTATCTGATCCACGATCTGTTGGCCTGTCAACATAGGTGGTGTAGTGTTTTTGACAACTCTACCTTTGATGAAATTCTTCTTGTCTTTTCTGAACTTATCGTGAGGATCCAGGAACTGTCTATGCATGTCGAAGCAAGAAAATATGCGACCCGCCTCCAGCTGACGGAACTGAAGAGCTGCCTTGCATGTGGGGCATGGAAACCTTCCATGCACACACCAGCCAACGAATAGCGCATACACCAGTCATGCATCGAGTGCATGTACCACACATGCATTTTGAAGTTCTTTTTTGTAGCGACGTCGTATGTCTTGATCCCATTATCCCAGGCTTCTTGCAATTCATCCTTAAGAGGTTGCATGTACACAATATTTGGGCCCTGGAATTATCAATGTCTCCCGGGGGGAGATTGAGTGTAATGACAAATACAGGCCAACAACTGTATTGTGTTGCCGTCATACCATACACATTGAACCCATCTGTGCTGATGGCAACTCGAGGATGCCTTGGATCTGTCGCTTTATCCTTATGTAATGCATCGAAGTGCTTCCACGCAAATGTGTCTAAAGTGTGTCCCAACATCGGATTCCCATCTGCATCTAGTTCTGTTCTTTTGCCCAATTTATGCCACGTCATGTGTCTGGCCGTCTCTTCGACCATGAAAAGATGTTGAAGTCTTGGTATGATTGGCAGATACCGAAGAACATTAATGGGGATTTTGGTCTGACTCTTCTCACCCATACCGTTGTCTACCAGAACATACCTGGAAGCATTGCAAATGGGGCAATAGTTCAAGCCCGCATACTCAAGCCTAAATAAGGCACATCCATTCTCACAGGCATCCATCTTCTCATAGGGAATCTTAAGCGCACGTAGGATTTTGTCCGACTGGTATAGGTTTGGTGGCAATACATGGCCTTTGGGTAGAAAGCATCCAAATATCGTCATCATCGCGTCTTAGCATTCTCTGCCCAGGTTGAACTGAGCCTTCAGAGCCATTACTTGCGCGATGGCATCCAGCTGACAAAGCTTAGTGTGCTCATGGAGAGGATGTTTTGAAGACTCCAACATTTCATAAAAGGCCTTTGCAGATTCCTCCATCTCATCGTCCGAATCCCGAGCATCATCAAAGTCTTGCACCATGTCTTCGATCCCGATACCATGCTCGTCGGTGCGATGACGAACCACCTCAGCTCTGGCACGTTGGGCAGACTCACCATGAGCCAGACCGTATAATTAGGCGTAAAACCCCACTTCTGCAGGTGTTTGATCATTTCAAATCTAACTTCTTCTTACAGTTGTCGCAATCGACACAAGGGCACCAGGTTGTTTTCTATCCATTTGCAAATGCGACTCTCACAAACTCCTTGGTTTTTGTTATCCATTCACGGGTCATGTCTTTCTGACTAGTTTGACCGGTGTACATCCACCCACGATCACTCATCTTGCCTAGCTACTGAACACCAGACCCTCGCAGCAACGAAACAACTGCACATTTAAATCCACCTGATCAACATAAATATGACGTTCTGTATAACAAAATAGAAAAATATATGACCTAACTCATAATTCACAAATATATGACCCGTGTCGTATCGGGGTCGGGGTGTCGAGGGTGTCGGGTCGGGGTCGGGGTGTCGGGGGTGTCATGTCGGGGTCAGGGTGTCGGGGGGTGTCGTGTCGAGGTCGGGGTGTCGTGTCGGGGTCGGAGTGTCGGGGGTGTCGTGTCGGGGTTGGGTGTCGGGGGTGTCGTCTCAGGGTAGGGGTGTTGTGTCATGGTCGGGGGTGCCGTGTCGGCGTGTCGTGTCGGCGTCGGGGTGTCAGGGGTGTCGTGTCGGGGTAGGGGTGCTGTGTCGTGGTCGGGGGTCCCTTGTTAGGGTGTCGTGTCAGGGTCGGGGTGTCGGGGGGTGTCGTGTCGGGGTCGGGGTGTCGGGAGTGCCATGTCGGGGTGTCGTGTCGGGGGTTGGGGTGTCGGGGGTGTCGTGTCGGGGTCGATCCTCGACTCCTTTTCCCCTCGATCCTCGACCCCTCACAATCTAAATAAACCTAAACTAAATCTAGGGGTGTCGGGGTCTCGGGGGTGTCGGCGGTGTCGGGGGTGTCGGGTGGCGACGGTGCTAAACCTAGCTAAACCTAAACTAAACCTAAATAAACCAAAACTAAACCTAGCTAAACTAAATCTAAATAAATAGAAAAAAACAGGAAAAAAATCACCTTAGGGCGGCGCGGCTCCGGCGGTAGGGCGAAGCTGGGCGGCGCGGCGCCGGTGGCGGAGCGGGGCGGAGCGGGGCGGCGCGGCGCGGCTCCGGCGGTGGGGCGTGGCGAGGCTCCGGCGATGGGGCGGGGCAGCATGGTGGCCGCGGCCTGCGTCCACTGGGAGGGGCGGCTAGGGCGGGGCGGGCGGCCGACCAACAACAAGGCGGCCACCGGTGGGCGGGGCTGGCCGATGGTGGCGGGGGCTCCGGGGGTGGCACGGGGGCGGCGGCTCGAGGTGGGGTGATGGGGCGGGCAGCGAGGGGCGGGGCTAGTGAGGTGAGGGGAGAGAGAGAGGGGTGGGGCGACGGGGCGGGCGGCGAGGGGCGGGGCTGGCCGGCGGCGGTGGCTGCTCCGGGGGGTAGCGCGGGGGCGGCGGCGGCTTGGGCAACGGGGGACGGAGCAGGGTGAGGTGAGGTGAGGGAGAGAGAGAGGGGAGAGAGAGGGGTGAGGCGCGGGGGTTAAGTATCAGCTAACGGACGTTACTTCTTTGCCGTCTGCTAGCAGACGGCAAAGAAGCTTTTCCGTCTGCTAGCAGATGGCAAAGAAACTGTCCGTTAGCTGATACCCGTTAGTGGGCCCCCTTTCTCTTTGTCGTCTGCTAGCTGATGGCAAAGCTAGTTTGTCATCCGCTGGCAGACAACAAAGAACTAGCTGATGGCAAAGAGCTTCTTTGCCGTCAGCTTGTTCTTTGTCGTTTGTTTTTTTTGGAAACTGATGGCAAACAGCTACATTGTCGTCTACCAGCTGACGGCAAAGAAATGGCAGATGGCAAATTTGCTGTTTCCAGTAGTGTACGTCTCCAAACGTATCTATAATTTTTGATGATGCCATGCTTTGGATGTTTTATATGCATTAATATGCTATTTTATATTCTTTTTGGGACTAACTTATTAATCTAGAGCCTAGTGCCAATTTCTGTTTTTCCTTGTTTTTGAGTTTTGCAGATATGGAATATTAAATGGAGTCCAAACGGAATAAAACCTTCAGAAGGATTTTTTTTCTATAAGGAAACAAATCAACCAGGCTTGGAGTGCATGCCAGGGCACCTGCCAGGGAGTCACAAGCCTGGTAGGCGCCCCCTGGCTGCGCCTAGCAGGCTTGCCGTCTCCCGGCAGGCCTCCTAACCCTATTCTTTGTCCTATGAATACCCAAATATTCCCCCAACATCAAAAAGAGCCACGCAAATACTTTGCTGCCGCCAGAAGCCTTAGTTCCCGAGAGATCCAATCTTGGAGCCTTTTCCGGTAATCTTCTGGAGGGGGTTTCGATCATGGAGGGCATCTACATCAACTCCATTGCCCCTCCGATGATGCGTGAGTAGTCCACCACAGACCTACGGGTCCATAGCTAGTAGCTATATGGCTTATTCTCTCTCTTTGATCTTCAATACCATGTTCTTCATGATCTTCATGGGGATCTATCTGATGTAATCCTCTTTTGTGGTGTGTTTGTTGCTACTTCTCGAGCATGCGTTGGTTTCCCGTGAATAGGAATGGTTTGATGCAGCAAAATAGATAAGTATTTCCCTCAGGTTTTGAGAACCAAGGTATCTATACAGTAGGAGATACAAGTGAGCCACCAATAGATATACCTGCACAAGGAATCAAACTCTTGCACCCAACGCTATAAAGGGGTTGTTAATCCCTTCACAGTTATTTGCAAGGATGAGATCTAGTAGAGATAGATATAATAGGGTGCTTGAACGGAAAGTAAAACTAAAAGTAAAAACAATGCAGCAAGTATTTTTGGTGTTTTTGGTTTTAGATCTGAAAATATAATATGGAAAATAGACCCGGGGGCCATAGGTTTGACTAGATGGCTTCTCTCATGATGGCAAGTATTATAGTGGGTGAACAAATTACTATCGAGAAATTGATAAAAAAGCAAATAATTGTGAAGATATCCAAGGCAATGATTATGCATATAGGCATCACATCCGTGACAAGTAGACCAAAACGATTCTCCATCTACTACTATTACTCCACACATTGACCGACTCTTGCCTGCATCTAGAGTATTAAGTTCATGAAGAACAAAGTAACGCATGAAGTAAGATGACATGACGTAGAGGAATAAACTCAAGCAATATGATGAAAACCCCATCTTTTTACCCTTGATGGCAACAATAGAATACATGCCTCGCTACCCCTACTTTGTCACTAGGTGAGGACACCGCAAGATTGCACCCCAAAATAAGCACTTCTCCTATTGCAAGAATTACCAATCTAGTTGGCCAAACCAAACCAATAACTCGAAGAGACTTGCAAAGATATAAAATCATGCATATAAGAATTCAGGAAAGACTCAAATAGTATTCATGGATAATCTGAACATAACCCACAATTCATCGGATCTCGACAAACACACTGCAAAAGAGTATTACATCGAATAGATCTCCATGAAGATCATGAAGAACATGGTATTGAGAAGCAAAGATAGAGAAGAAGCCATCTAGCTACTAGCTATGGACCCGTACGTCTGTGGTGAACTACTCACGCATCATCGGAGGGGCAATGGAGTTGATGTAGATGCCCTCTGTGAACGAATCCCCCTCCGACAAATTACCGGAAAAGGCTCCAAGATTGGATCTCTCGGGAACGGAGTCTTCTGGCGGCGGAAAAGTGTTTTCTTGGCTCATTATGATAATGATGGAATATTTGGGTATCTATAGACTGAAGATTAGGGTTAGGGGAGTTGCCAGGGGCCCATAAGCCTGCCCGGCACGGGTGGCCCCCCTGGTCGCGGCAAGCGGGCTTGTGGCCCCGTGGCAGCTCCTCTGCCTTGGTTCTCAAGTCTCGTGGCTTCCATATGTTCCAGAAAAAATCATTCCAGGGGTTTTATTCCGTTTGGACTCTGTTTCATATTCCTTATCCGCGAAACTCAAAAACAAGTAAAAAAACAGAAACTGGCACTAGGATCTAGATTAATAGGTTAGTCCCAAAAATAATATAAAATAGCATATTAATGCATATAAAACATCCAAAACAGATAATATAATAGCATGGAACAATCAAAAATATAGATACATTGGAGATGTATCAGCATCCCCAAGCTTAATTCCTGCTCGTCCTCGAGTAGGTAAATGATAAAAACAGAATTTTTGATGTGGAATGCTACCCAACATATTTATCCAGGTAATATTTTTTATTGTGGCATGAATATTCAGATCCATTAGATTCAAAACAATAGTCTAATATTGACATAAAAACAGTAATACTTCAAGCACACCAACAAAGTAGTCGTGTCCTTTCAAAATAACATGGCCTTAGAAAGTTATCCCTACAAAATCATATGGTCTGGCTATGCTCCATCTTCCCCACACAAAGTATCTAAATCATGCACAACCCCGATGAAGAAGTCAAGCAATTGTTTCACACTTTTGGTGTTCTCAAAACTTTTCAACTCTCACACAATACATGAGCGTGAGCCATGGATATAGCATTATAGGTGGAATAGAATATGGTGGGGGTACAAGGGAAAAAGAGAAGATAGTCTCACATCAACTAGGTGTATGAACAGGCTATGGAGATGCCCATCAATAGATATCAATGTGAGTGAGTAGGGATTTCCATGCAACAAATGCACTTAGAGCTATAAGTGTATGAAAGCTCAAAAAAGAAAACTAAGTGGTCGTGCATAATGAATATCCACTAGTTATACGAAAGTGACAAAATAGGAGACTCTCTATCATGAAGATCATGGTCCTACTTTGAAGCACAAGTGTGAAAAAAGATAGTAGCAATTGTCCCTTCTCTCTTTGTCTCATTTTTTTGGTGGGCTTCTTTGGTCTCTTTTTTTGTTTGGGCTTCGCTGGCCTCTTTTATTTTTTTGTAAAGTCCGGATACTCGTCCCAACTTGTGAGGGAGTCATAGCCTCCATCATCCTTTTCTCTCATGGGACAATGCTCTATTAATGAAAAATCAACACACTTTTATTAACTTATAACTCAAAGAAAAAGAAATTAAAACTCGATTCCTATGACAAGATATAACTCTATATACAATATGAAGTGATGACGCAAGTCATAGAAAAACTACATGGTGGAAGTTGCATGGCAATATATCTCGGAATGGCTATGTAAATGCCATAATAGGTAGGTATGGTGGCTGTTTTAAGGAATATATGGCGGCTGTTTTGAGGAAGGAGGGTTTGATGTACCGGCGAAAGTTGCGCGGTACTAGAGAGGCTAGCAAAGATGGAAGGGTGAGAGTGCGTATAATCCATGGACTCACATTAGTCATAAAGAACTCACATACTTATTGCAAAAGTCTATCAGTCATCAAACAAAGCATTAGACGCATGCTCCTAGGGGAGAGGTTGGTAGGAGTTAACCATCGCGCGCTCCCGACCCTCACACAAAGGTCAACAATCATTAGACAAGTCATGCTCCGACTTCGTTACATAACGGTTCACCATACGTGCATGCTACGGGAATCACAAGCTTTGACACACGTATCTCTTCAATTCACAATTACTCACTAGCATGACTCTCATATTACCATCCCTATTATCTCAAAACTATCTGCAAGGAATCCAACTTCTCATAGTTTTTAATGCACTTAATATGAGAGTTTTTATTATATCCCTCTTGGATGCCATTATATTAGGACTAAATTCATAACCTAAACAAATTACCATGTTGTTTTAAGAAACTCTCAAAATAATATAAGTGAGGAACAACAGTTCAATAATTTCTATAAAATATAACAGCACCATGCTCTAAAAATACATAAGTGAAGCACTAGAGCAACATTGCCTAGCTCAAAAGATATAAGTGAAGCATATAGAGTATTCTAAAAAATTCATGATTCAGCATGTCTCCCTCTAAATATGTGTGTATCAAGGATTATTGTGGCAAACTAACAAGCAAAGACTCATATCATACAAGACGCTCCAAGAAAAACACATATCATGTGGTGAATAAAAATATAGCCTCAAGTAAATTTACCGATGGATTGAAGACGAAAGAGGGGATGCCTTCCGGGGCATCCCCAAGATTAGGCTTTCTGGTATCCTTGAATATGACTTGGGGTGCCTTGGGCATCCCCAAGCTTAGGCTCTTTCCACTCTTTATTCCATAGTCCATCAAATCTTCACCCAAAACTTGAAAACTTCACAACACAAAACTCAACAGAAAACTCATGAGATCCATTAGTATAAGAAAAATAAATCACAATTTTAGGTACTATTGTGAACTCATTATTTATTTACATTTTTGTAACACCTACTGTATTCTAACTTCTCCATGACTCATACCCCCCGATACGACCCATAGATACATCAAAATAAGCAAACAACACAAAGAAAACAGAATCTGTCAAAAACAGAACAATCTATAACAATCTGTACACTTCGAATACTTATAGAACAGTAAAAATTCTCAAGAATTAGGAAAACCAGTGCAATTTTTATATCAATCCTGTGTAAAAAATTCAGATCAATTTGACGCTCTGAAAAAATCATAAAAATCTTGGACTGAGAGCAAAAGTTTCTGTTTTCCAGCAAGATCAAATCAACAACTACCATAGATCACCCCAAAGGTTTTACTTGGCTCAAATACTAATTTAAACACAAAAACACAATTAATGCAGAAGTAATAATGTGCCAAACACACCAAAACATAAGCAAAAATCAGAAAGCAAAATAAAATTGGGTTGTCTCCCAACAAGCGCTATTGTTTAACGCCCCTAGCTAGGCATAACGATTTCAATGATGCTCACATAAAAAGTAGTAGTTGAGATATGCAAAAGAGCATCATGAATAGCATAAAAACATGTTTAAGTCTAATGCACATCCTATGCATAGGGATTTTTTGAGCAAACAATTTATGGGAACAATAATTAACTAGCATAGGAAGGCAAAACAAGCATAACTTCAAAACTTTGAACACATAGAGAGGAAACTTGATATTATTGCAATTCCTACAAGCATATGTTCCTCCCTCATAATAAATTTCAGTAGAATCATGAAGGAATTCAACAATATAATTATCATATAAAATTTTCTCTTCATGATCCACATGCATGCAAAGTTGATACTCTTCCAAAGTAGTGGGATTATCATTAACTTTTCCGGAGTTCAAGCACCACTTTCATATATATTAATCTTCATCTCCAGACCATTCCAAAACTCCTCGTGACATCCAGGGTCTCATCCGGGACTCTGGCCAACCTTCGGTCACCAACATACATAACTCAATACTACTGAAACGTCATCGAATGTTAAGTGTGCTGACCCTGCGGGTTCGAGAACTATGTAGACATGACCGAGACACCTCTACGGTCAATAACTAATAGTAGGACATGGATGCCCATATTGGTTGCTACATATTCTATGAAGATTTTTATCGGTTGAACCTCTATGTCAAGGATTCAGTTAATCCCTTATGCAGTTCCCTTTGTTCTTAGGTATGTTACTTGCCCGAGATTTGATCGTCGGTATCTCTATACCTAGTTCAATCTCGTTACTAGCAATTCTCTTTACTCGTTCTATAATACAAGATCCTGGGGCTAAATCTTTAGTCACTTTGCTTGCAAGGATCATTGTGATGTTGTATTATCGAGTGGGCCCTGAGATACCTCTCCGTCACACGGAGTAACAAATCCTAGTCTTGATACATGCCCACTCAACAGACACCCTCGAAGATACCTATAGAGCATATTTATAGTCACCCAGTTACGTTGGGACGTTTGATACACACAAGGTATTCCTCTAGTGTCAGTGAGTTGCATGATCTCATTGTCATAGAAATAGATACTTAACATGCAGAAAACTATAGCAATAAACTGACACGATCATATGCTACGTTCATAGTTTGGGTCTTGTCCATCACATCATTATCCCAATGATGTGATCCCATTATAAAATGACATCTCATGTCTATGGGTAGGAAACCATGACCATCTTTGATCAACGAGCTAGTCTACTAGAGGCATACTAGGGAAACGGTGTTGTCTATGTATCCACACATGTATTTGAGTTTCCAATCAATACAATTATAGCATGGATAATAAACGATTATCATGAACAAGGATATATAATAATAACAACTTTATTATTGCCTCTAGGGCATATTTCCAACATTTTGACACAATAAGGAGAAAAACGTTAATTGGTTAGAAATGTTAGAAAGACAAATAAAAATTCAAAAAATTATGGGTACCCCATTCCATCAAGTTAGAAAGATTAATGACATTTTCCACCATATGTCGAGCTATCTCAAAAGTAAAATTAGGAATACCAAAGATCTTAAATTCCCTTGTACAAAGATTTGTTTCATCTCGAGCAACCTCCTCCACGTTAACAAGAATAGTGAGTCTCTCTCCCTCAAACTCTTGTCTTACTCAACTACTATGGACAAACATTGGTTTGATACGATAGATTATTGATGTTTCTCCAATCTATTATTTATTAGAAGCGCCAATATGATGTGGTTATTTCTTCTTCCTTTTGTGGTCTTAAGTGTTCTAGAAATAATAAAAATAAGCTAAAGCTTATCGTCTACTCTGGTGATCATCATCGAGGTTGTGTTGTGCAAGTTTAACAAGAGAATCACGAAAATATCAAATGTTTGAAGCTTGCATCCATTCTGGTGATAATGGACAAGTGAATATAGTCCTAAGAGAGTCTCACCCATAGTGGAGTATGAGGGAGAAATTAACAAGGCCTCATCTAGCCAGCACAATCAAGAAAAGGAGTTCCATGTTAAGAAGGTCAAAAATATCATCATCTAGCTCAAGTAGACTATGCGCAAGAGAAAGGTACACTCTTGATAGGTTCTCTATCTTAACGGTCTGAAGATGCTAGTTGGGAGACCGGTTAGAGCATCTATAGTCGGATGCCCCAAACCCACCTCAAACACCCGGGGAGACAGCCTGATCACTGACCGATCACAAAAAATACCTAGACGGGCTTCTTAAACGGGCCTCAAACGCCTGAGTTGATAGACACCCTCATATCCACCCCAAATATGGACGGATATGGACGGGCCCGCCATGTTGGACCCGACAGCCTGACCCCACCGCAAATTCCACCAAATCCAACAAATTTGAGTCGTCATCGTCCGCCATCGTTGCTCCCCATCCTCACCACTAGCCCCTATTGGCCACCATGATGTCGTCCAGCCCCTCCTCGATCGCCATGACAAAGATTGTGTCTGCCTCGTCCGTCGGTGTCCCGTCCTTGGCTTCATCGTGCAAGCCTGAGAACATCACCCGAAAGATGCGGCGCCGTTGGTAGCGAGAGAGGGAAGCGGCGGCGTAGGTACCGTGGGGTTGTCACTGCAAGGGTACTCATGAGAGAACTTGATTGCGAGGCCATAGCGGCTAGGTGAAGCCTTGGATGGGGTTGATCTAACGAGAGAGACGGTTTGCACAGGTTCGGCCCCTCTGGTGAGGTAAAAGCCTACTCCTACTCTATGTTTTGCTTGTTGGTGTTAAGATCTCGATTATAATGGTTGCTTTCTCTACCTATCCTTCGAGAGCTCTAACTTGGATCTGTACCTTGGACGATTTGGGGCTCACCCTTATATAATGAGTCAAGGCTCCGAGGTTATAATGAATCCTGAGCCGGCCTATACATGAGCTGGCTCAAAGTCTTTGACAACTATGAGATTTTCTAGCCGGTCGTGGGGTCTTGCTCCTCCTCATGGTCTGCCTTATGCCCAGACCCACGTAACGTGAGTCAGCCTGGGCTGGTTGGCTTATGTCAATGCAATATCCCCAACATTAGCCACCATGTTGCCTTGGATGTTCAACTAAAAAAAGGTTCCTTAGATGTATCCATGGTAAGCTCACAATTTCACACTTAGAAATTTTGCATGCCTCGCACATGTTTTCCACCAAAACGGCACGTCACAGGACTACAATAGACCATGGGCATGATTTTCTCAGGGATATCCATATCCCATGAAATCTGGGATATCCCATTTTTGTCGGGTTGACACCTCGGGTTTCGTTCCCCTTTACATATAAATAGATGAAAATGATCCCGAGGTTATTTATTCTCCCTTCATCTCCACTTCTTCTTCTTCCTCGAGCAAACTACAAGCTCTAACATGCTCGAAGACACCAGACCTGCTCCCGTCATCGTCCTTGTTGTCGGAGCACTTGTCGTGAAGACGGAGCCTGCCTATAGCCACAAGGTCAACTACCTTCGCTCGCTAGATCTGTAAGTCCTCGGATTCTTCCCCCGTGGGTGCATTAGATCTTTTGAGCGTTCGTTGTCGTTCCTTGAGTTCTTCAAGTTCTAATGCATCCGCGGGGGAAGAACTTGAAGATGTAGATGTCATGTTTCGCTAGATTAGAACTATTAATACCATGTTTTTAGATCCAAACAAATTCTTGCTTAAGTTGTAGATGTAGATGTCCTCCGCTGCGAGCAAAACACCCATTCTCATCGTGTTCTAGGTCATGACTTCCATTTTCAAAATGATTTTGAGTCAATTTTCACATTTGTATTCTTGCCATAGTTTCGTCGAATAATGTTCCTCGTTTGTGACCCGGTATTTACTTTCAAAAAGTAACCAGCTGAAGCTTTATTGCAATAGCATACTTTCCGTAAGTTGCCTGTAAGAGTGTAACTGGCTTGCCTTTCCACTGACTTGAAGTCATCTACGAGACATCTTGGCATACTATAATCATAAGTCATTTCTACCTTGACCCACGTCAATCTATGTCGGCTTACTTTATTTAGCTTCACCCTATAGTCTTTCGGCTTATGCGCTCAAAAACATGGCTTCTAAGGGGAAGAAAATCAGTGAGTCGACCAGTGGCTTCTCCATGCGCCAGTTGAAACAAGTGGATTGGGCTAAGACCCAAATATCCACCCTGTAGCTCCAAGAATTGGTGCAGACTGTCTACTTACCGGCTCAGGATTACATTGAGTGGAGAGCCACCGAAGAGGGGACCCGACCTCAGCCTGGCCAAGGAAAAGTTGTGGTATTCTCTGCTCATCTATCCCGGGGTTTCAGATTGTCGGGTTCCAAGTTCTTCTCGGATGTTCTTCATGATTACAATTTGTACTCTCAAGACCTAGGGCCCAAATCGATTCTCAACTTGAGAAACTTCCAAACCTTTTGTGAGTTATATCTACAAATGGATCCAACTATAGGGTTGTTCTAGGAATTCTTTTACAACAACAAACAGACATAGTGCATCAATGGCCCTCCTATAGAATGTGTCACCGTGACCATACAAAAACGGAAGACTATATCGTTCCGTACATCAAACTGACAAGTCACCCCAAGGGCTGGCATAGAACCCTCTTCTACTACAAGGATACTTCCCCTAATGGTCAGTCTCCTCTACCGGCTTACCGTGACAGACGGCTCATATATAAGGACAACCTTTGTGACTATGCGCCAGATGAAGAGAGGGATCAATTCCAAGGTTTATACAATCGCATAAATGCACTGATTTCTCATGGTCTAACGGACATTGATCTAACCCGGTGCTGGATGGAATGGAGCATTCAATCCCTCAGTTTTCGTTGCCAACTGATGTGCATCAAGAGCTTAGTTGGTGAGAAAATTGATGACATTGGAGTCGTTGGGCTGGCTCCTTTCTTTGTTGTCCACCTGGCACCTGAGGTAAGCCGACTCTTTTATCCCTTTAATAGTTATTTTGGTCTCATTATATCCTCTAACATGCCGACTTGTAATTTTCCAGCTTGACCACGAATGGTGGAGGACAGAATACCAAGCCCCTCAACACTCTTTAAGAGGAGGTAGAAGAAAAAGAAAATGACAAGATGAATGAGGTAGAGATTGACTCCTTAGTTTGACTCTTTAATAAAATTGTTGACGCTAACTCTTCTCAGAATGTGTCTGGCGAGACTAAGGCGGCAGAACCAAAGGTAACCCCTAGCATCTGTGATTCAGAGACTCTAGGCAGAAGGATGACATGTCTTGCTGTTCAAAAGGTACCATTTTCACATACATCTGCTCATTTGAATCCGCACTTATCTTTGAAGATACCACAGCATGCCATGAGTAAGAAAAGGAAGACACTGAACTCTGAATCAGAGGATCTCCATGAAGGGCTCTCTCTTGAGCCATATCCACGTCAGGTTCGCTGATATGAGAAATCAGCCCCTCTGGTTGCTGCACTCAGTTTGGGCAAGTGAGGACTCCTCATAACCCTTTAGACCCGGCTCCTACGACATCATCGCCCTCATCCGGTGCTTCAAGTTCCAATGCTGATTTTACCATCAAAGTTGGGTAAGACGGCGTTTCAATTCGGATAATAATAACTCACAATTGTCTTTATGCCTTATATGTTTTTCGTTAATTCTTTTGAACAGGGCCAAAGCTATGTGAAAGATAAGTCCGTCGCGCACGTAGCCGCTAGTGCTGCAATGGAGTCTGCAATTTCATATGCTGCCATCTTGAACACCGATGAGCCAGCAAGGATTGAGCCATTGATAGCTGAGTCAGCAAGGGTCGAGTCGGACGAGGCTATTCTTGTGCTTGATGAGCCAGTCTTGGATAATCAAATCTTCTAGACCAACAAGAGACAACGACAAACGTGGTGATGGAAAACACACCACCAGTTGTCAGCAATGCTAAGCGAGAGGAGGAAGAAGTGGTGGTCACTCATACTGAGTACCATACCCCTCCTAAGAACTCAAATGTGTTGGTGAAAGCCATAGTGGAAACCAAGGCGGCTCCTGCTAGCGAGTCGGCTCATGAGGTTCGGCTTGCTAATTTTGAAGATATGGGTTTAAAATCTCTTCATCAAGAGTACATGACCCGACTGGCCCGCCATCACGAGGAAGAAAGTGCTCTTGTTACCTTGTTGATGAATAAATATGAGGTACGTCCCACAGTGTACCTATAGCCCTTAGTTTCAAAGTTGTCCGCTCTAGGGAAAACTTTAGAAAATGACCAAGCCCATAGTGTAGCCCCCAAGGGCCGACTTATACTCTTCTATGAGCCGAGTCTTTTATATATGACCAAAATTTACAGATTCAAACTATGTAGCCACCAAGGGCCGACTCATCACATAATGATGTGTTGGGTCTTCAGTATAAATTGAAGAACTCAGTATTGTAGCCCCCAAGGACTGGCTTATCATATAATGATGTGTCGGGTCTTCAATATAAATTGAAGAACCAAATATTGTAGCCCCCAAGTGTCGGGTTAGCATCCACGGTAGCTTGGAACTTCTTTAAGATTGTAAAGTGAAATAAGTGTAGCCCCCAAGTGGCGGGTTAGCTGTCCACGACAACATGGGACTTCACCTATGCTCTGTGTACTGGCTATTGTTGAGTGCATAAATCCATTGCTGAGGCAGAGGCAGAGATTGGTCGGCTCAGATAAAAACTGCTGCGGGAGAAGAACAAATGCGATGAAGCTAGAAAGCTGAGTGAGGCAGCCAATGTTGTTGCCAAACAAGCGACCATGGAGCTTGAGAACTTAAGAAGCCAAGCTACCCAGATGGAAGAACTTTACACGCAGCACACAGAAACCGCGGAAGCCAAGGCAAAGGAGGTTGAGGTCGGCTTAGGCCGGATGAACCGGATTACCAACAGAATATGCACCAAGATCTTCAGTAAGTTTCCTCTGACCCATCTGTTATGTATAACTTCTGGCAGATGTCGGCTTATAATATTGTGACCATGTCACCCATATTTATAAAGCCATGAAATGGTGAACAACTCAGGACTCCTCCTCAAAAGCTCAAGTTGTTGTATAACTTATCAAGCAGTTCTTCATTGGAAGTTGTGAAGCCATCAATGTTGTGAGAGGATGGACACAACCACCGAACCGGCTTGCAAAAGTCATAAGGGAGTTTTCAGTCGTGCCAACTTGGATCCAGATCCAAAAATAATCATCATGTCGAAAGGGAGTTCTTCGTGGATTGACCTTGGCCAAAGCGTATCATCTAGAGCTGAAGCCAGAACTGCTAGTCGGCGGGTATCCGCAATTCAAGGTAGATGGCTCGGAGTTTCCAATGGGGACTACCAGGTCGTCCTGAAGGAGACCCAACATCACGCCTGTGCCATCGCCCATGGTATTGGCTTGAGCATGTTCCAGGCAAACTATGACGAGAACAAGACGAAAATCATGCTAAAGACGCCAAAGTCATTTGATCTAACAAGCAAGAATGCTGACCCGACTGCACCATCAACCGCTAAGGCTCTTACCGGCTCAGGTACCCCTACCATGTCGGATCCTCCTCGAGCTCCAAGTGCTGATGATGAAGACCATCCTCTTCAAGCCCTCCATCAAATTTTCAGGAGAGGAACCAAAGGTAACGAGGATACCTAGGCGGATGAACCACCGAAAAAAGCCCCCAAGTCGGCACCAACTAGCAAACCTTCCACGGAACAACAAGAGGACATCCAGACGACGCTCAGGACAAACCGGAGTAGGTGTGTTGGCTTATGGCCCAACTGTGCAGGGAACTTAGGCAGGAAAGTTGTACACTAAGGGTGTGTCGATGTTCGGCGACACCAACGACGAGGAGGAGGACAACACCGAGGCCACGCCCAACGAAGTCGGCACGTCCACGAGCGTCGCCGACAACGACGAGTAGTAGTGCACGGGAGGTCATCGACGCTCAGGTCCCAGGAAGGCCACCGCTCCTCCCCTCCTGTCGATGCCAAGCTTGGTGGGCTGAACAACAGCGGCCAATTAGTCATTTGGTGGCGATGTGGAGGCCTCTGGAGTAGGAGGTTACGGAGGCGGAGCTGGAGAAGGCGAATCTTCAGTTCTCGGGGTGCATGGACGGACACGGGAAACGGGAGTCGGTGACAATTTAGATTAGGTATTAATTATACATCTCTAGAGCCGGATTGATGTAAATGTATTGAAACCGACGTGTTTGCATGAAATTCATCGTGTTTGCATGGAATCCGGCAGTGTTTGCATGAACTTCGTCCGATTGATTTGAGTTGTTGGACGGATGTATGCGGCTATGATTGAATATTGTCTTTTCACATCCATGTCCGCCAACTGATCCCCTGTCACAAATGGATGCGAAAGGAAATTTACGGATTGCGTTAAATATGCCCCCCGCCTCCTCCTCCTCCTTCACAAAAAGCTAGGGTTTCTGCCTCCTTCTGGCGCCGCCGCAGGTCCCCTTCCACTCCGGTGGCCCTATGGTCATGGGGGCGCAGTGGATCTCGGCAAGGGCCGGCGGAAGGGCTCCACTTTTAGTCATTTCTTTCAGTTTTGCTAGGGTTTGTGTCCTGCTTAGGAAGACGAAACGGCGGCGGCTCCCTGAAGATGGATAAAGTTCTCCCCGCTTAGCCCCCATTCCGGTGATGCGTCTAGCACCGTTGGTGGGCGTGTGGAGTTGTGTCTCCGACGGATCTATCTTTGCTGGATTTGCTCGGATGTGGTCGTTGTTCGTCTACGTTCGTATGTCTTCGGGTTGGATCCTTCTGATATATGTTATTCTTCATCTGCGGTGGTTGCTGTTCTGATGTGCTTGTCTTACGGGGTCTTAGCACGACGACTTCCCGACTGTCTACTACAACAAGTTGTGCCTGACTTCGACGATGGAGGGGCGATGACGGCGGCGCGCCTTCGGCTCGCTTCAGTGCTTGTAGTCGTCGCTAGATGGTCTACGGATCTAGATGTAATTTTTATTATTTTTAGTATTCGTTGTACTGTCATGATGGAGAATAAATAGATCAGAAATTTTCCCGCAACAAATAAAAATTCCCCAACCCTATAACAGGATGCAAGCAGCCGTTAGCCAAAACCAAAGATACCTAGAAACGGTAACAAACAAAACAAGGCCACTACGGGCCACGCGTGACACTCAACCGCGAACATGCGGCCGCGTCTCGAGATGGTGTACACACGTGTCGATGTGTGCGTGTGCATGGTCACTCACGACACGCAGTACTGATATATACGGACCGTGGGATCGTGCCACGAATATCCTCGCGGACACGCTTGATATTTTTACCTGCCGGTGGCAGTGGCAGACTAGCAGGTCAAGTAGCCGGTTTATTTATTTTTATCCCAGAAAAGTAAGAAAAGGTCGAGAGATAAGCCACGAATGAAACGTATCAGTCGCCGGAATACGTCCACGTCCATTCCGCCTTTCAACACCCCCGCGTCGCCGCGGTCCCATTCGCCGCCCACCATCCGGGGATCTTCCGCGCCGCCCGGTCGTGTAACCCCGCCCTCTCGGACGCGATGCTGCTAGTCTAAACCAGCCGCGAAGCTCGGCTACGCGGTCATGCGTGTGGAGACGGCACAGAGGATCCTGGTGAGTCACGCCACAGCGATTCCACGTGGGCCGTGTGGTGGTGGGCTTGTCGATCTTATCTCGTGATGACTCATTTCACCATGGGAATGGACGCGACAGCTCCAAGTCTCCAACTCGCCCGTTATCTCTCCGGGAACGATTTTGCTGATACCACCTCGTGTTATCCAAGCACGTCTTTGGAAAATAATGTCAACAAACTCGTATGTGGAATCTCTGCAACAACAACAAAAACTCGCCGTGGAAAATACTCTCTCTGTTCGGAATTACTTATCACAAAAAATGATAGAAATAAATGTACCGAGAATTAAATACGTCTAGATACTATTTTTCTGACCAGTATTTCTGGACGAAGGAAGTACATCTTAAAAAAGGTTTATTGGACATTGCAAAAACAAGCTTATTTGAAAAGAATCACAGATGGAAGGTAATATTAACATAGAAAAATATTATGTTTCTATTTATTATTTGTGTGTTGTGCGTGGCATCCACCACAAAGCGAAACCATATTTTCACCGCAAAAAAATTGAAGAACCATAAGTCATGGGCTTTTAAAAGGTGATTTTGTGTTCGAGTGCTACTGCTTGTGGGTTTTCAACATCTTTATGAGTGAGTATTTTTACAATGCAATATGTCTGCATGGTTTTCTGTTTCATGCAAACTGAAACTATATGTGTTTTGAATCACAGAGCATTTAACATGTCAAACTACAAAACAGCAAATCAAACCAATTGAATAATTAATCAACGACCTTGTGTGAATGTGAAGATGGTGAGCAATACCAAAATCTATCCACACAGCGTTCTTTTCTGTGTATGCCTACCAGGTGATGCTAGATTTCGCGGTGAAGCACGACATACATAACCATGGCATCGAGGTCACCAAGATGGACTATGTTAAGACGGAGATGGACTGGATGGACGGGAGCACTGTCAGGTGTCGCTTCGTCATCGACATCATCAACAAAACATCTATAATGCAGACGGTCGGGATCTAGAAAACACACTTCACTTGGCTACACTTGAAGCGGTTGTCGACATGCACTCTTACTTACCAAGAGAACATTGAAATAAACAAACTATATGGGATACTCCCTCCGTCTGAAAAACCTTGTCCCTCCAAGCTTTTCCAGATGGAGGGAGTATTTTGTAAAAAAAAATACTCGCTGTGAGTGCAAGTTAACATATATTGTGTCACGACGGTCTCGCATGCACAATCGATCCAGTTTGTGACCAATTTTTGCCACATTTTTTCAAGTTTGTGGGTATTCACATCCTAGAAAACTTCATGGACCACTGGTGGGCTATACTTGGAGTCTTGGGTCCATGCTCTCTTGAAAGAAAGAAAAATAGAAACCTCTACTCTATTACAAAAGGCAAACTTCTGTACTTATCAGCAATTTTTAGAAAACACACGGACAGCCGTGCAAAAACGAGAACACTAGTGATAAACCTGCAATCCTATCACCAGCACGACGCTCCCATCAAAGTTTATCCAATCTTCCGCCCGTTGCCGGCGTCTCAGTGGGCAGCCGCACGCAGCTTTGCTTCCCACTGCCCGGGGCCCCTCCTCCTATAAGACGCCCCGAGGCTTCTGTTTGCCGCGTACAGATAGAAGATAGAGGCAATCGCCAGAGAAACCCAGCAACCAGAGCAAGTTGTCTTCCACGCCGGCCAAGTTCTTGCAAGAGAGGAAAGAAATCGAAGAGGCAGAGAGACGGAGATGGGGAGAAGAAGAAGCCCGGCGCTGCCACTGCTGGTGATCTTCGGCGTCCTAGCCGTCGTCCTTGCAGCTCTTCCTCCCCTCGCCGAATCCAGCAGCCACCACCACCACCACGGCCATGGCCACGGCCATCACTCCCGTGTCCAAAGCAGAGGTAGGCAGTAAGATCTTGTTCCTGTTCCTAGTAGGAGTGCATCCCAGCGCACCGTGACTAATCGGCGATGAAATTGTCTCTGGGTTGTTGCAGGGCACGGAGGAGAGGGAGAGCAGTCGTCGGCGGCGGCGGCGGCGAAGGCGAGGGGGAGCGCGTGGCCGTGCTGCGACAGCTGCGGCGGGTGCACCAAGTCGGAATCGCCGCAGTGCCGGTGCATGGACGCGGCGCCCGGCGGGTGCCACCCGGCGTGCCGGGACTGCGTCAAGTCCGCGCTCGCCGTGCACCCGCCCGTGTACCAGTGTATGGACAGCGTCCCCAACTTCTGCCAGCGGCGCTGCAGCGCCATCGCCGCCCACTGACCGGCTGGGTCAATCAACCACCTGACCAACCGCCCACCCCACCTACCGCCACCGGCGACAGACGAATCTTGACGGCATCACGGCCAGAGATGCCAGCCTGCCAGCCAGCCAGCCACTTTCTTTTTGTTAATTAGGCGCGGCTTGTCCTGTTGACTTGACTCTGTAACACGTATGGCCTCTTGTGTAAAGTGGAGTATAAACACAGCTGGACTTGGGTTTGTTTGAGCGACTGCGAGTCTCAGTCTCGTCCTCTGCATCTTGTTTATATCTCGAGAGCTGTTGCTAATTACGGGTAGTTTCTTAATTATTGGAGGCGGGATTAAATACAAATATCGATCTTGCATCTGACGCCGCACACCACCGGAGGATGAACCTGGACGCCGGTCCGGCATCGACGTCGTGCTCAGGGGAGGGAAGGAACCAATTGAGCAATACGTACATATCTCACGACGCCGGGAAAGGGGAATATGCGCTCCGAACAAGGTATATACATGGTCCCGAAATGAATCACTTTGAGCTACTGCCTCCATTTCATATTATTTTTTTGTCCGTGGTTTTAGTTGGAGGGAGTAGCTATAAAAAAAACACTAAAACACACATAATTAAACTGCCAAGAACCATCAGTGACAACTACTCCCTCCGTTCCATAATGTAATGCGTCCTCGGTTTTCAATCTTGAACTTTGATCGTAAATTTAATCAACACGACCGATTGCAGCGGGATAAAAACTATACAACTGAATTCGTATCGAAAATACGAATTCGGTGGTATAGTTTTTGTTCCCGCCGCAATCGGTCTCGTTGATGAAATTCATGATCAAACTTAGATTTTGGAAAGCACCGGCGCACTACGTTGTGCAAAGAAGGGAGTACTAAAAGTCTTTCTCACAAGAAGAGACGGCAAAATCTATCGAATACAAGGGGGAAAAGGGGAATTATTTTAGGACTGCCACTCGTTCGGCAGACCATCGTAGCTAGTTTTATTGACATCAAATCATGACACAAAAATTTGCAGAATAAAGTTAGAGGGGCTCCCTGCAAAAGAAAAATGGCTAGAGGAGTCATCACCCCAATTAAAAGAAAGCCCTTTGAAATGCTGCCTAAAGCTATTGACATGGAATTTTGTACTCTTGGGTGTTTGGAACATCGGGTTGCAAACAAATAGAAAGATTTCATAAATCCAAATTGAAATATTCAGTCTTGGAGACATTTCATCGAACAGGATCTAACTCTGCTCGATCACATAACAGAGGCAAACATGATGCTTGTTTCCAGGATTGGATGGCCATAAGCTTTTGAATATGTTCCCCATGTTTCCTAGAGCTTGTTTAGTTATTTATGTATACTCTTTTTGTCAGTGCGGCGGTAATACCAGCTACCTTGTTTTGTGACTTCAGTATTTTTGATTGCTAGTTTAGTAGGCGGATCATCCTAGGGTTGTGTCACTCCTGCTCGCGGGGTTACATTCCACTCAATGGTCCTGCTCTGATGCTGCCATAACGTGGTCGTCTCCACAATTAAGGTTGTTAAGTTGAAATCATGCATTATGCTTGGTGCTTCACCGTTATCTCATATTGTCTTCATTGCTCGTAGATATCTCCAGATGTTACCTGAAAGTCACGGATTCCCTAAACAACATGTGTTATCTGCATAGGTCTTTGGATCATGTTGCTTGGGCCCTTAAATTGTCAACACACATCGTGCTCAGAATAGAAACGTATTAGACAATCCTAAGATTACACATGCGAATGACATCATATAGGATAGGCACAAATGAATCTTACCATTCACCTACATTTCCAACGTCTAGGGGTAATTACTCACACATCAGAAGAGAATGACCAATCATATCAGATAATAATTCAATGAAAACCATATCGATAATACCGTGAAGATCTACAATAATATGAATGACTAAACAAGTCTCAATCTCCAGATGAGTATGAATAGAGTTATACAGCATGGTCTTACAACTTGGAATTCCTCTTGCAATGGTGGAGATACGATGAAATGGAAATGAGATGGGAAAACCAGACGGAAAAGATCTTCGATGGTTCTTCTTCTCTGAATCTCTTGTCCCCCTGTTTTGGATGGAGTTGCAGCGGTGAAAGGATCGATATGGTTGACTAGAGGGGGGTGAATAGGCAACTAACACTTTTAGTATTTCTTTAACAAGTAAGGCTTAGCAACATAAAGGTTGTCTAGATATGCAACTAGGTGAGCAACATATATGATGCTAACTAAAATAACAATACAAGCAAGGAGATAAAACAATACAAATAGCTTGCACAAAGTAAAGGTAAGAACTAACCACACGTGGAACCAATGGAGACGAGGATGTGTTACCGGAGTTCCTTCCCGGTAAAGGGAAGTACATCTCCGGTAGAGCGGTGTGGAGGCGCAATGCTCCCCAAGAAGCCACTAGGGACACCGTATTCTCCTCACGCCCTCACACAATGCGAGATGTCGTGATTGCACTAGTGGTGCCCTTTAAGGCGGCAACCGGACCTTTACAAACAAGGTTGGGGCTCTCTCCACAACTTAATTGGAGGCTCCGAACGAAACCATGAAGCTTCACCACAATGGAATATGGCTTCGCTGTGACCTCTTCCGTCTAGGGTGCTCAAACACCATAGAGTAACAAAATCCACACAAGAAAGTATGGGGGAATCAATTTTCCTTTGGTGGAAGTGTAGATCTAGATCTCATCCTTCAATCCCTAGCAAGACAACAAGTTTGGGTGCTACAGAGAGAGATCGGGCAAGAAAGCTCAATGGGCATCAATGGTGGAGAGAGAGAGAGGGGTAAGAGATAAGATAGAGGTGGAAGAATCACCTCCTTATATAGCCCCCCCTTTTCCAACCGTTATTGCCAGAATTGCATGGCAGCGGTACAACCGGGATGGAGTGCGATACAACCGGTATAACCGGTATGACCGATACAACCGGCCTACTACCGCCCTACCACCGGACCATAACAGAATGGTGGCCTGGATGCATCAGCCCGGCCAGAGCCCTAGACCAGGTAAAGTCCTAAGCGATAAAACCGCTCGAGACCCCGGTAGTACTGGGTTATATGAAAATAGCAGTACAATCGGTCTACCACCACCCTACCATCGGACCACACCAGAAAGGTGGCCTGGATGCACCAGCCCGGCCAGAGCCGTGGACCAGGCAAAGTCCTAAGCGGTACAACCGCTCAGGACCCCGGTAGTACTGGGCTATAAGAATATAGCAGTACAACCGGTCCTGGTCCGCCCAACAACCGGAGCTCAATAGGACCAAGTCCGGTTGTAGCCCGATGCTGGGCCGGTTCAACCGCCCAGAGCTGCCACCCTGGGTCACCCAGCATTTGGCGGTACAACTGTGTGGGGGCAGTGGTACAACCGGTGGGGACTTCTCAATGGCAGCATCTCCAGGGTATCACCCCTGAAGTGGTGGTCAAACCAGAAGCTTAGAGCGAGCAATGCATCAGGTCGGGACAACGGTACACCTGGCAAGCATGGAAGCAAAGAGGGGCCTCTCTCTCTATGATGCAGAGGAATGAGTTGGGTGTAGAAGGATGTGCGAAAGAACTGATTCACCCAAGACCTTCAAATGTGGATTCCCTCTTAATAGTACGGGATCCCTACGACCAAAGAGAATAAACACGTAGAGAACACCGTCTTTGATTTTTTCCGTTTGGAGGACCACCTAACCGTCTTGTGTCCCACACACAATACCTGTATAACTTCACACACGGTTAGATCATAGTGAGTTGTCATCATCACCAAAACACTAAGGTTAGATAATGCCCTTACAATCTCCCCCTTTTTGGTGGATGATGACAACAACACGATTTGCATTGACGATCTATAAAATAAAAGTGGATCTCCCCCTCAATGTGTGCAACAGATGATACCTGTGCAGGAATTGAAGCTCCCCCTCAATGTGTTGGAAATATGCCCTAGAGGCAATAATAAATTGGTTATTATCATATTTCCTTGTGTTAGGGAACATCGCATGGGAAACAAAAAAATTCCTACGCACACGCAGATCTATCCATGGTGATGAGCATCTATGACAGGGAGAGTGGATCTACATACCCTTGTAGATCGCTAAGCGGGAAGCGTTAAGAAACGCGATTGGTGTAGTCGAACATCTTCGCGATCCAAATCGCCGAGCGTCCCGCGATCACATCACGATCCGTCCCGCGATCCAATAACGATCTGTCTCGTGAACTCATCATGATCCGTCCCGCGATCTCATCACGATCCATCCCGCGATCTCATCACGATCCGTCCCATGAACTCATAATGAACCGTCTCGCGATCTTGTTCACGGTCCTTCCGATCTAGCACCGAACGGACGGCACCTCCGCGTTCAGCACACGTGCAGCTTGATGACGATCTCCACTGTCTTGATCCAGCAAGAGGAAGTGGAGAGGGAGAAGAGTTCACCGGCAGCGTGACGGCGCTCTGGTGATGGTGGTGGAGCAATTCTGGCAGGGCTTCGCCTAAGCACTGCGGAAATCCGATCTAGAGGAGCACCGGTGGAACGGGTAGCACGTGGCCGTAAAATCTGTGCAAAACCCTTCTATTCCACCAGTATATATAGGAGGAGAGGAGGAGGAGGGATGGCATAAGGCTGAGCCCCTCTTGGAGTCGGCCGAAGCCAAGGGGGAGGAGTCCTACTCCTCCTCCACTCCTAGTAGGAGTAGGACTCTCCCTTTTTGCCTTTTTCCACTCTTTTTCCTTTGGGACTCTTCCCCCAGCCGCATGGGCCTGTTGTGGCTATTACACTACCCCACTAAGGGCTGGTTAATACTCTCCCACAGCCCATGAAGCCTCTTGGGTCGAAATACCCCTCCCGGAGGTCTCCCGGTACACTACCGGCACTCCCGGTACACTACCGATGAGCCCGGAACTTTTCCGGCGACCAAAATATGACTTCCTATATATGAATCTTTACCTCTGGACCATTCCGGAACTCCTCGTGACGTCCGGGATCTCATACGGGACTCCGAACAACCTTCGGTCACCACCATACATAACTCTATACTACCGAAACGTCACCAAACCTTAAGTGTGCAGACCCTGCGGGTTCGAGAACTATGTAGACATGACCGAGACACCTCTATGGTCAATAACCAATAGCAGGCCCTGGATGACCATATTGGTTCCTACATATTCTACGAAGATCTTTATCGGTCGAACCTCTATGTCAAGGATTCATTTAATCCCGTATAATGTTCCCTTTGGTCTTCGGTATGTTACTTGCCCGAGATTCGATCGTCGGTATCTTCATACCTAGTTCAACCTCGTTACCGGCAAGTCTCTTTACTCGTTTCGTAATACAAGATCCCGTGTCTAACACTTAGTCACATTGCTTGCAAGGCTTTGTTGTGATGTTGTATTACCGAGTGGGCCCTGAGATCCCTCTCCGTCACACGGAGTAACAAATCCCAGTCTTGATCCATGCCAACCCAACAGACACCCTCGGAGATACCTATAGAGCACCTTTATAGTCACCCAGTTACGTTGCGACGTTTCATACACACAAGGCACTTTTCCGATGTCTGTGAGTTGCATGATCTCATGGTCATAGGAACATATACTTGACATGCAGAAAACAGTAGCAATAAACTGACACGGTCATATGCTACGTTTGTAGTTTGGGTCTTGTCCATCACATCATTCTCCTAATGATGTGATCCCGTTATCAAATGACATCACATGCCAATGGCTAGGAAACCTTGACCATCTTTGATCAACGAGCTAGTTCACTAGAGGCATACTAGGGACAAAGTGTTGTCTATTTACCCACACATGTAATGTGTTTCCATTCAATACAATTATAGCATGGATAATAAATGATTATCATGAACAAGGGAATATGATAATAACTAATTTATTATTGTCTCTAGGGCATATTTCCAACAGTCTCCCACTTGCACTAGAGTCAATAATCTAGTTCACATCACCATGTGATTTGCATTGTTATGAATCTAACACCCAATGAGTTCTGGGGCTCGATCATGCTTTGCATGTGAGAGAGGTCTTATAGTCAACGGGTCTGCGACATTCAGATCCCTGTGTACTTTGCAAATTTCTATGTCAAACCGTAAACACTGCTACCACAGTCCACTTGGTACTATTCCAAATGGCCACTCCACTATATGTATCCAGATTGCTTTTATGAGTCATCCGGATTGGTGTTAAAGCTTGCATCGACGTGACTCTTTACGACGAACTCTTTATCACCTCCATAATCGAGAAACATCTCCTTAGTCTTTTAGTTACTAAGGATAATCTTGACCGCTGTCAAGTGATCCACTCCTGGATCACTCTTGTACCCCTTGACAGACTCATGGCAAGGCACACACACGTGCGGTACACAGCATGGCATACTATACAGAGCCTATGGCTAAGGCATAGGGGACGACATTCGTCCTTTCTCTTTCTTCTGCCGTGGTCGAGCTTTGAGTCTCACTCAACTTCACACCTTACAAAGCAGGCGAGAACACTTCTCTCTGACTAATCCATTTTGAACTCTTTCAAAATCTTGTCAAGGTATGTACTCATTGAAAGTCTTATCAAACATCTTGATCTATCTTTATAGATTTTAATGCTCAACAATTAGGTAGCTTTATCCAAGTCTTCCTTTGAAAATACTCTTTTCAAACAACCGTTTATGCTCTCCAGAAATTCTACATCATTTCCGAATAGCAATATGTCATCCACATGTACTTATCAGAAACTCTATAGTGCTCCCACTCACTTTATTGCAAATACAAGTTTCTCGTAAACTTTGTATAGACTGAAAAACCTTGATCACCTCATCAAAGTGTATATACCAACTCCGAGATGCTTGCTTCAGTTCATAGAAGAATCACTAAAGCTTGCACACCTTTTAGCATCCTTAGGACTGACAAAACCTTCTGGTTGTATCTCATACAACCTTTCCTTAAGGAAGGAAATGATGTTTTGGCATCCATCTGCCAGATTTCATAATTGAAAAATGCAGCAACTGCTAACATAATTCCAACAGACTTTAGCATCGCTACGAGTGAGAAAGTCTCATCGCAGTCAACTCTTTGAACTTGTTGTAAACTACTTTGCAACAAGTCGAGCTTTACAAATGGTAACATTTACCATCAGCGTCTGTCTTAATTTTAAAGATCCATTTGTACTTAACAACCTGCCGTTCAACGAGCAAGTCCACCAAAGTCTATACTTGGTTTTCATACATGGATCCTTTCTCGGATTTCATGGCCTCTAACCATTTGTTGGTTTCCGGGCCCATCATCGCTTCTTCATAGTTCGTAGGTTCATCGTTGTCCAACAACATGACCTCCAAGACAGGGTTGTTGTACTGCTCAGTAGCAGTACACATCCTTGTCGACCTTTGAAGTTCAATAGTAACTTGATTAGAAGCTTCATGATCATCATCATTAACTTCCTCTTCAACTGATGTAGGCTTCATAGAAACATCTTTCTACGCTGCGCCACTTTCTGGTTGAAGTGAAGGTTCAATAACCTCATCAAGTTCTATTTTCCTCGTAGGTTGATAGTAACTTGATCCGAAGCTTCATGATCATCATCATTAACTTCCTCTTCAACTGACGTAGGCTTCACAGAAACATCTTTCTATGCTGCGCTACTTTTTGGTTGAAGCAGAGGTTCAATAACCTCATCAAGTTCTATCCTCCTCCCACTCAATTCTTTCAAGAGAAACCTTTTTCTTGAGAAAGGACCCAGTTTTAGCAATAAACATTTTATGCTTGGATCTGAGATAGAAGGTTCACCCAACTTGTTCTTAGGGTATTCTATGAAGATGCATTTGTTCGCTTTGGGTTCGAGCTCATTAGGCGAAAACATTTTCCACACAAGCGTCGCAGCCCCAAACATTAAGAAATGACAGCTTAGGTTTCTATCAAACCATAGTTCACACGGTGTCATCTCAACGGATTTAGATGGTGCCATATTTAAAGTGAATGTTGTTGTCTCTAATGCATAACCCCAAAATTATAGTAACAAAACGATAATAGACATCATAGCACGCACCATATCCAATAGAGCATGACTATGATGTTCGGACACACCATCACACTATGGTGTTCCAGGTGGCGTGAGTTGTGAAACAACTTTCACATTGTCTAAAGTTGTATGCCAAACTCGTAACTTAGATATTCACCTCCACGATCATATCGCAAACATATTTATCTTCTTGTCACGATGATCTTAAACTTCACTCTGAATTTGCTTGAACCTTTCAAACGATTCAGACTTGTGTTTCATTAAGTAAATATACACTATATCTACTCAAATCATTAGTGAAGGTAAGAAAATAACGATATCCACTGCACGCTACAAGACGCATTGGATTACATACATCAACATGTATCATTTCCAATAAATCACTTGCCCGCTTCATCAAAACAGAAAACGGGGTCCTTAGTCATCTTGACCAAGAGGCATGGTTCGCATGTCTCAACCGATTCAAAATCGAATGAGTCCAAAGATCCATCAGCATGGAGTTTCTTCATGCGTTTTATACCAATATGACATTTAGCGGCAGTGCCACAAGTATGTGGTACTATTATTATTAACTTTGTATCTTTTTGGCATCAATGTTATGAACATGTGTATTACTATGATCAAGTTTTAACAAACCATTCTTACTGGATGCATGACCATTGAAGGTCTTATTCATGTAAATAGAATAACCATTATTCTCTAACTTAAATGAATAACTGTGTTGCAATGAACATTATCTAATCACGTTCATGCTCAACGCAAAAAACACCAAATAACATTTATTTTAGGTTCGTCACTAATCTCGAAGGTAGAGTGAGCGTGCGATGTTGATCACATCAACCTTGGAAACATTTCCAACACACATCATCACCTCACACTTAGCTAGTTCTCCGTTTATTTCGTAGCTTTATTTCGAGTTACTAACATTTAGCAACCGAACCGGTATCCAATACCCAGGTGCTACTAGGAGTACTAGCAAGGTACACATCAATAACACGTATATCAAATATACTTCTGTTGACGTTTGCCAACCTTCTTATCTACCAAGTATCTAGGGTTGTTCCGCTTCAGCGACTGCTCTCCTCATAATCGAAGCACTTAGTCTCGGGTTTGAGTTCAACTTTGGGTTGCTTCACTGGAGCAGCAACTGACTTGCTATCCATGAAGTTTCCCTCCTTGCTCTTGCCCTTCTCGAAACTAGTGGTTTTAACTAACCATCAACACTTTGACGCTCCTTCTCGATTTCTACCTTCGCGGTGTCAAACATCGCGAATAGCTCAGGGATCATTATTTCTATCCCTGGCATTTATAGTTCATCACCAAGTTCTAGTAGCTTTAGTGACAGTGACTTGGAGAACTATATCAATCACTATCTTATCTGGAAGATCAACTCCCACTTGATTCAAGCGATTGTAGCACCCAGACAATCTGAGCACATGCTCAATGATTGAGCTATTCTATTTCATCTTGCAGGCAAAGAATCTTGTTGGAGATCTCATATCTCGCAACACGTGCACGAGCCTGAGATCCTAATTTCAGCTCTTAGAAACATCTCATATGTTCCGTGACATTCAAAACATTTTGGAGCCTCAATTCTAAGCCGTAATGCATGACGCACGCAACTATCAAGTAGTCATCAGAACGTGCCTGTCAGATGTTCACAACATCTACAGACGACGCTATAGGGGTTGGCGCACCGAGCGGTGCATTAAGGACATAAGCCTTCTGTGCAGCAATGAGGACAATCCTCAGATCACGGACCCAGTCCGCAATATTGCTACCATCATCTTTCAACTCTATTTCTCTAGGAACATATAAAAATTAAGGGAGCTACAACGCGAGCTAGTAATCTACAACATAATTTGCAAAGACACTATTGACTATGTTCATGATAATGAGTTCAGTTAATCATATTACTTAAGAACTCCCACTCAAATTGACATCCCTCCGGTCATTCGAGTGATACATGATCCAAATTCACCAACTCAAGTCCGATCATCACGTGAGTTGAGGTGGCTACAATGGTGAACATCATCTTGTTGATCATATCTGCTATATGATTCATGTTTGACTTTTCGGTCTCTTGTGTTCCGAGGCCATGTTTGTACATGCTAGGCTCGTCAAGTTTAACCCGAGTGTTATGCATGTGCAACACTGGCTTGCGCCCGTTGTATGTGAACGTAGAGTCTATCACACCCGATCATCACGTGGTGTCTCAACACGACGAACTTTCGCAATGGTGCACACTCAGGGAGAACACAATTTATCTTGAAATTTAAGTGAGGGATCACCTTATAGTGCTACTGTTGTACTAAGCAAAACAAGGTGCATAAAAGGATTAACATCACATGCAATTCATAAGTGACATGATATGGCCATGAACTTGTGCTTTAGATCTCCATCTTGAAAGCACCGGCATGATCTCCATCGTCACCGGCACGACACCATGATCTCCATCATCTTGATCTCCATCAACATGTCGCCATCGGGGTTGTCACGCCCTGCATGCTTCTACTACTATTGCTACCGTTTAGCGATAAAGTAAATCATTACATAGCGCTTAATGATTGACACGCAGGTCATACAATAATTAAAGACAACCCTATGGCTCCTGCCGGTTGTCGTACTCATCGACATGCAAGTCGTGAAATTTTATACATCACATGATCATCTCATACATCACATATATCACATCATGTAATTGGCCATATCACATCACAACATTCCCTGCAAAAACAAGTTAGACGTCCTCTAATTGGTGTTGCATGTTTTACGTGGCTGCTACGGGTATCTAGCAAGAACAATTCTCACCTACGCATAAACCGCAACGGTGATACTTAATTTTCTTTTTAACCTTCTCAAGGACCGCCTTTGTTGAATCTGATCCAACTAAAGTGAGAGAAACTGCCACCCGCAAGCCATCTAGGCAACAAGTTGCGTCGAGGGAACCGGTCTCTCGTAAGCGTACGAGTAATGTTGGTCCGGGCCGCTTCATCTCACAATACCGCTGAACGAAAATCCGACCAAGGGAGGAAGCAATCTAAGCATCAATGCCAACAAACTCTTTGTGTTCTACTCGAGATCTCATCTACACATAGACCTAGCTCATGATGCCACTGTCGGGGAACGTCGCTTGGGAAACAAAAAATTTCCTACGCACACGCAGATCTATCCATGGTGATGAGCATCTACGAGAGGGAGAGTGGATCTACATACCCTTGTAGATCGCTAAGCGGGAAGCGTTAAGAAACGCGGTTGGTGTAGTCGAACATCTTCGCGATCCAAATCGCCGAGCGTCCCGCGATCACATCACGATCCGTCCCGCGATCCAATCACGATCCGTCCTGCGAACTCATCACGATCCGTCATGCGATCTCATCACGATCCGTCCCGCGATCTCATCACGATCCGTCCCGTGAACTCATCACGAACCGTCTCGCGATCTTGTTCACGGTCCTTCCGATCTAGCGCCGAACGGACGGCACCTCCGCGTTCAGCACACGTGCAGCTTGATGACGATCTCCACCGTCTTGATCCAGCAAGAGGAAGTGGAGAGGGAGAAGATTTCACCGGCAGCATGATGACGCTCCGGTGATGGTGGTGGAGCAATTCCGGCAGGGCTTCGCCTAAGCACTGCGGAAATCCGATCTAGAGGAGCACCTGTGGAACGGGTAGCACGTGGCCGTAAAATCTGTGCAAAACCCTTCTATTCCACTAGTATATATAGGAGGAGAGGAGGAGGAGGGCTGGCGCAGGGCTGAGCCCCTCTTGGAGTCGGCCGAAGCCAAGGGGGAGGAGTCCTACTCCTCCTCCACTCCTAGTAGGAGTAGGACTCTCCCTTTTTGCCTTTTTTCCACTCTTTTTCCTTTGGGACTCTTCCCCCAGCCGCATGGGCCTGTTGTGGATATTCCACCAGCCCACCAAGGGCTGGTTAATACTCTCCCACATCCCATGAAGCCTCTTGGGTCGAAATGCCCCTCCCGGAGGTCTCCCGGTACACTACCGGCACTCCCGGTACACTACCGATGAGCCCGAAACTTTTCCGGCGACCAAAATATGACTTCCTATATATGAATCTTTACCTCTGGACCATTCCGGAACTCCTCTTGACATCCGGGATCTCATACGGGACTCCGAACAACCTTCAGTCACCACCATACAAAACTCTATACTACCGAAACGTCACCAAACCTTAAGTGTGCAGACCCTGCGGGTTCGAGAACTATGTAGACATGACCGAGACACCTCTATGGTCAATAACCAATAGCGGGCCCTAGATGACCATATTGGTTCCTACATATTCTACGAAGATCTTTATCGGTCGAACCTCTATGTCAAGGATTCAGTCAATCCTGTATAATGTTCCCTTTGTTCTTCGGTATGTTACTTGCCCGAGATTCGATCGTCGGTATCTCCATACCTAGTTCAACCTCGTTATCAGCAAGTCTCTTTACTCATTCCATAATACAAGATCCCGTGGCTAACACTTAGTCACATTGCTTGCAAGGCTTTGTTGTGATGTTGTATTACCGAGTGGGCCCTGAGATACCTCTCCATCACACGGAGTAACAAATCCCATTCTTGATCCATGCCAACCCAACAGACACCCTCGGAGATACCTGTAGAGCACCTTTATAGTCACCCAGTTACGTTGCGACATTTGATACACACAAGGCACTCTTCCGATGTCTGTGAGTTGCATGATCTGATGGTCATAGGAACATATACTTGACATGCAGAAAACAGTAGCAATAAACTGACACGATCATATGCTACGTTTGTAGTTTGGGTCTTTTCCATCACATCATTCTCCTAATGATGTGATCCCGTTATCAAATGACATCACATGCCAATGGCTAGGAAACCTTGACCATCTTTGATCAACGAGCTAGTTCACTAGAGGCATACTAGGGACAGAGTGTTGTCTATTTACCCACACATGTAATGTGTTTCCATTCAATACAATTATAGCATGGATAATAAACGATTATCATGAACAAGGAAATATGATAATAACTAATTTATTATTGTCTCTAGGGCATATTTCCAACACCTTGTTCATGATAATCATTTATTATCCATGCTATAATTGTATTGATCGGAAACTTAGATACATGTGTGGATACATAGACAACACCATGTCCCTAGTATGCCTCTAATAGAGTAGCTCGTTGATCAAAGATGGTCAAGGTTTCCTAGCCATGGACATGAGATGTCATTTGATAATGGGATCACATAATTAGGAGAATGATGTGATGGACAAGACCCAAACTACAAACGTAGCATATGATCGTGTCAGTTTATTGCTACTGTTTTCTGCATGTCAAGTATCTGTTCCTATGACCATGAGATCATGCAACTCACTGACAACAGAGGAGTACCTTGTGTGTATCAAACGTCGCAACGTAACTGGGTGACTATAAAGGTGCTCTACAGGTATCTCCGAGGGTGTCTGTTGGGTTGGCATGGATCAAGACTGGGATTTGTTACTCCGTGTGACGGAGAGGTATATCAGGGCCCATTCGGTAATACAACATCACAATAAGCCTTGCAAGCAATGTGACTAAGTTTTAGTTATGGGATCTTGTATTATGGAACGAGTAAAGAGACTTGCCGGTAACGATATTGAACTAGGTATGGAGATACTGACGATCGAATCTCGGGCAAGTAACATACCGAAGAACAAAGGGAACATCATACGGGATTAACTGAATCCTTGACATAGAGGTTCGACCGATAAAGATCTTCGTAGAATATGTAGGAACCAATATGGTCATCCAGGTCCTGCTATTGGTTGTTGACCGTAGAGGTGTCTCAGTCATGTCTACATAGTTCTCAAACCCGCAGAGTTTGCACACTTAAGGTTCGTTGACGTTTCGATAGTATAGAGTTATGTATGGTGGTGACCGAAGGTTGTTCAGAGTCCCGGATGAGATTCCGGACGTCATGGGGAGCTCCGGAATGGTCCGGAGGTAAAGATTGATATATAGGAAGTCCTGTTTTGGTTGCCAGAAAAGTTTTGGGCTCATCGGTAGTGTACCGGGAGTGTCGGGAGGGTATCGGGGGATCATCGGGAGGGGTGTCTCAACTCAAGAGGCTGCATGGGCTGTGGGAGGAGGTAAACCATCCCCTGGTGGGCTGGCCGAAGCCTCCTCTAAGGGCCCATGCGGCTGGAGTGGTTTGAGAAGGAAAAAATCCAAAGGTGGAGAGGTGGAAAGAGTTTCCAAGTGGAAAGGAGGAACCCTACTCCTAATAGGATTGGAGTAGGAATCCTCCACCTCCAATTTCGGCCAGGTTTGAGGCTGTCTCCTCCCCTACCTCCCTCCTATATTACTAGAGGATTTAGAGGGAAGAGCTAACCCTAATTGCCACGTGCTGCCCTCTTCTTCCTCTTGATCGTTTTCTCCTCTAGATCGGTTTTCAGCGGTGCTTAGGCGAAGCCCTGCTGGAATTCCTCCACCACCATCGCCGCAACGCTGTCGCGCTGCCGGAGAACTCGTCTACCTCTCCACTCCGTCTTGCTCGATCAAGAAGGCGGAGATCATCATCGAGCCGTACGTGTGCTGAACGCGGAGGTGCCGGCCGTTCGACGCTAGATCGAAAGGACCGTGATCAAGATCGCGAGACTGATCGTGATGAGATCGCAGGACGGGTCATGATGATTTCGCGGGACGGATCATGATGAAATCGTGGGATGCTCGGCAATTTGGATCGCGAAGACGTTCGACTACATCAACCGCGTTTCTTAACGCTTCCCGCTTAGCGATCTACAAGGGTATGTTCCCATGCAACGTCCCCCAACAATAAACACGTAGATAACACCGTCTTCGATCTTTTCCGTTTGGAGGACCACCTAACCGTCTTGTGTCTCACACACTATACCTGTATAACTTGACACACGGTTAGATCATAGTGAGTTGTCATCATCGCCAAAACACTAAGATTAGAGAATGCCCTTACAGTCTCCCCCTTTTTGGTGGATGATGACAACAACACGATTTGCATTGATGATCTATAAAATAAAAGTAGATCTCCCCCTCAATGTGTGCAACAGATGATACCTGTGCAGGAATTGAAGATCCCCCTTGATATTATAGACCAACCAATGGGTAAAAATATAAGATGAAACATTAAGGAGCAATTTGAACGAGATAATAAGTAGAGCTTTAATATAAAGGGTATGATTAATCTCAGACTCTACTGAAACACAAATAGTCTCCACACACGTTAGGTTGTTCATAACCGACTAAGAGCAAATAAGAGTTCAACTGGAAGACGCAGCAGAGAAAACTATAAACAGCCATGCAACACCCATGCAAATCCCGTCATAATGTAACTTTCTCCCCCTTTGTCATCAAGACCCCCAAAAGGAGAAGATTAATGCTAATGCCCCAGAACTCAATAGATCTCCTCATTGGTGTCATACTCCTCGGACTAATCATCATCAGATCCAGCCCTGTCATCATCATCATAATCATCATCCTCATCAGCATCAGCAGCAGCAGCAGAGGAGGAGGTAGCAGGCTGACCCAAGTTCTCATCATCAGTCCAAGTGCTATGTGAAGAGATCCATTGCCCCTCAGGAGTGATGGTCTTCTCATAACCACTGGAGGCCTTAAGATTGAGTGCCCGCAAAATCTGAATATGTCTGCGTCTGGCAAGTTTCTCATTGACATGGGCTTCATAAAGCTTCTTCTGAACATGAGTTTGGAGGCAGAAGGTATTCTTTAACTTGTCAGAGAGCTTGGAGACCTAAGATGTCTTGGCGCTTGTAGGAAGCTCAAAATCCCTTTCACTAGAAGTAGCAAAGACATTGCTACTCGTCGAGCATGCGTTGGTTTCCGTGAAGAGGAACGGGTGATGCAGCAAAGTAGATAAGTATTTCCCTCAGTTATTGAGAACTAAGGTATCAATCCAGTAGGAGATACAAGCAAGTCCCCAATAGGTGTACCTACACAAGGAATCAAACTGTTGGACCCAACGCTATAAAGGGGTTGTCAATCCCTTTAAGGTTACTTAAAAGGATGAGATCTGATAGATATAGATTGCTTAAACAGAAAGTAAAACAATAGGTAAAAGTAATGCATCAAAGTATTTTTGGTATTTTTGGTTTTAGATCAGAAAGTATAAGATGGAAAATAGACCCGGGGGCCTTAGGTTTCACTAGAGGCTTCTCTCATGATAGCAAGTATTACGATGGTGAACAAATTACTGTCGAGCAATTGATAGAAAAGCGAATAATCATGAAGATATCCAAGGCAATGATAAAGCATATAGGCATCACGTCCGTGTCAAGTAGACCGAAACAATTTTGCATCTACTACTATTACTCCACACATTGACCGACTCCTGCCTGCATCTAGAGTATTAAGTTCATGAAGAACAGAGTAACACATTAGGTAAGATGACATGATGTAGAGGGATAAACTCAAGCAATATGATGAAACCCCATCTTTTTATCCTTGATGGCAACAATACAATACGTGCCTCGCTACCCCTACTTTGTCACTGGGTGAGTACACCGCAAGATTGAACCCAAAACTAAGCACTTCTCCCATTGCAAGAATTACCAATCTAGTTGGCCAACCCAAACCAATAACTCGAAGACTTGCAAAGATATGAAATCATGCATATCAGAATTCAAAAAAGACTCAAATAATATTCATTGATAATATGAACATAAACCCACAATTCATCGGATCTCGACAAACACATCGCAAAAGAGTATTACATCGGATAGATCTCCATGAAGATCATGAAGAACATGGTATTGCAGAGCAAAGAGAGAGAAGAAGCCATCTAGCTACTAGCTATGGACCCGAAGGTCTGTGGTGAACTACTCACGCATCATCGGAGGGGCAATGGAGTTGATGTAGATGCCCTCCGTGATCGAATCCCCCTCGGCAGATTATCGGAAAAGGCTCCAAGATTGGATCTCTTAGGAACGAAGGCTTCTGGCGACGAAAAAGTGTTTTCGTGGCTTGTTCTGATAATGATGGAATATTTGGAAATTTATAGGCCGAAGATTAGGGTTAGGGGAGCTACCGTGGGCCCACAAGCCTGCCCGGCGCACCCTACCCCCCTCAGCACGGACTTAGGGCTTGTGGCCCCACGGTGGCTCCTCTGCCTTGGTTCTCAAGTCTCGTAGTTTCCTTTTGTTCCAGAAAAATTCCTTCCGAAGGTTTTATTCCGTTTGGACTCCGTTTCATATTCCTTATCTGCAAATCTCAAAAACAAGGAAAAAACAGAAACTGGCACTAGGCTCTAGATTAATAGGTTAGTCCCAAAAATAATATAAAATAGCATATTAATGCATGTAAAACATCCAAAACAGATAATATAATAGCATGGAACAATCAAAAATTATAGATATGTTGGAGACGTATCAGACATCCTCAGGGCTTCTTTGGCCTCTTTTATTTTGGTGGGCTTCTTTGGCCTCTCTTTTTTGGGCTTCGCTAGCCTCTTTTATTTTTTGTAAAGTCCGAATACTCATCCCAACTTGTGATGGAGTCATAGCCTCCGTCATCCTTTTCTCTCACGGTACAATGCTCTATTAATGAAAAATCATCACACTTTTATTTACTTATAACTCAAAAAACAAAAATTACAACTCGATACCTATGACGAAATATGACTCTATATGCAATATGAAGTGATGATGCAAGTCATAAAAAAACTACATGGTGGAAGTTGCATGGCAATATATCTCGGAATGGCTATGGAAATGCCATAATAGGTAGGTATGGTGGATGTTTTGAGGAATATATGGAGGCTGTTTTGAGGAAGGAGGGTTTGATATATGGGCGAAAGTTGCACGGTACTAGAGAGGCTAGCAAAGATGGAAGGGTGAGAGTGCGTATAATCCATGGACTCACGTTAGTCATAAAGAACTCACATACTTATTGCAAAAGTCTATTAGTTATCAAACAAAGAATTAGACACATGTCCTAGGGGATAGGTTGGTAGGAGTTAACCATCGCGTGCTCCCGACCCTCACACAAAGGTCAACAATCATTAAACAAATCATGCTCTGACTTCGTTACATAACGGTTCACCATACGTGCATGCTACGGGAATCACAAGCTTTAACACACGTATCTCTTCCAATTGACAACTACTCGCTAGCATGACTCTCATATTACCATCTCTATTATCTCAAAACTATATGCAAGGAATCAAACTTCTCATAGTTTTTAATGCACTTAATATGAAAGTTTTTATTATGTCCCTCTTGGATGCCATTATATTAGGACTAAATTCATAACCTAAACAAATTACCATGCTGTTTTAAGAAAATCTCAAAATAATATAAGTGAGGAACGAGAGCTCAATAATTTCTATAAAGATATAAGTGAAGCACTAGAGCAACATTGCCTAGCTCAAAAGATATAAGTGAAGCACGTAGAGTATTCTAATAAATTCACGATTCAGCGTGTCTCTCTCAAAAGATGTGTGCAACAAGTATGATTGTGTAAAACTAAAAAGCAAAGACTCATATCATACAAGACGCTCCAAGCAAAACATATATCATGTGGTGAATAAAAATATAGCCTCAAGTAAATTTACCGATGGATTGAAGACGAAAGAGGGGATGCCTTCCGGGGCATCCCCATGCTTAGGATTTTTGGTGTTCTTGAATATGGCTTGGGGTGCCTTGGTAATTCCCAATCTTAGTCTCCTGCCACTCTTTATTCCATAGTCCATCAAATCTTCATCCAAAACTTGAAAACTTCACAACACAAAACTCAACGGAAAACTCGTGAGATATGTTAGTATAAGAAAAATAAATCACCACTTTAGGTACTGTTATGAACTTATTCTTTATTTATTTGTGTAATACCTACTGTATTATAACTTCTCCATGACTCATACCCCCCGATACGACCCATAGACACATCAAAATAAGCAAACAACACAAAGAAAAAAGAATCTGTCAAAAACAGAACAGTTTGTAGCAATCTATAAACTTAAAATACTTATGGAACTCTAAAAATTCTGAAACATTAGGAAAATCAGGGAAATTTGCATATCAATCTTCTGTAGAAATTGCAGATCAATTAAACTCTCTGAAAAATTTTGAAAATTCCTGGACTGAGCGCAAAAGTTTCTGTTTTTCAGCAAGATCAAATCAACAACTACCATAGATCACCCCAAAGGTTTTACTTGGCTCAAACACTAATTAAAACAGAAAAATATAATTACTATAGAAGTAATAATGTGCAAAACACACCAAAACTAAAGCAAAAATCAGAAAGCAGAATAAAATTGGGTTGCCTCCCAACAAGCGTTATTGGTTAACGCCCCTAGCTAGGCAAAACGCAATAGATCTAGGTATTGTCATCTTTGGTATGCAATACATGTTGTAAATATGCCCTAGAGGCAATAATAAATTGGTTATTGTCATATTTCCTTGTTCATGATAATGGTTTATTATCCATGCTAGAATTGTATTGATTGGAAACTCAGATACATGTGTGGATACATAGACAGCACCATGTCCCTAGTATGCCTCTAGTAGACTAGCTCGTTGATCAAAGATAGTCAAGGTTTCCTAGCCATGGACATGAGATGTCATTTGATAATAGTATCACATCATTAGGATAATGATGTGATGGACAAGACCCAACTATAGACGTAGCATATGATCGTATCAGTTTATTGCTATTGTTTTGTGCATGTCAAGTATCTGTTCCTATGACCATGAGATCATGCAACTCACTGACACCAGAGGAGTGCCTTGTATGTATCAAACGTTGCAACGTAACTGGGTGACTATAAAGGTGCTCTAAAGGTATCTCCGAGGGTGTCTGTTGGGTTGGCATGGATCAAGACTGGGATTTGCTACTCCGTGTGACGGTGAGGTATCTCAGGGCCCACTCGGTAATACAACATCACAATAAGCATTGCAAGCAATGTGACTAAGTGTTAGCGACGAGATCTTGTATTACGGAACCAGTAAAGAGACTTTTAGGTAACGAGGTTGAACTAAGTATACATATACCGATGATCGAATCTCGGGCAAGTAACATACCGAAGAACAAAGAGAACAACATACGGGATTAACTGAATCCTTGACATAGAGGTTCAACCGATAAAGATCTTCATAGAATATATAGGAACCAATATGGACATCTAGGTCCCGCTATTGGTTATTTACTATAGAGGTGTCTCGGTCATGTCTACATAGTTCTCGAACCCGCAGGGTCTGCACACTTAAGGTTTTGTGACGTTTCGGTAGTATAGAGTTATGTATGGTGGTGATCGAAGGTTGTTCGGAGTCCTGGATGAGATCCCGAACGTCACGAGGAGCTCCGGAATGGTCTGTAGGTAAAGATTGATATATAGGAAGTCCTGTTTTGGTCGCCGAAAAAGTTTTGGGCTCATCGGTAGTGTGCCGGGAGTGACGGGAGGGTACCGAGGGACCATCGGGAGGGGTGTCTCGACCCAAGAGGCTACATGGGCTGTGGGAGGAGGTAAACCAGCCCCTTTTGGGCTGGCCGAAGCCTCCTCTAAGGTCCCATGTGGCTGGAGGTGTTTGGGAAGGAAAAAAAACACAAGGTGGAAAGAGTTTCCAAGTGGGAAGGAGGAGTCCTAATCCTACTAGGATTGGAGGAGGACTCCTCCTCTCCTCCTTGCGCCAAGGACAAGGGCTGGTCCCTTGTGTTCCAAGGCTCCTCCCTCCTTCCTCCTATATATACTAGAGGTTTTGAGGGTTTTGAGACACAGAATAATAGCCACGTGTTGCCCTCTTCTTCCTCTAGATCGTTTTCTCCTCTAGATCGGTTTTCAGCGGTGCTTAGGCGAAGCCCTGCTGGAATTCCTCCACCACCATCGCCGCAATGCCGTCGTGCTGCCGGAGAACTCGTCTACCTCTCTGCTCCCTCTTGCTAGATCAAGAAGGCGGAGATCATCATCGAGCCGTACGTGTGCTGAACGCGAAGGTGTCATCCGTTCGACACTAGATCGGAAGGACCGTGATCAAGATCGCGAGACGGATCGTGATGAGATCGCAGGATGGGTCGTGATGATTTCGCGGGACGGATCATGATGAAATCGTGGGACGCTCGGTGATTTGGATCGCGAAGACGTTTGACTACATCAACCGCGTTTCTTAACGCTTCCCGCTTAGCGATCTACAAGGGTATGTAGATCCACTCTCCCTCTCGTAGATGCTCATCACCATGGATTGATCTTGCGTGTGTGTAGGAATTTTTTTGTTTCCCATGCAATGTTCCCCAACAATCCATAAGTAGCTCTCATGATAGATGCATAAGGTAATTTTCTTTTCTTTCTAGGAAAGTGGTTCATGCCTTTCCTTAATGGAAATTGGAATCTAATATTCCCTTCCTTCATATCAATAATCGCACGAATCGTTCTAAGGAAAGGTCTACCAAGAATAATAGGACATGTAGGATTGCAATCTATATGTAGAACAATGAAATCTACGGGCACACAATTCCTATTTGCAACAATAAGAACATCATTAATCCTTCCCATAGGTTTCTTTATAGTGGAATCCGGAAGATGCAAATTTAAGGAACAATCATCAAATTCACGGAAACCTAACACATCACATAAATTTTTTGGAATCGTGGAAACACTAGCACCCAAATCACACAAAGCATGACACTCATAATCTTTAATCTTAATCTTAATAGTAGGTTCCCACTCATCATATAGCTTTCTAGGTATAGAAACTTCCAACTCAAGTTTTTCTTCAAAAGCTTTCATCATAGCATCAACAATATGTTTAGTAAAAGCTTTGTTTTGATTATAAGCATGAGGAGAGTTCAACATGGATTGCAACAAGGAAATACAATCAATTAAGGAGCAGCTATCATGATTAAAGTCCTTGAAATCCAAAAGAGTGGGTTCATTGCTATTTAAAGTTTTGACCTCTTCAATCCCACTTTTATCAATATTAGCATCAAGATCTATAAACTCCGAATCATTGGGATGCCTTTTAACTAAAGTTGACTCATCTCCAGTCCCATCCTTATCAAGATTAACATTGGAAGACAAAGATTCAATAGCAGTCACATCAATCACTTTAAGATCTTCATCAATATTTAGAGATTCTGGTTTTGCGGCCATTTTATTAACTAAAGTAGCTTGTTTATAGGAAATTTGGCCCACTAAGTTTTCAAGGTGAGTAATTTGAGATTTCAAACCATAGAACTCTTTAGACATATCATCAAGTTCCTTATTCATGTACTCCCACATAGTTTTTTGTTCTTTAAGTTCATTCTTGAAGAAACTATTGTGATCATATTGAAGCGACATGAAACTTTTAATATTATCCTCAATATCTTCCAACTTTCAAAGATAATGATAAAAGCCATTGGGTTGAGCCATAAAGACGACCAACCAATTTAACACGCAAGCAAGCAAAAGCAATCGAAAAGACGAACGAAAAAGGGCGAATAAAAAGGCAAATCTTTTTGGTATTTTCTGAAAATAATTTTAGAAGTGGGGGAGAGGAAAAAGAGAGGCAAATGGCAAATAATGTAAATGCAAGAGATGAGTTTGTGATGGGTACTTGGTAGGCTTGATGTAGATCTCCCCGACAACGGCGCCAGAAATCCTTCTTGCTACTTGTCGAGCATGCGTTGGTTTCCGTGAAGAGGAACGGGTGATGCAGCAAAGTAGATAAGTATTTCCCCCAGTTGTTGAGAACCAAGGTATCAATCCAGTAGGAGATACAAGCAAGTCCCCAATAGGTGTGCCTACACAAGGAATCAAACTCTTGCACCCAACGCTATAAAGGGGTTATCAATCCCTTTAAGGTTACTTGCAAGGATGAAATCTGATACAGATAGATTGCTTAAATGGAAAGTAAAACGATAGGTAAAAGTAATGCAGCAAAGTATTTTTGGTATTTTTGGTTTTAGATCTGAAAGTATAAGATGAAAAATAGTCCCGGGGGGCATAGGTTTCACTAGAGGCTTCTCTCATGATACAAGTATTACGGTGGGTGAACAAATTACTATCGAGCAATTGATAGAAAAGCGAATAATTATGAAGATATCTAAGGCAATGATTATGCATATAGGCACCACGTCCGTGTCAAGTATACCAAGACAATTCTGCATCTACTACTATTACTCCACACATCGACCGACTCATGCCTGCATCTAGAGTATTAAGTTCATGAATAACAGAGTAACGCATTAGGTAAGATGACATGATGTAGAGGGATAAACTCAAGCAATATGATGAAACCCCATCTTTTTATCCTTGATGGCAACAATACAATACGTGCCTCGCTACCCCTACTTTGTCACTGGGTGAGGACACCGCAAGATTGAACCCAAAACTAAGCACTTCTCCCATTGCAAGAATTACCAATCTAGTTGGCCAACCCAAGCCAATAACTCGAAGAGACTTGCAAAGATATGAAATCATGCATATAAGAATTCAAAAAAAAACTCAAATAATATTCATGGATAATATGAACATAAACCCACAATTCATCGGATCTCGACAAACACACCGCAAAAGAGTATTACATCGGATAGATCTCCATGAAGATCATGAAGAACATGGCATTGAAGAGCAAAGAGAGAGAAGAAGCCATCTAGATACTAACTATGGACCCGAAGGTTTGTGGTGAACTACTCACGCATCATCGGAGGGGCAATGCAGTTGATGTGGATGCCCTCCGTGATCAAATCCCCCTCGGCAGATTATCGGAAAAGGCTCCAAGATTGGATCTCTTAGGAACGGAGGCTTTTGGCGGCGAAAAAGTGTTTTCGTGGCTTGTTCTGATAATGATGGAATATTTGGAAATTTATAGGCCAAAGATTAGGGTTAGGGGAGCTACCGTGGGCCCACAAGCCTGCCCGGCGCACCCTACCCCCATGGGCACGGACTTAGGGCTTGTGGCCCCACGGTGGCTCCTCTGCCTTGGTTCTCAAGTCTCCTAGTTTCCTTTTGTTCCAGAAAAATTCCTTCCGAAGGTTTTATTCCGTTTGGACTCCGTTTCATATTCCTTATCTACAAATCTCAAAAACAAGGAAAAAATAGAAACTGGCACTAGGATCTAGATTAATAGGTTAGTCCCAAAAATAATATAAAATAGCATATTAATGCATATAAAACATCCAAAACAGATAATATAATAGCATGGAATAATCAAAAATTATAGATACGTTGGAGATGTATTAGACATCCTCAGGGTTGTCAGGTGTGCAGAGTGGTGCAAGATGCTTCTTCTTTCGGAGTTGCTTGACCTCATGCTCAATGAGGTTGTGTCGGGAAGAGAGAGGCTCTCCAGGCCTACGAACTGCCCACCTAGAGTTGAGGAAACACATGATGAAAGGTGCATAGGTGGGAGCTTTCCCGTAGGCCACTATGGAGTACATCTCCTCCCACATCCATTTGGAGGCATCAAACATGGCCCCAGAGCCAGCTTTTTTCTTCATGTCAACAAGGAGATCAACAAAGTATCCATGAATCTCATCTTGATTTCCAACCTTGGGCAGAAGAACATTCCAAAAAAAATGGTGCAAAATATCATAGACCTGCTGCAAATTCTTAGTGGCTCCAGGAACCCCCATGCCCCGGAATGTACAAGGGGGCTAAATATACCTTATCCAGAGGGGTAGCCCAATCATGAGGATGGATGCCGCCATTCCCAGTGTTGCCGGTATCATCATAACAAAGTGCATTGCAAAAGGCACGCCATGGGACTTGGAAAAACTCATCACGGCACATGAAGGAAAGGGTACGAGCATCATCAGTTCCAAAGTGAACTGTGGCATAAAACTGGTGAAGGAGTTGCACATCAAAGGGATAGTTGATAGTCATGAGCTTGATCAAGTCAAACTCCTCACACAGTGCTAATGCCTATCCAAAGTAATCCATGTTGTTCCTCCAGTACTCAATGTCAATAGTCCATTGCTTGGCAAACTTGTTCTTGTGATGGTCATAGAGCTCGTGCACAATCCACAATTAAAGCTCATTCCGGAACTAAGGAGTGGTCCATTCGGGAGCAACGGGGACCTCATAAGGATTTTGAAACCGAATCCGTTCCCAGTGAACATGCTCTAGGCGTGCACTGGCTTGGCAGTTTTCTGCTTGGCAGCCAAAGACTTCTCACGGCGAGTGGGATTGGTGGGGATCACAACTTCCTCAGTGCCAGACTCTTGAACGATCCTGCACCTGTGAGCACATTTCTTGGACTTCTTCCGAGGAGCAGAACGAGAGCTGGAACCACCTACAGACACACACACGAGGAACACAAAAGAGAAACCCATAAAAGATGGGAGGATTTTACACAAAAGTAGGAATAGATTAGGTGTGAAGATAAGAAACAAGAAACAAGGGGGCGGGAGTCAGGGAGTCCGATTGAACAGGTTACCCAAGCGGTTGTACCGCATCAACGATTGTACCGCTAATTAGAGCGATTGTACCGCTGCTGGGAAATTGGTGGATCTGGATCTAAGAAATTGACCCCTCTTTGAGGTCTCTAAGCATCACATCTAATTGGAAATATAAAAGACGATGTCATCCCCTCAATAGTTTTGACTAGAAAATGCCGGAACCGAGCAATGCCCTCACAAAGATGGATTCAAAGGACATCCAAGAACAAGGAGGAACTAGGCATTACCGGCACCCATGGGAGGATATCGGGGGAAGGAAGGGCCTCCACGGAGCAGATCTGAGGGGAGGCCATGGATCCGGGGCGTCGGAGGCACTCCGGGGCGGTGGTGACGGCAGCCGGCGGCTAGGGCACCAGGGAGGAGTCGGGCACGAAGGGGAATAACTGAATACCCCTTCGGCCCGGCCCTCCCTGTATAAGTACGAGACGTGCAACTGGTTGTACCGCCCCGAAGAGCGATTGTACCGGTCCAGGTACGGGACCCGGGGATTAGCGGTTGAACCGTTGGCACCCCCGGTTGTACACCTGGGGAGGAACAACTGGAGGATTGGTGGTTAAACCGCTTTTCACACCGGTTGTACCGCCCAGCCACAAACACCACCACCAAGATATCAATGCGTACACTTGCAAAAGATGGGTTCCGAGATGAGAAAAGCTTGGGATAGAGAAAGAGGCAAAGGAGTATGGTGGGGAAAACTCCATGGTTGGAAGAAAACAAAACACAAATATAAATACCATGAAGAATGTCCACACCTAGGACTCAAAACAACATCAAAAACACAAACTAAAGACACAAAGAAGGTCAAAAGGGGGCAGTGGCCGAGACCACTTATGTTTAGTCAATTGGTATGACACCGCGAATATTTGAACCTTGGGCCCATGACCAAAACTCGTCTTTGAAGCACAAGTGTCATCAAAAATTACTATTGGGAAAGACTTGATCAATTTATGCATAATAGGAGGAGGGACAGTTCATTGAGAGAACTAGACTCCCCTATGCCCATGCCTACACCTAAACAAGACATGATGATGAGTGTGGTGGGGTGTGCACTAAGTCAAGCCACATTGCTCAAATCAATGATATTTAGCTCATGCCTTAACTCACAAAATCTTGCTTCATCCGATGGCTTAGTGAAGATATTTGCAAGTTGTTCCTTAGTATAGAGATGAATAAGATCAATGTCTCCATGCTTGATGTGATCCCGAATGAAGTGATGACGAATCTCAATATGCTTTGTCTTGTAGTGTTGAACCGGGTTGTTGGCGATCTTGATAGTGCTTTCATTGTCGCAGTAAAGAGGCACTTTGTCACAGTTGACACCATAATCCTTTAAGGTTTGCCTCATCCAAAGAATCTAAGCACAACTGCTTGCGGCGGCTACATACTCGGCCTTAATGGACGAGAGAGAAACACAATTTTTTTCTTTGAAGACCAACTTACCAAAGACCAACCAAGAAATTGCCAGCCTCCAGAAGTGGACTTCCTTTCCACACGGTCTCTCGCCCAATCCAAGTCAGTATATCCAATGAGATCAAATGAATCACCCTTGGGATACCATAAGCCAAAGTTTGGGGTATGAGCCAAATATCGAAAGACTCGCTTGACAACCACACAGTGACTCTCCTTAGGTGCGGATTGAAATCATGCACAAATTCCCACACTCAACATGATATCCGATCTAGATGCACAAAGATAAAGCAAGGATCCAATCATGGAGCGATATACTTTTTGATCCACGGCTTTACCATTGGGATCACTGTCAAGTTGGCATTTGAGTTGCATAGGAATGTTGGGCTTGGGAGGATTGAGCTCATCCATCTTGAATCTCTTGAGCATGTCTTGAGTGTATTTAGCTTGGTTGATGAAGGTTCCTTGGCTTCGTTGCTTGACTTCGAATCCAAGGAAGAACTTCAACTCTCCCATCATAGACATCTCAAACTCTTTGGTCATTAGTGTGGCGAACTCAACATTAAAAGCTTTGTTAGAATAACCAAAGATAATATCATCTACATATAGTTGGCATATGAACAAGTTCCCGTTAACCCTCTTAGTAAAAAGAGTGGGATCGATTTTCCCAATTTCAAACCCATGATCTTGCAACATCTCGGTAAGGTGCTCATACCAAGCACGTGGGGCATGTTTAAGGCCGTAGAGTGCCTTATCGAGAACATATACATGATTGGGGAACTTGGGATCTTCAAACCCCGAGGGTTTCTTAACATGCACCAACTCCTTAAGTGGACCATTAAGAAAAGCACTCTTCACATCCATTTTATATAATATGAAATCATGATGAGAGGCATAAGCAAGCAACATGCGAATAGATTCAAGGTGAGCAACACAGGCAGAGGTTTCACCATAGTCGATACCCTCGACTTGGGAGTAGCCTTGAGCCACCAGTATTGCCTTGTTGCGGATGATGATACCATGTGCATCTTTCTTGTTCTTAAAGATCCATTTGGTTCCAATGACATTGTGCTTCTCCTTTGGCCTTGGCACCAATCACCACACTTTGTTGCGCTCGAAGTTGTTGGTTTCTTCATGCATGGCTTCAAGCCATTCCTCATCTTCGAGCGCATCTTGTACCTTGAGGGGTTCAAAGCAAGAAACAAATGCATGATGTGCACAAAAGTTTGTTAATTGTTTACGAGTGGTTACCCCTCTCTTCAAGCTTACATAAATGTTCTTTAAGTGGTGTTGCTTGACTCTTAGTTTGGAAGCAATCTTGGCAGCTAATACATCTCCAACGTATCTATAATTTATGAAGTATTCATGCCATGTTTACAATAATTCTATATGATTTTGGTATGATTTTATTAGAACTAACTCGAACTGACGTTGTTATCAGTAGAACTACCATGGTGTCGTTTTTTGTGCAGAAATAAAAGTACTCGTAATGGGCTGAAAATTTAGTGTGATTTTTTTGGACCAAAAGAGACCGCCGAAGCGTTGGAGTTGGGCTAGAAGATCCACGAGGAGGATACAAGCTAGGAGAGTGCAGCCACCCCCCTGGCCACACCTGGGTGGCTTGTCGTCGCCTCGTGGCCCACCTTGACGTGAGACCAACGCCAAAAATTCCTATAAACACAGAAACCTCCGAAAAGAAACCTAGATCGGGAGTTTGGTCGCCGCAAGCCTCGAGAGCCATGAAAAACCAATCGGGAGCCCATTTCGGCACCCTGTCGGAGGGGGAAACCATCATCGAAGGCCATCTTCATCATCCCGACGGTCTCCATGACGAGGAGGGAGTAGTTCACCCTTGGGCTGAGGGTATGTTGTTGGAAATATGCCCTAGAGGCAATAATAAATTAGTTATTATCATATTTCCTTGTTCATGATAATCGTTTATTATCCATGCTATAATTGTATTGATCGGAGACTTAAATGCATGTGTGGATACATAGACAAAACCATGTCCCTAGTATGCCTCTAATAGACTAGCTCGTTGATCAAAAGATGGTTAAGGTTTCCTAGCCATGGACATGAGATGTCATTTGATAACGGGGTCACATCATTAGGAGAATGATGTGATGGACAAGACCCAAACTGCAAACGTAGCATATGATCGCGTCAGTTTATTGCTACTGTTTTCCGCATGTCAAGTATGTGTTCCTATGACCATGAGATCATGCAACTCACAGATATCGGAGGAGTGCCTTGTGTGTATCAAACGTCGCAACGTAACTGGGTGACTATAAAGGTGCTCTACAGGTATCTCCGATGGTGCCTGTTGAGTTGGCATGGATCGAGACTGGGATTTGTTACTCCGTGTGACGGAGAGGTATCTCGGGGCCCACTTGGTAATGCAACATCACAATAAGCCTTGCAAGCAATGTGACTAATTGTTAGTTGTGGGATCTTGTATTACGAAACGAGTAAAGAGACTTGCCGGTAACGAGGTTGAACTAGGTATTAAGATACCGACGATCGAATCTCGGGCAAGTAACATACCGAAGAACAAAGGGAACGTTATACGGGATTAACTGAATCCTTGACATAGAGGTTCGACCGATAAAGATCTTCGTAGAATATGTAGGAACCAATGTGGACGTCTAGGTCCCGCCATTGGTTATTGACCATAGAGGTGTCTCGGTCATGTCTACATAGTTCTCGAACCCGTAGGGTCTGCACACTTAAGGTTCGGTGACGTTTCGGTAGTGTAGAGTTATGTATGGTGGTGACCGAAGTTTGTTCGGAGTCCCAGATGATATCGCGGACGTCACGAGGAGCTCCGAAATGGTCCGGAGGTAAATATTCATATATAGGAAGTCCCAGTTTGGTTTCCGGAAAAGTTTCGGGCTCATCGGTAGTGTGCCGGGAGTGCCGGTAGTGTACCGAGAGTGTCGGTAGTGTACCGGGAGGCCTCCAGGAGGGGTATTTCAACCCCAAGAGGTCCATGGGCTGTGGGAGAATAATAACCAGCCCTTAGTGGGCTGGGAAAACAGCCACAAAGTCCCATGGCGCAGGAGAGAAAGTCCTAAAGCAAAAAGTGGAAAATCAACCAATAGGAGGCAATCCTACTCCAACTAGGATTGGAGGTGAAGTTGGATTGCTTCCCACCTCCTATTTTGGCCGACCCAAAGGCCTTGGCTGCCTCTCCTCTCCTCTCCTCCTATATATACTAGTGGATTGGGTGGTTTTTGGACAGAATTTCCGGCCACGTGCTACCCGTTCCACCGGTGCATAGTTTCTCCTCTAGATCGGTTTTCTGCAGCGCTTAGGCGAAGCCCTGCCGGAATTGCTCCACCACCATCACCGGAGCGTCGTCATGCTGCCAGTGAACTCTCTCTCCTCTCCACCTCCTCTCGCTGGATCGAGACGGTGGAGATCGTCATCAAGCTGCACGTGTGCTGAACGCGGAGGTGCCGTCCGTTCGGCGCTAGATCGAAAGGACCGTGATCGAGATCGCGAGACGGTTCGTGATGTGATCACGGAACGGATCGTGATGAGTTCGCGGGACAGATCGTGATCAAGATCGTGAGACGGATTGTGATGAGTTCGCGGGACGGATCATGATGTGTTCGCGGGACGGTTCGTGATTGGATCGCGGGACGCTCGGCGATTTGGATCGCGAAGAAGTTCGACTACACCAACCGCGTTTCTTAACGCTTCCCGCTTAGCGATCTACAAGGGTACGTAGATCCACTCTCCCTCTCGTAGATGCTCATCACCATGGATAGGTTTGCGTGTGCATAGGAAAATTTTTGTTTCCCATGCGACGTTCCCCAACAGTGGCATCATGAGCTAGGTTGATGGTTCGATGAGATCTCAAGTAGAACACAAAAGGTTTGTGGGCGTTGATGCTTAGATTGCTTCCTCCCTTGGTCGGATTTTGGTTCAGCGTGATTGTGAGATGAAGCGGCCCGGACCAACATTACTCGTACGCTTACGAGAGACCGGTTCCCTCGACGCAACTTGTTGCTTAGATGGCTTGCGGGTGACAGTTTCTCTCATTTTAGTTGGATTGGATCCGACAAAGGCGGTCCTTGAGAAGGTTGAAAAGCAATCTATGTATCACCGTTGTGGTTTATGCGTAGGTGAGAATCGTTCTTGCTAGATACCCGTAGCAGCCACGTAAAACATGCAACAACAATTAGAGGACGTGTAACTTGTTTTTGCAGGGTATGTTGTGATGTGATATGCCAATTACATGATGAGATATATGTGATGTATGAGATGATCATGTGATGTATAGAATTTCACGACTTGCATGTCGTTGAGTACGGCAACCGGCAGGAGCCATAGGGTTGTCTTTAATTATTGTATGACCTGCGTGTCAATCATTAAGCGTCATGTAATGCTTTACTTTATCGCTAAGCGGTAGCAATAGAAGTAGAAGCTGCGCCACAACCCCAATGGCAACACATTGATGGAGATCAAGATGATGGAGATCATGGTGTTGTGCCAGTGACGATGGAGATCATGCCGGTGTTTCGAAGATGGAGATCTTAAACACAAGTTCATGGCCATATCATGTCACTTATGAATTGCATGAGATGTTAATCCTTTTATGCACCTTGTTTTGCTTAGTACGGCGGTAGCATTATAAGGTGATCCCTCACTTGAATTTCAAGATGAACTGTGTTCTCCCCGAGTGTGCACTGTTGCGAAAGTTCATTGTGTTGAGACACCACGTGATGATCGGGTGTGATAGACTCTACGTTCACATACAACGGGTGCAAGCCAGATTTGCACGCGCATAACACTCGGGTTAAACTTGACGAGCCTAGCATGTACAGACATGGCCTCGGAACACAAGAGACCGAAAGGTCGAGCATGAGCCATATAGTGGATATGATCAACATAATGATGTTCACCACTGAAGCCACCTTAACTCACGTGATGATCGGACTTGAGTTGGTGAATTTGGATCATGTATCACTCGAATGACCCGAGGGATGTCAATTTGAGTGGGAGTTCTTAAGTAATATGATTAATTGAACTCATTATCATGAACATAGTCAATAGTGTCTTTGCAAATTATGTTGTAGAATACTAGCTCGCGCTGTAGCTCCCTTAAATTTTTATATGTTCCTAGAGAAATAGAGTTGAAAGATGTTGGTAGCAATATTGCGGACTGGGTCCGTGATCTGAGGATTGTCCTCATTGCTGCACAGAAGGCTTATGTCCTTAATGCACCGCTCGGTGCGCCACCCCCTCTAGCGTCGTCTATAGATGTTGTGAACATCTGACAGGCATGTTTCGATGACTACTTGATAGTTTAGTGCGTCATGCATTACGGCTTAGAATTGAGGCTCCGAAACGTTTTGAACGTCACGGAACATATGAGATGTTCTAGGAGCAGAGATTGTGATCTCAGGCTCGTGCCTGTGTTGTGAGATATGAGATCTCCAACAAGATTCTTTGCCTGTAAGATGAAGGAGAATAGCTCAATCGTTGAGCATGTACTCAGATTGTCTGGGTACTACAATCGCTTGAATCAAGTGGGAGTTGATCTTCCAGATAAGATAGTGATTGATATAGTTCTCCAAGTCATTGTCACCAAAGCTACTAGAACTTAGTGATGAACTATAATACACCAGGGATAGAAGTATTGATCCCTGAGCTGTTCGCGATGTTTGACACCGCGAAGGTAGAAATCAAGAAGGAGCGTCAAGTGTTTATGGTTAATCAAACCACTAGTTTCGAAAAGGGCAAGAGCAAGGAGGGAAACTTCATGGATAGCAAGTCAGTTGCTGCTCCAGTGAAGCAACCCAAAGTTGAACTCAAACCCGAGACTAAGTGCTTCTATTATGAGGTGAGAGGTCGCTGAAGCGGAACAACCCTAGATACTTGGTAGATAAGAAGGCTGGCAACATCGACAGAAGTATATTTGATATACGAGTTATTGATGTGTACCTTGCTAGTATTCCTAGTAGCACCTGGGTATTGGATACCGGTTCGGTTGCTAAATGTTAGTAACTCGAAATAAAAGCTACGGAATAAACGGAGAACTAGCTAAGGGTGAGGTGACGATGTGTGTTGGAAATGTTTCCAAGGTTGATGTGATCAACATCGCACGCTCTCTCTACCTTCAGGATTAGTGACGAACCTAAATAAATGTTATTTGGTGTTTTGCGTTGAGCATGAACATGATTAGATCATGTTTGTTGCAATACAGTTATTCATTTAAGTCAGAGAATAATGGTTATTCTGTTTACATGAATAATACCTTCAATGGTCATGCACCCAGTGAGAATGGTTTGTTGAAATCTTGATCGTAGTAATACACATGTTCATAACATTGATGTCAAAAGATACAAAGTTAAATAATGATAGTACCACATACTTGTGGCACTGCCGCAAAATGTCATATTGGTATAAAGCGCATGAAGAAACTCCATGGTGATGGATATTTGGACTCATTCGATTTCGAATCGGTTGAGACATGTGAACCATGCCTCTTGGGCAAGATGACTAAAGGACCCCGTTGGATGGAGCGGGCAAGTGATTCATTGGAAATGATACATGTTGATGTATGCAATCTAGTGAGTCTTGTAGCATGCAGTGGATATCGTTATTTTCTTACCTTCACTAATGATTTGAGTAGATGTAGTGTATATTTACTTAATGAAACACAAGTCTGAATCGTTTGAAAGGTTCAAGCAAATTCAGAGTGAAGTTTAAAGATCATCGTGACAAGAAGATAAAAATGACTGCGATATGATCGTGGAGGTGAATATCTGAGTCACGAGTTTGGCATACAACTTAAGACAATGTGAAAGTTGTTTCACAACTAAACGCCACCTGGAACACCATAGTGTGATGGTGTGTTCGAACATCATAGTTATGCTCTATTGGACATGGTGTGTGCTATGATGTCTCTTATCGTTTTACTACTATAATTTTGGGGTTATGCATTAGAGACATCTACATTCACTTTAAATAGGGCACCATCTAAATCCGTTGAGATGACACCATGTGAATTATGGTTTGATAGAAACCTAAGCTGTCATTTCTTAATACTTGGGGCTACGACACTTGTGTGGAAAATGTTTTCACCTAATGAGGTCGAACCCAGGGCGGACAAATGCATCTTCATAGAATACCCTAAGATCAGTTGGGTGAACCTTCTATCTCAGATCCAAGTGCAAAGTGTTTATTACTAAAACGGATCCTTTATCGAGGAAAAGTTTCTCTCGAAAGAATTGAGTGGGAGGAAGATAGAACTTGATGAGGTTGTTAAACCTTTGTTCAACCAGAGAGTAGCGCAGCGCAGGATGTTGTTTCTGTGAAGCCTACATTAGTTGAAGAGGAAGTTAATGATGATGATCATGAAGCTTCAGGATCAAGTTACTATCGAACTTCGTAGGTCTACAAGGATGTGTACTGATCCTAAGCGGTACGACAACCCTGTCTTGGAGGTCATGTTGTTGGACAACGATGAACCTACGAGCTATGGAGAAGCGATGATGGGCCCGGATTCCGACAAATGGTTGGAGGCCATGAAATCCGAGATAGGATCCATGTATGAAAACCAAGTGTAGACTTTGGTAGACTTGCTCGTTGGACGGTAGGTCGTTGAGTACAAATGGATCTTTAAAATGAAGATAGACACTGATGATGAATGTCACTATTTGTAAAGCTCGACTTGTTGCAAAGATGTTTGTGACAAGTTCAAGGAGTTGACTACGATGAGACTTTCTCACTCGTAGTGGTGCTAAAGTCTGTTGGAATTATGTTAGCAGTTGTTGTGTTTTCAATTATGAAATCTGGCAGATGGATGTCAAAACATCGTTTCCTTAACGGTTTACTTGAGGAAAGGTTGTATGTGATACAACCAGAAGGTTTTGTCAGGCCTAAGGATGCTAAAAGGTGTGCAAGCTTCGGTGATCCTTCCATGGACTGAAGCAAGCATCTCGGAGTTGGAATATACGCTTTGATGAGCTGATCAAAGTTTTGATGTTTATACAAAGTTTACGAGAAACTTGTATTTGCAATAAAGTGAGTGGGAGCACTATAGAATTTCTGATAAGTATATGTGGATGACATATTGTTGATCAGAAATAATGTAGAGTTTCTGGAAAGCATAAAACGGTTATTTGGAAAGTGATTTTCAAAGGAAGACCTGGATGAAGCTACCTAATTGTTGAGCATCAAAATCTATGGAGATAGATCAAGATGCTCGATGAGACTTTCAATGAGTGCATACCTTGACAAGATTTTGAAAGAGTTCAAAATGGATCAGTCAGAGAAAGAGTTCTCGCCTGATTTGTAAGGTGTGAAAGTTGAGTGAGACTCAAAGCTCGACAACGGCAGAAGAAAGAGAAAGGACGAATGTCGTCCCCTATGCCTTAGCCATAGGCTCTATATTATGCCATGCTGTGTACCGCACCTGTGTGTGCCTTGCCATGAGTCCGTCAGGGGGTACAAGAGTGAACCAGGAGTGGATCACTGGACAGCGGTCAAGATTATCCTCAGTAACTAAGAGACTGAGGAGATGTTTCTCGATTATGGAGGTGATAAAGAGTTCGTCGTAAGGAGTTACGTCGATACAAGCTTTAACACTAATCCGGATGACTCGTAGTAGCAATCTGGATGTGTATAGTGGAGCAGCCATTTGGAATAGTACCGAGCGGAGCGTGGTAGCAGTGTTTACAATTTGACATAGGTATTTGCAAAGTGCACACGGATCTGAATGTTACAGACCCGTTGACTATAAGACCTCTCTCACATGCAAAGCATGATCGAGCCCCAGAACTCGTTGGGTGTTAGATTCATAACAATGCGAATCACATGGTGATGTGAACTAGATTATTGACTCTAGTGCAAGTGGGAGACTGTTGGAAATATGCCCTAGAGGCAATAATAAATTAGTTATTATCATATTTCCTTGCTCATGATAATCGTTTATTATCCATGCTATAATTGTATTGATCGGAAACTTGAACGCATGTGTGACATAGACAAAACCATGTCCCTAGTATGCCTCTAATAGACTAGCTCGTTGATCAAAAGATGGTTAAAGTTTCCTAGCCATGGACATGAGATGTCATTTGATAACGGGGTCACATCATTAGGAGAATGATGTGATGGACAATACCCAAACTGCAAACGTAGCATATGATCGTGTCAGTTTATTGCTACTGTTTTCCGCATGTCAAGGATGTGTTCCTACGACCATGAGATCATGCAACTCACAGATATCGGAGGAGTGCCTTGTGTGTATCAAACGTCGCAACATAACTGGGTGACTATAAAGGTGCTCTATAGGTATCTCCGATGGTGTCTGTTGAGTTGGCATGGATCAAGACTGGGATTTGTTACTCCGTGTGACGGAGAGGTATGTAGGGGCCCACTTGGTAATGCAACATCACAATAAGCCTTGCAAGCAATGTGACTAATTGTTAGTTGAGGGATCTTGTATTATGGAACGAGTAAAGAGACTTGCCGGTAACGAGGTTGAACTAGGTATGGAGATACCGACGATCGAATCTCGGGCAAGTAACATACCGAAGAACAAAGGGAACGTTATACGGGATTAACTGAATCCTTGACATAGAGGTTCGACCGATAAAGATCTTCGTAGAATATGTAGGAACCAATGTGGACGTCCAGGTCCCGCCATTGGTTATTGACCGTAGAGGTGTCTCGGTCATGTCTACATAGTTCTCGAACCCGCAGGGTTTGCACACTTAAGGTTCGGTGACGTTTCGGTAGTGTAGAGTTATGTATGGTGGTGACCGAAGTTTGTTCGGAGTCTCGGATGAGATCCCGGACGTCACGAGGAGCTCCGGAATGGTCCGGAGGTAAAGATTCATATATAGGAAGTCCTAGTTTGGTTTCCGGAAAAGTTTCGGGCTCATCGGTAGTGTACCGGGAGTGCCGGTAGTGTACCGGGAGGCCTCCGGGAGGGGTATTTCGACACCAAGAGGTCCATGGGCTGTGGGAGAATAATAACCAGCCCTTAGTGGGCTGGGAAAACAGCCACAAAGGCCCATGGCGCAGGAGAGAAAGTCCTAAAGCAAAAAGTGGAAAATCAGCCAATAGGAGGCAATCCTACTCCAACTAGGATTGGAGGTGAAGTAGGATTGCTTCCCAACCCCTATTTCGGCCGACCCAAAGGACTTGGCTGCCTCTCCTCTCCTCTCCTCCTATATATACCAGTGGATTGGGTGGTTTTTGGACAGAATTTCTGGCCACGTGCTACCCGTTCCACCGGTGCATAGTTTCTCCTCTAGATCGGTTTTCTGCAGCGCTTAGGCGAAGCCCTGCCGGAATTGCTCCACCACCATCACCGGAGCGCCGTCACGCTGCCGGTGAACTCTCTCTCCTCTCCACCTCCTCTCGCTGGATCGAGACGGTGGAGATCGTCATCAAGCTGCATGTGTGCTGAACGCGGAGGTGCCGTCCGTTCGGCGCTAGATCGGAAGGACCGTGATCGAGATCGCGAGACGGTTCGTGATGTGATCACGGAACGGATCGTGATGAGTTCGCGGGACAGATGATCAAGATCGTGAGACGGATTGTGATGAGTTCGCGGGACGGATCATGATGTGTTCACGGGACGGTTCGTGATTGGATCGCGGGACGCTCGGCGATTTGGATCGCGAAGAAGTTCGACTACACCAACCGCGTTTCTTAACGCTTCCCGCTTAGCGATCTACAAGGGTACGTAGATCCACTCTCCCTCTCGTAGATGCTCATCACCATGGATAGGTTTGCGTGTGCGTAGGAAAATTTTTGTTTCCCATGCGACGTTCCCCAACATATGTACCGGTAGCTATGTGTTTGATCTCTCTCTCTCTCTCGTGTTCTTGAGATGACACGATCTTGATGTCCCGCGAGCTTTATTGATATAGATGAATCATATGGAGTTTTCCCCTCTCTATATTCTTGTGATGAACTGAGTTTTCCCTTGAAGTTTTCATATCGGATTGAGTTTTTAAGGATTTGAGAACACTTGATGTATGTATCTTGATGGGATATCCGTGGTGACAATGGGATGTTCTATTGATACACTTCATGTATGTTTTGGTGATCAACTTGCGGGTTCCGTGACCTTGGGAATCTATGCATAGGTGTTGGCACATGTTTTCGTCTTGAATCTCCGGTAGAAACTTTGGGGCACTCTTTGAAGTTCTTTGTGTTGGATCGAACATGATGAATCTGAAATTGTGTGATGCCTATCGTATAATCAAGCCCAAGGGTACTTGTGGTGACATTGGAGTATCTAGGTGACATTAGGGTTTTGGTTAATGTGTACCTTAAGGTGTTATTTTAGTATGAACTCTAGGGCTGTTCGTGACACTTATAGGAATAGCTCATAAGATTGATCGGAAAAGATAACTTTGAGATGGTTTCGTACCCTACAATAATTTCTTCGTTAGTTCTAAGATATTTGTGAATTTGGAGTGAACTCTTTGTCGCACGAGAGGTATTTACATATGATTCAACTATGTGAGTATTGTTGAGAGAAATTGCACTAGTGAAAGTATGAACCCCAGGCCTTGTTTCTAAGCATTGCAATACCATTTGTGCTCACCTTTATCATTAGTTACCTTGCTATTTTTTTACTTTCGGATTACAAAAACCTATATCTACCATCCATATTGCACTTGTATCATCATCTCTTCGCCGAACTAGTGCACCTATACAATTTGCCATTGTATTGGGTGTGTTGGGGACACAAGAGATTACTTGTATTTGATTGTAGGGTTGTTTGAGAGAGACTGTCTTCATCCTACAACTCCCACAGATTGATAAACCTTAGGTCATCCACTTGAGGGAAAATTGCCACTGTCCTACAAAACTCTGCGCTTGGAGGCCCAACACGAGTCTACAAGAAGAAGGTTGCATAGTAGACATCAAGCTCTTTTCTGGCACCATTGCCGGGGAGGTGAGTGCCTGAAGGTATATCTTTAGATCTTGCAATAAAATCTTTTAGTTTCTTCATTTTCACTAGTTTGGTTTTATAAAATAAAACTACAAAAAAAATGAAATTGAGGTTGCCTCATATGCTTCATCTTTTTAATGTCTTTCGTGAAAATGATGGAAAGGAAAATTGTGCTCAAGTGTTAGAAGAAGAAGTTATTAAAATGTTTGGCACTAAATCTTTGAGTGATGAGCATGATTGCAATGTTGTTAGTATGAATTCTCTGAATATCCATGATACTAATGATATGCAAAGCCACAAGCTTGGGGATGCTATGTTTTATGAAGATGATATTTTTAGTCCCCCAAGTTTTGATGAGCAAAACTATTATGGTTATGACATGACTCCTATCTATGTTGATTATTGTGATGACATGTATGCTATAAAGAGTAATGACAACCATGAAACTTGTCATCATGATTTTAATATTAAAAGTGGTTATGTCAATCAAGTGTCAAATGATAGTTATTTTGTTGAGTTTGCTCCCACTATTATGAATGAGAAGAAAATTGCTTATGTGGAGAGTGATAAATTTTCTATACTTGTAGATCATGAAAAGAATGCTTTATGTGCTGGTTATATTGTGGAATTCCTTCATGATGCTACTGAAAATTATTATGAGGGAGTAACATATGCTTGTAGGAATTGCAATAATATCAAGTTTCCGCTCTATGTGTTCAAAGTTTTGAAGTTATGCTTGTTTTGCCTTCCTATGCTAGTTGATTCTTTCTCCCATAAATTGTTTGCTCACAAAATACCTGTGCATAGGCAGTGGGTTAGACTTAAATGTGCTTGTCATGAGATTCATGATGCTCTTTTTCATGTTCCAATTAGTATTCCTATACGAGCATCATTGAAATCATCATGCCTAGCTAAAAGACATTAAAAGCGCTTGTTGGGAGACAACCCAACACTTTTACCTTCTGTTTTGATGCGTTCACATGATTAAGCTACTGTATTAATCATGTTTTGTGTCTTTTATTTCAATAAAGTGCCAAGTAAAGCCTTTGGGATAGTGTGGAAAGTTGTTTGTTTGATTCTGTGCAAAAACAGAAAGTTTTGCGTCCAGTATATGAATTATCTGATTTTACTGGAGCGTCAAAAAATTCTGAAAATATTAAACAACATTTATATGAAAATTACTTGAGTTTTACTAATTTTTCAGAATTTCTAGAGTCAGTTAAGTATGGTGATCATTCTGATCTCTACAGACTGTTCTGTTTTTGATAGATTCTGTTTTGCATGCATAGTTTGCTTGTTTCAAGTGTTCCTATAGCTTATATTGAGCAATATAAATTTTGGGAATGATGGAATACAGTAGATATAGTGCAGGAATAATTATGAATCTTGTCTTGACAGTACCTAAGTGAATGATCTATCTTTATTACACTAACCTTTCTCACAAAGTTCTGTTAAGTTTTGTGTGATTGAAGTTTTCAAGTTTTGGGTGAGACACCGATATGAGTAGAATAAGTAATGACAAGAACCTAAGCTTGGGGATTCCCAAGGCACCCACAAGGTAATATCCAAGGAATACTTAGGTGCCTAAGCTTGGGGATGCCCTGGAAGGCATCCCCTCTTTCGTCTTCAACACTATCGGTATATCTTACTTGGAGCTATATTTTTATTCGTCACATAATATGAGTTTTCCTTGGAGCATCATTTTATTTTGTTTTTATATTTTAGGTGTTATTTATAATCTTATTTTTCAATAAAAAAATCCAAGAATTGCCTTTAGGATGCTTGAATTGCATGTTTGATGTGTGTTGTGTAAAAACAGAAACTTCTGGTGTAGTGTTTGAATTTTAATATTTTACTGGAACGTGGAATGTTTATGAAATTTTTACAAAGTATTTTAATATAATTTTTTTTAGTATTTCCTAAATTTTCATAATTTTTTGAGTTACATAAGTACACTGGTTTAATAGATTGCTACAGACTGTTCTGCTTGGACAGATTGTTGTCATAGTTTTGTTATCTACTTATCCTATAGTTTCCATAGCCTACATTGGTAGATATAAATTGTGGAAATGAAAGTATGCAGTAACTAATGTTTGAAAATTATTGTGCAACTTATATTCGCAGTACATAAAGAGATTATTTATTATTATGTGTACTAACCTATCTCACGAGTTCTTTTTGAGTTTTGTGTGGATGAAGTTTTTGAGAATAGGTGAAACCGGGATATGAGAGGATTGAACAAGATACAAAAGCTGAAGCTTGGGGATTCACAAGGCACCCCAAGTAAATATTTCAAGAACTCTCAAGGATCAAAGCTTTGGGATGCTACGCATCCCACCTCTCTTCGTCAACTATCGGTTAGCCTATGTTGAGCCTAAATTTCTATTCGTTCACATGATGTGTGCTATTCTTGGAGTGCTATTTTTGTTTTGCTTGCTGTTTAAATAAAATACTCAGATCTGAAAATCTTTATTGAGAGAGACAGATAGAAAGTCCTCACATAGCTACTTAATTGTGTGACTACTCATTGATCTTCACTTATATGTTTTGGAGTAGTTTTGTCATTTACTCTCGTGCATCACTTATATCCTATGAGTAAATGGTTGAATGAATTTAATATCATAAATCTGAAATTATATATGTTTTATATGCTTACCCATGGGGATTAATGACTTCACATATAAAAAGTATAGGTGGTAAAATTTATTGAAAGTTAGCAAACACTGCATTGGTCACTTGAACAATTCATGAAAGAATATTGAAGGAAGAGAGGTTTCACATATAAATATACTATATTGGACATCTTCTATGATTGTGGATACCCATTAATTATTTTCAAACTTGAGCAAAATAGTTGAAGTTGGACAAGGAAGACAACTTAATGAGTTATGCTTGGGTATATTTGTATAGAAGTTATATTGTTATGGATCCTCCAACATGTGGTGCTTGATTCCACCTCATACTAGTCAAATCTTCCACACCAAGTAGAAATACTACTTGTGCATCCAAACACCCTTAAACTAGTTTTGCCATGATAGTCCATTATACCTACCTATGGATTGAGTAAGATCCTTCAAGTAAGTTGTCATTTTGTAAAATGCAATAAAAATTGCTCCTAAATATGTATGATCTTTTATTGTAAGGGAAAATAAGTGTTGCACGAACTTGTGATGGTAAAGAAATAAAAGCGATGGACTGCATAATAAAGGTTTCTATCACAAAGGGCAATACAACGTGACATTCCTTTGCATTAAGGGTTTGCACATCCAAAAACAAAAAGCGCATGACAACTTCTGCTTCCCTCTGTGGAGGGTCTATCTTTTACTTTCTAGTACTTACCTTTACGCAAGAGTCATGGTGATCTTCACCACTTCCTATATTTTGCCTTTTTCTCTTGGCAAGCGTCATTTGTTAGGGAATGATCTAGGCATATATGGCCATTCAAATATATTTGATCACGAATTATTATTGTTAACAATTATCTATATGATAAATAAGTTGGAAGGCAAAACTTTAAGCCTTGTCTTTCTCTGTGTTCGACGGATGCCATTTGCTCTAAGAATATGCTCTGAGTGTTAGCAATCATGGAAGACTATATGATAGTTGAGTAGGTGGAATTTTCTAAATCAAAGATCTTACATAGACCCTTCCTAAAAAAGATGAATTCAATTGTTTGGTGACTGAAAGCATGGTTTGTTAGTTTTGAAGAAACTTTATGGTCTATACTTTAACATGTGAATAGCTTGTTACTTCATCATGAGAAGTTTTATGAGATGAGCTATTGTTTATGATATTTAATGATGCTGGAGAAAGTTTTTGGAACTATCATTGATCAAACTTGTGCACTTGCTAGCATTCACACTTCATAAATTATTTCTTTTATCATTTACCTACTCGAGGACGAGCAGGATTAAGTTTGGGGATGTTGATACGTCTCCAACGTATCTATAATTTATGAAGTATTCATGCCATGTTTACAATAATTATATATGATTTTGGTATGATTTTATTAGAACTAACCCGGACTGGCATTGTTTTCAGTAGAACTACCATGGTGTCGTTTTTTGTGCAGAAATAAAGTTCTCGGAATGGGCTGAAAATTTAGTATGATTTTTTTGGACCAAACGAGACCCCCGAAGCATTGGAGTTGGGCCAGAAGAGCCACGAGGAGGCCACAAGAAAGGAGGGCGTGGCCACCACCCCTGGTCGCGCCTGGGTGGCTTGGCGTCGCCTCGTGGCCCCCTTGACGTGAGACCGACGCCAAAAATTCCGATAAATACAGAAACCTCTGAAAAGAAACCTAGATCGGGAGTTCAGCCGCCGCAAGCCTCCAAGGCCACGAAAAACCAATCGAGAGCCCGTTCCGACACCCTGCCGGAGGGGAAACCATCACCGGAGGCCATCTTCATCATCTCGGCAGTCTCCATGACGCGGAGGGAGTAGTTCACCCTCAGGGCTGAGGGTATGTACCAGTAGCTATGTGTTTGATCTCTCTCTCTCTCTCTCGTGTTCTTGAGATTACACGATCTTGATGCACCGAGAGCTTTATTGATATAGATGAATCCTATGGAGTTATCCCCTCTCTATCTTCTTGTGATGAGTTGAGTTTTCACTTGAAGTTTTCTTATCGGATTGAGTCTTTAAGGATTTGAGAACACTTGATGTATTTCTTGAGATGGGATATCCGTGGTGACAATGGGATGTTCTATTGATCCACTTGATGTATGTTTTGGTGATCAACTTGCGGGTTCCGTGACCTTGGGAATCTATGCATAGGGGTTGTCACATGTTTTCGTCTTGAATCTCCGATAGAAACTTTGGGGCAATCTTTGAAGTTCTTTGTGTTGGATTGAACATGATGAATCTAAAATTGTGTGATGCATATCGTATAATCAAGCCCATGGGTACTTGTGGTGACATTGGAGTATCTAGGTGACATTAGGGTTTTGGTTTATGTGTATCTTAAGGTGTTATTTTAGCACAAACTCTAGGGTTGTTCGTGACACTTATAGGGATAGCTCATAAGATTGATCGGAAAAGATAATTTTGAGGTGGTTTCGTACCCTACAATAGTTTCTTCTTTAGTTCTCTACTATTTTTGACTTTGGAGTGAACTCTTTGTCGCACGAGAGGTATTGACATATGATTCAACTATGTCAGTATTGTTGAGAGAAATTGCACTAGTGAAAGTATGAACCCTAGGCCTTGTTTCTAAGCATTGCAATACAATTTGTGCTCAGTTTTATCATTAGTTACCTTGTTGTTTTCATATTTTCAGATTACAAAAACCTATATCTACCATCCATATTGCACTTGTATCATCATCTCTTCACACGAACTAGTGCACCTATACAATTTGCCATTGTATTGGGTGTGTTGGGGACACAAGAAATTTCTTGTATTTGATTGCAGGATTGTTTGAGATAGACCTTCTTCATCCTACACCTCCCACGGATTGATAAACCTTAGGTCATCCACTTGAGGGAAAATTGCCACTGCCCTACAAAACTCTGCGCTTGGAGGCCCAACACGAGTCTACAAGAAGAAGGTTGCATAGTAGACATCAGCAGCTCGTATTTCAAGAATTTCATCCATGGAGAGCGGACACTTGGTAGCTTGATGAGCTTCGGTACTAGAATCGGCTTGCTCTTTATCTTGAGTATGATCTTGATCTTTAACTTGACCTTGATCTTGAGCTTGATCTTGGTCTAGAGCTTCATCTTGATCTTGAGCTTGCACGGGGTGTGTGAGCAAGATCTCGAGCATCATGTGATGAAGAATCATCACCATTAAGTTGATATTGCTCTTGATCTTGATCACGGGGTTGAGGGCCTTCACTTTATTCTTCGGAAGCGTGTGGGTCATGCGTCGGTGATGGTTCCCCTTGAGTGGAACATTGTCCTTCTCCTTCAGCCACGAGGGGTTCCTCAATGGGTAGGAAGTATCCCACTCCCATTCTTCTTATGGCTTGGGGAGGAATTTCATCACCTACATCACAAAGATCACTTTGCTCCACTTGGGAGCCATTATTTTCATCAAACTCCATGTTACTCATCTCCTCAATGAGTCCGCTGGACTTGTTGAGGACACGGTAAGCATGAGAGTTTGCATCATAACCAACAAATATGCCCTCATGAGCTCTAGGTTCAAATTTTGACAAACGAACACCTTTCTTGAGAATGAAACACTTACAATTGAACACCCAAAAGTACTTGAGATTGGGCTTGTTCCCGGTAAGAATCTCATAAGGAGTCTTGTTCAAGCCTTTACGGAGATAGAGCCGATTTGAAGCATGACACACGGTGTTGATGGCTTCGGCCCAGAAGTTGTAAGGTGATTTAAACTCTGCCATCATGGTTCTTGCCGCATCCATCAAAGTCCGATTCTTTCTCTCCGCAACACCATTTTGTTGAGGGGTGCAAGGAGTGGAGTATTGGTGTTTTATCCCCTCGTCACTGAGAAACTCATCTAGGGTGTAGTTCTTGAACTCGGTGCCATTGTCACTTCTAATCATTAGGATCTTTGATTCATGTTGACATTGGACTTCATTTGCAAAGTTGATGACGGTTTGTTGGATGTCACTCTTCTTCTTGAAGAAAAATACCCATGTGTACCTTGAGTAATCATCCACAATCACCAAGCAATACTTTCTCCCTCCAAGACTGTCAAAAGATGGAGGACTGAAGAGGTCCATGTGAAGGAGCTCTAGGGTCCTTTTTGAGTAAATCGTAGGGGTAGGACGATGAGCCTTTTCATGTAGCTTTCCTTCGATACAAAGCACTGCAAGCACGATCTTTAGCAAAACTCGCATTTGTTAGTCCAAGGATGTGATCCCCTTTGAGGAGACTTTACAAAGATCTCATATTGACATGGGCTAGTTGGCGATGCCAAAGCCACCCCACATCAACTTTAGCCATTAGGCATGTCACGGTCTTAGTGGGTCGCTCCGAGAAGTTAACCACATAGAGACCTTTTTTGACATGCCCAACAAAGGCTACTTTAAGAGTCTTGCTCCATAAAAGGGTCATAGTGTCAATGCCAAAGAAAGTACTAAAAACCAAAGGAGGCTTGAGTCATCACCAAAGGAGACTTGAGTGGCCACGGATTTATCGGGTCGAATATCCACCACCAAGTCCTTGCTTTCGGTCATATGATTTGTTGCTCCACTATCAAGCAACCATGAGACCCCTCCGGAAGCAAACTCCTACAATAGATCAATGCTTGATTTTAGGTACCCATTATTTAATGGGTCCTTTCATGTTAGAGACAAGGGTCTTAGGAACCCAAATAGCCCACTCAGTGTACTCATAAGAAGACCCAACATATTTGGCATAAACATGCCCATCACTCGCACGGCATAAGATGTAAGAGGGGTTAAAGTCCCCGGCTCTGTTGGAGGGAGTGGTCTTGCCCTTCTTGGAACTACCACCCACACCCTTGTCCTTCTTCTCATGAGTAGATCCCCATGCTTTTACAAAATTTTCCATGAGCGGGGGAGCTTTCTTGGTCTTCACCTTGTTACGTCACAAGGCCATTTTCAACCTGCTCTTTCAGCTTAGCATTTTCCTCCACAAGATGTGCATGCTCACAACACGGGTTAGTAGCAGATGCATTATCAACTAGAACAAAAGGAGGACACGTGGAAATTTCCTTAGTGAGTTTTACTTGGATTTGATCATGCGACTCCTTAAGATAAGCATGAGCACTCTTCAATGCCTTGTGAGCATTGTCAAGTGAGTCAAGCTCATCCTTGAGTCGATCATGGCCAACCCCAAGTGCAACTTTTTCAGATTTGAGCACACGGTTAAGGGCGATAGCATGATCATAATCTTTACGTAATTTAGCAAGTTCATCATTTTGTGACTCCTCAAGAGTCATATGAAGACCTCGCTCTTCTTCAAGAGCAATAGAAAGATCTTATATCTCGTCAACATAATCACGACTATGGCCTCTCAACTCCTCAAGGTATTCTTCTTGAGACTCGATAGTGTCATTGACCTCACCAAGTTGTTCCAAGAGAGCAACGAAGTGCTTCTTGGATTCTCCCTTGAGTTTACACAAGAACTTGTCAAACTCATTCTCACCCTCTTTCACCTCTTCATGTTCATCCACACAATCTAACAAAGACGGAGTGGAAGAAATAGAAGTTTTAATGTTTGAGGTTTTGGCATTGGAGGTTACCTTGGTGATACCTTTTGCCATGAGGCACCTAGCGATGTGGTTCTCATTGGGGCATCGAAGAGTGACACCTTTGTTGGGGTAGAGGATGCAATTGCCACAAATGCCATTTCCATTCCTTCGCCACTTTTGTCTTCGTCATCAACATCATCATTCGAGGCATACTGTTCTTGAGCCACCAACACTTTGTGAGAAGTCTTCTTGGTGAAGTTGGTCTTGTTGGGGAAAGACTTGGCCTTATCTTTGCGGATGAGCTTTCCACCATTGTCTTCCCTCTTCTCATATGGACAATCCACCACAAAGTGACTCACATTACCACAGTTGTAGCAAGTCCTTACATGTTGCTTGCCTGTTGACCCACTTGAGTTGTTCTTGGAGAAGTTAGGCCTTGTGCTTCTCTTGTTGCCCCAAAATTGCCTGGACGCTAGAGCCACATGCTCATGGTGAGCATATTTCGTGTCCTCGGGGCAACCCTCTTCTTCTTCTTCTTCCTCCTCTTGATTAACCTTGGCCTTCAAAGCAAGGTTGGGAGATGATTTCTTTGATCGTTGCACGCGAGCAAAGGGCATTGTTTGCGGTCATGTTCAAGATGTTCATTGTAATAAATTCATCCAACACATCGCCAGAGGACAAGGTGTGAACGTCCAGTCTTTGACAGACGACGGTGGACATGGCCTTGTTGTAGGGCATGATGGCCTTCAGAAACTTACGCTTGACCCAGGTGTCATCCACATCCTTGTTGTCATGATCTTGGAGGGCAACGGCAAGAGTAGTCACCCTCCTATAGAGCTCACGCGGTTCCTCAACTTCTATCATTACAAACTCATCTGACTGATCAAGCACAACCTCATAGTTTGACCGTTGAATGCTTGAGCTGCCCTTGTACATGGTGAAAACATGTTCCTAGCACTGTTTAGCAACAGTGAAGGGACGTAGGTGAGGTAGGTCTTCAATAGGAACTGCAGCTTGGAGTATGAACAAGGCAGAGGAATTTAGTTGTTTATCCGCCTCTTCTCTTGGAGTGAGGTTGTGTGGATCACGAGGATAGTATCCATCTTCAATGACTCGCATGAGTTGAATTGAGCTATGATCCAAATAAGACTTGATACGAAAAATCCAATTAGCAAAATGATTCTTAACAAGTTTAGGAGGAGAACCGAGATTAACTATAAGAGGTGGGTGCACCGGTCCTCCATAGACAAAGGGAGGGGGAACCGAGGCAAAGGTCCCCGACCCATTAATTCCTTGAGAACAATTATCCTTATCAGCACTAGCCCCCTCCTTACCGGAGTTAACATCCGATGTCAAGTTAGTGGGATTAGCCACTTGCACCGCATCGGTGGAAAGTTTAAGAGTATCAAAGAAATCTTTAAACATGGATTTGACCTCAGTTGTCGTGGAGGATTTAAGCAAGGACATAGCCTCATTCAAATCCTCGCGAGAGACCGTGTTCACTCCCACGGCCTCGGGAAGTTCTCTCGACCGCTCCTCATCGCCAACCATACCCTTTGGGTGGTGAAACCCTTAATAAAGAGATGTTTCTCTGATACCAATTGAAAGTATCGATATGGTTGACTAGAGGGGGGTGAGTAGGCAACTAAAACTTTTTAATATTTCTTTAACAAGTAAGGTTTAGCAACATAAAGGTTGTCTAGATATGCAACTAGGTGAGCAACCTATATGATGCTAAATACAATAACAATACAAGCAAGGAGGTAAACAATACAAATAGTTTGCACAAAGTAAAGGTAAGAAGTAACGACACGTGGAACCAATGGAGATGGGGATGTGTTACCGGAGTTCCTTCCCGGTAAAGGGAAGTACATCTCCGTCAGAGCGGTGTGGAGGCACAATGCTCCCCAAGAAGCCACTAGGGCCACTATGTTCTCCTCATGCACTCACACAATGCGAGATGTCGTGCTTCCACTAGTGGTGCCCTTGAAGGCGGCAACCGGACCTTTACAAACAAGGTTGGGGCTCTCTCCACAACTTAACTGGAGGCTCCCAACGAAACCACGAAGCTTCACCACAATGGAATATGGCTTCGAGGTGACCTCTTCCGTCTAGGGTGCTCAAACACCCAAGAGTAACAAAATCCACACAAGAAAGTATGATAGAATCAATTTTCCTTTGGTGGAAGTGTAGATCTACATATCCTCCTTCAATCCCTAGCAAGACAACAAGTTTGGGTGGCTAGAGAGAGAGATTGGGCAAGAAATCTCAATGAGCATCAATGGTGGAGAGAGAGGTAAGAGATAATATATAGGTGGAAGAACCACCTCCTTATATAGGACCCCCCCCTTTCCAACCGTTACTGCCAGAATTGCATGGCAGCGGTACCTCCGGTATAACTGGTATGACCGGTACAACTGGCCTACTACCGCCCTACCACCGGACCACAACAGAATGGTGGCCCGGATGCATCAGCCCGGCCAGAGCCCTGGACCAGGCAAAGTCCTAAGTGATACAACCGCTCGGGACCCTGGTAGTACCGGGCTATATGAAAATAGCGGTACAACCGGTCTACCACCGCCCTACCATCGAACCACACCAAAAAGGTGGCCCGGATGCACCCGCCCAGCCAGAGCCCTGGACCAGGCAAAGTCCTAAGCGATACAACCTCTCGGGACCCCGGTAGTATCGGGCTATATGAATATAGCGGTACAACCGGTCCTGGTCCGCCCAACAACCAGAGCTCAACAGGACCAAGTCTGGTTGTAGCCCGGTGTTGGGCCGGTACAACCGCCCAGAGCTGCCACCCTGGGTCACCCAGCATTTGGCAGTACAACCACCCAGGGGCAGCGGTACAACCGGTGGGGACTTCTCGCTGGCAGCACCTCCAGGGTATCACCCCTGAAGTGGTGGTCAAACTGGAAGCTTAAAGCGAGCAGTGCATCAGGTCGGGACAGCGGTACACCTGGCAAGCATGGAAGGAAAGAGGGGCCTCTCTCTATGATGTGGAGAAATGAGTTGGGTGTGTTGGGGAACGTTGCATGGGAAACAAAATATTTCCTACGCTTCACCAAGATCAATCTAGGAGATGAGCATCTACGAGAGGGAGAGTGAATCTACATACCCTTGTAGATCGCTAAGCGGAAGCGCTAAGAAACATGGTTGATGTAGTCGAACGTCTTCACGATCCAATCACGATCCGTCCCGCGATCTCATCACGAGTCGTCCCGCGATCCCATCGTGGTCCTTCCGATCTAGCGCCGAATGGATGGCACCTCCGCGTTCAGCACACGTACAGCTCGATGACGATCTCTGCCTTCTTGATCCAGCAAGAGGGAGAGGAGAGCTAGATGATTTCTACGGCAGCACGATGGCGTTGCGGCGATGGTGGTGGAGCAATTCCAGCAGGGCTTCGCCTAAGCACCGCTGAAAATTGATCTAGAGGAGAAAACGATCTAGAGGAAGAAGAGGGCAGCACGTGGCAATTCGGGTTAGGGCTGCCCTCAAAACCTCTAGTATATATAGGAGGAGGGGAGGGAGGAGACTTCACTCCCAAGGAGCCAAATCTGGTTCGGCCGAAGTGGGAGGGAGGAGTCCTCCTCCTCCACTCCTAGTAGGACTAGGAGTCCTTCCTTATTTTCCCACTTTTGCCTTCTTTCCACCTTGGATTTTCTTCCCTAGCCACATGGGCCTTCTGTGGGACTTTGGCCAGACCACTAAGGGCTGATATTCCTTCTCCCACATCCCATGTAGCCTCTTAGATCGAAATACCCCTCCCGATGGTCCCCCGGTACCCTCCCGGCACTCCTGGTACACTACCGATGAGCCCGAAACTTTTCCGCTGACCAAAACAGGACTTCCTATATATCAATCTTTACCTACGGACCATTCCGGAGCTCCTTGTGATGTTCGGGATCTCATTCGGGACTCTGAACAACCTTCGGTCACCACCATACATAACTCTATACTACCAAAACATCACCGAACCTTAAGTGTGCAGACCCTGCGGGTTCGAGAACTATGTAGACGTGACCGAGACACCTCTATGGTCAATAAAAAATATCAGGACCTAGATGCCCATATTGGTTCCTACATATTCTACGAAGATCTTTATCGGTCGAACCTCTATGTCAAGGATTCAGTTAATCCCATATGTTGTTCCCTTTGTTCTTCGGTATGTTACTTGCCTGAGATTCGATCGTCGGCATCTCCATACCTAGTTCAATCTCTTTATCGGCAAGTCTCTTTACTCATTCCATAATACAAGATCCCGTGGCTAACACTTAGTCACATTGCTTGCAAGGCTTATTGTGATGTTGTATTACCGAGTGGGCCCTGAGATACCTCTCCGTCACACGGAGCAACAAATCCCAGTCTTGATCCATGCCAACCCAACAGACACCCTCGGAGATACCTGTAGAGCACCTTTATAGTCACCCAGTTACGTTGCGATATTTGATACACACAAGGCACTCCTCCGGTGTCAGTGAGTTGCATGATCTCATGGTCATAGGAACAGATAGTTGACATGCAGAAAACAGTAGCAATAAAATGACACGATCATATGCTACGTTCATAGTTTGGGTCTTGTCCATCACATCATTCTCCTAATGATGTGATCCCATTATCAAATGACATCTCATGCCCATGACTAGGAAACCATAGTCATCTTTGATCAACGAGCTAGTCTATTAGAGGCATACTAGGGACATGCTGTTGTCTATGTATCCACACATGTATCTGAGTTTTAGAACAATACAATTATAGCATGGATAATAAACGATTATCATGAACAAGGAAATATGATAATAACCAATTTATTATTGCCTCTAGGGCATATTTCGAACAGTCTCCCACTTGCACTAGAGTCAATAATCTAGTTCACATCACCATGTGATTCGCATTGTTATGAATCTAACACCCAATGAGTTCTGGGGCTCGATCATGCTTTGCATGTGAGAGAGGTCTTTTAGTAAACGGGTCTGTGACATTCAGATCCGTGTGTACTTTGCAAATCTCTATGTCATACTGTAGACACTGCTACCACACTCCTCTTGGATCTATTCCAAATGGCTGCTCCACTATACGTATCTGGATTGCTACTAAGAGTCATCCGGATTGGTGTTAAAGCTTGCATCGACGTAACTCTTTACGACGAACTCTTTATCACCTCCATAATTGAGAAACATTTCCTTAGTCTTTTAGTTACTAAGGATATCTTGACCGCTGTCCAGTGATCCACTCCTGGATCACTCTTGTACCCCTTGACGAACTCATGGCAAGGCAAACATAGGTGCGGTACACAGTATGGCATACTATATAGAGCCTATGGCTAAAGCATAGGGGACGACCTTCGTCCTTTCTCTTTCTTCTGTCGTGGTCGAGCTTTGAGTCTTACTCAACCTCATACCTTACAAATCAGGCAAGAACTCTTTCTCTGACTGGTCCATTTTGAACTCTTTCAAAATCTTGTCAAGGTATGTACTCATTGAAAGTCTCATCAAGCATCTTGATCAATCTCTATAGATCCTGATGCCCAACAATTAGGTCGCTTTATCCTGGTCTTCCTTTGAAAAACTCTTTTCAAACAACCGTTATATGCTTTCCAGAAATTCTACATCATTTTCAATCAATAATATGTAAACCACATATGCTTATAAAAAATTCTATAGTTCTCCCACTCACTTTATTGTAAATACAAGTTTCTCATAAACTTTATATAGACTCAAAAACTTTGATCACCTCATCAAAGTGTATATTCCAACTCCGAGATGCCTGCTCCAGCCCATAGAAGGATCACTGGAGATTGCACACCTTTGAGCATCCTTAGAACTGACAAAACCTTCTGGTTGTATCTCATACAACCTTTCCTCAAGGAAGGAAACGATGTTTTGACATCCATATGCCAGATTTCATAATTGAAAAATGCAGCAACTGCTAACATAATTCCAACAGACTTTAGCATCGCTACGAGTGAGAAAGTCTCATTGCAGTCAACTCCTTGAACTTGTCCGAAACCTCTTTGCAACAAGTTGAGATTTATAAATGGTGACATTTACCATCAGCGTCTGTCTTCATCTTAAAGGTCCATTTGTACTCGACGACCTGCCGTCCAACGAGCAAGTCTACCAAAGTGTATACTTGGTTTTCATACATGGATCCTTTCTCGGATTTCATGGCCTCTAACCATTTGTCAGAATCCGGGCCCATCATCGCTTCTCCATAGCTCGTAGGTTCATTGTTGTCCAACAACATGACCTCCAAGACAGGGTTGTCGTACCACTTAGGAGCAGTACGCGTCCTTGTCGACCTACGAGGTTCGATAGTAACTTGATACGAAGCTTCATGATCATCATCATTAACTTCCTCTTCAACTAACGTAGGCTCCACAGAAACATCATATTGTGCTGCGCTACTCTCTGGTTGAACAAAGGTTCAACAACCTCATCAAGTTCTATCTTCCTCCCACTCAATTCTTTCGAGAGAAACTCTTTCTCGAGAAAGGACCCGTTTTAGCAACAAACACTTTGTGCTCAGATCTGAGATAGAAGGTATACCCAACTGTTCTTAGGGTATTCCATGAAGATGCATTTGTCCGCTTTGGGTTCGAGCTCATTAGGTGAAAAACATTTTTTTCACATAAGCATCGCAGCCCCAAACATTAAGAAATGACAGCTTAGGTTTCTATTAAACCATAATTCATATGGTGTCATCTCAATGGATTTAGATGGTGCCCTATTTAAAGTGAATGTAGTTGTCTCTAATGCATAACCCCAAAACAATAGTGGAAAATCGATAAGAGATATCATAGTATGCACCACATCCAATAGAGCATGACTATGACGTTCGAACACACCATCACACTATGGTGTTCAGGTAACGTGAGTTGCGAAACAACTTTCACATTGTCTAAAGTTGTATGCCAAACTCGTAACGCGGATATTCATCTCCATGATCATATCGCAGACATTTTTATCTTCTTGTCACGATGATCTTAAACTTCACTCTGAATTTTCTTGAACTTTTCAAACAATTCAGACTTGTGTTTCATTAAGTAAATATACACTATATCTACTCAAATCATTAGTGAAGGTAAGAAAATAACGATATCCACTGCACGCTACAAGACTCATTGGATTGCATACATCAACATGTATCATTTCCAATAAATCACTTGCCCGCTCCATCAAACCGGAAAACGGGTCCTTAGTCATCTTGCCCAAGAGGCATGGTTCGCATGTCTCAACCGATTTGAAATCGAATGAGTCCAAAGATCCATCAGCATGGAGTTTCTTCATGCGTTTTATACCAATATGACATTTAGCGGCAGTGCCACAAGTATGTGGTACTATCATTATTAACTTTGTATCTTTTGGCATCAATGTTATGAACATGTGTATTACTACGATCAAGATTCAACAAACCATTCTCACTGGGTGCATGACCTTTGAAGGTATTATTCATGTAAACAAAATAACCATTATTCTCTAACTTAAATGAATAACCGTGTTGCAATAAACATGATCCAATCATGTTCATGCTTAATGCAAACACCAAATAACATTTATTTAGGTTTGTCACTAATCCCGAAGGTAGAGAGAGCGTGCGATGTTGATCACATCAACTGTAACATCCCAAACTTTGGAATGTTATAATAAATATTAGAATGATTGATTGTTTGCTTGAGTGATTGAAAGTGAGTGAAATTTGAAACTTTTTGAAACTTTTGAAAGTTTGATGAGAGGGAATGAAATGACTTTCCCAAAACTTTCACTCTGCATTTTGATCACCAGGAATTCAAATTCATTTCATCACAAAAACCCCAGAGTGAAGATGACATGACTTCTTCCATTTAAAGAAATGAAAAGGGATTTGAAAATGGTTTGAATTCCCATTTGAAAATATTTCAAATTTAGAAACTTTATTCAACTCAATGATTTTCATGAGAGAGGATAATATGACTTCTTCAAATTATATGAAATATGAGTTGGGAGTTTAAAAGAATTTGAAAGTGCCTCTGAATTATTTTGGAACCCATTTCATATTTGGTTCCTATTCAAGTTTTCAAAGTATTCAAACCCTTGTCAAAAATTTGAGGGGAGTAAATATGACACTCCAAAACCAGGGGGTTATTTGTGAAGTTTTGAATCATAAAACCCAAGGGGTTGTATGAAAAATAAATTTGCAAAAATAAATAAAGCCAATTAGGCAATTTTCTGAAAAATATATTTTTTTAAAGTATTAAATTTGACAGAATAAAAATGTCCATTAAATGACATTTATTCTTCTGATAATTTCGGTATAAAACTTTTGTTTTGTTAGAAAAGTATTTATGGCCCTTTAATGATTTTGATTCTCTGATAAAAATAAAAAGGAAAGTTTTTAAACGTTTTAAATGTCCGGTCGGCCCACTTACCTAAACCTCCTCCCGAGTTTCCTAAATTGCGGCCAACCGACACTGCCGCCTCTCCCTCCCTCTCGCTGACGTGTGGGACCCGCCGCCCGATTTACTCTCCCGCGCGGTCACCTTCCTCCCCTTCTCCCCGACGACCTCGCCGATGCTCCCCTCGCCGGATTTCTCTCCCCTCCTTCCTTCCGGACCGCCCGACCCCTCCTATATAAGCCCAAGGACCCCTCTGGCCATTCCACCCTTCGCCCCATCGTCGGACCCCCTCTCCTCGCCGGGATTTCTCGCCGGACTTCACCACGGCCGCCGCGCCATTTCCGCGCCACCGCACCACCCAGCCATCCCCGAGCCCTCCCGAGGCCTCCTTCGACCTCCCCGCACCCGTGCACACCGCCCCATCCCCCTGCCCGTGCTTCACCGCCCCTGGAACGCCGTCCCCGACGACCTCGCCGGAGCCCCACCTCCACCGAGCCGCCCCGGAGCTCATGCCGCTCGCTCCTGTCGCCCTCGAGCCTCGCCGACGCCACCATCGTCATCGCCACGATCGCGCACATCGATTGGGCCCTTTCCCCGACGCCGAAGACCACCGGAGCGCCGCCCACATCAACCTCGACGCCCCTGCCTCGCCGGAAAAACTTCGTCGCCGGCGGCAACCACCATGGTGAGCTCCACCACCCCCTCAACCGTCGGATCCAGATGAACGGCCACGATTAGAAATTTCATTTCGCGAATCGTTTTCCCCTAGCAATCGGTCGTCCGCCCGTAACACACCGCGCGCGCACCCCTTTGACCAATCAGAAGATGCCACGTCACCCCCCCTGTCCGTTAGTTATAGGATTTTTATTTTCTGTTTTCTTATAAAAACAGAATAGTCCTGATTTTGTTTTTAGTATATCTTTTATGTTTTTAAGTGTTTTTAATTGATTCTTTTTGAATTAGGTCACAATTTTTATATAGTTTCTGTAGATACCAAATTTGACCATGTTTGAACATTTAAATTTGAATTTGAACAGATTTGATTTAAATTTTGTTTTCTGAATATCTTGAGTTCTAAAATGAATTTTTGATTGATTCTTTTTCCTACTTGTCACTAGTGATCTTAGTTATCATTAGGTAGAGTTTGAGAATTTTTAAAATAAAATTTATTAGGGTTTTAACTAGAAACAGAATCTGTTTAGTTGTTAATATAGTTTAATTAGTTTTATTTTGCTAGTTTAAATCTTAGTTAATTATATATTTGATTTAGTAGATTCTGTTAGTTAAACTTTAGGTGAATTACTTGTTGTTAAAATAAAAATAATTTGCTTAGTTTACTACCATGTTGTTATAGGAACACTATACATTTTCAAATAGGTTTAATTTGTGATAAACAAACTAGTTAGTAATAGTTTATCCCAACAAAGTTTTAAGTAATTAGATTCTGTTTTCAAATAAAATTTGTATTAATTCCTTTATGTTAAGAAATATTTTGTTAATAAAAATAATTTAGTTTTGCTCTATTATAGGAAACTATATTCTTTATCATTAGGTAATGTTTTATAAAACAACTTAGTTTTGGTAGAGATTATTTTCACAAAGTTTTAGATGAATCAATTCTGTTTTGTAATATAGATTTTTATTAATTAATTTCTGTTAACTTAGTTGTTTCATAATTTGTTTTCTCTTAGTTTATGGTTGTGTTTGATGTTAAGTTTATTAGGCAAACACTTATGTTGTTTAGGATGTTGTTTTCATAGTTTTAGTTGTCTTTCAAAAGTAATTCATTTTGCTAGCAAAATATTTACTAAAATCCTTTTATTATATTTTAATTTGTTTTGTGTTTTGTGTTACTTTTGAATTTGTTGGAGTTTTGTGTTTCAACTTTGTCTTAAGTATTTCTTCCATCAACCTTGTTGCTTTTGTTTTCTGTTACTTTTGATTGTTAGAATTGATTGTTAGTATGATTGCTTATATGAATGCAATGCTTGTTTATATAGACTTTCATCGGAGAGTGACGAATAGTCTATCAAGTTATTTCTGAGAGCGATCTTTATCTTCATCAACAGTACAGGCAAGTTCACCTTGACCATCTATTTCATACCTATGTTTTTATTGCATGTAGTGACATCATTCAAAAAATCCCTCCCGTAGTGTTATTGAAATTCTTGTAGTTGAGTAGAATGCATGAGGTAGGAACCCACCACTTGTTACTAAAGCCCCGGGAACGTTAGTTACTTTTATGCTATGCTAAAGTAGACGGGGATTGGTATGAGTGTTCGTGAGTGGTGTGAAGAAGGACTCTATGCCAAGACGACAACTTCATGAAGACATCTTCAAGTCCTGCATCTTCAAGACCTCAAGACTTCAAGACTCGAGAAGACAAGTTTTCAATACACACTACTGGGTGAAGGATGGTTGATTGGGCACCCTGGAGAAACCAGTGAGTGGCCGGGATGCATGGAGAAGCGCCATGACATCTTGCGGAAAGCTTCACCCAGACTCAAAGAGAAGGATGAATACTTCATGCCCGGAAGCTTACCTGTGTAGCCACAAGTCATTATGGGCTCTGGCTTGGTTGATCTTTGTTGTGACTCTGCTGGGCAGTGCTACGAGATGTAGTCGACGTTAGGATTGGATGGGCACTGTCGGACAGTCAGGGAAGCACTCTGAAAGACCATGTTTCTTTCATCCTGTTCTCAAACACCAGGCAGTGCGAGGACTAACCAGGAGGGAAAGAATCTTGTGGGTAAAGTACACAACACTCTGCAGAGTTAAACCTAATCGATTAGCCGTGTCCCCGGTTACGGACAATTTAAGCTTCTAGACTTGGATCTATCTCTGAACTCTCAACACTGGACTGATAACTAATTGTGGGCAACTTAATGATACTTATGGGCATTGAGACATTGGTTGGCGGAACCATGTCATGATAGGTAACTCCATAGTGAAATTCCTGATATTCCTTTGTTGTAGGAAAACAAAATCAGCTTTTATGCAAAAACTCAGACACAGAGCCACAAAGCCTTTGCATATAGAATATCTTTATTTTTCTGTTCTACTATGGTGATCTTGCCAGTACATTCAATGTACTGACCTACACGGCTGCAACGTCTTATGTTGCAGATACTCTTCTACGACGGGTAAGAGTACGATTCAGGGTTACGGTCCGCACTCAACTTGTCGTTGGTGTTATTGGGACTCCACTCCCGTTGACTGTATCCGCTGCTATTTTAAGATATATATCAGTTTTACGTTATTTACATGTGATTGCACTTTGATATATACATTGATGTACTGTGTGTGCCAGCATACTGATCCAGGGATGGCACAGAAAACACAGAGGCTTGACTCGTTTTGAGTCGGGTCGTTACATCAACGTTGGGAACATTTCCAACATGCATCGTCACCTCACACTTAGCTAGTCTTCGTTTATTACATAGCTTTTATTTCGAGTTACTAAAATTTAGCAACCAACCGGTATCCTATACCCATGTGCTACTAGGAGTACTAGCAAGGTACACATCAATAACACGTATATCAAAATATACTTCTATCGACGTTGTGAGCCTTCTTATCTACAAAGTATCTAGGGTTGTTCCGCTTCAGTGACCGCTCTCCTCATAATAGAAGCACTTAGTCTCGGGTTTGGGTTCAACTTTGGGTTGCTTCACTGGAGCAGCAACTGACTTGCCATCCATGAAGTTTCCCTCCTTGCCCTTGCCCTTCTCGAAACTAGTGGTTTTACTAACCATCAACACTTGATGCTCCTTCTTGATTTCTACCTTCGCGGCATCAAATATCGCGAATAGCTCAGGGATCATTATTTCCATCCCTGGCATTTTATAGTTCATCACGAAGCTCTAGTGGCTTAGTGATAGTGACTTGGAAAACTATATTAATCACTTTCTTATCTAGAAGATCAACTCCCACTCGATTCAAGCGATTGTAGCACCCAGACAATCTGAGCACATGCTCAACAATTGAGCTATTCTCCTTCATCTTGCAGGCAAAGAATCTTGTTGGAGATCTCATATCTCACAACACGGGCACGAGCCTGAGATCCCAATTTCAGCTCTTAGAACATCTCATATGTTCCACGACGTTCAAAACATTTTTGGAGCCTCAATTCTAAGCCATAAAGCATGACGCACTAAACTATCAAGTAGTCATCAAAACGTGTTTGTCAGATGTTCACAACATCTACAAACGACGCAAGAGGGGGTGGCGTACCGAGCGGTGCATTAAGGACATAAGCCTTCTGTGCAGCAATGAGGACAATCCTCAGATCACGGACTTAGTCCGCAAAATTGCTACCATCATCTTTCAACTCTATTTCTCTAGGAACATATAAAAATACAAGGGAGCTACAGCGTGAGCTAGTAATCTACAACATAATTTGCAAAGACACGACTAACTATGTTCATGATAATGAGTTAAATTAATCATATTACTTAAGAACTTCCACTCAAATTGACATCCCTTCGGTCATTCGAGTGATACATGATCCAAATTCACCAACTCAAGTCCGATAATCACGTGAGTTGAGGTGGTTTCATTGGTGAACATCATCATGTTGATCATATCTACTATATGACCCATGTTCGACCTTTCGGTCTCTTGGGTTCTGCGGCCACATGCTAGGCTCGTCAAGTTTAACCCGAGTGTTCTGCATGTGCAACACTGGCTTGCACCAGTTGTATGTGAACGTAGAGTCTATCACACCCGATCATCACGTGGTGTCTCGACACGACGAACTTCCGCAATGGCGCAAACTCGAGGAGAACACAATTCATCTTGAAATTTAAGTGAGGGATCACCTTATAATGCTACCGTCGTCCTAAGCAAAACAAGGTGCATAAAATGATTAACATCACATGCAAATCATAAGTGACATGATATCGCCATGAACTTGTGCTTTTGATCTCCATCGTCACCGGCATGACACCATGATATCCATCATCTTGATCTCCATCAACGTGTCTCCATCGGGGTTGTCGTGCCCACCATGCTTCTACTACTATTGCTACCGTTTAGCGATAAAGTAAAGCATTACATAGCGCTTAATGATTGACACGCAGGTCATACAATAATCAAAGACAACCCTATGGCTCATGCCGGTTGCCGTACTCATCGACATGCAAGTCGTGATATTCTATACAACACATGATCATCTCATACATCACATATATCTCATCATGTAATTGGCCATATCACATCACAACATACCCTGCAAAAACAAGTTACACGTCCTCTAATTGTTGTTGCAAGTTTTACGTGGCTGCTATGGGTATCTAGCAAGAACAATTCTCACCTACTCGAAACCACAACGGTGATACATAAGTTGCTTTTCAACCTTCTCAAGGGCCGCCTTTGTCGAATCCGATCCAACTAAAGTAGGAGAAATAGATACCCGCCAGCCATCTTTGTGCAACGAAGTTACACGTCAGTCGATGGGACCGGTCTCTCGTAAGCATACGAGTAAGGTTGGTCCGGGACGCTTCATCCCACAATACTGATGAACCAAAACACAACCAAGGGACTAAGCAATCTAAGCATCAACGCCCACAAACTCTTTGTGTTCCACTTGAGATCTCATCTACACATAGACCTAGCTCATGATGCCACTGTTGGGGAACGTTGCATGGGAAACAAAAAAAATTCCTACGCACACGCAAGATCTATCCATGGTGATGAGCATCCACGAGATGGAGAGTGGATCTACATACCCTTGTAGATCTCTAAGCGGGAAGCCTTAAGAAACGCGGTTGGTGTAGTTGAACGTCTTCGCGATCCAAATCGCCGAGCGTCCTGCGATCTCATCACGATCCATCCCGCGATCCAATCATGATCCGTCCCGCGATCTCATCACGATTCATTCCGTGATCCAATCATGAATCGTCTCGCGATCTTGATCACGGTCCTTCCGATCTAGCATCGAACGGACGGCACCTCCGCGTTCAGCACACGTACAGCTCGATGACGATCTCCGCCTTCTTGATCCAGCAAGACGGAGAAGATAGGTAGAAGAGTTCTCCGGCAGCGCGACGGCATTGCGGCAATGGTGGTGGAGCTATTCCAGCAAGGCTTCACCTAAGCACCGCTGAAACCAATCTAGAGGAGAAACTACGGATTAGAGGAGAGGGTAGCACGTGGATGAAAATCTGTGTCTCAAAACCCTCAAAACCTCTAGTATATATAGGAGGAGGGAGGGAGGAGCCTTGGAGCACAAGGGACCAGCCCTTGTCCTTGGCGCAAGGAGAGGAGGAGTTCTCCTCCAATGCTAGTAGGATTAGGACTCCTCCTTCCCACTTGGAAACTCTTTCCACCTTGTGTTTTTTCCTTCCCAAACACCTCCAGTCGCATGGGCCCTTAGAGGAGGCTTTGTCCAGCCCACCAGGGGCTGGTTTACCTCCTCCCACAGACCATGTAGCCTCTTGGGTCGAGACACCCCTCCCGATGGTCCCCCGGTACCCTCCCGGCACTCCCAGTACACTACCGATGAGCCAAAAACTTTTTCGGCGACCAAAACAAGACTTCCTATATATGAATCTTTACCTCCAGACCATTCCAGAGCTCCTCGTGACGTCCGGGATCTCATCCGGGACTCCAAACAAACTTCGGTCACCACCATACATAACTCTATACTACTGAAACGTCACCTAACGTTAAGTGTGTAGACCCTGCGGGTTCGAGAACTATGTAGACATGACCGAGACACCACAACGGTCAATAACCAATAGCAGGACCTGGATGCCCATATTGGTTCCTACATATTCTCCAAAGATCTTTATTGGTTGAACCTCTATGTCAAGGATTCAGTTAACCCCGTATGATGTTCCCTTTGTACCTAGTTCAACCTTATTACCGGCAAGTCTCTTTAGTTGTTTCGTAATACAAGATCCCGTGGCTAACACTTAGTAACATTGCTTGCAAGGCTTACTGTGATGTTGTATTACCGAGTGGGCCCTGAGATACCTCTCTGTCACACGGAGTAACAAATCCCAGTCTTGATCCATGCCAACCCAACAGACACCCTTGGATATACCTGTAGAGCACCTTTATAGTCACCCAGTTATGTTGCGACGTTTGATACACACAAGGCACTCATCCGGTGTCAGTGAGTTGCATGATCTCATGGTCATAGGAACAGATACTTGACATGCAGAAAACAGTAGCAATAAACTGACACGATCATATGCTACGTTTATAGTTGGGTCTTGTCCATCACATCATTCTCCTAATTATGTGATCCCGTTATCAAATGACATCTCATGTCCATGGCTAGGAAACATTAACCATCTTTGATCAACGAGCTAGTATATTAGAGGCATACTAGGGACATGGTGTTGTCTATGTATCCACACATGTATATGAGTTTCCGATCAATACAATTATAGCATAGATAATAAACGATTATCATGAACAAGGAAATATGATAATAACCAATTTATTATTTCCTCTAGGGCATATTTCCAACAGGATATGCGATAGAGCCACCTATCAGAACCACGGGAAAAATCATCGTGTCACGAATTGTGTTTGCTCTTCCTACCCTCTCTTTACTTACATGTGCAATGTCCTTACTTTCCGCTGATATACTCTTAGACATGCATGTGTAGTGTGTACTTGACATACTATGAATGCTAATCTGCCGAGAATTAGAATTAGGAAAAAGTATAATTTTATTTGGTCAAGTAGTCTAATCACCCCCCTCTAGACCTACTTTCGATCCTACAAGTGGTATGAGAGCTTTGGTCTCCATTGCATTGGTTTCACAACCTAGGAGAAGTATGGCATCTAGTGAGGGAAATTATCACCATAGAGGTCCGTACTTTGATGGCACAAATTTTGCTAGTTGGGAGCAGAAAATGAAAATGCATTTGCTTGGTCATAATCCTACCGTTTGGGCTGTTGTTCGTGTTGGCTTGCAAGGTGAATTCTTTTCGGAAGGAAAGGAACCCGATCATGAAGCGACTGCGGATGAATTGAAGATGTTGCAACTCAATGCACAAGCATGTGACATTCTCTTCAACTGCATATGCCCTGAAGAATTCAACAAGATCAGCCGTCTTGAACACGCAAAAGAGATTTGGGATACTTTGGTTGATATGCACGAAGGAACTGAGTCTATGAGAGAACCCAAGTTGGATGTTCTTCAAGGTCAGCTTGACAAGTTCAAGATGAAGGATGGTGAAGGAGTCGCTGAGATGTACTCTAGGCTAGCTCTCATCACAAACGAGATTGCCGGCTTAGGAAGCAAAGAAATGACTGATAAATTCATGATCAAGAATATACTTTGAGCTTTGGATGATCGATATGACACCTTTAGCACATTGATCCAAATGATGCCCAACTACAAAGATCTCAAGCCAACGAAAGTGATTGGTAGAATTGTTGCTCATGAGATGACACTCAAAGACAAGGAAGAGCTTCACCACAAGTCTAGCAGTGCTTACAAAGCCACAAGTGATGCTTCCGCTACCTCAAGCACAACCTTGTCACAAATGAAGAGATAAGCCTCATGGTCAAGAAATTCAACAAGTTCTATAAGAATAGAAGCAAAGATTGAAGCTCCAACTCAAGATATGAAGAGAAGCGTTCGTCAAGTCGTGACCAAAACTTCTACAATTGTGGGAAGCCCGAACACTAATCCAATGAGTGCACGGCTCCCTATAAACAAAGAGAAGAGTCACCAAGAAGACGAAGCTCAAGAGACGAGTCACCTCGAAGAGAGAGAAGGAGTAGAGATGATCGTTTTGAACGAAGACCCTCAAGGAGAAGTAGAGACTCGGAGAAGAAGGACAAGTACACCAAGAGCTACTCAATAAGGAAACATCAAGCTCATGTTGGTGAATGGGTTTTCGGCTCTGACTCCAACAACCACTCCGAGAGAAGCTATCACTCGAACTCCAACTATAGTCAAGATGAAGGTGTTGCCGGAATTGCTCTAGTGACTATCGACTCCTATGATCTATTTGATTCACCAAATGAAGGGAGTGGAAGTTGCTTCATGGCTAAAGGCCCCAAGGTATCACACCCTGAGTATCTTGATTTCGATAGTGATGAAGATGACTTATTAATTGAAGATGACTTGCTATTTGACAAAACTAGTAATGCTAGTCAAAATGATCTTGTTAGTACTCACTCTAGTGTAGATAAGTCGTGTGATGATGATAAGTTGGAAATAGAACGACTAACTCAAGAACTAAAAACTCTTAAGTTAGCTCACGAGTCAACTCTAGAAGATCACAGAGAGCTTGTAAAGGACACATGAGAAGCTACGCTTCGAGAAGCTCAACTTAGAGCAAGAGCATGAGTTCCTTAAAGCTATCAATGACGATCTTCGGAAGAAGACTTCCTCTTATCTAGCCAAACGACTTCTCTTATCTACATTCATGCCTCAAGTTAAGTCTAAGCAAGCTAGTAACAAAGGAAAGAAAGGTTCTTCAACTAGTAGCAATAAAAATGATAAATCCAATGATATTGCTTCTAGTAGTTCTCTTGATCCCACTAACTCTTCTCTTAGCCAAGTTACACTTGAGCAAGAAAATGAACTTTTAAAAGGGATTATAGAGAAAGGTATCTACAAGAGTCTTGAAGGGTGCAAACAATTTGAGGAGATTGTATGCAAGCATGGAGGATAAGCTCAACTCGGATGAAGAGGATTCAGATTTTTTGCCAGAGGAGATTCTTGCCAAGAAGCAAGAGAAGGCTGCTAGGAAGGATGCTAATGAGGCCACCTCATCCAGGAAGGTGGTCAGCAAAATTTATGCACCTAGAGAAACCTTCAAAGCACATGAGAGTGCTAGGGCAACAATTTCCATTGAACCCCCAAAGAAGTCTATGCCTAAGAAGGCAGGAGAGAAAAGGAAGGCCAGAAAGAGGATTATCCATGTTACTGGTAGGCCTACATCTATGTATGAAGATCCATAGGAGGCAACTGCTGTTGAAGAAGAGGAAGAGCCAGCTGCAAAGGCTCCTCCTAAGAAGAAGGCCAAGAAACTTCTAGCTGATGTTATGCCAAAGTCTGGCACATCGAAGAGCACAAAATCCCAGAAGGCTGCTGCTGAAAAGCCTAATAGGACATCCAGGCATATTCTAGCTTCTGAAAAGAACAAGGGAACTACCTCCAGAGTTGAGAATGATGATGACTTGACAACCTTGATGAAACTTAAACCACACCTTCCAGTACATAATGCCAGCTATCCACTTGCTTAAGATAAGAAGAAGAGGAAGGATTCAGGTTTGAGGGCATGGAGAGCTATTGATCCATATGCCCAAAGGAAGAAGACGGCTGTGGACTACAAATTCTACACCAAAGAGCATAGGGATTTCTATGAGACTGTGCTTTTTGACAAGACTCCACCTGTGAGTGACATGAGATATGTTGATTGGAAATTCATTAAGGAGAATGAGAACTATTTTCCAAGTGTCCAAGACAATTTCCACTGCATTGGTTTGGATGAGTTTGTTGGTAGAGAATTTACTACATGGAATGATGAAATGATCATGCAATTCTACTCCACTACACACTTCTATGGAGATGGTAGGATTATATGGATGGCAAAAGGAGCAAGATATGAATCCACAACTGATGAATGGGCTGCACTTTTAGGAGTCCCGGAGGTTCGGGATGGAGACTTGGATGCCTACACGGAATCCAAGGCGAGCCACAATGCCATGAAGGATATGTATAATCCTATCCCTGCTGACAAAGTGCAATCTCATAAGGTTGGATCCATCTACTTTCTTCAAGCTGGCCTCCGCACCATGAACACCATTCTGAGGCATACTTTGATGCCCAAGTCAGGAGATGACAAGATGATCCGAGGCTACTCCATCAACATGTTGATCCACCTTGACAGACACACCAGGATCAGAGTCATGGACTTGATTGTAGAGACAGTCAAGAGGGGTGTTGTGGATCAAAAGCGCTCTTGCTGCTATGCACCCTATATCCAGATGCTCATCAACTCTCAGCTTGAGAAGCACATATTTGCTCTTGACAGTCCCCATTTGCCCCTACAACCAGATCTTGAGGATAACGTTGTGGTGATGGACCCTAATCATCCCACATCTGCTATAGCTCGGGCAGAGGCAGATGCAGCTCGAGCCACTAGTGCTCAAGTCCCTAGATCCATAAATGAGAAAATGGATCTGTTGATATCATCAGTTCAGGGCATGCAAAGGACATTAAGGGGATTCTGGACAACCAGAACAGTCTTGTGAGGATCTTTGAAACTAGGATCAAGACCCTTAATGATAAGGTGGACAGGCTGACTAAGACAGTCATAGAGCTCCAGAAGGAAGTTGACTCGGTGTCTCTTCCTCACAACACTTCCTCTCAGGACAGGCACACAGTTTCCTACTCAGGCCAGATCAAACACTATGCCTCTTCATCAGCTCTTGTTGTTGTCACCTCAGCTCCTGCTCCATCAGCTCCAGTTCTTCCAGCTGCCACTCCAACTCCATCCACGACATCTGCAGAGATCTTTGCCGACGCTGTTCTCTCGACTCCTTCATCAACAACCGGAGGAGATTAGCCCAAGAACGCTTAGACATATGCCTTTGAACTTTTTTGTAACTTGTTGCCAAAGGGGGAGAAGTGTATATAGATCTTTAGGCTTCGAGTGAGAGAGCATTTTGGTGTTTATTGCTTTTCAAGAACAATTGTCTTTTGGTTGCTTGTGATACACTTTTTGTGTGATGCTACTACTTCCTACCATCTTAATGCTTTATGAGATGATCTTTCTACATTGCTTGATTGTGTTGTGCTATGTTGTTAACTCTAATTATTCTCGCACACCACCAAGATGTATGTGACATGGAATAAGTGCCCCATGTACCTAATCGATTGTGCATTTGCATTCAAACGCAAATTCAAAATAATGCACAAATTTAGGGGGAGCTCTTGCTTATCACATACTTCTCAAAGCGACGATTACATTCATTGATTATATCATATGTCAAAGCTTTGATCTATATGTTGTCATCAATTACCAAAAAGGGGGAGACTAAAAACACATTTTCTCCCTTGGTGGTTTTGGTAATTCATAACAACATATAAGTCATTGAACTAATGTTTCCATCAAGTATGTTTCAGGAAAGGTTCAATGATGGGTTGGCAAAAAGAGGTTGTGGAATACCCCAAGATGCAAGGAAATGGATTGGCAAAGCTTCGAACAAGAGGACTCTACATCTTATATTTGTGAGAAATCACCTTGAGTCCATAGGAAAGCCAATACTATTAAAAGGGGGTAAAGTTTTGTTGGTGAACAAATGCTCATACGTGCACAAGTGATAGTCACCAAAGACACCCACAAACTCTCCCACCAAAGTCTGTCCTAAGACAAACACTCAAAATCGGTGCAACCAACATTCCACATTCGGTGCCACTAATTCTAAACCCTAGACAGACTCATCCAAACCCTAGCCACTTCGGTACAGCCAATACTGCTTTCGGTGCCATCGAGTTGGGCTGACAACTTTCTGTTACGCAAATTCACAGTTTCGGTCCCTCCGAGATTGTTGAATCAGCGTCATCGAGAATGGAAATTCTGACCGTTGGTCACCTTATCGGTGCAACCAAGATTCCTATATCGGTCTCACCGAGATTCAAAAGTTGCCACCTTTTAGTCACTTCGGTACCATCGAGATTAACACATCGGTGTCACCGAGACTGACTTATTGTGTGTAACGGTTGGATTTTTGGAGATGCCTATATATACCCCTCCACCACAACCTACTCGAAAGAGAAGCACTCAGAACCATTCCATACCTATCCTATCAGTTTTCTGAGAGAGAACTACATACCTTTGTGTTGAGGTCAAGATCTTCCACTCCAACCATATGGATCTTGATTTCTAGCCTCCCAAAGTTGTTTTCCACCAATCCCATCTCTTCTACCAAGTCATATCTGTGAGGGAGTGATTGTGTGTTGAGGAGTCTATCATCTTTAAGCACAAGAGCAAGGAGTTCATCGACATTACCGAGCCTATTACCTTTTGGAGGGTGGTGCCTCCTAGATTGGTTAGGTGTCGCTTGGGAGCCTCCTACTTCGTGTTGTGGAGTGAACCAAGAAGTTTGTAAGGGCAAGGAGATCGCCTACTTCGTGACGATCTGCCCCTAGTAAGGCTAGTCCTCCGTGGACGTAGGTCGTCATGGTATAGTCAAGGTTGCTTTTTCGTGGAACCCTCCGTGGGTAGAGCCCTCTGTGGACTCTCGCGACCGTTACCCTCCATGGGTTGAAGACTCCATAAACGTGGATGTACGATAGTGCCACCTATCGGCCACGGGAAAAATCATCGTATCACCAATTGTGTTTGCTTTTCCTACCCTCTCTTTACTTACATGTGAAATGCCTTTACTTTCTGTTGCTATACTCTTAGACATGCATGTGTAGGGTGTACTTGACATACTATGATGCTAAAATCTATCAAGAATTAAAATTAGAAAAAAGTAGATTTTTATTTGGTCAAATAGTCTAATCACCCCCGCCCCTCTAGACCTACTTTCGATCCTACACCAACCCAAAACAATCACTCACCTCCTGGAGTGTGAGCGAACGAGCCATTCCTCCCAAAGCAACGCACACGGGGTCGATGTTAGGGTTCTCAAAGGTGTCCTGGAAGGTAGCAAGGAACTCGTACGTTGAGATCCTTTTACGTCAAGTAATGGAACGTACTAAACACACCAAGGTCGTTGGTGGTCAACCAAGCAAAGTCATCGAAGAGCCCTTGCTCGTGCAACAACACTTTAGTTTTTGCCAATAGTAGTCATGAGGCCGTCACCCTAGCCCCGTACGTGTTTCGAGCGCCCAGACTGGACCTTCTTCCCCGCCATGATTGCCGCTCGCTTCATGGCCTGTAACAAAATACACCAAAGAAATAAGTTTAACGCGGGGATCGAGTTCAAACATTCCCTAGGATTGAACCTAACCAATTACTTTCAATCCTAACATTCAAATCGAACCAAAAATCAAAACTATTTGCCTCTCATCTAGGATAATAACTAGAACAAAATAGTCACGGGGAAACAAAAATGAAGCATTGATCGGGGGATAAACATACCGAAGATGAAGATGTACAGATCAAACAAACGAAAACTACGAAGAATTGGAGATTTGAGAGAAAAGAGAGAGGTTGGGGTGCAAGGAGGAAGAAGAGCTTCCCCTTGTGCCGGTGGCTCACATATATGAGACTTGCCGTGGTACAAGTTCTGGTACGAGCGCACACGCTCATACCAGACGTTGTCTCATGTTCAAACTGGCCGATCTAGGGTGTTCTTCTTACCTAGTATGAGGGATTGCGCTCTTGCCGAACATTGTCGATCGCCCTGACCTTTCTGGACATCGGAGAATTGGAGTCGTACAAGCCCTGTACGAGCGTTCAAGCTCGTACCAGAGGCCATCTCGGAAGTTTGGAGTTTCTATTGTACAATTGTTGTTACAAGCATCCACACTCGTAAGCGCTTGTACAAGACGTCGTCTCACGATGGTGAGGTTTCTATAAGCCTCGATGTTCTTCTGGTACGAGCCTGGGTATGAGCGTACATTCTCGTACCACATACTGTCTTTCGCCTTGTTCTTATTTGATGTTTCCTCAGCTCCTCAGTACGAGCACTGGGACGAGCCCAACGCTAGTACGACTGACCGTCTCCGCCTCTGTTGCTCTCCTTTCTTCTCCCTTCTTCTTTCACTTATTTTCTTTTTCTCTAACACTTTTCTATGCAAAACAAAGTTCAATAAATCTTCCAAAAGGGTAATTTGATCAAACACTTAGGAAAAGAGTTTGACTAAAATCAAAACTTCAAAAATTTATTGAGATGATGTGTCGCATCCCAGTAAGCGCTTGTTTTTAGGTTGTTGAGCTTAACCTCATTCCTTTGTTTCGACTGCAGAGTTCTGGTGGTATGTGTTTCTTCTCACTTACCGCAAAAACTTTTTTTGGAGGGGAAATATACTTTTCTTTCTCTCCGTGTTTTCTCGGAAAGTATCTCATGAGTTCTTCATTGTATATTTTGAAAGTAACCTTCTTGTACTTGAACATTAAGTCATTTGGTCTCTGAACTGTTAGACTTGATTTGTTGCTGCTTATGACTCATGACACTTATTTACTATGCTTTGGTCTCTGAACTTCACATTTGGTCACTCCCTTGTTCTTTGGATGGACCAGGTTCTGGATCTACACTTGCATTGGACATATAGCATCCGTTGACTTGATCACTCGCTAGTGTTGCCTATGGTCATTCACTATTTCCTTGATCATTTGATGTTCTACTTGTTTGCTTTTGTGAAATCCTTCTCGGATACTATCCTATTAGGGGGGGTGGACCAGTTCCAAATGCCCTAAGTACTAGCTCATATAGTAATGCTTTTCCCTAAGGGGAATGATACACTTTAACATCTTTCCTTTGCTTGCTTGTTTGTTTTGCAGTTCGTGATGAAGATCATGAAGAAAACAAAAATAATAAGAAGAACTAGATATGTTTAGTTTAGATTTCTTTTCTTTCTTATTACTTATATGTCAAGGATGTAATTCTTGAATACTTGTAATTTGCATTAATCTCAATAAAGTGAATTGTTTCTTATCCACATAATCTCACTTTGTAATAATATTTCTTATCAATAAAGTTTCCTTTATTCATTTTGTATCAACTTTTGTATGATGTATTTGTAATATAAATTTACCTATTAATTATAATTCTGTATGAATTCATGTGATTTGAATTTCCATTTCACTTATTTGAATTGTACTTTATGCACTTTGGTCGTTATGTTCTATATTATTTGTATTGCGATCCAAATACTTAAAATGAGCAAAGGTCATGCCCAAATTTAGACTTGAACCAAACTTCTTCTAAATTCAAATGAAATATTTAAATTTATCCTGAGTTTTTGATAATGAATGCAATGCTCAATCGAAAAAAAAAATCCCCGCTCTCTCTAAACTACGAGACATTACATGTACTTGAGTTTGAAACCAATAGTCTAATGAATGCTAACTATAGATCTGTTGTGCTCTAAGCTGATTGCCTACTTGACTTTGAAACCAATAGTCTCATCGAGAGATCCCAGTTTTAGATGTACTGCAATTTTATAAGTAGGTGAAAATGAGCATGAGCGATCATTAATGTGCATGTCATGTGTTACAATAGTTTTAGGTTGCAACTCCATAGCTTGCAATTATATTTCTCTTTTATAATGAGCATCAACAGTCAGTGTTCGAGTAGCGCCTTAAGTAGATTATCAACATATTAGCTCGAGTTTGACCTATGATAAGTATGGTTCCTGTCTCTAAAAAAAAAATCTTTTGGTAACTTGAGTTTGCGTGAAATTACCATTTCCATCCTCAAAGGTTTTCAGCGATCCACAATGGTAAAAAAATATTTATATTGTTTTAGCCACATATTTGTTCACGTGATTAATTTTGATCGAGCCACCAAAATATATGTGGTTCCGTTGCAACGCATGGGCACTCACCCTATTCAATATTAAAAGCAACATCGACATTTAGTTTAACATACCCTGAGTGAGTCATAGCCCCAGACGAGGTCGCAAGTAGTCGGGGTGAAATTTGCCTTGTAGAAAATTTGTTGCGCCTTGGAGAAAATTCACCGCCAGAGCAAAGATGGACATATAACATCGATCAATAGGAGCCAACGATCCCCTATGTTTTTTTTACTTCCTTGCCCACCAGATGTACTGGCAGGTAACCTCAAATATTCCCTCGTAGATCAATATTTGTAAATCTCAACTTATTATTAAGGGTTGGCATGCAAGTGAAGAAGGTACTTATGTTGTTGATCCGGGCAGTAAACTTGGACAACATCCACCAGAAAATTCTTTAGACCAAAGCTCGCCAGAGGCCAGCGCCCATGTCATTTGAGCAAAAGCGCATCATCACATCTTCTGCCCAAGCTTAGAAGTCGAGCACTGTTCATTACTTGCCGATATGTCTATTTACGGATATGGAGTTAAGTGGTAGAATAGCAAGCATGGCACCGCACCAAAAGTTTATCACCTGGCTTGGTGCCTTTAGTTTTACAAAAAAATCTTCCAAAATTGGATTATCAATACATGTACGTTGCTATGAATCCGTTTCTTCTTTGATAGAAGGAAAGAATTGCCATGTGTTTGAGTAGTACCTTTTTTCTTTTGTGTGAGTGTAAGTTTAAGTAGTGCTACCTTTCTTTTTCTTGGGAAGTAATGGACTTTTTTTTTATAGAAGAACTGGAATTTGAGCGAACGCAAAGCTGCTGTGTTACGGCTCTCAAGGGCCACGTCTACCCGTCGTCCTTCATTGAGGCCCATTTAGAGCGAACGCCAGCCCATTTACCTAAACCTCCCGATCGACAGCGCTCCCGTGACACAGCTCTCCTCACGCCCGCGGCTGCTGCTGCGTTCTCAGCATTTAGTCCCACCTCGCCTAGCGAGGGGCGTCGGGCGGCCGAGCTCGCTATATAACCAGCGCGTGGTGCTTCCTTTCTCCATACTTACCTGGACGGGGTCGACGGGCGATCAAGAAGGCCCGTGGCCTAGATCAGTGGCCCACATTGCACTTGGTGGGTGCGCTGGCCTACCATCTCCCCAAGTGGGAGAGTGGACGTCATAATTTGTGGTAGAGTGGGTACGCGTTCGCGCGGCCCCTGCCAATCCTTTAAAATTAAATATTGGTCCCTGGCATGCTCTTATAGACAGCAGTTATTACTTGTTTAATTTCCATTTCAGCCCCTGCTTTACTAGTAATGCGGTGGACTTTTTAACCAGGTGTATATTGCATATTTTGTCAGATATCTATTCTAAATTCATAAGAAATAAGAAAAATATCGACAAAATGTGAAATCTGGGATTTATTTTATTTTACAACATTAGGCTTGACGTGCCAAGCTAAGCCTAGAAGCATGGCCATGGCGACGAGTGTCCGCCTCGTGCTCTGTCGGCCCCCGCTGCCGACAACGCAGACTCCATCCTCTCGGCGGCGGCGTGGGAGGGAGGGACGCCTTCCGCGTGTCCTTGCGGGGTGCGGAGCCGTCCATCCACCCCGTGGCGGGCGTCTCCGTCACTGCCCACCGTTGGCTCCGCGTATGACGCACGACCCCAAATATAGCGAATCCCTGTGCCTTCTATTTCGGAGCGAAATTTGACCTTGCGCCCGATGGCCACCGTGCTAGATGTTGCCGCCTGACCTTGCACCGCTCGATAGATGTGAATTAACTCTATTACGTTCATTCATCTTCCCTCTACTGCTTTTATTGTCACCACTATCAATGACGAACATTCTTAGGGTCACAAATGCACACGAAACGGCCTTAAGCACCATGCCATTTATCGCCTTTCATTATCTTGTCCTCCACTACCTGGCAATTTTGGAAAAAGTGTGTATAAAAACCACTATGTACATCATAATCCAGCAGACACGCATGTTTACATCCTCATCTAAGAACCGGCCTTCCTTGGTATTTGCACACTTCATATTTTCAGCCGCCCCTAATATTTCCAATCCTCAAGCTTATGCCTTTAAAATTCTCAAAATACGCTCGGGATTGAAAGGTGCTCTGTTTTTTTGCTTCATAGATCACCTGTTGTTCGGATTTGATTCATTGTTTCGTACATCTCCTGCTGCTCGTGTTTATATACAAGGGTTAATTCTTGAATTTAATTATTTATACTTGATGAGCATATGTACCTTCTATTTGTTTATGTGCATATTACATTGTAAAAATGTCTTCCCTTGGATTATTCATATTGGTTCGTCAAGATACAACTCACGTGCTTAAGTTTGCCGAGATATTTGGCTATGTGATAAGCCGGTAATTTGTTTTGAATTGTTTACCTCTATTTTGAAGGTTGATGAAGCTACTGATTCCCAAAAGAGTGATGTTTCTCGTGAGATTCTAAGAGGTATTGGTTGTCTTTTTTATTCTAAATCACATTCCATGTTAGAAAGACACCAATTGTCTTATATGATCTAGGGTACAAGAAAGAAAGATGTACAAACAAAATGATCTTGATTTGTCGATACAAATACGAAACATTTTGCACATGACATTTTCATCCAGTGGTATCCTGCATCATGTTTTCCACACTACCGCAACAAAAGGATGGTTGTGTTAACCTACAAATGTTGGAGAAGTCCAAAGTCTGAGGATTGAATCGATGTGTGATCATCTCTAGACACACTATAGTTTCAGTGTGGGGAGTATGTAAGCACTCACAAGAGCTTCTCACTAGTTCTTTTTGGTACAGTAGCGTCTCTATTTGTTTTGACACCATGGAATGGGGTATGTACTTTCCTCAAATTGTTGTATTTAGAGCATCTCCAATAGATGGTCCAATATAAATAACCAATTTTTGGATCTTCTGAGGCAAAAAACAACGCTCAACACACGGTCCATATGCAATTTTTTTTACATCTTCGCCTCCCGAAGATGTAAAATACAACACATCGTGATGCAAATTTACATCTTCGGAGGCAGGAAGCCAACGCCCAACCCCCCTTTGATTCATCCCCCCTTCTTCCTCTCGCCCCGCCACCCCGCCGCAGCTCCCCGCTCGGCCGCCGCCCCGCCGCAGCTCCCTGACACCGCCCCACTACAAATCCAGCCCTGCCTTACCCCCGCCACCGATTCCACCCCGCCTGGGCCGCCACCCGCCGTCGTACGGGCGGATCTGGCTGTCGCCGCACTGCACCGCCCCGGCACCGTCTACCTCCGCTCCGCCCGACCCCGTCTGCCCCGGCCCCGCCCGCCTCCGCTCCGCCCCGCACGCCGCCGCCGCCTGCCCTCGCCCGCACCGCACCGCATGCTGTCGCCCCGCTCCCTCCGCCTCCGCCCCGCGTCGCCCGCTCCCCGCTCGGCCATCACCCCCTCCCCGCTCGGTCGCCGCCCCGATCTCTCTCCACCCGCCGTTGTCCCGACTCGCTCCGGCTGCCGCCGCCACCCGATGGCGCCGAAGAATACATCGAAGGACAAGTTGGGTTTCTTAGGCGTGAGGACGAAGCCCTCCGGGAACTTTGGAGTGGAGTTCTCCGATGCGGGGCGGCGTTGGTGTCTCAGCACGTATCCCACCGCCGATGAGGCTGCGCGTGCCTACGACGTGGCGGTGTGGCATGCCGGATGGCCGAGGATGGACCTCAACTTCCCGGAGATCGAGACCCGAGCGATGACGGAGTGGCTCGTGTCACAGGGCATCCAGATGGAGGAGATGCCGGCGAAGAAGAAGAAGAGACCGGCGGTTGTCGTCACTCCCGGAGAGAGCGACGAGGCGGCGATGGCTCAATTTGCGCGGGAGTATCCTGAGTACGTCCAGGCCGAGCAGGAGTCCTACTGGAAGCGTGATGCCGAGGAGAAAAAGAAGGAGGATGAGGTGAAGAAGGAGGCCGAGGCCGGCCCCTCGACGGTGATCCCAATCGAGTCATCGTCGGAGGAGGACGAGGAGTTCTGGGGGCTCTCGGACGACTCCGAAGAGTCGCACTGGATGCCCTCGGACGACGAGTACTTGTGCTAGTTTAAATTTATGTCATCTATGTTTGAACTATGTTTGAATTTGATGTTTGAACTATGTTGAGATGAAGTTGTAGTTGGTTATTTTCAGAATTTTACATTTTCGTTTTGGGCCATCAGTTGGAGTTGCTCTTTTACATCTCCGTTTTGGACCATCTGTTGGAGCTGAGCCTTTTTCGGAAATGTAAAAAGCATTTTTTGGTAATGTCAATTTTTACATCAACAGTTTGGAGCACCAGAATATACACCATCCATTGAAGATGCTCTTAGATTGCCGAATCACTTTTACCTGGTAGGAAACTTTTTTTATTTCCTTGCATGTAGTTAAAGAGACTATTTACGAGACATTCCAATTGTTTTGTCTTATTGGCTAGATACATTGACATTTTTTCTACGGGATCTTATTAGGCCTTTACAAATTTTGAGCATATATAACCGGGCATCTTCCTTCTATCGGAAAGAAACAGGAAGGTCTCAGTTTTCTATGGGCTGGAACATTCAATTTAGTTATATGATTATATATGGACTCAATTTATTTCTAAGCAATGCAACATATATTTCTTTTTTGTTTAGGATGTAGGTGATATTATGTTTCCGAATTTGGTCAAATTGCACTGGGATCAAAAGGTGCTCGATGTTATGCTTCATAGATCTCTTGCTGCTCAGACTGGATTCGTTGCTTCGTCATAGGTTCTTGCTGCTCACATTGGTACACACACACTCACCGCTGAATTTAGTTATTTACACTTGATGATTATTCTATGCAATGTATTGGTTCAAATATATTGGCTACAATATGCTATAAACATGACATTGATTTTTTTATGTTACTAGTTGCTCTTCAACATGATTACTATTGATTGAGCCACCAGAATACATGTGGCTCTCTTGCAACGCACGAGTACACACCTAGTCAATATCAAAAGCAACATCGACAGTTAGTTTACCATACATCGCGCGAGTCATAACCCCCGATGAGTACACGAGTGGTCAAGGTGGAATTTGCCCTGTAGAAAATTTTGTTGCGCCTTGCAGAAAATTTTCCTCCAAAATAACTATGGACATATAACATCAATTAATATTCATGAAAAAAAACATTTTTTTAACGGACCCACCGACCCGGCAAGCGAAGAAAGTACTCATGTTGTTGATGTGTATCGATCAACCTGAATAACATCCACCAGAAATTTTTCTAGGACGAGCGCTCGCCAAAGGTCAGCCGCACATTGTCATTTGAGCAACATAAGCACATCATCACATCTTCTGCCCCAAGGTTAGAAATTGGGCACTGTCCAATAGTGCCGATATGTCTACTCACCTAGACGGACTTTGGTGGTAGAATCCCCTGCATGCCCTTGCAACGAAAGATTTTCACCTAGCATGGTACCTCCAGTTACTGAAAAATCTTCCATTTCTTCTTGGAGGGAAGGAAATAGTTGCAGTCTAAGTTTTTTTCTTTTTCAGAACAGGAATTTGAGCGGAACAACCGGCACAAGCCTTACGTTACGGCTGTCAAAGCCCAAGTCACAAAGCTGCTGTCGCGGCCCAGATAGAGCGAACGCCAGCCCACTGAACAAAGCCCGATGACAGCGCTCTCGCACGCCCGCGGCTGCTGCTGCGTTCTCAGCATTTAGTCCCACCTCGCCTAGCGAGGGGCGTCGGGCGGCCGAGCTCGCTATATAACCAGCGCGTGGTGCTTCCTTTCTCCATACTTACCTGGACGGGGTCGACGGGCGATCAACAAGGCCCGTGGTCTAAATCAGTGGCCCACATTGCACTTGGTGGGTGCGCTGGCTTACCATCTCCCCAAGTGGGAGAGTGGACGTCATAATTTGTGGTAGAGGGGGTACGCGTTCGCGCGGCCCCTGCAAATTCTCAAAATTAAATTTCGGTCCCTGCCTTGCTCTCAAGCGCAGCAAAGCGTATATGGTCAATTCCATTCTAGTCCCTGCCCTGTCCAATACTCGCTGGAATTTGTAGCCTGGGTCATGGTGCATATTACGTCAGATGTGTTTATCTAAATTCATAAGAAAAATATTGTCATAATGTGAAATCTGGCATTTATTTTATACTTCTTCTGTCCCAAAATAACTGTCTCAATTTTGTATATACACTTATTTTGGGACGGAGGAGTATTTTATAATATGCGTTAGGCTGAACGTGCCAAGCTAAGCCTAGAAGCATGGCCATGGCGACGAGTGTCTGCCTCCGCCCGCCACTCGCAACCGCCGCGCGCGCCTCCACCTCGCGCTCCGCCGCCCCCCGCTGCCTACATCGGCGACAGCGCAGGCCCCACCCTATCGGCCGCGCCGCCGTGGGGATGGACGCCCTCAACGTGTTGTCGCGGGACGCAGAGCCACTCCTCCACCCCGTGTCAGCCGCCGCCGCCGCCACTGCGCACCGTCGGCTCCGCGTACGGCGCACGACCCCAGTCCTCGCCGCCCCAAATATAGCGAATCCCCGTGCCTTCTATTCCGCGGCGAAATTTGCGCGCGGCGGTCTTTTGACGACATGGGCGGTGATGTGCAGGTGCGGACGCACGCGCAGGGCGCCGACGAGTCAGCGAAGGGCGCCGGCGATGGCGCGGCGGCGGGGCCCGACTACTCGCTGGCTGCCGTCATCCTCCCGTGAGCCTATATCCCTCGCGCCCCCCTTCTGTTAGTGCCATTATTTGGGGATACTGCATTTCTAGCTCGATTCCAACTTCCAGATTTGCGCGAATCAACCATTTGGAGGCAGAATCGAACCTACTTCAGTGTACCATGGATGCATTGCCTACTAGTTTTGCTTTGTCCTCCGTGCTGAATCAGGGTTGTAGTATACCATGGAATTAGCATGCTGTAGTGCATTGTGAGAAATGCCCAACCTGATTTAACATGGTTTTCTGTTATGCTGCCCAGATAATAGACTGTCAGGAATTTTGTTCATGCCAAACCGTGATCCTTGTGCAGTCGGGCTTAAAGTGGTCATACAAATGCGTCGTATAGTTAAGGATGTGTTAGATTTGCATACCAGTTCGACTGCAGACAATTGTTGCATCTCGGTTTGGTCCAGTGTTCCTTGTCGTTGCAATTCTGTTTGGTTTATCAATTGGAAGATATGATATAATATATATAGGGTCGATACGAGAGTATGTCGAGCTTTCAGTACTAACGAGCCAATGTTTGGAACCTAGGTTCGTGTTCCCTGCACTGGGTGGCCTCCTTTTCGGTTATGACATCGGCGCAACTTCTGGAGCGACCATATCTGTGCACGTAAGTCCCAATTTGGCTGTTCCACAATTTCTCAAGCTGATGCTTGCCCTCACACATGGTTGCTTCCTCTTTCTTCAGTCTGCTGAGCTTAGTGGCACCACCTGGTTCAACCTCTCTTCAGTGCAGCTAGGGCTTGTGGTAATGCATTTGGGAGATCCCTGTGTTTTATAAGCCCATGCCTACATTCCTAATCATTCTTCAAGAACATTGTTTTTACCATGTAATCAAGAAAACTGTTGTGCTTAATGAGTTTATTGTCATGTTATTAAGGCCAGTGGTTCACTTTATGGTGCTCTTGGTGGATCCATTCTCGCATACCGCATTGCAGATTTTCTAGGTGATTTGAAACGACAGTGTGCGTCAATATTCCTTACTATTTGTTCTTTTGAAGATGAAGTGAAATAACTGCTACTATCCATCTTGTTGCAGGAAGAAGAATAGAATTGATCACAGCAGCTGCATTATATATTTCTGGTGCTTTGGTCACTGGATTAGCTCCTAATTTTATAGTTCTGATCATAGGTCGTCTCCTTTATGGCATTGGCATTGGTTTGGTGAGTAGCTGCAACCACAAGTATTTCTATCAAATACCCTTTTTACCACCCCAAAACTCCCCCAAAGGGGAAACTGGGAGGAACACAAGGCAAAGGAACATATTCATGATCAACTAATGGCTGGAATAGATAAAAAAGTCTGTTCTCTAACTTTTGGTTATGCCACTGAACTACCACAATGCTCTGTTCCAGGCAATGCACGGTGCTCCCCTTTATATTGCAGAGACTTGTCCTTCACAAATACGTGGAACATTGATATCTTTGAAGGAGCTGTTTATTGTAGGAGGGATACTGGTAACTATCTTTTCATATATTGCCTAAACAAAATTATATTCTCGTACAACAAAATGCATGAACTGATGTCGGCTGACCATTTATTACTTTAACAATTTACAGTTTGGATACCTCGTAGGGAGCTATGAAATTGATGTTGTAGGAGGATGGCGGTACATGTTTGGTTTGAGTGCTCCACTGGCAGCTATAATGGCTGTTGGTATGTGGAGTTTACCACCTTCACCTAGATGGCTACTTCTCAGGGCAGTGCAGGGAAAAGGCCCCGTGGAAGATAACAAAAAGAAGGCAATGAATGCCCTGAGAAGACTGAAGGGTCCTTCAGCAAGTGAGAAGGTTTTGACTGACGAGATTGATAATAACCTTTCTTCAATTAGGGCTGCCTACGCAGATCAAGCTGAAGGAAGCATTTTTCAAGTATTCGAGGGAGCAAGCTTGAAGGCCTTCACTATTGGAGGAGGACTGGTTCTCTTCCAGCAGGTTTTTACGCTCTTCAGTCCCACTAATACGCAGCTTAACTGAATTTAAAATCTGACCATCCTTTCCATCATCCTGTTAGATTTGAAATTCTCTGCCTGTATAAGTTAAAATTCAAATGTCCTTTGCACATACATTCTATTCTAAACTATTTATATTATACTCCCCCCGATCCAAAAAAAGTGTCGCAGCTTTGAACTAAGGTGAAGCTTTGAATCGGAGAGAATATTATTTTTGGCTTGAGTAGTTGAATCCGTATTGGAAATTTCCAGCATTATTTGTTTATTCATTTCATCCTAATTTGGACATTTATTAATTTTTTAGTAGTTATCAAGTCAGCTAAAGTACATTTTTTTATTTGTCAGATAACAGGCCAGCCAAGTGTTCTGTACTATGCAACCTCCATTCTGCAGGTACCTCACATTTGCTTCAAGCTGTTCAATTGGTTCGTTTGATTTCGAAATTAGAACAGATGGAAGTAGGATCAATACAGCTTTTCATATTGCTGCATACAATATAATTTGTTTATGTCCATCTTCTGTAGACTGCTGGGTTTACAGCTGCAGCTGATGCTGCAAAAGTGTCAATTTTGATTGGGCTGTTCAAGGTAATACCACGGAGCTAGGTCACTACTGTATTCTGCTGGGCATAAAGTGTAATAGTTCAATCTTTTTGCAGTTTGTGATGACAGGTGTCGCGGTGCTTAAAGTCGACGATCTTGGAAGACGGCCGTTAATGATAGGAGGTGTTAGTGGAATTGTGAGTAACTTTACCCTTTCCTCCAACTTGTGTAAGTTATATGTTTGCTACGGAAAGTGTGACCCTCACTCCTCGCCAGCTATTTGAATTGATAGTCCTACTAGGCATATATACTAATTATATATGCGGATGCAATAGTATTACGAAGAGACTCTCTAATTATGATTAGAGGATTAAAAAACCTTTGCAACTTTAGTAAGTTTCATTAGGTATCTAAATAATTGTACATGTTGTATTATTATTGATATAATTAGGTTACGAAAGAGTAATCCTTATGTTTTCTAATTCAACTTGGAAATGCAGACCGTTGCACTCTTCCTGCTAGCAGCTTACTACAAGGTTCTCAGTGGCTTCCCTTTTGTTGCTGTCGGTGCTTTACTTCTTTATGTTGGTTGTTACCAGGTTGGTTCTTTACTTGTGTAGGGGGTATTTAATGAGTACCCAGTGGTACGAGAAATTGACATGCCTTGTGTTTCAGCTTTCGTTTGGCCCGATAAGCTGGCTAATGGTCTCTGAGATCTTCCCACTCCGAACAAGGGGACGCGGAATCAGCCTTGCGGTACTCACAAATTTTGGATCGAATGCGTTAGTGACATTCGCATTCTCACCCTTGCAGGTAATGATACTGGAATTGCTATCTGCTTGTTTATGTATCTCTTGAAGTTCCAGCCTATTTGACTGGATAAAGTGCAACTCTTATACTGTATGTAAACAACAGAACTGTTCGGCAGACGTATGAACAATCAGAACAGTGGCACCAATCAATTTAACCGTGCCGCTCTTTTTTCATGTACAGGGGTACCTTGGACCGGCCAACGTCTTCCTTCTTTTCGCAGCCATATCGCTGCTCGCCCTCTTGTTTGTCATCCTCAACGTCCCAGAGACCAAAGGGCTGAGCCTGGAGGAGATCGAATCCAAGATCCTGAAGAAGTGAATGGAAATGCCTGCTGATATCCATCCTCCATCCTCTTCCCTATCCGCTCCATGGATCGGATCGGAGCGAGCCACGACATTGTTAGCGCGTTCTTCTCCTTGTAAAGCTCTTCCTGCTGATTTTGCCTGTGTATTGATGTAGCTGTACATGCATCTCTAGCTGTACCACCACTCATGAGTCATGACCAGGCTTCACGGCCTCTTTTCTGAATCAGCTGTCATTTTCTGTCGACGCCTGTGATTCAGATGTTACTGTTAACAGTGCATGTATGCACCCAGTTGCAAACTAGCTGCCACATTGGCAAGAACTTTCAGCTGAAGAGGACCTGCCGTTTCTCGTCAGGGGAGTTTGACGTCGACGTCCGCATCGTGGCTGTGGTGAACCCTGACGTCGACGGGAACAACCCTCCGACGAACCCGTCGAACGCCTCGCTGTGCTCGAACAGCGTCATGCTGTTCCCAAGATCCTCCGGCGACGTCTCTGGCGCCGGCGCAGCGCCTTCCAGCATCTGCACCACCTGCCTCATGCCCGGCCGCCGCAACGGGTCGGGGTGCGAGCAGAGTAGCCCGAGCTTGAGGACCAGCTCAAGATCTTCCTCGTCGCACTTGCCGATCCTTGGGTCCCTCGCCTCAGTGATCTTCCCGGCCTTCCAGTGCTCCAGGACGAGCTCCACGAGCCCCGGCGATGGCGGCGAGTCTTCAGAATCGTTGTTGCTGAACACCACGGGCCTCCGGCCGCACGCCACCTCGAGCAGGAAGGCGCCGAAGGCGAAGACGTCGGAGCTGGTGGTGGCCTTGCCGGTCTTGCTCATCTCCGGCGCGATGTACCCGAGCGTGCCCACGACGCGGGTCGTCTGCGGGTCGCCGCCGTGGTCGTAGAGCCGCGCGAGCCCGAAGTCGCTGAGCTTGCCGTTCATGTCGGCGTCGAGGAGCACGTTGCCAGCCTTGATGTCCCGGTGCACCACCACCTGCTCCCACCCCTCGTGCAGGTACAACAGCCCGGCGGCGACCCCCCGCACAATCTTGGCGCGCTGCTCCCAGCTCAGCTCCGATGATGGATGGCCGAACAGGTGTTGGTCCAGGCTGCCGTTGGGCATGTAGTCGTAGACGAGCAGCAGCTCCCCGCGCCGCCGGCAGTAGTGGAGGAGCTGCACCAGGTTGCGGTGGCGCAGCCGGCTCATGCTCACGATCTCCGACACGAACTCCTGCAGCCCCTGCCGCGACCCGTGCGAGACCACCTTGACGGCGACCTCGGCGCCGGATCTCGGGAGCACGCCGTGATACACGCGGCCGAAGCCTCCGGCGCCGATGAGGTCGCGGAAGCCATTGGTGGCGCCGTGCAGGTCTTTATAGCTGATCCTGTGAGGGCCGTACTCTACCTCCCAGTCTTCTTCCTCCTCGGCGAACTGCCGGCGCCGCCGCACCACGAGCGCCGCGACGGCCGCGGAGGCTAGGAGCAAGATCACGACGACCAGGACGAGCAGCGTCAAGGGGAGTAGCAGCGGCGGCATCGTTCTCTTGGTTGGTGGTGATCCCGACGACGGGGGCCGCGGGAGCTTGGAGAGGTCGAGGTCCTGGGCACGGCCGCCGCCAAGGCGAAAGCTCCAGCCGAGGACGTAGTGCGAGCTCGCGGCTGCGCCGTTCGCCGCCGAGAAGCCGACGTAGGTATCGTCGGCCACGGCCCTCGATAGGTTGACGTTGCATGAGACGAGCGGAACGGCCGGTCTGGGCGCGCCCGCCGGGGACACCGTCACCTCGAGGCGCGCTTTGGCGCCGTCGTACTCGACCCACACCTGCAGAGGCGCGTCGCCACCGCCAGTCAGGCTGATGTTGTCGAACTTTGTTCCACCGAAGCCGTCGTCGTGCCAGTACCCGGCCGGGGCCGAGTTGACGGAGCGGAGGCCGTTGACGTCGACGCCGACATGGTTGTCATCGACGTCGCCGAACTCCGCGTCCATGGCGGTATCCATCTCAACAGCGACGATCAGGCTCGAGCCGTTCCCCAGGCTATCTGACGTGTTGAACAGGCCGAGGTACTTGCCAGCGACGGCGCCCGGGACGGCGATGGACGGCGCGAGCGCGAAGGCGATGCCGTGGCCGTGCGCGTCCGGGTACCGCGGCGCGATGGCGAGCACGAAGGTGGTAGAGAAAGAGACGGGCGCGCCGGTGGCGGGGTCCGGGAAGCGGAGGGGCGCGGGGTGGAAGCCGTGGCCGAACGCCTCCTTGGTGCCGTTGGTGAGCCGCAGGAGGCCAGAGGAGGCGAGCACGGCGGCCGCGCCGGTGGTCGCCACGCTGCCGACGGCGAAGCCGGCGTACACGAACTCTTGGGCACCGGCGACGTCCAGAGCGAGGAACATGAGGAACGAGACTAACGCGGCCAGCTCGATGGGCATGGCGACGACCGGCGCGAGCAGTGGGAGCGATCGAGCGTGCGCGCTCCGTCCCCGTGGGGCAGGGTGGGGAAGTAGTCGTCCGGGGAAGTGGACGGCATTGAAGGTCTTGCCTCCGCTGAGCTGACAAGGACGGGAAGAGAGGACATCGAGGGCCGCCGGAGGAATTCGAAACGAACGAACTAACGATCGATTTTGAAGTGAAGAAGTAGAGTAGAGAAACGTTGAAATCAATCCAAGAAGGTCGAGTCAAAAGACCTTGTAACTAACAAAAGTTACTCCCTCAAATCCATATCAATCTACTAAACTTGTCCATCGTTTCTAAATATAGGTCTTTCTATAGATTTTACCATGTACTACATACGAAACAAAAAAATAAATTGCAGAAAACAACCACATTGAAGCGAGATTTGCATAAAAAACTCCACTACGAATTTGTTGCAAAAAACACTGATTTCGGACCTAATCATATGCAAAAAGCATCGAACTATGCACTAAAGCATTTTAAGCACTATTATGATAGGTGGGTCCCTGTTTCGGTGACGTGGCGTCACGACCACCACGTGATGCCGTCTAACAGCGCGTTTACAGCAAAACCGGCTCGGTAGGTTGATCAGTTTATTCCCCCACTTTCCCAGTGTCCTCTCTCTCTCTCTCTCTCTCTCTCTCTCTCTCCACCATGGCTACTGATGATGGCGACGGAGTGGATGGCGCCGGTGGCGGAGTGAATGGCGCAGGCGATGATGCCGGAGGAGGTTTGCTTGGTGGCGGTGATCCAAACCAAGTGGAGGAGGTCTGCGCCAGCTCAATCCCTAGTCAGGCCTCGCATGGGCGAGCATCATCGCCGTCATTGGAGTACCGCGCTCTCGCCCATGCTATCCATGCCACTCCGACTGGTAGCCATCAATGGGCTTCAGGATTTGGCAGTATTGAGTAAGATTTCTCCCTCGTTTCCTGTCGATTCTAGGGTTAGGGTTAGGATTCATAAAGAAATTGGGGATTTTTCTACCAGATTCCTTATGTGAGATTGGAAAGTATCAGCAAAATTAGATAGTTTAATCTAATCTAGTGTCCTGGTATGTGAATTACTATGATTATTAGTTGACTTAGCTATATTGTACCAATATGTCTGCACTTTAGTTAATGCATACTTTCATACTATGTTTTTGGAATGTTTAATTAATGCATACTTTCTTTCTTTTGTAGTTTGTGTGATGATATTTGGGAAATTATACTCCACTTTCATGATAGAGATAATTTGGAAAGGACCATGTGTGTTTGAGACATTACATATCACAATCTTGTAGCACTCATAGAGACAGCTGGGTATGGAGACAATGATTACATGTATTTTGTGAGGGATCCTCGGTTGGGAATAGTAGGTTTGCAAGAGATTTCTCACGATGACCAGGTTGATGAGATGTTAGATCACATTGCCAATAGAGAGGAGACTATAGTAAATTTGACTGTAGTGAGGGGCAGTGAGCCCAAACCTAGAGATTTAAACATAGGATATGTCTGTGAGCAGCAAGTTCCTATAGGAAGTGTTGGAGAGAGGACTGTATATGAAGTCAGTGAGAATGGAGTTTTGTACAAGTCACCATCAAAGAAAGTTGCACAAGTTGATGAGCAGGAGGCACAACCAATCAAGTTTTACTCCACACAACAGAGTACACATCAATTTTTACAATAATGCAAAATCTGAAGAGGGAGCAATATACTAGGATCAAGGATCACTTGCAGGCTGTGTTAGACACAAATCCAGGTAGTAGGTGCATTGTCACTACTAAGTTCTTAAAAGAGCATCCAAGCAAGAATCCAAGATTCCATGGTTTGTTCATCTGCTTGAATGCTTGCAAGGAAGGATGTTTGAATGGATGCATACCATTCATAGGTTATTACTGAACTTTGCTATCTCTGACATGTGTTCATAAATGCTTTATTTCGAACTCGTGTTATTTTCAATTGCAGGCAATGTTGAGGATATCGCTTATCGTTATCGTCTCGGTCAGCTAGGGAATACAGATTAATCGGAAATTGGACGATTAATCGATTTTGTCGGTCGACTATTAATCGGCCATTTTTTGCAAATCCCGGGTTCCCAACACTGAAATATGCTATATTTAACAGCAAAAATATATCCGAAAAAGTGTTACCTTGATTCCTAGGCTCTGAATCCTCATATAATGACAAACATAGGGAAATAGTACATATTGTATAACAAAGTTCACAAAAACACAAATAAACATAATTTTTGCAAACATAGTGCTAAGAATAGGCCTGGTTTATTGAAAGATTTCCGATAAATCGCTTGTGAGAGCAATAAATCGCCCGAAAAGATAAACGGTGAATATAAGGCATAATCTTATCGGTCACCCCACGAGTAGCGATAAATCGGACGATAAATCGCTAAATCGGATGATTTTTTGAACAGTGATTGCAGGTGTGGATGAATGCTTCATCAAGATGTCTACTAGCCAAAAAATCCTTTCTACCACGGGCAGGGATGGGAATAATAACATATACCCAATTTCTTTTGCAGTTGTGGACAAAGAAGACACAAATAGTTGGACTTGGTTTCTCATAGAACTAAAGACATCAATTGATGGATAATCAGGGAGATTTGGTTATTACACCATAATCTCTGATAGGCAGAAGGTAATTTCAAAGTGATAGCTTAGTTGCTAATCATATTCATTGCTTAGTTGTTGCTATTATCCATTTCTTAGTTGTTTCTCTTATCCATTGCTTATTTGTTGTCCATATCAGTGTTTTTGGTCATTATTACAAACAAGGCCTTCTAAATGTTGTTCATCATGTATTCTCCAATTGCCCACATAGATTCTTCCTTAGATACATCTATCAAAACTTTCAGTCTATTGGTTTTAGGGGATCAAAATTAAAGTACATGGATAAGGCTAGTTACTCTTATACTTAACATGGGCACCTAGCTGCAATGGATGCTCTTAAGCAAGAGTGTCAGGCTGCTTGGGCTTGTCTTAATAAAGTTCCTAGAAATGCTTGGGCTAGATTTTCCATGGACTTCAATTGCAAAACTGACTTAGTGATCAACAATATTAGTGAGGTTTTAACATGATGATATTAGATGTGAGGGGTAAACCAATAAAGACCATGGTATATGGAATCAGGACTAAGTTGATTGTCAGGTTCAATGGAAATATGACTAAGACAGAGGTTGCCAAGTGGATATGTGCCCAACATATGCTGAGTTGCTTGAAGAATTAAAGAAACAATCTAGGAACTGTATAACATTGATTGCTGGGACAAATATTTACCAAGTGACAAGCTATGAAAAAAATCTATGCAGTTAACTTGAAGGCCAGGACATGTGGGTGTAGAAAATGGGATATGACTGCAATGCCATGTAAGCATGCAATTGCAGCTATTACCAAATCCAAACCGAGGCTTGAAGACTTTGTGCATGAGCTCTTCAAAAAGCCTATGTATGAGGAAGTATACAACCCAATCATATTTCCCGTACCTGGACCCGATCTCTGGCCCAAGACCAAAACTAGAGACATAGAACCTGCATTGTTTAAGGACAAGCCAGGGAAGCAACAAACCAAGAGGAGAAAGAGCCAGTTTAAGCCACCAACACCTAAAGATACATCTAGGATGGCCTCAATTACATGCAGCAATTGCAATCTTGTGGGTCACAAATACACACCATGTTAGAAGATCCTAAAGCCAAGCCTAGCAATGAGAAAGAACAAGCTTGAGGTTTGTATTTACTGCCAATTATTTTTGTTTTATGACAGCAGAATGTATTAACTAGCTACCATTCTTAACTGCAGACTAACATGACAGAGGAGGGTACCACTCCAACTCCATCAACACCTGCAGCGACCAGGGCAGATGCATCAACACCTGTAGCTGCATACTCGGTTGCAGGGACCAGGGTAGCTGCCTCCTCTATTGTAGGGACCAGGACAACTTCCTCAATAGCTCCACCAGCAAGGGCATCTTCATCAGTAGCTACAACAACAAGGGCTAGTTCCTCAAAAGATCCAACAGCAAGGGCATCTTCCTCAACAACTACAACCAGGAGAGCTTCAACATATGCAGCCATGAGAGCTCCAACAGCTGCAACCAGGAGAGATTCAACAACTGCAGCTAGCACAACAACACCCTTATGGCCACTAAGACAGAGAAAGAAACCAAGCAGGATGAAGGACTATTTATATGCTTCAGGGAACTAATAGTTGCTATCTTATGAAAAACCTTGTTGATGTTGTGATCTGGCTTTTATGTTATGGTACTGTAAGCACACTTCTGTTGGTGGTCTGATGTTATTAGCAAGAAACATCATGTTAACTCTGTTTTGATCTTGCTTTTATGAACTATAATGGTTTGAGTCATTGCTATTAGATGCACTGTTTTGATGATTCCTATTTGTGTCTTGTTGTGAGGGCTCTTCATATTATGGGCCTGTTGATGTTTCTTATTATGAGTCATGGGGTAACCTTATGGTCATTTTGTCGATTCATCGATGAAATGAGGCTTGGGATAACCTTATGGTCATTTTGTTGATTCATCGATGAAATGAGGCTTGGGGTAGCCCTATGGTCATTTTGTATATTAATCATTTAAATGAGGCTTGGGGTAACCTTATGGTCATTTTGTCGATTCATCGATGAAATGAGGCTTAGGGTAGCCCTATGGTCATTTTGCCAATAAATCGATGAAATGAGTCTTGGGGTAACCTTATGGTCATTTTGTCGATGAATCGATTAAATGAGGCTTGGGTAGCCCTATGGCCCTTTTGTCGAAAAATCGACGAAATGAGGCTTAGGGCAACACTATGGCCATTTTGTCGATTCATCGATGAAATGAGGCTTAGGTTAACCCTATGGTCATTTTATCAATAAATCGATGAAATGAGGCTTGGGGTAACCTTATGGTCATTTGTCGATAAATCAATGAAATGAGTCATGGTGGACCTAGATATATAAAAGCAAATTATACTAAGAACATAGACCATATAACATCAAATTGGACTCACATTCATAAAGGTTCAACAAGGTTAGATCCAACACCATGGATCACAAAATACATACTTAAATTACTGAGTTCAGAAATTCAAACTAAAATACTAAATAGATGATTATCATCTACATTACAACACTGTTGGATCCAACCACATGGTACACTGCTGGATCTAAAGTACCTGGTTCACAAATTCATAATAAAGTACCAGATACAAGATTATCATCTACATACTGACAGATAATCATCATACTAGAAGGCACCCTACTCATCTAAGATGGCCTTTACCCCCTGAAGCTTCAACTTTATCTTTTCCTCATACTTTTGAAGCTCAAAAATGTGATACTGCAATTTATGCTTCTCTTTTGTTGGCCTGCCTTCTCCTTCAAATGATTGAACTACAAGTTCCTAATCACATTGGCTCAAGCACCTGCTAGGTTCTTGAGAGTATCATACTTTTATAGTAGCTTGTTATTTCCCTCCCCTTTCTTTGACAGATCCGCCTTCAACTTGTCCACTACAGTTTCTAGCTCAGCAATCTTCACATCAACATAGATCTTCTGCTCCTTCTCATTGTTCAACTCCACACCCCTCTGCTGTTGGGCATCCAAGAGAGCATTCACATCAGCATACAAACTATCATAGTTTTCCTACAATTTCTTCTTCTCTTTTGTCAGTTTGTGAATTGTAAAGGAACTCTCTAGATTGTCATTGATCCTAGCTTCCTTAATATCCTCATACATATCCCATAACTTGGCGAATGCCTACTCTATTAAGTCTATCTATTCAAAATCAATCCATTGAACTACTCCACAATTTATTCCTTCTTGTAGAAAAAACAACAAACCAATAGAGAATTAGCTAAGTGAGTAGAAAAAAAAATAACTCTAGTAGACAATATTATGAAGTCCTCTCAAACCAACATATTTTAAAAAACATCTACTATTAAAGAGGTTAAGGGGTCTAAATGTGCAACAAGCAAACTAGACAACAAACGAATAAAAAATGACCACTGTTAAACAAGGCATTAAGCACTAACCACAATAAACAATGACTACAATCCACTAATGCCAACACATGCCAGAACGAGCTAAACAAAGACCAAGCACTGACCACAATAAACAATATAGACCAAACATTAAACAGAGGTAATGAACACCTCTCATTACATAGGTTCTGCATCATACCTTCTTAGCACATCCAAGAAATCTCCTGTCGGTGTGCATCCCTTCAAATGCAACAAAGCGCCGGCCGGCTCCCCATGCTTGCACAAAACATTCACATTTGCGTCCGTGTCGTTGAAATTCGCATCGTGCATTATAGCAGGAATATGAGGGAGCAAACAAACAACCGAAATCTAGGTTCAGATCGTGCTCATTCATAAAATCCTCAATTCACAAACCCTAACCCTAACCCTAGCTCTAGCTCTCTAACAAACTGACCTTGATGATACCATCACAGGAGGAGGGGGCGTTCATGATTGAATCCTCATTGGTCTCGCCGTCGCTCCACGACACCATGGCACGGAGGAGCAATATGAAGATGGCCGGCGATGGGGGCGGCGGTAGGGGAGAAGAACAAAGAGTGAGGGAGTGAGTGGCGAGCCAGATGCGAGAGAGTGAGGAGAGAGCTGGTTTTTACCCACACGTCGCGTCCAATGTCACTATAGCACCGTTAGACGGTGCCAGGTGGTGGTCGTGACGCCACGTCACCGAAACAGGGACCACTTGTCATTATAGTGCTTAAAATGCCACAACATATAGTTCAATGCCTTCTGCAAATGATTAGGCCTGAAACCAGTGTTTCCTGCAAAAATTCGTAGAGAAGTATGTTCTGCAAACCTATGCTTCATTGTGGTGGTTTTCTACAATTCACTCAAAGCAAACTGAATGAATTCACATTCTAAAGTATGTCTTTTTTTTACGAATAAAGTATGTCTATATACATCTGTATGTAGTCCGTAGTGAAATATCTAAAAATACTTATATAAAAGAACGAATGGAGTACTAAATTAGTGACAATTAATACAGATGGAAGGGAGTACATTTTATTCTTCTTATTTAATCCAAATTGAATTGGGTTTCACCATAAAATTGAATCTCCTGCAAAATATCCGATATAGCTACCGTCTCACTACTACCCTATGGCCGCCAGCAGGAAATCCTTCACAAATCCATCTAAACAGCTCCAAAATCAGCAAACCCCACTAGAAATCATCTCTTCCACTTGAAAAGTTGATGCTATTTGCCGCAATTTCACGCCATGGCATCCGCTATAGCTACTAGGAGAGGCATGCATGAAATCATTTCACCAGTAATTTTAATCCTTGGGTCCACTATCAGATGATAACAAACAAAAGAGTAAAGATTAAAAGTATTCCGGTGCAAAAACTAAACAAAAAGTCCTACAAGAACAGATTCAAAAATGTTGAAAGACATCACCCAGCAAGCTGTCGCATGTGGACCATGTGGATTAAACAGGCAACATAACAAAAATTAGTTAGTATTACCATCCTCAAAAATCCTATTAAAATGATTTGAATTGGTGCCACTCATGCAGAATTGGATCTGAAAGATAATGACTAAAACCCATGCAACGGTATTCTCTCTTCGAAGAGAGCTGTTAGAAGTGCACACCACTGTGTGGTCAAAAATGCCATTTTCTTCTTCTCTGGCAATTAGCACTATGGAATCCTCGTGGATCTCCTAGGAAGAGAGCGGAGGATTAATTTGAAATACATGGTAATCATTGTGCACTAACGAGTACATTAGTTTGAACATTTTGGAATCCTCATGGATCTCTTAGGAAGAGAGGAGAGAATTAATTTGAAATACATGGTAATTAGTTTGAATTCTCCTAGTCAGGTATTTTTGAACTTTTACCTACATTGATTACCATATATTTCATGACCTTATTGAATGTAGTAATTGATGGGGTACATTTTTTTATGATGTGGCTATTTTTATTGGAGGAACATATTTCCATCAAAACCACTTAGTTATTAACAATTTATTGTCCAAACTATTTTTTATAGTCTCTAGATCATGGGAAGAGAGCAGAGAATCAGCTACTAATTATACGTGGTGGACACCCTACACAAACTGCTACGATCTCTCTTCCGGTTTATAAGAGACGCGTGTATCCTTAGGTCATCAATTTGGCGAACACAATTTGAGTTATATGCTAACAAAATTGTACCATTGAATTTCTATTCGATTGTAGTTTCTAATACAGTAGAAGTATATTTTTATGATATATAATTTGCATTTTGTCGGCCAAATCGATAATCTAGAGATATGCACAACATTTATACACAAATAGCTAAATGACACTCGATTGAACTTCCAATTGGGGGTAGTTGAATTTGAGAGTTCGTTGGAGTAAGTAGGATGGAATAAAGGAGAAGGAAAGGGCTCGTAGGAGGGCTACCCCATTATCTATATTAGGGTTTAGGTTGGGGGCAGTGGTGGACGACGGTGGCGGGGCTTCACATGATAAAAAACTAGGCGTGGGTGGGGCTAGAGGGATGCTCGGGGGCGACAGAAGACCGACGATGGGGGGCGAGTCAGAGGAGGGCGAGGCCGGCAGTTAGGCTGGTGGTAGCTGGCGGTGGGAGGAAGGAGAAAGGTGCGAGAGGTTGAAGAAAAGTGCGGGCCGTTGATTTCGCATCCAACAGTTGAATAAATTGAAGGACCCCAAACTTTTTCTCAGTTGACTGACGTATAGCCACACCCACATTTATAAGCCAGAAAGGAGTGGGATACCCATGCATTGCTTTTTTTTGTTGTTGAAATGTTACCGAAAAAGGCTTTCGCCCCGCTCTATATATAAAGCAACGATCATCAACAACCCGGTACAAACGCACGCCACCACAACACACACACCCAAGGCATGATACATAGGCGCTAAGCGCAGCAACACCACCCTAGCACTACGAGAGTAACCGGGGACTTCAACCGTGAACACGCCACCGAGAAGAGATGAAGCCACCTACGACGAACCGTGGGCTCCAAGGCGGTGCCTTCAGGAAGGTTATGGCGTCGTAACGCTGCCATCGCCCGATTCAAGAATCAGAGTTCCCCTGGAGCCACACGAGGGCAATGAGAGTCGCGATGACACCTTCAAGTAGGGAACAATCATCTCCACCGCCGGTCCGAACGAATCGAACATGTTTTCACCCCGACCAACACTCACCGCCATCGAACGCAACACCCCGACTACCATGCCGCCCACACGACCATGGCCACCGGACAGCACCAAGCGCCGGGCCCAAGAGCACTAAGCTACCACCACCAGGGCCGCCGCTCGGACATCCAAGACCTTGACACCACCTCACCCGAGACCCACCGCTACCCCAACCGAAGAGACGAACGGAAATGCCTTGCCTTTCGCACCCCTGGGCGTCCCTCAGCGCCAAGACCCGATTGGCCGGCCAAACCGGCCTCCATCGGTCCGTCCTATAGCCCTTGGCGTGAGACGAGCTCGGTCCTGCATCCGGGCGCGAGACGAGCTCGGTCCTATAGCCGGGCGCAAGACGAGTTCAGTCCCACCGCACCGGGCGCGAGACGAGCGATGAACTGTAGCTGGGAGAGGACCAACCCTTCGATGATGGTAGAGCCCGGTCGACGAGGAGAGGTATCAAAGGCCATCACAGTCCGCCTACGGACCAGCTGACGCCGCAGCCGACCTGCCAATCCTCCATGGAGCCGTCCATGACCGGAGCAGCAGCCACACTGGGCCACTACCCAACCCGCGCCCCCCGGCGAGCTCCAACCGTCGGAGCCGCCGGGCACGCACCCGCGCAACCAGTAGCCGGAGGGGAGGAAAGACGCCTCGCACTTGGTCGATCCAGATTGGGGACGGGAAACTCCCCGCCAGCACCAGCCACCATGGGCCACCACGCCGGCGGCCGTGCATCGGAGACCGCCGCTTGCGCCCTCCGTCCCCAACCCCTGCCGCATTCGCCACCCCGCGCCGCCGACCGGAAACCCTCGCCAGATCTGGCCAACCCGCAACTAGCCAATGCCAAGTCTAGCCAGACGGAGCCAGGCTCGTGTGCCCGCATGCAGCCCTCCACGCCACCGCAACATCCACCAGTGCCGCCACCTCGTGCCGTCGTGCCCCGTGCAGCACCGCACCCTGGACGGGCCAGTCCGCCCCACGGCGACCTCACCAAGCGAGGAGGAGAAGACTCCCCGCCGCCACCCATGCCAGGTAGGCTTCGTCCGTCGGCGCGCCGGGCGGCAGCGAGGGAAGAGGGTATGAGGGCCGACGGCGGTGAGGAGCGTCCTCTGTCGCCCGCGGGAGCGCCAGAGGAGGAGTCGGGGGGGAGGGTCCCTCACAGGAGAATTTAAGTCAGTATTCAAAACATAGCTTGAAAATAAATCAATGTTGAAATGTTCAAACTAATGTGCACACCACTGTGTGGTGAAACATATCCTTTTCTTCTTCTATGGCAATTAGCACCGTGGAATCCTCGTGGATCTCCTAGGCTAGGTGTAATTAGAGCATCTACGGATCTTACAAATTCGATTCCTCAAACACCTGTAGACGCGTCGTCCGAACGTGTTTGTGAGACCAGACACGTCTCATATTCCACGTATCTCATATCGGACACCTTATATTCATACTAAACATGCAACATTACGCTATTCTATGTGATCAAACATGGACAACAAAATCGGAAGCAAACGAACACGAGTTCGGCTGCAAACGGACATCAAACATCATCCAAAAAATCATCTTAGTTCACGGATATAGTTCTTAAATTTCTACAACTAAAAGTATATAAACAATTCGGGGGAGGGGGGGGGGAGATCACCACTTCCTCGCCGGTCCTTTTCCTCTTGGGTTGTCGGCACAGCTGTAGCCGTCAGCGGCTGGCGTAGGTTCTTGGTCGTTGTCGTCGGAGGTGCAACTGTCACCGTCGTCACAGTCGGAGTCGGAAAGGACGATGAGGCCCTTCATCCGATGGACCGCCTTGTCCTGCTACCGCTTCAACTTCGAGAGCCGTGCCTTCTCCTCCGTTGCCTCCTTCACCGCCTTGGCGTTCTTCCGTCGAGGCACCGAGCATTTGTCTCCGCCGCTGTGAGAGACCGGCGATACACCCATGCGAGGAGGCATTCATCCTTGTCGGGCTCTGCCGGCATCCCGCCATGGCGGCGTGCGGACTGCTCCGCTTCCTGTCACGGCGGGCGGCGCGCGCCTCCGATTCCGGAGTGCGCGTGCGGGCCGACGGCGCGGGCACTAGCACCCAATGCTGCCTGCGTGGAGGAGCGGGCAGCGGGGGAAGGAGAGCGCAGGGTGCCGGTGCAGACTGCGCAATCCTGGCGGAGCTGCGCGCGGGCCGACAGGGTTTAGTTCCGGCGTCCGCGCTGCGTCGGCGCGGGAGCTGTGGCTTAGTTCCATATCCAGAGCTGCCGGCAGTCTCCACCTTGGACCGCTCTAAGGTGATGCGGAGGGCTAACTCCTAGGAGTCGCCGTCGGAGTCGGAGCGGCTACCGGAGTTCGACATTGAAGTGGATGAGATCAAAATCGGAGAGAAAGATGAGGGAACGGAGAGAGAGAAAGTGAGCTAGGGTTCGAAGCGAGGCTTCCGGAGTGGGGATTTTGTGGGATAATGGTGGGGTCAGTGGTGGACCGGCCAGTCAGGAAGACGCATCCGGGCGTGACTGAGCCACCCCTTATCCGTTCTATATTTGTGCTGGATATGAGAAATGTCGGTTAGTCCGAACGTTTAAGACAGGTTTAACAGGTGCTTGGGTCATGTTTTTAAATGATCACTGATCCGGACGTTTGAGACATGTACGAGGGTTGGATCGTAGATGTTCTTAGCCATTATACACCATGTAAGTGGACGGAATAGGGGCCAGGTACATCGGATGGACGGTCTCGACGGGAACAGGTACAAGCGCCAAATACTGTAAGGACACCTAGTTGCTTATTTTAAACGTTGATGAACGGCAATAATTGTGGTGCCTATGTGTATGCATGTCTCGTTTTCACTCGGACGACGTCGTTGACTTGGAGTATACTGTTTGGAGTCATTTCCGTATATGTGTCATTGTCTAGGTCAAGTTAAGCAAGTCTAGGGCGAAACGCGTACGTCCTAGTTCAGTTAATAATGGCGACGATGATGGCTTTAATTCTGGGAAAGTTCCATACGTATATTTTTGCCAAACAGATTTAAAAGTACCATGAAATTAATATTTCAGGACTTTTTTGGCAAAATTTTGTTCAAGAAAATGAAACTATCCAGATAATTTTGAATGAATTCTGTAAAATCAAGACTAATACACTGATCTTTCTAGGAAAGTTTTAGATATTTTTCCAGAACAAAAATAAAATACCCTCAAATTACAATTTTCACACCCTTTTTGGTCAAAATTTTCCTAAAAAATGAAAGGGTATTTTATATTTGTGCCCTGGTTCCCCAGCTGTACTCATTCATCCCCACACTCTTAACTTTCGCTTACTTTTCCCCATTGTCTTGTCCGAAATCCTCAGAAATGGTCACAACGAGGATGTCGTCGGGTCAATGATTTTATCGTTAACTTTGACGAATGGGACCGCATCGTAAGAGCAACTCCAACCCTAGATCCCAAATCGTTCGCCCGTCTGTTTGGGGCAAAACGGACAGACGGCCCCCTCATTTCCGACGCAAATCTGCACCAGGTTTGCAGCCACACGGACGCCGAACGGATGTGCACACGCTTTCTCCTCGTCTGCCTCGGGGATGCATGGCGGCCTCCCAACTAGCCCCACCGCCCAAAGTAAATGCGCACGCGCGGCGGGCCCCGGTCGCCAGCCACCCATGTTCGGGTCGTTGTCCTTCTTTAAGTGGAAAACCGTGGACCTGACAGTCCACAGTAGCTTCCACTTCCAAGCCAAGCCTGCCCCCTCCACCCCCGGCAGGATCTACAAACCATAGCCCGCTGGCGAAAAACCCTAGTCAGTAACCACCATGGGCATCTTCTCAGGGGCCGGCTCGAGCTACGACAAGAACAAAGGCAAGGCCCCCGCCATCCCTTAGCGCGCGCTACCATCGCTGTTGTCTTCTCGTCCGCCTCGGCAGCGGATTAGCGTCCCACTAGACCAGGCGAGGTGGCACTGGGAGCACCGTATACCTCTTCCCTACCACGACGTGACCCTAACACATGACTGGCACTTGGATCCGAAGAGGATCCCAATGCCGACGGCGTCACGGTCGGCGCAGGCACATGCGGAGGAGGTGAGGCGTCAGCGTCAGCAGCTCACACCTGAGCAGCGGCTCAATCCGGCCTACGCTGTAGACTCTCCCAATTAGGAGGTCTGGTTTGTGTTTGAGAACAAGAAGTAGCATCGGTGTGGCGTCTGCGACGTGTGGGCTGGCACCCCGCCACCCCTCGTCGTGTGCGATGAGGACCAGGAGGCGGAGGCTGCTTACCAGGAGGCACTCGTAGTATCCCTCCATGCAAGCAAGGAGGAAGAGTGGCGCAAGGAGGAGGAGGAGGAGGCGGCTAACCAGGCGCGGATGGCAGGGGCCATTGCGCTCTCCGCTGTCGGTGACTACGTCATGCTGCCACTGGCCCCTGCGTCCCCCGTCAACCTCGAGCCAGCGCCGACCTCCCTCAAGCCCTAGGAGTACATCTGGGACGGGGTGGTGCGTGAGTGGGTGAGCGCGCCACCCATCTGGATGATGGCGATGCCGGAGGAGGAGCATATCTACCTGAGCACCAACGACAACAACACTTGGCGGAGGAGCATCGTGAGGGCTGGCGGCTGGAGCAGTTGGAGCGCGAAGCCGAGGCGAAGGAGGAGGAGCACTATGCCGAAGCCCAGGGAGCGGCGGTGCAGCCACCGGCGGACGACGTCGCCACCGCCTGGGAGACGACGTTCCCATGGGCTGGCCCGACGCCGACGCATGCCTCCTCGTTTTCATTTTAGTTTTAATGTTTTTAATTATTGCATGACAGACTTGTGAACTGTTGCCGACCTCTGTGACCGGCATTAATGTTTATTAACGTTTTTTATTTTCAAAATATGTCTTTCGAATCCACAAAAACGGGTCATGGCAGCGTGAACCGCAAACGCCGACTCATTTCAAAAATCGGACATGGGTGTCCGTCGGCCGGACCCAAATGAACAAAATGCGGACAAAGCGCGCGTTCGTTTTGGTCACGCGGTTGGAGTTTCTCTAACAGGTCCTCCTTTGACCGTTGTGACGTGTGGGGCCATTGAATTTGAACTAACCTTTGAATTATAAGCAACATTTGAAATTCATTGCTCTGTGATGTGATGTTGCAATGATTTTGAATTATTACACATGTTAGATGATCAATCGGATCTATTTGCGTAGTCATGAAAAATATGACATGGTGATGAGCTCCGAAGTTAGGGTAAACAAACAATTCTTAATAGAAACCATTATAAAAATAATTTAAAATTTCAAAAATTTCAAAAATAAGTTCAGATTCTTCTTATTCACACTAAAATGAAGCTTTGTTGATTTTTGAAATTTTTCGTAAACCTAAACCTACTATCGCTCTCTTCTCGAACTCTATACAACCTCGTACGTGGTAGCTCATTTATATGAATGAATTTTCATGGAAATGACAATAAACCAAGTTTTTTTCATAACCATGTCACATACAACGACATTGTGTGCAGCTCATCCATTTTTTGATTTTTTTGAATTATTTCTGCTCATTTGAACTTGGAAATGGTAGCTCACCTAAAAAAATGATTTTTCATAAAAATATACCTAAACCAAGTTTATATATTTTTATAGTAACTATGTGTTATAAAACGACGAACCGCGAATGTTTCCTATTTTTTGAATTAGTTAAGGTCATTTAAAAGTTGATCAAACCTAAGATAACCCTGCTGACCGGCTCAAAACCTCATAACATCTCTCCAAACACTAGCGTCGAACTGCAGTCATCCGATCATATCCTAGCGCCAAGCGACAACCCTCAGATATGGTCTTCTAGAAGGAATTCCGAGGGCAGACTGCATGCAGGCTCGCGTCGTTGGATCACATGGACGACTCCGCATCGTTGGATCGTTGGACGATCCGCAAGAGGTTGGTTCTGCTCGCCCACCATTGCTTTCACTCGTCTGCCCAAAATAAAACCAAGTCATGGTTGGGCCTTTGCAAGGCGTTGGCTGTCGAAGGCCCACAAAGATAAAAGAGGCCTAGAAAATAGTGCACGCGCTGGTTCTATTTTTTTGCTTTATTGATTCGATTGCATCTACAAAGATTGAGTGCATGTTCATTACAAAAATAGGTTACATCATTTGAAATTACACAACAATTAGCTTCTTTTCCAGCAAAAAATAGTTTCATGATGCAAAATGGACACAAACTATTCAAAAATTAGCTTCTTTTGGTTCATAAAATTTAGCCTCTTTTCCTCCTTCTTTTCAACATCAAAATGACCACCAATAATTCAAAAACATTTAGCTTCTTTTCCTTCTTCTTTTCAACATCAACATGGCTTATTTTTCTAGCTTTAATTTTCTTTTTAACATCATCGTGCAATTTGGTTGTCTGCCTAATTTGCATCAAGTTTTGGGATATTGCCTTGGTACGAGAGATTCAAAGCATAGGCCCTGTAAAAAGACCCGTGTAAAAATGGATGGAGGGAGTAACATTTTTCTAGAAAAAGTAACAAATAAAAGTAGCGAACATAACATATATATATAGGGTACAACCAACGACATAACAAATAGGGTAGAAAGCATAACATAGTTCTTACATAAAACACAATATAACACGGCATAGATAAAAAGTTCAAGGTACAACCAACGACATAACATAAAAATATATAAAAATCCATAACATCGTGGGGCAAGACAAGCTTCACGAGACCGGGCATAGCCTTCACTGCCATCTTCACTTGTAGAAGAGGATCTCACTGCGCCTCCTCTTCACTGCTCCTCCTCCCTGCCGTTCTCGTCGAGGTAGCAGTGGAGGCTGTGCATGTCGTCGCCGGTGGGGAAGATGCTATCGACGTCCGTGAAGATGTTGTAGGTGGTGAATGCAACGAACTCGCACCCACAACAAAACACCTTACCGAGCAGTTAGTACGCAACAAATTTGTTGGTGAAGTTGGCGACGAGCCCTGTCGGCGAAGAGTTTGGACGCAGTTCCTCTAGACGGAACATCACCAGTGAGCCCGCCAGGAGGTGGGCGAAGCCCACACAGAGGAACCACTCAGCCAACTCCCTAGCACAACTCCAGCATGATATCGTCCACACGTGGAGCGTGGTCTTCATGACGACTTTGGCAGGGTACCGCATCTCCGGCACGGTCGGTGGCAGCTAGAAGGTGGAGCCATAGTACCACATCCTCGCCTCTCTTCGAGAATCCTATGGATTTGGGTGAAGAAGAGAAGGGGGGGGAGCGCAAGTGGATTTGTGGAGAATAGGTGAAGGGGTGGGTGGTTTAAATAAGGGCACCAACCGTGTTGGTACGTTCAAACGAGGCATGCTGATCGGTATGCCCAACCATGTTTAATCGCCACACTGAATCGATGCAAGTGGATCAAAAAGCCTGAATTGAGGAGATGCGTGCGAGAAGAGAGGAACCAGCGGCAGCGACCATCGCTGCATCCATGGTGGCTCGTGATACGTCTTTGTCGTATCTATAATTTTTGATTGTTTCATGCCAACATTATACAACTTTCACATACTTTTGACAACAATTTATATGATTTATTGGACTAACCTATTGATCCATTACCCAGTGCCAGTTCCTTTTTTTGTGTGTTCTTTGTTTCGCGGAAATTCCATATCAAACGAAGTCCAAACGCGATAAAAATTTACGGAGATTTTTTTGAATATTTCTGAATTTTGATAAGTGGAATCAACGCAAACGGAGGTCCACAGTGGGCACGGTCCACCAGGGCATGGGCCAGGGCCCAAACGCGCCCTAGTGGAGGGTGGCCACCTCGTAGGTCGGTTATAGCTATCCTTTGGGCGCAAGGAAGATAATTTTTGGATAAAAATACCCTCAAAATTTCAGCCCGATCGGAGTTACGGATCTTCGAGAATATAAGAAACGGATTTCGGCTAGAAAACAGGAACGCAAAACAGAAGAGAACAGAGAGCGAGATCCAGTCTCGGAGGGGCTCCCGCCCTTTCGCCGCCATGGAGGACATGTACCAGAGGGGGAACTCTCCTCCCATTTAGAGGAGAGGCCAAGGAAGGAGGGGGGCTCTCTCCCCCTCTCTCCCGGTGGTGCTGGAACGCCGCCGGGGCAAGGATTGTGATGACGATGTACATCAACAATCTTGCCGCGGTCAACACCAACTCTCTCCCCCTCTATGCAGTGGTGTAACTCCTCTCTTCCCCGCTGCAATCTGTACTTAAACATGGTTCTCAACTCCATATATTATTTCCTAATGATATGTGGCTATCCTATGACGTTTGAGTAGATCTCTTTTGTCCAACAGGTTAATTGTGGTATGATGTTATGGATGTGATTTGTATGTTGATATGGTGCTGTCCTATGGTGCCCTCCGTGTCATGCAAACGTGAGGGATCCCCGCTCTAGGGTGTTGCAATATGTTCATGATTGGCCTATGGTGGGTTGCGTGAGTGACAGAAGCACAAACCCGAGTAGGTGGGTTGTTGCGTATGGGAGTAAAGAGGACTTGATAGTTAAGGCTATGGTTAGGTTTTACCTTAATGATCTTTAGTAGTTGGGGATGCTTGCTAGAGTTCCAGTCATAAGTGCATATTATCCAAGTACGGAAAGTATGTTAGCGTATGCTTCTCCCTCATTGCATATAACAAGTATCTGTCGTATCATATTCAATTGCCGAGGGAGAATCTTTCTCTCGCATTACACAAAATGCTTGCTACAAACTATTTACTTTTATTGTTTTTTTATTAAAACATCACCTAACTTTTATTTCCATGTTCTTTATTATCTTGCAAAGTACTTCTAGTTTTATTCCCGCAAAGTAGTTTCATACTTGTTCTAGGTAAAGCAAGCATTAGCGTGCGTAGAGTTGTATCGGTGGTTGATAGAACTTGAGAGAATATTAATTCTACGTTTAGCTCCTCATTGGGTTCGACACCTTATCGAAAAAGGCTATAAACAATCCTCTAAACTTGTGGGCTATCAACACCTTTTTGTGGCGCCGTTGCGGGGGAGCAATAGCGTGGGGTGAATATTCTCATGTGTGATTGTTTGATTTATCACTAAGTAATTTTTATTTGCTGTTATTAGTTGTTTTATACATTTAGATATGGGTAGGAAATGCAAAATACCAAAAAATTAGATGTACTTGCTGCTCCAAAATTTGAGGAATCACTAGTGTTCCATACTACCGAAGAGTATTGCTTGGATCATCTTCGATCCCTTTGTGCTTGTGGTGAAAACTCAACTAGCTTAGTTGAGGGAAAATCATTAAATGAGCATGCTCATTATGTGCGACACTGCATATCTCAAAAAGGGAAACTATTTGTGGCATCAAATTAATACTTTGTGTTGCTATGCTTGGAATCTACGTGAAATTTATGATTTTACTTGTTGTTCCGAAGAAACTAAAAAACACCTTCCCTACCAATGTGTGTTTAATGATAATGAAATACTATCTTCTTATGCCAAGGATGCCTATTGTTATTTTGATGTTGATCAAATCGAAGAATTTGTTGCTTTTAAGGGTGCCTATGAAATTGCTTCTTTTATTGAAAAGTATGAGGCTACTCTTTACAAATCTGATTTTTTTGCTATACTTAAATATTGCTATGAAAACTATGCTTCTAATGCTTATATCAATGAATTTATTGAAAGAATGACTACTGCCTTGTGAGACTAATATTTTTCAGGAATCTATGGAAGAGGAAGTTACTCAATGTGAGCTCACTAGATGAAAAAGATGAGGAGGAGAGTGAAGAACAAAAGGAGGGAGAGCAGATTAGCTACCCGTGCCCACCTTCTAATGAGAGTAACTCTTCAACTCATATATTGTTTAATTACCGTTCGCACATGCCGAAGGATGAATGGTATGATGATTGCTATGATCCCTTGGATTCATTTGAAATATCCCTTTTTGATCAACTTGATGCTTGCTATGTTTGTGGCCATGATGCCAATATGAATTATACTTATGGAGATGAACTTGCTATAGTTCCTTATGTTAAGCATGAGATTGTTGCTATTGTAGTCACACATGATAGTCCTATTATCCTTTTGGATTCTCCCAACTACACTATATCAGTGAAGTTTGCTCTTGTTAAGGATTATATTGATGGGTTGCATTTTGCTACTACACATGATGATTTTAATGAATATAATATGCATGTGCTTGCTGCTCCTATTGTTGGGGAACGTTCCATGGGAAACATAAATTTTCCTACGCACACGCAAGATCTATCCATGGTGATGAGCATCTATGAGAGTGAGAGTGGATCTACATACCCTTGTAGATCGACGCTAAGCAGGAAGCATTAAGAAACACAGTTGGTGTAGTCGAACGTCTTCGCGATCCAAATCGCCAAGCATCCCGCGATCTCATCACGATCCAATCACGATCCGTCCCACGAACTCATCACGATCCGTCCCGCGATCTCATCACGACCCGTCCCGCGATCTCATCACGATCCTTCTGATCTAGCGCCGAATGGACGACACCTCCGCGTTCAGCACACGTACAGCTTGATGACGATCTCCGCCTACTTGATACATCAAGAGGGAGCGGAGAGGTAGAAGAGTTCTTCGGCAGCGTGACAACGCTATGGCGATGGTGGTGGAGCTATTCCGGCAGGGCATCGCCTAAGCACTGCAGAGAACCGATCTAGAGGAGAAGCTATGCACTAGAGGAGCGGGTGGCACGTGGCTGAAAATCTTGTGCCAAAACCCTAAAATCCTCTAGTATATATAGAAGGAAGGAGCAGGAGGCTTGGCTGCCAAAGAGGCAGCCCTTGGGTCGGCCGAACCAAGGAGGGAGGAGTCCTCCTCCTCCACTCCTAGTAGGATTAGGACTCCTTCCTTATTTGGCCCTTTTTTGCCTTTTTCCAACTTTTTCCTTTTGGGCTTTTCTTCCCAGCCGCATGGGCCTTGTGTGGGACTTTCACCAGCCCACAAAGGGCTGGTATCTACTCTCCCACAGCCCATGTAGCCTCTTGGGTCGAAATACCCCTCCCGATGGTTCCCCGGTACACTACCGGCACTCCCGGTACACTACCGATGAGCCCGAAACTTTTCCGGCAAAAAACAGGACTTCCTATATATCAATCTTTACCTCCGTACCATTCCGGAGCTCCTCGTGACGTCCGAGATCTCATCTGGGACTCCGAACAACCTTCGGTCACCACCATGCATAACTCTATACTACCGAAACGTCACCAAACCTTAAGTGTGCAGACCCTGCGGGTTCGAGAACTATGTAGACATGACCGAGACACCTCTACGGTCAATAACTAACAGCGGGACCGGGATGCCCATATTGGTTTCTACATATTCTACAAAGATCTTTATCGGTCGAACCTCTATGTCAAGGATTCAGTTAATCCCGTATGACGTTCCCTTTGTTCTTCGGTATGTTACTTGCCCGAGATTCGATCGTCGGTATCTGTATACCTAGTTCAACCTTGTTACCGGCAAGTCTCTTTCCTCGTTCCATAATACAAGATCCCGTGGCTAACACTTAGTCACGTTGCTTGCAAGGCTTATTGTGATGTTGTATTACCGAGTGGGCCCTCAGATACCTCTCCGTTACACGGAGTAACAAATCCCAGTCTTGATCCATGCCAACCCAACAGACACCTTAGGAGATACCTGTAATGCACCTTTATAGTCACCCAGTTATGTTGCGACGTTTGATACACACAAGGCACTCCTCTGGTGTCTGTGAGTTGCATGATCTCATGGTCAAAGGAACATATACTTGACATGCAGAAAACAGTAGCAATAAACTGACACGATCATATGCTACATTTGTAGTTTGGGTCTTGTCCATCACACCATTCTCCTAATGATGTGATCCCGTTATCAAATGACATCTCATGTCCATGGCTAGGAAACCTTAACCATCTTTGATCAACGAGGTAGTCTATTAGAGGCATACTAGGGACATGGTTTTGTCTATGTATCCACACATGCTTCTAAGTCTCCGATCAATACAATTATAGCATGGATAATAAATGATTATCATGAACAAGGAAATATGATAATAACTAATTTATTATTGCCTCTAGGGCATATTTCCAATAGTCTCCCACTTGCACTAGAGTCAATAATCTAGTTCACATCACCATGTGATTCGCATTGTTATGAATCTAACACCCAATGAGTTCTGGGGCTTGATCATGCTTTGCATGTGAGAGAGGTCTTATAGTCAATGGGTCTGCGACATTCAGATCCGTGTGTACTTTGCAAATTTCTATGTCAAACCATAAACACTGGTACCACACTCCACTTGGTACTATTCCAAATGGCTTCTCCACTATATGTATCCAGATTGCTACTACGAGTCATCCGGATTGGTGTTAAAGCTTGCATCGACGTAACTCTTTACGACGAACTCTTTATCACCTCCATAATCGAGAAACATCTCCTTAGTCTTTTAGTTGCTAAGGATAATCTTGACCGCTGTCCAGTGCTCCATTCCAGGATCACTTTGAAACCTTCCGGCCATAATTATGGCAAGGCTGACATCGGGTCTTGTGCACAACATTGCATACATGATAGAGCCTATGGCTGAAGCATAGGGGATGACACTCATCTTTTCTCTATCTTCTGCGGTCACTGGGCATTGAGTCTTACTCAACTTCACACCTTTACAAATCAGGCGAGAACTCTTTCTCTGACTGATCCATTTTGAATTCTTTCAAAAACTTTGTCAAGGTATGTACTTATTGAAAAGTCTCATCAAGCTTCTTGATCTATCTCTATAGATCTTGATGCTCAACAATTAGGTAGCTTTATCTAGGTCTTCCTTTGGAAAACTCTTTTTCAAACAACCGTTTATGCTTTCCAGAAATTCTACATCATTTCCGATCAACAATATGTCAACCACATATGCTTACCAGAAATTCTATAGTGCTCCCACTCACTTTATTGTAAATACAAGTTTCTCATAAACTTTGTATAGACTCAAAAACTTTGATCACTTCATCAAAGTGTATATTCCAACTCCTAGATGCTTGCTTCAGTTCATACAAGGATCACTGAAGCTTGCACACCTTTTAGCATCCTTAAGACTGACAAAACCTTCTGGTTGTATCTCATACAACCTTTCCTTGAGGAAGGAAACGATGTTTTGACATCCATCTGCCAGATTTCATAATTGAAAAATGCAGCAACTGCTAACATAATTCCAACAAACTTTAGCATCGCTACGAGTGAGAAAGTCTCATCGCAGTCAACTCCTTGAACTTGCTGAAACTTCTTTGCGACAAGTCGAGCTTCATAAATGGTGACATTCACCATCAGTGCCTGGCTTCATCTTAAAGGTCCATTTGTACTCGACGACCTGCCGTCCAACGAGCAAGTCTACCAAAGTCCATACTTGGTTTTTATACATGGATCCTTTCTCGGATTTTATGGCCTCTAACCATTTGTCGAAATTCGGGCCCATCATCGCTTCTCCACAGCTCGTAGGTTCATCATTGTCCAACAACATGACCTCCAAGACAGGGTTGTCGTACCGCTCAGGAGCAGTACACATCCTTGTCGACCTATGAGGTTCGATAGTAACTTGATCCGAAGCTTCATGATCATCATCATTAACTTCCTCTTCAACTAACGTAGGCTTCACAGAAAACAACTTCAGCGCTGCGCTACTCTCTGGTTGAACAAAGGTTTAACAACCTCATCAAGTCCTATCTTCTTCCCACTCAATTCTTTCGAGAGAAACTTTTTCTCGAGAAAGGACCCAGTTTTAGCAACAAACACTTTATGCTTGGATCTGAGATAGAAGGTTTACCCAACTATTCTTAGGGTATTCTATGAAGATGCATTTGTCCGCTTTGGGTTCAAGCTCATTAGGTGAAAACATTTTCCACACAAGTGTCGCAGCCCCAAACATTAAGAAATGACAGCTTGGGTTTCTATCAAACCCTAATTCACACGGTGTCATCTCAACGGATTTAGATGGTGCCCTATTTAAGTGAATGTAGTTGTCTCTAATGCACAACCCCAAAATTATAGTAGCAAAACGATAAGAGACATCATAGCACGCACCATATCCAATAGAGTACGACTATGACATTCGGACACACCATCACACTATGGTGTTCCAGGTGGCGTGAGTTGTGAAACAACTTTCGCATTGTCTAAAGTTGTATGCCAAACTCGTAACTCAGATATTCACCTCCACGATCATATCGCGGACATTTTTATCTACTTGTCACGATGATCTTAAACTGCACCCTGAATTTGCTTGAACCTTTCAAACGATTCAGACTTGTGTTTCATTAAGTAAATATACACTATATCTACTCAAATCATCGGTGAAGGTAAGAAAATAACGATATCCATCTCACGTTACAAGACTCATTGGATTACATACATCAACATGTATCATTTCCAATAAATCACTTTCCGCTCCATCCATCTGGAAGCGGGGTCCTTAGTCATCTTGCCCAAGAGGCATGGTTCGCATGTCTCAACCGATTCAAAATCAAATGAGTCCAAAGATCCATCAGCATGGAGTTTCTTCATGCGCTTTATACCAATATGACATTTAGCGACAGTGCCACAAGTATGTGGTACTATCATTATTAACTTTGTATCTTTTGGTATCAATGTTATGAACATGTGTATTACTACGATCAAGATTCAACAAACCATTCTCATTGGGTGCATGACCATTGAAGGTATTATTCATGTAAACAGAATAACCATTATTCTCTAACTTAAATGAATAACCGTGTTGCAATAAACATGATCTAATCACGTTCATGCTCAATACAAAACACAAAATAACATTTATTTAGGTTTGTCATTAATCATGAAGGTAGAGATAGCGTGCGATGTTGATCACATCAACCTTGGAAACATTTCCAACACACATCGTCATCTCACCCTTAGCTAGTGCTCCGTTTATTCCATAGCTTTTATTTCGAGTTACTAACGTTTAGCAATCGAACTGGTATTCAATACCCAGGTGCTACTAGGAGTACTCGCAAGGTACACATCATTAAAACGTATATCAAATATACTTCTGTCGACGTTGCCAGCCTTCTTCTCTACCAAGTATCTAGGGTTATTCTGCTTCACCGACCGCTCTTCTCGTTATCGAAGCACTTAGTCTCGGGTTTGGGTTCAACTTTGGGTTGCTTCACTGGAGCAGCAACTGACTTGCTATCCATGAAGTTTCCCTCCTTGCTCTTGCCCTTCTCGAAACTAGTGGTTTGACTAACCATCAACACTTGACGCTCCTTCTTGATTTCTACCTTCGCGGTGTCAAACATCGCGAATAGCTCAGGGATCATTATTTCTATCCCTGACATTTTATAGTTCATCACCAAGTTCTAGTAGCTTAGTGACAGTGAGTTGGAGAACTATATCAATCACTATCTTATCCGGAAGATCAACTCCCACTCGATTCAAGCGATTGTAGCACCCAGACAATCCGAGCACATGCTTAACGATTGAGGTATTCTCCTTCATCTTGTAGGCAAAGAATCTTGTTGGAGATCTCATATCTCGCAACACGGGCACGAGCCTGAGATCCTAATTTCAGCTCTTAGAACATCTCATATGTTCCGTGATGTTCAAAACATTTCGGAGCCTCAATTCTAAGGTGTAATGCATGACGCACTAAACTATCAAGTAGTCATGAGAACATGCCTGTCAGATGTCCACAACATCTACAAACGATGCTAGAGGGGTTGGCGCATCGAGCGGTGCATTAAGGACATAAGCCTTCTATGCAGCAATGAGGACAATCCTCAGATCACGGAGCCGGTCCGCAATATTGCTACCATTATCTTTCAACTCTATTTCTCTAGGAACATATAAAAATTCAAGGGAGCTACAACGTGACCTAGTAATCTACAACATAATTTTGCAAATATAGTACTGACTATGTTCATGATAATGAGTTCAATTAATCATATTACTTAAGAACTCCCACTCAAATTGACATCCCTCCGGTCATTCGAGTGATACATGATCCAAATTCACCAACTCAAGTCCGATCATCACGCGAGTTGAGGTGGTTTCAATGGTGAACATCATCATGTTGATCATATCTACTATATGACTCATGTTCGACCTTTTGGTCTCTTGTGTTCCGAGGCCATGTCTGTACATGCTAGGCTCGTCAAGTTTAACCCGAGTGTTCTGTATGTGCAACACTGGCTTGCACCCGTTTATGTGAACGTAGAGTCTATCACACCCGATCATCACGTGGTGTCTCGACACGAAGAACTTTCACAACGGTGCACACTCGAGGAGAACACAATTTATCTTGAAATTAAGTGAGGGATTACCTTATAATGCTACCGTCGTCCTAAGCAAAACAAGGTGCATAAAAGGATTAACATCACATGCAAATCATAAGTGACATGATATGGCCATGAACTTGTGCTTTTGATCTCCATCATGAAAGCACTGGCATGATCTCCATCGTCACCGGCATGACACCATGATCTCCATCAACGTGTCGCCATCGAGGCTGTCACGCCCACCATGCTTCTACAACTATTGCTACTGTTTAGCAATAAAGTAAAGCATTACATAGCGCTTAATGATTGACACGCAGGTCATACAATAATTAAAGACAACCCTATGGCTCCTGCCGGTTGCCGTACTCATCGACATGCAAGTCATGATATTCTATACAACACATGATCATCTTATACATCACATATATCACATCATGTAATTGGCCATATCACATCACAACATACCCTGCAAAAGCAAGTTAGATGTCCTCTAATTGTTGTTGCATGTTTTACGTGGCTGCTACGGGTATCTAGCAAGAACAATTCTCACCTACGCATAAACCACAATGGTGATACACTAGTTGCTTTTCAACCTTCTCAAGGACCGCCTTTGTCGAATCCGATCCAACTAAAGTGAGAGAAACTATCATCCGCAAGCCATCTATGCAACAAGTTGCGGTCGAGGGAACCGGTCTCTCATAAGCGTACGAGTAATGTTGGTCCGGGTCGCTTCATCTCACAATACTGCTGAACCAAAACACGACCAAGGAAGGAAGCAATCTAAGCATCAACGCCCACAAACTCTTTGTGTTCTACTCGAGATCTCATCTACACATAGACCTAGCTCATGATGCCACTGTTGGGGAACGTTGCATGGGAAACAAAAATTTTCCTATGCACACGCAAGATCTATCCATGGTGATGAGCATCTACGAGAGTGAGAGTGGATCTACATACCCTTGTAGATCGCTAAGCAGGAAGCGTTAAGAAACGCGGTTGGTGTAGTCGAACGTCTTCGCGATCCAAATCGCCGAGCATCCCGCGATCTCATCACGATCCGTCCCGCGATCCAATCATGATCCGTCCCGCGAACTCATCACGATCCGTCCCGCGATCTCATCACGATCCGTCCCGTGATCTCATCACGATCCGTCCCGCGATCTCATCACGATCCTTCCGATCTAGTGCCAAATGGACGACACCTCCGCGTTCAGCACACGTACAGCTTGATGACGATCTCCGCCTTCTTGATCCATCAAGAGGGAGAGAAGAGGTAGAAGAGTTCTCCAGCAGCGTGACGACACTGCAGCGATGGTGGTGGAGCTATTCCGGTAGGGCTTCGACTAAGCACTGCAGAAAACTGATCTAGAGGAGAAGCTATGCACTAGAGGAACGGGAGGCACATGGCTGAAAATCTTGTGCCAAAACCCTAAAATCCTCTAGTATATATAGGAGGAGAGGAGGAGGAGGCTTGGCTTCCAAAGAGGCAGCCCTTGGGTCGGCCGAACCAAGGAGGGAGAAGTCCTCCTCCTCCACTCCTAGTAGGATTAGGACTCCTTCCTTATTTGACCTTTTTTTTTGCCTTTTTCCACCTTTTTCCTTTTGGGCTTTTCTTCCCAGCCGCATGGGCCTTGTGTGGGAATTCCACCAGCCCACAAAGGGCTGGTATTTACTCTCCCACAGCCCATGTAGCCTCTTGGGTTGAAATACCCCTCCCGATGGTCCCCCGGTACACTACCGGCACTCCCGGTACACTACCGATGAGCCCGAAACTTTTCCGGCGACCAAAACAGGACTTCCTATATATCAATCTTTACCTCCAGACCATTCCGGATCTCCTCGTGACTTCCGGTATCTCATCCGGGACTCCGAACAACCTTAGGTCACCACCATGCATAACTCTATACTACCGAAACGTCACCAAACCTTAAGTGTGCAGACCCTGCGGGTTCGAGAAATATGTAGACATGACCGAGACACCTCTACGGTTAATAACCAATAGCGGGACTTGGATGCCCATATTGGTTCCTACATATTCTACGAAGATCTTTATCGGTCGAACCTCTATGTCAAGGATTCAGTTACTCTCGTATGATGTTCCCTTTGTTCTTCGGTATGTTACTTGCCCGAGATTTGATCGTCGGTATCTGTATACCTAGTTCAACCTCGTTACCGGCAATTCTCTTTACTCATTCTGTAATACAAGATCCCGTGGCTAACACTTAGTCACATTGCTTTCAAGGCTTATTGTGATGTTGTATTACCGAGTGGGCCCTGAGATACCTCTCCGTCACACGCAGTAACAAATCCTAGTCTTGATCCATGCCAACCCAACAGACACCTTCGGAGATACCTGTAATGCACGTTTATATTCACCCAATTACGTTGCGATGTTTGATACACACAAGGCACTCCTCCGGTGTCCGTGAGTTGCATGATCTCATGTTTAAAGGAACATATACTTGACATGTAGAAAACAGTAGCAATAAACTAACACAATCATATGCTACGTTTGTAGTTTGGGTCTTGTCCATCACACCATTCTCCTAATGATGTGATCCCGTTATCAAATGAATCTCATGTCCATGGCTAGGAAACCTTAACCATCTTTGATCAACGAGCTAGTCTATTAGAGGCATACTAGGGACATGGTTTTGTCTATGTATCCACACATGCATCTAAGTCTCCGATCAATACAATTATAGCATGGATAATAAACGATTATCATGAACAAGGAAATATGATAATAACTAATTTATTATTGCCTCTAGGGCATATTTCCAACACCTACTTGCAATTATTATGAGAGAGGAACCAAATCTTCACCTCTCTATGTTTCCGACACTATAAAATTGCAAGAAACTATTTATGCTATGTATTGGCCTTTACTTATTGTGCATGAATTGTTATTTTATGACATGACGATGCATAGGAAGAGAGTTAAAGTTCGTTCTTGCATGATACATATCACTTTGTGCTCACTACTAAATAAAAAATCATTCTTAATTAAAATTGGCTTTGATATCCCTTGAGAACCTGGTGGATCAATTACTTGAGCACTTTATGCCTAGCTTAATGGCTTTAAAGAAAGCGCTTCCAGGGAGACAACCCAGAAGTTTTAAAGAGTCATTTATTTATTTTGTGTGCTTTTATAAAGTTTAAAAATAATAATAGAGGGGAACCTACAACTTCACAAAAGGAAAGGTGAAAGTGAGAGAGATGATGAGCATCATTGAAGTGGGGGACGTCCTTGAACTTTTGTTCATGCCCATGGAAACTTTGCGAATCTTGAATCACGGAAACTTTTCCAAAAAAAATAATTATCCCCTTGTACAAATCCATTGTATTATAAAAATAATGTGCCAAGATTTGCCTTTAGGATGATTAGATTGCTTGTTGGTATGTGCGGTGTAAAAATAGAAACTTTGGCTGTAGTGCGTGAATTTTCATTTTTTACTGGAACGTCAAAAATTTCAGAAAACTTTACACAGTATTTATATACAATTTTTTTATTGCTTCCTAATGTTTCAGAATTTTAGGAGTTACATAAGTATGTTTAAATTTCAGATTACTACAGACTGTCCTGTTTAAATTTCAGTTTCTATAATTTTGTTGTGTCTCTTAAAATTAAATGATGGTTCTTCATCTGCCCGCTACGGATCCGGTCCCTGCAAGCTCCAGCTGCCGCTGCCGTCATTTTGCATCGAGCAGCCGTGCCAACCCCAACCGCTCGAGCCACCGCATTGAACCGATCTTGAATCTTAAAGCTGCGCTGGAGCGTTGTCCGCATGTAGCCGTTCTGGTAGGGGGTAGGAGAGCTGGCAGGGTGGACGACGACGACGAACAACGCGCGGTGTGAGGGGCATGGCAAGAGCTGGAGGTGGGATTGGGAGGTCGGGCGTGCGGGGGACTGGGCTGATTTTTTTCCTTTTCTCTCGCCCGTACTGCTTCGGCTGACTTATGCAAGGACTGCGGGTTGAATACCCTAAACTATAAGGACGTTTTTGCAAAACATGCAACGACGTATGACCAGAAGCTATCAGTGCTTTATTATTAGGTAAAGATTGTCTATCTTTGTGTGAAGGTCGGGGGCGCGTGATGTTTAACTCCTACCAACCTCCCCCCTAGGAGCATGCATGCGTAGTAATACTATGCTTCGAGGGCTAATAAACTTTTGCAATAAGTATATGAGTTCTTTATGACTAATATGAGTCCATGGATTGTATGCACTTTTACTTTTCCACAATTTGCTTGCCTCTATAGTACCACACATTGCCCATTCCCACCTCGAGAGTCGGTGCAAACTTCACCGGTGCATCCAAACTCCGTGATATGATACGCTCTATCACACATAAGCCTTATTATATCTTCCTCCAAACAAACGCATACCTACCTATTATGGCATTTCCATAGCCATTCCGAGATATATTGTCATGCAACTTCCACGGTTTTCGTTTTGATGACTTGAGCATTCATTGTCATAGTGCTTTACATGATCATAAGATAGCTAGCATGATGTTTCCATGGCTTGTCCGTTTTTTGATATCTTTGCTATGATATATCACTACACAACATTCATATAGAGTCATATTTTGTTCTAGGTATCGAGTTGTAATGTTGAGTTATAAGTAAATAGAAGTGTGATGATCATCATTATTCATTGTTAGAGCATGTCCCAGTGAGGAAAGGATGATGGTGACTATGATTCCCCCACAAGTCGGGATGAGACTCCAGACGAAAAATAAAAAAAAGAGAAAAAAGAAAAATAAAAAGAAATTAGAAATAAATAATTAGAAAAAAGAGAAAAAAAATGAGAGACAAAGAGAGAAGGGGCATGCCAATTCCACACTTGTGCTTCAAAGTAGCACCATGTTTTTCATATAGAGAGTCTCCTATGTTATCACTTTCATATACTAGTGGGAACCTTTCATTATAGAGTTAGATGCACACCCACTTAGTTTTCATATTGAGCTTTCATACACTTATAGCTCTTAGTGCATCCGTTGCATGGCAATCCCTACTCATCGCATTGATATCTATTGATGGGCATCTCCATAACCCGTTGATACGCTGAGTTGATGTGAGACTTTCTTCTCCACTTTTACACCTTTAAAATCTACCATCGCATTCTATTCCACCCATAGTGCTATATCCATGGCTTGTGCTAATGTATTGCATGAGAGTTGAAAATGCTGAAGCGCGTTAAAACGTATGAACAAATTGCTTGGCTGACACCGGGGTAGAACATGATTTATACTTTGTGTTAAGAAGACAGAGCATGACAAGGCTATATGATTTTGTAGGGATAGCATTCTTTAGCCTTGATATTTTGGAAGAAATGATTATTTGTTGGGATGTCTCAGTATTAAAGTCTTTATGTCAAAACTAGACTATTGCTTTGAATCACTTGTATCTTAATATTCATGCCATGATTAGATATATGATCAAGATTATGCTAGATAACATTCAACATAAAAATTATCTTTTTTATCATTTACCTTCTCGAGGACGAGCATGAATTAAGCTTGGGGATGCTGATACGTCTCCGTCGTATCTATAATTTTTGATTGTTCCATGCCAATATTATACAACTTTCACATACTTTTGGCAACAATTTATATGATTTATTGGACTAACCTATCGATCCATTGCCCAGTGCCAGTTCCTGTTTTTTGTGTATTTTTGTTTTGCAGAAATTCCATATCAAACGAAGTCCAAACACGATAAAAATTTATGGAGATTTTTTTTGAATATTTTTGAATTTTTATAAGTGGAATCAACACAAACGGAGGTCCATAGTGGGCATGGTCCACCATGGCATGGGCCAGGGCCCAAACGTGCCCTGGTGGAGGGTGGCCACCTCGTAGGTCGGTTGGAGCTCTCCTTCGGGCACAAGAAAGCTATTTTTTGGATAAAACCCCCTCAAAATTTCACCGATCGGAGTTACGGATCTCCAGGAATATAAGAAACGGTTTTCTGCCTGAAAACAGGAACGCGAAACAAAAGATAACAGAGAGGAAGATCCAATCTCGGAGGGGCTTCCGCCCCTCTGCCGTCATGGAGGACATGGACCAGAGGGAGAACTCTCCTCCAATTTAGGGGGATGCCAAGGAATAAGAAGGAGGAGGGGGCTCTCTCCCCCTCTCTCCCGGTGGTGCTGGAATGCCGCAGGGGCAAGGATCGTGACGACGATCTACATCAACAATCTTGCCGCTGCCAACACCAACTCTCTCCCACTCTATGCAATGGTGTAACACCTCTCTTCCCCATTATAATCTCTACTTAAACATGGTTCTCAACTCCATATATTATTTCCCAATGATATTTGGCTATCCTATGATGTTTGAGTACATCTGTTTTGTCCAACGGGTTAATTGTGGTATGATGTTATGGATGTGATTCGTATGTTCATATGGTGCTGTCCTATGGTGCCCTCCATGTCGCACAAACGTGAGGGATCCCCGTTGTAGGGTGTTGCAATATGTTCATGATTTGCCTATGGTGGGTTGCGTGAGTGACAGAAGCACAAACCCGAGTAGGCGGGTTGTTGCGTATAGGAGTAAAGAGGACTTGATACTTAAGGCTATGGTTGGGTTTTACCTTAATGATCTTTAGTAGTTGCTGATGCTTGCTAGCGTTCCAATCATAAGTGGATATGATCCAAGTAAGGAAAGTGGGTTAGTGTATGCTTCTTCCTCATTGCATATAACAATTATTTATTGTATCAATTGCCTAGGGACAATCTTTCTCTTGCGTTACACAAAAAGCTTTCTACAAAACTATTTACCTTTATTCTTATTTTATTAAAACAACACCTAACTTTTATTTCCATGTTCTTTATTATCTTGCAAAGTACTTCTAGTTTTATTCCCGCAAAGTAGTTTCATACTTGTTCTAGGTAAAGCAAGCATTAGCGTGCGTAGAGTTGTATCGGTGGTCGATAGAACTTGAGAGAATATAAATTCTACCTTTAGCTCCTCTTTGGGTTCGACACTCTTACTTATCGAAAAAGGCTACAAACGACCCCTACACTTGTGGGTTATCAGCTCGTATGTAGGAAGGCTGCGTCAGTGGCGTATTGTGGCGGCACGCATCGACGCATGCAGGCAGGCTAGCTGGATCACGTGGCATGCAAAGCATGCTTCTGTATCCTGGCGGCGTGCATCAGTGCATGCATGCAGGCGTTTCATGCAACGGCCCAACAGTCCAACGAAACCATGGCCCAACGGTCCAACCAGCGCCACCGTCCAACGGAGCCACACTTTTTTGGTTCAACGTGACCCCATTTGTGAGGTCCAAGGGGAGACACAGTCCAACGCGGCCCCACTCATCAGCAGTTAACGGTCAAACCATTGACCCGACCACATCCTCCGATGTGACCATTTCTGAGGATTTTGGACAAGAGAGTGGAGAAAAGTGAGCAAAAGTTAAGAGTGTGGGGATGAATGAGTACAACTAAGGAACCAGGGGCACAGGAATTAAAAACCCAAAATAAAATTATCCAGATTTTTCTAAAAATTCTTCAAAATCAAGAAAAATATACTGATAATTCTGGAAACGTTTGAGATAGGTTTTCCCAACAAATATAAACGTATCCATTTTTTTTGAAATAACTATTGATTATTGTTTACCACGTGACGTGAACATGTGCTCTCTTCGACGACATGTCAAGGTAGAGTTTAAGCCATGTTCTTCTTTTCTCCCTTTCATTTGCGCTAGCTGGTGCAACTCCTTTTTCTTCGGTCTCATCCATGGACATGTTTGGTTATCTACATCTATTTTTGGCCATTTGCATACTTGACCCAGTTAAGTCAGGCTGAATGTATGCATGCAAGAAGCTAACATCTGCATGTTGATTGGTTGCCTGCCATACTCTCCTCCTACATTGTGGGATTGCCTCTTTGCTCCGCGTTTGGTTGCCCATGTTGGCTGTGGTCACATGAGTGCACACTGTTTGGTTGCATACAAGCATAAATTTGTGCTCACCTTGTACCCTACTTGGTGATCTTACCCACTACTCCTACACCTTACACACAATCACACTCGCACACCAGCACCACAACATTGCAATGGCGAAGAACTAGACGAAGATGATGACGTTCTTCAGCCCCAACGATCGATCCACCTTGGCAACCTCAACCTTGCTGCATCCCTGCTGTAGCACATACTTGGAGTAAGCATCTTTTGCCACCTGCCTAGTCTTAAACTCTTTATGGCTTTGGTTTCTATACCCTAATACTTGTTTGCTGCAACCTTCCCATGAGTTGTAAACCCCTGGAACCCTCCCATTCGAACACGTCAGACCACTTGCCCTAGCAGTGCAAATGAGCAATAAGTTGAAGCACCAAACAATGAAGCACTCTAGAAGCAAGCAATGAAGTAACACGCACACAAGCAATGGAGCATAAGAGCATTAGTAAGCATGCATGATCATACATCATACCAAGTTCAACCTTCCACTACATTGGTGTCATCCTACCACCACATCCAAAACAGGGTGTAATCCTACCACCGCAAGTTCGTGATCAATGTGAGGGGTAAGTATATACCACCTCACCAAAATATACAGACCATAAGATTGTTTTTAACCCCTAACTACACAAAATATACACCACCGTCTTCAAGGATCATGCATGCCGTCGCCATGAGCAGAAGCAACACTAGTAGTAGTGCTTGCCCAACCAAGTCCTTAGCTAGAGCATGCTGTGAGCCTCTCCCATGGAAACAAAGCCAACACCTTGGGGTTTGTTGTCAAGCAGGTGGCTGAGAGCCACCATGAGATCCTCTTGTCCGAAGCCAATCTAGTCCACCATGGTGCTGTGGATCTCAGGGTGGACCTCGACCATCTTACTCTCACTGACGGCGATGTCCACGTCCTTCACAGCCTGAGTCATGCTGCTGAAGAGAGGCATCTCCTCCTCCATGAAGCCTACTTGCTTCCTCTTCCTATCAAGCACATGAACGTGTTGACCTTCCTTCTCAGGAGCATCAAGGTTGATGGTGTCTGACTCTTGGGTGTTTGGATACTCTGGCATCGGGGACATGGGCAACATTTGGGGCATCAGCGAGCACAGGGGCTGACCTGACCCCATGGCATGGTTGCGAGTTGTGAGCCTGAAGGAGAAGATCTTCTGCATCTGATGGTAGTTCTGGATAGGTGTGTTGAGGAACTCTGCGTCCTTGGGGTGATCCTAACAAAAAAAGGCCAAAGTGGCGGTTAGTTAGTATGACACAATTGTTCATAGGAGATGATGAGTTAGAAGGACATGGTTTGTGAGCTAATCGCGATGTGTCCTTGGTAGTCCTCTACATTTGACATGATCGTGCAGGTCTCCTCATCGCATGAAGCACCGCTTAGGTCTCTCAGCTTGGAGATGGTGATCCACCTGGGTCTCAACTTCCTCTGGTGATTGTACACCTGGGTCGTGGTGACCTCATGTCCACACAAGTCAAATACTTGTTTCACCATAGAGTTCAAATGCACCTCCTTGAACCCCTTATCAATCCTCACTCCACTAGATATGATGTCACACATCTTGTTAAGCAAAAAAGTTGAGAGGAATGACTGCCATTTCATGCTGCATCCGTGCTACCTCTTGAGCATGCGTTGATTTTCCCTTGAAGAGGAAAGGGTGATGCAGCGAAGTAGATAAGTATTTCCCTCAGTTGTTGAGAACCAAGGTATCAATCCAATAGGAAGAATAAGCAAGTCACAAATGGATGCACCTACACAAACAATCAAACTGTTGCACCCAATGCTATAAAGGGGTTGTCAATCCCTTCACGGTTATTTGCAAGGATTAGATTTGATAGAGATAGATGTGAAAGATTGCGGAAAGTAAAAAGGAAATAAATTGCAGCAAGGTATTTTTGGTATTTTTTATTTTATAGATCCGAAAATATATTATGGAAAGTAGACCCAGGGGCCATAGGTTTCACTAGAGGCTTCTCTCTTGAAGGAAAGTATCACGGTGGGTGAACAAATTACTGTCGAACAATTGATAGAAAAGCGAATAATCATGAAGATATCCAAGGCAATGATTATGCATATAGGCATCACATCCGTGTCAAGTAGACCGAAACGATTCTACATCTACTACTATTACTCCACACATCGACCAACTCTTACCTGCATCTAGAGTATTAAGTTCATGAAGAACAGAGTAACACATTAGGTAAGATGACATGATGTAGAGGCATAAACTCAAGAAATATGATGAAAACCCCATCTTTTTACCCTTGATGACAACAATACAATACGTGCCTCGCTACCCCTACTTTGTCACTGGGTAAGGACACCGCAAGATTGAACCCAAAACTAAGCACTTCTCCCATTGCAAGAATTACCAATCTAGTTGGCCAAACCAAACCAATAACTCGAAGAGACTTGCAAAGATATGAAATCATGCATATAAGAATTCAGAAAAGACTAAAATAACATTCATGGATAATCTGAACATAAACCCACAATTCATCGGATCTCGACAAACACACCACAAAAGAGTATTACAAAAGGTAGATCTCCATGAAGATGATGAAGAACATGGTATTAAAGCACAAAGAGAGAGAAGAAGCCATCTAGCTACTAGCTATGGACCCGTAGGTCTGTGGTGGACTACTCACGCATCATCAGAGGGGCAATGGAGTTGATGTAGATGCCCTCCGTGATCGAATCCCCCTCTGGCAGATTACAGGAAAAGGCTCCAAGGTAGCATCTCTCGGGAACGGAGGCTTCTGGCAGCGAAAAAGTATTTGCGTGGCTCTTTTTGGTATTGGAGGAATATTTGGGTATTTACAGGAGGAAGATTAGGGCTAGGAGACCCACCAGGCGCGGCTAGGGGGTGGTGGCCGCGCCTCCCTGGCTTGTGACCTCCTGGCAAATGCCCCGACATGCACTCCAATCTGGTAGATCTCTTTCCTTCCAAAAACAATCATTCCGAAGATTTTATTCCGTTTGGACTCCGTTTAATATTCCATATCTGCAATCCTAAAAAATAGGGAAAAAATAGAAACTGGCACTGAGCTCTAGGTTAATAAGTTAGTCCCAAAAATAATATAAAATAGCATATTAATGCATATAAAACATTCAAAACATATAATATAGTAGCATGACATCATCAAAAATTATAGATACGTTGGAGATGTATCAGCATCCCCAAGCTTAAATCCTGCTCGTCCTCGAGTAGGTAAATGATAAAAACATAATTTTTTATGTGGAGTGCTACCTATCATATTTATCCATGTAATATTCTTTATTGTGGCATGAATATTCAGATCCATAAGATTCAAAACAAAAGTTTAATATTGACATAAAACAATAATACTTAAAGCATACTAACAAGGCAATTGTGTCCTTTTGAAATAACATGGCCTAAGAAAGTTATCACTACAAAATCATATGGTCTGGCTATGCTCCATCTTCCCCACACAAAGTATTTAAATCATGCACAACCCCGATGAAAAGCCAAGAAATTGTTTCACACTTTTTATGTTCTCAAACTTTTTCAACTCTCACACAATACATGAGCGTGAGGCATGTATATATCACTATAGGTGGAATAGAAATATGGTGGAGGTTGGGAAGAAAAAGGGAGAAGATAGTTTCACCTTAACTAGGCGTATCAACGGGCTATGGAGATGCCTATCAATAGATATCAATGTGAGTGAGTAGGGATTGCCATGCAACGGGTGCACTAGAGATATAAGTGTATGAGAGTTCAAAAGGAAACTAAGTGGGTGTGCACTACAAAAAATTCCACTAGTTATGTGAAAGTGACAAAATAGGAGACTCTTTATCATGAAGACCAAGGTGCTACTTCGAAGCACAAGTGTGGAAAAGATAGTAGCATTGTCCCTTCTCTCTTTCTCTCATTTATCTATTTATTTTGGTGGGCATCTAAGGCCTTTTTTTGATAAAGTTCGGAGTCTCATCCCAACTTGTGAGGGAATCATATCTTCCATCATCCTTTTCTATCACGGGACAATGCTCTAATAATGATGATCATCACACTTTTATTTACTTACAACTCAAAGATTACAACTCGAAACCTAGAACATAACATGACTCAATATGAAAAAGTAATATGAAGATGATGGCGCGTGTCATAACAAACGGAACGGTGGAAGTTGCATGTCAATATATCTCGGAATAGCTATGGAAATGCCATAATAGGTAGGTATGGTGGCTGTTTTGAGGAAGAGAATATGGTGGCTGTTTTGAGGAAGGTGGGTTTAGTGCATCGACGAAAGTTGCATGATACTAGAGAGGCTAGCAAAGGTGGAAGGGTGAGAGTGCGTATAATCCATGGACTCACATTAGTTATAAAGAACTCACATACTTATTGCAAAAGTCTATTAGTCATCAAAGCAAAGTATTAGACGCATGCTCCTAGGGGAGAGGTTGGTAGGAGTTAACCATCGCTTGCTCCCAAACCTCACACAAAGGATGACAATCAATAAACAAATCATGCTCCGACTTTGTTACATAACGGTTCACCATACATGCATGCTACGGGAATCACAAACTTCAACACAAGTATTTCTACCATTCCACAATTACTCACTAGCATGACTCTAATATCACCATCTTTATATCTCAAAACTATATGCAAGGAATCAAACTTCTCATAGTATTCAATGCACTTTATATGAAAGTTTTTATTATATCCCTCTTGGATGCCTATTATATTAGGACTAAGTTCATAGCCTAACCAATTACCATGCTGTTTAATGACTCTCAAAATAATATAAGTGAGGTACGAGAGTTCAACAATTTCTATAAAACCAAACACCGCCGCTGTAACATCGCAAATTTTGGAATGTTATAATAAATATTAGAATGAGTGTTTGTTTGCTTGAGTGTTTGAATTGAGTGAAATTTGAAACTTTTTGAAAACTTTTGAATCAGAGGGAATAAAATGACTTTCCCTTTTGTGATTTGAATTCAAAATTCAATTCCATTTCAAATCAGTGAGAGAAGATAACATGACTTCTTCATAAACAAGGAATTTGAAAACTGGATTTGAAAATCTCTGAATTATTCTTTTTTTTGAAATTCATTTCATATTTGGTTCCATTTTAAATTTTGAAAGAATTCAAATATCCTTGACAAGATTTTTGAGAGGAGTAACATGACACTCCACACCAGGGTTATTTTTGTGAAGTTTTGAACCATAAAAACCCAGGGGGTTATTTGAAAGTTCATTGCAAAAAGAATTAAAATCAAATTAGGCATTTTTCTGAAAAATATTTTTTAAAAGTATTTATTTTGGTCGTGGAAAATGTTCTTTAAATTGCATTTATTCCCCTGGTCAATTTAATATATAAATCTTCATTTTTTGGAAATGTATTGATTGCCATAAAGTTAGTTTCCTTCTCTGTTATTTTATAAAAGGAAAACAATTTTTATTAGGAAAGTCCACCGCGGCCCACCTCCTTCGAACCGGCCACCGATGCCACCCTCTCTCCCTCTCTCTCTGACGTGTCGGTCCCACCGACCGACCGAAAATCTCGCCGCGGTCATCTCCTCCCTCCCTCCTTCCTTTCCAACGTCGGCGACTACCAGATCCGTGATCTCCTCTCCCTTTTCCTTTCTACGATCCCGAGCCGCCCCTATAAATACCCGAGTCCTCTCGCACCCCGTTCCCCCCAAATCCCCCTTCCCGACCCCTCCTCTCGCTGGAATCCCTCACCGGAGAAGGCCACCACCGAAGCTCTGTGAGCATGTGCCACTCACCACCGTCACCCCCACGCTCCTCTGGCCCCGCCCATCAACACCGGAGAGTTGCCGCCGTCGCCTGGTGCCCTCGCCTTTGCCGGAGACCCTCCGGAACGCCGTGCCGACGCCACGCCAGAGCTCCGCCTCCACCCGATGCTCCAGGAGCTCAAGGAGCTCGCCCCTGTCGTCCCCAGGCCCAACCGACGCCACCAACGGACGCCGGAGGTCCGCCGCCATCGATAGGACCCCTTGGACGCCATCCCCGACCATCGAAGCGTCGTCGCTGTCGACCTTGCCGCCTCTACCTCACAGGAGCTCTCGCCGGACTCCAACCCCACCGCGGTGAGCACCAGAAGCTCTCTCCTCCGTCGGATCGTAAACGAGCGGATACGATTAGATCGCATGCTTTATTTTATATGACTGAACCGTTATCTTCTATTTAGTGGTCGGTTGCTCGTTTAACTCCCGCGTGCACACCACTCAGCCACTCACAAACTGCCACGTCACCCCATGTTCATTAGAGTAGTTTTTCTTTTTTCTATTTTAGTTTCTTTTACAGAATTAGTTCTGTTTTTGTTTTCTTTATATCTTTTATATTTTTAATTGTTTTTAAATGATTCTTTTTGAATTGTGTCACAAATGTGTTCTAGTTTGTGTAGATATAAAGTTTGACCATATTTGAATAATTTAAATTTAATTCAAACAGATTTGATTTGAACCTTATTTTTTGAATATCTTGAGTTTAAAAATATATTTTAGTTGATTCTTTTTGCTACTTGTCACTAGTGACTTTAGTTAACAGTAGGTATAATTTGATAATTTTTTTAGAATAATTTAAATTAGTGTTTCATGCAAAAAAGATTCTGTTTTAGTTCTTTTTAGGATTATTTATATTTCTTTTGTTTTAAATTGTTTTAATTTATTTTTATTTTATTAGTGGACACATTTTACTTTGTTTTCTGTTAGTTAGCAGTAGTATTTCAACCAAGTTTATTTTTATGTCTTTTATTATTTTATAGCATGAAATCAATTCTAGTTTTAGAATAACTTGCAAATTGATTTCCTTGCTAGTTCGATTTCTTATTTGAAAACATTTTATAAAATATATTTGCTATTAACTTAGTTGTTATATATTTTGTTTTCTGTTATTTTAATATTTTATTGTTTTACTTGTTAGAAAACTTATGATGTTTAGTGTGTTGTTTTCATAATTCCTTACTTGTTCTTCAAAAGTAATTCTTTTTGCTAGTAAAATATTTACTAAAATACTTTTGTTATATTTGCTTTGTTTTTGCTTTGTTACCTTTGAAAATATGATCATTTGTAGAGAAAACCAACCTTAGTTGTGTTGATGAAACTTTGTTGTTTTGAGTTTTGTCTTAAGTATTTCCTTCATCACAACCTTGTTGCTTTTGGTTTTGTGTTATTTTTTTGATTGTTAGAATTGATTGCTAGTATGATTTCTTATATGAATGCAATGTTTGACTATATAGATTTCCCTCGAAGAGTGACGAATAGTCTATCATATTTCTAAGAGCGACATTTTTCTTCATCAACAGTACAGGCAAGTTCACTTTGACCATCTATTTCATACCTATGTTTTATTGCATGTAGTGATATCCTTCAACAAATCCCTCCAGTAGTGCTATTGAAAATTCTTGTAGTAAAGTAGAATGCATGAGGTAGGAATCCACAACTTGTTACTAAAGCCCCGAGAATGTTAGTTATTTTAATGCTATGCTAAAGTAGACGGGGTCTGGTATGAGTGTTCGTGAGTGGTGTGAGAAGGAGGACTCCACGTCAAGACGACAACTTCATGAAGGCATCTTCAAGTCCTGCATCTTCAAGACCTCAAGACTTCGAGACTTGAGAAACAAGTTTTCAATACACACTACTGGGTGAAGGATGGTTGATTGGGCATCCCTGGAGTAACCAGTGGATGGCCGAGATGCATGGAGAAGCGCCATGACATCTTGCGGAAAGCTTCACCTAGACTCAAAGAGACGGATGAATACTTCATGCCCGGAAGCTTACCTGTGTAGCCACAATTCATTATGGGATCTAGCTTGGTTGATCTTTGTTGTGACTCTGGCTGGGTAGTGCTACGAGATGTAGTCGACGTTAGGATTGGATGGGCACTGACAGTAGTCAGGGAAACACTCTGAAAGACCATGTTTCGTTCGTCCTGTTCTCAAACACCCGGCAGTGCGAGGACTTACCAGGAGGGAACGAATCTTGTGGCTAAAGTACACAACACTCTGTAGAGTTAAACCAAATCGATTAGCCGTGTCCCCGGTTATGGACAATTTGAGCCTCTAGACTTGGATCTATCTCTGAACTCTCAACACTGGACTGATAATTAATTGTGGGCAACTTATGATACTTGTGGGCATTAAGACATCGGTTGGCGGAACCATGTCGTGTTAGGTAACTCTGTACTGAAAAATCTTGATACTCCTTTGTTGTAGGAAAATAAAATAAAATCAGCTTTTATGCAAAAACTCTGACATAGAGCCATAAAGCCTTACTGCATATATAATAGTTTTTATCTTCTGTTCTACTATGGTGATCTTGCCGGTACATTCAATGTACTGACCTACACGGCTGCGACATCTTTTGTTGCAGATAAGCTCTACGATGGGTAAGAGTATGATTTAGGGTTACGGTCTACACTCAACCTGCCGTTGGTCTTATTGGGACTCCACCCCCGTTGACTGTTTCCGCTGAGATTTTTAAGGTATATATCAGTTTTACGTTAATTATTCGTGATCGCACTTTGATATATACATTGATGTACTGTGTGTGCTAGCATACTGATCTAGGGATGGCACAGAACACACAGACGCTTGACCTTTCCAGTCGGGTCGCTATAGCCGCGCTCTAAAAAGGTATAAGTGAAGCACTAGAGCAAAATTGCTTATCTCAAAATATATAAGTGAAGCACATAGAGTATTCTAACAAATTCGTGATTTAGCGGGCATCTCTCAAAAGATGTGTGCATCAAGGATGATTGTGGCAAAATAAAAAGCAAAGACTCATATCATACAAGACTCTCCAAGCTAAACACATATCATGTGGTGAATAAAAACATAGCCTCAAGTAAATTTACCGATGGATTGAAGACAAAAGAGGCCTTCCGTGTCATCCCCAAACTTAGGCTCTTTGGCATCCTTGAATATGACTTGGGCTTCCTTGGGCATCCCCAATCTTAGGCTTTTTCCACTCTTTATTCCATAGTCCATCAAATCTTTACCCAAAACTTGAAAACTTCACAACACAAAACTCTATAGAAAACTCGTGAGATCCGTTAGTATAAGAAAATAAATCATCACTTTAGGTACTGTATTGAACTCATTATTTATTTATATTGTTGTTATACCTACTGTATTCTAACTTATCCATGGTTCATACCCCCCGATACAACCCATAGATACGTCCAAATAGGTAAACAACTCAAAGAAAACATAATCTGTCAAAAACAGAATAGTCTGTAGCAATCTGAAAACTTCGTATACTTATGTAACACAAAAAATTATGAAAAATTAGTAAAACCTTAGAAATTTGTATATCAATACTGTCTAACAATTTCAGACTCATTCGACGCTCTGAAAAATTTATAAAATTCTTGGACTGAGCGCAAAAGTTTCTGTTTTTCAGCAAGGTCAAATCAACAACCACCATAGACCATCCCAAAGGTCTTACTTGGATCAAACACTAATTAAAACACTAAAACACAATTAATACATAAGTAATAATGTGGGAAACACTCAAAAACATAAGAAACAACAGAACATAAAAATAAAATTGGGTTGCCTCCCAACAAGCACTATTGTTTAACGCCCCTAGCTAGGCAAAACACAATAGATCTAGGTATTGTCATCTTTGGTATGCAATCCGAAAGTAGCTCTCATAATAGATTCATAAGGAAATCTTATTTTCTTTCTAGGAAAGTGTTCCATGCCTTTCCTTCATGGAAATTGGAATCTAATGTTTCCTTCTTTCATGTCAATAATTGTACCAATCGTTCTAAGGAAAGGTCTACCTAGAATAACAGGACATGTAGGATTGCAATCTATATCAAGAACAATGAAATCTATGGGCACATAATTCCTATTTGAAACAATAAGAACATCATTAATTGTTCCCATAGGTTTCTTAATAGTGAAATCCGCAAGGTGCAAATTCAAAGAGCAATCATCAATATCATGGTAACCTAGCACATCACATAAAGTTTTCGGATTCGTGGAAACACTAGCACCCAAATCACACAAAGCATGATACTCATAATCTTTAATTTTAATCTTAATAGTAGGTTCCCACTCATCATGAAGCTTTCTAGGGATAGGAACTTCCAACTCAAGTTTTTCTTCAAAAGATTTCATCATAGCATCAACGATATGTTTAGTAAAAGCCTTATTTTGATTATAAGCATGCGGAGAATTTATCATGGATTGCAACAAGGAAATACAATCAATCAAAGAGCAGCCATCATAATTAAATCCCTTGAAATCCAAAAGAGTGGGTTCATTGCTATTTAAAGTTTTGACCTCTTCTATCCCACTTCTATAAATTTTAGCATTAAGATATATAAACTCCGAATCATTGGGGTGACTTTTAACTAAAGTTGACTTATCTCCAGACCCATCTTTATCAAGATTTATATTGGAAAACAAAGATTCAATAGGAGTCACATCAACCACTTTGATATCTTCATCATTATCAAAAGATTCTGGCTTATCGGCCATTTTATTGACTAAGGTAGCTTGTTTATCAGAAATTTGGCCTACTAAATCCTCAAGATGAGCAAACTGAGATTTCAAACCATAAAACTCCTTAGCCATATCATCAAGCTCTTTGTTCATGTAATCAAGCATACCCTTTTGTTCTTTAAGCTCGTTTCTAAAGAAATTATTATGGTCAAATTGGAGTGAGATGAATCTCTTAGCATTATCTTCAATATCTTCCAGCTTCCTCAGATGAGGATCAAAACTTTTGGGTTGAGCCATAGAAACGAGCAAATGATCTAACGCACAAGCAAACAAAAGGCAAACGAATAGGTGAACGGAAGAATGGCGAATATTTTTGGTATTTTTTGAAAATCGTTTTAGAAGTGGGGGAGAGAAAAACGAGAGCCAAATGGCAAATAATGTAAATGCAAGAGATGAGTTTGTGATAGTTAATTGGTAGGCTTGATGTGTATCCTCCTCGGCAACGGCGCCAGAAATTGGCAAGTTGACGGGAGAGTTCTTGTCTTGACTTGCTATGTATCCTCAACGGCTACCTCTTGAGCATGCATTGGTTTTCCCTTGAAGAGGAAAGGGTGATGCAGCGAAGTAGATAAGTATTTCCCTCAGTTGTTGAGAACCAAGGTATCAATCCATTAGGAGGAACAACCAAGTCACAAATGTATGCACCTACACAAACAATCAAACTCTTGCACCCAACGCTATAAAGGGGTTGTCAATCCCTTCATGGTTATTTGCAAGGATTAGATCTGATAGAGATAGATGTGAAAGATTGTGTAAAGTAAAAAGGAAATAAATTGCATCAAGGTATCTTTGGTATTTTTTGTTCTATAGGTCCGAAAATATATTATGGAAAGTAGACCCAGGGGCCATAGGTTTCACTAGAGGCTTCTCTCTTAAAGGAAAGTATCATGGTGGGTGAACAAATTACTGTCGAGCAATTGATAGAAAAGCGAATAATCATGAAGATATATGAGGCAATGATTATGCATATAGGCATCACATCCGTGTCAAGTAGACCGAAACGATTCTGCATCTACTACTATTACTCCACACATCGACCGACTCTTACCTGCATCTAGACACGGAGGGTAAACAAATTACCGTTGGGCAATTGATAGAAGATCAAATAATCATGACGATATCCAAGGAAATGACCATTATATAGCCATCATGTCCACGATAAGTAGACCAAAATGATTCTGCATCTACTACTATTACTCCACACATCGACCGCTATCCAATATGCATCTAGTGTATTAAGTTCATGGAGAAACAGAGTAATGCAATAAGAACGATGACATGATGTAGACAAGATCTATTAATGTAGGAATAGACCCATCTTCTCATCCTTAATAGCAACGATACATGCGTGCCTTGCTGCCCCTTCTGACACTAGGAGAGGACACCACAAGATCGAACCCATCACAAAGCACCTCTTCCTATGGCAAGAAAAATCGATCTAGTTGGCTTAACTAAACGAAAGATTCAAAGAATAAATACAAGGCTATAAGTAATCATGCATATAAGAGATCAAAGAAGGCTCAAATAATATTCATGGATAGAAACTGATCATGAACACAAAATTCATCGGAGCCCAACAAACACACCGCAAAAAGTCATTACATCAAATAGATCTCCAAGAGACCATTGTATTGGAATCAAGAGAGAGAGAGAGAGAGAGGAAGCCATCTAGCTACTACCTACGGACCCATAGGACTATGGTGGACTACTCACATCATCGGTGAGGCACCCATGAAGATGATGCACCCCTTCGTGATGGTGTTAGATTGGATCTCGCGGTTCTGGAATTTGCGACGGCTGAAATTGTGTTTCGTCGACTCCCCTAGGGTTTTTGGAATATTTGGGTATTTATAGAGATGATAGGTGGTGGAGAGGCATCCCGAGGAGGGAAGAACCCAACAGGCCACCCTAGGGTCCTCTGGCATGCCCTGGTGGGTTGTGGCGTCCTCGGCCCTCGTCTCTGGTGCTTCTTTGGTCATCCAGGTGTCTTCAGGCCCAAAAAAAATCTCCAAAAAGTTTCTCGGTGGTTGGGCTTCATTTGGTACTGATATTCTGCAGAGTAAAAAACCAACAGCTGGCACTTGGCACTAGGTCAATAGGTTAGTCTCAAAAAATGATATAAAGTTTGTATAAAATGATTGTAAAACATCCAAGATTGATAATATAACAACATGGACAAAAATTATAGATACGTTGGAGACGTATCACCACTCCACCCATGAACAAGCATACTACCAACCCATCCATGAAAAAGCATACTACTACTCCATCCATGATCAAGCGTACTACCACTCCGTCCATGAACATCTAAGAATACTACCAACACATCCATGAACATCTAAGCATACTACCACTCCATCCATGAACATCTAAACATACTACCACTCTATCCATGAACATCTAAGAAAATAACCACTAGCATGCTTCCAATCCATCCCAACTAGCTACTGCAACATCATAGTGGAACTGATCGAACGATCTAACCCCACCCCATCGATAGATCAAGCTAGAACTAGTAGAGGAAAGGGGGGGTGATACGTCTCCAACGCATCGATAATTTATGAAGTATCCATGCCATTTTCACCTACGTTTACAATACTTTTATATAGTTTTGATGCACTTTATATGATTTATTTAGAACTAACATAGACTGACGCTGTTTTCAGTAGAGCTACCGTGGTGTTGTTTTTGTGCAGAAAATGAAAGTTCTCGGAATCGCCCAAAACTTTTTGATGATTTTTTTGGAACAAAAGAGGCACTAGACGCTTCGTGGGAGAGCCAGGAGAGTCACGAGGTGTCCACCCTCCACTAGGGCGCGCCAGGCCCCTTACCCGTGCCTTGGTGGAGCGTGCTCACCTCGTGGCCCACCTTCACGTGAAACCAACGCCAAAAATTCCTATAAATATAGAAACCATTATAAATAACCCTAGACTCCTTGTTCCGCCGCCACAACTCTGTGTATTGATGAAAAACCAATTTGGAGGCGTTCCAGTACCCTGCCAAAGAGGGTAGATCATCTTTGATGGCCATCTTCATCATCTCGATGAAGGCCATGATGAGGAGGGAGTAGTCCACCCTCAGGGCTGACGGTTTGTACTAGTAGCTATGTGTTCAATCTCTCTCTCTCTCTCTCATGTTCTTGAGATGGCATGATCTTGATGTATCACATGATTTGTTAATATAGCTGGATCACATGGTGTTTTCCCCTCTCTATCTTGTTGTGATGAGTTGAGTTTTCCCTTTGAGATTTCGTTATCTTGGATTGAACACTTTTATGGATTTTAGAGTACTTGATGTGTGTCTTGCATGCGGATACCCGTAGTGACATTGGGGGTATTCACGTGATTCACTTGATATATGTTATGGTGTCAACTTGCAGATTCCGTGACCTTGGGGATCTATGCATAGGGGTTGATTGCATGTTTTCATACCATGTTCTCCGATACAAATATTGGGGCACTCTTTGAAGTTCTTTGTGTTGGATTGAGTATTATGAATCTGAAATTGTTTGATGCGTGTCATATAATTAACTCATGGATACTTGTGATGACATTGGAGTATCTAGGTGACATTAGAGTTGGTTGATGCGCATCATATGTTGTTATTCTAGTATGAACTCTTAGATAGATCGATCGGAAAGGATAACTTGGTTATTTTAGTACGAACTCTTGGATAGATCGATCGACAAGGATAACTTTAAGGTGGTTTCGTACCCTACAAACAATTTCTTCTTATCTTCTCCGCTAGATAAGAACTTTGGAGTGATTCTTCGTTGCACGTTGAGGAAGGTTATGTGATCCAATTATATTAGAATTGTTGAGAAATTGCACTAGCAAAAGTATGGAACCTAAGCCTTGTTTTCAAGCATTGAAATACCGTTTGTCAAGGTTGTCAGAATCGTGATTCTGAATCGGATCGGAACTCCGATGGTATGATCGCAAATCGTAGAATCTTCACTATCAGGATCATAGAAATGTAGATTCCATGAAGTAAAATCGTAGAATCAGAGGGGTTAATTTGGATCATAAAGTCATACAATTGCATAATAGAATCGTGATTCTGACAACCTTGCCATTTGTGCTCACTTTTGTTACTTGCTACCTTATCGTTTTTATATTTTTAGATTACAAAACCTATATCTATCATCCATATTGCACTTGTATCACCATCTCTTTGCCGAACTAGTAAACCTATACAATTTGCCATTGTATTGGGTGTGTTTGGGACACAAGAGATTTTTTGTATTTGATTGCAAGGTTGTTTGAGAGAGACCATCTTCATCCTACACTTCCCGCGGTTTGATAAACCTTAGGTCTTCCACTTGAGGGAAAATTGCTACTGTACTACAAAACTCTGGGCTTGGAGGACCAACACGAGTCTACCAGAATAAAGTTGCATAGTAGACACCATGGGGGGAGTCGAACTTACAGAGGCCATCGAAGGTGCGGCACGAAGGAGAAGAGGAGGATTGGATCCGCCAGCGCCGTAGCCAACCGATCGCCGAAGTACTTGTGCCGCTTACCTCATCGTCGATGTGGATCCAGACCAGAGTGCAAGCTCGAGAGGGGTGCCGGGGGGGATGCTGGTGGATGTTTTAGCGCGCTGGTCACCTTGGCTATTACGGAACGAGTAAAGAGACTTGCTGGTAACGAGGTTGAACTAGGGATGGAGATACCGATGATCGAATCTCGGGAAAGTAACATACCGAGGAACAAAGGGAACACCATACGGGATTAACTGAATCCTTGACATAGAGGTTCGATCAATAAAGATCTTCGTAGAATATGTAGGAACCAATATGGAGATCCAGGTCCCGCTATTGGTTATTGACCGTAGAGGTGTCTCGGTCATGTCTACATAGTTCTCGAACCCGCAGGGTCTACACACTTAAGGTTTGGTGACGTTTCGGTAGTATAAAGTTATGCATGGTGGTGACCGAAGGTTGTTCGGAGTCCCGGATGAGATCACGGACGTCACGAGAAGCTCCGTAATGGTCCGGAGGTAAAGATTGATATATAGGAAGTCCTGTTTTGGTCGCCGGAAAAGTTTCGGACTCATCGGTAGTGTACCGGGAGTGCCAGTAGTGTACCGGGAGACCACCGGGAGGGGTATTTCGACCCAAGAGGCTACATGGACTGCGGGAGAGTGAATACCAGCCCTTAGTGGGCTGGTGGAAGTCCCACAAAGGCCCATGTGGCTGGGAAAGAAAATCCCATAGAGAAAAGGTTTAAAAAGGCAAAAAAGGCAAAAAAAGAGGAAGGAGTCTTAGTCCTACTAGGATTGGAGGAGGATTCCTCCTCTCCTATCCACTTCGGCTGAAGCCTCCTAGGGCTGGCCCTTTGGCCAAGACTCCTCCTCTCTTCCTATTATATATACTAGAGGTTTTATGGTTTTTGGCACAAGATTTCAGCCACGTGCAACCCTGCCCTCTAGTTCGTAGTTCTTCCTCTAGATCGATTTTAGCGGTTCTTAGGCGAAGCCCTGCTGAGATTACTCCACCACCATCGCCGCAGCGCTGTCACGCTGCCGGAGAACTCGTCTACCTCTCTGCTCCCTCTTGTTGGATCAAGAAGGCGGAGATCGTCATCAAGCTATACGTGTGTTGAACGAGGAGGTGTCGTCCGTTCGGCGCTATATCGGAAGGACCGTGATCAAGATCGCGAGACGGATCATGATGAGATCGCAGGATGGACCATGATGAGTTCGCGGGATGGGTCGTGATTGGATCGCGGGATGGATCGTGATGAGATCGCGGGACGCTCGGCGATTTGGATCGCGAAGACGTTTGACTACACCGACCGCGTTTCTTAACGCTTCCTGCTTAGCGATCTACAAGGATATGTAGATCCACTCTCCCTCTCGTAGATGCTCATCACCATGGATAGATCTTGCGCGCGTAGGAAATTTTTTGTTTCCCGTGCAACATTCCCCAACACTAGGGTGTTGGCTGACTATCAGAAGCATCCGTTTGTTTTTGAAAATAGCATGACAAATGAAGAATACATATTTTTTATTAATAGGTATAGATGTGATTTCTCCAATGCAAACATGTTTCCTTAACTTATGGTTGTTGCACTAGGTAGACGGGAACTAACCAATGTCAGTATTACGTTTGGGAGAGATGTTGCATCCACGTAAGGACATACTTATGTTTACATCTGGTATGATTTGGCCATGTTTGATTGGATTAAGAGGGAAAGATTAGGGGGCCGAAATAGCACCGCCTGGGGGCGAGCCGGCGCTAAAATCGGCCTGGGGGGCTCGGCTTCCCAGTCGAACCCCCGGGGTCGCCCCATAACCGCCGCTTTAGGTCCATTATCGGCATAGAATCAACCCAAAATTGGCCCCATTTCAGCGCTATTTCGGCTTTGAAATCAACAAAATCGGCTACTTTTGGGCACAAAATGAACAAAATCGACGCTCTTTCGGCATAAAATTCAAAAAAAAATGAATATTTCGTACGAAAGTTTATCATAGAAATTAATACAAAATCAAATAGTTCAATGAAGCAAATTCCAACATAAATTAAAACAAATCGAGCTAGGCGTTGCCCTTAAGCCTCCACAGGTGCTCCACCAGATCGTCTTGCAGTTCTTGATGCACTTGTGGGTCTCGGATCTCCTGGCGCATATTAAGATAGGCAGCCCATGTTGCTGGTACCTGGTGATCAACAACTGCAAGAGGTCCCATCCTGTGATATGGTTCAGGATCAAACACTGGCTCTTCCTGCTCGCTCTCAATGATCATGTTGTGCAAGCAGACACAGCAATTCATGATCTCCCACATCTACCTTTTGGACCAGGTCATAGCGGGGTACCTGACAATACCAAATCACGATTGGAGCACACCAAATGCTCGCTCGACATCTTTCCTGCAAGCCTCCTGACACTTAGCAAAGTGTGCCTTCTTTGGCGCCACAGGTTTTGAGATAGTCTTCACAAATGTGGACCATCTCGGATAGATACCATCTGCTAGGTAGTATCCCTTGTTGTATTGGCGTCCATTGACCTCAAAGTTCACCGGAGGAGCATGACCTTCAACAAGCTTGGCGAAGACATTCGAGCACTGCAAGACGTTGATATCATTGTGAGTTCCTGGCATACCAAAGAAGGAGTGCCAAATCCATAGGTCATGTGTGGCTACTACCTCAAGTACCACACTGCAACCACCTTTGGCGCCTTTGTACATCCCCTGCCAAGAAAATGGGTAGTTTTTCCATGACCAATGCATGCAGTCAATGCTTCCAAGCATCCCTGGAAATCCTCTTGTTGCATTTTATGCCAGGATTCGAGTACTGTCTTCGGCATTGGGTGATCATAAATATTGTGGTCCAAACACTGCCACCACTGGTCTGCAGTACTTGTATAGACACTCAATGGTGGTGGACTCGGCCATTCGCCCATAGTCTTCTTGTATGTCCGCGGGAGCTCCGTATGCAAGCATCCTCATAGCTTGGGTGCATTTCTGAAGTGCGAAGAATCCAACTATGCCGGTGCAATCCTTTTTGCAAACGAAATAGTTGTCGAACTCCCGGACGGAATTAACAATCCTGAGGAAGAGCTTCCGCTCGTCCGGTAGCGACGCCGAAATACTTTCTCACCGTGCAATGGAGAGTCGGAAAAGTAGTCGGTGTAGAGCATGCAATACCCCTCCATCCGATGCCTCTGCTTGCTCTTGCGCCGCCCCGGCCTCGAGCCACCTCACTGGGGCTTGTCATTGTTGATGAACAGGCCGACCAGCGAGGACAGTATCATGAGGTGCTCCTCGTCGGCGGCGTTGGCCTCGGCTTCTTCCTTCAACAGGGCCGCGAACGCCTCCTCGTCGTCCGAGTCCATGGCTGAGCAGGCAGAATGTCGAACACCTTGTCGGTGTGAAGGGCGAGCAGGCGAGCAGACTCCGGCGTGACGGGCGAGCAGGCGAGCAGACTCCAGCGTGACGGGTGAGCAGGCGAGCAGACTCCGGCGTGGCTTGGGGTGAGGGGATGGTCGTGGGTCGGGGAAGCGAAATCCGGCGAGGCAGGGCGAAGTGGGGTCTTCTAGCGACGGTGCAGGGGCCGTGAATAGGCGAGTGTCGCCGGTGTCGCGGGGGTTGGCAGCGTGGAGAAGTGGCTCGCGCTAGGAAAAAAGGGGCGAGATTCGCCTGACAGTGGTGTCCCACACGCCGATTTTTTACCGCCGGAGCTCCCAAGAGACCCCCAGCGCCCCGGGGTCGCCGGACCAAAAAAAGGCCTCAACCGGCAAAAAAGGCGTCCTGGGGCCGCGGCTGGGGTTTTTTTCGCCCGCCGGCGATAAAAAAGCGCCTTGGGGGTCCTTCAGGGCCGCGACTGGAGATGCTCTTAGTATGTAAGATTTTGTAAGAATTATTCCCCCCCACACACACTTCCTCCCTTGCTCTGTATCCGCACTCCCTCGATCCGATGCCACTCCTCTACCACTCTGGCCACCCACCAGGCCTTGCCGGACATCCATTGCTTTGCCTTGCCAGATGCCTGTCTTGGACTGCACCGTAGTTACCCTAGATCGGTCCACAACCATGTATTTTCGACCCTCTCCATGACAGACACCACACCCGGCAATTATTTGGCCAAATGCCAATGAGGACTTACCGTTGTTTATTTTGAAGCAGGCACGATGGCAACATACTCGATGATAGAGGATGAGTTATTGTACGATACCTGGTTGGCCAGAAGTGCAGACTTTGTAGGCATGAAGCAAGCGGGCACAATATTTTGGCAAAATGTACATTCTTGGTCTCATGAGCAAAAGCACTTTGCGCCCTACAACTTGTACACAATCATGAACGCGCTATGAAGTCGCTAGCCCATCTATAATACACCATCTCACACTACACATGAAGTACTGCAGTGCGATCGCACAGTTGGAAAGAGGGTGGCCACCGGCGCATCAATCACGGAGATCGTAAGTGTTTTTCTTGCTGCTTTACATGTGATCAATTTATTGATTCGCTCGACAGAGGGCATGCCATTCATGTTGACGATTATCTTATTGTATAGCCTGGATGTGCTGCCCCGCTGTATCAAACAACAAAGAGCAGGGCATTCATGTTGATGCATTGTTCAAGAAGAAAAAAGCTCAGGGGTCACAGTGTGCAGATGAACTACACTTCGCGCCCCACAACTTGTTGAACATACGGTTATTTTGAATGTAATAATTATATATGAACTATTGTTGCACTAGAATATTTGCATACTATATATGACTGAAATTATGCTTTTTTCTACAATTCTTTTTACTGCTCTGGACATAGGGGTAAAATTAAGCGGCAGACATTTGGTGCACAGGTTCAGATGACAGGCTCTCGTATGAACACATCCGTCGACATTTAGTATGTCTAACTTAAAGTACACAGTTGCAGATGCCCTTATTACAAGCTCTAGGGCAGAAGGAAATACTCCTATTAAAAGTTGCAAAAGTCAACTAGCTGTGAATCCGTGAGAAGGAGAAACAAAAGTGTTGTCCAACCAGGACAAGAACGATGTCCAGTCCCGCAGCCTATTTGACGCTCTTTGTGTTAAATTGGCGGCGCCAGGCACAAGGGCGGCTCGACTGGGTCAGCCCACCAATCTGTATCGCGGGACGAAAAAGATGGCGAAAAACAAAGGCAGTCACTCCTAGGATTCGAATCAGTGACCAACTGTATGTGACCGCACACACATAACCACCACTAGTAGAAAACAGATCTTTTGTCCATAGCTTTAGTCCCGGTCTGGTTTTGAACCGGCACTAATGTGACCATTAGTCCTGGTTCGGGACGGCCATCATTAGTCCCGGTTCGGGACGGACCTCTAGTCCCGGTTCGTAACATGAACCGGGACTAAAAGGGTGGTGGCAGGCTGGTGTCAGCCTGGAGCCCCACGATCACCTTTACTCCCGGTTCGTGGCAGTCCCGGTTCGTAACATGAACCGGGACTAAAGGGGTGGTGGCAGCCTGGTGGCAGCCTGGGGCCCCACGATCACCTTTAGTCCCGGTTCGTGGCATGAACCGAGACTATAGGCTCACCTTTAGTCCCGGTTTGTGTCTAGAACCGAGACTAAAGGTCCCCTATATGAACCCTTCGGCCAGTCCGAGCACACTCCTCCCTCTTTCCCCCCTTCTTCCTCTCTTTTGTTCTTCCACTTGCTCGAGCTCACCTCCATTTTTGGCAAAATTTGTCAAGATTTGGAGGCACCCCATCCATCCAAGTGTTCACAAAGGTTAGAAACTTTGTCCTTTCATCTCTCATTGCTAGATTAGCTCTTGCAATGTGATTTGTGGGTTTTAGTTTGGGAGTACTTATGTGGTAGTTTATTTGATTTATATGTAATTTGAGCTCAAATTAACTTCTTACTCTGCATGTGTAGGTGTGGTTTACTTAGTGCCTTCCCGTCCCCGTCCTAACCACCGTCGATCGCCCGCACCGTCCCGTCGTCGGCACCACCTTGGTGAGCCTCTTGTTCTTATCCTTTTTATATAAAAAAATCATGTTTGTAAGATTTAGATAGTTACTTGTATATTCTTACCTATATGGTTGTTTGTTATACATAGTGGCATGGTTTGATATCCGTCCCCGTCGGCCCTCGTCCGGTTTATGATTCCGATGTGGTATATACTCTCTTTTATAACTATTTGTTGCATTTCGTGTTTATGATAGTTATGCCCATCAAGTTGACATCGATATTTTTATCTAGGAGGTATGTGAACCGGAAATTCCAACCGACATAGATATTCTTGTCTAGAAGTTCAATTTAGTTGAAAAAGAAAATGAGTATTTGAAAGAAAAATTGTAAAAAATTGAAGAAGAGAAGATGAAACTCGAGTTGTATATTGCCGATGTCTTTGATGATCACAAGATCAAGATGTATGCAATGCGCTAGAAGATTAGAAAATTTAAAAAATATGCCATTGATAGTGAGGCTTGGTATCACTATGCTGTTGGATCAATTGCTACCTTAGTTGCGATGTTGATCGCATTTGTTGTTGCATTTAAATGCTTTAGCTAGAGAGTTTGTATGTTTTTTTATGAGAACAAGTGTGTATGAACTTTATGATGGGAGGCGTAGTAGTAAATCAAAAAAATTCCTACGATCACCAAGATCTATCCATGGAGAAACCAGCAACGAGTGGGGAGAGATTGCATCTTCATACCTTTGAAGATCGCTAAGCGGAAGCGTTACAAGAACGCGGTTGGTGGAGTCGTACTCGCAGCGATTCAGATCGCGGTGGATTCCGATCTCAGCACCGAACAACGGCGCCTCCGCGTTCAACACACGTGCACCCGGGTGATATCTCCTATGCCTTGATCCAGCAAGGAGGAAGGAGAGGTTGAGGGAGAGCTCCGGCAGCACGATGGCGTGGTGACGGTGGAGCTACGTGAACTCCGGCAGGGCTTCGCCAAGCGCTGCGGAGAACGAGGAAGAGGAAGGGTAGGGCTGCACCGAAAGAGAAATAAGTCGTGTCTCAAATCAGTCCAAACCCTTGGGTATATATAGGAGGAGGGAAAGGGAGGGATGCCTTGGCCCCTCCTCCAAGGAGGAGAGCTTCGGCCAAAGGTGGGGAAGAGTCCACCTCCCACAAGGGAGGTGGATCTCCTCCTTTTAAATCCTTTTGCCCTATATCTCTTTACCCCAGCCGCATGGGCCTTTCTAGAAGGTCTTGGCCAGCCAAAAAAGGGCTGGCACACCTCCTCTAAGGTCCCACAAAGTCCTTTGGTCGTCACACCCCTCCCGGGGGTCCTCCGGCACCCTCCCGGCACTCCCGGTACACTACCGATGAGCCCGAAAACTTTTCGGTGACCAAAACTCGACTTCCTATATATCAATCTTTACCTCCGGACCATTTTGGAGCTCCTCGTGACTTCCGGGATCTCATCCGGGACTCCGAACAACCTTCGGTAATCACGTATACCATTTCCCTATAACCCTAGCGTCATCGAACCTTAAGTGTGTAGACCCTACGGGTTCGGGAGACACGTAGACATGACCGAGACATCTCTCCGGTCAATAACCAACAGCGGGATCTGGATACCCATGTTGGCTCCCACATGCTCCATGATGATCTCATCGGATGAACCACTATGTCGGGGATTCAATCAATCCCGTATACAATTCCCTTTGTCTATCGGTATGATACTTGCCCAAGATTCGATCGTCGGTATCTCTATACCTTGTTCAATCTCGTTACCGGCAAGTCTCTTTACTCGTTCCGTAATACATCATCCCATGACTAACTCCTTAGTCACATTGAGCTCATTATAATGATGTCTTACCGAGTGGGCCCAGAGATACCTCTCCGTCACACGGAGTGACAAATCCCAGTCTCAATTCGTGCCGACCCAACAAACACTTTCGGAGATACCCGTAGTGCACCTTTATAGCCACCCAGTTACGTTGTGACGTTTGGCACACCCAAAGCATTCCTACGGTATCCGGGAGTTGCACAATCTCATGGTCTAAGGAAACGATACTTGACATTGAAAAGCTTTAGCAAACGAACTACACGATCTTGTGCTATGCTTAGGATTGGGTCTTGTTCATCACATCATTCACCCAATGATGTGATCCCGTTATCAACGACATCCAATGTCCATGGTCATGAAACCGTGACCATCTATTGATCAACGAGCTAGTCAACTAGAGGCTCACTAGGGACATGTTGTGGTCTATGTATTCACACATGTATTACGGTTTCCGGTTAACACAATTATAGCATGAACAATAGACAATTATCATGAACTAGGAAATACAATAATAACCATTTTATTATTGCCTCTAGGGCATATTTCCAACAGTCTCCCACTTGCACTAGAGTCAATAATCTAGTTACATTGTGATGAATCGTACACCCATAGCATTCTGGTGTTGATCATGTTTTGCTCGTGAGAGAGGTTTAGTCAACGGATCTGCGACATTCAGATCTGTATGCACTTTACAAATATCTATATCTCCCTCCTGAATGTAATCACAAATGGAGTTGAAGCGGCGCTTGATGTGTCTTGTCTTCTTGTGAAACCTGGGCTCCTTCGCAAGGGCAATAGCTCCAGTGTTGTCACAGAATAGAGTCATCGGGCCCGACGCACTTGGAATTACTCCTAGGTCGGTGATGAACTCCTTCATCCAGACTCCTTCCTTTGCTGCTTCCGAAGCAGCTATGTACTCCGCTTCACATGTAGATGGCGCCACGACGCTTTGCTTGCTGCTGCACCAGCTAACTACCCCTCCGTTCAAAATATACACGTATCCGGTTTGCGACTTGGAGTCGTCCGGATCTGTGTCGAAGCTAGCATCGACGTAACCCTTTACGACGAGCTCTTCGTCACCTCCATATACGAGAAACATGTCCTTTGTCCTTTTCAGGTACTTCAAGATATTCTTGACCGCTGTCCAGTGTTCCGCTCCGGGATAACTTTGGTACCTCCCTACCAAACTTGTGGCAAGGTTCACATCAAGTCTGGTACACAGCATGGCATACATAATAGAGCCTATGGCTGAAGCATAGGGTATGACACTCATCTCTTCTCTATCCTTTGCCGTGGTCGGGCATTGAGTCGTACTCAATCTCACACCTTGTAACACAGGCAAGAACCCCTTCTTGGACTGATCCATATTGAACTTCTTCAATATCTTTTCAAGGTATGTGCTTTGTGAAAGACCTATGAGGCGTCTTGATCTATCTCTATAGATCTTAATACCTAATATGTAAGCAGCTTCTCCAAGGTCCTTCATTGAAAAACACTTATTCAAGTAGGCCTTTACACTTTCCAAGAGTTCTATATCATTTCCCATTATCAGTATGTCATCCACATATAATACGAGAAATGCTACAGACCTCCCACTCACTTTCTTGTAAATACAGGGTTCTCCATAAACCTGTATAAACCCAAATGCTTTAACCACCTCATTAAAGCGAATGTTCCAATTCCGAGATGCTTGCACCAGCCCATAGATGGAGCGCTGGAGCTTGCATACTTTGTTAGCATCTTTAGGATCGACAAAACCTTCCGGCTGCATCATATACAGTTCTTCCTGGTGGAAGCCATTAAGGAATGCCGTTTTGACGTCCATTTGCCAGATCTCATAATCATAAATTGCGGCAATTGCTAACATGATTCGGACAGACTTCAGCATCGATACGGGTGAGAAAATCTCATCGTAGTCAACTCCTTGAACTTGTCGATAACCCTTAGCGACAAGCCGGGCCTTATAGACGGTCACATTACCATCCGCGTCAGTCTTCTTCTTAAAGATCCATTTATTTTCAATGGCTCGCTTATCATCAGGCAAGTCCACCAAAGTCAACACTTTGTTCTCATACATGGATCCTATCTCGGATTTCATGGCTTCAAGCCATTTGCTGGAATCCGGGCCCGCCATCACTTCTTCATAGTTCGAAGGTTCACCGTTGTCCAACAACATGATCTCCAGGATAGGGTTGCCGTACCACTCTGGTGCGGAACGTGTCCTAGTGGACCTTCGACGTTCAATAGTAACTTGATCTGAAGTTTCATGATCATCATCATTAACTTCCTCTCCAGCCGGTGTAGGCTCCACAGAAACAACTTCCTGTGTTGTGCTACTCTCTGGTTCGAGTGGAGGTACAATTACCTCATCAAGTTCTATTTTCCTCCCACTCACTTCTTTCGAGAGAAACTCTTTCTCGAGAAAGGATCCATTCTTGGCAACAAATACTTTGCCTTCGGATCTGAGGTAGAAGGTATACCCAATAGTCTCTTTGGGATATCCTATGAAGACGCACTTTTCCGCTTTGGGTTCGAGCTTCTCAGGTTGAAGTTTCTTCACATAAGCATCGCATCCCCAAACTTTTAGAAACGACAGCTTAGGTTTCTTTCCAAACCATAATTCATAAGGTGTCGTCTCAACGTTTTTTGACGGTGCCCTATTTAAAGTGAATGTGGCAGTCTCTAATGCATATCCCCAAAATGATAGTGGTAAGTCGGTAAGGGACATCATAGATTGTACCATATCTAATAGAGTGCCATTACGACATTCAGACACACCATTTCGCTGAGGTGTGCAAGGCGGCGTGAGTTGTGAAACAATTCCACATTTCCTTAGGTGCATGCCAAACTCGTGACTTAAATATTCTCCACCACGATCAGATCGTAGGCACTTTACTTTCCTGTCATGTTGATTCTCTACCTCACTCTGAAATTCCTTGAACCTTTCAAAAGTTTCAGACTTATGTTTCATTAAGTAGACATACCCATATCTACTCAAGTCATCAGTGAGGGTGACAACATAACGGTAGCCACCACGAGCCTCGACACTCATTGGACCGCATACATCGGTATGTATTATTTCCAACAAGTCAGTTGCTCGCTCCATTGTTCCGGAGAACGGAGTCTTGGTCATCTTGCCCATGAGGCATGGTTCGCACGTGTCAAATGATTCGAAATCAAGAGACTCCAAAAGTCCATCAGTATGGAGCTTCTTCATGCGTCTGACACCAATATGACCAAGGTGGCAGTGCCACATGTAAGTGGGATTATCAACCTTACACTTTTTGGTACTCACACTATGGATATGTGTAACATCACGTTCGAGATTAATCAAAAATAAACCATTGACTAGCGGGGTATGACCATAAAACATCTCTCTCATATAAATAGAACAACCATTATTCTCAGATTTAAATGAGTAGCCATCTCGCATCAAGCGAGATCCAGATACAATGTTCATGCTCAAAGCTGGTACTAAATAACAATTATTAAGGTTTAACACTAATACCAAAGGTAGATGTAGAGGTAGCGTGCCGACGGCGATCACATCGACCTTGGAACCATTCCTGACACGCATCGTCACCTCGTCCTTTGCGAGCCTCCACTTATTCCGTAGCTCCTGCTTAGAGTTACAAATGTGAGCAACTGCACCGGTACCAAATACCCAGGAGCTACTACGAGCGCTGGTTAGGTACACATCAATAACAAGTATATCACATATACCTTTAATGTTGCCATCCTTCTTATCCGCTAAGTACTTGGGGCAGTTCCGCTTCCAATGACCGGTACCCTTGCAATAAAAACACTCAATCTCAGGCTTGGGTCCATTCTTGTTCTTTTTCTTCCCAGCAACATGCTTACCGGGCGCGGCAACAGCTTTGTCGTCCTTCTTGAAGTTCTTCTTACCCTTGCCTTTCTTGAAACTAGTGGTCTTATTCACCATCAACACTTGATGCTCCTTTTTGATCTCGACCTCCGCTGATTTCAGCATCGAGTACAACTCAGGAATGGACTTCTCCATCCCCTGCATGTTGTAGTTCATCACAAAGCTTTTGTAGCTAGCTGGAAGCGACTGGAGGATTCTGTCAATGACCGAGTCATTCGGGAGAGTAACTCCCAGCTGAGTCAAGCGGTTGTGTAGCCCAGACATCTTGAGGATGTGCTCACTGACAGAACTATTCTCCTCCATCTTACAGCTGAAGAACTTGTCGAAGACGTCATATCTCTCGACCCGGGCATGAGCTTGGAAAACCAGTTTCAGCTCTTGGAACATCTCATATGTTCCGTGTTGCTCAAAACACTTCTGGAGCCCTGGTTCTAAACTGTAAAGCATGCCGCACTGAACAAGGGAGTAATCATCGCAGCGAGAATGCCAAGCGTTCGCAACGTCTTGCTCTACTGGGAGAAGGGGTGGGTCACCTAGTGGTGCATCAAGAACATACAATTTCTTGGAATCTATGAGGATGATCCTCAAGCCACGGACCCAGTCCGCATAGTTGCTTCCATCATCTTTCAGCTTGGTTTTCTCTAGGAACGCGTTGAAATTGAGGGTGACATTCGCGTTGGCCATTGGATCTATAATATAGATTGTAAAGATAATTTTAGAATAAGTTCATGATAATTAAGTTCACATAATCAAATTATTTAATGAACTCCCACTTAGATAGACATCTCTCTAGTCATCCAAGTGACACATGATCCATGTCAACTAGCCCGTGTCCGATCATCATGTGAGACGGACTAGTCATCCATGGTGAACATCTCCATGTTGATCGTATCTTCTATATGACTCATGTTCGACCATTTGGTCTTCCGTGTTCTGAGGCCATGTCTGTACATGCTAGGCTCGTCAAGTCAACCTAAGTGTATCGCGTGTGTAAATCTGGCTTACACCCGTTGTATGCGAACGTTAGAACCTATCACACCCGATCATCACGTGGTGCTTCAGAACAACGATCCTTAGCAACGATGCACAGTTAGGGTGAACACTTTTCTTGAAATTTTATTGAGAGATCATCTTATTTACTACCGTCGTTCTAAGCAAATAAGATGTAAACATGATAAACATCACATGCAATCAATATAGTGACATGATATGGCCAATACCATCTTGCTCCTTTGATCTCCATCTTCGCGGCACCATGATCATCACTGTCACAAGCACGACACCATGATCTCCATCATCATGATCTTCATCATTGTGTCTTCATGAAGTTGTCTCGCCAACTATTAATTCTACTACTATGGCTAACGCTTAGCAATAAAGTAAAGTAATTACATGGCGTTTATGATTGACATGCAGGTCATACAATAAAATAAGACAACTCCTATGGCTCCTGCCGGTTGTCATACTCATCGACATGCAAGTCGTGAAACCTATTACAAGAACATGATCAATCTCATACATCACAATGCATCACATCACATTCTTTGGCCATATCACATCACAAGGCATATGCTGCAAAAACAAGTTAGACGTCCTCTAATTTGTAGTTGCAAGTTTTACGTGGCTGCTATAGGTTTCTAGCAAGAACGTTTCTTACCTACGCCAAAACCACAACGTGATATGTCAATTGCTATTTACCCTTCATAAGGACCCTTTTCATCGAATCCAATCCGACTAAGGTGGGAGAGACACACACCCGCTAGCCACCTTATGCAACAAGTGCATGTCAGGCGGTGGAACCAGTCTCACGTAAGCGTACGTGTAAAGTCGGTCCGGGCCGCTTCATCCCACAATACCGCCGAATCAAGATAAGACTAGTTGTTGGGGATATAACCCCACAATATGACCCGCCCTGGAGGCTCCGGGTCATGTTGCTGGCTCGTGAGCTGGCCCAAGGGAGAGCCGTAAGACTGGTGGCCCAGGAAGATAGGCGGCTCAAGGTGTGGGCCGTACGACGGCCCGGACGGAGAAGACCCGGGCACGTAAGCCGGCTCAAAGACAGCTTGGACAACAAGATAAAGAGAGACTCGAACGTATAGTAAGACTCGGTTAACGATTGTAATGACCCGGTGGTCCTGACCTCCTATATAAAGGCAGACCCGGGGCAACTTAGAGGAGAGGTGATCGAGAACTAGGTCAAGCTTCTAGCTCCTTGTAATCGATACACAAGCAATACAAGCACAAGCAGGACGTAGGCTATTACCTCGACTTGAGGGGCCGAACCTGGGTAAATCCATGTCTTTCGTCCCAATCAACCCCTTTGAGTCCACCCCGTTATCAATGGCCTCGAATCCAAGTCCGTTCACCCGGACATTTGTCGTGATAAATCCACGACATTTGGCGCCCACCATGGGGCTAGCGCTTGGTGGTGTTGAGTTCTCAAAGGGCTCTCTCCCAGGGCTCGAGGGATACGTGGTTGGAAGGATGAGAAAGAGTCACCGCGGCCGGCTCTACATCGACGATGCCGGCTGGGGGCTTGATGCTGATTCTGTGGAGTATGGATTCCGGGTTCCGTTTGGCGGGATCCAGGTTTTCATTGGAAAGGTTGATGGATCTACACCCGGGCCGGACATCTGCGCCAACATCGTCGAGCCGGCTCGGCGTCTCCAATCTGCGAGTGGTGTGCGGCCTGCCTGTGCCCATCCAGGTCAAAGGCATGTTCTCGTGGGCTTTACTCAAGGTATGGACCTGGAAGCATCCGGGTCAAAGGGAACTCTTGTTTGCTTGGAAGGTGAGTCCTCCAGTGGGGAGACAGAGTCAGTGTATCGGCTCAGTAACGGTGGCCTTGGGGGCTACTACGACACCTATTCTGAGGTAGAAGGCTTTGAGTCGGATGCTCCAAGACCCCCGGTTCATGCGGCGGTGTTCATGGCGGGATCGGCTCCAGCCGCCGGTGACACAGCTGCGGGAGCCGCCGCGACGGGGTATAGCCCGCCGCCGGCGGCTCAGGTTCTAGTGGAATTGATGGACAAACTTACAACTCTCATGGCCACGGAAGTAAGACCGGATAATCAAGGAGCCAGGAATTTAGAGGTGGCACGGATCAAGGGTCGGATGGCAGAGGAAAGACAAAGGATGGTTGAGCTGAAGATCCGGATGGAGGAAGAGGCGGAGCGTATCAAGGCAGATGCTTTCCATCTAGAGCTGGAACAAAGGTCAGCAGCCACGGTGCACCGGAGGAGGCATCAATCCCGTCTACCAGAGCGTTACGAAGCAAGGAACCTGTTTAATATCCCTGGTGCGGGGCGGGTTACGAGCGCGCCGGAGAGCCGCCCGATGGAACACCCGGCAACTCATCCACCCCAGCGTAACCAAACCTCACCTAGAGCTTTTCCAACACCGGCGGGTCATTACTCTAACCCGGCCGAGAACATGGTGGCGGCGGCCACCCGGCTTGAGACGATTCCCATCTCAGATGAAGCACCCTTTGCGGAGGATGTGCGAAACGCCATTGGATATTTACAGACGACCATGGCCCAACAAGAGAGATATGCTCACAGCTGGAGCCGGGTTCACTCTACCCCCTCCCCAGTCGAAGTTTCAGCCGGCGCTATGAGTCCCCGGCGTGTTCCAGCAGTCATCCACGTCGTGGACCACCGGAGGACGAGCAGGCGGCTCTAGATGCACAAGCCCTCGCGAACCAGGCGAGGAACAGGCGAGAGGCGGAGATAGTGGCAACCCGTCCAGAGCCAGCGCTTTCCGTCTCAATGGGAGTAGTTAGTACCAGAGCCGTAGGGGTGCCATGTTTAACTCCGGCCCTGAGAAGTGAACGACTACCGAAAGATTTCAAGGGGCCTCGAAAGGTTCCGAATTACACAGCTGATCTACCCCCTGAGGCGTGGGTTGAGAGTTATGAACTAGCCATGGAGATGCTGGACGTCAGTGAGGCGGTATGTGCAAAATATTTCATCATGATGCTTGAGGGTCCGGCTCGCACATGGCTGAAAGGTCTGCCGCCTAACACGATAAATTCATGGGCGGAGCTGAGAGCGAAGTTTATTAAGAATTTCCATGGGACCTGTAAGCAGCCTATGACCATTGTAGACTTGGACCATTGTGTTCAATAGGAGAATGAGTCAGCCCATCGTTGGGTCCGGCGGGTGTCGACCATTATTCACTCTTCGGAGCAGATCACGGCGGCTCAAGCGGTGCTTATTCCGGAAAAGAACTGTCATTTTGTTCCTTATTTGGCGTATCTGACACGCGGCGAGTTGCCTCAGGAGGAGGATCTGGCCAGGAAGATCACCCGGCATTCTAAGTCTATGACGATTATCAATGGTGAGTTACATAAGTGTAGTGCGACGAGTGTCTTTCAACGCTGTGTCTCACCAGAGGAGGGCCGGCAGATCTTGAGTGAAATTCATGCTGGCGACTGTGGACATCATGCCGGGTCAAAATCTTTAGTGGCCAAGGCCTTTCGACATGGATTTTTCTGGTTGACGGCTCACAAGGATGCAGAAGACTTAGTCCATAAGTGTGACGGCTGTGAGAAGTTTGGCCGGCGTGCTCATGTTTCGGCTCAAGATTTGAGGATGATACCAATCACTTGGCCATTTGCGGTCTGGGGTCTTGATATGGTAGGACCTTTCAAGAGATCCAAGGATAAGAAAACACACCTTCTGGTGGCAATTGATAAATTTACTAAGTGGGTAGAGGCAGAGCCGGACAGTAAATGTGACGCGGTTACAGCGGTTCAATTTATTAAGAAGCTGATCTATCGCTTTGGTTACCCACACAGTATCATTACGGATAATGGAACAAATCTATCCAAAGGAGCTATGAAAGCATTCTATGAGAAGGAGCATATCCGGCTTGATGTTTCAGCTATGGCACATCCACAGTCTAATGGTCAGGCAGAGCAAATCAGGAAATTTTAAGAGGAGTCAAACCACGGCTCATGGTTCCTTTAAAGCGGACACCCGGATGTTGGGTTGAGGAGTTGCCTTCCGTCTTATGGAGCATCAGAACTACCCCTAACAAATCTACAGGCTTCACGCCTTTCTTCATGGTGTATGGTGATGAGGAGGTTCTACCCAGCGATATCCGACACGACTCACCAAGGGTGGCGGCTTATGTTGAGACGGACAATGAGAGTTAGCAGCAGCCAGGTCGGCAATTTATCAACAAGACCTGCGATGCTATCATAGCCGCAGGGTGAAGACCCGGACGTTCCAGGAGGGTGACCTGATGCTCCGGCTGATTCAAGACCAATCTGGAATGCATAAGTTATCTCCACCATGGGAGCGGCCTTTTGTGATCAGCAGAAACCTTAACAATGGGTCATATTACCTCATTGATATCCGAGATGAGTTGGAAAACCATGGGTCAAGAGATGTTGCGGCCATGGAATATCACACATTTGCGACCATACTTTACTTAGCAGGCGTTGAAAGCCGCTATCATTGTATATATCATGTTTACATGAGTAAAAGCTAGCATCCCCGCAAAGACTGGGCCTCTGCTCTTATGTATACCTTTGTGCAATCAAGATGAAATTTTTCCGGCTCAAAAATTTGAGTTGAAGTGGTTTGTTCGCCGTCAAAACGGCTGATCTGGCTTTATGCCCTATCAAGCGTTGTTGCAGGGAGGCTTCTTACCTTCTGGTATAGCTTACATCTCCCCTGCACAGTCTGCTTTTACGTTGTTGCAAGGAGGCTTCTTGCCTTCGGGTATAGCTTACATCTCCCTTGTACAGCCGGCGTTATGCCCAATTAAGCATTGTTGCAAAGAGGCTTCTTGCCTTAGGGTATAGCTTACATCTCCTTTGCACAGCCAGCTGTTATTAAACTGTTGCAAGGAGGCTTCTTGCCTTCGGGTATAGCTTACATCTCCCTTGCACAGTTGGCTTTATGCCTAGTTTGGTTACATTAAGCGCTGTTGTTGATGGAGGCTTCTTACCCTTGGTATAGCTTACATGACCCTAAGACAACAGCGTGTACACCAAATTCCAGTTGCTTATCAACTGCGGCCATCGAAGGGGGCTTCTTACCGACGGGTATCGCTTATCTCACCCTAATGGCCGGCTTTATGCCACTTCCGGTTACTTATTAACTGTGGTTGTCGAAGGGGGCTTCTTACCGACGGGTTCGCTTATCTCACCCTAACAACCGGCGTTTATGCCAAACCTCAGTTGCTTATTAACTGTATCTGTTGAAAGAGGCTTCTTGCCTTCGGGTATAGCTTACATCTCCTTTCAAACAGCCGGCTTTATGCCGTCTCAGGCTAATTATTAGCCGCGGCTGTCGATGGAGGCTTCTTGCCTTGGGGTATAGCTTACATCTCCCATTGACAGCCGGCGTTCGCACATACAACATTTGCTGTTAAAAGGAGGCTTCTTATCGTCAGGTATAGCTTACATTACCCTTCATACAGCCGGCTTTAGGCCGCTTCCGGTTCATCAATAGCCGCAGTTGTCAATAGAGGCTTCTTACCATCAGGTATAGCTTACATTATCCTAAGACAACCGGCTCCTTAATGGATTCATCCAACAAGAGCCGGAGCCATATTGCTCCGGTTGACAAAATTTGAGTTTTCAAAGATATTATCCAGCTCTAATCTTCTGGAGAAGGAATGACGTCTTCAAAGACAAACACCCCTCATCAGAAAAGCTCAAGGTATATTTATGCAAAGGAGCGAGAAATCAATGGAGAGCCGGCAATACATAAAGTTGAAACAGAGAGATGAAAATATATACAGCCGGCAACGGCAGGATCATCCTTACTCTATTAAAAAAAACTACTCTCAGAAGGAGCAAAAGGCATTGCCAAGTTTCAACCGCTCACGACGGGTCATTACATGGGTCAGTACATGAATCTATGATCAGAAAGGTTAAAAGAACAAATTCCAGTTATTGGCCGGCTCATCCCGCTTCGGTTCTTCCGCTGGCTTTATCTGGAGATTTCCCAATTCCCAATTACAGTCAGCTAGAGAAGCGAAAGACCCTTCAAGGAAAGGGGACGCGTCAAGCTCACAAGGGAAGAGGTCCTTACTACGGGCGGGTGTTAGATCCTTCCACTCGTAGAGAGGCCCACGGATCCTCTTCTCCTCTGCGTCGTAAGCCGCCTGATAAGTGCTCAAGTCAGCTTCATCCGCTAGCACAGAGGCCAGATAACGCGACTCTTTGACACACCGGATGTAATCTTCTTCAGTGAACTCTGAGCCGTCATCTTTTTTGGACGGGTAACCATCCATCATTTCAACCGGCGTTAGCTCGGGGGCGAAGGCCAGAACCCGACTCAATCCAACGATGGCTCCTTGGCGGAAGGCGGACTTCTTCAGCTCCTCTATTTGCTTGGGCATTGTGGAGAAGAGTTCCAAGACACCCTTCAGAGCGGTGGGGATCTTCTCCTTGTATTGAACCGTTTTAATCGTGAAAATAATGCCGCAATAAAGCTATTCTACAAAGGTGAAAATAGCCTTCAGGGGTAAAAGGCTATCTGAAACCAATTGCCGGCTTCTGGGGCCTGTATAGGTCAAACAAAGCAAGATGAGTCGCCATCACAACAGAGGAATGAGACATGCTGGAAACATGAAGTGAGTAAGAACTTACCAAAGAGAGCGGCTGCCATCTTGGTTATATGACACTTTAGGCCTTCAAGCTCATCCGCCACGGCTATCAACCGCTGGTCGGCGTCATCCGCTCGCTTAGTCAACGCAGCTTTCTCCAACTCAGTAGATTCCTTTAGAGAAGCAAGATCCGCCTTAATAAGGACCAGCTCTTCAGACAGAAGCCGACACTTTTCGTCAGAGACGATGCGGACCTCTTGCTGAGCCGCTAGGTTTGCCTTTATATCAGACAATTGAGAGCCGGCTTCGTTTAAAGCTTCCTATAATACATCAAAATATAGGATAAGTCGCCAAAATACAGGACAAGTGTTAAAAGAAAACTTATGCAAGTCTCAAACAGATAGCAAGCAATATATTTGACACTTGGGGGCTAATGTATATTTGATCTTTCAGCATGCAGCGCAGTTCCGGCTCATCTTCTTCGAAGTTAAACCGGAACTTGGGGGCTACACTATGGCTCTTCAATTTACTTCTAATAGAAGATCCGACTCAACTTCCTCAAGCTTGAGCCGGCCCTTGGGGGCTACGACTGGCGGTTTAAGTTTTCTAAAGGAAGATCCAACTCAATTTTGGCAAATTAAGCCGACTCTAGAGAACAATGGCTTTGAATTTTTCTAACAGAAAGTTAAACAAAGACCTGGTTCAACGGTTGAATACACTGAACCGGCCCTTGGGGGCTAAGCAAGGGTATGGCAACAGAAAGAGTACCTCGTATTTTGCCTTCATTAAAGAGACCAGCCGAAGTTCCAGATCCCAGCTGGTGGTAACCCGGTTTATATACCCGGCGTGGAGCTCCTCGGCTGTCATCTTTTCGTACGAAGAGTCAAAGTTCAGCTTCTTCGAGGCCTCGGTCGGCTCTGTATGCTTGGTCAGAACATGAGCCGAAGGAGTTTGATGACCAGACCCGGTGATTACAACATCTGGAGTTTCAGGGGTCTTGGCAGGAGTCGCCGGTTTTGAAGGAGCCCTTGGAGGGCTCTCCATAATGACATCGACAGCAGCCGGTTCTGTGGAGGCAGCTGGTGGATTTTCTTTTGCTTCAGCCTCCTCTGGTTGTGCGAGCTCCGGTTCTTGGATAACAGGGCCGGGGGAGGGCTTGTTGGTCCTGCGACGCTTGGCTTGAGCACTGCAAAATAGAAGGATCAGCAGTCGAAGATGTTGCTATCATATTAAGAGCCGGATGTCCGGATCTCATAGTAAAGAATGCTTACAGCGGATTGATCTTGGGCGGTGGTAGAACTGACGCCGAAGAGTCGCCGGAGGAAGGACATTTCTAAAAAGAATAAAACAGAAAGATGAGAAAGTGTCAAGTTTACAAAGGAAAGTCAAAGGAAAAGTAGAGACATAAACCTCTGTGGGGCGTTTCTTTGGAGCCAGAGAATTTGGTAACCCGGACACGAGCTCAGTAGAGTCGGCGCTTCGAGTCTGTCGACGCTCGGCCTGCTGTTGCTTTTTCAAGAGAAAATCGGGAGCCAGGTGAGCAAGAGGGTGAGAAAGAGGAACTTTTCTGATAACCCGCCGCGACTTTCGAGGGAGGAAACTTTTTGAGCCGGAAGAAACATAATTTACCTCAGGAGAATTGGCGCGGCTGGTTTCCACTTCATCCTGCGAGTAAAACAAGCATAAATAAAGCAGGAAGGTAAAAGATCAAACAAAGCAATTAAAGTATTACCTCTGAGCTGGATGATGGTGGCAGGTCAAGCAAATTCTCTTGCGGGGCATCTTTTTTAGCCCTCTTGGTCGCGACCTTCTTCCTAGATTTCTTTGGAGGGGAACATATTCCTTCTTCCAGAAGTCTGAGTTGGCCTACAGGAATGACCCGGAGAATGAATAGCAAATCAACAAAGTACAAGCAACATCTAAGAGACGGATGGGAAGAGATTAACTTACACCAGGAGCCGGATTATTGACGCAGAAAGGCGCGAGGCCGATGGCGCTGCATGAGCCGGAGGCTTCGTGGACAAGGCTCTGGATGGTAGTGGTAATATCATCCTCTGACAGTGTTGACTCGCTGAAGCACAACGAGCTGTCATATCTGCCTTCATACTCACACATAAGCCGACCTCTGCGGCTTAAAGGCATGATCCGCCAGGAAATCCAGCAGCGGATCAAATCCAATCCTATTAAACCGTTGGCCAGGAGCGCTTTGATCTTGGCGTGGAACGGCTCGTATCTGGCACGCTCCGAGGCTGAGAGCCGGTCGGGAAGCTCTGTGTCTATCCTAAGCCGGGAGGGGCTGTAACCCGCCAATGAGTGCTCTTTCTCAGGAGAGGTCTCTAAGCAATAGAACCACGTCTTATTCCAATCTTTGGGGTGACTCGGCATTGGAGTAGCAGGAAAGATGATGTCTCGGCGGCGTTGAATAGAAACGCCGCCCAGCTCTAGACTCGGACCACCCTTCATTTCAGTTTGGTGGTTTGCATAGAAGAACTCTCAAAAGAACCCCACAGACGGCTTAGTTTGCAGGTAAGCTTCGCAGAGAACTTGGAAGTTGCAGATGTTTGATATGGAGTTGGGTGCCAAGTCTTGAGGACGCAGCTTGTAAAAATGAAGGACATCCCGGAAAAACTTAGAGCCGGGCAGCACGAACCCTCGCTCGATGTGATCGGTGAAGACTACTATCTCTCCTTTTTGGGGAGAAGGCTGGGTCTCTTTACCCGAAACCCGCCAATTGAGGACCTCTTTGGGAGGGAGAGTACCCACTTCAACATAAGCTACTAAATACTCCTCCGTAACGCAGGAACCAACCCAGTTGCATGAGTTGGATGCACGAGACATATTGGCGGCTTAAATACTGTGCAAGATAAAGGACGTGATGAGTCAAGCGCAAGCAAATATTTATGACGGCTTACAGGTTTAAGGGTTCTACGGATAAGGTGGGAAGATCCGGTTGATGAGATCCGGAGAAGCTTAGCGACTCAACAGAGGAAAGGAAGATTGAAAATCGGCTAAGTCCTAAAAATAGATTCCGCAAACTATTACTATGGCTACGGTTCTACAAAAGCGGCGAAAAAGGATTTTAATCCTAACCTAGCGATGAACAGCAGAAGGAAAGAAAATGGAGCGAAGCCATCGCGGTCCGCGCATTACGCGCGGCGGCGGGGCGAGAGCGCAATCTAAAGGCGACAACGGCGTCGAGATATACTCGCGGTGGCGGTGCCGGAGCCTAAGCGGCGGCGGCGGAGCCCCCGGTGAAAACCCTACTACGGTGGTGGGCGATCTAAGAAGAAGAAGAACTCACCGGAGATGTCGCGGCGGCGGCGGAAGGTTTCTGGTGCGAATCAGGATGATGCAGCGCCCTGGTCAGTGTAGCTGCGAAGACGGCGCCGGACGACGAGGACGCTGGAGCGGCGGTGACAGGAAGAAGAAGAAGAGGCACGAGCGGGAGGAGGAAAATCTTTGACCCGCACGGCTCGTATTTAAAAAGGAATAAGGAAGGCACGAAAATCCAAGCGACAAGACCGTTTGACCGAGGCGGACACCTCGATTCTCGGGATGACAGTTAATGAAAGATTCGGTGGTACGTCAGCGGATCTCATGACGTCACGCTGGGTCATTTCCGGGCGACTCGCCAAAAACAAAAGAGAAGGATGAAGTGAGCAAGCTCAATTCAACCTGGGGCCTAATGTTGGGGATATAACCCCACGATATGACCCGCCCTGGAGGCTCCGGGTCAGGTTGCTAGCTCGTGAGCCGCCCAAGGGAGAGCCGTAAGACTGGTGGCCCAGGAAGATAGGCGGCTCAAGGTGTGGGCCGTACGACGGCCCAGACGGAGAAGACCCGGGCGCGTAAGCCGGCTCAAAGACAGCTTGGACAAGAAGATAGAGAGAGACTCGGACATATAGTAAGACTCGGTTAACGATTGTAATGACCCAGTGGTCCTAACCTCCTATATAAAGGCAAACCCGAGGCGACTTAGAGGAGAGGTGATTGAGAACTAGGTCAAGCTTCTAGCTCCTTGTAATCGATACACAAGCAATACAAGCACAAGGAGGACGTAGGCTATTACCTCGATTTGAGGGGCCGAACCTGGGTAAATCCGTGTCTTTCGTCCCGATCAACCCCTTTGAGTCCACCCCGTTAGCAATGGCCTCGAATCCAAGTCCGTTCACCCGGACATCTGCCGTGATAAATCCACGACACTAGTAGTGGTAAGCATATTAACAAAATCGACGCCCACAACAACTTGTGTTCTACTCGTGCATAGATTCTACGCATAGACCTAGCTCATGATGCCACTGAAGGGATCCGTAGTAGTAAATCAAAAAAATACCTACGATCACCAAGATCTATCCATGGAGAAACCAGCAACGAGTGGGGAGAGATTGCATCTTCATACCTTTGAAGATCGCTAAGCGGAAGTGTTACAAGAACGCGGTTGGTGGATTCGTACTCGCAGCGATTCAGACCGCGGTGGATTCCGATCTCAGCGCCGAACAACGGCGCCTCCGCGTTCAACACACGTGCAGCCCGGTGACATCTCCTACGCCTTGATCCAGCAAGGAGGAAGGAGAGGTTGAGGGAGAGATCCGGCAGCATGACCGCGTGGTGACGGTGGAGCTACGTGAACTCCGGCAGGGCTTCGCCAAGCGCTACGGAGAACGAGGAATAGGAAGGGTAGGGCTGCACCGAAAGAGAAATAAGTCGTGTCTCAAATCAGCCCAAACCCTTGCTTATATATAGGAGGAGGGAGAGGGAGGGCTGCCTTGGCCCCTTCTCCAAGGAGGAGAACTTCGGCCGAAGGTGGGGAAGAGTCCACCTCCCACAAGGGAGGTGGATCTCCTCCTTTTAAATCCTTTTGCCCTATATCTCTTTACCCCAGCCACATGGGCCTTTATAGAAGGTCTTGGCCAGCTGAAAAAGGGCTGGCACACCTCCTCTAAGGGCCCACAAAGTCCTTTGGTCGTCACACCCCTCCCGGGGGTCCTCCGGCACCCTCCCGGCACTCCCGGTACACTACCGATGAGCCCAAAAACTTTCCGGTGACCAAAACTGGACTTCCTATATATCAATCTTTACCTCCGAACCATTCTGGAGCTCCTCGTGACGTCCGGGATCTCATCTGGGACTCCGAACAACCTTAGGTAATCACGTATACCATTTCCCTATAAACCTAGCGTCATCGAACCTTAAGTGTGTAGACCCTACGGGTTCGGGAGACACGTAGACATGACCGAGACATCTCTCCGGTCAATAACCAACAGCGGGATCTGGATACCCATGTTGGCTCCCACATGCTCCATGATGATCTCATCGGATGAACCACGATGTCGGGGATTCAATCAATCCCGTATACAATTCCCTTTGTCTATCGGTATGATACTTGCCCGAGATTCGATCGTCGGTATCTCTATACCTTGTTCAATCTCGTTACCGGCAAGTCTCTTTACTCGTTCCATAATACATCATCCCGTGACTAACTCCTTAGTCACATTGAGCTCATTATAATGATGTCTTACCGAGTGGGCCCAGAGATACCTCTCCGTCACACGGAGTGACAAATCCCAGTCTCAATTCGTGCTAACCCAACAGACACTTTTGGAGATACCCTAGTGCACCTTTATAGCCACCCAGTTACGTTGTGACGTTTGGCACACCCAAAGCATTCCTACGGTATCCGGGAGTTGCAAAATCTCATGGTCTCAGGAAACGATACTTGACATTGAAAAGCTTTAGCAAACGAACTACACGATCTTGTGTTATGCTTAGGATTGGGTCTTGTCCATCACATCATTCTCCCAATGATGTGATCCCGTTATCAACGACATCCAATGTCCATGGTCATGAAACCGTGACCATCTATTGATCAACGAGCTAGTCAACTAGAGGCTCACTAGGGACATGTTGTGGTCTATGTATTCACACATGTATTACGGTTTCCGGTTAACACAATTATAGCATGAACAATAGACAATTATCATGAACTAGGAAATACAATAATAACCATTTTATTATTGCATCTAGGGCATATTTCCAACACTTTATGTATGAACTTGTATTAATTTGGTCTTTTCAGTGTTGTGTAATGAAGATGAGCTGGCAATGGATATACGATGATCGATGCTCTCCCCAGTTCATTAATGGCGTGCATACTTTTCTGGTTGCGGCTGAAGAAAACAAGCGGGCGGATGGTTTTATGTATTGTCCATGTGCTGGCTGTAAGAATGATCGAAATTACTCTAACTCAAGAACCATTCATGTCCACCTGTTTGAGTCCGGTTTCATGTCCGTCTATAACTATTGGACCAAGCAGTGTGGGTTCCACCCCAGACGATATCGATGATGCACTGCTAGCTAGCTACCCTGTGGATGGTATCAAAGACAGGACTGACTGTGAGCTACACATGAAAGTGAAGAACTTATCCATGAAGATGGCGGACGGCTATGCTTTATCAAATCCCCCTGAAGCAACCTTCCATTGCAATCACATTCCAGCTGGCTATGCTCGTGTCGGGGTTGATGAAGTGATGTCAGGATATCACGAGCTACAATTTGACATTATTGGAGGTGATGAGGAGAGAACACTGGGAGATGCCATACATCGTATCATTCTATGGAAAAAGGATTGCATCGTCTTTCCAAGGCCACCAACTACTCCTCCTATAAGTCCACCGTCGCGTCAGTTGACTCCTCCTCCTCCAAGTCCGGCACAGCGTCAGCCAACTCCTCCTCCAAGTCCGGCACGTCGTCAGCCAACTCCTACTCCTCCAAGTCCGGCACCGCGTCAGCCGACTCCTCCTCCAAGTCCGGCACGGCGTTAGCATGCTCCGTCGACTCCAAGTCTTGCACTGCGTCTGTCGTCTCCACTGACTCAACGTGCCCCGTCGCCTAAGCAACAGCGGAAGAGAGAAGTCGCAGCTACGACGGCTAGCAGTACAACAGACAAGAAATTCAAATATGGTCCAAGCCTCAAGCCTCTTCCGAAGTTGCCTTACCACTTGACTAAGGAGGAACTTGACACCGTACTGGATGCCCCCGCCGCCAAAGGAGAAAGTACCCGAGCATGTCTCACAACACTTTATTGATATGGCTCGACCCGCTGACAATCAGAAGGACTACGACTATGTGCGGTCTATCAAGAAGTCATATCTTGCAGGACAAAGGGAGTCGAGCTCGAGCTCGAGCCAAGGAGTTGGCAAAAAAGAAGGAAAATGGTTCCCCGGCTGGGAGAATAGGCAATGCAATCGACCCCCCCCCCCGCTCATTGTACAAACACCTGTGAGTACCTCTGATCGGCTGGTAGTAACCGAGGATCATAGAAGGCAGGCTAAAGAGGCCGGTGTAACTGTTGAACAACTCCTAGGCCTTGAGGAAATCACTGGGCTTAAAGAGGAGGAAGTAAAATATCAGTATGTCCACGGCAAACCTCTGGTCAAGCCTGACGATGTCAAGCTTCTACCAACGAGGTTGTACAATTTGCATACGTGGTACATGCAAGAAACAACAAATACCAATCAAGAGTCCGTCATGGTGAAAGTCAAGAAGAAGCATTACTTTCATAAAAGAATTGTGGATTCATTATTCAGAATTGTTTCAGTTATTCAATCAAGACACACTCGACAAATCTATCGCCAGTTGCTATTGTCTGTATGTGATTTCTTTCTGTAATTTAAGTCTCTAGATAGCTCTGCTCTTGTTTCTCACTATATTCTTTTCTGTGGTATTATGCAGAATGAAGATGTATGAAATAAAAAAGGTGGACGCTATGGCATTGGGTTCATTAATCCAAATACGGTTAATCAAAATATATGGAAAACTGCATATTCAATAAAAGACATAGAGAGATTCCTGCTAGAGTTTTTGAAGAATCTAAACACCCAACCAGAAATACTATTTCCTTACAACTTCGGGTGAGTGTTACTATATCTTGTACTACAAATTCTATTTTTTGCTTACTAGATGTTAATAAGTGTAGTTGATGAGTTATGCACATGCCCGCTTAATTATACAAAATGTGTGCGCATGCAGTTACCATTGGATCTTGTTAATCATTGAAGTTGACAAGGGAAAAGTTGAAGTATTGGACTCACTATATAAGGATCCATCCGAATACGTAACCGTGAGGGGGATGGTCGACAAGTAATTTTAATCATTATCGCACTATGTCGGCCTCTTTACTTCATTTCCTGATATCAAGTAGTTAATAACCCCTTTATTCATTTTCTTTATCGACGGGTAGGGCTTGGGTCAAGTTCATCAAACAGGTCCCAGGCGACTGGGCACAAAAGCTGACATGGGTGCGACCCAAGGTAATTAAGTAGTACTATCTAGCTACGTCCGTGCGTCTCTTTAATTCTAGTTTCAATATCATTATCATGCTTGATTAATTATTACCTGATTGAATTTTATTCTCGTAAAGTGTATGGGACAGGAGCAGGGGAATAGTTTATGCGCATACTACGTTTGCGAGAACATTCGCATGATCACGTCTGAAAGGAGCAGAAACGAAAGAAATCTTTGGATACGTTTGCGAGAACACTATTCATTTTTTTATCATGATCTAGCTAATATATATGCACACAACTAATATATTCATCTTGATCTCTTTCTTATAGCTGACGGAGGTGCGGGACCAGCTCCTACCAACGACTCTCGTACCAGCAATTCAAGAAAAAATAACTGGATTACTGGTCGACCAGGTCATAGATCACAAAGGAGAATACCATTACAAGATCAAGATGTAATGCTTGCATATGTAATGGAAGCAAATTGTAGGAGAAATTGTATATATATATATATATGATCGGTTCTACGAGAAATTCTATTTATATATATATGCACAACATGTACAGTATGTAATAGCATAATATATGTTTGATATGAAAAATAATTAAATGGAAAACACAAAATTAAAAGGAAAATAAACCATAATTAATTCATAAACCCCTAAAGGATTAAAAGAAAAAATAAACCAAAATTAAAAGAACTAAATACTTTTAGTCTTGGTTGGTGTTACCAACCGGGACTAAAGGTCTCCTGCCCACGGCGCTGGCAGGTGCAACGTGGTGAGCCTTTGATGCCGAACCGTTTTGAACCGGAACTAAAGGGGGTGGATTTAGTCCCCGTCCTTTAGTGCCGGTTTGAGAACCGGCACTAAAGGCCCTTACGAACCGACATTATAGGCCAATTCTTCACTAGTGCACTCCAGTTGACTAGTATAGTTGACTGTAGTGCAGCGCATATGTTAAAGAACTAAAGCGGACATGTGTACTATAGCAAGCATGAACTAGTTATCTAGCGAACCAGAAATTAGTTGTTGTATTGATTTTTTAAGTGTACTTTCTTCAAATGTGAATATTTTTATAACTTTTGAATATTTTTTGAACTTTTGATAAAAAATTAGAGACATGATTTTTTTCGTAATATGTGAACATAAAGCTGAAAATGCAGAAATTGTTTTTGAGAACGTGAATCATTTTTAATTTGTGAAAAAATGATAATTTCGAACAAATTTGAAACCACAAACATTTTTTTTAATTTGTGAACAAATATTTGAAAAAGGTAACATTTCATGATATTCTGATTTGTTTTGAAACCACAAAAATTTTTTGAATTGGTAAAATAAATTTAAAAATGGAATATTTCACGAAATTCTGAACAAAAATTTGAAACCATGAACAAGTTTTGAAATTCTTGATTGTTGCCTGAATTTTTGACCAAAATTTTAAACCGTGAACATTTTATGAAATTTCTGAACAATTTTTGAACCTTGAACACTTTTCCTATTTGAAAACACATTTTCCAAAAATAACATCTTCTGGAGTTCTGAACATTTATTTAAATTCTTACTAAATATTAAAATACAAACATTTTTTCGAAATTCCTGTACATATTTGAAACTTAAATATATTTTTATTTGCAAATTTTTTAAACATATAATTTTTTTATGAGATTTGAACAAAAGTTGATCTTTTTTGACTAATATTAAATAAAAATTTCAACTTGAAAAAGAAATAATGAAATAAAAAAGAATCAAAATTATGAAATACTAAGTTTTTTGAATTTGTATAAAATAGAAAAAGAAAAAACACACAAGAAACAGAAAAATAAGAAAAGAAACATAAAAAAATAACGAAAAGGACAAGAGAAAAAAGAACCCGGTTTTGAAACCTTCTAGAAGGTTTCCAAAGCCGAAAAAGACCAGCTGAAACCTCCTCTCCCGAAACCGGGAAGGACGAAGGCATTAACCGGGCCGGCCCAGCTCAACGCTGACTCGCGAGCCTCCCAAAGGTCGACAACCTGACGCAGAAATGTGTCTAAAAAAAACTTGACGCAGAAATGCGTCATATAGGGCGTTCCGTTCATGAGTCGAAGTGCCGTACGTGACCGACACCGACTCAAGCATGTACGGTCAGCCGGCCGAGTCGGCCCTTGCCTCGTTGAAATTATATATATGCCGATGCATCGCACTGCAGCACCTCCCACGCACGCTTAGCTAGGGTCGAGTTGATCGATCCTTGTTTTTGATCGTGTTGATCTCCTGAGCAGAAGAAGAAGCGATCAATGGCAGCCGTGGAAACCGGTGAAGTCGTCAAGGCGGCAGCCCTCGCAATCACCACATCACCAGCCGACGACATGAAGAGCGACGGCACCCAAGACCAAGAGCTACAGTCGTCGCCGGCCAAGGTCTCCCTGGAGAACGAGGACGACGACGAAGACGAGGAAGAGTTCTTGATCCGCAGCTTGGACTACGACCTGTGGATGCGGCTCGTCGTGGCGCACTACATACAGAAGCTCAAGCTGGGCATGAAGAAGGACATCTACATCCACAGCTCCCTCCTCCGCGACAACGCCGGCGAGAGCGACTGGCTGCGGCGCAGCGTGCTGGACAGCCTGATGGCCAGAGAGTCGGAGTCGCAGACGACGACGGCGGCACCACCACAGACGTCGACGCCGCCGCGTCCGAGGAAGATGAGAAGCACCATAACGTTGTCAGGTTAACCTCGACGTATCTGTAGTTTTTGCTGCTTATTTCCTTTGATAGTTAAATAAGTCTAGTTCAGTTCAGTTACATGTGTTGTTGTACATGTTAACTGAATAAGCCTGAAGCGAGCTGCGTTCTCGCTGTGGCCTGGTCCACTTTTCAGTTCAGTTAGTTAGCTGTAGACCCGGCACGATCCAAGCTCGTGGGATGGCGCGCGCAACTATTGGATCGTGGCAGGTTTTTCGCTGTTTCTGTTATGCAATGGAATAAAAAGGAAAGAAAGAAAAGACGCACGATTTACGCGTCGCAAAAATCCTTCTCTCCTGGCGGCGTCTCTCTTCTCTTTTTTCCTTCAGCCTCGTGTGTGGGTTGTGTTCTTCAGAAGAAAAAGTACAGGGGAAGAAGGGTAGATCGCTGCTAGAAAACTAACAATTGGATCAAACTTTAGTGCAGCTGGGTTTTGAAAAATGTCCTTTGAAACATGCCTTGTGCAAGAAGTGTCATGGTACATCCAGGTTGCTGGTTGGAGTGTATGTAGATGATTTAATCATTACTGGAACAAGCACCGAAGAAGTGGCTTCCTTCAAAAAGCAAATGAAAGACAGATTCAGTATGAGTGATCTGGGGTTGTTGTCATATTATCTTGGAATAGAGGTACGTCAAAGTCCAAGGAACATCTTTCTCTGTCAGTCGGGCTATGCTACAAAAATTCTTGAGAAGACAGGAATGATGGACTGTTACCCAGCACCAGTGCCGATGGAACCTAAATTGAAATTGAGAAAAACTAGTACAGCTCCACCCGTAGATGCTACTGAATACCGCAGCATTATTGGAAGTCTCAGATATCTAGTTCATACACGACCGGATATTGCTTTCCCTGTCGGTGTTGTCAGTAGGTTCATGGAGAAACCAACCAGTGAACACTTGGCTGCTGTCAAGCACATCCTTAGATATGTGAAGGGGTCACTGAATTATGGGTGCTGCTATGAGAGGAAGAAAGGAACAGCATTGCGCCTGTATGGCTACAGTGATAGTGATATGGCTGGAGACGTTGATGATCGAAAAAGCACAAGTGAAGTTATGTTCTATCTTGGTTCTTGTCCAATCACTTGGTTCTCGCAGAAACAGAAAGTCGTCGCTATCTCGTCATGTGAAGCTGAATACATGGCGGGTGCATCAGCTGCTTGTCAAGGAATATGGTTGGCGAGGCTATTAGTTGATGTGCTCGGGCAAGAGGTTGATCAAGTATTGCTGAAAATTGATAACCAATCAGCTATAGCTCTCTGCAAAAACCCGGTCTACCACGACAGGAGTAAACATATTGATATTAAATATCATTTCATCCGTGACATGGTGGAGTCGGGATCAGTGTCCGTGGAGCATGTCCATAGTGGTGATCAGTTGGCTGACATACTCACAAAGCCTCTTGGAAGAATAAAATTTCAGGAGCTAAGAGAGAGGATCGGTATGTGTATGGAAGAGCAGATACATCAAGCTTAAGGAGGTGAATGTCAGGTTAACCTCGACGTATCTGTAGTTTTTGCTGCTTATTTCCTTTGGTAGTCAAATTAGTCTAGTTCAGTTTAGTTACATGTGTTGTTGTACATGTTAACTGAATAAGCCTGAAGCGAGCTGCGTTCTCGCTATGGCCTGGTCCACTTTTCAGTTCAGTTAGTTAGCTGTAGATTCGGCACGATCCAAGCTCGTGGGATGGCGCGCGCAACTATTGGATCGTGGCAGGTTTTTCGCTGTTTCTGTTATGCAATGGAATAAAAAGGAAAAAAAGAAAAGACGGACGATTTACGCGTCGCAAAAATCCTTCTCTCGTGGCGACGTCTCTCTTCTCTTTTTTCCTTCAGCCTCGTGTGTGCGTTGTGTTCTTCAGAAAAAAAAAATACAGGAAAAGAAGGATAGATCGTTGCTAGAAAACTAACAAACGTCACCTCTGGGGGAGTTCAGAGACATGTACGCCAAAGCCAGCGACGTAGACCGTCGCTTGGAGGAGTTCGACGAGATCTTTTGGGCGCACTAAGACCCCGACCTGGAGGACCCGGAGACGCGCGCGGCCACCGTGGAGCGGCTGTGGCGCCGCCTGGAGAAGGAGCTCGACGACCGAACCGACGCCGTCGTCTCTGGCGCCTTCAACTACTCGTTTGCATCGCTCACGCCGAGGCACCAATCCATTGGCTGATCAAGCTCCTCGTACACTCAACAAATTTTGGCATGGAATATATAGGACTAGCTATATCAACTTATTTATATACGCACTAATTAAAGATTGGTCACAAGAGACTTGTAATGATCTGTTTATACTATCTCCAGTGGTACCAAAAGAAAAGAAGTGGCATCAGTGTAATTCGGGATACACACAGACACAACCCATACAGGCAGTGACATATGACAAGAACTATAGTGCCATTCCTACTGCTACTACGTGACTTCACATCATGTTCTTCCCCACCTTCGTGATCCGATCCGTCTTAGAGCATCTCCAACAATGTAAAATAATCACACGCACGCACTGTAAAAGCGGAGTTTAACATACGTCGACAGATTTCGCGTGTTCCAACGGATGCAGAAAAATCACGCAAACAGGAAACGTTCGCGCACGCAAAAAGGCGGTCTTGTGCGTTAATTTTGACGCGCGGCGTTTGGCGCGCTCTATAAAATCGAGCGCCCGTCATGCGCTCTCTGCCGCCGTTCTTCACACGCCTTCCTTGCCTTGCCGCCATGCCGCCGCGCCGTCGGGGAGCATTGGGCTACTGCAGCGTCCGCCGGCGCCTTCTCCGTCGAGATACGGTCCGGCAACATGCGCCTCGGCCTCGGCACTTTCAAGGCCGCCCGCGCGTATGACGCGGTGGCGTGGTGCCTCCAGCAGCCTCGTAGGGAGATGAATTTCCTTGAGGTGACGACGCGAGAGTGGGCGGAGGGTCTCGCGCCTCCCCCGCAGCTTGTCACCGACGAGGACCGCTGCCAGAACCAGAGGCGGGAGCACCGTCTCAGCATCGCCGAGACGGACGAGGTGGCCATGGCAGCGTGGTGCGAACGCTTTCCACATGACGTCATCGATGAGCGCGAGTTCTTCGTGCAAAGGAGGACGGAGAGAAGGGTGGAGCATGTCGTCTATCGCGAGGACAGGCGTACGCGGGATTCAACATCGAGCTTGGAGCTGCGTCGACCTAGGACGCCAACAACGACCGGTATCTTGATGCCTTCCTTGAGACGGACTCGATGAAGGATATCACAACCGAGTCAGAGACGAAGTCGGGGGAGGAGGAAGACGGCGAGTAGTTTAGCGTGTTTTCTATGTATCGGTTTTATTTTATTTATGCAAGTTTTATTTTATCTGTGTATCATTGAATTTTATGCGATGTATCATTTGAACTATCTACTATCTATGTTTTAATCAAAATGCATTCTGCGTGCGTTAGTTTTTAGCGCATCTGCTGGAACGTCACGCGCGCTATATATTGCGACAGCCGCTGGAGCCAGCGCGCATCTGCGCGCTAAAAATTGCTATTCGCGCGTTGTAAACCCGCCTTTTGTGCGCGGCGCGTTGCGTGCCTGTTGGAGATGCTTTAGCACGTCTTCAACAAGTGCACAAAAATTTCGCGTCCTAAATTAGTTTTAGCGCGTCATTATAGCAATTTTATTACGTCGGGATCAACATTGGTTTAACAGATGTCCAAAAACACGCGCCAAAAAACACGCAGGAAAAACTGTGAAGCGCACGCCATTTGACGCCTCAAATTTACAGCTTGCAATAGCGTTTTTTAATGCATGCCCAAAACTTTTTTATGCATGCAGTATTTTACAGCCTTTACTGGAGCTGTCTGACGCCAAAAAATGGATTTTTATCACGTGGAACTATTTTTTGGCACTTGTTGAAGATACTCTTAGACTCCTCCCACTTCTTCAAGTACCCTCTAATTCGCTCGTTCCGGAGAATAGCACCTCACACAGGCTCGACGGTCAGAGGACAGACAAGTCCCTTCTTCTCAAACCAATCCTTGAGGAGTTGTCGGTCAAACGTCTAAAACAAATTCAAACATACCCATCATTAGTTCACTTTGGTTTGAAGGAATTTTATAGGATTGAATTCTTATAAAAATATATTCTTTAGAGTCTTTTGGTTCATAGGAATGCATTTCTATTCCTACATAGGATTGGTTCTTCTCCTCCATATTTCTAAGAAAAATAGAAAAATACCTAAACTTAATGGAAAAAAAAATTATGATGTGAACCAAATAACATCTCTTTTTCAGTCCTACTCATAAGATTTGAGATGCACGTCATCTCATTTCCTATTAGTTTTCTATTCCTACGATAATGCTATCCTTCAAAAGAGGCCTTATATTTAAAAACAATTATATATACAGCTAAAACTTTGAACAAGCACTAAGATAATTACCTTCCCGTGGCAATTGTCACCGGGTCAACCATAAGTTGGCCAGACAATGGACAAGTGAGATATTCTGGAATATCACAATCCCTGGTACACTACTCTGCAAGCTTCGTATCCCTTAGGTTATCCATTGCAAGCATGAATAGGGGACTAGGCCTGCCCACGCCCGCTTGCTGACTATCACACAACGCTCTGAAATGATTATGCGCGGCAAACTTTTCTTAGTCCACATGACGCTTGTACGTTGCTGGATAGCAATTACAGTTGCGTGTATGTGGCAAAGGTAGTTACACATGGTAATTATGGTTGATTATACATGACAACTATCTTTGGACCACATGTGACAACTAGTTAATCACATATGGCAACTATTGTTTGACCACACGTCAGAATTGCCTTACATACGATCTTCTCTCATCCGATTATGTACGACAAGAGAGAGGCTTGATTCAATCTGATGTGGCTCACAAACCCATATCAGTCTTATCGTACACAACTTCGGATGAATTTTATCGTAAGTGTAGCAACACCCACACATGGAAAATAGTTAATCACACATGTCAATTATGATTTAGTCACACGCGGCAACAATCGTTAATTAGACATGACAACTATAGTTAATCAAAACAGAATAGTTGCCTTGCTTTACAATTAAAGTTGACATTTTCGGATAACTAAAGTAGCTGCATGAGGGTGCGGACAGATTTGTTTCGTATCACACGTACGGGATGGGAATAAGTAGTAGTTGTTGAACGTGTGGCACGAAGTAGCTGCATCAAAACATGTGGGCATTTTTTTGTGTTCGTCCACATAGAATCGTATGGACTGAGTCCTAATTATGCTACACATGACATGTGATCATATGTTTATTATGTTACAGCGTGTGATGTGATCCGTGAGAAAGGAGAAACAAAAGTGCTGGCCCTTGCCTCGGTTCAAACTATATACTGTATATCTCTTTTCTAATAATAAAGCGTGTAGTGCTTTTAGTCGTACGTCGACGGTAGTTTTGCAAAAAAGACCCTATGTTTTCGGATATTTAGCCCGCGGTCCTCGTAATAAGTTAACACGAAACGAAACGATACATGCGAGAGAAAAAAAAACTAGCCACCTGCACTCCCGATCCCATCTCCAACCTGCCGCCACCTCCAGCCCGCCGCCACGCCCCGCCCACGCCCAGCCACGCCCCGCCCCGCCTCACCACCTACCGCGTCGGCGCGCTATCCTACCTAAGTGCCCCCACACCGTCCGCCTTCCACCGCCGGCCCTGCTCTGCCTCTCCGCGCGCCGCCGCCGCCTACCTCGCTGGCACACCTCCCCCTATTTCGGATCGAGGCGGGTCAACGAGCGTGTGGGACGGCGGGCGCCTCTCCTGCTCGATCCAATCGAGTGAGGTCTGCACGGGGCATCGGCGGACGGGCTGGACATGCAGAACGACGGCGACATCTGGATCCAGGCGAGCGGTGGCGGGACCTTGAAAGGAGTCGGGGTTCTCGGGGGCGGCGACATCGTTGCTGCGGCGTGCTCCTGGAAGAAAACGAGGAAGAATGAGGGGGGGGGGGGGGGGGGACGAAAAAATCAGGAAGAGGGAGAGAAATTAAGGGAGGCACAATACGGCGAGCAAGGCAGAGGCCGAGAACCCAAGCTGCTCCCTTCAGCGCACCCCCTCCATGGCTCGTCATCGCCCAGTGGCCTGATCCAGCTGCAGGCGAGCCCTCCGGACATCATCTCTCCTCCCTCTCAGTGAGCTCGCTGCCACTCTAGCCTACGCTCCATCCATCTCTATTTGTCTGAGCCTGCTACAAAATCCTAGAATTATCTGGTTCCAAAGGCTTCTGCTGAAAAGTAGTGTGATTTCAAATGCTTCTACTGAAAAGTAGTGTCAATTTTCAGTAGAATTAGACTTAGTTATCCATGATCTGTTGGGATGTCGTCTGTCATGGCAAGTTTTTCATGAATCAATTCTTGCTTCTGTTTATTTATTTCTCTTCTTCAGAAGTTTCCTTTCAAAGGCGGCGCTTACCTGGAGAAACGAGAGAATATAAATGATGCAGTACAGCAGAGAAGCACTACTATGCAAACATAAATATTTTTCCCTTCTCTTTGATGATAGTGCCAAACAAATAATGGTGCCGAACAGCACATACATATGTGTGGTTGTTGCCTCTAGACACTCTCGTGCGGCATGATGCTCCTGCTTCCCTGCTTTTTGCCATGGAATTTAAGATGTCTGTCTTTTTTGTTGGGAATCCAAGTAGGTGTTGCAGAACGACGTCAACCTCATTAACCCGCTGGCTGAGCTAGAGAAGCAAGCACAAGAAGAAGTGTCTCGTGCAGTTCATCAAGTCATCATGTACGTGCGCATCTGATCATGTATGGTCCAGAGGAAATATTCCTTTCTCGTTCAATTGATTTGTCTCATGGCCCCTTTTGTCTTTGTGTTCTATGTCTGCAGGATGTCAAGTGCTAGGACCGCTTCAACATGTGAGCACGATCCTTTCCAAGCTTTAGCCGTGTGTTGCTAGCTAAACACAATAACATTAATACCATGCATTTTGTATTATTGACTTGGGAAATTCATTTAAATTACTATTGTGGTTATAATTGTTTGTTATACTTTTAGTAGATTATGTTTATGCATGTTGGACATAAAACTGATGTTCGAGAAAGTATGTAGATTTAGGAACAAGCCCATCCTTGTACTACTGTTGCATTTTGCTGATGTGTTCCTGTTGCATGTGCTAATGTTTGGGCTCTTGTCGCAAAATCTGAATTATTGTTTGAAAAATATATATGGGAGGTTTGTTTTTTTTCAATATTTTGGGAGGTTTGATTTTATTTTATTTGTTGTTATTATTGAAAATGGATCACAATGTCGAATCAACCATTGTTATGCGTTTTTAGTAGGACGGTGTGGGATATTTTGTCTTTGTTTTCGGACAATCAACCTGCAGTCCAGGGTTAAGTGACTAAAAAACGATCCACTTCCAAACTGGGAGATTCATTCCTTATCTCTACCCCAACACCCAGCATAGCCTGTCCTCCTCCGACTTTTGGCACTGCCAGCCCTCCTCTCTGACTTCTGGTCTTTCCCCGACCAACGCTGTATGATGTCCACGACAACTGAGGCCACCCTCGTGCCGTTGCAGTTTCCATCTAGGTTGATTCTCAAGCTCCGTCAGTGCCAACGTTCGTTCAATTGACCCAACAGACCGTAGGTAATTTTTTTTACTTTGGTGTTCCATTTAGTACTAATGTTATCATGACCACAACCACTGGACAAGACTAATCTTATGAGGAAGGCATCAATAGCGATATCATCGAATGGGTTGTGCCGCTTTGTTTTGACCTATATTTTCAGGGCTCCAGCATGCTAAGACTAGAACTCTAGAAGGTATGCAACTGGTTATCCTACCTCCTTTCTTTCAAAGAAATTGGTTATCCTGCCTCATCCATGACAATGCCCATTTTCTTGGTTTGTAGTAAAATATATATACTCTTTGCTGTGTTCATTTCTTAGTGTCAGTTAACTTCTCAACTGTCTTCCCATGTGAAGTTTAATGTTCTGAATATATATTTAATTTTTGGATCTGATGAATTGTCCAAGTGACTAATTTTTTAGTAGTTTGTGGCAATGCTAATAAATGATTTCTATTTTTAAGTTATGTAAATTACACCAGAAATTCTGAGACCTTGTGATTGCAGTGAATACTAAAAAGAATATGTGAGGTACAGTAAGTATGCTATGGAGCCAAAACACAACCCTGTATCTGTTACTTAGAAGATTTTCTTGTGACATGTGTTACATTCTGTTTTCTTGACTTAATTATTTCTTCTTGAGGTGCACTTGTGTAGCCATAAATTGAATAATTGCCACTTCATTCCACGGCTGTCATGGATACAAGTCAAGGACTTCTACATATCATTATATATTTTCTTAACTTGCTTTTATGCTGGCTTGTCGATTGTTGGAGAGGATCAGAGTGTCTATGATGAAGAATAATTATTTGAATTTGGAAGGATCCAAAAACTAATGTGAACTATAAGGTTGTATTTAGATATGTAACTTGACCATCCACATAATGTCATCTTCATCTACATCAAGAAGGATTCAGCCGGGATATTCTTTTTTCCCATTGCAGGCAGAGGAAGTGGCTTGCTGCAAGAGTAAGATTAGGATTGCATAGCACAATTAGAGTAGCTCAGTTTATTTGTTTTGGTCTGGATCAGTAAACTGTGAATTCATATTTGTTTCTTGGTGCAGGAGCTTCAAGGCAACAGTGGTGCTTTTTCGGCATTCTTTCTGATGACATCCAGTTAATGTTCCGACCTACAGCCGAGCTATGACACTCATTCCCTGCTGCAGTGGTGCTTCATACTCTTTATAACATTTCTATGCATCGACGTAAAGATTCTCGGCACTTTCCATGCTTATTTTGGTGGATGATTTGCCAGGAGAGAAGCAGTAAGATTTTCAATGGCAAGGCGAGTGACTTCATCAGAACCTGCAACCTTACAATCGACGAGTTGCACACTTGGCTGTTATCATTTTATAAGATAGGTAATTCAAAAAGAGAAGATCCTTGGGAGTGTTCTGTTCTTATAATTATTGCAGCATTTTTTTCTTTGGTGTTTAAAAATTTCCTGTCCATATCACATGTCAATGTCTAGCTCATCTGTTCATTAAAATAGTTGAATCTGATCTGTTTGTTGTGTAACCAGATCAACATTTAGTTATTATCCAAATATTCCTTCCCTCTCCAACCCTAGCAGCAGTGGAAGCCTCACACACTCCATCCGCCTACCGCTGCTCAGTGCACGGGCACATGCGGATGTGCTCTGCCATGGCCATCATGTTGCCCATCTTTGTGCCTTGGGTTCGGCGACAGTGATGACGACAGTGAGGAAGGCCCGTATGGGACTGATCAGGATGAGAGAGCGGAAGAGATGGGAGAAAAACGTTCGAAGAGAAGCACATGGGATCCCCAAAAATAAGTTTCACTTCATTCCTTTGGCGTTAATAAGGTGTAGTATTTGAGTGCACTCCAAACACTAATGTGAACTAAAAGGTTGTATTTAGATATGTAACTTGACCATCCACACAATGTCATCTTCATCTCCATCAAGAAGGATTCAGCCGAGATATTCTTTTTTCCGGTTGCAGTGCATGGGGGCAACTACTTTTTCATCAGATGAAGGATGTTAAGATGGTTTCTTCAAATCCACACTTCATACTCTGAAAAGAGATAATCAGAATTGAATATAAGAAATGTTGCGTAATGACACACACAAAGCAGATTTTGCTATTTTTTGGCCCGTTGCAACCCACGGGCATTTGTACTACTTATATGTCAATGCATCGCAGTGCGCAGCACCTCCCACGCACGCTTGACTACCTAGCCAGAAGAAGCGATCATGGCAGCCATGGAAGCTGGGGAAGTCGTCAAGGCGACAGCTCTGGCAATCACATCACCAGCCGACGACATGAAGAGCGACGGCACCCAAGACCAAGAGCTACAGTCGTCGCTGGCCAACGTCTCCCTGGAGGACGAGGATGTGGACGAGGAGGAGCTCTTGATCCGCATTCCGCAGCTTGCAGTACGACCTGTCGATGCGGCTCATCGTGGCGCACCAGATCCAGACGCTCAAGCTGGACCTGAAGAAGGAGATCGACATCTACAGGTTCCTCCTCCGCGATCACGACGGCGAGTGCGACAGGCTGCGGCGCAGGCTGGCGGCCTGTCGGACGTCGACTAGAGATAGAGAGTCGGACGATGCCAATAAGGCCGGCCCTGGGGGGGGGGGGGGGGGGGAGGGGCGGCCGACCCGGGCCCCCGAAATCATGGGGGCCCCGCCCAGGTATGCAGTATGCTTGCACTTCTACCATCGGCAACCGCTCGCTCGAGGCGCCATGAAAGCTCACAAGCTGTTCGATCTGTCTCCAGGAAGACGAAGGCTGAAACGTTATGCTTCTTTAGCGGATGGGCCTTGGGCCTTTTTCCTTTAGCTGCGTATCTTATGGTAATCTGTTGAGTTAGCTCTGGAAAAATTGCCCTAAACAAAGGTCTAAAAAAATCGTGGTGGGCCACACCAGGCTAGCAACCCCCTTTCCTTTTAGGTAGAAAATGGCTGTGGATCAGACGGGTCAGCTCCAATTCAAAAATGACGGTGGGACACAAAGTGAACTCCAATTCAAAATACCGGTTGAGCAGAATTAGCAATCTCCCTTTTTTTAGTTGGAGCAGATGCCTTTTTCTGGAAGATGGAATCAGCGATCAATTGATCCTAAAAATATTTATACCAATTCATATAATTTTAATAGTTGATTTCATGTTAAAAATTGATGGACGATTATTCTAACAACTTTATTAAGTCAGGTAACATGTTATATCTAACAACCTTGGCCTTAATATGTTCGTATAGGCCCACTATAATTTTTATTATCTGGTATATATTTAAATTCTCTCATGAAAAAATATTAAGCATAAAGTATGTCTCTTATTCTCTTTTCATGGATAACAACAGTATTAATCACTTTGCATCGAAGAAAGTTAGATTTTTTTTCAGAGAATATTTATAAACTAATTAACATGGTTATCATTTCTATGCATTTAATTGTTTATTCATAACATTTTGTATAGATATATATTAATTATCTTAATGATTATATTAAAGGGCCCGTGTTCAAGTGTTGCCCCGGGCCCCCAAAATCTCAGGACCGGGCCTGGATGCCAAGGAGGAGGATGTTAAGGAGGAGGAGGAGGAGACCGCCGCACCGAGGGAGTTTAGAGACATGTACACCAAAGCCAGCGATGTGGACCGTCGCTTGGAGGAGTTCCACAAGATCGTGCGGGTGCACTATGACCCTGACATGGACAACCAGACGCGCAGGGCCACCATCACGTGGCTGTGGCGCCGCCTGGAGAGGGAGCTCGACGACAGAACCGATACCATCGTGTCTGGGGCATTCAAGTACACGTTTGCACCACTCAAGCCGAGGCACCAATCGCTAGCCTAGAGTCAACAAATTGACGTATAATAGGATAGCAAACACATAATCTATGCTTATGGGATTGTGAAATTAGTAGCAAGTCACAAGCAGAATTTGTAATGATTTTTTTTATCTTTTCCAACAAGGGAAAAAGTAGCAGCACTGTGATTGTAATTCAACAAGCACACATATCAGCACTACTCTTCTTTCATCACTTCATTCCACTCCTCTAAGTATCCTTGGATGCGGTCGTTCCGGATGATGGTGCTTGACACGATCTCGTTGGTCAGGGAACAAGTGTGTCCCTTCTTCTCAAACCAGCCCTTTATGAAGTCTCGCTCGAATGTCTAAAAACAGAATAATTTGTATCGCACCGTTAGTTTCACTGCTCAGAAGAAACTGCATGCAAACACAAGTTCAATCACAATTTGATTGAATGTGACTGTTAAACATGAATACATGATGTTCTGGACTTGCACTAAACGGAACATTCACCCAAATTCTTGTAATTTCTTAACCAAAGGCAATAAACGTTTTCCCGAAATAGAACATGATATTTTCCACATGCATTTTTCTTAATTTGAACTTTGAAACGTCTTTTTATACCGACAACTTGCTGGCAGAAGTGCTGATGATAACTAGTCTTTCGTGAAACAGATTTAGAACCTACAGATTACTCAATTGCATCAAAAGTGCAAAACATGCTATCATACCAAATAGAAGAATCAATTAGCACAAGCCTGGACACCTGAATCTTGAACAATTTTGAATAATCACAACAAGATCCTTGTGTGCCTCTAAATTTGATAACGCACCGCAAGAAGAACTCGACTAATTATCAGGAAATACCTGATCGTTAAACTGTCCCCGACATTTGCCCGAGATTCTATTTCTACTACTAAATCATCTCCAAATACCCCAAGATTTTAACTTTTGGAACTTTGGAATGTCTTTTTGTACTGACAAGTGCCAACTATGGCGACTCGAACTGCTACAATGGTTCCACGACTTTTCTATTCGAGTAATACTGGTCTTTCACGAAACAAGGTTGGAACCTACAATTTTTTCACTTGCAGCAAGAGTGCAAAACATGCCATCATACCCAATACAGTAGTAGAAGAATCAATTAGCACAAGCCTGGACACCTAAATCTTGAACAGTTTCCAATAATCACAACAAGATCCTTGCCTGCCTCTAAATTTGATAACGCGCCACAAGAAGAACTCGAGTAACTACCAAAAAATGCCTAATCGTCAAACTGTCCCCAACATTTGCCAGATCCCACATTCTAAATCATCCCCAACCCCTAGATTTTAACGGACTTAGAAACCACAATTCCACATTCCAAGCAAGCAAGAAGAGCAGATTCTAAATTCTTAGGTTATCACAATTAGTCGACTACTCCACTCATATGTGAAGTTTCGTGAAGAAGTGACACATGTGGTATTCTTAGCAAACAAAAGAAAAATGACCTCCAAATTACTTCAAACATAGTCTTCTTATAGTATTATTTTGTTTTGTTTTCTACCTAGAGTACCGTGGATGTCATTTCATGAAACTTCACATGTGACTAGAACACTCAAACATTTACGTTACGAAAAATTTCAGAACTATTTGATTTCCTAGCATTTTTTTCTCTTTACTATCTGTAATAGGTGCTCATGGAACCATGTTCCACAAATCCATGTCCGGAAGGAAAACAAGAATAATAAGGAATGATTCAACATATATGGCCCATGGGCCTCACATGGAGAAATTTAAATCTAAAAATGGGTCTATATGAACCCAATAACCGAACTTTGTGAAAAATCATACTTTTAGCCCAAGAAAGAATGTAAACACGTTGGTGCATATAGAAGACGAGTAGAAACATAAGCATACATTTTTTTGGTAAGCGTATATGTGCGTACAATAACTCATACGATGTTTTAAGCCAAGTTACGTAACCTTTTATTTTATATGGACTTGTATTGTATTTCCTCCGTTCCTAAATATTTGTCTTTTTAGATATTTCATTATAGACTACATACGGATGTATATAGACATAATTTAGAGTAGATTCATTCATTTTGCTTCACATGTAGTCCGTAGTTGAATCTTTACAAAGACAAATATTTAGAAACGGAAGTAGCAGTAATTGTACAAGAACTCTAGTTTGTGGTTTAACACAGCTATCGCTTGGTTACTCAGGTCGTAGATCGCCGGGGAAAGTCCGGGGACTAGTGCACTGCATTGCTTACCTCGCTACACGCAGAGATCAAAGATGTTTCTTTGTTGGTTGCCATTAATAGACCTCTAGGCGCAACAAACTCCATTCTCCCTCCCCCTTGACCAGCAGTTGACTCCTATGTGAATCGGCGTGGCCCAATAGGAGGCCCATTGATTCCATCAATGTATGCGGTGGGCCGGTGGAGCCATGTTCAGAAACTTCAATCTTTTTTCTCAAAAAAGTAAAAAAATAAATCACTCTCGTCTCATCTCACCTGCCTCTGCCTAGTACGTGACCAATGGGTCTTGACCCCATCCTGGCTGGTTAAGGGCTAGTACAGCTACATGAGTGAGGTCCCTCTCTCTTCCTTCCTACAAGTCAGGGAGCGAGGGAGACGCGTGCAGTTGCAGAGAGGTCCTGCTTGGAACACAATGGTGAGCCTAAGTCTGTTACATTCACACACGTATATACAGTAATTACGTATTACCCCTTTCCGGTTTATAAAGCTTGCGCGCATCCTTAGGTTGACAAATAGACCATCGTAATACAAGTTATATATCACAAAAATATGTCATTAGAAACTTCAAACCGTCTACTTTCTAATGGTATAATTTTTAGACTATTCAACTCATCTTATCTTGATCAAATTGTAAATCTAGGGATACGTGTAAACCTTATAATCTGAAAAGGAAAAGGAGGTAGTACGACGCTTGACCAGGGGCCGGTGTGGGCGTACCGTCGACGATGGACCCTCGGGGACCGTTTGTTCGTACTGTGCGCTAACTAAGCAGGCATCAAGCATTCAAGGCGTCTTCCGGTTGGTTCCGGCAGGCTGACTTACTGAACGGAGACCATTGCCCGCACCGGCCGCGTGGTTGCACTCTGTGTATACTGCACATCAGCACATGATAAACACAACGCGGTCCGTAGTTTGACCAGGTAAGGAAGGGGTTCGTAAGTTTATGTGTAACTTACCTTTGATCCGAGTCTCGCTGAACGCTCTGTCCATGAAACAGATCATTTTGGTGAACAAAACATGTCCTTAACGCGTAAAACCTTACCAGCCTTGGACATATGAAAGACAAAACATGTCCTTAGCCGGATGGTACTGGTTTTCATACAGATGTTGCACGGCTGTCGCCAACTCGTGTCGCCAGATGTTTGGCCAAGTCCTATAACAAGTGAAACCTTCAACCTTCTATTACAGACAGGGGGCCGTCAGGTAGATAAGGCCTCTCCCAATGCTCCACCTTGTATAGGTGTTAAGACTGTCACATAGGCAAAAAATCTGATGTGGCATGGTATTTAAGAGGAGAGAGATGAGTGTGGTGACCCCATAAAAAAACGGTGTCAAGCACGTGAACCTAGGCAAAATACTTAAATGAAAGGAAGGACACCAATGCATGAAGAACTTTAGTACCTAAATCATTAAATAGAGTGTGCTTAGCTATAACAAGTTAAACACCTATGCATTGGAGGCTTTTCTTGCTAAACTTTTAAATGTGCTTAGCACCTTATCTTAGCGTCAATGCATTGAAAGTAGCCTAAATGGTAGATGGCTTAGGTGCAGATATAGTAAATCTAGGATGCTAAGTTATAGGCAGGGGCCAGGATCTGGCAACGTTTAGGCATCCAAATCATAGCCAATGAAACATTACTATTCTGGGATGCTACGGTATCACCTGGCCTTGATGACTCCGTCTGCCCTTTCATCCTAATGGCAGTATTGATCGGTTAAGGAAGGGGTTCATAAGTTTACGTATAATTTACCTTTGTTCAAGTCGAACGCTCTGTCTATGAAACGGATAATTTTTGTGGACAAAACATGTCCTTAACGCGTAAAACCTTACCAAACCTTGACATATGAAAAACGAAACATGTCCTTAGCCGGATGGTACCGACTTTCATACATGTGTTGCACAGTTGTGGCCAACTCGTGTCGTGAGATGTTTGGTCAAGTCCTATAACGAGTGAAACCTGCAAACTTCTATTATAGGTAGGGGGCCGTCAGGTAGATAAATGGTTTAGGTGCAGATAGTAAATGGGTGGTAAGTTTCTTCGTTTTAGTAGTCAGTTAAGCTGAAGATCTGATACCTTTTCTTTCCTTGGTCTGCATAGATAGTTTACGCAGGCTACATCTGTTCATAGATTGTTCGACTGCAAAAGAAAGCATGCTAAAGCTTGTAGATTCGAAGATCGTATTTCTAAAGCTTTGTCTAACACGCATGCGAGCCGGAACTTTAAGATATCGATTTGATCTTTCATGTTCTGGATTTGACCATGAAAATAAATGCCTCAACTAAAAGTTTACAACGCTATTCTCTTGATAGATATAATAAGTACCATTATTGGTAAGGTTTTGGGTTATTGATAGCGAGAGTTAATAATATTTGACAAGCATGTGCCAAGTCTTAGAGTGATTGTGTACTAAGTTGAGAGCCAACATCTGGTCAGATGACTAGAAAGGTGTGTGTGCCTCATAGCAAACTTGAGACTAAACACCAAGTTCTACGTCACATGTATTTCATTAAGGTGGATTATTCCCTCATTGGGAGGTGACATTTGTGTTGAGAGGGAGGCACATGTGAGGACATCATCTATAATATACTCCACGACGGCAACATTCAGTAAGAGTAGTGTGAGTTATATGTGGAAAAGAGTTTAGAACTCTTAAAACTTCCAAACATGCATTCTGCATTTTTTTAGAACATAGGGTACCAGGGAGCCCGAGAGCCAAATTATTACACCGGTTCAATGGATGCTATGAGAATACCAATGGCACCCTTAATGTATGTTCAATTGTTTAGAGTCTCCATGATTAATAAAATTGTCGTATAAGTGTTAAGGAATGTGTTTTTTTTATTATTTGATGGTTTGTTTGATCTATATGATTTTATTTAGATGAAAGTAAGCTGTTGGTCCTTTAAGTTTTCCAAAAGTATAGATTTGGTCCCTCATGATTTTTTGGTATTCATTTGGTCATTTAAGTCTCAAAACCAAATAAGTTAGGTCCAAAACAAGATTTTGAACACGTTGACCAGGGTTTGACCATCTTTGACCTAGTTTGACCAACTTGATCAGGTTTGACCAATGAACAGTAAATTCAAAAAAATAGAAAATAAATTAAAAAAACTGAAATTTTGTGACACCCAACATTCTTGGGTGCGTGTAAAATTTTGTGGTGAAATTATATCGGTGGGGCTCTAGAAAAAAAATTGGCTTTTTTTGTGAGCCAAAATTTGTTTGTTTTTTTGCCACGAGCTCCTTGAATGTCGAAACACCACAAAAAAATTCACGCACCTAGTGCACCCAAACATCTTGGTTACCACAAAATTTCAGATTTTTCTGAATGTTTTTGCTGTTTTTTTAATTTACTGTTCATCGGTCAAACCTGGTCAATGTGGGCAAATCCGGTCAACTTGCTTAAAATCTGGTTTTGGATCAAACTTATCCGGTTTCGAGACTTGAAGGAGCAAATGTATATCAAAAACTCTTAAGGTGCCAAGTCTATACTTTCTGAAAACTTGAGGGACCAAAAACATATTTTTCTCTTTTATATTTAATAATACTTTTATTATTATTATGTCTTTTGCACTATCACAAAGGAAAAAAAACTTAACTGAAACCATTTAAACTCCCACTTGGAGTGACTTGCCATTTCAATCCCACGTGATTCAAAATATCATGACATTGCGTTCCTATGTTTCTTGAAAACATGTGAACCATATCTCGGACGCAAAATTCGAAAACCGCAGAGAAAACGTGTGATTCATATGTTATCATGTTTCTTTTTGCGTTCTTGGCATTAATTTTGTAGGAATGTCAAAGAGAGGCAAGACATGCTCAAGACAAAAAGAAACAAGATCGCATCGTCATTCGTGTCTCTCATCACTCTGATCAAGAACAATGCTCGCTCGTGGGCCTATGCCAGAGCCAAAGGGCTAAACGATTTAGGCTGTGTTTGGCAACCCTCTACTTCTTTGCTACGGAGCGAAGCGCGCGGAGCAGCCTGTTACCCGCTCGCTGAAATATAACTGCATGCCGCTCCGCTCCTTAGCGGAGTTACAAAGCGGAGGGATTCCGAACGGACTCTTAATCAACTGTACTTCTAGGGCTGGCCATCCCCTTCTCTCCTGCTCGCTTGGGATTCATGGCCGCTCTATTTTGCTTACGCGATCGTGATACCACTCTGTACTTTCTATTTCTATCAATGAAAAGATGCGCTCTCAAGCGTATTCGCAAAAGAAAAAAAAAGCATAGTTGATAATTATAAAGCGAGTGAGAAATTCGAAGTCAGAACAAGTTTTTCTTTTACTGGGATCATGTTACATGAAAAATACAGTACAACTTGAGGAGCATAAATGTGCAACCACCTAGCTGTGCTTAATTGAATGCGTTCCTGCACGATTTTTCCATTTAGACTAGTCAAGATCGTCGATATAAAATATAAAGATTTTTTTTCATTGAGTACTCAGTCACGCACTAGAAAACAAATTCGTTTCCTGATCGTTTCCAGACCTCCCACACTCCCCCGTCCCCGTCGGCTCATCGAAGGCAACGGCGACGGCAACCTCGGCTCGCCGGCAGCCAACGCCGTCCACTTCCATACCCTGCCGCCACCGTCACTCGCTTCCGCTGCTCCTGCCGATCGTCGATCGCCATGCTTCTGCGGCGGCTGGCCGCGGTAATCTTGCTCCTCCTGTTCTCTCGGGATGTCGCCGGCGATCAGGAGTTCGTGTATCCCGGCTTCGCCGCCGGCAGCGTGGCGACCGCCGGCACGGCCGTGGTCACCCCCTCCCGCATCCTCCAGCTCACCAACGACACCAAGGAGACGCTCGGCCATGGCTTCCACCCGACGCCCCTCCGCTTCCGGGACGCCTCCACCGGCTCACCCGTCTCCTTCTCCACCACCTTCGTCATCGCCATCGCGCCGAGGTACCCGGATGTGCGTGGCCATGGCATCGCCTTCGCGCTCGCGCCGTCTGTCAACGTCCCGGGCGTCGCCGGCAAGTACCTCGGGCTGTTCAACACGTCAGACAGTCTGGGCAGCGGCACGAGCCAGATCGTGGCCGTCGAACTCGACACGGTCATGGACTTGGAGTTCCAGGACGTCGACGAGAATCACGTCGGCGTCGACGTCAACAGCCTCCACTCCGTCAACTCGAACACGGCCGGGTACTGGCACGACGACGCCTCCGGCGAGAGGAGATTCGACAACATCAGCCTGACCGGTGGCAGCGACGCGCCTGTGCAGGTGTGGATCGAGTACGACGGCGACAGCGCGCGCCTTGAGGTGACGGTGTCTTTGGCGGGAGAGCCCAGGCCGACCCTCCCGCTCTTGTCGTGCTACGTCAACCTCTCGTCTGCCGTGGCCGAGGACACCTACGTCGGCTTCTCGGCGACAAACGGCGCCGCCATGAGCTCGCATTACGTCCTTGGCTGGAGCTTTCGTCTCGGCGGAGGCCGCGCGCCGGACCTCGACCTCTCCAAGCTCCCGAGGCCCCCGTCGCCGCCGGGATCATCCAAGAGGAGGATGTCGCTTCTGCTCCTACTGATACTGCTCCTCCTGTCCGTCCTGGTCCTGCTCCTGGTGTCGGCGGCCATCGCGACGTTCGTCGTGCGGCGGCAACGGTGGCACCGACAACGCCAGGAGTTCTCCGAGGAGGAGGAAGGCTGGGAGATGATAGACTACAGCCCTCACAGGATCAGCTACAAGGACCTGCACGACGCCACCAATGGCTTCCGCGACGTCATCGGCGTGGGCGGCTTCGGCCGCGTGTACCACGGCGTGCTCCCGAGGTCCGGCGTCGAGGTCGCCGTCAAGAAGGTGTCCCACGGGTCGCAGCAGGGGCTGCAGGAGTTCCTGTCGGAGATCACGAGCATGAGCCGGCTGCGCCACCGCAACCTGGTGCAGCTCCTCGGCTACTGCCGGCGGCGCGGGGAGCTGCTGCTCGTCTACGACTACATGCCCAACGGCAGCCTGGACCAGCACCTGTTCGACCGCGCCGCGCCGGGGCTGAGCTGGGAGCAGCGCGCCAAGATCGTCCGGGGGGTCGCCGCCGGGCTGCTGTACCTGCACGAGGGGTGGGAGCAGGTGGTGGTGCACCGCGACATCAAGTCCGGCAACGTGCTGCTCGACGGCGACATGAACGGCAAGCTCAGCGACTTCGGCTTCGCGCGGCTCTACGACCACGGCGGCAACCCGCACGCGACGCACGTGGTGGGCACGCTCGGGTACATCGCGCCGGAGATGAGCAAGACCGGCATGGCCACCACGAGCTCCGACGTCTTCGCCTTCGGGGCCTTCCTGCTGGAGGTGGCGTGCGGCCGGAGGCCCGTGGTGTTCACCGTGGACCCTGACGGCGACTCGCCGTCACCGGCGGGGCTCGTCGAGCTCGTCCTCCAGCGCTGGAAGGCCGGGAAGATCACGGAGGCTCGGGACCCAAGGATCGGCGAGTGCGACGAGGACGACCTGGAGCTGGTCCTCAAGCTGGGGCTGCTCTGCTCGCACCCCGACCCAGAGCGCCGGCCGGGCATGAGGCAGGTGGTGCAGATGCTGGAAGGCGCAGTGCCGGCGCCGGAGATGTCGCCGGAGGACATAGGCAAGAGCATGAAGACGTTCGAGTACAATGAGGCGTTCGATGAGTTCGTCGGAATGTCGTTCCCATTGACGTCCGAGATCACCACCGCCACGACGCTGCCATCCTCGTCGCGCTGCTCCGACACTCCGCCGACAACAAGCGGCAGCCGTCCTCATAGTGGTTTCCCGTGAAGCTAGATTAACAAAAATATATTGCGACTAATTCAACTTCTGTTTGTGCACAAACATCTCAACAGAGAGGAGCATTTCTATCAGAACCAGACAAGGGGGTTCCTTAAAAAAAAAATACAAAGTGAGCTAATTTTGTGTTCTTCATAAATACTCCTTTTGTATACTTAATTTGTTATTTTTGCACATGACTCAAGAATGCATGTTTTTGCACCAAAAATTGTAAGAAACTGAAGTATTGCAATATGTACACGTGTGAATTTTTTTCATGTAAATGTAGAGTTGCTTATTTTGAGCCAACAGCACATCTCCCGTGCGCAGCTCCAAGTTATCATCCATGCTAGTTGCATGAATTATTGAGCTTCAAGAATTTCTTGAGCAATGGTGGCCTAGAAAAGAAAGTAATTCCGAGATAATGGCACCGTAGCTGCTGGCTGGCAAGTCAGGACCTCTCCATCAGCAGTAACCGTGTAGGTCTCGGGGTCGACCTCGATTTTCGGAAGTGCGTCGTTGAGCTTCATGTCCAGCTTTGTTAAACTACGGACACCGCCAACAGCTTCCACCCTCTTTGCTAATTTGTATTCTGATGCAACACCAGCTTCTTTGGCAGCCTGTGATCATTTCAGAGATTAAGCAGCAGTCATTGCCATTCCACAAGAAATCATTAGATGGACATATTTATTTCACCAAAGATATCACTATAAATATACTGTATATATTAAGCTTGCAAAATTTTCTTTCATGATATTGTACTTTGTAGGTTTTAAAGTGAGGTACAAAGTTAATAAAAAAAATCTTGATTGTAGATTGTAGTTGGTATCTAACATTACTAATCAAGCATCCTAAATTCGTTAGAAGAGTTCAGTTAGGCTAACCTTGCTCACAAATGCAATCGAGTGAGAACTCCCGGCCTTTCCATATGCACCAAACATAGGTCGCATCATAACCTGCATCAAGAATGCACCATTCTGCTGTAAGTTTTTCAGCTACAAGAAGATTGTGTAGGAGATATCGGCAAAAGAGTAAAATGCTGATTCTTTTTTGAGAAAAATGCTGATTGATCCGCACTTTCCAGTTTCTGCATCTAAGATAGATTTTTTTTGTAGTTTACCACATATACCATCATAATTAAACAATGACAGACCAGATGTCGTCGCGACCATCCCCATGGTCAAGAGGAAGCACGAGTGACCTGACAGGAGTTGTGTCCGTGAAGCTTGCTGATCTAGGTCCCTGGGTTGTTTGCACCATTCAGGTTGTGAATCCTATGAGTCCAACTTGTAATAGCTCACAGGGGCAAGGTAAAGTGTGTTCCTTAGTATGTGGAGTGTGTTTCTTGATAGACCACCAAGTTTCGTAAACTCTTTACCTTCTACTGATGAAAAGACATACAGATCTTTTGCGCATCCTTGACAAACAAGTGGGTGACTACAGCAGAAGAGCTAGATTGAAATAGGGACCACATTTTATCAATTTTAACTGCACATGGAGCAAGGTTTTTCTTGTACTAACATTAGTGATGCTCTGGCCAAACTTGGCTGCCAGTGTCAACTGGTCATAACTAACAAGAAAAACTAAATGGAAACACAATGACAGGTTTAAAGAAAGACTTTCTTATTCAAAGGATCTCAGAGAAAGGATTGCATACAGGTTCAGGTGTTGGAATGCTAGCATTCGGATCACCCATATTGGCCCACGCAATTGCACCACCTTTTATAATCAATTCTGGTTTTGCACCAAAGAAAGCAGGTTTCCAAAGAACTAAATCAGCTAACTTTCCCGCCTGCCAAAAGCACGTAGGGATAAATATTAAAATGGAAACACAGTTCAAAAGTAAGAATCAGCTAGCCCTTGAATTGACATATTCAGAAGAAAAAATCCTTGGCCAGAATGTCTGGGTGTGATACCAAACAACAATATTCTGAGTTGGCTTAATACACAACATTTTTCAGGAACTACAGTGAAATTACATATGTTGCTAGAGTTGCTATTACATTATATTATCCTGCACTTATATCAAGCATATTAAACAAAGCACATATCCTTTTTCCCTTTAGATGCCTAATTTCACGGTGTGTGGACGGCATTGCCTACTTATGTTGTCTACTGAATATGAAGCATTAATGGAAGAAAATCTGAAAGTGGTCAAGAGGTACATACCTCCACAGAACCAACAAAATCTGAGAAGCCGCTTACTATAGCAGGATTTATGGTATATTTTGCGATGTATCTTCTTATACGGAAGTTGTCATTATACTTGGCAGGATCAGACTCACCAGGCCCAGGTAACCAACCTCTTTGGACTTTCATCTTGTTTGCAGTTTGCCATGTTCGGATAATCACCTGAAAAGTAATTATTTCAACAAATGCATATAAATAATCAAGTTTGAAATTGGCTGCTGGTTACTAAGACGTCAAACTAGACGTATAAGTATATCGGTTCAAGTCTCTCAAATAACTCTTTTTTCCATCACGGCTTATCTGAAAAGGCAAAGCCGTATTTCACTAAAACAATTAATTTATGATACTTATAAGCTTATAGACAAGACAAGCACCAGTCAGTGAACAAGCTCGAACAATCTTCAGTGCAGTGCAAGATGCATACAATAGTTGCTTTCAAATGACTTGATTTGTTTGGTTTGCATTGACACTAGATCTGAAAATAAACTGGTATTTTCCCCTGAAGGTTTTTCATGTCATTTCCCGTGAAGTTTATGATAATACAGAAATTACCACATTGCCTAGTCACATTCTGATTACTTGCAACCTGAAAGTAGTATTTGAATCTGCACTCAGTTATTATGAATAGCAAAAAATCAGTAACTAGCATCAAACCTAAGATGCATTAAAGCAGTGCACTTCCATGTGACACCAGAAATGCATCAACTGTTACATGGTTCTGCCAGTGCAGATACAAGCAAGGCAACAATCATTCTGCCTTGCCCTGCTTAAGGTTAACCCTGAGATATTCCCAACAATATTGCCACCCATGAAACTGTCCAATCATTTAGTTAAGCACCGCAAGTAGTCTGCACTTCCAAAAACACTGGCTCCATCAAATTGTTCTTTTCCTTATAACTGCTGAGTTGACACAGGCAAAACCTTCGTGTGATAGAAGTTGAGACCGGGCCATCTATTAGTGTCACAAGATGATGTACCGTGGATTAGATTAATTGGATTCATGTAACTCTGAGATTGGAAAAAATATTGATGTTTGCCCATCCGCCCATCCGTGCCTGTCAGTGTCATCCACTGGACTGATGTTTCTTATAAATCGACACCATTGATTTTCATCTTCAAGATTAAAAAAGCCTTTGGTAAATGGGCCATCTAATTCGTCCCATGTTCATCATGAACTAAACATACACCATAGGCCCACTTTATTCATTTGACAGATTACCAAGTGTATGAATGTTGATTGATGGTAAAGACAATCAATTCAACAAACATCACATCATGAGCCAATCACATACCGGTGCAGCTCTGGTTTCTACTTCACTGTTTAACTAATTTATGGTTTGTATGCGCATTAATGGAGGATGCAAGTCACGACTTTGTAATCATGTTATGAAGATCAACAGAACTAACCAATCTTGCCACCAACCAAAGTAACATGAGATGTGAAAATTGTTCACAATGAAAAAAAAGGATAGGGTTATATAACACACCTCTCCAATGCGACCCATAGCCTGTGAATCAGATGATATGATACTGATTGCCCCCATGTCATGCAAGATGTCCTCAGCCGCAATTGTTTCTGCTCGAATTCTTGACTCAGCAAATGCTACATCTTCTGGGATGTTTTTATCAAGGTGGTGGCAAACCATCTACAGGAGAACCACAACATATAACGACCAAATTCTCAAATAATATTCATAGCATCGGCATGAGATAATTGTTTACCAGCATATCAAGGTGCTCATCAACAGTGTTAGAAGTAAAAGGCCGGGTTGGGTTTGTTGAAGAAGGCAACACATTTTTCACCCCACATACTTTAATGATGTCTGGGGCATGACCACCACCTGCACCTTCGCTGTTTACAAGACAGTAAGAACACAAGCACCATTAAAAATTGCCTGATATATTTTTGTCACACCCAACAGATTTGAATTCCACAACATGACCAAAGAATGTTTCGGAAGGGGGCCTGAGTTATAGTCCTTAAAGTGCCGGCTCATTTTCCATATTCATTTTCGACTAGAAGAACTTGCCGGCATTTTCAGTTACCAGATTTTTCAACGGTTGACAGGGTAGTTTCTACGGCATCACAGAAATCAGAGCTTTTCTCTGCATACAGGTGATGTAGAAAAAATGTAATACCTAAATACAGCACGCTCCATACCTGTGATATGTGTGTATGGACCTATCTTTAAAAGCTGCAATTGTATGCTCCACACAACCTGCTTCATTTAAGGTATCCGTGTGGATATTAACCTGCAGAATTTTGATGAGCATCACCAGAATAAAAATATGCAGGTGTACCAGCATGATAGGATGATAATACAAGACATCTTACTTGGATATCAAAAGCTTCTGCAACAGATAAGCAGTTATCTATCGCAGCTGGGGTGCTTCCCCAATCTTCATGCAGCTTCAAACCCATTGCTCCTGCCTTAATGATCTCAGATAATCCTTCGGGTTTTGCAGTATTTCCCTGCACAGTATATCGACAGGTATAAATGTTCAGATTTTGAGTGACGATAGAATCACTTTGCTGTATTCACTACCCAGACTTAGGCCTACATTTGGATACATTCTAATTAATAAATTCGAGTTCCCATGATCTATATAGGAACCAGTCAACTAAGATATTAGTGCCAGCAGTCCATCATATCCAATGCCATATGTTGGTTTTCTTGCCTTTCTGGTTGCAAGACACTTGGATAACAGTCTCCAGTGTTTTCTCCACATACCATAAAAATAACATGTGGAAATGCTAACTATGAAGCACTGAAATGGTAGAGATTGAAATCTTGATATATGTTTTGTTAGTTGTATTCCACCCTAGAAACCGTCTATTTATTTCACAACTAACATATTGGTGTAAAGCTACACTGATTTAGCCTTTGTATTAAACCATTAAATAATGTTCAGAACATATATACCTTTCCTGTAAATCCCACGTTGATTGGAAATTCGTCAGTGGACTGCAACATTAGTTTCATCTGAGACGGTGCAGGGGTACAAGTTGTGGCACAAGTTCCATGTGCTGGTCCTGTTCCACCACCCACCAATGTTGTTATGCCTACAAATAAATGCGGAGATGATTTAATGACCTTGTCATTTATAAATGGTTGACCCTTATCACATGGTATACAAGACAAATTATCCATCTCGTCAGATGAAAGCTCAAATTTTAAACAGGAAGCTAATCTTCCAAACATGCAATTGAATATTGATTTTTTATTTGTGTAATTAATTCTATTCAACCATCAGGTATACGTATCGAAAACATGACTTCTGCCAGAATGTTTTGTTGGTGTCAGTACCCATATTTTTAGGAAGTGCTATGAAAATTTCAAGATAGTCCGAACTTAAAAAGATGTGATTCTATGGGGCTGTTTGGTTGACGCCTGAGCTAGCCACGCCAAATGAGGGCGTACCAAAATTTTGGCGAGCAAATTTGCCGCCGCTGTTTCGCCCGCGAATGGCGCAGTGTCGTAACTAGCTTGCCAAAAAGTTGGCATGGCGTGAAAAACTGGGCCGCAAACCAAACACAGGCCCATGCTTTTGGTCAACGCCAAAATATTGGCAAGGCGAACGTGGGTTACGATCCAAACAGCCCCTATGTCCCTTGTCTTCAGTAAAGTTTTGGGGAAACCCCAAGTTGGGCAACAAAAATTTACCCCGCCTTGACTCCAGGTACACATTCAAATAGAAATGATTACACCATATATGACACTATTAAACCTGAGAATGGTTTGAAAACTGCACCATACCTCAACTGAACCCACACGGAAATTTCTGTCAGCCCAACCATAACCAAACCCATTTAAAAATTTATCAACCCAACTAAAACCAAACCCACCCGATCTTTCCACCAAACTAAACTAAACTGAGTGCCCATCTATGGGTTAAAACCATTTTCTAAAGTAGGTTCAAAACTGTTTGCTCTACTGGGTCAACACATAAGGCAGTTCTCCTGGGTCAATACATCCAGGTGGTTCAGTAAGATGGTCACCCACAAGGTCCCGTTCAGATTCATGGCTGACAAGCTAGTAGATCAACTAATCATATTTGCCTTTTGATCTTGCTTCTCGATTTGCCATGGTATGAGAGCATCAACTGCTGAACCTTGATTGGCAGTGCAACGTAGAGCAACCTGGTGTGCTCGTCCTACTACTGAACCTTGAGGTCAACAGTGTCACTCTATGACAACGTCATGGAACTGGCCATTGCTGCAGAACTGCAGAGTAAAATCTTCTTGCCGTAAATGTGCTCCTTCCTGGCCATGAACGCGGCGTTCAGCACCGGCTCGTTGGGGTCGGTCTTGCTGTACGCGCCCTTCTTCATGTCGCCAAGCAGGAGCGACAGTTTGAGGTTGAACACCAGTGCGACGTAAAAGTCCTCCAGCAGCTCCGGACCCATGCCGAACCTGGCGGCCAACAGGTCTCAGAAGATGTCGACCTTGCCGCCGTCGATGTCGAGGCTTTTGGAGCCCTTCTTCTTGGAGAAGAGCCCGGGCTTGATGTCCGCCTTGCAGAGGCTCTTGCCGGACAGACCATCGACGACGATGTTGAGGTCCTGCCCCATGAGGCTCTTGCTCTAGGTGACCGAGATGACGCATGGCTGGCCAGCGATCTGCGTAAGGTAGAGGCAGGTGACCAGGTTCAGCGTCGCGCCCATGCCAGCGCTTCTCAAGGACGGCATCGCGTCCGCGATCTGGACCCTGCTCTCCCGAAGCAGGACGGGAAGTCCTCATGGCTCGCGCTGCGCTTTTCAGCAAACACCTTACACACAGTCCTGCACCGACCATGTCCTCTGTTACGGGCAGCCATGGAGCAAACAGGCCTAAAACGGTTCTCGCAAACCGGGTACGACCCATGGGTTTAACTCTTTGGAACTGTAACTGTTTGAGCCCATACCTGATTATACCCAACCATTTGATACACGAAACCGAACTAAACTAAACCGTGGTCACAGTCAGCCCGTTAACACCTGAACTACACATACCCACATAGAGAAACTGACCCAACAAACCCGGTTATAGCAAAACCATTCTCAGATTTAGACACTATGACAGAGAAACACATGCTGTTGTGGGCTTAGATCTGGTATCGTGCAGGACTGTGCTTGAATCTGCCACCTCGTTCTTTTCCTTCACAAAATTCAACTTTGAACTCACATGGTTGGTAGATTGTACCCCCCCCCCCCACCCTCACCCCCACCCACCCACCGAATAAAGAGTGGGTTCACAAAATTCACTTTTGTTGGATGTGCCTGGATGCTTTTCTTCTAAAACTAATAAATTATTTCCTCGTTAACAACTAACAAGCGCAAATACTAAGTAACCTTACCACTTGCAATTGCCTCATTTATCAGCTGAGGGCATATGAAGTGAACATGGCAATCTATACCCCCAGCAGTTATAATCATGCCTTGAGCAGCAATAACTTCTGTATTCACCTGCAAATCATTTCAAGCATGAAATATATTTAAAATGTATGCCTCTTCTTTATTAAATCAATCGAGAAGGTGCAGGTATGTTGTTACCCCAACAATCATGTTGCTGTGCACACCATCCATGACATCAGGGTTTCCAGCTTTCCCAATGGCAATAATAAGTCCATCTTTTATACCAATATCAGCCTTGTATATTCCTGTATAGTCAATCACAACAGCATTTGTTATAACTGTATCCAGGGAGGCAGATGCTGGATACCCTGCGGATTGTCCCATTCCATCACGCAGAACTTTCCCCCCTCCAAATATGCACTCATCACCATAAACAGCAAAATCCTTTTCAATCTCCGCAAAAAGATCGGTATCACCAAGCCTAATCTTATCACCAGTTGTAGGGCCATACATGCTAGAATATTTCTCATGATCAACACTGCAGTCGAATATACCGTCACCAATAAGACCTTCGCTGCAACCAAATTTCAAAGGTAAACATCTAAGCCATAATAAATTTAACACACATTTCTCCTCTAGCATTAGTTAAATGTGAAAGAAACAACCTTGCGTCCGGATAATCTTCATGTCCAAAACCATTCTCAGTAATCTTTTGTATTACTTCATTAAGCTGAGAACTGTCAACGGCACCATCGGCAATGCCATTTCCACCTCTGATTACTTTACGACCACCAATGCTTACAAGTGTAACCCTTTTTGCATCCCCTGGCTGAAGCAAATAAATAAGATATCAGATTCTAGAGGAATTTAGAAGTAGGATGTGCGGATTATTTGTGAGAGTAAGTAGGATTCCTAGTACTTGAAATATATTTTTAGACTATAAAGAGCATAAAATGCTAAAGGATGGACGAATAAAAGAACCTCAAACCGAACAGCTGTTCCAGCAGGTATATTCAGTCTCATGCCATAGGCTCTTAGTCTATCAAAAACAAGGTATCGATTGGCTTCTATAAAGTGGTAATGGCTCCCGATCTGCAAAACACAATTTGGATTTTCTCTCATGAGCGACAACTTACAATAACATCAGAATCTAAAACAGGCAGTATAGTCTATTAGCCCCCAACCGTGAGATTGTTGAATGTGACATAAAATTAACATATTATGCAAAGGATGTGGGTACTACTAAACATGTATTTACAGTGCATAGAAAAGGCAATTGGATCATGACAACAGTATGTAAAAGGGAGAAAGTGTAACTTTAACCTGTAATAGAGCAATAAATTTTTTACGCAACTCAAAAGAAGGACCCACAACAAGCGACAGCCTTTTAAAAGAGTAACAGCTTGCACCATTAAGATCAACATGTCTAAAATAATTAAAGAAAGAATGTTACTGAAATTAATTTCCCAGATAGGACTTGAGGAGCATAAGTCATGGTGTTAGATAGAGCTAGGGATAAAAGTTTGGATCAGGACGACGCATTGATTCATTTTGGTTGCTTTGCTTGATCAATAATGTAAAGAGCATGTGTACAAAGTGAAACACCAAGTAAGTGGAAGTGAACCACCAATTAAGTGGGATGAGCCAGTGGGTTAGCCCAACTGTCTCCCTAATATCTAGAGCCATTCAGTTAACTCCGTCATCTCATTAAGCTGTTAGCTATTAACACATTTACACGTTCAACCTAATGTGGTGCGGACTGTGGAGGATGTCTGTTCACTGCCTTAGTAGTGTTACAAGTAAAAACATTATTACACGGCTGCCGGCTCAGCTGTTCAGCGCCATGTTTGCTACACGTGGATCAAATGCTATGATATTACAACGGGGTGGCAGGAGTGATCTTGTTAAACGAATAGCACTCGCACAGCTGTGCGCCTGTGCCACAAGGAGTGGCATTAAAACATAGGTCTAATTGCGAAAATAAGTCGGGGGCAAAGATCTATCAAATGAAAATGTCATAGATAATTAGTTATTTGTAAATTTGCAGTCAGGACTCAGGACCCTAAACAAAAAACATCCACATGCGCTTACCTGTATAGGCCTGTCTGCCTTATTGACAACCTTCAGAGTTAAAGCCCTGCGATGAAGGTTGAGGATTATGCGCCCAGAGCAGAAATGTACTTCACCAGGATAGTCCTCAACATCACTCCCAGAAAACTTTTCAAGTGAAGGTACTGCAACAATTTAATTATTTGAGTACAGTTCCCTTTTCGCTTCTTAATTTCCTCAAACAACTGATAGCTCAAATCAACTTTCTAGAAGAGGCAGATTACCACAAACTCCGTACATGCAGTATTTTAAGAGTTGTACAAGCATGCAATTTAAATATAAATTTCTATTAGTAAACCAAGTGTGTTGATCAGCATTGACAACCTGGGAGATAAGAACCATGCAGAGCTAGCTCCAAGTTTCCATCATCAGAAGAAATAGGGTCATGTACAGTAATTAATTTTGTTCCATCCATAAATGTTCCTTCAACCTAAAAAAAATGTTATAATTGCGTTTATTTTGGAGCATTATGAGCGTAATTTTCAAGCATACTGTTGTAAAGTTAGTATCTGGGTCCAATCAGAGCCCGTATTATGGTCTAGTTGTAACCTTAGTACTATAAATAAAGGGTGGCTGATGAGAAGCAGACATTCTAATCTACATAATCCAGGATATTTGGCATGAACCTTCAAAGAGAACTTATCTTGGGTCAACAAGAGTTCAAGGTACCTCCTAAGGTGTTTGGTTGTGCCACAGACAATCCGTGGGCAAGTTGTACCCGTGAAGTATATTTATTTTGGAATGTATCTCATCAGAAGAACCATCTGCATTTTTCTAGAGTCCTGTTGAGACCTTTGTGCGTATGGATATGACATAACAAGCGTTTGGTACATCCGTATCACGCATCAGGTAAACTTAGACTCTCATTGCAATATAGATTCTACTGTGTTCTACAGGCATAGAAACATCTTGCCATATTGGTAATCTATGTAGATGATAACTGTTATCACTGGATATGATACTAAAAAATGAACTGCTTGAAAAACAAGGCTTTGGGGCACTTGTGGTGAGAGATTTTAGGAATCTTCAATACTATCTAGGCAGTAATATTGTCCCCTTCCTTCAAGGATATCGAGTTTCAGGTGGCATGTTTGAAGGGCGGGGTTTCCCAGAAAAAAGAGAAGAAGCTGGACAACAGGACGCCAAAGTTGGAGTACTTCGAACAGCGAGCAGTTATCTGACTATCTGTTCAAAACCGTCTATCCACTTGAGTAGTACATGCGCAATCCAGAGCTTCAGGTGGCATGTTTGAACTGGGCAGGGTTTCCCAAACCTATTTCTGAACAGACCTAGTTGTAATCTTAGCATTATAAATAAAGGTGCGGTATCCTGAGAGACACAAAGTTATTTCCCGAATCACTACAAACCAAGGTTCTAGGAAAACGATCGATATCATACAACACGAGCAAAGAAATAACCTGTACAGTGTCCAAAAGGTATGGAACAGCTGGAAGAACTTGTCTCCTGATAAGCAAGAAAAAAAGGAAAGGCACAACTCAGATGCAAGCAAGATGTGAGCAACCAGTACTAATTAATGCAGGCACTAAACAAGTGGCGCCAGCTTTTCCATAGCTTATGCATGTGAAATGAGAAATAATGATAATCTCCTGTTCATTCTTCAATGAGGAAAGGCTTGATAGCATTTTGTTGTGTTTATTATAACTAGTGCATTCCCGGTACAGTCAGCTTCCACTACATCAGCCAGAGAATTAGTCAAGAGGTCACAGAAGTCAACATCATGCTTTTTCTTTTATCTGGCTAGGCAGTTCAAAATTTCTTCATTGCATTTTTCGAGAGAAGCATAATACTGAAATGTGAAAGTTCTTGGACAAGGGGTCGGTGTACAAACGAACCTGCCCAACATCTGTTTCCCTAGGTCCATCAGGTCCGTTACAGTCTTGTCCCCATCGCGAACAAACTCGAGAATCTGTGTCAGGAATTACAGAAATGCTTAATTCAGGCATGTTACCACGAAATGGTCAGAACAAGTGTACATCATGCAACAGCATGGTCTCTTCAGTTTCAACAGAATTTGAACATTGCTTGGGCTCAAGCTAGACGCGTGTAAATCAACATTTTGCAGGGAAGCACAATCAGTGGCGATCGATCTCGTCCTCCTCACCTGCGACGCGATGAGGGCGATGGCCTCCGTGTAGTTGAGGCGGAGGCCGCGGGCGAGGCGCTTCTGCGCCAAGAAGCCGGCGCCGTGCAGCGCCAGCTTCTCCGCCTCCCTCGGCACCAGCTTCATCTCTCACCACGGGAGCAGATTCAGAGCTGAACCCCTCCAAACCCTCTGTAAAACGAGCTGCAGGCCGAAAATTCAGAACAGCCGAATCAAAACTCCCAGCGCCAACTGGGGGTGTTTGGATGGATTGGAATGCCTAACAAAATTATATGGATAAGGATTGCTCGCACTGGAAGAGCACGGCACGACACGATCGAATTAAGCAATAGCGTGGGAGAGGTCAACCTGAACCTGGGCGGGCGGGTGGGTGGGTCGCCGGCGACCTCCGCGCCGCGCCGGACCAGCGGAGGAGAACGGCGCCGCTCGCTTCGCCGGGACGTGTTTCCCGGCGCCGGCGGGGAGAGGGCTCGGCGCGCGGCCGCGCCGGGATCTGGGGAGCCGGTGGAGGAGAGAGCAGAGCAGAGTCGGAGTGGGAGAGAGGTCGTCGCGAACTGGCGATGGATTTTGATTGGTGGGCCGGCTGGATTCTGTCTTCTTTGGTGGTTCCGTTGCCGTCGGTGGGCCCGCCGCCGCTCGGATGGGGGAATCTGGAGTGGATCAATCGCGCAAGCGTCGGGATCCACTGCCGTAGGCCCTGCGCCCAACCAGTCAGCGGGTTGCCGTTGGACTGCGGCGGGGTAAACAAACAAATTTCTTCCAAATGGAAGCCAAATGAAGATTTGCCTCGTCTCATTTTTAAGAAGAAAATGAATTGAGAGGTTAGTTAGTGAAAAATCGAGCGAAAACCATCGTGATGGCCCACACGTGATAACATCAGCTCTTTTGGCTGCCCACACGAAGAGATACACGTTGTGAATAACAAAGCATCATTCTTCGGCTAAAAAAATAAGCATCATTGTTTCATCGAGGCTATCATCACTCCTTCGCAACCCAACGATTCCGACTTCGTCGTTGACGACCATCAAAAAAGCCCTCGTTGAGACAAACGCTTGAACCTGTGTCGATCTGACAGGACAACCAGACAACTCCCACTTCAATGAAGAGGCTTGTATGAGAAAAGCATCAAGCCTACACCGACCAGGCTAAAACACATCCCATGTCATCACGACGGCTGAGGCACCTCTTTCCGTGACTCCAAATTGGAGTTGTGAAGGAGGTGCCTCGAACATGACAGAAGACACAAATTACCAAACCTCGACCGCGACCCAACTCCGCTTGAAGCCACCGTCATTCCCCAAGAAGAACCCATTGTCGGTGTACAACAATCTTTAGGACCAGCAAAGCCCCTTGGTGGTTTGGCTGTGGGAATCGCAGTGCATAAAGAGCAGATCCAACAATGCAAGCACACATAGAGAGTTACCCAGGTTCGGGCCGCCAGAGACGTAAAACCCTGCTCCTTCTTTGGTGGTATCGTATGTGGAAGCTCAAGTTACAAGAGAGCGTAGCTTGCCGGCAAGATGCGCGGGAAGTGCAACTATGTAGTGTAATTGAGCAAAGTGTCGATCTTTGTAAAGGTTGGCACATAACTCCTTTTATAGACCAAGGGGGTTATCACGGTGGCAAAATGGTAATTACAAAGGTAAATAGTGGCTATTGTGCTATCATACCTAACCCTGACGGTGTAGGACAAGAACAATAATGCGTCGTTAGGTGTCACGCTCGGGTGAACGCCGACAAGGAGGTGCCTCTCTTCTGTGCCGACAACCCATCTACCTTCTATTCCTTTGACACGCCTGTGAGATAGGTGTCAATAAAGTTGATCTTCATGTGGCGTGCTGACACGTGCCCTGACGAGCCTCACCTAACCACCTTCCCTCTCGACACCTGTTCGACAAGTGACTAGCTGGTTGCTGAGGTGGAGTAGTGGGAAGACAAGGGAAGCTTGCCGAACTGTAGCTTGCCGGTGCCTTGCTTGTCAGCAGCTTGTCTCTCTAGTATTTAGTACTTCTCGATGACCTGCCTCGAGGTCTTCTTCACGATCTTTAGTGACCAAATCTTGAGTATTGCTTGGAGCTGTTCTCCTGCAAGCCCTTGTTGCCCAGGTACACTACCACTGTCTGTTTATAAGTCAGGGTATAGAACACCCATGTTTAATACACCGACGCCCACACCACTCTTATCCAGAGTCGTCACCCAAGCATTCGTGCAGCAAGCATTGAAGACCCCACAAATCAAGACGATGCCTTCAAAAAGGCAAGTGGATAGAAGATGTGTCACCCTCGCCCTAAAGGCCTAGAACAAGGGTTTCCTTGGAGACCTAGAACAAGACTATGTCTAGTTTTTGTTAAATTTGATATTTTGGATGCCAATACTGCCGAGAATGTAATCCTCCCGTTTGGAATTACTGGTTTCAGAAACGAATAAAAATGAATGTATTTAGAACTAAAATACCTCTCGAATTTCTCCGACAAGTATTTATGAACAGAGTGGATATAAAATTGCATCGCGTCAAAGCCCCTGTTGAGAATGTGTAAGGTCGCAAACAACTTCTCTCTGAGATGTGCATTCTAATTCTTCTTGCATATTTGGCTTACTAAGCATGACTAAGTGAAATTTATAGCCAAATTGGCTCGCTCACGAAAAGCTGGAAACTGTGGGCAACAAGATGGGATCGCCCAGGAACCAAATCACGGGCTTCCTTGCTTTGCTGGGCAAGGTGAGCGTTTGCCAATGAACCAAACTAACTATTAGTGAGGCTAGCTCACTTGGTTAACAGGTGCTGGACAGGCAAAAGACCCAGTTCTGATCGTTGGCTGGCACTCAACCCCCTACGCTTGGACATCAACGGTAAGCGAAACAACCCTACTTCATCTTCAGACCGAGAGCAAGATCAATCAAAACAAAAAGACTTGCCAGCTTCATGCAAGAAAGAGATCAATTGCTGGCTATATATGCCACTTTCTCTTGCCTTACAATCAATCAACAAAAAACAACTGAAGCACTTGCAACAGACAAATGATTCGGTATGGTGAACTGATTTTGGTCTGTCTGTTACTCTGTTTCCATTTTTGCATCCCCACCTTGAGTTCAGTGAGCAGCTACCTTTCATAGCTTGCATTCCTTCCTCTAATCCTCTTCATGTTCAGGCTGATGCATGTATCTGTATTCCACACATAACATATACCTGCAGACTGCAGATTTCAGTCCCAGTGGCATCCTTCAGAATTAACCTCAACCAAACTGCTACTGCACTTGAGAATTCAGAAGGTGATCAGAAAATGAAAATCATTTGCTATTGATTTAGATGGGAAGCACACTGAACACAGCAGATTTGAGTGCAGAACTGGTTTGCTTGTACACTGAACAGCAGATAGAGCGGCAGACTGGGGGCAGCAGACGGGCGTTCCCGCCGCAGCAGACGCACGCGCACGCCTCGGATCGATCCCCACAGCCCCTGCCTCCGATTAATGATCCCCACAGCCAGACCCCGACCGCCACAACCAACGCGCGTGCCTCGACCTCCAGCCTCCTGCTTCCGAAATTCGAAATCCAAGTGCCCTCCCTCTCCTCCTCCTCCTCCCCGCCATGGCCTCCTCCCTCGCGCCGCCCGCGCCGCCGTACGCCGTGCTCGTCTTCGCCCTGCCACCGACGCCGGCACCGCCGGCCTCCGCCTCCGCCTCGCACGCCATCGTCCGGTCGGTGCTCATCATCCTCGGCGTCATCTCCCTCATCGCCTCCGCCTCGATCGCCATCAACTGCCTCCTCCGCCGTGCCTCCCGCCGCCGCGCCTCCGCGGCCGCGCTCCCGCTCTCGGCTCCAGCTCCCGCGTCGGCCGCGGCGCCGCGCCAGCTCCCGCGCTCTGGGCCGGCTCCAGCCCGCAGGGCCCCCGCGCTCCTCACGGCCGCCGACTGCACCGTCTGCCTCTCCGCCATCGTCCCCAGGGCCGAGGCCCAGCTGGCGTGCAGGCACAGGTTCCACACCACCTGCATCGACGAGTGGGTCCGCAGCTCGCCCGTCTCGCCGACCTGCCCCATCTGCCGCGCCGCCGTGCAGCCCCCGCTCCACACCGACGCCGTGGACCAGAGGAGGATCGCCCGACGCTCGTCCGCCGAGGGCGACCGCCGCCGCGTGGCCGCGTCAGGCGAGGCGCCGCCGGGCCCTTCGCGCGTGTCGGGAGTCTGAGCTCTTCGTCCCCTGCAGCTTCGTTGAGGTTCTGTTAAGCGCAGACATGGACGGCTTGGATTGAAGCACGCGTGAAGAAACGGCTGAGATGGATTGGTTCTGAATTTCCCATTTTCTATATTAGTAGTAGTATATATAGCAGGGAATTGTTTAGTTTTCCACTCTTATATATAGAAAGAGATATCCCATTACCATGTATAAATATATGTATACATACATGTTGATGCAAAGTTCAATTGTTTTGTAGATTATAAATTACAATTTTGTAGATTAGTGAATGGAACCATTGGTTTTGCTTGTTATTTGTAGTATATTGTATGATGTATGCTAGCAAGTATATGGGCAGTTTTAAATGTTTAATTGATAGTGTTGAATTTCGAGTTTTTGCAGATATGGATGCTATTTCATCCTCTTCATTTATTTCTTTGGTCAACAAAGTTATTGTTGGTTGGCTAATATAATTTTCTCGAAAGAACCAATTCGTAATTGGATAGATAGCAGAGCGTTGGTACATTCACAACCCAACATGGATCAAATCACAATGGGAGGTCACATTTTTTCGAGACGTTTATGGTGACTTTGCCAAACTTGAAGCTCTGCAACTTTGGTCCGATATGAAGTAAGTGATGTTGTGTGTGATGGGTGAGAGTGTCCATGTGTGTGTGTCTATGTTGTTTCTTGGAAAAAACTCCACAAATTGAACATCATGTTCATTAATTATGTCGATGAGATTGGTTTGGTAATGCCACATGAAATTTTAGCAAATACCAGTGCACAATTGACCATTGTTACCCTCTCATCATTGATCCCACCAACATTCTCTCACGACCGCCTTAGAGTACACTTAAAAAACCAGGTTGATTCGGATTCCACCATTGATCCCTTTCGATGACCTATTATAAGGGATGATCAGGTGCTCATGATCAATGTGAAATCAAGCATGGACGAATGGAGACGATATGTCCAACGACAACTCTTTGACATCATGAGTGATTGGTGGGCAACAAGGGATCTTCGAGGGGACGAGATTGATGGATGAGCGACTCCAGGTAGCCAACATGAATATGTGGAGAAGATGGCATCAGACAACGAGGAAAGCGAGACCTAGATAGATGGGATCGAGGACAAGCTAATATACTTAACCTTCAAAATGAAGATAAGGATGTCGTATTGGGAGATGATTTTGATGAGTTGCGGGAGGATGCCCAGCTCATGGCACTCGCTAGGGTGCACGTAGAGAGAACATTTAGCCATGGAAAATTATGAGATTGGCCTGGAGCCTTGGAATCTTGCATAGGAGGTGGATTTTCGCGATATTGAGGATAATTTGTTCTCTATCCAGGTATGGTGCTCTCGGAACTAGGAGGTGTTAGTGCACCTAGTGCCCCTTAGTGATTTTGGTGTATTGAAGACTTATAGGTTAAGGAACTGATGTGTTTGTGAGTATACACATGTTCTATAAGTCGATGAGGAGTTTGATATATTCGGAGATTATCGACCCCTAAAAATGAATGTCTTCACCTGGAGACTTTGGTGAAGACTTTGGTATTCCCTGAAGACTTTGAAGCCGAAGAATTCAGTGTGATCTTGAAGATATTGATACAAGGATTATGAAGCATGAAGACTTTTGTTTTCATAGTTTAATTTCCTTTCTTTGAGTCATAGGAAACACCATACTGTTAAAGGGAGCCAAGGTAATACTAAGGAAAATTTCCAACTGATGCTCAACTCCAAAAGCCTCAACATACCCAATCCTTCGAGTGAAGCCTTTAACAGAGACGAAGTTGCCTATATCTGGACATACCCAAGTTCTTCAGTGACAGAGACGAAGTTCTTCTGGTCCGCGTGGAAATTGGTCTAACTGAGGAGTTAGGATTTCGCTAGTGCGAATTGCCTATAGTGAGGAATATGATAAGCCCTAAGGAATTTGACAGTTCAAATTCCAACCGTTGTTGTGCTTTGCGCCAGCTGTCCAGATATTCTATCCACCTAGCGGTCAAATCATTGGGGGCATATATGTCTTATCATGTCGGGTTGCACTCTGGTTATAAATAGCCGCCCCTTCAACCACTAGCTGGTTGGTTGCTCGGAGAGAGAACTTGACACTTGTCATTTGAGAGCAACCCATTCCTCGAGGACTTTGAGAGAAAATCATCAGTGAGGAAAAACCCCAAAACCAAACCACCAAACCCAAAGTGATTGAGCATCGCTGAAGAGATTGTTCCTATGTGGAACCGACGCTTGTTACCTTTGAAGACTGTTGTAGGACCGAAAGTATGTCTAGAGGGGGGGGGGTGATTAGACTACTTGACCAAATAAAAGTTTTGCTTATACCAATTTTTAGGGTTGACAGTTTTTAGCATTTCATGGCAAGTCAAGTACACCCTACACATGCAAGTCTAAGAGTATATAGCAGCGGAAAGTAACAACAAGCATGTATAGAAGGAATAGGGTAGGAAGATCAAATGCAGTTGTAGACACAATGATTTTTCCTGTGGTTCCGATAGGTGGCGCTATCGTACATCCACGTTTATGGAGTCTTCAACCCACGGAGGGTACGGTCGTGAGAGTTCACGAAGAGCTCCACCCAAAAGGGTCCACGAAGTAGCAACCTTGACTATTCCATAACGGCTTTCGTCCACGAAGGACTAGCCTCACTATGGGTAGATCGTCACGAAGTAGGCGATCTCCTTGCTCTTACAAATTTTTTGGTTTAGTCCACAACACGAAGTAGGAGGCTCCCAAGCGACACCTAACCAATCTAGGAGGCACCACCCTCCAAAAGGTAATAGGCTCGGTAATGACGATGAACTCCTTGCTCTTGTGCTTCAAGATGATAGACTCCTCAACACCCAATCACTCTCTCACAGATTTGGCATGGTGGAAGAGATGGGATTGGTGGAAAGCTACTTGGGGAGGCTAGAGATCAAGATCCATATGATTGGAGTGGAAGATCTTGACCTCAACACAGGGGTAGGTGGTTCTCTCTTAGAAAAATCTGATAGGATAGGTATGGAATAGTTCTGAGTGCTTCACTTTCGAGTAGGTGGTGGTGAAGGGGTATATATAGGCACCCCCAAAAATCCAACCGTTACACACATAATGACCAACTCGGTGACACCGATGTGTTAAACTCGATGGTACCGAAGTGACCAAAAGGTGGCAACATTTGAATCTCGGTGAGACCGATATAGGAAACTCGGTTGCACCGATAAGGTGAGCAACGGTCAGATTTCCAATCTCGGTGACACCGATCCAACATTCTCAGTGGGACCGAAAATGTGAATTTGCGTAACAGAAAGTTGGCAACCTAAACTCGATGGCACCGGTACGGAATCGGTTGCACCAAAGTGGCTAGGGTTTGGCTGAGTCTGTCTAGGTTCTGGAATTGGTGGCACCGGTATGGGAAAGTTGGTTGCACCGATTTTGAGTGTTAGGTATAGAACAGACTTTGGTGGGAGAGTTTGTGGATGTTTTTGGCGACTATCACTTGTGCACGTTTGAGCATATTGTTCACCAACAAAACCTTACGCCCTTTTAATAGTATTGGCTTTCCTATGGACTCAAAGTGATTTCTCACAAATGTAAAATGTAGAGTCCTTTTGCTTGAAGCTTGGCCAACCTATTTCCTTGCATCTTGGGGTATGTCCACACTCTCCTTTTGCCAATCCTATCATTGAACATTTCCTGAAATATACTTGGTGGAAACATTAGTTCAATGACTTATATGTTGTTATTAATTACCAAAACCACCAAGGGAACAAATGTGCATTCAATCTCCCCCTTTTTGGTAATTGATGAAAATATACAGATCAAAGCTTCGACATATGATAAAATCAATGAATATAATCGTCACTTTGAGAGCTATGTGATAAGCAAGAGCTCCCCCTAAATTTGTGCATTATTTTGAATTTGCGTTTGAATGCAAATGCCCAATCGATTAGGTATGTGGGGTACTTCTTCCATGTCACATACAACTTGGTGGTGTGCGAGAATAATTAGAATGAATAACAACGCACAACATAATCAAGCAAAGGTGAATTATCATCACATGAGCATTTAAGATGATAGGAAATAGTTGCATCACACATAAAACCGTATGATCACACATAAACACAAAAGTATCTCACGTCAAACCAAAAGAACCAAATGTTTTGAAAAGCAACAAACACCAAAACGCTCTCTCGCTCGAAGCCTAAAGATATATATACACTTCTCCCCCTTTGGCAACAAGTTACCAAAAAGTTCAAAGGCATACATCTAAACGTTCTTGGGCTGATCTCCTCCGGTTGTTGATGAAGGAGTCGAGATAACAGCGTCGGCGAAGATCTCAGCAGATGGCGTGGATGGAGTTGGAGTGGCAGCTGGAGGAACTGGAACAGATGGAGTAGGAGCTGAGGTGACAACATCAGGAGCTGATGAAGAGGGCCTCAAGTCGGAAGCTGGCACAGTGGCTGATCTGGCGTGGGTAGGAAACTGTGTGCCTGTATTGAGAGGTGATTCATCCTCATCCTCATCATCATCATCTGAAGAAGAAGTGGTATGAGGAAGTGGCACTAAGTCAACTTCCTTCTGGAGCTCTGTGACTGTCTTAGTCAGCCTGTCCACCTTATCATTAAGGGTCTTGATCCTAGTTTCAAAGATCCTGACAAGACTGTTCTGGTTGTCCAGAATCCCCTTAATGTCCTTCTGCATACCCTCAACTGATGATATCAACAAATCCAATTGCTCATTCCTGGATCTAGGGACTTGAGCACTAGTGGCTCTAACTGCCTTTGCTTCTTCTGCCTAAGCTGCAGCTGAAGTGGGATGATCAACATCCATCACCACAACATTGTCCTCGAGATCTGGCTGTAGGGGTAAATGTGGATGATCTAGAGCAAACATGTGCTTCTCCAACTTTGAATTGATAAGCATCTGGATGTAGGGTGCATAACAGCAAGAGCACTTCTGGTCAACAACAACCCTCTTGATTGTCTCAACAATCAAATCCATGACTCTGATCCTGGTGTGTTTGTCAAGGTGGATCAACATATTGATGGAGTGGCCTCGGATCATCTTGTCATCTCCTGACTTGGGCATCAAAGTATGCCTCAGAATGGTGTTCATCGTGCGGAGGCTAGCCTGAAGAAAGTAGATAGATCCTAGCCTATGAGACTTCACATTGGCAGCAGGGATCTCCTTGTACATATTTGCCATAGCATTGTGGCTTGCCTTGGATTCTGAGTATACATTCAAGTCACCATCCTGTGCTTCAGGAACTCCTAAGATAGCAGCCCATTCTTCAATAGTTTATTCATACCTTGCACCTTTAGTCATCCATACAATTCTACCATCTCCATAGAAATATGCAGTGGAGTAGAATTGCATGATCATCTCATCGTTCCAAGCAGTGAATTCTCTACCAACAAACTCATCCAAACCTATGAAGTGGAAATTGTCTTGGACACTTGGAAAGTAGTCCTCATTCTCCTTAATGAATTTCCAATCAACATACCGCATGTCACTGACAGCTGGACTCTTGTCAAAAAGCACAGTCTCATAGAAATCCTGTTGCTCCTTGGTATAAAATATGCAGTACACAACTGTCTTCTTCCTCTGGGCATATGGATCTATAGCTATCCAAGCTCTCAATCTTGAATCCTTCCTCTTCTTCTTATCTTTAGCTAGTGGGTAGCTGGCATTGTGTACCGGAAGGTGTGGTCTGAGCTTCATCAAAGTTTTCAAGTCATCATCAACTTCAACTGTGGAAGCAGTTCCTTTGTTCTTCTCAGAAGCTGGAATCTGCCTGGATGTCCTCTTAGGCTACTCAGCAGCAGGCTTCTTGGATATGCCAGTCTTTGGCATAGCATCAGCCATAAGCTTCTTGGCCTTCTTCTTAGGAGGAGCCTTTGTAGCTGGCTCATCCTCCTCTTCCTCAGCAGTAGCACCAGTTGCTTCCTCTGGATCTTCATACATGGAAGTAGGCCTGCCAGTCACATGAATAATCCTCTTCCTGGACTTTTTCTCCCCTGCCTTCTTAGGCATAGCTTTCTTGGGGACCTCAACTGAAATAGTTGTTCTGGCAGTCTCATGAGCCTTGAAGGTTGAAGCAGGTGCATAGATCTTGTTGACAACTCTCCTCGAAGAAGTGGCTTCAGTAGCAGACTTCTTAGCAGCTTTCTCTTGCTTCTTAGCAAGAATCTCCTCAGGAATGAAATCTGAGTCTTCTTCATATGAGTTGAGCTTTTTCCTGGTTTTGGTGGCAGCCTTGGGCAACCCACGAGAGCTGAGGGTGCCTAGATCTGAGAAAGAACTGGCTTCTGGGCTTGTTCCAGAACTCATATCAACTCTCTGCTCTGGCAAATTCTGACTGTCTTCCGAGCCTGACATACTAACGCTGTGAATAGAGTATAGGAGAGCAGAAGAAGATGAGTCATCACAAAATGAGGCTGGTTTTTGAAATTTGAGCAATGAATTTTCAAAAAGTTTTGCAATCTGTCAAATAGATATCGGTGCAGCCGAAAAGAAATTTTCGATGGGGCCGAGACAAACTAACTCTTTAAAAGGAACTTGGCAGCCTTTTTGGTCGGACTGAAAAGAGCTACTCGGTTCCATCGAGTCAGTTCTCAACCTCACTGAAAAGCATATCGGTGAGGCTGATATTTTCGTTTCGGTTCCACCGAGATTTATCGGGCGAACGGCAAAACCCAAGAAAATCCATCTAACTCGAGATTTTGGAGTTATAAGTGGATGGATATATGAGCAAAGGGTGCAAAGATGATTAACAAGTATCTAATGCGCAAGAATCGGATGGGGAGCGCACTAGAGATCGAATCCGTACCCTAGCTTGGCGCGGATCCTCTATGGCGGTGACGAGGGAGCAGATTTCGTTGACGGCGGCGATTCCCAGCGGTGGAGGAGCGCAGGAAGCTAAGGTCGACGGCCAGGGGTCTCAAGGCGGCAGCTTAGGGTTCTGAGGCGCGACGTTTGAAGATATAATTTCAAAGCGTCGGGGTCCATAGCATATATACCCTCCACTGTCGGTGATACCAATTTTATGTTTTCGGTGTCACCGAGTTCCACAACTGTCAGCTGACAGGGAAACTCAGTGTAACCGAGAATATGAAATTGGTAGTACCGAGATTGAAAGACAGATCAACCCTAGGCATTCGGTGAGACCGAGATTGTGGGGTTGGTTCCACCAAGATGCACTTGGGAGGTTTTAATGGTCAGTCCTTGTCAATACGGAACTCCGAGTGCTCCACACACAAAGGGATCGAAAAGCACTTGTTCAAATTTTGTGATGCAGCATGAATGGAATATGAGGTGAGAAAGCATAGATAGCTAAAGAGTGGTCCTAGGCATTCTTGTCCATCCAATTGGCAAAAGAGAAAATTAATAACCAAATAGCAACAATTGGATGTCCTCGGATGAGAAAATAAATGCAGACCAACATGCTCACACAATAAGATGTCAAAAGAAATCATGATAAACATGCACAAACACACTAGCATCTAAAAAGAACTTGGACGATGACAAAGTCATCTATATATGAGTATTTGACTTAGGAGCCAAGTAAGAGTACTTGATCATAGATCATACTCATCGTTTAAGCACAAGTGGGGTTACCACTTTTACATAAAGCATTTAATGTTGTCACATACTAAGAGATGCTTTGACTCAAGTCTTAGAGTAAAGCTCCCCCTTAATGTGACATCCCCCATAAGAGGGATAAACTAACCTTGGGTTTTGTCGATGAAGACTTCATGTTGGTGAGGTAGTTGTGGATGCTCAATGTTGATGAAAATCACAAAGAGTTGGGAGCATCCTTTTTGTTTCCTTACTCCTCTCACCTACATGGGTTAGTCCCAACACACAAGAGACAAATACAAGGGTATGTATGGACCTGGAGTGCAAAGCATATGTTATGATGTCCATTGATTAGTTGATTACCTTGTCCCTTGCTTACCTTTGAGGGAATGTGTGACTCCTTGAACTATTGCATTGAGTTGATGTTGAGTGCAAAAAGTCCTTGCCAATTATTAATGTGAGTGAATTGCATTGGCGGAGTCACCCCTCAAGAACTTACTAGTTCTTATTCTTGGGGACCCACATCAAGTTGATGGGGATCCTTGGTGTTGAAGTAGCCTTTGTAGTAGTTGATCTTGAAGTAGCCTTGGGAACCCACTCCACCAAAGCTAGGGGTTCATCTTCATATGAGTCAATGTCCTCTTGAAGCTTGTTCTTGCCCTTGAGCTTGTGGTCTTGTGGTGGAAGGTCATCTTGAGTGTTTGTCCCCTTGGGAAGAGTATTTTCATACTTCTCCTTTTGAGGAACAAACTTGGGCTTGGGATATTGACCTTCTTCCCACTCAACTCCATTAGCGTCGAAGTAGCTAACACCACGATTCTTCCGGTATCCTCCATGCTTGCGTACAATTTCCTCAAATTGCTTACACCGGCAAGACTCTTGTAGATACCTTTTTATATAATTCCTTTCAATAAAGCATTTTTTTGCTCAAGTATAAATTGGCTAAGAGAATCATCATTAGTGGAATCAATAGAACTACTAGAAGCAACATCATTGGGTTTAGCATTTTTATTGTTGCTACTAGATGAAGAGCCTTTCTTGCCTTTGTTACTAGATTAGTTGGTTTTAACTTGAGGCATTAAAGTAGACAAGAGTAGTCGTTTGGCTAGATAAGATGAAGTCTTCTTTCGGAGATCGTCATTGATAGCTTTGAGAAACTCATGCTCTTGCTCCAAGTTGAGCTTCTCGAAGCGTAGCTTCTCATGAGTTCTCACAAGCTCTCTATGATCTTCGAGAGTAGATTCATGAGCTAACTTAAGAGTGTTTAGTTCTTTAGTTAGTTGTTCTATTTTCATCTTATCATCATCAAATGACTCATCTTAACTAGCATGAGAATTATCAAGGTCATTTTGATCAACATCACTAGTTTTGTCACGAAGCAAGTTATCATCACAAAGCAAATCATCTTCACAAAGCAAATCATCTTCATCACTATCAAAATCAAGATACTCGGGGTGTGATACCTTGGGGCCTTTAGCCATGAAGCAACTTCCAATCCCTTCGTTTGGTGAATCAAATAGATCGTAGGAGTTGGTAGTCACTAGAGCAATTCCGGCAACACCATCACCTTGCCTATAGTCGGAGTCGGAGTGATAGCTTCTCTCAGAGTTCTTGTCAGAGTCGGAGCCGGAAACCCATTCACCAACATGAGTTTGATGTTTTCTTCTTGTGTAGCTCTTGGTGTACTTGTCCTTCTTCTCCGAATCTCTACTTCTCCTTGAGTGTCTTCATTCATAACGATCATCTCTACTCCTTCTCTCTCTTTGTGGTGATTCATTCCTTGAGCTTCGTCTTCGAGGTGACTCTTCTCTTCTTTTGTAGGGAGCCGTGCACTCATTTGAGTAGTGTATGGGCTTCCCACAATTGTAGCAATTGCGGTCACGACTTGACGAACGCTTCTCTTCATATCTTGAGTTGGAGTTTCTTTCTTTGCCTCTATTCTTGTAGAACTTGTTGAATTTCTTGACCATGAGGCTTATCTCTTCACTGGTGACAAGGTTGTTGCTTGAAGTTGCGGGAGCATCACTTGTGGCTTTGTAAGCACTGCTAGACTTGTGATGAAGTTCTTCCTTATCTTTGAGTGTCATATCATGAGCAACAATCCTTCCAATGACTTCCGTAGGCTTGAGATCTTTGTAGTTTGGCATCATTTGGATCAATGTGCACACGGTGTAGTATCTCTCATCCAAAGCTCTAAGTATCTTCTTGATGATGAATTTGTCTATCATTTCTTCGCTTCCTAAGCCGACAATCTCATTTGTGATGAGAGCTAGCCTAGAGTACATCTCTGCGACTCCTTCACCATCCTTCATATTGAACTTGTCAAGCTGACCTTGAAGAACATTTAACTTGGATTCTCTCACGGACTCGGTTCCTTCGTGCATATCAGCCAAAGTATCCCAAATCTCTTTTGCATTCTCAAGATAGCTGATTTTTTTGAATTCTTCGGGGCATAAGAAGTTGAAGAGAATTTCGCATGCTTGAGCATTGAGTTGCAACATCTTCAACTCATCTGTGGTTGCTTCACGATCCGGTTCCCGTCCATCTGCAAAGAACTCACCTTGCAAGCCAACACAAACAACAGCCCAAATGGCGGGGTTATGACCAAGAATATGCATTTTCATTTTGTGCTTCCAACTAGCAAAATTAGTGCCATCAAAGTACGGACCTCTACGGTGATAACTTCCCTCACTAGACGCCATACTCTCCTATGTTGTGAGACCTAAGAAATGGAGACCAAAGCTCTAATACCACTTGTAGGACCAAAAGTATGTCCATAGGGGGGGTGATTAGACTACTTGACCAAATAAAAGTTTTGCCTATACCAATTTTTAGGGTTGACAGTTTTTAGCATTTCATGGCAAGTCAAGTACACCCTACACATGCAAGTCTAAGAGTATAAAGCAACATAAAGTAACAACAAGCATGTATAGAAGGAATAGGGTAGGAAGATCAAACGTAGTTGTGGACACGATGATTTTTCCCGTGGTTCCGATAGGTGGCTCTATCGTACATCCACGTTTATGGAGTCTTCAACCCACGGAGGGTAGCGGTCGCGAAAGTCCATGGAGGGCTCCACCCAAAAGGGTCCACGAAGTAGCAACCTTGACTATTCCATAACGGCTTCCGTCCACGAAGGACTAGCCTCACTATGGGTAGATCTTCACGAAGTAGGCGATCTCCTTGCCCTTACAAACTTCTTGGTTCACTCCACAACACAAAGTAGGAGGCTCCCAAGCGACACCTAACCAATCTAGGAGGCACCACCCTCCAAAAGGTAATAGGCTCGGTAATGACGATGAACTCCTTGCTCTTGTGCTTCAAGATGATAGACTCCTCAACACCCAATCACTCTCTCACAGATTTGGCATGGTGGAAGAGATGGGATTGGTGGAAAGCTACTTGGGGAGGCTAGAGATCAAGATCCATATGATTGGAGTGGAAGATCTTGACCTCAACACAGGGGTAGGTGGTTCTCTCTCAAAAAATCTGATAGGATAGGTATGGAATAGTTCTGAGTGCTTCACTTTCGAGTAGGTGGTGATGAAGGAGTATATATAGGCATCCCCAAAAATCCAACCATTACACACAAAATGACCAACTCGGTGGTACCGAAGTGACCAAAAGGTGGCAACGTTTGAATCTCGGTGAGACCGATATAGGAAACTCGGTTGCACTGATAAGGTGACCAACGGTCAGATTTCCAATCTCGGTGACGCCGATCCAACATTCTCAGTGGGATCAAAAATGTGAATTTGCGTAACAGAAAGTTAGCAACCTAAACTCTGTGACACTGGTACGGAATCGGTTGCACCGAAGTGGCTAGGGTTTGGCTGAGTCTGTCTAGGTTCTGGAATCTGTGGCACCGGTATGGGAAGTTGGTTGCACCGATTTTGAGTGTTAGGTATAAAACAGACTTTGGTGCGAGAGTTTGTGGATGTTTTTGGCGACTATCACTTGTGCATGTTTGAGCATATTGTTCACCAACAAAACCTTACCCCCTTTTAATAGTATTGGCTTTCCTATGAACTCAAAGTGATTGTTCACAAATGTAAAATGTAGAGTCCTTTTGCTTGAAGCTTGGCCAACCTATTTCCTTCCATCTGGGGGTATGTCCACACTCTCCTTTTGCCAATCCTATCATTGAACATTTCTTGAAATATACTTGGTGGAAACATTAGTTCAATGACTTATATGTTGTTATTAATTACCAAAACCACCAAGGGAGCAAATGTGTTTTCAATCTCCCCCTTTTTGGTAACTGATGACAACATATAGATCAAAGATTCGACATATGATAAAATCAATGAATATAATCGTCGCTTTGAGAGGTATGTGATAAGCAAGAGCTCCCCCTAAATTTGTGCATTATTTTGAATTTGCATTTGAATGCAAATGCACAATCGATTAGGTATGTGGGGCACTTCTTCCATGTCACATACAACTTGGTGGTGTGCGAGAATAATTAGAATGAATAACAATGCACAACACAATCAAGCAAAGGTGAATGATCATCACATGAGCATTTAAGATGATAGGAAATAGTTGCATCACACATAACAACGTATGATCACACATAAACACAAAAGTATCTCACGTCAAACCAAAAGAACCAAATGTTTTGAAAAGCAACAAACACCAAAATGCTCTCTCGCTCGAAGCCTAAAGATATATATACACTTCTCCCCCTTTGGCAACAAGTTACCAAAAAGGTCAAATGCATACATCTAAATGTTCTCGGTCTGATCTCCTCCGGTTGTTGATGAAGGAGTCGAGATAAAAGCGTTGGTGAAGATCTCAGCAGATGGCGTGGATGGAGTTGGAGTGGTAGCTGGAGGAACTGGAACAGATGGAGTAGGAGATGAGGTGACAGCAGCAAGAGGTGATGAAGAGGGCCTCAAGTCTGAAGCTAGCACAGTGGCTGATCTGGCCTAGTTGGAAACTGTGTGCCTGTCCTGAGAGGTGATTCATCCTCATCATCATCATCTGAAGAAGTGGTGTGAGAAAGTGGCACTGAGTCAACTTCCTTCTGGAGCTCTATGACTGTCTTAGTCAGCCTGTCCACCTTATCATTAAGGGTCTTGATCCTAGTTTCAAAGATCCTGACAAGAGTGTTCTGGTTGTCCAGAATCGCCTTAATGTCCTTCTGCGTACCCTGAACTGATGATATCAACAAATCCATTTGCTCATTCTTGGATCTAGGGACTTGAGCACTAGTGGCTCTAACTGCCTCTGCTTCTGTCTGAGCTACAGCTGAAGTGGGATGATCAGCATCCATCACCACAAGATTGTCCTCGAGATCTGGCTGTAGGGGTAAATGTGTTGGAAATATGCCCTACAGGCAATAATAAATTAGTTATTATCATATTTCCTTGTTCATGATAATCGTTTATTATCCATGCTATAATTGTATTGATCGGAGACTTAGATGCATGTGTGGATACATAGACAAAACCATGTCCCTAGTATGCCTCTAATAGACTAGATCATTGAACAAAGATGGTTAAGGTTTCCTAGCCATTGACATGAGATGTCATTTGATAACAGGATCACATCATTAGGAGAATGATGGGATGGACAAGACCCAAACTACAAACGTAGCATATGATCATGTCAGTTTAATGCTACTGTTTTCTGCATGTCAAGTATCTGTTCCTATGACCATGAGATCATGCAACTCACTGATACCAGAGGAGTGCCTTGTGTGTATCAAACGTCGCAACGTAACTGGGTGACTATAAAGGTACTCTACAGGTATCTCCGAGGGTGTCTGTTGGGTTGGCATGGATCAAGACTGGGATTTGTTACTTCATGTGACAGAGAGGTATCTCAGGGCCCACTCGGTAATACAACATCACAACAAGTCTTGCAAGCAATGTGACTAAGTGTTAGTCACGGGATCTTGTATTGCAGAACGAGTAAAGAGACTTGCCGGTAACGAGGTTGAACTAGGTATGGAGATACCGACGATCGAATCTCGGGCAAGTTACATACCGAAGAACAAAGGGAACATCATACGGGATTAACTAAATCCTTGGCATAGAGGTTCGATCGATAAAGATCTTCATAGAATATGTAGGAACCAATATGGGCATCCAGGTCCCTCTATTGGTTATTGACCGTAGAGGTGTCTCGGTCATGTCTACATAGTTCTCGAACCCGCAGGGTCTGCACACTTAAGGTTCGGTGACGTTTCGGTAGTATAGAGTTATGTATGGTGGTGACCGAAGGTTGCTCGGAGTCCCGGATGAGATCTCGGACGTCACGAGGAGCTCCAGAATGGTCCGGAGGTAAATATTGATATATAGGAAGTCCCATTTTGGTCGCCGAAAAAGTTTCGGGCTAATCGGTAATGTACCGGGACTGCCGGTAGTGTACCGGGAGACCACCGGGAGGGGTATTTTGACCCAAGAGGCTTCATGGGATGTGGGATAGTAAATACCAGCCTTTTGTGGGCTGGTGGAAATCCCACACAAGGCCCATGCGGCTGGGAGAAAAAGCCCAAAGGGAAAAAGGTGGAAAAAGGCCAAAAAGGGAAGAATCCTAGTCCTACTAGGATTGGAGGAGGAGTCCTCCTCTCCTCCCCACTTTGGCCAACCCAACGGCTGGCTTTTTGGCAGCCAAGCCTCCTCCTCCTCCTCTCCTCCTATATATACTAGAGGATTTTAGGGTTTTGGCACAGAATTTTCAGCCACGTGCTACCCATTCATCTAGTGCATAGTTTCTCCTCTAGATCGGTTTTCTGCAGTGCTTAGGCGAAGCCCTGTCGGAATAGCTCCACCACCATCGCCGCAGCATCGTCACACTGCCGGAGAACTCTTCTACCTCTCCGCTCCCTCTTGCTGGATCAAGAAGGCGGAGATCGTCATCAAGTTGTACGTGTGCTGAACGCGGAGGTGCCGTCCGTTTGGCGCTAGATCGGAAGGGCCGTGATCAAGATTGCGAGACGGATCGTGACGAGATCGCGGGACGGATCGTAATGAGATCGCGGGATGGATCGTGGTGAGTTCGCGGGACGGATCGTGATGAGTTTGCGGGACGGATCATGATTGGATCGCGGGACGGATCGTGATGAGATCGCGGGACGCTCGGCGATTTGGATCGCGAACACGTTCGACTACACCAACTGCGTTTCTTAATGCTTCCCGCTTAGCGATCTACAAGGGTACTTAGATCCACTCTCCCTCTCGTAGATGCTCATCACCATGGATAGATCTATGTGTGCGTAGGAAATTTTTTGTATCCCATGCAACGTTCCCCAACAGTGGCATCATGAGCTAGGTCTATGTGTAGATGAGATCTCGAGTAGAACACAAAGAGTTTGTGGGCGTTGATGCTTAGATTGCTTCCTCCCTTGGCTGGATTTTGGTTCAGCAGTATTGTGAGATGAAGCGGCCCGGACCAACATTACTCGTACGCTTACGATAGATCGGTTCCCTTGACCGCAACTTGTTGCATAGATGGCTTGCGGGTGCCAGTTTCTCTCACTTTAGTTGGATTGGATTCGACAAAGGCGGTCCTTGAGAAGGTTGAAAGCAACTAGTGTATCACCATTGTGGTTTTTGAATAGATGAGATTTGTTCTTGCTAGATACCCATAGCAGCCACGTAAAACATGCAACAACAACTAGAGGACGTCTAACTTGTTTTTGCAGGGTATGTTGTGATATGATATGGCCAATTACATGATGTGATATATGTGATGTATGAGATGATCATGTGATGTATAGATTATCACGACTTGCATGTCGATGAGTACGACAACCGGCAGGAGCCATAGGGTTGTCTTTAATTATTGTATGACCTGCGTGTCAATCATTAAGTGCTATGTAATGCTTTACTTTATCGCTAAACGGTAGCAATAGTAGTAGAAGCATGTTGGACGCAACAACCCCGATGGCGAAATGTTGATGGAGATCAAGATGATGGAGATCATGGTGTCATGCCGGTGACGATGGAGATCATGCCGGTGCTTTCATGATGGAGATCAAATGCACAAGTTCATGGCCATATCATGTCACTTATGATTTGCATGTGATGTTAATCCTTTTATGCACCTTGTTTTGTTTAGGACGACAGTAGCATTATAAGGTGATCCCCCCGAGTGTGCACTGTTGCAAAAGTTCTTCGTGTCGAGACACCACGTGATGATCGGGTGTGATAGACTCTACGTTCACACACAACGGGTGCAAGCCAGTGTTGCACGTGCAGAACACTCGGGTTAAACTTGACGAGCCTAGCATGTACAGACATGGCCTCGGAACACAAGAGACCGAAAGGTCAAACATGAGTCATATAGTAGATATGATCAACATGATGATGTTCACCATTGAAACCACCTCAACTCACGTGATGATCGGACTTGAGTTGATAAATTTGGATCATGTATCACTCGAATGACCGGAGGGATGTCAATTTGAGTGGGAGTTCTTAAGTAATATGATTAATTGAACTCATTATCATGAACAATGTTCATAGTGTCTGTGCAAATTTTGTTGTAGATTACTTGCTCGCGCTGTAGCTCCCTTGAATTTTTATATGTTCCTAGAGAAATAGAGTTGAAAGATGTTGGTAGCAATATTGCAGACTGGGTCCATGATCTGAGGATTGTCCTCATTGCTCCATAGAAGGCTTATGTCCTTAATGCACCGCTCGGTGCGCCAACCCCTCTAGCGTTGTTTGTAGATGTTGTGAACATCTGACAGGCACGTTCTGATGACTACTTGATAGTTTACCGCGTCATGCATTATGGCTTAGAATTGAGGCTCCGAAACGTTTTGAACGTCACAGAACATATGAGATGTTCTAAGAGCTGAAATTAGGAGCTCAGGCTCGTGCCCATGTGGCGAGATATGAGATCTCCAACAAGATTCTTTGCCTGCAAGAGGAAGGAGAATAGCTCAATCATTGAGCATGTGCTCAGATTGTCTGGGTGCTACAATCGCTTGAATCGAGTGGGAGTTGATATTCCATATAAGATAGTGATTGCTATAGTTCTCCAAGTCACTGTCACTAAGCTACTAGAACTTGGTTATGAACTATAAAATGCCAAGGATAGAAATAATGATCCCTGAGCTATTCGCGATGTTTGACACCGTGAAGGTCGAAATCAAGAAGGAGCGTCAAGTGTTGATGGTTAGTAAAACCACTAGTTTCGAGAAGAGCAAGGAGGGAAACTTCATGGATGGCAAGTCAGTTGCTGCTCCAGTGAAGCAACCCAAAGTTGAACTCAAACCCGAGACTAAGTGCTTCGATTATGAGGAGAGCGGTCGCTGAAGCGGAACAACCCTAGATACTTGGTAGATAAGAAGGCTGGCAACATCAACAGAAGTATATTTGATATACGTGTTATTGATGTGTACCTTGCTAGTACTCCTAGTAGCACCTGGGTATTGGATACCGGTTCGGTTGCTAAATGTTAGTAACTCGAAATAAAAGCTACGGAATAAACAGAGAACTAGCTAAGGGTGAGGTGACGATGTGTGTTGGAAGTGTTTCCAAGGTTGATGTGATCGACATCGCATGCTCTCTCTACCTTCGGGATTAGTAACAAACCTAAATAAGTGTTATTTGGTGTTTTGCGTTGAGCATGAATGTGATTAGATCATGTTTATTGCAACACGATTATTCATTTAAGTTAGAGAATAATGGTTATTCTGTTTACATGAATAATACCTTCAATGGTCATGCACCCAGTGAGAATGGTTTGTTGAATCTTGATCGTAGTAATTCACATGTTCATAACATTGATGCCAAAAGATGCAAAGTTAATAATGATAGTACCACATACTTGTGGCACTGCCGCTAAATGTCATATTGGTATAAAACGCATGAAGAAACTCCATGCTGATGGATCTTTGGACTCTTTCGATTTCGAATCGGTTGAGACATGCGAACCATGCCTCTTGGTCAAAGATGACTAAGGACCCCGTTTTCTGGTTCGACGGAGCGGGCAAGTGATTTATTGGAAATGATACATGTTGATGTATGCAATCCAATGAGTCTTGTAGCGTGCGGTGGATATCGTTATTTTCTTGCCTTCACTAATGATTTGGGTAGATATAGTGTATGTTTACTTAATGAAACACATGTCTGAATTGTTTGAAAAGTTCAAGCAAATTCAGAGTGAAGTTTAAGATCATCGTGACAAGAAGATAAAAATATCTGCGATATGATCGTGGAGGTGAATATCTGAGTTACGAGTTTGGCATACAACTTTAGACAATGTGAAAGTTGTTTCACAACACACGCCACCTGGAACACCATAGTGTGATGGTATATCCGAACGTCATAGTCGTGCTCTATTGGATATGGTGCATGTTATGATGTCTCTTATCGTTTTTGCTACTATAATTTTGGGGTTGTGCATTAGAGACAACTACATTCATTTTAAATAGGGCACCATCTAAATCCATTGAGATGACACTGTGTGAATTATGGTTTGATAGAAACCTAAGCTGTCATTTCTTGACGTTTGGGGCTGCGATGCTTGTGTGGAAAATGTTTTCACCTAATGAGCTCGAACCCAAAGCGGACAAATGCATCTTCGTAGAATACCCTAAGAACAGTTGGTTGAACCTCCTATCTCAGATCCAAGCATAAAGTGTTTGTTGCCAAAATGGGTCCTTTCCCGAGAAAAAGTTTCTCTCGAAAGAATTGAGTGGGAGGAAGACAGAACTTGATGAGGTTGTTGAACCTTTGTTTCAACCAGAGAATAGCCTAGTGCAGAAAGATGTTTCTGTGGAACCTACGTCAGTTGAAGAGGAAGTAAATGATGATGATCATGAACTTCAGATCAAGTTACTATCGAACCTCGTAGGTCGACAAGGATGTGTACTTCTCCTGAGCGGTACGACAACCCTGTCTTGGAGGTCATGTTGTTGGACAACAATGAACCTACGAGCTGTGGAGAAGCGATGATGGGCTCGGATTCTGACAAATGGTTAGAGGCCATAAAATCCGGGAAAAGGATCCATATATGAAAACCAAGTATAGACTTTGGTAGACTTGCTCGTTGGACGGCAGGTCATTGAGTACAAATGGATCTTTAAAATGAAGACAGACGCTGATGGTGAATGTCACCATTTATAAAGCTCGACTCGTCACAAAGAAATTTCCGGCAAGTTCAAGGTGTTGACTGCGATGAGACTTTCTCTCGTAGCGATGCTAAAGTCTGTTAGAATTATGTTAGCAGTTGCTACATTTTTCAATTATGAAATCTGGCAGATGGATGCCAAAACACCGTTTCCTTTCTTGAGGAAAGGTTGTATGTGATACAACCAGAAGGTTTTGTCAGTCCTAAGGATGCTAAAAGGTGTGCAAGCTTCAGTGATCCTTCTATGAACTAAAGCAAGCGTCTCAGAGTTGGAATATACACTTTGATGAGGTGATTAAAGTTTTTGAGTCTATACAAAGTTTACAAGAAACTTGTATTTACAATAAAGTGAGTGGGAGCACTGTAGAGTTTCTGATAAGCATATGTGGTTGACATATTGTTGATCGGAAATGATATAGAATTTCTAGAAAGCATAAAGGGTTGTTTGGAAAGAGTTTTTCAAAGGAAGACCTGGATAAAGCTACCTAATTGTTGAGCATCAAGATCTATAGAGATAGATCAAGATACTTGATGAGACTTTCAATGAGTACATACCTTGACAAGATTTTGAAAGAGTTCAAAATGGATGAGTCAGAGAAAGAGTTCTCGCCTGATTTTTAAGGTATAAAGTTGAGTAAGACTCAATGCCCAGTGACTCCAGAAGATAGAGAAAAGATGAGTGTCATCCCCTATGCTTCAGCCATAGGCTCTATCATGTATGCAATGCTGTGAACAAGACCCGATGTCAGCCTTACCATAAGTATGGCCGAAAGGTTTCAAAGTGATACTGGAATGGAGCACTGGACAACGGTCAAGATTATCCTTAGTAACTAAAAGACTAAGGAGATGTTTCTCGATTATGGAGGTGATAAAGAGTTCGTTGTAAAGATTCACGTCGATGCAAGCTTTAACACCAATCCGGATGACTCATAGTAGCAATCTGGATACATATAGTGGAGCAGCCATTTGGAACAGTACCAAGTGGAGTGTGGTAGCAGTGTTTACGGTTTGACATAGAAATTTGCAAAGTACACACGGATCTGAATATCACAGACCCGTTGACTATAAGACCTCTCTCACATGCAAAGCATGATCGAGCCCCATAACTCATTGGGTGTTAGATTCATAACAATGCAAATCACATGGTGATGTGAACTAGATTATTGACTCTAGTGCAAGTGGGAGACTATTGGAAATATGCCCTAGAGGCAATAATAAATTAGTTATTATCATATTTCCTTGTTCATGATAATCGTTTATTATCCATGCTATAATTGTATTGATCGGAGACTTAGATGCATGTGTGGATACATAGACAAAACCATGTCCCTAGTATGCCTCTAATAGACTAGCTCGTTGGTCAAAGATGGTTAAGGTTTCCTAGCCATTGACATGAGATGTCATTTGATAACGGGATCACATCATTAGGAGAATGATGGGATGGACAAGACCCAAACTACAAACGTAGCATATGATCGTGTCAGTTTAATGCTACTGTTTTTTGCATGTCAAGTATCTGTTCCTATGACCATGAGATCATGCAACTCACTGATATCGAAGGAGTGCCTTGTGTGTATCAAACGTCGCAACGTAACTGGGTGACTATAAAGGTGCTCTACAGGTATCTCCGATGGTGTCTGTTGAGTTGGCATGGATCGAGACTGGGATTTGTTACTCCGTGTGACGGAGAGGTATCTCAGGGCCCACTCGGTAATACAACATCACAACAAGCCTTGCAAGCAATGTGGCTAAGTGTTAGTCATGGGATCTTGTATTACGGAACGAGTAAAGAGACTTGCCAGTAACGAGGTTGAACTAGGTATGGAGATACCGACGATCGAATCTCGGGCAAGTAACATACCGAAGAACAAAGGGAACGTTATACGGGATTAACTGAATCCTTGACATAGAGGTTCGACCGATAAAGATCTTCGTAGAATATGTAGGAACCAATGTGGACGTCCAGGTCCCGCCATTGGTTATTGACCGTAGAGGTGTCTCGGTCATGTCTACATAGTTCTCGAACCCGCAGGGTCTGCACACTTAAGGTTTGGTGACGTTTCAGTTGTGTAGAGTTATGTATGGTGGTGACCGAAGGTTGTTCGGAGTCTCGGATGAGATCCCGGACATCACGAGGAGCTCCGGAATGGTCCGGAGGTAAAGATTCATATATAGGAAGTCCCAGTTTGGTCGCCGGAAAAGTTTCGGGCTCATCGGTAGTGTACCGGGAGTGCCGGTAGTGTACCAGGGGACCTCCGGGAGGGGTATTTCGACCCCAAGAGGTCCATGGTCTGTGGGAGAATAATAACCAGCCCTTAGTGGGCTGGAAAAACAGCCACACCAAGGCCCATGGCGCAGGAGGCAAAAGTCCTAAAGGAAAAGGTGGAAAAAAGGCTGAAAAGGAAGAGTCCTACTCCTACTAGGAGTGGAGGAGGAGTAGGACTCCTCCCCCTCTAGTTTGGCCGACTCCTATTGGAGTTTTTCCTTGTGCCAGCCCTCCTCTATCTCCCTCCTTTATATACTGGTGGATTGGGTGTTGTTTGGACACAGTTTACGGCCACGTGCTACCCGTTTCACCGGTGCTCCTCTAGATCGGTTTTCTGCAGCGCTTAGGCGAAGCCCTGCCGGAATTGCTCCACCACCATCACCGGAGCGCCGTCACGCTGCCGGTGAACTCTATCTCCTCTCCACCTCCTCTTGCTAGATCAAGATGGTGGAGATCGTCATCAAGCTGCACGTGTGCTGAACGCGGAGGTGCCGTCCGTTCGGCGCTAGATCGGAAGGACCATGATCGTGATCGCGAGACGGTTCGTGATGTGATCACGGAACGGATCGTGATGAGTTCGCGGGAAAGATCGTGATCAAGATCGTGAGACGGATCGTGATAAGTTCGCGGGACGGATCATGATGTGTTCGCGGGACGGATCGTGATTGGATCACGGGACGGATCGTGATGAGATCGCGGGACGCTCGGCGATTTGGATCGCGAAGATGTTCGACTACACCAACCGCGTTTCTTAACGCTTCCCGCTTAGCGATCTACAAGGGTACGTAGATCCACTATCCCTCTCGTAGATGCTCATCACCATGGATAGGTTTGCATGTGCGTAGGAAAAATTTTGTTTCCCATGCGACGTTCCCCAACAATCTCATTGTTGCAAGCAGTGAATTCTCTGCCAACAAACTGATCCAAACCTATGAAGTGGAAATTGTCTTGGACACTTGGAAAGTAGTCCTCATTCTCCTTAATGAATTTCCAATCAACGTACCGCATGTCACTGACAGCTGGACTCTTGTCAAAAAGCACAGTCTCATAGAAATCCTATTGCTCCTTGGTATAAAATTTTTAGTCCACAACTGTCTTCTTCCTCTGGGCATATGGATCTATAGCTCTCCAAGATCTCAATCCTGAATCCTTCCTCTTCTTCATATCTTCAGGTAGTGGGTAGCTGGCATTGTGTACCGGAAGGTGTGGTCTGAGCTTCATCAAAGTTGTCAAGTCATCATCAACTTCAACTGTGGAAGCAGTTCCTTTGTTCTTCTCAGAAGCTGGAATCTGCCTGGATGTCCTCTTAGGCTTCTCAGCAGCAGGCTTCTTGGATGTGCTAGTCTTTGGCATAGCATCAGCCATAAGCTTCTTGGCCTTCTTCTTAGGAGGAGCCTTTGTAGCTGGCTCATCCTCCTCTTCCTCAGCAGCAGCACCAGTTGCTTCCTCTGGATCTTCATACATGGAAGTAGGCCTGCCAGTCACATGAATAATCCTCTTCCTGGACTTTTTCTCCCCTGCCTTCTTAGGCATAGCTTTCTTGGGGACCTCAAATGAAATAATTGTTCTGGCAGTCTCATGAGACTTGAAGGTTGAAGCAGGTGCATAGATCTTGCTGACAACTCTCCTGGAAGAAGTGGCTTCAGTAGCAGATTTCTTAGCAGCTTTCTCTTGCTTCTTAGCAAGAATCTCCTCAGGAATGAAATCTGAGTCTTCTTCATCTGATTTGAGCTTTTTCTTGGTTCTCGTGGCAGCCTTGGGCAACCCATGAGAGGTGGGGGTGCCTGGATCTGAGAAAGAACTGACTTCTGGGCTTGTTCCAGAACTCATATCAACTCCCTGCTCTTGCAAATTCTGACTGTCTTCCGAGCCTGACATACTAACCCTGTGAAAAGAGTATAGGAGAGCAGAAGAAGATGAGTCATCACAAAATGAGGCTGGTTTTTGAAATTTGAGCAATGAATTTTCAAAAAGTTTTGCAATCTGTCAAATAGATATCGGTGCAGCCGAAAAGAAATTTTCGGTGGGTTCGGGACAAAAACTCTTTAACAGGAACTTGGCAGCCTTTTGGGTCGAACCGAAAAGAGCTACTCGGTTCCACCGAGTCAGTTCTCAACCTCACCAAAAAGCATATCGGTGAGACCGACATTTCGTTTCAGTTCCACCGAGATTTATCGGGCGGACGGCAAAACCCTAGAAAATCCATTTAACTCGAGATTTTGGAGTTATAAGTGGATGGATATATGAGCAAAGGGTGCAAAGATGATTAACAAGTATCTAATGCACAAGAATCGGATGGGGAGTGCACTAGAGATCGAATCCGTACCCTAGCTTGGCAGGATCCTCTACGCCGGCGACGAGGGAGCAGATGTCGTTGACGGCGGCGATTCCCAGCGGTGGAGGAGCACAGGAAGACAAGGGCGACGACCAGGGGTCTCGAGGCAACAGCTTAGGGTTCTGAGGCGCAACGTTTGAAGATAGAATTTCAAAGCGTTGGGGTCCACAACATATATACCCTCCACTGTCGGTGATACCGATTATGTTTTCAGTGTCACCGAGTTCCACAACTGTCAGCTGACAGGGAAACTCGGTGTTACCGAGAATATGAAATTGGAAGTACCGAGATTGAAAGACAGATCAACCCTAGGCATTCGGTGAGACCGAGATTGTGGGGTTGGTTCCACTGAGATGCACTTGGGTGGTTTTAATGGTCAGTCCTTGTCGATACGGAACTCTGAGTGCTCCACACACAGAGGGATCAAAAAGAACTTGTTCAAATTTTGTGATGCAGCATGAATAGAATATGAGGTGAGAAAGCATAGATAGATAAAGAGTGGTCCTATGCATTCTTGTCCATCCAATTGGCAAAAGAGAAAATTAATAACCAAATAGCAACAATTGGTTGTCCTCGAATGAGAAAAGAAATGCAGACCAACATGCTCACACAATAAGATGTCAAAAGAAATCATGATAAACATGCACAAACACACTAGCATCTAACAAGCACTTGGGCGATGACAAAGTCATCTATATGTGAGTATTTGACTTAGGAGCCAAGTAAGTGTACTTGATCATAGGTAATACTCATCGTTTAAGCACAAGTGGGGTTACCACTTTTACATAAAGCATTTAATGTTGTCACATACTAAGGGATGCTTTGACTCAAGTCTTAGAGTAAAGCTCCCCCTTAATGTGACATCCCCCCATAAGAGGGATAAACTAACCTTGGGTTTTGTCGATGAAGACTTCATGTTGGTGAGGTAGTTGTGGATGCTCAATGTTGATGAAGATCACCAAGAGTTGGGAGCATCCTTGTTGTTTCCTTACTCCTCTCACCTACATGGGTTAGTCCCAACACACAAGAGACAAATACAGGGATATCTATGGACATGGAGTGCAAAGCATATGTTATGATGTCCGTTGATTAGTTAATTACCTTGTCCCTTGCTTACCTTTGAGGGAATATGTGACTCCTCGAACTATTGCATTGAGTTGATGTTGAGTACAAAAAGTCCTTGCCAATAATGAATGTGAGTGAATTTCATTGGCGGAGTCACCCCTCAAGAACTTACTAGTTCTTATTCTTGGGGACCCACATCAAGTTGAGGGGATCCTTGGTGTTGAAGTAGACTTTGTAGCTAGTTGAGCTTGAAATAGCCTTGGGAATCCACTCCACCAAAGCTAGGGGTTCATCTTCATATGAGTCAATGTCCTCTTGAAGCTTGTTCTTGCCCTTGAGCTTATGGTCTTGTGGTGGAAGGTCATCTTGAGTGTTTGTCCCCTTGGGAAGAGTATTTTCATACTTCTCCTTTTGAGGAACAAACTTGGGCTTGGGATATTGACCTTCTTCCCATTCAACTCCATTACCGTTGAAGTAGCCAACACCATGATTCTTCCGGTATCTTCCGTGCTTGCGTACAATTTCCTCAAATTGCTTACATACGACAATACTCTTGTAGATACATTTTTCTATAATTCCTTTCAATAAAGCATTTTCTTGCTCAAGTGTAACTTGGCTAAGAGAATCATCATTAGTGGAATCAATAGAACTACTAGAAGCAACATCATTGGGTTTAGCATTTTTATTGTTGCTACTAGATGAAGAACCTTTCTTGCCTTTGTTACTAGATTGCTTGGTTTTAACTTGAGGCATGAAAGTAGACAAGAGTAGTCGTTTGGCTAGATAAGATGAAGTCTTCTTTTGGAGATCGTCATTGATAGCTTTGAGAAACTCATGCTCTTGCTCCAAGTTGAGCTTCTCGAAGCGTAGCTTCTCATGAGTTCTCACAAGCTCTCTATGATCTTCGAGAGTAGATTCATGAGCTATCTTAAGAGTGTTTAGTTCTTTAGTTAGTTGTTCTATTTTCATCTTATCATCATCAAATGAATCATGTTGACTAGCATGAGAATTATCAATTTCATTTTGATCAACATCACTAGTTTTATCACGAAGCAAGTTATCATCACAAAGCAAATCATCTTCACAAAGCAAATCATCTTCATCACTATCAAAATCAAGATACTCGGGGTGTGATTCCTTGAGGCCTTTAGCCATGAAGCAACTTCCACTCCCTTCGTTTGGTGAATCAAATAGATCGTAGGAGTTGGTAGTCACTAGAGAAATTTCGGCAACACCATCATCTTGACTATAGTCAGAGTCGGAGTGATAGCTTCTCTCAGAGTTGTTGTCGGAGTCGGAGCCGGAAACCCATTCACCAACATGAGCTTGATGTTTTCTTCTTGTGTAGATCTTGGTGTACTTGTCTTTCTTCTTCGAATCTCTACTTGTCCTTGAGTGTCTTCGTTCATAACGATCATCTATACTCTTCTCTCTCTTTGTGGTGATTCATTCCTTGAGCTTCGTCTTCGAGGTGACTCTTCTCTTCTTTTGTAGGGAGCCGTGCACTCATTTGAGTAGTGTCCGGGCTTCCCATAATTGTAGCAATTGCGGTCACGACTTGACGAACGCTTCTCTTCATATCTTGAGTTGGAGTTTCTTTCTTTGCCTCTATTCTTGTAGAACTTGTTGAATTTCTTGACCATGAGGCTTATCTCTTCATTGGTGACAAGGTTGTTGTTTGAAGTTGCGGGAGCATCACTTGTGGCTTTGTAAGCACCGCTAGACTTGTGATGAAGTTCTTCCTTATCTTTGAGTGTCATCTCATGAGCAAAAATCCGTCCAATGACTTCCGTAGGCTTGAGATCTTTGTAGTTTGGCATCATTTGGATCAATGTGCACACGGTGTCGTATCTCTCATCCAAATCTCTAAGTATCTTCTTGATGATGAATTTGTCGGTCATTTCTTCGCTTCCTAAGCCGGCAATCTCATTTGTGATGAGAGCTAGCCTATAGTACATCTCTGCGACTCCTTCACCATCCTTCATCTTGAACTTGTCAAGCTGACCTTGAAGAACATCTAACTTGGATTCTCTCACGGACTCGGTTCCTTCGTGCATATCAACAAAAGTATCCCAAATCTCTTTTGCATTCTCAAGATGGCTGATTTTGGTGAATTCTTCGGGGCATAAGAAGTTGAAGAGAATGTCGCATGCTTGAGCATTGAGTTGCAACATCTTCAACTCATCCGCGGTCGCTTCACGATCCGGTTCCCGTCCATCCGCAAAGAACTCACCTTGCAAGCCAACACGAACAACAGCCCAAACGATGGGGTTATGACCAAGAATATGCATTTTCATTTTGTGCTTCAAACTAGCAAAATTAGTGCCATCAAGTTTGGACCTCTATGGTGATAACTTCCCTCACTAGACGCCATACTCTCCTAGGTTGTGAGACCTAAGAAATGGAAACCAAAGCTCTGATATCACTTGTAGGACCGAAAGTATGTTTAGAGGGGGGGTGATTAGACTACTTGACCAAATAAAAGTTTTGCCTATACCAATTTTTAGAGTTGACAGTTTTTAGCATTTCATGGCAAGTCAAGTACACCCTACAGATGCAAGTCTAAGAGTATATAGCAGCGGAAAGTAACAACAAGCATGTATAGAAGGAATAGGGTAGGAAGATCAAACGTAGTTGTAGACACAATAATTTTTCCCATGGTTCCGATAGGTGGCGCTATCGTACATCCACGTTTATGGAGTCTTCAACCCACGGAGGGTAATGGTCGCGAGGGTCCACAGAGGGCTCCACCCAAAAGGGTCCACAAAGTAGCAACCTTGACTATTCCATAACGGCTTCTGTCCACGAAGGACTAGCCTCACTATGGGTAGATCTTCACGAAGTAGGCGATCTCCTTGCCCTTACAAACTTCTTGGTTCACTCCACAACACAAAGTAGGAGGCTCCCAAGCGACAACTAACCAATCTAGGAGGCACCACCCTCCAAAAGGTAATAGGCTCGGTAATGACGATGAACTCCTTGCTCGTGTGCTTCAAGATGATAGACTCCTCAACACCCAATCACTCTCTCACATATTTGGCATGGTGGAAGAGATGGGATTGGTGGAAAGCTACTTGGGGAGGCTAGATATCAATATCCATATGATTGGAGTGGAAGATCTTGACCTCAACACACGGGTAGGTGGTTCTCTCTCAGAAAATCTGATAGGATAGGTATGAAATAGTTTTGAGTGCTTCACTTTCGAGTAGGTGGTGGTGAAGGGTATATATAGGCATCCCCAAAAATCCAACCATTACACACAAAATGACCAACTCGGTGGTACCGAAGTGACCAAAAGGTGGCAACTTTTGAATCTTGTTGAGACCGATATGGGAAACTCGGTTGCACTGATAAGGTTACCAATGATTAGATTTCCAATCTCGGTGACGCCGATCCAACATTCTCGGTGGGACTGAAAATCTGAATTTGCGTAACAGAAATTTGGCAACCTAAACTCGCTGGCACCGGTACGGAATCGGTTGCACCGAAGTGGCTAGGGTTTGGCTGAGTCTGTCTAGGTTCTGGAATCGGTGGCACCGTTATGGGAAAGTTGGTTGCACCGACTTTGAGTGTTAGGTATAGAACAGACTTTGGTGGGAGAGTTTGTGGATGTTTTTGGCAACTATCACTTGTGCATGTTTGAGCATATTGTTCACCAACAAAACCTTACCCCCTTTTAATAGTATTGACTTTCCTATGGACTCAAAGTGATTTCTCACAAATGTAAAATGTAGAGTCCTTTTGCTTGAAGCTTGGCCAACCTATTTCCTTGCATCTTGGGGTATGTCCACACTCTCCTTTTGTCAATCCTATCATTGAACATTTCCTGTAATATACTTGGTGGCAACATTAGTACAATGACTTATATGTTGTTTTTAATTACCAAAACCACCAAGGGAGCAAATGTGCTTTCAACTATATATCTTCCGAACGGTTAGGCGTCATGATCTAGAGCATCTAGCAGTCAATTGTGGATCGTCGGGTGACCGAGTTGTGTGGGTTTTGGAAGTCTACCCTGAAGACTTACCATGAGTGTCTGGTGAGGACTGTGTGACCTTACCTCAAGGAGAATAGGGTAAGGACCGTGTGTCCTACGACATTGTGTCCTCTTATTTAAATACCAGACCGCTCCAAACCAGACGTACGACTGTCACATCAGTTGGAACTGGGTCATCAAACCATGGTTTTCATCGAGCTACCTGGTTCCATTTCCTCAACCCTTCTATTTCCTCATATACTTGTTGATGAATTTGGTCGTCACTATTTGAAGAATTTGACTGAAGACTTCCTCAATTTCCTCATCTCAAATTCTTTAGTCACCTTGTTCATCACCTGCTTATCCTTTATGACGCCACTTGTATTCTGTGCATGTTCTATATTATCATGATGACTGTGCTTTTGCTCTCTTTCCCATGTACTTGAGTACTTATTTCGCTGCTAATAGTTCATCACATTTCAAATTCCTCAAGTTGAAAATCCTCGGTGACGAATTTGTAAAAATCGCATATTCACCCCCCTCTAGCCGATATAACACACTTTCAATTGATATTAGAGCAAGGTACTCCCTTGTTTTGTGTGATTTTGGTTTAACCACCTGAAGTTCTAGTTATGTTGATTGCAGGTATGATCAAGGTTTTCGTAGGTTGTCCTACCTTCGATGGGACGGACTACCCCTACTGGAAGAACAAGATGCGCATGCATCTTGAGGCAATTGACAACGATCCCTGGTATGTTGTGGAAAATGGCATTCCCTTTGTCACTCCCACAATCAACTTTGCTGATGTGAAGAGACTCAAGCAACTTGATTCTTAGGAGAAGAATATCATATGTGACCATCTGAGTAAAGGTCAGTATGGCAGAGTGAGTGCTTTGGAATCTACTAAGCTTATCTGGGATAGGATGTCCAAAGTTAATGAAGGTGTTTCAACTCAACTTGACTCTCGTGTTGATGTTCTTTCCAATCTCTTCAACCGCTTCAAAAGACTCAACAACAAAAATTTTCAGCAAACTTTTGATCGCCTCACTGATATCTCCAACGAGCTTCAAGCACTTGGTGCCACTGACATCACTAACCATGAGGTGGTGAACAAACTACTGAGATCTCTTGATTCCTTATTTGATACACTTGCGCGTTGATAATTCAAGAGCGTGGAGACTACAAGTCACTTGATCCCGCTGATATACTTGGGAGACTCAATACTCATGAATTCCAACAAGTCGAGAGGAGAGACCTCTATGGGCCAAGCTATGGAAGTTCTCGTGCTTTGAAGGCAAAGGCAATTTCTTCATCTGAAGGCGAAGAATCGGATAGTAGCCTTGGTGATCTTGAAGAACTGAGTCAGGAGCTGGAAATGCTCGTGAGGAAATTCCAGAAGTTATCAAGGAGAGGTTGGTTTGGAAAGTCATCAAAAAGTGGCTTGAAGAAATCAGATTCTTCATCAAGCGACTACAAGAAGAGAACTTGCCACAAATGCAAGAAATCTGGTCACTTTATCTCTGACTGTCCTCTCTGGGAAAAAGAATCAAGGAAGAAGAAATACAAGGATGACAGTTCTGATGACTCGAAGAAACAGAAGAAATCTTCAAAGTCGTCATCTTCAAAGTGCCCATTGCACAAGAAGAATGGCTCTAGAAAGGCTCGGGCTTTCATTGGCAAGGAAATGGATTCTGAAGAAGAATCTCAAGAATATGAAGAAGAGGAAGAATTCGAGGAGGAGTCTGAATCTGATGCTGCTAGTCTTTCACTTGCCACTGCTTTCGTTAGCAAGTCCATCTTAAACGATGAAGAAAATGAAGACATCAACAACTTTGATGTCAGCAATGATGACTATGCTCCCACGTATTGCTTCATGGCAAAGAGTGTCAAGGCATCCATAGAATGTCCCTTGTTTTATGACACCGATTACTCTAAGTGGAAAGTTCTGATGAAGGAGCACCTCCTATCGATGAACATCGAGTTATGGACTGTTACAGAACTAGGACTGGCAGATATCTGCCAAATGGCCAATGCTAACGAACTTTTGCAAGTATACGTAGCTAGATGCTCAGGCGAGGAATATCATCTGCTCTAGCTTGTCAAAGGTCATATTCTAGGGCATCTGTCATCTCCAAAATGTGAAGCTTATTTGGGAGAGGCTTTCGGACATCTATGAAGGCTATCACACTCGTCAAGACTCCATGTTCATTGAACACAAGAATAACCTCAAGTCCTAGAAAGAAGATCTTGTTTCATGTTCTTCATCCATGTGCTTTATGGAAAAAGGCTCCAAGGTACACAAACATCATTCCTCCTCTGAATCGTGTGAAGGTGAATCTGATGAATATGTGAAACCTAGCTATTCCAAACTTGCTAATATTGCCACTAAGCAACAAAGTGCTCTTGAAAAGCTTCATAAACGGCTAGACAAAAGTGATGATCTATTGAATGAGGAAGTGGATAGGACTCAAACTCTGACTGATGATCTCAAAGATCTTCGGTCTAGGTTTGATAATCTTCAAAGTCATCATAATGCACTCTTAGTCGATCATGAAAAGCTTTCCTATGAATTTCTTCAAAGGATGCAAGATCTTGAGGAACTAAGGGTGTCTCATGAGGACTTGAAAGTGATAGTTATCGACTAGAGGGGGGTGAATAGGCGATTTTTATGAAAGTTTTCAAAACAATGAATGTATTCGAATAATGTGGAAATGAACCAGGATCAGGTAGGGATAGTAATCAAGATTCTAGACAAGGCATGCAATACGGTGAAGACATACAGATAAATCAATTACTATCATCATGCAATTTGAGATGAGTCGAAGACAAACTTAGACAGTATGAAGATAATCAGTTGATATAGATGTCTTTGGTAAAGTCTTCAGGCAAGAATTAAGCAATGACTTCACAATTCAGAGTAGGAATGTAAGAGAGTGAGGATACTTGATGAAGACACATGATTTGTTGGATGAGTTCTCGTTGTTGTCACAACCGTACGTCTGATTAGGGAGGCTGAGATTGAACTCAGAAGACCGTGCCTTCACCTTATTCCCCTTGAGCCGAAGTCACTTAGACAACAACGAATCACTCTGGTAAGTTTTGAGGGGAGACTTCCAAAACCCGTACAAACTTGGTCACCCGGCAGTCCACAATGACTCTTGGACGCTCTAGACCTAGAAGCCTAACCGTATGGAAGATCACAGTCTTCAAGTGTAATAAGTCTTCAGTTCTCTCAGAAAAGAAAGACTTTGGTGATGCTCAAATGCACTACCTCTGGGTGTTTAGGTGTATCCTCGTAGGATGTATCTCTCTCAATGTATTCAAGATGGGTTGCTCCAAAATGACAACAGTTGTATCTCTCTCTGAGCAGCCACCTTCTCATGGTGGAGGGGGTGGGCTATTTATATCCAGCAGGAAACCCGACCTGATATGATCAAAATGACCCTAGGTAAATGGCCAATCGACACATGTCACAATGGTTGGATTTTGAACACACATGGCTGTTGGGGAACGTCGCATGGGAAACAAAATTTTTCCTACGCACACGCAAACCTATCCATGGTGATGAGCATCTACGAGAGGGAGAGTGGATCTACGTACCCTTGTAGATCGCTAAGCGGGAAGCGTTAAGAAACGCGGTTGGTGTAGTCGTACTTCTTCGCGATCCAAATCGCCGAGCGTCCCGTGATCTAATCACGAACCATCCCGCGATCTATTCACGAACCGTCCCGCGATCTCGTCACGATCCGTCCCGCGATCCGATCACGAACGTCCCGTGGCCTTGATCACGATCCTTCCGATCTAGTACCGAACGGACGGCACCTCCGCGTTCAGCACACGTGCAGCTTGATGACGATCTCCACCGTCTTGATCCAGCAAGAGAAGGTGGAGAGGAGAGAGAGTTCACCGGCAGCATGACGGCGCTCCGGTGATGGTGGTGGAGCAATTCCGGCAGGGCTTCGCCTAAGCACTGCGAAACTACGATCTGGAGGAGAAACTATGCACCGGTGGAACGGGTAGCACGTGGCCGGAAATTCTGTCCAAAAACCACCCAATCCACTAGTATATATAGGAGGAGAGGAGAGGAGAGGCAGCCAAGGCCTTCGGGTCGGCCGAATAGGAGGTGGGAAGCAATCCTACTTCACCTCCAATCCTAGTTGGAGTAGGATTGCCTCCTATTGGCTGATTTTTCACCTTTTCCTTAGCCTTTTTCTCTCCCTGCGCCATGGGCCTTTTGTGACTGATTCCCCAGCCCACAAAGGGCTGGTTATTGTTCTCCCACAGCCCATGGACCTCTTGGGGTCGAAATACCTCTCCCGGAGGCCTCCCGGTACACTACCGACACTCCCGGTACACTACCGATGAGCCCGAAACTTTTCCGGCGACCAAACTGGGACTTTCTATATATGAATCTTTACCTACGGACCATTCCGGAGTTCCTCTTGACGTCCGGGATCTCATCCGGGACTCCGAACAACCTTCGGTCACCACCATACATAACTCTACACTACTGAAACGTCACCGAACCTTAAGTGTGCAGACCCTGCGGGTTCGAGAACTATGTAGACATGACCGAGACACCTCTACGGTTAATAACCAATGGCGGGACCTTGACGTCCACATTGGTTCCTACATATTCTACGAAGATCTTTATCGCTCAAACCTCTATGTCAAGGATTCAGTTAATCCCGTATAACGTTCCCTTTGTTCTTCGGTATGTTACTTGCCCGAGATTCGATCGTCGGTATCCAATACCTAGTTCAACCTCGTTACCGACAAGTCTCTTTACTCGTTCCGTAATACAAGATCCCGCAACTAACAATTAGTCACATTGCTTGCAAGGCTCATTGTGATGTTGTATTACCGAGTGGGCCCCGAGATACCTCTCCGTAACACGGAGTAACAAATCCCAGTCTCGATCCATGCCAACTCAACAAACACCATCGGAGATACCTGTAGAGTACCTTTATAGTCACCCAGTTACGTTGCGACGTTTGATACACACAAGGCACTCCTCCGATATCCGTGTGTTGCATGATCTCATGGTCAAAGGAACATATACATTGACATGCAGAAAACAGTAGCAATAAACTGACACGATCATACGCTACGTTTGTAGTTTGGGTCTTGTCCATCACATCATTCTCCTAATGATGTGATCCCATTATCAAATGACATCTCATGTCCATGGCTAGGAAACCTTCACCATCCTTTGATCAACGAGCTAGTTCACTAGAGGCATACTAGGGACATTGTGTTGTCTATTTACCCACACATGCAATGTGTTTCCAATCACTACAATTATAGCATGGATAATAAACGATTATCATGAACAAGGAAATATAATAATAAACACTTTATATATTGCCTCTAGGGCATATTTCCAACAGTCTCCCACTTGCACTAGAGTCAATAATCTAGTTCACATCACTATGTGATTTACATGGTAATGAATCGAACACCCATACAGTTCTGGTGTTGATCATGTTTAGCCCCTTGGAAGAGGTTTAGTCAACGGGTCTGCAACATTCAGATCCGTGTGCACTTTGCAAATATTTATGTCCTTCTTCTCGATGTAGAACCAGATGGAGTTGAAGCGTCACTTTATGTGTCTGGTCCTCTTGTGAAACCTTGGTTCCTTGGCTAGAGCAATGGCACCAGTGTTGTCACAGAACAGGTTTATTGGATTCAGTGCACTAGGCACCACTCCAAGATCTGTCATGAACTGCTTCATCCAGACACCTTCCTTCGCTGCCTCTGAGGCTGCGATGTACTCCGCTTCGCATGTAGAATCAGCTACCACGCCTTGCTTGGAACTGCACCAGCTTACCGCTTCCCCGTTAAGAATAAATACGTATCCGGTTTGCGACTTACAGTCGTCTGGATCAGTGTCAAAGCTTGCATCGACGTAACCCTTTACGACGAGCTCTTCATCACCTCCATAAACGAGAAACATGTCCTTAGTCCCGTTAAGGTACTTAAGGATATTCTTGACCGCTTGCCAATGCTCCATTCCAGGATCACTTTGAAACCTTCCAGCCATACTTATGGCAAGGCTGACATCGGGTCTTGTGCACAGCATTGCATACATGATAGAGCCTATGGCTGAAGCATAGGGGATGACGCTCATCTTTTCTTTATCTTCTGCAGTCACTGGGCATTGAGTCTTACTCAACTTCACACCTTGTAACACAGGCAAGAACCCCTTCTTGGCCTATTCCATTTTGAACTTCTTCAAAACTTTATCAAGGTATGTGCTCTGTGAAAGTGCTATTAAGCGTCTCGATCTATCTCTATAGATCTTAATGCCTAATATGAAAGCAGCTTCTCCTAGGTCCTTCATTGAAAAACTCTTATTCAAATATTCCTTCACACTTTCTAGCATTTCTATATCATTTCCAATCAGCAATATGTCATCCACATATACACTAGAAACGCTATAGAGCTCCCACTCACTTTCTTGTAAATACAAGCTTCTCCATAAACTTGTATAAACCCAAACGCTTTGATCACCTCATCAAAGCGCTTATTCCAACTCCGAGATGCTTGCACCAGTCCATAAATGGATCGCTGGAGCTTGCAAACTTTGTCAGCATTCTCTGGATCGACGAAACCCTCGGGTTGCATCATATACAACTCTTCCTCAAGGAAACCGTTGAGGAACGCCGTTTTGACATCCATCTGCCAAATTTCATAGTCGAAATAAGCAGCTATTGCCAACATGATTCTGACAGACTTAAGCATCGCTACGGGTGAGAAAGTCTCATCGTAGTCAACTCCTTGAACTTGTGAAAAACCCTTTGCCACAAGTCGAGCTTTATAGACGATGACATTACCGTCCGCGTCCGTCTTCTTCTTATAGATCCATTTGTTCTGAATGGCCTTTCGCCCTTCAGGTAGTACTTCCAAAGTCCATACTTTGTTTTCATACATGGATCCCATCTCGGATTTCATGGCCTCTAACCATTTCTCGGAATCCGGGCCCATCACTGCTCCTCCATAGCTCGTAGGTTCATTGTTGTCTAACAACATGACCTCCAAGACAGGGTTGCCATACCACTCGGGAGTAGTACGCGCCCTTGTCGACCTACGAGGTTCAATAGCAGCTTGATCCGAAGCTTCATGATCAACTTCCTCTTCTACCGTCGTAGGTTCCACAGAAACATCTTTCTGCGCTGCGCTACTTTTTGGTTGAAGTAAAGGTTCAACAACCTCATCAAGCTCTATTTTCCTCCCACTCAATTCTTTCGAGAGAAACTCTTTCTCAAGAAATGTTCCATTCTTAGCGACAAACACTTTGCCCTCAGATCTGAGATAGAAGGTATACCTGACTGTCTTTTTCAAGGTATCCTATGAAGACACATTTCTCCACTTTCGGTTCTAGCTTTTTAGGCTGAAGCTTTTTGACATAAGCATCACATCCCCAAACTTTAAGAAACGATAACTTTGGCTTTTTGCCAAACCACAGTTCATATGGCGTCGTCTCAACGGATTTCGATGGAGCCCTATTTAAAGTGAATGCAGCTGTCTCTAATGCATAACCCCAAAATGATAGTGGCAAATCGGCAAGAGACATCATAGAACGCACCATATCTAATAAGGTTCGATTACGACGTTCAGACACACCATTACACTGTGGTGTTCCGAGCGGTGTCAACTGTGAAACAATTCCACATTGTCTTAAGTGACTGCCAAACTCATAACTCAGATATTCACCTCCTCGATTAGATCGCAGAAATTTAATCTTCTTGTTACGATGATTCTCAACTTCACTCTGAAATTGCTTGAACTTTTCAAAAGAAGGTGCAGCTTGATGACGATCTCCACCGTCTTGATCCAGCAAGAGAAGGTGGAGAGGATAGAGAGTTCACCGGCAGCGTGACGGTGCTCCGGTGATGGTGGTGGAGCAATTCCGGTAGGGCTTCGCCTAAGCACTGCGGAACTACGATCTAGAGGAGAAACTATGCACCGGTGGAACGGGTAGCACGTGGCCGGAAATTCTGTCCAAAAACCACCCAATCCACTAGTATATATAGGAGGAGAGGATAGGATAGGCAGCCAAGGCCTTTGGGTCGGCCGAATAGGAGGTGGGAAGCAATCCTACTTCACCTCCAATCCTAGTTGGAGTAGGATTGCCTCCTATTGGCTGATTTTTCACCTTTTCCTTAGCCTTTTTCTCTCCCTGCGCCATGGGCCTTTTGTGACTGATTCCCCAGCCCACAAAGGGCTGGTTATTGTTCTCCCACAGTCCATGGACCTCTTGGGGTCGAAATACTTCTCCCGGAGGCCTCCCGGTACACTACCGGCACTCCCGGTACACTACCGATGAGCCCGAAACTTTTCCGGCGACCAAACTGGGACTTCCTATATATGAATCTTTACCTCCAGACCATTCCGGAGTTCCTCGTGACATCCGGGATCTCATCCGGGACTCCGAACAACCTTCGGTCACCACCATACATAACTCTACACTACCAAAACGTCACCGAACCTTAAGTGTGCAGACCCTGCGGGTTCGAGAACTATGTAGACATGACCGAGACACCTCTACGGTCAATAACCAATGGACGGACCTGGACGTACACATTGGTTCCTACATATTCTACGAAGATCTTTATCGGTCGAACCTCTATGTCAAGGATTCAGTTAATCCCGTATAACGTTCCCTTTGTTCTTCGGTATGTTACTTGCCTGAGATTCGATCGTCGGTATCCAATACCTAGTTCAACCTCGTTACCGGCAAGTCTCTTTACTCGTTCCATAATACAAGATCCCGCAACTAACAATTAGTCACATTGCTTGCAAGGCTCATTGTGATGTTGTATTACCGAGTGGGCCCCGAGATACCTCTCTGTAACACGGAGTAACAAATCCCAGTCTCGATCCATGCCAACTCAACAAACACACTCGGAGATACCTGTAGAGTACCTTTATAGTCACCCAGTTACGTTGCGACGTTTGATACACACAAGGCACTCCTCCGATATCCGTGAGTTGCATGATCTCATGGTCAAAGGAACATATACATTGACATGCAGAAAACAATAGCAATAAACTGACACGATCATACGCTACATTTGTAGTTTGGGTCTTGTCCATCACATCATTCTCCTAATGATGTGATCCCGTTATCAAATGACATCTCATGTCCATGGCTAGGAAACCTTCACCATCCTTTGATCAACGAGCTAGTTCACTAGAGGCATACTAGGGACATTGTGTTGTCTATTTACCCACACATGCAATGTGTTTCCAATCACTACAATTATAGCATGGATAATAAACGATTATCATGAACAAGGAAATATAATAATAAACACTTTATATATTGCCTCTAGGGCATATTTCCAACAATGGCAACTTTACTTGGGTTACAAGTAAAGCTGACTCAACTAGATCTGGAAGAGTTTTCCTCTCAGCGTCTTCACTCGAAGACTTAGGCATGGGTTGAGCATCACTTCAGCATCTGACTTCAATCACTTCGACCCCACTTAATAGTGCGGTGGTTCCTATGACTCAGGAAAGAAGAAATAAAACTACCAAAAGACTTTGTCTTCGCGTTTCATTGTCTTCGGACGAATGTCTTCACATTCCACCAATGGCTTTAGTCATCATCAATGTCTTCGGACGAATGTCTTCGCATTCCACCAATGGCTCCAGTCATAGTACTTTGATGCTGCTCTTATCAGCAAAGACGATGTGGTCTTTTGTTGGAGGTCGAAGAGTTTGCTCCATCAATAGGCTTTGATCACTAGTCATGTGACTGGTGCATCCACTATCCATAATCCATTAAGTGGTATTGGATTTATCATCCTGCATTGAGAATTAGTATACTTCACCAAGGCATGCAGCTATAACATGCATTGATGATGATATATTTTAGTGCAAAATTTAAAAAAGACAATGGCCGATGTGAATGATAACATTTGCATTGATTATGTCGCGTCCAGAAAAGATTGTTTTCGGGTCTCCATTGATAATCTTTGAGATAGGCTTCATCCCATCTGGAGACCCGATGCTGCATGAAGGTATTAGTTCTTCTTAACCACCCATATGCGAAGTGGTGGCTTAGAAGCAATAAGACGTAAGGCAACATCAGAGAATTTAGGCAAAGACACCCTAATAGCACGTTTCACAGGAGTATTAGTATACTCAAATGAATAAGCTGAGAAATTTTTGGTTGGATGAACATAGCAGTTCATGCCATAGTGCACATATTCTTGAGTCATCTGAGTCCTTCCCTACGAAATGGATTTGTTAGAGTGGTCATGTGAAGGCATTTGTCTTCTCGAAGACATTGATCTGGGGTTTGTCTTCTTCTTGAGAGATGTCATCAAGACATTCACATGAAGCTTCTCAAGAAGACTTTTGGGAACCCAGATCTTCTTCAAAGGAGAGCCAATCCTGCAGTTAGTACCAATAAACCTGGCAAACACTTCTCTATTTCGGCACTTGAACAATTTATAGTTGAAATCAAAATATTCATCAATAACGATGGGATTCACACAGCTGAAACCAGATAATGTGGAAGGATCAACTTGAGGACCTTTTGTAGCAACCCATGTGGTTTTGGGGTACTGCTCAGGTGTCCAATAGGATCCATCAACATTGAGATTTATTTCAAAACTAACACCCTCTTTCCTAGTTTTTTTTCCAGGATAGTCTTTTTCAGGACATCGTAAAGAATCTAATGTCCCTTTAGACTCTTATACATGCCATTTTCGAGCAATGTCTTCAACCTGTCATTGTCATTAGTGATAACAGTGGCTTCCTCAGATGAGGCATTAGGTGTCATAGAAACAGTTGAAGATAAAGAATTCTCAAAAGCATTTGAACATTCAGGAGTGGAATCATTAGCTTCACAATTAAGGCATTTTAAGCATGGAGCATCAAATTCTTCATGAGCGGTACTGATCTTTTATGCTGGGAGTGAGCCATTTGCCTTCCATAAGTCATCATGTGCTTCCCTCAACTTCTCAAGATCAATCTTTTTCTGAAGATACTCGAGAGAAAGCTTCTCATGATCAGTTGAGAGGGCATCATGACAACTTTGGAGATCCTCAAACCTTGAACAAAGACTACGCATGTCTTCAACCATAATTTTGTTCAAACTCCTCTCTTTGCATAACAGGTCATCACTTTTATCTAGAGTAGCTTGCATTTTATCCATAGCATTTTGTTGCTTTGTGGAAATTTTTACAAGTTTGGCATAGCTAGGTTTCATGTCATCATCAGATTTAGCTTTAGATTTGGAGTCATGATGTGAGGGTTTTGAGGATACCTTGGAGGCTTTCTCCATGAAGCAGTAAGCTGGAGTAGCACCGTCATCACTTGCTTCGGTGTTGAATAAGGAGCCATTGTCTTCGGGTTTGAAGACAAACGTGAAAAGATAAGCCGAAGCCATTGCCAGTCCAGCTACTTCAGTGTCAGATTCCTCCTCGGAAGCTTCCTCAGCCTCAGAACCAAATTCAGACTGTGAATCCATCTCTTTTTCGATAAAAGAATGGGCTTTTCCTAATGTACTCTTCTTGTGCGATGAAGACCTTGCATAGTTCTTACTCTTCTTGTCATCTGAGTCGTAGTTCTTGCTCTTCTTCTTGGATTCCTTTTCCCATTAAGTACTATTAGCAATGAAGTGACCAACTTTCTTGCACTTGTGACAGGTTTGCTTCTTGCTGTCCTTTGAAGAGATTTCTCCAGACCTCTTGGAATCACGCCTTGAAGATTTTTCATAGCATTTTGACTTGGCAAATTTCTGGAATTTCCTGACAAGCAGAGCAAGTTTTTTTCCAAAGTCTTCAGCGCCATCAGAACTGCAGTCAGAGTTGTCTTCAGATGAGGACACAACCTTGGCCTTCAATGCACGGGAGCAACTATAGCTGGGTCCATAGATATCTCTCTTATCAGCTTGTTGGAATTCATGGGTGCTCAACCTCTCAAGAATGTCAGCGGGATCCAAACTCCTGAAGTCAGGGCGCTCTTGGATCATGAGGGCCAGCGTATCAAAGGAGCTGTCAAGTGATCCGAGTACCTTCTTCACGACTTCATGTTTGGTGATATTAGTGGCGCCAAGTGCATTTAGCTCATTTTAAATGTCAGTGAGATGATCGAAGGTGAGCTGAACATTTTCACTGTCGAGTCTCTTGAAGTGGTTGAACAGGTTGCGAAGCACATCAACACGAGAGTCTCTTTGAGATGAGACTCCTTCGTTTACTTTGGACAACCACTCCCAGATTTGCTTGGAGGTGTTGAGTGCACTAACACGGCCATATTGTCCCTTGGTCAGATGACCACAGATGATGTTCTTGGCGGTGGAGTCCAGTTATGCGAAACTCTTCACATCAGCAGCAGTGACACCTTCACCAACATCGGGAATGCCCACCATGATGACATACCATAGGTCATTGTCAATAGCTTCGAGATGTATGCACATCTTGTTCTTCTAGTTGGGGTAGTCGGTGCCATCGAAGACAGGGCACACAACGGAGACCTTGATTATCCCCGCAGTCGACATAGCTAAAACTCCACGGTGGTTAAACAGAAACACAGAACAAGCGAGTACCTTGCTCTGATACCAATTGAAAGTGATAGTTATCGACTAGAGGGGGGTGAATAGGCGATTTTTATGAAAGTCTTCGAAACAATGAATGTATTCGAATAATGCGGAAACGAACCAGGATCAGGTAGGGATAGTAATCAAGAGTCTAGACAAGGCATGCAATACAGTGAAGACATACAGACAAATCAACTACTATCATCATGCACTCTGAGATGAGTCGAAGACAAACTTAGACAGTATGAAGACAATCAGTTGATATAGATGTCTTCGGGGAAAGTCTTCAGGCAAGAATTAAGCAATGACTTCACAATTCAAAGTAGGAATGTAAGAGAGTGAGGATAGAAACAATTGCTTGACGAAGACACAGGATTTGTTCGACCAGTTCCAGTTGATGTGACAACTGTACGTCCGGTTAGGGAGGTTGTGATTGAACTCATAAGACCTTGCCTTCACCTTATTCCCCTTGAGACATGGTCACTTAGACAACACCCAATCACTCTGGTAAGTCTTGAGGGGAGACTTCCGAAACCCGTACAAACTTGATCACCCGACAGTCCACAATGATTCTTGGACGCTCTAGACCCAGATGCCTAACCGTCTGGAAGATCACAGTCTTCAAGTGTAATAAGTCTTCAGTTCTCTCAGCATAGAAAGTCTTTGGTGATGCTCAAACACACTAGCTCTAGGTGTTTAGGTGTATCCTTGTAGGATGTATGTCTCTCAATGTATTTGAGGTGGGTTGCTCCAAAAGGACAACAACTGTATCTCTCTGTGAGTAGCCACCTTTTCATGGTGGAGGGGGTGGGCTATTTATAGCCAGTAGGCAACCTGACCTGATATGACCGAAATGACCCTGGGTCAATGGCCAACCGACACGTGTCACAATGGTTGGATTTTGAAAGCATGCAGAAACTTTACTTGGGCTACAAGTAAAGTTAACTCAACCAACTCTGGAAGAGTTTTCCTCTCATCGTCTTCACTCGAAGACATAGGTATGGGTTGAGCATCATGTCAGCATCTGACCTCGATCACTTTGACCCCACTTAATAGTATGGTGGTTCCAATGACTTAGGAAAGAACAAATAGAACTACCAAAAGAATTCGTCTGCGTGTTTCATTGTCTTCGAATGAATATCTTCGCATTCCACCAATGCTTCAACCATTATCAATGGCTTCGGACATTTTTGGGGGTCATCTTCGACGACTAAACCGAAACACTAGGGACTTCTTTCTGTGTTAACCTGTGAACTCTCACAAACACATTAGTCCCTCAACCATGTTTGTCTTGAATACTCCAAAACCAAACAAGGGTGGCACTAGATGCACTTACAAGACTTACTAAGGGAAAATGATTCCTTACTTTCTCAATAGATCAGTACCGCTTAGGAAGATTTCGTTCCACCTTGTTTGAAATGCATCGAACGTGAAACTGTTAATTCTTCACCTGAATGTTCAAATGCTTCTATTGCTGCAAATTCTTCATCTATTTCTGTGGTCACAAATTCCTCATCTGAGGATACCACTAGTGTTACTCATGAAAATGCAAGGATACCACTAGTGTTACTCATGAAGAAATTGTATGTGATAGGCATATACAAAAGTCTCAAAGAGCATCAAACCCTTTGTGATGTGCTCAAAAAGCAGATTCTGAACAGGAACCCTAGGAAAGAGGGTATTGCATTTGAGAGGAAACTCAATGCTGATTGATCCTACTTGAAACCTGAGCAGTACCCCAAAACCTTGTGGGTGGCTACAAAAGGACCTCTTGTAGATCCATCCACTTTATCTGGCTTTACTTGTGAAACTTCATACTCCTATGATGAGTCATTTGACTCCAACTATAAACTGTTCAAAAATCAGAATGGTGAAGTATTTGCCAGATATGTTGGAACTAACTGCAGGAATGGTTCCCCTATGAGGAAGATCTGGGTTCCCAAGAGATGCTTTGAAAATCTTCAAGTGAATGTCCCCATGACACCTCCAATGAAGAAAAGAGACCCTAGATCAAATTCCTCAGATGAACCAAAGTCTTCACTTGGACCAAATTACTCAAATGGTCAAAAATCATATCATTCTTGCGCTAATGCATCTGTTTCGCAGGGAAAATCTAAGAGTCATGAATATGTGCATTATTCTTCAAATCATTATGTCCATAAGTCCTTGAAGAATTTCTCTGCTTATTCATATGAGTAATCTAACCCCTCTCCTGTGAAACGAAGTGCACTAGCTTTAATGCCTCTCTTCTCATATGGATCTCGCAGAATGATGAACTCTTTGCCACCCCTTTAGATGTGGGTGGTGAAGAAATTGAACTAATCTCTTATGTAGGGTCAGGTCTCCAGATGAGATTAAACGTCTGACGAATTTGCTAGAGACCCAAGGAAATGCTTGAAAGGACGCAAGCTAATCATGTAGAAATGAATTCCTCATTTCTCACGTCCTCACACTGCTTTACTTACTATGTTGTGTGATGAAATTTTGCCTGATGAATTTGATGTCATATTCTTCACCCTGAAGCATATGACTTCGTAAGTTGTACTAATTCATCTGCAGGATGAAACGCCTAAAGCTACCGAGTGGATCCTCGATAGTGGATGCACCAATCACATGACTGGTGAAAAGAATTTATTGATGAATATACCACTAGCTCCATCTCATCTGAAGTATATCACCTACACTGACAAAGGGAAAAGCAAGGTATTGGGCCTAGCTAAGGTTGCAATCTCAAAGGACCAACACATGGATAAGGTGATGCTTGTCGAATCCCTCGGGTTCAACCTCATGTCTGTCTCAATGCTTTTTGATCTTGATATGGTTGTCATCTTTGGAAAATATCGTTGTGTTGTTGTCATGGAATCTGACAAATCCAAAGTCTTCGAAGGCTTTAGGAGAGGAGACTTGTATATTATTGATTTGTCTACAGGTCCTCAGCCTGCCACGTACCTACTTGCAAAAGCTTCAGAAGGCTGGCTGTGGCATCAACGACTTGGTCACGCTAACATGAGGAACTTGCACATGATTGTGAAGAAAAAGAACGTCATTGGCTTGAAGGTGTTAAATTCCTCAAGGACCATCTCCGTGGTGCTTGTGAGTCTTGGAAAATGACTAGATCCAAGCATCCCTCGAAGACTATCATGACTACTACTAGACCCTTTGAATTGCTTCACATGGATCTCTTTGGCCCCACTTATTATTCTACACTGACCAATTCATCATGGTTATATGGCTTTACCATTGTTGATGACTATTCTCGTTACACTTGGGTGCATATTATTTTGTACAAGTCTTAGGTGCAGGATGTCTCCAGACGATTTTCTTGAAGGGCCTCAACAAAATTCGGCCTCAAGATCAAGCACATTAGGAGTGACAATGTGACTGAGTTCAATAACACTGATCTTGATGAATATCTTGATGAATTTGGTATTACTCATGAACTATCTGCCCCATATACTCCTCAGCAGAATGGCGTCGTGGAGCATGAGAACAAGACTCTTATTGAGATGGCTCGCACTATGCTTGATGAATACAAGACTTCTTGTCGCTTCTGGCCCGAGGTAATCAATACTGCTTGCCACATCATCGACATGGCATATCTTCACAAATTCTTGAAGAAGACTTCCTATGAACTCATCACTGACAAGAAACCAAATGTGAGTTATTTGCAAGTCTTCGGTGTTAAATGCGGGATTAGAGATCCGCACTATCATGGGAACGAGCCTGACAGTAGAAGTAGGGGTACGAAAGGAGAGGGCAGAGTCCTATCTATGGCGAGGATGTACACACAAATGTATGAGTTCATGCCCCTCTCATGGAGGTAACAGCCCTACGTCTCAGTGCTCTGGAGCTTTGTTGTGTGGAGAATGTGTGTTACAAAGGTTGCGAAACCTTGTGCCAGAGGGGAGGGGTGACTTATATAGAGTTCGCTGCCCCTCATAATTGCGAGGCATCCAAGGGTCCGATCGTGGGTATAAAGACTAGCGTTACTGGTAACGTACAACATAATTGATATAATGATGACTGGCCTAACGCCTGCCTTTTGGCCTCTCGAGGGCATCTTCTGGTCTTCTAGTGTCGACTAGGAATGAGGTCTTCCGAGTGATAGGTGACTGTCAAGTGGAGGAAGGAGCCACCAAATGGATTGACTGTCGAGTGACTTGAGCACCATGATGAATCCAGTCGGGATCTTTCTTGTGGTCCTTAAGCCTTCCAATGTAGTGCCCTTAGGTAGGGTATATAGGTCAGGCCTAGGACCCTACCCTAGGTACATATCCTCGTCATTAGCCCCCGAATGGATCAGGGTTCGAGTGGTGAAGGGGGGTATCGATGCCAGGTCAAAACAGGGCACCAAATCTTCCGACTGATTTTTGGAGCTTCAACGAAACTTGCGTCGACTGAACTCTTTGTCATTCGCCCGGATCGATTCTGTCCTGAAAGTGTCCGAGTGAATGTTCAATGCCAACTTAATTCTGAGTGACCTAAATGGATCTTTGGATGTGACGGGTTGCTCTGTCAGGCCCGGATCTTGCGGGGTACGAAAATTTGGGAAGCACGCGCGTTCGTGATGATGACGCCACGATCGGGGCAAGTGGGAGCACGATGCCTCGATTTTTGCACCGCTCATTTCTCCACGTACAGGGCGCCGTCTGCGGTTAGGATATGCGGGGATCTCGCGAGCCCATATGTTAGTGAGACACTCGGCGGGATATAAATCCCGAAGCGCCGCAGTTCGCACAATGCTTTTCCCCCAAATCTCCTCTCTTCTTCTGCCTCTCTTGTCTCCAGCACCTCACTCTGCTCTGCTCCTATGAGCTCCACCGCCACGACGATGAAGGGAGCAACGGATAAGCTGGAGCGCGCCAAGAAGGGAGCCGTTAAGGGCAAGGCCAAGAAGCCCTCGACCGCCCGGTTCACCGTGCCGGCGAGGTGGATCGAGGGTAACTTTCTCCCATCGAAAGTCACCATCGTGGACGTCGAGAACCTTGTCGTCGACGGGCTCGTGGAGGACGGTGCTTGGAGGCCGTCGGAGGGGGAGCACGAGTTGGAGCCGCGCGAGGGGGAATGGGTTCTCCTCCTCTCCCACGTCAAAAGTTGGAGCCGCGCGAGGGGGAATGGGTTCTCCTCCTCTCCCACGTCAAAAGAGGTTTCTCCATGCCTCCCCATCCATTCTTTAGAGGATTTTTGAACTTCTTCGGAGCTCAGGTCCATCACTTCCCTCCAAATGCAATTTCCTACTTGTTTGTCTTCATCACTCTGTGCGAGTGTTTCTTGCGCTGCTCTCCCCACTTGGGACTGTTCAAGCACATTTCCACCGTCAGATCTCAGACGGTAAAAATGGCCCACCCTGAGGATGGGAAGACTCATGTAGTCCAGCTGTGTGGGGGTTTAGGAATCCAGAAGATAGCTCATAGTTCTTTTCCTTCCATGACTTTCCCTGAATCGGTTAGAGGTTGGCAGTCGACCTGGTTGTATTGCAAGGACGTAGCCTCTCCCAATATGTCGACTGGCCTTTCTACCTTCACGTTAGATCGTCCGGCTGTTCCCAAATCTTTGAAGGTGCTGGAGGGGGAGAAAGTCTAGGTTGGGATCCTGGTGGATGCTGTAGGGGCCCTTATCCGTGGTGGAGTCACCGGTATGGATCTCTTGGAGACATTCCTCAGTCGACGAATCCAACCTCTTCAAGCAAGGGACCAAACTATGTGCCATTACGCTGGTCCTGAGGACACGACCAGGACACACCCGGAGGAGGTTTCACAAAAAACTGTCAAGAAGTGGCTTCGCAGTATCACCGGAGCTTGTGACAACCCCCTGGGTGCCAACAGGATCCAACCCTACTCTGCTACGAATCTGCCAAAGAATTTGGTAAATTTCGTCTTGTCCACTGTCGTACTATTCTGTCGAGTGATTGATTGATCCGTTGACTGACTTCACTGTTTGAATCATGCAGTGGCCGCACATGCACTCGCCCGTACCCAACGGGAGCCAGCCTGAAGACGGTGGGGAAAGCGAGGGTGGCAGCGTGGACGTCAACTGTGTTTAATTATGACAGTGAAGAGGAATATGAGGACTTGGGCGAGAACAAGGAAGAAGTCAAGTCTCCACCATGCGCCGAACATCGCTCCAAGTCATGTTAGGACCCTCCGCTGCCGCGGACAAGGCCCCGGCTCCGAGTGAAAGGAACCCAAAGCGGGACTGACCCTCGACCATCGAGTCGAGTGAGCGATCAGCTAAGCAGCCCAAGCCCAACATAGGAAAACCTCACAAAGCTGTGCCCCACATGAAGATGGTTGTGCCTGTCGTCTCAACGTAAGTGTTTGCTTTCATCTTTCGCTGTCGATTGTGACTTTGAATTCTTGTTGACTGAGTGGAATTTGATTTACCAGTGCCGCTACCTCAATGACGTCAGCTCCAAGGGACGGAGAGGAGCAAATGGATGTGGATACTGCTGATGCGGCCACTTCCTAGAGAGGTAAACAAATCTTTACTCAGCTCTGTTTCTCGAATGAAATTCGTCGATTGCAAGAGTCAACATTGCCAATTGGTATTTGCAGAAATCATTTAACTGGATGATGATGAAGAACTACCTCAGGGTACAGGGGGTGAAGGTGAGACCTTAGGTGCCCCGCACGTATGCGCCCGAAGAACTCAGTCGGAACAAACGCTTCAGCGGTCGACTACTGGATCTTCCCAGGGGCTAAGTGACTCGACACGGGTCAGAACCGATCCTGTGGTACCGCTGTCGAGTGCTCCACCAGCTGTTTCAACCATCGTGACGTCGACTCCAACCGGACCACCACAGACTACCTCGACTGTCCTAGCCGCAACATCGATCCTGCCGGTGACTGCCTTTCCTCTGCACCGCGTTTTGGAAGACCAGACCGGAGCCGCAAAGGAGGCCATGATCCAGGCAGAACAGATGATGTTGTGCACCAAGGAGGCATACGAGGCCAACAAGTTGGCTGACGATGCTAGCACAGCGCTTCGTACCAATGTTCGAGTAAGTTCGATTATAAGTGTATTTCCGATTGAATTCCTGTCTTCTTTGATTGTACACCCACTGGGTGTTTTTCCGTTTGTAGAATATTTGTAAGTTCTCCACTCGAATAGATCAGGTCACAATCGAGTAGATTTCTGTCCAGTGAGGGCACGCTGAGTGCACCCACTGGGTGTAGTCCCCGAGACCGTTGTCGAGTGCTTGCACCGGCAGTGATCTTAGAGTTTGTCGAATGCTAAATATGCTTGCCACTCAACATGTCGAGTGGACTTCTTTCCCTTGCCATGCCACTCCGAAGCTTCGTTGTAGGTTTCATGGACATAATTTCCATCAACCATGATATGATGCTACTTCAAGGGTGCAGAGTGGGGTGGCGGGCCACTCGACAGATCGAGTGATAGATGGTCTCGTGGGGGCACGCTGAGTGCACCCACTGGGTGTAGTGCCCGAGACCGCCGTCGAGTGCTTGCACTGGCGGGGGTCTAATAGAGACAATATTCATATGCTTGTGCACGTTTTTATTTTTATTTTCTACCACTTGACAGATCGAGAGTTAGCAGATCCAGTGGGGGCACGCTGAGTGCACCCACTGGGTGTAGTCCCCGAGACCGCCATCGAGTGCTTGCACTGGCGGGGGTCTGATAGAGACTGTTGTATGCTTGGACAGGGTAGACCTTGTCGAGTTGTTTAAGAACCAGTGGGGGCACGCTGAGTGCACCCACTGGGTGTAGTCCCCGAGGCTACTGCTGATCGTTGACGACGAGCAGTAGTCTTAAGAACTTTTTTTTGTCGTACGCAGAGTACGCTCACTGCTCGACATGTCGAGTGGACTTTTGTTTACATTTTAGCCACACCACTCCGCAGCTACCTTGTAGGTTTCATGGACACCATTTCATCAACCATGATATGACGCTACTTCCAAGGTGCGAAGTGGGGTGGAGGATCACTCAGCAGATCGAGTGTTGACAGGTCCAGTGGGGGCACGCTGAGTGCACCCACTGGGTGTAGTCCCCAAGACCACCGTCGAGTGCTTGCACTGGCGGGGGTTTGAAATAGACCGTCTAGAACTCAGGGTTCTTTGCGGTACGCGGAGTATGCTTGCCACTCGACATGTCGGGTGGACTTTTTGCTTGAATTCTTCCTCTCCTGAATGCAGGTTTCATGGATATTATTTTCATCAACCATGATATGACGCTATTTCAGGGGAGTGGGGTGGGGCGGGGTCCGCCATCTAGTCTAATATTTTTGACCTTCTGCACTCGGGAGCGGAGGTGTTTCCTGTCGATTGAATTATTTCTTTGTTGATTTCAGAGAGCTTGCGAACTTGGCACGTAGTACAAGGACCTCGAGGAGGAAAGGAACCAGCTGCGAGTGGACTTGGAGGTCTCCAACAATAGTTAGGAGCGAGTGCAGTCTGAACTGAAAACTCTGGGAGGTAAGTTATATCGACCCAATGCATTCTTATCCTCACTTTCCATGCTTTGAACCGAGTGCTTTCGCTCGAACAGACATACGCGATGAAAATCGTCGACTCCAAGCGCGACTTAACAATGCTATTTCTTTAGATACCATGAAGAAGGTGCCAGAGGACAAAGACAAGGCGCTTGATGACGCCCAACGGGTGGCGAGGAGAAGACTGAAGCTTCTAAGCAGAAACTGGCTGCCGCCAAGAAGATGGAGGTGGAAAACTCCAAGCTGGAACGGGTGGAACTCATCAAGAAGACCAATCAGCTGAGCAAGAGGAGCAATGGCTTGGAGAAGCACTTGGGAGAGTTCGCGAGAAAGATGTACATCATGCTCGACGGTAACCATCATTGTCGACTGAACTTCATAAAATCCTTGACGACTGTATTTCATTAAAACTCTTCCCATTCCTACTTCCCAGCAGAATTCTGCCAAGACTTTGAAAAGGAAACGGAACAAATCAAGCCCAATCTGGATCCCACCAAGTCACCTGTTGGTGATGGAGTGGCCATGAACATGTTCCGACTCAACATCAGACTCCAGGGTGTTCAAGCACATATCCTCCGACTGAAAGCTGTGATGGAGAAGATTGACAAAGAACTATGTCCCGAAGACACCCTTCAGCTTGATCTTACATCAATGATGGCATGCCTTAATGATCTTCCCAGTCGAGTGCAAGCTTGGAAGAAGTCAGCCACCCGCTGTGGAGCCAACATGGCGCTCTCCCTCGTAAGAGTCCATTGCAAGGAGGCAAGGGAGGACAAGTTGAAGGAGCTCCGAGTAATGAATAAGAAGAAGCTTCTGTTTGAAGATTTCATGGAGACCTTCATTGATGCAGCCATGAGGATCAAAGATGGGATCGACTTGGACACATTCGTCGAGCCAGCAAGCCCGTCGGGTGCTTGAAAAACTTGATTCATGGGAAAACTTTATTTTTCTCGGTATGCCAAGTGGAAATGTATCAACCTAAAAAACTTCATTCAGGCCTTATGCCTGAGCACGTTTGCTTGAGCGCGAAACATTTATCCTTGAGGAAACCTTTGAATTTATCCGCATTTGGGTTTCAATCGTTTGTTCGAATTAATTTGTTTTTGACTTAGGCAAAAGGTGGTTCGCAGCTAAGCCCCTGAGTGTGAGGATTGCTTAACACTCGGAGAAGTTTTGATCTTGAGCGAAAACTAGTTCGCATCTAAGTTTTCGAGTGAATATATAATAAACCACTCAGAATTCATTTTTGTCCTTAGGTGAAAGCTGGTTTGCAGCTAAGCCCCCGAGTGTAAGGATTTCTCAACACTCGGAGTACTTTTGAACTTAGGCGAAGACTGGTTCGTAGCTAAGCCCCCGAGAGTGAGGACTGCTCAACACTTGGAGTAATTTTGAACTTAATCAAAGACTGGCTCCCAGCTAAGCCGTCGAGTGAATGGACTGCTATCCACTCAGCAGGGTTTTTAACTTAGGCTAAAGCATGTTCTCGGCTAAGCCCCCGAGTGTGAGGATTGCTCAACACTTGAAGTAGCTTTGAACTTAGGCGAAGACTGGTTCACAACTAATCCGTCGAGTGAATGGACTGCTATCCACTCGGCAGGTTTTTTAACTTAGGCGAAAGCATGTTCGCGGCTAGCCCCCGAGTGTGAGGATTGCTTAACACTCGGAGTGGTCCCAAGTGAGAAATTACTTGATCGGAATCGACGAAAAGACTGCGGAAGTCAAACTTGCATATATGACATGATCTGAAATACTTTTATTACATCAAAACCACTCTGTTCCTAAGTATAGAAACGCCGGAGCAAATCTGCATTCCAGGCTCGCGGCTCGTCAATCTGCTTCTTGAGGTTGTATAGGTGATAAGATCCGTTGTTCAACACCTTAGTGACGACAAAGGGACCCTCCCACGCAGGAGTGGGCTTGTGGGGTCGCTGTTGATCCACTCGGAGCACCAAATCTCCCTCATGAAACGATCGACTCTTAACATGTTTCGCATGGAAGCGTCACAGATCTTGCTGATAATTCGTAGTCCGGATCAGATCCATCTCTTGCTCTTCCTCCAGGAGGTCTATGCCATCCTATCTTGCTTGTTCAGCTCCAATTTCAGAGTAAAGTTCCACTCAGGGAGAGTTATGAAACAAATCACTTGGCAAGACAACTTCGGATCCATAGACTAGGAAAAAGGGAGTTCGTCAAGTCGACCAATTAGGTGTTGTTCTTAGGCCCCATAAAACAGATGGCAACTCCGACACCCAGGCCTTGACAGCATGATCCAAGTCGCACATGAGACGAGGCTTCAGACCTTGCAGGATGAGGCCGTTGGCTTGCTCAACTTGACCATTGGTTTGGGGGTGTGCAACGGAAGCATAATCCACCCGAGTGCCCTAGGAGGTGCAGAAGTGTTTGAATTCTTCCAAGTCAAAGTTGGTGCCATTATCCGTGATGATTCTATGGGGAACCGCATACCGGAAGATTATTTCCCTCATGAATGTGACCGCCGTACGAGAGTTCAATTTCTTTATCGGCTTGGCCTCAATCTACTTTGTAAATTTGTCGACTGCAATGAGCAAATGAGTGAATCCGCCTTTTCTAGTCCAAAAGGGACCAACCATGTCTAGACCCCAGACAACAAATGGCCAGGCAAGGGGGATTGTCTTCAGAGCAGACGCAGGCTTGTGAGATAAGTTTGCATATAACTGGCACCCTTCATAGTGATCGACAATGTCTTTGGCCATCTCATTGGCATGTGGCCAGAAGAAACCAGCTCGGTACGCTTTAGCGATGATTGTCCATGAGGACGCATCACGGCCGCAAGTTCCTGAGTGGATTTCATCCAGGATCACTCGACCATCTTCAGGGGAAATGCATCGCTGCGTCACGCCGGTCACGCTTTCTGTGAATAGCCGATCCCCGATCACAGTAAAAGCTCTCGACTTGCGCACAATCTGTCGTGCTTCTGTCTCGTCCTTAGGGAGTTCTTGTCTAAGGATATATGGAATATAGGGCACCGTCCAATCGGGAATGACGACCAGAACCTCCATGACTAAATCAATAACTGCAGGGACATCGACTTCAGTCGGATCGGTGGAGCTCATAGCTTGCGGGGGCTCTTCGGTGAGTGTGGAGGTGTTCTAAAAACACATTGCTGGGGACAGGCCGTCGAGTGGATCCAATCTTTGCCAGCTCATCAGCCGCTTGATTCTTTACTCGAGGAACATGATGAAGTTCTAGACCTTCGAATTTCTTCCCGAGCTTTCTAACAGCACTGCAGTATCCAGTCATAGCGGGGTTTCAAACGTCCCACTCTTTCATCACTTGATTGACCACCAAATCTGAGTTGCCATAAACCATTAGGCGCTTGACACCGAGTGAGATAGCCATGCACAACTCATATAAAAGTGCTTCATATTCTGCTTCATTGTTGGAGGAATCAAAGTGGATCTACAAGACATAACTGAGTTTGTTGCCTTTTGGAGATACCAAGACAATGCCAGCACCAGACCCATTCAACATTTTAGAGCCGTCGAAGAACATGGTCCAGTGTGCCGAGTGAACCTGGATTGGCTGTTGCTGTTCAATCCACTCTGCCATAAAATCTGCAAGTGCCTGGGACTTGATCACTTTCTTGGCTTCAAACTTGATGTCAAAGTACAGGAGCTCCATTGCCCACTTAGCCACTCGACCAGTTGCGTCCTAATTGTTGAGAATCTCGGATAACGGAGCATCACTGACGACTGAAATCGAGTGGTCAAGAAAATAGTGTGCCACCTTCTTTGCTGACAGATAAATACCATAAACTAGCTTCTGGTAGTGAGGATATCTTTCCTTTGAAGGAGTCAATACTTTAGAAACCTAATAGACTGGACGTTGGACTTTGTAGGCATTGCCTTCCTTTTCCCGCTCGACAGTTAGCACTGTACTGACGACCTGATTAGTGGCCGCGATGTATAGGAGCAAAGGCTCTTTGCTGCGAGGAGCAGCAAGCACCAGCTGGGTGGAAAGCAGGGCTTTGAGCTCGACAAACTGCTTCGTCCTCTAGAGTCCACTCAAATGTGTCAGACTTCTTCATCAGTCGGTACAAGGGCAATGCCTTCTCACCAAGACGAGAAATGAATCGACTCAATGCTGCCAAGCAACCTGTGAGCTTCTGAACATCGTGCACTCGCACGGGAGTCTTCATTCGGGTAATGGCACTGATTTTCTTAGGGTTGACGTTGATCCGTCATTCGGAAACAAGAAAACCGAGTAACTTGCCGCCAGGAACGCCGAAAGTACACTTAGCCAGTTTCAGCTTTATATCGCACCTCCTCAGATTGGCGAAAGTTTCGGACAAGTCAGCCAGCAGGCCAGAACCTTTGCGGGACTTGACAACTATATCGTCCATGTATGCTTTGACATTCCGAGGGATCTGGTCGAGTAATCATTTCTGAATGATGCGCATGAAAGTAGCGCCGACATTTTTCAAACCGAAAGGCATGGTGATGTAGCAAAAAACCCGAATGGGGTGATGAAAGCTGTTTTTATTTCATTCGGGCCAAATAGACGGATCTGATGGTACCCGGAGTAAGCATCCATAAATGATAAATGCTCGCATCCCGCAGTCGAGTCAACAATCTGATCTATGTAGGGAAGCGGAAAATGATCTTTCGGGCAGGCCCGATTGATATGTTTGAAGTCAATACACATGCGTAGTGACTTGTACTTCTTGAGAACCATGACAACATTCGAGAGCCACTCAGAGTGGTAAATCTCCTGAATGAACTTGGCTTGCAAGAGACGAGCCACCTCTTCGTCAATTGCTTTATGCTTCTCTGCCGCCGATTGGTGCAAATGCTCCTTGACTGGCTTGGCCTTCGGGTCAACTCTCAGTCGGTGCTCAGCCAGCTCCCTGGGAACCCCTGGCATGTCAGCAGGCTTCCATGCGAAGATATCCCAGTTCTCACGGAGGAACTGGATGAGCCTGGCTTCCTATTAGCTATCGATAGTTGATGATATATTGGTCGGCGCGGCAATTGAATTTGTCGGGTGAATGTGTACTTTCTTCACTTCCCCTGCCGACTGAAATGCTGACTCGGAAGCAGGCTTCTTAGCGCGCAGCAAATCAACAGGGTCAACACTCTTCTTGTATTCTTCCAGCTCAACCATAGCCATTTGGTGATCGATGATTTTGGAGCTTTGTTGGAGGCACTCCTCAGCCCGCTGTCGATTGCCGGCGACCATGATCACACCTTTGGGCCCTGGCATCTTGAACTTGAGATACACGTAACATGGACGGGCCATGAATACATAGACCACAACATGTCCCTAGTGAGCCTCTAGTTGACTAGCTCATTGATCAATAGATGGTCACGGTTTCATGGCCATGGACATTGGATGTCATTGATAACGGGATCACATCATTAGGAGAATGATGTGATGGACAAGACCCAATCCTAAGCATAGCACAAGATCGTGTAGTTCGTTTGCTAAAGCTTTTCAATGTCAAGTATCGTTTCCTTAGACCATGAGATTGTGCAACTCCCGGATACCGTAGGAATGCTTTGGGTGTGCCAAACGTCACAACGTAACTGGGTGGCTATAAAGGTGCACTACGGTATCTCCGAAAGTATCTGTTGGGTTGGCATGAATCGAGACTGGGATTTGTCACTCCGTGTGATGGAGAGGTATCTCTGGGCCCACTCGGTAAGACATCATCATAATGAGCTCAATGTGACTAAGGAGTTAGCCACGGGATGATGTATTACGGAACGAGTAAAGAGACTTGCCAGTAACGAGATTGAACAAGGTATGGGGATACCGACGATCGAATCTCGGGCAAGTATCATACCGATAGACAAAGGGAATTGTATACGGGATTGATTGAATCCTTGACATCGTGGTTCATCCGATGAGATCATCGTGGAGTACGTGGGAGCCAACATGGGTATCCAGATCCCGCTGTTGGTTATTGACCGGAGAGGTGTCTCGGTCATGTCTACGTGTCTCCCGAACCCGTAGGGTCTACACACTTAAGGTTCGATGACGCTAGGGTTATAGGGAAAAGGTATACGTGATTACCGAAGGTTGTTCGGAGTCCCGGATGAGATCCCGGACGTCACGAGGAGCTCCGGAATGGTCCGGAGGTAAAGATTGATATATAGGAAGTCCAGTTTCGGTCACCGGAAAGTTTTCGGGCTCATCGGTATTGTACCGGGAGTGCCGGGAGGGTGCCGGAGGACCCCCGGGAGGGGTGTGACGACCAGAGGACTTCATGGGCTGTTAGATAAAGTGTGTCAGCCCTTATTGGGCTGGGAAATACTTTTGCTAAAGGCCCATGTGGCTGGAGATAAGGAGATAAGGCAAAAAGGATTTAAAAGGAGGAGATCCACCTCCCTTGTGGGAGGTGGACTCTCCCTTTAATTCGGCCGGCCATCTCCTCTTTGGAGTAGAGGCCAAGCCAGCCCTCCACGTCCCTAATCCTATATATACTTGAGGTTTTTGGATGTTTTGAGATAGGATTTGATCTCTCTCTCTCACGGCGAAGCCCTACCTCTCTTCTTCCTCCTCCGCAGCGCTTAGGCGAAGCCCTGTCGGAATACCTTGCTACTCCACCACCACCACGCCGTCGTGCTGCTGTTGGAGCCCTTCCCCAACCTCTCCTTCGTCCTTGCTGGATCAAGGTGTTGGAGACGTCACCGGGCTGCACGTGTGTTGAACGCGGAGGTGCCGTCCGTTCGGCACTTGATCGGATCTACCGCGATCTGAATCGCTGCGAGTACAACTCCATCAACCGCGTTCTTGTAACGCTTCCGCTTAGCGATCTTCAAAGGTATGAAGATCCAGTCTCCCCTTGCTCGTTGTTGGTTTCTCCATAGATGGATCTTGGTGAACGCGTAGGAAATTTTTTGATTTACTACTACGTCTCCCAACAGTGGCATCATGAGCTAGGTCTATGCGTAGAATCTATGCACGAGTAGAACACAAAGCAGTTGTGGGCGTCGATTTTGTTAATATGCTTGCCGTTACTAGTCTTATCTTGATTCGACGGTATTGTGGGATGAAGCGGCCCGGACCAACCTTACACGTACGCTTACGTGAGACCGGTTCCACCGCCTGACATGCACTAGTTGCATAAGGTGGCTAGCGGGTGTCTGTCTCTCCCACCTTAGTCGGATTGGATTCGATGAAAAGGGTCCTTATGAAGGGTAAATAGCAATTGGCATATCACGTTGTGGTTTTGACGTAGGTAAGAAACGTTCTTGCTAGAAACCTATAGCAACCACGTAAAAACTTGCAACTACAAATTAGAGGACGTCTAACTTGTTTTTGCAGCATATGCCGTGTGATGTGATATGGCCAAAAGGATGTGATGTGATGCATTGTGATGTATGAGATTGATCATGTTCTTGTAATAGGGTTCACGACTTGCATGTCGATGACTATGACAACCGGCAGGAGCCATAGGAGTTGTCTTATATCATTGTATGACCTGCGTGTCAATCATAAACGCCATGTAATTACTTTACTTTATTGCTAAACGTTAGCTGTAGTAGTAGAAGTAATATTTGGCGAGACAACTTCATGAAGTCACAATGATGGAGATCATGATGATGGAGATCATGGTGTCGTGCCGGTGACAGTGATGATCATGGTGCCCCGAAGATGGAGATCAAAGGAGCAAGATGATATTGGCCATATCATGTCACTATATTGATTGCATGTGATGTTTATCATGTTTACATCTTATTTGCATAGAACGACGGTAGTAAATAAGATGATCTCTCAATAAAATTTCAAGAAAGGTGTTCACCCTAACTGTGCACCGTTGCTAAGGATCGTCGTTCCGAAGCACCACGTGATGATCGGGTGTGATAGGTTCTAACGTTCGCATACAACGGGTGTAAGCCAGATTTACACATGCGAAACACTTAGGTTGACTTGACGAGCCTAGCATGTACAGACATGGCCTCGGAACACGGAAGACCGAAAGGTCGAACATGAGTCGTATAGAAGATACGATCAACATAGAGATGTTCACCATGGATGACTAGTCCGTCTCACGTGATGATCGGACACGGGCTAGTTGACATGGATCATGTATCACTTGGAAGACTAGAGAGATGTCTATCTAAGTGGGAGTTCATTAATAATTTGATTAAATGAACTTAATTATCATGAACTTAGTCTAAAAATGTCCTTGCAAATTATGTCGTAGATAGCTCGCGCTGTAGCTCCCCAGTTTTATTGATACAATCCTAGAGAAAAGTAAGTTGAAAGTTGATGGTAGCAATAATGCGGACTGGGTCCGTGATCTGAGGATTGTCCTCATTGCTGCACAGAAAGCTTATGTTTTTGATGTACCGCTAACTGCATCACTCCCTCAAGCGTTGTCTGTAGATGTTGTGAACATATGACAGGCACTTTTTGATGACTACGTGATAGTTCAGTGCGTCATGCATTACGGCTTAGAATTGAGGCTTCAAAATGTTTTGAATGTCACAGAACATATGAGATGTTCTAGGAGCTGAGATTGTGATCTCAAGCTCGTGCCTATGTTGAGAGGTATGAGACCTCCAACAAGATTCTTTGCCTGCAACATAAAGGAGAATAGCTTAATCGGTGAGCGTGTTCTCAGATTGTCTGGGTGCTACAATCACTTGAATCAAGTGGGAGTTAATCTTCCAGATGAGATAGTGATTAATGCAGTTCTCCAAGTCATTGCCACCAAGCTACTAGAGCTTCGTGATGAACTATAACATGCCAGGGATGGATAAGATGATCCCTGAGTTGTTCGTGATGTTTGACACCACGAAGGTAGAAATCAATAAGGAGCATCAAGTGTTGATGGTTAAGTGAAAACCACTAGTTTCAAAAGGGGCAAGGGCAAGAAGGGAAAAACTTCTGGAATGGCAAGCCAGTTGTTGCTCTAGTGAAGAAACCCAAGGTTGAGCCCGAACCTGAGACTAAGTGCTTCTGTTATGAGGAGAATGTTCGCTGAAGCGGAAAAACCCTAGATGATTGGTAGATAAGAAGGCTGGTAATGTCAATGGAAGTATATTTGATATACGTGTTAGTGATGTGTACCTTGCTGGTACTCCTAGTAGCACCTGGGTATTAGATACCGGTTCGGTTGCTAAGTGTTAGCAACTCGAAATAAAAGCTACGGAGTAAATGGAGACTAGCTAGGTGAAAGGTGACGATGTGTGTTGGAAGTATTTCCAAGATTGATGTGATCACCATCGCACGCTCTCTCTACCTTCAGGATTTGTGATAAACCTAAATAAATGTTATTTGGTGTTTGCGTTGAGCATAAACGTGATTAGATCATGATTAGTGCGATACGGTTATTCATATAAGTTAGAGAATAATGGTTATTCTGTTTACATGGATAATGGCTTCAATGGTCATGCACCCACTCGAAATGGTTTATCGAATCATGATCGTAGTAGTACACATATTCATAACATTGGTACCAAAAGATACAAAGTTAATAATGATAGTACCACATGCTTGTGGCACTGCCACGTAATGTCATATTGGTATAAATCGCATGAAGAAACTCCATGATGATGGATGTTTTTTGACTCACTCGATTTCGAATCGGTTGAGACATGCGAGCCATGCCTCTTGAGCAAGATGTCTGAGACCCCGTCATCCAATATGATGGAGCGGGCAAGTGGCTTATTGGAATTAATACATGTTGATGTATGTGGTCCAATGAGTGTTGAAACACACAGTGGATATCGTTGTTTTTCTTTACCTTCACTGATGATTTGAGTAAATATGGGGATATTTACTTAATGAAACACGAATCTGAAATGTTTGAAAGGTTCAAGGAGTTTCAGAGTGAAGTTAAAGATCATCGTGACAAGAAGATAAATGTCTATGATATGATCATGGAGGTGAATATCTAAGTTACGAGTTTGGTATGCAATTTTAGACAATGTGGAAATTGTTTCACAGCTCACGCCTCCTGGAACACCATAGTGTGATGGTGTGTTCGAACGTCGTAGTCGTGCTCTATTGGATATAGTGAGTACTATGATGTCTCTTATCGTTTTACCACTATCGTTATGGGGTTATGCATTAAAGACAAATCCATTCACTTTAACAGGGCACCATCTAGGTCTGTTGAGATGACACCGTGAGAATTATGGTTTGACAGAAGCCTAAGCTGTCATTTCTTAATGTTTGGGGCTGCGACGCTTATGTGAAAATGGGTTTTTCACCTAGCGAGCTCGAACTCAAAGCAGACAAATGCATCTTCATAGAATACCCTAATGAGACATTGGGTATACCTTCTATCTCAGATCCAAGCGCAAAAGGTGTTTGTTGCTAAGAACGGGTCCTTTTTTGAGAAAGAGTTTCTCTCGAAAGAATTGAGTGGGAGGAAGATAGAACTTGATAAGGTTGTTGAACCTTTGTTTCAACCAGAGAATAGCGCAACATAGAAAGATGTTTCTGTAGAGCCTACTCAGTTGAAAAGAAAGTTAATGATGATGATCATGAAGCTTCGGATCAAGTCACTATCGAACCTCGTAGGTCGACAAGGATGCGTACTGCTCCTGAGTGGTACGACAACCCTGTCTTGGAAATCATGTTGTTGGACAACGATGAACCTACGAACTATGGAGAAGCGATGGTGGGCCCGGATTCCAACAAATGGCTAGGAGCCTTGAAATCCGAGAAAGGATCCATGTATGAAAACCAAGTATGGACTTTGGTAGACTTGCCTGTTGAATGGCGGGTCATTGAGTACAAATGGACCTTTGAAATAAACATAGACGCTAATGGTGAAATGTCACCGTTTATAAAGCTCGATTTGTCGCAAAGAAGTTTCCGCCAAGTTCAAGGAGTTGACTGCGATGAGATTGTCTCATCTGTAGCGATGCTAAAAGTCTATTAAAATTTTGTTAGCAGTTGCTGCATTTTTCGATTATGAAATCTGGCAGATGGATGACAAAACAAGGTTTCCGTAATGGTTTCTATGAGGAAGAGTTGTATGTGATACAACCAGAAGGTTTTGTCAATCCTAAGGATGCTAATAATATGCAAACTCCAGCGATCCTTCTATGGACTGGAGCAAGAATCTCGGAGTTGGAATATATGCTTTGATGAGGTGATCAAAGTGTTTAAGTTTATACAAAGTTTATGAGAAACTTGTATTTGCAAGAAAGTGAGTGGGAGCACTATAGAATTTCTTATAAGAATATGTAGTTGACATATTATTGATCGGAAATGATGTAGAATTTCTGGAAGAGCATGAAGGGTTGTTTGAAAAGTTTTTTTTCAAAGGAAGACCCAGATAAAGCTACTATTTTATTGAGCATCAAGATCTATAGGGATAGATCTATTCGCTTGATAAGTTTTTTCGACGAAGACATACCTTGACAAGTTTTTGAAGGAGTTCAAAATAGATGGGTCAAAGAAGGAGTTCTTGACTGTATTGTAAGGTGTGAAATTGAGTAAGACTCAATACCCGACCACGGCAGAAGATAAAGAAGAGATGAGTGTCATCTCCTATGCTTTAGCCATAGGCTCTATATAGTATGCCATGCTGTGTACCGCACCTGTGTGTGCCTTGCCATGAGTCTGTCAAGGGGTACAAGAGTAATCCAAGAGTGGATCACTGGACAACGGTCAAAGTTAGCCTTAGTAACTTGAGAACTAAGGAAATATTTCTCGATTATGGAGGTGATAAAGAGTTCATCGTAAAGTGTTACGATGATGCAAGCTTTAAAGCCAATCCGGATGACTCTTAGTAGAAATCCAGCTACGTATAGTGGAGCAGCCATTTGGAATAGCTCCAAGTGGAGCGTGGGAGCAGTATCTACAAATATGACATGGAAAGTTTGTAAGGTACACACGGATCTGAATGTCGCAGACCCGTTGACTAAAACCTCTTTCACGAGCAGGACATGAACAAACCCCATAACTTATTGGGTGTTAATCACATGATGATATGATCACATGGTGATGTAAGTGTTAATCACATGGTGATGTGAACTAGATTATTGACTCTAGTGCAAGTGGGAGAGTGTTGGAAATATGCCCTAGAGGCAATAATAAAATGGTTATTATTGTATTTCCTTGTTCATGATAATTGTCTATTGTTCATGCTATAATTGTGTTAACCAGAAACCATAATACATGTGTGAATACATAGACCACAACATGTCCCTAGTGAGCCTCTAGTTGACTAGCTCGTTGATCAATAGATGGTCACGGTTTCATGGCCATGGACATTGGATGTCATTGATAACGGGATCACATCATTAGGAGAATGATGTGATGGACAAGACCCAATCCTAAGCATAGCACAAGATCGTGTAGTTCGTTTGCTAAAGCTTTTCAATGTCAAGTATCGTTTCCTTAGACCATGAGATTGTGCAACTCCCGGATACCGTAGGAATGCTTTGGGTGTGCCAAACGTCACAACGTAACTGGGTGGCTATAAAGGTGCACTACGGGTATCTCCGAAAGTATCTGTTGGGTTGGCATGAATCGAGACTGGGATTTGTCACTCCGTGTGATGGAGAGGTATCTCTGGGCCCACTCGGTAAGACATCATCATAATGAGCTCAGTGTGACTAAGGAGTTAGCCACGGGATGATGTATTACGGAACGAGTAAAGAGACTTGCCAGTAACGAGATTGAACAAGGTATGGGGATACCGACGATCGAATCTCGGGCAAGTATCATACCGATAGACAAAGGGAATTGTATACGGGATTGATTGAATCCTTGACATCGTGGTTCATCCGATGAGATCATCGTGGAGTACGTGGGAGCCAACATGGGTATCCAGATCCCGCTGTTGGTTATTGACCGGAGAGGTGTCTCGGTCATGTCTACGTGTCTCCCGAACCCGTAGGGTCTACACACTTAAGGTTCGATGACGCTAGGGTTATAGGGAAAAGGTATACGTGATTACCGAAGGTTGTTCGGAGTCCCGTATGAGATCCCGGACGTCACGAGGAGCTCCGGAATGTTCCGGAGGTAAAGATTGATATATAGGAAGTCCAGTTTCGGTCACCGGAAAGTTTTCGGGCTCATCGGTATTGTACCGGGAGTGCCGGGAGGGTGCCGGAGGACCCCCGGGAGGGGTGTGACGACCAGAGGACTTCATGGGCTGTTAGATAAAGTGTGTCAGCCCTTATTGGGCTGGGAAATACTTTTTCTAAAGGCCCATGTGGCTGGAGATAAGGAGATAAGGCAAAAAGGATTTAAAAGGAGGAGATCCACCTCCCTTGTGGGAGGTGGACTCTCCCTTTAATTCGGCCGGCCATCTCCTCTTTGGAGTAGAGGCCAAGCCAGCCCTCCACGTCCCTACTCCTATATATACTTGAGGTTTTGGATGTTTTGAGATAGGATTTGATCTCTCTCTCTCACGGCGAAGCCCTACCTCTCTTCTTCCTCCTCCGCAGCGCTTAGGCGAAGCCCTGTCGGAATACCTTGCTACTCCACCACCACCACGCCGTCGTGCTGCTGTTGGAGCCCTTCCCCAACCTCTCCTTCGTCCTTGCTGGATCAAGGTGTTGGAGACGTCACCGGGCTGCACGTGTGTTGAACGCGGAGGTGCCGTCCGTTCGGCACTTGATCGGATCTACCGCGATCTGAATCGCTGCGAGTACGACTCCATCAACCGCGTTCTTGTAACGCTTCCGCTTAGCGATCTTCAAAGGTATGAAGATCCACTCTCCCCTTGCTCGTTGCTGGTTTCTCCATAGATGGATCTTGGTGAACGCGTAGGAAATTTTTTGATTTACTACTACGTCTCCCAACACCGCTGCCACCGTCCATGAGGACCTTGCAGAGTCGAGTGCCTCCCACTACCGGATCAACTACCAAGGCCTGTCGACCAGGAGTGGCCACGTGAGCAGGATGATCTGACTGATCAAACGTGAAGGCAGTCTGAGACCACTTGAAGTAGGTGGGGGTTGTAGGTACGGCCATGTTGACCTCTCTGTTGATGACCTTCAATCGACTGTTGCTTTCAACATCAGGAAAAATCATCAGTGTCGTGGTGACATCAGGAAATGTTTCTTTGTCTTCATCATCCTTCTCAGGGGTTTCCCACTCGATGGAGTCTCTTTGAACTGCTGAATGAGCAATTGACACTGCCGAGTGGTATGCTTGGGCAATATCAAGTTGCCTTCTTCCTCTTTCCTCGTGTGGATTGCACACGGTATATCCATCACATCAGTCCCTGACTGGTTCTATCCTTTCTTGGGGTTAAACTGTCCCTTGGACTTCCCCTTGTTCTTTCCTTGGGCGCCAAAGCGTCTGCCTCTGCCTGGACAGGGCCATCAGCCTTCCGCTTCTGCTTCCGACTGGAATTGCCGCCGGCATCGTTGTCGATTGCTTTTCTTTTGTCACTGCGGAGGCGGTCTTCTTCTTCACCATTTGCGTACCAAGTGGCGATTTCCATCATTTTGCTCAGCAAGATGTCACCCGTACGCCCAAACTTCAGATAGAGCTCTCAGTATTTCACTCCAGCCTTGAAAGCACAAATAGCCTGATGCTTGGAAACATTTTTCACAGTATGATGCAAAGTGGACCAGTGCTAAATGTAATCTCTCAAAGTTTTGTTGGGCTTCTGAACACAATGTTGTAAATCAGTCAGCCCAGCGGGACGCTTGCAAGTGCCCTCAAACGTTCTGATAAACATTCGGGCGAGATCCTCCCAGCAGTGAATGCTAGAAGGGGCTAAACTATTCAGCCATGCACGAGCCGAGCCATCCAACATCAAAGACATATGCTTCATTGCAATGTTATCGTTACCACTGCCAATTTGAACTGCCACTCGGTAATCAACCAACCATGTCTCTGGCTTCGACTCGCCAGAAAACTTGCCGATCCCAGCTGCCAACCTGAAGTTGGGGGGAATTTTTGCGGAACTAATAGCCCTGCTAAAACACTCTGGACGAGAAATAACAGTAGTGCTTCCACTCGGAACATCTCTGTCATGCCCATCCCTATGGGCCCTGCTTCTGTCGACCCACCTCTGAGTGAGGAGGTCTTGAGCATCAAACCCTGTGTTCCACTCATCGCCGAGCTAGTGCCTTTCGTCCTGGTGCCAGGGCACGAAAGGACCACCCCACAGAGGATTGGGCACTCGACGATGGTCATCACAGTGAAACTGATCTCTATGCTGATCTTCACGAAAACCCTCGCCTCTTCGGCGCAAGGGCGATCCAGGACTATGTGCCGACTGAACAATCTTTGCTCTTGGAGAAAAACTGTGAATCCTATTGCGCGACTGCGAGACAAAAGAATTTTGACGCTGCGCTGCATCCAGCAAAGCTCTAATCTACATCAACCCTCTACCAGCCTCTGACCGTGACGACTGAATGGAATCTGCTATCCTAGCTACAGCTGCAACATTTAACATAGGAGTATGGTATACCTCAACATTATTGTGCGATCCAGTCGGAAACAGTTGTCGCTGACGTCGACTGGAAACTGGTGGGCGCTGGCGAGCACGCTCGTCGAGTTCTCTCTCGAGCTCTTCAAGCTGTATGCATGTGGCCTCCAAGGCCTGGGCCTTAGCAGTCGTACCAAGGATGGGAGTATGAAGAACCTTCGCATCACGGTGCGGCTATTCACTCGATGGTCCGCCAGCTTCCCGCTTGCTGCGGCCGAAGCCCGATGGCGGGATTTGATGGGAACCAACCATAAGGACCTCCGCTACAGGATCGCAACTCTCGCACTCGGAAGGAACGTCAGACTGACCGAAGTCTGACTTAAACACGCCATGAAGGGACTCGGCGGGCTCGATCGCCGCAATCTGCGGATATGAAATTTAGCGAGCAGATGCATGCCTGACCCAGTGCTGGAGTCGTGAGTGACCGGATCGCTTGCAACGACGAATAGCGGGGAAAGCCGATGAGTACGAAGTTGATGGCTGCCGCAGAAGCACGCCGCAGGAACTCGCATGGAAGTGCGCATCCCCGCGGACTGGGAGTGCCTCGACGTCAAGAGGCGCTTCTTGGAGCCATGCCGAATCATCGGCGATGAAGGTGAGCGCTCCAAAACGGATCTTGTGGCCTAGAGCAAAAACATCGCCGGAAGACATGACGAAGGGAGAAAAATGCAACCTCGCCGGAAGTCGCTTAGACGCCTGCCCCATGGTGGGCGCCAACTGTCGTGTGAATGAGCCTGACAGTAGAAGGTAGGGGTACAAAAGGAGAGGGCAGAGTCCTAGCTATGGCGAGGATGTACACACGGATGTATGAGTTCAGGCCCCTCTCGTGGAGGTAACATCCCTACGTCTCAGTGCTCTGGAGCTTTGTCATGTGAATAATGTGTGTTACAAAGGTTGTGAACCCTTGTGCCAGAGAGGAGGGGCGTCTTATATAGAGTTCGCTGCCCCTCATAATTGCGAGGCATCCAAGGGTCCGATCATGGGTATAAAGACAAGCATTACTGGTAACGTACAACATAATTGCTATTAATGACGACTGTCCTAACGCCTGCCTGTTGGCCTCTCAAGGGAGGCTTTTGGTCTTTTGGCGTCGATTGTAAACGAGGTCTTTTGAGTGACAGGTGACTGTAGAGTGGAGGAAGGAGCCATCGAATGGATTGACTATCGAGTGACTTGAGCACGATGGTGAATCCAGTCGGGATCTTTCTTGTGGTCTTTAAGCCCGCCAATGCAGTGCCCTTAGGTAGGTATATAGGTCAGGCCTAGGACCCTACCCTAGGTACATATCCTCGTCACTCACCACAGTTCTAAATTTGCACCGAAAGCACATGATGGTTTTATGCTTGGTTACGGAAAGGACTCGAACACCTATAGAGTCTTCAACACCTATCACAACAAGGTTGTTGAAACTGTAGATGTGCAGTTTGATGAAACTAATTAACGGCTCACAAAGAGAGCACCTACCTCCTGTGCTAGATGAAATGTCTCCTAAGGAATCCATTAGGTTGAAGGCAGCTGAAGACATTATACCCACTTAAGAAACTGTACCTGATGAAGAAGTCGTCCCAATCGATGAAGACATTCATGCTGATACACCTGAATAAAATGGTGCTAAAGAAAATCCTCAGCCTCATCAACCTGCTCATCCTAGAGTGGAAAATGAAGTGCAGATTGACAAAATCCTCAACGACATTAATGCACCACGCCCCCTCACTCGCTCAAAAGCTTCACACTTGTCTAACTTTTGTGGGCATTTTGCTTTTGTCTCTATCATAGAGCCCATCAAAGTTGATGAAGAATTTATGGAGCTTGAGTGGATTCAAGCTATGCAATAGGAATTGCATCAATTCAAGCTCAACAACGTGCGGGAACTTGTCAAGCGGCCAGATCCTTGCAAGCATAACATCATAGGTACCAAGTGGATCTACCGCAACAAGCAAGATGAAAATGGCCTAGTGGTGAGGAATAAGGCTCGTCTATTAGCTCAGGGCTACACACAGGTTGAGGGAATTGACTATGTTGAAACTTTTGCACCTATTGCTAAACTTGAAGCTATTCGCATACTCCTTGCTTATGCTAACTGCTACCTCTTGAGCTTGCGTTGGTTTTCCCTTGAAGAGGAAAGGGTGATGCAGTGAAGTAGATAAGTATTTCCCTCAGTTGATGAGAACCAAGGTATCAATCTAGTAGGATGAACAAGCAAGTCACCAATGGATGCACCTACACAAACAATCAAACTCTTGCACCCAACTCTATAAAGGGGTGGTCAATCCCTTCACGGTTATTTGCAAGGATTAGATCTGATAGAGATAGATGTAAAAGATTGCGGAAAGTAAGAAGTAAATAAATTTCAGCAAGGTACTTTTGGTTTATAGATCTGAAAATATAATATGGAAAGTAGACCCGGGGGCCATAGGTTTCACTAGAGTCTTCTCTCTTGAAGGAAAATATCACGGTGGGTGAACACATTACTGTCGAGCAATTGATAGAAAAGCGAATAATTATGAAGATATCCAAGGCAATGATTATGCATATAGGAATCACTTCCTTGTCAAGTAGACCGAAACAATTCTGCATCTACTACTATTACTCGAGATATCGACCGACTCCTGCCTGCATCTAGAGTATTAAGTTCATGAAGAACAGAGTAACTCATTAGGTAAGATGACATTATGTAGAGGGATAAACTCAAGCAATATGATGAAAACCCCACCTTTTTACCCTTGATGCCAACAATACAATACGTGCCTCGCTACCCCTACTTTGTCACTGGGTGAGGACACCGCAAGATTGAACCCAAAACTAAGCACTTCTCCCATTGCAGGAATTACCGGCCAAACCAAACCAATAACTCAAAGAGACTTGCAAAGATATTAAATCATGCATATAATAATTCAGAAAGACTCAAATAATATTTATGGATAATCTGAACATAGACCCACAATTCATCAGATCTTGACAAACACACCGCAAAAGACTATTACATCGGATAGATCTCCATGCAGATCATGAAGAACATGGTATTGAAGAACAAAGAGAGAAAAGAAGCCATCTAGCTACTAGCTATGGATCCGTAGGTCTGTGGTGGACTACTCACGCATCATCGGAGGGGCAATGGAGTTGATGTAGATGCCCTCCATGATCGAATCCCCCTTCGGCAGATTACCGGAAAAGGCTCCAAGATTGTATCTCTCGGGAAGGAAGACTTCTGGTGGCGGAAAAGTATTTGCCTGGATCTTTTTAGTATTGGGGGAATATTTGGGTATTTATAGGAAGAAGAATAGGGTTAGGACTCCTACCAGGGAGTCACAAGCTTGCCAGACACGACCAGGGGGGTGGCCGCGCCCCTGGCTTGTGACATCCTGCCAAGTCCCTTGCCATGCACTCCAAGCCTGGTAGATCTCTTTTGTTCCAGAAAAAATCATCGCGAAGATTTTATTCCATTTGGACTTCTTTTCATATTCCATATCTGCAATACTCAAAAGCAAGGAAAAATCAATAGGTTAGTCCCAAAAATAATATAAAATAGCATATTTATGCATATAAAACATCCAAACCAGATAATATAATAGCATGACACAATCAAAAATTATAGATACATTGGAGACGTATCACTAACCATCATGATATCATCTTATATCAAGTGGATGTGAAAAGTGCATTCCTCAATGGTAAGCTTGAGGAAGAAGTATATGTTGCTCAACCCCTAGGTTTTGAAGACCCTAAGCATCCCGACAAAGTCTTCAGACTCAACAAGGCCCTCTATGGCCTCAAGCAGGCCCCTCGGGCGTGGTATGTCACTTTGAAGTAATTCCTAATGAAGAAAGGCTTCAAACTCGATTCACTCGACCGAACTCTTTTCACAAAATCGTATGACAATAAATTATTCGTGTGCCAAATATATGTAGATGACATTATCTTCGGCTGTACTGATAAATGTTACAGTGACGAATTTGCTTATATGATGAGTGAAGAATATCAAATGTCTATGATGGGGGAGTTGAAATTCTTCTTAGGTCTTCAAATTCGTCAACAACACAATGGGATCTTCATCTCTCAAGAGTACTTCAAGGATGTCCTGAAGAAATTTGACATGCAAGATTGCAAAGGCACCAAAATGCCAATGCCATCAAAAGGCCACCTCTGCAGTGACAAAAATAGTAAAGCTTTTGGTCAGAAGGTATATCCTTCCATGATTGGCTCTTTATTGTATCTATGTGTATCTAGGCTAGATATTATGCTTAGTGTTTGCATGTGTTCCCGATTCCAAGCAACACCGAAGGAATCACACCATAAGTTTGTGAAGCATATTCTTCGATACTTAGCTCATAGACCAATGCTTGGATTATGGTATCCCAAGGCTCAAATCTTCACCTCATCGGATACTCAGATGCTGACTATGTTGGAGATCATGTGGATCGCAAGTCAACCTCAGGCACTTGTCATTTCCTCGGACCGTCCTTAGTCTGTTGGTCCTCGAAGAAGCAGAACTACATGTCATTATCTACTGCTAAAGCTGAGTACATTGCCGTTGGTTCCTATTGCACTTAGTGGATGAAGCAAACCCTCAAGGATTACGACATCAAGGTGAAGAATGTGCCTCTCTACTGCGACAACAAGAGCACTATCAAGATTGCTTACAACCCAGTTCAACATTCCAAGACCAAGCACATCCAGATTCGTCATTATTTTCTTCGAGATCATGTATTGAAGGGTGACATCTCCATCGACCACGTGGACACTGAAGAACAATTGGCCGATATCTTCACTAAGAGCATCTCCAACAAAAGCTGAAAAAAGCGCGCGCGCGGCAACATGCATTTTTAGCGCGCGCCGAACGATTTTGCGCACTCCAGCGGGCACGGAAAAATCACGCGCGCGGGCGAAAGGGAGGCCTTGCACGCTGTTGGGGATATAACCCCACAGTGAGACCCGCCCTTAAGGCTCCATGTCACACATAGCGGCTCGTACACCAGCCCAAGGATGGGCCGTGAAGACTTAAGCCCAAGATGTTGGGCGGCTTGACAAGATGGGCCGGGACGTGGCCCGGACAAAGAAGGTATGAAGACCTGGACGGTGAACCGCCCGGAGACAACTTGCTTAGGAAGGCAAGATAAGGTAGAGACAGGCTCAGACACGTAGTGAGAGTCAATTACGACTTGTAAGACCCGTGGTCTTGACCTCCTATATAAAGGCGATACCCGAGGTGACTTAGAGAGATCAACTATCGGAACTAGGTCAAGCAATCAGCTCCCTCGTAATCGATACACAAAGTAATACAAGCACAAGTAGGACGTAGGCTGTTACCTCTACTTGAGGGGCCGAACCTGGGTAACCCCGTGTCCTTCGTCCCAATCAATCCCTTTGAGTCCATCACCTTAGCAATGGCCTCGAATCCAAGTCCGTTCACCCGGACATCTGCCGTGACAAAACCACGACAATTGGCGCCCACCGTGGGGCCTGCACTCGGTGGTGTTGAGTTCTCAAAGGGCTATCTCCTAGGGCTTGAGGGATACGTGGTCGGAAGGATGAACAAGAGTCATCGTGGCCGGTTCTACATCGACGACATCGGTTGAGATCCTGATCCCGACTCTGTCGAATTTGGATTCCGGGTTCCCTTCGGCGGGATTCACGTCTTGATCGGCAAAGTCGACGGAGCTACACCCGGGCCGGACATCTACACCAGCATCGTCGAGCCGGCTCAGCGCCCACAACTGCCCAACATGTGCGACCCGCCCATGTTAACCCGGGCCAAAAGCACGTCTTCGTGGGCTTTACTCAATGTATGGATCTTGAAACTTATGCGTCGTAGGAGACTCTTGTCTACTCAGAGGATGGATCTTCGAGCGGAGAAGCAGAGTCGATCTACCAGCTTCACAACGGCGGGCTTGGGGGCTATGATGAGCCTTACCCTGAGTCAGAGCGTTCTGAGCCAGACAATCTCGGGCTGCCGGTTCATGCAGTCGTGTTCATGGCGGGGTCAGCCCTAGGCACAAGCAGTATAGCCGCTGGAGCAGCAAGTATGGGAGCTGATCCGCCGTTGCCGCCCCAAGTTCTTCTGGATCTAATGAACGAGCTTGCAACTCTAATGGCCACCAAAGTCACACCAGACAATCAGGCCACACGGAACTTGGAGATTGCAAGACTCAAGGACCGGATGGCGGAGGAGCAATAGAGGGTAGCCGAATTAAAAGTTCAGATGGAGGCACAGGCAGAACGTCTTAAGATGGATGCTTTCGGCCTTGATCTAGAGCAGCAATCAGCGGTTGCGGTCGAGCGGATGAGGCATCAATCCCGCCTACCAGAACATTATGAGGCTAGGAATCTCTTTAATACGCTAGGAACGGGATGAGCAGCTGATGTGCCTGGAAGTTGGCCGGCGGCTCGACAATAGCTTAACCCGCCTCGACAAAACCAGGGCTCACCAGTGGTTTTTCCAACACCGGCGGGCCATTATTCCAACCCAGCAGAGAACATGGTGGCCTTGGCCACCCGACTTGAAACAATCCCCGACGCTATGAGTCACCGGCGGTTTCTAGCAGCGATCAACACAAGGGGCCTCCAGGGGATGATCAGGCGGCTCTAGATGCGCAAGCGCTCATAAACCAGGCAAGAAACCAGCAAGAGGCGGCGACTTTGGCCACGACGGCTCACCAAGAGCTCACGCCCTCCATTTCAATAGGAGCAGGAGTGACCACCAGGGCCGTGAGAGTGCCATGCTTAGCACGAGCTCTACAGAATGAGCGGTTGCCAAAGGATTTCAAAGGGTCTCGCAAGGTCCCGAATTACACTGCCGACTTACCTCCGGAGGCCTAGATCGAAAGCTATGAACTGGCTATGGATATGTTGGATGTCAATGAGGTGGTGTGTGCTAAATATTTCATCATGATGCTTGAAGGTCTGGCTCGCATGTGGTTAAAGGGTCTGCCACCCAATACCATCAATTCATAGGCTGACTTGAGAGTAAGGTTCATCAAAAACTTTCAAGGGACTTGCAAACAACCTATGACGATTGTGGATTTGGATCACTCTGTCCAGCAGGAGAATGACTCGGCTCGTCATTGGGCCCGGCGGGTGTCGACCGTCATCCACTCATCTAAACAGACCACGGCGGCTCAAGCAGTGCTGATCCTAGAGAAGAACTGTCACTTCATCCCTTTGAAGCAGAAGCTCGGCCGGCTCAAGCATACGTGTCAGGACATGGGAGAACTCATGGTGGCTCTCACAAAGTATGCTGATTCTGATAACACGAAGGATCTAGGTTCTGATGAGGAGAAGACCGGCCATGGTAAAAAGAATAATCAGGGCAAGGGTGCGGCAGGTAACGGTAACCAGGGCAAGAGGAAGAACCCGAATGGCGGGTCAGAACTGGTGGCCAATGCCAGCATCAGCCAGAATCATCCTAAGGGCAATGGGAAGTTTAGACCACCTTTTAACAAAAATAGGACTCCTTTCAATTTGGAGGAAATGCTCAACAAACCCAGTCCGAAGCACAACCAACCCAATAGAGTTGTGGGGCACACATGGGGTAAGTGCCACATCATGCAGAAGTTCAAGAACTACAACATGCAGCAGCACAACAACAATGGTGGTGGCCCGCCCGTCGGCTCAGGCTCAGGTGGGTCAGGAGCCAGGTTTGGATCCGGCGGCTCAGGGTCTGGTCATCACGGCCAGGGCAGCCAAAGAGGACATCCTCAGCACTCTGGTAACAACAATCCGTAGCAGCAAAATCAGTTCGGGTATCAAAGTAACCCAAAGCAGCTCAGTTCAGGCCAGTACCATGTTTTTACGACTAGCCTTAACAAGCGGGATTAGAAGTTGCGCAAGCGGGTGGTTAACGCAATCGCACAGGCTCTGCCGCAATACTTGAAGTGGTCTGAGTATGACATAACATGGAGCCGGGAGGATCACCCGCCCCGTATTGATGACCCGGGGCGGTTAGCCCTGGTAGTTGCCCCCCAAGTGGGAGGATATATGGTGAATAAGGTACTTATGGATGGTGGCAGCATCATCAATATCCTGTATTATGATACCTTCCGGCGAATGAAGCTGCTTGATAAGGACCTTAAGCCCTCGTCAACAGTTTTTCATGGTGTAGTACCGGGCAAGTTAGCTTACCCGGTGGGCAGGGTTTCTTTGGAAGTCGCCTTTGGTGATGAGTACAACTACAGGGTGGAGTCCTTGTGGTTTGAAGTAGTAAAGATCAAGAGCCCTTATCACGCATTGTTTGGGTGGCCGGCTTATGCCAAGTTCATGGCTAGGCCCTGTTATGTCTATTTACAGCTCAAAATGCTCGGATTAAAAGGCACAATTACTATTCATGGTGATTGGAATACAACTATTGAGTGCGAAGAAGGGGACACGATTTACACGGAATCCAGTTGTGCTGAGGCAGAGCTCAAATTCTATAAGGAGAATGGTGACCCGGAGGATATGACCCCGCTGAAGAAGCCTACCATAGAGGTTGAGCCGCCCCTCAAGTTTTTGGCGGATGATACCAAGGCGGTAGATTTCACTCCAGGCGATTCATCCAAGCAGTTCATTATTGGGGCCAACATGGATCCCAAATAGGAAGGCGCGCTCATCGAATTCATCTGTGAGAATCGGGACATCTTTGCATGGAAACCTTCTGACATGTCGGGTGTATCGAGAGAGTTCGTTAAGCATAACCTTAATGTGGATCCTAAGTTTAAACCTGTCAAGCAATTTCTATAGCGGTTCAACAAGGAGAGACGCAAGGCCATCGGGGAAGAGGTCGCCCGACTCTTAGCGGCGGGTTTCATCATCGATGTCTTTCACCCGGAGTGGCTTGCTAACCCAGTGCTTGTGCTCAAGAAGAATGGCACATGGCATATGTGTGTGGACTATACGGATCTTAACAAGTCCTGTCCGGCTGATCCTTCTACTCTCCCTCGTATTGATCAAATCATTGATGCTACGACGGGTTGCGAAAGTTTATGCTTCCTGGACGCTTATTCGGGACACCATCAGATCAAGATGGCGGTTAAGGACCAAGAGAAGACGACTTTCATCATGCCTTTTGGAGCCTTCTGCTATGTGTCCGTGCCTTTTTGGCTGAAGAGTGCCCAGGCGACTTATCAGCGCTACGTGCAGAATTGTCTTCACAATCAGATTGGACGCAACGTTCATGCTTATGTGGATGACATTGTGATCAAATCAAGGAAGAAGGAGACCCTGCTTGACGACTTAAAGGAAACCTTTGACAATCTGCGGATCTATAAGATGATGCTTAACCTGGCAAAGTGTGTCTTTGGTGTTCCGGCTGGCAAGCTCTTGGGATTTCTGGTTTCTAAGCATGGTATTGAAGCTAACCCAGATAAGATCAAGGCTATCACCTCCCTGGCTGAGCCGGCTTGTATCAATGATGTCCAACGCCTGTCAGGGTGGATTGCCGTGTTGAGCCGGTTTATAAGCCGCCTTGGTGAGAAAGCCATCCCTTTATAACAAATGATGAGGAAGACAGACAATTTTGTCTGGAGTACGGCGGCAGGTGAAGCGTTTGAGTCACTCAAGAAGCAGCTCATTGAGCCGCCGGTTTTAGCCGCTCTGGCTGAGAAAGAACCCTTGCTCTTATACGTAGTGGCTAAAAACAGGGCTGTCAACACTGCAATTGTGGTTGAGCGCAAGGAGGTAGGGAAAGAATATCCGGTTCAGAGGCCAGTTTATTATATTAGTGAGGTCCTGATAGAGTCCAAGCAGAGATATCCACATTGGCAGAAGCTAGTGTATGGGGTGTTCATGGCCAACCACAAGTTAAAGCATTACTTCTTAGGACACCAGATCACCGTGGTCAGCTCTGCTCTGTTGGGGGATATAAGTCAAAACAGAGAAGCCGCTGGTAGGATTGCTAAGTGGGCATTGGAGCTGGGACCTCTCAATCTAAAATACGTACCTCGTACAGCTGTCAAGTCTCAAGGCCTTGTGGATTTTATAAATGACTGGACAGAGTGTCAGGCGCCTGAAGAAAAGTCGGATAACACATACTGGACAATACACTTTGATGGATCCAAGCAGCTGGAAGGATCATGGGCGGGGGTTGTCTTAACATCTCCCAAAGGTGATAAGTTTTGTTATGTGCTCCGGTTGATGTTACCTTGCACTAATAATGTAGCTGAATATGAAGCCCTGCTTCATGGCCTCAGGGTGGCTAAGGAGATGAACTTAAGCTGGGTAAGGTGCTTCGGCGACTCAGATCTTGTGGCTCAGCAAGTTTCAGGCACTTGGGATTCCAAGGATCCGCGGATGGCGGCTTATCGTCATGCGGTGGATGTCATTGCTGGTCACTTCAAGGGTTATCAAGTAGATCATATTGATCGTCGCACGAACGAGGTGGCTGATGCCCTGTCAAGGTTAGGCTCTCAGCGAAAGCTGGTGCCGCCCAATATCTTTCTGGACGTCTTACATCACCCGACTGTCAAATTACCCTCAGAGGAACATTTGGTTGTTCCTGACCCGGAGGGACAATTGGTGGCAGCTCTACACGCTATTCTGGATTGGGCTGCGCCTTACTTGGCGTATTTGACTTAGGAGTCAACTATGGAGCAAAGGCCAATGCCCGGCTTATGGCTGCGATAGCTCCCTGTCTGGCAGCTGATTTCTTCAGTTCTACGATCTGTTATGGCAGCATGGAAAGAAGCTCTATGACCCCTTTGATAGTTGAGGGGGTGGTATCCTTGTAGAGCACATCCTTGATAGAACAAACAGTTCCATAGTAAAGCTGTTCCGTCAGCGTATAAATGTTGGAAATATGCCCTAGAGGCAATAATAAATTAGTTATTATCATATTTCCTTGTTCATGATAATCGTTTATTATCCATGCTATAATTGTATTGATCGGAGACTTAGATGCATGTGTGGATACATAGACAAAACCATGTCCCTAGTATGCCTTTAATAGACTAGCTCGTTGATCAAAGATGGTTAAGGTTTCCTAGCCATGGACATGAGATGTCATTTGATAACGGGATCACATCATTAGGAGAATGGTGTGATGGACAAGACCCAAACTACAAACGTAGCATATGATCGTGTTAGTTTATTGCTACTGTTTTCTGCATGTCAAGTATCTGTTCCTATTACCATGAGATCATGCAACTCACTGACACCAGAAGAGTGCCTTGTGTGTATCAAATGTTGGAACATAACTAGATGACTATAAAGGTACTCTACAGGTATCTCCGAGGGTGTCTGTTGGGTTGGCATGGATCAAGACTGGGATTTGTTACTCCGTGTGACAGAGAGGTATCTCAGGGCCCACTCGGTAATACAACATCACAACAAGCCTTGCAAGCAATGTGACTAAGTGTTAGTCACGGGATCTTGTATTATGAAACGAGTGAAGATACTTGACGGTAACGAAGTTGAACTATGTATGGAGATACCGACGATCGAATCTCGGGCAAGTAACATACCGAAGAACAAAGGGAACATCATACGGGATTAATTGAATCCTTGACATAGAGGTCCGACCGATAAAGATCTTCGTATAATATGTAGGAACCAATATGGGCATCCAGGTCCCGCTATTGGTTATTGACCGTAGAGGTATCTCGGTCATGTCTACATAGTTCTCGAACCCGCAGGGTCTGCACACTTAAGGTTCGGTGACGTTTCGGTAGTATAGAGTTATGTATGGTGGTGACCTCAGGTTGTTCAGAGTCCCGTATGAGATCCCGTATGTCATGAGGAGCTCCGGAATGGTTCGGAGGTAAAGATTGATATATAGGAAGTCCTATTTTTGTCGCCGGAAAAGTTTCGGGCTCATCGGTAGTGTACTGGGAGTGCTGGTAGTGTACCGGGGGACCATCGGGAGAGGTATTTCGACCCAAGAGGCTACATGGGCTGTGGGAGGAGGTAAACCAGCCCCTGGTGGGCTGGTCTAAGCCTCCTCTAAGGGCCCATGCAGCTGGAGTGGTTTGAGAAGGAAAAAATCCAAAGGTGGAGAGGTGGAAAGAGTTTCCAAGTGAAAGGAGGAATCTACTCCTAATAGGATTGGAGTAGGACTCCTCCACCTCCAATTTCGACCAAACCTTGAGGGTTTGAGGCTGCCTCCTCCCCTCCCTCCCTCCTATATATACTAGAGGATTTAGAGGAAAAAGCTGACCCTAATAGCCACGTGCTACCTCTCCTCTAGATCGTAGTTTCTTCTCTAGATCGGTCTCAGCGGTGCTTAGGAGAAGCCCTGCTGGAATAGCTCCACCACCATCGCCGCAACGCCGTCGCACTACCAGAGAACTCATCTACCTCTCCGCTCCCTCTTGCTGGATCAAGAAGGCGGAGATCGTCATCGAGTTGTACGTGTGCTGAATGCGGAGGTATCGTCCGTTCGGTGATAGCTCTGAAGGACCGTGATCAAGATCGCGAGACGGATCGTGATGAGATCGCGGGATGGATCGTGATAAGTTCGTGGGACGGATCATGATTGGATTGCGGGACGGATCATGATGAGATCACGGGATGCTCGGCAATTTGGATCGCGAAGACGTTCGACTACACCAACCGTGTTTCTTAACGCTTCCCGCTTAGCGATCTACAAGGGTATGTGGATTCACTCTCCCTCTCGTAGATTCTCATCACCATGGATAGATCTTGAGTGTGCGTAGGAAATTTTTTGATTCCCATTCAACGTTCCCCAACAATAAATAGCCTTCAGAGACAGCAAGTTGTCGGAAGCGAGTTGGCGGCTCCTTGGACCTGCATAAGCGAGTTATAAGTCGCTAGAACAAGAACACATACATAATTTGAGTTAAGCCGGCAAGTACTTACCAAAGATGGCAGCTGACATCCTTTTGACATGGCGCTTCAAAGATTCTAGCTCATCTGACACAATCATCAGCCGCTGGTCAGCATTATCCGCCCGTTGAATCAGAGCGGCTTGTTCAATCTTAGCAGACTCTTTGAAAGCGACAAAGTCGGCTTTGATCTTTGTCGGTTCTTCGGAAAGGAGCCGACATTTTTCATCAGCCTCACCTCGGGCGACTTGCTGTGCGGCTAGATTATTCTTTGAGTCGGCCACTTCTGACTTGGCTTCATTTAAAGCTTCCTATGACATATCAACATATGGAATAAATCATCAGGAGGAAATTTTTTAGATAAGGAAAATTAAGCAAGTTTCAAACAGATTGCAAGCAATATGTATGACACTTGGGGGCTAATGTCTATTTGATCTTCAAGATTAATATGCAGTTCCGAATCATCTTTATCAACTTAACCCGGAACTTGGGGGCTACATGCTGTGTTTTCAAGCTGTTTAGAATGAAAGCTCCGACTCAACTTTAACAAGATTGAGCCGACCCTTGGGGGCTACAATACAATTGGCTCAAACAACTTCCTTCAATAAAGCTCCAGCTCAATGTTATCAAATTTGAGCCGGCCCTTGGGGGCTACGAACGATGATTTGCGATTACTTCTAAATAAGTTGAGGTCTACCGGCTAAGCATTTCTACGTCTAGCAGTTTTTGAAGACCCGGATTATCATCAGCCAATGTTAACCCGACTCTTGGGGGCTACGTAAGGATATAAGGAGAGTAAACAATACCTCATATTTCTTCTTCATCAAATTGACAAGCTTGAGCTCCAGGTCCCGGCTTGTGGACATGCGGTTCAAATAACCAGCATGAAGTTCATTAGTTGTTAGCTTCTCTAGTGCGGGGAGCTCAAACTCCAATTTCGTGGAGGTTTCAGTCGGCTCACTATGCTTTGTTAGCACATGAGGTGGAGGAGAGTGGAAGCCGGCGCCGGTAATAGACGTCCGAAGTAGTTGTTTCATCAGCAACCTTGGCAGGGCTTGGCGGCTTGGAATGGTCCTTCGAAGGACTCTCAGGAATCATATCGTCAGCTGCCGGCTCTACAGAAAGACAAGGTTCTTCAGGTGCCTCTTTGGAAGCCGCCGAGGGATCAACATCCGGCATGGGAGCATCCGTATTGGCAGGCTCTGATTCTTGAGCATTAGGGCCATGGGAGGACTTGTTGGTCTTTCTTCGCTTGGCTTGAGCCTTGAAAAGCATAAAGGTTAGAGCCCAAGGTTTACAACCACTAAAGACTCGGATGTAAGGCTTGAAAAACACATACAACGGGTCAATCTTCGGAGGCGGCAGAGCAGTGGCCGTAGAGTCGCCAGACGAAGGAGATGATCCCTGAAAAGCAGCTCAAGTAATGTAAGGCAATTTTGGAGTTACAAAGGAAAGATTAGTGAAATCAAGCAGAGAAGGAATATATACCTTTGTTGGATGCTTCTTCTGAGCCGGAGAGTTAGGTAATCCAGACATGAGCACGGTAGAGCTGGCGCTCCGGTTCTGGCGTCGGGCGGCTTGTTGTTGCTTTTTCAAAAGAAATTGGGGGTCTAAGTAAGCAAGAGGATGAGAAAGGGGAACTTTTTGAACGACCCACCATATCTTCTGGGGTACAAAGTAGTCTGAGTCGGACGAAGCATAAGTTACCTCAGGGGCGTTGGCGTGGCTGGTCTCTGTCTCATCCTGTGAATAGTTCTTGTCAGTAAGGTGAATAAAGAGGTGGCAAAAATAGTCAAGTTATACCTCTGAACCGTCGGATTCCGGCTGTTGTTCCGGTTCTTCCCGAGGAGTGGTTTTCTTGTTCCTGGTCATGGTCTTCTTCCTTGATTTCTTCAGAGGAGGGACACATTTGTTCTTCCAGAAGTCGGAATTAGCCTGAAAATATAAGACGGCAAAAGGTGAAGAGATTGCCAAGGCATAGCTAATACAGAGAAGAGAGCATAAAGAGTCACCCTACATCTGGGGCCGGATTAGCAGCACAGAAAGGTGCCAACCCAATGGCGTTGCAAGCTCCTGAAGATTCATGGACAAGACTCCGGAGGACAGTTGTAATATCATCCTCTGATAACGTTTTCCGGCTGAAGTAGAGGGAATCATCATACTAGCCTGGATATTCGCACATAAGGCGACTGCGCTGGCTCAAAGGCATGATCCTCCAAGAGATCCAGCAGCGGATCAAATCCAGTCCCGTCAGTCCATTGGCCATAAGGGCTTTAATTTTGGCGTGAGCCGGAGCGTGCTTCGTCCGTTCAGCAGTTGACAACCGGCCAGGAAGCTCAGAGGTCGTCTTGAGCCGGGATAGGCGATAACCCGATAGGGGATGCTCTCCATTAGGGGAGGTATCTTTATAGTAAAACCAAGTCTTGTTCCAATCTTTAGGAGGACTCGGCCTCTGAACAGCCGGAAAGGTTATGTCCCAGCGCCTCTGAATAGAAATCCCACCAAGTACTAAGCTTGGGCCGGCCTTCACCTCTGTCTGGCGGTTTGCATAAAAGAACTCACGAAAGAGACCAACGGACGGCTCTATTTGCAAGTAGACTTCACTGAGCACTTGGAAGTTTCATATGTTGGAAACGGAATTGGGAGCAAGGTCTTGAGGGTGCAGCTTGTAAAAAAGTGAAGAACATCCCGAAAGAATTTTGAGCCGGGGGGGGTACAAACCCATGTTTGACATGATCTGAAAATACAACTAGTTCGCGCTCCTGAGGAACGGGCTTTAGTTCATTACCCGAAACCCGCCAATGGATGACATCCTTGGCGGGAATGGTGCCCGCGTGTACAAAGTCCATCAGGAATTCTTCAGTGATGGCAGAGCTGACCCAATTGCATGAATTGGATGCACGAGACATGGTGGCGGCTCAATATTGCGCAAAGTAAACAACGTGCAGCGGGTCAAAAGATGCCAGACAGCTAAGGGCAGCTAAAAGCCCAAGATTTTATAAGATTAAACCACTAGGAGCCGGTTAGTGAGAGCCGAAACTTCATGGCGGGTCAAGTTTATGAGAAGACAAGGCAAAATTTGGCAAAGTGTGGAAAACAGGTTTCACAACATATCTCTGAGATTACGGATCTACAAAACAGAGAAAAATGGTTTTATTTCAAACCTAGTGGCGAACCGTCGAAACGGCGAAGGTTTGAAAATGGCAGGCCAAGCAAGTGTAGATCTGCGCAGTGCTACTATCAGTTTCTTATGATACACAGCAGTGGGGAAAAGGATAGCATCGAGCTTTACGGGCGGCTGGCGTTGGAACAAAGCTCGTGTTCTAAGCGGCAGAGGAACTCCGTAGAAACCCTACTGAAAGACTACGGATCTAGGGGAGGAAAAACTTACCGGAGATGGCGCGGCGGACACGGGTAGAACTCTGGAACAAACAGGTTGATGCAGCGGCCTCGACAACACCGGTGTGAAGACGTCACTGGAGCGGGGTGCGCTAGAGCGGTGGCATCGGAAGGAAGAAGACGAAGAGCGAGAGAGGAGGAAACAAATTCCATCCTTTGCGGTCCTATTTAACAGGCAAAGGTGGAAAACAGGCGCGAAAATCCCGGTGACAGATATTGAATGACCGAGGCAAACGCCTCGATTCTCGAGCCGTCCATTTAATAGAGGAAAGATTCATTATGGACGTCAAAGGATCTTTTTGACAGATTTGACATGATGTCACGGCGGGTCATTTTTTGTTTACTTTTAGGTGACATAAGTGAGACTCGCCGATGATTGAGAAGGGGGATGAAGTGAGCAAGCTCAAATCAACCTCGGGCCTAATGTTGCGGATATAACCCCACAGTGAGACCCGCCCTTAAGGCTCTGGGTCACACCTGGCGGCTCGTACACCAGCCCAAGGATGGGCCGTGAAGACTTAAGCCCAAGATGTTGGGTGGCTTGACAAGATGGGCCGGGACGTGGCCCAAACGGAGAAGGTATGAAGACCCAGACGGTGAATCGCCCAGAGACAACTTGCTTAGGAAGGCAAGATAAGGTAGAGACAGACTCAGACACGTAGTGAGAGTCGGTTACGACTTGTAAGACCCGTGGTCTTGACCTCCTATATAAAGGCGAGACCCGAGGCAACTTAGAGAGATCAACTATCGAGAACTAGGTCAAGCAATTAGCACAAGCACAAGCACAAGCAAGACGTAGGCTGTTACCTCTACTTGAGAGGCCGAACCTGGATAACCCCGTGTCCTTCGTCCCAATCAACCCCTTTGAGTCCATCACCTTAGCGATGGCCTCGAATCCAAGTCCGTTCACCCGGACATCTGCCGTGACAAAACCACGACACACTCGGTAGTTTTGGCGCGTGGCGCTGTGCGCGCTCTACAAATCGAGCGCCGGAGACACGCTCTTCCCATGCCTCCGCGCACTACCATTGCTCCCCTCGTGCTCTGCCCCTGCTCCCCTTGCGCTCTGCCGCCGCTCCTCTCGCACCTTCGTCACCTTGCTGCCATGCCGCCGTGCCGCCGGGGATCGTCGGGCTTCCGTGGCGTTTGCGAGCGCCCATACGATGCCTTCTCCCCGGAGATACGGTCAGGCGACATGCGCCTCAGTCTCGGCACCTTCGACACCGCCCATGAAGCCGCCCGCGCGTATGACGCGTCGGGGCCTCCGGGGGACACGTAGGGAGATGAATTTCCCCGAGGTGACGACAAGGGAGAGGGCGGAGAGTCTAGCGCCTCCCCCGCGGCTTGTCACTAGCGAGGAACGTCGCGAGAACCGAAGGCGGGAGCGCTGCCTCGGCATCGCCGAGACGGACGAGGTGACAGCCGCAGCGTAGCACGAATGGCTCCCGCAGGACGTCATCGATGAGGGCACGTTCTTCGCAAAGAGGAGGGCGGGGAGGAGGGCAGAGTGAGCTGCCTATCGCGAGGACAAACATATGCAGAAGGCAGCCACAGAATTCAACATCGACCTTGGAGAAGCGTCATCTTGGGACCCCAACAACAAATGCTTTCTTGATGCCTCAATCGAGATTTCATCGACGGACAGTTCTGAGGAGGACATTTTTACATCGGACTCGGAGGACGATGAGTAGTTTTAGCGCGTCTATGTATTTTATCTATGAATGTTTTTATTTATGTATCATTTAACTATGTAAAATTTGAATCCTACTATCTATGTTTTATACGGCGCGCGCAAGTTTAGCGTGTGTGCTAGAGCGCCGCGCGCGCACAATTTTGTCGTGGCCGCTGAAGCCAGCGCTCTCTAGCGCGCTAAAAATGCTGCGTGCGTGCGCTAAAAGCTCTTTTTGCATGCCACACGTTTTTTGCCTGTTAGAGGTGCTCTAAGCCCTTGAATGAAAAGAGATTTTGCAAGTTGCGGTTTGAGCTAAATATCTTAGTATCTTCGAATGTTCTTTGATAGGACACACATCCTAACACTTATGCAAAATTGATGACTTTGATGTGAAACACATGAAGTAACATTTTTCTTCAATCAATGAAGAATAACTCTTTAAATGTGAAGAAATAAATGAAGAATTTGATTCTCAGAGCCATACAACAATTGTACGTGGTGTTTGAAATCATCATTCTTATACGGTGGGTCACGCCACCAACCATAGTTGAAATTCTTCAAACTTGAGTTTTTCATCATTTTGTAAATTCTTCAGATTTTCAAATTCCTCAAGTTTGCAAATTAATCAAATTTTCAATTCTTCAAAACTATGTAATTGGTGTTCTTCATTGACTATATATATATGTCTATATATTTGAGTTTTCATTGTCGTCAACAACATTCACTTATTGCTAATTCTTCTAGTTGATTTTCTTCTAAGTGAATGTGATCCGACCCTTCCCCCTCTATGCTAAATTCTTCATATGCGTTCTACTTTGTAACTTGTTCAAAGTCTTTACTGAGTCCTTGTCAGCTAAAGAATGTGCAAACAAAATATTAAAATTTTCACTTTCTAATTTTTGGCGGTTGCCGCTCAAACGGACTCCTATTCCCATGACTAGATAACCCACGATCCCCCACTATCTCCAATTCTCAGTACGTGGGTGACATATGTCACATGGAGAGCAAGGGTCAGGGGTGATCTGGTCCAAAATCCTTGGGACGGTTGGTTTTTACTGTTGCTATAAATACCCCCTTCCCTTCCCCTAGCTCGAGTTACTCCTCACTTACCTCTCTCCTAGGCTCAAGACCTAGCACCGTCGCTAAAATCATTGTCGCCGGAGAGGAAGAGATTCAATGCCTCGACCTCACCGTCGTCGTACTCGCATCGGCTAAGGAAGTCTTCACTCCGCCCCACTGTAGTTGTCTCCCTCTGCCAAGTTAGGGCGTGGGAGATCTGGACTGACGAACTCCTCCACTTCACTTCTCTGTTCATCATGTTCTTCATCAGGGTAATTAAAATCTAATTTTACTGCCCTACTTTATTCTTCATGATTTTCACAAAATCCTCAAAAGGTGTTTATTCTTCAAGAATCATCTTCTTAAACACCTCATATATTTCATTCCCTTGATGTGTTTCTCTAAGTTAGGATTTTCTTCAAGATTCCTCAATTGTGTGGATCCTCAAATCTGCACAACTCTCGAACCTAAGACAAGAACACTTAGTGAAATTCCTCAAGCCATCTATGGTCAAAATGCCCAACTTGATATATTTTGAAATTTTTTGAGAAAGCATATGACCTCTTCAAATTCTTCCCACCTATATTCTGTTCACAAGTACAAAATGTTGCTGAGGAATCACTAGGTTCTCATCAACTTAACTCATTTGCAGTGTTCCTTGAAGAAAATTGCATGCATCTTCAGAATCATCAAAAGTTCAAAGTCATCAAGTGAAGAAAATGGCAGATCACAAAAGACCTCAGAAAGGTGGAAAGAAACAAGCCTCAAACACCGCCTTATATATTCCTGAGGATATCTATGCTGAGTACTACACCCCTGATGAGGAAATCTATGTGAAGGAAACCAGTGAAAAACACAAAATTTGCATTCAGAGGATTGAAAGGAGGTGGGTGAAGGAATGGAGAGAATACCATTATGTCACCCCAAAGTACATGAAGAAATTCGTCCTCAAACCTTCTTGCAAAAGAGCTCGTCCTGCTGGTGATCAAGAATTTGATCCTACAAGCATTGCTCATGGTGAAGACTTTCCTTCCAAATGGGCAAAATATCAGAGAAAGCTTCAGAGGATTTCCAAAGCTACAGTGAAGAAATTCAACGATGACTCTTCTGTTGCTGCCGCAACTACTGCATCTGTTGCTGCCTCTGCCTCCGCCTTTGAAACTTCTAAGCCGAAGAAATCAGAAGTCAAGGCAAAGTCTTCAAAGGCTGCTACAAAGTCATCACAGCAAAATCCTCGAGCCACTTGTTCAAAGGCTGCTGAAATGCCTTCTGTAGCTACACAATCTTCAGATGCAGCTGCAAAGTCCTCAACTCCAGTGCACCTTGCAACGTGTCAGAGGACCACAAGCTTCTCAATTGCTTCAGGGGCTTCTACAGGTTCATCTGCCCAAGCAAATCCCTCAACAAGTCCTTCTCTGCTGAAGATGAAAGCAACTGGTGGACGAGGTGCTCGACCAAGTCCTCACCCGAAGAGAGTCTCGTTCCAAGTTCCTTCAAATTCTTCAGGTGATGAAGCAGATGATTAGGAACTTGAGGAAATCATCAGAAACAAGCAAGAGAGAGTGGCTCAGGCCAAGGCACTCAAATTCCTCTCTTGTTGGACCCAAAAATCGTGCGCAACTTTATTGATATTTGGCACAAGGACCCTAACACTCCACTTGATGATTTGAAGCTGCCTCCAGGACTAGATCATGTCCTCACCACTTTCGTAGCTGAGGAAAAAATGGAAGTATGAGCAGGCGAGGCTAACCAAAAAGGCTGAGTACAAGAAGGAGCACCTCATGAAGAAAAATGTTCTAAAGATGACTCCTGATCAACTTGTCTCTATGCAAAAAGAGATCAAAGGCCTAAGTGATGAATTTGATCACTACTACGCTGATTCGCAAGGAGCCAATGTTCGATTTGTTAAAGTGGCCAACAAAGCCATCTTAGAACACAACAAGAGGGTTGCAGCTCGATCGCATCCACAAATTCCTCAGGCTGGAACTTCTGCTCAGCCTGCTGAAGAAACTGCTAGAGGAGCTGAAGAAATTTAGGCTGCTGAAGAATCTGCCAGGGCAACATCCACTGTTGCGCCCGAAGAAATTACCAGGCCAGCTAGTTTGCCACAACTAAATAAATTGAGTCTGCCAGGGTGACTGCATCAGTCATGCCTGAAGAAACTACACCAACTTCATCCCTTTCTCCCCGAGCAAAATCTTCAAGGGTGAAGAATATCAAACTTCCTTCTACATCAGAAGTGAAGAAAACAAAGGAAGCGGAGAAGAAGGCTGTACTGAAAATAAAAGCATCATCAGATTCCTCAGTTGTGAAACAGTTGATGACTATGCCAAGTTCTTCAACTGAACCCATTGATGCTACTCCAATATCCTCTATGCCTGCTTATGACATTGTTCCATTTGGTCTTGACTATGTCATCCCAAATGAAGAAGTTGAAGAAAATCACTCCGCTGCTTTCTCAGAGCAGATTATGAAGAACTAGATGTAGAAGCAAATGCTTCAACCCTTTGGTATCATCACCCTAGCCTCAGTGAACTGCTAAAGAGGCTGGTGTTGGAGAAATGGATGAGGATGTGGACATTGGCAGTACTACACCACCGATCAATGATGAATATTGGGAGGCTACACACCCAAATTCTACAATGACCACTCCTCTCACACAAATTCCCCAGTCACCTGCACAGGCTGAAGAAATTCAAACTGGATCTGAAGGATTGGCCACTCCCCTCACTTCTATTCCTGAAGAAATTCCAGCTGCATCAGCTAAAGAAGTTCATGCCTAGACTGCTCCTGAGGAAACTGATGTACATATTCCTTAGACTCAAGAAATTGCTATCCCTAAGAAAATTGTGGGACGCTTCAAGCCAAATCTTCAGCCGAAGCCCAAATTGCCATTCAAAGACACTAAGCACCCCAAATTCATCAAGGCTAATTTGTTCGATGAAACATTTTCTTCACCGGGCCAAATCCTTGTGACTCCGCAAGGGCCGGATGCTCAAGGTTTTGGATTTCTGCACAGATGAATTATTATGCTGTAGTACTATTTTACAAGCACAAAGTCTTCGAACATCGACAAATTCTTCATGTGGACATGGAATACATTCCTTGTTTCAACCCAGTACTTGTTGTTCTTCATGATGCAAGACTTCTCCCTTTTTGCGTTGATATATGTGACTGGAATGAAGAGCTAATCCTTCAATTTTATGCAACCTTGCACATCTTTGGTGAAGCATATGATATCAACTCATGGATTTTGGATTGGATGATTGGAAATACTCATTACACTGCTCCAGCATCTGAATTGCTTCGTCCTGTTCCAGTGCCAATTCCATCAGAAGGAGCACGATGCATCTATGATGAACCTGAATTGCCCAACCACATGATGCAAGTGTTGATGAAGCCTTTGGCTCCTGGAAAATCTCCAAGGACTACCTTCCTAGTGAAGGATTTGCTATATGTGCCCAGGACCGTTTATCGCATAATGACCAAAACCCTTAGTCCAATCAAGGGTCACAACTCTAAAGAGGAAGAAGTTGTGGGAATCATGAAGAATTTGCTGTTCAACATCATCCATAGGATTCCCATCAACTATCACAATTTCTTCATGAGGACTTTGGCCAATATTGCCGTGTCACCATTTGAGTTGAAGTGTTATGCTCCCTGGATTATGAAATTCATCAGATCAAGGTCCTCATTTACCTTCAAGGCTGATTTTCAGAATCACTTCAGCTTTCTACCTCCGATTGAAGTCCTCAAGCATACATTTTCTTCAGTTGAAGGAAAAGGCAAAGCTGTTATTTATGAAGGAAATTGTCCATTAGATGGTCAATTCCGCAAAACTCCATCCTATTCCACCAATGATGACTCTGCCACATAAGATTCCGCTACAAAAGCCTCAACTCAAAATCCTCAAGCATCATCCCCTCGTGTGATGACCGATCGCGAGCTTCTTCTAAGTCTTCATTAGAAGGTTGATCGCAATCACAAGTGGATCAAGCGTTAGTTTGGTTCACTTCTTCATGATATAACTGTCACACAAAATTTTGTGAGGAAGAACCACAATTATCTTCATGAAGTCTTTGACCGCACATGGGCTATTCTGTCTCACCTCAAGACTCCTAAAGAATTCAACAATATGGAGTTTCAGCAAGATTTTGACTAGTCCTACCCTCCAAAGAAGAAGTGGAAGAAAGTTCAAGTTCCTCAGCTCGTTACCAGTTCATTTTCTTTATCATGCTCGACCGATGAAGCTAAGGATATTGACGACACTACTGTGGGCCTACATTAACAAACAACCCTAACAACGCTAGCGCTCCTCCACCACCTATAAGATGAAATTCTTCAGGGGCGTTAGTCCTCATTTTTCGTCCAATTTGAGTTAGTCTTCAAGCATGTCTCTATAGATGCACTGTTTTTTGTTTAAGTTACAAACTCTCGCTCTTCTGCAGCTTTTGTTTGATCAGTTGTAAACTAAAGTCCGATGGTGGTCTGACGGTTTTGAATTGCTTCCCGCATGTTTATTTCCTCGAGTACCTTAATGCATGCATGATGAATTTCACCAGACACCATTTTTCATCATGCATTTCAATTCGTCATGTTATATCTTAAATGCGTGTATGAATTACAAGATATAGGGGGAGTTCTCCATGTTTTTATCCTGCCATGTGCATTTACAGTCCAAAGCAAATTCCTCAAATATGCACATCTTCAAGGGGAGTTCTTCTATATCTTGCAATCAAATTCCTCAAACACAATACTTATACTTCATATGTTTATTCCCGTTGAAAACTTAACCTATTTGTCATCAATCACCAAAAAGGGGGAGATTGTTAGTGCATCTAGTGCCCCTTAGTGACTTTGGTGTATTGAAGACTTATAGGTTAAGGAATTAATGTGTTTGTGAGTATACAAAGGTTCTATAAGTCAACGAGGAGTTTGATATATTCAGAGATTATCGACCCCTAAAAATGAATGTCTTCAACTGAAGACTTTGGTATTCCCTGAAGACTTTGAAGCTGAAGAATTTGGTGTGATCTTGAAGATATTGATACGAGGATAAAGAAGCGTGAAGACTTTTGTTTTCGTAGTTTCATTTCCTTTCTTTGAGTCATAGGAAACACCGTACTATTAAAGGGGGCCGAGGTAATACTAAGGAAAATTTTCAACTGATGCTCAACCGCAAAAGCCTCAACATACCCAATCCTTTGAAGGAATCCTTTAGAAATCTCTTGCAGTTCAGTCAAGTTCTTCAGTGACAGAGATGAAGTTCTTCTGGTCTTTGAGGAAATTGTTCTAACTAAGGAGTTAGGATTTTGCCAGTGCGAATTGCCTACAATGAGGAATATGATAAGCCCTCAGGGATTTGACAGTTCGAATTCCGACCATTGCTGTGCTTTGCGCCAACTGTCCAGATATTCTATCCACCTAACGGTCATATCATTGGGGGGCATTGATGTCTTATCATGTCGGGTTGCACCCTAGCTATAAATAGCTGCACCCCTCAACCACTAGATGGTTGGCTACTCAGAGAGAGAACTTGAAACTTGTCTTTTGAGAGCAACCCATTCCTCGAGGACTGTGAGGCAAAATCATCAGTGAGGAAAAACCCCAAAACCAAACCACCAAACCCAAAGTGATTGAGCATCACTGAAGAGATTAATTGTTCTTGTGTGGGACTGACGCTTGGTACCTTTGAATACTATGTATCTTCCAGACGGTTAGGCGTCATGGTCTAGAGCATCCAACAGTCAATTGTGGATCGCTGGGTGACCAAGTTGTGAGGGTTTTGTAAGTCTACCCTGAAGACTTACCACGAGTGTTGGGCGAGGATTGTGTGACCTTAGCTCAAGGAGAACACAGTAAGGAATGTGTGTCCTCTGGTTTAAATACCAGGCCACTCCAAACCAGACGTATGACTGTCACAACAGTTGGAACTGGGTCATCAAACCATTGTCTTCGTCGAGCTACCTAGTTCCATTTGCTCTACCCTTCTATTTCCTCATATACTTGTTGATGAATTTTATTGTCACTGTTTGAAGGATTTGGATGAGGACTTTCTCAATTTCCTCATCTCAAATTCTTCAGTCACTTTGTTCTTCACCTGCTTATCATGTATCATGCCACTTGTATTCTGTGCATGTTCTATCTCATCATGATGACTATGCTTTTGCTCTGTTTCCCATGCACCTGAGTACTTATTCCGCTGCTAATAGTTCATCACATTTCAAATTCCTCAAGTTGAAAATTCACGTATGACTATCACATTTCACATTGTCTAAAGTTGTATGCCAAACTTCACTCTAAATTTGCTTGAACCTTTCAAATGATTTAGACTTGTGTTTCATTAAGTAAATATACACTATATCTACTCAAATCATAAATGAAGGAAAGAAAATGATGATATCCACCGCATGCTATAAGACTCATTGGATTGCATACATCAAAATGTATCATTTCCAATAAGTCACTTGCCCGCTCCATCAAACCTGAAAACGGGGTCCTTAGTCATCTTGGCCAAGAGGCATGGTTCGCATGTCTCAACTGATTCGAAATCGAATGAGTCCAAAGATCCATCAGCATGGAGTTTCTTCATGCGTTTTATACCAATATGACATTCAGCGGCAGTGCCACAAGTATCTTTTGGCATCAATGTTATGAACATGTGTATTACTACGATCAAGATTCAACAAACCATTCTCACTGGGTGCTTGACCATTGAAGGTATTATTCATGTAAACAGAATAACCATTATTCTCTAACTTAAATGAATAACTGTGTTGCAGTAAACACGATCCAATCACGTTCATGCTCAACACAAAACACCAAATAACATTTTAGGTTTGTCACTAATCCCGAAGGTAGAGAGAGCGTGCGATGTTGATCACATCAACCTTGGAAACATTTCCAACGCACATCGTCACTTCACCCTTAGCTAGTTCTCCATTTATTCCGTAGCTTTTACTTCAAGTTACTAACATTTAGCAACTGAACCGGTATCCAATACCCAGGTGCTACTAGGAGTACTAGCAAGGTACACATCAATAACACCTATATCAAATATACTTCTGTCGACTATGCCAGCCTTCTTATCTACCAAGTATCTAGGGTTGTTCCGCTTCAGCGACCGTTCTCCTCATAATCGAAGCACTTAGTCTCGGGTTTGGTTTAGACTTTGGGTTGCTTCACTGGAGCTGCAACTGACTTGCTATCCATGAAGTTTCCCTCCTTGATCTTGCCCTTCTCGAAACTAGTGGTTTTGACTAACCATCAACACTTTGACGCTCCTTCTAGATTTCTACCTTCGCGGTGTCAAACATAGCGAATAGCTCAGGGATTATTACTTCTATCCCTAGTGTTTTATAGTTCATCACCAAGTTCTAGTAGCTTTAGTGACAGTGACTTGGAGAACTATATCAATCACTATCTTATCTGGAAGATCAACTCCCACTCGATTCAAGCGATTGTAGCACTCAGACAATCTGAGCACATGCTCAACGATTGAGCTATTCTCTTTCATATTAGAGGCAAAAAATCTTGTTGGAGATCTCATATCTCGCAACACGGGCATGAGCCTGAGATCCTAATTTCAGCTCTTAGAACATCTCATATGTTCTGTGACGTTCAAAACGTTTCGGAGCCTCAATTCTAAGCCGTAATGCATGACGCACTAAACTATCAAGTAGTCATCAGAATGTGCCTGTCAAATGTTCACAACATCTAGAGACGACGCTAGAGGGGTTGGCGCACCGAGCGGTGCATTAAGGACATAAGCCTTATGTGCAGCAACGAGGACAATCCTCAGATCACGGAGCCAGTCCGCAATATTGCTACAATCATCTTTCAACTCTATTTCTCTAGGAACATATAAAAATACAAGGGAGCTACATCATGCGCTAGTAATCTACAACAAAGTTTGCAAAGACACTACTGACTATGTTCATGATAATGAGTTCAATTAATCATATTACTTAAGAACTCCCACTCAAATTGACATCCCTCCAGTCATTCGAGTGATACATGATCCAAATTCATCAACTCAAGTCCGATCATCACGTGAGTTGAGGTGGTTTCAATGGTGAACATCATCATGTTGATCATATATACTATATGACTCATGTTCGACCTTTCGGTCTCTTGTGTTCCGAGGCCATGTCTGTACATGCTAGGCTCGTCAAGTTTAACCCGAGTGTTCTGCATGTGCAACACTCGCTTGCACCCGTTGTGTGTGAACGTAGAGTCTATCACACCCGATCATCACGTGGTGTCTCGACACGAAGAACTTTTGCAATGGTGCACACTCGGGGGGAACACAATTTATCTTGAAATTAAGTGAGGGATCACCTTATAATGCTACTGTCGTCCTAAACAAAACAAGGTGCATAAAAGGATTAACATCACATGCAAATCATAAGTGACATGATATGGCCATGAACTTGTGCTTTTGATCTCCATCATGAAAGCACTGGCATGATCTCCATCGTCACCGGCATGACACCATGATCTCCATCATCTTGATCTCCATCAACATGTCGCCATCGGGGTTGTTGCGTCCAACATGCTTCTACTACTATTGCTACCGTTTAGCGATAAAGTAAAGCATTACATAGCACTTAATGATTGACACGCAGGTCATACAATAATTGAAGACAACCCTATGGCTCCTGCTGGTTGCCGTACTCATCGACATGCAAGTTGTGATAATCTATACATCACATGATCATCTCATACATCACATATATCACATCATGTAATTGGCCATATCACATCACAACATACCCTGCAAAAACAAGTTAGACGTCCTCTAATTGTTGTTGCATGTTTCACGTGGCTGCTACGTGTATCTAGCAAGAACAAATCTCATCTATGCAAAAACCACAACGGTGATACACTAGTTGCTTTTCAACCTTCTCAAGGACCGCCTTTGTCGAATCCAATCCAACTAAAGTGAGAGAAACTGGCAGCCGCAAGCCATCTATGCAACAAGTTGCGGTCGAGGGAACCGGTTCCTCGTAAGCATACGAGTAATATTGGTTCGGGCCGCTTCATCTCACAATACCGCTGAACCAAAATCCGACCAAGGGAGGAAGCAATCTAAGCATCAATGCCCACAAACCTTTTGTGTTCTACTCGAGATCTCATGTACACATAGACCTAGCTCATGATGCCACTGTTGGGGAACGTTGCATGGGAAACAAAAAATTTCCTACTCACACGTAGATCTATCCATGGTGATGAGCATCTACGAGAGGGAGAGTGGATCTATGTACCCTTAAAGATCGCTAAGCGGGAAGCGTTAAGAAACGCGGTTGGTGTAGTCAAACATCTTCGCGATCCAAATCACCGAGCGTCCCGCGATCTCATCACGATCTGTCCCGCGATCCAATCATGATCCATGCCATGAACTCATCACGATCCATCCCGCGAACTCATCACAATCCGTCTCGTGAACTCATCACGATCCGTCACACGATCCAATCACGATCCGTCTCGCGGTCTTGATCACGATCCTTCCGATCTAGCGCCGAACGGACGACACCTCCGCATTCAGCACACATACAACTCGATGATGATCTCCGCCTTCTTGATCCAGCAAGAGGGAGCGGAGAGGTAGAAGAGTTCTTCGGCAGCGTGACGGCGCTCCGGAGATGGTGGTGGAGCTATTCCGACAGGGCTTCGCCTAAGCACTGCGGAAATCCGATCTAGAGGAGCACCGGTGGAATGGGTAGCACGTGGGCGTAAAATCAAGTGCAAAACACCCAATACCACCAGTATATATAAGAGGGAGGGAGAAGGAGGGCCGGCACACCAAGGCTGCCCTTGCGCAAGGAGGAGAGGAGGAATCCTCCTCCAATCCTAGTAGGACTAGGATTCCTCCTTTCCTACTTGGAATCTCTTTCCACCTTGCGTTTTTTTCTTTCTCTTTCAACTCCAGCCGTATGGGACTCTTAGAGGACTTCCACCAGCCCACTAAGGGATGGTTTCCACCCTCCCACAGCCCATGTAGCCTCTTGGGTCGAAATACCTCTCCCGATGGTCCCCCGGTACACTACCGACACTCCCGGTACACTACCGATGAGCCTGAAACTTTTCCGACGACCAAAATAGGACTTCCTATATCTGAATCTTTACCTCCGGACCATTCCGGAGCTCCTCATGATGTCCGGGACCTCATCCGGGACTCCGAACAACTTTCGGTCACCACCATGCATAACTCTATACTACCGAAACGTCACCAAACCTTAAGTGTGCAGACCCTGCGGGTTTGAGAACTATGTAGACATGACCAAGACACCCCTATGGTCAATAATTAATAGCGGGACCTAGATGCCCATATTGGTTCCTACATATTCTACGAAGATCTTTATCGGTCGAACCTCTATGTCAAGGATTCAGTTAATCCCGTATGATGTTCCCTTTGTTCTTCGGTATGTTACTTACTCGAGATTCGATCGTCGGTATCTCCATACCTAGTTCAACCTCGTTACCGGTAAGTCTCTTTACTCGTTCCGTAATACAAGATCCTATGACTAACACTTAGTCACATTGCTTTCAAGGCTTATTGTGATGTTGTATTACCGAGTGGGCCCTGAGATACCTCTCAGTCACACGGAGTAACAAATCCCAGTCTTGATCCATGCCAACTCAACAAACACCCTCGGAGATACCTGTAGAGCACCTTTATAGTCACCCAGTTACGCTGCGACATTTGATACACACAAGGCACTCCTCCGGTATCCGTGAGTTGCATGATCTTATGGTCATAGGAACATATACTTGACATGCAGAAAACAGTAGCAATAAACTGACACGATCATATGCCACGCTTGTAGTTTGGGTCTTGTCCATCACACTATTCTCCTAATGATGTGATCCCATTTATCAAATGACATCTCATGTCCATGGCTAGGAAACCTTAACCATCTTTGATTAATGAGCTAGTCTATTAGAGGCATACTAGGGATATGGTTTTGTCTATGTATCCACACATGCATCTAAGTCTTCGATCAATACAACTATAGCATGGATAATAAACGATTATCATGAACAAGGAAATATGATAATAACTAATTTATTATTGCCTCTAGGGCATATTTCCAATAGGTGGCAATAGCATCAATATCTTGTATTACAACACTTTCTGCCGGATGAAGTTGCTTGATAAGGATCTTAAGCCATCCTCAACAGTTTTTCATGGCGTGGTGTCGGGCAAGTCAGCTTATCCAATGGGGAGGATCTCTTTGGAAGTCGCCTTCGGTGACGAATACAATTACAGGGTGGAGACCTTGTGTTCTGAGGTGGTCAAGATCAAAAATCCGTATCATGCTCTGTTTGGACGTCCGGCTTACACCAAATTCATGGCTAGGCCTTGTTATGTGTACTTGCAGCTCAAGATGCTGGGCCTCAAAGGTACGATTATGGTGCATGGCGATCGAGAGACAGCTCTTGACTGCGAGGAAGGAGATGCGGCTTATGTAGAGTCCAGCTGTGCCTAGGCGGAGATCAAGTTTTACAAGGAAAACATTGACCCGGAGGACATGACTTCGCTGAAAAAGCCTACCACAGAGGTTGAGCTGCCCCTCAAATTTTCGGCGGATGATACCAAATTGGTGGATTTCAATCCGGGCGACTCATCTCAGCAGTTCACTATCGGAGCTAATATGGATCCCAAATAGGAAAGCGCGCTCATTGAATTCATCCGTGAGAATCGGGACATCTTCGCGTGGAAACCTTATGACATGTCAGGTGTACCGAGAGAGTTCGCTAAGCACCACCTTAATGTGGACCCTAAATTCAAACCAGTCAAGCAATTTCTACGGCGGTTCAACGAGGAGAGACGCATGGCCATTGGGGAAGAGGTAGCCTGGCTTTTGGCGGCGGGTTTCATCATCGAGGTCTTTCACCCAGAGTGGCTCGCTAACCTGGTGCTAGTGCTCAAGAAAAATGGTAACAAAGCCTGTCCAGCTGACCCGTTTGCTCTCCCTCGTATTGACCAGATCCTTGATGCAACGACGGGTTGTGAGAGTTTATGCTTCCTAGATGCTTATTCTGGTTATCACCAGATCAAGATGGCAGCCATGGACCAAGAGAAGACGGCTTTCATCACGCCTTTTGGTGCTTTCTGCTATGTGTCTATGCCTTTCGGGCTCAAGAGTGCCCAGGCGACTTACCAGCGTTGCGTACAGAGCTGTCTTCATAGCCAAATTGGGCGCAACATTCATGCGTATGTGGATGATATTGTGATCAAGTCAAGAAAGAAGGAGACTCTGCTTGACGACCTGAAGGAGACTTTCGACAACTTACGGGTCTACAAGATGATGCTTAACCCGGCTAAGTGTGTCTTTGGCATTCCGGCAGGCAAGCTCTTGGGATTTCTGGTATCTGAGCGTGGCATTGAGCTAACCCGGATAAATGTCTATGATATGATCATGGAGGTGAATATCTAAGTTACGAGTTTGGTATGCAATTTTAGACAATGTGGAAATTGTTTCACAGCTCACGCCTCCTGGAACACCATAGTGTGATGGTGTGTTCGAACGTCGTAGTCGTGCTCTATTGGATATAGTGAGTACTATGATGTCTCTTATCGTTTTACCACTATCGTTATGGGGTTATGCATTAAAGACAAATCCATTCACTTTAACAGGGCACCATCTAAGTCTGTTGAGATGACACCGTGAGAATTATGGTTTGGCAGAAGCCTAAGCTGTCATTTCTTAATGTTTGGGGCTGCGACGCTTATGTGAAAATGGGTTTTTCACCTAGCGAGCTCGAACTCAAAGCAGACAAATGCATCTTCATAGAATACCCTAATGAGACATTGGGTATACCTTCTATCTCAGATCCAAGCGCAAAAGGTGTTTGTTGCTAAGAACGGGTCCTTTTTGAGAAAGAGTTTCTCTCGAAAGAATTGAGTGGGAGGAAGATAGAACTTGATAAGGTTGTTGAACCTTTGTTTCAACCAGAGAATAGCGCAACATAGAAAGATGTTTCTGTAGAGCCTACTCAGTTGAAAAGAAAGTTAATGATGATGATCATGAAGCTTCGGATCAAGTCACTATCGAACCTCGTAGGTCGACAAGGACGCGTATTGCTCCTGAGTGGTACGACAACCCTGTCTTGGAAATCATGTTGTTGGACAACGATGAACCTACGAACTATGGAGAAGCGATGGTGGGCCCGGATTCCAACAAATGGCTAGGAGCCTTGAAATCCGAGAAAGGATCCATGTATGAAAACCAAGTATGGACTTTGGTAGACTTGCCTGTTGAATGGCGGGTCATTGAGTACAAATGGACCTTTGAAATAAACATAGACGCTAATGGTGAAATGTCACCGTTTATAAAGCTCGATTTGTCGCAAAGAAGTTTCCGCCAAGTTCAAGGAGTTGACTGCGATGAGATTGTCTCATCTGTAGCGATGCTAAAAGTCTATTAAAATTTTGTTAGCAGTTGCTGCATTTTTCGATTATGAAATCTGGCAGATGGATGACAAAACAAGGTTTCCGTAATGGTTTCTATGAGGAAGAGTTGTATGTGATACAACCAGAAGGTTTTGTCAATCCTAAGGATGCTAATAATATGCAAACTCCAGCGATCCTTCTATGGACTGGAGCAACAATCTCGGAGTTGGAATATATGCTTTGATGAGGTGATCAAAGTTTTTAAGTTTATACAAAGTTTATGAGAAACTTGTATTTGCAAGAAAGTGAGTGGGAGCACTATAGAATTTCTTATAAGAATATGTAGTTGACATATTATTGATCGGAAATGATGTAGAATTTCTGGAAGAGCATGAAGGGTTGTTTGAAAAGTTTTTTTCAAAGGAAGACCCAGATAAAGCTACTATTTTATTGAGCATCAAGATCTATAGGGATAGATCAATTCGCTTGATAAGTTTTTTCGACGAAGACATACCTTGACAAGTTTTTGAAGGAGTTCAAAATAGATGGGTCAAAGAAGGAGTTCTTGACTGTATTGTAAGGTGTGAAATTGAGTAAGACTCAATACCCGACCACGGCAGAAGATAAAGAAAAGATGAGTGTCATCTCCTATGCTTTAGCCATAGGCTCTATATAGTATGCCATGCTGTGTACTGCACCTGTGTGTGCCTTGCCATGAGTCTGTCAAGGGGTACAACAGTAATCCAAGAGTGGATCACTGGACAATGGTCAAAGTTATCCTTAGTAACTTGAAAACTAAGGAAATATTTCTCGATTATGGAGGTGATAAAGAGTTCATCGTAAAGGGTTACGATGATGCAAGCTTTAACTCCAATCCGGATGACTCTTAGTAGAAATCTGGCTACGTATAGTGGAGCAGCCATTTGGAATAGCTCCAAGTGGAGCGTGGGAGTAGTATCTACAAATATGACATGGAAAGTTTGCAAGGTACACACGGATCTGAATGTCGCAGACCCATTGACTAAAAACCTCTTTCATGAGCAGAACATGAACAAACCCCGGAACTTATTGGGTGTTAATCACATGATGATATGATCACATGGTGATGTAAGTGTTAATCACATGGTGATGTGAACTAGATTATTGACTCTAGTGCAAGTGGGAGACTGTTGGAAATATGCCCTAGAGGCAATAATAAAATGGTTATTATTGTATTTCCTTGTTCATGATAATTGTCTATTGTTCATGCTATAATTGTGTTAACCGGAAACCATAATACATGTGTGAATACATAGACCACAACATGTCCCTAGTGAGCCTCTAGTTGACTAGCTCGTTGATCAATAGATGGTCACGGTTTCATGGCCATGGACATTGGATGTCGTTGATAACGGGATCACATCATTAGGAGAATGATGTGATGGACAAGACCCAATCCTAAGCATAGCACAAGATCGTGTAGTTCGTTTGCTAAAGCTTTTCAATGTCAAGTATCGTTTCCTTAGACCATGAGATTGTGCAACTCCCGGATACCGTAGGAATGCTTTGGGTGTGCCAAACGTCACAACGTAACTGGGTGGCTATAAAGGTACACTACGGGTATCTCCGAAAGTGTCTGTTGGGTTGGCACGAATCGAGACTGGGATTTGTCACTCCGTGTGACGGAGAGGTATCTCTGGGCCCACTCGGTAAGACATCATCATAATGAGCTCAATGTGACTAAGGAGTTAGTCACGGGATGATGTATTGCGGAACGAGTAAAGAGACTTGCCAGTAACGAGATTGAACAAGGTATGGGGATACCGACGATCGAATCTCGGGCAAGTATCATACCGATAGACAAAGGGAATTGTATACGGGATTGATTGAATCCTTGACATCGTGGTTCATCCGATGAGATCATCGTGGAGTACGTGGGAGCCAACATGGGTATCCAGATCCCGCTGTTGGTTATTGACCGGAGAGGTGTCTCGGTCATGTCTACGTGTCTCCCGAACCCGTAGGGTCTACACACTTAAGGTTCGATGACGCTAGGGTTATAGGGAAATGGTATACGTGATTACCGAAGGTTGTTCGGAGTCCCGGATGAGATCCCGGACGTCACGAGGAGCTCCGGAATGGTCCGGAGGTAAAGATTGATATATAGGAAGTCCAGTTTTGGTCACCGGAAAGTTTTCGGGCTCATCGGTAGTGTACCGTGAGTGCCGGGAGGGTGCCGGAGGACCCCCGGGAGGGGTGTGACGACCAAAGGACCACATGGGCTGTTAGATAAAGTGTGCCAGCCCTTATTGGGCTGGGCAAGACTTTTGCTAAAGGCCCATGTGGCTGGAGATAAGGAGATAAGGCAAAAAGGATTTAAAAGGAGGAGATCCACCTCCCTTGTGGGAGGTGGACTCTCCCTTTAAGTCGGCCGGCCATCTCCTCTTTGGAGTATTGGCCAAGCCAGCCCTCCACGTCCCTCCTCCTATATATACTTGAGGTTTTGGATGTTTTGAGATAGGATTTGATCTCTCTCTCTCACGGCGAAGCCCTACCTCTCTTCTTCCTCCTCCGCAGCGCTTAGGCGAAGCCCTGTCGGAATACCTTGCTACTCCACCACCACCACGCCGTCGTGCTGCTGTTGGAGCCCTTCCCCAACCTCTCCTTCCTCCTTGCTGGATCAAGGTGTTGGAGACGTCACCGGGCTGCACGTGTGTTGAACGCGGAGGTGCCGTCCGTTCGGCACTTGATCGGATCTACCGCGATCTGAATCGCTGCGAGTACGACTCCATCAACCGCGTTCTTGTAACGCTTCCGCTTAGCGATCTTCAAAGGTATGAAGATCCACTCTCCCCTTGCTCGTTGCTGGTTTCTCCATAGATGGATCTTGGTGAACGCGTAGGAAAATTTTTGATTTACTACTACGTCTCCCAACAGGGTGTTCATGGCCAATCACAAGCTAAAGCACTACTTCCTGGGGCACTAGATTACAGTGGTTAGCTCTGCCCCATTGGGAGATATAACTCAAAATAGAGAAGCCACTGGCAGGATCGCTAGGTGGGCATTGGAGCTTGGACCTCTCAATTTGAAATATGTGCCTCGCACGGCAGTTAAGTCACAAGCGGGTCATCAGGCACTTGTGGCCTAGCAAGTTTTAGGCACTTGGGATTCGAAGGACCCGCGGATGGCGGCTTATCGTCAAGCGGTGGATGGCATCGCTAGCCACTTCAAGGGTTATCATGTGGATCATATTGATCGTCGCAGGAACGAGGCGCCTAACGCCTTGTCAAGGCTGGGTTCTCAACGTAAGCCGGTGCCGCCTAACGTTTTCTTAGATGTACTCCATCACCCGTCAGTGAAGTTACCTTGAGAGGAAGACTTGGTTGTTCCTGACCCGGAGGGATAGCTGGTGGCCGCTCTGCATGCAATTCCTGACTGGACTGTGCCTTATTTGTCTTACTTGACTCACAGCAAGTTACCTCATGATGAAAATCTCGCTAGACAGATCACCAGGCAGTCTAAGTCTGTGACGATAGTCAATGGTGAGTTACCTATGTGAAGCGTCACCGGCGTGTTTCAACGTTGTGTTTCACCTGAAGAGGGCAAGGAAATCTTCAATGAAATTCATGCTGGTGATTGTGGTCATCACGCCGGCTCAAAATCACTGGTGGCCAAGGCCTTTTGACATGGCTTCTTTTGGCTGAAGGCTCATAAGGATGCGGAAGACTTGGTCCACAAGTGCGATGGAGGTCAAAAATTTGGCCGGCGTGCTCATGTCCCGGTTCAAGAGTTGCACATGATTCCAATTACTTGGCCATTTGCGGTTTGGGGGCTTGATATGGTCGGGCCTTTCAAGAGATCCAAGGACAAGAAGACCCACCTCCTGGTGGCGGTTGACAAATTTACCAAGTGAGTAGAAGCTGAGCCGGTTGGCAAGTGAGACGCGGCTACGACGGTTTAGTTCATTAAGAAGCTGATCTACCGTTTTGGTTACCCTCATAGTATCATCACAGATAATGGTACAAACCTCTCCAAGGGGGCTATGAAAGCGTTCTATGAAAGTGAACACATCAGACTTGATCTTTCTGTAGTGGCTCACCCACAATCAAACGGTCAGGCTGAGCACGCTAACCAAGAAATCTTGAGAGGTATCAAACCCCGGCTTATGGTTCCTTTACAACGAACACCGGGTTTTTGGGTGGAGGAGTTGTCGTCTGTCTTATGGAGCATCAGAACCACTCCCAACAGATCAACAGGTTATACACCTTTCTTCATGGTTTACGGTGCAGAAGCCGTGTTACCAAGTGATATCCATCATGACTCTCCACGAGTGGCGGCTTACGTTGAGGCAAAAAATGAAACGACAAGTCAAGATGCATTGGATGCCTTGGAGGAAGAACGTGATCTGGCGGCGGCTCAATCGGCGATTTATCAGCAAGACCTGCGTCGCTATCATAGCCGCAGAGTTAAGAGCCGGAGGTTTCAAGAAGACGACTTAGTGCTGCGGTTGATTCAAGATCAGACAAATGCACAAAAGTTATCTCCTCCATGGGAAGGGCCTTTCGTGGTCAGCAAAAATCTCAGCAACGGGTCATATTACCTCATTGACGTCCGAGACGACTCACACACTTCTGGGTAGGAGACCCGCCGGCCGTGGAACATAGCGCATCTGCGACCTTATTATACTTAAGTTGTCAAGACTTGACATTGTACACCTTCATTTTACATATCATATAAATATATGAATAAAGTTGGCATCCTTAGAAGCCGGGGCCTCTGCCATTTCACATATCTCAGTCTGTGCAAAAAAGGTCAATCAGGGGGCTTCTAACCCGTCGGGTTTTGCTTATCAGACCCTATTGATCGGCTCTCAAGCCAAATAGTTGACTCCGTCAACATGATCGTCCAGGGGGCTTCCAACCCATCAGGTTTAGCTTATCACACCCTATCGGTCGCCTCTTAAGCCAAATAGTTGACTCCATCAACAAAGGTCACTTGGGGGCTTCCAACCCACCGGGTTTAGCTTACACACCCTCTTGACCGGCTCTTAAGCCAAACAGGGTTAAACATGCCTGTAAGTTGATGCTACTTTGCTAAGTGACCCACCGAACGTTTACCAGTTAATCTTGCCTGGAGACCCTGAGCCGGCTCAAAGAAATTGACGGCCAATCTCGATAGAGACCCTGTAATGGCTTAAGTTTAAAACGGTGGTTCTTGTCACGTGAGGGCCGGCTTATGAAAAGCAAGGATAAACTCTCCCATTTATTGCTGACTCTCTGCTATGTGGCCCGTTCGTACTCTTAGGGAGTTAATCTTAAGGACCCTACACTATTTAAGGTTAAAACGACGGATTTATGTCACGTGAGAGACAGTTTATGGGCTATCAGGGTACTCATGCCCTGCTGAGTCTCTTCTGGGACGTCACACTTCCTGTCAGTAATCTCGCTTAGAGACCCTGAGTCGCTCAAAGGAATTGACGGTCAATCTCGATAGAGACCCTGTACTGCTAAGGAGTTTTAAGTGGCGAGTCAGCTTAGAAGAACCGGCGCATGAGTTAAACAAAAAGCAAGTTAGGAAATATATAGCATCTTTGGGTGGCATTATCTTAAGCCGTCCTCCTGACAATATGAGATTAATTTATTCTCGTCAGTTGGTTAATTACCAAGAGCCGCCACAACATCTGATATGAGTTGAAGGCACAAGGCAGATGTCATATGTTAAGCCGGACGATTTCATATGTGCACTATGTCACAGTTCAGGCAAGACAAAGTTTACTACAAGCCTATTACAATGCTCATTGCGGAGCTCAAAAGTGCGGACTCAATTTTTTTTACACCGCCCTATGGCGGGTCACAAGGCCGGCTAATCCATGGCGTTACCAAGGTCGTCAATTGGATGGCGGGTCACTCTGCGGTGGGTCTTCGACTTCTATAATCTAGAGATTATCCACGTCCTAGTTGCATGTGGTTAAAGCCGCAAAGTTTGCCTCTTCAAAGAGGGGGGGGGCGGGTCAAGATCAGGAGCAAAGAGGTGCTTACGGCATGCATGCGTTAAGTCCTTGGCCTCAAAGGTTGGGCCGCATACTCTCTTCTGCTCGGCATCATAAGCCGCCTGGTATGTTGACAAGTTCACTTCTTCTGCTAGCACGGAGGCGAGGACTCTGGAAGCCGTCATGCACTGAGCGTAGTCAGCCTCGGTGAACTCTGAGCCGTCATCCTTCTTGGATGGAAACCCGTCCATCATGTCCTCGGGAGTCAACTCTGGGGCGAAAGCTAACGCCTGGCTTATGGCTGCAATGGCTCCTTTTCGGCCGGCTGATTTCTTAAGCTACTGGATTTGTTTTGGCAGGGTGGACAACAACTCTATGACTCCCTTCATAGTTGGAGGGATGTTGTCCTTATAGAGCACCACTTTGATTGTGCAAAGAGCTCCGCAATACAGCTGCTCTGTCAAAGTATAGACGTCTTTCAATGGCTGCAAGCTGTCAGTAGCAAGTTGCCGACTCCTTTGACCTCCACAAGACGAATTTTCGGTTATAAGTCATCAGTAAAGGTATTCATGCAAGAAGTATTGGTTAAAGATTTGGTACTTACCAAAGATGGCGGCAGACATCTTCACAATGTGGCGTTTTAAGGCATGAAGCTCGTCAGACACAACCACGAGCCGCTGGTCCGCGTCGTCAGCACGTATCGCTAGGGCGGCTTGCTCCGTCTCAGCAGACTTCTTGAAGGCAGCAAATTCAGCTTCAACTTTTATAAGTTCCTCAGCGGCGAGCTGGCATTTTTCATCTGCATTGCTTCGGGCGGCTTGCTGAGTGGCCAGATTGCTCCTTAAACTGGTCAGTTCAGACCCGGCTTCGTTTAAAGCTTCCTGTGACATATCAAAAACAAAATGAAGGTTAAGTCGCTAGGATGGTATATTTTCAGATGATGAAGATTAAGACAATATAATGCAAGTCTCAAGCAGATTGCAAGCAATATGCGCGACACTTGGGGGCTAATGTCTGTTTGTTCTCCAAAGTTACAATGAAGTTCCGGCTCAACTTAGACAAGTAAACCCGGCACTTGGGGACTACAGTTGTCTCTTCAATCTATTTACAGTGAAGTTCTGACTCATCTTTCCTCAAATTAAGCCGGCACTTGGGGGCTACATATGCCTCTTTGGTCTATCTATGTGGAAGTTCCGACTCATATTTCATCAAATTAAGCCGGCCCTTGGGGGCTATAGATGGCGCTTTGAACAACTGCTTACGCACTAAAACATCGACTCAGTCGTTAAGTCTTAAGCTGATCATTGAGGGCTACAAGCTAAGTGTTTCTACTTATATCAAGATTAAAAGACCCATCTTACCATCAGCAAGTGCTAAGCCGGCTCTTGGGGGCTATGCAAGGGTATAAGGAAAAGAAAGCAAGAGTACCTCATATTTCTTCTTCATCAATTTAACAAGCTTGAGCTCCATGTTCCGGCTTGTAGTCAGGCGGTTCAGATAACCAGCGTGAAGCTCATCGACTGTTAGCTTCTCTAGCGCGGGGAGCTCAAATTCCAGCTTCTTCGAGGCTTCAGTCGCCTCGATGTGCTTTTTAACACATGAGGTTGAGGAGAGTGAAAGTCGGTGCCAGTAATGGTGACGTCCGAAGTAACTGAATCGTCAACAGCTGGTGAAGGGCTCGGCAGCTTAGAGTTGGCCCTCGGAGGACTCTCCGGAATTATATCATTGGCCGTCGGCTTGGTAGAGTGATGAGCTTCTGCAGGCATGTCCTTGGAGGCCACAGAGGGGTCAGCGTGTAGTGCAGGAGAATCCGGCTTGGCAGTCTCCAGCTCTCGAACCTTGGGAGCAGGATTAGACCTGCCGGTCTTCCCTCGTTTCTCTTGAGCCCTGGAAAGCACAGAAGGTCATGGTATAAGCTTTACAGCTAACAAAGGACGGAATGCATTCATGAAAGGCACGTACTCTGGGTTAATCTTCAGAGGCGAAAGAGCAATAGCTATAGAGTCGCCCAAGGAAGGGGGTGATTCCTGAAAACAGTTAAGGCAATATAAGACAGGATCAAATCATAAAGGCAAGGTTGAAAAACTTAAAACCAAGTGAAACAAATACCTCAGCCGGTCGTTTCTGTTGAGCCGGAGAATGAGATAACCTGGCCATGAGGTCGTTAGAGCCGGTGCTCCGGGTCTGGCATCGGGAGAGTTGCTGTTGCTTTTTCAAAGAAAAGTGGGGGTCTAAGTAAGCAAGAGGATGAGAAAGTGGGACCTTTCAGACGACCCGCCGTATCTTCTATGGTGCAAGATATTTTGAGTCAGATGAAACATAAGTTACCTCAGGAACGTTGGCGTGGCTTGTCTCCGTTTCGTCCCGAGAATTATCATTGTTAATAAGGTGCATGAAGAGACGACCAAGAGAGTCAAGCTCTACCTCTGAGTCGTCAGATTCTGGTTGTTCTTGAGGTGCGGTCTTCTTCTTTCGGCCGTCGGTTTTCTCCTTTGATTTCTTTGGAGGAGGAACATACTTCTTTTTCCAGAAGTTGGAATTATCCTGAAAGTGAAAGCTGTCGAAAGAGGTAAAAAGGCTGTAAAGTATATGTGGGTAGCTACATGCGGAAGTAAGGACATCGAGAGTCGCCCTTACGTCTGGGGCCGGGTTTGCGGCGCAGAAAGGTGCCAATCGAATGGCACAGCAAGATCCTTCAGATTCATGAACCAGACTCTTGATGGCGGCCACGATGTTATCCTCAGACAACGTGGTAGAGTTAACGCAGAGGGGGTCATTATCATCACCCGTATACTCGCACATGAGACGGCTTTGCTGACTCAGAGGAAGGGCTCTCCAAGAAACCCAACAGTGGGTCAGATCCATCCCAGTCAGACCATTGGCCATAAGGGCCTTGATTCTTGCGTGAGCTGGAGCATACTTCGCTCGTCCAGTGGCTAACAACTGGTCAGGGAGCTCAGTTGAAGTCTTGAGCCGGGTTGGAGATAACCCGACAAGAAATGCTCTCCTTCTGGAGAAGTGTTTTTGCAATAAAACCAGGTTTTATTCCAGTCCTTGGGATGACTTGGCATCCGAACAGCTGGAAAAGTCACATCCCGTCTCCTTTGAATTGAGATCCCGTCGAGCTCTAAGCTTGGACCAGCCTTTACTTCCGTCTGGCGGTTCGCGTAGAAGAACTCACGGAAAAGGCCAACGGACGGCTCTTCTTGTAAGTAAACCTCACTGAGGATTTTGAAGTTGCATATGTTCGAGACGGAATTTGGGGCGATGTCTTGGGGGCACAGCTTAAAGAAATGAAGAACGTCTCGAAAGAATTTTGATCCGGCGGGCTAAAACCGCGAACAAGGTGATCCGCGAAAACAACTACTTCGCCCTCTTGTGGAATGGGTTTCTTTTCGTTGCTTGGAACCCGCCAATGGATGACATCTTTGGCTGGCAAGGACCCTGTGTCTACTAAGTCCTTCAAGAACTCTTCGGTAACGGCAGAGCCGAGCCAGTTACAAGAACTTGGACGCACGAGGCATGGTGGCGACTTAAAGTTGTTCAAAGGTAACAATGCGTGGCGAGTTAGAAGGTGACAGATAACTACGGACGGCTGATGAAATCTGAATTCTTTAAAGCTAAGTCGCCGGAACTGTTTAGGCGAGAGCCGAAAGTTCATGGGCGAGTTAAGTTTGCAAAGAAGCAGAGAAAATATTACTAAGTGTGGAAAACAAGTTTCACAGACCATCTACATATTTATGGATCTACAATACAAAGAAAAAGTAGGTTTATTCTAACCTAGCGAAGAGAAGAGGAACTAGCAGTGTTTTGAAGACGGTAAAGGGAGCAACTACGGATCTGTGTTGTGCTATTATCTACTTCCTACGATCTACCGCACTAGAAAGGGGGGCATTATCAAGCTCACTGATCTACCTACTATTGGACATTATGAAGAGCTCGTGTTCTAGCAGCGGAGGAACTCCATGAAAACCCTACCGAAAGCTACAGATCTCGAGGTGGAGAAGAACTCACCGGAGAGGACGCAACGGGTGTGGGCGGTGTTCTAGTCCGATCAGGTTGATGCAGCGGCCTGGCATGACGACGGCGTGGAAGCTTCACCGGAGTGGAATGACGCTAGAGCGACGGCGTCGGGAGGAAGAAGAAGAGGCACGAGCGGAGAAGGAAATGAAAATCGCCCTTCGCGGTCCTATTTAATAGGCAAAAGGTGGAAACAGACGTGAGAATCCAGGCAATAGAAGTTAATTGACCGGGATGGATGCCTCGATTTTTGGGGCGTCAGTTTAATAATGGAAAGATCCGTTGCGGTCGTCAGGGAATCTTTTTGATATCTCCGGTATGACGTCACGGCGGGTTATTTTGTCTTACTTTCAGGTGATAATGAGCAAGACTCACCACCAAGTGAGATGGAAGGTTGAGCAAGACTCGCCACCAAGTGAGATGAAAGATTGAAATGAGCAAGCTCAAATCAACCTGGGGCCTAACGTTGGGGATATAACCCCGTGATGAGACCCGCCCAGATGGGGCCGGGTCGTACCTGGCGGCTCATAAGCCAGACCAAGGATGGGCCTCGAGACGTATGCCTAAACGTATGGCGGTTCACCAAGATAGGCCAAGGCGAGGCCCAGACAAGGAAGGCATGAAGACCCGGGCGGATAAGCCGCCGGAGACGGCTTGCTCAGGAAGGCAAGATGACGTAGAGATAGAGTCGAACACATAGTAAGAGTCGGTATGAGACTTGTGTAACCCGTGGTCTTGACCTCCTTTATAAGGGCGAGACCCGGGGCGACTTAGGCAGAACCAACTAATCGAGAACTAGGTCAAGTGAATCCGCTCCCTTGTAATCGATACTCCAATCAATACAACACAAGCAGGACGTAGGCCTTTACCTCTTCTTGAGGGGCTGAACCTGGGTAAACTCGTGTCCTTCGTCCCAACCAACCCCTTTGAGTCCATCACCTTAACGATGGCCTCGAATCTATGTCCTCGGACATCAACGTGACAAAACCACGACAAATAGTATCAAATTTCATCTCTTCACGACGAAAGATTTAAAGTTACGCTTATTTTGCCTCCATGTGTTGGTTTCTTCTTGCTTCAGTGAAATATCTGCTTATAAGATTTCTATGCATATGAGGTGGGTTAGATTCAAACGTGTATTCTCTTTAATGCCCACTATTGTGCCTAAAAATAATCATGATCCAAGTTTGCTTGTGAACATCTTCCAATAATCATGTCTAGCTCAAAGGTATTAAAGAAAGTGCTTCTAGGAGATAGTTCACAATTAGATTTAAGTTCGGTCTTAATAATGTAGGATTTGCTCCCTTGTTGTAGCAAAGTCATTCTCCTGTTATGATTATAGAGTCTTCAAAAATATCTTGTTTTCACTTTTATACTCATGCAAATATGATGGTTGAAATATTTTCTCGGATCTGCGTCACTAACAACGTTTTCAAACTTCACTAGTAGGCTTTTACTAGTGACGGAAACACAAAGGATCCAGAATAAGTCAAACAATATCATCACAGCGTAGTGGCTATTCTTGCCGAAACAAGATACTGAAATAATATGTCTGCCGGATAAGTGTGCTAGCCACGGCATTTCACTTTACCAGTTACACGAAGACCAACATTATAACTTTTTAGAAAATAATTCAACTATTGTATCTGTCTGAGATTTAAATATGATTAGGGTTAAGACTCAACTTGTCTAGAAATAAAATTTGCAACACATTTCGACGAGAAAATATTGCTAGATTATCAGAAAATTAACTACGGAAGTAAGCTCAAAAAACCTGCGTTCGTTGATATGTCACTTTTTATCTTTTCTTTTCGTCAGATTGTTAGAGTTAGCTGCATGCATCTTAACATTGGTCGGTGAGTCAAAAGAACATGATTATGTAATATATAATACGCAAGGAAATCCTTGATGAACCGAACAATTACTCATCGCTGCCATGATTACTCATCGCTGTCTGATCATGCCGATGGCTGGTGCCGCCATAGGTTGGCCGTAGCCGTCCGTCCGATCCTCACTAGACGATGAGGATCGGGTGTTCACTTAGCATTGCTGATTCTACTTTATTAACTAGTGTCTTATTGATATTGCTGATCGATTTCGTCACGTAATTATATCATTACCTGCATCTCAGGTCATTGATCTGTCCAAATCTAACACTAATCCACTCTAACACAAGAATCAACCTTTTTATGTTATTTTTCCGAAGTGTAATGCATTATTTTTATTAATATTCATATGGTTGGTGAAATCAATAATACGTAGGAGGTAATGAGACATACATTAGTGTGTCTTTTTTTCTCAATAAACCAATCATCTTTTATTACTATGTAATATATTTTTAAGTAATAAAGGTTACACATAAGTAAATTGTTTGTTTATATATATATATATATATATATATATATATATATATATATATATATTTTTAGAAAAGGAGGGTATCCCCGGCCTCTGCATCTGAGAGATGCATGCGGCCACTTTATTTAAAAATGGTTCACATCCAGCAAAGTCTGAATGCCAAAGTTTACAGTTGCTCGTCACGAGCTATATAAAAGGTAAAGCAAGAAAGGAGCAGTCACAACCGGCGATAATGCGTGTAGGAAACTACTCTCCTATCCTATTACATGACCGCCATCCAAACCGGTTGAAGATACCCCGAGCTACCATTTCCCATCGGATAGACCCGGTAACCATACGCTCCCTGGCATCCATCGGAGTGAGTAGCGACCACATACGGATTAATGTTGTGGCTCTGAAGATGACCTGCAAAAAATGAAAGTTTGTTTTCCTGCTAAATACCAAGTCATTCCAGCAGTTCCATATAGCCCAAAGTAAAGCACAAACGCCAACACGAATGTGTTTCGCACGAATGTGTTTCGCAGTTTCAACTTCCACTCCATTTAGCCACGTCCCAAATAACGTGTGAATGCTATTAGGTGGCGCGATATTGAAAGCTATATGAACCGATCTCCACAATATCTGTGCCAATGGGCAATCCAGAAAGAGGTGTTTGACAGACTCTTCATGATCACAGAAGCTACATCTTCGAGATCCATTCCAATTTCGTTTGGCCAAATTGTCCTTAGTGAGAATAACTTGTTTATGGACAAACCACATAAACACTTTTATTTTTAAAGGAACTTTGACCTTCCATATGTTCACCGTCCTCGGGATAACTACCGAGCTGATCATGTCCAAATACATAGATTTGACCGTGAACATTCCGTTTTTCGTTAGAGTCCAGTTCAACCGATCGGGTTGGTTAGATAACTGAACCTCCATCAGCCTTCTAACCAAGTGTTTGTTTATATGCTCTCGCAGGATCAAAAAATACATCCGTGTAGGAAAGACCCGTACAATTTTTTCATGCCACATGATAGTTTAGTTTGCAACCAAACAAACACACATGTGTGTATAGTTCTAAAAGAAATACATGTAAGTTTACGTAACTGGACTAATAATTATTTTTGTTTTGCTGCCATATGATAACTTAGTTTGAAAATCAAAATATCTTGCGTATTAGACGATAACTCTACAGAAAAAAAAGACACTACCAATTGATGGGTGGCCGTAACAATAATTGAGATATGTACACGGGTTTGGTGTCCTGCTTGTTGACGCGTCTAGTCCTTATCGCTTATGAAATTGTAATCGCATGCTGATGTGTGTGTTTTTTTTTCAGTTTGGCGACGACGAGTTCGGCCACATGCTGGTGGACATCCTGAAACAGAACGGCGTGAACGCAGAGGGCTGCCTCTTCGACCAGCACGCGCGCACCGCCCTAGCCTTTGTCACCCTCAAGACCAACGGCGAGCGCGAGTTCATGTTCTACCGCAACCCGTCGGCCGACATGCTCCTCACGAAAGCAGAGCTCAACCTAGACCTCATCCGCCGTGCCCGCATCTTCCACTATGGCTCCATCTCGCTCATCACCGAGCCCTGCCGCTCTGCTCACGTCGCCGCCATGCGCTCCGCCAAGTCCGCTGGCATCCTCTGCTCCTACGACCCCAACGTGCGCCTGCCGCTCTGGCCCACTGCCCAGGCTGCCCGCGACGGCATTATGAGTATTTGGAAGGAGGCCGACTTCATCAAGGTCAGTGACGAGGAGGTGGCATTCCTCACCCAGGGCGACGCCTACGACGAGAAGAACGTGCTCTCTCTGTGGTTCGAGGGCCTCAAGCTGCTCATCGTCACCGATGGAGAGAAGGGGTGCAGGTACTTCACCAAGGACTTCAAGGGATCCGTGGCTGGGTATGCCGTCAACACGGTCGACACGACGGGCGCCGGCGATGCCTTCGTTGGATCCCTTCTCCTTAGCGTCGCCAAGGATGACTCCATCTTCTACGTAAGAAACTAAATCATCCCTTCATCCCACAATAATATAAAACGTCCTTAAAAGTCATGTTAGTTTGTAAAAATGTCCTATATTATAAAACGGAGGGAGGGAGTAATATAATAGTCGGCGATGATGATATAACAAGGAATACCAATTATCACCTTTTGATTAAATTCCATTCCATTCCATTAGGAGCGAGTATGTTGCTAACGATGATCTTTTCTTTTGATGGGTCAGAATGAGGCCAAGCTGAGGGAGGTGTTGCAGTTCTCAAACGCTTGCGGGGCCATCTGCACCACCAAGAAGGAAGCCATCCCGGCGCTGCCCACCACGGTCACCGCCCTCGACCTCATCGCCAAGGGTACCAACTAGATTGCGTCGTCGTCTTGGCATCACATCATCCGGGTTGAGTCTTCTTATCTTAGTGGCCTTTAGCTCTATTTTTATTAGAGGAGAATGAGTTAATTTTAGTTCGTGTGACACTTCTTAATAAAAAGCGATTATGTCCGTTTGGTGGTGGTCTTGTGTAAGGAGGCTACTGATTAATTGTTGTAGACTTCACCCAAAGTTTTATCAGAGCCATGAATGAATGTACGTGTGTTCGGAAAAAGAAATATGCCGTGTTGCTGGCTTGACTCGTCTGATGCGCAATGTTACTTACCGCAAAATATTGTTCTGCTTACTAGAGTGGTTTTCTAGTTGGATGCAAATGTTAACTTATCTCACTTCTAGAATTTGATTCTGTGCGGAGTTTCGGAACTTGGCCGAGTTCGTTCTATCGGGAACTCATCTTGGTGTCGTGCCATCCCGGTTGAATCTTATCCTTGAGGACTTTAGCTCCATTTTTATTAGAGGACAATGAGTCAATCTTAATAAGAAGCAAGCATGTGTAGTGACTTTTGTTGCTTCCGTTTGGCGGCGGTCTTGTAAGGAGGCTACCGATTGTTGTAGCCTTCATCCAAAATTTTGTCAGTGCCTTGAATTTTTGAATGTACGTGTGTTCGGAAAAGGAAAGTTACCGTGTTGCTGGCGTTTATACGTGGTTTTCTCATCTGATGATGCGCACTGTTATTTATCGTAAAAATCTTTTTCTGCTGGCTTTAGTGGTTTTCTAGTCGGATACAACATTTACTTATCTCTTACTAATGATTTTATTCCTCTTGGTGGCCGCATCAGGCATAACTCTCTTTTCCTCCCAAGTTAAAATAAAAATCCACAATACATTTTCTTGAAAACGAAATTTGAAACAAACATATTTCTGAATTAAGGTCCAGTCCCCCTTCTTTTACAGAAAGTTTAATTGGATGATTGTAATACGTTAACTTGCTATACAAAATACAAGATGTACAAATTCCTCTTATGACTCTAACGATCCAACCAAATCACGGGTGCGCTTTGGCACCAAACAAATGATTTCGCACAGTTTGTTAGCGGGAGATCTCTTCTTAACTTTTATTTTCTTTTTCATCCATTTGTCTCAAGCGTTCCATGAAATCAATCCTCTCAACATAACCGGTTCGAGGCCGCATGCTAGATGCATGCTAGATGCGACCTTAAAAAGGTGGTTAGAGCATCTACAGCCGGGCCCCTCATATACGTCTCAACCGTCCGGATAGATTGCCTGGTTACAAAAATGCGATCCAGTCGGACCTCACGAACCAGCATCAAACATCGGGACTGATCGGCATCCCCCATTTTCAGCCCAAATATGGGATGGACGGTCCGACGGGCGTCTCGAAAGCCCGACAGTCCGACAGGCGTCTCGACCGTCTGCGTGGTGTGAACGCCGGTGTGACGCCCTTTGGCTCCTCGTCCGAGGTCGGGGCCGGTTATTTAAGGCGGCCACCGCTCCCCAGCCCTAGCACATCTGCCTCCTTCCTCTCTCCGCCGCCACCCGACCTCCTCTCGCACTCCCCTCTCCGTCAGGATGGCCCGGCGGCTCGTAACCACCTATGTGCAACTCACTCCAGAGCAGCGCCTACAAATCGAGGCGGAGATCCAGGCTCGCCGCCCCGCCCGTATCGCTGTGGGCCTCCCTACGGACTCGCTAGAGACGGAGGAGGAGCAGGAGGACGAGCAACAGTAGGAGGAGCAGCAGCGGGAGGCCATGAAGGAGGACGACCCGAAGGAGGAGGCTCCCGGCTTGAGCATGGCGGAGGCGGAGGCGGAGTTTGTGTTCGCCTAGTCGGAGGAGATGGTGGAGCAGCAGACCATCCTGGATTACATCTGGGGTGAGGCCGAGGTGGAGGCCAATCGTCGGCTCATCTGGCAGAGGCAAACGGAGGCTGACGCCCTCTTCGACGAGTTGGAGACGGAGATCGAGGTAGAGGAGGCCGCAGCGGAGCAGCCGGAGGGGGCGGAGGGGGCGGAGCTACGGCAGGTGGCCATTTATCCGTCGGAGGGCACGGAGATCGTCGACATCTCCGACGAAGAGTAGATAGATTCTTTATAGTACGTAGTTTTTTTTTATCTTACATGTTTTTATATGGATTGAGGCTTATTGTAAAATAAATTACTTGAAGCGTGACGGATCATTGTCATGCCCGTCCTCGGGCATTTGACGGCCGATTTTGCAAGGTCCAGATGTAAATGCTCTTAATTGTATTATTTACGTGCCTGGATACGCTGGCCACTAGTGATGTTGACATGCATGCGTTGCGTTACACGTGGTTCCTGATATCTCTTTCGATCTCCTCTCGATTCTTTTCCTTTGTGAGTGACTACCGTCTAATTTGGAGTCAATATTTCGTCCGACGAGATGCCTATATATAAAAGAAATAGATCTCCTTTCGAACAATTCAAAACAAGCTTCTGTTCCGTTTTATATATAAAAAACAATCAAGCATAATACATGGTCGAACGATACAAGGTGATGGGATAGGCCTCATACAACGTCGATCCCAAAATCACCGAATCACGTAGGAACTACGCTACCGAAAGAGAGCACAGAGAGAATAGATTACAACACCACACAATGCCATATAATACCTAAGCTCCATGATAATGCCCTTGGGAGGAATAACGGCGCGAAGTGCCGCCGTTGCCGAGTCCACATGGACAAGTGTCTTCATCCGGAACCCTGACATGAAAAGGAGCACCACAACGACGCCTTCAGGAAAAAAACGGCACCCACGAGCGTCGGCGCTTTCGACCACAAAGCGTGAAGCCTTCGCTCGGCAACTTCACCGTCTCACCACGAGGCCTCCAGGACACGCGCGACGAGTACGGATCCCTATATCTGGATCGAGGCGTTGTCACTGCCAATGACAGAAAGCACACCCGGGCAACCTACTGCTACACCTCTTGTCGCTCACACAACCAAGAGGGGAAGCCACCACCGTCGCCATGGTGCCCGCCGGAGAGCCAACCATGTGGGCCGCCATCCGCAGCCGCCACCCCTGCATCCATGTACGAGACATCGTCCACCGCCCACATCACGGAGCACCCACCCGAGTAGGAAGAATAAAAAGGTAACCCCTTTCACTCCTAGCCCGGCATTAGCCACATAGTCTGGATCGATCTGCCCGACCACCACCATCGAACACCGTACCCACGAGGAGAGTGATCCCATCACTCGTAGGCACCACCCCGCACACCATCGCCTACCCGTAGCCGAAGCTTCGACACGTCCCGGGCCCCAAGCTGGTCCGCCCGAGCACGAGCCTCATATCCTGGCCATCATCGCCGTCCCGAACTTGAGAGAAGGGAGGAGCACCACCACCGGCACTCCGTCGCCGAATGACAACCATCACCATGAGAGCCGCGGCAGCCGCCGCACCGATGAGTGCAACCACTGCGTGATGGCTGACCAGATCACGACATGGCACGCGCACCCCGCCACGATCCAGGCAACAACCCGCCAGATCGGCGTCCACGACAGCCAAACAAGGCTGCTAAGTGCCTCCACGCCGTAGCGCCCAAGGAAGGCTAAGGTCATGCACGCTGCGCACGCGCCACCACGCTAGGGGCCAACCCAGCCAAGCCAGTAGCCGCCCCTACCTCGTGCCGCCGCATCCCCCATCGCCATTTGCTCGGATCTGACGAAGCCGCTGCCGAAGCCTGCTGCGCCGCCATCCGCAGCACCAGCACGCCCCGCCACCAGCTCCACGCAACCACCGCCGCTCCTCTGCAAAGCCGTGTCGCAGCACCCCCATCGGAGTCACCGCTTCGCCGCCCTGCGAAAGCGCCGCGCTCCTCACCCGCGAGTCGCGTCTCGCATCACATGCCACCAGGGGAGGATGGAAGGGGGGCCTGCCGCCACCGAATCCGGCTGGGTTTCGCCCACCGGCGCCCTCCGGTGGCGATAAGGAGGAGAGGAGGCGGGGAGAAGGGTTCTGCCGGGTGGCAGCTAGGGTTTTGCCCTGCTGCCCGTGTGAGCAGCACGGGCGAACGAGCCTCGGCTCGTCTCTCCCGGAGTGGTCAGAAGCTCAAGTTCTATCCCCTCCTTCCAAACAATCTGTACCTCCTCGTCCGACTTCCATCTTGTCTCGCTGCCATTCCCAGTTGAGTGTGATGGCGTATGTAGTAACCATCCGACTTATTGAGGCATACATGGAAGGCACGAGGTAGGAAAATAAGCAGTGGTGGTGTGCCTGCGCGCGAGAGGTAGAACTCATGCCGCCATGGCGGTATGGCCGTGAGACACAAAACTACAGGCCCTCCATGGTGATAAGCTCACCATTGAAACGGGGATATGGCGAGGAAGACATTATTCCTAACTAGGAAAGTGTCGCTGCCATGCTGTTCCAAATCAAACATGAAGAATACGGTAAAAAATCACTAGCAAACATGTCCGTGCGTTGCAACGGGAGAAAAGAATTACCCTTTGCACACATTGGACGATATCAACAAATCGATTAAAATCTTCACACAACAAACAACATGATAAATAATGTTGCGTAAAAACTTAATGATTGGATGATTTTTGAAGTGTACTCAAGATGGTTTCAACAATCTTTATGTGCACAATTTCAAAAATTAGGAAGATTAACATTAAGTCACTTGTTTACGTAAAGCTCGCATCAACATTTTTCTATATCTTCATATATTAGTTGGTTATTATTCACGATGGGAAATAAATGACTATGTACCTATTGTAACCTTTAGCATATGATAGCTAGTAGGAATCAACATTCGTTATAGTATCAACACTATCATTTGTGAGAGCATTAGACTATCATATCTACTCATGTTAAATGATATAGAAAACATATGTAATAGGCATTTCCAAAATACTCAATATAGAGAAGGTACCCCATTCGTTCCAAAATAAGTGTCGTTGATCTAGTATAAAATTTGTAATAACTTAGTATAAATTTGTAATAACTTGGTACCTATTGTAACCTTGAGTACAATAACGAATGGAGGGACGTATTTTGGGACGGAGGGAGTATAAATTAAGGTTGCACCATAAACTTTTATTCTAGAAAGGAATAACATGTAAGATAATAGCATATTTGAAATCTACACATTTTTCTTAACGATTTTCATATATAACATGTTAGATTTGAAGTTAGTGCTTGAAAGATATGAATATTTTACAAATTAATTGAATTTACACAAAAAAAGAAAAAGGACAGGGTTGGGGCCGAACTTGGGTCTCTTGGGCGATGGAGTAAGGCTAGGGCCATTGGACTGGCTAGCTGATAGTGTTTTTCTAGGGGCCGCACAGTAAATAAATCGAAGTAATGGCCCATGTAGCAAATCCAAACATTCTTTTATTTACAGGTGGCATAGTGGGTAATTTGTGTCAATTTCAGGGTAGATTTAATGACGGACGACCAGAAGTTATTGATGATTTATTATTAGGTAGAGATAACAAATTTCACACGCAGGTGCACTCCAAGTCCGGATATGAGATCGTACTTGCCGTCATCCAGGACCATGCGCCGACGTCTTCTTCTCCAATGGCCTAACCAAGCATGGTCTTCATAGAAGTACACTACATTGGATTCTTTTGGCCGTCGACGGCTTCAGCAACACCGCATAGCTAACCGCTTTACGAAGACCTTCAACCGAGCCCCCATCTCTTTCTCCAAATGCAGTAGCTCTTCAAGACCTCCAAGACTCCCCCAGCAAGCGGCCCCGAACCGGACCTCCCTGTGACGGCATCGTGCGGGCTTTGCATGGTGGTGAGAGGGGAAGACGACATGAGGTGACTAGGATTTTCACAAATGCTGCACCCATATTGTTGTGTTCTTCAAACTAAACGAGTGAATAAATACATTCGTTGACTACTTCGCCGCCCTTCTCAACTAAGCGACCGTGTTCCATCCCTTTTGCACTAACACGCACAGCACTGTATTTCCTTTTCATTCTTTTCTTGAGAGACGGATGTATGTATAATTGTTTCCTATTTGAGAATACAATCATATTAATTAACTTTATTTTTTTGGCATACATGGGCTTTGAATTCGGGACTCGGCAAAGCCGATAGGTGGGCTGGGCTGGGCTAGTACTTAGTAGGCCGGTGCACCAATGCACTTTTCTCACTATAAAATGTAAGCTCCTGCAGTTTTTCGCTCAAAAAGCAGCTCATCCCGCACTCTGTGTCCACACTGCAAGAAACGGCGGCGGTCGGAGCCGAGCGAGCGACAGAAACGAGGAGAGGCGCCGCCGGCGACTTGGATCCGCCCCGTCGCCGACCTGGCGGCCAAGCATGATTCGAGGTGAGTCCACCCCTTCCCCTTCCTCTCCATCTCCCAATCTCCTACGTACTGATTTCTTCTCTCTTCTCTTCTCCCCTTCTCTTTTCCGGCCATCTCTCTCGATCTTACCTCCGATCCGATCCCTCTACACCGGGTCACCGGCCCTTCTCATTCCCTCTCCGTCGCTGGTCCCTCCTCCTGCAACCAATCTCCCTTTCTTTCTTTTCATGGTTCCCTTCTCAGTTTCCCGCGTTTTCATAATTTCTCATCTCCGTTCTGTGTGTGCGAGCCGATTTTTCGGAAGAGAGCACGATTTGGCGGCGACGATTCTGTAGGACAGTCGAGCGAGCGCCGCTGCGGTGCAGTTTGCACGCTTAGCTCGCCTTCATCGCGCGCGCAATTTTGCATCCGGTTTCGACCGCTTGGGGCCGCGAGGATTGGATTGGGCTCCGCTGTGGACGGATCTTCGAGGAGAGGAAAGATCTTCACAGTTCACACCATCTTCCTGCTAGTCTGTTAGGGAGTATGGAAGCATAGGAATGCTATCGTCTTTGACAATGCATCTTCGTCCATTAATTGCTGCTGTCCTGGTCTTGAGGAGAGTCTACCACGAGCACGAGGGGACGGTGTGGCAACTAGCAGGGTTGTTTAGGGCCGACTTGTCACCATTCTGTTCTTCCATAGGTTGTAGTTGTAGTAGCCGTTTTCATTTTCGTCTTCATGCCACCATTGTAGAACGTGGATGGTTCTTATTTTTAGAGCGGATGCACGTGCCCGGCCTTAAACTGAGGCCCTTGTAGTAATTAATCTAATTGTAACGTGTGTCCTAATTTGGTTAGTATTGCAAACCGAGTAGGATTAGTAGTACTACACCGAGTAGGATTAGCAGTAGGCTATGTCTAGCAGTATATATATACATGTATATCCCATGTAACAATAACACAACGAAAAAGAGAAAAAGCAATACAAGTCCAGGAGCGACACGTCCCTGTTGCTATTACAAAATCTCCCGATCAGTTTTTATCCGTCTACGTTCACCGAAGAGACGTTCCGCCGACGGCGCCGAAGCCAATCGATCTACTCAAGCTAGCCAGCTACCACTATGCGCTTGTGCTGCTAACCATCCAGCAGCTTGCCTGCTTGGTTGCTAGTTAGCACGTACGTACGTATAGCCTCCGGGTGGTTTGGTCTACGGTTTAAAAACCAACAATTGGTATCTAGAGCCTCGACGATCTACGATCTACGATGACGGACAGCGACGCTGAGTCGGTCAAGTCCGGCAAAGGCGGTTCCAAGGCGAACAAGAATGGCGACAAGGTGAAGAAGAGTGGCAAGTCAGTGACCAGTGGTGGAGGAACGGGCGGCGCCAACGTCCAGGCGCATCGCAACATCCCCATCCAGTACCCGATGCTCACCGACGCCAACTATGGCGTGTGGGCGGTGAAGATGAAGATTATTCTCCGAACTCTTCGAGTGTGGCAGGCAATCACGGACGACGACGTCGACGAGGTGTGCGACGAAGGTGCCATGGCCGCCATAGCCCAGTCTGTGCCGGATTCCGTGTTGATGACATTGGCGGAGCTCAAGACGGCAAAAGAGGCATGGAACGCACTCAAGGAGATGAGGATCGGAGAAGATCACGTCACCAAGGCTCGGGCACAAGTGCTGAAGCGCCAATTTCACAAGTTGCAGATGGAGGAAACTGAATCGGTGAACGACTATGCCATGCGTCTTACTACTCTGGTGGGAGAGATCCGTGCGCTTGGTGCAAAGCTCGAGGAGACCGAGATTGTGGAGAAATTTTTTAGTTCGGTGACTGACAAATTCACATACATCATCGGCACGCTCGAGCAGCTTTACGACATCGACGACATGACCATAACGGAGGCGATCGGACGCCTGCGAACGTGGGAAGAGAATGCTCGTGGCTGTCGGAAAGGCAAAGGAGGAGGTAGTGACCAACTCATGTACTCGCGCACAGATTGGGAGGCCCCAAGTAGCAAAGGAAGGCGTGATGGTGGCGAAGGCTCAAGCAACGCGAAGCGCGACGGACAAACCGGAAAAGGCAAAGGAAAAGGCAAGCCACAAGGTCGTGGTAAGGCGGACCAATCTAAAGGGCGGAAGCCACGGAACTTGGATTTATCCGAGGTCAAGTGCTATAACTGCAACGAGATGGGTCACTTTGCAAAGGATTGTCCGAAGCCTAACAAGCGGGAGATCAAGGCAAATTTGGCGAAGCAAGAAGACGAAGGTCCTGGTCTTCTGATGGCCGAAGTTTGTGATCTCGCTGAAACGATGGTTGTGAAACCAAGCCGAAAGGTGCTACTTCATGAGAAGAAAGTGACACCAAAGCTATCTGGGGATCAGAACGTGTCGTGGTATCTCGACACGGGTGCCAGTAACCACATGACGGGGTGCAAGGAGAAATTCCTCGATCTGGAATACGATGTTGAAGGCTCGGTCAAGTTCGGTGATGGTTCAGCTGTGGAGATTTGCGGGCAAGGATCTGTCCTCTTCGAGGGTCTCACAGGTGAACATCGCACACTCACCGGAGTGTACTACATCCCACGGCTTCGCAACAACATCATCTCTATCGGGAAGCTTGACGAGAATGGATGCAAGGTGAATATCGAGAACGGAGTGATGACGATCTTCGACAACCTCCAAAACGTGCTGGCCCGTGTTAATCGCACACGGAACAGACTCTATATCCTCAACCTTGATCAATCTCAACCGGAGTGTTGGCTCGCTAAGAGTGATGATGATTCGTGGTTATGGCATGCTAGATTTGGACACGTTAACTTCTACGCCTTGAAGAAGATGTCAAAGATGGAGATGGTATCCGGGATGCCATTTATCGACCATGTTGATCGAGTATGTGACGGGTGCTTGGTTGGAAAACAGCACCGCAGGCCGTTCCCTGCTCAGTCTACCTATCGTGCAAGTGATGCACTCGACCTGCTCCATGGTGATCTATGTGGCCCTATCACCCCGACAACTCACGCAGGAAAGAAGTACTTCTTCCTTGTGGTAGATGACTACTCGAGATATATGTGGGTCGTTCTCCTACGATCTAAAGATGAGGCGTTTGAAGCGTTCAAGAAGCTAAAGGCTGCAACGGAGATGGAACACAAGTTGAAGGTTCACGCTCTACGGACAGATCGCGGCGGAGAGTTTACGTCGAACGAGTTCAACGACTACTGCGAGAAGATTGGCATAAAAAGGTTCCTCACGACACCTTATACGCCGCAGCAGAACGGGGTTGTTGAAAGGCGCAATCGAACCGTCGTTGACATGGCAAGGAGTTTACTCAAGAGCAAGAAGCTGCCGGGGATTTTTTGGGGAGAAGCTGTCTTGACGGCGGTCTATCTTCTCAATCGGGCTCCAACGAAGGCGGTGATTGGCAAGACTCCGTATGAAGCAATTTACGGACGCAAGCCGAATGTGTCTCATCTACAGACGTTCGGGTGCGTGGCACATGTGAAGACGGCGGAGCCGCATCTCTCAAAGCTTGCCGATCGTAGCACCAAGATGGTGTTCATCGGATACGAGAGCAGTTCAGGCACCAAGGCATACCGCTTCTATGATCCACAAACCAAACGTCTACGGATTTCACGCGACGTCGTGTTTGAAGAAAACAAAGCGTGGAATTGGAGCGCAGCAGCCAACGATGCTCCAAACGGTAACATATTCACAGTTGAGTTTCCCGATGATGATGCAGGGGAAGATGTCCAGGTGGTTGGCAAGACGCCCAACCAAGGTGACCACAATGGTAGTGATCATCATGGTGCCAACACTGACGACGACGCACATGGGTCGCAAAGTGATAGCGACAACGACGTGCACGACACAAGCGGAGATCTCGGCGACGACATCGACAACGAGGTGCATAGTGACAACGACAATCAAGATGATGGTCACGGTCACAACGACTACGTCGATGACACGGATGTCGATGACACGTCCGAGACTCAGCCGTCTTCCTCAAGTGCATCAACACCGACACAATTTGTGTCGCCTCCTTCGCAAGCCACAACGGACTCCTCCGGGCCTCGCCGCTACAAGACCCTCAAGAAAGTCTACAAGTACACAAAGCCAGTTACGCTCGAGTACTCTGAACTATGTCTGCTCGGAGTTGAGGAGCCGTCGAACTTCGTAGAGGCAAGGAAAAGTCCTAGCTGGATGCACGCCATGGATGATGAGATGAAGGCGATTGAGAGCAATGGCACGTGGACTTTGGTAACCCGACCTTCGAACCAAAAGACCATCGGTTTGAAGTGGGTTTACAAGTTAAAGAAGGACACGGAGGGTGCTATTGTGAAGTACAAAGCAAGACTCGTTGCAAAGGGCTATGTACAACGTCAAGGAGTTGACTACGATGAGGTGTTTGCACCGGTTGCTCGACTCGAGACTGTGAGAGTGCTCCTAGCTTTGGCAGCACAAGAGGATTGGAAGGTTCATCATATGGATGTTAAATCCGCTTTTCTCAACGGTGATCTCACAGAAGAAGTGTACGTAGAACAACCCCTCGGCTATGAGAAGAAAGACGAAGAAGGGAAAGTTTACAAGCTCAAGAAGGCACTTTACGGGTTGAAGCAAGCACCAAGAGCTTGGAACTCAAAGTTAGACCGAAGTTTGGTCTCGCTCGGATTCAAGAGATGTCCCCTCGAGCACGCAGTCTATACAAAGAACTCCAAAGGCTCAAACCTGCTAGTGGGAGTTTATGTCGACGATCTGATTATCACCGGAGATAGCGTACAAGAAATTGAATGTTTCAAGGCGCAAATGAAGAACAAGTTTAGCATGAGCGATCTGGGATTACTCAGCTATTACTTGGGCATCGAAGTGAAGCAAAGCTCCGGTGAGATTTCCCTATATCAATCGGCTTATGCGGTCAAGTTATTGGAAAAGTGTGGCATGTCAGATTGCTACGAGACACAAGTTCCAATGGACCAACGTCACAAGTTGAGCAAGCGTAGCTCAAATCCGCCGGTGGACACCACAATGTATCAAAGCGTTGTGGGCAGTCTAAGATACTTGGTGCATACCCGACCTGACTTGGCTTATTCAGTCGGGATCGTGAGTCGTTTCATGGAGAATCCGACAACTGAACACATGGGCGCGGTCAATCAAATCTTGCGCTATGTGAAAGGCACTATTAATCTTGGATGCACGTACAGAAAGGGAAAGGAAGGATTGATCCTTCGTGGATATTCAGATAGTGACATGGCAGGTGATGTGGATGACCGGAAGAGCACAACGGGCATGGTATTCTACCTTGGTCCGAATCCGATTAGCTGGAATTCTCAGAAGCAAAAGGTGATGGCACTGTCTTCATGCGAGGCAGAATACATAGCGGCAAGCACGGCGGCTTGTCAAGCAGTGTGGCTGAGAAGACTCCTAGCTATTCTTGCGAAGCGGGAGGTGCAGAAGGTGTCATTGAAGATCGACAACCAAGCTGCAATCTCATTGTGCAAAAATCCGGTTCATCACGAAAGGAGCAAGCACATAGACACTCGGTTCCACCACATCCGGGAGTGCATTGAGGAAGGGATGATCAAAGTTCAGCACGTGAACACGAAGGACCAGCTTGCCGATATTTTCACCAAGTCCCTCGGTCAACAGAAGTTCATCGAGATGAGGAAGAAAATCGGAGTGCAAGCAATGGAGACAAAGCAACCAGATTAAGGAGGTGAATGTAGTAATTAATCTAGTTGTAATGTGTGTCCTAGTTTGGTTAGTATTGCAAACCGAGTAGGATTAGTAGTACTACACCGAGTAGGATTAGCAGTAGGCTATGTCTAGCAGTATATATATACATGTATATCCCCATGTAACAATAACACAACGAAAAAAAGAAAAAACAATACAAGTCCAGGAGCGACACGTCCCTGTTGCTATTACAAAATCTCCCGATCAGTTTTTATCCTAATTTGGAAACCCTGGATGCCCAGCAGAGCTGTAGACACGACTCCCGCCAAACAACAAAGCTCGATCGGACCTACACTGGTCAGCTAACCGAGTCATATGATAATTTCATAGCTGAGTCATGAGTATGGGTGTCCATACAGTGGATATTTCCCTACCATAATTCTACATGAACCCTTAACTGAGTGCAGTACGGCGCATAAAAAAATAGAATCTAAAATAGTGCAAGATACTATTTTTTTCTCACATGGTATTTCCGGATGCAGCACAGTTTTTTCACAACCAAAGGAAAAACATAGTGAAAGTGTTCTAGAGCATCTCCATGCATGTATTAATAACACAAAACATGTCGATAATAAAAATCTGATTTAAGGCACCGCAGACTGCAGTAGAGTGACGACGACAGCAACGACGACAGCAAAAGGTATCTTCAAATTAGCCACCCACAATCAATAGTACTACATGATGGTAAGCATAGATCTGTTGACAATGGACAAACCTGCCGAAAAGAAATGTTCAGCATAGAGGAACAATTATTTCTTGACATGAAAACATAATTATCTTTTATTCCTACACATATCAGCATTCCACATGTGTCAGGAAGGAAGGAAGTTTCTTAACTAAGATGGTTGGGAAAAAAAGATGGTTAGAAACTCATGAAACTAATAGCACATGATGGATCCAGCGCATCACAATTTAATACCAGCAGCAATTTCATTATTTTCCTAGGCACAGCAGAAGCAGTAGCTACCCATACAAGATAGCTGCATCATACAAAGTCAAAGAATTGCATTTCAGCATGGTAGCAACATCACACTACTTGTCATTTTAGCATAGTATCGGCAGGATACAAGATGACCTCAAATGGAACTTTGGTATCTCCACATGTGCGGTTTGGGATCACAAGATCGCTAATCTATGTTGCCTGGATACTTGGATACGTATCGGCCATGCGATCCGGGGATAAACCCGATACACCATTTTTTTTAAACAAGGATACAGGGGTAAGTTTGTATATGGATATTAATTATTAAAAAAAGGAGTTTTTTTATATGAAGGATACCTTTTTATTGAATTGATAAAGTCTTCCAGCAAATATTCCAAGTTTCCTTTTGATCAACACAGTAAGTTAGTACAGTTGTAAATAATAATAAAATTATGAAATGATTAGATACATCATGCTTACAATGTAATCAATGGAGTCTTCAAAAAATATTGTAGTTCTTCATTCAATGATTCATTCATTTTCCTTTGATTGACGATGTATCGACAAAATTGCTTAACATACAAGGTAATTACATTCATAATTCTCACATCACATTCACACACATATCAGTATCCAAAATGTATCGCATCAGTATGCCCACAAATATCAGACATTAGTTTATTTTTCTCAAATCAATAAATCAAAGGATACTTATAGGATACGTATTGGGACGGTATCTGGCTGGATACGTGTGCTTTCTAAAGTATCTACGCAACGCAGTCGGTAATCAGCTGAACGCGCTCCAGTCCTGACCATTTTCTTGCTGAAACAGTTTGAACCCGCGTCGTTTGAGAACCACACGGAAAAACAATGATTTGGACCCACGCGAACCCGCCCCAATCCCAGGATGAGTCATATGCAAGAGTCGTTGTTACAAAATTTGCTTTAGACTGCAGTGCCAGAATGAATTTTGGTTACCTCTTCGTTGATATATCATTGCGTGAATATATGCAAGAGTAGCGTTTTGTCTTCACTTTATTGATGTTATAGGTGTTTTTTAGACTTTATATACACCATCTGCCAACTACAATATCTCAGTTGCTAGAAACTGTTCCAAACACCCACAGATGGTTACAAATACAAAGGCTTCTCTGCACCGCAGATTCCAGGAGGCTCATTTGGACAACCAGCTTGTGCACTAGTTTGACTGTTTGTGTGGGTTCCTAAACGAGTTGTCTATTTGTTTTTTCCTTCTTTTTTCGTCAAAGGGTCTGTGACTTGGTTCTTTTGGTTCAATTCACTTCCATTTATGGTTGACACGAATTAGATGGGTCCATTTATTGAGATAATAAGACATGTTCTTATTATGTTATTAGGCAAGTTTGTTTATTGATAAACAAAAAATTGTTAAGCCAATTTATTCTGTTCAGTTAGATTCTTTAAATTTTTACCATTCCTGCAAACCTAATGACCAACTTGGAAAAAATCCATTGTTTTTCACTCCTTTGTTCTCCACCGGGTTCCTATTTTATCCCTCTCTTTTCCTATTCCTGTATTTTTTGTCTATCCTATGAACCAAAGGGGGCCTAACATGTGTCAATGTGGTTTGTGACCTCAGTTCTATACTTATATTGCATTATTCCCAATCGGTTTCCGTGATGAAAACACCCAACTATAATAGACTGTCAAATTGCAGAATCGGAACATCTGATGGAGCAACTGAGTCCCACTAGACATATTCCTCAACCTTCATGGTCACTGGATGACCTTCCTATGAAACTAGCTTGCACGCTATCACAGGGATCTAATATAACTAGCATGGACTTTCATCCTTCTCGTCATACGATACTACTAGGTATGATCAAGGTTGCTAATTTACTATATCGAAAAAGAATAGATGCAGTTGCAACTTTGCAAGTACAAAAGGTATTTCATGTGATATGGGTGAATGTTCGGATTTCAATACCTTATTGATTTTCTTCTCATGTTACTGCTCAAATAGTTGGATCTGCTAATGGTGAATTTACACTCTGGGACATCGGTATGCGTGAAAGGCTGGTCACAAAGCCGTTCGAAATTTGGGACATGCAAGCATGTTCAACACAATTTCAGGTAACTGGGCACAAGTTGAACTTCTGTATGTAATATGCTCCTATATTTTCTTCTACTTGTAGTCATGTACCTTGTTTGCAAACCTTCATGTTCTGATGTTATATATGTGCCTCATTGTTTTATCTCGTATGAGAGAAGGGTGTCATGGCTAAAGAGTCTTCCATGGCCATTAATCGAGTTACATGGAGCCCTGATGGAGACTTGATTGGTTAGTGTTAATATTTCAGTGCTCACCAGTAACTCTTTATTTCACTTAGTAAGTTCTTCGTATTGTGCTCCATTGTTGCTTAAGCTTACTCTCTCCCTCTCTCTTGCTTTTAGGAGTTGCGGCTACCAAACATTTGATCCATCTGCATGCATACCGACATCCAAATGATACAAATAAATTTGTAGAGGTTTGTTCTTCTAATTGCGTTTGAACTTCAGTTATATACATGTTACATTTCATTATATTCAATGACTTTTGTTACTAACCCATTCATTCTTCATGTCAGATTGAGGCTCATTCTGGCGGAGTTAATGACATAGTTTTCTCCCGGGCACGTACGCAACTTTGTATTGTCACTTGTGGAGATGACAAGCTGATAAGGGTATCTGACATGTCTTAAATTGTTAAATATCATCTATTTCCTTTTCCCCCAGCCTGTTCTTCTGTAACTTCCTTTCCATTTTGTAGGTCTGGGACATGCATGGACAGAAAATTTATTTGTTTGCAGGGCATGAGGCACCTGTCTATTCTATTTGCCCTCATCACATAGACCAGGTTCAGGTGTGTGTTGTCTGAACGCAATATTTGGGCATTAACCATCTTAGAATGCAACGGATATAGATGATTTTGCTCCTTAGTCTGTGCTTCATAATTCTACTCAATTATAATTGAAGTGAGGCAGTACGAGCCATCATGAGGGTGATGCCTATATTTTGTTCTCTGGCAGAGATTTATGAGTGCATAGTTTTTTCAAGCACATAAGCCTTTATCTGGCGTACTGATACATAATTTTACTGTGTACCCTGCAGTTTATTTTCTCAACTTCCCTTGACGGGAAAATGAAGGCATGGCTTTATGACAATCCGGGATCTAGGCTCGACTTTGATATTCCAGGAAAATGGTGTAGCGGAATGCTCCATAGTGCCGATGGAACGAGGTAAACATACTTGTGTTATTTTGCTTGCTAGAAGTGTTTCGAGTTATCGCTGATGTAATATTTACTTATTGTCGATTTGAAGGTTGTTGTCTTGCATAACAAGCAAAGAGGGAGACACACATTTGGTTGAGTGGAACCAAAGTGAAGGATCTGTCAAGAGGTCATATTCTGGATTCTGTAAAAAGCCATCGGGTGTAGCACAGGGTGTCATGCAGTTCGATACAGCTCGGAATCACATTTTAGCTGCTATCGAAGATAACCAAATTAAGTTTTGGGATATCGATAACACCAACATGCTTACCTGCATTGAAGTTGGCGGACGCTTGCCAGTGAGTTTCTGTTCCCTATTTTATTTTCAACTTTTTTTCTCTGTTTATTAATATTCTAACCTCCTGTAAATTTTCACAGAGTTATCCACGGTTAAGGTTAAATAAAGAGGGCAATCTTCTTGCTGTTACTACAGTACATACTGGTTTTAAGATACTTGCCAATACTGACGGGCTCAGATCTTTACCGGCTTTTGGTAACATGCCTTCTGAAGTATTCAGATCGCCATATGAAGCTTCTGAAATGAAGGTAAGCACATATTTATCGGCCTTCTATTGTCAGGACAGGTGCTGGTATGCTGATCCAGAAGGGAAAAAAAAATTCTTTGATAAGTTTCATAAGTTTTATTGCCTCTATGCTTACCTTACCAACAACAATCTAAGCATCATCTAACTTAATCATGATAATGATAGAATGGCAGTGATCCAGCATTTGGAAGCGTAGATAAAAAGCGAAGAATTTCAAACGAAAAGTCTGATAAAGTGAAACCTTGGTGGCTGAAGGAACTTGAACAATTTCGTGTTGCTGCAATGCCAGAAACTGACCAAGCCAGAAAGGTTCGGTCCATCTTATTCTTGATTGTTTGTTCGTACTTCTCATCATGGCGTTTGGAGAAGGTTACCAACAATTGTTGGTCTCCAAGAATGATACTTATGTGATGTCTGCATGTGCTGAAAAGGTATCCAAGGTGCTCGACAATGACAACCTCCTCAGGGAGATCATCATCCGCGTCGGCTTCCCCACCACTCTCGTCCGTGCTTCCCTCGTCTGCAAGCGCTGGTACCAGCATGCCTCTGAACCTGCCTTCCTCCGCCTTTTCCGCGAGCGCCACCCGCCCCGCCTCCTCGGCTTCTATCTCGAGGACAGAAAGGATGATAATAACATGGCTTCTATTCGCTTCATCCCGATGCTACCTCAGCCCCCCGAGCTTTCCAGCGCCATCCGTACTGTGGAGAGCTACAGTTGGGGCTTCTACCACGGCGCCCCGATCAACTTCCTCTGCTCCCGGAAAGGCAGAGTCCTCGTCAGCTTGTATAACAAGGTCAACGGCACCAAATTTACGACTCGGGTGCACAGTCCGTTTTGTCCTGAGAGAGGCCTCGCTGTCGTCCCACCATTACCACGCATCAAAATCCGGAAGGAGTATTACTACAGTATGAATGCTCTCCTCTTGGTGGAAGAAGCCGATGGTGTGTCCTACTTTCATGTGTTGCTTGTGGCTAACATGCAGAGAACAAAATATACTGTGCACGTACATATGTTGCGACACGGTGATGGTGTGTGGCGCACGTATCTTACCTTGGACAGAGACCAACTTCTTGATACAGAATGGGAACCAAGAGTTGTGCTCGCCGACAGTAAAATCTACATAGCGAGCACCCATAGCAGCATCGATTTCTTGGATTTGACTACCTCAAGCATCTCCACGGTTCAGCTCCCACACGGGGTGGAGTATGGTGATAGAGATACTGTATTGGTCCCGGCTGATGATGCTTCTGCTTTGTATCTCATCCATGCTAAGCATCTTCAGCTTGACATCTGGCTCCACAAGGGGGACAACTGGTTGCTCGTGGACACCATTTCTTTGTGTGACATGATTGCTAATTTGAGGATTCCAGGTTGTGAGGTTGAGGATGAGCCCATTGCTCCTCTCTTGATAAACCATGTGGGGTCATATGCTGAGTTTGTGTTCTTGGAGATGGGCCGATGCGCATTTCACTTAGATGTCAAGTGCATGCAGTTGCGTAAAGTGTATGACATGACAGAAGAAGAACCGGATTTGGGTGATATCCATCCTCTTACAATGATTTGGCCGCCCATATTTCCTGCTCTCAAGGATAATCTTGCAAGGTTTGCCTTTTGGCCTTTAGATGATTTGTATATTGCTTATGTTCAGGTTACATAGTTTTGCTATGTGCACGATTCATTGCACTGTTTGGTATAGCGGTGGGATTGTGTTAGTATATGATTGATTCTTTAGGCTTTTTAACAGTATACTAGTTAAATGAATAGATAATACTTGCCTTAAGATGTCTTGCAATTACTTGTGTATGCCAATTTAGTGAAGTAATATTATATGGTGTTTAATACCTACAAAGGTATAAAACGTGTATAAGCACCCGTAAAAAAAGACGTGTATAAGAGCTGAAACTGTCTAGCCCTGTTATGAAGGGGACCACTTCATTGTCCTGAAATATTAATTATCACAAACCTGGATTTTTAGCTTACTGTTTCTTAAATTTTGGGTAATTTTTCACTACCTACCTTTGAGCTGTGAACCTCAAGCTTAGGAGAATTGTTTTTGCTGAAGTCATGTATGCAAATTTCGTTTTGTAAACTTATACACGAGATCGTTTTTTTCTGAAACTTAAGCATGAGACTGTCGTTAATACTTGTTTTTAAAAAGAATTTTTCTTGGTGGATAAAAAAAATTCTTGAACACAAGTGGATTGTCCATTATACATGACTGATCTTATGCATGAACCGTGGAAGTTTTCCCCAGGGGTACCTTTCTTTTTGTATGATCAGTTTTCTTTTACTGGAATGCAACTATATGACATGGAATATGAGGACACTACTGGCTAGAGCTTTTGATAAAAGAAACTAGCTATGTTGATGGACCAAAGTTGATTCTTTTGATTTACACACATAACATTTGAGATTCTAATCCTGAATCCTTCCTTTGTTTCCTTGAACCAGGAATGCCACATGAAGGATGGTATTAGGAAGCTTTTGGCTGGTCAGCAACAAGGGCGTCATCAACAAGAACAGGGAGCTGCGTGCATTTCCTGAGTAGCAGTTCTAACTGCCTTTGTTATATCTTGTTGTGGATTAGTCAGAATGCTATGTAATTAGATGAATGGATTAGCGATAATATTATAATTAGTGATCTGCAGTCCAGATCGTTTAGCAAGTGAGATGTTTGCTGATTTGAGGATGTCAGATTGCTCGGTTGCAGATGAGCCAGGTGGGAACGGTGCTGGGTTTGCGTTCTTGTGGATGGGTCGAGGCATACTCTATTGGATTTTCTATGCTGTGCTTTCAAGATGTTGTATAATAGAATTTGCTGGAGCATGCCATCGCTTACACGGGTTTTAGATTATGCCTTTTACATCTGAAATTAGCATGCATATGATTATGTGTGTTTTCGGATCAAAATATAAACATTGACGTACACATTCGCCTTTAGTAGTAGAGATATCTGGATCACGTGATGAGGGTGCTACTGCCCCCTGTATGTGAGAACCATTTATCCTTGTTTGTTTATGTTTGAAATGGCCCTTGTGCTATACTAGTTAGCAATTGTACTTCGACATGGAGGCAGGCGGTACTATTCTTCTTGGACTGTCACCCATAGACTGCTTAGCATTACCATTCTTCTTCACTCACACAGTACCCATAAATCTAGCAAAATGATCTGACTAGTACAGTGCAGGGGCTACATGAACCTGATGATGCTAACAACCAGCTAACTGACTACTGTGATAGTGCTCTCTCACGGCACCTAATCAAAACCACATGTACTTATGTCTTTGATGTCCATCTTCCTCCATGAGTCGCGCCGCACTCCCCTTCTCCTTGACTGTTGTGTCGCAGCCCCCCTCCTGTTTTTGTATGGCAGCGGAAATTCAGTGCGCCGGCGTCTCCATCCCGTGGTACATTTTAGCTCATCTAGCCACCTGTTAGTAATTAGGGAGGAGGCGGGGCGATCCTCAATTATTACGGCTGTGAGCTTCATCACATCACACCGAATGGGGTTCTATATCTTAGCCTGCTTCATTACTCTACTAGCTCATTATTGGCACGTGTTGTGGCGCCCAATAATTTTGGCAATATTATGGCTGTATGCATCGTGCTGATGCAAAGGCCTGGGATCATCCTTCTTTTTTAAAAAAATAAATCTATTTTGACAATAAAATGACATGAATATCTGAAAAGGGAGAACTTTGCTTCATTACACCACCTCTACAAAAAATTACGGAATTTGATCTGGATTAAACGTAGAGTTTAGAAGTTATCCCTTCAATCAGAAAGGATAATATAGCCCTTTGTATTCAAATCAATCTATTCAATACGTTTGATCTGCAGGCTAATGTGGTGATAGCCTTTTAAGTAACTGTAAGATTAGTAAGAACTTTCGAGGAGGTGTATCAAATCATAACTCAAAAAAGGCTGGCTCTCCTCCCACCTCTCTACCTAGGCTCCGCTGCTCCCAAGCCGCCGGCCAGCACCACGCCCTGCTCGTTGTCCACCGCCCCAAACCACGCTCCGACTAGCCCCCGTCTGACCCGTAGCCATGCCCGCTCTGCACCCCTACGTTCGCTCCGACCAGGTCGCCCTGTGAAACTTGCTCGGGTCGGGGACGCCATGGGCCTCGACTTCTAGACGCGTGTGCTCGCTGGGCCAAACTCTGTAATTTCATGTCCAAGCCTCCATCACTCTCGCTCCGTTCTCGTTCATTTCCCCGTTCCACTATTGCTGTCGATGAGACTCTCGTTGTTGCCCTACTCCAAGCAGCCATTGGCGGCACTACAAGCACGTGCTTCGTCGCCATGTGTGATGCATGCACCATCAGATTCCATGTGTGTTTTCCCATTGTGCGCGGCATCCTCCCGTTTGAGAAGCCCGTTTGCATCAAGGCTTGTACCTACGTCTTCCTCCCCTACCTATTGTCGCCACCTTCCTCTCCCTCCACAACCCTCTCTTGCTCCTCCCTCAACGACCCGCTCCGCATCACTTATGACCTATCGCTCCAGTTCAAGGCAATTGCATCTCACTTTCTTGGCTCCCCCATCACCTCCGCGATGGTGGCGGGCCATGGCTGCCACATACGCGCCCGGGTTATCCAGTTCCTGATCAAGCTGGCGATCGCGGCTCTCATCGAAGCGTTGGTGATTTCAGGCGCCACGACGTCCTGCTTTGCTTCCCAACCCTGCCTCGGCCACCTCTACGTTCTCCTCCTCGACTCTCCGATTTCCTGTGACGACGGCAACAGTTTAAGATTTTATAACCTTATTAAGAGTACCCCCCCCCCCCCCCCAAGTTAGGCTGAGCCACCTCGGTTTAAGATTCTATAACCTCATTAAGAGTAAATTCCGCGCGGATGTTGCTGCTCCAGTAGTCAAAAATGGTTCATCTAATTGCTCTATTTTGGTTAGTTTCCACTATATTTCTGTTAAACCTTCATTGACACTGCTTTTAAAATTTCTAAACGACTCCTTCTCGTGATTTAATGACTTCCAAGAAATTGGACTTTCCGAGAACCTGCTCAGGAATACCGTTATTAGCTCCCCTAGATCCGGGACGAAATTTTGAAATCCGATGTGTTGGATTTCAAATGCATCTCCCTCCACCTATTTGACTGTCCACAACATGCAAATGATCACCTACATGCAATGGCCCCTTTGCTATACTAGTCAGCAATTGTACTTCGACATGGAGGCAGGCGGTACCATTCTTCTTGGACTGTCACGCACAGACTGGTTAGCATTACCCTTCTTCTCCACTCATGCCGTATCCATAAAGCTAGCAAAGTGATCTGACTAGTACAGTGCAGGGGCTACATGAACCTGATGATGCTAACAACTAACTAACTGACTCTACTGTGATAGTGCTCTCTTATGTTATGTTATGCTCCAAATTCTAATATAATATAAAGAGGAATGCCAACTTCTGACAAGCAAGCGGAGCGAGACCCGTCGCCGGTAGGCTTGGGCCAAAGTATACTTGCTGTTATATGTTGATGACATGTTGATTGCTGCCAAGGGCAAGAGAGAGATCACTGCTTTAAAGGCACAGTTAAGTAGTGAGTTTGACATGAAGGATCTTTGTGCTGCTAAGAAAATTCTAGGTATGGAGATTACTAGGGACAGAAATTCTGGTTTGTTATTTCTTAGTCAGCAAAGTTACATTCAGAAAGTTTTTCATCGTTTTAACATGTATGATGCTAAGTCAGTAAGCATTCTTATTGCTCCTCATTTGAAATTGTCATCCTCTCAGTGTCCTAGTACGGATGAAGAGTTTGAGTATATGTCAAGAGTTTCATATTCTAGTGCTGTTGTTTCTTTAATGTATGCCATGGTCTGTTCTAAGCCTGATTTGTCATTTGCAATGAATTTGGTCAGTAGATATATGGCTAACCCTGGTAAAGAACATTGGAAGGTTGTTTAGTGGATTTTCAGGTACCTTCGTGGCACTTCCAATGCTTGTTTGAAATTCGGCAGGACTGGTGAGGGACTAGCTGGCTATGTGGATTCAGATTTTGCTTCCAGTGATTTGGACAAGAGGAGGTCCCTTACAGGTTATGTGTTCACCATTGGTGGTTGTGCCGTGAGTTGGAGGGCGACGCTGTAGGCAGTAGTTGCTCAATCTAACACTGAAGCAGAATACATGGCTATTGCAGAAGCATGTAAAGAATCAGTTTGGTTGAAAGGTTTGTATGCTGAGCTTTGTGGAGATAATTCTTGTATTAATCTGTTTTGTGACAGTCAGAGTGCCATATACCTCACTAAGGATCAAATGTTTCATGAGAGAACAAAGCACATTGACGTTAAATATCACTTTGTTCGAGACATTGTTGAGCAAGGTAAACTGAAGGTATGCAAGATTAGTACTCATGATAATCCTGCTGATATGTTCACAAAGCCAGTTCCTGTTGCTAAGTTTGAGCTTTGCTCAGACTTATTTGGTATAACTCATTAGCCCTAGTGGCTGTTTGGCGCCGAAAGTGTTTTCTTTGTTGTTCAGGGAGAAGGTTCTCAATCATGCTACAAGATGGAATTTGTCTCAAGGTGGAGTTTGTTATGTTATGCTCCAAATTCTAATATAAAGAGGAAGGCCAACTTTTGACGAGCGAGCGGAGCGAGGCCCGTCGCCGATAGGCTTGGGCCAAAGCGGAGCGTAGCGATCAGGGTTGACCTAGGACACTCGTGTTATATATACCTCTTGTAAGCCGCCGCACGGGATAAGTTTATCAGTTGTGAATCCCCGGCGTTTGTAACCTCTCCCGATCATAGTGAAGTTTGGCTGGCTGGTGCCCGTGGTTTTTCCCCCTTTGTGTTGGAGGGGTTTTTCATGTCAAAATCTCGTGCCCCTTTGCTTGATTCCGTTCTTCATCATATCGATTGTGTGTCGTATCTCTAACATCTTATGGCACATAATCAAAACCACATGTACTTATGTCTTTGATGTCCATCTTCCTCTGTGTGTCGCGCCGCACTCCCCCTTCTCCTTGACTGTTGTGCCGCTGCCCCCCCCCCCCTCATGTTTTCGCATGGCAGCGTTAAATCAGTGTGCCGTCGTCTCCATCATGTGGTACATTTTTAGCTCATCTGGCTATCTGTTAGTAATTAGGGAGTGGGGTGGGGGGATCCTCAATTATTACGATTGCGAGCTTCACCATATCACACCAAACGGGGTTCTATATCTTGCCTGCTTCATTACTCTACTAGCTCATGATTGGCGCGTGTTGTGGCGCCCATCTATTGTGGCAATAAAATGATCATTTCAGAAATGGGAACTTTGCTTCATTACCCACATCTAGAAAAAATTACGGAATTCGATGCACATTAAATGTGGAGTTTAGAAGTCACCCCTTCAATCAGAAAGGATATTATAGCCTTTTGTATTCAAATCAATCTATTCAATACGTTTGGTCCTGGCTAATGTGGTGATAGCCTTTTAAATAACGATAAGATTAGTGCAAACTTTCGAGGGAGTGTACCAAATCAAAACTCAAAAATAGATGGCTCTCCTCCCACCTCTCAACCCAGGCCCTGCTGCTCCCAAGCCGCCGACCAGCACCACGCCCTGCTCGTCACCCACCTCCCCAAACCACATTCCGGCTAGCCCCTGTCTGACCGCTAGCCATCCCCACTCGGCATCTTTACATTCTCTCCGGCCAGGTCGCCCTACGAACCGTTATCGGGGTCAGGGACGCCATGGGCCTCGACTTACAGACGCGTGTGCTCGCCGGGCTAAACTCTGCAATCACCTGTCCAAGCCTCCATCATTCTCACGCCATTCTTGTTCATTTCACCCGTTCCACTATTGCCCTCGATGAGACTCTCGTTGTTGCCCTGCTCCAAGATTCCATTGGCGGCACTGTAGACGAGTGCTTAGTCGCCATGTGTGATGCATGCACCTTAATATTCCATGTCTATTCGCCCGTTGTGTGCAACATCCTCCTGCTTGAGAAGCCTGTTTGCATCAAGGGTTGTACTTACGTCTTCCTCCCCTACCTACTGTTGCCACTTTCCTCTCTCTCCACAACCCTCTCTCGCTCATCCCTCCATGACCTGCTCCGCATCCCTTACGACCGCTCACTCCAGTTCAAGGCAATTACATATGACTCTCTTGGATCCCTCATCACACCCTCGATGGCAGCGGGCCATGGTTGCCGCATACGCGCCCGGATCATCTGGTTCCCAATCAAGTTGGACTGCACCACATTGGGCCTCATCTTGTCTTGTTTCTTCGGTGGCGATCACCATCACTTCAACGTCACTTTCGAGGATGAGTGACGCTTATCCTTCACCGTTGCTTCGCCGACAATCGCGGCTCTCATCGTAATGGTTAGGGATTTCAAGTGCCCCGGTGTCCTGCTTTGCTTCCTCAACCCCACCTCAGCCATCACTACACCGTCCTCCTCGACTCTCCGATCTCCTACGACAACGGCAATGGAGCACCTCTCTCGCGACCCCACCCTCCAAGGTTAGGCTGAGTCGCCCTAATTTAAGATTCTTTAACCTTATTAAGAGTAAATTCCGATTGGATATCTCTGCTCCACTAGTCGAAAATGGTCCATCTAATTGCTCTATTTGGGTTAGTTTCCACTCTATTTCTGTTAAACCTTCATTGATGCTGCTATTTAAATCTCCAAACCACTCTTTCTTGTGCTTTAATGACTTCCAAGCAATTGACCTTTCGATAAACTGCTCAACATGACCATTAGCTTCCCTGGGGTCCATGCCGAAATTTTGAAATCCGATGTGTTGGACTACAAATGCATCTCCCTCCACCTCTTTGACTGTCTAAAACATGCAAATGATCACCTACAATCCATTGATACATCCCACGATGCCCTTTCGATTAACCATTCAACCCATCCCAACCACCTTACCACCATCATGTTGTCACCTTCCGTATAGGGCCCTCACCCATTTGCCACTACCCTCTCTTTGCTAACTTTGACCAAGCCACTCGCACCGATCTCACCCTCCTACCAAAAGCCCTCCAACCGCTCCACGCCAAGGATCACACTCGAGGGCCAATGCCACCTTGGCCAAGGCATGCTCCCTCAACACCCCATCTTGACCAGATTCCCCCATACGTCTCCCGCATGCCAATTGTGTCACTGCCCGACAGATCCACGTGGCATCTTTTTTAACCCCAACCATCCACACCTACACGTTCACTCCGCCCCCTAGTTCCTGTACCAACCGACTCCCTCGCCCCGCGCTCGTCACCCCTCCGGCCACCTCAGCAAGACACCGCTGCCTCCCTACACTCGCTCCACGTGAGCCATGCCGCTATCTCACCATTGGTCCACCATCCCACATGAACCTCTGGCCTGCCCATGCCTCTTTTTCCGCCCCTGATCGGCATGCTACCCCTAGACCCACTCGATCGTCCTCGTAGCTTATACGTCCCAAACGATCTACTTTTAAAAACACTTTTGCTTCTGTTTTGGACTCTAATTTGCACAATTTGAATGAAACTAACTCAGACTGGCATTGTTTTCAATAGAACTATCATGGTCTTGTTTTGTGCAGAAATAAACATTCTCGAAATTGGTTGAAATTTTTTGGAGATTTTTATGGAGTATAAAAAAATACCGGAGCGAAGATCCGCCGGAGGGGTGCCACGAGTTGCTCACAAGGTAACATGGTGCGCCCAGATGCCTTGTGGGGCCCATGTGGCTCCACAGACCGTAATCTCAAGCCTATAATTTCCTATTCACCGAGAAAAAAAATAGAAGAACAAGTTTCATCACGTTTTATAAGATGGAGCCGTCGTGACCTCCTGTTCTTCCTTGGGAGGGCTAATTTGGAGTCCGTTTGGGGCTCCGGAGTGGGGGATTCATCATCGTCGTTATCACCAACCCTTCTCCATCAAAAATTCCATGATGCTCACCACCGGGAGTGACTAATTCCTTTGTAGGCCTACTGGATGGTGATGGGATTGGATGAGATTTGTCATGTAGTCGATTTATTTTGATAGGGCTTGATCCCTATTATTCACTATGTTGTGAGATTGATGTTGCTATGACTTTGCTATGCTTAATGCTTTTCACTAGGGCCCGAGTGCCATGATTTCAGATCTGAACCTATTATGTTTTCATAAATATGAGAATGTTTTGGATCCTATCTTGCAAGTTGTATGCACCTATTATGTGTTATGATCCGCATACCCCAAGGTGACAATAGTTGAGATCTTTCCAGTGATTACCGTAGTTTGAGGAGTTCATGTATTCACTATGTGTTAATGCTTTGTTCTAGTTCTCTATTAAAAGGAGGCCTTAATATCCCTTAGATTTCCTTCTGGACCTCGCTGCCATGGGAGGGTAGGACAAAAGATATCATTCAAGTTCTTACTAGAAGCATGTATGACCATATACGGAATATATGCCTACAATACATTGATGAATTGGAGCTAGTTCTGTGTCGCTCTAGTGTGTAACTATCACATGATGAATGTCATCCAATATACCTATCCATTACCAATCCAATGCCTGCTTTTTGCATATTGATCTTCGCTAAGTTACTATTGTTGTTGATGAAGTTACAATCACTACAAAATTGCTACTATTATTGTTATTGTTGCTACTACTATTTTGCTATGCTACTAAAACTTTGTTCCAGAAAGAAATCCTAGGTGTGGTTGAGTTGACTAGTCAACTGCTAAGCCCAATAAATATTCTTTGGCTCCCCTTGTGTCGAATCAATACATTTGGAAGAATACTACCCACGCAGACTTTTGCGATCTACTATACTTGTGGATTATCAAGACATTTTTTGGCGCCGTTGTCGGGGAGCATAGTTCTATTTATCGAGTTCATTATGGATAACCAATTGTCACTATGAATAATTTGAAACATGCTATAACCAATATCATACCGTCTAAGACAAGGGCATGAAGGAACTACCATCTAGCTCTACAATTGATTCACCTTGAGTAGGCTTGCGACATCACCAGTTGTTGTTCGTTTTGATATATCACAAGTACTAGATGATGCTACTTCTAAATTTTATGAAACTCATGATGATGTTACTACTATGCTAGATGAAACTGAAACAATGCCACTGAGTGAATTACTTGATGCTCATATTGCTAAAGCTAGAGAAATTAATAATAATGATGAAAACTTTGATTCACCTATTATGCCTAGCTCTCCTACTAGGGTTTTTATGCCTGAAGTACCCGATGGTAATGTTATGGATGGGGAGATATCTAGAGATTTTCTTGCTTGGAATGATAGAGATGATTTAAAGAAACTGATATGTAAGCTAGAAAAAAATCTATGATGGAAAAGATGAAATGTGATCCTAAATTTACGACTTCTCCTATATGTGTTACTGATAAGGATTATGAATTTTGTGTTGATCCCGAGTTAATTACTTTAGTAGAATCTGATCCTTTTCATGATTATGAAACTGGAACTGTCGTGGCACACCTTAGCAAATTGCATGATATTGCCACCTTGTTTGCTAATGAGGAAAAGATGCACTACTTTTACATACTTAAGCTTTTTCATTTCTCACCAAAAGGTGATTCCAAGAAGTTCTTTCATACACTTCTCTTTGTTGTGTGCGTAGTCCTCAGGATATGATATATCACTTCTGTGAAAAATATTTTTCCTGCTCCTAAGAAACAAGCTGTTCTACAAGAAATATGTAACTTTGTGAAAATTGAAGAAGAGAATCTAGCTCAAGCTTGGGGGAGGCTTCTCCAGCTACTTAAAGCTTTGCCTGCATCCTCTTAAGAAAAAATGAAATACTTGATATCTTTTATAATGGACTAACTGATGCTTTTATGGACTACCTAGATAGTTGTGTGATAAGTCTCCAACGTATCTATAATTTTTTATTGTTCCATGTTATAATATTAATAATTCTAGGATGCTTTTTAGGCCTTTATTTGCCAATTCATATTACCTTTGAGCACTAACCTATTAACCTAGTACCCAGTGCCAGTTTGTTTTCTGCATGTTTTTGGATTTTCAGGTTTACAATACCAAACGAAGTCCAGTTGCCACGAAACTTTTTCATGATTTTTGCTGGACCAATATAATACCTGGAATCTTAGGGAGAAGATTGGAGGCCGCACGAGGGAGGCACGAGGCAACAGGGCGTGCCCAGTGGGTCGGCACGCCCTATTACCTCATGGTCCCCCTCACGTCTCCCAATGTCCCTGTCTGGCCTATAAATTCACATATATTTTGAAAAACCCTAAGGGAGATCCCAAACACTTTTACCACCGCCGCAAGTATCTATTTCGTCGTGTGCCGATCTAGAGCCCTGTTCCGGTGCCTTACCAGAGGGGGTATCGATAACACATGGTTTCTTCATCAACCTTGCTGCTCCCATGATGATGTGTGAGTAGTCTACCATGGACCTATGGGTCCATAGCTAGTATCTAGATGGCTCTCACTCTCTCTATGTCTCTCTCTTGGCTCTTCAATACAAAGTTCATCGCATCTTTGCAATGATATATTTGATGTAATCACTTTGTGCGGTGCGTTTGTTGGAATCCGATGAATTGTGGGTTTATGTTCAGATTATTCACAAAAAAGATTGGAGTCTTCTCTGAATTATATTATGATTCTTATTGGCATGATATTTATAACTTCGTAAATCTTTCCGATCTATTGAAATAGTTTGCCAACAAGATTGATATTTCTTTAGTGAGAGGGGTGCGTTGTAGTGGGTTCAATCTGGCGGTGCTCTATATCCCAGTGACAAAGTAGGGGACAAGACACATCTTTGTATTGCTTCCACTAAGGATTAAACGATCGGGTCAATTCATATTAATTGGATTCTCTTTGTCAACATCATGTCATCGTTCTTCAAGCATTACTCTGTTTTACTTAATACTCTATAGATGCATGTTGGATAGCTGTCGATGGGTGGAGTAATAGTACCAGGTGCAGGCAGGAGTTGGCCTATTTGCTCATGGACGTGATGCCTATATACACATAATCATCGCCGTGAATAAATATAGCATAACTATGCGCTTTTCTATCAATTGCCCAATAGTAATTTGTTTACCCATTGTAGGCCTATTTCGAGAGAGATGCCACTAGAGAACACTATGGCCCCCATGCCTATTCAATTATAAATTTCCAACAACTATTATTTCCTTGTTTCCATCATTCCAACTATCAACTACACTACTTACCTACTTGCAAGTAACGAGTTCAAGGGGCTTGACAACCCTCTTGCCCGCGTTGGGTGCAAGCGTTTGCTTATCTATACTGTGCTGCATCATCTGTTGCTCTTCACGAAAAAACCCAACGTAGATCACAAGTATCAGGAAGGATTTCTGGCGCCGTTGTCGTAGAGTATCACCAACCTACTATCAAATACCTATTCACAAATTATCATTCACTTGTTCTATTTTTTATTTGTTGTTATATTTTGGTTGCTATAAAACTCAAAAATACAAAATATTTATCTTTGCTAGTTTGCTCGCTTTGTTATCTAATTGCTTGCTTGAAGTTGCTATCATGTCCGAATTTGAACAAGTTATTGTTGAAAGTGCCGTCGAAGATAGTGGTAGTGATTCAGAGGAGGAATGGGCAAAAATTATTGATGCTACTCATGATCCTTCTAAAAATCAAGTTCCTATATATAGTGATACTCACATGGTTCTAAAATCTAAAATCTATGATGTGTGTAGTGGAAACATTATTGGAAAACATATTATTCAAGATTTTTTGAGTGCTCGAGAGCTATTCCTTTTTCTAAAGGAACCATACTTTATGAGATAAATTGTTATGTGGATGCTATTACCATGTTAATATTGAAATTAGAGAGAAAGTTCATGCTTCTCCATCCTATGATTCAAAAGATATTTTTGAGACTCCCGAGTATACGTAATCCTAAGATTAAGAAAATAGCAACCATTATCTTTATGCATGAATTTGATTATATAGTGCGGGAAGCAAGAGACATATTTGCTTTCTATACAATAAAATCATAAGCTCCTCCCATAGAAGTGATCCTACCTAATAAAAATGCTTTGCGTATGTTGGAATTTAGTAATTGCCTAAGTTTTAGTGAGAATATGAGGAGGAATTTCCCTCCCGAAGAATGAACGCAAGACTAGTTCCTCCACACTTGTAATAAATTTGAATGGATTGTTAAGGGAATTAATGAATGGTTTCGTGAAGATTGGCATGAAAATATTATTAGAGAACCTATCAATGATGAAATTCATGTCTTATATGAAGATCCCTATGATGATGGTGATGCTAGTGATGATATTATAAATCCTTTTGAACACTTGAGCCCTTAAACTATATTTTAAAAATGAGATTTATTAAGTAAGATTTTGGAAGAGCTAGCCTTGAAGTACATGAAGGGGTCCAACACTTGATCATATGCTTTATGCCTTGCTAGGGGTGTATAACAATAGCGCTAGTTGGGAGGCAACCCAATATTTATCTTATTATATTGTTTTAATTTATATTTGTGTGTGATAATAAGATTATTGACTTTGTAATGATTGTGTTTTTATGTTTAATTTGTGATTGTGCCAAGTAAATGCTTTGGGATGAGTTGCATGATGAGTAGAATTGATACGGTGCAAAAACATAAACTTTAGCATCCATTGCAGAATTTCTTTGATTTTACTGGAACTTATTTTTGATATGAATTTTTTACATAGTATTTATATATAATTTCTCCAGGTTTTCCTAATTGTTCATAATTTTTGGAGTTACATAGTTATAGGTTCTTTATAGATCATTACAGACTATTCTGTTTTAGACAAATTCTGTATTTTTGCTTGCATAGTTTGCTTGTTTTGATGATGCTATGGATTATATCGGGGGTTATAAGTCATGGAGAATTTAGAATACACTAAGTTATAAAATAATAAAATATGAATAAATTAATAACAGTACCTAAAAGTATTTGATATGTTTATTATACTGACGGATCTCACGAAGGTGTCCATTGAGTTTTGTGTGCTGAAGTTTTCAAGTTTTGGGTGTTATCACGATGGATGAAGGAATAAGGAGCGACAAAGAGCCTAAGCTTTGGTATGATCAAGGATCCCCAAGTAAAATTCTAGGAAGACTCAAGCATCTAAGCTTGGGGATGCCTTGGAAGGCATCCCCTCTTTCATCTCAATCCATCAATATGTCACTTGGAGCTATATTTTTATTCATCACATGATATGAGTTTTGCTTGGAGCGTCGTTTGTTTTTTTGCTTTATTTTTCCACAATGATTGTTTGTTGGACGCACCCACTTTAGAGAGAATCATGTTCATTATGATTTGTTAGAATAGTCTTTGTGCTTCACTTATATCTTTTGAGCTTAGCAGTTGCTCTAGTACCTCGCTTATATCTTTTTGAGCAGAGTGGCGTATAGATTTTATAAATATAAATGAACTATCGTTCTTCACTTCTATTTGTGTGAGAGTTAATAAATAGTGACTTTAATTTGCATGGGTTTTGAGACTAGTCCAAAAATAATAGGTATTCAATGAGTGCATAATCAAAATCACATGTAGCACATAAAAGAGAAATTGTGGGTTAATGATATTGATGTGGTAATATGAAAGGACGTGAGTGCATAGTTGTTGATTAGTAGAAATAACGATAGTTAAGGGGGGGTTATTTGTTGTTCATATAAATATTGGCTATGGCATGGTGATGATGTGTGAGCATTCTTATTCCTCGTTGAAATCCTAGTGTTGTTTAGGTCGGAGGCGTGCCAAAGTTAACTTCTCCCAAAATCCTCCCTAGGGGCATGCAAGTAGTACTTTGCTTTGAGACAACTAATAAAACCTTGCAATAAGTATGTGAGTTCCTTATGACTACTGTGAATCCATGGATGTACAAACACTCACCTTTCCTTAGTTGCTAGCCTCTTTGGCACCGTGCATTGCCCATTCTCACCTCGAGGATCAGTGCAAACTTTGACGGTGCTTCGAAACCCCGCGACATGAGATGCTTTGTTGCATATAAGCATCATTATATCTTCCTCAAAACAGCCACCATACCTACCTGTTATGGCATTTCCATAGCCATTCCGAGATATATTACCATGCAACTTCCACCATCTCGTCATATGACTTGTACATCCCTTGTCATATTGCTTTGCATGATCATGTAGCTGACATAGTTTTGTGGAAAAGCCACCGTCCATCATTATCATACATGTTACGCTAGATCATTGCACATCCTGGTACACTGCCAGAGGCATTCATATAGAGTCATATTGTTTACTAGTTTTTCATATCAAGTTGTAAGTAAATAAAAGTGTGATGTTCATCATTATTAGGGCACTGTCTCAATGAGGAAAGAATGATGGAGACAATGATTCCCCCACAGGTTGGGATGAGACTCCGGATAAAACAAAAGAGACAAATGAAAAAAGAGAAAAAGAAAGAAATATAAAAAGAGAAACGATGAAAAATAAACAAAAAGAGAAAAGGAGAGAAAGAAAAAAGAAAAAATAAATGAGAGAAAGGGATAGTGCTATTACCTCCTTTTTACACATGTGCCTCAAAGTGGAACCATGTTTTCATATAGAGAGTCTCATGTTTTGTCAGTTCCATATGCTAGTGGGATTTTTGCACTACAAAACTTGGCTTGTATATTTCGATGACGAGCTTCCTCAAATGCCCGAGGTCTTCATGAGCAAGAAAGTTGGATGAACACCCACTTAGCATCATTCGAGCTTTCATACACTTATAGATCTAGTGCATCCGTTGCAAGGCAATCCCTACTCCTCGCATTGATATCTATTGATGGGCATCTCCATAGCTTGTTGATACAACGAGTTGATGCGAGACTTTCTTCTTCACATTTTACCCCTTTTATACCTACCACCATATTCTATTCCACCCATATGCTATATCCATGGTTCACACTCATGTATTGCGTGAGTAATAAAAAGTTGAAGCGCATTAATACGTACAATCCAATTGCCCGATTTAACATTGTGGTTATTGACATTCGTATTTATGTGGTGAAGACAGAGCCATGCCATGTTAATATGATATTATGAATGGGGGGGGGGGGTAAACATTCTTTAAAGATCGTATATTTTGAATATTGATGATTATGTTACTTATGTTTATGGATATTACTATGTTGATGTTCATTAATTCATCATTTCTCAATGATCACACCTGCAATAGATTATATGCTAGGTAGCATCTCACATCAAAAATTCTATTTTTATCATTTACCTACTTGAGGACGTGCAAGAATTAAGCTTGGGGATGTTGATAAGTCTCCAACATATCTATCGGTGCACTGGAACAGGGGTACCCACCGCCCCTTACTTATGCACATGCAGTAGTAGGAACACCCTCTTACACAAGTACAACCCAGACAAGCAAGCAAGGCCAAGAGTCCGGCAACACCAAACAACGATGGCTTTGTGGCACCAGCAGGACCAAGGCGATAACCCAGGGTGGGCCCAAGACGTGCCAAGATCGTCCCCGGTGCTTGTTGGGGACCGAAGCACTCCCACATCCAGGAAGACCCGGCAAGTCATCCCTTGGTAGGAACGAGCTGATCAGTCACTTCTCCACCGCATTGCAACGCTAGACACTTATCGATGCGGTGTTGAGCTCCCAAGTGGCTAAGTGGCTCTCGCTAAGCATGTGGCGACATGCTGGAAGGCGAATTGTGCCCCCTTGACACGCGTCCAGAGGCGTGTCAAGCGGTGGTGCAATAGATAGGTAGAGAAGTGACAGGAGCTTCCGGGAATGCACCCTCACAAGCCACCTAGACCAGCAATGATGGTATTTTGTCCTTAATGCCTGAGTTAGGTATGATAAGCTCTACTAGCTATCTAATCAACATCTAATGTCTGTTTTGACACTGTGGTTACCCCTTGTGCTATAAAATGATGGCCAAGGCAGCCTAGCTCAAGAATCGGATTTTTGGACACTTGTACTCATGTAACAACTCTCCTTCGAAGGCAACCCTTTCTAGGTTTGAGGGTTGCGTGTTCTTCGTGTTCGTCCGATAAATCCACCAAAGCAAGAGTATGGTTTTACACTTCAGAGCGGCCCGAACCTGTGTAAACGCCCATGTCTTGATTGTCGTGCGCCTCTCTATCTTTTCTCTTTGTGCATGTGATCTTGCCCCCACCAAACCACAAGGGGCTTCCTGCCCCATAGGTGGTCGAGTGCATCGTGCCCCGACATCTTTGGCACGCCACGTAAGGTGCATCATTTGTGCGAACCTGAGATCATGAGCGGCGCGTCGAGATTCATCATCATCATCTTCTTCATCCATGGCTCCCAAGAAGAAGATCGGACCAACCGTGCATCCTTCCACTTCGAAGGCTCCCTCGCATGCAGCTGCGGATGCCACCGGTGCCGTGGCGGCAGCGAGTGAGGCGGGTGTCATGGGAGACACGGTCGGCACTAGCGGTGCCGTCACTGTGTCCCCCACGGCCGAAGCCGGAGCGAGGAAAGTCAGAGCAGAACAACATCAACAACAACTGGCAAGCCCTTCCCAAGCGCGGCGGGTGGAGGAGACAACCAGTATCTGCCTCCCCACCATGCTGCTGGCCGTGTCCGCCACAGCGGCGCCTAGTCTGGAGCAAGCCGCGACCCCCTAGCTACACCCATCGTCGGCTCAACTACTGGGTGCATGCCTCATCCAGAACAAGACTGAGCACCGAGCAGGGCTGCAAACCAACAACCTCGGCCTCCCCCATGTCAGGCCGCACTCGCGGGCGGCGCACGACAGCAGGAACGCGGCGAAACTCCTCTTTGTTCCACTAGGAGTCAAGCGACGTCATGGTCCGCCACTCTGGTCATGTCGGATACCGCGTCACAGGCAATGGCGCGAGTCCAGTTGCTACTAAACTTCCCGCCGGCGGGCGACAGAATGGACGAGTGGACGACTACCATCCAGAGCTTGATATCCTTTGTCAAAGCCAACAAGTCTCAGCATACGAAGCTGTCACGACATGCATGGATGACAATGATAGCACAGGCAGACGATCATGTCAAGGGGGACACACTAACGGTGCAGTCCCCTCCGTGACAACAAGCCTAGAGGCAGCCACAACGGACTTCTCATGCTAACGAGCTCGACGAGGCATCTATGTCTTCTCCGGCCCGCATGACTACTGGGACCAGCGGCATGTCCTAGAATACTGGCAGAGGGAAGACACGCACATCACCATAGAGTGACGCCGTGAAGCACACCGTTAATCCGACAGGCGCAACAACCTCGATGTTGGCGATCCCACGCCCAGTGCTGGCGGGTACTTACCATACGAGGTTGGGTGCCCTGCCTTCACTCGCGATCTATGACATGTCCACTGGCCATCGGCTCGAGCCTTCAAGCCTGAATTAACGGAGAAGTATGACGGAAAGCTAAACCCGGTAGAATTCCTGGGATCTACACGATAGCTTTTCAGGTCGTCGGGTTTAGCATCCACCGTACCAAGGGTCATGATCTCCAAGAGTGTCGTCGAGTCGAGCAACTTGCTGAGAAGCAAAAGGCTGAATACGAGAAACGTGACAAGGAGAAAGGCCAAGATAATGCTGCCAGGTAGATGCCGTGAGAAGAAGGAAGAGGATATGAGTGTCGATGGGATGAGGAAGAGGATTCCAGTGACCGAGAATTCCAGAGGGCAACTGAAGTCATGTGCATTTATGGTGGTGCATCCTTGCATTCCTCCCACCGCCAGCTCAAGTAGTGTGCACGTGAGATTAACGCCGTGGAAACTGCCGCAAAGTCCAGAAGACCACTCGAATGGTTCCACGCGCCTATCTGTAAGTGCATCTAGTGCCCCTTAGTGATTTTGGTTTATTGAAGACTTATAGGTTAAGGAACTAATGTGTTTGTGAGTGTACAGAGGCTCTATAAGTCGATGAGGAGTTTGATATATTCAAAGGTTACCGACCCCTAAAAATGTATTTGTTCAGTTGAAGACTTTGGTGAAGACTTTGGTATTCCTTGAAGACTTTGAAGATGAAGAAGTTGGTGTGACCTTGAAGATATGAGCGAGGACTATGAAGCGTGAAGGCTTTTGTTTTCGTAGTTTCATTTCCTTTCTTTGAGTCATAGGAAACACCGTACTGTTAAAGGGGGCCGAGGTAATACTAAGGAAAAATTCCAACTGATGCTCAACTCCAAAAGACTCAACCTATCCAATCCTTCGAGTGAAGCCTTTTGTAATCTCTTGCAGTTCAGTCAAGTTCTTCAGTGATAGAGACTATGTTCTTCTAGTCTCTGATGAAATTGATCTGACTGAGGAGTTAGGATTTTGCCAGTTCGAATTGCCTACAAGTGAGGAACATGATAAGCTTGAGGACTTTCATAGTTCAAAATTCCGACCATTGATCTACTTAGCGCCAGTTGTCCCCAATCATCTTATCGACATAACGGTCATATCATTAGGGGCATTTATGTCTTATCATGTCAGGTTGCACCCTGGCTATAAATAGCCACCCCCCACAACCACTAGTTGGTTGGCTGCTCCGAGAGAGAACTAACACTTGTCATTTGAGAGCAACCCATCCTTCGAAGACTTTGAAAGAAAATCATCAGTGAAGAAAAACCCAAATCCAAACCATCAAACCCAAAGTGATTGAGCGTCACTGAAGAGATTGTTCCTATGTGGAACCAACGCTTGTTACCTTTGAAGACTGTGTATCTTCCAGATGGTTAGGCGTCATGGTCTAGAGCATCCTACAGTCAACTGGGGATCACGGAGTGACCTTGGTCTAGAGCATCCAGTATTCAATTGTGGATCACCGGGGGCCAGTTTGTGAGGGTTTTGGAAGTCTACCCTGAAGACTTACCACGAGTGTTGGGTGAGGACTTTGTGACCTTAGCTCAAGGAGAATACAGTAAGGACTGTGTGTCCTCTGGTTTGAATACCAGGCCGCTCCAAACCAGATGTACAACTGTCACAACAGTTGGAACTGGGTCATCAAACCATTGTCTTCATCGAGCTACCTATTTCTATTTCTCAACCCGTCTATTTCCTCATATACTTGTTGATGAAATTGATTGTTACTATTTGAAGAATTTGACTGAAGACTTTCACAATTTCCTAACCTCAAATTCTTCAAGTTACCTTGTTCCTCACTTGCTTATCATGTATCACACTACTTGTAATCTGTGCATGTTTTATTTCATCATGATGACTATGATGTCGCTATGTTTCTCATGCACTTGTGTACTTATTCCGCTGCTAGTTATTCATCACATTTCAAATTCCTCAAGTTGAAATTTCTCATGTGATGAATTTGTAAAAGTTGCCTATTCACCCCCCTCTCTAGTTAATATAACGCACTTTTAGTTGGTATCAGAGCAAGGTACTCCCTTGTTCTGTGTGTTTTTTGTTTAACCTCCTAGAGTTCTAGTTATGTCGACTGCAGGTATGATCATGGTTTCCGTGGGATGTCCTACCTTCGATGGGACAGATTACCCTTACAGAAAGAACAAGATGCGCATGCATCTTGAAGCTATTGACAACGATCTCTGGTACGTTGTGGAAAATGGTGTAACCTCTATTACTCCCACGGTCACTGCTGCTGATGTGATTCAAGCAACTCGATTCTCAAGCGAAGAATATCATATGTGGCCATCTGAGCAAAGGTCAGTATGGCAGAGTGAGTGCTTTGGAGTCTGTTAAGCTTATCTAGGATAGGTTGTCCAAAGTCAACGAAGGTGTTTCCACTCAATGTGATTCTCGTGTTGATGTTCTTCGCAATCTCTTCGACCGCTTCAAGAGACTCGACAATGAGAATGTTCACCAAACTTTTGATCGTCTCACTGATATCTCCAATGAGCTTCAAGCACTGGGTGCTACTGATATCACCGATCACAAAGTGGTGAAGAAACTGCAAAGATCTCTTGATTCCTCATTCGATACTCTGGCTTTGATGATTCAAGAACATGGAGACTACAAGTCACTTGATCCTGCTGATGTTCTTGAGAGACTCAATACCCATGAATTCCAACAAGCTGAGAAGAGAGACCTCTACGGGCCAAGCTATGGAAGATCTCGTGCTCTGAAGGAAAAAGCAATTTCCTCATCCGAAGGTGGAGATTCTGATAGTATCCTTGGTGATCCTGAAGAACCGAGTCAGGAGCTGGCAATGCTCGTGAAGAAATTCCAGGAGTTCTCAAGGAGAGGTTGATTTGGAAAGTCATCAAAATGTGGCTTGAGGAAATCTGATTCCTCAGACGACTACGAGAAGAGAACTTGTCACAAATGCAAGAAATCTGGTCACTTCATCTCTGACTGTCCTCTCTGGGAAAAAGAATCAAAGAAGTAGAAGAATAAGTACATGGACGAGAGTTCTGATGACTCGAAGAAAAAGAAGAAATCTTCAAAGTCGTCAATGCTCAAGAAGAATGGTTCCAGAAAGGCTCGGGCTTTCATTGGCAAGGAAATGGACTCAGAAGAAGAATCTGAAGAATATGAAGCAGAGGAAGAATTTGAGGTGGAATGTGAATCTGGTGTTGCTAGACTTGCTCTAGCTACTGCTTTCGTCAGCAAGTCCATCTTCAACGATGAACAAAATGACTACTCCAATGACTCTGATGTCAGCAATGATGATTATGCTCCCACCTATTGCTTCATGGCTAAAGGTTCCAAGGTACATAAGCATCACTCCTCCTCTAAATCAAGTGATGGTGAATTTGATGAATATGTGAAACCTAGCTATGCCAAACTTGTTAATATTGCTACTAGTAAAGAAAGTGCACTTGAAAAGATTCACAAAATGCTAGAAAAAAGCGACGATCTATTGAATGAGGAAGTGGATCGAACTCAAACTCTGTCTAATGATCTCAAAAGTCTTTAGACAAAGTATGATAACCTTCAGAGTCATCATAATGCTCTCTTAGCCGATCATGTGAATCTTTCTTATGAATTTCTTTAAAGAAAGCAAGGTTTTGGGAAATTAAGAGTGTCACATGAGGATCTCCAAAGGGAAAACAATTCCTTATTGGCTCAATAGATCAGTACCACTCAGGAAGAGTTTGTTCCACCTTGTTTGAAATGCATCAAACGTGAAACTGCTAATTCTTCACCACAAAGTTCAAATGCTTCTGTTGCTGCAAATTCTTCAACTATTTCCGTGGTCACAAATTCCTCATCTGAGGATACCACAAGTATCACTAACGAAAATGCAGGGTTGAAGGAATTGTATGTGACAATCATGTACAAAAGTCTCAAAGGGCATCAAACCCTTTGCGATGTCCTCAAAAAGTAGATTCTGGACAGGAACCCTAGATAAGAGGGTATTACCTTTGAGAGGAAACTCAACGCTGATGGATCCTACTGGACACCTGGGCAGTTCCCCAAAACCTCATGGGTTGCTGCAAAAGGACCTCGTGTAGATCTATCCACTTTATCTGGCTTTACTTGTGAAACTTCATATTCCTCTGATGAGTCACTTGAATCCAACTACAAATTCTTCAAAAATCAGAAAGGTGAAGTATTTGCCAGATTTGTTGAAACTAACTACGGGAACGGTTCACCTATGAAGAAAATCTGGGTTCCCAATAGCACCTTACAAAATCTTCAAGTGAATGTCCTCTCGACGCTACTCATGAAGAACAGGAACCCCAGATCAAATTCCTCATATGGACAAAAGTCTTCACTTGGACCAAATTCCTCAAATGGTCAAAAATATCATTCTCGTGCTAATGCCTCTATTTCGTAGGGAAAATCTAAGTGTTCTAAATATGTGCATTATTCTTGAAATCATTATGTTCATAAGTCCTCGAAGAATTTCTCTACTTATCCATATGAGTACTCTAACCCTCATCCCGTGAAACGAAGCGCACTAGCTTCAGTGCCTCCTTTCTCATGTGGTGCTCGCAGAATGATGAAGTCTTTGCCACCCCTCCAGATGTGGGTCGTGTAGAAATTGAACTAATTTCTTATGCAGGATCAGGTCTCCAGATGAACTTGAACATCTGATGAATTTGCTGGAGACCTGAGGAAATGCTTGAAAGGACGCAAGCTAATCATGTAGAAATGAATTCCTCATTTCTCACGTCCTCACACTGCTTTACTTACTATGTTATGTGATGAAATTCTATCTGATGAAATTGATGTCATATTCTTCACTCTGAAGCATATGAGTTCGTAAGTTGTACTAATTCATCTGCAGGATGAATCTCCAAAAGCTACTAAGTGGGTCCTCAACAGTGGATGCACAAACCACATTACTAGCGATAAGAATCTACTAATGAATTTGCCACTTGCTCCATCTCATCTGAAGCATATCACCTACGTAGACAAAGGAAAAAAGCAAGGTATTGGGTCTAAGTAAGGTTGCAATCTCCAAGTACCGACACATGGATAAGCTGATGCTTGTCGAATCCCTCAGGTTCAACCTTATGTCTGTCTCAATGCTTTGTGATCTTGATATGGTTGTCGTATTTGGAAAATATCGTTGTGTTGTCATCATGGAATCTGACAATTCCAAAGTCTTCGAAGGCTTTAGGAGAGGAGACTTGTATATTGTTGATTTCTCTACAGGTCCTCAGCCTGCGACATGCCTACTTGCAATGTCCTCAAAAGGCTGGCTGTGGCATCAACGACTTGGACATGCTAGTATGAGGAACTTGCACACGCTCGTGAAGAAAAATCATGTCATTGACATCGAAGGTATCAAATTCCTCAAGGACCACCTTGGTGGTGCATGTGAATCTAGGAAGATGACCAGATCCAAGCATCCCTCAAAGACAATCATGACCACGACTCGACCCTTTGAATTGCTTCACATGGACATCTTTGGCCCCACTCATTATTCCACACTAACAAATTCTTCAAGTTTGTATGGCTTTGTCATTGTTGATGATTACTCTCGTTACACTTGGGTGCATATTATTCTGTACAAGTCTGAAGTGCAGGATGTCTTTAGACGATTTGCTTCAAGGGCCTCCACGAACTTTGGCGTCAAGATCAAGCATATGAGGAGTGATAATGGGACTGAGTTCAAGAACACCAATCTTGATGAATATCTTGATGATCTTGGTATTAATCATGAGTTATCTGCCCCATATACTCCTTAACAGAACGGCGTCGTAGAGCGCAAGAACAGGACTCTTGTTGAAATGGCTCGCACCATGCTTGATGAATACAAGACTCCTAGTCGCTTCTGGCCAGATGCAATTGATACAGCATGCCTCATCATCAACATGGTATATCTTCACAAATTCTTCAAGAAGACTTCATATGAACTTATGACTGGCAAGAAACCCAATGTAAGTTATCTCAAAGTCTTCGGTGCAAAATGCTGGATTAGAGATCCTCACCATAGTTCTAAATTTGCACCGAAAGCACATGAAGGTTTTATGCTTGGTTACAGAAAGGACTCGCACAGCTACAGAGTCTTCAACACCTACCACCATAAGGTTGTTGAAACTGTAGATGTGCGGTTCGATGAAACTGACGGCTCGCAAAGAGAGTACCTACCTTCTGTGCTAGATGAACAGTCTCCTAAGGAATCCGTTAAGCTGAAGACAACTAAACATGTCGTACCCACTGAAGAAGTCATTCCTACGAATGAAGATATTCATGCTGATTTACCTGAAGAAAATGGTGCTAAAGAAAATCCTCAGCCATGTCAACCTGCTCATCCAAGAGTTCCAAATGAAGTGCAGATTGACAAAATCATCGATGACATCAATGCACTAGGTCCCCTCACTCGCTCAAGAGCTTCACATCTAACTAAATTTTGTGGGCACTTTGCCTTTGTCTCTATCATAGATGCCACCAAAGTTGATGAAGCATTCAAGGAGCCTGAGTGGATTCAAGCTATGCAAGAGGAATTGCATCAATTCAATCACAACAACGTGTGGGAACTTGTCAAGCGGCCAGATCCTTGCAAGCACAACATCATAATTTCCAAGTTGATATACCATAACAAGCAAGATGAAAATGGCCTTGTGGTAAGAAATAAGGCTCGTCTTGTTGCTCAAGGCTACACACATGTTGAAGGAATTGACTTTGAGGAAACTTTTGCACCTGTTGCTAGACTTGAAGCTATTCACATATTGCTTGCTTACGCTAACCATAATGATATCATCTTATATAAAATGGATGTGAAAAGTGCATTCCTCAATGGTAAGATTGAGGAAGAAGTATATGTTGATCAACCCCTAGGTTTTGAAGACCCTAAGCATCCTGACAAAGTCTTCAGACTCAACAAGGCCCTCTATGGCCTAAAGCAGGCCCCTCGGGCGTGGTCTTCAAATTCGTCAGCAAGACAACGACATCTTCATCTCTCAAGAGAAATACCTCAAGGATGTTCTGAGGAAATTCGACATGCAAGACTGCAAAGGTGTCAGAACTCCAATGCCTTCAAAAGGCCACCTCTGCACTAACGAAAATGGTAAATATTTCGATCAGAAGGTATATCGCTCCATCATTGGCTCTTTATTGTATCTATGTGCATCTAGGCCTGATATTACGTTGAGTGTTTGCATGTGTGCCCGATTCCAAGCAACACCAAAGGAATCACACCATAAGGCTATGAAACATATTCTTTGATACTTAGCTCACAGACCAACACTAGGAATATGGTATCCCAAGGGCTCAAATCTTCACCTCGTCCGATACTCTGATGCTGACTATGCTAGAGGTCGTGTGGATCGCAATTCAACCGCTGGCACATGTCATTTCCTCGGACGATCCTTAGTCTGTTGGTCCTCGAAGAAGCAGAACTGTGTGTCACTATCTACTGCTGAAGCTGAGTACATTGCTGCTGGTTAATGTTGCGCTTTGCTACTATGGATTAAGCAAACCCTCAAGGACTATGGCATCAAGGTGAAGAATGTGCCTCTCTACTGCGACAACGAGAGCACTGGTACGTATCCAATGTATCTATAATTATGAAGTATTCATGCCATGTTTACAATAATTCTATATGATTTTATTAGAACTAACCTGACTGACGCTGTTTTTAGCAGAACTACCGTGGTGTTGTTTTTGTGCAGAAATAAAAGTTCTCGGAATGAGCTTAAAATTTATGGAGAATATTTTTGGAAAATATAAAAAATACTGGAGCATAGAGTCACCGGAGAGGAAGGCCGAGGAAACCACAAGCCACATGGGCGCCCCCACCTAGGGCGCGCCCCCTGGCTTATGGGTCCCTCGGGAGTCCACCGACCTCCTTCTCAGCTCTATAAATCCTCAAATATTCCAAAACCCCAGGGCATAAGATAGATTGGTAGTTCCTCCGCCGCACACCTCCAGAGCCATGAAAAACCAATCTTGACCCTCTCCGGCAGCCTACCAGAGGGGGTCACCATCACCGGAGGATATCTTCATTATCCCAAAGGGGCCATCAACACCATGGAGGCCAAGGACCAGAGGGATAACCTCTCCCCACAGAGGGGGGAGGACATGGAGTAGGAATCACAAGGGGGAGAACCTCTCCCCCTCTCTCCCGGTGGTGCCGGAGTGCCATCGAGGGAACCATCGCCGTGGTGATCGTCTTCATCAACATCACCTTCTTCATCACCATCCTCATCTCCTTTTAGCGGTCCACTCTCTCGCACCCCTCTGTAATCACCTACTTGAACATGGTGCTTTATGTTACATATTATTATCCAATGATGTGTTGCCATCCTATGATGTTTTGAGTAGATTACTTTTGTCCTTTTGGTTGTTTGATGATCTAGATTGGTTTGAGTTGTATGTTTATTTTGGTGCTGCCCTATGGTGCCTTCCGTGCCGCACACACGTGAAGGATTCCCGCTATAGGGCGTTGCAATATGTTCATGATTCGCTTATAGTGGGTTGCTTGAGTGACAGAAGCATAAACCCGAGTAAGGGGGTTGTTGCGTATGGGATAAAGGGGACTTGATGCTTTAATGCTATGTTGGGTTTTACCTTATTGATCTTTAGTAGTTGAGGATGCTTCCTAGAGTTCCAATCATAAGTGCATATGATCCTAGTAGAGAAAGTATGTTAGCTTATGCCTCTCCCTCACATAAAATTGCAACGATGATTTCCGATCTTGTTAAAAATTGCCTAGGATAATTCTGCACACTGACCCATCATTATTCCACACTTGCTATTTGTAATATATTGTAATATTACGATAACAGCACCTATATTTATATTCTAGTTCTCTAATATCATGCAAAGCTATCCTCTTCATACCCACAACGTAGTTTTATTTCTCGTTTCTAGTTGGAAGGAAACGTTCGGTGTACGTAGAGTCGTATCGGTGGTAGATAGGACTTGAGAGAATATTGATATTACCTTTAGATCCTTGTGGGTTCAAACTCCATACTTATCACTTCCACCTTTGGCAATTTCTATGATGATTCCTTGCACTTGGGACTATCAAGCTCTTTTCTGGCGTCGTTGCCGGGGAGCAATAGCTTGGGGTTGATATTCTCGTGTGTGCTTGTTTGCTTTCTTCACTATATAGATTTTGTTTTATTTTTTCTTTCTTTCTTTAGTTGTGGGTGAAACAAACAAAAAAATGAAAAAAATGAGAAATACAAAAAGAGTTACTTGCCTCTTATGCCAAAAAGTTTTTCAAAAAGAGAAGTGATTGGAAGGTTGTGCATTGGAGAAGTGAGGGTCGACCTTGAACACTTGTATTCATGTTCATGGAATCAATGTAGAATTTTTCATGGAAGCTTCTGTAAAATAATTATCACCTTGTATAAATCCATTGTATTACAATAATAATGTGCCAAAATTTACTTTTAGGATGACTAGATTGCTTGCTTGGTGTGTGCAGTGCGAAAACAGAAACTTTGGCTATAGTGCGTGAATTTACATTTTTTACTGGAAAGTAAAAAGTTTCTGAGATTTTAACACAGTACTGCTACGTAATTATTTTGATTTTTCCTAAATATTCATAATTTTTTGAGTTACATAAGTATACAAAGTTCCCACATTACTACATACTGTCCTGTTTTCTATGCATTGTTCTCTTATTTTGATGAATCTATCGGTTGTATCGGGGGGTATGAACCATGGTGAAGTTGGACTACAGTAGATATAATGCTAATATGAATTTGGAATGAGTTCACAACAGTACTTAAAGTAGTATTTTTCTTTATTATACTAACAGATCTCACGAGGGTTTTGTTAAGTTTTGTGTGAATGAAGTGTTCGAAGATCGAGGAGGTGTCGATATAAGAAGAATACGGAGAGACAAGAGTTCAAGCTTGGGGATGCACAAGTCACCCCAAGTAAATATTTCTAGGAGACTCAAGCATCCAAGCTTGGGGATGCCCGAGAAGGCATCCCATATTTATTCTTCAACAATTATTGGTATACATCGGTTTTTGTTTTTTTCACATAATATGTATCTTTAGTGTTTGTCTTTTCCTTTATGCTCCCTTCTAGTATGAGTTACTCCTTCATTGATTTGTAGAAAGGTTCATGCACTTCACTTAAATCTTTTGAGTATGGCTTTATAGAATGGTCTTTGTGCTTCACTTCAATCTTTTGAGTATGACTTTGTAGAATGCTTCATGCGTTTCACTTAAATCTTTTGAGTATGGCTTTATAGAATGCTTCGTGTGCTTCACTTATATATTTTGATATTGGATATTGGTTGATATATATTAATTGTATAATTCTCTATGAACTTCACTTATATCTTTTAGAGGATGAGTAAAATGATCATCAGAATTTGGCTTGGAAGAGTATCATTGAAATATCATGGCTAGCTAAAAAGGCATTAAAGAAAAGCGCTTGTTGGGAGACAACCCAACACTTTCACTTTCTGTTTTTATGTTTTCACATGATTAAGCTAATGTAGTAATCATATTTTGTGCCTTTTATTCCAATAAAGTGCCAAGTAAAGCCCTTGGGATAGTGTGGATACTTGCTTGTTTGATTCTGTGCGAAAACAAGAAGTTTTGCATCCACTATTTGAATTATATGATTTTACTGGAGAGCCAAAAAATTCTGAAATTTCTATTAAACATTTCCATGCAAATTCTGCGATATATATTAAGTTTTCAAAAAATTTAGAGTCAGGTAAGTATGATGATCATTCAGATCTTTATAGATTGTTCTGTTACTGGCAGATTCTGTTTTGCATGCATAGTTTGCTTGTTTCCAGTGTCCCTATAGCTTATAATGAGTAATATAAATTGTGGGAATTATGTAATATAGCAGGTATCATGTGGTAATAATTATGAATCTTGTTTTGACACTACCTAAGTGAATGATCTATCTTTATTACACTAACCCTTCTCACAAAGTTCCTTTAAGTTTTGTGTGATTGAAGTTTTCATGTTTTGGGTGATATACCAATATGAGGGGAATAAGGAGTGACAAGAACCCAAGCTTGGGGATTCCCAATGCACCCCAAGGTAATATTAAAGTAACACTCAAGTGTCTAGGCTTGGGGATGCCCTGGAAGGCATCCCCTCTTTCGTCCTCAATATTATCGGTATATCTTACTTGGAGCTATATTTTTGTTCGTCACATAATATGAGTTTGGCTTGGATCGTCATTTTATTTTATTTTTCTATGTTAGGTGTTATTTATTATCTTGTTTTTCAATAAAAAGTTCCAAGAATTGCATTAGGATGCCTGCATTGCATGTTTTGATGTGTGCTGTATAAAAACAGAAGCTTTTGCTATAGTGTTTGAATGTTAATATTTAACTGGACGTGTATAGTTTCTGAAAATTTTACAGAGTGTTGTCATATAAATTCCTTAGCATGTCCTAAATTTGAATAATTTTTAGATTTCCAGACATAACTGGTTTAATAAATTACTACAGACTATTCTTGGACAAATTGCTATCATAGTTTTGTTATCTACTTATCCTATAGTTTTCATAGCCTATATTGGTAAATATAAATTGTGAAAATGATGTTATAAAGTATTTAATGTTAAAAAATTATTGTGCAACTTGTCTTGGCAGTACATGAAGTGTTTATTTGTTCTTAGGTGTACTAACTTATCTCACGAATTCTTTTTGAGTTTTGTGTGGATGAAGTTTTTCAGTATAGGTGAAACAGGGATATGAGAGGACTAAACAAGATACAAAAGCTGAATATTTATGATGCCCAAGGAAACCTAAGAAAATATTTCAAGAACTCTCAAGTATCTAAGCTTGGGGATGCTACGCATCCCACCTCTCTTCATCAACAATTATCGATTAGCCTATGTTGAGCCTAAATTTTTATTCGTTCACATGATGCATGCTATTCTTGGAGTGCAATTTTAATTTTGTTTGCTGTTTCAATAAAATCATTGGATCTGAAATTTTGAATAAGAGAGAGTCCTCACATGGCTATTTAACTAATTGACTACGCATTGATCTTCACTTCTATCTTGTTGGAGTAGTTTTTCATTCCCTCTTGTGCTTCACTTGTATCCTATGAGTATATGGTTGAATGAATTGAATATCATAAATCTGAAATTAAATATGCTTCATATACTTATCGCATGGGGAGTTATGACTTCACACATAATAAGTATAGGTGGTGAAATTTATTGAAAGTTAGCAAACACCGCATTGGTCACTTGAACAATTCATGATAGAATACTGAGTGAAGAAATATTTCACATATAAATATACTATCTTGAACATCTTCTATGATTGTGATCCCCATTAATTATTTTCAAACTTGAGCAAATTAGTTAAAGTTGGACAAGAAAGATAACGTAATGTGTTATGGTTGTGTATATTTGCATAGAAGTTATATTGTTATGGATCCTCCAACATGTGGTGCTTGTTTCCACCTCATACTAGCCAAAACTTCCGTACCAAGTAGAAATACTACTTGTGCATCTAAACACCCTTCAACCAGTTCTGCCATGAGAGTCCACTATACCTACCTATGGGTTGAGTAAGATCCTTCAAGTAAGTTGCCATCGGTGCAAAAAGCAATAAAAATTGCTCCTAAATATGTATGATCTTTTATTGTAAGAGAAAATAAGCGTTGTATGAATTTGTGATGGTAAAGAAATAAAAGTGACGGACTGCATAATAAAGGTTGCTATCACAAAGGGCGATACAACATGATGTTCCTTTGCATTAAGGGGTTAGCACATCCAAAAACAAAAAGCGCATGACAACCTCTGCTTCCCTCTATGAAGGGCCTATCTTTTACTTTCTAGTATTTACCTTTATGCAAGAGTTAGGGTGATCTTCACCACTTCCTATATTTCGCCTTTTTCTCACTACTAGGAGAAACCTCATAGGCAGGACACTATCAATAGCGTTGTAAAGTAACAGGCGCTGCTGGTAATTACTAGTAGCACTGGATTTCAGCAGCACTACCAGTAAAGACTTAGCAGTAGCACTAGAAACAAAAAGAGCGCTACTGCTAAGCGTGACCCAACGAGCCAACCAACATTGTTGGTAGTAACAGCGTTGTCGAGAATACAGTGCTACTACTAAAACTTTAGCAATAGCACTTTATTTGGTGGAACTGCTACTGATAATGGGCCCCACTTAATAGTAGTGTTCTTTCTGGAAAGCGCTACTACTAAGTATCATAGCAGTAGCGCTTTCTGAAAAACATCATTACTGCTATGCGTGCCTGCTGCCACCTTTTCACCCCCTCCCCCTCCCCCTCCCCCATTGCCCTCTCTCCCCCTCCTTTCCCCTCTCCCCTCACCATTGTTGCCCTTCTTCTCTCTTCCTCCTACCTCTTTTTTCTCCCCGTTAATGCCCCCTCCACCACAACTCTCCTCCATAAATGGCCTTCTCATCTCTAGTTAGCTCCATAAATATCCCCTACCTCATTTGTTAGGCTCTTCGTCCATTCCATTAGATATAGATCTAGCTAGCTCATCTCTCTCTCCATTAGTTACCTAGAGTCATCTCTCCTCCCCAACAACTTGATCTAGATACATGTCCCCAACAACTAGATCTAGCTAGATCTAGCTGAGTAAAAAGTTGTTCATTTCAATAATGGGAATATGTGTGTGAATGGGAATATGTGTGTTTGGGATATGGAGAGATTTGTGCGAGTGACATGCCCCCGAGTTTCTTATGTTTTGCCGAAATGCCGATTTATTTCCATTTCGGTGAATTTCGAGCAAACTTGATATGTTCTATTTTTAGGCAAGGTCATGCCAAATTTTTATATGACTTTGATGCATGCATGCATTTTGTTTATAACCCTTTTGCTTGTTATACTGTGCATGCAGTCGGTCATGAAGGTGAGTGAATGGAAGGTGGAGCGATACATGCAATCCACGGTGATGGACATGCATGCTAATAATCGGACTAGGATTAGATGTCCGTGTACAAGATGCAAAGAAGGAGTCCTTTTGGACCCTTTTGATCATGGCAGGTTGAAGGCGCACCTACTGATGAATGGTTTCATGGATGGCTATACTCAGTGGATAAGTGAAGATGATGATGATGAGGATGTCCACATGGCAGGGAATAACGACATGGGGCTAGACGAAGAAATGACCGATCGACACGAAGACGATGACGACGGACATGATGGCGGGGCAGAGTTAAATGATAGCAGCGGAGAAGATTCCGAACATGGCGGTGGAGAAGATTCTGGACACGGTGAAGAAGAGTCCGGACATGGCGGAGAAGCATAGGCGGCGGTCACACCATAGTCTTCAACGCTAATAAGTGCAGTCGTGCAGGACTCTCATGTTCGAGACCTCCTTCGCAAGAGTACGACTAGTGAGAGAGCTGCTTCTAGAGAGGAGGCCAAGCTGGCGCAACTTGAAGTAGTCTCGAAGACTCCATTGTATGATGGTTGCGATCCCGAGGTAACCCGCCTGAATTTCACGCTCAAACTTCTAAAGACGTAGGCCAAAAACAAATGGACAGACAAAAGCCTCGATGAGCATTTGATGTATCTACATAATAAAGTTCTTCCTGTGAGGAACCTGTGTCCTACTAGTGTCGATGGGGCCAAGAAAATCATTTGCCCTTTTGATTTGCCGCACATTAGGTACCACGCATGCATCAACGATTGCATCATTTATCGGGGGGAGCACGCAGGAAAAACTAGCTGTCTAGTGTGCAATGCTTCTCAATACATCCGTGACACGCTTACTGGTCTCTGCAACTTCTTCGATGTTATCTCTCGAAAGTCCATAAGTGTGAAGGAGCTCCGAAGGCTATAGGAAGAGATCGTTGTCATACTATGTGAGCTTGAGATGTACTTCCCGCCCGCGTTCTTTGATGTCATGGTGCATTTGCGTGTGCACATCATGGATGACATCATTGACCTCGGGCCGACATTCCTTCACAGCATGATGCCGTTCGAGAGGATGAATGGGGTCATCAAAGGATTCGTTCGTAACATGTCCCATCCCGATGGGAGCATCATCCAGGGGTATCTGATGCATGAGTGCATCTCCTTTTGCGAGAATTATATAGGCGTCGGAGACCCTGTTATTGGTTTGCCCATCAACAAGCACGATGGGAGGCTCGGAGGAGAAGGTCACAACAATGATCGGAGGGAATTGCACGTGGACTACTCGGATCGACGGAACGACTTTGACAGGGCTAACTTAGTAGTGCTACAATACCTAGATGTGGTATATGATTATGTGGCACGGCATAAAGAAACCATCACAAATAAGTACCGTGACAAGGGGATGCTCAAGATGGACGACGAAGTTACTGTAGAGCACAACGCCACTTTCTTGCGTTGGTTCAAAGAGCAAGTTCTTGAAAATCCCCTGGAAGAGGGCAGTTCAGACGGATTGCTCATACACGCCTTAGCACATGGTCCCGCGCCCAAAATCGCAACCTATCAGTCATATGATATCAATGGGTACGCATTCTACACGGAGGCCAAATACATGGACAGTGATTACCAGAACTCTGGGGTGACGATTGAATGCATGACCGATGCCAACGGCACAACTGAAAAATTCTACGCAAGGGTCGAAGAGATCTGGGAGCTTGACTATACTGGATTGCACGATGTGACGATGTTCCGTGTGAGATGGGCTAAGGACGTTGTAAGAGAAAACAAGTATTTCACTACCATGTCTATACCACCAGCTGGCGCGAAGACCACAACCGTGAACGTTAACATCATTGCAAAAACTAAGCCATGGGTACACACTAAGTACATGACACAATGCTTCTTCATAACCGACACGACCAATCCCATCCATGTTGTTGTGAGGAGAGGCAAAGGGAGCATCATTGGAATTGATGGAGTCGCCAGCAAGGAAGACTATGACCAATACAGAAACCCGATGAGGGAAGATGAAGATGACGATGAAGCATACGTGAAAAGAAGAATCAATACTACATTACATAAGAAATAACTTACTCCATGGTTACGGAAAAGTCACAAGGAGGGGCTCAATTATTCGGCAACGAACAAGAAAGGGAAGAAGCTCAATGTGAAATGTCGTCGACGCAGCTGAGAAACCATCATTTATATATATGTATCTATTTTGTGTACGCACTAAAGTAACCGTTATCGGTCAACTGATATATATGTTACCACCACATGCATGCATGGTTCCGGTGATATTCGCGAAGTGTGGGAGGGAGACGCCGTCGTAAACAGAAAGGAAGAAAGCAATACAAAAGCAATACAAAAGAAATACAAAAGGGAGAAAGCAATACAAAAAAAGAAGAACAAAAGGGAGAAGGTAATACAAAAGAAAAAGAAAAGTAAACAGAAAAGAAAAGGGAAATATTTAGTAGTAGCGCCGGATTATAAACCAGCGCTATAGCTAATTTACCTATAGTGCTGGTCCTAACCGAGCGCTACTACTATATTGAGTTAACCGCCATGCGAGCTCAAATTTTGCGCCCCCCCATCCCCCTGACCACTCCCCCTCCACTCTGTCGCGAGCCGTCTTCGCCCTCCTGCCCGCTGCCGTCACCCCTGCCCGCCGCTCCGAGCTCCTCCTCGTCCGCGCGGACGCCAGAGCCCTCCCATTGCCCCCCACTCACGCACCTCTCCCCCCTCTCTGTCACGCGCCACCATCGCTCCCACCTGCCGCCGTCGCCCCTGCCCGCTATCGTCATGCCTTCCCGCTCCGGCCTCCTCCTTCGTGCCGTTGCAGGTACCCCCCTCCCCCCTCCCCATCTCTCTAGTCAATTAGGAAAAAAAATCTAGGGTTCATATCTAGGGTTAAAAACAGGATTGTAGGTATAAATAAAAAACTTGAAATAGAAAACAGTAGCAAATTTTGTTGCTTTAAATTAAATACTAGCTAGGCTTTGTAGGTATAAATAACAGTTGATTGTCGAAGAATATCCGAGTGGTTGAATGTTGGTTGAAAATTTTGTTGCAAATTGACGTTGGTTGCAAAATGTTTGCAATGTTGGTTGATTGTCGAAGATATTAGAGTGGCCTATGTTTTGCCAGAATGTTGACTCATTTCCGTTCTGGCAAATTTCAGACACTCGATAGGTCCACTTTTTAGCAAAGATCATGCCGAAAGTTTCCGTTCCTGCAAAGGAGTGCCCGGGATATGCTGGAAGGGGAATGAATCAACATTCTAGCCAAATATAGGCCCCTTTTTTATATTCATTATATCTATTATTTACAATTGTTGAATAGGAAACATGTCTAGCCACGCCTCAGCCGGGGGCTCTACTCGCCTCGAAGAAGACCCCTACGAGGCAACAAATCACTATTTTGATTACCTAGACGAACACCAGATGGCGTGCATGGTGGCGGCAGTGGCACCAACCCCGATGCTGACACCGACACCGGCACTAGCACTGGCACCGGCACCAAAACCAACCCCGAGACCGGCAACGATGCTACCGTAGCCGGTAACACACCGAAGCAAAAGAGGAAACAAAGACCAAATGAGCTCGACATCAGACAAATTGTGGTCACGGAGATGCACCCCAAGAAATTAGAGCCAATGGCGCCAGATGAAGCACGCTCGTGCTGGGGCAATCAACTAGGATGCATCCTCAGGGAAACCACCAACATCAACGACAAAAAGTTGAAGAAGATGCCACATATGGAGCACATGCTCCTAAAGAACTTGCGCAATAGGTTCTTGATCCCCGGCCGCACAAAAAGCAAAGATCCGTGGGACGATGCCGCCATGACAAAGATAAATAGCAAGGCGATGGTGACGTTCACCAACGACTTGTCCGCCTGGAAAGTTCGGGTGAAAAAGCGATTGATAAGAATGAACCGTGGTCCAAGATTCATGTTGATAATCCGTCAATTACGGAAGAGGACTTTGAAAAATTTAAGGAGACTTGCACTACAGATGAAACCAAGAAAAATTCAGAGAAAATGAAGGTGCTCCCGGCCAAGAACACGCCTCCCCACCGCCTCGAAAGCCTTGGTTACGAGGGGAAGAGGCACGTATGGGCCAAGGAGGACGCCGAACATGAAAGTCATGGAATCCCAGACCCCTTGGCGGAATTTACCGACCCTCTGGAGCATGACTGGATCAGGGCCCGGTACAAGTGGGTCCGCGTCAAGAAGACCTTTTACACGGACCCGAACACGAGGGAGTTCATGAGACTTCTGGTAATTGTTACATTACCACATTATCATATTAGCTTCCAATCAATTCGACTTCAAGTTTTGTCACATTATTAGTAAACCATGCACGTTGCTTTTGTAGAAAGAGCAGCACCAAAAGGCAGCCGAAAGCAACGAGTCATCACAGTCGTCAGCAAGGCCCAAGTGGGACACCCATTTCAACCAGGCCCTGAACATACTGCAAAAGGTCCCGGAGGACACACCGCCGTCCTATGGACGTGTGCACATCATCGAAGATGGCGCCTCGTGGGAGACGTGCTACCACGAGGAGCTAGAGGAAAGAAGGAAGAGAAAGTTGCTTACTCAACAGAGCATCGACCAGAAGGTCGCGCTTGCGATCAATAAGTCCAAAGCTAAGACCAAAGCAGAGTTGGAAGAGATAGTCGATGCAAGGGTCAGTGCAGCGGTAGCTGGCGTCATGGCTGACTTCACATCTTCCATTTCCAGCTTGCTTCCAGCATTTTTTGAATGGACAAAGAAAAATCCAAATAAAGGGCCAGCAGACTTTCCGCTTCCTAGCTACGTCGGGAACAATTCGGTGAACATCGCACCACCAGCACCTGCTCATGCCACCGCACATGCTCCCACTCCTGTTCATAGCAGCCCGTCCTCCGTCTCTGGCCAACTCGGCGGGCCTTCATCTATGGCTGAGCTCGACGCCCTCACGGTAATTACGCTTCATACCCTTTTCACTAGCATGTCTATATAGTCTTCCATTTCAATTGCCTTTCGGATGTTTGATGTTGCAGACATGTCTTCGTAGGCTAACGATACCCCGTGCGCCCTACTATACGACACCAAGGGCCAGAAGGTAGCTGTGGGAAAGGCAATGATCGTGAAGCCGAAGGACCGCATGTTCCACAACCGAGAGATGCCCAATGGCATCTTCAAGGTTAACGTGGCCAGTGTCTTAGCGGGCTTCGAGGATTTTCCTCCTCTGGTACCATTCGATGATGAGGAGACCCCTCAATAGATTGGCGCGTGCAAGAGCTGGTTCTTGGCTTGTCAGAAGACTCTTCTTTGTGTCAAGGCGCCCAGTATCATACCAACGACCGCTTCTCAAGAAGATATGAACACCACCCCACCTACCAAATTACCTGCACCTATCATGGTGGGTGATAGCGAACGACGCGAGGGAGTGCCTCCATTAGTGCTGAATGACATCGCCCCCATTGTCGAAGAAGCAAATGCTGATGATGACATGGAGGAGGAGGATGAACTAGACAAGTATTTCAATAATGCCTATGATGACGGAGGATTGATGGCTCAGGATGACGAAGACTCAAGCTATGAGCATGGAGATAATGACTTGATGCTACCTGATTTGTCGGAGCCAGGACGTCCTAAGGCGTAATGCAAAAAAGTCTATCTTCAAGCAATCCTCGCAGGAGACGCCTCCAGATGCCGCCTCTACCCAGCAACAACCTGGGAGGCATCCACTGATTAGCCCGACGACACTCGGGTGACAGTTAGGGAAGGTATGATGGGCTCACGACCGCCACCCCCCAAGAGGCAAACAAGGAGATCGGACAGGAGAGGCCCTAAAGGCGCGAGAGCTACTTCAAGTAGCCAGCTGCCTCTGAAGCCCCGAGAGGTAAACAGAATACCTATTGTAGGTTTGGAGCGTTTCCATGTCGCCAGCCACCCGATCCAACCTCAGAAAGCGCTAGAGGACATACTGAACAATGATCTAAGGAGACTTCATGATAATGTGCTGGCCAGAGAGAATAGCCTTCTCATCTCGGAAAAACCAGGATACCAGCTATACGCGGCTCAGGTGCCTGGTGGGAAGTTGTATATCGAGGATGGCCCACGGATAAGTTCATCCTGCGATTTGAGTACATCTATGACATGTTCCACATGACCAAGCTAGATTTCCAGTTCATCCGCATGTATGCGCTGTATCTCAACTAAATCATCAGGATCGAGAACATAAAATATATCTGCATCGCGGACCCGTACCATATACACGAGAGCTTCTTAGATGTATGCAAAGAGCATCATGACTATGCAAGCAAGTACATTGGCGTCTTCATGATCGCTAATAAGGACAAGGAAGCTATTCTCTTGCCTTATCATCCCACGTAAGTCATCCCCGCGTATTCTTTCTTAAGTGTTAATCATTCCTTTGCAAGCATGGAGGCTAATTTGAGGTGTACTTAATTTGCATAGGGGGAGCGCCATCCTCATCGTTCTGTACCCAGAATACTCCCATGCTATATACTTGGACTCATCGAAGAACATCAAGAATAATGATTACAAGCACATAAAGAGTGTTCTCGATAGTGCCCTGTTAACCTTTAGCCTATCTGGTGGATATATCAAGGTGAAAAAGTACAATAGGAATTGGCTGGTTTTCAGCCATAAGACTGACTTTTGCTGCATCTAGCAACCGCACATCAATAAGGTGATGGATTCTACCTCATGCATCACCTGCTGGAGTTCAGAAGGGATAATCAATGCCTTCGCATGTCATCTACTACCAACGATGTCGAGATTGTCAACTGGGCCACAAGCATAGGAAAGACACCGGATCATCGAATCCGTGCTGAGTTTTATCATGTGAAGTGTGAACTTGCCCAAGTGATCATGAAGCAGGTCCTCGAACCAACATGGATGTTCTACCATGGGCCAATCACGTGGGATGATGCCCGAGCACTGCTAATCGCTTAGCGTCTGGACGTGAATCCTTTCAAGAAGCTCGGGTGCTTCCTCCCTGACTATGAACATTGGACCGAGGACTGATTATCGTTGACAATATATGTGTCACTAGCGTCCAGACGAAACTATGTGATGTAATTAAATCATGGTCCTGAACTAGCGTAAATCGCTCTAGTTAATTAGTTTGGGTATGAGAAATTTCATCATTAATGTTTACTATAGGTTGCTTGTATTTTGCTAATTATGCTTCTTTGTGTTCTTAAGTACATTATGTTGCATATTATCGTTCACGATGCAGGTACATAGATCAGAGATGGCGAAGGGCTGCTACGCCGTGTTCGTTGGGAAGGTTCCAGGAGTCTACGACCACTGGCCAGACGCTCAGGCCCAGGTGGACAAGTACCCGGGTGATAGCCACGGAGGGTTCGATAGTAGAGCCGAAGCGGAAATGAGTTACTTGAGGTGGACGCTCCGGCAAGAGCAGGTGCGGAACCACCGGTGCCTCAAGTACTACATAGTCGTGGTCTTGCTCATGCTGAACGCTCTTCTCTTCTACATCATGGTTTAGATAGAGATGATGAAACTTGTGTGTGTGCCATGACCATGCAGTTGCACTTATTCGAGAAATGACGTGACTTGTGTATCGCTATTTTCGAGATGTGATGATATTTGTGTTGAATGATGATGATGATGGTATGACGAGACTACTGTATGTGTATGATATGATGATAATAGTGGATGTTTATTGTGATCTGATGAAAATACTATATAGAGACTGTATAAATACATCACGAATACATAGAGGGGGTATGAATCCGTGAAAGTTGGAATACTAGCAGCAGCGCTGGAAGGTATCTAGCAGTAGCGCGTGCCTTTATGTAGTGCTACAGATAGTTAGCAGTAGCGCTGGCCAGTGCAGCGCTACTGCTAACCAGACTTAGCAGTAGCGCTGCACCAACCAGTGCTACTGCTACAACTTAGCTATTGCGCGCTAGCAACAACACTAGACCCAACGCTACTAGTAAGGGTATTTCCAGCGCTACTACCAGGCTTTTTCCTAGTAGTGTCTCTTGGCAAGCATCATGTGTTGGGGAATGATCTAGACATATATATATCCACACAAATATATTTGATCATGAATTATTATTGTTGACAATTATCTATATGATAAATAAGTTGAGAGGTGAAACATTAAGCCCCTATCTTTCTTTGCGTTCAATGGACGCTACTTGTTCTAAAAAATATGCTTTGAGTGCCAATAATCATGGAAGACTATATGATAGTTGAGTATGTGGAATTTTCTAAATCAAAGCTCTTACATAGACCCTTCCTGAGAAGAAGATGAATTGCAATTGTTCGATGACTAGGAATATGGTTTGTTGGTTTTCAAGAAACTTTCTGGTCTATACTTTAAACATTTGAATAGCTTGTTACTTGATCATGGGATGTTTTATGAGATGAGTTACTGTTTATGGTTTATATTGATGCTAGAAAAAGTGATTGGAATTATCATTGATCAAACTTGTGCACTTGCTAGCATTCACACTTCATAAATTATTTCTTTTATCATTTACCTACTCGAGGACGAGCAGGAATTAAGCTTGGGGATGCTGATAGGTCTCCAATGTATCCATAATTTATGAAGTATTCATGCCATGTTTACAATAATTCTATATGATTTTGGTATGATTTTATTAGAACTAACCCGAACTGACGTTGTTTTCAGCAGAACTACCGTGGTGTTGTTTTTGTGTAGAAATAGAAGTTCTCGAAATGAGCTGAAAATTTATGCAGAATATTTTTGGAAAATATAAAAAAGACTGGAGCGATGAGTCACCAGAGAGGAAGGCCGAGGAAGCCACAAGCTGTTGGAAATATGCCATAGAGGCAATAAATAAAGTGTTTATTATTATATTTCCTTGTTCATGATAATTGTTTATTATCCATGCTAGAATTGTATTAATTGGAAACATGGATACATGTGTGGATACATAGACAAACACAATGTCCCTAGTATGCCTCTAGTGAACTAGCTCGTTGATCGAAACGTAGCTTATGATTGTGTCAGGTTATTGCTACTGTTTTCTGCATGTCAAGTATATGTTCCTATGACCATGAGATCATGCAACTCACGAACATCGTAGGAGTGCCTTGTGTGTATCAAACGTCGCAACGTAACTGGGTGACTATAAAGGTGCTCTACAGGTGTCTCCGAGGGTGTTGGTTGAGTTGGCATGGATCAATACTGGGATTTGTTACTCCGTGTGATGGAGAGGTATCTTAGGGCCCACTCGGTAATACAACATCACAATAAGCCTTGCATGCAATGTGACTAAGTGTTAGTTACGGGATCTTGTATTATGGAACGAGTAAAGAGACTTGCCAGTAAGGAGGTTGAACTAGGTATGGAGATACCGACGATCGAATCTCACGTAAGTAAGATACCAAAGAACAAAGGGAACATTATACTGGATTAACTGAATCCTTGACACAGAGGTTCGACTGATAAAGATCTTCGTAGAATATGTAGGAACCAATGTGGACATCCATGTCCCGCCATTGGTTCTTGACCATAGAGGTGTCTCGGTCATGTCGACATAGTTCTCGAATCCGCAGGGTCTGCACACTTAAGGTTTGGTGACGTTTCAGTAGTATAGAGTTATGTATGGTGGTGACCGAAGTTTTTTCGGAGTCCCGGATGAGATCCCGGACGTCACGAGGAGCTCCGTAATGGTCCGGAGGTAAAGATTCATATATAGGAAGTCCTGTTTTGGTCGCCGGAAAGGTTTCGGACTCATCGGTAGTGTACCGGGAGTGCCGGTAGTGTACCGGGAGGCCACCGGGAGGGGTATTTCGACCCAAGAGGCTACATGAGCTGTAGTGTAACATCCCAAAATTCTAAATTTTGGAATGTTATATTAAATAAATAAGTAGGATTGTTTGCTTGAATGTTGTGTGATTGATTGTGTGAAATTGAGTGGAATTTTGAAACTTTTGAAATTTTAATGAGAGGGAATAAAATGACTTTCCCAAAATTTTCTATTTTGAATCCCTATTCAATTTTGAGTTCAAATATTTTCAAAACCCTCTTATAAAATCAAATGAGAGGAGGTAAATGACACTCAAAAATCAGATACAATGTTTTGACTCAAATTTTAAAATAAAAACTATTTGCCATTTATTTGAAATTCTAGTTTCTTTTCATTTTGGAGTTATTGCAAAAAAATACTATTTTTTTAAAGTGTTTTATTCGGCCTTAAAAAATGTTCATGTTTTAGGAAATATATTTCTGAAAATTTTGACATATAATATGCCTATATAAAATGTTTTTCTATTTTTGTTTAATTTCTTTTTCTGGTTTTTTTTTTAAAAAACTGGAAACACTGTTCATCCGAGAATAAAAAAAAACTGGGCTGCGCCCATGTGCACAGCCGGTCAGCCCATGTGGTCCTCTTCTCCTCTCTTTCCCCACCTCACTTAGCTTTGGACGTTTGCACCTTCCTTCCACCTATAAATATAGCCCCATAGGTGAACCCAAAAGTCATCCACTTCGGGTTGAATCGAATCGTTTCGGTTTGACTAGCTTTATAAAAAAATATATTTTCTTCTCTCCGGCGGGATTTCTGGAATTCGTCTCCTCTTTGGATTTATATCTTCTCTGCATATAAAGGTATTCTCTTCGTATTTTCTTTTATACTCCTGTAGTTTAATATCCCTAGACCAGTATTTCTATAGTAGTATATGGTAGAGTAATTAGATTATTAATTAGTCTCCGTATTTACTCATTAGTCCTAGAATTATTTTAGACATAGCATTTTTCCTCCGTAAAACAGCTTGGCCCAGATTTTTCAAATAGCCATAACTTTTTAATCGTTTATCAGAATTAGATGAAACCAACGTCTAGATTTTCGTCTTGACCTCACCTATCCAATCAACCTATCACGTCAACTTTTTCGAATTTCAAATTTCGAAATTTATTTAGATTTATATTCAAACTTCTTTTGATCATATCTTTTTATCCGTAGCTCCGTTTCCGATGAATCCAATTGCGTCGGATCCGTATCAAAGTAATCTCTCCGTTCACATCATTAGTGTTATCGTTTCAACATATAATTCTGATCTTGCTCATACTTCTCTATTAGTCCCCAAAATGTGTTTACACACTGTACTAAGCTAACTCAATGCCATATTGAATTGCTTATAACTTTTGATCCGTCATTTTGAACCTAGTAATTCTTTTTTTTACACGTTCATATTGACTTCCCATATATAGTAACATCATTAGTTTCAATCTTTCAACCTTTCAAATTGGACCGATTCAATTTGAATCCGAACCTTCATTTGATCATATCTTGCAAACTGTAACACCTTTTCAATTGATTCTTTTTGCCCCTAAATACTCGTGTCATGTATTTCTATTCATAACCATCGTATTTCGGTTCAACTTCTTTTGACCTTTGTGAATTCAGATTCAATTCATACTTGAATTTACAATTTATTTCATACTTCAATTTGCTATAGCTTGTGTTGTAGTGCTCCATTTCAATTAAACTCTTTCTACAAATAAATTCTTATGTCTTATGCTATTTGTCAAACAACATTCATGTTGTTCTCTCATACCTTGGATCGTATTCCGTAGTCTCTCCAACCTAAGCTTATATAGCAATTGTTCATCATCCATTAACTCTTTTGAGTTGATTCCTCCACTTTCACTTTACAACACAACTAGAACCTATATTTTCTTATTTAACCTTAGTATGTTGTTATTTTCGCACCAAGACATGTTTTGTTCTTGCGTTTTTCAGTTCTTTGTTTTGGCATGAATGTTTATTGAATGTTATTTGCTTACGATAGATTTTCATCGGAGAGTGACGAATAGTTCTATCAAGTTATTTCTGAGAGCGATATCTTATCTTCATCAACAGTACAGGCAAGTTCACCTTGACCATCTATTTCATACCTATGTTTGTATTGCATGTAGTGACATCATTCAGCACATCCCTCCCGTAGTGTTATTGAAATTCTTGTAGTTGAGTAGAATGCATGAGGTAGGAACCCACCACTGGTTACTAAAGCCCCGGGAACGTTAGTTACTTTTATGCTATGCTAAAGTAGACGGGGTTTGGTATGAGCGTTCGTGAGTGGTGTGAAGAAGGACTCTACGTCAAGACGACAACTTCATGAAGACATTTTCAAGTCCTGCATCTTCAAGTCCTCAAGACTTCAAGACTCGAGAAGACAAGTTTTCAATACACACTACTGGGTGAAGGATGGTTGATTGGGCATCCCTGGAGAAACCAGTGGATGGCCGGGATGCATGGAGAAGCGCCATGACATCTTGCGGAAAGCTTCACCCAGACTCAAAGAGAAGGATGATACTTCATGGCCGGAAGCTTACCTGTGTAGCCACAAGTCATTATGGGCTCTGGCTTGGTTGATCTTTGTTGTGACTCTGCTGGGCAGTGCTACGAGATGTAGTCGACGTTAGGATGGGATGGGCATTGTCGGACAGTCAGGGAAACACTCTGAAAGACCATGTTTCTTTCATCCTGTTCTCAAACACCAGGTAGTGCGAGGACTTACCAGGAGGGAAAGAATCTTGTGGGTAAAGTACACAACACTCTGCAGAGTTAAACCTAATCGATTAGCCGTGTCCCCGGTTACGGACAATTTGAGCTTCTAGACTTGGATCTATCTCTGAACTCTCAACACTGAACTAATAACTAATTGTGGGCAACTTATGGTACTTATGGGCATTGAGACATTGGTTGGCGGAACCATGTCATGATAGGTAACTCCATAGTGAAATTCCTGATATTCCTTTGTTGTAGGAAAATAAAATCAGCTTTTACGCAAAAACTCAGACACAGAGCCACAAAGCCTTTGCATATAGAATAGTCTTTATTTTTCTGTCCTACTATGGTGATCTTGCCAGTACATTCAATGTACTGACCTACACGGCTGCAACGTCTTATGTTGCAGATACTCTTCTACGACGGGTAAGAGTACGATTCAGAGTTACGGTCCGCACTCAACTTGCCGTTGGTGTTATTGGGTCTCCACTCCCGTTGACTGTATTCCGCTGCTATTGTAAGGTATATATTAGTTTTACGCTAATTACATGTGATTGCACTTTGATATATACATTGATGTACTGTGTGTGCCAGCATACTGATCCAGGGATGGCACAGAAAACACAGAGGCTTGACTCGTTTTGAGTCGGGTCGCTACAGAAATGGTATCAGAGCACATGTTGACTGTAGGACGTGACCCTAGAAACTGGAAAGCCCTTAGGAAATGATTTCTCGAAAACTTTGTTTTCAAAAGAACCTTTACTTCTCATCCTTTCTGAGTTTTATCAAATAGTTAGACAATACCCCTTCCCTTTTTACCACATGAAGGATCAACTAAAGCCCTCCAAGAAGGACAAGATATCGAAACAACTGATGGTCCTTTCCAAGTATAGAAGATTTCACCATGCATTAGAAGAATTGAAGCTATACAAGTTGAAGACTATACAGATCTGAAGAAATTGAAGACCATGAAGAATTTCCAAGATATTATGCCCTAGAAGACCAAACCCCTATTGTATACTTACGTTAGATACAATGATTTGTGAGCTGTCATTTGTGTGTAATTTTCGACGGCCACAACTAAAATCTATTTTCAAAACCATTGTTTGTATTGTGTGTATCCCCTTCTTTCTCTCTCTTGCTTCTCATCCCAAAACCTTGAACCCAATAGATGACGAATGAAGCTGGACTTGTGTATTCTGGATCGATGACTTGGTTAGAGACACAAGAATGGATTCAGAACATGGAGGATCATCTAAGGAGTAACCTTGTTGCAAGGAACGAGATGGTCCAGTATGCTCTTCGATACTTTGCAGAAGGTGCTACACACTGGTGGAAGATGCATGAAGATATCTATGATAGACAGGAATCAATCACTTGGGAAGAATTCAAGATGACTTTGCAAGGATCCCATGTTGTTACCAACACCCAGAAGCCCATCGCAAAGTTGTGAAGAAGATTTGTGCATGCAAGATATGTGGAGAGATAGGACACACCCAGGCAGAACACAAGGATGGATGCCATTACTATGAAGAGAATCACCCTGCTGAGGACTGCCCAACTGGGAAAGTGACATGTTTCTTGTGTGAAGGAACTACACATTACCCTGCTCAATGCCAGGTGTACCCCAAGGTACAAGAAGTCATCAAACAGCAGAAGAAAGACATGAAGAAAGCCTTCAGAGAAAAATTTGGAGAACTTGTGAAGAAGGAAGATGTTGAAGACCCTAAAGGAGAAGGCCTAACCATATTTTACTCCAATGTCTGCTATTCATGTGGGGAAGAAGGACATTTCTCACAGGACTGTACGAAGGAAAGAAAAGAGTATCTGGGAAACTTCTCGACAGAAGAAGTGGAGTTTGATCCACAGGAAATTAAAGTTTTGATCGGAACAAAGCACCTCAGGAAGGGACTAGCCCCTGAACAAAAGGACCTGGGTCATATCAGATGTTTCAAGTGTAAGGATATGCGCCACTATGCCAATAAGTGCCCAAGAAAGGAACCAGAACTCCAAGGAGAAAACACCAACACCAAGAAGCCCCGGGACTTGTCAGAAATCATCTGTTTTCGTAGCAAGGAAGCAGGACATTACGCTAGTAAATGTCCAAAGGAGAAGAAAGCTAGAATGAGTTAGTAAATTTTTGAAGATGGAAATAAGTGTATCATGAAGCACTCTTGGTTTCATGACATTATTTTGTAACGGAAGTCTCTGAGATTGTAACAACTTCGTAAATCAATGAAATTTGTTGTGTCATGATTTTTCTATGAGTTGTTACCCCATGAACAAAGATCTCCGACTATTTTTGAGGGTATCAGTACTCTGCAACATGTTCGGAAGTATAAGTTTGGTTTGGATGATAAGGATGCTTACCCAAGAAGAAATACATGTTAATTTTTGAGTACTTTTTCTGATACCTACAGATGACTACCCTCAATGAGTCTTTTCTCAAGGGCCGGAGACGATCATGACCCTGACTAGTGACCATGATTACCCAAAGATCCTGAAGGATATGATGAATTACATCAATCTGGAAGGAGATGCAGTCTATAAAGACTACCCATTCATGGAAACTGGAGTGGAACTCTGGTATGTGGAGGTACACCTCCACTGGGATAAAGGAGTATGCCCAAAGACTATGGGACAATACTTTTTCATATCTCGTGTACCATGAGCAACGTTCTTTGACGCTGCTCGTGAAGCTGCCATGGAAGCCATACGGCAGATTGGAGAAATACTTGAAGCAAGACTCCGTCATACTCAGGAATACCTGCATGAGGTGCACACGGAGATGATGGAGATGAAGCCCAAGTCCACCCTGATCAAGGAGAAGATGGGTGATTTCAAGGAGCACATCGCAAAGTTCCAGTGGTACTAAAATATCTCCAAGAGGGGATAAAGGAATAAAGTTGGGAGTGAAACTGACCCATACCAAAGTATGTGGATGGCAACACTTGTAATAAAGTATTTTGGAATTTTAAGAAGAGATTGAAGTTATGTAACGGAAGTCCTAGTGTTTGTAATAAAAGTCATGAGATCAATGGAATTTATGATGTCATGACTCTACTGTGTTAAATTATATGAGTTGCCATTCTAAGAGCAATAGTCCATCCGATATTACATCGAGGAGAAGGACATAAATATTTGCAAAGTGCACACGGATCTGAATGTTGCAGACCCGTTGACTAAACCTCTTCCAAGAGCTAAACATGATCAACACCAGAACTTCATGGGTGTTCGATTCATTACAATGTAAATCACATAGTGATGTGAACTAGATTATTGACTCTAGTGCAAGTGGGAGACTGTTGGAAATATGCCCTAGAGGCAATAAATAAAGTGTTTATTATTATATTTCCTTGTTCATGATAATTGTTTATTATCCATGCTAGAATTGTATTAATTGGAAACATGGATACATGTGTGGATACATAGACAAACAGAATGTCCCTAGTATGCCTCTAGTGAACTAGCTCGTTGATCGAAAGATGGTTAAGGTTTCCTAGCCATGGACATGAGATGTCAATGGGATCACATCATTAGGAGAATGATGTGATGGACAAGACCCAAACTACAAATGTAGCTTATGATCGTGTCAGTTTATTGCTACTGTTTCTGCATGTCAAGTATATGTTCCTATGACCATGAGATCATGCAACTCACGGACATCGTAGGAGTGCCTTGTGTGTATCAAACGTCGCAACATAACTGGGTGACTATAAAGGTGCTCTAGAGGTGTCTCCGAGGGTGTCTGTTGAGTTGGCATGGACCAATACTGGGATTTGTTACTCCGTGTGACGGAGAGGTATCTCAGGGCCCAGTCGGTAATACAACATCACAATAAGCCTTGCAAGCAATGTGACTAAGTGTTAGTTACGGTATCTTGTATTACGGAACGAGTAAAGAGACTTGCCAGTAACAAGGTTCAACTAGGTATGGAGATACCCACGATCGAATCTCGGGCAAGTAACATACCGAAGAACAAAGGGAACATCATACGGGATTAACTGAATCCTTGACATAGAGGTTCGACTGATAAAGATCTTCGTAGAATATGTAGGAACCAATGTGGACATCCAGGTCCCGCCATTGGCTATTGACCATAGAGGTATCTCGGTCATGTCTACATAGTTGTCGAACCCGCAGGGTCTGCACACTTAAGGTTTGGTGACGTTTCGGTAGTATAGAGTTATGTATGGTGGTGACCAAAGTTTGTTCGGAGTCCCGGATGAGATCCCGAACGTCACGAGGAGCTCCGGAATGGTCCGGAGGTAAAGATTTATATATAGGAAGTCCTGTTTTGGTCGCCGGAAAAGTTTCGGGATGATTGGTAGTGTACCGGGAGTGCCGGTAGTGTACCGGGAGGTCACCGGGAGGGGTATTTTGACCCAAGAGGTTACATGGGCTGTAGGAGGGTGTAAACCTTCCCTTAGTGGGCTGGTGGAACATCCACAGAGGCAAATGCAGCTGGAGGAAAAAGGCCTAAGAGAAAAAGTGAAAAAAGGCAAAATAGGGTGAATCCTAGTCCTACTAGGATTGGAGGTGGACTCCACCTCTCCCTCTCTCCTTCGGCCGAAGCAAGGAAGCCTTGGCCCTTGTGCCAAGGCCTCTCCTCCTCTCCTCTTATATATACTGGAGTTTTTAGGGTTTTTGCACTAGTTTTTCAGCCACATGCTACCCGTTCCTCCAGTGCATAGTTTCTCCTCTAGATCGGATTTCTGTAGTGCTTAGGTGAAGCCCTACCGGAATTGCTCCACCACCATCGCCGGAGCGCCGTCACGCTGCCGGAGGACTCTTCTTCCTCTCCACTCCTTCTTGCTGGATTGATATGGTGGAGATCGTCATCAAGCTGTACGTGTGCTGAACGGGGAGGTGCCTTCCGTTCGGCGCTAGATCGGAAGGATCGTGATCAAGTTCGTGGGAGGGATCGTGATCAAGTTCGTGGGACGGATCGTGATTCGATCGCGGGATGCACGGCGATTTGGATCGTGAAAATGTTCAACTACGCCAACCGCGTTTCTTAACGCTTCCCGCTTAGCGATCTACAAGGATATGTAGATCCACTCTCCCTCTTGTAGATGCTCATCGCCATGGATAGATCTGCGTGTGCGTAGGATTTTTTTCCCCATGCAACGTTCCCCATCACAAGCCATAGGGGCGTGCCCCCTGGCTTGTGGCTCCCACGGGAGTCCACCGACCTCCCTCTCAGCTCTATAAATCCTCAAGTATTCCAAAAAACCCAGGGCATAACCTAGATCGGGAGTTCCGCCGCCGCACACCTCCAGAGCCACGAAAAACCAATCTTGGTCCTCTCCGGCACCCTATCGGAGAGGGTCACCATCACCGAAGGCCATCTTCATGTCCTAGAGGGGCCATCAACACCATGGAGGCCCAGGACCAGAGGGAGAAGCTCTCCCCATCGAGGGGGGAGGCCATGGAGTAGGAATCACAAGGGGGAGAACCTCTCCCCCTCTGTCCCAGTGGTGTCGGAGTGCCATCGGGGGAACCATCGCCGTGGTGATCGTCTTCATCAACATCAGCTTCTTCATCACCATCCTCATCTCCTTTTAGCGGTCCACACTCCCGCACCCCGCTGTAATCACCTACTTGAACATGGTGCTTTATGCTACATTTTATGATCCAACGATGTGTTGCCATCCTATGATGTTTTGAGTAGATTACTTTTGTCCTTTTGGTTGATTGATGATCTAGATTGGTTTGAGTTGTATGTTTATTTTGGTGCTGCCCTATGGTTCCTTCCATGCGTCCCACACATGAAGGATTCCCACTGTAGGGAGTTGCAATACGTTCATGATTCGTTTATAGTGTGTTGCTTGAGTGAGAGAAGCATAAACCCGAGTAAGGGGGTTGTTGCGTATGTGATAAATGGGACTTGATGATTTAATGCTATGGTTGTGTTTTACCTTAATGATCTTTAGTAGTTGTGGATGCTTGCTAGAGTTCCAATCATAAGTGCATATGATCCAAGTAGAGAAAGTATGTTAGCTTATGCCTCTCCCTCATATAAAATTGCAATGATAATTTCCGATCTTGTTAACAATTGCCTAGGATAATTCCGCACACTGACCCATCATTAGACCACACTCACTATTTGTAATATATTGTAGTATTATGATAGCAGCACCTATATTTATATTTTACTTCTCCGATATCATGCAAAGCTATCCTCTTCATACCCACAACGTAGTTTTATTTCTCGTTTCTAGTTGGAAGCAAACGTTCGGTGTACGTAGAGTCATATCGGTGGCAGATAGGACTGGAGAGAATATTGATCTTACATTTAGCTCCTTGTGGGTTTGACACTCCATACTTATCACTTCCACCTTTTTGAAATTTCTACGATGATTCCTTGCACTTGGGGACTATCAAGCACCATCAAGATTGCTTACAACCCAGTTCAGCATTCCAAGACCAAGCACATCCAGATTCATCGTCATTTTCTTCGAGATCATGTACTCAATGGCGACATCTCCATCGACCACATTCCCACTGAAGAACAACTGGCCGATATCTTCACAAAGCCCTTGGATGAAAAGAGATTTTTCAAGTTGCGGTGTGAGCTAAATATCTTATAATCTTCGAATTTTATTTGAAAAAGATAGACATCCTAACATTTATGCAAAATTGATGACTTAGATGTGCAACACATGAAGTAACATTTTTCTTCAATCAATGAAGAATAACCCTCTAAGTGCGAAGAAATTAATGAAGAATCTGATTCTCGGAACCCTACGACAATTGTACGCGGTGTCTGAAATCATCACTATTATACGATGGGTCATGCCAACAACCATAGTTGAAATTCTTCAAAGTTGAGTTTTTCGTCATTTTGCAAATTCTTCAAATTTTCAAATTCCTCAAGTTTGCAAATTCCTCAACTTTTTAAATTCCTTTACTTTTCAAATTCCTCAAACTACTAAACTCATGTTCTTCATATATATATATATATATATATATATATATAGAGAGAGAGAGAGAGAGTTTTCAAAGTCCTCAACAACATTCACTTATTGCTTATTCTTCAAGTTGATTTTCATCTAAGTGAATGTGATCGGACCCATTCCCCCTCTATGCTAAACTCAACCTCGTGTGTTCACAAATTCTTCATATGGGTTCTACTTTCAAACTCGTTCAAAGTCTTCACTGTGTCCTTGAAAGCTGAAGAATTTGCGAATGGAAACTCGTTCAAAGTCTTCACTATCGCCACTACTCAGAATGTGGGTGACACATGTCGCATGGAGAGCAAGGGTCAGGGGCAATCTGGTCCATAATCTTTGGACAGATTTATTTTCACCTCCGCTATAAATACCCCTTCCCTTTCACTATGCTCGGTTACTCCTCACTCCTCCTCTATCCCGAGCTCAAACCTAGCGCCGCCGCTAAAATCATCGCCGTGGAAGAGATTCACTGCCTCGACCTCGCCGTCGTCGTACTCGCATTGCCCGCGGAAGTCTTCATCCCGCCGCCGCTGTAGCTGTCTCCCTCTACCAAGCTAGGGCGTGGGAGATCTGGACGGATGAACTTCCTCGATTTCATCTCACTGTTCGTCGTGTTTATTATCAGGGTAAATAAAATATGCTTTTACTGCCTTGTTTGATCTTCAAGTTTTCCTCAATTTCCTAGAAGGTGTTTATTCTTCAAGAATCTCATTCTAAAGCACCTTAGATGTTCATACACTTGATGTTTTTCCTAAGTTATGATTTTCTTCAAGATTCCTCTATTGTCTGGATCCTCAAAAATTTGCACAACTCGTGAACCTAAGACAAAGAACACTTGTGAAATTCCTCAAGACATCCATGGTCAAATTCCTCACACTTGATGTTTTTGAAAAACTTCTGAGAACGCATATGACCTCTTCAAATTCCTCGCACACATACTCTATTCACAGGTACAAACATGTCCGCTGATGATTCACTAGGTTCTCATCAACTTATCTCATTTGCAACATTTCTTGAGGAAAATCTATGTACATCTTCAGAATCCTCAAGAGTTTAGAATCCTCATCTGAAGAAAATGGCTGATGGGAAGAAGCCACAGAAAGGTGGAAAGAAACCTGAAGTGCAGACTGCGTTTGAGATACCTTATGAATTGTATGAGGAATATTGCACTCCAGATGAAGAAACTCATGGCAAGGAAACAACAAAACAGAGAAAGATTAGCATACAGAAAATTGAGAGGAGATGGGCAAAAGAGTGGAAGGAATATCGCTATGTCACTCCCAAGTACATGAGGAAATTCGCAGTTAAACCCCCGTGCAACATGAGACCCTTGGTTCCAAACTAAACTGCGGATCCCACTAGTATCAAAACTGGTGATGACATTCCTCGAGAATGGGAAAGACAGCAAGCCAAGCTGGCAAAGAAAGCAAAAGAGGCTGTGAAGAAATTCAATGAAGACTCTTCTGCTGCTGCCACTGCCAGAGGCTCTGCTAGTGCTCCGAAGAAATCTATTGTGAAGAAATCTGCTGTCAACTCAAAATCTTAAACTTCAAAATCATCACGTCAGATTCCTCAAGCAAAGCCTTCAAAGGCCTCATCCACCGGTTCAGTACCTGCTCAATCATGAGTTGCTGCCGCAAAGTCCTCAATACCTGTGCACCTTGCATCATGTCAGAGAACAGAGGGCTTCTTAATTGCTTCAAGGGTCTATGCGACTCCCTCTGCTCAAGCACGGTATTTAACAAGTCCTACCATGTTGAAGCTAAAGAAAACTGTTGGACGTGGTCAAAGACCAAGTCCTCATAGTAGGAAAGCTATAGTGAATGTACCCTCAGGATCTGAGGCTGATGATGAAAAACTGGAAGAAATCATCAAAGAAAGTCAGCAAAAGGCTGTAATAGCCAAAGGCAGCTATGTTCCTCTTATGCTAGATCCCAGATGATCCTCAACTTCATTGACATATGGCATGAGGATCCCAGAACCCCACTTTCCTCACTGAACCTACCTCTTAGTGTGGATCATGTCCTCACACACTTCATTGTCAAGGAAAAATGGAAAAGAGATCAAGCTCTCGGAGCTAAGAGGAGCAGGGCTCTAAAAGAAAAATTTCTGAGGAATAATGTGATGAATTGGACTCCAAGTCAACTCATCACTGTTCAGTCTACCTTTCTGAAGAACAAGACAAATATGATGCTGAATGGAAGGTCACCAAAGTGAGATTTGTCAGGGCAGATCAAGCTACCGTTAAGGACCATAACTCAAGGGTTGCAACTCGATCGCGACCACAAATTCCTCAGGCTGAAGAATCTGCTCAGCCTACTGAAGAAACTGCTCCCGCCGCTGAAGAAATTCAGCCTGCTAAAGAACATGCCAGGACAACCTCCACTGTTGTGCCTAAAGAAATTGCCAGGCCAGCTGAAGCTTTTGCTGCGTCTGAGGAAATCGAGACCACAAGGGCGACTGCATCAATCATGCCTGAAGAAAATGCTCCACCTTCACCCTCTGCAGAAACAGCAAAGTCATCAAGGATGAAGATAATCAACCTTCCTTCTACATCAAAAGCGAAGAAAACTAAGGCTGCGGAGAAAATGGCACTGAAGAGAAAAGCATCAACTTCAGATTCCTCAGCAGTGAAGAAATTGAAGACACAACCAAGTTCCTCAACAAAACTAGTTGATGCAACTCCAATCAGCTCCGTGCCAGCTTATGAAATTGTGCCATTTGGTGTTGACTATGTCATCCCAAATGATGACAAAGAAGAAAAGGATAAGTCTGCTACAACCTCTGAGTAGATTGATGAAGAAATTGAAGTGGAAGCAAATGCTTCAACTCCACTAGTATCATCGCCCCAACCTCAGTTGATTGCTAAAGAGGCCGACATTGAAGAAATTGATGAGGATGTGGACATTGGCAACACAACACCTATCATCAATGATGAATATTGGGAAGCTACTCACCCAAATTCCCCAATGAACACCCCTCTATCAAAGATTCCTCAGTCTCCATCCCAGACTGAAGAAATTCATACCGGATCTGATGACTTGGCCACAACTTCCATTGAAGAAATTCCAACTGCATTAGCTGAAGAAAGTGTTGCTCCAACTGCCACTAGGGAAACTGCTCTGCAAATTTCTCAGGCTTAAGAAATTCCTCCTATGCCTAAGGTGATTGTGGGCCGCTTTAAACCCAACCTTCAGCCAAAGCCAAGAATGCCATTCAATGGCTCAAAGCGCCCCAAATTCAACAAGACCAATTTCTTCAATGAGCACATTTTCTTCAATGGACCCAATCCATATGACTCTGCAAGGGCCGATCACACCAGATTCTGGACAACCACACACATGAATTACTATGCATCATTGTTGTTAGACAAGAAGAAAGACTTCTAGCACCATCAAATTCCTGATGTAGATATGGAAACACTCCCATCCTTCACACTGGCGCTCGCAGTTCTTCACGTTGCAGGAATTCTTCCGTTCTGTGTGGATATCTGCGATTGGAATGAAGAGCTAATTTGTCAATTCTATGCCACCTTGCACATCACAGGTAATGCTTGTGAAGTCAAATCATGGGTCTTGGACTAGATGACTGGATCAAACCACTACACTTCACCAGCCTCTGAATTGCTTCGGTCATTCCCAGTTCCAATTCCTTCAGAAGAAGCCTGCTGCCTGTTTGAAGAACCTTCTCTGCCCAACCATATGATGCAAGTGCTGATGAAGCCATTGGCTCTTGGAAAACCTCATAGGACCACCTTCCTTGTGAAGGATTTGCTTTATGTGCCCAGGACGGTTTATCGCATCCTCACCAACACCCTTTGTCCTCAGAAGGGTCACAACTCTGAAGAAGAAGAAGTTGAGGGAGTCATGAAGAACATGATATTCAACATCATTCATGGGATTCCCACCAACTACCATGATTTCTTCATGAGGAGTTTGGCCAATGCAGCATTAGCCCCTTTTGAACTGAAGCCTTATGCTCCCTGGATCATGAAATTCATCAGATCAAGGTCTTCAATTCCCTTCAAGGCTGACTTCGAAAATCACTTCGGCTTTCTGCCTCTGATTGAAGTCATCAAGAACACAATTGCCTTAGTTGAAGGAAAAGGCAAATCTATCATTGATGAAGGTACTCGTCCATTGGATGGTTAGTTTTGCAAAGCTGCATCTTATTCAACCAATGATAACACTGCTACCCAGGACTCAGCTGCAAAAGGCTCATCTCAAAAGCCTCGAGAGTCTGCTCCTTGTGTGATGACTGATCGCGAGCTTCTCATTAGTCTTCATCAGAAGGTTGATTGCAATCACAAGTGGGTGAAGCGTCAGTTTGCATCAATTCTTCAGAACATGATTGTGACACAGAATTCTATGAGGAAAAATCACTAATATGCGCATGAAATCTTCGATCGCGCATGGGCCATTCTCGCACATCTCAAGACTCCTGTGGAACTCAAGGACAAGGACTTTCAGCAAAACTTTGACTGGTTTCATCCTCCTCGGAAGAAATTCAAGAAGGCTCAAGTTCCTCAGTTGGTTACAAGTTCATATTCTTCATCACGCAACACCGATGCAGCTGAGGACATTGACGACACTGCGGCAGGCTCTGCATCGACAAACAACCCCGACAACACTGGCGCTCCTACATCACCTTCAAGATGAAATTCTTCAAGGGGTGTTAGTTCTCACTTTTTTGTCCCTTTTGGTCTTCGATGACCAAGGGGGAGAAAATTTGAGTTAGTCTTCAAGTGGGTCTATATATATGGGATATTTTTGTTTAAGTTACAACTCTCGCTCTTCTGAAGCTTTTGTTGGTTGCGTTGTAAACTTAAGTCCGATGGTGGTCTAACTCTTTAGAACTGTTTTCCGCATGCTATTTCCTCAAGTTACCTTAATGCACGCATGCTGAATTTTGTGAGACACCATTTTCATCATGCATTTCAAATTCTACATTTCATAAGGTAAATGCGTGTATGAATTTCAAGTTACCTTAATGTACGATGTTCTTCTAGTCTCTGATGAAATTGATCTAACTGAGGAGTTAAGATTTCACCAGTGCGAATTGCCTACAAGTGAGGAACATGGTAAGCCTGAGGAATTTCATAGTTCAAAATTCCGACTGTTGATGTGCTTAGCGCCAGCTGTCCCCAATCATCTTATCCACATAACGGCCATATCATTGGGGGCATTCATGTCTTAGCATGTCAGGTTGCACCCTGGTTATAAATAGCCACCCCCACAACCACTAGTTGGTTGGCTGCATCGAGAGAGAACTAGCACTTGTCATTTGAGAGCAACCCATCCTCCGAAGACTTTCAGAGAAAATCATCAGTGGGGAAAAACCCAAATCCAAACCACCAAACCCAAAGTGATTGAGCATCACTGAAGAGATTATTCCTGTGTGGAACCGACACTTGTTACCTTTGAAGACTATGTATCTTCCAGATGGTTAGGCATCATGATCTAGTGCATCCTGTAGTCAATTGGGGATCACGGAGTGACCTTGGTCTAGAGCATCCAGTAGTCAATTGTGGATCATCGGATGACCAGTTTGTGAGGGTTTCCGAAGTCTACCCTGAAGACTTACCAAGAGTGTTGGGCGAGGACTTTGTGACCTTAGATGAAGGAGAATACGGTAAGGACTGTGTGTCCTCTTGTTTGAATATCAGTCCACTCCAAACCAGACGTACAACTGTCACAGCAGTTGGAACTGGGTCATTAAACCATTATCTTCATCGAGCTACCTGGTTCTATTTCCTCAACCCCTCTATTTCCTCGTATACTTGTTGATGAAATTGATCGTTATTGTTTGAAGAATTTGATTGAATACTTTCACAATTTCCTCACCTCAAATTCTTCAAGTTACCTTGTTCCTCACCTGCTTATCCTGTATCACGCTACTTGTAATCTGTGCATGTTTTATTTCATCATGATAACTATGTTGTCGCTATGTTTCTCATGCACTTGAGTACTTATTCTGCTGCTAGTTATTCATCACGTTTCAAATTCCTCAAGTTGAAATTCCTCAAGTGATGAATTTGTAAAAATCATCTATTCACCCCCTACTCAATATAACACACTTTCACTATCATCTTTGATGAAGAGGGTCATCCTGACCTTATTTCAGCAGTCAGATGTTTTCCATTGTTGGTTTCCCCAAGAATCCACAACCTCAAGGTCACCAAGATGTTAGTTGATGGTAGGGCAGGGTTGAAGTTGATTTCCCCTAAAGTGGTCAAGAAGCTACAAATCCCTGATGGATAACTCAAGCCTATGGGTGTGTTACAAGGAGTAAACCCCAGCAGGAGCCGACCCAAGGGAAAGATCACTCTACTGGTTATGTTTAGCGGGAAGTTGAACTACCAGACTGAGAAGGTGGTATTCGATGTCGTTGACCATCCAATGCCTTATAGTGGAATCCTTGGCCGCCCAGCTCTGGCGAAATTCATGGCGGCATCCCATTATGCCTACAACACTTTGAAGATGATAGGGCCCATTGGAATCATCTATATCCCATCCGACAAGAAGGACGTAGTCATATGTGTGGACAAGATGTATCAAGACGCGGTAGCAGGTGAGGCTGTAGAAATCCCATCCCCCACCAAGAAATCAAAGAAAGGAAAAAGCCTAGGAGGAACACCAACAAGGACTCTAGTATGCGCGCCTCTTTGGAGTGCGCTACACCTGACGCTGACCTGCTGGGGAGCTCCGCTAGCAAGAAGACCAAGGTCACCTTTCCTTAGACGAAGAAGGTCCCGACAGGGCTAGACATCACTGGTGGTACGTTCACCATTAGTGCTACCCTCAATGACAAATAGGAAAGCACGCTCATTGCCTTCCTACGGGCGAATGTCGCTATGTTTGCCTGGCAACCATCTGACATCCCAAGTGTTCCTATGGAAGTAATTGAGCACCACCTTGCTGTCTGCCCACATGCCAGGCCTGTCAAGCAGAAAGTTAGGAAGCGGGTCTTGGAGCAGCAGTAGTTCATTGCTGAAGAAATCAAGAAGCTTGAAGCACCTGGTTTGGTCAGAGGAGTATTGCTTCCAACTTGGCTAGCCAATCCGGTAGTGGTGCGCAAGGTGAATGGGAAATGGAGGCTATCCATAGATTTCACTGATCTGAACAAGGCATCCCGAGGGACCCGTTTCCCTTGCTGCGCATCGACCAGATTGTTGACTCCACATCCTGATGTGATTTTTCCCCTTCATGGATGCATACTCCGGTTACCACCAGATATTCATGGCTAAAGAATATGAAGAAAAGACCGCGTTCATAACTCCATGTGGCACATACTGCTTTGTACGTATGGCCTTCGGGTCAAGGAATGCTGGATCCACTTTTGCCAGAGGCATGCAGATTGGATTTGGACCTCATTTCCATAGGAACATGGAAGCCTACCTGGATGACATAAGGATGAAGCAACTCTCATACAAGATCTGGAAGAGACCTTTGTGAGCTTACGGAAGATCAATTTGAAGCTCAGTCCTGAGAAGTGTGTGTTTGGTGTCCCATTTGGCAATCAGCTTGGGTTCTTTGTGTCACAGTGAGGAATAGAAGCTAATTCTGACAAGATCAAGGCGATCGAGCAGATACAAGCACCCAAGGCCTTCAAGGACATCACATGCCTGACTGGATGCATTGTTGCATTGAGTAGGTTCATCTTGAGGTTCGCTGAAAGTGCCCTGCCGTTCTTCAAGGTTTTGAAGAAGGCTGGCCCAATGAAGTGGACCCCGGAAGCAAAGGCAGTGCTATAGGATCTAAACACTTACCTTTCCTCTGCTCCCACATTCGTCGCTCGTAAACCACAAGAACCAATGTTGCTATACTTAGAGGAAACGAATCAGTGGTTAGTGCAGCATTGGTGGCATAGTGAGAAGTGGACGAGGACGTAGAAGCTACAGCTGATGCTACTAGGAATGGAACCAAAGCTTCCGCGACATGACCTAATACGAACTAACGGGGACCTCAGCAAACAAGCCAAGACAGTTCCAAGGAAGTGGTAAACAAGAAGGTGGTGCAGCGGCCGGTGTACTTTGTCAACTCCTTGTTGCAGGGGGCTAGATCAAGGTACTCCGGAGTGCAAAAACTAATCTTTGGCCTCATTATGGCCTCGAGGATGCTGTGCCACTACTTCCAAGGCCATGAGATCAGGTTGTCACCCGTTTTCCACTGTAGCGTATATTGAAGAACCCCGAAGCCACTAGCAGGATAGTTGAGTGGGCACTGGAGCTATCGAGTTTTGGATTGAAGTTTGAGAGCACTTCAATGATTCAGAGCAGGGCATTGGCGGAGTTCATTACACAATGGAATTCCATGCCAAACGAGCAGATTGAAGAGACGATTCTCCCCGACAAAGAAGCACCCAAGGATTGGGTCATGTATTTTGATGGCGCTTTCTCGCTCCAGTGTGTTGGGGCATACATGCTCTTCGTCGCCCCCACTGGATAACACCTCATGTACGTGATTCAGATGCACTTTCCTCGGGAGGAGGCTACCAACAACACCGCTGAGTATTAGGGGCTCCTTGCCGGACTCAGAACCGCGGTGGAGTTGGGGATCAAGCGGATAATCATCCGATGGGATTCTGAGCTCTTGGTGAGGCAAGTCAACAAGGACTATCAGAGCCCGTTGATGGAGGCATGCATGGAAGAGGTGAGGAAATTGGAGGAGCACTTTGATGGATTGCAAGAAGAGCATGTGCCACGTGCAGTAAACAACATCACTGATCATCTGTCGAAGTGCGCCATTCAAAAATTTCCTATGGAACCAGGGACTTTTGTCTTCCACCTCACACAACCATCGATATCCCCGTCAAAGATGACCAGAATGAGAAAAAAGTTGAAATCCGGCAAGCATTTCTCAGCAGAGCTTCCTGAAGCCATTGGTAGAGAGGCTGCCGGGGACAGTATCGTTCCGCCTTGTGAGCAGCTCCTTCCTACAGAACCCCATGTTCTCATGGTCAAGGTGAGAACTCCCACAGACGAGGAGATGCCTTTAGTCCTCGTGTCGAGCCACGGGATCCAACTTGGGCATAGCACATAGTCCGTTTTCTCCAAACAGGAGAACATCCCAAAGAGCAGCAAGAAGCCGAAAGAGTAGTCCGTCAATCGAGTACGTACCAATTTGTTGATGACACTCTGTACACAAGAAGATCGAACGGTGTGAAATTGAAGAGCATTCCCCGGGAAGACGAACCAAGGCTGTTGGCGAAGATTCACAGAGGCGTGTGTGGCTCTCAAATTGGCTCAAGGACCCTTGCCGGGAAAGCTTTCCGGCAGGGTTTCTATTGGCCCACTGCCCTCCAAGATGCAACTGAGATGGTCACCAATTGTGATGCCTGCCAGTTACACTCCAAGAATATCCATAAGCCGGTGCAAGCTCTCCAAATGATCCCTTTATCCTGGCACTTCTCGGTCTGGGGGCTCGATATTTTGGGCCCTTTCCCTGCGCTATCGGGGGCTTTGAATTCTTGTTCATGGCTATCGACAAGTTTGCAAAGTGGACCCAGGTGGAACTAGTATGAAAAGTGATCACAAAAGTAGCTATCAAGTTCATGAAAGCACTGGTATGCCATTTTGGAGTACCCAACAAAGTGATCACTGACAATGGCACCCAGTTCATGAGCCACGCCTTCATGCAATACATCCAAAGCCTTGGAAGCAAGGTGTCCTTTGCCACCATTGCCCATCCAAGGAGCAACTGGAAAGTCGAGATCAATGCTAAAGTGTTGCGAGGACTAAAGAAAAGAACTTTCGATAGGCTCCGGAGAAAAGGCAAGTGCTGGATAGATGAGCGGCCGGTGGTTCTTTGGTCCCTCAGAACGACACCAAATCGAGCTACGGGCCAGACGCTCTTTTCCCTAGTCTATGGGACGGAAGTAGTGCTCCCCACGGAACTCATATATGTGTCACCTCGAGTACTTGCCTACAATGAAGTAGAGCAAAAGCAGCTACGGCATGACAATGCCATGCTCCTCGTGGAAGATAGTCTCCGGGCCGTTGTGCATGCTGCACGCTAGCAGCAGGCCCTCCACCGCTACCATAGCCGCAGGGTCCATGCCCGGAGCCTGGAGGAAGGTGACCTTGTCCATAGGCGCATTAAGTCCGCCAAGGGTACCAACAAATTGACTCCGAAGTGGGAAGGCCCTTACCAGGTAGCACGAGTCACCAGAGCCGGCGTAGTCCGTCTAGAGACCGAAGATGGCACCAAGGTGCTCAACTCATGGAATATTGAGCATCTTCATAAGTTCTACCTATAAGGCACGACTGCTGAGCTCACTCCCCGGCAGCCACCTTCTGTACAAGCCTTGCCGAAGTTGCATGTAACCCTTTGTACGAAGCCAAGCAAAGACCCTGTGCAACAATCATAAAGCTAGGCATTGCATCATATCATCACATTGCATGTTTACTATGGATCCTTAAGATTGCAGTGTTATCGCTTTTAAGTTCTAGATATTTATTAGAATGCTTATTGAGCCTATATTCCTTGCTGCCGCATTTCTCTTCAAAGGATGGAGGCCCTTCACCATATGTGTTCACCATGAGGTAAACATAGGAGACGGACGGAGGAGCAAGGACGACAGCCCGCCGCATTATAGAAGGGGTTACTTTTTAAAAAGATAAGTGCATATTGCATATCCCAAGTTTTACGCTATTTTATTCCTTTCGGGAAATCTTTGCTCTCTCTTTTGCTGTGAACAATGGAGTCCTCCGCATGGTTAAAACCCTTGTCGGGATGAGCCATCCCCCAACTCCTGGTGCATCTAGCCTTGGGGGGCCGCGCCAATACCGGCAAGCAGCCTTGCAGGGGGAGGAAACCTACCTGCTACTAGGGGCTCGCTACCCCTTTGGCGCTAGTTGTTAGTAGTAACCCAAAAGGCAGCTCCGTGTAGCAAGGACACACATACAAACAAAGTGTAAACCAAGGAAGAAAAAGATAGTAATCGAGGAAGGAAGCTCTGGTCGTCCTGGCAGTAGCTAGGGTTCGCCCTTGCCCCCTGACCATGGAGATGGCTGGTACGACCACAGGAGAGAAGGAGGAGGGTGAGCTCTATGGTTCGAAGCCAAGGAGGAGGAGGAGATGGATAATCATCGTCCCCCATGACCTCCCAATTTATAGGGAGAATGCAGAAAGCTTAGTAGTAGCAATAGAATTAACCTTAGTAGTAGCACTGGCGGCAGTGCTACTGCTAAGGCGCTACAACTAAGTTGTAGCAGTAGCGCTGGAAAACCAGCGCTACTGGTAAGCACGCTAGAACAAAACAAGCGCTGCTGATAAACCATCGCTGCCACTACATGCCTACCAACGCTACTGCTAATATTCCTGCTTTCGAAGATTGCATTCTCCTCTACGTATTTGTGTATGCTCTGTACAATAGTTTCATCATATGACAACCATCAATAATTATTGTGCCAATAACTATATTTAGATTAAGGTGCATGGATGCAAGTGATCATGTTGAGTTAGAGTAAAATATGATGTTGCGATTGGCAACATCATATTTTACTCTAACTCAACATGATCACTTGCATCCATCCACCTTAATCAAATATATGTCATATAACTCGATGTCATCTTACTAATCTAACAAATCATCATCATGTTAATCATAACAAGTTAAAATCTCATAAAATAGAAAAGCATCATAATAGTAATCATGATAATCGATCATACAAGTTAACTAAACTTCTCTCTCATAGGACCTAGTCCTCCCTCCTAGGTAAAATGACGTAAAACAAAATAACACCTATGTCTCCATGATGAAGCAAAGAGATCCAATGGTCTCCAACTTGTGGCTTGTGATCCTTCTTTATTTCTCCCCATGCTTCAATTTGGAGCCTCTTAGGTCGTTTGCGCTCAGTCGAGTATGCAAAAGAGACCTTGGGCCTCATAGGTCTTTTAATTGTCATATTACCTTTTGCCATGCATCAACGGAGACACAACTTCATTTGGTAGTTTCTTGGGAACTGGCCGAAATTATACAGGAAGTTATCCCTACCAACTAGGACACCAATAACAAAGTTGATAAGAACATTCTTCTCCTCTGAATTTAGATGTGATCCGTAAGTGTAGTGTGTCCTGTCAAATATTTTCTGTGTTTCACTCAAACAAAAGAAATAAGCTGTAAATTATAAATTAACAAATTTAGTACGGATGAACACCAACTATTTTTAAATATAGAATGCAAATTACTTGACAAATATGTATGGTTGACAAACTCACATGGAGTTAAAACAAGAAGCATATCGACATCCACCGAAATGTCGATGTTACCTTCAATATGATCTTCAGGACGAAGATCGAAGGTTATTTCCATATCCTCCTCAAGTCCATATGCCTTGCAAAGAGCTTCCCAATTTGACAAACCTAATTATGTTTTATTAAGTGCATTCATTAATTTGACCAGAAATGTGTGACCATGTTTAGTCCTCAGGTTGGCTGTCCTCATCTCGAAACTCTCGTGCTCTTCGAATCAGAGCCTCTCCAAAAATACAGTCTTGCATCACAGGGGATGAACTAGTCGAATTGTATAAAACAAAAATTACACGTTGAAGCAAAGAAACAGAAGTCATGCTTAATTATGAAAAAACACTTGTCATTGTTGTTGCGTACCGTAGAAACATCGAAGGTCTCGTCAAGCTTGATGGTGAATAAGTTGTCGTATCGCAACCCAGGCTGGTCTGAAAGACCATTATCTTCGCCGCGGAATTCACATGATTGGATCCTATCTTCGTCTGATGACGACGACATTTCCTGTGTTCATGATTCAAAAATTATGGCACGCTTGGATCCTAATTTGTGTGTGACTTTCAGTCCGTCGAGGCTTTCCTTACATAACTCTGTAATCTTATGGTGTATTGGTGCGCACTCTGTCAGACTAATATGGTGGTGTATATATGTTGGTGGACACTCTCTCACACTAATAGTTCGACCATCGGTGATGGGCGCACTTCCTCTCCTCTCCTTGCACATTACACCGAGGTATATATCGCAACAAGAGAAGAGGAAGAAGCGTCCCCCCATGAAAATAGTCGGGATTCCTCCATCAAGAACACACATGAAAGTCACACAAGGAGCAACAAGAGACGAAAAGTCACACAACAAGCAACGATAGACCAATATAATATCACTAATACATATATAATGAACTCGAATATAATATCACTAATCCATTTATAATGAACTCGAATATAATATCACTAATACATCATCTCGAACAATGCAGTTAATGCATCATCAAATATAAACTAATACATCTTGAATATTATCATATAAGATCACTAATATGGATCGAATATCCTAGAATCCAAAGTGAAGGACGGTGAACTCGGTTCACTAGCGGTCTCTGATTCGCTGGCGGTGGACACCCAAAGATAAGGTACCATCAGTAGATCATAACTCCGGTGAGATCCCTAAGGAATCTGCTAGGTATTGGAGCACCTGGCGTCCAATGCCGTCATGTAGTGACGGACGTGCTCGTCCTCCTCCCTGACATGACAACGTATCACCTCTGGGGGGCCCGCACGCTCTACACCAAAAGTGGCCCACGCGACCGCCACCAATGAAGCTTCGGGTCGATGACGAGACCAGGATTCCTCACCAAGCTCCGAGCCTGGGAAGGTAGCACATCCCAGTGCCAGCCCGGCGGAGCCCAGTCCTGGACATTGCGCCTCTCAAGGATGTCGATGCCAACTCGATGACGACGTGGATGCGGGCTAGGCATCGTCGACATCGAGACAAATTCCTATGAGAACATTTTCTTATCGTTTAATCACTAATTTTTAAAACTCGTTTTGACTCGGTTTTCCGGAATGCCGTTCCCCAGCAAATCAAAACACTTGATATGCCTACTTTCTAGCACAAGTCATGCCAAAATTTCGACATGACCTTTGCTAAAAAAGTGGACATATCGAGCGCTTGAAATTCACTAGAACGGAAATGAATCCACATTCCGGCAAAACATAGGCCACTTGGGTCATGTGCATATAACAGTAATAAAAATATAGAACATATAAAAAATGCAATAAGGTCTTTCATGTTTGGCACATTCATATTTGGCTCTAAACTAATTTAGCTAACAAACCTAACCCTAGAATCAACCTAACCCCCCTAATCAACCGAGCCCTAGAATCAACCTAACAAACCTAACCCTAGAATCAACCTAACAAACCTAACCCTAGAATCAACCTAACTCCCCTTATCAACCTAACCCTAGAATCAACCTAACAAACCTAATTAACCCTAGAATTAACCTAACCACCCTAATATTACAAAATGGCTGAATGCGAGAGGGGATGAAGGGAGTGAGGGGAGAGGGAAGAGGGAGGAAGGAAGGAGTAGGGGCTACCTTCGGAGGGAGGAGCACGATGGTGAGGGAGGGGTGACAATGAGGGAGGGCACGACGGTGAGGGTGGGAGCGACGGTGAGGGAGGGTGTGACGGCAAGGGAGGGGGCGCGACGACGAGTGAGGGGGCGCGATTACGAGTGAGGGCTGAGGCGCGATGCTGGCGGCGTCGAGGCGATGGCGACGGCGGCGGTCGGGGGAGATAACTAATGAGAGGGAGAGGCGATCGAATGGGGAGGGAGATTGTGGGTATCGAATGGGGAGAGAGGGAGACGATGGGGAACGAGTAGTGGTAGCGCTGGAACAGAAAACCTCTACTACTAAGTATTATAGGAGTAGCGCTGGTCAGATCCCACGCGCTGCTGCTAATCAATGCCCACCTGCTGGCAACGTACCGCCATAGCAATAGCGGCGGTCCACCGCCAAGCACTAGTGCTACGGCAGTAGTATAGCGCTCGTTCTGGACAGCCACTACAACCACATGTAGCCACTGGTTCTGGCAACGGGACCACTTATCAGTAGCGCTGGTTAGGTAGCCCGCGCTACTCCTACGGGTCTACTTGTAGTGTTGGTTGCTTTCCAGCACTACTAATATCTAACAATAGCGCGTGTCCTATATCCAACACTACTGCTAAAATCCTGTCTATAGGCTCTCTCCTAGTAGTGCATGTTCACGGGCAAACAAGTAACCGCCCTGTCGCTCCAATCCATGGCATTGCGGTTTCTACCATGCCCAGACCTTTAAGTCATGCGCGACCATCGCAAACTTCCCGCAATGCATGCGGCACGCGTGGCGGAAACGGCCTGAGGAAGTTGACCAGTGCTGCCCATCAAGTGGAGGTTACTCCCTCACACTCCGCGACCATGCATAAATTTTGGGCCTGACCCAACGACACTAGGCGAGCGCGTGTGGGCTAGACCCGAGGGCTCCTGTCGGTGCACTGGAATAGGCGTACCCAGTGCCCCTTACTTATGCACAAGCAGTAGTAGCAACACCCTCTTACACAAGTACAACCAAGACAAGCAAGCAAGGCGAAGACTCCGGCAACACCAAACAACGCTGGCTTCACGACACCAGCAGGACCAACGGGACAGCCCAAGACAGGCCCAAGATGTGCCAACCTCGTCCATGGTGCTTGACGGGGACCGAAGCACTCCCACATCCAGGAAGACCCGCCAAGTCCTCCCCTGACAAGCGCGAGCGGATCAGTCACCGCTCCACCGCATCGTAATGCTAGTCACTTGTCAATGCAGTGTCGAGCTCCAAGGTGGCTATGTGGCTCTTGCTAAGCAAGTGGTAACATGCTAGAATAAGAATTGTGCCCCCTTGACACCCTCCTAGAGGTGTGTGAAGCTGTGGTGCAATAGTTAGCTAGAGCGGTGGTAGGAGCTTGCCGGGAATGCATCCCCGCACGCTACCTAGACCAGCAATGATGGAATTTTGTCCTTAATGCCAGAGTTAGGTATGATAAGATCTGCTAGCTATCTAATCAACAGATAATGTCTGTTTTGGCACCATGGTTGCCCCTTGTGCTATAAAAGGAGGCCCAAGGCAGCCTAGCTCAAGATTCAGACTTTTGGACACTTGTACTCACCTAACAGCTCTCCCCTGAAGGCAACCTTGCCAGGATTGAGCATTGCGTGTTCTTCATGTTCCTCAGATTAATCCACCAAAGCAGGAGTAGGGTTTTACAGTTCACAACGGCCTGAACCTGGGTAAACACTCATTTCCCGATCGTCGTGCCTCCTCTCTATCTTTGCTCTTTGTGCATGTGATCACCCCCCCACCAAACCACAAGGGGCTTCCTGCCCCATAGGTGATCGAGTGTATCATACCCCCAACAATATCTATAATATTTTATTGTTCCGTGCTATAATATTATCCTTCTATGATGCTTTTTAGGCATTTATTTGCCAATTAATATTATTTTTAGCACTAACCTATTAACCTAGTGCCCAGTGCTAGTTGTTATTTTCTGCATGGCTTTGGCTTTTCAGATTTACATTACCAAATCAACTCCAATTGCCATGAGACTTTTTGATAATTTTCCTGGACCAAAAGAATACCTGTAAGCTTTGGGAGAAGACCGGAGGCCGCACGAGGGATGCACGAGGCAATGTGGCGCGCCTTGTTGCCTCGTGCCCCCCTCCTCGTGTCTCCCGACGTCCCTCCCTGACCTATAAATTGACATAATATTCTGAAAACCCTAAGGGAGCTCTCGAAACACTTTTTCTGCTGTCACAAGTTTTTGTTCCACTTTATGTGCCCATCTGGAGCCCTGTTCTGGTGCCCTGTCAGAGGAATTATGATTATGTTTGGCCTGATTATTATACCTTCATAAATCTCTTCGTCCATTGAAATAGTTTGTCTAACTAGATTGATATTTACTTAGTAAGAGGGGTGTGTTGTAGTGGGTTCAATATGGCAGTGCTCTATATCCTAGTGACAAAGTGGGGGACATGACATGTCTTTGTATTGCTGCCACTAGGGATAAAACGTTGGGGTTAAGTCAGAATAATTGGATTCTCTTTTTCGACATTATGTCATTGTTCTCCAAGCATTACTTTGTTTTACTTAATACTCTAAATTCATGTTGGATGGGGGTCAATGGGTGGAGTAACAGTAGTAGGTGCAAGCAAGAGTTAGCCTATTCAACTTCGAGAGAGATGCTATTAGAGAACTCTATGGCCCCTGGACCTATTCAATTGTAAATTTACAACAACTATTATTTCCTTGTTTCCATTATTTAATTTTTATTTAGTTTTCATTTATAAATATATATCCAACTATCAACTACACTACTGACCTACTTTCAAGTAACGAGTTCAAGGGGCTTGACAACCCTCTTGCCCGCGTTGGGTGCAAGTGTTTGCTCTTTTGTGCGTAGGCGCTGAGGATGCGGGTTGCGTGGTCCTCGAATTGTTTCGATAACCTTGGTTCTCACTGAGGAAAATAATTATCTATATTGTGTTGCATCATCCATTCCTTTTCATGGAAAAACCCAACGTATATCACAAGTATCAGGATGAATTTCTGGCGCCGTTGTCGGTGAGTATCACCAACCTACTTTCAAGTACCTATTCAAAAATTATCCTTCACTTGTTCTAGTTTTTATTTGTTGTTATATTTTGGTTGCTATAAAACTCAAAAATACAAAATATTTATCTTTGCTAGTTTGCTCGCTTTATTGGAAAACATATTATTCAAGATTTTTTTGAGTGCTCGGGAGCTATTCCTTTTTCTAAAGGAACCATACTTTATCAGAAAAATTGTTATTAATATTGAAATTACAGAGAAAATCCATGCTTCTCCATCCTATGCTTCAAAAGATATTTTTGAGACTCCCGAGTATACGTAATCCAAAGATTAAGAAAATAGCAACCATTATCCTTATGCATGAATTTGATTATATAGTGCAGGAAGCAAGAGACATCTTTGCTTTCTATACAATAAAATCTGAAGCTCCTCCCATAGAAGTGATCCTACCTAATAATGCTTTGCATATGTTGGAATTTAGTAATTGCCTAAGTTTTAGTGAGAATATGAGGAGGAATGTCCCTCCCGAAGAATTAATGCAAGATCTGTTCCTCTACACTTGTAATAAATTTGAATGAATTAATGATGGGTTTCGTGAAGATTGGCATGAAAATATTATTAGAGAACCTATCAATGATGAAATTCATGTCTTATATGAAGATTCCTATGATGATGGTGATGCTAGTGATGATATTATAAATTCTTTTGAACACTTGAGCCCTTAAACTAGATTTGAAAAAAGAGATTTATTAAGTAAGATTTTGGAAGAGCTAGTCTTGAAGGACATGAAGGGGTCCAACACTTGATCATATGCTTTATGCCTAGCTAGGGGTGTAAAACAATAGTGCTAGTTGGGAGGCAACCCAATATTTATCTTATTTTCTAGTTTTACTTTATATTTGTGTGTGGTAATATGATTATTTCCTCTGTAATGATTGTGTTTTTATGTTGAAATTTGTGATTTTGCCAAGTAAATCCTTTGGGATGAGTTGCATGATGAGTAGAACTGATACGGTGCAAAAAAAAAACTTTAGCATCCAGTGTAGAATTTCTTTGATTTTACTGCAACGTCTTTTTTATTTGAAATTGTTACACAATATTTCTATATAATTTCTCCAGGTTTTCCTAATTGTTCAGAATTTTGGGAGTTACATAATTAGAGGTTCTTTATAGATCATTACAGACGGTTCTGTTATAGACAAATTCTGTTTTTTTTGCTTGCATAGTTCGCTTGTTTTGATGATGTTGTCGCTTATATCGGGCGTTATACGTCATGGAGAATTTAGAATAAACTAAGTTATAAAATAATAAAATATGAATAAATTAATAACATTACCGAAAAGTATGGCCCTCGGTTCTATTCACTTATAAATTTACAAACGTTATCATATCCTTGTTGCATTATTTAATTTTTATTTATTTTGCATTTAATATTTATTCAACTATCAACTACACTACGTATCTACTTGCAAGTAATGAGTTCATGGGGCTTATCAACCCTCTTGCCCGTGTTGGGTGCTAGTGTTTTTTTTTGTGGGTGGACGCTAAGGACGGGGGTTGTGTGGTCCTCATATTTGTTCGATAACCTTGGTCCTCATGGACGGAAATAGTTATCTATACTGTGCTGCATCATTTGTTCCTCTTCATAAAAAAAACCAACACATGTCACAAGTATCATTGTGCTAGTTGTATTTTCAAGGAACGGACAGTTAGATATGTTGAAGAACTATTGAATTATATTTTGAAGAATGCTAATGACTGGAAACTTCCTAAATCACAGTCAAAACCTATTCAAAAGAATAGAGGTATTCGATTCCTCAATCCACAAGATATTCAAGAAGCTAAAATATCTTTGAAAGAAAAAGGTATTAAATCATAATATGTCAAGAATTTACCGCCTATTAAAGAAAAACATTGTTTTGACATCCCTACATAGGTAGTAGAGGTAAATTATCTTCACAGATTTGATGAGAGTGATATACCTCATAATAAGATTCCTTATCAATGCATGGATGAATTTGATAATTACATTGTTAAGCAAGAACATTTGAATATGTATGTCAAGGATCAATTACAACGGAATGTCATGATGACTGATCGCTTGAGTTACTTGATGTTTAGAATTGCTAATGATGTGAAAGGTTTAGGTAAGCATACATCCATGGTCTACTCTCAATTAGAAGAAGTTGCTAAGTCACAAAATTATTTGCTTACTAAAATGAATGATCCTAATGGCAGAGTCATGAGTAGAGGGGTAAAATGACCCAAGAACCTCTCTATCCTGAGGGGCATCCTACAAGGGTTGAGCAGGGTTCACAAATTATTAATTCTGATGCACCTAGTCCATATAACACATGAACAAGCTCCATGCTGATGGACTTTTGGGGTCACTTGATTTTGAATCACTTGACACATGTGAACAATGCCTCATGGGCAAGATGACTAAAACCACGTTCTCTGGAACAATGGAACGGGCAAGTGACTTGCTAGAAATCATACATACTAATGTGTGCGGTCAGATGAGCATTGAGGTGTCCGGTGGATAACGTTTTTTTCTCACCTTCACCGATGACTTAAGTAGATATGGATATATTTACTTAATGAAGCATAAGTGTGAAATGTTTCAAAATTTCAAGCAATTTCAGAGTGAAGTTGAGAATCTTCGTAACAAGAAGATTAAATTTCTACGATCTGATCGAGGAGGAGAATATCTGAGTTATGAGTTTGGCAATCACTTAAGACAATGTGGAATTGTTTCACAGTTGACGCCACCTAGAACACCACATCGTAATGGTATGTCTGAATGTCGTAATTGTACCTTATTGGATATGGTGGTCTATGATGTCTCTTGCCGATTTATCACTATCATTTTGGGGTTATGTGTTAGAGACAACTGCATTCATTTTAAATAGGGCACCGTCAAAATCCGTCGAGACAATGCCGTATGAACTGTGGTTTGGCAAGAAAGTTGTTGTTTCTTAAAGTTTGGGGATGCGATGCTTATGTCAAAAAGCTTCAGCCTTAAAAACTGGAACCCGAAGCGGAGAAATGCGTCTTCATAGGATACCCAAAAGAGATGGTTGGGTATACCTTCTATCTCAGATCCGAAGGCAAAGTGTTTGTCGCTAAGAACCGGTCATTTCTCGAGAAAGAGTTTCTCTCGAAAGAATTGAGTGGGAGGAAGATAGAACTTGATGAGGTTGTTGAACCTTTATTTCAACTAGAGAGTAGCGTAGCACAAAAAGATGTTTCTGTGGAGCCTACATCGGTTGAAGAGGAAGCAAATTATGGTGATCATGAAGCTTCAGATGAAGTTACTGAACCTCATAGGTCAACAAGGACACGTACTGCTCCTGAGTGGTATGGTAACCCTATCTTGGAGGTCATGTTGTTGGACAACGATGAATCTGTGAGCTATGGAGAAGCGACGATGGGTCCGGATTCCGACAAATGGCTAGAGGCCATGAAATCTGATATGGGATCCATGTATGAAAACAAAGTGTGGACTTTGGAAGTATTACGTGAAGGGCGAAAGGCCATTCAGAATAAATGGATCTTTAGGAAGAAGACGGACGCAAACGCTAATGTCATTGTCTATAAAGCTCGACTTGTGGCAAAAGGTTTTTCACAAGTTCAACGAGTTGACTACGATGAGAATTTCTCACCCATAGCGATGCTTAAGTCTGTCAGAATCATGTTCGCAATAGCTGCATTTTTTGATTATGAATTTTGACATATGGATGTCAAAACAGCGTTCCTTCACGGTTTCCTTAAGGAAGAGTTTTATATGATGCAACCTGAAGGTTTTGTCGATCTAGGGAATGCTGACAAAGTTTGCAAACTCTAGCGATCCATTTATGGACTGGTGCAAGCATCTCATAGTTGGAATCTTCGCTTTGATGAGGTGATCAAAGCGTGCGGATTTATACAAGTTTACGGAGAAGCTTGTATTTACAAGAAAGTGAGTGGGAGCTCTATAGCATTTCTAATATTATATGGCGACGACATATTGCTGATTGGAAACAATATAGAATTTTTGGAAGGCGTGAAGGAATATTTGAACAAGAGTTTTCCAATGAAGGACCTAGGAGAAGGTGCTTTCATATTAGGCATCAAGATCTATAGAGATAGATTGAGAAACTTAATAGGACTTTCACAGAGCACATACCTTGACAATGTTTTGAAGAAGTTCAAAATCGATCAGTCCAAGAAAGGGTTCTTGCCTGTGTTGTGAGGTGTGAAGATGAGTAAGACTCAATGCCTAGTCATTGTGGAAGATAGAGAAGAGACGAGTGTCATCCGCTATGCTTCTGCCATAGGTTCTATCATGTATGCAATGTTGTGCACAAGACCAGATGTTAGCCTTGCCATAAGTTTGACCGGAAGGTATCAAAGTGATCTAGGAATGGAACACTCGACGACGGTCAAGAATATCCTTAAGTACCTAAAAAGGACTAAGGAAATGTTTCTTGTTTATGGAGGTGATAAAGAGCTCGTCGTAAAGGGTTACGTTGATGAAAGCTTTGACACTAATCCGGATGACTCTAAGTCTCAAACCGGATACATATTTATTCCCAATGGGGGAGCAGTAAGCTGGTGTAGTGCCAAGCAAAGCGTGGTAGCTGATTCTACATGCAAAGCGGAGTACATTCTGCCTCGGAGGCGGCAAAGGAAGGTGTCTGGATGAAGGAGTTCATGACAAATCTTGGCATAGTGCCCAGTGGACTGAACCCAATGAATCTATTATGTGACGACACTGGTGCCATTGCTCTGGCCAAGGAACCAAGGTTTCACAAGAGGACCGGGGACATAAAGCGACTCTTTAATTCCATCTGCTAGTACATTAAGGAGGAGGACATAAATATTTGCAAAGTGCACACGGATCTGAATGTCATAGACCCATTGAGTAAACCTCTTCCATGGGCAAAACATGATCAGCACGAGAACTATATGGGTCTTAGATTCATTACAATGTACATCACATAATGATGTGAGCTAGATTATTGAGTCCAGTGCAAGTGGGAGACTATTGGAAATATGCCCTAGAGGCAATAATAAAAAGTTTATTATTATATTTCCTTGTTCATGATAATCGTTTATTATTCATGCTATAATTTTATGGATTGGAAACTCAAATACATATCTGGGTAAATAGATGACACTGTGTCCCTAGTATGCCTCTAGTAGACTAGCTCGTTGATCCAATATGGTCGAGGTTTCCTAGCCATGAACATGAGATGTCATTTGATAATGGGATCACATCATTAGGAGAATGATGTGATGGACAAGACCCAAACTATGAACGTAGCATGTGATCGTGTTAGTTTATTGCTATAGTTTTCTGCATGTCAAGTATCTGTTCCTATGACCATGAGATCATGAAACTCACCGACACCGGAGGATTACCTTGTGTGTATCAAATGTGGCAAAGTAGATGGGTGATTGTAAAGGTGCTCTACAGGTATCTCCAAGGGTGTCTGTTGAGTTGACATGGATCAAGACTGGGATTTGTTACTCCATATGACGGGGAGGTATCTCAGGGCCCACTCGGTAATACAACAACACAATGAGCCTTGCAAGCAAAGTGACTAAAGAGATAGCCACGAGATATTGTATTACGGAATGAGTAAAGAGACTTGCCGGTAAAGAGATTGAACTAGGTATGGGGATACCGGCGATCGAATCTCGGGCAAGTAACATACCGACAAACAAAGGGAATAGCCTACGAGATTAACTAAGTCATTGACATAGAGGTTAAACCGATAAAGATCTTCGTAGAATATGTAGGAACTAATATAGGCATCCAGGTCCCGCTATTGGTTATTGGCCGTAGAGGTGTCTCGGTCATGTCTACATTTTTCTTGAACCAGTAGGGTCTGCACACTTAGCGTTCGGTGACATTTCGATATTATTGAGTTATGTATGTTCGTGACGGAATGTTGTTCAGAGTCCCGGATGAGATCCCGGGCGTCACGAGGAGTTCCAAAATGTTATACATGGGAATTCAAAATTTGGCTACTAGAAAAGTTTTGGTTTTTTCCGGTATTATATCGGGAAGCTTCTAGAAGGTTCTGAAAACTTCCAGAGGAGTCTGGAAGTCCACCAAGGGTTCCACCACATACCAAGGGTTTTCATGGCCAGCGGGGAGGCTCCCTGGCATTATTGGGCCAGGCGCACAAGTACCTCAAGGCCCATGTGGCTTGGGAGAGGTGGAAAGTCCACCTGTTTATGGAAAGGGAGGGAATTGGACTAGGAGTCCAACTCCTCCCCATTCGCTGTGCCCTAGGGCTTGGAAGGGCTGATCTCCACGTCCCTCTGCCTATATATAGAGGTGAGGGGGCGCCCCAAGAGCAGACACGAAGCCCTTGGCGCCCCTCTCTCTCTAGATCGTCCTTCTTCTCTAGATTAGTTTGGTAGAGCTTGGCGAAGCCCTGTCGGATTACTTCACCACCACCGCTACCACGCCGTTGTGATGCCAAAGAACACATCTAATCCTCCACCCTTGCTTTTTGGATCAAGGAGGCGTAGATCGTCATCGAGCTGTACGCATGCTGAATGCAGAGGTACCGTCCGTTTGGTGCTACATCATGATTGGATCGCGGGACAACTTGCGATTTGGATCGCGAAGACGTTAGACTACATCAACCACATTTTTAACACTTCCCGCTTAGCGATCTACAAGGGTATGTGGATCCAATATCTCCTCTTGTAGATGCTCATCTCCATGCATAGATCTTATGTGTGCGTAGGAAAATTTTTGTTTCCCATGCAAAGTTCCCCAACAAGATGAGCCCATGTCACGGTTTCGCTTGCTGTTGTCCTTGTAGTCCTGCAGACATGTTTCCACTTGAATGGACTTGTTCACCAAGGTGACAAAGTTATCAAAGTCCTGAACAAGGAGTGCCAGCTTGATATCCGGGTGGAGGCCTTCACGGAACTTTTCCTGCCTATGAGCATCAGTTGCAACGTCTTCTTTAACATAGTGGTACAAGTCCAGAAACTCCCGCGATAAGTATCCACGGTCTTGTTGCCTAGGACGAGGTTGTAGAACTCACGCTTCTTCCTGTACATAATTCAGTGAGTAATGTGGCAAGCACGAAATGCAACTTGGAACTCCGGCCAGGTGATGATTGTTCCAACGGGATGTGAGAGCATGTGACTGTCCTCCATTGAGCAGCGGGGCCCTTCAAAAAGTGTGAGCAAAAGGTAACATATCTTGCCATTGGGGCGCCTATAGACTCTAGTTCATAGGTGATGTCACGGAGCTAGTCATCTGCATCAAGCAGCTGAGTTGAGCTGCGGTAGATAGCATGGTTGAGGCACATAAAGTCTTGCAGATTCATTGGGGCTAGCTGCTGATTCATGTTCAGCCTCAGCAACCGGTCCACAAGACCTTGCATAAACTGGCGATTCAGTTCAAATTGTTGCATCATACCATCCATGTATTCAGGTTGTGGTAGGTGATCAGTACCACGACCACGTCTAGCTGGCCTAACCATTATATCGAAAATGAGTAGTGGTAGTTTAGCACTAGATAATTGCAAGGACAATGAATCATTCATGAAGTAAATTGCACAAAGAAGTAAGTGCAATAGATACGACATAGTATTTCAAATTCAACATACAGATCCAGTAGTACGGTTTTTGGGTCTAACAGGTTGTCGGTGTAAAAACCGGTAGATCTCGGGTAAGGGGTCCCAAGTTGTGGATCTTGGATCGATGGGGGACGGGAAACAGGGAGACGATGTTTACCTAGGTTCGAGCCCTCTCGAAGAGGTAAAACCCTATGTCCTGCTTTGATAGTATTGATGAGTGTATGACGATTATGGTGGTAGATATCAAAGGAGGCAAAGTGGAAAATAAAGTCTCGCATCAAGTAGAGATATCAACGGGCTATGGAGATCCCCATCAATAGATATCAATGCAAGGAGTAGGGATTGCCATGCAATAGATGCAATAGAGCTATAAGTGTATTAAAGCTCAAATGAGACTAAGTGGGTGTGCATCCAACTTGCTTGCTCATGAATACCTTAGGCATTTCAGGAAGCCCGTCATTAGAATATACATGCCAAATGCTATAATGAATAAAACTCCCACTAGTATATGAAAATGGCAACTCAGGAGACTCTCTATATGAAGAACAAGGTGCCACTTTGATGCAAAATTGTGGTACAGGATAGTAGCAAAGTCCCTTCTCTTTTCTTCTCTTAGTTTTTCATTGGTGGGCTCATTTGGCCTCCCTCATTTTTTCTCATTTTTCTTTTCGTCCGTAGCTCATCCCGACTCGTGGGTGAATCATTTACTCCATCATCCTTTCCTCACTGGGACAATGCTCTAATAATTATGAACATCACACTTTTATTTACGTACTACTCGATATAACAACTCAACATAAAACAATTATGACTCTAACAATGTACGAGGATGTGCAATGATCTTGCATGACATGTAAACAATAATGAATAGTGGCTTTCCCGCAAATACTACTTCAGCTACATGATCATGCAAAACAATATGATGATGAACCCAAAAGTCATGTGACACAACCATGGAAGTTTTATGGCAATATATCTCGGAATGGCTATGGAAATGTCATAATAGGTAGGTATGGTAGCTGTTTCGAGGAAGATATAAGGAGACTTATGAGTGATAGGGTGCATCATATCAGGGGGTTTGGATGCACCGATGAAAGTTCCACCGAACCTCAAGGTGAGAATGGGCAATGCACGTTATCGAAGAGGCTAGCAATATGTGGAAATGTGAGTGTGATTACAGACACGGATTCACATTAGTTATAAAACAACTCATAGACTTATTGCAATTCCTTATTAGCTCTCTCGAAGCAAATTACTACCGCATGTTGATATGTCTCGAACGTATATATAATTTTTGATTGTTCCATGCTGACATATTATAATCCTAGGATACTTTTTGGGCATGTATTTACCAATTTATAATATTTTTGAGCACTAACCTATTGACCCAGTGCCCAGTACCAAGTAAATTTGCATGTGCCATCTCTAAACATTCAGATAAAAATCAATTTTGTGCATGCATCTCGCTCATGGAGTGACGAGGCGGTCAGTATTTTCCATGCTGAATGAGTTATTCTCAAGACGGTCGTTTATTCACTGTCATTGTATGAGAAAGGCTAGTAAAAGGATACCCCGTCCTACATAAACAAAATTCCTTGGGACAGTTCATATGTTGGCAGGCATCCATGGATTCGATCAACAATGGTTTGTGTATGGATGGTGGATAGGAGTAAACTTAACTATTCCGTTTGGGAACCGCCAATAATGAGTTTAGCAAAGAAGATATTGAAAACCTTTGTCGTAATGTTGACATGATAAGTGCGCCACTCAAAAACCATATTCATACTATGTTTTAAAACATGAGCTCTGGCATCGATGTGAATCAATGCTTCCCGCTACAAAGGGCCTATCTATTTGTTTTTATGTTGAATCATCATCCTCTTACGAAAAGCACCAGACCGGAGAGCACTATTGTCATTTTTATGCATTGAGTCTAGTTAATGTTGGAAATGAGCATCACTGGATCTTTTGTATTCTAATTTATAATGTGTAGACGCTGCTTGAACCTTAGAGGTACTCTGCATTTATATTTTGCGGTCTCAGAAAGGGCTAGCGAAATACCATGACACCATATTATATCGGGATCATTTTAATAATTGTTGGCATGTGAGATATTTTATTATTTGCTTCCTAGTTGGTTCACTACTACAGAATGGTCCAAACACGACACATCAATCAGAGACCCTTCGACGAAACTATGTGCGATGCATGAATCGCAAACAATATAGTGCAAGCTCCGCCGCTAACGACACAAACTGTGTGCAAAGGTGCATCCATCAAATACGATTCAGAAAGTAGTTGCGTGTGCAATCTACGGCAGACACATTGTTGTTTTGAACCGTTTGTGATTAGAGAAGATAACAGAAACGGTTACCACAAGTACACACCTGTGAGAAGTACGACATACAGTTCACTCGGATAAACTGTGTGTGCTGATACAATAGAACACAAATGATTCGCTATAACAATATCTGTGCGATATACAAGAAACATGTGAGTAGTGAGAATCATGTGCAAACACCAGATATAACACAAAAGATTGGTTCTAATAACTTGTGTGTGTTGTGGGGAAACGTTTGCTGGTATACAATTGTGAGTGATTGATGAAATCATCACCGACAGATTTCTTAGTTTAGTCCGTGTGTACTGTGATTTGCTCGGTCTGCACAACATCAATGTTGCGCCTATAGAACAACAGCATATGTACTTATAAGAACATGATTGCATAAACAAAAAAGGACACAATGCAATTTCAAATATTGTATCACAAATACCAGCAATATTACAAGGTTCAAATTCCATCATAATGAGGCCCAAATTAAAAGATTACAAGTTACAGACTAACTTTAGAAATCAAATCCAATCTTCAGGATCCATGGGATGAAATATTTCTATGAAGGGACCATCCACGGAGAAGTCATATATCGACTCGATAGAATCGTTTCCGAATAATCTGTCATATGAACTTCGAAAGTGAAAATCAGCTTCTAAACAAATCTCATTCATTGTAGACGCCTTTTCCATTCCACTGTAGACGCCTTTGGTGTTCCGTAAACCATCCATGGTGGCGCACTAAATATAGTGCAAACCTCATTAGCTTGAGCACCCTTGCTTTCTGAACAAAGAAACTGGCAAATTGAATCACTGGATTGGTGCCTCGATACTCATTCAAAGTAATTTCCATGAGATGTAATTCAAGGCATTCGATGGGATTCTTATATTGCGCCAGCTTTTCCACTCCAACTCCTGCTTGTATCTGCAAGCAAAGACAACATATCAGTGCTTAGATGTAGTATCAAACACTGAGGGCCTCTTTGATTTGCATGATTTATAAAATACAATAATAGATTGGCATGTCATCTTCGATCGTTCAGGATTAAGATCTAAAAAATGTATACTACACATTTCATTGTAATCATGGGTAAAAGTACCAACACATTGAACTCTGTTGTGGTTAAGAATTAATAGGAAAGGAACATCACCTCAATGTATAGCTTCTTCGTGCATGGAAAGCATATAAGGAACTTAACAACTTCATCCTGATTGGGACCAATAGATTGTAGTGCCAAGATCTTCACTATTCATGGAGACAATGCGAGGCTTGTGGGAATCATTTTCTAGATGATAGCCAAACATAGATCAACAAACACTAGATAAAATGTGTTGTACAATAATAAGAATGAGAAGAAGATTGTTGTACCTGAACGAGAATGGATCCAGCTGTAACAAGTTTAGAGAATTCAGCACACGAATACCCCAGCACTGTCAATTTCGGTGCGCCAATGACCCTGATTCTTGTTCGACCTTCTTTATCAAGTACAAACAATATCTCTAGGAAAGGCGCATTCCCAATGACCATATCATGAAACTCCCCAACTGATAGCGTGTTGCGGCACCAGCCATGCACATAAATCATACGGAGATTCGTCGTAGCGATGTGGAGGCTACTGAATCCAAACATCATCTAAAGATGAAGGTACTCGAGCATTGTATAGCCGCTCAGCAGGCGCTCCAAATGTGATCTACAATAATAAAAATGTTGCTGATGAAGTCCATGCTCGCCAGAGGCTCGTGTGGTTCAGCCTCCACCCGCCCCCCGCTTGTTGGCCGCCTTGTCATCCGTCGAAAAAGGAGGTGATCCGCGATGGTGGCCTAAATAGATAAGAGCGGAGGAAAACGTGTAGCACTAATGGAGAACTTGGAAGAGAATGGGGCTGTGGGTGGAAGTCCGAGGTCCAAGGGCTTTATTCCCGGTGAGCCAGCTGTGCCTACGCGGCAGACTGCTCGCACGCATCCCTTTGATCCTGCACGGCTGACTTCTCAAACGCTGATACGTCTCCAACATATCTATAATTTATGAAGTATTCATGCCATGTTTGCAATAATTCTATATGATTTTGGTATGATTTTATTAGAACTAACTCGGACTGACGTTGTTTTCAGCAAAACTACCATGGTGTCGTTTTTTGTGCAGAAATAAAAGTTCTCAAAATGGGCTGAAATTTTAGTATGATTTTTTGTGGACCAAAAGAGACCCCCGAAGCATTGGAGTTGGTCTAGAAGAGCCACGAGGAGGTGACAAGCAAGCCAGGCATGGCCAGGGCGTGGTCGCGCTTGGCAGGCTTGTGGCTCCCTCGTGTTCCCCCTGGACATGAGATCAACGCCAAAAATTCCTATAAATACTTAAACCTCCGAAAAGAAACCTAGATTGGGAGTTATGCTGCCGCAAACCTCCAAAGCCATGGAAAACCAACCTTGGCCCTCTTCGGCACCCTGCCGGAGGGGGTCACCATCACCAGAGGCCATCTTCATCATCCTAGAGGGGCTATCAACACCATGGAGGCCAAGGACCAGAGGAAGAACCTCTCGCCACCGAGGGGGGCATTAAGGAGGAAGCACAAGGGGGATACCCTCTCCCCCTATCTCTCGGTGGTGCCAGAGTGCCACCGGGGGAACTATCACTGCAGGGATCGTCTTCATCAACATCACCATCTTCATCAGCATCCTCATCTCCTTTCAGCGATCCACTCTCCCTGTCGTCAATTTCTCACGACAGATGCCATGGGGTGGCCTATCGTAGGTGGTCGGGGCCGAAGGACGCCGACGGGCCCCGGGTGCGAGATTGGGCACAACCGGTGAAGGCACACGATGTACCCAGGTTCAGGGCCCTCTGAGGGAGGTAATACCCCTAGTCCTCCTTGGTTTAGTTGGATGAATGCGTATGTGTACAATGGTGCTCCTGGAGCTGTGTCCAGAGGAGGAAGAAAGAGCAGCCAGTTCGTCTTCCAACGCTACTAGAAGGGGTCTAGTGTGTGTGCGTGCGTGGGTGATCGTTTGTCCCCGTTGCATGGGGGGCTCGGGGGGTTTTATAGGCCAACCCCCCGGCTCTTATAATATGTTCTAAGTACGGGGGTGGGGGACCAGGCTGGCCATGGGGTCCCACCATTCGTGACATCTTGTCGTCAGTGGGGTCCGCTGGCTAAGCGGTCCTGTCTCCCGTTGGGGCCTGCCAGCCTCTCTGCGATTGGCCCTCGCCCACCTGCTGTGGCACGGGTTGCCCGAGGGGGCGTCGTCTAGCGCCAGCCGGCCGAAGTCTCCGGTACGGCTGGCCGCGCTATAGCCACGCCGGGGCAGGTCATCGAGTGGGCGCAGGTGTGCCGGCACTGTTCATTCGCTCGGTCACACTCGCCAAGGTCAGTGGCCGGGATAGTTAGACTGTAGCCATGCGCTGTAGTGCGTCAGCAGCCACTGTAGCCATAGGGCCGCCCATCGTGTCGGTCGCGTCGCGTCGCCGTACCCGCGCGCAGAGGGACGGGACGTCGCATGTCCGTCCTAGGGTCAACGGAAGAGGTGGCCCGGAGGTAGCCAGTCGTGCCTAGCCGGACAAGGGCCGAGCCGGCCCCTTGACCAACCGTCCGGGGCGCGGCTCCAGCTGGTGTCGGGCATTGTCCAGCCGGCCACGACCAGCCGGCCGCGTAGTTATTCTCAGAAGCGAAAGGGGGGAGACCCCATTGCTTTGGCCTACCCAGATGTAATAACCCCATAAGTAGTCCCCAAAGCCGGCGGGGGCTCGCATCCAACAGACGAAGGGGAGCCGGCGGCTTCTACCCAACTACACCCGCCTCCGGCTTGTAGCCGAAAGGGAAGCCGGGTTAGCCGTTTGACCCGACACCTCGGGTACAGGCGTGCCGCCCTGAGACCCACACTAACACGCGGAGCGCCACGTAGCGAGTGATGATGTCACGGGCCCCGTGCAAGCGGGGAGACGGGACATCGCCTGGGCCTAGCCTGCTAGGCCCCAGGCATAGCCCAGTAGGCTTGGGGCACAGGTTGTGATCTTCTGCGCCCCGAGGCGGCCATTACGGCCCGGGGCCACCCACGCGCGCGGAGTTTCATGGGGTAGTGGGCGCAGTTAATGCCACGTCCCCCGATCGTGGCCCTCCTATAAAAGGAGAGGAAGGGCAGGGGGCGGAGGTACCCACGCCTCACTCGCTCCCTTGCTGCCCGTCTTCTTGCTTTCTTGCCTTCCTCGCGTGACGTTACGCCCGAAATCACAACCGCGTCCGCAAGTCGTACTACTACCGTGATGTCCGACGAACGCGGCGGCATCTGGGCAGGCTCCATCATGGTTGAAGCAGACATCATCGAGCTCCGGCGCGCACGCATAGTGCCGCCGGAGGAGCGGATGGTCGCACGCGCGCTGGGCGACGAGGCGGCATCGGCGCCACAGCCGGGGGAACACGGTGTATTCCTCTGGCACTTCTCCCGGGGCTTCGGGCTCCCGGTGAGTCATTTCTTCCGCCTCTTCCTAGACACTTTCGATCTTCAACCACATAATCTTGGCCCCAACTCGATTCTCTATCTTTCCGCCTTTGCGATGTTGTGCGATGGGTACTTCGGCGTCCTCCCTTTCGTTGATTTCTTCAATACTCTTTTTTATCTCAAGCCTCTGAAAAGCGATGCCTGCGGGGGCACGGTGGTGTGCTGTCGCGGTGTTGCTCACTTTCCTCCTCTCTCTCCCTTATCGACTCCGTCAAGGGGTGGCACCGGACGTTCTTCTACGTGAAGAACGCCGACCTAAAGACGGATTATATCTGGCTACCGCCGTTCGAGAACAAGCAGTCAACCCAGCTCAACTGGCTGGCATCCACCCCACGCGGCATGGCCCTGGAGGAGCTCGACCGGCTTGCGCAGCTAAAGAGCTACGAAGGACTAGTCGCCGCCGACCTGGTGGCGGCCTTCGTCTCGCGCCGGGTGTCGCCCCTCCAGCTGAGGCCGCAACGGATTTGCAACATGTATGGTCGGCGCGACCCCTGTCGGTTGTCCACCGTCGAGTTGACGTCGACTTAGGTGGCGAAGCGGGTGAACGCCCTCACGACGTTCAAGCTGAAGCCCAAGTCGTGGACATTTGGCATGGAGCCGTACGACCGCATCAACCGGACTCCCCTGGTAAGTTTTTCATCGAGATAGTTTCTTTTCGTTTCATATTCCCCAGCCGGCAGCCGGCTGGAGAACTTACTTTGACGTGCTGACTTCAACTGCTGGTGCGACAGAACACGCGAGATGCCCCGCACCCTCAGATCTTCGAGGCGGAGTGTGAGAGCACCGACTCTGAAGACTACGAGACGGAGGCCCCCCGGAGGAGTGGGTGGACTCCTTGGGAATAGCCGACGAGCCGGCCGACCCAGGAGTCGACGCTCCCACTGGAGCCGGGGGGTCCGGCACGACCGGGGAGCCCAGCAGAGCGGGAGAGTTCCCTCTTGCCCCCTTGATCAAGGACTGGACGGACGACGACGATGATGATGACGAATTAATGATTCTGAACGAGCCTCCTCCCTCAGCACGCCAGGGTCGGAGGAGCAAGGAGCGGCCGGTTCAAGCCCTGGCGGCCGGAGTAGCCAGGCGGGGGAAGAGGCCGGCTCAGGGGGGGCCGGCAGCCCTGCCGCCGGGCCCGAAGCGGGTGAAGGTCACCGCGCGGAAGCCGCCGACACGTGCCAAGCGGTCCCTGCCCCTTGTCATCGGGTGAGTCTTTATCTTATGAAAGTTTTTCTTCCGCCTCACGAGCCGGTTGATGACCGGCCCTTGGGTGATGCAGTGACCCCATCGAGCTCCACGATGAGGAGTCGACAGTGATCCGATGGACGCCGCCAGCCGGCTGTCCTGCGAGCACGCGGCCACTCAGCAGGAGGAGAAGAGGAGGCTCGCAGAGCTGCGAGCCTCCAAATCCGGGATGCGAGGAGGGGCCTCGCACTCCGGGACCTCAAGCAGCTAGAGGCAGAGGAGGTCCGCATATCCCCCGCGGGCGTCGGATTCGGCGGCGGACTCAACCCGCCTGTCGAGGCCTCCGTCGAGCGAGCCGTGAGGGGCGGTTATGGACGCACCAGTGGCTTCGTCCGTGTAGGAGGCAGCCCCAACGAGGGCGACGATGGTGGAGCCGGCTCCCGAGGCGGCCCGGCCTGAGGCGCTGGAGGTGACCCCGCCTGCGGCCGAGCCGGCCCAGGTTGAGGTGCCAAAGGCCCGGTGGCCCCAGAGACGACGCCATAGGCGGAGGCTATGAAGGTGGAGGTGCCGTCCGCCGGGATCGACGCGCCAGAGCGTCAGGAAGCGGAGGTGGCAACGACGCTGGGCAAGAGCCCGGCGGGAGGCGACTCCCGACCCCTTGCCATTGTCAACCCGCCCCTGGCGGCTGGCGCCATGACGAGCCCAGACGGTAGCGGTGGTCGGCCAGGAGGCCCATGCGATCGATGCAGGAGGTGCTCTCAGACTAGGAAGCGCTGGCGAGCGCGCCGGCCCTGCCGGCCCCCCAGGCAGCCAGCCCGGTCCCCTCCTTTGCGGACTTGGGGAGTGTCTTGCACCGGTGCCAGCAGGAGCTGGCCTGGTTTGTAGAGGTGGCAGACGACGCCCTACAGTGTGCGGAGGTAAGCCAGTTGCTTTGACTTAGAATTTTCAGTGGGGGCGTGTGAGCACACCCGCTGGGTGTAGCCCTCGAGATGCGGGTCGGCTGACCGGCTGACGGGCAGCCGGGCCGGATCTCTTTTGAGCGTGTCTTGACCTTTGCCTTTTTGTGGTAGGAGGGAACCTCCCTGCGGCAGAAGCTATTCGCGGAGGCGGTCGCCATCCACGACCACGGCAAATACGGCTTCTACCGCCTGGAGGAGGACTTGGCTCACGTGCAAGGTCAGTTGCACTTCACGGGAGGGGCACATAGCCCTCGGGAGTCGGCTGACGCCCATCGTGTCTTGCAGGTGACCTGGCATCGCTTCAGGGGGAGAAGACAGGGCTTGTCTCTGAGCGGGACCGGCTGGCACGAGACGTCTAGGCAGCCATGCAGGAGACGGACCGGCTGGCCGCACTGCTGGTAGATGGGGAGGCGATCCGGGACCGGCTCAAGGCCCAGGCGGTGAATGAGGTGGCGGCCCAGGAGGCGGCCGTCAAGGAGGCAGTTGACGCCGCCCTGAGGACCGCCACCCTTCAAGGCAAGGTGACCCGCCTCAAGAGGATGCTCGAGGAGGTCAAGGGTTCCCTCACCACCTCGGAGGCGGCCCTGGCATCGGAGCGCAAGGCGGCGCTCAACTTCGCCCTTGGGGTGGACTACGCGATCAAAGGTAGGTGCTGGTTTTTCTCTTCTTTAGTCGGTTGGTCCTTTCTTTGCTATTTCTTGTGTTTTCACCTTGCCTTTCTTTTCTTCCCTTCTTCCTTCTTCCAGGCCGTTTCCCGGAAAGTCATCGCCGCGCTGCGCGCGCTGTTGTGGAGCACCAGGAATACCTTTGGGAGTGCGGTCGCACCATCGAAGAGGAGGCTGCATGGGACATGGACGATATCGGGCTTGCCATCGAGATGCGGATGACCCATCTTGAGCAGAGCGTGGAGCGGCTCAAGACCGCCGACAAAGCGGTCATTGTCGTGCTGTGGCCGGGCCACGGGGGAGATCCGACGCACCACGTGGCTCAGTGGTTGGAGCACGCCGTCCCCCGCCTCGAAGCCTAGAAGGCATCAACTGCCCGAGCCGGGGCGCATATGCCACTCCGGTTCGTCACGTCGTGGTACCACGGCGTGGATCTGGGCCGGCTGGCGACCATGCGGGACGTGCCGGCCACAGAGCAGGAGGCCCACGAGCCGACCCTTGTCCACCGGGCCACCGATCTCGCGTCGTATGTCGACACGGACGAGTTCCTATCGGCCCTTGGCAAGGATGGCGAGCCGCTACCCGAGGAATCCTTCGACATCCCCCAAGGCTCAACGGACGATGAAGTTGCCGACGAGAGCACCGACTCCAGCGGCAAGATGGCCGAGACCGAGGAGCCCACCTTGAAGGCCAAGGAGGCCGACCCTAAAGCCGCGACCACCTTCAAGGCGAGAGCCGAGCCGCCCAGTGACACGTCAGCTAGGGGCATGCCAGCTGGCGACGCGCCGGCGACCTTAGCCCCCGGGCGGTTTTTATCTTTCTCTTTTTTCTCCCTACATGTTAAGCTTGAATCCACCCACTGGGGGTGTTTATGTAATGAACTAATGTTGGGCGTGGGCCGCTCTTGTCTTAACATCTATGATGTGAACATTTGGCATGTTTGCCTTGTTATTCATGCCTCCTCGTCCTTATCCTTTTTTTGCCCGCTTGACTCTTTTCGGTTCCTCTCCTTTTCCCCTTTGGTTTCGGCCCCGCCAGCCCGACAGCTGAGAACCGGTCTGTAGCTGGGACGGGGCGTCTGCCTCAAGGGAGCAGGTTTAAAACTTAGGAATCGCGAGGGTTTTTCGGGATAAGTAGAGTGGTAGAGACACGACGATGGTCCGGTTGGGCCTAGCCGGGGCCTCCCCTGTTTTGACCTTTCGTGTGAGCCGAAATTGGCCGCCCTAAGGCCCTGTCAGCCAGACAGCTGGGAGCCAGTTCTATGGCTAGTAGGGGTGGGGAGCTTTGGTCGGCTCACATTACTTAGCCAATTTCTAGGAGAGGCGCTCTAGGTCCAGCCGGCTAGCCCCCGGGCCCGGGACCGGGTCGGGGAGCCGGTGAGTGAGGAACACTTTTGAGGGAAATGAAACGGGGGGCGTCCCAAGACCCAGCTTTAGGCACCCATTACATTCATAAGCCCAAAAGGGTGGGGGCACATACATACATTGGTTTCTTCAGCAGTAAAACGGGCATAGGAGGGCCGTGTTCCATGCGCGCTCCGTCTCTTCACCGGAGGTATCTCTTCTGCGCTTCTGCGGCTTCTGGGCATCTATTAGATAGTATGCGTTGTTGTGCAGTGCCTTGCTGATGATGAATGGGCCCTCCCATGGGGAGGATAGCTTGTGTTGTCCGGCCGTCCGCTGGATCCGCCTGAGGACCAGGTCCCCCTCGCAAAATGAGAGTGGCTGGATCCGCTTGTGTGGTAGTGCTGGAGCTTCTGCTGGTAGATTGCCATCCATCTCAAGGCCAGTTCGCGAGCTTCCTCGATTAGGTCGACGTCGTCTTCTCTTGCTTCTTTTGCATCCTTCTCCGTGTATAGGGCGACCCGAGGCGAATCGAACTCGATGTCGGTGGGTATGATCGCCTCGGACCCGTACACAAGGAAGAAAGGTGTGTAGCCAGTTGAACGGTTCGGGGTGGTCCGGAGACTCCAAAGGATGGCCGGCAGCTCGTCGATCTAGCAGCTGGCCGACCTTACTAGTGGCGTTACAAGCCGAGGCTTGATACCGGACAGGATAAGGCCATTTGCCCTCTCGACCTGGCCGTTTGACTGCGGATGACCGACAGAGGCCAGATCGAGCCGGATCCCTTGCTTGGAGCAGAAGCGCGTGAGTACGCCCTTGGCGAAGTTCATGCCGTTGTCGGTGATGATGCTGTGGGGAATGCCATAGCGCAGTGTGATGTCGTCGATGAACCGGACGGCCGTAGGGCCGTCCAGCTTCTTGATTGGTCGCACCTTTATCCACTTGGTGAATTTGTCTATAGCCACCAGCAAGTGCGTCATGCCGCCTCGAGCTTTCTTGAATGGGCCCACCATGTCTAGCCACCAAACGACAAAAGGCCACGAGAGGGGGATGGTTTGGAGGGATGTTTCCGGTAGGTGGCTCTATGTGCTGAAGCATTGGCAGCCCTCATACTCGTTAACCAACTTCTTGGCCGCCTTGAGAGCAGCCGGCCAGAAGAAACCATGGCAGAAAGCCTTGGCCACCAGGGTCATGGAGGCGACGTGGTGCCTGCACTCACCCTGGTGGCTATCGAGGAGGATCTCCAGACCCTTTTCCGGCTCGACGCATCACCGGAAGACGCCGGTGGTTCTACGGTGGACGAGCTCGTTGTTGATGATGTCGTAGGCCGTGGCCCGGCGCTGGATTTTCCTTGCCAAAGCCTCGTTCGGAAGCATCTCGCCCCGTGGAAGAAATGCTAGAATGGGTTAGGTCCATGAGGGGGCTGATACGGGGGCCGGTTCGGGAGCCTCCGGGACTGGTTGATTAGCCCTCGGGACCGGCTCACCAGCCCTCGGGACTGGCTCGGGAGCCCCCGAGACTAGTTGGTCAGCCCCTGGGTCCGGCTCGCCAACCCTCGAGGCCGGCTGGTTGATGATCATCATCACGGCCGCGTCGCCGGGGCCGTATGGCTCGGGCGCAACCGGCTCAATCGGCGCCAGCAGGGCGGGCGGTGGTGCGGGAGCCAGTGGCAAAGGCACCGGAGGAGCGGCCGGGCCGGCGACCCCCACCGGTACAAAGATTGACTTTGACTCCAAGGAAGGCTTGATCGATGGCTTGAGCAGCTACTCGAGGGAGACGCCGGCTAGGATGGCCTGCCGGGTGGAGCCGATCTTTGCCAACGCGTCAGCCGCCTCGTTCTCTGCTCGTGGGATGTGATGAAACTCACAGCCCTCGAAGGAGCCAGTGAGATATTGTACGAGAAAGCGGTAGCTGGCCATGTTGGCGTCCCTAGTGTCCCATTCGCCAGACACTTGCTACACCACGAGATCGGAGTCCCCGCAGCACAAGATGCGCCTTATGCCGATCTCCTTGGCGAGCCAGAGGCCATGGACAATGGCCTCATACTCGGCCATGTTGTTGGAGGCGGCGAAGTGGATCTGGAGAGCGTACTTGAGCTGATCACCTTTGGGGGAGGAGAGGACTATGCCGGCACCCAGGCTGGTCCTCATTTTCGAATTGTCGAAATGCATGCGCCAATGCGTGGAGTCTGGGGGAGGCGGCACGAACTCCGTCTCCGCCTAGTCGACGAGGAAGTCAACCAACGCTTGTGACTTGATGGTGGTTCTTGGCTCGTACCGGATCTCATGATCGGCGAGGGCGATGACCCATTTGGTGATCCAGCCGGTGGAGTCTTGGCCGCTCATGATCTCGCCGAGCAGGGCCGTGCTCACCACGGCAATGGTATGCTCCTAGAAGTATTGCTTGACCTTCTTGGCGGCAAAGTATATGCCATAGCACATCTTCTGGTTGTGGGGATAGTTCTGCTTGGACGCGGAGAGGACCTCGCTGAGGTAGTAGATGGGTCACTAGACCGACAGGGACTTCCCCTCCTCCGGCCGCTCGACCACCAGGACGACGCTGATGACGTGTGCGGTCGCCGCGATGTAGGCGAGCAGGGCCTCCTTCTCAGTCGGCGCAGCTAGGATGGCCGCGTGGGTGAGAGCCTTCTTGAGACCGCAGAAGGCCTCGTCTGCCTCGTCAGGCTAGTCAAAGATGCCCAGCCTCTTGGTTTGACCCGGTGCGATTAGAGCCGTCTTGCGAAAGAGCCCATAAAGGGCAAGGCCATCTCCCCCAGCCGGCTGTTGAACCGGCTGAGCGAGGCCAGGCAGCCGGTGAACTTCTGGACGTCGCGAAGCCGGGTCGGCTTGGGCATGCGCTCGAACGCGCTGATCTTCTCCGGGTTAGCTTTGATACCGCGGGCGAACATGAAGAAACCCAAGAGTTGACCGGTTGGGACGCCGAAGACACACTTCGTCGGGTTGAGCTTGATCTTGTACTCGCGCAAGTTCGCAAAGGTCTCCTGGAGGTCATCGAGGAGGCTGAAATGCTTCTTGGTTTTGACAACAATGTCGTCGACGTAGACGTGGACATTCCTGCCTATCTGAGGCAGGAGGCATTTTTGCATGCACCGTTGGAAGGTGGCGCATGCGTTCTTTAGGCTGAAGGACATGGTGATGTAGCAGTAGGCCCCAAAGGGCGTGATGAAGGAGGTCTTGAGCCGGTCTTCCGGGTCCAGCTTGATCTGGTGGTAGCCGGAGTAGGCATCCAGGAAGGACAACAAGTCGCAGCCGGCCATGGATTCGATGACTTGATCGATCCGCGACAGAGCGAACGGGTCCTTGGGACACGCCTTGTTCAGGCTAGTGTAGTCGATGCACATGTGCCAGGTCTTGTTCTTCTTCAGCACCAGGACTGGGTTGGCCAGCCAGTCTGGGTGGAACACTTCCATGATGAACCCGGCTGCAAGCAGCCGGGCCATCTCTTCGCCTATAGTACACCGCTTCTCCTCGGAGAAACGGCGCAGGGGTTGCTTGACCGGCTTGACGTCTGGCCGGACATGGAGTTTGTGCTTGGCGAATTTCCTCAGAACACCCGGCATGTCCTTGGGGGACATTGCAAAGATGTCCTGATTCTCACGGAAGAAGTCGACAAGCTTGCCTTCCTATTTGCTGTTGAGGCGGGAGCCGATGGTGACGCACTGAGCCGGGTTGGCCGGGTCGAGAGGGATTTGCTTGGTCTCTTTGGACGGCTGGAAGGAGACCTCGCCGACGGATTGCGAGGGAGGAGCCAGCATAGCTAGCTAGCTGGCACCAAGGGGCACGAGCCGGTCGAGCTGTCGTTTCTCCTTGGCGATCACCAGGGCCTCGGCCAGCCGGCTACCATCTCGAGCGCACTCGAGCGACATCTTGTATTCACCCTTGATGGAGATGATTCCCTTGCGGCCCGACATCTTGAGCTTGAGGTAGGCATAATGGGGGACCGCCATGAAGCTGACAAGAGCCGATTGGCCCAACATCGCGTGGTAAGGGCTCGCGAGGTCCACAACCTCGAATAGCACCGGCTTGCGGCGGAAGTGACCCGGTCCGCCGAAAAGGATGTCGAGTGTGATCTTGCTAACAGGGGAGCAGGACTTTCCAGGCACGATGCCATGGAAAATCGTCTGGCTCACCTATAGGTCTTCTATCTTTAGCCCTAGCTTATGCATAGTGTCGAGGTAGAGGATGTTGATGCTGCTGCCACCATCTATCAGCACCCACGAGAAGGGGAAAGTTCGCTCCTTGGTGGTGATGGTGGGGTTGAGGACCAAGGCATAGCTACCGGGATTCGTCATCACAGCGGGGTGATCGGCCTGGCTCGAATTGACCGGCTTCTCCGACCAGTGCATGAACTGGGGAGTTGCTGGCATGGTGGCGTTCACCTCACGTTGGAGATAGCGTTGGGCATGTTTGCCCGTGTCCTCACTGGTGAAGACAACATAACAATTGTCTTGGTTGGGGAACTGGTCGATCAAACGACCGTCGTTCTGGGTCGGAGCCGGAGCCGGCGCCGGGGTGGCAGCTTGAGCCGGGGCCGGCACACGGGCTGGCAGCACGGGAGGAGCCGGAAGGCCGTCCCCCCAGGCCAATCACTGTGAGAAGCTACACTGGCGGAGTGTGTGGGTAGAGGGTTTGGCCCCTGAGTGGTTCTTGCAGGGGAGGTCGAGCATTTGCTCGAAGGTGAGCTTCAGTTGCTAGGCAGCCTTGCCAGTGCGCTGGTGCTAGCTGGAAGGCTGAGCAGCCGGCTCCTGCTCCTCGATGGTGTTGACTTGCCGGCTCCCGTAGCGGGGATCCGGCTGGTCATTCTTGCGCTGGTTGTTTTGCGGCTGCTAGTTGTTGGCAGACGGCCGGGTCACGGCCGGTGTCGTCGTCGTCTTGGCAGGCGGGGTCGTCTTGACCCGGATGGCCGAGTCGGCCGTGGCGTACTTGTCCACCTTGGTCATGAGCTCGGCAAGCATGGCCGGCTCAGAGCACAGAAGCTTGTGCTTGAGGGGGTTGTTGTCTCGGCAGTCTTCAATGAAGTATTACGGCTTGTACCTCATGCACCCCTTCGCGGTAATTGCGAAGCTCGGTCCACCGAGTGAGGTAGTCATGGAGGGATTCGTTCGGCCCCTGAACGAACATAGCGAGTTCGTGGGGACAGTCGGGCCGCTTGTAGGTACCGGTGAAGTTGCGGACAAAGGCCTCCTCAAAGTTCGTCCAAGTGTTGATTTTGTCAGCCGCCAGGCTATTGAGCCAGGTGCGGGCCGAGCCGATCAACATGAGGGGGACGTAGCGGACGGCTACGCGCTTGTTCCCCCTGGCGATGCCAACCGTGGTGGTATAGTTGATCAGCCAGTCTTCGGGCTTGGCTGCTCCGTTATATTTCGGGGTGTCCTGAGGGAGCGTGAAGCCGGTTGAAAAAGGCTCGGTGCAGATCTGGGAGACGAAGCAAGCCGGACCAATCGAGCCCTCCTCCTCAAAGAGGGCGGATTGCACGATTTTGTCGATGCGGTTGCGGGCGTCGTCCTTGCTACGGGGGACGTGCGGTCCGAGACGAGCCGAGAGCTCGGGACGGACGGTAGGTGGAACCAATTATCCTGACTCGCACCGCGGAGGCGGTGTGTCCCCGCGGCTGCGCCGGCTGCCGGATGCCGGCACCTCCTGATGGCGGCCGCTTCGAGGCAGGTTGTTGGTGCGCCGACTATTAACAGTCGGCTGCTCGCTCCCCGGTGACTGAGAGGGCTGGGGGTAGTTCATCTCGTCCCGGCGGCCGGAGACGTGAGGGGAGCAGGAGTACTGGGCCGCCTGGCGGCCGGCAGTTCCAATGCCCTCGTGCTCGGGCCGAGGGCCCTCGGTGGCAGCGCCGCCCGTTGCGAGCAGGTGCTACTGCGCATCACCAAAATCAATGAGCTCCTTGATGTGGTCCTCGTGGGCGGTACGCTCTTCGCCCTCCAAGGTGGCCAATTCCTCGTAGGCCACCTTGAGAGCCCGCAGGTTGGCTGCGAGAGTGTCATAGATGGGCATCTTGCCGCCGAGAATTTCGGTGACCATGCGACCGCGGTCGCGCACAGCTCCACGCTGGCTGAGCTCGGTGCCAGCCGGGGTGAGTCCGTAGGCGGAAGCGTACTCACGTTGCGCCACCTCCATGCGGCGCCACGTGGCCGCGAGGGCAATGGCGTCCTCGAACAGGACGCGATGAGCCGCCTCGAGATCGTCCGTGGTGGTGTCAGGGCTCGTCGTCGGGGTGATCGGAGTGCTCAAGCCTCGGAGGGCCACACCGAGCAGGTCAGACATGTCGACGCGAGCAGTGGCAGCGTTAGCCGCGACCTGCGCTCGTTTGGAAGCGGTGGAGGAAGTGATGGCCATTACTCCCACATGACCATGAGAGCCGTTGGACTAAGTCACAGCGAGTGCGCCCACGGCCATGGGCAGACCGGCATAGATGAGCACCTGCGCTGGGTACTCGTCAGTGGCCGGAGTCTCGGCGAGGCTGAGCCTGCCGAAGCGCTCGGTGAGCGCGTCGATGTCGGTCGTGAGGCCGACAGAATTGCCCGCAAGGCATGCCGGAGCAAGCCCCACGAGCCCAAGATTTTTCCTAGGCATGCGGCGACGGCGGGGAATGGCGAGGGGTACCGCCCGGAGCATGAATTCGACCGGCGCCGCGTACGACCCCACGGTGGGTGCCAACTATCGTCGTTTTCTCACGCTAGATATCATGGAGTGGCTTATCGTAGGTGGTTGGGGCCCCAGGTGCGAGATTGGGCACAAGCGGTGAAGGCACACGATGTACCCAGGTTTAGGGCCCTCCGAGGGAGGTAATACCCCTAGTCCTGCTTGGTTTAGTTGGATGAATGGGTATGAGTACAATGGTCCTCCTGGAGCTGTGTCCAGAGGAGGAAGAAAGAGCAGCTGGCTCGTCTTCCTCCGTTGCTAGAAGGGGTCTGGTGTGTGTGCGTGCACGGGTGATCGTTCGTCCCCGTTACATGGGGGGCTCAAGGGGTTTTATAGGCCAACCCCCCGGCTCTTATAATATGTTCTAAGTACACGGGCGGGTGGACCCGGCTGGCGGTCTCTCCGGCTGGCCACGGGGTCCCACTATTCGTGTCATCTTGTCGTCGGTGGGGTCCGCCGGCTGAGCGGTCCCGTCTCCTGTTGGGGCCCGCCAGCTGGCCCTGGGATTGGCCCTCGCCCACCTGCCGTGGCACGGGTTGCCCGAGGGGGCATCGTCTAGCGCAAGCCGGCCGAAGTCTCCGGTACGGCTAGCCACGCTGTAGCCACGCCAGGGCAGGTCATCGAGTGGGCGCGGGCATGCCGACACTGTTCCTTCACTCGTTCACACTCACCGAGGTCAGCGGCCAGGACAGTTAGACTGTAGCCACGCGCTGCATTGCGTCAGCGGCCAATGTAGCCACAGGGCCGCCCATCATGTCGGTCGCATCGTGTCGCCGTACCTGTGCAGAGGGACGAGACGTCGCATGTCCATCCCAGGGTCAACGGAAGAGGCAGCCCGGAGGCAGCCGACCGTGCCCAGCCGGCCGAGGGCCGAGCCGGCCCCTTGACCAACCGTTTGGGGCGCCGTCCGGCTCCAGCTGGCGTGGGGCATCCTCCAGCCGGCCACGACCAGCCGGCCGCGTAGTTATTCTCAAAAGCGAAAGAGGGGAGACCCCGTTGCTTTGGCCTACCCAGGGGTAATAACCCCGACACTCCCACATCCCGCTGTAATCCCCTACTTGAACATGGTGCTTTATGCCACATATTATGATCCAATGATGTGTTGTCATCCTATGATGTTTTGAGTAGATTACTTTTGTCTTATGGGTGATTGATGATCTAGATTGGTTTGAGTTGTTTGTTTATCTTGGTGTTGTCCTACGGTGCCTTCTATGCCGCACACACGTGAAGGATTCCTAGTGTAGGGTGTTGCAATACATTCATGATTCGCTTATAGTGGGTTGTTTGAGTGACAGAAGCATAAACCTGAGTATGGGGGTTGTTGCGTATGGGATAAAGGGGACTTGATGCTTTAATGATATGGTTGGGTTTTACCTTAATGATCTTTAGTAGTTGCGGACGCTTGCTAGAGTTCCAATCATAAGTGCATATGATCCAAGTACAGAAATTATGTTGACTTATGCCTCTCCCTCATATAAAATTGCAATAATGATTTCCGATCTTGTTAACAATTGTCTAGGATAATTACGCACACCGACCCATCATTATTCCACACTCGCTATTTGTAATATATTGTAATATTATGATTACATCACCTATTTTTATATTTTAGTTCTCCGTTATCATATAAATCTATCCTCTTCATACCCACAACGTATTTTTATTTCTCGTTTCTAGATGGAAGCAAACGTTCGGTGTACGTAGAGTCGTATCAGTGGCAGATAGAACTTCAGAGAATATTGATCTTACCTTTATCTCCTTATGGACTCGACACTACATACTTATCATTTCCACCTTCGGAAACTACTACGATGATTCCTTGCACTTGGGGATTATCAAGCTCTTTTCTGGCTCTGTTGCCGGGGAGCAATAGCGTGGGGTTGATATTTTCGTGTGTGCTTGTTTGCTTTCTTTGTTAAGTAGATTTTGTTTTCCCTTTTTTCTTTCTGTAGTTGTGCGTGAAACAAACAAAAAATATAAAATACAAAAAGAATTACTTGCCTCTCTTGCTTAAGAAATTTTTCAAAAACAGAAATGATTGGAAGGTTGTGCATTGGAGAAGTGAGGGTCGACCTTGAACACTTGTGTTCATGCTCATGGAAACAATGTAGAATTTTTCATGGAAGATTCTGAAATATCATTATCTCCTTGTATATATGCATTGTATGATAAAAATAATGTGCCAAGATTTCCTTTTAGGGTGATTAGATTGCTTGTTTGGTGTGTGCAATGCAAAAACAAAAACTTTGGCTGTAGTGCCTGAATTTACATTTTTTAATCGAACGTCAAAAGTTTCTGAATTTTTTACAGAGTACTTCTATAAAAAAAATCATGTTTCCTAAATTTTTAGAATGTTTTGAGTTATAGAAGTATACGAAATTTCCAGATTACTACAGACTGTCCTGTTTTTGATAGATTCTGTTTTCTCTGCATTTTTCTCTTATTTTTAATGAATCTATGGGTTGTATCGGGGGGGTATGAACCATGATGAAGTTGGAATATAGTTGATATAATGGTAATATGAATTTGTAATGATTTCACAATAGTACTTAAAGTAGTATTTTGCTTTATTATACTAACGGATCTCACGAGGGTTCTGTTAAGTTTTGTGTGAATGAAGTGTTCAAAGATCGAGGAGGTATCAATATAAGAAGAATATGGAGAGACAAGAGTTCAAGATTAGGGATGCCTATAATGCCCAAGGTGCGCGCCTATCCTTATTTAGGTATGGGGGCCTTGATAGGGATAGAGGCGCATCTAGTCGTTTCGCAAGTATAGTAACATCGCATACATGTATGAAGAGAGGAGTATGGGAGTTGGCTTACACTCACCACAAAATAAATTACAAATCCACACAGATTATTTAACCATCATTCAAAAGACAGGGTCCGTCTACGGATGAAAACAAACGAGAAAAGAAGCAATGAAACTGTCTAGCTATCCCCGAAGATCACGACCAAGACCTCTCTACTCGTCTGGATATCTGACGTACATTCTACCACGTTCTTCATCATACTCCCACTGGAGCTGTGTCACATCATCTAGCACGGTCCCATCTACACCTGCACATGTATTGTTGTAGTAATCTGTGAGCCACGTGGCCTCAGCAATCTTGCAACCGGGTACCAAGGCTATTTAAGCTTATTGGGTTGGATGGGGGGTAAGTGTGAGTTTGCAGCAGCACCAACCATTGTATGGTGGCTAACTTACGAGAACATGCATGTAAATATGGTGGACTACGTAATACAATCGAGTTCTACCATGACCACTAAGTGATCCTGAACACCTACGTACGTCAAACATAACCCCACCGTGTTCTCTCTCGGTTCATATTCATGAGCAGAGACGATCATGGTTACGCACACAGTTGGTGTATTTTATTGGATTTTACTTCAAGTTGGCTATAACCGGGTGTTCAACAAAATATCCAAGTTGCCACATAACTGTGAGCATGGCTTTCCAAAAGATTTAACCCTGCAGGGGTGCTCCAACTAATCCATCACAAATTAACCACACTCCACGGGAACTACCTCAACCATAGATCTCGTGATCATCCTAGGCCATTCCAAAGGAAAACCAACACCTTGAGATAGCCCGAAGAAGATCAGAGTTCCTCATGCAAGCCATTCAGAAAAGGTAAAACAAGTCCAGCAAGACCTCCCGGTGAGCCAGATCCGCTTCTAGAGCCATGCGCTCTCTATTAATGGGCATCATTCATCTATGCAAAGTGGACGGTTGCCTAAAAATGCCTTGAGTTGACCCGAGGTGGCACCGCCAACTGCTAGGTAGGTGGACCAACACTCATGAGGAGCACTGGCCCGGGGGTTGATTAATTGTCCACGGGGTTGCAAAGCCCTATGCAATTTTACTAAGTTGTTAAGGAAATATTACCAATGTTGGGTCTTGCCAGACAAGTTTTAATCTCAAACGAATAATCAAGAGGGTCCCCATAACAACCCCAAGCATGTTAGGAGCGCAAAATATGGAAACATAACACCGGTAACAAGTAACTATGGTGGTAAAAGTGGAAAAACACCGAGCAAAAGGCCAAGCCTTCCACCATACCAAGATATATATGTGCATTAAATTAAATAGCAGAAAATATTGTGATATCTCCAGATATCCATGTTGTCACATGGAAACAACCTGCACCTGCATCTAAGAACGCTATAAGAGGGGCTGAGCAGTGGTAACTTAGCCAATTTTGCTAGGATGTGAAGGGGTTAGAGGCTATCATGGTCATGTAGGAGGCTTTACATTCATGTGGTAGGTAACACATATGTAACGATAAGATCAAGACATATAGCAAAGAAAAATAGTGTCGGGATCTGGGTACGATCATCTTGCATGTTGGTTCTTCAGAGGGACAAAGAACGGGGTCCTCGTAGTGGTACTCTCCTGGATCCTCGTACTCAGGTTCAACACTCGCGTCTACCCAAGAGAAACAACACAATAAACAACCAACCAAGGTGCAATGCACAAACAAGATGATGCATGATTCATTTGAAGTATTTAGCATGTCAATCCTAAGCTAGTCATGTTTCTCATGTAATAGTTAAGTTGTTTACAATTCTGGACAGAACCACATGTTAAGTTGTTTGAACATGCATGATCATGGAAAATATGGATGCTTCATGCAAAATCTATGCAAATGCATATGTAGAACGTCGAAAACGGAGTAACGAATCTCACGCTATGCTCACGGAGAGGTATGAGGGCAAAATACAAGACATGGAAGGACCTGGGTTATTCCTTGGTATTCCAAGGTAGCCACTGGTTAGGAAATGAAAAACCAACCACAATAGCGCCAAAGATCAAGCAAAACAATGGAGCATATCTCCCACGAGTCACAAAACACTAACACACACAATCTGACTCAAAACACCAACATAGCAACTTCCACAACAATTATCTAGAGCTACAAGATGTTTCCAACCTCAAACAAAGCATGCACAGAAACTACATAACATGCTTATCAAATCATCCAACTACACAAACTACAACAGAAGCACATATCATTAGGCATGAAGCTCACAAGATGGCATGATGAAATAGATTCTAGGAACTTAGTGAAAATCACAGTTTTCTGGAATCTGAGTTAAGCTGATAGCAAGTTGACAGCAGAAAATAATTGTGCTAGAGACCACCTCATGGCATGAAAATTAACAGGATGGTAGAGGGCAACATCTACTTCAAAACACTAGCACTGAGCTTGAGCTAAAACACAACATATCACTTGATAGCATCCACTCATCATGGCATAAAAATAATAACAAATTCTGAGACTTCGAAATATTTAGCATGTTAAAAACAACAACAATTTATTAGCCACTTTGGAGCAAGATTCCCACTCATATGCAAGATTATCTTGTCAAAAGTAAATACCATGGCATAATACTCATGAAACACTACCACTTTGATGTTGACACCAATATCAAAGGATGCATGGATTAATGCTAACTAAAATGACAAAATGGCATGTTGGGACAAAATGACATTTTGTAAAACTTGCTCAAATGACCAAACCAATTGCACCAATGGATTCATTGGGAAATTCTACCCCAATTTCATATATCACACTCATATATTGCAGTAGGTAAAATGCTCACAACCTCAAGTTCCAAATCACTTCACAATCATCATATGCTCATAAGTCAAAACTTGACAGATATGCTCATAGCCAATAATGCTCATATACAGTAATGGTAATTTACCAAAAATGGAATAATCTAATTAAAACACAATAAAAAACAATAAAACAATTTAAAAAATCAAAAGATAGGAGGGGTCCCACCTGGCATGACACCAGGGCCCCTCTATGTGGATGACAAGTGGGCCAAGGGCCCACTGTCATACACACACTCACTACACACAAGGACACTCACACTCACTCATTGGATCCATAGAGGATCCTCTGCCACAGCAGATCCCACACATATGAACACACACGCAGGCACACACGCATGCACTGCACACTCACATGAGATCCGGTGTAGTGACACCGGATCCTGTACCTCACACAAAGCACACACCCAAAACCAACCGAAAAAGAAAACAAAAGGGTCGGGGAGGGAATCGAACCCGCGACCCCCTGCTACTATCACAGGCGAGCGACCACTATGCTACACACACTTGTCTGAACAAGGGGGGAACACTATCCTTTTGGACAGGCCCATGCGCCCGCCCTGCTCCACCGGTGGCCGAAGCAGAGGAAGACACTTGCAAGCTTACATGCTACCCACGGATGCGGCAGACATGGTGGGGGTTGCGGACTCAACAGGGAGTCCATCCCTGCGGCTAAACTGCCACGTGCTGTAGTAGAGGGCGCGCTCGAGCTCGAGCTGATGCTCGGCTCGGGGCCATGGCGATGCGGGCGGAGAAGAGGCGATGCACGACACGGAGAGGGGGCGGCGCAAAAGGGTGAACCACTACATGCGTAGGGCGCGCACACGCACAAGCCAAGTGATGGGGTCTTGCTCCGACGCGGCGTGCATCTGAAGCCGCGAACTTGTAGAGCTCTGGGAGCGCGCACACGACAGAACTATGGAGACGGCTACGGGAGCCTAGGGATGAAGGAGAGGGAATGGATCAGGCACGGGGAGTACCTCTCCTACCTCAGACACGAATACGGGGCCTAGGACGCTACAGGTTGATGATGACGCGGCGAGGGACACCAGCGAGCCCCTGATCCGAATGGAGAGGAAGAAGGCGATGAGCAACTTGGCCTTGGAGTCCCTCCTAGATGTCTAGGAAGAACAGGAGCACAAGGAGAGTCCTTCCCATGCACCAGGTCGACGGAGACGCGGCGATGAGGGCTAGGCCCGGGCACGAGCAGAGCTCTATCGGAGCATCGAGGGCATGGTGACGGCGAAGCTTGGGAAGAAGCTTACCTACGGTGGCAGGGGAAGGATAAGGGCGGAAAGGGGAGAAGGATCTCTAGGGTTGCGCACCAACATCTTTAAAAGGGGGCTCAGACCCTAATGTCGTCTCGACGTCCACGCCACGGCGGGTGCTCTCTCTCTCACACACACACACTCACCTGACGCTGGCGGAAAGCAGCAACGGGAGCAGGTAGCTGTCCCGCTAAGAGGGCCGAGGCCGCTTGGGGGGGATAGCTGGGCCACGGGGACTGGAAGGCCTAGGTAGCACTCTCACGCGCAGGGAAAAACAACAGGGAGGTTTTTCCTTTTAAAAATTAGTCCACAACAAAAATAATCCCACAACAGAAAAGGAAGGGGACTTTCCCCAAAATAAAAATACTTTTGAGCTCACAAAAAAGCAAGCCATTTAATAAAAATGGTTATGGCATATTTATATCAAGCAAATATTTTACCTAGTATTTAACTAGGCATGGTTTCAAAATTATTAGAAAGGACAAAAACCCCAACCATGGTAGAAGGACTACTCTATAAATCTTGGTAGAATATTTAGAACATGAACAACATTTAAAACAAGGGAAAATAGCAAGCAAATATTTAACAAGTAGCAAATTTGAATAAAGAGAGAGAGATGGAATAGTTTTGGAATGGGAGGAACTAGAGTAACACTCCAACAAGGCACACATCCATTCACCAACATACACACCTCACATCACAACACTTCACAAGCACAAGCAAAGCAATAATAGTTATGCACTGATATGATGAGCATGATGGCATGATGCATGATGCATGAAATGGAAATGGCAATGAAGCAAAATCATAATACATTCAAGGCACATGGCAAACAAAGAGGTTCACATGAGGTACATGACTAAAAGTGGCAAGGGGTGCACTTGGGTTGTTACAATGCCCAAGTCACCCCAAGTAAATATTTCAAGGATACTCAAGCATCTAAGCTTGGGGATGCCCCGGGAGGCATCCCATCTTTATTTTTCAACAATTATCGGTATACTCGGTTTTTGTTTTGTTCACATGATATACTTGTTTAGTGTTTTTCTTTTCCTTTATGCACCCTTTTAGTATGAGATAATACTTCATTTATTCGTAGAATACTTCATGCGCTTAACTTAAATCTTTTGAGTATGGCTTGGTAGAATGCCCTTTGTGCTTCACTTAAATCTATTGAGTATGGCTTTATAGAATGCTTCGTGTGCTTCACTTATATATTTTGAGATTGGATATTGGTTAATCTATATTAATTGTAGAATTTCCTATGAACCTCACTTATATCTTTTAGAGTATGGGTAAAATTAGCATCAAAATTAAGCTTGGAAGAGTATCATTAAAATGACATGCCTAGCTGAAAAGGCATTAAAGAAAAGCGCTTGTTGGGAGACAACCCAACACTTTTACCTTCTGTTTTTGTTTGTTCACATGATTAAGCTATTGTATTAATCATGTTGTGTGCCTTTTATTTCAACAAAGTGCCAATTAAAGCCTTTGGGATAGTGTGGATACTTGCTTGTTTGATTCTGTGCAAAAACAGAAAATTTTGCGTCCAGTATATGAATCATCTGATTTTACTGGTGAGTCAAACAATTCTGAAAATTTTACACAGCATGGCTATGAAAATTCTGTTATATGTCCCAATGTTTCAGAATTTTTATAGTTAAGTAAGTTTTGTGATCATTCAGATATTTACAGACCGTTCTGTTTTTGACAAATTCTGTTTTGCATACATAGTTTGCTTGTTTCAAGTGTTCCTATAGCTTATATTGAGTAATATAAATTGTGGGAATGAATACAGTAGGTATAATTTGGTAATAATTATGAATCTTCTCTTGACAGTACCTAAGTGAATGATCTGTCTTTATTACACTAACCCTTCTCACAAAGTTCCGTTATGTTTTGTGTAATTGAAGTTTTTAAGTTTTGGGTGAGATACCGATATGAGGGGAATAAGGAGTGACAAGAACCCAAGCTTGGGGATGAACAAGCAACCCCCAAGGTAATATTTAAGGAATATTCAAGCGTCTAAGCTTGGGGATGCCCCGGAAGGCATCCCCTCTTTCGCCTTCAACACTATCGGTATATCTCACTTGGAGCTATATTTTTATTCGTGACATAATATGAGTTTTGCTTGGAGCGTCATTTTATTTTTTCTTTCTCTGTTAGGTGTTATTTATAATCTTGTTTTTCAATAAAAAGTTCCAAGAATTGCCTTAGGATGCTTGCCTTGCATGTTTGATGTGTGCTGTGTAAAAAACAGAAACTTTTGCCTTAGTGTTTGAATTTTCATATTTTACTGGAACGTGGAAAGTTTCTGAAATTTCTACACAGTGTTGTCATATAAATTCCCTAGCATGTACTAAATCTTCATAGTTATTAGAGTGGCAGAGGTACACTAGTTTAACAAATTGATACATACTGTTCTGGTTAGACATATTGTTGTCATAGTTTTGTTATCTATTTATCCTCTGGTTTTCATAGCCTATATTTGTAGATATAAATTGTGGAAATGATAGTATACAATACCTAATGTTTGAAAATTACTGTTCAACCTATCTTGGCAGTACATGAAGTGTTCATTTGTTCTTATGTGTACTAACCTATCTCACGAGTTCCTTTCGAGTTTTGTGTGGATGAAATTTTTGAGAATAGGTAAAACCATGATATGAGACGATTAAACAAGATACAAAAGCTCAAGACTGGGGATGACCAAGACACCCCAAGTAAATATTTCAAGAAGTCTCAAGTATCTATGCTTGGGGATGCTACACATCCCACCTCTCTTCATTAACAATTATCGGTTAGCCTATGTTGAGCCTAAATATTTATTCGTTCACATGATGTGTGTTATTCTTGGAGTGCAATTTTTTTTCTGTTTGAATAAATTCATTGGATCTGAAATTCTGTGATGAGAGAGTCCTCACATAGTTAGTTAATTGTTGGCTACTCATTGATCTTCACTTATATCTTTTGGGAGTAGTTTGCCATTCACTCTCGTGCTTCACTTATATCATATGAGTAAATGGTTGAATGAATTGAATATCATAAATATGAAATTAAACATGCTTCATATACTTATCCCATGGGGAGTAATGAATTCACATATAAGAATTATAGGTGGTAAAATTTATTGAAAGTTGGCAAACACCGCATTGGTCACTTGAACAATTCATGAAAGAATATGGAAGGAATAGAGATTTCACATATAAATATACTATCTTGGACATCTTCTATGATTGTGAGCCCCATTAATCATTTTCAAACTTGAGAAAATTAGTTGAAGTTGGACAAGGAAGACAACATAATGAGTTATGCTTGGGTATATTTGCATAGAAGTTATATTGTTATGGATCCTCTAGCATGTGGTGCTTGCTTCCACCTCATACTAGCCAAAACTTCTACACCAAGTAGAAATACTACTTGTGCATCCAAACACCCTTAAAACAGTTTTGCCATGAGAGTCCACTATACCTACCTATGGATTGAATAAGATCCTTCAAGTAAGTGGTCATCGGTGCAAAAAGCAATAAAAATTGCTCCTAAATATGTAAGATCTTTTATTGTAAAGGAAAATAAGTGTTGTATGAATTTGTGATGGTAAAGAAATAAAAGCAACAGACTGCATAATAAAGGTGGCTATCACAAAGGGCAATACAATGTGACCTTCCTTTGCATTAAGAGTTTGCACATCCAAAAACAAAAAGCGCATGACAACCTCTGCTTCCCTTTGTAAAGGACATATCTTTTACTTTCTAGTACTTACCTTTATACAAGAGTCATGGTGATCTTCACCACTTCCTATATTTCGCCTTTTTCTCTTGGCAAGCATCATGTGGTGAGGAATGATCTAGGCATATATGGCCATTCAAATATATTTGATCATGAATTATTATTGTTGACAATTATCTATACGATAAATAAGTTGGGAAGCAAAAATTTAAGCCCCTATCTCTCTCTATGTTCGACGGATACCATTTGCTCTAAAAATATGCTTCGAGTGTTAGCAATCATGCAAGACTATATGATAGTTGAGGATGTGGGATTTGCTAAATCAAAATTCTTACATAGACCCTTCCTGAAAATAAGATGAATTGCAATTGTTTGGTGATTGAAAGCATAGTTTGTTAGTTTTCAAGAAACTTTATGGTCTATACTTTAACTTGTGAATAGCTTGTTACTTCATCATGAGATGCTTTATGAGATGAGCTGCTTATGATATATATTTATGCTATAAAAAGTGATTGGAATTATCATTGATCAAACTTGTGCACTCCATAGCATTCACACTTCACAAATTATTTCTTTTATCATTTACCTACTCGAGGACGAGCAGGAATTAAGCTTGGGGATGCTGATACATCTCCAACGTATCTATAATTTATGAAGTATTCATGCCATATTTAAAATAATTCTATATGATTTTGGTATGACTTTATTAGAACTAACCCGGACTGACGTTGTTTTCAGCAGAACTACCATGGTGTCGTTTTTTGTGTAGAAATAAAGTTCTTGGAATGGGCTGAAAAATTAGTATGATTTTATATGGACCAAAAGAGACCCCCGAAGCATTGGTGTTGGGCCCAAAGAGCCATGAGGAGGTGACAAGCCACCCAGGCGCGACCAGGGGGTGGTCGCACCTAGAAGGCTTGTGACGCCCTCGTGCCCCCCATTGACGTGAGATCGGCGCCAAAAATTCCTATAAATATAGAAACCTCCAAAAAGAAACCTAGATAGGGAGTTACGCCGCCGCAAACCTACAGAGCCCCGAAAAACCAATCTTGGCCCTCTTCGGCACCCTGACGGAGGGGGTCACCATCACTAGAGGCCATCTTCATCATCTCGGAGGGGCCATCAACACCATGGAGGCCAAGGACCAGAGGGAGAACCTGTCCCCACCAAGGGGGAGGCAATGGAGGAGGAAGCACAAGGGGGAGACCCTCTCCCCATCTCTCTTGGTGGTGCCGGAGTGCCACCGGGGGAACCATCGCCGTAGTGATCGGCTTCATCAACATCACCTTCTTCATCACCATCGCCACAGTTAAAGGCGACTTGATGCTTTAATGCTATGGTTTGGTTTTACCTTAATGATCTTTAGTAGTTGTGGATGCTTGCTAGAGTTCCAATCATAAGTGCATATGATCCAAGTAGAGAAAGTATGTTAGCTTACGCCTCTCCCTCATATAAAATTGCAAAAATTATTTCCGATCTTGTTAACAATTGCCTAAGATAATTCCGCACACCGAACCATCATTATTCCACACTCGCTATTTGTAATATATTGTAATATTATGATAACAACACCTATTTTTATATTTTAGTTCTCTGTTATCATGCAAAGCTATCCTCTTCATACCCACAATGTAGTTTTATTTCTCGTTTCTAGATGTAAGCAAACGTTCGGTGTACGTAGAGTCGTCTCAATGGCAGATAGGACTTGAGAGAATATTGATCTTACCTTTAGCTTGGCCCCCCTCCGGTAGTTATTTTCTCTAGTATTTTTTATATATTCCAAAATAATTGACTATGAAGTTTCAGTATTTGGAGATGTGCAGAATAGGTGTCTCTAATATGCTTTTTCAGGCCCAAAATTCCAGATGCCAGCATTCTCCCTCTTTGTGTAAACCTTGCATATTATGATATAAAAGTCATTAGAATTACTCCATAAAGCATTATTATGCGTAAAAACATTATAAATAATAGTAGGAAATCATGATGCAAAATGTATGTATCAGACGCGAGCGCTCGATAAGGTATCGTCCCCCGGCTAGTTCCTCGATCAGTTCTTGTCGTTAACCATTCAAGCACCATGCATGAAGCCCTCCCAGCTATGGACCATGACCCAGGCTTCCCCGTTTAGTTGTGACCACTACAGCCAATGGCCCCATTACTAGTCGCCGTTTCTAGCACTTCTGCGGGTCGACAGAGGACAGTCTTTGCCGCTACCCTTCAGTCATTGCATATATATGCATTCATTTCCATGCAACCATTCATTTTCTTATTGTCGATTTTATTGCTCCCACAATAACCTTGATGGCTCCACCTCCATGATAGATACTCTCCAAGCCACAAATGCACATGAAACTGCTAACGCATCAGAACATTCATTGCGCCACATCATCTCACCCTTCATTATCCTACAATTGTGGGTAAACTGGGTTTATAAGCTCCTTTGTACTATCATTGTCACTGGTCTCTCCTACTCATATCCTAATACTTGATTCGGCCCTTCCCTGGTATCTACCCACTTCATTTTTTTCTAGTTACCCCTAATTTTTTCAATCATTAGGTTTATGCATTTGAATTTCTCAAATTACACTTGGGATCGTAAGGGGATTGAACTTTTGCTTCATAAGTCTTTTGTTGCTCATATTGAATTCATTGCTTCCTACATTCTTGTTGCTCGCATTATTACACAAGTACTTATCTTCAAATTTAATTATTTACACTTGATGAGCATATGCACCTTCTATTTGTTTTCGTGCATATTACATACCATACAAATTCCTTCCATTTGATTATTTCATGCAGTGTATTTGTTCAAAAACATTAGCTACAACCATTATCCTTTTAAGCCAATCATGTGTGTATGGTTCGTATAGAGTGTGTGGACATATAGAGCTATACTCCGATCCATATAACCTATGTTATAACAGAGGGAATATTCTCTTGGAACCATGTGATCCTCGTCCTGAACCCCTATGGGGTTTATTGACCTCTGATAACCCACAAGTGTAGGGGGTCGTTTGAAGCCTTTTTTGATAAGTAAGAGTGTCGAACCCAACGAGGAGATAAAGGTAGAATTAATATTCTCTCAAGTTCTATCGACTACCGATAAAATTCTACGCACGCTAACACTTACTTTACCTAGAACAAGTATGAAACTACTTTGCAGGAATAAAACTAGAATTGCTTAGTAGGTGTAGAGATAGTTTTGCAATGTAATAAAGACCATGGAAATAAAAGTTGGTGATGTTTTAATAAATATTAATTAAGTTAGTTGTTTAGTAGAAATCTTTTTGTAGCGCAAGAGCAAGATTGTCCATAGGCAATTGAATATAACATGATAGATACTTGTCATATGCAATGATGAAGAGGTATATGCTAACACACTTTTTGTACTTGGACCATATGCACTTATGATTGGACCTCTCTTAAGCATACACAACTACTAGAAATCATTAAAGGTAAACCCAACCATATCATTAGACATCAAGTCCTCTTTACTCTCATATGGAAACAATCCCCTTACTCGGGTGTAAGCTTGTGTCACTCTAGTCACCCACTATAAGCGAATCATGAACATATTGCAAACCCTCAAGCAGGGTTCCCTCACGTGTGCATGGCATGGAGGGCACATTAGAACAGCACCATATCAACATACAACTCATATCAATAACATCATACCACAATTAACCCATAGGACAAAAGAAATCTAATCAAACATCATAGGATAGCCACACATCATTGGATAATCATATATAGAATTAAGCACCATGTTTATTGTAGAGATTACAATGGGAAAGAAAGGTTTTACACCACTTCATAGAGGGGGTAGAGTTAGTGGTGACGGTGACGAAGTTGTTTGTGTAAATCTCCGTCGTTATGGTTGCCCTGGTGGCGCTCTGACACCAAGGGGGGAGAGGGGGAGAGAACCCCCCCCCCCATCTTATACTTCCTTGGTCTCCCACCCTAGATGCAAGGAGAGTTTCCCCTCTGGTCCATGGCCGCCATGGCTACCGGAGGGCAGTAGCCCCTCTGAGATTGGATCTATCTCTCTGTTTCTCTCATCTTTTCGCAACTGTTTTCTGACCCCTTCATCATTTCCTAAATATCCGGAGATCTGTAACTCCGATCGGGCTAAACTTTTGAGGGGATTTTTATCGCGATAATATCTTTCTTGCAATGAAAGTAAGGCCTGAACTGACTTAAGGGGGAGGCATAAGCCATCAGGGCGTGGCCACCCCTTGGTCGCGCCCTGTAGGCTTGTGCCTCCCTCGGGCACCATTTTGCATTGATTCCAACTCTCAAAAATCACATATATTCCAAAATAAATCTTCGCAAATTTTATCGCGTTTGGACTTTGTTTGGTATGGATTTTCTGCGAAACAAAACACACACAAAACAGGAACTGGCACTGGGCACTTTGTTAATAGGTTAGTGCTCAAAAATAATATAAAGCAACAAATAAATGCATAAAAAGTATCCTAGAATGATAACATTATAGCATGGAACAATCCAAAATTATAGATACATTGAAGATGTATCAACCTCACATGGCAAACAATTCAAAACCACCTTTTTAGTATATTTGAATGTGACATATTAGGCTTTCAAGTTTCATGCTACATGCTATTGGTTCCTCTAGATACTACTTAGCTCAATTATAAGAAGGAAAATTCTCTTGGTTCCCCATAATACTGTACATAAATCAACACCTCTTGGCAATAGATGAACTAACCGAAAAGACACAAGTGGTAAGTGATGTCTACTACACAACCTTCTTCTTGTAGACTCGTGTTGGGCCTACAAGCATAGAGTTTTTGTAGGACAGTAGCAATTTTCTATCAAGTGGATGAACTCAGGTTTATCAAACCATGGGAGGTGTAGGATGAAGATGGTCTCTCTCAAACAACCCTGCAACCAAATAACAAAGATTCTCTTGTGTCCCCAACACACCCAATAAAATGGTAAATTGTATAGGTGCACTAGTTTGGCAAAGAGATGGTGATACAAATGTAATATGGATGGTAGATAAAGGTTTTTGTAATCTGAAAATATAAAAACAGCAAGGTAACTAATGATCAAAGTGAGCACAAACGGTATTGCAATGCTTAGAAACAAGGCCTAGGATTCATCCTTTCACTAGTGCAATTTCTCTCAACAATATTGACATAGTTGAATCATATGTAAATAGCTCTCGTGCGACAAATAGTTCACTCCAAAGTTAAAAATATCGGAGAACTAACAAAGAAATTATTGTAGGGTACGAAACCACCTCAAAGTTATCTTTGCCGATCAATCTTATGAGCTATCCCTATAAGTGTCACGAACAGCCCTAGAGTTCGTACTAAAATAACACCTTAAGACACACATCAACCAAAACCCTAATGTCACCTAGATACTCCAATGTCACGACAAGTACCCATGGGCTTTATTATACAATATGCATCACACAATTTCAGATTCGTCATGTTCAATCCAACACAAAGAACTTCATGTTGGGGAACAGAAACAAAAAAATTCCTACGCACACGCAAGATCTATCCATGGTGATGAGCATCTACGAGAGGGACAGTGGATCTACGTACCCATGTAGATCGCTAAGCGGGAAGCATTAAGAAACGCGGTTGGTGTAGTCGACAGACTTCGCGATCCAAATCGCCGAGCGTCCCGCGATCTAATCACGATCCGTCCCGCGAACTCATCATGATCCGTCCCGCGAACTCATCACGATCCTTCCCGCGATCTCGTCATGATCCGTCCCGTGAACTCATCACGATCCGTACCGCGAACACATCACGATCCGTCTCACGATCTTGATCACGGTCCTTCCAATCTAGCGCCGAATGGACGGCACCTCTGCGTTCAGCACACGTACAGCTCGATGACGATCTCCGCCTTCTTGATCCAGCAAAAAGGAGTGGAGAGGTAGAAGAGTTCTCCGGCAGCATGACGGCGCTCCGGAGATCGTGGTGGAGCTATTCCGGTAGGGCTTCGCCTAACCACTGCAGAAATCTGATCTAGAGGACAAACTATGCACTAGAGGAACGGGCAGCATGTGGCTAAAAATCTGGTGCGAAAAACCCTAAAACCTCCATTATATATAAGAGGAAGAGAGGAGGAGGCTTGTCCCTCAAAGGACCAGCTCTTGGGTCAGCCGAATCAAGGAGGAGAGGAGGATTCCTCCTCCAATCCTAGTAGGACTAGGATTCCTCCTTATTTTTGCCTTTTTATTGCCTTTTTCTACCTTTTTCTCTTTGAGCTTTTCTTCCCAGCTGCATGGGCCTTGTGTGGGACTTACACCAGCCCACTAAGGGCTGGTATTTACTATCCCACAGCCCATGTAGCCTCTTGGGTCGAAATACCCCTCCCGATGGTCTCCCGATACACTCCCGGCACTCCCGGTACACTACCGATAAGCCCAAAACTTTTTCGGCGACCAAAATAGGACTTCCTATATATCAATCTTTACCTTTGGACCATTCTGGAGCTCCCCGTGACGTCCGGGATCTCATCTGGGACTCCTAAACACCTTCGGTCACCACCATTCATAACTCTATACTACTGAAACGTCACCGAACCTTAAGTGTGCAGACCCTGCGGGTTCGAGAACTATGTAGACATGACCGAGACACCTCTACGGTCAATAACCAATAGCAGGACCTGGATGCCCATATTGGTTCCTACAAAATCTACGAAGATCTTTATCGGTCGAACCTCTATGTCAAGGATTCAGTTAATACTGTATGATGTTCCCTTTGTTCTTTGGTATGTTACTTGCCCGAGATTCAATCGTCGGTATCTCCATACCTAGTTCAACCTCATTACAGGCAAGTCTCTTTACTCATTCCGTAATACAAGATCTTGTGACTAACAATTAGTCACATTGCTTGCAAGTTATTGTGACGTTGTATTATCGAGTGGGCCCTGAGATACCTCTCCGTCACACAGAGTAACAAATCCCAGTCTTGATCCATGCCAACTCAACAGACACCATCGGAGATACCTGTAGAGCACCTTTATAGTCACCCAGTAACGTTGCAACGTTTGATACACACAAGGTACTCCTCCGGTGTCAGTGAGTTGCATGATCTCATGGTCATAGGAACATATACTTGACATGTAGAAAACAGTAGCAATAAACTGACACGATCATATGCTACGTTTGTAGTTTGGGTCTTGTCCATCAGATCATTCTCCTAATGATGTGATCCCGCTATCAAATGACATCTCATGTCCATGACTAGGAAAACAAATCCATCTTTGATCAACGAGCTAGTCTATTAAAGGCATACTAGGGACATGGTGTTGTCTATGTATCCACACATGTATATGAGTTTCCGATCAATACAATTATAGCATGGATAATAAACGATTATCATGAATAAGGACATATGATAACAACTAATTTATTATTGCCTCTAGGGTATATTTCCAACACTTCAAAGAGTGCCCCAAAGTTTCTACCAGAGATTCAAGACGAAAACATGTGCCAACCCCTATGCGTAGATTCCCAGGGTCACGGAACCCGCAAGTTGATCACCGAAACATACCTCAAGTGGATCAATAGAACATCCCATTGTCACCACGGATATCTCATCGCAAGACATACATCAAGTGTTATCAAATCCTTAAAAACTCAATCCAATAAGAAAACTTCAAAGGGAAAACTCAATTCATCACAAGAACATAGAGAGGGGAAAACTCCATATGATTCATCTATATCAATAAAGCTCGTAGTACATCAAGATCGTGTCATCCCAAGAACTAGAGAGAGAGATCAAACACATAGCTACTGGTACATCCCATAGCCCCGAGGGTGAACTACTCCCTCCTCGTCATGGAGACCGCTGGGATGATGAATACGGCCTCCGGTGATGGTTTCCCCCTCCGGCAGGGTGCCAGAACGGGCTCTCGATTGGTTTTTCGTGGCTCTGGAGGCTAGCGGTGGTGGAACTCTCGATCTAGGTTTATATTTGGAGGTTTGGGTATTTCTAGGAGTTTTTGGCATTGGTCCCACGTCTAGAAGGTTCCCGAGGAGGTCACAAGCCAGCTAGGCGCAGCTAGGGGGTGGTCGCGTCCTTGTATCTTGTGACTCCCTCGGGACTCTTCTCCGGTATCTTTCTGCTCCAGTATTTTTTATATTTTCAAAAAATATTCTCCGTAAATTTTCAACTCATTCTGAGAACTTTTATTTCTGCACAAAAACGACACCATGGTACTTCTACTGAAAACAGCTTCAGTCCGGGTTAGTTCTAATAAAATCATACCAAAATCATATAGAATTATTGTAAACATGGCATGAATACTTCATAAATTATAGATACAAGGAGACGTAGCAGCATCCCCAAGCTTAATTCTTGCTCGTCCTCGAGTAGGTAAATGATAAAAGAAATAATTTGTGAAGTGTGAATGCTAGCAAGTGCATAAATTTGATTAATGATAGTTCCAAACACTTTTTCTAGCATCATCATAAATAGTAGCTCATCTCATAAAACTTCTCATGATGAAGTAACAAGCTATTCACATGTTAAAGTATAGACCATGAAGTTTCTTGAAAACTAACAAACTATGCTTTCAGTCACCAAACAATTTCAATTCATCTTATTTTTAGGAAGGGTCTACATAAGAGCTTTGATTTAGAAAATTCCACATACTCAACTATCATATAGTATTCCATGATTGCTAACTCTCAAAGCATATTTTTAGAGCAAATGGTATCCGTCGAACATAGAGAAAGATAGGGGCTTCAAGTTTCGCCTCCCAACTTATTTATCATATAGATAATTGTCCACAATAATAATTCATGATCAAATATATTTGAATGGCCATATATTATTGGATATTTCCCCACCACATGATGCTTGCGAAGAAAAAAAGCAAAATATAGGAAGTGGTGAAGATCACCATGACTCTTGCATAAAGGTAAGTACTAGAAAGTAAAAGATAGGCCCTTCGCACAGGAAAGCATTGACTTGCAGAGGAGCCAGAGTTCAAGCTTTTAAAACAGAGATGAATAATAATTTTGAGCGGTATACGTTCATTGTCAACATAACAACTGAGAGATCTCGGTATCTTCCATGCTAGATACATTATAGGCGGTTCCCAAAAAACAGGTAAATTTTTTACTCCCCCTCCACCAATCAATCACACTCCACGGCGAGCCGAATCCACGGGTACCATCCATACAAACAACAATCCTGGGGGAGTTTTATGTCATTATATTTTGATTTGATTTTTGAGCATGGAACTGGGCATCCCGAATACCAGCCACTTTCTCGTGAATGATAGTGAATCAACACATATCGTGAGAATAACCCACCTAGCATGGAAGATACTAACAGCCCCTAGTCACTATATTAGCGATTCAGGCATACAAAACAAAATATTATTTGAAGGTTTAGAGTTTGGCACATGCAAATTTACTTGGAGCGGTAGGTAAATACCGCATATAGGTAGTTATGGTGGACTCATATGGAACAACTTTGGGTTTAAGAGTGTTTGGATGCACAAGTAGTATTTCTACTTGGTGCGGAAGTTTTGTCTAATATGAGGTGGAAGCAAGCACCACATGTTGGAGGATCCATAACAATATAACTTCTATACAAATATACCCAAGCATAACTCATTACATTGTCTTCCTGCTCCAACTTCAACTAATTTGCTAAAGTTTGAAAATAATTAATGGGTATTCACAATCATAGAAGATGTCCAAGATAGTATATTTATATGTGAAATCTCTCTTCCTTCAATATTCTTTCATGAATTGTTCAAGTGACCAATGCGGTGTTTGCTAACTTTCAATAAATTTTACCACCTATACTTCTTATATATGAAGTCATTACTCCCCATGGGATAAGCATATAAAACATATATAATTTCATATTCATGGTATTCAGTTCATTCAACCATTTACTCATAGGATATAAGTGAAGCACGAGAGTAAATGACAAAACTACTCCAAACCATATAAGTGAAGATCAATGAGTAGTCAAAAAATTAACTATCTATGTGAGGAATTCTCTCTCTCTCAATAAAGATTGTCAGATCTGAGTATTTTATTTAAAAAACAAGCAAAAGTAAAATAGCACTCCAAGAATAGCACACATCATGTGAACGAATAAAAATTTAGGCTCAACATAGGCTAACCGATAGTTGACGAAGAGAGGTGGGATGCGTAGCATCCCCAAGCTTAGATGCTTGAGAGTTCTTGAAATATTTACTTGGGGTATCTTGGGCATAACCAAGCTTGAGATTTTTTATCTTGTTCAATCCTCTCATACCCCGGTTTCACCTATTCTCAAAAATTTCATCCACACAAAACTCAAAAAGAACTCGTGAGATAGGTTAGTACACATAAAAACAAATCAACACTTCATGTACTGCCAAGGCAAGTTTCACAATAATTTTCAAACATTAGGTACTGTATACTATCATTTCCACCATTTGTATCTACCAATATAGGCTATGGAAACTATAGGATAAGTAGATAACTAAACTATGACAACAATATGTCCAAACAGAGCAGTCTGTAGCAATCTATTAAACCAGTGTACTTCTGTAACTCAAACAATTATGAAATTTAGGACATACTAAATAATTTATATTAAAATACTGTGTAAAAATTTTAGAAACTTTCCATGTTCCAGTAAAATATGAAAATTCAAACAATATAGCAGAAGTTTCTGTTTTTACCCAGCACACATCAAACATGCAATTCAAGCAACCTAAAGGCAATTCTTGGAACTTTTTATTAAAAACAAGATTATAAATATCATCTAACAAATAACAACGAAAATAAAAGACACTCCAAGCAAAAATCATATTATGTGACGAATAAAAATATAGCTCCAAGTAAGATATACCGATAGTGTTGTAGACGAAATAGGGGATGCCTTCCGGGGCATCCCCAAGCTTAGGCAATTGAGTATTCCTTGAATATTACCTTGGGTGTGCCTTGGGCATCCCCAAGATTAGGTTCTTGTCACTCCTTATTCTCCTCATATCGGGGTCTCACCTAAAACTTGAAAACTTCAATCACACAAAACTTAATGGAACTTCGTGAGAAGGGTTAGTGTAGTAAAGATACATCATTCACTTAGGTACAATCAATACAATATTCATAATTATTACCACATGATAACTAATGTATTCCATCATTTACACAATTTATATTACTCAATATAAGCTATAGGAACACTTGAAACAAGCAAACTATGCATGCAAAACAGAATCTGTCAAAAACAAAAGAGTCTATAAAGATCTGAATGATCACCAAACTTCCCTTACTCCAAAAATTCAGAAAAATTAGGAAAACTCGAGGAATTTTCATATAAATGTTGTATAAAAATTGCAGAATTTTTTCATGCTCTAGTAAAATCAAATAATTTACATACTGGATGCAAAACTTTTTGTTTTTGCACAGAATCAAACAAGGAAGTATCCACACTATCCCAAAGGCTTTACTTGGCACTTTATTGAAATAAAAGACACAAAACATGATTACTACGGTAGATTAATCATGTGAAAACATAAAAACAGAAGTTAAAAGTGTTGGTTTGTCTCCCAACAAGCGCTTTTCTGTAATGCCTTTTAGCTAGGCATGATGATTTCAATGATGCTCATATAGGAATAATAATTGAAACATGAAAAAGAGCATCATGAATCTCATGAAAAGCACATTCAAGTCTAACCCACTTCATATGCATAGGTATTTTTTGAGAAAATAATTTATGGGAGCAAGAATAAACTAGCATAGGAAGGCAAAAGAAGCATAACTTCAAAACTTGTAACACAAAGAGAGGAAACTTGGTATTATTGCAATTCCTACAAGCATATTTTCCTCCCTAATAATAATTTTTAGTAGCATCATGAAGGAATTTCACAATATAACTATCACATACAGCATTCTTTTCATTATCTACAATCATAGAAAATTTATCACTCTCCACATAAGCAAACTTCTTCTCATTCATAGTAGTGGGAGCAAACTCAACAAAATAACTATCATATGACAGTTGATTGACATAACCACATTGAATATTAAAATCATGATGACACGTTTCATGGTTACTATCACTCTTTAGAGCATATGTGTCATCATCATAATCATCATATATAGGAGGCATGCCATAATCATAATAAGTTTGCTCATCAAAACTTGGGGGACTAAAAATATCTTCTTCATCCAACATAGCATCTCCAAGCTGGTGGCTTTGCATATATTTAGCATCATGAATATTCAGACAATTCATACTAACAATACCACTATCATGCTCATCATTCAAAGATTTAGTGCCAAACATTTTAATAACTTCTTCTTCTAACACTTGAGCACAATTTTCCTTTCCATCATTTTCACAAAAGACATTAAAAAGATGAAGCATATGAGGCAACCTCAATTCCATTTTTTGTAGTTTTCTATTAGAAAACCAAACTAGTGAAAAACAAGAAACTAAAAGGTTCAATTACAAGATCTAAATATATACCTTCAAGCACTCACCTCCCCGGCAACGGTGCCAGAAAAGAGCTTGATGTCTACTACACAATCTTCTTCTTGTAGACTTGTGTTGGGCCTCTAAACACAGAGTTTTGTAGGACAGTTGCATTTTCCCTCAAGTGGATGACCTAAGGTTTATCAATCCATGGGAGGTGTAGGATGAAGACGGTCTCTCTGAAACAAACCTGCAATCAAATAACAAAGAGTCTCGTGTGTCCCCAACACACCCAATACAATGGTAAATGGTGTAGGTGCACTAGTTTGGCAAAGAGATGGTGATACAAGTGTAATATGGATGGTAGATACAGGTTTTTGTAATCTGAAAATATAAAAACAGCAAGGTAACTCAGGATAAAAGTGATCACAAACGGTATTTCAATGCTTACATACAAGGCCTAGGGTTCATACTTTCACTAGTGCAATTTCTCTCAACAATACTGACATAGTTGAATGATATGTAAATACCTCTCATGCGACAAAGAGTTCACTACAAAGTCACTAATAGCGGAGAACTAAAGAAGAAATTATTTTAGGGTACAAAACCACCTCAAAGTTATCTTTTCCGATCAATCTTATGAGATATCCCTATAAGTGTCACGAACTGCCCTAGAGTTCGTACTAAAATAACACCTTAAGACACACATCAACCAAAACCCTAATGTCACCTAGATACTCCAATGTCACCACAAGTACCCATGGGCTTGATTATAAGATATGCATCACACAATTTCAGATTCATCTTGTTCAATCCAACACAAAGAACTTTAAAGTGTGCCCCAAAGTTTCTACCAAAGATTCAAGACGAAAACATGTGCCAACCCCTATGCACAAATTCCCAAGGTCACAGAACCCACAAGTTGATCACCAAAACTTACATCAAGTGGATCAATAGAACATCCCATTGTCACCACGGATATCCCATCGCAAGACATACATGAAGTGTTCTCAAATCCTTAAAAACTCAATCTGATAAGAAAACTTCAAGGGAAAACTCAATTCATCACAAGAAGATAGAGAGGGGGAAACTCCATATGATTCATCTATATCAATAAAGCTGATCGTGCCATCTCAAGAACACAAGACTGAGAGAGAGATCAAACACATAGATACTGGTACATACCCTCAGCCCCGAGGGTGAACTACTCACTCCTCGTCATGGAGACCGCCGCGATGATGAAGATGGCCTCCGATGATGGATTCCCCCTCCGGCAGGTGCCGGAACGGGCTCCCGATTCATTTTTCATGGCTCTGGAGGCTTGTGGCGGCGGAACCCCCGATCTAGGTTTCTTTTCGGAGGTTTGGGTATTTATAGGAGTTTTTGGCATTAGTCCCATGTCCGGAAGGTTCCCGAGGAGGTCACAAGCCAACTAGGCACGGCGAGGGGGTGGTCGTGCCCTGGTGGCTTGTGACTCCCTTGGGACTCTTCTCTGGTATCTTTTTGCTCCAGTATTTTTTATATTTTCCAAAAATATTCTCCGTAAATTTTCAACCCATTCCAAGAACTTTTATTTCTACACAAAAACGCCACCATTGTAGTTCTGCTAAAAACATCGTCAGTCCGGGTTAGTTCTAATAAAATCGTACCAAAATCATATAGAATTATTCTAAACATGGCATGAATACTTCATAAATTATAGATACGTTGGAGGCGTATCAGTAAGTTTCCTCAAGTTGGATGTAACTTGGATTAGTGTCTAGTTGTTTAAGAGTATCATGGAATTGGATGAGGAATTTCCTCAAGTTGTTGTAACTTGGACTACTCTCTAGGACACTAATGTTTTTCCTTGCATGATGTTGAAGAGACTATTTACCTCATGTTTCTGAATATCACAGATTGCGCTCCAGATTGAAAGGTGGTCGACATTATCCTTCACAGGTCTCTTGTTGCTCAGGTTGGATCCATTGTTTCATAGGTCTCGCAATGTGCATTGACAGTATATACACATATGTTTTCCAGTATGTGACAAAATGATTTGATTGTGTCTGATAAAAAATGTAATGTAATGATGGATCATCCAATTCATCAAGTGAACTGGTCAATGAAATTGATAATCATCTAGAAGTCGTATATTACACCAACTTAGGTTGTTTGTCACTTGCCTAGGAGAAATGAGATTGATTCGGTGTTGGGTTCTCCAAAAGTTATGTCATAAAGAAACGCTTCTTAGTTGATAGTGTGCAAATGTTGCCCACTACAAAAGTTAGACAATTTATATCAATTCCGGGAGTATCTTCTTCTTCCTAATCCCAATCATATTGTACCAATTAAATACGAACTCAAACCATGAAATACTTATAGTCATTTCCAAGCAAAGAAATGATGATCCATCCTTCTTCAAAAAGTATCCAGAGGTTTGCCATCAATCAAAAATTAGAAGTTACAAGCTTTATCTAAACATGCTTGACCTGCCTTTTGATATTTGTAGTGCGATGATACACATAGCAAAGGACTCAAACAACACTACTCCTCCCTCTCGCCAACCTATAACTATTGTCGTCGATAAATAACAAAATATGTATAGTTTTGTAGCAAGATAATTTGTAACAAGTGACCAATAAAAAAAAGTAACTAAGGTCCAGCAAGATAGCCCAAGCCTTTTTATAGCAAAGGACGGGCTGGAAAGTGCTCTTAGATGAAGCAAGCACTCCCGAGGACACATGGGAATTACTGTCTAGTCATGTTCAGCATGTTGAATTGATTCGCGATCGCTGCTTTGATAATTTGATATGTGGGTGGACCGGTGCTAAGGTGTTGTTATTACTTGAACAAACAATCCACTTATGATTACCACCTCTCGCAAGCATCCGCAACTACGAAAGAAGAATTAAGATAAATCCAACCATAGCATGAAACGTGTGGATCCAAATCAGCCCCTTATGAAGAAACGCATAAACCGGGGTTTAAGCTTCTTTCACTCTCGATACCCATCATCGACTTGTTACTTGGTGAAGTGTCATGTAGTTGACGTTCACATGACACCACTAAGAGAAGCAACAGCATACACATCATCAAAATATCGAACGAATACCAACTTCATATGATTACTTATAACAAGACTCCTTCCATGTCCTCGGGAACAATAGTAACTACTCACACCTCATCAACATGTTCAATATCCGAGGTATAATAATGATGATCAAGGATCTTAACATAATATCTTCCACCAATTAAACTGACAAGCAGCAACTACAACATGTAATCAACACTACTAGCAACCCATAGGTCCCAATTTGAGGTTTTGAGACAAAGATTTAATACAAGAGGTGAACTAGGGTTTGAGATGAGATAGTGTTGGTGAAGATCTTGATGAAGATTGGTCCTCTCGCAAAGGAGGAAGCATTGGTGATGACGATGGCTTGTATCTCCCCCTCTGATACGTCTCCAACATATATACAATTTTTTATTATTCCATGCTGACATATTGTCATTCTATGATACTTTTTGGGCATTTATTTACCAATTTATATTATTTTTGAGCACTAATCTATTGCCTAGTGTCTAGTGCTAGTTGCTGTTTTTTGCATGTTTTTCACTTTTCAGATTTACAATACCTCACGAAGTCCAATTGCCACGAAACTTTCTGATGATTTTTTTTGGACCAAAAGAAGACCTCGAGACTTCAGAAGGAGGTTGGGAGCCGCACGAGGGCCCCACAAGCCAGGCATGCCCTGATGGCTTATGGCCCCCTCGTGGCTCCTCCGACCTTGTTCTTTGGACTATAAATTCTCATATATTCTGAAAACCCTAATGGAGGTCTTGAAACACTTTTTACGCTGTCGCAAATCTCTGTTTCAATGGGGTCCCATCTAGAGCTCTGTTCCGGCACCCGGCCAGAGTGGAGATTGATCACGGAAGGCGTATTCATCAACCTTGCTTCCCTCATTATTATGTTCGGGTAGTTTACCACAAACCTACAGGTCCGTAGCTAGTACCTAGATGGCAATATCTCTCTTTCTCTTGATCTTCAATACAATGTTCATTGCATCTTTGCCTTGATCTATCCGGTGTAATCCCTTTGTATGGTGCGTTTGTTGGGATTCGATAAATTGTGGGTTTATGTTCACATTATTCATGATAAATATTTGAGTCTTCTCTGAAATCTAATATGATTCTTATGTGCATGATCATCATAGCTTCGTAATTCTCTTCGATCTATTGAAATAGTTGGGCCAACTAGATTGATATTTCTTCGGTGAGAAAGGTGTATTGTAGTAGGTTCAACCTAGCGAGTTTCCATATCCCAGTGACAGAAGGGGACAAGTTGCGTCTTTGTGTTGCTTCTACTAAGTATAAAACAATGGGGTTTATTCATATTTCTTGAGTTTACTTTGTCTACATCATGTCATAGTTCTTCGTGCATTACTCTGTTTTACTTAATACTCTAGATGCATGCTAGATAGCGGTTGATAAGTGGAGTAATAGTGATAAGTGCAGGCAGGAGTTGACCTATTTGTTTATGGACGTGATTCCTATATACACATGATCATTGCCGTGAAAATCGATAACTATCTGCTTTTCTATCAGTTGTCCAACAATAATTTGTTTACCCACTATATGTTATTTATATGAGAGATGCCACTAGAGAAACTACGGCCCCAGGGTCTATTCACTTATATATTTACAAACTCTACTATTACATTGCTGCCATTTATTTTCTTTATTTTGCAATTTACAATTATCTGTAATTATCTACACAACTCATTTTCTTGCAAATGACGAGGCCAAGGGGATTGGCAACCCTCTTGCCGGCATTGGTTGCAAGTTGTTTGCTCTTTTGTGTGCAGCACTAAAGATAGTTGAGGATTGATATTCCTATTGGTTGGATAAACCTTGGTTTCATAACTGAGGTAAATACTTACCTATATTGTGTTGCGATAACCCGTTCCTCTTCACAGAAAACCCAACGCAAATAACAAGTATGAGGAAGGATTTCTGGCGCGGTTGCCAGGGAATATCATCATCTAGTATCAAGTAACTTCACATAAATTATCATTAACTTGTTCTTTTTATTAGCTGTTAGATTTAGTTTGTCTCATAAAAATCAAAAATACAAAAATATTTATCTTTGCTAGTTACTAGTTTACTTCTTTGCTTGCTTTACTTGCTAGTTTCCTTGTCCTGCTTGGTACTTTGCTTGTTAGGACACCATGTCTCGAGAAATATTCAAAAATACTTCTTACTATCAAAGAATTTCGGAAATAGAGAGTTCCATGAAAACCTTCATGATTTCACAATATGAGCACAATAAATTCTTTGCTTCTGAATAAAGGAACATTCAACTTTGTTAGATGCTATTAGTAGGAAACTTGATGAAGTTAATAAAGAAGTGTCCAATCTCCAATAACAATTTTCTCGCATTGAGGAATTGTTAGGAAAAAATCTCCGATAAGGAAACCACTCTAGTAAATAGGATGGCCGCTAAACCGGAATATTTCCCTATTAAGAATCATGATGAAGATCTTAAAATGATCGGTACTTCTCCTATCGAATATTTATTTACCTCTCTTAATATAAATGATAAAGGGATTGTAGATAAGTCAACTGTAGTTAAGGAGCATCCCGTTTACTTGAAGGGTGATGATTTCGATGCTAAAACTGAAAAAAGTGGGTTTGGAGAGGTCAAAACTTTAACTAGTGATATGCCAAATATTTTGGATTACAAGGACTTTAATTATGATAATTTCTCTTTATTAGAATATATTTCCTTGTTGCAAACCATTATTATCTCACCCAATGCTTATTAACAAAATAAAGCTTTTACCGAACATATAGTAGAATCTATGATAAAAGCTTATGATGAGGAACTTGAGCTTAAAGTTCCTATTACTAGAAAATTACATGATGAGTGGGTACCTACTATCAAAATAAAGATAAATAAATATGAATGTAATGCTTTGTGTGACCTTGGTTCTAGTGTTTCAACTATACCTAAATCTTTATGTGATGTGCTTGGTCTCACTAATTTTGAGGAGTGTTCCCTAAACTTGCATCTTGCGGATTAATTATACCATTAAAAAACCTTTAGGTAGAATTAATGATGTTCTTATTATTTCAAATAAAAATTATATGCATGTATACTTCGTTGCGCTTGATATTTATTGCAATCCTTCTTATCCCATAATACTTGGAAGGCCCTTCTTACGAACTATAGGTGCAATTATTGACATGAAAGAGGGAAACATAAGGTTCCAATTCCCATTAAAGAAAGGGATGGAACACTTCCTTGGGAATAGAACTAAACCATCCTATGAATCAATCATGATAGCTACTTATGGGTGGAGTGTCAAAGATGACAAAACTTGAAACTATCCATTATGCCTAGCTAGGGGCATAAAAAAATAGCGCTTGTTGGGAGGCAACCCAATAATTATCTTTGTTTTTTGCTTTTTTACTTTCTGTTTGTTTCTAATAACATTATTCTTTCATTTTTAATTATTAAGTTTTAATTAGTGTTTGTGCCAAGTTAATCCTTTGGGATGATTTGCATGATGAGTAGAATTGATACGGTGCAAATACAGAAACTTTGACATCTAGTGCAAAATTTCTCTGATTTTACTGGAAGGTCTTTTTGATCTGAATATTTCACACAATATTGATATACAAATTCTTAAGGTCTTCCTAATTTTTCATAATTTTTGGAGTTACATAAGTATAGGTTCTCTACAGATCATTATAGATTGTTCTGTTTTAGACACATTCTGAGTTTTCTTGCATAGTTTGCTTGTTTTGATGATGCTATGGATTGTATCTGGGGGTACAAGCCATGGATAAGTTAGAATACAGTACCTTATGCTAACATAAAATAATAATCGATTTATAAAAGTAACTAAAGTATTTGATATGTTGCTTATACTAACGGATCTCATGAAGTTTTGTTGAGTCTTATGTGATTGAAGTTTTCAAGTTTTGGGTGTAATCACGATGGACCACAGAATAAGGAGTAGCAAGTGCCTAATATTGAGGATGCCCAAAGAACCCCAAGGTAGTATTCTAGGGAAGAATCGAGTGTCTAAGCTTGGGGACGCCCCGAAAGTCACCCCCTCTTTTGTCTCAATCCATCGGTATGTCACTTGGAGCTACATTTTTATTCGTCACATGATATGAGTTTTGCTTGGAGCGTCGTTTGCTTTTGTTTGCTTTTACTTATAGTTTTCTACAATCATCATTTGCTGGACACACCTATTTGAGAGAGAGACACCTTCATCATAATTTGTTAGAATACTCTATTTGTTTCACTTATATCTTTTGAGCTTAGCAGTTGCTCTAGTACTTCACTTATATCTTTCTTAGCACAGTGGCATGTACATTTTATAGAAATAATATTCACTCTCGTTCTTCACTTATATTTGTTTGAGAGTTAATAAATAGTAACGGTAGTTTGCATGGGTCATACAACTTGTCCAAAAATAATAAGTATTCAATGAGTGATAATCAAAACCATCATGTAACACATATAGAGAAATTGTGGGTTAATGACATTGATGTGGTAATATGGAAAAGGTGTGAGTTCACAGTTGTTGATTCATACAAGTGTCGATATTAAGAGGTGTTAACTTCTTGTTTGTCTAAAAAATAAAAAGGCATGGTGAGGATGTGTGAGCATTTCTATTCCTCGTTGAAATCCCAGTGTGGTTAACTCCTACCAAACTCCTCCCTCGGGGCATGCGAGTAGTACTTTCATTTGAGATAAAAACTAGTAAAAATTTGCAATACGTGTATGAGTTATTTATGACAAATGTGAAACCATGGACATACGCAATCTCACCTCCTCATATTTTGCTAGCCTCTTCGGTATCGTGCATTGCCCATTCTCACCTCGAGGATCGCTGCAACTTTTGCTGGTGCATCCAAACTCCGCTCTGTTGCACATAAGCCTCATTATATCTTCCTCAAAACAGCCACCATACCTACCTATAATTGCATTTCCATACCCATTCCTAGATATATTGCCATGAAAATTCCATCGTCACTTCACATGACTAGTTTGTTCATCATCATATTGCTTTGCATGATCATATAGAGTTAACATAGTATTTGTGGCAAAGCCACCAGTCATCATATTTTTGATACATGTCATGCTAGATCTTTGCACATCCTGGTACACTTCCAGACGCATTCATATAGTCATATCATTGTATCAGTTTTTCATATCGAGTTCTAAGTAAATAAAAGTGTGATGATCATCATTATTAGAGCATTGTCCTAATGATGAAATAAAAATGGGCAAGGCCAAATGATCCCACCATATATATAAAAAATGAAATGAATGAGAGAAAATAATAGAAGGGAGTTTGCTACTATCCTTTACCACACGTGTGCCTCAAAGTGGCACCATGTTCTTCATATAGAGAGTCTCTTGTTTTGTCACTTCCATATGCTAGTGGGAATCACTTTTTCATTATAAACTTGGCTTGTATATTCTGATGACGGGCTTCCTTAAATTCCTGAGGTCTTCATGAGCAAGCAAGTTGGATGCACACCCCACTTAGCTTCCGTTGAGCTTTCATACACTTATAGCTCTAGTGCGTCATTTGCATGGAAATCCCTACTCCTTGCATCGATATCTATCGACGGGCATCTCCATAACCCGTTGGTACGCCGAGTTGATGTGAAAATATCTTTTCCACCTTTTACCCTTTTGGTATCTACCACTATATTCTATTCCACCTATATGCTATGTCTAATGGCTCACACTCATGTATATTGAAAAAGTACGATCCAATTGCCTGACTTGGGCATCTTAGTGCTTGACATTTGTATTAATATGTTGAAGAAGGAGCCATGCCTTGCTAATATAATAAGATGAATGGGGGTGAACATTCTTTGAGGATCGTATACTTTGAAAGATTGATGAATTTGTTACGTGTACTTATAAGTATTGCTATGATAATGTTTATTAATTCATCATTTCTCAATGAGCATACATGCAAAAGATAACATAATGGGTAGCATGTCACATCAAAAATTCTGTTTTTATCATTTACCTACTCGAGGACGAGCAGGAATTAAGCTTGGGGATGCTTGATACGACTCCAACGTATCTATGAATTTTTATTGTTCCATGTTGACATATTATCATTCTAGGATACTTTTTGGGCATTTATTTCAAAATTTATATTATCTTTTAGCACTAACCTATAGACCCGGTGCCCAGTGTCAATTGTTGTTTTCTGCATGTTTTTCACCTTTTAAGGTTTACAGTACCAAACGAAGTCTAATTGCCAGAAAACTTTTTGATGATTTTTTCTGAACCAAAAGAAGACTTGGAGACTTCTGAAGGAGGCCGGGAGTCGCACGAGGGCCCCACAAGCCAACATGCCGCGCCCTGGGGGGCGCGCCCTGATGGCTTGTTGCCCCCTCGTGGCTCCTCTGGCCTATAAATTCTCATATATTTTGAAAACCCTAAAGGAGGTCCCGAAACACTTTTTACGTCGTCACAAGTCTCTGTTCCGATAGGAGCCCATCTAGAGCTCCGTTCCAGCACCCTGCTAGAGGGGGGTCGATCACAAAGGGCCTCTTCCTCAACCTTGCTGCCCTCATGATGATGTGGGAGTAGTTCACCACAGACCTACGGGGCCGTAGCTAGTACCTAGATGGCAATCTCTCTCTCTCTCTCGATCTTCAATACAATGTACATTGCATCTTTTCCTTGGTTTATGCTCAAATTATTCATGATAAATATTTGAGTCTTCTCTGAAATTTAATATGATTCTTACATGCATGATCATCATAGCTTCGTAATTCTCTCTGATCTATTAAAATAGTTTGGCCAACTAGATTGATATTTCTTCGGTGAGAGAGGAGCGTTATAGTAGGTTCAACCTAGCGAGTTTCAGATTGCTTGAGTTTACTTTGTCTACATTATACTTATAAGTATTGCTATGATAATGTTTGTTAATTCATCGTTTCTCAATGAGCATACATGCAAAAGCTAACATAATGGGTAGCATGTCACATCAAAAATTATGTTTTTATCATTTACCTACTTGAGGACGAGCAGGGATTAAGCTTGGGGATGCTTGATACGTCTCGAATGTATCTATGATTTTTGATTGTTCCATGCTGTTATATTATCATTCTAGGATATTTTTGGGCATTTATTTACCAATTTATATTATTTTTGAGCACTAACCTATTGACCCAATGTCGAGTGTCACTTGCTGTTTTCTGCATGTTTTTCTCTTTTTCAGGTTTACAGAACCAAACAAAGTCCAATTGCCACGAAACCTTTTGATGATTTTTTCTGGACTAAAAGAACACCTGGAGACTCCGGAAGGAGGCTAAGAGCCGCAAGAGGGCCCCACAAGCCAACATGACGCGCCCTGATGGCTTGTGGGCCCCTCGTGGCTCCTCCGACCTCGTTCTCTGGCCTATAAATTCTCATATATTCTGAAAACCCTAAAGGAGGTCTCAAAACACTTTTTACACCGCCGCAAGTCTCTCCCCGACAGGAGCCCATCTAGAGCTCCGTTCCGACACCCTACCGGAGGGGGGTCGATCACAGAGGGCCTCTTCATCAACCTTGCTGCCCTCATGATGATGTGGGAGTAGTTCACCACAGACCTACGGGGCCGTAGCTAGTACCAGATGGCCATCTCTCTCTCTATTTCTCTCACTCTCTTTCTCTCTCTCTCTCTCGATCTTCAATACAATGTGCATCGCATCTTTGCCTTGATCTATCCGATGTAATCCCTTTGTATGGTACGTTTATTGGGATCCGATGAATTGTGGGTTTATGCTCAAATTATTCATGATACATATTTGAGTCTTCTCTGAAATCAAATATGATTCTTACATGCATGATCATCATAGCTTCGTAATTCTCTCTGATCTATTGAAATAGTTTGGCCAACTAGATTGATATTTCTTTGGCGAGAGAGGTGCATTGTAGTAGGTTCAACCTGGCGAGTTTTTAGATTGCTTGAGTTTACTTGGTCTCCATCATGTCATCGTTCTTCGTGCATTACTCGGTTTTACTTAATACTCCAGATGCATGATGGATAGCGGTCGATGAGTGGAGTAATAGTAATAGCTGCAACCAGGAGTCAGCCTATTTGTTTATGGACGTGATGCCTATATACACATGATCGTTGCCATGAAAATTGCATAACTATCTGTTTTTCGATCAATTGCCCAACAGTAATTTTTGTACCCACCGTATGCTATTTTTAAGAGAAATGCCACTAGACAAAACTACGGCCCCCGGGTCTATTCACTTATATATATTTACAAACGCTACTATTACCTTGCTATCATTTATTTGCTTTAAATTGGAAATTTACAATTATATACAAAATGCATTGCTTGCAAATAACGAGACCAAGGGGATTGACAACCCTCTTGCCAACGTGGGGTGCAAGTTGTTTGCTCTTTTGTGTGCAGCCACTGAAGACGGTTGACGATTGATATTACTATTGGTTCGATAAACCTTGGTTTCATAATTTAGGGAAATACTTACTCATATTGTTCTGCGATAACTCATTCCTCTTCACGGAAAACCCAGCACGGATCACAAGTATCACCCTCCCAGAAGGAAGTTTCCCCGGCAGAATAAGCCTACCGGAGTGCAAAAGGGCCTTTACGCAGGTTTCCGCTTTGATACGGTGGTGCTTCATCTCGAAAGATTTCTTATGATTTTTTCTAGGGTAAAACACAACATATAAGAGAAGAGGGGTGTCGGGAGACCTGCTGGGGCCCCACAAGCCATCTGGGCATGCCTAGGGGGTGGACGCACCCTGTTGGCTTGTGGACAACAGGTGGCCCCCCTTGAGTATATTTTCGGCCCAATAATTCTCAAATATTCGATAAAAATTCTCCATGAAGTTTCAGGTCATTTGGAGTCTGGTGATTTTTCTACCTTTTTCTTGGTTTCCCGGTCCAGAATTCCAGTTTCCAGAGATTTCCCTCTTCATAATGTACCTTGCATGTTCAGAGAGAAAATGCATAAGAATTGTACGATAATGAGGAATAATGTGCAAGAATAACATAAATATCAATAAGAAATCGTGATGCAAAATGGGCGTATCTGGGATTTTACCGTCCTCACTTTTTCTCTATGATAAACTCGGACATGATAGCAACTCCAAGGAGCCAAACTAACAAGCAAACAAATGAACTAGATAGTAAACTAGAGAACTAAGCAAACAAGCAAATAGAATTTTTTTTTTGATTTTTATCTAAAGTAAAATATAACAACAAGTAAAGATTATAAAAAGTGAGTAATAATTTGTGCGAAGGTACTTGATAAGAATTTAGTGATACTCCCCGACAACCGCACCAGGAATTCTTCCCGCTACTTGTAAACTGCGTTGGGATTTTTCCCAAAGAGGAGAGGAGATGCAACACAGTAGAGATAAGTATTTCCCTTAGTGAGAACCAAGGTTATAGAAATAATAGGAGGACCATGCAATTTCCCCTTCAGCACCCACACACAAAAGAGCATGCACTTGCACCCAACGCAGGCAAGAGGGTTGTCAAGCCCCTTGAACCCCTTACTTGCAAGCGATAAGTAGTGATAGATAGATAATATAAATTTAAATAAAATAACAGTAAATAAATGGCAGAAATATTTTTGGTTTTTTGTAATAATATATTTTGTGAAGACCTGAGGGACATAGTTTTTGCTAGAGGCTTCTCTCTCAAAGAAGTGGGCAAACAAATTACTGTTGGGCAATTGGTAGAAAAGCACATAGTTATGCAATATTTATTCATGGCAATGATCGTGTATATAGGCATCACGTCCACAAACTAGTAGACCGACTCTTGACTGCATCTACTACTATTACTCCACCCATCAACCGCTACCCAACATGCATCTAGAGTATTAAGTAAAAATAGAGCAATGCTTGGAGCAAGATGACATGATGTAGACAAAGTAAATCCAATCAATATGAATAAACCCCATAAGTTTCCCCTTAGTGGCAGTAATACAATACGTGTCATGTCCCTTTCTGTTACTGGGATTGAGCACCACAAGATTAAATCCATCACACTGCACCACTCCCGTTGAAGATAAATCAATCTAGTTGGCCAAACCAAACCGATAGATCGGAGAGCAATACAAAGCTATAACAATCATGCATATAAGAATTTAGTAAAGACTCAATATATTTTTATGAATAATCTGAACATCAACCCACAATTCATCGGATCCCAACAAACACACAACAAAGAAGGATTACATCGGTAAATCACCGCGAAAATCGTGGTGAACTTTGTATTGAAGATCATAGAGAGAGAACCATCTAGGTACTAGCTATGGACATGCAGGTCTGTGATAAACTACTCACACATCATCATGGAGGCAGCAATGTTGATGTAGAGGCCCTCCGCGATTGACCCCCCCCCCCGGCAGGGCATCAGAACAGGGCTCCAGATGGCCTCTCATCGGAACAGAGACTTGCGATGGCAAAAAAAGTATCTTGGCTGGCTCTCGGATGTTTCCCCAATTTAGAGAATATATAGAGTTGGAATTAGGTCAGGAGGCGTCGGGGGGTGGTCCCAAGCCACCAGGGTGCGGCCACCCCCTAGGGCGCGCCCTGTTGGCTTGGCACCACCCCGTGTGGCCTTCGGTCAGCCTCCGAAGCTTCCAGGTCTTAGTTTTGTCCAAAAAATATCATCAAAAAAATTTGGGGAATTTGGACTTCGTTTGGAACAGTATTTCTGAAAGGCCAAAAACAAGCAAAAAACAGCAACTGGCACTAGGCATTAGGTTAATAGGTTACTTCACAAAAATGATATAAATAGCTTATAAATGCATATAAAGTATCCAAGAATGATAATATAGTAGCATGGAACAATCAAAAATTACCTCATCCCCTTTTAATAGTATTGGCTTTTCTATGGACTTAATTGTGATTTCTCACACACACAAAATGCAGAGTCTTGAAGCTCTTGCCAATTGATGTTCCTTGCATCTAGGGAATTGTAAGTGCATCTAGTGCCCCTAAGTGATTTTGGTGTATTGAAGACTTATAGGTTAAGAGACCGATGTGTTTGTAAGTGTACACAGGATCTATAAGTCGATGAGGAGTTTGATATATTCAGAGATTATCGACCCCTAAAAATGAATGTCTTCAACTAAAGACTTTAGTGAAGACTTTGGTATTCCCTGAAGACTTTGAAAATGAAGAAGTTGGTGGACCTTGAAGATATGAACGAGGACTATGAAGCGTGAAGACTTTTGTTTTCATAGTTTCATTTCCTTTCTTTGAGTCATAGGAAACACCGTACTGTTAAAGGGGGCCGAGGTAATACTAAGGAAAATTTCCAACTGATGCTCAACTCAAAAGCCTCAACCTATCCAATCCTTCGAGTGAAGCCTTTGGAAATCTCTTATAGTTCAGTCAAGTTCTTCAGTGATAGAGACGAAGTTCTTCTGCTCTCTAGGGAAATTGGTCTGACTGAGGAGTTAGGATTTCTCCACTGCGAACTGCCTACAAGTGAGGAATATGATAAGCATGAGCACTTTCATAGTTCGAAATTTCGACAGTTGGTGTGCTTAGCGCCAGCTGTCCCCAATCATCTTATCCACATAACAGTCATATCATTGGGGGCACTTATGTCTTATCATGTCAGTTTGCACCCTGGCTATAAATAGCCACCCCCACAACCACTAGTTGGTTGGCTGCTCCGAGAGAGAACTGGCACTTGTCATTTAAGAGCAACCCATCCTCCCAGGACTTTGAGACAAAATCATCAGTGAGTAAAAAACCCAAAACAAAACCACAAAATCCAAAGTGATTGAGCACCACTGAAGAGATTGTTCCTATGTGGAACCGATGCTTGTTACCTTTGAAGACTATGTATCTTCCAGACAGTTAGGCGTCATGCTCTAGTCCATCCTACAGTCAATTGGGGATCACGAAGTGACCTTGGTCCAGAGCATCCAGTAGTCAATTGTGGATCGCCGGGTGACCAGTTTGTGAGGGTTTTGGAAGTCTACCCTTAAGACTTACCACGAGTGTTGGGCGAGGACTGTGTGTCCTTAGCTCAAGGAGAATATGGTAAGGACTGTGTGTCCTAGGACTGTGTGTCCTCTGGTTTAAATACCAGGACGCTCTTAACCAGACGTACGACTATCACAATAGTTGGAACTGGGTCATCAAATCATTGTCTTCATCGAGCTACCTGGTTCTATTTCCTCAACCATTTCATTTCCTCATATATTAGTTGATGAAATTGATCGTTACTATTTGAAGAATTTGATTGAAAACTATCTCAATTTCCTCACCTCAAATTCTTTAAGTTACCTTGTTGCTCACCTGCTTATCCTATATCACGCTACCTATAATATGTGCATGCTTTATTTCATCATGATGACTATGCTACTGCTATGTTTCTCATGCACTTGATTACTTATTCCGCTGCTAGTTATTCATCACATTTCAAATTCCTGAGTGATGAATTTGTAAAAATCGCCTATTCACCCCCCCCCCCCTCTAGTCGATATAATGTGCTTTCAGGAATCCTCCTCACAATCCTAGCCAATCCATTCATTAAACTTTTCCTGAAACATACTTCATAGGCTCATTAGTTCAATGAACTATATGTTATTGTTAATTACCAGAACCACATAGGGAGAAGTTGTGCTTTCACCTTTGTCCCCTTCAGACATGCTAGGGGCTCGGTGTTTGTGCCGTTCGTGGCTGCCTCTACTACAACACAACCGAATTACCCACCCACCACCTTCAACTTTGCTGCCTCATCTTCCCTGCGGTAATACTTCTCCTTCCTCCGTTCAACAAGAATCCCTACCCACCTACTCACTTCTCCTTTCTAACATTGTGGCCACTGCCCCCTCCTCGCCAGCCCCACCACTTTTGGTCAACGACCTTTCCAGGCACAAGCTCCATGTTAGTAAAGCTCGGGTGCTTGCAAAATGTGTGCACTGCTCGGTGGACAAGGCGAGCCACTCCATGAACATGTTGCGCCGCAGCGCTCGGCTCGCCCGCAAGGAGCCCCGCGTCTACTCCCCAATGTACGCCCGTGCCTCCAAGGCCAAGGCAGATCGCCTTGGCGGCGGAAGCTCTGCCAAAGACTTCATGGACGCCCTTCACGACACTCGCCTAGATGACCCGACTACTCCACGTGTCTCACCCGTCACTCTAGCTCCGCTGGCTGAGCTTTGTGACACTGGTAACAACTAGATCAAGGATGTTCGTGACGCCACTAATGAGGATGGCACCGATGGTGGGGAGGACGGTGGTGGCCTCATCCCATGATCAGCACGCCCCTAATGGAACCCCCCCGGGGGGGTGCCTTCGAGCTATTCTTGACTTCTTTGGACGTTGCTAGTTTTTTATTTTATGTATTGCTTGCATGCATGGTTATCATCCCCCCTTGCATGCTACATGTTGTTTAACGAGACACATTTAACGTCATCGTCGTTGATCATATCAACGAGATTGGTTAGATACTGCTAAGGGGAAGTTTGAGACCAAAAAATACTAGTGCATGACTGACCATTGAGCACTCCCTCGGAGGTTGATGGACGAGTGACCCCATGTAGCCAACACTAATATTTGGAGAAGATGACATCAGAGGATGAGGAAACAAGACCCAAACAAATGGGATTGAGGACATTCTATGAACCTTTCGGGTGATGATGATAATGATGTGGTACTGGAAGAAGATCTTAATGAGTTACGGAAGGACACCCGGTTCATGGCACTCACTAGGGTGCACACATAGAGGACCTTTAGCCATGTATCTTTCTTTGGACTATGCGATCCACATGGAATCTTGCATATGAGGTGGAATTTAGCGTTTATTGAGGATAATGTGTTCTTTGTTCAGGTACACCACCTTTGTGGATTTGGAGCTGATGATGAATAACAGATCATGGATTTTCCATGATGACATTGATGTAATTCAACTTATACTGAGGAAAAGGGAAAGAAGGGAGGGGCAGACAACTAGGGGGACTTTCGAATACTAACATTGGATGACCGGACGCTGGCCTCCTCATTTGGGTTTCCCCTGAGATGCCCTAACTAAGCAACCTACATTGCTAAGCTAATCTCAACAATCAAATAAGAGTAGAGAGTAGCTATTTATACATACATGGAGTTTGTATATGTGAGCTCAAGTGCTCCCTCATGGACAGTAAAAAACAAATCTTAAAAACATTGGTAATAAACATTAACGAATTGTATACATACGTATGAAATTTCATAAAGATATATTCTTTCTAAATGCTCTGAAAAATTCCCAAAACCGATGCTCCAGAAGACTATTTTTAAAGCATTTTTGGGCACTCATTTTATTTTAGTTTTGCCCCAAAACATTAAGAATGTTTTTTCTTGACAAAAATTTGCATCAATGTAGAATCACCAATGTTTGCTGCAAAAAAATCAGATACTGTTATGTTTTTTTTATCACTAGCAAAAAGAACCGTGCGTTGCAACGGGTGAACAAAATCCTTGTACATACATAGCGACACATCAGTCTTGCCACTTCTCCCGTTCGTGGGTGGTAGTCATGTATACATTTCACCTAAATCACGGTAAACACTTCTCCCGTTCGTCGATTGTGGTCATGTATATTCACCTAATCACAGTAAACATGATCAATTCTATGGCGGTGAGGTTAGCCATTATACTATAGCATGCTGTATCCGCGTAGCCCTTTTTTAACCGACTTATAATTCCACCGATGGCATGTCCCATTGATATATACTTCCTCCATTTCATAATGTAGTGCGTTCGTGTTTCTTTAAATTTAATTTTGACCATAAATTTAACCAATAAGACCGATTGCGACGGGAGTAAAAATTATATCATTAAATTCGTATTCCAATCAAGTTTTCGATGGTATAATTTTTACTCTCACCGCAATCGATCTTGTTGGTTAAATTCATGGTCAAACTTAAAGTTCAAAAACCAATGATGCACTATATTATGGAATGGAGGGAGTACATCAGTACAATTAGAATGTAACATTGTACTTCCTCCGTATGTAGTTTCATAATGAAATCTCTAAAAGGTCTTATATTTAGAAACGAAGGAAGTACGATACACGATTTGACTATTGTTTACTTGCGTATTAATTCTACACTATGTCTTTCGTATATTACAATCAAATATAAAATAGTTTAGAATCTCTCCTAGAATGGCAAGTGCCAGCAGCAAAAATTTCATTTTTTTCCTAAGAACATCAATAGTCATGTTCAAAATTTAATCTGCCAATCTTACATACTATATCATGATTCTGACAACTTAAAATTAGATAATAGGCTCGGTCCTTCCTGAATAATAAGACAGATAGATGCTTGAAACCATAATATTTTTGCGATATAAACAGAATCAGCAACTACACATATGGTGTTGTCATCTTGCAAAAACTTGATCTACCAAATTAAGAAGAGACATCATGGGGGCAAAGAGTAGGCTAGATGGCTTTGCGTTCAAGGTAATGATCCAGCTATATAGCTAGTAGATGCCCATGTGTGCTCCTTCCGTTTCACTTTAGCCTATCGTCATAATTTGATGACATATGCATTAGTGAGCACACATAGTATAACACTGGGATTAGTAAAGCTACGGACTATCATAGTTGAAATCCTTCTTAATATAATACTTGCAAATAACAAACTTGCAGACATGTAGAACTGACCTCAGGAAGTAAAGTGAAGCTACGGCCTATTATAATTGAAATCCTTTTGACCATAATACTTGCAGATTAGAAACTTGCAGACATCTAAAACTGCCCTGAGTATATTGATTTCAGTTTGGAAGGGTACCAACAACACGGATCTTTTTTGAAGCTGGGCGCTGGTATCAATCCGGAAGGGAAGAAGAGGTTGTAAGAGATGGCGTCCAAGGGTCGGCACCTATCGACGACACAACACAGAGCAGGGTGGCACACTGGGCTCAGCGCGGAGCAGGACGCAGGGTAGCGACAAGGGTCGGTGCGTCGTTCTGCAGGGGCATCATGGTCGCCATTGCAGGCCGTGGACGGCGCGACGCCGAACACAACGACTCTTGTGGTCTGAGTCAGTGAACACATGACAGGTGCCAACAGGTCTCGAGCTTAAGCTCCTTCTTCATCTTGTTGTGTCTCCAATCAGGTCAGCCACCTCATCTCACAAATATTGGCTAATCTCTGCAAACAATAGGCACAACAAATCATCATCACATCAGGCTAGCGGAAGAAAACCCATACCACATGTACAACATCAGGAACCACGCGCAACCATGCTTTCAGCCAATAACCATTGTTGCAACAATCACAAATGAAACAATCTTGCATCATGGACTGGACAAAACAATATAACAATTCATGCCTCTCATAAAGCATAGGTTGGAGACGAATTCAATTTGTGGTGCCTGCATTTCATCAAACATGTTATATGCAAGAACTCTTATTCTTCCCGGTTTATGGCATTGGCACTAATAGAAAAAGGCCCATTTGTCCCGGTTCGTAAGGCCCATTTGCCCCGGTTCTGGAACCGGGACTAAAGGGTCGGGATTAAAGCCCAAAACCTTTAGTCCCGGTTCTCTTACAAACCGGGACAGAAGGGGCTCCACGTGGCCTCTGCGGGGAGCCCAGGCAGGAGAACCTTTAGTCCTGGTTGGTAACACCAACCGAGACCAAAAGGCATCCACGCGTCAGCATCTAGCAGTTGCTGGGTTTATTTTTTGAAAGGGAGGGGGTAGGGGGTTTTGGAGGGTTAATTTAGGGGTTTCATATTGTTTTAGCTAGCTAATTAATAAAGAGAAGTGTTCTCTCTTTCTCCGTGCTTGGTCGCCGCTAGCTACTATAGAGAGAACTCGACACGCTAGCTAGTAAGGAAATGAAAGAACCATTAAGTACAGAAGATCGTCATGAACATATAGAGATAGAAGTGATCGACCTCCCTTTCTCCGAGAGATTGGTCGTATAACAAGTTTTCGTATATATATCCGACGTTACTAGCTACATATATACAATATAAGATCTCTTACAATCCCTAACATCTAAAGTACAATTGCAGATGGTATTCTCCGGCATTATTTATGACGTGGTCAAAGAATCTTGCCAATTTTTCTTGAATTGCTATGCGATCATGTGGTAGGAGTTCATCCCGCATCTGCCACATCTAATTTGAAGAAGGGGGTCAATGCATATATATGGTAAGAAAATAAAATTGTGAATATTATTGCTTACACACTTAAAATTGTTTTTCAGAGTAGCCCCGCTTAGGGATCGTCGCGTTATAGATGAACTCGCAAACGTAGTATCCACAAAAATTATTCCCGGTTTCCTGCCACAAGCACTTTACGAGAAATAGAGTTCAATCAAACTGATAATCAAGCATGATAAATGGTATTGATGAAACTAGAATCAATGGGAGATGCGCGGAACTAGCTAGTAGTACTTACTTTTGGGTGTGTAAATCGCAGCTCCCCCGGCAGTGCCGGAACAATTGCTGTGAACTCTTTCCAAACCGTGCCAGACAAAGAAAATAATTACTTGATATCAGGAAATGAACAAGGTTATCGATATGATGCGATAATGATCGATTGAACTTACTTCTGGAGCATTTCAGTCATGTCCGCATATTCCTGGGGATCTTTTCGTTTCGAGTCTAAGACGCTTACTACTCCCCGCTCAAGCTTAATCTCTAGCAGAATAAAGTGAAAACTGCGCACGCATGCATAACTCATCAATTACATTACTATAAACCTCGAGTAATAAGGGAAACCGAATATGCACAAGACAGTAACATTCACTTGAAGTTGTAAGGAAAGAGTATTGTCCCTTTGTTTTGATTTTTAAGCAACGATTGTAACAAGTTGTCGTCGATTTGTGTGGCATTCTTTTGAAGCGTGTACTCATGTATGATATTTGGGTTAATGAACCCAATGTCATAGATTTATGCTTTTCTGCATTCGACGATCTTCAATCTGCATAATATAGTGAGGATAATTATATATACATGCAATGAAAGAGCTGAGCTATATACATAGAGAGACTTAATAACAAAAGTAGTACTTACAGACAATAGCAAGTCACGATTGTTTTGTCGAGGGCCTTTTGATTGTATAACCGGAATATCTCCTCAAATTCAACATTCAACAGTTCCATTACAACGAGGTCATGCTCCTCTTTAACTGACAGTATCAAAGAATCCTTCCCAGACTCGCGGCAGGTTTTCATGTACCATTCATGGAATTTTCGCATCATCGTTGTTAGAGGAGGATGATCAGGTTTGACAAGAGGCCGCCCGTGCCGGTAACGGAAATTGTCCACCTCCAACGGCTGAAACTGTACATCATCTCTCAGGTAATCACCAGGTTTGGTATCGGGAACCATCCCTGGATGATTAGCAATGATATCGCTAGACACCTTGAGCGGGGGCACGATTGGTTCGCTTGTTCGCCGAGCTGGGGAATTTTTTTCCCACTTCTTCATTTTGCTAACCTTGCATCACTAGAAGTACTTCCCGACCGCCGTGCATCTTGATATGTCTTTTTAATACAGCGGTCAAAGTTGGAATCCGGCGGAGGCGGTGGTGGTCGCTTCAGGGCATCGATAGTGCGCATCGCTTTCACCGGATCTATCTTCTCCTTCGGAGGTGGAGTTTTCTTTGCAAAATGGGTCCTCAATTCGGCCTGACATATCTCCTCGTTTTCAGACTCGGTCCTCTCATATGGTAACTTTTCCAGAGGCTTGAGAGATGGACCGTATCTGTATCCCCTCCTGCCTATGCTTGTATTGCTAGCTGCCGGAGCGGCGGCGGCTCCCTTCCGTCGTTGCTTACTAGGCACCGGAGGAGCCGGAGCGGCGGCGGCTGTCTTCCGCCGTTGCCGACGAGGCTAAGGAGGAGGCGTACTGCTCCGACGTGCCGGAGTAGGCGAAGGAGGAGGCGGAGTGCCCCCACGCGTCAGAGGAGCCGGAGAAGGAGGCGGTGTGCCCTAATCACTCGCCGGAGGAGGAGGAGGAGGAGGAGGAGTGCCCTGATTCGCCTAAGGAGAAGGAGGAGGTAGAGGCGTCCCGTTTGGAATCTTGATGTACTCCTTCTGCCATAGACATGTACTCCTCAGGGCACGAACCAGCTTATTCTCTCCTTCACCTGTACAGTGGTCAAGCTCGAGCTCCTCAAATTCCGTCATTACTTCATCCACCATCACAACAGCATAGCCATGTGGAATCTGATTGCAGTGAACAGTTCCGTTGGGTTGAGGAGGTGCAACAGAGCCGACAGTCGCCTTGAAAGTGAGGTTCCGGCATTTCGTCATAAGCTCGCAATGTTGAGCCTCCGCGATAGTATCCACGGGGTAGCTAGGAGATGTGAAGTCAGGCTGGACGGGCTCCATGGAAGTGACGCTCCTTCTCCGCTGAGATGGCGGGGTAGCTTCTGGGGTAGCTTCGTGCCGCTGAGATGGTTGGCCGGCAGCTCGCTGGCTCTCAGCTTCCTCTAGCTTTTGTAGTCTTGCATTGAGCTTCTGAATTTCGCTCGGCTCCACTTTCCTCTTTCTCTCCCGACTTCTGTAACCGCATGTGTCGGGAAACCCAACCTTCCACGGAACGGAGCCTGGTGTGCCTCATGTTCGTCCAGGGTGCTCAGCATTCCCTAGGACCTTAGTCAGGTCGTCCTTCTCTTTGTTGGGAATGAACGTCCCTTCCTGCGCTGCGGTGATATACTTCCGAAGCTTGTTCATGGGTATTGCAAGTTCCTCGTCCGTCCAACGGCACTTCCCTGTTTTAGGATCCAAAGTTCCCCCAACCCCTAAGAACCAAGTCCTTGAACGGTCTGGCCAGTGCAACGTCTGTGGTACGACCCCTTTAGCAATCAGGTCATTCTTAGCTTTGTCCCACAACGGTCGGGCTTTGAGGTAGCCACCTGACCCCGTGTGATGGTGATACTGCTTCTTTGTAGCATTGGCCTTGTTTGTCTCTGACATTTTCTTACTCTTGTCCGATGTCTTGTAGTCCATAAATGTGGGCCAGTAATCTCTTATCTTCTCAAATCGGCCAATGAATTCTGGAGTCTTCCCTTTGTCGACAAACTTTGATTTCAACTCATTCTTCCACTTCCTGATTAGATCTACCATCTTCTTAAGAGCACACGCCTTGACTAGTGGCTCTATAACTGGCTTATTCGGATCCTCCTCTGGCGGTAGGGTGAAATTTGCCTTTAGCATGGCCCAAAGATCATCTTTCTGTCTATCGGTGACATAATCACCTTTAGGGTGCCGTCCTTAGGCTTATTCCATTGCTTGATGCTGATCGGGATGTTGTCCCTAACAATAGCTCCGCACTGAGAAGAAAATGCGTTCTTGGTCCGCTTGGGTTCAATTGGATGGCCATCGTTTGCGAGTGCTGTGATCGTGAACTTTTTATCCTTGCGCAACCTCTTCTTTGGGCCTCGTCTCGTTACCGAAGTTTGGCTTGATCCGGAGGGCTATAAAAGAAGAAAGAAGAGTTAATTAATATATGTACATACCAAAACAATTAATGCATCAATTAGCTAGTCAGCACAGGCTTAATTAATATATATACCTCGCCGGACTTTGCAACAGCTCCCTCCTCCGATCGGTCACCGGAGCCGTCATCATGGTCTCCTTCTTCCTCCGGCATTCGGTCACCGGAGCCATCATAATCATGTCCTTCCTCCTCCATTTGTTCGATCACCGGAGTCGTCATAATCCTCTCCTTCTAGACCATCGGTGTTGTTGAGAAACGACAAGATATCACGTCCACCGTGGATTATGTCCCCCAACAACTATTCTTGTTCTTCGTCTCTTGGATCCATAGTTTCTGCAAATATTACAACATGGCAATTAATATACAAACATGAATGTCCGACGTCCGGACCGCCTCTCTCATGAATGTCCGACGTCCGGACCGCCTCTCTCATGAATGTCAAACAAGGGATTATGTTAACCTTTAAGGGATTTAATTAACAAAATGGCGCCATTCTGAATGTGCAGAAAATGGTCCATATTTTTCCTGATCTCATCTACCCTTCTTGTTGGGGAACGTAGCAGAAAAGAAAATTTTCCGACCTACGCACCAGCCCAGGACCACTATGGAGACTGCATACAAGGTTTGATCTTTTTCGTTACCGACTCGTAGCGCAGCGGAAGTAGAGTCGATGACGATCGGCGGTGCAGATCCCCGCAGCTAGGATTTACAACCTCCCAACCGCGAGGATGTATACCCTCATCTGCCCCTCGGACAGCCCTCCGGGAGGCGGTCAGACAGTCCCCCAGACAGTGTCGCGGACAGCCCTTCGGGAGGACCTCCAAAACTTGGACTGTCACTCGGACAGCCCTTCGGGAGGACCTTCGAAATTCGTACAGTCACACGGACACCCCTTAGGGAGGCACTCTCGAACTAAGGCCGAAACTACGATCTCTCTACAGAGTTGCACACATACGGTGTCATCTATCCGGTAGGGCTTCACCGTCCAGAACTAGCTCCTGCCGGAACCCAGACAGCCTTTCGGCTCTATGAAACTATTTCGCTGGGAGGGAGAGAGAGAGCTTGCAAAGAAAAGCATGTGTATGAGAGCACAAGGATGAAGAGATGGCAGCCCACATCTCCTCTATTTATAGGAAAACCAAGGGGTAGGGTGGGACTTGAAAATACCAAACTACCCCCACTTTATGTCACACATAAAAAATCATAAGAAGGAAAAGGGGTGCCATGTGGAGCTCCATGGAGGAGCTCCACCCTTGGTCGTCCAACCCTTGGGAGGCCCCCATGAGGAGCTACCTTGCTCCCCATTCCCTTCTAGAAGCCTTTTTGGAAATATCCAAAAAGGTGCTTTTCCACAAATATCCAAAAAGCACTTTCACTATTCACGACGACATTTTTCCGCGTCCGATCGAACTGAAATATTTATGTGGGCTTAGAAAAATTCTAGTACCCCAATAAAATAATTTTTAATGCGATCCGGAACAATTCCGGAATAGTGATTTTCATCTGCGAAAAGCATCTGAAGCGGTTCCGGCAGCTCCGGAACATTTCCGGTTTTTCTTCCGGAAAATTCCCAGAAGTTTCCAGAATGATTCTAGCACCCTCCAAGAATTATCAGGCATGTGCCGAAACCAATTTGACTTAATGGTATCCCCTGAAACTACTTTTTAGTTTTACCGAAACTGTTCCGGTGTTCTATCTGCGGAACTTTTCCGCTATCCGAAACTTTTCCGGTGTCCGAAACTTTTCGGTGATTTTCTCTCAGACTCCCTGTCTAGTATTCAACAGATAGATGACCCTTAAGCGTGTGACCCTATAGGTTCGGTGAAGCATAGACATGACTCGGAACCCCTTCCGATCAATGATCAACATCGGAGCCGTGGACACCCATATTGACCCCTATACCCACACGAATGAATATTCGAGTGAACCTCCAGTTGCCGTGAGCTATTCCTGTTGCTTCGCGATATGTTACAATTACCCGCGGTGAGACATGTAGGCATCCTCGTGGATCAACAACTTGTCCACTATGCCAGTTACCTCATTGTCGGTATTGTTCTCTTTTCTCGTTCACGTGTTCCGGCATCCCCGTGATCAAATCACAAAGTGTCTGGCCAGACGATGATGGATACCGTAACACCGAGAGGGCCCAGAGATATCTCTCCATCGTCGGAGGAGCAAATCCCAATCTTGAGCTACCAAGTTACTTGACATACTTTTCCATGAACCCGTAAGCCGCCATAATAGCCACCCATTTACGGATGACGTTTAACAAACCCCAAAGTTCATGAAGCAAGCATGAAGAAACTCGATACTCTCATGGTCTAAGGAATTATGCAAATATTAACTTCTCTGTGTTATTAACCATTAACTTATGACGAATGTATCTCATAGCATAACATCAATTCGGGTCGATTCAACAAAAATGTTCTTCTAACATTGTGCCCTCAAAATTGCCGGCATAGCCATGCCCATGATTAGGAAAACAGGATCATCATGCAATACTTGAGCCAGTCTTAGAGGCCAGACTAGGAATACAATTTTATCGTTTATTATTCCATACGTGCATATGAGTCTTCCTTCAAGCCTCGTGGTTATTGTAGACTCGAGAACCATAGCAGTTATAGCATGGAACATAAACCTAATTATGAACAGGGAGATAATCAATAACATTTATTATTGCCTCTAGGGCATATCTCCTATAGACTCCCACTTGCACTAGAGTCAATAATCTAGTCAATGCTCATGCACTTTACACCTATGGCATACTGGTGTAAAATATGCTTGTGGTATAGCCTGATGTCCAACGGATCTAACAACTTTAGCTCCATGTGTAACTTTGCATATCCTCGCATTTTCACGCTATCACAAAATTTGTATTTCGTGTGAACTTGGCTTTGCATATGTGTGAATCATTGGTCGAAACCTGATTCCTCAGACTGAGCTATGGAGCAACTATCTGCAATAGTGTCTCATAGACCAAAGCCATCTTGGAACCATACTAAGTTCATGAATGAACTATATGATTTAACAACTTCTTTGTCGCTTCTAAAGCGTCAGCAAACTTAGCCTTTGTTATAGAATTCGCCACAGTATCTTGTTTGGAACAATTTCCAACTATTGTGCCACCATATTGTGTATCACACAAAACCCTCAATTAAATCGAAAATCGCATGGAGAAATGGTGAAGACTATATCGATGTAACATATTACAACGAACTCTTCATGATTTCTGCTTGCGAGAAAACATGTCATCAGTACTACTCTAGTACTTAATGACATCTTTCACTGTTGTACCATGATCAGTACTTTGATCACTTTGGTATCTATACTCGCAACAACTTTGGGGTATTGGACATATCTGGTTGTTTTACATACCATGGAATACATGATTAATCCAAACACAAGAGTTTGTAGAATCTCCATCGTGTATTTTACTCATCAGTGTTTTGGGACACCGAGTCTTGCAAAAACTCTTTCCATGTGACTTCGGCAAGAATCACTCCTTGGCGTTTTAAATGCTAAAAGTTTTAGCATCTTGTCAATATGTATTCATAGCTTAGCCCCATTAGGTAAATCTATCTCCATAGATCATCATGCCTAATATTGAGTCTATTTAGCCTAAGCACTTCATCAAAAAACTATTTTCAAATGAAGTTCTAATTCATGTCAAGAAATTTATTTCTAATTAACAATGTGTCAAGTACACAAGGTTTTTAGAAATATTATTATGCTCCCACTTACTTTCTTGAATCACAAGCATCTTCGATGCCCATTTGATGAAGTCAAACCCCTTTGACCATTCCATCAAAAACGAAGATTCCAACTCCACTATGCTCTCTTCTGTCCATTGCTGAAACTCTAAAGTTTGCATACTTACTAGCATCCTCTGGACTGACAAAATACCTTGGACTGTAACATATGCAAGTCCTTGGTTACATTTCCATCAGATGGAAATCCTTTCGTCATCCATGTTTCATATCTCATGATTGAAATATGTATTAATTGCTAGTTCAACCCGGACCGACTTCAAGCATCGCTATGGTGAGACAATCTCATCGTAGTCAACTCCTTGAACTTGTTATTGCAACAAGTCGAGCTTTATGGATAAAACATTTTATCCATATCAGTTTTTAGTTCCATAAATATTCGTTAGACTCTAAGTCTTCTGAAAGGTGTATCAAGATTTTAATCTTGAATCACTTATATGGAAACTATCTCGGATTGTATTGGCATTTAGCCAATTCCGGAGTCAGGGCTCATCAACGCTTCCTTGTGTATTGTAGGTATACTGTTGTCTAACAACAATATCTCGTTTGCGCACCTGAGAGGTTTGCACGAGCCTTGCCTATGGGGTTCAGCTGCAAGTTCGACTGAAGTCCATACATTTTATTGTAGAGACTTCAGTATCAGTCGCAGTAGGAAACACTGGAATCACTTCCAAGGTTCCTTTCCTTTGACCTGATGACGAAGATACTGGTTATCTCATCGAGTTGCACTGTCCTCCCACTCACCTTTTCAAAGAACTATTCCTTTCAAAAGCATACCATTTTGTGACAAAACCCTTTGCCTCGGTATAGTGGTCGGGAAATACCCAATGACTTGGGATAACCTACAAAGTAGCACTTGTCTAATTTGGAATAGGTTTGTAACCTTTTACACAAGCCCCATATTCCAAATGTTAAGAAACGATATAACATGGTTGGGCGTACCATACCATGGCATCATTTCAACAGACCTGATGGAGCTCTTTTCAGTGTAAAAGCCGTAGTCGCTAGAGCATCACTATTTAAAAGGGGATAATGGTAAATTTATGTATGTCATCTTTGATCTTACCATGTCATAAATGGTTCGATTACATCTTCATGGACTTTCTACTTGCAGTGGTGTTCCGGGAGGTGCAAGTTATGAAACTCTTTTCACAACTCATCAGACATTCGCTAAACTTGTAACTCAAATATTCCTTTCCGCAATCAAATCGCAGAAACATAACTTTCTTGTTAAAATAACTTCTACTTCATTTTTGAAAACCTTTAGAATGATTTCAAAAGATCCAGACTTACGTCTCATCAAGTAAATATCCATATATCTACTTGAGTCATTTCTGAAGATAGATAAATCCACTACTTGCAATAACATTTGTTGGACTACACACATCATAATGTATGATCACCAATATGTTCTTTGCTCGTTCCTTATGGCCTCGGTATTTCAGTCACTTCACTTTTCGGAGGAAAGTTGCAAGTGTCAGATGATTCAAAATCAAACAACTTCAAAATCCATCATAATGGAATTTTCCATGCAGGTTTCTCCAATGTGACCAAATGCAGTGCCACACTTGTGTGGTATTCTTTTAGTCTTGCGAAATTTAGCGTTAGTGTTTATGGATGTATCATATAACCATCAATATTCATAACATACATCCCATCTAGGATGGAAGCATGGCCCTTCATTTTATTCATAATACTGAACAACAATTGTTGTTTTTATGAACAACTCTATTGCAACAAACATGGTGCAATGGGCTAGAGTGTATGAAACTCTAAAATGAATTATGAAAGTAAACCCATAGGTAATGTATTATTATCAATATTCATAGCATACATCTCATTCATAATGGAAGTATGGCCCTTATGTTATTCATAACACCGAACATCAAAAGTTCTCTTATGAACAACCTTCTTGCAAGATACCTTATGCAAAGGGCTAGAGTGTGAAACTCTAAATGAATTATGAAAGTAAATACATAGGGAATACACCGATGGAAGGCATAGTAACATTTACTATGTTCCCTGTGTGTATCTAAACCTCATCCCTGGCTAGTCTTTCAGGCCATAGTAGTTCTTACATCGAGTTGCAATAGAATGCAATCGAGCGGGTATCTTTGCGATTAACTCACAATACCCAAGAATTAATGATTAACATGTTTAACCATAATTCCCAAGAACTATATCTTTGACCAGCCTTTTATACATCAAAAACTTGTATGACATTCATACATGAGCTGGATATTCCAGTCTTCTTTCCTTTTGCCATTATACTTCTAATAGTTTAACTTTTAGTATTTGTCCTACTCTCAGCAGAAGCATCCAACTTAAGAGTGGCGTTAGCCCTGGACTTCCTAGGCGTGAAAGTCTCACTAACACCCTTCGGACACTTCCTTTCTCTTTAAGTTGTTGTTTTATTCACCTTTCATCATATGACAGGCATTCTCCTGGATCCCTCTTTTATCAGTCTAATGCATAGTAAACTTCTTTACTAGTAGTTTGCAAACAAACATTGCTTTGGATATCTCATATCTTTTAGCTTTTGTCTGTCTCTGAAAATGATTTTCAGATTCCATGAATATCACATAACTATCCAAACTTTCAAAGTTCGGGTCTCATGGAAGCAAACATATTGCACTTTGACTGAAAAAGGAATTCTAGCTTTTGGATCGAAGGACAAGAGTCATATCATCCATAGCATTAGCGGGAGAATACCAAAAGCATGCGATAGGACAAAGTCCTTCTCGGCACTCTTGAGGACAATCCTCACATTACGTTACCAACCGTAAAGTTTTAACCAGATATTTAACAGTTATTCAATTTTAGTAGGGAAGGTGGAAACACGAGCCATTATTCTACAACTATTATGCAAATCTCACTTAGACAGTGTCCATAATTAATTGCACTGAGAATTAAAACAATTTAATTCTACAGTGTGCTCCCACTCAAATCAATATCTCTCATAATTGATTGTGAGTGATTCAAGATCCAAATTACAATTCAATGCCAAGGATGTATCCATCTCAAGTGACGAGAATTGCAATCGGCAGGCCAACTTGCCAATCACATCTCTATGTGACTCTTGTTCATCTTTCGATGGGCGTGTTTCGAGCTCAAGACTTTCAAGCTAGAATGTCAAGACAACCAAGTGATCTCTCTGCGAGGTCTCAACTCACCCGCCTCACACTTCTCTAATCATTCGTACCCATGTATCCATGTGATACCCCGAAGAGATAGGTGTCATGATGGTACTACACTTGGGAGAACACAAACTACTTGATATTTTTGTGAGAGATCACCCTAATAAAAGCGACTACTGCGCAATCAAGAAGGGTGCATAAAGAGGGATAAACATCTTAGACAATTCATAATTAGCATGACATGGTATAGCCCCTTCTGACGGAGAAGTCAAGTATTTCTTCGTCTTCGGTATTCGCATCGGTGTTCACCTTTGTGAAGATTGCCACCACCTTGTTGATGCACCAGATAATATTGCTATCTCTATAGCTTAATAAAATAAGTGCATTACATAAGGTTGACACGCAGGTCATTAAAGTGCAATCATATGGCTCCAGCCATCATGCCGAATTATGACACGCGGGTCATGTTAATTACATCATATAGCCATCTCATACATAATCAATTGATTATGAGCATCGTTATACCACATCATGTGCAAACCATCCTGCAAAACCAAATTAGACGCCTCTAATCGGTTTATACAAAATTTTATTTTACGTGGCTTCTAAGGTTTTGACTCAAACCGCAGCTACCAACGTTTATCATCAAGTATGATAATTCAAGTTGCTCTATTATCTTTCCAGGGTGTATGAAACACGAGATAATAAAATCTCGAGCCCCATACTAAAGTTCGTCATACGCGTGACCCCCGTGCTGATCATATCTGCATTGCCCTTTTGTCTGCGAAACATCCATCTTTCTTTAACTATGGTGGAACCCAAAGAACTGTTAGCACTTCGTTGATCTGTCAATCAGCATACTCAGGAGCAGCATGAAAGGATCGCGGATTGCCAGAACTTTGTAAGATTTCACCATTCCGTCAAGATCAGGACTACGCAAATTCACGGGAAGCAACAGGAACATCGAGTAACAGATTTCATCTGCTACCCGCACAAATAATTTTCAGCAATAGATCTCATCTACTACAAAATTATACTATGCAATACCCATACATCTCATGTATTCTAGATCATAACATGCATCTACTCGTAGCCTGGCTCTTGATGCCACTATTGGGGAACGCAGCAGAAAACAAAATTTTCCGACCTACGCACCAGCCCAGGACCACTATGGAGACTGCATACAAGGTTTGATCTTTTTCGTTACCGACTCGTAGCGCAGCGGAAGTAGAGTCGATGACAATCGGCGGTGTAGATCCCCGCAGCTAGGATTTACAACCTCCCAACCGCGAGGATGTATACCCTCATCTGCCCCTTGGACAGCCCTCTAGGAGGCGGTCAGATAGTCTCCCAGACGGTGTCGCGAACAGCCCTTCGGGAGGACCTCCAAAACTTGGACTGTCACTCGGACAACCCTTCGGGAGGCCCTTCGGGAGGACCTTCAAAACTCGGACGATCACATAGACAGCCCTTCGGGAGGCACTCTCGAACTAAGACCAAAACTACGATCTCTCTACATAGTTGCACACATATGGTGTCATCTATTCGGCAGGGCTTCGCCGTCCAGAACTAGTTCCTGCCGGAACCCAGACAGCCTTTCGGCTCTACGAAACTATTTTGCTGGGAGGGAGAGAGAGAGCTTGCAAAGAAAAGCATGTGTATGAGAGAACAAGGATGAAGAGATGGCAGCCCACATCTCCTCTATTTATAGGAAAACCAAGGGGTAGGGTGGGACTTGAAAATACCAAACTACCCCCACTTTATGTCACACATAAAAAATCATAAGAAGGAAAAGGGGTGCCATGTGGAGCTCCATGGAGGAGCTCCACCCTTGGCCGGCCAACCCTTGGGGGGGGCCCATGAGGAGCTACCTTGCTCCCCAATCCCTTCTAGAAGCCTTTTTGGAAATATCCAAAAAGGTGCTTTTCCATAAATATCCAAAAAGCACTTTCACTATTCACGACGACATTTTTCAGCGTCCGATCGAACTGAAAATATTTATATGGGCTTAGAACAATTCTAGTACCCCGCTAAAATAATTTTTAATGTGATGCGGAACAATTCCGGAATAGTGATTTTCATCTGCGAAAAGCATCTGAAGCGGTTCCGGCAGCTCCGGAACATTTCTGGTTTTTCTTCCAAAAAATTCCCAGAAGTTTCCAGAATGATTCTGGCACCCTCCAAGAATTATCAGGCATGTGCCGAAACCAATTTGTATTAATGGTATCCCCTGAAACTATTTTTTAGTTTTACCTAAACTGTTCCGGTGTTATGTCTGCGGAACTTTTCCGTTGTCCGAAACTTTTCCGGTGTCCGAAACTTTTCGGTGATTTTCTCTCAGACTCCCTGTCTAGTATTCAACAGATAGATGACCCTTAAGCGTGTGACCCTATAGGTTCGGTGAAGCATAGGCATGACCCGGAACCCCTTCCGATCAATGATCAACATCGGAGCCGTGGACACCCATATTGACCCCTATACCCACACGAATGAATATTCGAGTGAACCTCCAGTTGCCGTGAGCTATTCCTGTTGCTTCGTGATATGTTACAATTACCCTAGGTGAGACATGTAGGCATCCTCGTGGATCAACAACTTGTCCACTATGCCAGTTACCTCGTTGCCGGTATTGTTCTCTTTTCTTGTTTCCATTTTCCGGCATCCCCGTGATCAAATCACAAAGTGTCTGGCCAGACGATGATGGATACCATAACACCGAGAGGGCCTAGAGATATCTCTCCATCGTCCGAGGAGCAAATCCCAATCTTGAGCTATCAAGTTACTTGACATGCTTTTCCATGAACCCGTAAGCCGCCGTAATAGCCACCCATTTACGGATGACGTTTAACAAACCCCAAAGTTCATGAGGCAAGCATGAAGAAACTCGATACTCTCATGGTCTAAGGAATTATGCAAATATTAACTTCTTTGTGTTATTAACCATTAACTTATGACGAATGTATCTCATAGCATAACATCAATTCGGGTCAACTCAACACAAATATTCTTCTAACATTGTGCCCTCAAAATTATCGGCACATCCATGCCCATGATTAGGAAAACAGGATCATCATGCCAATACTTGAGCCAGTCTTAGAGGCCAGACTAAGAATACAATTTTACCGTTTATTATTCCATACGTGCATATGAGTCTTCCTTCAAGCCTCGTGGTTATTGTAGACTCAAGAACCATAGCAGTTATAGCATGGAACATAAACCTAATTATGAACAGGGAGATAATCAATAACATTTATTATTGCCTCTAGGGCATATCTCCTACACTTCTATATGTCACGTTGTCTAGTGTCAAAGGATTCAAGAAAACCAAGGCTTCATCGTCAGCCGGAAGTAACAGGCGCATAATGGTACGAAGCTCTCCAAAATTGTTTTGTAACGGAGTCCCAGATAGGATAATTAATTAGCTTTTTGGTACGAAGTTCAGCAAGAGCCTTCCGATATCGCTATTTGGAAGGCCTTTGCTGAAATTCGTACCAGAAAGCGAATTATTCTATCCGGGACTCCGTTTCAAAACAATTTTGAAGAGCTTTGTAGCATCATACGCATGTTACTTCCGGCTAATGATGAAGCCATGGATTTCTTCAATACTTTGACAAACAACGTGACATATAGAAGAATATATATATATATGAGATCAGAAAAAAATTGGATCAACTTGTGCACATTCATAATGGGGGCATTCTTGATAAATCTATGTTACCGGAGTTTTCTTCATTTAACTTGGTAAATTTGGGTGGCCTCGACAACGCTTCTAGGGTTTGGGGTGGCCTCGACAACACTTCTAGGGTTTGGGGTGGCCTCGACAACGGTTTTTTAGTCCCGGTTTGGGTGAGCGGACCGCCTCTCTCTCATGCATGTCCAACATCCCCTCTCATGTCGAAGTTATCGGGGAGGGGGTATATCAACAACGACATACATTCCGGATCCGTTGGAAAGCTGTCGGGGAGCCGAGGCCAATGTGATGATAAGGGGGCGGGGTGTTCTCGTGGCCTTGTTGATAGATAGAGCCGATGCCAACGTGATGATAGAACCGATGCCAACATTTTCATTTAAAAAAACTACCTTCAAGAAAAGACTTGCTTCGCCGCGGGTGCTCCGTGCGACATGGACTCGGTGGAAAAACTTTATGAAAATGCGGTGGTGGCCGGGCCAGGTGGTTTTCTTTTCCTTCTTCATTTTTTACTTTGTTTTTTCTTATATGTTTGTTTTTGTTTTCACTCTACATTTTCGTACATATGAAAAACAACAAAGAGTTTTTACATGAACATATACACACATATACATGAACATATATACATATACATGGACATATACACACATGACACATATACATGAACATATACATATACATGAAAAAAACATATACATGAACATATACATGAAAAAATACAAGGGGCGGCGGCGGCGGCGGCTCACAGCGGGTGCGGCCGGCGAGGGCGACGGCGGGGGCGGCGAGGGTGACAGCGACGGTGGGGGCGGGCTGGGGCAGGGGCATGGCCGAGGCGACGACAAGGCTGGCGTCGGCTAGCGAGGGCGATGGCAGGGGCGGTGCACGAGGGAGCCGGCGATGACAACGATGGTGGGGGCGGCCGGGGCGCGCTCGGGGGCGGCGGACGGCAACGATGTGGGCGGCGGACGGTGTCGGCGTGGGCTCGGGGTATGGCAGGGGCATGGGCGACGAAGATGGCATGGGCGGCAGATGGTGTCGGCGTGAGCTCGGGGGTAGGGCAGGGGCACGGGCAATGGCGACGGCGTCGGGGCAGCTTGGCGGCGTCGAGGAGGTCGGCGTCGTCGGGGGGAACTACGAGATGAAAATGAAAATTTTCACGAGTGCTGCATATATACACACACCATTGGTCCCGGTTGGTGGCACCAACCGGGACCAATGACTACCTTTAGTCCCGGTTGGTGCCACCAACCGGGACCAAAGGTCTCTTTTCAGCAGCCCAAAGGGCGGGAAGCAGAGACCTTTGGTCCCGGTTGGTGGCACCAACCGGGACTAAAGGTTGGCATTGGTCCCGGCTGGTGCCACCAACCGGGACTAAAGGTGGGTATTGGTCCTGGTTGGTTCCACCAACCAGGACCAATGGCCTTGCACAGCGGCATGGTGGGAGTTTAGTCCCACCTCGCTAGTGAAGACTGTGTCACACCTGTTTATAAGGCACGGTGTGCCTGATCCTTCGAGCTCCTCTCTAAAACAGGCTTACGGGCCTAAAAAGTTGAGAGGGTTACGGCAAAAAATGGATGCACCTAGTATACAAAATGGACAATCTCTTTCGAAGTATCAGGGTTTCGGACGAAAACTCATCTATTACAAAGGGATTTCATTTTTTGAACTCATTTGAACTCCAGACTATTTGTGTGTTCAAAATGCACCATTCAAAGCCACATCATCAATTTTAAACCCTTTCTGACTTCATTTGGTATTGTTCATGCACTTACTGATTTTGTGAGCTAAATAACCCTGAAATTGAAAAGCACTTAAAATGAACTCTGAAAAGGTTGAAAGTTGGCATGGTATCATCATTTCACCCACATAGCATGTCATAAAAAGTTGAGAGGGTTACGGCAAAAACTGGATGCACTTCGTGTACAAAACGGAAAATCTCTTTCGAAGTATTAGGGTTTCGGACAAAAACTCATGTGTTACAAAAGGCATTTCATTTCTTCACATGTCACTGCAATGATATAGTTGTGGAGAGAAAGTCTTCACTTTTTCTTCGCTTGTGTCCTTTGCTTATTGCGTCGTAACCATGGATAATCTTCATCGTTTAACAGGGTGCTTGGGTCAACCTTGACTTTGAAGGGAGGAATTTCATGAAACTTTTCATAATCTTCAGACATGTTTGTCTTGCCCTCCAATCCCACGATGTCTCTTTTTCCTGAAAGAACTATGTGGCGCTTTGGCTCATCGTATGATGTATTCGCTTCCTTATCTTTTCTTTTTCTCGGTATGGTAGACATGTCCTTCACATAGAAAACCTGCGCCACATCATGGGCTAGGACGAATGGTTCGTCTGTGTACCCAAGATTGTTCAGATCCACTGTTGTCATTCCGTACTGTGGGTCTTCCTGTACCCTGCCTCTTGATAGATTGACCCATTTGCACTGAAACAAAGGGACCTTGAAATCATGTCCATAGTCAAGTTCCCATATGTCCACTATGTAACCATAATATGTGTCCTTTCCCCTCTTGGTTGCTGCATCAAAGCGGACACCGCTGTTTTGGTTGGTGCTCTTTTCATCTTGGGCGATCGTGTAAAATGTATTCCCATTTATCTCGTACCCTTTTTAAGTCAATACAGTCGAAGATGGTCCCCTGGCCAATGAGTACAGCTCATCAGAAATAGTGTTGTCACCCATGAGACGTGTTTGCAACCAACTGCCAAAAGTCCTGATGTGTTCATATGTAATCCAGTCGTCACACTACTTGGGGTGTTTGGAGCGCAGAATACTCTTGTGTTCATCAACATACGGGGTCACCAAGGTGGAATTCTGTAGAATTGTGTAGTGTTCTTGAGACCAAGAATGCCCGTCCCTACATATTATTGAGTCCACTCCTAGTGTGCCTTTTCCAGTCAGTCTCCCCTCATACCACGATTGAGGGAGACCAATCTTCTTAAGGTCAGGAATGAAGTTAACACAAAACCCAATGACATCCTCTGTTTGATGGCCCATGGAGATGCTTGTTTCTGGCCTAGCACGGTTACGAACATATTTCTTTAAGACTCCCATGAACCTATCAAAGGGGAACATATTGTATAGAAATACAGGGCCCAGAACGATAATATCGTCGACTAGATGAACTAGGACGTGCGTCATGATATTGAAGAAGGACGCTGGGAACACCAGCTCGAAACTAACAAGACATTGCACCAAATCATTCCTTAACCTTGGCAGGATTTCTGGATCGATCACCTTCTGAGAGATTGCATTGAGGAATGCACATAGCTTCACAATGGCTAATCAAACATTTTCCGTTAGAAGCCCCCTCAATGCAACCGGCAGCAGTTGCGTCATAATCACATGGTAGTCATGAGACTTTAGGTTCTGGAACTTTTTCTCTGTCATATTTATTATTCCCTTTATATTCGACGAGAAGCCAGACGGGACCTTCATACTGAGCAGGCATTCAAAGAAGATTTCCTTCTCTTCTTTGGTAAGAGCGTAGCTAGTAGGACCTTCATACTTCTTTGGATGCATGCCATCTTTTTCATGCACACGTTGCTGTTCCTCCCGTGCCTCCGGTGTATCTTTTGTCTTCCCATACACTCCCAAGAAGCCTAGCAGGTTCATGCAAAGATTCTTCGTCACGTGCTTCACGTTTATTGCAGAGCGGACCTCTAGGTCTTTCCAATAGGGTAGGTCCCAAAATATAGATTTCTTCTTCCACATGGGTGCGCGTTTGTCAGCGTCATTCGGAACAGATAGTCTGCCAGGACCCTTTCCAAATATTACTTGTAAATCATTGACCATACTATTGGGGAATGTCGCATGGGAAACAAAAAAATCCTACGTTCACGCAAGACCTATCCATGGTGATGAGCATCTACGAGAGGGAGAGTGGATCTACATACCCTTGTAGATCGCTAAGCGGGAAGCGTTAAGAAATGCGGTTGGTCTAGTCGAACGTCTTCGCGATCCAAATCGCCGAGCGTCCCGTGATCCAATCACGATCCGTCCCGATCAAGCACCGAACGAACGGCACCTCCGTGTTCAGCACACGTACAGCTTGATGACGATTTCCGCCTTCTTGATCCAGCAAGAGAGAGCAGAGAGGTAGAAGAGTTCTCCGGCAGCGTGACAGTGCTCCGGCGATGGTGGTGGAGCTATTCCGGCAGAGCTTCGCCTAAGCACTGCAGAAATCCGATCTAGAGGAGAAACTATGCACTGGAGGAACGGGTAGCACGTGGCTGAAACTTCTATGTCAAAATCCTAAAATCCTCTAGTATATATAGGAGGATAGGAGGAGGAGGCTTGGCTCTCAAGGAGCCAGCCCTTGGGTCGACCGAACCAAGTGGGAGAGGAGGAATCCTCCTCCAATCCTAGTAGGACTAGGATTCCTCCCTATTTTGCCTTTTTTTCACCTTATCTCTTTGGGTTTTCTCTCCCAGATGCATGGGCCTTGTGTGGGACTTCCACCAGACCACTAAGGGCTGGTATTAACTCTCCCACAGCCCATGTAGCCTCTTGGGTCGAAATACCCCTCCCGATGGTCTCCCGGTACACTACCGATGAGCCCGAAACTTTTCCGGTGACCAAAATAGGACTTCCTATATATCAATATTTACCTCTGGACCATTCTGGATCACCTTGTGACGTCCGGGATCTCATCTGGGACTCCGAACAACCTTCGGTCACCACCATACATAACTCTATACTACCGAAACGTCACCAAACCTTAAGTGTGCAGACCCTACGGGTTCGAGAACTATGTAGACATGACCGAGATACCTCTACGGTCAATAACCAATAGCGGGACCTGGATGACCATATTGGTTCCTACATATTCTACGAAGATATTTATCCGTCGAACCTCTATGTCAAGGATTCAGTTAACCCCGTATGATGTTACCTTTGTTCTTCCGTGTGTTACTTGCCCGAGATTCGATCGTCGGTATCTCCATACCTAGTTCAACCTCGTTACCGGCAAGTCTCTATACTCATTCCGTAATACAAGATCCTGTGACTAACAGTTAGTCAAGTTGCTTGCAAGGCTTATTGTGATGTTGTATTACCGAGTGGGCCCTGAGATACCTCTCCGTCACACGGAGTAACAAATCCCAGTCTTAATCCATGCCAACTCAACAGACACCTTCGGAGATACCTGTAGAGCACCTTTATAGTGTTGTAAATATGCCCTAGAGGCAATAATATATTAGTTATTATCATATTTCCTTGTTCATGATAATCGTTTATTATCCATGCTATAAATGTATTGATTGGAAACACATTACATGTGTGGGTAAATAGACAACACTTTGTCCCTAGTATGCCTCTAGTGAACTAGCTCGTTAATCAAAGATGGTCAAGGTTTCCTAGCCATTGACATGTGATGTCATTTGATAACGGGATCACATCATTAGGAGAATGAGGTGATGGACAAGACCCAAACTACAAATGTAGCATATGATCATGACAGTTTATTGCTAGTGTTTTCTGCATGTCAAGTATATGTTCCTATGACCATGAGATCATGTAACTCACGAACACCGGAGGAGTGCCTTGTGTGTATCTAATGTTGCAACGTAACTGGGTGGCTATAAAGGTGCTCTACAGGCATCTCCGAGGGTGTCTGTTGGGTTGGCATGGATCAAGACTGGGATTTGTTACTCCGTTTGACGGAGAGGTATCTCAAGGCCCACTCGGTAATACAACATCACAACAAGCCTTGCAAGCAATGTGACTAAGTGTTAGTCATGGGATCTTGTATTACGGAATGAGTAAAGAGACTTGCCGGTAATGAGGTTGAACTAGGTATGGAGATACCGACGATCAAATCTCGGGCAAGTAACATACCGAAGAACAAAGGGAACATCATACGGGATTAACTGAATCCTTGACATAAAGGTTCGACCGATAAAGATCTTCATAGAATATGTAGGAACCAATATGGGCATCCAGGTCCCGCTATTGGTTATTGACCGTAGAGGTGTCTTGGTCATGTCTACATAGTTCTCGAACCCGTAGGGTCTGCACACTTAAGGTTCGGTGACGTTTCAGTAGTATAGAGTTATGTATGGTGGTGACCGAAGGTTGTTCAGAGTCCCGGATGAGATCCTGGACGTCACGAGGAGCTCCGGAATGGTCTAGAGGTAAAGATTGATATATAGGAAGTCCTATTTTGGTCGCCGGAAAAGTTTCGGGCTCATCGATAGTGTACCGGGAGTGTCGGTAGTGTACCGGGGGACCATCGGGAGGGGTATTTCGACCCAAGAGGCTACATGGGCTGTGGGAGTGTGAATACCAGCCCTTAGTGGGCTGGTGGAAGTCCCACACAAGGCCCATGCGGCTGGGAAGAAAATCCCAAAAGGAAAAAAGGTGGAAAAAGGCAAAAAGGACCAAATAAGGAAGGAGTCCTAATCCTACTAGGAGTGGAGGAGGAGGACTCCTCCCTCCTGGTTCGGCCGAACCATAGGGCTGGCCCCATGAGGGCCAAGCCTCCTCCTCCCCTCCTCCAATATATACTAGTGGTTTTGAGGGTTTTTGTACAGAATTTTCAGTCACGTGCTACCCTCTCCTCTAGTGCATAGTTTCTCCTCTAGATCGGTTTTCTGCTATGCTTAGGCGAAGCCCTGCCGAAATTGCTCCACCACCATCGCCGCAGCGCCGTCACGCTGCCGGAGAACTCCTCTACCTCTCCGCTCCCTCTTGCTGGATCAAGAAGGCGGAGATCATCATCAAGTTGTACGTGTGCTGAACGCGGAGGTGTCGTCCGTTCGGCGCTAGATCGGAAGGACCGTGATCAAGATCGCGAGACGGATCGTGATGAGTTCGCAGGACGGATCGTGATGAGTTCGCGGGACGGATCGGGATGAGTTCGCGGGATGGATTGGGATGAGTTCGCGGGACGGATCGGGATGAGTTCGTGGGACGGATCGTGATTGGATCGCGGGACGGATCGTGATGAGATCACGGGACGCTCGGCGATTTGGATCGCGAAGACGTTCGAGTACACCAACCGTGTTTCTTAACGCTTCCCGCTTAGCGGTCTACAAGGGTATGTAGATCCACTCTCCCTCTCGTAGATGCTCATCACCATGGATAGATCTTGCGTGTGCGTAGGAATTTTTTTGTTTCCCATGCAACGTTCCCCAACAATGGCATCATGAGCTAGGTCTATGTGTAGATGAGATCTCAAGTAGAACACAAAGAGTTGTGGGCGTTGATGCTTAGATTGCTTCCTCCCTTGGTCGTGTTTTGGTTCAGCGATATTGTGGGATGAAGCGGCCCGGACCAACCTTACTCGTACGCTTACGAGAGACCGGTTCCATCGACTGACGTGTAACTTCGTTGCACAAAGATGGCTGGTGGGTGTCTGTTTCTCCTACTTTAGTTGGATCAGATTCGACAAAGGCGGTCCTTGATAAGGTTGAAAAGCAACTAATGTATCACCGTTGTGCTTTATGCGTAGGTGAGAATTGTTCTTGCTAAATACCCGTAGCAGCCACGTAAAACATGCAACAACAATTAGAGGACGTCTAACTTGTTTTTGCAGGGTATGTTGTGATGTGATATGGCCAATTATGTGATGTGATATATGTGATGTATGAGATGATCATGTGTTGTATAGATTATCACGGCTTGCATGTGATGAGTACGGCAACCGGCAGGAGCCATAGGGTTGTTTTTAATTATTGTATGACCTGCGTGTCAATCATTAAGCGCTATGTAATGCTTTAATTTATCGCTAAATGGTAGCAATAGTAGTAGAAGCATGGTGGGTGCGACAACCCCGATGGTGACACGTTCATGGAGATCAAGATGATGAAGATCATGGTGTCATGTCGGTGACGATGGAGATCATGCCGGTGCTTTCAAGATGGAGATCAAAAGCACAAGTTCATGGCCATATCATGTCACTTATGATTTGCATGTGATGTTAATCCTTTTATGCACCTTGTTTTTCTTAGGACGACGGTAGCATTATAAGGTGATCCCTCACTTAATTTCAAGATAAATTGTGTTCTCACCGAGTGTGCACCGTTGCGAAAGTTCGTCGTGTCGAGACACCACGTGATGATCGGGTGTGATAGACTCTACGTTCACATACAACGGGTGCAAGCGAGTGTTGCACATGCAGAACACTTGGGTTAAACTTGACGAGCCTAGCATGTACAGACATGGCCTCGGAACACAAGAGACCAAAAGGTCGAACATGAGTCATATAGTAGATATGATCAACATGATGATGTTCACCATTGAAACCACCTCAACTCACGTGATGATCGGACTTGAGTTGGTGAATTTGGATCATGTTTCACTCGAATGACCGGAGGGATGTCAATTTGAGTGGGAGTTCTAAAGTAATATGATTAATTGAACTCATTACCATGAACATCGTCAGTAGAGTCTTTGCAAAATTATGTTGTAGATTACTAGCTCACGCTATAGCTCCCTTGAATTTTTATATGTTCCTAGAGAAATAGAGTTGAAAGATGATGGTAGCAATATTGCGGACTGGCTCCGTGATCTGAGGATTGTCCTCATTGCTGCACAGAAGGCTTATGTCCTTAATGCACCGCTCGCTGCGCCAACCCCTCTAGCGTAGTCTGTAGATGTTGTGAACATCTGACAGGCACGTTCTGATGACTACTTGATAGTTTAGTGCATCATGCATTACGGCTCAGAATTGAGGCTCTGAAACGTTTTGAACATCACGGAACAAATGAGATGTTCTAAGAGCTGAAATTAGGATGTCAGGCTCGTGCCCATGTTGCGAGATATGAGATCTCCAACAAGATTCTTTGCCTACAAGATGAAAGAGAATAGCTCAATCGTTGAGCATGTGCTCAGATTGTTTGGGTACTACAATCGCTTGAATTGAGTGGGAGTTAATCTTCCAGATAATATAGTGATTGATATAGTTCTCCAAGTCACTGTCACTAAGCTACTAGAACTTGGTGAACTATAAAAGGCCAGAGATAGAAATAATGATCCCTGAGCTGTTCGCGATGTTTGACACCGCGAAGGTAGAAATCAAGAAGGAGCATCAAGTGTTGATGGTTAGTCAAACCACTAGTTTCGAGAAGGACAAGAGCAAGGAGGGAAACTTCATGGATAGCAAGTCAGTTGCTGCTCCAGTGAAGCAACCCAAAGTTGAACCCAAACCCGAGACTAAGTGCTTAGATTATGAGGAGAGCGGACGCTGAAGCAGAACAAACACTAGATACTTGGTAGATAAGAAGGCTGGCAACGTCTACGGACGTATATTTGATATACGTGTTATTGATATGTACCTTGCTAGTACTCCTAGTAGCACCTGGGTATTGATGTTAGTAACTCGAAATAAAAGCTACGGAATAAACGGAGAACTAGCTAAGTGTGAGGTGGCGATGTGTGTTGGAAATGTTACCAAAGTTGATGTGATCAACATCGCACGCTCTCTCTACCTTCGGGATTAGTGACAAACCTAAATGAATGTAATTTGGTGTTTGCATTAAGCATGAACATGATTAGATCATGTTTATTGCAACACGGTTATTCATTTAAGTTAGAGAATAATGGTTATTCTGTTTACATGAATAATACCTTCAATGGTCATGCACCCAGTGAGAATGGTTTGTTAAATCTTGATTGTAGTAATACACATGTTCATAACATTGATGCCAAAAGATACAAAGTTAATAATGATAGTACCACATACTTGTGGCACTGCCGCTAAATGTCATATTGGTATAAAGCACATGAAGAAACTCCATGCTGATGGATCTTTGGACTCATTCGATTTCGAATCGGTTGAGACATGCGAACCATGCCTCTTAGGCAAGATGACTAAGGACCCCGTTTTCCAGATTGATGGAGCGGGCAAGTAATTTATTGGAAATGATACATGTTGATGTATGCAATCCAATGAGTCTTTTAGCGTGCGGTGGATATCGTTATTTTCTTACCTTCACTGATGATTTGAGTAGATATAGTGTATATTTACTTAATGAAACACAAGTCTGAACGTTTGAAAGGTACAAGCAAATTTAGAGTGAAGTTTAAAGATCATCGTGACAAGAAGATAAAAATGTCAGCGATATGATCATGGAGGTGAATATCTGAGTTATGAGTTTGGCATACAACTTTATACAAATGTGAAAGTTGTTTCACAACTCACGCCACCAGGAACACCATAGTGTGATGGTGTGTTCGAATGTCATAGTCGTGCTCTATTGGAAATGGTGCTTGCTATGATGTCTCTTATCGTTTTGCTACTATAATTTTGGGGTTATGCATTAGAGACAACTACATTCACTTTATATAGGGCACCATCTAAATCTGTTGAGATGACACCGTGTGAATTATGGTTTGATAGAAACCTAAGCTATCATTTCTTAATGTTTGGGGCTGCGGCGCTTGTGTGGAAAATGTTTCCACCTAATGACCTCGAACCAAAAGCGGACAAATGCATCTTCATAGAATACCCTAAGAACAGTTGGGTAAACCTTCTATCTCAGATCCAAGCATAAAATGTTTGTTGCTCAAACTGGGTCCTTTCTCGAGAAAAAGTTTCCCTCAAAAGAATTGAGTGGGAGGAAGATAGAACTTGATGAGGTTGTTGAACCTTTGTTTCAACCAGAGAGTAGCACGGTGCAGAAAGATGTTTCTGTGGAACCTACGTCAGTTGAAGAGGAAGTAATGACGATGATCATGAAGCTTCGGATCAAGTTAATATCGAACCTCGTAGGTCGACAAGGATGTGTACCTCTCCTGAGCGGTACGGCAACCCTGTCTTGGAGGTCATGTTGTTGGACAACGATGAACCTACGAGCTGTGGAGAAGCGATGATGGGCCCGGATTCTGACAAATGGTTAGAGGCCATAAAATCCGAGAAAGGATCCATGTATGAAAACAAAGTATAGACTTTGGTAGACTTGCTCGTTGGACGGCAGGTCGTCAAGTACAAATGGACCTTTAAGATGAAGACAGACACAGATGGTGAATGTCACCATTTACAAAGCTCGACTTGTCGCAAAGAAGTTTCCACCAAGTTCAAGGAGTTGTCTGCGATGAGACTTTCGCACTCGTAGCAATGCTAAAGACTGTTGGAATTATTTTAGCAGTTGCTGCATTTTTCAATTATGAAATCTGGCAGATGGATACCAAAACATTGTTTCCTTCCTTAAGGAAATATTGTATGAGATATAACCAGAAGGTTTTGTCAGTCCTAAGGATGCTAAAAGGTGTGCAAGCTTCAGTGAACCTTCTATGAACTGAAGCAAGAATCTCGGAGTTGGAATATACACTTTGATGAGGTGATCAAAGTTTTTGAGTCTATACAAAGTTTATGAGAAACTTGTATTTACAATAAAGTGAGTGAGAGCACTATAGAGTTTCTGGTAAGCATATGTGCTTGACATATTGTTGATCGGAAATGATGTAGAATTTCTAGAAAGCATAAACGGTTGTTTGAAAGGAGTTTTTCAAAGGAAGACCTGGATAAAGATACCTAATTGTTGAGCATCAAGATCTACAGAGATAGATCAAGATGCTTGATGAGACTTTCAATGAGTACATACCTTGACAAGATTTTGAAAGAGTTCAAAATGGATCAGTCAGAGAAAGAGTTCTCACCTGATTTGGCAGGTGTGAAGTTGAGTAAGACTCAATGCCCAATGACTGCAGAAGATAGAGAAAAGATGAGTGTCATCCCCTATGCTTCAGCGATAGGCTCTATCATGTATGCAATGCTGTGCACAAGACCCGATGCCAGCCTTGCCATAAGTATCGCTGGAAGGTTTCAAAGTGATCCTAGAATGGAGCACTGGACAGCGGTCAAGATTATCCTTAGTAACTAAAAGACTAAGGAGATGTTTCTCGATTATGGAGGTGATAAAGAGTTCATCGTAAAGAGTTACGTCGATGCAAGCTTTAACACCAATCCGGATGACTCGTAGTAGCAATCTGGATACGTATAGTAGAGCAGCCATTTGGAATAGTACCAAGTGGAGTGTGGTAGCAGTGTTTACGGTTTGACATAGAAATTTGCAAAGTACACACAGATCTGAATGTCATAGACCCGTTGACTATAAGATCTCTCTCACAAGCAGAACATGATCAAGCCCTAGAACTCATTGGGTGTTAGATTCATAACAATGTGAATCACAAGGTGATGTGAACTAGATTATTGACTCTAGTGCAAGTGGGAGACTGTTGGAAATATGCTCTAGAGGCAATAATAAATTAGTTATTATCATATTTCCTTGTTCATGATAATCGTTTATTATCCATGCTATAATTGTATTGATTGGAAACACATTACATGTGTGGGTAAATAGACAACACTTTGTCCCTAGTATGCCTCTAGTGAACTAGCTCGTTAATCAAAGATGGTCAAGGTTTCCTAGCCATTGACATGTGATGTCATTTGATAACGGGATCACATCATTAGGAGAATGATGTGATGGACAAGACCCAAACTACAAATGTAGCATATGATCGTGTCAGTTTATTGCTACTGTTTTCTCCATGTCAAGTATATGTTCCTATGACCATGAGATCATGTAACTCACGAACACCGGAGGAGTGCCTTGTGTGTATCAAACGCCGCAACATAACTCGGTGACTATAAAGGTGCTCTACAGGTATCTCCGAGGGTGTCTGTTGGGTTGGCATGGATCAAGACTGGGATTTGTTACTCCGTTTGACGGAGAGATATCTCAGGGCCCACTCGGTAATACAACATCACAACAAGCCTTGCAAGCAATGTGACTAAGTGTTAGTCACGGGATCCTGTATTACGGAACGAGTAAAGAGACTTGCCGGTAATGAGGTTGAACTAGGTATGGAGATACCGACGATCAAATCTCGGGCAAGTAACGTACCGAAGAACAAAGGGAACATCATACGGGATTAACTGAATCCTTGACATAAATGTTCGAACGACAAAGATCTTCGTAGAATATGTAGGAACCAATATGGGCATCTAGGTCCCGCTATTGGTTATTGACCATAGAGGTGTCTCGGTCATGTCTACATAGTTCTCGAACCCGCAGGGTCTGCACACTTAAGGTTCGGTGATGTTTCGGTAGTATAGAGTTATGTATGGTGGTGACCTAAGGTTGTTTAGAGTCCCGTATGATATCCCAGACATCACGAGGATCTCCGGAATGGTTCATAGGTAAAGAATGATATATAGGAAGTCCTATTTTGGTCGCCGGAAAAGTTTCGGGCTCATCGGTAGTGTACTGGGAGTGCCGGTAGTGTACCGGGGAACCATTGGGCGGGGTATTTCGACCCAAGAGGCTACATGGGCTGTGGGAAGGTGAATACCATCCCTTAGTGGGCTGGTGGAAGTCCCACACAAGGCCCATGCGGCTGGGAAGAAAAGCCCAAAGGGAAAAAGGTGGAAAAAGGCAAAAAGGACAAAATAAGGAAGGAGTCCTAATCCTACTAGGAGTGGAGGAGGAGGACTCCTCCCTCCTGGTTCGGCCGAACCATAGGGCTGGCCCCTTGAGGGCCAGGCCTCCTCCTCCACTCCTCCTATATATACTAGTGGTTTTGAGGGTTTTTGTACAGAATTTTCAGCCACGTGTTGCCCTCTCCTCTAGTGCATAGTTTCTCCTCTAGATCGGTTTTCTGCAGTGCTTAGGCGAAGCCCTATCGGAATTGCTCCACCACCATCGCCGCAGCGCCGTCACGCTGTCGGAGAACTCCTCTACCTCTCCGCTCCCTCTTGCTGGATCAAGAAGGCGGAGATCGTCATCAAGTTGTACGTGTGCTGAACACGGAGGTGTCGTCCGTTCGACGCTAGATCGGAAGGACCGTGATCAAGATCGCGAGACCGATCGTGATGAGTTCTCGGGATGGATCGTGATGAGTTCGCGGGACGGATCATGATGAGTTCGTGAGACGGATCGTGATGAGTTCGTGGGACGGATCGTGATTGGATCGTGGGACGGATCGTGATGAGATCGTGGGACGCTCGGCGATTTGGATCGCGAAGACGTTCGACTACACCAACCGCGTTTCTTAACGCTTCCTGCTTAGCAATCTACAAGGGTATGTAGATCCACTCTCCCTCTCGTAGATGCTCATCACCATAGATAGATCTTGCATGTGCGTACGAAATTTTTTGTTTCCCATGCAACGTTCCCCAACATATAGTCACCTAGTTACGTTGCGACGTTTGATACACACAAGGCACTCTTCCGGTATCCGTGAGTTACATGATCTCATGGTCATAGGAACATATACTTGACATACAGAAAACAGTAGCAATAAACTGACACGATCATATGCTACGTTTGTAGTTTGGGTCTTGTCCATCACATCATTCTCCTAATGATGTGACCCCGTTATCAAATGACATCACATGTCAATGGCTAGGAAACCTTGACCATCTTTAACCAACGAGCTAGTTCACTAGAGGCATACTAGGGAAAAAATGTTGTCTAATTACCCACACATGTAATGTGTTTCCAATCAATACAATTATAGCATGGATAATAAACGATTATCATGAACAAGGAAATATAATAATAAACACTTTATTTATTGCCTCTAGGGCATATTTCCAACAGTCTCCCACTTGCACTAGAGTCAATAATCTAGTTCACATCACTATGTGATTTACATTGTAATGAATCGAACACCCATGCAGTTCTGGTGTTGATCATGTTTAGCCATTGGAAGAGGTTTAGTCAACGAGAGTCTGCAACATTCAGATCCGTGTGCACTTTGCAAATATTTATGTCCTTCTCCTCGATGTAATCATGGATAGAGTTGAAGCGTCGCTTTATGTGTCTGGTCCTCTTGTGTAACCTTGGTTCCTTGTGAACCTAGGCACTACAACAAGAGCTAGTAAGGTACACATCAATAACATGTATATCATATGTACCTTGTTTGTCATTGGCCGCCTTCTTGTCAGCCAGGTACTTGGGGTAGTTCCGCTTCCAGTGACCAGTTCCCTTGCAATGAAAGCACTCAGTTTCTGGCTTGGGTCCATGCTTGGGCTTCTTTATTGGAGTAGCAACTGCTTTGCCATCCTTCTTGGTTTTACCCTTCTTGCCCTTGCCCTTGCCATTCTTCTTGAAACTAGTGGTTTTATTGACCATCAACACTTGATGTTCTTTCTGGATTTCAGACTCAGCGACTTTTAGCATCGCAAAGAGCTCGACGACTAACTTGTTCATCCCATGCATGTTATAGTTCATCACAAAGCTCTTGTAACTAGGTGGCAGTGATCGAAGAACTCTGTCAGTGATCGCCTCTAGTGGAAGGGCAATTCCCAACTCCGCTAGACGAGTCGAATACCCAGACATTCTGAGTATATGTTCACTGATAGACCCATTCTCCTCCATCTTGCAAGCATAGAACTTATCGGAGGTCTCATACCTCTCGATCCGGGCATTCTTCTGAAAGATAAACTTCAACTCCTGGAACATCTCATATGCTCCATGACGTTCAAAACATCTTTGAAGTCCCGGTTCTAAGCCATACAATATTGCACACTGAACTATTGAGTAATCTCCAGAACGTGCCTCCCAAGCGTTCTTTACGTCTTCGGATGACATGGGAGCGGGTGGGTCACCATGCAGTGCATCAAGGACATAAGCCTTCTACGAAGCCGTGAGGATAATCCTCAGATTATGGGCCCAGTCAACAAAGTTACTTCCATCATATTTCAACTTAGCTTTCTCTAGGAACGCATTAAAATTCAGGGGTGCTACTGTGTGAGCCATTGATCTACAACATAAATAAGCAAAGGTTACTAATACTATTGTTCAAGATAATGAGTTTAGTTAATCAAATTACTAAAGCTCCCACTCAAATTGACATCCCTCGGGTCATCTGAGTGACACATGATCCATATTCACCAACTCAAGTCCGATCATCACGTGAGTTGAGGTGGTTTCAATGGTGAACATCATCATGTCGATCATATCTACTATATGACTCATGTTCGACATTTCGGTCTCTTGTATTCCGAGACCATGTCTGTACATGCTAGGCTCGTCAAGTTTAACCCGAGTGTTCTGCACGTGCAACACTGGCTTGCACCCGTTGTATGTGAACGTAGAGTCTATCACACCCGATCATCACGTGGTGTCTCGACATGATGAACTTTCGCAACGGTGCACACTTGGCGAGAACAAAATTCATCTTGAAATTTAAGTGAGGGATCACCTTATAATGCTACCGTCGTCCTAAGCAAAACAAGGTGCATAAAAGGATTAACATCACATGCAAATCATAAGTGACATGATATGGCCATGAACTTGTGCTTTTGATCTCCATCTTGAAAGCACCGGCATGATCTCCATCGTCACCGGCACGACACCATGATCTCCATCATCTTGATCTCCATCAATGTGTTGCCATTGGGGTTGTCATGCCCATCATGCTTCTACTACTATTGCTACCATTAGCGATAAAATAAAGCATTACATAGCGCTTAATGATTGACACGCAGGTCATACAACAATTAAAGACAACCCTCTGGCTCCTGTCGGTTGTCGTACTCATCGACATGCAAGTCGTGATATTCTATACATCACATGATCATCTCATACATCACATATATCACATCATGTAATTGGCCATATCACATCACAACATACCCTGCAAAAACAAGTTAGACGTCCTCTAATTGTTGTTGCATGTTTTACGTGGCTGCTACGGGTATCTAGCAAGAACAATTCTCACCTACGCATAAACCACAACGGTGATACATTAGTGGCTTTTCAACCTTCTCAAGGATCGCCTATGTCGAATCCGATCCAACTAAAATAGGAGAAATATACACCCGCCAGCCATCTTTGTGCAACGAAGTTACACGTCAGTCGATGGAACCGGTCTCTCGTAAGCGTACGAGTAAGCTTGGTCCGGGCCGCTTCATCCCACAATACCGCTGAACCAAAACACGACCAAGGGAGGAAGCAATCTAAGCATCAATGCCCACAAACTCTTTGTGTTCTACTCGAGATCTCATCTACACATAGACCTAGCTCATTATGCCACTGTTGGGGAATGTTGCATGGGAAACAAAAAATTCCTACGTTCACGCATGACCTATCTATGGTGATGAGCATCTATGAGAGGGAGAGTGGATCTACATACCATTGTAGATCTCTAAGCGGGAAGTGTTAAGAAATGCGGTTGGTGTAGTCGAACATCTTCGCGATCCAAATGATTGAGTGTCCTGCGATCCAATCACGATCCATCCCGATCAAGCACCGAACGGACGGCACCTCCGCGTTCAGCACACGTACAACTTGATGACGATCTTCGCCTTCTTGATCCAGAAAGAGAGAGAGGAGAGGTAGAAGAGTTCTCCGGCAGCATGACGGCACTCCAGTGATGGTGGTGGAGCTATTCCGGCAGGGCTTCGCCTAAGCACTGCAGAAATCCGATCTAGAGGAGAAACTATGCACTGGAGGAACGGGTAGCACGTGGCTGAAAATTTTGTGCCAAAACCCTAAAATCCTCTAGTATATATAGGAGGAGAGGAGAAGGAGGCTTGGCTACCAAGGAGCCAGCCCTTAGGTCGGCTGAACCAAGTGGGAGAGGAGGAATCCTCCTCCAATCCTAGTAGGACTAGGATTCCTCCCTGTTTTGCCTTTTTTCCACATTATCTCTTTGGGTTTTCTCTCCCAGCCGCATGGGCCTTGTGTGGGACTTCCACCAACCCACTAAGGGATGGTATTCACTCTCCCACAGCCCATGTAGCCTCTTGGGTCGAAATACCCCTCCCGATGGTCTCCCGGTACACTACCAGCACTCCCGGTACACTACCGATGAGCCCGAAACTTTTCCAGCGACCAAAATAGGACTTCCTATATATCAATATTTACATCCGGACCATTCCAGAGCTCCTCGTGATGTCCGGGGTCTCATCCAGGACTCCGAACAACCTTCGGTCACAACCATACATAACTCTATACTACCGAAACGTCACCAAACCTTAAGTGTGCAGACCCTACAGGTTCGAGAACTATGTAGACATGACCGAGACACCTCTATGGTCAATAACCAACAGCGGGACCTAGATGTCCATATTGGTTCCTACATATTCTACAAACATCTTTATCAGTCGAACCTTTATGTCAAGGATTCAGTTAACCCCGTATGATGTTCCCTTTGTTCCTCGGTATGTTACTTGCCCGAGATACGGTCGTCGGTATCTCCATACCTAGTTCAACCTTGTTACCGGCAAGTCTCTTTACTCGTTTCGTAATACAAGATCCCGTGACTAACACTTAGTCAATTGCTAGCAAGGCTTATTGTGATGTTGGATTACCGAGTAGGCCCTGAGATACCTCTCTGTCACACGGAGTAACAAATCCCAGTCTTGATCCATGCCAACTCAACAGACACCTTCGGAGATACCTGTAGAGCACCTTTATAGTTACCCAGTTACGTTGCGACGTTTGATACACACAATTCACTCTTCCGGTATCCGTGAGTTACATGATCTCATGGTCATAGGAACATATACTTGACATGCAGAAGTCAGTAGCAATAAACTGACACGATCATATGCTACGTTTGTAGTATGGGTCTGTTGGAAATATGCGCTAGAGGCAATAAATAAAAGTGTTTATTATTATATTTCCTTGTTCATGATAATTGTTTATTATCCATGCTATAATTGTATTGATTGGAAACACATTTCATGTCTGGGTAAATAGACAACACTTGGTCCCTAGTATGCCTCTAGTGAACTAGCTTGTTAATCAAGGATGGTCAAGGTTTCCTAGCCATTGACATGTGATGTCATTTGATAACGGGATCACATCATTAGAAGAATGATGTGATGGAAAAGACCCAAACTACAAACATAGCATATGATCGTGTCAGTTTATTGCTACCGTTTTCTGCATGTCAAGTATATGTTCCAATGACCATGAGATCATGCAACTCACAGACACCGGAGGAGTACCTTGTGTGTATCAAATGTCGCAATGTGACTGGGTGACTATAAAGGTGCATTACAGGTATCTCCAAGGGCGTCTGTTGGGTTGGCATGGACCAAGACTGGGATTCGTTACTCCGTGTGACGGAGAGGTATCTCACGGCCCACTCGGTAATACAACATCACAATAAGCCTTGCAAGAAATGTGACTAAGTGTTAGCCACGGGATCTTGTATTACGGAACGAGTAAAGAGACTTCTCGGTAACAAGGTTGAACTAGGTATGGAGATACCGACGATCGAATCTCGGGCAAGTAACATACCGAAGAACAAAGGGAACATCATACGGGATTAACTGAATCCTTGACATAGAGGTCCGACCGATAAAGATCTTCAAATAATATGTAGGAACCAATATGGGCATCTAGGTCCCGCTATTGGTTATTGACCGTAGAGGTGTCTCGGTCATGTCTACATAGTTCTTGAACCCGCAGGGTTTGCACACTTAAGGTTTGGTGACGTTTCGGTAGTATAGAGTTATGCATGGTGGTGACCGAAGGTTGTTCGGAGTCCCGTATGAGATCTCGGACGTCACGAGGAGCTCCGGAATGGTCCGGAGGTAAATATTGATATATAGGAAGTCATGTTTCGGTCGTCGGAAAAGTTTCGGGCTCATCGGTAGTGTACCGGGAGCGTCGGTAGTGTACCGGGGGACCATCGGGAGGGGTATTTCGACCCAAGAGGCTACATGGGCTGTGGGAAGGTGAATACCAGCCCTTGGTGGGTTGGTGGAAGTCCCACACAAGGCCCATGCGGCTGGGACGAAAATCCCCAAAGGAAAAAGGTGGAAAAAGGCAAAAAGGAACAAATAAGGAAGGAGTCCTAATCCTACTAGGAGTGGAGGAGGAGGGCTCCTCCCTCCTTGGTTCGGCCGAAGCCTAGGGATGGCCCCTTGAGGGCCAAGCCTCCTCCTCCCCTCCTCCTATATAATAGTGGTTTTGAGGGTTTTTGCACTAGATTTTCTGCCATGTGCTGCCCTCTCCTCTAGTGGATAGTTTCTCCTCTAGATCGGTTTTCTGCAGTGCTTAGGCGAAGCCCTACTGGGATAGCTCCACCACCATCACCGGAGCGCCGTCACGCTGCCGAAGAACTCTTCCACCTCTCTGCCCCCTCTTGCTAGATCAAGAAGGCGGAGATCGTCATCAAGTCGTACGTGTGCTGAACGCGGAGGTGCCGTCCGTTCGGTGCTATATCGGGACGGATCGTGATTGGATCGCGGGAAGCTCGGAGATTTGGATCGTGAAGACGTTTGACTACATCAACCGCATTTCTTAACGCTTCCCGCATAGCGATCTACAAGGGTACGTAGATCCACTCTCCCTCTCGTAGATGCTCATCACCATGGATAGATCTTGCGTGTGCGTAGGAAAATTTTGTTTCCCATGCAACGTTCCCTAACAGTGGCATCATAAGCTAGGTCTATGTGTAGATGAGATCTTGAGTAGAACACAAAGAGTTTGTGGGCGTTGATGCTTAGATTGCTTCCTCCCTTGGTCGTGTTTTGATTCAGCGGTATTGTGCGATGAAGCGGCCCGGACCAACATTACTCGTACGCTTACGAGAGACCGGTTCCATCGACTGACGTGTAACTTCGTTGCACAAAGATGGCTGGCGGGTGTCTATTTCTCCTACTTTAGTTGAATCGGATTCGACTAAGGCGGTCCCTGAGAAGGTTGAAAAGCAACTTATGTATCACCGTTGTGGTTTATGCGTAGGTGAGAATTGTTCTTGCTAGATACCCGTAGCAGCCACGTAAAACATGCAACAACAATTAGAGGACGTCTAACTTGTTTTTGTAGGGTATGTTGTGATGTGATATGGCCAATTGCATGATGTGATATATGTGATGTATGAGATGATCATGTGTTTTATAGAATATCATGACTTGCATGTCGATGAGTACGGCAACCGGCAGGAGCCATAAGGTTGTCTTTAATTATTGTATGACCTGCGTGTCAATCATTAAGCGCTATGTAATGCTTTACTTTATCGCTAAACGGTAGCAATAGTAGTAGAATCATGGTGGGCGCGACAAACCCGATGGCGACACGTTGATGGAGATCATGGTGTCATGCCGGTGATGATGGAGATCATGCCGATGCTTTCAAGATGGAGATCAAAAGCACAAGTTCATGGCCATATCATGTCACTTATGATTTGCATGTGATGTTAATCCTTTTATGCACCTTGTTTTGCTTAGGACGACGGTAGCATTATAAGGTGATCCCTCACTTGAATTTCAATATGAATTGTGTTCTCCCCGAGTGTGCACCATTGCAAAAGTTCGTCTTGTCGAGACACCACGTGATGATCGGGTGTGATAGACTCTACGTTCACATACAACGGGTGCAAGCTAGTGTTGCACATGCAGAACACTCGGGTTAAACTTGACGAGCCTAGCATGTACATACATGGCCTCGGAACACAAGAGACCGAAATGTCGAACATGAGTCATATAGTAGATATGATCAACATAATGATGTTCACCATTGAAACTACCTCAACTCACGTGATGATCGGACTTGAGTTGGTGAATTTGGATCATGTGACACTCAGATGACCTGAGGGATATCAATTTGAGTGGGAGCTTTAGTAATTTTATTAACTAAACTCATTATCTTGAACAATAGTCTAAAACCATTGCATATTTATGTTGTAGATCAATGGCTCGCGCAGTAGCACCCCTAAATTTTAATGCGTTCCTAGAGAAAGCTAAGTTGAAAGATGATGGAAGTAACTTTGTTGACTGGGCCCGTAATCTGAGGATTATCCTCATGGCTTCCCAGAAATCATATGTCCTTGATGCACCGCTTGGTGACCAACCCGAAGACATGTCATCCGAAGACGTTAAGAACGCTTGGGAGGCACATTCTGGAGATTACTCAATAGTTTAGTGTGCAATATTGTATGGCTTAGAACCAGGACTTCAAAGACGTTTTGAACGTCATGGAGCATATGAGATGTTCCAGGAGTTGAAGTTCATCTTTCAGAAGAATGCCCAGATCGAGAGGTATGAGACCTCCGATAAGTTCTATGCTTGCAAAATGGAGGAGAATGGGTCTATCAGTGAACATATACTCAGAATGGCTGGGTACTCGATTCGTCTGGCAGGGTTGGAAATTGCCCTTCCGCCAGAGGCGATCACTGACAGAGTTCTTCAATCACTGCCACCTAGTTACAAGAGCTTTGTGATGAACTATAACATGCACGGGATGAACAAGTCAGTCGCTGAGCTATTTGCGATGCTAAAAGTCGTTGAGTCTGAAATATAGAAAGAACATCAAGTGTTGATGGTCAATAAAACCACTAGTTTCAAGAAGAATGGCAAGGGCAAGGGCAAGGGCAAGAAGGATAAAACTAAGAAGGATGGCAAAGCAGTTGCTACTCCTATAAAGAAGCCCAAGCATGGACCAAAGCCAGAAACTGAGTGCTTTCATTGCAAGGGAACTGGTCACTGGAAGCGGAACTGCCCCAAGTACCTGGCTGACAAGAAGGCGGCCAAAGACAAACAGGGTATATATGATATACATGTTATTGATGTGTACCTTACTAGCTCTCGTTGTAGTGCCTGGGTATTTGATACCGGTTCGGTTGCTCAAGTTTGCAACTCAAAACAGGAACTACAGAATAATCGAAGACTCGCAAAGGACGAAATGACGATGCGCATGGGAAATGGTTCCAAGGTTGATGTGATCGCCGTCGGTACGCTCTCTCTTCGATTACCATCGGGATTAGTGATGAACCTGAATAATTGTTATTTAGTGCATGCGTTAAGCATGAACATTATATCTGTATCTTGTTTATTGCGAGACGGTTACTCATTTAAATTAGAGAATAATGGTTGTTCTATTTATATCAGTAATATCTTTTATGGTCATGCACCCAATGTGAGGGTTTTATTCATGTTGAATCCTGATAGTGATGATACACATGTTCATAACATTGATGCCAAAAGATGTAGGGTTGATAATGATAGTACCACTTTCTTGTGGCACTGCCGTTTAGGTCATATTGGTGTAAAACGCATGAGGAAGCTCCATACTGATCAGCTTTTGGAGTCACTTGATTTTGAATCACTTGACACATGTGAACCATGCCTCATGGGCAAGATGACTAAAACGCCGTTTTCTGGAACAATGGAACGGGCAAGTGACTTATTGGAAAACATACATACTGATGTGTGTGGTCCAATGAATGTTACAGCACATGGTGGATATCGTTATTTTCTCACCTTCACTGATGACTTAAGTAGATATGGGTATATTTACTTAATGAAACACAAGTCTGAAACGTTTGAAAAGTTCAAGCAATTTTAGAGTGAAGTTGAGAATCATCATAACAAGAAGATTAAATTCCTATGATCTGATCGAGGAGGTGAATATCTGAGTTATGAGTTTGGCAGTCACTTAAGACAGTGTGGAATTGTTTCACAGTTGACACCGCTCGGAACACCACAGCGCAATGGTGTGTCCGAACATCGTAATCGAACCTTATTAGATATGGTGCAATCTATGATGTCTCTTGCTGATTTGCCACTATCATTTTGGGGTTATGCATTAGAGATAGCTGCATTCGCTTTAAATAGGGCACCATCAAAATCCGTTGAGACGACGCCATATGAACTATGGTTTGGCAAGAGGCCAAAGTTGTCGTTTCTTAAAGTTTGGGGATGTGATGCTTATGTCAAAAAGCTTCAGCCTAAAAAGCTGGAACCCAAAGCGGAGAAATGCGTCTTCATAGGATACTCGAAAGAGACAGTCGGGTATACCTTCTATCTTAGATCCGAAGGCAAAGTGTTTGTCCTAAGAATGGAACATTTCTTGAGAAAGAGTTTCTCTCGAAAGAGGTATACCTTCTATCTTAGATCCGAAGGCAAAGTGTTTGTCGCTAAGAACGGAACATTTCTTGAGAAAGAGTTTCTCTCGAAAGAATTGAGTGGGAGGAAAATAGAGCTTGATGAGGTTATTGAACCTTTACTTCAACCACAAAGTAGCGCAGCGCAGAAAGATGTTTCTGTGGAACCTACGATGGCAGAAGAAGAAGTTAATGATGATGATCATGAAGCTTCAGATCAAGCTACTATTGAACCTCGTATGTCGACAAGGGTGCGTACTACTCCTGAGTGGTACGGCAGCCCTGTCTTGGAGGTCATGTTGTTGGACAACAAAGAACCTACGAGCTATGGAGGAGAAGTGATGGGCCCAGATTCCGAGAAATGGTTAGAGGCCATGAAATTCGAGATGGGATCCATGTATGAAAACAAAGTGTGGACTTTGGAAGTTTTACCTGAAGGGCGAAAGGCCATTCGGAACAAATGGATCTTTAAGAAGAAGACGGACGCGGATGGTAATGTCACTGTCTATAAAGCTCGACTTGTGGCAAAGGGTTTTTCACAAGTTCAAGGAGTTGACTACGGTGAGGCCTTCTCACCCGTAGCAATGCTTAAGTCCGTCAGAATCATGTTAGCAATAGCTGCTTATTTCGACTATGAAATTTGGCAAATGGATGTCAAAACAGCATTCCTCAATGGTTTTCTTGAGGAAGAGTTGTATATGATGCAACCAGAAGATTTTGTCGATCCAAAGAATGCTGACAAAGTTTGCAAACTCCAGCGATCCATATATGGGCTGGTGCAAGCATCTCGGAGTTGGAATAAGCGCTTTGATGAGGTGATCAAAGCGTTTGAGTTTATACAAGTTTATGGAGAAGCTTGTATTTACAAGAAAGTGAGTGAGAGCTCTATAGCGTTTCTAATATTATATGTGGATGACATATTGCTAATTGGAAACAATATAGAAATACTGGAAAGCGTGAAGGAACATTTGAACAAGAGTTTTTCAATGAAGGACCTAGGAGAAGCTGCTTTCATATTAGTTATTAAGATCTATAGAGATAGATCGAGATGCTTAATAGCACTTTCACAAAGCACATACCTTGACAAAGTTTTGAAGAAGCTCAAAATGGATCAGGCCAAGAAGGGTTCTTGCCTGTGTTACAAGGTGTGAAGTTGAGTAAGACTCAATGCCCAGTGACTGTAGAAGATAGAGAAAAGATGAGTGTCATCCCCTATGCTTCAGCCATAGGCTCTATCATGTATGTAATGTTGTGCACAAGACCCGATGTCAGCCTTGCCATAAGTATGGCCGGAAGGTTTCAAAGTGATCCTGGAATGGAGCACTCGGCGGCGGTCAAGAATATCCTTAAGTACCTAAACAGGACTAAGGAAATGTTTCTCGTTTATGGAGGTGATGAAGAGCTCGTCGTAAAGGGTTACGTCGATGCAAGCTTTGACACTGATCCGAATGATTCTAAGTCACAACCGGATACGTATTTATTCTCAACGGGGGAGCGATAAGCTGGTGCAGTTCCAAGCAAAGCATGGTAGCCGATTCTACATGTGAAGTGGAGTACATCGCAGCCTCGGAGGCAGTGAAGGAAGGTGTCTGGATGAAGCAGTTCATGATAGATATTGGAGTAGTGCCCAGTGCACTCAATCCAATGAACCTGTTATGTGACAACACTGGTGCCATTGCTCTGTCCAAGGAACCAAGGTTTCACAAGAGGACCAGACACATAAAGCGACGCTTCAACTCCATCCGCGATTACATCTAGGAGAAGTACATAAATATTTGCAAAGTGCACACGGATCTGAATGTTGCAGACCTATTGACTAAACCTCTTCCAAGGGCTAAACATGATCAACACCAGAACTGCATGGGTGTTCGATTTATTACAATGTAAATCACATAGTGATGTGAACTAGATTATTGACTCTAGTGCAAGTGGGAGACTGTTGGAAATATGCCCTAGAGGCAATAAATAAAGTGTTTATTATTATATTTCCTTGTTCATGATAATCGTTTATTATCCATGCTATAATTGTATTGATTGGAAACACATTACATGTGTGGGTAATTAGACAACATTTTGTCCCTAGTATGCCTCTAGTGAACTAGCTCGTTGGTTAAAGATGGTCAAGGTTTCCTAGCCATTGACATGTGATGTCATTTGATAACGGGGTCACATCATTAGGAGAATGATGTGATGGACAAGACCCAAACTACAAACGTAGCATATGATCGTGTCAGTTTATTGCTACTGTTTTCTGTATGTCAAGTATATGTTCCTATGACCATGAGATCATGTAACTCACGGATACCGGAAGAGTGCCTTGTGTGTATCAAACGTTGCAATGTAACTGGGTGACTATAAAGGTGCATTACAGGTATCTCCGAGAGTGTCTGTTAGGTTGGCATGGATAAAGACTGGGATTTGTTACTCCGTGTGACGGAGAGGTATCTCAGGGCCCACTCGGTAATACAACATCACAATAAGCCTTGCAAGCAATGTGACTAAGTGTTAGCCACGGGATCTTGTATTACAGAACGAGTAAAGAGACTTGCCGGTAACGAGGTTGAACTAGGTATGGAGATACCGACGATCGAATCTCGGGCAAGTAACATACCGAAGAACAAAGGGAACATCATACGGGATTAACTGAATCCTTGACATAGAGGTTCGACGGACAAAGATCTTCGTAGAATATGTAGGAACCAATATGGGCATCCAGGTCCTTCTATTGGTTATTGACCGTAGAGGTGTCTCGGTCATGTCTACATAGTTCTCGAACCCGCGGGGTGTGCACACTTAAGGTTTGGTGACGTTTCGGTAGTATAGAGTTATGCATGGTGGTGACCGAAGGTTGTTCGGAGTCCTGGATGAGATCCCAGACGTCACTAGGAGCTCCGGAATGGTCCGGAGGTAAAGATTGATATATAGGAAGTCCTGTTTTGGTCACCGGAAAAGTTTCGGGCTCATCGGTAGTGTACCGGGAGTGCCGGTAGTGTACCGGGGGACCATCGGGAGGGTTATTTCGACCCAAGAGGCTACATGGGCTGTGGGAAGGTGAATACCAGCCCTTAGTGGGCTGGTGGAAGTCCCACACAAGTCCCATGCGGCTGGGAAGAAAAGCCCAAAAGGAAAAAAGTGGAAAAAGGCAAAAAAGGAACAAATAAGGAAGGAGTCCTAATCCTACTAGGAGTGGAGGAGGAGGACTCCTCCCTCCTTGGTTCGGCTGAAGCCTAGGGCTGGACCCTTGAGGGCCAAGCTTCCTCCTCCCCTACTCCTATATATACTAGTGGTTTTGAGGGTTTTTGCACTAGATTTTCTGCCATGTGCTGCCCTCTCCTCTAGTGCATAGTTTCTCCTCTAGATCGGTTTTCTGCAGTGCTTAGGCGAAGCCCTGCTGGAATAGCTCCACCACCATCGCCGGAGCGCCGTCACGCTGCCGGAGAACTCTTCCACCTCTCTTCCCCCTCTTGCTGGATCAAGAAGGCGGAGATCGTCATCAAGCCGTACGTGTGCTGAACGCGGAGGTGTCGTCCATTCGGTGCTAGATTGGGACGGATCGTGATTGGATCGCGGGACGCTCGGCGATTTGGATCGCGAAGACGTTCGACTACATCAACCGCGTTTCTTAACGCTTCCCGCTTAGTGATCTACAAGGGTACGTAGATCCACTCTCCCTCTCGTAGATGCTCATCACCATGGATAGATCTTGCATGTGCGTAGGAAAATTTTGTTTCCCATGCAACGTTCCCTAACAGGGTCTTGTCCATCACATCATTCTCCTAATGATGTGACCCCATTATCAAATGACATCACATGTCAATGGCTAGGAAATCTTGACCATCTTTGACCAACGAGCTAGTTCACTAGAGGCATACTAGGGACAAAATGTTGTCTATTTACCCACACGTGTAATGTGTTTCCAATCAATACAATTATAGCATGGATAATAAACGATTATCATGAACAAGGAAATATAATAATAAACACTTTATTTATTGCCTCTAGGGCATACTTCCAACACATATCAAGTATGTGATCACCAGTACGGAGGGTGGGCTTCTTCCAGTGATCTGCCTCACCTTTGAAATGCTTTCCTTTCTTTCGACATTGATGGTTGGTCGGAAGAAATCGACGATGCCCCAGGTACACATTCTTCCTGCATTTGTCCAAATATATACTATCGGTGTCATCTAAATAGTGTGTGCATGCGTGGTATCCCTTGTTTGTCTGTCCTGAAAGGTTACTGAGAGCAGGCCAATCGTTGATGGTTACAAACAGCAACGCATGTAGGTTAAATTCCTCCTGTTTGTTCTCATCCCACACACGTACACCTCTTCCATTCCATAGTTGTAAAAGTTCATCAACTAATGGCCTTAGGTACACATCAATGTCATTGTCGGGTTGCTTAGGGCCTAGGATGAGCACTGGCATCATAATGAACTTCCGCTTCATGCACAACCAAGAAGGAAGGTTATACATACATAGAGTCACAGTCCATGTGCTATGCTGGCTGCTCTGCTCCCCAAAAGGATTAATGCCATCTACACTTAAACCAAACCATACGTTCCTTGGGTCACATGTAAAGTCGCTCCACTTTCTCTCGATCTTTCTCCACTGCGACCCGTCAGTGAGTGCTCTCAACTTCCCGTCTTTCTTACGGTCTTTTTTGTGCCATTGCATCAACTCGGCATGCTTTTTGTTTCTGAAAAGATGTTTCAACCATGGTATTATAGGAGCATACCACATCACCTTGGCAGGAACCCTCTTCCCGGTGCGCTGACCCTCAACATCACCAGGGTCATCTCTTCTGATCTTATACCGTAATGCACCGCATACCGGCCATGCGTTCCGTTCCTCATACTCACCGCGGTAGAGGATGCAGTCATTAGGGCATGCATATATCTTCTACACCTGCAATCCTAGAGGGCATACAACCTTATTTGTTTTGTACGTACTGTCGGGCAATTCGTTATCCTTTGGAAGCTTCTTCTTCATTATTTTTAGTAGCGAACTAAATCCCTTGTCAGATACACCATTGTCTGCCTTCCATTGTAGCAATTCCAGTGTGGTACCGAGCTTTTTGTTTTCATCTTCGCAATTTGGGTACAACCCTTTTTTTTATCCTCTAACATGCAATCGAACTTCAACTTCTCCCTTTCACTTTCGCATTCTCTCTGTGCATCAGCAATGACTCGGCGAAGATCATCATCGGGCACATCCTCTGGTTCCTCTTGATCTTCAACTTCCTGTTGGAAATATGCCCTAGAGGCAATAATAAATTAGTTATTATCATATTTCCTTGTTCATGATAATCGTTTATTATCCTTACTATAATTGTATTGATCGGAGACTTAGATACATGTGTGGATACATAGACAAAACCATGTCCCTAGTATGCCTCTAATAGACTAGCTCGTCGATCAAAAGATGGTTAAGGTTTCCTAGCCATGGACATGAGATGTCATTTGATAACGGGATCACATCATTAGGAGAATGATGTGATGGACAAGACCCAAACTACAAACGTAACTTATGATCGTGTCAGTTTATTGCTACTGTTTTCTGCATGTCAAGTACATGTTCCTATGATCATGAGATCATGCAACTCACTGACATCGGAAGAGTACCTTGTGTGTATCAAACGTTGCAACATAACTGGGTGACTATAAAGGTGCTCTACAGGTATCTCCGAGGGTGTTTGTTGAGTTGGCATGGATCAAGACTGGGATTTGTTACTCCGTGTGATGGAGAGGTATCTTAGGGCCCACTCGGTAATACAACATCATCATAAAGCCTTGCAAGCAATGTGACTAAGTGTTAGTCACGGGATCTTGTATTACGGAACGAGTAAAGAGACTTGCCAGTAACGAGGTTGAACTAGGTATGGAGATACCGACGATCGAATCTCGGGCAAGTAACATACCGAAGAACAAAGGGAACATCATACGGGATTAACTGAATCCTTGACATAGAGGTTCGACCGATAAAGATCTTCGTAGAATATGTAGGAACCAATGTGGACATCCAGGTCCCGCCATTGGTTATTGACCGTAGAGGTGTCTCGGTCATGTCTACATAGTTCTCGAACCCGCAGGGTCTGCACACTTAAGGTTCGGTGACGTTTCGGTAGTATAGAGTTATGTATGGTGGTGACCGAAGGTTGTTCGGAGTCCTGGATGAGATCCCGTACGTCACAAGGAGCTCCGGAATGGTTCGGAGGTAAAGATTGATATATAGGAAGTCCCATTTTGGTCGCCGGAAAAGTTTCGGGCTAATCGGTAATGTACCGGGAGTGCCGGTAGTGTACCGGGAGACCACCGGGAGGGGTATTTCGACCCAAGAGGTTTCACGGGCTGTGGGAGAGTAAATACCAGCCTTTTTTGGGCTGGTGGAAGTCCCACACAAGGCCCATGCGGCTGGGAGAAAAATCCCAAAGGGAAAAAGGTGGAAAAAGGCCAAAAAAAGGAGGAATCCTAGTCCTACTAGGATTGGAGGAGGAGTCCTCCTCTCCTCCCCACTTTGGTCGACCCAAGGGCTGGATTTTTGGCAGCCAAGACTCCTCCTCCTCTAATCCTATATATACTAGAGGATTTTAGGGTTTTGGGACAGAATTTTCAGCCACGTGCTACCCGTTCCTCTAGTGCATAGTTTCTCCTCTAGATCGGTTTCCTACAGTGCTTAGGCGAAGCCCTGCCGGAATTGCTTCACCACCATCACCAGAGCGCCATCACGCTTCCGGTGAACTCTTCTCCCTCTCCACTTCCTCTTGCTGGATCTAGACGGTGGAGATCGTCATCAAGCTACACGTGTGCTGAACGCGAAGGTGCCGTCCGTTTGGCGCTAGATCGGAAGGACCGTGAACAAGTTCACGGAACGGATCGTGATGAGTTCACGGGACGGATCGTGATGAGATCGCGGGACGGATCGTGATGAGATCGCAGGATGGATCGTGATGAGTTCGCGGGACGGATCATGATTGGATCGCGGGACGGATCGTGATGTGATCGCGGGACGCTCGGCGATTTGGATCGCGAAGATGCTCGACTACACCAACCGCGTTTCTTAACGCTTCCCGCTTAGCGATCTACAAGGGTACGTAGATCCACTCTCCCTCTCGTAGATGCTCATCACCATGGATATATCTGCGTGTGCGTAGGAAAATTTTTGTTTCCCATGCGACGTTCCCCAACAGTGATATCAGAGCTAGGTCTATGTGTAGATGAGATCTCGAGTAGAACACGAAGAGTTTGTGGGCGTTGATGCTTAGATTGCTTCCTTCCTTGTCGGATTTTGGTTCAGCGGTATTGTGAGATGAAGTGTAACGACCCGACCTGAAAGGTCAAGTCTCCGGTGTTTCCGTACCATCCCAAGATCATGCTGGTACACACACGGTACATCAATGTATATATCAAAGGGAAATCACACAGCATTATATTAATCGAAATCTCATATCGAGTCCTTTATTACAATAATATTACAATAAAGTGGCCAAAGGCCAACTCATGAGAATATCTAAATCTTGCGGAAGCGTCGACGGTAGATGAGTCCATCCGACTCCAAGGGCATCTCACTGAGCATAGAACGTGTCCTCACTCCTGGTCGGAAAAGTACTCTGCAACATGATACGTTGCAGCCGTGTAGGTCAGCATATGGAATATGCCGGCAAAGTCACAGTAGAGGTGTGAAAAAAATCAGCTAGTCTATATGCTTATATGGCAGGTGGTGGTGTAAGTTTTTGCGTAAAGCCAAGTTTTTCCTACATCGAGAGAGGGGCTAAGCAAAATATTACTAAGTTGGTTGATTAATGAGATGGTTCCACCAACCAGTTCTCATACCCAAAATTGTTAATACCCACATCATCATATTAATTGTGTTGAGAGTTCCGGAAGTTCCAATTCCTTTGGCTCAAGTCGTCCATGACCGTGGACACGGCTAATCGATTAGGTTTTAGTACTCTGCAGAGTTTTGCACACGTTCCCCACAAGATTTGGTCGCCTCTGTTTGATTTCTCGCACTTCAGGGTGTTTGAGAAAACGGATGACCAAAACATGGTCTTCCAAAGGGTTTCCCTGCGACTCTGTCGGTGCCCATCCTTTCCTACCGTTCTTCTACCTCTCGTAGCACCGCCTGTCCAGGGTCACCACGATATCCAACCAAGCCAGAGCCCATAATGACTTGTGGCTGTGCAGGTAAGCCTTGGGTTTTAAAGCATCCATCCATCTCTTTGTGCCTGGGTGGACCTTTCCGCGTGAATACTGGCCATCTCCAGCATCACCTAGGCAAATCCACTGGTTTCTCCAGGGTGCCGTTCAACCATCATCCACCCAGAGGTATGTTGAAAACTCGGAGTCTTAAATCTTGATCATTATGCAGGTCTTGAAATTATTAACTCTCTCAACTCTCATGATTCTCACAACCAACCCCGTCTACTAATAGCATAGCAAAAGTAAAACAACGTTTCCCGGGGCCAAATGTTGTCAAAGAGGGTTGAGAGGGGTATCTACCACATGATAGTACTACAATGTAACCAAGTTGCCAACTAACCTATCTTGCATGCAACTGGGGAGATGGTAGAACTAATGCATATAAAACATGGGTAAAACATGATCAAAGTGACTTGCCTGATTGATGATCTTCGTACGAGAGTGACTCTAAGTAACAAGCTTCGCACTCCGGATAATCTAACGAAACAAACAAATGCTCAAATAAGCATACAACCAAAATAAGTACTCATAACATTCAGCAAAGAAGTACTAAACAAACAAGGCAAACAATGCACAAAAGTCTCTAGCAAGTAAAACACACAAAGTTTTGTTTTCCAAAGGGGATGATGAAAACACTTCTACATAATAAAACTATTTTGAAATAACAAGACAATTGTTGATAGCAAGGCAACAATAGAATATTTTACTAGTAAACAAAACAAAGTCAATTTAAGTTTGTTGGGAAAATTTTAGTAGAGTTTATAAAAGTTTTGATAAACACTATATGAATCAACTATAGTTGTACTAACAAAAGAATGAAAACTAAACTTATAATTTGTTAACAAAACATGTTCTTAACAGGAAATAATTTACTACTAAATCTGTCTTAGAAAACAGAAACAAAATATACAAAACTTTGTTTGAAAGCAAAACTATTACTAGTTAGTTGTTTTAGTCAAATTAAGCCTATTTGAAAAGAAATTTTGATTCCTATGTTAATTAAAATTAAACTAAGCAAATTTATATTTTTATTAACATTAAGTGAAAACACTAAATGTTTACTAACAGAACCTAATAAACAAATAAAACCAAATTCTAAATTAAACTAATCAAAATTGAGTTTATAAAACTATATTATAATACTATACAGATTCTGTTTTTAACTGCAACACAAATCAAATATATCCTAAAAATCCTCAAACTAAGCATGAAGGTAGTCCTAACTAATACCAAACAGTAGCAAAAAGAATCATGTCAAAATCTATTTTCAAAGTCTAGTTATTCAGATTTGAAGATTTTAAGCAAATTTGATTCAATTCAAATTTTATAGTTCAAATTTGAAATTTAAAAGTACAGGGTGAAACTACATGAAAAATGTGAGCTATTGCAAAAAGAATCAACTCAAAACACTACATAGATTAAAAGATATAAGCAAAACAAAATTTGAAAACATTCTGTTAATTAAAACAAAACAGAAAATGAAAAAAAAGATATGCGTCGGTCAGGGGGCTACGTGGCACAATCCGATTGGCTAAGGGGCGTGCGGTAGGTGAATTAGAGCGGGCGACCGATTCGGAAGAAGATACCGGTTCGGACTTAAGTCCGTTCTAATCTGGACCGTGGGTTCGGGATCCGATGGTCGAGGGGGCTTACGGGGTAGAAGTCGTCGGCGTCGGGGTACTCCGGCGAGTCCGGTAGCGGTGATTGCGACGACGAGGTGCTCCGGTGGTCGGGGAAGACGGGGAAGTGGTCCGGGCGACGACGATGGTTCTCCGGAGTTGATTGGTGGCGACGGCGAGGCGAACGGTGGTCGGAGGTGGTGGCTACGCTCGACGGGAGGTCCGGTGGTGGAGTAACTCCGGCGAGAAATTGACAGCGCCTCGGCGAGAGAGAGAAGGGGAACTCGGGGGGAAATGGATGCGGGGGTTGCCGGCTACTTATAGGGCGCTCGAGGGGTGCGGGGGAGTAATGGGGAGAGAGATCCGGCGAGGGGAAACGGTCGGCGACGAGATCCGGTCCGGCGCTCGCGGGGGAGGGAGACGACCGTTCGGTGTAACGGTCGGTCGGGGGTGGGGCCCGGTGTCAGTGAGTGAAGAGAGTGACCGTTGCGCGCGGTCGTCCGGCTCGTAGTGAATGCGCGATTAATTGCCCGTGGGCCGGCCCGTTTAAATGCAACTGTTACCGATTTAATAAAATTCTAGAGATATTCAAAAGCTTTTAAAGCATTCAAATCGTTTGTAAATATAGGGGTATTATATATCAAAATTAGCAGAATAATAAATGCTAGTTAATGAACATTTTTATTCTGTCATTTGAACACTTTGAAAAAAATAATATTTTCAGAAATTGCCTAATTGTTTTTAAACCCTTTTTGGCAAATATTTTCAAAATAACCCCTAGTTATTTTTGTTCAAATATATCACCAATTAGTCCCTGGTGTGGAGTGTCATGTTCCTCCTCTCTTATTTGAACTTTTAACCAAAATTTCAAATAGGTGAAAGCAAATATAGGAAAAGGTAGAAAGAGCTTTCTGAAATCCAGAAGAGACATTTCAACAAACACATACATTCAAGCAATGATGCTGCTAGATGCATAGCTATAATCATAACATTCCAAAATGAAATTTTGGGATGTTACAAACCTACCCACCTTAAGATGAATCTCGCCCTCGAGATTCGGGTTGGCTAGAAAATAGGTGCGGATGGTCTCTACGAAGATCTTCTTCGCGTTCCTAGGTGGCTTCTTCCTCGGTGTGGTGACTCCACAGAACTTTGCAGAACTTGATAATCTTTCTGCGGGTAACTCTGTTGGATGTCTCGAGGATTCTGACAGGCTTCTCCTCATAAGTCAGATCACTTTCAAGCTGTATGGCCTCTAGGGGCACTGTATCTCTCAGAGGGATATCAGCCATCTCTGTATGACATTTCTTCAGCTGGGACACATGGAACACATCATGAACTTCGGATAATCCTTCCGGCAATTCCAGTTTGTATGCAACTTCGCCTCTATGTTCAAGAATTTTGTAGGGGCCTATGAATCTGGGTGCTAATTTCCCTTTAACACCAAATCTCTTGATTCCACGAAGCGGGGATATACGAAGATATGCTCGGTCTCCCACTTCATACGTCACTTCCTTGCGCTTGCTGTCAGCATAACTCTTCTGTCGAGATTGAGCTATCTTGAGTCTGTCACGAATCAACCTGACTTTCTCTTCCGAATCTTGGATAAGGTCGGGACCAAAAAGGTTTCGGTCTCCAACACCATCCCACGTCAGTGGTGTTCTGCATCTCCTTCCGTATAACGCTTCGAAAGGGGCCATCTTTAGACTGGTCTGATAATTGTTGTTGTATGATAATTCTACGTAAGGCAAGTTGTCATCCCAACTAGATCCATAATCTAGCGCACAAGCTCTCAACATGTCTTCCAGAATCTGGTTGACTCTCTCAGTCTGTCCATCTGTCTACGGATGAAAGGCTGTACTGAACTCTAGCCTTGTACCCAAAGTTTCATGTAACTGATGCCAAAACTTTGAGGTAAACTGTGTTCCTCTATCTGACACGATACTCCTCGGAACTCCATGCAGACATACGATCCTGGTCATATATATCTTGGCTAGCTTAGCACTGGTATAGGTGGTCTTTACCGGAATGAAGTGAGCTACCTTGGTCAAACGATCTACCACTACCCAGATGGAATCATAACCTGAATGGGTCCTGGGTAATCCTGTGATGAAATCCATACCAAGCTTTTCCCATTTCCACTCGGGTATCGGCAAAGGTTGGAGTAACCCTGCTGGTTTCTGATGTTCTGCCTTTACTCGCTGACAAACATCACATATGGCAACATGCTCTGCAATATCTTTCTTCATACCTGTCCACCAATAACTTTCTTTCAAATCCAGATACATCTTGGTATTTCCTGGGTGTATCGAGTAAGGTGAATCATGGGCTTCCTGAAGTATCAACTTCCTGAGCTCTGGTTCATTGGGCACATAGATTCGGTTCTCAAACCACAAAGTTCCGTGTTCATCCTCACGAAAACCTTTAGCTTTACCATCTTCCATTCTCTGTTTAATCTCAGCTATCTCCTTGTCCGATTTCTGGGCTTCTCGAATTCTTTCGGTCAAGGTGGACTGAATTTCCAGTGTAGCAACATATCCTCTTGGAACTATCTCTAGCTTGAGCTTACTGAGATCATCGACTAACTCTTGAGGTAATCCTCCAGCTGTGAGTGTGTTCACATAAGTTTTACGACTCAAGGCATCGGCTACAACATTAGCCTTACCTGGATGGTAGTGTAATCTCATGTCATAGTCCTTGATTAACTCTAACCATCTCCTCTGTCTGAGGTTCAACTCTTTCTGCGTGAAGATATACTTCAGGCTCTTATGGTCGGTGTAAACATCACAACTATTTCCGATAAGGAAATGTCTCCAAGTCTTGAGTGCGTGCACTACGGCTGCTAACTCCAAATCATGAGTGGCATAATTCAACTCATGAGGTCGTAGCTGTCTGGAAGCATAGGCTACAACTTTTCCATCCTGCATAAGTACTCCTCCGAGTCCTTGTCGTGAAGCATCACAATAAACCTGGAAATCCTTCTGAATATCGGGCAAAATCAATACTGGAGCTGTGACTAAACGTTCCTTTAACTCCTGGAAACTGGCTTCACATTCCACAGTCCAAACATACTTGGATTCTTTCTTCAACAACTCTGTCATGGGCTTGGCAATCTTTGAGAAATTCTCAATGAACCTCCGGTAATAACCGGCAAGTCCGAGGAAACTGCGGATCTCCTTAACTGAGGTGGGTGACTTCCACTCGGTGACGGCTTCAACCTTAGCAGGGTCCACTGCTATTCCTTCTCCGGAAATAACATGTCCAAGGAATCCGACTTCCGTCAGCCAAAATTCACATTTGCTGAACTTGGCATATAATTGATGCTCTCTCAGCTTCTCCAGAACTAAACGCAAATGTTCCTTATGCTCTTCCTCGTTCTTGGAGAATATCAGAATGTCATCGATGAACACCACAACAAACTTGTCTAGGTATTCCATGAATACTTTGTTCATCAAATTCATGAAGTAGGCAGGAGCATTAGTCAATCCAAAAGACATGACCGTATACTCATACAAGCCATACCTCGTGGTGAAAGCTGTTTTGGGTATATCCTGTTCACGAATTTTCAACTGGTGATACCCTGATCGAAGATCGATCTTGGAGAATACTTTGGCTCCTACGAGCTGATCAAACAAATCATTAATCATCGGCAGAGGATACTTGTTCTTGATAGTCACCTCGTTCAAGGCACGATAGTCCACTACCATTCTCAAAGATTTATCCTTCTTCTCCACCAAAAGTACTGGGGCTCCCCAAGGTGAAGAACTGGGGCGAATATAATCTTTGTCCAATAACTCCTTAATTTGCTTCTTGATTTCCAACAGATCATTTGCGGGCATCCGATAGGGTCTCTTGGAAATTGGGGTTGTCCCTGGCTGTAGCTCTATTAGGAACTCAATCTCCCTATCTGGTGGCATGCCAGGTAATTCTTCCGGAAATACATCTGGAAAGTCCTTTACCACAGGTACTTCCTCCTGAACAACTCCTGTGAGAGAATTTAACCAAGCACTCATACGTGTGCGTCGGGATACATACTTAATCCTCTTGTTCTCCGGAGTGGTGAGTGAAACAGACTTGCTAGGGCAATCAAGATTTCCTTCATACTTGGTCATCCAATCCATGCCTAGGATTACATCCAGTCCTTGTGACTCTAAGACGATGAGGTCGGTGGGAAAAACATGATTTCCTATATTGAGTTTCAAGGCATGGCATCCTATCCCTGCCATCATCATACCTCCTGGAGAACTAACCTTAATGGGCTGGCTAAGGGTTTTGGTGGGCAAACCATACTTATCCACAACTACCCTTGATATGAATGAATGAGTTGCACCAGAATCAAAAAGTACTGTAACAGGACGTGAATGCAATAAAAACTTACCAACCACAGTCTCGGGCTGATCATAGACTTCTTCCACGTCGATGTGATTTACTTGAGCACGGGGAAACGGATTGGGTTTCTTAACTGCTGCATTGCCGTTGTTGTTGCCGTTTCCACTGCCTTGCTTGCTCTGGGGACACTCAGTAGCATAGTGCCCTGTCTTCTGGCACTTGAAACAGGTAATGTGACTCAGATCCTTCTGAGCAGGAACTTGACGGTGCTGGTTGTTGTTCCCATTCCCATTGTCAGTCTTGAAGTTACCATGGTTGGGACGGTTGTTCCCATTTCCTCCATGATGGTGGCCTCCATGGTTATGCACAGTATGAGTGTGCTTTCCAAACTTACTGTTTCCTGATCCGGTATTCCCGGAGTACGGGGAGTAACGAGGCTTCTGATGAGCTCCAGAGTTGAACTTCCCCTGAGTGTACTTCCGCTTGCGGTTTTCAATCTGCTGTTGTTTACCTTCCAAAATAAGTGCCTTATCCACCAGCTCTTGGTAGTTGTTGAAATTAGCCACTACCAGCTGTATGCTCAACTCATCATTGAGTCCTTCCAGAAACTTTTCTTGCTTGGCCGCATCATCGGCCACATCTCCTGGGGCATAACGGGCCAACATGTTGAACTCTTCCACATATTGGGCCACAGAGCGGTTACCCTGGCGCAAGTTGCAAAACTCGCGCTTCTTTAGACTCATGGCTCCAGCTGAAACATGAGCGGTGCGGAAAGCAAGCTTGAACTGCTCCCAAGTCACATCTGCAATAGGATAAGTGGTGGTGTAGTTCTCCCACCATGAAGCTGCTGGTCCTTCCAGTTGATGTGCGGCAAATCGCACTTTCTCAGCGTCAGTGCATCCAGCGGTGATCAGCTCTCTATCCATCTTGCGGAGCCAGTCATCTGCCACAATGGGTTCAGTGCTGCTGGAGAAAGTTGGAGGGTTCAACCTCAGAAAACGGGTGAGATTGTCAGTCTGGGGTGGATGGTGGTGGTTATAGTTGTTCTGATTGTTGTTGGTCTGATTCTGAATCAATAACTGCATCAGTGCATTCTGCTGCTGAAGGAGTTGAGTGAGTTCTGGTGGGAAAGTGAAGTCGGTCTCACGTCGTGGAGGCATCTTGCTGTTTTCAGAGGGATGAGAATTAGAATAGAACAAGGGTCTAGAAGAATTCATTACCCATATGCAATGCAACAAACATATCACACCAAACACTCATTCATTTATTCAATCAATGTCAAACATCGATATACAATACTCAATCAAACTAAGCATCGACCTACGCTTTAACGACTAAAATAAAAGATACATTGGAGGGCATAACTAATGTTTTTCCTCAGAAGTGCATAGTCGTAGGTCCTCCAGTGGTGCTTTCCTCATAGTCTTCATCGTCGCTGATGAAGGGTGCCATGTCTCCTTCGGGGTGAAGGTTTTCCCCCATGTCTAGCTGCTCTTCCAGAGTTGCAATGCGTGCATTCTGCTCATCAATCCTCTCTAGGAAGTCCTTCACTTCATGCTCGTGTCCATAGTTGGCCTCTCGTAGATCAGCTTCAAGGTCCAGCTCGCGGTTCATCAGATTCTTGATTGTCTTCGTATCAGTACGAACTCGAAGTTCCAGAGTCCTGATGTGAGTCTCCAGGGTCTGGATATAGGAAATAGTGGTGTCTGAAGTGGGAGGAGTTATGATGTTTCCATTGGCATCTCTGCGACAAACCATGCTGAGTCCTGGTGAAATGGTTCCACCTCTGTATTCCTCCTGAATACGTCCAAGGGCACGATGAATGGCCATGTCTCTTCCAAGTATCCAACTGGGTGCCACGAACTTGAGATCTATGGGTTCCTTCCGATTCCCAAAAGTCTTCCCTGGGATATGCACCTCGATCCTGTAGCGTCCATCTTGGGGAAATGACATGATAGGAGTCCCGGTGATGCTCGGCAAAGCAATCCTTACGTCCTTGACGATCCTCATCAGCTCCTTACCAAAGGGCATCGTTGCGTCAGGCTGGCAAAACTCCGTGATCAACACTGGGATGAAGGTGGCCATCTATAAATTTTAGAACTCTGCAGAGTACTAAAACCTAATCGATTAGCCGTGTCCACGGTCATGGACGACTTGAGCCAAAGGAATTGGAACTTCCGGAACTCTCAACACAATTAATATGATGATGTGGGTATTAACAATTTTGGGTATGAGAACTGGTTGGTGGAACCATCTCATTAATCAACCAACTTAGTAATATTTTGCTTAGCCCCTCTCTTGATGTAGGAAAAACTTGGCTTTACGCAAAAACTTACACCACCACCTGCCATATAAGCATATAGACTAGCTGATTATTTTCACACCTCTACTGTGACTTTGCCGGCATATTCCATATGCTGACCTACACGGCTGCAACGTATCATGTTGCAGAGTACTTTTCCGACCAGGAGTGAGGACACGTTCTATGCTCAGTGAGATGCCCTTGGAGTCGGATGGACTCATCTACCGTCGACGCTTCCGCAAGATTTAGATATTCTCATGAGTTGGCCTTTGGCCACTTTATTGTAATATTATTGTAATAAAGGACTCGATATGAGATTTCGATTAATATAATGCTGTGTGATTTCCCTTTGATATATACATTGATGTACCGTGTGTGTACCAGCATGATCTTGGGATGGTACGGAAACACCGGAGACTTGACCTTTCAGGTCGGGTCGTTACATGAAGCGGCCCGGACCAACATTACTCGTACGCTTACGAGAGACCGGTTCCCTCGATGCAACCTGTTGCCTAGATGGCTTGCGGGTGACAGTTTCTCTCACTTTAGTTGGATCGGATTCGAGAAAGGCGGTCCTTGAGAAGGTTGAAAAGCAACTAGTGTATCACCGTTGTAGTTTTTGCGTAGATGAGAATTGTTCTTGCTAGATACCCGTAGCAGCCACGTAAAACATGCAACAACAATTAGAGGACGTCTAACTTGTTTTTGTAGGGTATGTTGTGATGTGATATGGCCAATTACATGATGTGATATATGTGATGTATGAGATGATCATGTGATGTATAGAATTTCATGACTTGCATGTCGATGAGTACGGCAACCGGCAGGAGCCATAGGGTTGTCTTTAATTATTGTATGACCTGCGTGTCAATCATTAAGCGCTATGTAATGCTTTACGTTATCGCTAAACGGTAGCAATAGTAGTAGAAGCATGCAGGGTGTTACAACCCCGATGGCGACACGTTGATGGAGATCAAGATGATGGAGATCATGGTGTCGTGCCGGTGACGATGGAGATCATGCCGGTGCTTTCAAGATGGAGATCTAAAGCACAAGTTCATGGCCATATCATGTCACTTATGAATTGCATGTGATGTTAATCCTTTTATGCACCTTGTTTTGCTTAGTACGACGGTAGCACTATAAGGTGATCCCTCACTTAAATTTCAAGATAAAATTGTGTTCTCCCCGAGTGTGCACCGTTGCGAAAGTTCATCGTGTTGAGACACCACGTGATGATCGGGTGTGATAGACTCTACGTTCACATACAACGGGTGCAAGCCAGTGTTGCACATGCAGAACACTCGGGTTAAACTTGACAAGCCTAGCATGTACAGACATGGCCTCGGAACACAAGAGACCAAAAGGTCGAACATGAGTCATATAGTAGATATGATCAACATAATGATGTTCACCATTGTAACCACCTCAACTCATGTGATGATCGGACTTGAGTTGGTGAATTTGGATCATGTATCACTCGAATGACCGGAGGGATGTCAATTTGAGTGGGAGTTCTTAAGTAATATGATTAATTGAACTCATTATCATGAACATAGTCAGTAGTGTCTTTGCAAATTATGTTGTAGATTACTTGCTCGCGCTGTAGCTCCCTTGAATTTTAATATGTTCCTAGAGAAATAGAGTTGAAAGATGATGGTAGCAATATTGCGGACTGGATCCGTGATTTGAGGATTGTCCTCGTTGATGCACAGAAGGCTTATGTCCTTAATGCACCGCTCGGTGCGCCAACCCCTCTAGCGTCGTCTGTAGATGTTGTGAACATCTGACAGGCATGTTCTGATGACTACTTGATAGTTTAGTGCATCATGCTTTACGGCTTAGAATTGAGGCTCTGAAACGTTTTGAACATCATGGAACATATGAGATGTTCTAAGAGCTGAAATTAGGATCTCAGGCTCATGCCCGTGTTGCGAGATATGAGATCTCCAACAAGATTCTTTGCCAGGCAAGATGAACGAGAATAGCTCAATCATTGAGCATGTGCTCAGATAGTGTGGGTGCTATAATCGCTTGAATCGAGTGGGAGTTCATCTTCCAGATAAGATAGTGATTGATATAGTTCTCCAAGTCACTTTCACTAAGATACTAGAACTTGGTGATGAACTATAAAATGCCAGGGATAGAATTAATAAATCCCTGAGCTATTCGTGATGTTTGACACCGCGAAGGTAGAAATCAAGAAGGAACATCAAGTGTTGATGGTTAGTATAACCACTAGTTTTGAGAAGGGCAAGGGCAAGGTGGGAAACTTCATGGATGGCAAGTCAGTTGCTGCTCCAGTGAAGCAACCCAAAGTTGAACCCAAACCCCAGACTAAGTGCTTCAATTATGAGGAGAGAGGTCGCTGAAGCGGAACAACCCTAGATACTTGGTAGATAAGAAGGCTGGCAATGTCGACAGAAGTATACTTGATATACGTGTTATTGATGTGTACCTTGCTTGTACTCCTAGTAGCACCTGGGTATTGGATACCGGTTCGGTTGCTAAATGTTAGTAACTCGAAATAAGGGCTACGGAATAAACGGAGAACTAGCTAAGTGTGAGGTGACGATGTGTGTTGGAAATGTTTCCAAGGTTGATGTGATCAACATCGCACGCTCTCTCTACCTTCGAGATTAGTGACGAACCTAAATAAATGTTATTTGGTGTTTTGTGTTGAGCATGAACGTGATTAGATCATGTTCATTGCAACACGGTTATTCATTTAAGTTAGAGAATAATGGTTATTCTATTTACATGAATAATACCTTCAACGGTCATGCACCCAGTAAGAATGGTTTGTTGAAACTTGATCGTAGTAATACACATGTTCATAACATTGATGCCAAAGATATACAAAGTTAATAATAATAGTACCACATACTTGTGGCACTTCCGCTAAATGTCATATTGGTATAAAACGCATGAAGAAACTCCATGCTGATGGATCTTTGGACTCATTCGATCTCGAATCGGTTGAGACATGTGAACCATGCCTCTTGGTCAAGATGACTAAGGACCCCGTTTTCTGTTTTGATGAAGCGGGCAAGTGATTTATTGGAAATGATACATGTTGATGTATGCAATCCAATGAGTCTTGTAGCGTGCGGTGGATATCATTATTTTCTTACCTTCACTGATGATTTGAGTAGATATAGTGTATATTTACTTAATGAAACACAAGTCTGAATCGTTTGAAAGGTTCAAGCAAATTCAGAGTGAAGTTTAAGATCATCATGACAAGAAGATAAAAATGTTTGCGATATGATCGTGGAGGTGAATATCTGAGTTACGAGTTTGGCATACAACTTTAGACAATGTGAAAGTTGTTTCATAACTCACGCCACCTGGAACACCATAGTGTGATGGTGTGTCCGAACGTCATAGTCGTGCTCTATTGGATATGGTGCGTGCTATGATGTCTATTATCGTTTTGTTACTATAATTTTGGGGTTATGCATTAGAGACAACTACATTCACTTTAAATAGGGCACCATCTAAATCCGTTGAGATGACACCGTGTGAACTATGGTTTGATAGAAACCTAAAGCTGTCATTTCTTAATGCTTGGGGCTACGACACTTGTGTGGAAAATGTTTTCACCTAATGAGCTCGAACCCAAAGCGGACAAATGCATCTTCATAGAATACCCTAAGAACAGTTGGGTGAACCTTCTATCTCAGATCCAAGCATAAAATGTTTATTGCTAAAACTGGGTCCTTTCTCGAGAAAAAGGTTTCTCTTGAAAGAATTGAGTGGAAGGAGGATAGAACTTGATGAGGTTATTGAACCTCTGCTTCAACCAGAAAGTAGCACCGCGCATAAAGATGTTTCTGTGAAGCCTACATCAGTTGAAAAGGAAGTTAATGATGATGATCATGAAGCTTCGGATCAAGTTACTATCGACCTACGAGGAAAATAGAACTTGATGAGGTTATTGAACCTTCACTTCAACCAGAAAGTGGCGCAGCGCAGAAAGATGTTTTTGTGAAGCATACGTCAGTTGAAGAGGAAGTCAATGATGATGATCATGAAGCTTCGGATCAATTTACTATCGAACTTCGTAGGTCGACAAGGATGTGTACTGCTACTGAGCGGTACGACAACCCTGTCTTGGAGGTCATGTTGTTGGACAACGATGAATCTACGAACTATGAAGAAGCGATGATGGGCCCAGAAACCAACAAATGGTTAGAGGCCATGAAATCCGAGAAAGGATCCATGTATGAAAACCAAGTATAGACTATGGTGGACTTGCTCGTTGGACAGCAGGTCGTTAAGTACAAATGGATCTTTAAAATGAAGACAGACGCTGATGGTAAATGTTACCATTTGTAAAGCTCGACTTGTTGCAAAGTAGTTTACGACAAGTTCAAAGAATTGAATGCGATGAGACTTTCTCACTCGTAGCAATGCTAAAAGTCTGTTAGAATTATGTTAGCAGTTGCTGCATTTTTCAATTATGAAATCTGGCAGATGGATGCCGAAACATCGTTTCCTTCCTTTAGGAAAGGTTGTATGAGATACAACCAGAAGGTTTTGTTAGTCCTAAGGATGCTAAAAGATGTGCGAGCTTCAGTGATTCTTCTATGAACTGAACAAGCATCTCGGAGTTGGAATATACACTTTGATGAGGTGATCAAAGTTTTTGAGTCTATACAACGTTTACGAGAAACTTGTATTTGCAATAAAGTGAGTGGGAGCATTATTGAGTTTCCGATAAGTATATGTGGACGACATATTGCTATTCGGAAATGATGTAGAATTTCTGGAGAGCATAAACGGTTGTTTGAAAAGAGTTTTTCAAAGGAAGACCTGGATAAAGCTACCTAATTGTTGAGCATCAAGATCTATATAGATAGATCAAGATACTTGATGAGACTTTCAATGAGTACATACCTTGACAAGATTTTGAAAGAGTTCAAAATGGATCAGTCAGAGAAAGAGTTCTCGACTGATTTGTAAGGTATAAAGTTGAGTAAGACTCAATGCCCAGTGACTGTAGAAGATAGAGAAAAGATGAGTGTCATCCCCTATGCTTCAGCCATAGGCTCTATCATGTATGCAATGCTGTGCACAAAGACCCGATGTCAGCCTTGCTATAAGTATGGCCGAAAGGTTTCAAAGTGATCCTGGAATGGAGCACCAGACATCGGGCAAGATTATCCTTAGTAACTAAAAGACTGAGGAGATGTTTCTCGATTATGGAGGTGATAAAGAGTTCGTCGTAAAGAGTCACGTCGATGCAAGCTTTAACACTGATCCAGATGACTCGTAGTAGCAATCTGGATACATATAGTGGAGCAGCCATTTGGAATAGTACCAAGTGGAGTGTGGTAGCAGTGTTTATGGTTTGACATAGAAATTTGCAAAGTACACACGGATCTGAATGTCGCAGACCCGTTGACTATAAGTTCTCTCTCACATGCAAAGCATGATCGAGCCCCAGAACTCATTGGGTGTTAGATTCATAACAATGCGAATCACATGGTGATGTGAACTAGATTATTGACTCTAGTGCAAGTGGGAGACTATTGGAAATATGCCCTAGAGGCAATAATAAATTAGTTATTATCATATTTCCTTGTTCATGATAATCATTTATTATCCATGCTATAATTGTATTGATTGGAGACTTAGATACATGTGTGGATACATAGACAAAACCATGTCCCTAGTATGCCTCTAATAGACTAGCTCGTCAATCAAAAGCTGGTTAAGGTTTCCTAGCCATGGACATGAGATGTCATTTGATAAGGGGATCACATCATTAGGAGAATGATGTGATGGACAAGAACCAAACTACAAACGTAGCTTATGATCGTGTCAGTTTATTGCTACTATTTTCTGCATGTCAAGTATATGTTCCTGTGACCATGAGATCATGCAACTCATTGACATCGGAAGAGTACCTTGTGTGTATCAAATGTCGCGACGTAACTGGGTGACTATAAAGGTGCTCTACAGGTATCTTTGAGGGTGTCTGTTGAGTTGGCATGGATCAAGACTGGGATTTGTTACTCCGTTTGACGGAGAGGTATCTCAGGGCCCACTCGATAATACAACATCACAATAAAGCCTTGCAAGCAATGTGACTAAGAGTTAGTCACGGGATCTTGTATTACGAAATGAGTAAAGAGACTTGCCGATAACGAGGTTGAACTAGGTATGGAGATACCGACGATCGAATCTCGGGCAAGTAACATACCGAAGAACAAAGGGAACATCATACGGGATTAACTGAATCCTTGACATAGAGGTTCGACCGATAAAGATCTTCGTAGAATATGTAGGAACCAATGTGTACATCTAGGTCCCGCCATTGGTTATTGACCGTAGAGGTGTCTCGGTCATGTCTACATAGTTCTCGAACCCGCAGGGTCTGCACACTTAAGGTTCGGTGACGTTTCGGTAGTATAGAGTTATGTATGGTGGTGACCGAAGGTTGTTCGGAGTCCCGGATGAGATCCCGTACGTCACGAGGAGCTCCAGAATGGTCCGAAGGTAAAGATTGATATATAGGAAGTCCCATTTTGGTCGCCGGAAAAGTTTCGGGCTAATCGGTAATGTACCGGGAGTGCCGGTAGTGTACCGGGAGACCATCGGGAGGGGTATTTCGACCCAAGAGGTTTCATGGGCTGTGGGAGAGTAAATATCAGCCTTTTGTGGGCTGGTGTAATTCCCACACAAGGCCCATGCGGCTGGGAGAAAAAGCCCAAAGGGAAAAAGGTGGGAAAAGGCCAAAAAAAGGAGGAATCCTAGTCCTACTAGGATTGGAGGAGGAGTCCTCCTCTCCTCCCCACTTTGGCCGACCCAAGGGCTGGCTTTTTGGCAGCCAAGACTCCTCCTCCTCTCCTCCTATATATACTAGAGGATTTTAGGGTTATGGGACAGAATTTTCTGCCACGTGCTACCCGTTCCTCTAGTGCATAGTTTCTCCTCTAGATCGGTTTCCTACAGTGCTTAGGCGAAGCCCTGCCGGAATTGCTCCACCACCATCACCGGAGCGCCGTCACGCTGCCGGTGAACTCTTCTCCCTCTCCACTTCCTCTTGCTGGATCAACACGGTGGAGATCGTCATCAAGCTGCACGTGTGCTGAACGCGGAGGTGCCGTCCGTTCGGCGCTAGATCGGAAGGACCGTGAACAAGTTCACGGAACGGATCGTGATGAGTTCACGGGACGGATCATGATGAGATCGCGGGACAGATCATGATGAGATCGCGGGACGGATCGTGATGAGTTCGCGGGACGGATCGTGATTGGATCGCGGGACGGATCGTGATGTGATCGCAGGACGCTCGGCGATTTGGATCGCGAAGATGTTCGACTACACCAACCGCGTTTCTTAACGCTTCCCGCTTAGCGATGTACAAGGGTACGTAGATCCACTCTCCCTCTCGTAGACGCTCATCACCATGGATAGATCTGCGTGTGCGTAGGAAATTTTTTGTTTCCCATGCGACGTTCCCAACACTTCCCCCATTGCAGCATCACCGTATTCAGGGGAGGGTAGTTGTCGTCATCCTCTTCTTCTTCGTTGTCTTCCATCATAACCCCTCTTTCTCCATGCTTGGTCCAAACATTATAGTGTGGCATAAAACCCTTCTGAAGCAGGTGGAAGTGAAGGGTTTTAGAGTTGGAGAAAGACTTCGTATTCTCACAGACAGTACATGGATAAGGCATAAAACAATTCTGCTTGTTTGCCTCGGCTACTTCAAGAAAATTATCCTGGCCCTTAATATACTCGGAGGTGCGTTGGTCACCGTACATCCATTGCCGGTTCATCTGCGTGCGTTATATAATAAAGTGTATTAAAAACCATTACAACATATCATGAATAGAGATGTGACCAAATTAATAGAAATTCATCATCACATTAAAGCCAAAGTACAATAATGACCAAAATAAATACGTATAGTTCATACATAGTTGTCATTATTGAACAACATATAGCTCTCTAGAGCATCTAATTAAAACATACAGCGAAACTATGTAAAAAATTTAAATGCAACAACAAATGCAATCATAACCACTACTAAGGTACCAATTGATCCAACGGCATAATGATACCAAGCCTCAGTATGAATGTCATATTTTCTAATCTTTCTAAGCTTCAAGCGCATTGCATCCATCTTGGTCTTGTGATCATCGACGATATCAGCAACATGCAACTCCAATCCCATCTTGTCATCTTCAATTCTTTTCAATTTTTCTTTCAAATGATCGATTTCTTTTTCAGCTTTAGTTAATTTGTCGAGCAGAATTGCATAGTCGGTATCCATTTCTGGTTCAACTACTTCCTATAGATAAAAACATCTACGTCAAGTTGGTGGCATAATTAATTGTCATAGACATTAGATGTGTGAAATAGTTATATGAAAGATAATATACCACATCTGAATCATAGACTGGACGAGGGCCGACGTGGACGGATACCATAACCATGACACTATATAATAACAAACAGTAATAAAAGTAAGAAAATCATACGAATAAGTATATACAATCATACGAATAAGTATATTTTCTTTTAGCAAGAAGATAAGATCAAGAGGCTCACCACACGCGGGCGATCGACGGCGGTTTCAGGACGGGGACGGGACAGGACGAACCGCCAAACCTAGACAAATCTTGACGAAAATGGAGTTTGAACAAGGAGCTTCGAGAGGAGAAAGCTTAAGTTTGGCTTGGGCATTTCATCAAACACCTCATGTGCATAGGAGGTGAGCTAGAGCACCACAAAGCTCTCCCCTCGTCGGCCAAAAAAACAGAGTAGTGTGGAGTGCTCTGCTCGCTGGCGAGGGGGTATATATAGGCATCTCATTGGTCCCGGTTCGTGGTTGGAACCGGGACTAAAGGACCCCCTTTGGTCCTGGATCCAGCCACGAACCGGGACCAATGGTTGTGGGCCAGGAGCGAGGCACATTGGTCCTGGTTCGTGTCTGGAACCGGGACCAAAGGTTCTAGACAAACCAGGACCAATGCCCCACATGGCCCGCCCGGCCCCCTGGCCTCATGAACCGGGATCGTTGCCTCCATTGGTCCCGGTTCGTGACTGAACCGGGACTAATGGGCTGGCCCGACCCGAACCAATGCCTTGTTTTCTACTAGTGTGGTGCTTGCTCTACCGAGTAGCATTTGCTCCAGAACACCCATGTGCGGCTCCCTCTCTTACCGAACCACCTGTTGCTCAATGAGGTCAACAATTGCTGCCCTAGGGAAGAGGGAACTACCCTAGCGTGTGGGTGTTGCATCCCGTGGTGTAGCGAGGCAGGGGCCTTTACCTGGGCATGGGCGTGGAAAGGGATTTTGTAGTTGATTCCGGAATGTTCCCAAGCGCCACAAAAAGATACAACCGACAGAAGGAGTAGGCGCCATCGCTCCCGCTCCACTGCCATGGCGGGCTGGCCTGCTGCTCCTGCGCCTACTGAGCAGAGGCAGAGGGGGAGGAGGAACACGTCAACGAGCAGTAAGAAATCAAAATTGAAGTGGGCCAAATTGGCGGAGGAAGGTGGGTAGGTGCAGATCTCGCGGGCGGGCGGCTCACCTTGGCCTCGTCCTCCTCCACCACCGCCTCGTCATGCTCGTCGCCCTCGGGGAAGGCGAGCGGGGTGTCTGGGCTGGCGACACCCTTGCTCCTATCGTCATTGGCTGCGGGCTTCTCGGCCAGTAGCGCCGCCGCGGCCTTCCACGGTCGTCTTGGATCCTCCCCTTGGATCCCGACGAGCAAGCGAGGGATTGGGTTCTGTGGGCGATGGCGAGAGCAGGGAGTGGTTTAATAGTCATTTTTTTCTTTTGTAAAAAATGAAGCGATTTTTTCCACTTACTAAGGACTGCGGGCAACCCATAATCATAAGGGCTTTTGTGCAAAATTAACGACGTACGATCAGAAGTTATCAACGCTTTATTATTATTAGGGGTAAAGATAAAGATTAGGTAAAGAGGTAAAGATAAAGATTTTACCTCGCCAGCGCAAAAACACTTTCGTACCTGTACTAGAAAATTCTTCACTATTTGAATAGGAGATTTTTTTTTCTTTTTTGACAAAAGTCAGAATCCGGCCCGACCTTTCTCTCCAGGACCCAACTCCTCCAATCCGGCCCAACGGAACCTCCCCCCTCGCTGTGCTACTCAGTCCACCGCCGCCGAGCCCTAGAGCTCCGTCCCGCCGTGTCGCCGCTTAGCGTACGCACCACCGGACCAGCAGCAGGCGAGGGGCGGCCGGCGACCTGCTTCAACGGACCGTGGACGGAAGGTGAACCCCCTCTCCCCTCTCCCCCTCTCCCCGTAAGGACAGCAACGGCCATCTCTCTCGGCTCCGGCCGAGGCTCCTCCATGCCCGCCCGCCGCCCAAGGCGAGCCCCCCTCCCGATTTTTCCGCGCCGCACGACCTTCTTGCTCTCGCGGTCGATTACCCCCAACCAATTTCGGCTCCACTGCCGTGGCGGGCAATTCTCGCCGCCACCTCGTCGAGGAACCCTGTCTTTGCTCGCTCCAGAGCTCGCCATATACAGAGAGAGAGATGCTTAGCGATATATGATCAGCGATGCTGATTTGAGATCTCCGTACTACTCAAATCTTAGTTAGTCCTTTTTTAGATCAGCGGAGTAGGTCTTAGTTAGTCCTTTTTGCAGGTTATTTTTCCCTTATTGGTAGAAACGTCCTTGATATATCATTAGGCCAAACGACTAACCTCAAATATTTTGTGCAAGGCTGACCAGCTATGTGATCAACTTCCTTATAAATCATCAAATTCCTCGTATTTCATATGCTGTATCGACCTCAGGAAATGGCAGGCATAGTGGCCCATTTGAGACAGACAATAATATCTTTGCACAGAGTGATAAAACTTGTGCAAAGTTTTTTTTCCCCTTAACCTTTAGCTTGTGTTTAAATAGGAACATGTCCTGATGCTTTTGTTCTATCCATCTAGTAAGGTTTCTGCATTTTCCATGGCGCTTGTGGTGATGTGTGGGCAGCCTTGCAGCGGCAAGTCAGAGGCTGCAGCTAGTCTTGCTGTCGCTCTTCGCTCCTCTGTGCCTGACGTCACTGTCCGCGTCATTGACGAGTCATCGCTCCATCTTGGACGCAACGAAAGCTACAAAGGTATTGTTGCTTTTTATTCTTCATGTTTTCTCCATGCTATTATTCATTGTTGTTTTTTGTTCTTTTACCATCTACTCATTTCCATCTACCAATTTTCTGTGTTTATTCACTAGATATGGTTGTGGAGAAAAACCTAAGAGGAGTTCTGAGATCAGAAGTTGACAGGTCTGTGTCACGGGATGGCATAATCATCGTGGATTCTTTGAACAATATTAAGGTGAGGGCAGCACTGAGTCATTTATTCTATTGCTGCAACCATGGATTATAATTCCAAGGACCAGTCTATGAGTCTCAACTCCAGGGCCGACTACACTTCAGTGTTGACTAGTCTATGAGTCGCAACTTCAGTGTCGATTAGTCACGCTTAGTCTATGAGTCACAACCTCGGAACGACTCGACGACTTGTAAACCTCGGCTGCAATTTGCAATCACAACTCCATTCTCAGTGAGTGATGGAAGATAGAAGTAGTACTGTACGGTTACCTTCTTTATGTATGTTATTTGTTGTACTTGGCATGGTGCGATCAGGAGAAAAGTTAACAAAATCTTGGCTCCCTCCCTGCGCTATGATTTTCTGAACCACTCAAGTTTGAGAATTACAAACTCTAGTTCACTGTTTTCCATTCCATCGCAAAAAAAAGTTCACTGTTTTCAAATTAAAATTCTCAATCTAGAGTTAGTTTTTTGATTGTTTTTTAGCAGTTACTGTGTAATGTTGGCCAAAAAGTCTTATGCAAAGACTATCAATTTTTGCCTGGCAGAAAGTAGAAATCTAATATGATTTTCTTTTCGTGTGTCTGATTACCCTTTTCAAGTTAGTACTTAGCAAACCATGTAGATAACATGAGCCCTTATTATCTTTTTCAAGACACTACCTGGAACCCAACCATGTAGAGAACATGAACCTTCATTGTCCTTTTCAAGCTAGTACATGAAAGCAAACCATGTAGACAACATGAGCCCTTTTTTTCTACCGAGTGTTTCAGTTTTACTCCCCAGGCCTTAGTAAACGGCCCTTGTGTATTGTTTTTACTGCATCTATATGCTGTATGAATTCTAACTTTAAGTTTAATATAAAGTAGATTGTGCAATTTGTGCTGTGCTCTTTTAGATGCGTGATGATTTTCACCTATAATATGCAGGGGTACCGGTACGAGCTGTGGTGTCTTGCACGTGCTTCGGGAATAAGATACTGTGTGGTAAGCACTTGATGCCTTGTTTATTGACTGTTGCATTCATTTTAAAAATAAAAATTTACACTAATACGAGCATGTCATAATAAAACCAATCATGATAGATGTCATCATCTCTTCTGTAAGTATTGCTATTGGTTAGTTAGCAATAGAAGTCAGGTAGAAAAGCAATGTGGAGACGATCGGATAATCTGAAATGCCATATAAGATAAGAGCTAACATGAGCAACTTGATGTGATTCATGACTAGTGAAGACCCACTATATTAAAATGTCAGTTCAGAAATTAAGCACAGTATGGATACTTGGGGTGAGGGAATCGACGTCTGAGCTGGATTCAGTTCTGTTGACAGATCTGGTTACCACGTGTTAGCATATGTTCTTTCTTTCTGTATGAAAAAATACCTATTCAAACATACCTTAGAAAATAAGATGGCATTACCAAAGTGATCTTTCTAAAGTATTTTTTACCTGATTGGCAAACCATGATTATGTTCTACGTTAAAGAATCAGAAAGTGATACTACGCTTTTGCACCATTTAATACTGTAAATGATATAATAGAAAGTGATTTCCATCATACTTCATCTTTTATGTTTCAGTTCTTTTGTGATACAGAAGTGGACCATTGTAGGGATTGGAACGTCAAGCGTCAGGAGAAAGGAGAGCCCTCATATGATAGCAATATGTAAGATATTTCTCTTGTGGCTCTTGTCAACCTGTTTGCAAAATGTAATACCTCTTACGAATGAGATATATGCTGCACATTTACTTTGTTTGATCTGATTTCAAATTCATGTATGCTATATATAGTTGGCATTTTTGTTTCAAATCACTGAAATATTTGATAGCCTATGGAAGTATTTGTTATTGTATTGGGTTTATGGGGAAAGTATACCTTCAGTTTACCGCAGGTGCCATTGCTCTCATGATTTCTCGATTTCTTCTGTTTACACAGATTTGAAGATCTGGTAAGGAGATTTGAGAGGCCTGATAGGCGTAGCCGCTGGGATTCCCCTCTCTTTGAATTGTTTCCGTCTAAAGGTAATCAAATAGTTCTTATTTTGTCTAATTATTTTATTTTCAGGTTATGCGTGATCTGAATCAGCACTAATATGTTCATGGTATATCTAACCTTTGTAATTAGTATCACATATGTCTAGTACCTTATGCACTACTCACCATAGTAAATGTGCTGTCCTTCTATTGTTCTATAGACCCTATTGGGTGAACCCTCAATATTTATTGCTTGTTATTATTGAAAACTCTTAGAAACTCATGCTCATGTGATTGGTTGAATGGGTGATTCTTTTAGTTAATTGCTTTATTGTCAGACAGAAAATTCCTGGCTTCTTTTAACAATCCTTTCTGTCCAATTTTATATTGGTTACACAAGAATTAGTACCACCCAAGAAATGGTCACTATGCTTGCCTAGTGCCTTCTCTCTACTTCTTTACTTCCTTAATTGACCCATTATCCCATTTGATCGATCTGTTTTGTCGTTTTCAATAGAGGAAATTGTGGAATCTTGCCCTGTTATTGCTGAGGCTGTATCATATTTGACTAAGAAAGTGGATTCGAAAACAAGAGATGTAAAAGTTCTCCAGCCTACAATAGCCACTCAGTCTGTAAGTATTAAATGTTTTTCTAACAAATACATTCTTGCATACATCATTGATTGACTAAAAATGCATGATCTTCCAAACCATAAACAATACGTTCCAAAATTATATAGTACTCTGTTAATGACTGCATGAATTTGGTGTGCTACTGTTGCAGCCCGATACAAATTAGTATTAAGCAAATGTGTTCATTCATATGCATTTTTTTTCCATGTTATACTATCGATGCATTTGGTTCTTACTAAGCAGGGCTATAGCCCAACTGTGGCCTATCCAGGCTTTTATGTGTGCTAGTGTTGGCTTAGCTGTTTGCTCTAATCTGAGTAATCTTAACTTTTGAAGGTTAGCTATGTTTTCCCTGTAGTAGTTATGGAATTGCTGTTCGTGTGATTCTTACCCACGAGAGCGAGCTGATTCGTCTCCCGTGCAGTTAGTTTTCTTATGGTGCCTCAAATTTTTTTTGCTCGCTCCAAATGCAGAACTGTCCTGGGCTAGGCTATGTTTTTTTTTTGCTTGGAATCCAGATGTATCATATCTCAAACAAATTCTCTTCAAATCTGAATATCCATGATGCAAATGAAAAACAATTAAAATCTTCCTAATATTGCGCAAATACTGTGTATTTCCAACCTGCATTACTGTTCCATTCATACTGGAAACACATCCTGACTTGATAATATTCTAGGTCCGGACTACTGAGGGTAATTCCCTATACGAGATGGACAAAGCAACACAGGTAACTGCAGTTTTCCTGACCAATGATATCTAGTCCCAGGAAATATGGCAATTTGTTGAGATGAAAGTGCAAACCTGTGATATGAACTGTACTTTGCAGGAGGTGGTCAGTGTAATCGTTGAGGCACAGTCTGGTGGTCTTGGGCTTGCTATGAATAAGATTTCTCTTGGGCCTAACTTGCCAACTATATCCTTTATTACTGTTTGAGCAATATTCTATAGCAAATTATATTATTGCAAGAGTTGTTAATAAAATATCCGTCTTTGTGCATCTGTAGGTTCTGTTCTATATGTTCAATTTCCTAGTTCAGAATAACCTTTTTATATCATGCATACCATGTGTTCCTTTTCAAACTTGCAAATGACTTCAAACATCAAGCAGACTGAAACTCTGCCGTAGAGTAGTTTAATGTCTGAGTGGTCTTAATTTAGAATTGGATCCACCTTCCTTTTTTATTTGCCATAAGATGAATATCTAAGCATGCCTTGGCCCCGACTGCCTTTCCCATGTATAGCATGTAATCAAGTGAAGGAAACTTCCGCCGTCTTTGTGTGTTATCCTTGTGTTGTGAGATCCTTAACTGACTGTTACATCAATCTTCAAAGATCGGTTGGGCTGCCCGAGCTACGGAGCCTCCGACGCACGTTCATCAAACTGGCAGGGCAGTACAGCTTGAGTGGGCGCCCCCCACCAACAGATGCTGACAGTGCGAAGAGGATGTTTGTTGACTATTTGAACCGAGAAATCGGCGGGTGATGGTTCTCTGATCTCTGATGAGTAACTCTGTCTAAGATGTGCACTCCAAGGGGCAAAATGCAGGCTTTGGGAGGCCCACAGCGTTTTCTCCTGCCATGCTCCTCATTCTGGTTTCTTTCAGCCCGGCTAAAGAGATCCTTTGCCTTGCCTGCCTAGAGATGTCATGACGCTGTGTAGTAACTCTGCAATTCTTGTACCGCCAAATAGTTTTCGCCATTGCTGCAGTATGTGAACTAGTACATAATTTGGAAATATTTACCAAATTGTTTTTTTGTAATGGTTGCAACTCATTACAACACATCTGAATCTGGCTCCAGATTCTGTGTTGTGCTTGTTTACGCTTGATTTATCTTTCCTGGCTGTGACAAACGCATTTGAAAATTACTTGAGATAGTATCGCAGCTTCTTTTGTTGATAATGGGAGGCCCTTTAGGCAAACATCTGATGATGGTTATATCGTGCAGAAAAGATTGCAAAAACAAAGCTGCTACAGACTTGCAGGATATTAGGAGAAGATCTGGTTTTAGAATATCCATGACCGGACAGAGACAGAAAAAACACCGAATCTCTAAATATCTCAATCACAAAGACATGAAAAATACAGAAAATTATGGCAGGCACTGAAAGATGCATTAATTTGATAATTTCTATAAACCACAGATTTTCCAAAAATAAAAACTAAACCGCAGAGCAACAATATTCCTTTTTTGCTACATGGATTTTTTTCCTTTCTATGAGATAACTGCTACACTTTTTTGAAAGATATGACAAGAAATTCTCTTCTACACTTTCTTTGAGATAACCATCGAAATATCACAAGCATCGAAAGACCGCATTAAATTTTAAATCACACAAGAAACACCTATATCCTTTTTGGTACCTGGAAAACTTTTTTTTTTCTTCCAGATAGCTGCTACATAGAAATATATGACAAGCAATTCTCTTCTACTTTTGTCCACCATACTCCATTAGTTTACAGGTTTATCCAAGTTGGAACCAACTCGTTCGCCCACAGGCGGGGTTTTCTCTTCATCGTTGGAATAATCTTTGTCATCATCATCATCCTGGATTCCTCGGGAAGCGCCTTGGATCATCTCGTCTTCGACTCCTGCAAACAAATTTTCATGTTTAGCCCTCGACATTACCCACCCAAAAACTGCAAGCAAGGAGGATGTACCTTCAATGAAGGACTCGAATTCATCATCCGGGCCTGATGACGGTGTCCAGTTGAATGGATGACTAATCTCCATCCAGTTTGGCTGCTCGGCTGGCCCCGAGAACAGTGCGGATCTATCCACCACCCAGTCATCAACTATGTCGATGTAGCCTACCGAGATTGGGTCAAATGCCTTCGCCTTGTATTGTTGCCTATGAACAGTTATATAGATCAAATCACTTGTTGCATCCATGCTTTGCTAGTTTTTTTTTTTTTTTTGCTTCAGAATAACATGTCGTCGATTAACAACCAGTGGTAACATTCTATGTAACAGGGATTTGGTTACCTGTTTTGTAGCTGTAGGTTGCATTGAACAAAGGTGAGATGATGCATTCGTTGACGTTCAAAAATATTCATTCTTTGGTCATGGAGTTGTTCGAAAGGAATGCGTGTCCGATCACACCCTTTAGCACTGCAGGTTTGACTGAGGATACGTACTGCCAAACGTGTTAAATTCGGGCAAGCACCGCCATACATATACCACCACTCAGCTGCAAGATAATATTAACATGTTAAGATCAAAGTATCATCAAACAAACTTGATGCTTTAACAAATGGAGCGGGGAAGGCTGATTTGGAAACCTCATGCTTACAAGAAATGCTATAAATTATTAGTCAATCGAGTAAGCGAGTTCAATACAATCTGCATAGTACTAACCAGGAGGTAAAGTACGCCGGGCTCGGATAGCCATTTGCCTACGAAAATCCCCAGCTGCCTCGCTCCGATACATGTTAAGCTCCTTCTGAATTTTATCTTGGATTTTGACATCGGACACCATCCTTTCTATACAGTCTAGCATTCCTGAGAAAATCTCATTCGATATGTTATCTCCAATTCCATCAAAAAACAGCGGATTTAGGAAGAAACCGGCTGAATGAAGCGGTCGTTGCACGTGCTTGTCCCATCTCTGGTCAATAATGTTCCAGTAAGGCATATAGTCGCTCTTCTTCACCAGCTCTTTCTTGACTGCTGCTTTGGCTTTGTATAATCCAGCATAAACATACCCCATAGCAGGCCTCTTGTTGCTACCTACCAGCTTAAGAAGATGCACAAGTGGTTCGCTGGCATGAACAACCAAGGCACATGAAGACCAAAATTGCACATTGCTAACAATATTGCTCACTTCTATCCCTCCAGGTATCTTTGGCAACAGGCAGTGTACCCATTCATCTGAGCTGACCATGGCTTGCAAATCCTCCTTCAGACTGTACATGTTTTTCAGCGTCACGAAGTTCATAGCAGCACGAGTCTCCGCAGGAACAAGAAGATCCTTCCCCTGCAGATGTTTCTTCATCAAACTCAATGCAAGAGCACTGCTATACAAAAATCCAGTTATGGTCTTTGCGTTGCTTATGATCTCACTAACTGATGTCGCCTTGCTGAAATCTTCAAGCATACCATCGATACACCGGAAAGTGCATGGAGACCAGAACAGTGTAGGAAATGCTTCACCTAGCTTCTTACCTGCAGCTGCATGAATCTCAGAGTTCTTTGTGATCACTTGGACGACATTTTTCTCTCCAACTTCCTCAACAACACTCTTCAGCAGCTCAGACAGCGCGTCTGATGATGTGACGATATCTGTTGCGTCGACTGATTTCAGAAACATGGTACCTTCAGGGCAATACACCGAAAAGGTCATCAAGGTCCTGCCCTTGTCAGTCGTCCACTCATCGGACAACACCGAGCACCCCGTGCGGGCCCATGACCCCTTGTAGAACTCTGACTGAGCCGTCACTTCCTCCAGCGACTTCTTCAGAACGCAGCCGCGGAAGTCATGGTACGAGAACACCTCGGGCCTCCCTCCCATGGAGGCAATGGCGTCGACCATCGGCTGGAAATGCACGGAATTCACCGCCTCCAGTGGCACACCGGCGTCGTACAGGAACCTCCCAACGGCCATGCAAACCTGCTCCCTGTCCGAGCCAGCAGCCGGATCGACATGCCTCCAGGACGGCAGCGCTGTCGCATCGAGCGCCATGAGAATCTGGTGAGGAGGCTGCGTCTGGGGAGCAGGAGTGGCAGGGTGGATAGGCTGCTGCTGCTGCTGCTGCTGGGCCTGAGGAGCAGAAGCAGGAGCACGCCTCACCGCCAGCGCCTTCTTCCTCCTCTTGGTAGCGCCCCCGCCGCTCCACCCCGGCGGCGTCTCCTCGGAGGCGCGGGGGGCCTGGTTGAGCGGGAGGACGTGGATGGGGCTGGCGAGGTCGCCGTTGGAGGCGGTGGGGGAGGGCGAGGGCGAGGCCCCCGGCAAGGCGGGGGCGGCGACGGAGGAGGGGTCGGAGGCGGCGGCGGCGACGGCGACCATGGCGGCGGCGAGGGCGCGCTTGCGCAGCTTCTTGGCGGCGACCTCGTCGAGGCTGCGGTGCATGACGGCCTCGACGTCGGCGGGGACGTCGGGGCAGCAGCAGGCGTTCCCCGGGCGGCGCGCGAGGTGCTCCTTGAAGCGGTGGATGCCGCCGCCGAGGAAGTGCTTGCCGCAGTAGACGCACTTGAGGCGGTCCCGGCCCGCCAGGCGCACCATGAGGCAGTGCTTCCACGCCGGGTCGTGCTTCTGCGCCCCGATCGGGACGACCACCTCCAGCCCCCCCTCATCCCCCTCCCCGTCAGCCGCCGCCAAGGCCTCGTCGTCGGCCTCGTCCCTCGCCACCTCCAGCGCCACCGCCGGCTCCGGGGCCGCCATCCCGCGCCGCCGCCGCAGCAGCTAGCCCCCGCTCTGCATCGGCCATGGCAAGTAAGTAACGGTTTGTCAGCGGCGGAATGAATCCCCCAAGAAACACGTCCCGGACGGACCACTCCCCTCCCCGGTTAGCCGGTGCGGCGTGGCCCTAGCCACTGGGGGAATTAAACCAGGCGAACCAGGGAGAGGAGGGTGGGGAAGAAGAGAGGAGAAAACAAACTCACCGGCTTTTTTCTTTTCTCTGTGGTCTGTCGGTGAATCGGGCGGGCGGCCGGCCGGCACGGAATCGGCGGAAGAAATCCGGGGCGGAGATGCGGGACGGGAGAGGGGAAGAAAACCAGCCAGAGCCAGGAGCGGAGGAGATAGAATACAACGGAGCGGTTCGGTTCCGATGGGGTCCAAGGGCTAGGGTTATTAATCTCTTTCTCTTCTCGCGTTTTGTTGGTTGGTTGGTTGGTTCGGCCGACCGGGCTAGGTGGGCCGGGCCGATGCCACCACGAAGTCCCCCGTAATTGGGCCGGCTCGTTCGTCAGCAAAAAATCCTTCCCCTTGTCCTTCAGTTTCCTTCACCCCGCCTTTCTTCCACTCAAAAAAAAATAAATCACCCGTCTCTCATTGTAAAAAAAAGAAACAGAAAAAAAAAGTATTCCCACCAAGCGTTCCCTACGACATGTTCAGTTTGAGAATGCACGTCAGAATGGCATGCGGTTTTTCTTCGGACATACTCCCTCCGTCTCATAATGTAACGCTCTTATATTCTCGTGTAACGCTCTTATATTCTAGGACGAAAGGAGTAGATTCTTTCATAAACGAAATGGAGCCACTGTTTCTTTCGGTGTGATCAGGCCTTCATTCATGATCCCATCGAAATCGAGCCACATGTGCACCTACTGCAATTACCGGGGTTTCACTTCCTTTCTTCACCCCACAAAATTTGAAGTAAAACTGTAAGAAGCAACACCTTCTCTTCTGTTTCCTAAACAAAGCCGCGGTCCTACAAAACCTGGAACAAAACATTCTGCAAAAACGCTCGATCCTGCCGGAAGGCTCTATCAGCTGAATTACAACATCTACTAGTAACTGCTATTACTCCATCGATCCGGGAGAATATCGTACCTGAATATGAACATTGGTTTGGTACAAATTACAATGGCTGCAGTTGCCACCATTGTGTTGTCAACAAGCAACCAGTTCAGCTGAGCCCGAGCTCCTTCTTGAGCTGCTCGAGGACGGACTCTATGTCCGACACGCCATCGTCGGAGCTGTTTGTTCCTATCTTGTCACCCTCAGCATTTCCGCCTTTCCCTCCAAACTGCGTGTACGGATCGTTCACGTTGTCGTCCTCGGTGCTCGAGCCGTCGATGTTCAGTTCATTCTCCAGGAACTCAACAAACTCCTCGCCGATCGCCTACATGAGCAGAGGATAAATATAATTTGCATGAGCAACCATAGGCCATAGTTACCAGCTGCAACATTATAAGTGTTGTTGTTCTGCCAGGTGGACATTCGCCTTCCTTTTCTCAAAAGTAAAATTCACAATGAGTAACAGTGCTGTCAAGATCACTTACTGACAGTTCTTCCCACAGGCTTTTAGGTTTCTGCTCTGAGTTCAGGCCAGCCTCCCAGTTCTGAAATTCTGTTTGCAGGTCTTTAAGGAAATCACCTGCAAAACCAGAAACCAAGTGGCGTCAACTAAATGGACACTTTTCTTTACCGATCAATCAAACTCGTTACATCTACATAACCATCTTATCTACCAGCAAATTCAAAACTGCAATAGAAATTGAATCTACAAGCAGTTCCTTAGCAGAAAACTGCAATGAAATGGCACTAACACTAGCAGAGTGTACCACCGCATCAATGATCAACCGTTGGTCAAACATCCATTTCAGTTCACTGACCAGCATAAAATTCCTAGCCCCAGAATAATTATAGTCGTAGTTTGTTACAGCAGAAGAGAAGAGAGGAGATTTCAGTACCAAACCCATAGAAATCTTCTTCTGCATCAGCTGGCTTGCTGCTCCCTGGAGACCACGAAGAATCCGGGCTGCTGCTGCTGCTGCTCGCGTACTTGGACCGGCTCTCCGAGTTCATCAGCGTGTTGTAGGCGTGCTTGATCCTCAGAAACTTCTCCTGAGCATTCGCCTACAATGAAGCAGAGCAAAGCCTCCGTTAGGGTAACAGTACTGAAGCTACCACCGGCTCGGAGCAGCAGTAAATCGGCACGCACCTCCTTGTTGACGTCCGGGTGGTATTTGAGCGCGAGGCGCCGGTACGCGCGCTTGATCTCGGCCGGCGACGCCGACGGCGCCACCCCGAGCACCTCGTACGGGGACTCCCTCCTCCGCCCGCCTCCGCCGCCGGCGCCCGCGCGGACCCGCACGCTCGCCCGCCGCGTCCACCGGGAGGAGCTGGGGGCGGAGCGGAGTGAGGCTACGGCGCGGAGGAGGGGGAGGAGAGGAGGCGCCGTACCCGGAGCAGAGGGGTGGAGCGAGGGAGGGGGGAGGAGACGCGGGGCGGCGACGGCGACGGTGACGGCGGCGGCGTGCACCGACAGCGCCATGGCGGACGGATTGGGTTGCGGGGCTCGCGGCCAGGCCGCTTCGAATGGCTCGCGGCGACCGGCGTCCTGCGCCGTCCAGATCGGCTGGCGCAGAGGATCCAACGGCTGTGGTACAAGCTGATGATGACTAGCATCCTCTCGCGGTGCCAACGCACTGCTTTTTACTGCAAACTCTAAGTCTAGATGCCCTCTGTTTTCCGAAATATTTTTTTCAGGTGAAATAATTGTATTACTCAATTTATTTGAAATGATAGAGTTGCAATTAGAGAATAGAATCTTAATACATATGGTTCTCTATCATCACACACCTTGACTCGCTCACATCGGCTATACCTTACGAGGCAATCAATAATTTAATTTTTGAGACCTATGAATTTGGGGGGAACAAACTTTCTATCAGCTACTCCCCCCATTTCCTTATACTCCCTCCGTCCATGTGCATAGAGCATCTAAGGAGCTGCATTATAACCTAGATGCGTAAAGATTGAATGAGGAATGCTAAATCAAAAAGATAACAATAATGAATCCTATTTGGCCCGCTTGGAAAATTGTCACGTGCCAATCACTACATTTGTTTTTCGTGTCATTGATTTCTAAAGACCAACATGCAAATGATATTTAATGCTTCATCCAATGAAAGTAACAACATGTAAACTAAAAATTAATGATTACGGGAAATAAGAAACTCCTTTCACGCACTGTGACTTATATATTTGGAATACAAAATTTTCGCTAGATGCCCTATGCACCTGGACGAAGGGAGTACAAAGCCACTATGAAAAATAATTTCGCATCTATATAAGACCATAAACATTAATCGAGACAAAAATTAATGATATTTCCTCGTTGTCGGTGTCGAAACCGGGGGATCTCGGGTAGGGGGTTCCGAGTTGTGAGTCTAGGATCGTTGGTAACATGAGACGAAGGAGACGATATTTACGCAGGTTCGAGCCCTCCTATGAAGGTAAAACCCTACTTCCTGCTCGATTATATTGATGTGTATGAAGGTTACAGAGTTGATCTAACTCGAAATCGTATAGCTACAACCCTAGATGAGTTTCTCTGTCTTACAATCTAAAACCCTCCCGGTTTATATAGACACCGGTGGGTACCTACGGTTTACACATGATAGGTCTCCTGCCGGGGTGGAGATTGTTAGAAATATGCCCTAGAGGCAATAATAAATTAGTTATTATCATATTTCTTTGTTCATCATAATCGTTTATTATCCATGCTAGAATTGTATTGATAGGAAACTCCGATACATGTGTGGATACATAGACGACACCATGTTCCTAGTATGCCTCTAATAGACTAGCTCGTTGATCAAAGATGGTTAAGGTTTCCTAGCCATGGACATGAGATGTCATTTGATAATGGGATCACATCATTAGGAGAATGATGTGATGGACAAGACCCAAACTATAAACGTAACATATGATCATGTCAGTTTATTGCTATAGTTTTCTGCATGTCAAGTATATGTTCCTATGACCATGAGATCATGCAACTCACTGACACCGGAGGAGTACCTTGTGTGTATCAAACGTCGCAACATAACTGGCTGACTATAAAGGTGCTTGCTACTTCTCGAGCATGCGTTGGTTTCCATGAAGACAAACGTGTAATGCAACAAAGTAGATACGTATTTCCCTCAGTTGTTGAGAACCAAGGTATCAATCCAGTAGGAGATACAAGCAAGTCCCCAATAGGTGTACCTACACAAGGAATCAAACTCTTGCACCCAACGCTATAAAGGGGTTGTATATCCCTTTAAGGTTACTTGCAAGGATGAGATCTGATAGAGATAGATTGCTTGAACGGAAAGTAAAACAAAATTAAAAGTAATGCAGCAAAGTATTTTTGGTATTTTTAGTTTTAGATTTGAAAGTACAAGATGGAAAATAGAACCAGGGGTCATAGGTTTCACTAGAGGCTTCTCTCATGATAGCAAGTATTACGGTGGGTGAACAAATTACTATCGAGCAATTGATAGAAAAGCGAATAAGTATGAAGATATCCAAGACAATGATTATGCATATAGGCATCACGTCCATGTCAAGTAGACCGAAATGATTCTGCATATACTATTATTACTCCACACATTGACCGACTCCTGCTTGCATCTAGAGTATTAAGTTCATGAAGAACAGAGTAACGCATTAGGTAAGATGACATGATGTAGAGGGATAAACTCCAGCAATATGATAAAAACTCATCTTGTTATCCTTGATGTCAACAATACAATACGTGCCTCGCTACCCCTACTTTGTCACTGGGTGAGGACACCGCAAGATTAAACCCAAAACTAAGCACTTCTCCCATTGCAAGAATTACCAATCTAGTTGGCCAAACCAGACCAATAACTCAAAGAGACTTGCAAAGATATGAAATCATGCATATAAGAATTCAGGAAAGACTCAAAAAATATACATGGATAATCTGAACATAAACCCATAATTCATCGGATCTCGACAAACACACCGCAAAAGAATATTACATCGGATAGATCTCCATGAAGATCATGAAGAACATGGTATTGAAGAGCAAAGAGAGAGAAGAAGCCATCTAGCTACTAGCTATGGACCCAAAGGTATGTGGTGAACTACTCACGCATCATCGGAGAGGCAATGGAGTTGATGTAGATGCCCTCCGTGATCGAATCCCCCTTCGACAGATTACCGGAAAAGGCTCCAAGATTGGATCTCTCGGGAATGGAGGCTTCTGGCAGCGAAAAAGTGTTTTAGTGGCTTGTTCTGATAATGATGGAATATTTGGGAATTTATAGGCCAAAGATTAGGGTTGGGAGAGCTGTCGTGGGCACACAAGCCTACCTGGCGCGCCCTACCCCCTGGGCATGCCCCTAGGGCTTGTGGCCCCATGGAGGCTCTCCCGCCTTGGTTCTCAAGTCTCCTGGTTTCCTTTCGTTCTAGAAAAAATCATTCTGAAGGTTTTATTCCGTTTTGACTCCATTTAATATTCCTTATCTGCAATTCTCAAAAACAAGGAAAAAACAGAAACTGGCACTAGGCTCTAGATTAATAGGTTAGTCCCAAAAATAATATAAAATAGCATATTAATGCATATAGAACATCCAAAACAGATAATATAATACCAAATCACACAAAGCATGGCACTCATAATCTTTGATTTTGATCTTAATAGTAGGTTCCCACTCATCATGAATCTTTCTAGGGATAGAAACTTCTAACTCAAGTTTTTCTTTAAAAGATTTCATCATAGCATCAACTATATGTTTAGTAAAAGCCTTATTTTGACTATAAGCATGAGGAGAATTCAACATGGATTGAAGAAAGTAAATACAATCAATCAAAGAGCAGCTATCATAATTAAAGTCCTTGAAATCCAAAAGAGTGGGTTCATTGCGATTTACAATTTTGACCTCTTCAATCCCACTTTTATCAATGTTAGCATTAAGATCTATAGACTCCTCCTATATATAGTGGAGCCCTTGGCGCAGCCAAAGACATGCATCTCTCTCTCCCATGGCGCAGCCCTACTCCTCCCTCTCCTCGTTCTCCGTAGTGCTTGGCGAAGCCCTGCTGCAGTACCATGCAGCTCCACCGTCACCACGCCGTCGTGATGCCAGAGCTCTCCCTCAACCTCTCCTTCCTCCTTGCTGGATCAAGGCGTAGGAGACGTCATCGGGCTGCACGTGTGTTGAACGCGGAGGCGCCATTGTTCGGGGCTAAGATCGGAGTCCATCGCGATCTGAATCGCTACGAGTACGACTCCACCAACTGTGTTCTTGTAATGCTTCCGCTTAGCAATCTTCAAAGGTATGAAGATGCAACCTCCCCTTACTCGTTGCTGGTTTCTCCATAGATAGATCTTGGTGGTCATAGGAATTTTTTTGATTTACTACTACGTCTCCCAACAGTGGCATCATGAGCTAGGTCTATGAGTAGAATCTATGCACGAGTAGAACACAAAGTTGTTGTGGGCGTCGATCTTGTTAATTTGCTTACCACTACTAGTCTTATCTTTATTCGGCGATATTGTGGGATGAAGCGGCCCGGACCAACTTTACACATACGCTTACGTGAGACCGGTTCCACCGCCTGACATGCACTTGTTGCATAAGGTGGCTAGCGGGTGTCTATCTCTCCCACCTTAGTCGGATTGGATTCGATGAAAAGGGTCCTTATGAAGGGTAAATGTAAATTGGCATATCACATTGTGGTTTTGGCATAGGTAAGAAACATTCTTGCTAGAAACCTATAGCAGCCACGTAAAAACTTGCAACTACAAATTAGAGGACGTCTAACTTGTTTTTGCAGCATATGCCTTGTGATGTGATATGGCCAAAGGATGTGATGTGATGCCTTGTGATGTATGAGATTGATCATGTTCTTGTAATAGGATTCACGACTTGCATGTCGATGAGTATGACAACCGGCAGGAGCCATAGGAGTTGCTTATTTTATTGTATGACCTGCGTGTCAATCATAAACGCCATGTAATTACTTTACTTTATTGCTAAACGTTAGCCATAGTAGTAGAAGTAATAGTTGACAAGACAACTTCATGAAGACACGATGATGGAGATCATGGTGTCGTGCCGGTGACAATGATGATCATGGTGCCCCGAAGATGGAGATCTAAGGAGCAAGATGATATTGGCCATATCATGTCACTATATTGATTGCATGTGATGTTTATCATGTTTACATCTTATTTGCTTAGAACGACGGTAGTAAATAAGATAATCTCTCAATAAAATTTCAAGAAAGGTGTTCACCCTAACTGTGCACGGTTGCTAAGGATCATTGTTTCGAAGCACCACTTGATGATCGGGTGTGATAGGTTCTAACGTTCGCATACAACGGGTGTAAGCCAGATTTACACACGCGAAACACTTAGGTTGACTTGACGAGCCTAGCATGTACAGACATGGCCTCGGAACACAGAAGACCGAAAGGTCGAACATGAGTCGTCTAGTAGATGCGATCAACATGGAGATGTTCACCATGGATGACTAGTCCGTCTCACGTGATGATCGGACACGGGCTAGTTGACATGGATCATGTGTCACTTGGATGACTAGAGAGATGTCTATCTAAGTAGGAGTTCATTAAATAATTTGATTATATGAACTTAATTATCATGAACTTAGTCTAAAATTGTCTTTACAATCTATATTGTAGATCCAATGGCCAACGCTAATGTCACCCTCAACTGCAACGCGTTCCTAGAGAAAACCAAGCTGAAAGATGATGGAAGCAACTATGCGGACTGGGTCCATAGCTTCAGGATCATCCTCATAGCTTCCAAGAGATTGTATGTCCTTGATGCACCGCTAGGTGACCCACCCATTTTCCCAGCAGACCAAGACGTTACGAACGCTTGGCAGTCATGTTGTGATGATTACTCCCTGGTTTAGTGCGGCATGCTTTACAGTTTAGAACCGGGGCTCCAAAAGCGTTTTGAGCAACACGGAGCATATGAGATGTTCCAAGAGCTGAAACTGGTTTTCCAAGCTCATGCCCGGGTCGAGAGATATGACGTCTCCGACAAGTTCTTCAGCTGTAAGATGGAGGAGAATAGTTCTGTCAGTGAGCACATACTCAAAATGTCTGGGTTGCACAACCGCTTGACTCAACTGGGAGTTAATCTCCCAGATGACTCAGTCATTGACAGAATCCTCTGGTCGCTTCCACCTAGCTACAAGAGCTTTGTGATGAACTACAACATGCAGGGTATGGAGAATTCCATTCCTGAGTTGTACTCGATGCTGAAATCAGCGGAGGTCGAGATCAAAAAGGAGCATCAAGTGTTGATGGTGAATATGACCACTAGTTTCAAGAAAGGCAAGGGTAAGAAGAACTTCAAGATGGACAACAAAGTTGTCGCCGCGCCCGGTAAGCAAGTTGCCGGGAAGAAGAACAAGAATGGACCCAAGCCTGAGACTGAGTGCTTTTATTGCAAGGGTACCGATCACTAGAAGCGGAACTGCCCCAAGTACTTAGCGGATAAGAAGGCCGACAACGTTAAAGGTATATGTGATATACTTGTTATTGATGTGTACCTTACCAGTGCTCGTAGTAGCTCCTGGGTATTTGATACCGGTGTAGTTTCTTACATTTGTAACTGCAAGCAGGAGCTGCAGAATAAGCGGAGACTGGCAAAGGATGAGGTGACGATGCGCGTCGGGAGTGGTTCCAATGTCGACGTGATCACCGTCGGCATGCTACCTCTACATCTACCTTCGGGATTAGTTTTAAACCTCAATAATTGTTATTTAGTACCAGCTTTGAGCATGAACATTGTATCTGGATCTCGTTTGATTCGAGATGGCTACTCATTTAAATCTGAGAATAATGGTTGTTCTATTTATATGAGAGAAATTTTTTATGGTCATGCCCCGCTGGTCAATGGTTTATTTTTGATGAATCTCGAACGTGATGTTACACATGTTCATAGTGTGAGTAGCAAAAAGTGTAAGGTTGATAACGATAGTCCCACTTACATGTGGCACTGCCACCTTGGTCATATTGGTGTCAAACTCATGAAGAAGCTCCATGCTGATGGACTTTTGGAGTCTCTTGATTTCGAATCATTTGACACGTGCGAACCATGCTTCATGGGCAAGATGATCAAGACTCCGTTCTCTGGAACAATGGAGCAAGCAACTGACTTGTTGGAGATAATACATACCGATGTATGCGGTCCAATGAGCATCGAGGCTCGCGGTGGCTAACGTTATGTTCTCACCCTCACTGATGACTTGAGCAGATATGAGTATGTCTACTTAATGAAACACAAGTCGGAAACCTTTGAAAGGTTCAAGGAATTTTAGAGTGAGGTAGAGAATCAACATGACAGGAAAATAAAGTGCCTAAGATCTGATCATGGCGGAGAATATTTAAGTCACGAGTTTGGCACACACCTAAGGAAATGTGGAATTGTTCCACAACTCACGCCGCCTGGCACACCTCAGCAAAATGGTGTGTCTGAACGTTGTAATCGCACTCTATAGGATATGGTGCGATCTATGATGTCTCTTATCGACTTACTGCTATCATTTTGGGGATATGCATTAGAGACTGCGGCATTCACTTTAAATAGGGCACCGTCAAAGTCCGTTGAGATGACACCACATGAATTATGGTTTGGAAAGAAACCTAAGCTGTCGTTTCTAAAAGTTTGGGGATGCGATGCTTATGTGAAGAAACTTCAACCTGAGAAGCTCGAACCCAAAGCGGAAAAGTGCGTCTTCATAGGATATCCCAAAGAGACTATTGGGTATACCTTCTACCTCAGATCCGAAGGCAAAGTCTTTGTTGCCAAGAATGGATCCTTTCTCGAGAAAGAGTTTCTCTCAAAAGAAGTAACTGGGAGGAAAATAGAACTTGATGAGGTAATCGTACCTCCACTCGAACCGGAGAGTAGCACAGCATGGGAAGTTGTTTCCGTGGAGCCTACACCGGCTGGAGAGGAAGTTAATGATGATGATCATGAAACTTCAGATCAGTTTACTATTGAACGTCGAAGGTCCACTAGGACACGTTCCGCACCAGAGTGGTACAACAGCCCTGTCCTGGAGATCATGTTGTTGGACAACGGTGAACCTCTGAACTATGAAGAAGCGATGGCGGGCCCGAATTCTAACAAATGGCTTGAAGCCATGAAATCCGAGATAGGATCCATGTATGAGAACAATGTATGGACTTTGGTGGACTTGCCTGATGATAAGCGAGCCATTGAAAATAAATGGATCTTTAAGAAGAAGACTGACGCAGATGGTAATGTGACCGTCTATAAGGCTCGTCTTGTCGCTAAGGGTTATCGAGAAGTTCAAGGATTTGACTACGATGAGACTTTCTCAGACGTAGTGATGCTGAAGTCTATCCGAATCATGTTAGCAATTGCCGCATTTTATGATTATGAGATCTGGCAAATGGACATCAAAACAACATTCCTTAATGGCTTCCTTAAGGAAGAACTATATATGATGCAGCCGGAAGGTTTTGTCGATCCTAAAGATGCTAACAAAGTATGCAAGCTCCAGCGCTCCATCTATGGGCTGGTGCAAGCATCTCGGAGTTGGAACATTCGCTTTAATGAGGTGATTAAAGCGTTTGGATTTATACATGTTTATGGAGAACCCTGTATTTACAAGAAAGTGAGTGGGAGCTCTGTAGCATTTCTCATATTATATGTGGATGACATATTGTTGATGGGAAATGATATAGAACTTTTGGAAAGCGTAAAGGCCTTCTTGAATAAGTGTTTTTCAATGAAGGACCTTGGAGAAGTTGCTTACATATTAGGTATTAAGATCAATAGAGATAGATCGAAATGCCTCATAGGTCTTTCACAAAGCACATACCTTGAAAAGATATTGAAGAAGTTCAATATGGATCAGTCCAAGAAGGGGTTCTTGCCTGTGTTACAGGGTGTGAGATTGAGTACGACTCAATGCCTGACCACGACAAAGGATAGAGAAAATATGAGTGTCATCCCCTATGCTTCAGCCATAGGCTCTATTATGTATGCCATGCTGTGTACTAGACCTGATGTGAACCTTGCCATAAGTTTGGTAGGGAGGTACCAAAGTGATCCCGGAGCAGAACACTGGACAGCGGTCAAGAATATCCTGAAGTACCTGAAAAGGACAAAGGACATGTTTTTCATATATGGAGGTGCCGAAGAGCTTGTCGTAATGGGTTACGCCGATGCTAGCTTCGACACAGATCCAGATGACTCCAAGTCGCAAACCGGATATGTGCATATTTTGAATGGAGGGACAGTCAGCTGGTGTAGCAGCAAGCAAAGCATCATGGCAGCATCTACATGTGAAGCGGAGTACATAGCTGCTTCGGAAGTAGCAAAGGAAGGAGTCTGGATGAAGGAGTTCATCACCGACCTAGGAGTAATTCCCAATGCATCGGGCCCGATGACTCTATTCTGTGACAACACTGGAGCTATTGCCCTTGCCAAGGAGCCCATGTTTCAGAAGAAGACAAGACACATCAAGCGCTGCTTCAACTCCATCTGTGATTACATTTAGGAGGGAGATATAGATATTTGTAAAGTACATACAGATCTGAATGTCGCAGATCCGTTGACTAAACCTCTCTCACGAGCGAAACATGATCAACACCAGAATGCTATGGGTGTTCGATTCATCACAATGTAACTAGATTATTGACTCTAGTGCAAGTGGGAGACTGTTGGAAATATGCCCTAGAGGCAATAATAAAATGGTTATTATTTTATTTCCTTATTCATGATAATTGTCTATTGTTCATGCTATAATTGTGGTAACCGGAAACCGTAATACATGTGTGAATACATAGACCACAACATGTCCCTAGTGAGCCTCTAGTTGGCTAGCTCGTTGATCAATAGATGGTCACGGTTTCATGACCATGGACATTGGATGTCATTGATAACGAGATCACATCATTAGGAGAATGATGTGATGGACAAGACCCAATCCTAAGCATAGCACAAGATCATGTAGTTCGTCTGCTAAAGATTTTCCAATGTCAAGTATCGTTTCCTTAGACCATGAGATTGTGTAACTCCCAAATACCGTAGGAATACTTTGGGTGTGCCAAACGTCACAAAGTAACTAGGTGGCTATAAAGGTACACTACGGGTATCTCCGAAAGTATCTTTTGGGTTGGCACAAATCGATACTAGGATTTGTCACTCCGTATGACGAAGAGGTATCTCTGGGCCCACTCGGTAAGACATCATCATAATGAGCTCAATGTGACTAAGGAGTTAGCCACGGGATGATGTGTTACGGAACGAGTAAAGAGACTTGCCGGTAAAGAGATTTAACAAGGTATAGGGTTACCGACGATCGAATCTCGGGCAAGTAACATACCGGTAGACAAAGGGAATTTTATACGGGATTGATTGAATCCCCGACATCATGGTTCATCCGATGAGATCATCGTGGAGCATGTGGGAGCCAACATGGGTATCCAGATCCTGCTGTTGGTTATTGACCGGAGAGTTGTCTCGGTCATGTGTACGTTTCTCCCGAACCCGTAGGGTCTACACACTTAAGGTTCGATGATGCTAGGGTTATAGGGAAATAGTGTACGTGGTTACCGAAGGTTGTTCGAAGTCCCGGATGAGATCCCGGATGTCATGAGGAGCTCTAGAATGGTCTGGAGGTAAAGATTCATATATAGGAAGTGAGGTTTTGGTCACCAGAAATGTTTCGGGAATTACCGGTAACGTACCGGGACCACAGGAAGGGTTCCGGGGGTCCACCAAGTGGGGCCACCAGCCCCAGAGGGCTGCATGGGCTGCAAGTGGGAGGGAACCAGTCCCTAGGTGGGCTGGTGCGCCCCCCACAAGGGCCCAAGGCGCATCTGAAGTGGGAGGGGGACAAACCCTAGGGCAGATGGGCCCTAAGGCCCACCCTAGGGCAGCCGCACCCCTCTCCCTCTTGGCCACCGTCCAGATGGGATCTGGTGGCTGCCGCACCACCCTAGGGTGGAAACCCTAGGGAGCAACCCTCCCTCCTCCTCCTCCTATATATAGTGGAGCCCTTGGGGCAGCCGGAGACACGCATCTCTCTCCCACGGCGCAGCCCTACTCCTCCCTCTCCTCGTTCGCCGTAGTGCTTGGCGAAGCCCTGCCGGAGTACCACGCAGATCCACCATCACGACGCCGTCGTGCTGCCAGAGCTCTCCCTCAACCTCTCCTTCCTCCTTGCTGGATCAAGGCATAGGAGACGTCACCGGGCTACACATGTGTTGAACGTGGAGGCGCCGTTGTTCGGCGCTAAGATTGGAGTCCACCGCGATCTGAGTCGCTGCGAGTACGACTCCACCAACCGCGTTCTTGTAATGCTTCCTCTTAGCGATATTCAAAGGTATGAATATGCAATCTCCCCTTACTCGTTGCTGGTTTCTTCATAGATAGATCTTGGTGGTCATAGGAATTTTTTTGATTTACTACTACGTCTCCCAACACAAAAGGGCAAATCTTTTTTGGAAAATCGTTTTAGAAGTGGGGGAGAGGAAAAATGAGAGGCAAATGGCAAATAAAGTAAATGCAAGAGATGAGTTTGTGATGGGTACTTGGTAGGCTTGATGTGTATCCTCCCCGGCAACGGCGCCATAAATTGGCAAGTTGACGGGAGAGATCTTGTCTTGACTTGCTATGTATCCTCCCCGACAACGGCTCCAGAAATACTTCTTGCTACCTCTTGAGCATGCGTTGGTTTTCCCTTGAAGAGGAAAGGGTGATGCAGCAAAGTAGATAAGTATTTCACTACTGGAATCAGGAAATTTGTCGTCCGCCACTTCTTTGCCGTCTGCTGGCGGACGGCAAAGAAGGTCTTTGCCATCAGCTTAGAAAAAGCAGACGACACACGGGTGGTGGACGACAAGTACACAATTTTCCATCAGCCGTGTCTTTGCCGTCCGCCAGCCAGCGGCAAAGGGCCCTAAGGCAGACGACAAAGTGCCCAAATGGGCCCCACTGGGTCATGGAGCGGGCTAGGTCAGGTGGGTGGCCTTTGTCGTCTGCTCACGCACTCTTTGCCGTTCGCTAGCGGACGACAAAGACTTGGCTAGCTAACGGTCGTACACAACGTCCCTAAGTGACTGTTTCCCCCTATCTCTCCGCCTCGATCTCTCTCTCCCGTCGCCCCAGCCGCGCCCGACGCCGCCGAGCCCCACCGTCGATCCAGGATCGCTGCTGGCCCCTGTGCTCGCAACGCCGCAGAGCTGCTCCCTCCCCACTGCCTGCTCCCCGCGACGCCGCACCGCCTCCCCAGCCCCAGCCGCCACCTACCCGCTACCCCATCCCCACCGCCCCCTCCCCACAATGCCCCACCACCGGCCCCTACGCCCAACACCGCCGCCGACGTCTGCTACCGCCCCGCCCCCGGACCCTGTACTCGTGCGCCGCACCGCCCCCTCCTCACCGCCCCCTCCTAGTGACGCGCACTGCCTCCCCTTCCCCGTGGCACCCCCTCCTCGTGGACCTTCTCCAGCGCCGCCGTGCCGGCGTCCTACCTACGGCGGCCGTCCTCCACCGGCCTCGTCCTCCACTGCCCCCTTCCACTGGCCCCTCCAAGGTGAGTTTTTATTGTTTATTGTTTTGTTTTTTAGGTTAGTTAAGTTTTAGTTTTAGGTTAGTTTAGTTTTAGTTTTAGGTTAGTTTAGGTTAGTTTAGTTATAGTTTTAGGTTAATTTAGGACTAGGTTTAGGTTGGTTTATTAGGTTAGTTTAGGTTTAGGTTAGTTGGTTTTTTTATTAGTAAATAAAAAACCCAGAAGAAAAAAACCTGACACGATGCCCCGACACCCCGACACGACGCCCCGACACGACACCCCGACACGACACCCCGACGCCCCAACATTGTTGGGACCCCGATCCTAAGCCATAAGAATCCAGCCTATAACACATCACATCACTTTGCGGTCTCATGCACAGTTATCTCCACGGCTTCCACCTTACCTGGGCCAGGACCGTTTGCGTCTTTTGACTCACGTATGTGAATGTGTCACTAGCATCCAAATGTCAAAGAACCCGGGCCAACATGACTAGTCATAGAACCTAATTGGCACATCAGTACAGGGACAGGCATACGTAACCCAGCAATGCAGGTGTCGATCTCTAGCTTGTGTAGACGAGTCATAGCAAGATACAAGGACTCCATTACATCGTGGGACATAAATGTCATCACTGCACGTAGACGAGTCGTAGCAGGCTACAGGGACTCCATTACACTGCGAGACATTTCCCTGAAGGGATAGACACAACATCAAAGAAGGATACATTCCGATCAATCAATGTGTCTGGAGCAGTAGCAAGCTACCAAGGCTCGGTGGAAGCATAAAGAGGCATTTCCTCGTAAAGAGTACTACTAAAGGCACACAACTAGGTGTCGAATCCCATACATACCGTTGCACGTCACACGTATGCACGACATGCCCGATATGCATAGATACAACTATGGCATCACAACATAACCATACAACATCACAACATTTATTTAGAAGGCTCAGAAGAGCCAATACAATAAGATGTTACAAGCAGGGGTCATAAGACCCAACATTCAGAGCATTCAAACAAACAAGCAGAAGTTAAACATGTCTGGGTACAGACATCTACAAAAGTGGCTAGAGGAGCCTGAAAAGCTACAATGACCCTACCAAAGGAACCAGACCTCTGTCTAGGATTCTCAAACTAATCCGGTCAACATCGAACTTCACGTCAAAAATACCACTAATGAGACTAATGTCTCCTCTGCAAAAACATAAATTAAGCAAACGTGAGTACAAGGGTACTCAGCAAGACTTACATCAGAACTAACTACACATGCATCAGTATCAATGAAGGGGGTTGTGGAGTTTATTGCAGCAAGCCAGCTTTGACTCTTGGCTAACCTAAACTATGACTACAAGTAGTATCTTTGAGGTGGGATAGCGCACACGAGTCCACATATTCGCCAATCAATATACCACTATGCATCCACTCCCGTCTCCCTACGAGAAGGCCATCCATAGCACTCACGCTTATCTTGCGCATTTTAGAGGTATCCATTTCACTTATCTATGAACCACATAGGTTCTCCAAGTAGTCCATATCCGAGGACATGGCTATTCGAATAGATTCATAACCCTGCAGGGGGTACTTCTTCACACATGCTCCCGCCACTTATCGCCATGTGCACATAAAAGGCAACTCGGCAACCTTCAAGCGGAAGCCCAGCGAGGGAGTCGGCCATGACCGTCAATCACACAAGACCCTAGTCCAAGTTTATCGCCTATTTGATACTGAACTTGCACGGAAATCCGGCCGAAGTTTCCGCCACGGCCTCAAACGATGTGTGCAGGGTTCCTAAGCCCACCATTCGGGTGCCACTTGGTACATCGTGCCACTGTGCCTATACCGCATCATAGTCCACCCCGTCGGGCAGCGCTATGCACGACCGCCAACACTTTTCCTACAAACACCGGAAACTAGTTGCAACTCCTGGACAGAGGTCAAGGCAATTAATAGGCCGATAGGGTCAATTAAGTATCCCAATGTGTGGTAGTATATTGTCTTGGATAACATACACATAACTCAGTTCTTAAGGACGGTCCAATGAGACAACCCGTCATGTGCTCCTACATGACCTCTCATCGCTACCTTTACCAAATCGTGTTCACACACTTAGCTCTCGCATAGTAGGACATGAACATAGCCGTTCTGATTCATCACCCAGATGGATCAAACCCGACACGAGACGACTCTAAGCATAGCAGACACAGTAAGCAAACATGGATGAGTAAGCACAACAAGGCTCAAGCAGTTGCTACTCATGCTAAGTGGTTTCAACTATTTACTATGGCAAAGACAGGTCATGCAAAGGAATGGGTTCAACTACCGAGGACATGTAGCAGTTGAGTCGTTGTTGTCCTAATGCAGTAAAAGAGAGCAGGAGTGAGAGAGTGGGTTCATATCAATATGCTCAAGGGGGTTTGCTTTCCTAACACTTCTGAAGATGGTAAAGGTCTTCATCGGTGACATCGATTTCATCGTCGGAACAATGTCTACCGAGAGGGAACAACACCGACAAACAGAGAACTGAACACATTCAATGTGATGCAACAAACATGATGCATGAAATGGCATGTTAAGGTACTGAATTGACCTAGTGCTATAGGTAGTCATATTAAGTGAAGTGGAATTCAAATATATACTAAATTCCAACTCCAACACTATTTATTAAATTATCCTAATCATGAAATGTGCTACTTGGGGATGTTAACTTGCTCAAACATGCATGATCATGGCATAAACAGATTCATTGTATTTTTCTGATCATTTTTCATATATAAATTTTCTTCATGTGACTTACAGATTATTTTCTATGATTTTTAGAAGTTTTAAACATTTTCTGAAAGTATTAAATCATTTATTGATTTGTTTTAATTCTAGAAATTCTTTACTGCATCAGCATGATGTCATAGTGACATCAGCAGGTTAACAGGGTTGGTCCAGGTCAAACCTGACCAGTGGGACCCCCATGTGAGTGGCTCTAGGTTAACGAGAGGGTTAATTAATTTTAAACAGGTTTAATTAGCAGCTGGGCCCACTGTCAGTGACACATGAGCTTAATTAGATTTAATTAATGCTAACAATTTCACTAAGGGCCTGGGCCCACTAGTCAGCCACCCATTAGGCTAATTAATTAACTTAATTAAGTTAACACTTAACCTAAACTTAGCCAGAGCTAGGTCCCACCTGTCACTGACTCCAGGAGGTCAAACCTCCAGTCAGCGGGGTCAAACCCGCCGGCGTTCAGCCTCCGGTGATGGCAGACATGGCAGAGGGCTCGGGGACGACCGGGACGATGCAAATCGAGGCAAGGATCCACGGCGGCCAGCGGCGAAGATGGAGGAACTGGCCACGGCTGCGGCCTCCCAAGGATGCTCCGCTCGATGGAGAGGACAAGGCGATGCGGTGGAGCTCGTGGGCATTAAGCCAGGGCGAGGCATGGCCGGAAGGTGCAGCAGTAGCGAACAGCAGTGAGAGATGCTCTCGGTTCTGGTCAGGAGGGGGGGGGAGGCAGAGGAGAGCGAGGGAAGAGAGATGGAGAGGGGGGATGGATCCGGATGGCTCCAGGTCCTCATCCCCTCCTCTAGCCAGGCTAGCAGGCCGGGAGGAGGTGGCCGCAGCACAGGCATGCTCGACACGCAGGTGCTTCTTCTCTTGGCAAGAGGAAGAAGACACTGATGCCCTTGGTGGGCTGGGCCACTTTCTGGGCCAGGTAAGTTTCTTTCATTTTTGTTATTTCTGTCTTCTATTTCTAATTTCTGCTTTCTGTTATAATTCCTGAAAATATTTGTGGGGTATATTCGAAATATTTCCAAGCTCCACAAAAAGTTTTAGAAAAAATGAAGCAAATAAATATTTATAATTATTTATTAATGATTTTTAGAAACTTTCCTATTTTATTTAATTTACCAAAATAGTTGTTAAAATATAATTCACCCTTTATATGTTGTTGCCAACATTTATCAAAGAGGGGGAACATTTTTGAAGAGCATTTTGGATTCACTCAATTATCTTAATAGTTTAACCTATTTGAATTTTATCCGTGCTAGGGTTTGAGCACCCCCATTTCCAATTAATTTGAATTTAGACATGATGACATGATGCACATGCTGATGTTGATGCAAACAAATTCAAGCAAATTCTAGGGTTGTGACAACTCACCCCCACTAAACAAGAATCTCGTCCCGAGATTCAAGCGTAGGGTAAGAAGTCAGAGGGACACTAACTAACACAATCTTCATGATCCAAGTACCATCCTCGTAGCTGTTGATTTATTGCATTATGCTGATCTTGACATCTTTGCCTTTGGGTTCTTCATCCAACAGAAAGACAACATGGATAGAAAGCTCTACAAGAATCGATCTTTACGAAGATCGAGCGACTCATGACCAACTCATGGAATGAGACGTAATAACATCTCTCGAGCTGGGACACAAAACACACATCGAGAACAATGAATGAGGTAGATGACAGAGGCCCAATTGGTAGGCAACAATCCCACACTAAAACATATGGTGACGGGGTTTCAAGGTAGCGAGGAGTTAGTTGCCCTTCATACCATAACGGGCACCTTAGGGAAGGTGACTCGTAGGATTATCCCTTAAGTGGCAAAAAGAATTACTTTTGATACAGAGATCATTGAAACTCTTCATACCAGCCTAAGGCAATTCACAAACGATCATTGGAAGGAATTCAAAGAATGGCATACTCAGATCGGAGGGAAACTAGAGTTATAAAACAACTCGGCAGCGGAAGGCACATTCCAATTAATACCGAGAGTATAACCCAGTGTCTGAGCGTGCTCTCAAGAACTTGAGCATTTCCATATTCATCAAGGTTGTATCAACATCCGTGCGAAGGATCCCGGCAACACCTCATAATACCATGATGAATAATGATGGAGGATGCAGATGCAAAGGAAAACAACACTTTCTTAGATTTCACCTTAGCTATGCCAAGGGAGCAAAATCTGGATGATCGACCGAGAGACATTTAGCACTCTGCTTCTAATGTTCTCCTTGAAGAAATAACGTAACCCAATTATAGGTAATGTTTGGTATCTAGATCATCAAGTAAAAAGGCCGGACTTCGGAATCTCAAAGGGTCCATAAGAATAAACTTCTAGAATAAGTCATACAAGGTCCTCATGGGGAGGTGGCCAAGCTGCTGAAACAAGATATTATAATAGTAGGTCTTTCGGATAGGTATGTTATCCACAACATCCCTTTGCCGGGTTACAGAGAGACCAATATTATAATTCTTGGGGAAACGTCCCAACCATCATATCTGCCTGAGATTCGGATATGGTTGGTGTCAGGATATTCCAGACTCAGCATGTCTGAAAGTGAAAGGTTGCAACACAAATCGAAGAGATGACGTTGCAAGATTCTCGGGAAATGAACTGCGGAAGCCAACTCCAAAACATAAGTTGGATTGCAAGACCCACATGAACACGGTATCCAAGACAATTGTGGTCATATGGAGAGCTTACAACAAAACACTACCGAGTTCTGGATGGAAGCATCATTGGGGTAACGAAGTCCTTGCATAAGTCATACAATTAGCTCTTAACAAGGAACTTCTTTTCCTTAAACAAATCAATCGGTGGCTTGGTGTGCTAGGAGATACATATAAAATGGAGGTTGCAAATCTACCAAACCATAGAATACTTCGCACATGCATGATTGACTTGGGATGATTCCAAAGGAAGCAAAATGAACTTTCTCGAATTCACGGCAACAACTTGCATCAACTACACGTGAACTGAGAGGAAGTCACTTCTTACACCTAGCATATACTTCATGCATGGAACATGAAGATATGCCTACAAAAGTTTCCAACACTAGCTTCATGTCCATCATGAGTCATGGGATAGACGAGAATGTTGCCGATGGGCTCAACAACAATTCATCGAGGTATCCAAATGGATGGAATTCCACAACTATGAGAACAAAGTGATAGCATTGTTCAGACCAAAAGATATAACGGTGTATGCTCGAGGATACATCCACAAGTAAAACAACATTAGGAAGAACTTTGGTTCTGATTTTGATTTGACGATAGCCCATACTCAAATCAAAGGTTGAACAAGACAATAGGTGCAACAATTGATCACAAGGATTAATTGATGAAGATATCATCTTTCTTCGACACCCACACAAGATATCCCTTTGGAAATAACTAAGTCAGGCAAAGCTTTTATCTTTTAACTCTCCAAGTTGTTGTTTAGCTTAACCAACTAGTTCAGGGGCATCCAATACAGATTCTTGGATAAAGGTGGTTTATAGAAAAACCATCTTGATCACGAACTCAACATAACGGTCAAGGAGCACCTTGGTAATACTTCCGAGAAGATATTCGGAGAATCACGATCCTCCGATATGTTATCAAGCTCGAGAACAATCTTGCTTTTCAAGTCAAGACAATATGATCAACAGAGCGAAGGATTGATACAATCCTAACTCATTGATCGAAAAGTGCACCATGGAAAATGGACTAGGTAGCACGATCAATCTTAGTATGACAATTCAATGACCATCACACCAGGAGTGAGATTATTATCCATTAACTACCAAGCAACAAAGTTGCTAGGAGTATTGATTACACACATCATGATTCACTTGTCGGTGTTGTGGTTATAGACAACACAGAGACCGGGGAATGAATGGTGATGGCGAGAAGTATCACTACATCAAGATTTCATAAAAGGGAGTGTAGTTCTCATGACAATCTTTACATGAAGAGGGTAATACCTCAAGGTAGAATAGAGCAAAAGCTGAATTGGCATTTTGATCTATGGAATACAACTGCTTTGACCCAATCCAAGAATGGATGAGGTACGGGAGTTTGCTTCTCCTAGTCATTCTGAAATAGAATGGCTTGACAGACCACATGAATAGTCGACATCGATAAGACAATGCATGACATACCCTTGACTATCCACTGATAGCTGAAGTTCAAAATACAATTGAAGAGGGGCAACTCAAGAGCACATGATTTTTGTTGAGTTGTAGATGCATGGATTGAATATGTCAAACGGAGTTCAACATGTTTCTTATAGACAATCCATGCAGAAATGTAGGATTGGCAGAGTCTCAATTATGGAATGGAGAACTCATCAAGAGCACTCATGTTGTGATCTTTTGTTCACAAAGAACTTCTGCCATAGCTGATTCATGGTATTGGAAGAATGATATACCACAAACCTTGAAGTGTATACCAAGGTTACTAATATCCTAAAGGAACGAGCAAATACTATCAACGGAAGTGGGCAGAATGATTCCTGGGTTCAAGAACCCAGATACAGAATACCTATTGACTAAGTAGCATCATAGCATGCTTTTGATAATGATGGCCAGAATTATCACACTGGAAACAAAAGACACAACTAGACTATTGGGTGGTTCACTGAAACAACATGGTTTCCTAAACACCTTCATCAAACACGTCGAGGTAATATAGTACCTCAACTCAACAATTAGCGTGCTTTGTCTGGCCTGAAAGACATTGACTCGAGATAAAATAGTTTTGTAATTGCATTAGATAATTTAGAAACCTTGGATAACTCGGACATCATAACGGCTATACGGGCATGAAATATGAAGCAACCCGCAAGACAACTAACAACATGACAATGAATTCTTATAGAGACATCGATCCAGAAGGACAACATCTTTCCTATAGGTCTCCAGCATAGTAACTCGTCTCCTAATAGATAGATGAGAAGCCTAGTTCTTAGTACCCATAGAATAAAGAAGAGGGTGACTCAGAATTAGAATGACACAAGGAAAGGAGTAAAAAGAGCCTTACGTTCCCTTCCACAATCAATTCCCTTATATAACTAAATCAGTTCTAGACTCAACATCGACCAGTTTAGCTTGGTAATCCTACATGTAGTCAAGCTCTGATACCAAAGCTGTCGGGACCACGATCCTAGGCCATAAGAATCCAGCCTGTAACACATCACATCACTTTGCGGTCTCACACACAGTTATCTCCATGACTGCTACCTTACCTGGGCCAGGACCATTTGCGTCTTTTGACTCACGTATGTGAATGTGTTGCTAGCATTCAAATGTCAAAGAACCCGGGCCGACATGACTAGTCGTAGAACCTAAGTGGAACATCCGTACAGGGACATGCATACGTAACCCAACAATGCAGGTGTCGATCTCTAGCTTGTGCAGGCGAGTCATAGCAAGCTACAAGGACTCCATTACGTCGTGGGACATAAATGTCATCACTGCACATAGACGAGTCATAGCAGGCTACAGGGACTCCATTACACTGCGAGACATTTCCCCGAAGGGACAGTGTTGGGGATATAACCCCACGGTGAGACCCGCCCTAAGGGCTCCGGGTCACACCAGGCGGCTCGTACACCTGCCCAAGAGTGGGCTATGAAGACTTACGCCCAAGACGCTTGGCGGTTTGACAAGATGGTCCGGAACGTGGCCCGGACGGAGAAGACCCGGGCGTGTAAGCCGCCTGGAGACAACTTGACCAGGAAGGCAAGATAAGGTAGAGTTAGAATCATACATGTATTGAGAGTCGGTTACGACTTGTATCACCCGCGGTCTTGACCTCCTATATAAAGGCGAGACCCGGGACGACTTAGAGATCATACTATCGAGAACTAGGTCAAGCAATATCTCCCTTGTAATCGATACACCAAGCAATACAACACAAGTAGGACGTAGGCTTTTACCTCGACTTGAGGGGCCGAACCTAGGTAAACCCGTGTCCTTCGTCCCAACCAACCCCTTTGAGTCCATCACCTTAGCAATGGCCTCGAATCCAAGTCCGTACACCCGGACATCTGCCGTGATAAAAGCACGACAGTTGGCGCCCACCGTGGGGCTTGCGCTCGATGGTGTTGAGTTCTCAAAGGGCTCTCTCCCAGGGTTCGAGGGATACATGGTTGGAAGGATGAATAAGAGTTGCCACGGCCGGCTCTACATCGACGACGCCGACTGGGGGCTTGATGCCGGCTTTGTGGAATATGGATTCCGGTTTCCTTTTGGCGGGATCCACGTCTTCATCGGCTGGATCGACGGATCTATGCCCGGGCCGGACATCTGCATCGACATCGTCGAGCCGGCTCGGCACGCGCAACCCGCCCATGATGTGCAGCTCGCCCGTGTTAACCCGGGCCAGAAGCACGTCTTCGTGGGCTTCACTCAAGGTATGGATCTGGAAGCTTCTGCGTCGCAGGAAGCTCTTGTCTATTCAGAAGACGGATCTTTGAGCGAAGAACGGAATCGATCTACCAGCTTCACAACGGTGGGTTCGGGGGCTGCGACGAGCTTTACCCTGAGTCGGATCGTTCTGAGTCAGACGATCTTGGGCCACCGGTTCATGCAGTTGTGTTTATGGCGGGGTCGGGCCCGGGTGCGAGCAGCACAACCGCTGGAGCAGCAACCTCGTGGGCTGATCCGCCCGCATCGGCTCAAGTTCTTCTAGATCTGATGAACGAGCTCGCGGCCGTGATGGCCACTGAAGTTACACCAGATAACCAAGCCGCTCGGAACATAGAGATTGTGAGGCTCAAGGACCGGATGGCGGAGGAGCAACAGAGGATAGCTGAGCTAAAGTCCAGATGGAGGAAGAGGCAGAACGTATTAAGACAGATGCATTCCGTCTTGGTCTGGAACAGCAATCGGCAGCTGCGGTGCATCGGATGAGACATCAATCCCGCTTACTAGAACGTTACGAGGCTAGGAATCTCTTCAACATGCCAGGAATGGGACGGGTGGCGGATGCACCTGGAAGCCGACCGATGGCTCGACCACAGCTTAACCCGGCCCGACGAAACTAGGCCTCACCAGTGGTCTTTCCAACACCGGCGGGTCATTACTCCAACCCGGCAGAGAACATGGTGGCCGCGGTGTCACGCCCAAGATGCGGTCCTATCCTTATTTCGGCACGAGGGCCTCGACAGGGATAGAAGCGCATCTCGTTGTGTTGCAAGAATGGATATCATTACAAGTACATGTACAAAAGAGATGAGTATATGGAATCGGCTTACACTCGCCACAAGCTACCTCAGAGTCACATCAATACAACAACATACTCAAACATCATACAGAAGAGCAGGGTCCGACTACGGACGAAATCAAACGATAAAAGACATCCACCCTTGCTATCCCAGGCTGCCGCCTGGAACCCATCCTAGATTGATGAAGAAGAAGAACAAATCCAAATCAAAAAAACATCACACTCACGTCAAACCATCGCATTACCTATACTTGCAACTGTTGTTGTAGTAATCTGTGAGCCACAGGGACTCAGCAATCTCATTTCCAAGGGTATCAAGACTATTAAAGCTTAATAGGTGAGGTATGGTTAAGTGGTGAGGCTGCAGCAAGCGACTAAGCATTTATTTGAGTGGCTAACTTACGAGTACATAAAAGTAAAATATGGTGGTCTACGCATAACGGACGTGAACTAGAAATGATCACTAACTGATCCTGAACACCTACTTATGTCAAACATAACCCACCGTGTTCTCTTTCGGATAAGGACTCCCGAGAAGAGACAGTCACGGTTACACACACAGTTGGTGTATTTTATTAGAGTTTACTTCAAGTTTGCTATGACCGGGTGTTAAACAAAGTATCCAAGTTTGCCACATAACCACGGGCACGGCTTCTCGAAAAGATTTAACCCTGCAGGGGTGCTCCAACTCATCCATCACAAATTAACCACACGTAGCGGTAATAACCTCAACCACGGATCTCATGATCTTCCTAGGCAATTCCAAAGGAAATCCAACACCTCGAGATAGCCCGAAGAATAATCGGAATTCCTCACTCAAGACGTTCGAGAAAGGTAAAACAAATCCAGCAAGGCCTCCCGACGTGTCGACGATCCCTATAGGAGCCGCGTATCTCGTTCTTAGGACACGGCGGATAAGCGACGCGTACAGTGGCCTGAGAGAAATCTCCCAAGTTGCCCTGGGTTGGCCCCGCACAATGCTCTAGTTTGCACCAACACTCATGAGGAGCACTGGCCCGGGTTGTTGATTAATTATCCACGGGGTCCGAAAAGCCCCTATGCAAGTTCATTAGTCATTAGGAAAATGTAGTACCAACGTTGGGCCTTGCCAGAAAAGCTTTATTCTAACCCAAAAATCAAGGGGTTCCCCATAACAACCCCGAGCATTTTAGGAGCGCTCAATTATGGAACATAACACCGGTTCACAAGTAACTAGGGCGGCAAGAGCGGAACAAAACACCGAGCAAAAGGCCAAGCCTTCCTCCCTTACCAAGTATATATGTGCATTAAATTAAATAGCAGTAATACTGTGATATAACAAAAGGATGTCCAAGATGACACATGGAAGCAATTGCACCTGCAGCTAGAAACGCTATAAGAAGGGCTGAGCAAGTGGTAACTGTTAGGGAACGTCGCATGGGAAACAAAAATTTTCCTACGCACACGCAAACCTATCCATGGTGATGAGCATCTACGAGAGGGAGAGTGGATCTACGTACCCTTGTAGATCGCTAAGCGGGAAGCGTTAAGAAACGCGGTTGGTGTAGTCGAACTTCTTCGCGATCCAAATCGCCGAGCGTCTCGCGATCCAATCACGAACCGTCCCGCGAACACATCATGATCTGTCCCGCGAACTCATCACGATCTGTCTCACGATCTTGATCACGATCTGTCCCGCGAACTCATCACGATCCATTCCGTGATCACATCACAAACCGTCTCGCGATCTCGATCACGGTCCTTCCGATCTGGCGCCGAAGGGACGACACCTCCGCGTTCAGCAAACGTGCAGCTTGATGATGGTCTCCACCGTCTCGATCCAGCAAGAGGAGGTGGAGAGGAGAGAGAGTTCACCGGCAGCGTGGCAGCGCTCCGGTGATGGTGGTGGAGCAATTCCGGCAGGGCTTCGCCTAAGCGCTGCTGAAAACCGATCTAGAGGAGAAACTATGCACCGGTGGAACGGGTAGCACGTGGCCGGAAATTCTGTACAAAAACCACCCAATCCACTAGTATATATAGGAGGAGAGGAGAGGAGAGGCAGCCAAGGCCTTTGGGTCGTCCGAAATAGGAGGTGGGAAGCAATCCTACTTCTCCTCCAATCCTAGTTGGAGTAGGATTGCCTCCTATTGGCTGATTTTCCACTTTTTGCTTTAGGACTTTCTCTCCTGCGCCATAGGCCTTTGTGGCTGTTTTCCCAGCCCACAAAGGGCTGGTTATTATTCTCCCACAGACCATGGACCTCTTGGGGTCGAAATACCCCTCCCGGAGGCCTCCTGGTACACTCCCGGCACTCCCGGTACACTACCGATGAGCCCGAAACTTTTCCGGAAACCAAACTGGGACTTCCTATATATGAATCTTTACCTCCAGACCATTCCGGAGCTCCTCATGATGTCCGGGATCTCATCCGGGACTCCGAACAAAGTTCGGTCACCACCATACATAACTCTACACTACCGAAACGTCACCGAACCTTAAGTGTGCAGGCCCTGTGGGTTCGAGAACTATGTAGACATGACCGAGACACCTCTACGGTCAATAACCAATGGTGGGACCTGGACGTCCACATTGGTTCCTACATATTCTACGAAGATCTTTATCGGTCGAACCTCTATGTCAAGGATTCAGTTAATCCCGTATAACGTTCCCTTTGTTCTTCGGTATGTTACTTGCGCGAGATTCGATCGTCGGTATCTCCATACCTAGTTCAACCTCGTTACTGGCAAGTCTCTTTACTCGTTCCATAATACAAGATCCCGTGACTAACACTTAGCCACATTGCTTGCAAGGCTTGTTGTGATGTTGTATTACCGAGTGGGCCCTGAGATACCTCTCCGTCACACGGAGTAACAAATCCCAGTCTCGATCCATGCCAACTCAACAGACACCATTGGAGATACCTGTAGATCACCTTTATAGTCACCCAGTTATGTTGCAACGTTTGATACACACAAGGCACTCCTCCGATATCCGTGAGTTGCATGATCTCATGGTCATAGGAACATATACTTGACATGCAGAAAACAGTAGCAATAAACTGACACGATCATATGCTATGTTTGTAGTTTGTGTCTTATCCATCACATCATTCTCCTAATGATGTGATCCCGTTATCAAATGACATCTCATATCCATGGCTAGGAAACCTTAACCATCCTTTGATCAACGAGCTAGTCCATTAGAGGCATACTAGGGACATGGTTTTGTCTATGTATCCACACATGCATTTAAGTCTCCGATCAATACAATTATAGCATGGATAATAAACGATTATCATGAACAAGGAAATATGATAATAACTAATTTATTATTGCCTCTCGGGCATATTTCCAACAGTAACATAGCCAATCAAAGGTTTGCTGGGATGTGGAGGGGTTAGAGGTTTTTCATGGCAATGTTGGGAGGCTTATCAAACAAGTGGTAGGTAGCGCGACATAGCGATATAAAGACGAGACAACTAGCATGGCAATGATAGTAATGGTATCCAAGGAACTGAGTCATCTTTCCTGAGATCCCGCTCGGAAGAAGAACGAGTCCATGAAGAAGACGAGCCAACTTAGTCGAATGAATCCTCACACTCCGAATGCTTTCGGAACTCTATCGAGAAGAAGCAATCCGAAACAAACAATCAACACAAGATGCACCACAACATATGCATGGCACGATGCGAAACCAATATGATGCATGTCCGGTTTAAATATGCAAGGCATGGCAATTCACAACAATCAAATACTACACATTAAGTGAAGCTCAATATGCAACGAGTTGCATATTGACGACACTCCACGTTCGACTTATTTAGTTCATCTCGTTTAGATACTCATCCATATTAAATGTTGTTAAACATGGCAAGAGGTGAAGTATAAGTAACCTACACTATCTAGGCATCTTAAATGAGGCCGGAAACAACTTATCGTATTTCCGAAACGACCCCATATGTTAATTTCGAAATTGGTCCAGATCTGAACTAAACATATTTTATACTTGTCAAACAGCGAAATAAATGTCACCATGTGATTCTACACGTCATTCTAGTCGATATACATATATGAAACATCTCAAACGGAGCTACGGCCTAAAAGATATGAGCAACACAAGATGCACATGTCATGAATACAAATGCATGGGAAATACAATCACAAACATTTCCAAAACATGAATGCAGCAAGTTATTATGAAACTACATGAGATTCTAAACAAGTTTCATATGCAACATGTTCAAAACGGAGCTACGGTTCAACCACAACACCACAACGAGTTTTAGATGAAATCTGTCCAAAACAGCAACTTAGCATTTGCACACGTGAAAACAACAAGCAACAAGATTCTAAAATGCACAAACGAAGCATGGGGCAGTAGCATATAACTCACACTTCATTTCATCTTCACATATCATAATCAAAACATGCATGGATCACATGTTAGGAAGCTCACAAGGAGGCTACTTGAAAACAGTTTCAGACTTGGTGAAAATAGCAGTTTTTGACAGTGCAGTTTTTATCATGAAGGCATATTGACAGCAGTAAAACTATATGCTAGAGGGCATATTATGGCATGAAACTTAACAGCATACTTAAGAACATTATCAACTACAAATAACTCCATTACACCTACCACAAAAGGGTTCTAGATCACTAGCAAATCACATGGCAAGACAGCAACAAAATATAACAGATTCCAGACTTAGAAATATTTTAGCATCTCAAAACAGCAGAATTTTTATAGGAAATTGTCAACAAGAAAAAAACACCTAAACATGCATTTTTATGACAAGCAAAATGTCCAGGGGCTAGGACACATATCAAAGGGCATATCTCATGTTCAAAATTATTTCAAATCATGCATGGATTAAATCCCACAAAATTAATAAAAGGGCATCACAGCAAAAATGGCATGCACACAAAATGCTCAAATGACAAAACTAAATGCACAGATAAATTATATGGATTTTTGTACCGCGAAAACATATATAATATGCATATGTTCATGTGGGAGAATATGTCACAACTATTTATGCAAGTTTATGGATTAATTTTATTAGCAAGTCATTGATGCAAAATAAATGCAAACATCATGCCAACATTTTTATCATGCATGTAAATGTGATGCTGATAATATGAACATTTTAATTTATGGTTTTATTTAATTACGATGCACGTCAAGAAATTATGCGAAATGCAAAATCATGACAATTATGCGAATTGGCAGGAAAATGGCTTGTTAAACATTTTAGCATCTTGCGAAAATGGGCTAAAAATATTCTACATGGCATTCCAGTCATTACACATATTAAAATTATTTAGATACGGTGCACAGTTAATTAATTATAGACATTCTAAACACTAGGGTCTGAAATTAAAAAAAAACGCACAGGGGGCTGCTGGGCTCACCATGGGCCTGGCCCGTTCGGCAGGGCTGGGCGAAGCTGGACCAAGAGGCTGGGCTGGCGCTGGCCCAACTGCGGGTCAACGCGCGCTCGTCCTCCCGTGCTCGGGGCCGAGGAGGGAGGCGGCGGCTCCGGCGGCTACCGGCGATGGACGGGCGCGACATGCACGAGAGTGGCCGGGATTGGGCCGGGGCGACCGGATCCGGCGCCTTCCTTGCCGAATATGACCGGAGGTGGCTGGCGGCGAGCTTTGGAGCGACGGCGGCGGCCTGCACAAGAGAGAGGCTCGAGGTGAGCTCGGCAGGGGGAGAAGGGAAGAGGAGAGGGAAGAGAAGGAAAGGAAGGGAGAGGATCCGGCAGCGCTGGTCTCCGGCGACGGCTGCTCTAGCAAGGGCCGGCGGTGGCCCTGGCACGGATGGGGCTGGGGTTGGCTGCGCCATGGGAGGCACGGGGGGGGGGGGGAGCTCGGGGGCTTCTGCGGTCGCTGGACATGCCTGGGTTGTCCGTGAGACATGTTCGGTAGGTGGGAAAACGGATGAATCTGAGCCTCTAGATCATGATCCAAGGGCTAGATTTTGGCTGGGGGCTAGGACTGCGGGATCTGGAGGAGGAGGGCTAGAAGGTGGGTTTTTTCCTAGGGGTGTGGCTGCAATTTTCCATGGGGGAAACGCTAGAGAGAGTGAGAGCTCTCTCCATGGGGTTATATATAGGGAAGGCACTAGGGGCTGGGGTTGGACCTTGTCCGTCTGATCGCGATCCGATGACCACGAACGGAGGAGGGGCTAAGTGGGCTAGTGAAGATGGGCTAGGTGGGGAAGAGAGGGAGGTCTGCGACCCATGACACGAAGGTTTTAAAACACCGACAAACGACCGATAAACTATCGATGACCGCACTGCTACAAATGACCGACGGGGTATCAAACGAACTCGGAACGTGACGAAATTCGACGGGCAGTCTACCTACAACATAACAAGACCGCACGCCAAGTTTCGACCCAATCCAAGAATATTTTTAACGCGCTTTAAAAACAGTTTTATTAAAATGGTGCCGCGGGCGCGTGCGTGTGTGGTTGGTCTCAAAATGGGCAACGGCAAGAACGAAGAGAACCGACAACTACGAACGGATTCAAGTTTTCAAAAACGGATGATGAATCTATGCAGATGATGCGAATGATGCGATGATGAATGTGACAACCAAACGAAACAGAGACGAGAACGGAAATAAAAGGGGAATCTTCTAGAATCTTCTGGAGCGGCGGTCCCGGGCTGTTATAACTCTCCTCCACTACACGAGGATCTCGTCCTGAGATCTAGAATGAAAAGGGGAAGAGAAAGAGCAAAAGGTAAAACTTAGTTTCTTCTTGAAAAACGAGTGAAACTAATGAAAGATGAAGGATGCAAAGGGATGAAGAATGAGGAACAAGCAAGAATTCACGAGAAATTTCAGCAGCACTTCGGTAGGATAGAGGGGCAAAATTGAAATGATGGAAAGAAATTGAAAGAGAGGCACCAAACTTTAGTTGGAATAGAATCAGACTTTCATAAGATGGAAGGATCATGAAAAGATTTCATAAGCAAGAAAGAACATGATCTTGACAAACTAGATGAGATTTGAAAATAGCAACACCACAATGCCTCTGGAACAAATAATAGAAACTTGATCTTTGGAGAGAAGAGACAAGAGAAGAAAATGACAACTTCTAGCACCAATGAATTTGAGAAGCATTGTTGAACGGAGTTGTTGGAACACCAACAACGAAAAGAACAAGCTTATTGTGGACTTATGGAAAACATCTCAAAATTATGAGGTGACAACCTGCCAAAGCAGAAACAATTGATTGCTTGAGAGCAACAAGATATGAAAATCTTCTTTCACCAAGAGGAGTAGGAGAAAACTTGGATCATTTATAACACCATGATAGCAACAATCCTTAGGAAATTCTTTAGGTGAAATCCCACCCAAGATAACTGTGAGAAGACAGGATGGGTTTACTTATCTTATTCTTGACAATTCCTTCAAGACTCCACATAATCAAGAATTTAATAACACCATCTCAAAAGACAATGGAGAAGGAATTGAACTTAGAAATCCAAGGTAAGGAACACTTGACCACCTCCAACAAGAATCTTGAAGAACCCTTGAAAAAATGAAAGAAATCTTGATGAACCACCATGAAGAACCTCCGGAAAAAACTCTGAAATGAAAGGATGATAGAAATAATTGAGAGATGCAAAAGAACAAGATTGAGGCCTTCGAATGATTTAGAACAATCTTCATGAAGAGGTACTTGAGAAAACTAGGAACTCCGGAAAGAAAAGACGACCACTTGGGATAAGGAATTTGATATCATGAACAACTTCGGAAGAATGATTGGGATTACTTGGATGAATGGAATAAGAATTATGTTATGCTTGTCCTTCATCAATTTAAATTGATGACAAACAACGGATTTCACACACCACTTATTCTTTTGGAAAATATAGGAAAGATAGATAGAGCACAAACTTGAAGAGGTCTTGAACGATACACCAGAAAGGATTCAAAACGAAAGAGGATAATGCAAATGGATGATATAAAATGAGAACGAAGAGAGCATGATCCACCTAATGGAAAACTTCACAAGGCACCGGAAAGAATTAGAAACTAAAGAGGACACATGAGAATGAAGATATCAACACTTGCCTAATAGAAACTGAACACGACACCGGAATAATTGAGAGACGAACAAAGAGACAACAATTGAGAAGAATTTGAGAACGAAAGCTGAAAGCTGAGAATGAAGAAATCTTCTGAAATGAAGGCCTTCTGAAGGATCGAGAAATGAAAACAATTATGAAATGCACCGGATAGATATGGGAGGAATTGCTCCTGATCAAAACAATCGATATGATAGCAACAAGCTGAAACCATGAATCTTTGGAAGAATTAACAACGATTTAAGAGAAACTCTCCTTTGGTCTTCGATGCTAAGGATAATGACGAGAATCAACACCATGAATTACTGAGATACTGCGGAATAATGAATAAGGAAAGTTTGAGCCAACAATGAAAACGATTTAGAAGCGATCTTCAAGAAGGCATATGACTGATGAAAATCATTCTTACGTCATATTTGAAGAGAACTTGAGGACATCTCCGGAAAGATTAGAAGAGTCAGGTAAGATCTTGGGGAAAACCTGTGGGTTATGGGCCCACTCAAAAGAAACCACCGTTGAAACAATTGATTAGAAATAGAGATTGCGCCGGTAGAAATTAAGAACTTGATGATATGAGACCCTTGAAATAATTTAAGAGGACAAGAATGAAAATGAATGTCTTCTAAGATATCTTCCACACTCCGGATAGAATAGGGAGGGATGAATACACAAGAGAGGCTTGGATAAGAAATTCCAACATGGAAACCATTGAACGAATGAGAAAGGATATGATGAGCACCAAAGCTTGAATTGAATCCACTGGGGAAGAATAACAACAAGAACAAACAATATGAGGATAGATCTTGAAATTGAAACTCTTGAGAATATAAACAAGAAATCACCGGATATATATGAAGAAATGATATCGGAAGCATTACATGAATAGAAACGCACATGAATGAGAATTTAATCATTGAAGAAAAAGGGCGGGAGGGTGGGAAAAAAACAAAGAAACTTGAGATAGATGAGATGAACTCAGGAACGAAATATTTGGATTGATCTTGCAAATATTGAAGAGGATAGAATTATCTTGAAGAGAAGCACACCGGTAGGAACAAAATTGATATGATAACTTGATTGGGCAAAATAATTAGCAATCCCACAGAAATATGAGAACACTACTTAGCAAGATATGAAATCACCACTTGACATCGAAGCAACTCGAATTACCATATTCAAAACAAAACGAAGGATGAGGCTTATAAAACAAGCCAGAACAAATACATACCCACTATGCACTTGTTGGAAAGATAATCCTAGGTACCTACATGAATTCCCACCTAAGAACTTCCGAAAACTTTCTGGTTATGCAATCCGGTGTGGGGGATACAAGGAGGAAATATCTCACACAACTAGCAATCCTACACCCCAACTATATCCATCCTTCAACACATAACCAGAGGCTTTCGCAAATTCATCTAACTCGAATCCTCAAACTCACAACAATACTAAACCATGGTGGTACCCCGGACGCCTCCCCAGTACTGGGTGACTCCGACCTTATCTCACCACGACAAGTATTGAAGCAATTCCGAACATCCTCCGTCCTCAGATACTAAGAAAACTGAATGATAATGATGTGCCAACATTCCTTGGAGCTCGACTCCCCGAAAGAAATCAAGTCAGACAGGAGGCACCAAGACAGAACCCTATCACATCGGCATCATATAGTTTCCAAAATACCCGCGTGATCCTAATTTTTTTGAGCGAGAAGGGGAGTAGAAACAAAATTCCTAAGTCGAATACCTCACCAGAGCATAGAAGAGGAGTAAAAAGAAACCTACTCTCCGATATAACTAGACTCAAAATAGAATTTTTTACTAGACTCGACTCGGCCAAGTTCGATCAATCAAGGGGGCTCCTAGGTTGGTACAGGCTCTAATACCAACTCGTCACGCCCAAGATGCGGTCCTATCCTTATTTCGGTATGTGGGATAGAAGCGCATCTCGTCATGTTGCAAGAATGGATATCATTACAAGTACATGTACAGAAGAGATGAGTATATGGAATCGGCTTACACTCGCCACAAGATACATCAAAGTCACATCAATACAATAACATACTCAAACATCATACATAAGAGCAGGGTCCGACTACGGACGAAATCAAAAGATAAAAGACATCCACCCTTGCTATCCCAGGCTGCCGCTTGGAACCCATCCTAGATTGAAGAAGAAGAAGAAGAAGAAGAAGAAGAACTCCAAATCAAACAAACATCGCGCTCACGTCAAACCATCGCATTACCTGTACCTGCAACTGTTGTTGTAGTAATCTGTGAGCCACAGGGACTCAACAATCTCATTTCCAAGGGTATCGAGACTATTAAAGCTTAATAGGTGAGGTATGGTTAAGTGGTGAGGCTGCAGCAAGCGACTAAGCATTTATTTGAGTGGCTATAACATCCCAAAATTTCATTTTGGAATGTTATGAAATATAGCTATGCATTCATCTGCATCATTGCTTGAATACATGTATTGTTGAAATGCCCTTTCTAAACTTCTGAAAGCCCTTTCTATTTTTCCCTAAGTTGCTTTTAACCTATTTGAAATTTTGGTTAAAAAGTTCAAATAAGAGAGGAGGAACATGACACTCCACACCAGGGACTAATTGGTGATATATTTGAACAATAATAACCAGGGGTTATTTTGAAAATATTTGCAAAAAGGGTTTAAAAAACAATTAGGCAATTTCTGAAAATATTATTTTTTGTAAAGTGTTCAAATGACAGAATAGAAATGTTCATTAAATAGCATTTATTATTATGTTAATTTTGATATATAATACCCCTATATTTACAAACGATTTGAATGCTTTAAATGTTTTTGAAACGCTCTGGTAAATTATTAAAAGGAAACGGTAACAATTACTGTAATAAACGGGCCGGCCCAACGGCTTTAGAAGCCGAGACCGTTACCGGTCGGCCGACCGACGCGCATTCACTTCTCTCTCTCTAACTGACACTGGACCCCACCCCGACCGACCGTTAGCCTCGCTCGGTCGTCACTCACCTCCCTCCCGCGACGCCGGACCGCCGGCAGTTACTCGCCCCCTCCCGGATATCTCTCCTCTCTCCTCCCCGCACCCCCGAGCACCCTATAAGTACCGTCCAGCCCCGCCTTTCATTTTCCCCCCAAACCCCCTCTGTCTCTCGCCGAGGCGCTGCCCAATTGCTCGCCGGAGTAGCCACCCCCACCGAAGCTCCCGTCGACCGTAGCCGTCGATTCCGACCACCGTTCCACCCACACGTGCCACCAGTCGACTCCGGAGACCCGTCGCCGTCGCCCGGACCACTTCGCTGCCTTCCTCGACCACCGGAGCACCAACACCGGCAACGTCGCCGTTTCGGACTCGCCGGAGGACCCTCGCCGGCGACCTTTTTCACTGTGAGCTCTCTCCTCCCTCGGATCTACAATCCACGGCTAGGATTAGAACCCTTTAAACCCGAACCATTTTTCTCCTTGGCCTCGGTCGCCCGCTCGAAACTAACTAACGCACGCGTTAGCCAGCCAGTAGAATCGCGCCACGTCACCCCTGGCCGTCCGTTAGATTTAGTCTTTTTTCTGATTTCTTTTAGTAAACAGAACCTATTCTAAATTTGTTTTAGCTATATATTTTAATCTATTTAGTGTTTTGAGTTGATTCTTTTTGCAATAGCTCACATTTTTCATATAGTTTCACCATGTACTTTTAAATTTCAAATTTGAACTATAAAATTTGAATTTAATCAAATTTGCTCAAAATCTTCAAATCTGAATAACTAGAGTTTGAAAATAGATTTTGATATGAATCTTTTTGCTACTGTTTGATATTGGTTAGGACTATCATCATGTTTAGTTTGAGGATTTTTAGGATGATTTTGAATAATGTTTTAGCTATAAACAGAATCTGCTTACTATTATAATATAGTTTTATTTACTTAGTTTTAGTTAGTTCAATTTAGATTTGGTTTTATTTGTTTATTAGGTTCTGTTAGTAAACATTTAGTGTTTTTGCTCATTAAAAATATAAATTTGTTTTGTTTATTTCTTTGTTAATATAGGAATCACAATTTCTTTTCAAATAGATTATTTTGATTAAAACAACTAGTTAGTAATAGTTTTGTTTTTAAACAAAGTTTGATATAATTTAATTTTGTTTTCTAAAACAAGTTTATTTGTAAATTCTTTTCTGTTAAGAACATGTTTTAATAATAACTAATAAGTTTTGTTTTGTTCTCTTGTTAGTAAAACTATAATTGTTCCATTTAGTGCTTATCAAAACTTTTACAAACTTTACAAAAGTTTTCCCAACAAACTTAAATTGATTTTTTCTGTTTATTAATAAAAATATTTTATTGTTCCTTGCTGTCAACAATTGTTTTTTTACAAAATAGTTTCATTATGTTAGTAGTGTTTTATCAATCATCTTTTTAGTAAACAAAACTTTGTGTGTTTTTCTTACTTATGATTTGTACATTGTTTTTGTCTTGATTGTTTGCTAATTCTTGGTTGATGTTTGTGAGTTACAATATTTTGTTGTATGCTTATTGAGTGCTTGTTGCTTCGTTAGATTATCCGGAGTGCGAAGCTTGTTACTTAGAGTCACTCACGTACGAAGATCATCAATCAGGCAAGTCACCTTGATCATGTTTTACCCATGTTTTATATGCATTAGTTCTACCATCTCCCCAACTGCATGCAAGATAGGTTAGTTGGAAACTTGGTTACATTGTAGTAGTATCATGTGTTAGGTATCCCTCTCAACCCCCTTTGACAACACTGGCCCCGGGAAACGTTGTTTTACTTTTCCTATGCTAATAGTAGACGGGGTTGGTTGTGTGATTCATGAGAGTTGAGAGAGTTAATAATTTCAAGACCTACATAATGATCAAGATTTAAGACTCCGAGTTTTCAACATACCTCTGGGTGGATGATGGTTGAACGGCACCCTGGAGAAACCAGTGGATTTGCCTAGGTGATGCTGGAGATGGCCAGTATTCACGCGGAAAGATCCACCCAGGCACAAAGAGATGGATGGATGCTTTAAAACCCAAGGCTTACCTGCACAGCCACAAGTCATTATGGGCTCTGGCTTGGTTGGATATCGTGGTGACCCTGGACAGGCGGTGCTACGAGAGGTAGAAGAATGGTAGGAAAGGATGGGCACCGACAGAGTCGCAGGGAAACCCTTTGGAAGACCATGTTTTGGTCATCCGTTTCTCAAACACCCTGAAGTGCGAGAAATCAAACGGAGGCGACCAAATCTTGTGGGGAACGTGTGCAAAACTCTGTAGAGTACTCAAACCTAATCGATTAGCCGTGTCCACAGTCATGGACGACTTGAGCCAAAGGTACTGAAACTTCCGGAACTCTCAACACAATTAATATGATGATGTGGGTATTAACAATTTTGGGTATGAGAATTGGTTGGTGGAACCATCTCATTAATCAACCAACTTAGTAATATTTTGCTTAGCCCCTCCCTTGATGTAGGAAAAAAACTTGGCTTTACGCAAAAACTTACCACCCCACCTGCCATATATGCATATAGACTAGATGATTATCTTTTCACCCTTCTCTTGTGACTTTGCCGGCATATTCCATATGCTGACCTACATGGCTGCAACGTATCATGTTGCAGAATACTTTTCCGACCAGGAGTGAGGACACGTTCTATGCTCAGTGAGATGCCCTTGGAGTCAGATGGACTCATCTACCTTCGACGTTTCCGCAAGATTTATATATTCTCATGAGTTGGCTTTTAGCCACTTTATTGTAATTTTTATTGTAATAAAGGACTCGAAATGAGATTTCGATTAATATATTGCTGTGTGATTTCCCTTTGATATATACATTGATGTACCGTGTGTGTACCAGCATGATCTTGGGATGGTACGGAAACACCGGAGATTCGACCTTTCAGGTCGGGTCGCTATAGTGGCTAACTTACAAGTACAAAAAAAGTAAAATATGGTGGTCTACGCATAACGAACGTGAACTAGAAATGATCACTAACTGATCCTGAACACCTACTTATGTCAAACATAACCCCACCGTGTTCTCTTTCGGATAAGGACTCTCGAGAAGAGACAGTCACGGTTACGCACACAGTTGGTGTATTTTATTAGAGTTTACTTCAAGTTTGCTATGACCGGGTGTTAAACAAAGTATCCAAGTTTGCCACATAACCGCGAGCACGGCTGCTCGAAAAGATTTAACCCTACAGGGGTGCTCCAACTCATCCATCACAAATTAACCACACGCAGCGGGAATAACCTTAACCACGGATCTCGTGATCTTCCTAGGCAATTCCAAAGGAAATCCAACACCTCGAGATAGCCCGAAGAATAATCGGAATTCCTCACTCAAGACGTTTGAGAAAGGTAAAACAAATCCAGCAAGGCCTCCCGACATGTTGACGATCCCGATAGGAGCCGCGTATCTCGTTCTCAGGACATGGCGGATAAGCAACGCGTACAGTGGCCTGATAGAAATCTCCCAAGTTGCCCTGGGTTGGCCCCGCATAGTGCTCTAGTTTGGACCAACACTCATGAGGAGCACTGGCCCGGGTTGTTGATTAATTATCCACGGGGTCCGGAAAGCCCCTATGCAAGTTCATTAGTTATTAGGCAAATGTAGTACCAATGTTGGGCCTTGCCAGACAAGCTTTATTCTAACCCAAAAATCAAGGGGTTCCCCATAACAACCCCGAGCATGTTAGGAGCGCCCAATTATGGAACATAACACCGGTTCACAAGTAACTAGGGTGGCAAGAGTGGAACAAAACACCGAGCAAAAGGCCAAGCCTTCCACCCTTACCAAGTATATATGTGCATTAATTAAATAGCAGAAATACTGTGATATAACAAAAGGATGTCCAAGATGACACACAGAAGCAATTGCACCTACAGCTAGAAACGTTATAAGAAGGGCTGAGCAAGTGGTAAGATAGCCAATCAAAGGTTTGTTGGGATGTGGAGGGGTTAGAGGCTCTTCATGGCAATGTCGGGAGGCTTATCAAACAAGTGGTAGGTAGCGCGACATAGCGATATAAAGACGAGACAACTAGCATGTCAACGATAGTAATGGTATCCAAGGAAATGAGTCATCTTGCCTGAGATCCCGCTCGGAAGAAGAACGAGTCCATGAAGAAGACGAGCCAACGTAATCGAACGAATCCTCACACTCCGGACGCTTTCGGAACTCTATCGAGAAGAAGCAATCTGAAACAAACAATCAACACAAGATGCACCACAACATATGCATGGCACGATGCGCAAACAATATGATGCATGTACGGTTTAAATATGCAAGGCATGGCAATTCACAACAATCAAATACTACACATTAAGTGAAGCTCAATATGCAACGAGTTGCATATTGACGACACTCCACGTTCGACTTATTTAGTTCATCTCGTTTAGGTACTCATCCATATTAAATGTTATTAAACATGGCAAGAGGTGAAGTATAAGTAAACTACGCTATCTAGGCATCTTAAATGAGGCCGGAAACAACTTATAGTATTTCCGAAACGACCCCATACGTTAATTTCGAAATCGGTCCAGATCTGAACTAAACATATTTTATATTTGTTAAACAGCGAAATAAATGTCATCATATGATTCTACACGTCATTCTAGTCGATATACATATATGGAACATCTCAAACGGAGCTACGGCCTAAAAGATATGAGCAACACAAGATGCACATGTCAGGAATGCAAATGCATGGGAAATGCAATCACAAACATTTCCAAAACATGAATGCAGCAAGTTATTATTAAACTACATGAGATTCTAAGCAAGTTTCATATGCAACATGTTCAAAACGGAGCTACGGTTCAACCACAACACCACAACGAGTTTTAGATGAAATCTGTCCAAAACAGCAACTTAGCATTTGCACACGTGAAAACAACAAGCTGCAAGATTCTAAAATGCACAAACTAAGCATGGGACAGTAGCATATAACTCACACTTCATTTCATCTTCACATATCATAATCAAAACATGCATGGATCACATGGTAGGAAGCTCACAAGGAGGCTACTTGCAAACAGTTTCAGACTTAGCGAAAATAGCAGTTTTTGACAGTGCAGTTTTTATCATGAAGGCATATTGACTGAAGTAAAAATATATGCTAGATGGCATATTATGGCATGAAACTTAACAGCATACTAAAGGACATTATCAACTACAAATAATTCCATTACACCTACCACAAAAGGGTTCTAGATCACTAGCAAATCACATGGCAAGACAGCAACAAAATATAACAGATTCCAGACTTAGAAATATTTTAGCATCTCAAAACAGCAGAATTTTTATAGGAAGTTGTCAACAAGAAAACAACACCTAAACATGCATTTTTATGACAAGCAAAATGTCCAGGGGCTAGGACACATATCAAAGGGCATATCTCATGTTTAAAATTATTTCAAATCATGCATGGATTAAATCCCACAAAATTAACAAAAGAACATCACAGCAAAAATGGCATGCACACAAAATGCTCAAATGACAAAACTAAATGCACAGATAAATTATATGGATTTTTCTACCCCGAAAACATATATAATATGCATATGTTCATGTGGAAGAATATGTCACAACTATTTATGCAAGTTTATGGATTAATTTTATTAGCAAGTCATTGCTGCAAAATAAATGCAAACATCATGCCAACATTTTTATCATGCATTTAAATGTGATGCTGATAATATGAACATTTTAATTTATGGTTTTATTTAATTCCGATGCACGTCAAGAAATTATGCGAAATGCAAAATCATGACAATTATGCGAATTAGCAGGAAATGGCTTGTTAAACATTTTAGCATCTTGCGAAAACGGGCTAAAAATATTCTACATGGAATTCCAGTCATTACACATATTAAAATTATTTAGATACGATGCACGGTTAATTAATTATAGACGTCCTAAACACTAGGGTCTGAAATTAAAAAAAACGCACAGGGGGCTACTGGGCTCACCATGGGCCTGGCCCGTTCGGCAGGGCTGGGCGAAGCTTGGCCGAGAGGCTGGGTTGGCACTGGCCCAGCCGCGGGTCAACCGCGCGCTCGTCCTCCCGTGCTCGGGGCCGAGGAGGGAGGCGGCGGCTCCGGCGGCTACCGGTGACGGACGGGCACGACAGGCACGGGAGTGGCCGGGATCGGGCCAGGGCGACCGGATCCGGCGCCTTCCTTGCCGGATCTGACTGGAGGCAGCCGGCGACGAGCTGCGGAGTGACGGCGGCAGCCTGCACACGAGAGAGGCTCGAGGTGAGCTCGGCAGGGGGAGAAGGGAAGAGGAGAGGGAAGAGAAGGAACGGAAGGGAGAGGATCCGGCGGCGCTGGTCTCCGGCGACGGCTGCTCCGGCAAGGGCCGGCGATGGCCTTGGCATGGACGGGGCTAGGGGTTGGCTGCACCATGGGAGGCACGGGGGGGAGCTCGGGGGCTTCTACGGTCGCTGGACATGTCCGGGTTGGCCGCCGGACATGTCCGGTAGGTGGGAGAACGTACGAATCCGAGCCTCTAGATCGCGATCCGAGGGCTAGATTTTGGCTGGGGGCTAGGGCTGCGGGATCTAGAGGAGGAGGGCTAGCAGGTGGGGTTTTTCCTAGGGGTGTGGCTGTAATTTTCCATGGGGGAAACCCTAGAGAGAGTGAGAGCTCTCTCCATGGGGTTATATATAGGGAAGGCACTAGGGACTGGGGTTGGACCTTGTCCGTCCGATCGCAATTCGATGACCACGAACGGAGGAGGGGCTAAGTGGGCTAGTGAAGATGGGCTAGGTGGGGAAGAGAGGGAGGTCTGCGACCCGTGACACAAAGGTTTTAAAACACCGACAAACGACCGATAAACTATCGATGACCGCACTGCTACAAATGACCGACGGGGTATCAAACGAACTCGGAACGCGATGAAATTCGACGGGCGGTCTACCTACAACATAACAAGACCGCACGCCAAGTTTCGACCCAATCCAAGAATATTTTTAACGCGCTTTAAAATCGGTTTTATTAAAATGGTGCCGCGGGCACGTGCGTGTGTGGTTGGTCTCGAAACGGGCAACAGCAAGAACGAAGAGAACCAACAACTATGAACGGATGCAAGTTTTCAAAAATGGATGATGAAGCTATGCAGATGATGCGAATGATGCGATGATGAATGTGACAACCAAACGAAACACAGACGAGAACGGAAATAAAAGGGGAATCTTCTGGAATCTTCTGAAGCGTCGGTCCCGGGCTGTGACACGCGGCCACCCGGCTTGAAACAATCCCTATTCCAGATGAAGCGCCTTTTGCAGAAGAGGTATGAAATGCCGTTGGATACCTTCAGATGGCGATGGCCCAGCATGAGAAGTATGCTCACAGCCGGAGCTGCATTCATTCAACCCCTCTCCCCAGCCACAGCTTTAGCAGGCGCTATGAGTCGCTGGCAGTTTCCAGCAGCGATCGGCACAGAGGACCTCCGGGGGATGATCAGGCGGCTCTAGATGCACAAGCGCTCATAAACTGGGCAAGAAACCAGCAAGAGGCGGCAGCTTTGGCATGGCCACTCACCAAGAGCCCGCACCCTCTATATCAGTGGGAGCGGGAGTGACCACCAGGGCCGTGGGAGTGCCATGCTTATCACCGGCTCTGCGAAGTGAGCGGTTGCCGAAGGATTTCAAGGGACCTTGCAAGGTTCCAAATTACACTACTGACTTACCTCCGGAGGCCTGGATCGAAAGTTATGAGCTGGCTATGGAGATGTTGGACGTCAGTGAGGCGGTGTGTGCTAAGTACTTCATCATGATGCTTGAAGGTCCGGCTCGCACGTGGTTGAAAGGGTTGCCACCCAATACCGTCAATTCGTGGGCTGAGTTAAGGGCAAGGTTCATCAAGAACTTTCAAGGGACTTGCAAACAGCCTATGACCATTGTGGATCTCGATCATTGCGTCAAGCAGGAGGGTGAGTCGGCTCATCATTGGGTCCGACGGGTGTCGACCATCATCCACTCATCTGAACAGATCACGACGGCTCAAGCAGTACTGATCCTAGAAAAGAACTGTCACTTCATCCCTCTGAAGCAGAAGCTTGGCCGGCTCAAGCGTACGTGTCAGGACATGGGAGAACTCATGACGGCTCTTACAAAGTACGCTGACTCTGATAACACGAAGGATCCAGGTTCTGATGAGGAGAAAGCTGGCCAAGGTAAGAGGAACAACCCGGGCAAGGGTGCGGCAAACAATGGTAACTAGAGTAAGCGGAAAAACCCGGATGGTGGGTCAGAGCTCAATGCGAGCATCGGCTAGAATCATCCTAAAGGCAATGGGAAGTTCAGGCCGCCTTTTAACAAAAAATAGGACTCCTTTCAATTTGGAGGAAATGCTCAAAAAACCCTGTCCGGAGCACAACCGGCCCGATAAGCCGTCAGCACACACATGGGGTGATTGCCATATCATGCAGAAGTTCAAGAATTATAACATGCAGCAACACAAGAACCATGGCAGTGGCTCGCCTGGCGGCTCAGGACTAGGCAGGCCAGGAGCCGGATTTGGATCCGGCGGCTCAGGGTCTGGTCATCATGGTCAGGGAAATCAAGGAGGACATCCTCAGCACTCTGGTAACAACAATTAGCAGCAACATAACCAGTCTGGATATCAGAGTAATCCAAAGCAGCTCATTTCAGGCCAGTATCATGTCTTCACGACCAGCCTTAACAAGCGGGATCAGAAGTTGTGCAAGCGGGCGGTTAATGCAGTTGCGCTGGCTCTGCCACAATACTTGAAGTGGTCTGAATATGACATAACATGGAGCCGGGAGGATCACCCACCGCGTGTTGATGACCCGGGGCGGTTGGCCTTGGTGGTTGCCCCCCAAGTGGGAGGGTATATGGTGAATAAGGTGCTTATGGATGGTGGCGGTAGCATCAACATCCTGTATTATGATACCTTACGGTGGATGAAGTTGCTTGATAAAGACCTTAAGCCTTCATCAACCGTTTTTCATGGTATGGTGCCGGGCAAGTCGGCTTATCCAGTGGGCAGGATTTCTTTGGAAGTCGCGTTTGGTGACGAATACAACTATAAGGTGGAGTCCTTGTGGTTTGAAGTGGTCAAGATCAAGAGCCCTTATCATGCGTTCTTTGGGCGGCCGGCTTATGCTAAGTTCATGGCTAGGCCCTGTTATGTCTACTTATAGCTCAAGATGCCCGGGTTAAAAGGTAAGATTACCGTTCATGGTGATCGGAAGACGGCTATTGAGTGCGAGGAAGGAGATGCGGCTTATGCGGAATCCAGTTGTGCTGAGGCGAAGCTTAAGTTTTATAAGGAGAATGTTGACCCGGAGGATATGACCCCTTTGAAAAAGCCCACGACGGAGGTTGAGCCACCCCTCAAATTTTCGAGGGATGATACCAAGGTGGTAGATTTCACTTCGGGCGACTCATCCAAACAGTTCATCATTGGGGCTAACATGGATCCCAAATAGGAAAGCGCGCTCATTGAATTCATCCGTGAGAATCGGGACATCTTTGCATGGAAACCTTCTGACATGCCGGGTGTACCGAGATAGTTTGCTAAGCACAACCTTAATGTGGATCCTAAGTTTAAACCTGTCAAGCAGTTTCTACGATGGTTCAGTGAGGAGAGACGCAAGGCCATTGGAGAAGAGGTTGCCCGGCTCTTAGCGGCGGGTTTCATTGTCGAGGTCTTTCACCCGGAGTGGCTTGCTAACCCAGTGCTGGTGCTCAAGAATAACGACACGTGGCATGTGTGCGTGGACTATCCGAACCTTAACAAAGCTTGTCCGGCTGATCCTTTTGCTCTCCCTCGTATTGATCAGATCATTGATGCTACGACGGGTTGTGAAAGCCTATGCTTCCTGGATGCTTATTCAGGATATCATTAGATCAAGATGGCAGTTAAGGACCAAGAGAAGACGACTTTCATTACGCCTTTTGGAGCCTTCTGTTATGTGTCTATGCCTTTTGGGCTCAAGAGTGCCCAGGCGACTTATCAGCGCCTGTGTAGAATTGCCTTCACAGTCAGATCAGACGCAACATTCACGCTTACGTGGATGATATTGTGATCAAATCAAGGAAGAAGGAGACCCTTCTGGACGACTTAAGGGAAACCTTTGACAATCTCTGGATCTATAAGATGATGCTTAACCCGGCAAAGTGTGTCTTTCGTGTTCCGACTGGCAAGCTCTTAGGATTTCTGGTTTCTGAGCGTGGCATTGAGGCTAACCCGGATAAGATCAAAGATATCACCTCCCTCGTGGAGCCGGCTTGTATTAATGATGTCCAATGCCTGGCAGGGCGGATTGCCGCGTTGAGCCGGTTCATAAGCCGCCTTGGTGAGAAAGCTATCCCTCTATATCAGATGATGAAAAAGATAGACAATTTTGTCTGGAGTTCGGCGGCGGGTGAAGCGTTTAAGGCGCTCAAGAAGCAGCTCACCGAGCCGCCGATATTAGCTGCTCCGGCTGAGAAGGAACCTTTGCTCCTGTACGTGGCGGCTAACAACCGGGCTATCAGCGCTGCAATTGTGGTCGAGCGCAAGGAAGCAGGAAAGTAATATCTGGTTCAAAGGCCGGTTTATTATATCAGCGAGGTCCTGACAGAGTCTAAGCAGAGATATCCGCATTGGCAGAAGTTAGTGTATGGGGTATTCATGGCGAACCGCAAGCTAAAGCATTACTTTTTAGGGCATCAGATCACCATGGCCAGCTTTGCTCCATTGGGGGACATAATTCAAAACAGAGAAGCCGCTGGTAGGATTGCTAAGTGGGCATTGGAGCTGGGACCTCTCAATCTGAAATACGTACCTCGTACGACTGTCAAGTCTCAGGCCCTTGTGGATTTCATAAATGATTGGACAGAGTGTCAAGCGCCCAAAGAAAAGACGGATAACACCTACTGGACTATACACTTTGATGGATCCAAGCAGCTGGAAGGGTCAAGAGCAGGAGTTGTTTTCATCTCCCAAAGGTGATAAGTTCTATTATGTGCTTCAGCTGATGTTCCCTTGCACCAATAATGCGGCTGAATATGAAGCCCTGCTTCATGGCCTTAGAGTAGCTAAGGAGATGAATTTAAGCTGGGTAAGGTGTTTGGGCGACTCAGATCTTGTGGCTCAGCAAGTTTCAGGCACTTGGGACTCCAAGGACCCGCGGATGGCGGCTTATCGTTAGGCGGTGGATGTCATTGTTGGTCACTTCAAAGGTTATCAGGTAGATCACATTGATCGTCGCAGGAATGAGGCGACTGATGCCTTGTCAAGGTTAGGCTCTTAGCAAAAGCCGGTGCCGCCCAATATCTTTCTGGACATCTTATATCACCTGACTGTCAAGTTACCTTCAGAGGAAGATTTGGCTGTTCCTGACCCGAAGGGGCAATTGGTGGCAGCTCGACATGCTATTCCAGATTGGACTGTGCCTTACCTGGCATATTTGACTCGGGGCAAGTTACCTAATGATGAAAATCTTGCCAAACAGATCACCCGGCGGTCTGAGTCCATGACAATAGTTAATGGTGAGTTGCACAAGTGCAGCGTTATCGGGGTGTTTCAACGTTGTGTCTCACCAGACGAGGGTCAGGAAATCTTGAATGAAATTCACACTGGAGATTGTGGACATCCCGCCGGCTCAAAATCTCTAGTGGCCAAGGCTTTCCAGCATGGTTTCTTATGGTTGATGGCTCACAAGGATGCAGAGGATCTGGTCTGCAAGTGTGACCGCTGTCAAAAATTCGGCCGGCATGCTCATGTTCCGGCTCAAGAATTGCGCATGATACCAATTACTTGGCCATTTGCAGTCTGGGGGCTTGATATGGTCGGGCCTTTCAAGAGATCCAAGGATAAGAAAACACACCTCTTGGTGGCGGTTGATAAGTTCACCAAGTGGGTAGAGGCTAAACCAGTAAGCAAGTGTGACGCGGCTACGACGGTTCAATTTATTAAAAAGCTGATCTACCATTTTGGTTACCCTCACAGTATCATCACGGACAATGGCACAAACTTGTCAAAGGGGGCTATGAAAAAATTCTGCGACTTGGAGCACATCCGACTTGATGTTTCGGCGGTTGCCCATCCACAGTCCAACGGTCAGGCAGAGCGTTCCAATCAAGAAATCTTGAGACGTATCAAACCACAACTTATGGTTCCTTTACAACAGACGCCGGGTTGTTGGGTGGAAGAGTTGCCGTCCGTCTTATGGAGCATCAGAACCACCCCCAACAGATCCACAGGGTATACACCTTTCTTCATGGTTTATGGTGCAGAGGCCGTGTTACCAAGTGACATCCGGCATGATTCGCCATGAGTGGCGGCTTATGTTGAGACGGACAATGAGACGGCGCGTCAAGACGCGTTGGATGCTTTGGAGAGGGAACGAGAGCTGGCGGCTGCCCGTTCGGCGATCTATCAGCAGGACTTGCGCCACTATCATAGCCGTAGGGTCAAGACCCGAACGTTTCAAGAGGGCGACTTAGTGCTGTGGTTGATTCAAGACCAGACACATATGCATAAATTATCTCCTCCATGGGAAGGACCTTTCATGGTCAGCAGAAATCTCAACAACGGGTCGTATTATCTCATTGACATCCGGGACGACTCAGATACCTCGGGCCAAGAGACACGCCGACTAGGGAACATAGCACATCTGCGGCCTTATTATACCTGAGTGATTGAGACTCGCCATTGTACACTATCCTTGTACATATCATATTTATATATGAATAAAAGTAGCATCCCTACAAGCCGGGGCTTTTGCCATTTCGCATTTCTTCATCCATGCAAGAAAAACCCAAAACTTTGGTTGTCGAAGGGGGCTTCCCACCTCCGGGTGTAGCTTATCTAACCCTATCAACCGGCTTTCAAGGCAAAAAATGTTTACAAGTCAACATTGGCTGTCGAAGGGGGCTTCCCACCTTCGGGTGCAGCTTATCTAACCCTAACAGCTGGCTCTTATGCCAAAAAAGTTGACAAGTCAACTTTGGTTGTCGAAGGGGGCTTCCCACCTCCGGGTGTAGCTTATCTAACCCTAACAACTGGTTTTCAAGCCAAAAAATGTTGACAAGTCAACATTGGCTGTCGAAAGGGGCTTCCCACCTTCGGGTGTAGCTTATCTAACCCTAACAGCCGGCTCTTATGCCAAAAAAGTTGACAAGTCAACTTTGATTGTCGAAGGGGGCTTCCCACCTCCGGGTGTAGCTTATCTAACCCTAACAACCAGCTTTCAAGCCAAAAATGTTGACAAGTCAACATTGGCTATCGAAGGGGGCTTCCCACCTTCGGGTGTAGCTTATCTAACCCTAAGAGCCGGCTCTTATGCCAAAAAAGTTGACAAGTCAACTTTGGTTGTCGAAGGGGGCTTCCCACCTCCGGGTGTAGCTTATCTAACCCTAACAATTGGCTCTTACGCCAAAAATGTTGACAAGTCAACATAGCCATCCAGGGGGCTTCCTACTCTATGGGTGTGGCTTATCAAACCCTATCGGCCGGCTCTTAAGCCAAGCAATTTACTCCGTCAACACGTTAGGAAGATACAACATCTTCGAGTTATGCTTTTAAGCCGCCCTCCTAACTGTATAAGGATACATCTATTCTTGCAGGAAATTAACCTGCTAAGAGCCGGCAAGGCATCCAATGAGAAGCACAAGGAAGATGATATATACATATGTTAAGCCAGACTTTTCATATGTTCGCGATGGCACAATTCAAAGAAAGGCAAAAGTTACTACTAGTAGACATATGCTCTCGGTGGAGCCCAAAAACATCTTAAAGTTTTTTACACCGCTCACGGCGGGTCACAAGAGCCGGCTATGAATGGCGTTTATGGCTCCTTTACACGGCCGGCGGGTTGCCCTGCTTCGGGTCTTCAACCTCCTTGATGTGAAGATGGTCCAAGTCCCAGTTGCAGCTGGTTAAAGCCGCAAAGTTACCTTCCTCAAAGAAGGGTGATGGGTCAAGTTTAGAAGCAAAAATATGCTTACTGCGGGCAGGTGTCAGATCCATGCTTTTAAAGAGAGGGCCACATATCCTTTTCTGATTTGCACTGTAAGCTGCCTGGTAAGTCGCCAGATTAACTTCTTCTACTAAGATGGAGGCCAGGACTTTGGAATTCTTCATGCACCTGGCATAGTCAGCGTCCGTAAATGCGGAGCCATCATCCTTTTTTGAGGGAAACCCGTCCATCATGTCAGCCGGAGTTAACTCGGGGGGCAAAAGCCAGTGCCTGGCTTATAGCTGCGATCGCCCCCTGACGGGCGGCTGATCTCTTCAATTCTACGATTTGCTTTGGCATCGTGGACAGAAGCTCTAATACCCCTTTGAGAGTTGAAGGGATGGCATCCTTGTACTGTACGGCTTTAATTGTACACACAACACCGCAGTAGAGTTGTTTTGTCAAAGTGTATATGGCCTTCAGGGCCAGCAGGCTGTCGGAGGACAGTTGGCGGCTCCTAGGACCTGCATAAGACAGAGGTCTCATCGTAAGCCGCCAGCGCAAGTACAATGCACAAATTGAGTTAAGTCGTCAAAAACTTACCAAAGAGGGCGGCTGTCATCTTCGTGATGTGGCACTTCAAGGACTACAGTTCATCGGATACAATCATAAGCCGCTGATCAGCATCATCCGCCCGTTTGGTCGAGGCGGCTTGTTCAGTTTTAGTGGAGTCCTTGAAGGTTGCGAAGTCAGCCTTGATTTTGATCAGCTCTTCAGAAAGGAGCCAACATTTCTCATCAGTTTCACTCCGGGCGGCTTGCTGTCTGGTTATATTGCTTTTTAACCCAGCCACTTCTGACCCGGCTTTGTTTAAAGCTTCCTACGATATATCAAAACATGGGATGAGATGACAGGAGGAGAAATATAAGAAAAATCAGCAAGTCCCAAACAGATAGCAAGCAATATGTGTGACACTTGGGGGCTAATGTCTATTTGGTCTCCTAGATCAACGACAATTCCGGATTATCTTTATTTAGTTAACCCGGAATTTGGGGGCTACATACTGGTTTTCAGGAGGTTCAGCATGAAAGTCCCGACTCAACTTCGACAAAGTTGAGCTGGCCCTTGGGGGCTACAATTGGCTCTATTACTCATTCTCAATAAAGTCCCGAGTCAACTTTGGAAAAGATTGAGCCGGCTCTTGGGGGCTACATTGGCTCTATTACCTATCTTCTATGAAGCTCCGATTCAAGGTTATCAATTATTGAGCCGGCCCTTGGGGGCTAACAACAATGGTTTGAGATCACATCTAAGTAAGATAAGGCCTACATGTTAGATGTTTCTACTTCTACCAAGATTAAAGAGCCGGATTATTATCAGCCAATATTAACCCGGCTCTTGAAGGCTGCGTAAGGGTATAAGGAGAAAAAAGAATACCTCATATTTTCTCTTCATTAAGTTAACAAGATTGAGCTCCAGATCCTAGCTTGTAGACAGCCGGTTCATATAGCGAGCATGAAGTTCATTAGTTGTCATTTTCTTGAGTGCGGAGAGCTCAAACTCCAACTTCCTGGAAGCTTCAGCTGTCTCACTATGCTTTGTCAGCACGTGAGGTGAAGGAGAGTGGAAGCTGGTGCCGGTAATCAGGACGTCCGTAATAGTGGTGTCATCAGCAGCCTTGGCAGGGCTCGGTGGCTTAGAAGGGTCCCTCTATGGACTCTCTCGAATAATGTTATCAGCAGCCGGCTCTGCAGAAGCCGCTGGGGGGTTTGCAACCGGGATAGGCACGTCCGGCTTGGCAAGCTCTGGTTCTTGAGGAGTAGGGCCAGGGGAGGGCTTGTTGGTCTTCCTTTGCTTGGCTTGAGCCCTAGAAAAGCATGAAAGTTAGAGCCTAAGTTTTATAGCCGCCAAAGAGCTGAACGTAAGGCTTGGAAAAATACGTACAACGGATTAATCTTAGGAGGCGGCAGAGCAGTGGCCGTAGAGTCGCCAGACGAAGGCGATGATCCCTGAAAAGGTAATTCAGATAATGTAAGGCAATGTTGGAATCATAAAGGAAGAGCTAATAAGATCAAGCAGAGAAGAGATACATACTTCTGCGGGGCGCTTCTTCTGAGCCAGGGAGTTAGGTAACCCGGACATGAGATCAGTAGAGCCGATGCTCCGAGTCTGGCGTCGGTCGGCTTGCTGTTGCTTTTTCAAAACAAATTGGGGATCCAAATAAGCAAGAGGATGAGAAAGGGGAACTTTTCGAACGACCCGCCGTATCTTCTGGGGTACAAAATATTTTGAGTCGGACAAAACATAAGTTACCTCAAGGGTGTTGGCACGACTCGTCTCTGCCTCGTCCTGTGAATGGCTATTATCAGTAAGGTGAATAAAGAAATGGTAAAAAGTAGCCAAATTATACCTCTGAGTTGGATGATTCTGGCGGTTCAAACCCTTCTTCTTGAGGAGTGGTCTTCTTCGTCCTCTCGGCTGGGGCCTTCTTCTTGGTTTTCTTCAAAGGAGGAACATACTTCTTCTTCTAGAAGTCAGAGTTAGCCTGAAAATATAAGCCAGCCAGTAGGGATGAATTGCCAAGATATAACTAAACAAAGAGAAGAGACTATGAAGAGTCGCCTTACGTCTGGGGTCGGGTTAATGATACAGAAAGGCGCCAGCCCAATGGCGCTGCAAGCTCCTGACATCTTGTGGACAAGACTCCGGATGACAATTGTAATATCATCTTCGGTTAATGTCGTCCGGCTGAAGCAGAGGGAATCATCGTACTGGCTGGGATATTCGCACATAAGGCGATTTCTCTGGCTCAAGGGCATAATCCTCCAAGAGATCCAGCAGCACATCAAATCCAATCCTGCCAGTCCGTTGGCCATGAGGGCTTTAATCTTGGCGTGAGTTGGCTCGTGCTTCGCCTTTTCAGCAGGTGACAGACAGTCGGGAAGTTTAGAGGTCGTCTTGAGCCGGGATGGGCGATAACCCGGCAACGAATGCTCACCCTCTGGGGAAGCATCTTTACAATAAAACCAAGTATTATACCAACATTTTGGATGACTCGGCATCTGAACAGCCGGAAAAGTTATGTCACGACACCTCTGAATGGAAATCCCACCAAGTTCTAAGCTTGGGCCGGCCTTCACTTCGGTCTGCCGATTCGTGTAAAAGAACTCCCGGAAGAGACCAACAGACGGATCAGTTTGCAGATAGACCTCGCTTTGAACTTGGAAGTTACATATGTTTGAGACAGAATTGGGGGCAAGGTCTTGAGGGCACAACTTGTAAAAATGAAGGACGTCCCGGAAGAATTTTGAGCCGGGGGGGGGGGGGTACAAACCCACGTTTAATGTGATCTGAAAAGACAACCACCTCGCCCTCCTGAGGAAGGGCTTCAGTTCATTGCCCGGAACCCGCCAATGGATGACCTCTTTGGCGGAAGGGTGCCCGCATGCACAAAGTCCATTAGGAACTCTTCCGTGATGCAAGAGCCGACCCAATTGCATGAGTTGGATGCACGAGACATGGTGGCGGCTTAAAACAACTACGCAAGATAAGCAATGTGCAGCGAGTCAGGGAACGGCTGACGTCTATAGGCGGTTACAAGCTTAAGATCTAAAGATTAAGCCGCCAGAATCCACCAATCGGAATACATGGCGGGTCAAGATTATGAAAAGACAAGGCAAAATTCGTCTAAGTCTGGAAAACAGGTTTCGCAAGGTATCGCAAAGATTGCGGATCTACAAAACAAAGGAAATGTTTCTATTTCAGACCTAGAGACGAACTGGCGAAAGTGGAGAAAGTTTAAAAATGGCAAGCGGAGCTGTTGCAAATCTGCAGAGTATTACTATTGGTGTCCTACATAATGCCGCATCGGGGACAAGATATTGTCAAGTTTTTATGGGCTAAGCATGTCCGGCATTGAAGGAGGCTCGTGTTCTATGTGGCGCGAGGAGCTCCATGAAACCCTACCAAAATGGCTATGGATCTAGGGGAAGAAGGACTCACTGGAGACGGCGCGGCGGACACGGAGAGAACTCTAGAACGAAATAGGTTGATGCAGCAGCCTTGTCGATGACGATGAGGAGATGGCGCCGGAGCGAGATGCGCTGGAGCAGAGGTGTCGGAAGGAAGGAGATGAAGAGCAAGCGGGAGGAAGGCAAATGTTGCCCCTTGCGGTCCTATTTAATAGAAAAAGGCGGAAACAGGCGCGAAAATCCAGGCGTCGGATGTCATTTGACCGAGGCGGATGCCTTGATTCCTAGACTATCCATTTAATAAGGGAAGATTCGTTGCGTGCGTCAGAGGATCTTTTTGACAGATTTGACATGATGTCATGGGGGGTCATTATTTGCTGGGTAACTCGCCGAGGAGTAAGAAGGAGGCTGAAGTGAGCAAGCTCAAATCAACCTGGGGCCTAATGTTGGGGATATAACCCCACGGTGAGACCCACCCTAAGGGCTCCGGGTCACACCAGTCGGCTCGTACACCAGCCCAAGAGTGGGCTATGAAGACTTAAGCCCAAGACGCTTGGCGGCTTGACAAGATGGGCCGGAACGTGGCCCGGATGGAGAAGACCCGGGCGTGTAAGCCGACTGGAGACAACTTGACCAAGAAGGCAAGATAAGGTAGAGTTAGACTCATACATGTATTGAGAGTCGGTTATGACTTGTATGACCCGTGGTCTTAACCTCCTATATAAAGGCGAGACCCGGGGCGACTTAGAGATCAGACTATCGAGAACTAGTTCAAGCAATAGCTCCCTTGTAATTGATACACCAAGCAATACAACACAAGCAGGACGTAGGCTTTTACCTCGACTTGAGGGGCCGAACCTGGGTAAACTTGTGTCCTTCGTCCCAACCAACCCCTTTGAGTCCATCACCTTAGAAATGGCCTCAAATCCATGTTCGTACACCCGGACATCTGCCGTGATAAAACCACGACAGACAGACACAACAGCAAAGACGGATACATGTCGGCCAATCAATGTGTCTTGAGCAGTAGCAAGCTACTAAGGCTCGGTGGAAGCACAAAGAGGCATTTCCCCATAAAGAGTACTACTAAAGGCACACAACTAGGTGTCGAATCCCATACATACCATTGCACGTCACACGTACGCACGACATGCCCGATATGCATAGATACGACTATGGCATCACAACATAACCATACAACATCACAACAATTTTTTAGAAGGCTCAGAAGAGCCAACACAATAATATGTTACAAGCAAGGGTCACAAGACCCAACATTCAGAGCATTCAAACAAACAAGCGGAAGTTAAACATGTCTGGGTACAGACATCTACAAAAGTGGCTAGAGGAGCCTGAAAAGCTACAATGACCCTACCAAAGGAACTAGACCTCTATCTGGGATTCCCAAACTAATCCGGTCAACATCGAACTTCACGTCAAAAATACCACTAATGAGACTGACGTATCCTCTACAAAAATATAAACTAAGAAAACATGAGTACAAGGGTACTTAGCAAGACTTACATCAGAACTAACTACACATGCATCAGTATCAATGAAGGGGGTTGTGGAGTTTATTGCAGCAAGCTAGCTTTGATTCTTGCCTAACCTAAACTTCGACTACAAGTAGTATCTTTGAGGTGGGATAGCGCACACGAGTCCACATATTCACCAATCAATACACCACTATGGATCCACTCCCGTCTCCCTACGAGAACGCCATCCATAGCACTCACGTTTATCTTGCGCATTTTAGAGGTATCCATTTCACTTATCTATGAACCACATAAGTTCTCCAAGTAGTCCATATCTGAGGACGCGGCTATTCGAATAGATTCATAACCCTATAGGGGTGTACTTCTTCAAATATACTCCCGCCACTTATCGCCATGCGCACATAAAAGGCACCTCGGCAACCTTCAAGCGGAAGCCCAGCGAGGGAGTCGGCCATGACCGTCGATCACACAAGACCCTAGTCCAAGTTTGTAGCCTATTTGAGACTAAACCCGCACGGAAATCCGGCCAAAGTTTCCGCCACGGCCTTAAACAATGTGCGCAGGGTTCCCAAGCTCACCATTCGGGTGCCACTTGGTACACCGTGCCACTGTGCCTATACCGCATCATAGTCCACCCCGTCGGGCAGTGCTATGCATGGACGCCAACGGTTTTCCTACAAACACAGGAAACTAGTTGCATCTCCTGGACAAAGGTCAAGGAAATTAATAGGCCGAGAGGGTCAATTAAGTATCCCAATGTGCGGTAGTATCTTGTCTTGGATAACATACACAGAACTCAGTTCTTAAGGTCGGTCCAATGAGACAACCGGTCGTGTGCTCCTACATGACCTCTCATCGCTACGTTTACCAAATCGTGTTCAGACACTTAGCTCTCGCACAATAGGACATGAACATAGCCATTTTGATTCATCACCCAGATGGATCAAACCCGACACGACACGACTCTAAGCATAGCAGACACGGTAAGCAAACATGGATGAGTAAGCACAACAAGGCTCAAGCAGTTGCTACTCATGCTAAGTGGTTTCAACTATTTACTGTGGCAAAGACAGGTCATGCAAAGGAATGGGTTCAACTACCGAGGACATGTAGCAGTTGAATCGTTGTTGTCCTAATGCAGTAAAAGAGAGCAGGAGCAAGAGAGTGGGTTCATATCAATATGCTCAAGGGGGTTTGCTTGCCTGACACTTCTAAAGATGGTAAAGGTCTTCATCGGTGACATCGATTTCATCGTCAGAACAACGTCTACCGAGAGGGAACAACACCGGCAAATAGAGAAATGAACACATTCAATGTGATGAAACAAACATGATGCATGAAATGGCATGTTAAGGTACTGAATTGACGTAGTGCTATAGGTAGTCATATTAAGTGAAGTGGAATTCAAATATATACTAAATTCCAACTCCAACACTATTTATTAAATTATCCTAATCATAAAATGTGCTACTTGGGGATGTTAACTTGCTCAAACATGCATGATCATGCATAAACAGATTCATTGTAATTTTCTAATCATTTTTCATATATAAATTATTTTCATGTGACTTACAGATTATTTTCTATGATTTTTAGAAGTTTTAAACATTTTCTAAAAATATTAAATCATTTATTGATTTGTTTTAATTCCAAAAATTCTTTACTGCATCAGCATGATGTCATAGTGACATCAGTAGGTCAATAGGGCTAGTCCAGGTAAAACCTGACCAGTGGGACCCCCATGTCAGTGGCTCTAGGTTAACGAGAGGGTTAAATAATTTTAAATAGGTTTAGTTAGCAGCTGGGCCACTGTTAGTGACACATGAGCTTAAATAGATTTAATTAATCCTAATAATTTCACTAAGGGCCTAGGCCCACTAGTCAGACACCCATTAGGCTAATTAATTAACTTAATTAAGTTAACACTTAACCTAAACTTAACCAGAGCTAGGTCCCACCTATCACTGACTCCAGGAGGTCAAACCTCCAGTCAGCAGGGTCAAAGCCACCGACGTTTAGCCGCTGGTGATGGAAGGCACGACGGAGGGCTTGGGGACGACCGGGATGGTGCAAATCGATGACGAGGATCTACGGCGGCCGGTGGCAAAGATGGAGCAACTGGCCACGGTTGCGGCCTCCTAAGGATGCTCCGCTCGATGGAGAGGACAAGGCGATGCGGTGGAGCTCATGGGCACTAAGCTAGGGCGAGGCATGGCCAGAGGGTGCGGCAACAGCGAATGGCAGCGAGCGACACTCTCGGTTCCAGTTAGGAGGGGGAAGGTAGAGGAGAGCGAGGGAAGAGAGACGGAGAGGTGGGATGGATCCGGACGACTCCAGGTCCTCATCCCCTCCTCTAGCCAGGCTAGCAGGCAGGGAGGAGGTGGCCGCGGCATAGGCATGCCCGGCAGGCAGGTGCTTCTCCTCCTGGCAAGAGGAAGAAGACACCGATGCCCTTGGTGGGCTGGGCCACCTTCTGGGCCAGGTAAGTTTCTTTCATTTTTCTTACTTTTGTTTTCTATTCCTAATTTCTACTTTCTGTTATAATTTTGTTCGGGAAAAACTATAAAGCCAAAATTCCTGAAAATATTTTTCGGGTATATTAGAAATATTTCCAAGCTCCACAAAAACTTTCAGAAAAATTGAAGCAAATAAATATTTATAATGCTTTATTAATGATTTTCAGAAACTTTCCTATTTTATTTAATTTACCAAAATAGTTGTTAAAATATAATTCACCCCTTATATGTTGTTGCCAACATTTATCAAAGAGGGGGAACATTTTTGAAGAGCATTTTGGATTCACTCAATTATCTTAATAGTTTAACCTATTTGAATTTTATCTGTGCTAGGGTTTGAGCACCCCCATTTCCAATTAATTTAAATTTAGACATGATGACATGATGCACATGCTGATGTTGATGCAAACAAATTCAAGCAAATTCTAGGGCTGTGATAGACATGATGCCAAGACATGACCCCCCGACACCCCGACGTGATGCCATTGACCCCCGACGTCACTCATCCCCGACCCCCGATGCCATTGACCCCCAACCATTGACGCCACTGACCCCCAACCACTGACGCCACTAACTTCCGATGCCACTAACCCCCGACCCCCGACACTACCGACCCCAGACGCCACGGACCCTCGATGGCACTGAATACAGACGCCACTGACCCCCGACCCCCGACCCCCGACACCTATTCTACCTCCTGTTGACCGAAAAGGTGCTCTTTGGCCTTCCAGAGGCCGAGGAGGTCATAGTTTTATCAATTATGAGTTAGGTCACATATTTTCTGATTTTGTTATAAAAACATCATATTTGTGTTGATCGGGTGAATTTCAATGTGCAGTTGTTCGACGACCTCCCCGTACGTTTGACGAGCACCCCTGCTGCGTTTGTTGGTGGGCACAAATGACATCTCCTCCCTCGGGCCCCTTAATTTGCTTGGTTTCGTTCTTCGTGCCGATGAAACTTGCTAGCTATATGTGTCTTCAATCATCAGTATGCGTGATAAGTAAGTGTCTCCAGTTCAAAAGGGCGACATCTATAAATAAGGACGTCTTTGCATATTTATAACCACCATCCTTTCGAATTGTCCAACGTTATCCATGGACAGCCCGAGTATGTGTAGATTGGGTTTGTTTCCCCGTATGCTTTGCTCCGGATCCGATGCGGAATTTTGTCAGTGCCTCCCTGTTGTTCTCCGTGTACACAACCTCTCTGCTTATTGCCGAGACATGTATCAGGAGAACAGCGGGGTGGTGCTACCGAAATTCTACGTCGGATCCGGAGCGAAGCATGGGAAAACAAACCCAATCTACACATACTCGGGTGGGATTAGGACATATCTCTACCTATTAGCATGTAGGTTGCATGGATGTAATAAAACTGACAAACTTGATTAACGGATGAATATAGATGATGAATTATATATATATAATTCTTATGTGTTTACTAGGTAGGCAAGATGAGTGATCGTGCTTGGATGTACACTGGTCACCCTAGTCAGAAAGACATGACCAATGAATGGTTAACAAAAACCAGGGGGTTTGTGAGAGCCGCATTTGCAAATGGCGACCAAAAAAGATGGTGCCCCTATCCCAAATGCGATAAATTTAAAAAGCGGACAGAGTTTGAAATGGGTAAACACCTGCAGAAGTGGGGTTTTACACCTAATTATATGGTGTGGACTGTTCATGGTGAGTCTGACCAACATGCCAGAGCTGAGGTGGTTCGTCGTCGCACCGACGAGCATGGTACCGTGATCGAAGACATGGTGCAAGACTTTGATGATGCTCGGGATTCGGACGATGAGATGGAGGAATGTGCAAAGGCCTTCTATGAAATGTTGGAGCCTTCAAAACGTCCTCCCCACGAGCACACTGAGCTTTGTCAGCTGGATGCCATTATGCAAGTAATGGCTCTGAAGGCTCAGTTCAAGCTAGGCAGAGAATTCTATGACGCGATGATGACGATATTTGGACGCTTTCTACCCAAAGGCCATGTACTGCCTGCAAACCTGTACCAGTCAGACAAAATCATCCGTGTACTTAAGATGCCCTATGAGAAGATACATGTCTGTGAGAATGGATGTGCCTTATTTAGGCTTGAGTATGCGGCCTTGAACTATTGCCCCATTTGCAATTCTTCCAGGTATATTGTGGTAGACAATGGTATGGGTGAGAAGATTCAGACCAAAATCCCCATTAATGTTCTTCGGTATCTGCCAATCGTACCAAGACTTCAACGTCTTTTCATGGTCGAAGAGACGGCTAGACAGATGACATGGCACAAATTGGGCAAAAGAACCAAACTAGATGTGGATGGGAACAATATGTTGGCACACACTTGAGATGCTTTTGCATGGAAGCACTTTGATGCATTACATAAGGATAAATGGGCAGATCCAAGGCATCCTCGAGTTGCCATCAACATGGATGGGTTAAATGTGTATGGTATGACGGCAACACAATACAGTTGTTAGCCTGTATTTGTCATTCCACTCAATCTCCCCCCGGAGAGATTATGAAAAGAAAGAACATTTTCCTGACGTTGATAATTCCAGTGCCCAAATATCCGGGAAAGAATATGAATGTGTACATGCAGCCGCTTAAGGATGAATTGCAAGAAGCATGGGATAATGGGATAAAGACATACGACACCGCTACCAAAAAAACTTCAAAATGCATGTGTGGTACATGTACTCGGCGCATGACTATCCGACGTATGCGCTATTCGTTGGCTCGAGTGTGCATGGAAGGTTCACATGCCCCACATGCAAGGCAGCTCTTTAGTTCTGTTGGCTGTAGGCGGGTCCCAAGTTTTCTTGCTTCGACATGCATAGAAAGTTCCTGAATCCTGACCATAAGTTCATAAAAGATAAGAAGAATTTCAGCAAAGGTAGAGTTGTCAAAAACACTGCACCACCTATGTTGACAGGCCAACAGACCCTTGATCAGTTAAACGCTCTCGAGCCCGATCCTTTGCGTCCAAGGTATTTCAAAGGGTATAATACGGAACACGCCTGGACTCACAAGTCATGCTTATGAGATCTGCCTTACTTCAAAGACCTCATTTGCCCACACAACATCGACATGATGCACACTGAAATGAATATGGCGGAGGCCATTTTTGGTACATTGTTCGGCATGAAGGGGAAGTCAAAGGATAATCCTAAGGCTAGAATTGACCAGGAGGCTCTATATGATAGACCGTTACAAAAATTGTGACAACGGAAAGGAAAGCAAAGCGTAGCGAAGCCAAAGGCATGGTTCAATCTTGGAAGGCCAGGTATGAGGGAAATGCTATTGTGGGTGAAAATGCGGTTGATGTTCCCCAATGAGTATGCTGCGAATCTAAAGAGGGGAGCGAGTCTTGAAAAATTGAAAATATTTGGTCTCAAGAGTCATGATTGGCACATATGGCTTGAGCGGGTAATGCCGGTGATGTTGTGTGGCTTTATCCCTAAGGATGAATGGCCAGTACTAGCAGAGCCGAGCTATCTCTTACGTTCTCTTTGTGTGAAAGAACTATCGCCTGGCGTGCTAGATGAAATGGAAGAGTTGGCGCTGAAGTTGAGCTGCAAATTACAAAGGATCTTTCCACTAGGCTTCTTCAATCCAATGCAGCATTTGATTTTGCATCTCCCAACCGAGGCAAGATTGGTGGGGGGAGGCATTCAAAATCGATGGTGCTTCTCAACTGAGAGGATGCAGAAGCCGCTTCCGCTAAATGTAAAAATAAACGTAGAATTGAAGCATCGATGGCCAAGTCATTCATTACTGAGGAGGCGGCAAACTTCGTGACAGCACACTACGAAGCCAAAAATCATCATTTGCATAACCCGAAGCCTCGATACAATGATGGCGATCCTAAAAAAGGTCGATCCAACCTCAGCCTATTCAAAGGGAAGCTCGTACCATCTGATGCTTCGAAAGGGAAATCGTTGGATGTCGAAGAATGGCGGACCATTTCATTGTATATCTTCAACAACCTAACAGAAGTGCGGCCGTACATCAAGTAAGTTCTCGGTAAATTATTGTTCCGCAACTTCTAATTCCTTTGAACTGCTCTTATTCCCGGATATTTGATATACTTGATACGTCACCGAATTCTCGGATGGAGCGGTCATCGAAAAGGATTCCTTCAAAGAGTATGAGCTTCTGGCAAAGCATGGAGGCGACTATCCCGGTTTCATCTCTTGGTTCAAACAAAGGGTAATTAATTACCATTAATGGAACATTTGATTTATTCGTCTAATTTGCAGCTAATGCATCCATTCTTCCGTATTAAACTTGTAGGCTGATGCAGAGTCTATGGACGCCGAGTTGAGACAAGTCGCTAATGGTTTTGACTATAAGGTCCGTTCATTTGACAAACACGAGATCAACAGGTATCTCTTTCGCACCTTTGGCAAAGAGCTATCTATGCCCGACCTAAAGACTACAAATTGTTGTGTCTCTGCTATTGGCGAAGGAGGTACCGAGTATTATGGAAGAGTTCAAGCAATTTATGAACTTTTATACTATGGTGAAAACCCATCGGCCGTCGTAGTCTTCAAATGTTATTGGTTTCAGCCGAAGGAGACTAGAAGGACTCATGAACATATAGGGCTAGTCAAAATCAACCAAAGCACCCATTTAAATGTTCCCGATGTCTATATTACGGGTCAACAGGCGACACAAGTTTTATATCTATCATGGGCCTACCAAAATGATCCAAATCTGAAAGGTTGGGATGTCATTTATGAAGTACCGCCAAGTTTTAGACCACCTACCCTCAATGAAGAGGATTACGAACCTCACATTAACCCAGACACATATGAAGGGGAATTCTTCCAAGAAACATGTATGTCCAAAAAACATTTCAAGAACCGCCCTACTTCACCCAAGAACATTGAAGTAGACAGCGACAGTGAATCCATCTTAACCCCTGAGCCAGAACAGGAAGAGCTGGAAGAAGAAGAGGTTACTGCTGCGGATGACCTGTCACTTCTTGACCGATTACATAATGGAGGCCTTCCACATGTTCTTCCTGATAGTGATGATGCTGCTGCATTTATTGATGATAGTGATGATCATGATGCATTTATTGATCCCAAAGCATATATAGACGATCAAGATTATTATTTGTTCATGTCAGGTATTCAACTATTATTATATACATATATAAAATTTTAGTTCATGTTAGGTATTCAATTTTTATTACTCATGTTGGTATTTATGATGATGATACACTTAAATTATATACATTTTATTACTCATGTTGGTATTTATGTTGTACTAATTTCATTTACTCTTTGTCATGGGAGGTGTTGAAAGATGGTGGGAAAGGGTCGAGAGCACTCCGAGGCTCCTTCTTCGTTGGCGGGTGGTGGGATGGGTACTCCCATTCCCGCCTCGTCTCTCCGGAGAGCGTTGCTCTGTACTCTGCATGGAGTGGCTGCTTCTTCGACGACCGCGGGCCTCGTGAGAGGAGGTCGCCCCCCATGAAGAAGAGAGCTACTAAAGGTACACGTGGCCGCGGGAGAGGTAGGGTGGCTGCCACACCTTCCTCGCCGCCACCCCCAGCTGATTCACCTGAGCACAAGACTGCTAGGGTGGACCCGTCTGAGGTGGAGGCTACATGAACTCCGATTCACGAGCCTCAGGTTGACGAGCCTTCGACCCACGAGACTCGTGTCCCAGAGGCTTCATTCCAAGAGACTCCGAAGCAAAGCATGGATAAGGGTACGTCCCAAGAGAACCAGTGGGATACCTGGCCTGATATGGGTCAGTTGGAGCCAAGTGGCCATGTTGATAGTGACGAGGAGCAGGGTGAGGGGGCCACCATCTACCAGCGTGGTAGTACGGGGCTCCCGCCCGTGCCGGCGACTCGCGAGCAGAGGTGGTCGATTCAGCCAAATGGGGAGAAGTAAGTTCATTTACTCTTATTTAACCTTTTGCCTTCACATTTTCTCAAATATCTTATGTGTTGGCTTTAATTCGTCATGCTGCAGGGGTTGGATTGTTGCCAAGGGTGTCCGCAAGCCCAATAGCGTACTTGGTGTGCTTTGACGACAAAACTTCCCAGGGATTGTTACGTTGCCCGGTCGGGGTCAAGAGGTAGGAATGACTTGGGAGCACTACTTGGATTCCCCGGCCCCGCCGGAGGTGGAGATCGACGGTGTTTTGTGCCACACGAGGGTTGACATGTTGATCAGACAGTTCTGGGTAATTTCTCCTTTACACAATTAAAAATCAACTATAACTAGTTATTGTACCAATCAGTGTTATCTCGTTTGTAGACCTTCTACATGTGTGAGAAGGGATACGAGGAGGCCGTGACAAAGGTTATCGAAACCGAATTCCACCGCCTACTTCAAAACTGGAGGCACGAGGCTCGGGTGCAGGCTGTTCGAGACTACTACGCCTCGTGGCGTATTAGGAAGGAAAAGACAAAGTGCCGCGATTCTAAGATGGAGAAGGAGCATTACATGAAGGTAATTACATATTATTAAGGCCTTGTAGTTAGTTTCCTTGATTTGATTCTTACGCCTAGCGCTCAAATTTCTTTTTATTAACTTAGGTGCCCCCAAAATGGTGTGTGGATAAGATGGATTGTTGGGAGGCCTTGGTGGATCAGCGGTGCTCCGAAAAGTGGGAGGCCAGCCACAACAATGCCAAGGAGAGGCGTGGCAAAATGGTTGGTGTGCCACACCATTAAGGGAGCGTCAACTTAAATGAGTTTGGTGAGAACTGGGTATGTGGTTTTCTTCAAGACTCATGCAATTCATTCTTAATGCTAGCTTGAGCCCTTTACTAATACTTTTTTCCTCTCTCTCTCTTCTAGGCGTGTCACAATAAGACGGAGGTGCCAGAGATGTATAACCTCTATGTGATGGCCCATACTGCCTCGTACAAGAAGGTCAAGGCATTCTCTCAGTCTGACCTCGATCATCCCAAAAACTTCACCGACATCTGAAAGCACATTTGCTCCCTTGGTGGTTTTGGTAATTAATAACAACATATAAATCATTGAACTAATGTCTTCACCAAGTATTTTTCAAGAAAAGTTCAATGATGGGAATGGCCAAAGGATTGTGGAATTACCCCAAGATGCAAGGAAATAGGTTGGCCAAGCTTCAAGCAAGAGGATTCTACATTTTACATTTGTGAGAAATCACTTTGAGTCCATAGGAAAGCCAATACTATTAAAATGGGGTAAAGTTTTGATGATGGACAATATGCTCAAACGTGCACAAGTGACAGTCACCAAAACATCCACAAACTCTCCCACCAAAGTCTGTCCTAAGCCAAATATGCAAAATCGGTGCAACCAACATTCCTATCCCGGTGCCACCGATTTCAAACCCTAGACAGACTCAGCCAAACCCTAACACTTTGGTGCAGCTGACACTGCACTCGGTGCCACCGAGTTGGGTTGCCAAGATTCTGTTAAGCAAGTTCACATTTTCAGTCCGACCAAAAATGGTGAATCGGCGTCACTGAGATAGGTAAATCTGACCGTTGGTCACCTTGTTGATGCAACCGAGAATTGTATATTGGTCCCTCGAGATTCAAAACTTGACACTTTTTTTCACTTAGGTACCACCGAGATTTACACATCGGTGTCACCGAGTCTGACTTCTTGTGTGTAACGGTTGGATTTTTCAAGATGCCTATATATACCCCTTCACCACGACCCACTCGAAAGAGAAGCAGTCAGAACTATTCCATACATATCCTACTCAATTTTTTGAGAGAGAACCACCTACCCTTGTGTTGAGGTCAAGATATTCCACTCCAACCATATGGATCTTTATTTATAGCCTCCCCAAGTTGTTTTCCACCAATCCCAGCTCTTCTACCAAGACAAACCTGTGAGAGAGTGATTGTGTGTTGAGGAGTCTATCATCTTGAAGCACAAGAGCAAGGAGTTCATCGTCATTACCGAGCCTATTACCTTTTGGAGGGTGGTGCGTCCTAGATTTGTTAGGTGTCGCTTGGGAGCCTCCTACTTCGTGTTATGGAGTGAACCAAAAAGTTTTTAAGGGAAAGGAGATCGCCTACTTCGTGAAGATCTACCCATAGTGAGGATAGTCCTTCATGGAAGGAAGCCGCATGGAATAGTCAAGGTTGCTTCTTCGTGGAACCCTCCGTGGGTAGAGCCCTCCGTGGAATCTCGCGACCGTTACCCTTCGTTGGTTGAAGACTCCATGAACGTGGACATACGATAGCACCACCAATCGGAACCACGGGAAAATCATCGTGTCATCACTTGTGTTTGCATTCCTAACCCTCTCTTTACTTACATGTGCAATGTATTTATTTTCCGCTACTACACTCTTAGTCATGCATGTGTAGGGTGTTACATGATATGCTATGAACGCTAAAACTTGCCAAGAATTAAAATTTGGAAAAAGGCAAAACTTTTATTTGATCAAGTTGTCTGATCACCCCCCTCTAGACCTACTTTCGATCCTACAAGTGGTATCAGAGCTTTGGTCTCCATTGCATTGGTTTCACAACCTAGGAGAAGTATGGCATCTAGTGAGGGAAATTATCACCATAGAGGTCCATACTTTGATGGCACTGATTTTGCTAGTTGCAAGCCTAAAATGAAAATGCATTTGCTTGGTCATAATCCTACCATTTGGGTTGTTGTTCATGTTGGCTTGCAAGGTGAATTCTTTGCGGATGGAAAGGAACCGGATCGTGAAGCATCTGCGGATGAATTGAAGATGTTGCAACACAATGCTCAAGCATGTGACATTCTCTTCAACTGCCTATGTCCTGAAGAATTCAACAAAATCAGCCGTCTTGAACACGCAAAAGAGATTTGAGATACTTTGGTTGATATGCACGAAGGAACTGAGTCCGTGAGAGAATCCAAGTTAGATGTTCTTCAAGGTCAACTTGACAAGTTCAAGATGAAGGATGGTGAAGGAGTCGCTGAAATGTACTCTAGGCTAGCTCTCATCACCAATGAGATTGCCGGCTTAGGAAGTGAAGAAATGACTGACAAGTTCATCATCAAGAAGATATCGAGGTTTGGATCAAAGATATGACACCATGTGCACATTGATCCAAATGATGCCCAACTACAAAGATCGCAAACCAACAGAAGTGATTGGTAGAATTGTTGCTCATGAGATGACACTCAAAGACAAGGACGACCTTCATCACAAGTCTAGCGGTGCTTACAAAGCCACAAGTGATGCTCCCGCTATCTCAAGAGACAGACTTGTCACAAATGAAGAGATAAGCCGCATGGTCAAGAAATTCAACAAGTTCTACAAGAATAGAAGCAAAGATCGCAGCTCCAACTCAAGATATGAAGAGAAGCGTTCGTCAAGTCATGACCGAAGCTGCTAAAACTATGGGAAGCCCGGACACTACTCCAATGTGTGCACGGCTTGCTACAAACGAAGAGAAGAGTCACCAAGAAGACGAAGCTCAAGAGATGAATCACCTCGAAGAGATAGAAGGAGTAGAGATGATCGTTATGAATGAATAGGGACAAGCACACCAAGAGCTACTCAAGAAGAAAGCATCAAGCTCATGTTGGTGAATGGGTTTCTGGCTCCGATCCCGACAACCACTCCGAGAGAAGCTACCACTCCAACTCCGACTATAGTCAAGATGATGGTATTGCCAGAATTGCACTAGTGACAAAGCAACTCCTATGATCTCTTTGATTCACCAAATGAAGGAGGTGGAAGTTGCTTCATGGCTAAAGTCCCCAAGGTATCACACCCCGAATATCTTGATTTCAATAGTGATGAACATGATTTGCTTTACGATCATGACTTGCTATGTGACAAAACTAGTGATGTTAATCATAATGAACTTGATATTTCTCATACTAGTCAAGATAAGTCAATTGACGATGATAAGATCAAAATAGAAGAACTAACTAAAGAACTCAACACTCTTAAGTTAGCTCATGAATCTACTCTTGAAGATCATAGAGAGCTTGTAAGAACACATAAGAAGCTACGCTTTGAGAAGCTCAATTTGGAGGAAGAACATGAATTTCTTAAAGCTATGAATGATGATCTCCGAAAGAAGACTTCATCTAATATTGCCAAACGACTACTCTTGTCTACATTCATGCCACAAGTCAAATCTAAGCGAACTAGTAACAAAGGAAAGAAAGGTTCTTCATCTAGTAGCAACAATAAAAATGCTAAACTCAATGATGTTGCTCCTAGTAGTTCTATTGATTCCACTAATGATGATTCTCTTAGCCAAGTTACACTTGAGCAAGAAAATGCTTTATTGAAAGGAATTATAGAGAAAGGTATCTACAAGAGTCTTGAAGGGTACAAACAATTTGATGAGATTGTACGCAATAATGAAGGATACGGGAAGAATCGCGGTGTTGGCTACTTCAATGCTAATGGAGTTGAATGGGAAGAAGGTCAATACCCTGAGCCCAAGTTTGTTCCTCAAAAGGAGAAGTATGAAAATACTCTTCCCAAGGGGACAAACACTCAAGATGACCTTCCACCACAAGACACCAAGCTCAAGGGCAAGAACAAGCTCTAAGAGGACTTTGGCTCTTATGGGGGGATGTCACATCAAGGGGGAGCTTTACTCTAAGACTTGAGTCAAAGCATCTCTTAGTATGTGACAAACATTAAATGCTTTATGTAAAAGTGGTAACCCCACTTGTGCTTAAACGATGAGTATGACCTATGATCAAGTACTATTACTTGGCTCCTAAGTCAAATACTCATATATAGATGACTTCATCATCGCCCAAGCGCTTGTTAGATGCTAGAGTATATGTGCATGTTTGCCATGATTTCATTTGACATCTTATTGTGTGAGCATGTTGGTCTGCATTTATTTTCTCATTCAAGGATATCCAATTGTTGCTATTTGGCTTTTGATTTATCTTTTGCCAATTGGATATACAAGAATGCCTAGGACCACTTATTTAGCTATCTATGCTTTCTCACCTCATACTATATTCATGTTGCATCACAAAATTTGAACAAGTGCTTTTCGATCCCTCTGCGTGTGGAGCACTCGGAGTTCCTTATCGACAAGGACTGACCATTAAAACCTCCCAAGTGCATCTAGGTGGAACCAACCACAAAATCTCGGTCTCACCAAATGCCTAGGGTTGATCTGGTTTTCAATCTCGGTACCACCAATTCCATCTTCTCGGTTACACCGAGTTTCCCTGTCAACTGGCAGTTGAGGAACTCGGTGACACTGAAAAGTTAGAATCGGTGTCATCGACAGTGGTGTGTATATTAGCTGTGAACCCCCGATGCTTTGAAATTCAATCTCATTCGTCGCGCCTCAGAACCATAAGCTGCCGCCCACGAGACCCCTGGTCGTCGCCCTTGTTTCCCTACGCTGCTCCACCGCTGGGAATCACCGTCGTCGATGAAATCCTCTCCCTCATCACCGCCATAGAGGATCCGTGCCAAGCTAGGGTTCGGATTCGATCTCTATTGCGCTCCTCATCCGATTCTTGCGCATTAGATCCATGTTTATCATTGATACACCCTTTGCACATATTCCTATCCACTCAAAACTCCATTATCTCGAGAATGGTGAGTTTTTCTAGGGTTTTGCCGTCCGCCCGATAAATCTCGGTGGAACCAAAACAGACATATCGGTCTCATCGATGTGAAATTCAGTGTTGCTGAGAACTGACTCGATGGAACTGAGTTCCTCTTTTCGGTCCGACCTAAAAGGGTGCCAAGGTTCAGTTAAGAGAGTCAGTCAGTCTCGGCCCCACCAAAAAATCTGTTTCGGCTGTACCGATATCTATTTGACAGAATGCAAAAATCTTGAAAATTCATTATTCAAATTTCAAAAACTAGCCTCATTTTTTGATGACTCATCTTCTTCTGCTCTCCTATACTCTACTCATAGGGTTAGTATGTCAGATGTAGAGGACAGTCAAAATTTGGCAGAGCAGGGAGTTGATATGAGTTCTAGTAGAAGCCCTGAGCTCAGTTCTTTGTCAGATCCAGGCACCCCCAACTCCCATGGGTTGCCCAAGGCTGCCACTATGACAAGTAAGAAGCTAAATTCTGATGAAGAAGATTCTGACTTCATTCCTAAGGAGATTCTTGCCAAGAAGCAAGAAAAGGCTGCCAAGAAGTCAGCAACTGAAGCTACTTCTTCTAGAAGAGTAGTCAGCAAAATTTATGCACCTGCTAAAACTTTCAAAGCACATGAGAGTGCTAGGGCAACAATGTCAGTTGAGGTCCCTAGGAAGGCAATGCCTAAGAAGGCAAGGGAGAAGAAGTCCAGGAAGAGGATTTTCTATGTGATTGGCAGACCTATCTCCATGTATGAAGATCTAAAGGAGGCTGTTGGTGCTGCTGCTGAGGAAGAGGAGGAAGAACATGTTGAGATAGCCCCTCCCAAGAAGAAAGCCAAGAAGCTTATGGCTGATGCTATGCCAAAGACTGGCACTTCCAAGAGCACCAAGCCTACATCCAAGAAAGCTGCTCCACAAAAGTCCAAGAGGACTACCAGAGACATTCTAGCTTCAGAGAAGAACAAAGGGACTACCTCCAGACTTGAAGATGATGATGACTTGACTACTTTGATGAAGCTCAGACCACATCTTCCTGTACATGATGCCAGCCACTTAGTAGCTGAAGACATGAAGAAGAGGAAAGACTCAGGATTGAGAGCCTGGAGAGCCATAGATCCTTATGCTCAGAGGAGGAAAACTGTTGTTGACTACAGGTTCTACACCAGAGAGCAACATGATTTTTATGAGACAGTTCTGCTTGACAAAAGTCCAACTGTTAGCGATATGAGATATGTCGATTGGAAATTCATTAAGGATAATGTGGACTACTTCCCAAGTGTCCAAGATAATTTCCATTGCATTGGTCTGGACAAGTTCATTGGCAGAGAGCTTACTGCATGGAACGACGAGATGATCATGCAATTCTACTCCACTGCTCATTTCTACGGAGATGGTAGAATTGTATGGATGACTGAAGGTGCAAGGTATGAATCCACTGTTGAGGAGTGGGATGCACTTGTAGGAGTTCCAGAAGCTCAGGAAGGTGATCCGAATGTATACTTAGAACCGAAGGCAAGTCACAATGCCATGAATGATATGTATACTCCTATCCCTGCAGACAAGGTGCAATCACACAAGCTAGGATCCGTCTACTATCTGCAAGCAGGCCTCCGAACGATGAACACTACTCTGAGGCATACCTTGATGCCCAAGTCAGGAGATGACAAGATGATCCGAGGTTACTCCATCAACATGTTGATCCACCTTGACAGGAACACCGGGATTAGAGTCATGGATTTGATTGTTGAGACAATCAAGAGGGTTGATGCTGATCAAAAGCGCTCTTGTTGCTATGCACCCTACATCTAGTTGCTTATCAACTCTCAGTTGGAGAAGCACATTTTTGCTCTAGATCGTCCACATCTGCTCCTACAGCCAGATTTCGAGGATAATGTTGTGGTGATGGACCCAAATCATCCCACATCTGCTATAGCACAGGCAGAGGCAGAAGCAGTTCGAGCCGCTAGTGCTCAAGCCCCCATGTCCAGAAACGACCAAATGGATCTTCTGATCATAGCCGTCTAGGGCATGCAAAAGGATATCAAGGGGATTCTAGACAAACAGAACAGTCTAGTGAGGATCTTTGAGTCAAGGATCAAGGTTCTTGGTGATAAGGTGGACAAGGTAACAAAGACAGTCATAGAGCTTCAGAAGGAAGTTGACTCCATGCACATCCCTCGGGTCTCTTCTACTTCTTCTTCTGATGATGATGAGGAGGAAGGATCACCTCTCAGGCCGGGCACCCAGTTCACTACTCAGCCTAGAACAACCACAGTGCTTGCACCAGACTTGAGGCCCTCTTCATCAGCTCCTGCTACTGTTAGCACAACTCCTGCTCCACCGGCTCCAGTTCCACCAGTGTCTACTCCAGCTCCATCCATGACATCTGCAGAGATCTTCGCCGATGTCGTGCTCTCGACTCCTTCATCGACAACTGGAACATATCAGCCCAAGAACGTTTAGATATATGCCTTTGAACTTTTTGGTAACTTGTTACCAATGGGGGAGAAGTGTATATAGATCATTAGGCTTCGTGTGAGAGAGCGTTTGGTATTTTTTTTGTTTTTTCAAACAATTGCTTTTGGTTGCTGTGATACTGTTTTGTGTTGCTTGTGATACACGCTTGATGATGTTTGATCGTATGCTTTGATGTGTGATGCTACTATTCCTATCATCTTAATTCTTATGTTATGATCATTCATCTCTGGTTGATTGTGTTATTCTATGATATTTATTCCAATTACTCTCGCACACCACCAAGTCGTATGCGACATGTAAGAAGTGACCCATGTACCTAATCGATTGTGCATTTGCATTCAAACTCAAACTTCAAATAATGCACAAATATAGGGGGAGCTGTTGCTTATCACATACTTTTCAAAGCGACGATTATATTCCATGATTATATCTCTGTCGAAGCTTTGATCTATATGTTGTCATCAATTACCAAAAAGGGGGAGATTGAAAGCACATTTGCTCCCTTGGTGGTTTTGGTAATTAATAACAACATATAAGTCATTGAACTAATGTCTTCACCAAGTATATTTCAGGAAAATTTCAATGATGGGAATGGCCAAAGGATTGTGGAATTACCTCAAGATGCAATGAAATACATTGTTGATTTGATCTTGCTGGAAAACAGAAACTTTTGCGCTCAGTCCAGGATTTTTCTAAATGTTTCAGAGCGTCAAATTGATATGAAATTTTTACACAAGGTTGATGTACAAATTTCTCTGGTTTTCCTAATTTTTCAGAATTTTTACAGTTCCATAAGTATTCAAAGTTTACAGATTGCTATAGACTGTTCTGTTTTTGACAGATTGTATTTTCTTTGTGTTATTTGCTTATTTTGATGTATCTATGGGTCGTATCGGGGGGTACGAGTCATGGAAAAGTTAGAATACAGTAGGTATTACACAAATATAAATAAATAATGATTTCACAACAGTATCTAAAGTGGTGATGTATTTTTCTTATACTAATGGATCTCATGAGTTTTCTATTGAGTTTTGTGTTGTGAAGTTTTCAAGTTTTGGGTGAAGATTTGATGGACTATGGAATAAACAGTGGCAAGAGCATAATCTTGGGGATGACCATGGCACCCCAAGTCATATTCAAGGATACCAAAAAGCCTAAGCTTGGGGACGCCTCGGAAGGCATCCCCTCTTTCGTCTTCAATCCATCGGTAAATTTACTTGAGGCTATATTTTTATTCACCACATGATATGTGTTTTGCTTGGAGCGTATTGTATGATATGAGTCTTTGCTTGTGAGTTTGCCACAATCATCCTTGCTTCACACATCTTTAGAGAGAGAGACGCTGAATCGTGAATTTGATAGAATACTCTATATGCTTCACATATATCTTTTGAGCTAGGCAATGTTGCTCTATTGCTTCACATATATCTTTTTAAAGCATGGTGGTGTTATATTTTATAGAAATTATTGAACTCTCGCTCCTCACTTGTATTATTTTGAGAGTTTCTTATAACAGCATGGTAATTTGTTTAGGTTATGAATTTATCCTAATATAATGGCATCCAAGAGGGATATAATAAAAACTTTCATAATAAGTTCACTAACAACTATGAGAAGTTGGATTCCTTGCATATAGTTTTGAGATAATAGGGATGGTAATATGAGATTAATGCTATTGAGTAGTTGTGAATTGAATAGATATGCGTGTTAAAGCTTGTGATTCCCGTAGCATGCACATATGGTGAACCGCTATGTAACGAAGTCGGAGCATGACTTGTCTAATGATTGTCGACCTTCGTGTGAGGGTCGGGAGCGTGCGATGGTTATCTCCTACCAACCTCTCCCCTAGCTACATGCCTCTAATGCTTTGTTTTATAACTAATAGACTTTTGCAATAAGTATGTGAGTTCTTTATGACTAATGTGAGTCCATGGATTATACGCACTCTCACCCTTCCATCTTTGCTAGCCTCACTAGTACCACGCAACTTTCGCCGGCACATCAAACCCTCCTTCCTAAAAACAGCCACCATATATTCCTCAAAACAGCCACCATACCTACCTATCATGGCATTTCCATAGCCATTCCGAGATATATTGCCATGCAACTTCCACCATGTAGTTTTTCTATGACTTGCATCATCACTTCATATTGCATATAGAGTTATATCTTGTCATAGGAATTGAGTTGTAATTTCTTTTTCTTTGAGTTATAAGTAAATAAAAGTGTAATGATTTTTCATTAATAAAGCATTGTCCCATGAGAGAAAAGGATGATGGAGGCTATGACTCCCTCCCAAGTTGGGACGAGTATCCGGACTTTACAAAAAATAAAAGAGGCCAGCGAAGCACAAAAAAAAAAAGAGACCAAAGAATCCCACCAAAATAAAAAAATGAGAGAAAGAGAGAAGGTACAATTGCTACTATCTTTTTCCACACTTGTGCTTCAAAGTAGCGCCATGATCTTCATGATAGAGAGTCTCTTATTTTGTCACTGTCATATAACTAGTGGATATTCATTTTGCATGACCACTTAGTTTTATTTTGTGAACTTTCATACACTTATAGATCTAAGTGCATTTGTTGCATGGCAATCCCTACTCACTCACATTGATATCTATTGATGGGCATCTCCATAGCCCGTTGATACACCTAGTTGATGTGAGACTATCTTCTCCTTTTTCCCTTGCACCTCACCATATTATATTCCACCTATAATGCTATATCCATGGTTCATGCTCATGTATTGCGTGAGAGTTGAAAAGGTTTGAGAACACCAAAAGTGTGAAACAATTGCTTGACTTGTTCGTCAGGGTTGTGCATGATTTAGATACTTTGTGTGGGGAAGATGGAGCATAGCCAGACCATATGATTTTCTAGGGATAACTTTCTAAGGCCATGTTATTTCGAAAGGACATGACTACCTTGTTGGTGTGCTCGAAGTATTACTGTTTTTATGTCAATATTAGACTATTGTATTGAATCTAACGGATATGAATATTCATGCCACAATAAAGAATATTACATGGATAAATATGTTGGGTAGCATTCCACATCAAAAATTCTGTTATTATCATTTACCTACTCAAGGAGGAGCAGGAATTAAGCTTGGGGATGCTGGTATGTCTCCAACGTATCTATAATTTTTGATTGTTCCACGCTATTATATTATCTGTTTTGGATGTTTTATATGCATTAATATGCTAGTTTATATTATTTTTGGGACTAACCTATTAATCCAGAGCCTAGTGCCAGTTTTTATTTTTTCCTTGTTTTTGAGTTTGTGGATAAGGAATATTAAACAGAGTCCAAACGGAATAAAACCTCTAGAATGATTTTTTCTGGAAAATATGGAAGCCACGAGACTTGAGAACCAAGGCAATGGAGCTGCCATGGGGCCACAAGCCCGCTTGCCGCGGCCAGGGGGCACCCACACCGGGCAGGCTTGTGGGCCCATGGCACCTCCCCTAACCCTAATATTCGGCCTATAAATACCAAAATATTCCATCATTATCAGAACGAGCCACGAAAACACTTTTTCGCTGCTAGAAGCCTCCGTTCCCGAGAGATCCAATCTTGGAGCATTTTTTGGTATTCTACCGGAGGGGGATTCTATCACGGAGGGCAACTACATCAACTCCATTGCCCCTTCGATGATGCGTGAGTAGTTCACCATAGACCTACGGGTCCATAGCTAGAAGCTAGATGGCTTCTTCTCTCTCTTTGCTTCTCAATACCATATTCTTCGTGATCTTCATGGAGATCTATCCGATGTAATACTCATTTGCGATGTGTTTGTCGAGATCCAATGAATTGTGGGTTTATGTTCAGATTATCCATGAATATTATTTTAGTCTTTCCTGAATTCTTATATGCATGATTTCATATCTTTGCAAGTCTCTTCGAGTTATTGGTTTGGTTTGGCCAACTATATTGGCAATTCTTGCAATAAGAGAAGTGCTTAGTTTTGGGTTCAATCTTGAGGTGTCCTCACCCAGTGACAAAGTAGGGGTAGCGAGGCACGTATTGTATTGTTGCCATCATGGGTAAAAAGATGGTGTTTTCATCATATTGCTTGAGTTTATCCCTCTACATCATGTCATCTTACCTAATGCGTTACTCTGTTCTTCATGAACTTAATACTCTAGATGCAGGCAGGAGTTGGTCGATGTGTGGAGTAATAGTAGTAGATGCAGAATCGTTTCGGTCTACTTGTCACGGACGTGATGCCTATATGCATAATCATTGCCTTGGATATCTTCATAATTATTCGCTTTTCTATCAATTGCTCGACAGTAATTTGTTCACCCACCATAATGCTTGCCATCATGAGAGAAGCCACCTAGTGAAACCTATGGCCCTTGGGTCTATTTTCCATATTATATTTTCAGATCTAAAACCAAAAACACCAAAAATACTTGCTGCATTGTTTTTACTTTTAGTTTTACTTTCCGTTCAAGTACCCTATTATATCTATCTCTACTAGATCCCATCCTTGCAAATAACCGTGAAGGGATTGACAACCGCTTTATAGAATTGGGTGCAAGAGTTTGATTCCTTGTGCAGGTATATCTAGTGGTGGCTCGCTTGTATCTCCTACTAGATTGATACCTTGTTTCTCAAAAACTGAGGGAAATACTTATCTAGTTTGCTGCATCAAACCGTTCCTCTTCACGGGAAACCAACGCATGCGCGAGAAGTAGCAGCCATCATCAAAAATTATAGATACGTTGGAGACGTATCAGAGGGTTGTCAGGGGGCCCACAAGCCACAAGGGCGTGACCAGGGGGTAGGCTGCACCCAGCAGGCTTGTGACCTCCTGGTGGGTCCCCTCTGGTATTTGTTTCGCCCAATATTTTCTATATATTCCAAAATAATTCTCCGTAACTTTTTAGGACTTTTGGAGTTGTGCAGAATAGGTCTCTCATATTTTCTCCTTTTCCAGTCTAGAATTCCAGCTGCCCGCATTCTACCTCTTCATGTAAACCTTGTAAAATAAGAGAGAAAATGCATAAGTATTGTACCATAACATGTAATAACAACCCATAATGCAATATATATCAATATAAAAGCATGATGCAAAATGGACGTATCAACTCCCCCAAGCTTAGACCTCGCTTGTCCTCAAGTGAAAGCCGAGATCGATAAATGTGTCCACAAGTTTAGAGATAGACGTGTCGATAAAATGAAATACGGAAATGAGGGCATCATGATCATCTTAAGAACATCAATATTGATTGATATATAATTTCTTATTCTAGAGTAACAATTCATTCACAAGATAAAGTATGAAGCACAGACTCTATTGAGAACTAACAAACTATGCTCTCAGTCATTTATGCAATTTGCAATTTATCATAACATCAGAAAGAGTCAATATATGAGATTGTAAAGCAGATCCACATACTAGATAATATTTTGGTCTTCCATAATTGCTAACACTCACGCGGTACTCATGAGGTCGAAGCTTCAATTGGACACAGAGAAAGAGAGGGGCTTATAGTTTTGCCTCCCAACTATTCACATCAAGGGTAATGTCAACAGAAATAACTCATGATCACCCACATCCAAATGGATATATGTGTCTAGATCATTCCCCAACACATAACGCTTTCCAAGAGAGAAAGGAAAAATATAGGAAGTGGTGAATATCACCACGACTCTTGCATAAATGTAAGTACTTATAAAGTAAAAGTAACAGATAGGCCCTTCACAGAGGGAAGCAGAAGTTGTCATGCGCTTTTTGTTGTTGGATGTGCAAACCCTTAATTCAAAGGAATGTCGCGTTGTATTGCCCTTTGTGATAGCAAACTTTATTATGTAGTATGTCGCTTTTATTTCTTTACCATCACAAGTTCGTACAACGCTTATTTTCCCTTACAATAAAAGATCGTACATAATTAGGAGCAATTCTTATTGCTTTTTGGACCGATGGCAACTTACTTGAAGGATCTTACTCAATCCATAGGTAGGTATGGTGGACTCTCATGGCAAAATTGGGTTGAGGGTGTTTGGATGCACAAGTAGTATCTCTACTTGGTGCGGAAGTTTTGGCTAATATGAAGTGGAAGCAAGCACTACATGTTGGAGGATCTATAACCATATAACTTCTATTTGGACATAAGCAAACATAACCCATTATGTTGTCTTCCTTGTCCAACATCAACTTCTTAGCATATAATATTTTAATGAGTGCTCACAATCATAAAAGATGTCCAAGATAATATATTTATATGTGAACCTCTCCTTCTATATTACTTCCTTTTAATTGCACCAATGACCAATCACTATGTTTGTCAACTCTCAACAAATTCCAGTCGACATACTTATTATATGTGACGTCATCACTCCCCATAAGATCATCATATATACTCTTTTATTTTATTCTATTCTTTTCTATTTCTTTTTCTCAAGATCATAGCAGCAAGCAAAGCCCTCACATATAAACTATTTTTTATTATATAACTCTCGGACTCGCTTACATAAGAGGAACATAAAGCAAAACTCAAAGCTAGATCATACTAAAAAACATTATTCTACTAGATCAAGATATAACCAAAAGGATCAAACTAGGAAAACGAGAAAAAGTAAAATATGTAATGGTGATACGATACCGGGGCACCTCCCCAAGCTTGGCACAAGCCAAGGGGAGTGCCCATACCCATGTGTTTAGTTGTCTTTCTTCGGAGGTGGTGATGTTAGGGTTGTTGATGAGGTTAGAGGCTTGTCCTCCGTCTTCCAAGGCATAGGCTAGCCATCGTAAAAAGATGAACGAGTCTCCGGGATCCTCAAATCTGCACCCAAACTCATTCTCTTAAATCGGTATTCATACTCACAGTTTTGGTTTTGCAGGTCATAGATCTGGGCTTGGAGATGCTCGATTTTCTCGTAAAGCTTGAAGATGTCCTCCCCGATGTCCTTGGCGTCCAGCTTGTGCTTATGGGTAAACTCCGCGATCATCATATGATTGGCATTGAGTCCACGGTCCACCATCCCTTGGCACTTGAAGACTTGCTTCTCCATTGATTCGAGCCTTGTCTCCATGATTCCGGTCTACTTTGGCCCGTCAACATCATGAATGTGCAGCACCCCCATGCATCTCAATGGTTTGAGGGTGTCGCAACACCTCCGCAAGATAGGGATTGATGACCTTCTTGAAGAACTTGTCCTTCGAAGCACATGGGGATGTCATGGCAATTTAAATCTGTCCGAAAAACAACAACAAATGAGAACAGAGGATTTTTTTTCGTGGTACGGTGGTCAAAATCTTCGGGAGATTATATAATTAATTTTTACCGACCTAACGGCTTCTACCACAAGAAAATGGAGTCCGGGGGGTGCACGGGGTGGCCACAAGCCACAGGGGCACGACTAGGGGGGTAGGCCATGCCCTGCAGGCTTGTCGCCTCCTCGTGCACTTTTCGAGCTGCTTTAAATTTTCCTAATTTATTAAATATTCCAAAACGGAGAAAAATGCTATCGGAAAAGTTTTGGAGTCAGTTTGCTTACCGTACCACATACCTATTCCTTTTCGGAGTCTGCAACGTTCTGGTAGGTCTCCCTAATTGACAGGGTTATTACCCCTAGGTAGGCCAAAGCAACGAGGTCTTCCCCCTTTCGCTTGGAAGAATAACTATGCGGCCGGCTAGCCATGGCCGGCTAGAGGACGTCCGGCACGAGCCAGTGCCGGCTGGCACCCCGGACGGTTGGTCGAGGAGCCGTCTGGACCCTCGGCCGCCTGGGCATGGCCGGCTGCCTCCGGGCTGGCTCTTCCTTGACCTTGGGACGGACATGCGACATCCCGTCCCTCTGCGCACGGGTACGACGACACGACGCGGCCGACACAATGGGCGGCCCTATGGCTACAGTGGCCGTTGATGCACTCCAGCGCATGGCTACAGTCCAACCGTCTCGGCCGCTGACCTCGGCGAGCGCGACTGGGCGTGGGAACAGTGTCGGCATGCCCTCGCCACTCGATTACTACCCCGACATGGCTACAGCACGGCCGGCCGTACCGGAGACTTCGGCTAGTGGGCGCTAGGTGACGCCCCCCGGGAAACCCGTGCCACGGCAGGTGGGCGAGGGCCAATCGCAGAGCCGACTGGCGGGCTCCAACGGGAGATGGGACCGCTCGGCTGGCGGGCCCCACCTACGACGGAACGACACGAATGGTGGGACCCTTTGGCCAGCCAAAGAGACTGCTAGCCGGGTCCCCCCACCTTTGTACTTAGAGCATATTATAAGAGCCGGGGGGTGGCCTATAAAACCCCTCGAGTCCCCCATGCAACGGGGACGACCGATCATTCCCTACACACACACACACAAACCCTTCTAGCAGTGGGGGAAGAGGAGCCGGCTGCCCCTTCTTCCTCCTCTAGACACAGCTCCAGGAGCACCTTTGTATCTATACCCATCCATCCAACTAAGCCAAGCAGGACTATGGGTATTACCTCCCCCGGAGGGCCCTGAACCTGGGTACATCATGTGTCATCACCGCTTGTGCAACATCTCGCAGCCGGAGCCCAACGGCGTCCTTCGGCCCCAACCACCTACGATAAGCCACCCTATGGCATCTATCATGAGAAAATGACGATAGTTGGCATCCACCGTGGGGCCGTACGCGGCGTTGGCCGGATTTATGCTCTGGGCGGGACCACTCGCCATTCCCCGCCGTCGCCGCTTGTCCATGCGAAACCATGGAGGGCTCGTGGGGCTTGCTCCGGCACTCCCTGTGGGCAATTCCATCGGCCTCATGGCCGACATCGACGCACTCATCAAGCGCTTAGGTAGGCTCAGCCTCGCCGAGACTCCGGCCGCTGACGAGTACCCCGCGCAGGTGCTCATCTGCGCTGGTCCGCCCACGGAAGTGGGCGCAGTCGCTGTGACTCAATCCAGCAGCTCCCACAATCGCGTGGGAGTAATGGACATCACTTCCTCCCCCGCTTTCGGATGGGCGTGGCTCGCAGCTGGCGCTGCCGCTACCCGTGTTGGCACGTCCGACCCGCTCGGTACGGCCCCTCCAGGTCTTGAGCACTCCGATCGCCCCGACGGCGAACCCCGACACCGCCGCGGCCGATCTCGAGGCGGCTCATCGCGTCCTGTTCAAGGATGCCACCGCCCTCGCGGCCACGCGGCGCCACATGGAGGCGGCACAGCAGGAGTACGCCTCCGCCTATGGACTCACCCCGGCTGGCACCGAGCCCAACCGGCATGGGGCTATGCGCGACCGCGGTCGCGTGGTTGCCGAAATCCTCGGCGGCAAGATGCCCGTCGACAACACCCCTGCAGCCAACCTGCGGGCTCTCAAGGTGGCCTACGAGGAATTGGCCACCTTGGAGGGCAAAGAGCGTGCCGCCAACGAGCGCCACATCAAGGAGCTCATCGATGGTGCTGATGCGCAGCAGCATCTGCTCGCGACGGGCGGCGCTGCCACTGAAGGTCCCCGGCCCGAACGTGAGGGCACGGGAACTGTCGGCCGCCAGACGGCCTAGTACTCCTGATCCCCTTGCGTTTCCGGCCGCCGAGCCGGAGCAAACAACCCTCGGCCCTCTTAGACGTCGAGGAGCGAGCAGTCGGCTGTCAGGAGCCGGCGCACCAACGATCCGCCTCGAAGCGGCCGCCACCACGAAGTGCCGGCATCCTTTAGCCGGCGTAGCCATGGGCACATGCCGCCCCCGCGGCATGAGTCGGGGCAGTCGGTGCCACCCATCGTCCATCCTGAGCTCTCGGCTCGGCTCGGACCACGCATCCCTCGCAACGAGAATGATGCCCGCAACCGCCTCGACAAGCTCGCGCAGTCCACCCTCCTTCAGGAGGAGGACTCGATTGGTCCGGCTTGCTTCGACCCTCGGATCCGCACCGAGCCGTTCCCAACCAATTTCATGCTCTGCAGGGACACCTCGAAATACAACGGGGCCGCCAAGCCCGAAGACTTGCTGATCGACTACACCACCGCGGTCGGCATCTCCAGGGGGAATAAGCGCATAACCATTCGCTACGCCCCCCTCATGCTGATCGGCTCGGCCCGCACCTGGCTCAACAACCTGGTGGCCGGCAGCATCAACACCTCGACGGATTTCGAGGAGGCCTACGTCCGCAACTTCACCGGCACCTACAAGCGGCCCGGCCATCCCCGTGAACTCGCCATGTGCGTTCAGGGGCCGGATGAATCCCTCCACGACAACCTCACTCGGTGGACCAAGCTCTGTACTTCCTGCGAGGGGGTGCACGAGGTGCAAGCCGTGCAGTACTTCATCGAGGGCTACTGGGATGGCACCCCTCTCAAACATAAGCTCCTGTGCTCCGAGCCGACCACGCTTGTCGAGCTCATGACCAAGGAGAACAAGTATGCCACGGCCGATTCGGCCATCCGGGTCAAGAAGACCCCGCCTGCCAAAGCGACGACAACACCGGCCACGACCCGGGCGGCTGCCAACAAACGGCAGCCGCAGAACAACAAACGCAAGAGCGACCAGCCGGATTCCTGCTACGGGAGCCGGCATGTCAATACCATCGAGAACCAGGAACCGGCTGCCCAGCCTTCCGGCCAGCGCCAGCGCGCCGGAAAGGCTGCTTGTCAACCGAAGCTCACCTTCGAGCAAATGCTCGACCTCCCCTGCATGAACCATTCGAGGGCCAAACCCTCTACGCACACGCTCCGGCAGTGCAGCTTCTCACAGCGATTGGCCCGCGCGCTGGCCCCGGCCCAAGCTGCCGCCTCAGTGCTGGCTCCGTCTCTGGTCCAGAATGACGGTCGTCTAATCGACCAGTTTCCCAACCAGGACGGTTGCTATTTTGTCTTCACCAGTGAAGAGATGGGCAAACACGCTCAGCGCCAGCTCCGCTGTGAGGTGAACGCCACCATGCCGGCAACTCCCTAGTTCATGCACTGGTCGGAGAAGCCGGTCACTTGGAGCCAGGCCGATGACCCTGCCGTGATGCCGAATCCCAGCAGCTACGCCTTGGTCCTCGACCCTACCATTGCCACCAAGGAGCAAACTTGCTGCTTCTCGCGGGTGCTGATAGATGGTGGCAGCAGCATCAACTTCCTCTACCTCGACACTATGCATTAGCTAGGGCTGAAGATAGAAGACCTGTAGGCGAGTCGGACGATTTTCCATGGCATCATGCCTGGAAAGTCCTGCTCCCCTGTCGGCAAGATCACACTCGGTGTCCTCTTCGGCAGACCCGACCACTTCCGCCGCGAGCCGGTGCTGTTCGACGTCGTGGATCTCGCGAGCCCCTACCATGAGATGTTGGGCTGACCGGCTCTTGTCAGCTTCATTGCCGTCCCCCGTTATGCTTACCTCAAGCTCAATATGCCGGGCCGCAAGGAATCATCACCACCAAGGGCGACTACAAGATGTTGCTCGAGTGTGCTCGAGACAGCAGCTGGCTGGCCGAGGCCTTGGAGATCGCCGAGGAGAAACGGCAGCTCGACCGGCTCGTGGCCCTTGCTACCAGCCAGCCGGCCGTGTCGGCTCCTCCCTCGCAATCTGTCGGCGAGGCATCCTTCTAGCCCTCCGAAGACACCAAGCAAATCCAGCTCGACCTGGCCAACCCGGCTTAGTGCATCACCATCGGCTCCCGCCTCAATAGCAAATAGGAAGGTGAGCTCGTCGACTTCCTCCGTGAGAATTGGGACATCTTTGCATGGTCCCCCAAGGACATGCTGGGGGTTTCGAGGAAGTTCGCCGAGCACAAACTCCACGTCCGGCCGGACATCACGCCGGACAAGCAACCCTTGCGCCATTTCTCCAAGGATAAGTGGTGTACTATAGGCGAAGAGATCGCCTGGCTGCTCGAAGTCGGCTTCATCATGGAAGTGTTCCACCCAGACTGGCTGGCCAACCCAGCCCTAGTGCTGAAGAAAAACAAGATCTGGCGCATGTGCATCGACTACACAAGCCAGAACAAGGCATGTCCCAAGGACCCCTTCGCACAAGATCTGGCGCATGTGCATCGACTACACAAGCCAGAACAAGGCATGTCCCAAGGACCCCTTCGCCCTGTCGCGGATCGATCAGGTAATCGACTCCACGGCCGGCTACGACTTACTATCCTTCCTGGACGCCTACTCCGGCTACCACCAGATCAAGATGGACCCGTAAGACCGGTTCAAGACCTCCTTCATCACGCCCTTTGGGGCCTACTGCTACATCACTATGTCCTTCAGCCTGAAGAACGCAGGTGCCACCTTCCAACGGTGCATGCAGAAATGCCTCCTGCCTCAGATAGGCAAGAATGTGCATGTCTATGTCGATGACATCGTCATCAAAACCAAGAAGCATTTTAGCCTCCTCGACGACCTCCGGGAGACCTTTGCGAACTTGTGCGAGTGCAAGATCAAGCTCAACCCGGAGAAGTGTGTCTTCGGCGTCCCGACCGGTCAACTCTTGGGTTTCTTCGTGTCCGCCCGCGGTATCGAAGCTAACCCTGAGAAGATCAGCGCGATCGAGCGCATGCCCAAGCCGACCCGGCTCCGCGACATCCAGAAGTTCACCGGCCGCCTTGCCTCGCTCAGCCGGTTCATCAGTGGCTAGGGGAAAAGGCCTTGCCCCTCTACGGGCTCCTTCGCAAGACAGCTCTAATTGAGCCGGGTCGAACCAAGAGGCCGGGAGTTTTCGACTGGCCTGACGAGGCAGATGACGCCTTCCGCGGCCTCAAGAAGGCGCTCACCCGCGTGCCCATCCTGGTCATGCCGGCTGAGAAGGCACCGCTGCTCGCCTACATTGTGGAGACCACCCGTGTCATTAGTGTCATCCTGGTGGTCGAGCGGCCGGAGGAGGGAAACTCCCTGCCAGTCCAACGGCCCGTCTACTACCTCAGCGAGGTCCTCTCTGTGTCCAATCAAAACTACCCCACTACCAAAAGATGTGTTATGGCATATACTTCGCCGCCAAGAAGGTCAAGCAGTACTTCCAGGAGCATACCATTACCATGGTGAGCACGGCCCCGCTTGGCAAGATCATGAGCGGCCGGGACTCCACCGGCTGGATTGCCAAATAGGTCATCGCTCTCGCCGATCATGAGATCCGGTACGAGCCAAGGACTTCCATCAAGTCGCAGGCGTTGGCTGACTTCCTCGTCGACTGGGCGGAGATGGAGTTTGTCCCGCCTCCCCCAGACTCCACGCATTGGCGCATGCACTTCGACGGCTCGAAGATAAGGACTGGCCTGGGTGCCGGCATAGTCCTCTCCTCCCCAAAATGTGATCAACTCAAGTACGCCCTCCAGATCCACTTCACCGCCTCCAACAACATGGCCGAGTACGAGGCCATCGTCCATGGCCTCCGGCTCGCCAAGGGAATCGGCATCAGGGGCATCCTCTGCTTCGGCGACTCTGACCTTGTGGTGCAACATGTCTCCGGCGAATGGGACGCCAGGGATGCCAACATGGCCAGATACCGCTTCCTTGTCCAATAGCTCACCGGCTCCTTCGAGGGCTGCAAGTTTCATCACGTCCCATGGGCGGACAACTAGGCGGCGGACGCGCTGGCAAAGATCGGCTCCACCCGGCATCTCCCTCGAACGGCTGCTCAAGCTGTCGATCAAGCCTTCCACAGAGTCGGAGTCAATCTTCATATCAGCGGGCGTCGCCGGCCCATCGATGGCCCTGGCCACCCCTCCGGCTCCTTCACCACCGGCTCCCGAACCATCGGCCGCCCAGCAGGCTCCGATCGAGCCAGCGGCGTTCGTGGCGGACGGCCCCGGCGGCGCGGCCGTCATGATGATCATCGACTAGCCGGCCTTGGGGACAGACAAGTCGGGCCCGGAGACTGATCAACCAGTCTCGTGGGCTCCCGAGCCGGTCCCGAGGACTGACCAGCCGGTCCCGAGGGCCGATCAACAAGCTCCTAGGGCTTCTGGGCCGGCAACCGTCTCGGCCCCTCGTGGGCCCAACCCATCCTGGCGTTTCTTCTACGGAGCAAGCTGCCTCCGGATGAGACTTTGGCAAGGCAAATCCAATGCCGGGCCGCGGCCTACGGCATCATCAAGAACGAGCTAGTCCACCACAGCACAATCGGCGTCTTCCAGTGATGCGTCGAGCCGAAAAAGGGTCTGGAGATCCTCCTAGGGCGAGTGCAGGCATCATGCTGCCTCCCGGACCCTGGTGGCCAAGGCTTTCCGCCATGGATTCTTCTGGCCGACGGCTCTCGAGGCGACCAAGAAGTTGGTCGACGAGTGCAAGGGCTACCAACGCTTCAACACGCAAAGCCACCTACCGGCAACGGCCCACCAAACCATCCCCCTCTCATGGCCCTTTGCCATTTGGGGGCTGGACATGGTGGGCCCATTCAAAACCGCTCGAGGCGGCATGATGCACTTGCTGGTGGCGGTCGACAAATTCACCAAGTGGATCAAGGCGCGACCAATCAAGAATCTAGACAGCCCCACGGCCGTCCGGTTCATCGACGACATCACGGTGCGCTATGGCGTTCCCCACAACATCATCACCGACAACGGCACGAACTTCGCCAAGGGCGCGCTCGCACGCTTCTGCTCCAAGCAGGGAATCCAGCTCGACCTGGCCTCCGTCGCTCATCCGCAGTCAAACGGCCAGGTCGAGAGGGCAAACGGCCTCATCCTGTTCGGCATCAAGCCCCGGCTCGTGATGCCGCTGGTAAGGTCGGTCGGCTGCTGGATCGACGAGCTGCCAACCGTCCTTTGGAGTCTCAGGACCACCCCGAACCGTTCAACCGGCTACACTCCCTTCTTCCTTGTGTATGGATTCGAGGCAATCATCCCCACCGACATCGAGTTCGATTCGCCTCGGGTCGCCCTATACACGGAGAAGGGCGCAAAGGAGGCAAGAGAAGACGACGTCGACCTACTCGAGGAAGCTCGCGAACTGGCCCTGAGTCGGACAGCAATCTACCAGCAGAAGCTCTAGCACTACCACAACAAGTGGATCCGGCCACTCTCCTTTCGCGAAGGGGACCTGGTCCTCAAGCGGATCCAGCGAACAGCCAGACAACATAAGCTGTCCTCCCCGTGGGAGGGCCCATTTATCATCAGCAAGGCGCTACACAACAATGAATACTATCTAATAGATGCCCAGAAGCCACAGAAGCACAAAAAAGATGCCTCCGGTGAAGAGATGGAGCGCCATGGAACGCGGCCCTCCTACGCCATTTTACTACTGAAGAAACCAGTGTATGTATGTATCCCCACCTTTTGGGCTTATGAATGCAATGGGCGCCCCAAGCTGGCTCTTGGGACGCGCCCCGTTTCGTTTCCCTCAAAAGTGTTCCTCTCTCATCGGCTCCCCGACCCGGCTCTCGGACCCGGGGGCTAGCCGGCTGGACCTAGAGCGCTTGTCCCAGAAACTGGCTAAGTAATCTGAGCCGGCCAAACCTCCCTATCCCTACCAGCTATAGAACCGGCTCCCGGCTGTCCGGCTGACGGGCGTTGGGGCGGCAAAGTTTGGCTCACATGAAAGGTCAAAACAAAGGGAGACCCCTTCTAGGCCCAGCCGGATCGTTGCTGCATCTCTACCACTCTACTTATCCTGAAAAGCCCTCGCGATTCCTAAGTTTTGAACCGGCTCCCTTCAGGCAGACACCTCGACCCAGCTACAGACCGGTTCCTGGCTGTTGGGCTGGCGGGGCCGAAACCAAAGGGGAAAAGGAGAAGAACCGACAAGAGTCAAGCGAGCAAAAAAGGATAAGGATGAGGCGGCATGAGTAACGAGGCAAACTATTCATGACATAAATGTTAAGGAAAAAGCGGCCCACGACCAACATTAGTTCATTATATAAACACCCCCAGTGGGTGGATTCAAGCTTAACATGCAGGGAGAAAAAAGAGAAAGATAAAAAACGCCCGAGGGCTCAGGCCGCCGGCGCGTCGCCAGCCAGCGTGCCCCCAGCCGGCGCGTCGTTGGGCGGCTCGGCTCTTGCCTCGGAGGTGGTCGCGGCCTTTGGGTCAGCCTCCTTGGCCTTCAAGGTGGGCTCCTCAGTCTTGGCCGTCTCGCCGCTTGAGTCGGTGCTCTCATTAGCGACTTCATCATCTGTCGGGCCTTGGGGGATGCTGAAGGAGTCCTCGGGCAGCGGCTCGCCATCCTCGCCAAGGGCCGGCAGGAACTTGTCCACGTTGACATATGACGCAAGCTTGTTGGCCTGGTGGACAAGGGCCGGCTCGTGGGCTTCCCGCTCTGCAGTCGGCACGTCCCGCATGGTCGCCGGTCGGCCTAGATCCACGTCGTGGTACCACGACGTGACGAACCGGAGCGCTATTTGTGCCCCAGCTCGGGCAGCCCACGCCTTCCAGGCTTCGAGGCGGGGGACGGCGTGCTCCAGCCACTGAGCCACTCGGTGCGTCGCAGCTCCCTCGCGGCCCAGCCACAGCGCGGCGATGACCTCTTTACCGGCAGTCTTCAGCCGCTCCACGCTCCGCTCAAGATGGGTCATCCGCATCTCGATGGCGAGCCCGAACTCGTCCACGTCGCATGCGGCATCCTCCACTATGGAGCGACCGCACTCCCGAAGGTACTCCAGGTGCTTCTCAACGGCACGCGCAGCGCGGCGCTGAGTTTCCAAGAAGCGCCCTGGAAGAAAGAAGAAGAGAAGGGAAGAAAGGCAAGTTGAAACATGAGAAACGGCAAAGGAAAAAGCAACCGGCTAGGGAAGAGAAAAACTAGCACCTACCTTCGATGGCGTCGTCCACCCCAAGGGCGAAGTTGAGCGCCGCCTTATGCTCCGACGCCAGGGCCGCCTCCGAGGTGGCGAGGGAACCCTTGACATCCTCGAGCGTTCTCTTGAGGCGGGTCACCTCGCCTTGAAGGGTGGCGGTCCTCAGGGCAGCGTCAGCCGCCTCCTTGACGGCCACCTCCCGGGTCGCCACCTCCTTCGCCGCCTCGGCCTTGAGTCAGTCCCGGACAACCTCCCCATCTGCCAGCAGTGCGGCCAGCCAGTCTGTCTCCTGCGTGGGCGCCTAGACGTCTCGCACCAGCCGGTCCCGCTCGGAGACAAGCCCGGTCTTCTCCTCCCGAAGGGTGGCCAGCTCACCTGCAAGACACGACAAGTGTTGGCTGACTCCCGGGGGCTAGGTGCCCCTCCTGCGAAGCGCAACTGACCTTGCACGCGAGCCAACTCCTCCTCCAGGGGGTAGAAGCCGTATTTGCCTCGGTCGTGGATGGCGGCTGCCTCCGCGAATAGCTTCTGCCGTAGGGAGGTTCCTTCTTGCCACAAATAGGCAAAGGTCAAGACACACTCAAAAGAGATCCGGCCCGGCTGCCCGTCGGCCGGTCAGCCGGCCCGCATCTCGTGGGCTACACCCAGTGGGTGCGCTTGCGCGCCTCCACTGAAAATTCTAAGTCAATGCAGTCGGCTTACCCCCGCACGTTGTAGGGCGGCGTCTGACGCCTCCGCGAACCGGCCCAGCTCCTACCGGCATCGGTCCAAGATGCTCCCCATGTCCCCGAAGGAGGGGACCGGGCCACCCGCCTGGGGAGCTGGTAGGGCTGGTGCATGCGCCAATGCCTCCCAGTCTCGGAGCACCTCCTTCATCGACCGCAGGGTCCTTCAGGCCCGGCCACCGCTGCCACCCTGGCTCGCCGCGGCTCCAGCCGCCGGGGGCGGATTGATGACAGCAAGGGGCCGGGAGTCGCTTCCCGCCAGCCCCCCGCCCAACATCGTCGCCGCCTCCTCTTCCTGCCGCTCCAGCGTGTCGGTCGCGGCGAAGGGCACCTCCACCTCCATGGCCGCCACCTCTGGCATCGCCTCTGGGGCCACCAGGGCCTCCTGCACCTCGACCCGGGCCGGCTCGGCTGCAGGCGGAGTCACCTCTAGCACCTCAGGCCGGGCCGCCTCGGGAGACAGCTCCGTCGTCGCCGCCCTCGCCTGGGCCGTCTCCTATGCGGGTGGAGGCACTAGCGGGTCCATAGCCGCCCCTCGCGGCTCGCTCGACGGAGGCCTCGGCATGCGGGTTGACTCCGCTGCCGAGTCCGACACCCGCGGAGGATCCACCGACCTCCTTCGCCTCCGGCTACTCGAGGTTCTGGAGTGCGAGGTCCCTCCTTGCGTCCCGAACTTGGAGGCTCGTAGCTTCGCGTTCCTCCTATTCTCCTCCCGCTGGGTAGCCGCATGCTCGCGGGACAGCCGGCTGGGGGCATCCGTCGGATCCACCTCTGGCTCCTCCTCGTGGAGCTCGATGGGGTCACTTCAATGCCCAAGGATCGGTTACTCACCAGCTGGCGACCCGAAAGAAAACTCACATATAGAAAAACCTTACCCGATGACAAGGGGCAAGGTCCGCTTGGCACGTGGCGATGGCTTCCGCGCGGCCACCTTCACCCGCTTCGGGCCGGGCGGCGGAGCCGCCTGCCCCCCTGAGCCGGCCTCTTCCTCCGGTCGGCCGCTTCGGTCGCCGGGGCTTGAGCCGGCCACTCCTCGCTCCTCCGACCCTGGCGTGCTGAGGGAGGAGGCTCGTTCAAAATCATTAACCCATCATCATCGTCATCGTCCGTCCAGTCCCTGATCGTGGGGGCAAGAGGGAACTCACCCGCTCCGCTGGGCTCCCCGGCCGTGCCGGACCCTCCGGCTCCGCTGGGAGCGCCGGTTCGCGGGTCTGTCAGCTCATCGACTCCTCCCAAGGAGTCCACCCCCTCCTCTAGGAGGCCTCCCGTCTGGTAGTCTTTGGAGTCGGAGTTTTCATGCTCCGCCTCAAAGATCTGTGGATGCGGGCCGTCCGGCGTATTCTGTTGTGCCAGTAGCTGCGATCAGCACATCAAAGTAAGCGCTCCAGCCGGCTGCCGGCAGGGAAGTATCAAACAAACAAGAAATCGCCTCAATGAAAAACTCACTAAGGGAGGCTGGTTGATGCGGTCATACGGCTCCATGTCGAAGGACCATGAGGCGGGCTTCAGCTAGAACGTCGTAAGGGTGTTCACTCACTTCGCCACCTGAGACAGCGTCAGCTCGACGGTGGACAGCCGGCAGGGGTCGCGCCGGCCGGACATGTCGCAGACCCAGTGTGGCCTTAGCTGGAGGGGCGACACCCGGTGCGAGATAGAGGCCGCCACCAAGTCGGCGCGACCAGCCCCTCGGAGCTCTTCGGCTGCATGAGCCGACCAAGCTCCTCCAGGGCCACGCCACGCGGGGCAGCCCCCAGCCAGTTCAACTGGGTGGACTGCCTGTCTTCAAAAGGCGGCAGCCGGATGTAGTCCATCCTCGGGTCGACGTTCTTCATGTAGAAGAACGTTCGGTGCCACCCCTTGACGGAGTCAATAAGAGAGAGGGGGGAATCGAGCGACGCCGCGGCAGCACACCATCGTGCCCCCGCATGCGTCGCTCTTCAAGGGTTTGAGGTAGAAAAGAGCATTGAAGAGTTCGATGAAGGGAAGAATGCCATGTCCATGACCATAGATATCCTTGTATTTGTCTCTTGTGTGTTGGGACTAACCCATGTAGGTGATAAGAGTAAGGAAACAACAAGGATGCTTCCACCTCTTGGTGATCTTCATCAACATTGAACATCCACAACTACCTCACCAACATGAAGTCTTCATCGACAAAACCCAAGGTTAGTTTATCCCTCTTATGGAGGGATGTCACATTAAGGGGGAGCTTTACTCTAAGACTTGAGTCAAAGCATCTCTTAGCATGTGACAACATTAAATGCTTTATGTAAAAGTGGTAACCCCACTTGTGCTTAAACGATGAGTATGACCTATGATCAAGTACTCTTACTTGGATCCTAAATCAAATACTCATATATAGATGACTTCATCATCGCCCAAGTGCTTGTTGATGCTAGTGTGTTTGTGCATGTTTATCATGATTTCTTTTGACATCTTATTGTGTGAGCATGTTGGTCTGCATTTATTTTCTCATTCGAGGACATCCAATTGTTGCTAGTTGGTTATTGATTTTCTCTTTTGCCAATTGGATGGACAAGAATGCCTAGGACCACTCTTTAGCTATCTATGCTTTCTCACCTCATATTCCATTCATGTTGCATCACAAAATTTGCACAAGTGCTTTTCGATCCCTCTGTATGTGGAGCACTCGGAGTTCCGTATCGATAAGGACTGACCATTAAAACCTCCCAAGTGCATCTCGGTGGAACCAACCCCAAAATCTCGGTCTCACCGAATGCCTAGGGTTTATCTGGTTTTCAATCTCGGTACTACTGATTTCATATTCTCGGTTACACCAAGTTTCCCTGTCAGCTGACAGTTGTGGAACTTGGTGACACCGAAAACATAAAATCGGTATCACCGATAGTGGAGGGTATATATGTTGTTGACCCCGATGCTTTGAATTTCTATCTTCAAACATCGCGCCTCAGAACCCTAAGCTGCCGCCTCGAGACCCCTGGTCGTCGCCCTTGTCTTCCTGCACTCCTCCGCCGCTGGGAATCGCTGCTGTCGACGAAATCTGCTTCCTCGTCGCTGCCGTAGAGGATCCGTGCCAAGCTAGGGTACGGATTCAATCTCTAGTGCGCTCCCCCATCCGATTATTGCGCATTAGATACTTGTTAATCATCTTTGCACCCTTTGCTCATATATCCATCCACTTAAATCTCCAAAATCTTGAGTTAGATGGATTTTCTAGGGTTTTGTCGTTCGCCCGATAAATCTCGGTGGAACCGAAACGAAAATATTGGTCTCACCGATATGATTTTCGGTTGAGAACTGACTCGGTGGAACCGAGTAGCTCTTTTCGGTCTGACCGAAAAGGCTGCCAACTTTCTCATAAAGAGCTAGTTTGTCTTGGCACCACCCAAAATTTCTTTTCGGCTGCACCAATATCTCTTTGACTTATTGCAAAACTTTTCGAAAATTCATTGCTCTAATTTCAAAAACCAGCCTCATTTTGTGATGACTCATCTACTTCTGCTCATCTATACTCTATTCATAGGGTCAGTATGTCAGGCTCAGAAGACAGTCAGAATTTGCCGGAGCAGGGAGTTGATATGAATTCTGGAACAAGCCCAGAAGCCAGTTCTTTCTCAGATCCAGGCACCCCCAGCTCTCATGGGTTGCCCAAGGCTGCTAGAAGGACCAGAAAGAAGCTGAACTCAAATGAAGAGGATTCAGACTTTATCCCTGAGGAGATTCTTGCTAAGAAGCGAGAGAAAGCTGCTAAGAAGTCTACTACTGAAGCCACTTCTTCCAGGAGAGTTCTCAGCAAGATCTATGCACCTACCTCAAGCTTCAAAGCTTATGAGACTGCCAGAGTAACTATTTCAATTGATGCCCCCAAGAAAGCTATGCCTAAGAAGACAGGAGAGAAGAAAGCAAGAAAGAGGGTTATTCATGTCATTGGCAGAAAAACCTCCATGTATGAGGATCCTGAAGAAGCTACTGATGCTGATGCGAAAGAGGAGGATGAGCCAGCTACAAAGGCTCCTCCCAAGAAGAAGGCCAAGAAGCTTATGGTTGATGCTATGCCAAAGACTAGCACATCCAAGAAGGTTGCTACTGAGAAGCCTAAGAGGACATCCAGGTAGATTCCAGCTTCTCCGAAGAACAAAGGAATTGCTTCCAGAGTTGAAGTTGATGATGACTTGACAACTTTGATGAACCTCAGACCACATCTTCCAGTACACAATGCCAACTGCCCACTAGCTGAGGATATGAAGAAGAGGAAGGATCCTGGGTTGAGAGCGTGGAGAGCTATAGATCCATATGCCCATAGGAAGAAGATAGTTGTGGACTACAGATTCTATACCAAAGAGCAACATGATTTCTATGATACTGTGCTTTTTGACAAGAGTCCAGCTGTGAGGGATATGTGATATGTTGATTGGAAATTTATTAAGGATAATGAGGACTACTTTCCAAGTGTCCAAGAAAATTTCCATTGCATAGGATTAGATGAGTTTGTTGGCAGAGAGTTCACTGCTTGGAACAATGAGATGATCATGCAATTCTACTCCACTTCACATTTTTATGGAGATGGTAGAATTGTATGGATGACTGAAGGTGCAAGGTATGAATCAATTTTTGAAGAATGGGCTACTATCTTAGGAGTTCCTAAAGCACAGGATGGTGACTTGGATGTATACTGAGAATCCAAGGCTAGCCACAATGCTATGGCTAATATGTACAAGGAGATCCCTGCTGCCAATGTGAAGTCTCACAGGCTAGGATCTAACTACTTTCTTCAGGCTGGCCTCCGCACAACGAACACCATTCTGAGGTATACTTTGATGCCCAAGTCAGGAGATGACAAGATGATCCGAGGCCACTCCATCAATATGTTGATCCACCTTGACAGACACACCAGGATCAGAGTCATGGAATTGATTGTTGAGACAATCAAGAGGGTTGCTGCTAACCAGAAGCGCTCATGCTGTTATGCACCCTACATCCAAATGCTTATCAATTCAAAGTTGGAGAAGCACATTTTTGCTCTAGATCATCCACATTTACCCCTATAGCCAGATCTCAAGGACAATGTTGTGGTGATGGATGATGATCATCCAACTTCAGCTGCAGCTCGGGCAGAAGCAGAGGCAGTTAGAGCCACTAGTGCTCAAGTCCCTAGATCCAGGAATGAGCAAATGGATTTGTTGATAGCATCAGTTCAGGGTATGCAAAAGGACGTTAAGGGGATTCTGGACAACCAGAACAGTCTTGTCAGGATCTTTGAAACTAGGATCAAGATCCTTAGTGATAAGGTGGACAGGCTGACTAAGACAGTCACAGAGCTCCAGAAGGAAGTTGACTCAGTGCCACTTCCTCACACCACTTCTTCAGATGATGATGATGAGGAGGATGATTCACCTCTCAGGACAGGCACACAGTTTCCTACCCAGGCCAGATCAGCCACTATGCCAGCTCTAGACTTGAGGCCCTCACTAGTGCAGAACAGGCCTATAGTCCCGGGCCGGATGGACCTTTAGTATCGGTTCCCCAACCGGTACTAACGGGTCGGGACTAAAGGTCCAGATCTTTAGTACCGGTTGGAGCACGGACCGGTACTAAAGGCCCTCCACGTGGCTGCCTGCGTGGACTGGTGGTGGAAGACCTTTAGTACCGGTTGGTGATACCAACCAGTACTAAAGAAATTTTTACTTTTTTTGAATTTTTTTGGAAAAAAAATTGTTCGATTCTCAAAATTCTGAATTATTTGAATTTAATCTTTAACTACCCCTCATCACTGCTCAATTTGATTTCTAATCTCTAATCACCCCTCATCATTCCAAATCGTATAACTTCTTGACCGGTCACCCATCCTCTCACTACTCCAACCTAAGCATGCTTAACTTTCGAGTTCTATTCCCCCTTGTTGTCAAGTCTGCACTTGTTCTTTTCCTGACAATAGTAAGATGTCAATCCTATTAACCCTTAGGAGTTGAACTTGAGCATGACCATAGTTTGACCATAATCACCCCTCATTATTAAGTAACACACTAATATTTCTTGAATAAGTAGTTTGACCATAGTTTGACCAAAGTTTGACCATAGTTTGACCAGATTTGACCAAAATTCAAAAAAACTGAAGTTTGAGCATAACTTTTTTTCCTTTTAGAATTTTTAATAACTTATTTTAACTCCATACTTTTTGTGTGTTCAATATGTACCATTCAAAGGCACATCATCAATTTTCAACCCTTTCTGACTTCATTTGATATTTTTCAGGCATTTAATGATTTATTTTGAGCTAAATGACCCTGAATTTGAAAAGCAGTACACATGAACTCTGAAAAGGTTGTAACTTGGCATGACATCATAATTTCATCCACATAGCAACTTCTAGAGAGTTGAGAGGGTTACGGCAAAAACTGGATGCACTTCGTGTACAAATTGGACAATCTCATAAGAAGTATGAGGGTTCCGGACGAAAACTCATCTATTACAAAGGGATTTCATTTTTAATAAATTATTTTAAATCCATACTTTTTGCGTGTTCAATATGCACCATTCAAAGGCACATCATCAATTTTCAACCCTTTCTAACTTCATTTGATATTTTTCAGGCATTTAATGATTTATTTTGAGCTAAATGACCCTGAATTTGAAAAGCAGTACAAATGAACTCTAAAAAGGTTGTAACTTGGCATGACATCATAATTTCACTGAATGTAATGTTAAAACAAAGTAATATTAAATAGCAGGAAAAATAGTAAAGAAATAACATAAAAATAGCAAAAGTGAAAATAGATGCACTTACACTGAAATTCAACCCAAATTCAAAGTGTTAGTTAGGTGTTAGTTAGGCACTTAACTAACATTTTGAATTTAGGTGGAATTTCATGTCTAAGGACATCTATTTTCACTATGAGCGGAGCTCGACAGGTCAAGCACATCAGGGCTTATAAACAGGTGCGGTTTCGCCTCGACTAGCGAGGTGGGACTAAACATTTGACACCTGCTGCGTGGAAGTCTTTAGTACCGGCTGGTGTCACCAGCCGGTACGGTTGCCCTTTAGTACCGGTTGGTGACACCAGCCGGTACTAACGGTTGCCCTTTAGTACCGGCTGGTGTCACCAGCCGATACTAAAGGTGCACGCGGGGCCCAAGTCTGGCCAAAAGCCTGCCACACCCCTTTAGTACCGGCTCGTGACACGAACCAGTACTAAAGGTCCCTCACGAGCTGGTACTAATGGCTACCCTGTTGGGCCGACACGAACCGGGACTAATACCCTCTTTTGTATTGGCTCGTGACCAGACCGGGACTAATGCTCAGGACGAAAGGTTTGTTTTCTACTAGTGCCTCTTCATCAGCTCATGCTGCTGTCACCTCAGCTCCTGCTCCATCTGCTCCAATTCCTCCAGCTGCCACTCCAACTCCATCCACGACATCTGCTGAGATCTTCGCCGACACTGTTCTCTCGACTCCTTCATCAACAACCGGAGGAGATCAGCCCAAGAACGTTTAGATGTATGCCTTTGAACTTTTTGGTAACTTGTTGCCAAAGGGGGAGAAGTGTATATAGATCTTTAGGCTTCGAGCGAGAGAGTGTTTTGGTGTTTGTTGCTTTTCAAAACATTTGGTTCTTTTCGTTTGACATGAGATACTTTTGTGTTTATGTGTGATCGTACGTTGTTATGGGTGATGCTACTATTTCCTATCATCTTAATGCTTATGAGATGATCATTCACCTTTGCTTGATTGTGTTGTGCGTTGATTTTCATTCTAATTATTCTCGCACACCACCAAGTTGTATGTGACATGGAAGAAGTGCCCCATATACCTAATCGATTGTGCATTTGCATTCAAACGCAAATTCAAAATAATGCACAAATTTAGGGGGAGCTCTTGCTTATCACCTACCTCTCAAAGCAACGATTATATTCATTGATTTTATCATATGTCAAAGCTTTGATCTATATTTTGTCATCAATTATCCAAAAGGGGGAGATTGAAAGCACATTTGCTCCCTTGGTGGCTTTGGTAATTAATAACAACATATAAGTCATTGAACTAATGTTTACATCAAGTATATTTCAGGAAATATTCAATGATAGGATTGGCAAAAGGAGATTGTGGACATACCCCAAGATGCAAGGAAATAGGTTGGCCAAGCATCAAGCAAGAGGACTCTACATTTTATATTTGTGAGAAATCACTTTGAGTCCATAGGAAAGCCAATACTATTAAAACGGGGTAAGGTTTTGTTGGTGAACAATATGCTCAAACGTGCACAAGTGATAGTCGCCAAAAACATCCACAAACTCTCCCACCAAAGTCTATTCTATACCTAACATTCAAAATCGGTGCAACCAACTTTTTCATACCGATGCCACCGATTCCAGAACCTAGACAGACTCAAGCTAAACCCTAGCCACTTCGGTGCAGTCGATTCCATACCGGTGCCACCGAGTTTAGGTTGCCAACTTTCTGTTATGCAAATTCACATTTTCGGTCCCACCGAGAATGTTGGATCGGCGTCACCGAGATTGGAAATCTGACCGTTGGTCACCTTATCGGTGCAACCGAGTTTCCTATATTGGTTTCACCGAGATTCAAAAGTTTCCACCTTTTGGTCACTTCGGTACCACCGAGATTAACACATCGGTGTCACCGAGTTGGTCATTTTGTGTGTAACGGTTGAATTTTTGGGGATGCCTCTATATACCCCTTCACCACCACCTACTCGGAAGAGAAGCACTCAGAACTATTCCATACCTATCCTATCAGATTTTCTAAGAGAGAACCACCTACCCTTGTGTTGAGGTCAAGATCTTTCACTCCAATCATATGAATCTTGATCTCTAGCCTCCCCAAGTAGCTTTCCACCAATCCCATCTCTTCCACCATGCCAAATGTCGTCGTTTTCTCATGACAGATGCCATGGGGTGGCTTATCGTAAGTGGTTGGGGCCGGAGGATGCCGACGGGCTCCGGGTGTGAGATTGGGCACAAGCGGTGGTGACACACGATATACCCAGGTTCAGGGCCCTCCGTGGGAGGTAACACCCCGAGTACTGCTTGGTCTAGTTTGATGGATGGGTATGTATACAAGGATGCTCCTGGAGCCGTGTCTAGAGGAGGTAGAAGGAGCAGACGGCTCGTCTTCCTCTACTACTAGAGAAGGGAATGAGAGTTCCATGGGAGTGTGTGAGCGACCATTTGTCCGTCCCCGTTGCATGGGGAGCTTAGGGGGTTTTATAGGCCAACCCCCCGGCTCTTACAATATGTCATAAGTACAATGGTGGGGGGACCCGGCTGGCAGTCTCTCCGGCTAGCCAGAGGGTCCCGCCGCTCGCGCCGTCTTATCATGGGCGGGGCCCACCGGCCGAGCGGTCCCATCTCCCGTTGGGGCCCGCCAGCTGGCTCTATGATTGGTCCTCACCCACCTGCCGCGGCACGGGCCGCCCGGGGAGCGTCGTCTAGCGCCAGCCGGCCGAAGTCTTCGGTACGGCCGGTGGCACTATAGCCATGCCGGGGCAGGTAATCGAGTGGCGAAGGTGTGTCGGCACTGTTCCCCCGCCCGATCGCACTCACCGAGGTCAGCGGCTAGGACGGTTGGACTATACCACGCGCTGCGGTGCGTAAGCGGCCATTGTAGCCACAGGCCCGCCCGTCTTGTCGGTCACGTCATGTCGTTGCACCTGTGCACAGAGAGACGGGACGGGGCATGTCCGTCCCGATGTCAACGGAAGAGCCAGCCCGTGGGCAGCCGGCCGTGCCCAGCCGGCCAGGGGCCCAACAGGCTCCTTGACTAGTCGGCCGGGGCGCCAGCCGGCACTGTCTTGTGCTGGACGTCCTCCAGCAGGTCATGGCCAGCCGGCCACATAGTTTTTCTTCGAAGCGAAAGGGGAAAGACCCCGTTGCTTTGGCCTACCTAGGGGTATAAACCCCGTAAGTAGTCCCCGAAGCCGGCGGGGGCCCGCGTCTGGCGGACGGTGGGGAGCCGGCGGCTTCCCCTCAGCACCAGCCGCCCCCGCCTCGAAGGCGAAGGGGCAGCCGGGTCGGCCGTTGTATCCGATGCCTCGGGTTCCGACGCGCTGCCTCGGGACCCGCGCAAGCACATGGCATGCCACGCGCCAAGTAATGATGTCGTGGGTCCCGTGCATGCGGGGATACGGGACGTCGCCCAAGCCTAGCCCGGTAGGACCCATGCGTAGCCCTCGTAGGCCTCGGGGCACAGGACAAGATCCTCTACGCCTCGTAGCGGCCGTTACGACCCAGGGCCACCCACGCGCGCGGAATTTCCGGGAGGAGTGGGCGCAGACGATCCCATGTCCCCCGGTTGTGGTCTCCCCTATAAATGGGGAGGAAGGGCTGGAGGCGGAGTTACCCGCGCCCCACTTGCCTCCTTTCTGCCCTTCTTCGTCGTTGCTTATTTCCTTCCCTCGCACGCCGTTGCACCCGAGCCCGCGCCCGCGCCCGCACACCGCACCGCCGCCGCGATGGCTGATGGACGCGGAGGCAGTTGGGCTGGTTCCTTCATGGTTGAGGCGGACACCGCCGAGCTGCGCTGTGGGCGCATGTTGGCATCGGCGGAGAGGGTGGCCTCACGCGCGCCAGGCAACGAGATAGTACCGGTGTCGCAGCTAGGGGAACATGTCGTGTTCCTCTGGCACTTCTCACGGAGCTTCGGGCTCCCGGTGAGTCTCTTTTTCCGTCTTCTTCTTGACACTTTCAACCTCTAGCCGCACAACCTCAGGCCGAATTCGATCTTGTACCTCTCCGCCTTCGTAATGTTGTGCGAGGGGTACCTCGGCATCCTCCCCTTCATTGAGTTCTTCAATGCCCTCTTCTATCTCAAGCCTTTGAAGAGCGACGCGTGCGGGGGCACGGTGGTGTGCTGCCGCGGCATCGCTCGCTTTCCCCCTCTCTCTCTCTCTGATCGACTCCATCAAGGGATGGCACTGAACATTCTTTACGTGAAGAACATCGACCCGAGGATGGATTACATCCGGCTGCCACCGTTCGAGGACAGGCAGTCCTCTCAGCAGAACTGGCAGGGACCTTGGACGAGCTCGCTTGGCTCACGCAGCTGAAGAGCGTCGAGGGGCTGGTTGCCGCTGACCTGGTGGCGGCCTTTGTCTCGCGTCGAGTGTCGCCCCTCCAGATGAGGCCACACCAGATCTGCGACATGTCCGGCCGGCCCGACCCCTGTCGGCAGTCCACCGTCGAGCTGACGTCGGCTCAGCTGGTGAAGCGGGTGAACGCCCTCACGATGTTCAAGCTAAAGCCCGCCTCGTGGTCCTTCGACATGGAGCCGTACGAACGCATCAACCGGCGTCCCCTGGAGAGTTTTTTCATCGAGGCGGTTCTTTCTCGTTTGGCATTGCCCAGCCGGCAGCCGGCTGGAGAACTTACGTTGAAGTGCTGACCGCAGTTGCTGGTGCAACAGAACACGCCGGACGGCACGCACCTGCAGATCTTCAAGGCGGAGCGCGAGGACTCCGACTCTCGAGACTTCCATATGGGAGGCCCCCAGGACGAAGGAGTGGACTCCTCGTGGGGAGCCGTCGAGCCGGCGGATCCGCGAGGCGGCTCTCCTAGCAGGATCGGAGGGTTCGGCACAGCCGGGGAACCCAGCAGAGCGGGTGAGTTCCCTCTTGCCCCCTCCATCTCGGACTGGACAGACAACGACGATGATGATGACGACTTGATGATTCTAGATGGACCTCCTCCCGTGGCGCACCAGGACCGGAGGAGCAAGGAGCGACCGGCTCGAGGCCCAGCGGCCAAAGCGGCCGGCCGGGTGAAGAGGCCGGCTCACGGGGGGGCGGCCTTGCCACCCAGCCCGAAGTGGGTGAAGGTGGCCGTGCGGAAGCCGCCGCCACGCACCAAGCGGGCCCTGCCCCTTGTTATCGCGTAAGTTCTTCCTCTTTGTGCGAGTTTTTGCTTTCGCCTTGCGAGCCGGTTAACGATCGGTTCTTGGACGCTGTAGTGACCCCATCAAGCTCAAAGATGAGGAGCCGGCGGGGGAGATGACAGATGCCGCTGGCCGGCTGGCCCGCGAGCACGCGGCCACCCAGCGAGAGGAAAAGAGGAGGCTCGCGGAGCTGCGAGCCTCCCGGTCCAGCACGCGAGGAGGGGCCGCGCACTCCGGGACCTCGAGGGGCCAGAGGCGGAGGGGGTCAGCGGACCCCCCACGGGCGTCGGACTCGGCGGTGGAGTCCACCCGGATGTCGCGGCCTCCGTCAAGCGAGCCGCGGGGGGCGGCCATGGACTCGCCAGCACCGCCGCCCGCGCAAGAAACGGCCCAGGCGAGGGAGGAAATGATGAAGCCGGCTCCCGAGGCGACCCGGCCTGAGGTGCCGAAGGTGACCTCGCCTGCGACCGAGCTGGCCCGGGTCAAGATGCAGGGGGTTCTGGTGGTCCCAGAGGCGGCATCGGAGGCGCCGCCGGAGACGGCGGCCATGGAGGTGGAGGTGCCTTCTGGCGCAACCGACGTGCCGGAGCGGCCGGGAGAGGAGGTGGCTGCGGCACCGGGCGAGGGGGCGGGAGGCAACTCCCGGCCCCTTGCCATCATCAACCCGCCCCCGGCGGCTGGAGCCGTGGCGAGCCCGGGTGGTAGCGGCGGCCGGGCCCGGAGGGCCCTGCGGTCGATGTAGAAGGTCATCCAGGACTGGGAAGCGTTGGCGAGCGCGCCGGCCCTGTCGGCCCTGCCGGCCCCCTAGGCAGGCGGCCCGATCCCATCCTTCATGGACTTGGGCAGTGTCCTGGACCGGTGCCGGCAGGAGCTGGCCCGGTTTGCGGAGGCGGCGGACGCTGCCCTTCAGCATGCAGAGGTAAGCCGACATTTTTGCATTAGAGTTTTCAGTGGGGGCGCGCGAGCGCACCCACTGGGTGTAGCCCCAAAGATGCAGGCCGGCTGACCGGCTAACGGGCGGCCGGGTCGGATCTCCTTTGAGCATGTCTTGACCTTTGCCCCCCCCTTTCTTGCGACAGGAGGGAACCTCTTTGCGGAAGAAGTTGTTTCCGAAAGCGGTCGCCATCCATGACCGCGGCAAACATGGCTTCTACCGCCAGGAGGAGGAGCTGGCATGCGTACAAGGTGGGTCGCACTTTGTAGGAGCGGCATATAGCCCCCGGGAATCGGCTGACGTTGGTCACGTCTTGCAGGCGAGCTGGCCACCCTCCGGGGGGAGAAGACCGGGCTTGTCGCCGAACGGGACCAGCTGACATGGGATGTCCAGGCCGCCGCGTAGGAGACGGACCGGCTGGCCATGCTGCTGGTCGACGGGGAGGCGGCCCAGGACCGGCTCAAGGCCGAGGCGGCAAAGGAGGTGGCGGCCCGGGAGGCGGCCATCAAGGAGGCGGCTGACGCTGCCCTGAGGACCGCCGCCCTTCAAGGCGAGGTGACCCGCCTTGAGAAGACGCTCGAGGAGGTCAAGGGTTCCCTCGCCACCTCGGAGGCGGCCCCAAAATCGGAGCGCGAGGCGGCGCTCCACTTCGCCATTGGGGTGGACGACGCCATCGAAGGTAGGTTGCAATCTCTCTCTTTCCCTAGCCGGTTGCTCTTCCCTTTGTCGTTTCTCATGTTTCATCTTGCTTTTTCTTTCCTTCTCTTCTCCTTCCTTCCAGGGCGTTTCCCAGAAACTCATCGCCGCGCTGTGCGCGCTGTTCAGGAGCACCAGGAATACCTTTGGGAGTGCGGTCTCCCCATCGAAGAGCACGCCGCATGGGACATGGACGAGATTGGGATCACCGTCGAGATGCGGATGACCCATCTCGAGCGGAGCGTGGAGCAGCTCAAGACCGCTGGCAAGGAGGTCATCGCCGCGCTGTGGCCGGGCCGCGAGGGAGCTCCGACGCACCGCGTGGCTCAGTGGCTGGAGCACGCCGTCCCTCGCCTCGAGGCCTGGAAGGCATCCGCCGCCCGAGCCGGGGTGCAGATGGCGCTCCGGTTCATGACGTCTCGGTACCGTGGCATGGACCTGGGCCGGCTGGCGACCATGCGGGACGTGCCGACCGCTGAGCGGGAGGCCCGTGAGCCGGCCGTTGTCCAGCGGGCCAACGAGCTCGCGTCATACGTTGACACGGACAAATTCCTGCCTGCCCTTGGCGAGGATGGCGAGCCGTTGCCCCAGGACTCCTTTGGCATCCCTGAAGGCCCGGCGGATGACGAAGTCGCCGACGAGAGCACCGACTTGAGCGGTGAGACGGCCGAGACCAAGGAGCCCGGCTCGAAGGCCAAGGAGGCCGACCCAAAGACTGTGACCACCTCCGAGGCAAGGACCAAGCCGCCTCACGATGCGCTGGCTGGGGGCACGCCGGCTGGCGACGCGACGGTGGCCTAAGCCCCCGGGCATCTTTTTTATCTTCTTTTATCCCTTCATGTAAAAACTTGAATCCACCCACTGGGGGTGTTTGTGTAATGAACAGAATGCTGGTCGTGGGCCACTTTTGCCTTAATGTTTATGCCATGAATATTCTGTTGTGTTTGCCTTGTGACTCATGCCGCCTCGTCCTTATCCCTTTTCGCCCGCCTCGACTCTTTTCGTTTCTACTCCTTTTCCCCTTTGGTTTTGGCCCCACTAGCCGACAGCCGGGAGCTGGTCTGTAGCTGGGTTGGGGCATCCGCCTTAGGGGAGCCGGTTCAAAACTTAGGAATCGCGAGGGTTTTTGGGATAAGTAGAGTGGTAGAGACACGGCGAGGGTCCGGCTGGGCCCCGAAGGGGTCTCCCTTTGTTTCGACCTTTCGTGTGAGCCAAACCTTGCCGCCCCGGGGTCCCGTCAGCTGGACAGCCGAGGCCGGTTCTGTAGCTGGTAAGGGTGGGGAAGTTTGGTCGGCTCATGCTACTTAGCTATTTTTTCAGAGAGGCGCTTCTAGGCCCAGCCGGCTAGCCCCCGAGCGTAGGAGCCAGGCCGGGGAGCCGGTGAGTGAGGAACACTTTTGAAAGAAATGAAATGGGGCGCGCCCCAAGAGCCGGCTTGGGGTGCCCATTACATTCATAAAACCAAAAGGCGGGGATACATACATACATTGATTTTCCTCAGCAGTAAAACGGGCGCAAGAGCGCTGCGTTCCATGGGCGCTCCCTTTCTTCATCGGAAGCATCTCTTTTGCGCTTATGCGGCTTCTGGGCGTCTATAAGGTAGTACGCGTTGTTGCGTAGCGCCTTGCTGATGATGAACGGGCCCTCCCATGGGGAGGACAGCTTGTGCTGTCCGGCGGTTCGCTGGATTCGTCTGAGGACCAGGTCCCCCTCGCGGAACGAGAGTGGCTGGATCCGCTTGCTGTGGTAGTGCCGTTCTTTCTGCTGGTAGATTGCTGTCCGGCTCAAGGCCAGTTCGCGAGCTTCCTCGAGTAGATCGACGTTGTCTTCTCTTGCCTCCTTTGCGTCCTTCTCCGTGTATAGGGTGACCCGAGGCGAATCGAACTCGATGTTGGTGGGGATGATCGCCTCGGACCCATACACGAGGAAGAAGGGAGTGTAGCCGGTTGACCAGTTCGGGGTGGTCCTGAGACTCCAAAGGACGGCCGGCAGCTCGTTGATCCAGCAGCCAGCCGATCTTACTAGCAGCGTCACGAGCCGGGGCTTGATGCCGGATAGGATGAGGTCATTCGCCTTCTCGACCTGGCCGTTGGACTATGGATGAGCGACGGAGCCCAGGTCGAGCCGGATTCCTTGCTTGGAGCAGAAACACGCGAGTGCGCCCTTGGCGAAGTTGGTGCCGTTGTCGGTGATGATGCTGTGGGGAATGCCGTATCGTATCATGATGTCGTCGATGAACCGGACGGCCGTGGGGCCGTCCAGCTTCTTGATTGGTCGCACCTCAATCCACTTGGTGAATTTGTCGATGGTCACCAGTAAGTGCGTCATGCCACCTCGAGCGGTCTTGAATGGTCCCACCATGTCTAACCCCCAAACGGCGAAAGGCCATGAGAGGGGGATGGTTTCGAGGGCCGATGTTGGTAGGTGGCTTTGCACGCTGAAGCGTTGGCAGCCCTCGCACTCATCGACCAATTTCTTGGCCGCGTCGAGAGCCGTCGACCAGAAGAAGCCGTGGCGGAAAGCCTTGGCCACTAGGGTCCGGGAGGCGGCATGATGCCCGCACTTGCCCTGATGAATGTTGAGGAGGATCTCCAGACCCTTTTCCGGCTCGACCAATCACTGGAAGACGTCGGTGGTGCTGCGGTGGACGAGCTCGTTATTGATGATGCCGTAGGCCGTGGCCCGGCGCTGGATTTTCCTAGCCAGAGCCTCGTCCGGAGGCAGCTCGCCCCGTAGAAGGAACGCTAAGATGGGTTGGGCCCACGAGGGGGCCGCGACTGCAGCCGGCTCAAGAGTCCTCGGGACTGGTTGATCAGTCCCCGAGACCGGTTTGCCAGCTCCCGGGACCATCTCGGGAGCCCTCGAGGCCGGTTGGCCATCCCCCAGGTTTGGATCGCTAGCCCCCAGGGCCGGATGGTTGGTGATCACTGTGACAGCAGTGCCGCCAGGGCTGGCCGCCTCTGGCGCCGCCGGCTCGATCGGAGCCGGCTGGGCGGCCGACGATTCGAGAACCGGCGGTGAAGTTGCTGGAGAGGCGGCCGGTGCCATCGATGGGCCGGCGACACCCGCTGGCAAGAAGATTGACTCCAATTCTGGGGAAGGCTTGATCGACGGCTTGAGCAGCCGTTCGAGGGAGACACCAGCTAGGATGGCTTGCCGGGTGGAGCCAAACTTCGCCAGCGCATCCGTTGCCTCGTTGTCCGCCCGTGGGACGTGATGAAACTCACAGCCATCGAAGGAGCCGGTGAGCTGTTGTACGAGGAAGCGGTAGCTGGACATGTTGGCGTCCCTGGCATCCCATTCACCAGAGACTTGCTACACCATGAGGTCGGAGTCGCCGAAGCAGAGGATGCACCTGATGCCAATCTCCTTGGTGAGCCGGAGGCCATGGACGATGGCCTCGTACTCAGCCACGTTGTTGGAGGCGGCAAAGTGGATCTGTAGGGCGTATTTGAGCTGATCACCTTTCAGGGAGGAGGGGACTATGCCGGCACCCAGGCCGGTCCTCATTTTCGAGCCATCGAAGTGCATGCACCAATACATGGAGTCTGAGGGAGGCGAGACGAACTCAGTCTCCGCCCAGTCGACTAGGAAATCCACCAACGCCTGTGACTTGATGGCGGTTCTTGGCTCGTACCGGATCTCATGGTCGGCGAGGGCGATCACCCACTTGGCGATCCAGCTGGCGGAGTCCCGGCCACTCATGATCTCGCCAAGCGGGGCCGTGCTCACCACGGTAATGATATGCTCTTGGAAGTATTGCTTGACCTTCTTGGCGGCGAAGTATACGCCATAGCACATGTTCTGATAGTGGGGGTAGTTCTGCTTGGACGCGAAGAGGACCTCGCTGAGGTAGTAGACAGGTTGCTGGACCGGCAGGGACTTGCCCTCCTCCGGTCGCTCGACCACCAGAATGACGCTGATGACACGGGTGGTCACCGTGATGTAGGCGAGCAGCGTATCCTTCTCGGCCGGCGCGGCCAGGATGGGCACGTGGGTGAGAGCCTTCTTGGGGTTGCGGAAGGCCTCGTCCGCCTCGTCAGGCCAATCGAAGGTGCCCGGCCTCTTGGTTTGACCTGGCTCGACCAGAGCCTTCTTGCGAACGAGCCCATAGAGGGGCAGGGTCTTCTCTCCCAGTCGGCTGATGAACCGGCTAAGCGAGGCAAGGCAGCCGGTGAACTTCTGGACGTCGTGGATCTGGGTCGGTTTCGGCATGCGCTCAATCGCGCTGATCTTCTTGAGGTTAACTATGATGCCGCGGGCGGACACGAAGAAACCCAAGAGTTGTCCGGCGGGGACGCCGAAGACACACTTCTCCAGGTTGAGCTTCATCTTGTACTCGTGTAGATTCGCGAAGGTCTCTCAAAGGTCGTCGAGGAGGCTGAAGTGCTTCTTGGTTTTGACGACAATGTCATCGACGTAGACGTGGACGTTCCTGCCTATCTGAGGCAGGAGGCACTTCTGCATGCATCGTTGGAAGGTGGCGCCGGCATTCTTCAGGCCGAAGGACATGGTGATGTAGCAGTAGGCCCCAAAGGGCATGATGAAGGAGGTCTTGAGCCGGTCTTCAGGGTCCAGCTTGATCTGGTGGTAGCCTGAGTAGGCGTCCAGGAAGGACAGCAAGTCGCAGCCGGCCGTGGAGTCGATGACTTGATCGATCTATGGCAGGGTGAACGGGTCCTTGGGACATGCCTTGTTCAGGCTATTGTAGCCGATGCACATGCGCCAGGTCTTGTTTTCTTCAGTACCAGGACTAGGTTGGCCAGCCAGTCCAGGTGGAATACTTCCATGATGAACCCGGTTGCGAGCAGCCGGGCGATCTCTTCGCCTATAGTACGCCGCTTCTCCTCGGAGAAGCAGTGCAGGGGTTGCTTGACCGGCTTGACGTCCGGCTGGACGTGGAGTTTGTGCTTGGCGAACTTCCTCAGAACACACGGCATGTCCTCCTTAGACGGCTGGAACGAGGCCTCGCCTATGGATTGCGAGGGTGGAGCAGGCAAGGCCTGCTGGCTGGCAGGAAGGGCCGCGAGCCGGTCGAGCTGCCGTTTCTCCTCGGCGATATCTAGGGCCTCGGCCAGCCGGCTGCCATCTCGAGCGCATTCGAGCGACATCTTGTAGTCGCCCTTGATGGTGATGATCCCCTTTTGGCCCGGCATCTTGAGCTTGAGATAAGCATAATGGGGGACCGCCATGAAGCTGACAAGAGCCGGCTGGCCCAACAACGCATGGAAGGGGCTCGCGAGGTCCACGACCTCGAACAACACTGGCTCGCGGCAGAAATGGCCGGGTCCGCCGAAGAGGACGTCGAGCGTGATCTTGCCAACAGGGGAGCAAGACTTCCCGGGCACAATGCCATGGAAAACCGTCCGGCTCGCCTGCAGGTCTTCTATATTCAGCCCCAACTTATGCATCGTGTCGAGGTAGAGAATGTTGATGCTGCTACCGCCATCTATCAGCACTCGCGAGAAGCGGCAAGCTTGCTCCTTGGTGGCGATGGTGCGGTCAAGGACCAAGGCATACCTGTCAGGATTTGGCATCACGACAGGGTGATCGGCCTGGCTCCAAGTGACCGGCTTCTCCGACCAGTGCATGAACTGGGGAGTTGCCGACATGGTGGCGTTCACCTCACGGCGGAGCCGGCGCTGAGCGTGTTTTCCCATCTCTTCACTAGTGAAGACGATGTAGCAACCATCCTGGATAGGGAACTGGTCGATCAGATGACCGTCGTTCGGAGCCGTTGTTGGTGCCGGGGCGGTCGCTTGGGCCGGGGCCAGCGTGCAGGCTGGCGGCACGGGAGGAGTTGGAAGGCCATTCCCCCGGGCCAACCGCTATGAGAAGCTGCACTGTCGGAGCGTGTGCGTAGAGGGCTTGGACCCTGAATGGTTCTTGCAGGGGAAATCAAGCATTTGCTCGAAGGTCAGCTTCGGCTGCCAGGCAGCCTTGCCGGTGTGCTAGCGCTGTCCAGAAGGCTGGGCAGCCGGCTCCTGATCCTCGGCGGTATTGACTTGCCAGCTCCCGTAACGGGGATCCGACTAGTCGTTCTTGCGCTTGTTGTTTTGCGGCTGCCGGTTGTCGGCAGCTGGCCGGGTCTTGGCCGGCGTCGTCGTTGCCTTGGCAGGCGGGATCATCTTGACCCGGATGGTCGAATGGGCCTTGGCGTATTTGTCTGCCTTGGTCATGAGCTCGGTGAGCGTGGCCGGCTCGGAGCACGAGAGCTTGTTCTTGAGAGGGGTGCCATCCCGGCAGCCCTTGATAAAGTACTGTACGGCTTGGACCTCGTGCACCCCCTCGCAGGAGTTACGGAGCTCGGTCCACCGGGTGACGTAGTCGCGGATGGATTCGTTCGGCCCCTGAACGTACATGGCGAGTTCACGGGGACGGCCAAGACGCTTGTAGGTGCCGGTGAAGTTGCGGACGAAGGCCTCCTCGAAGTCCGTCCAAGTGTTGATGCTGCCGGCCGCCAGGCTGTTGAGCTAGGTGTGGGCCGAGCTGATCAACATAAGGGGGCGTAGCAAACGGCTACGTGCTTATTCCCCGTGGCGATGCCCACCGCGATGGTGTAGTCGATCAGCCAGTCTTCGGGTTTGGCGGCCCCGTTGTATTTCGGGGTGTCTCTATGGAGCGTGAAACAGGTTGGGAACGTCTCGGTGCTAATCCGGGGGCCGAAGCAGGCCGGACCAATCGAGCCCTCCTCCTCGAGAAGGGTGGATTGTGCGAGTTTATCGATGCGGTTGCGGGCATAGTTCTCACAGCGAGGGATGCGCGGTCCGAGCCAAGACGAGAGTTCGGGGCGGACAGTGGGTGACGCCGACTGCCGCGACTCGCGCCGCGGAGGCGGCGTGTGCCCCTGGTTGCGCCGGCTGCTGGATGCCGGTGCTTCGTGGTGGAGGCCGCTCCGAGGCGGCTCACTGGTGCGCCGGCTGCTAACAGCCGGCTGCTCACTCCCTGGCGTTTGAGAGGGCTAGGGGTTGTTCGCTTTGGCCCGGTGGCCAGAAACGCGAGAGGAGCAGGAGTACTAGACCGCCTGGCGACCGGCAGTTCCCATGCTCTCGTGCTCGGGACGGGGGCCTTCAGTGGCGGCACCGCCCGTTGCGAGCAGATGTTGTTGTGCGTCAGCAGCATCAATGAGCTCCTTGATATGGCGCTCATGGGTGGCACGCTCTTCGCCCTCCAAGGTAGCCAATTCCTCGTAGGCCACCTTGAGAGCCCACAAGTTAGCCACGGGGGTGTCGTAGACAGGCATTTTGCCGCTGAGGATTTCAGCGACCACATAGCCACGCTCGCGCATAGCCCCACACTAGCTAGGCTCGGTGCCAGTTGGGGTGAGTCCGTAGGCGGAAGCGTGCTCCCTCTATGCCGCCTCCATGCGGCGCCGCGTGGCAGCGAGAGTGGTGGCATCCTCGAACAGGATGCGGCGAGCCGCCTCGAGATCAGCCGTGGTGGTGTTGGGGTTTGCCGTCGGGGCGATCGGAGTGCTCAAGCCTCGGAGATTAACACATCGGTGTCATCGAGTTGGTCATTTTGTGTGTAACGTTTGGATTTTTGGGGATGCCTATATATACCCCTTCACCACCACCTACTCGGAAGAGAAGCACTCAGAACTATTCCATACCTATCCTATCAGATTTTCTAAGAGAGAACCACCTACCCTTGTGTTGAGGTCAAGATCTTTCACTCCAATCATATGAATCTTGATCTCTAGCCTCCCCAAGTAGCTTTCCACCAATCCCATCTCTTCCACCATGCCAAATGTCGTCGTTTTCTCATGACAGATGCCATGGGGTGGCTTATCGTAAGTGGTTGGGGCCGGAGGACGCCGATGGGCTCCGGGTGCGAGATTGGGCACAAGCGGTGGTGACACACGATGTACCCAGGTTCAGGGCCCTCCGTGGGAGGTAACACCCTGAGTACTTCTTGGTCTAGTTTGATGGATGGGTATGAATACAAGGATGCTCCTGGAGCCGTGTCTAGAGGAGGAAGAAGGAGCAGCCGGCTCGTCTTCCTCTGCTACTAGAGAAGGGAATGAGAGTTCCGCGGGAGTGTCTGAGCGACCATTTGTCCGTCCCCATTGCATGGGGGGCTCGTGGGGTTTTATAGGCCAACCCCTCGGCTCTTACAATATGTCATAAGTACAATGGTGGGGGGACCCGACTGGCAGTCTCTCCGGCTGGCCAGAGGGTCCCGTCGGCGAGCGGTCCCATCTCCCATTGGGGCCCGCCAGCCGGCTCTGTGATTGGTCCTCTCCCACCTGCCGCAGCACGGGCCGCCCCGGGGGCGTCGTCTAGCGGTAGCCGGCCGAAGTCTCCGGTACGGCCAGCGGCACTGTAGCCACGCCGGGGCAAGTAATCGAGTGGCGAGGGTGTGTCGGCACTGTTCCCCCACCCGGTCGCGCTCACCGAGGTCAACGGCCAGGATGGTTGGACTGTACCCACGCGCTGCGGTGCGTAAGCGGCCACTATAGCCACAAGGCCGCCCATCATGTCGGTCACGTCGCGTCGTCGCACCTATGCGTAGAGGGACGGGACGGGGCATGTCCGTCCCGATGTCAACGAAAGAGCCGGCCCGTGGGTAGCCAGCTGTGCCCAGCCGGGCCGGGGGCCCAACCGGCTCCTTGACCAGCCGGCCGGGGCGCCAGCCGGCACTGGCTTGCGCTGGACGTCCTCCAGCTGGCCACATAGTTTTTCTTTGAATCAAAAGGGGAAAGACCCCGTTGCTTTGGCCTACCTAGGGGTATAAACCCCGTCACCAAATCTGTGAGAGAGTGATTGGGTGCTGAGGAGTCTATCATCTTGAAGCACAAGAGCAAGGTGTTCATCGTCATTATCAAGCCTATTACCTTTTGGAGGGTGGTGCCTCCAAGATTGGTTAGGTGTCGCTTGGGAACCTCCTACTTCGTGATGTGGAGTGAACCAAGAAGTTTGTATGGGCAAGGAGATCGCCTACTTCGTGAAGATCTACCCATAGTAAGGCTAGTCCTTCGTGGACGGAAGCCTTTATGGAATAGTCAAGGTTGCTACTTCGTGGACCCTTTTGGGTGGAGCCCTCCGTGGACTCTCACGACCATTACCCTCTGTGGGTTGAAGACTCCATAAACGTGGATGTAAGATAGCGCCGCCTATCGGAACCACGGGAAAAATCATCCTGTCTATAACCGCGTTTGATCTTCCTACCCTATCCCTTCTATACATGCTTGTTGTTACTTTCCGCTGCTATATACTCTTAGACTTGCATGTGTAGGGTCTACTTGACTTGCCATGAAATGCTAAAATCTGTCAACCCTAAAACTTGGTGTAGGCAAAACTTTTATTTGGTCAAGTAGTCTAATCACCCCCCCCCTCTAGACATACTTCCGGTCCTACAGTGTCGTGCCGCGTGTCGGCGCGGGTCTCGGGACGTCGCACCGGTACCCGAGGTGTCGGGTCCGCCGACCGACCCGGCTACCCCTTCGCCTTCGAGCCGGAGGCAGGCATCACTGAGGGGAAGCCGCTGGCTCCACACCATCCGCATGACTTGGGCCCCCGTCGGCTTCGGGGACTACTGACGGGTTATTACCCCTAGGTAGGCCAAAGCAACGGGGTCTTCCCCCTTTCGCTTGGATGAATAACTACGCGGTCGGCTAGCCGTGGCCAGCTGGAGGACATCGGGCACGAGCCAGTGTCGGCTGGCGCCCCAGACGGTTGGTCGAGGAGCCGGCTGGACCCTCGGCCAGCTGGGCATGGCCGGCTGCCTCCGCGCCGGCTCTTCCGTTGACCTTGGGGCGGACATGCGACGTCCCGTCCCTCTGTGCATGGCTACGACAACACGACACGACCGGCATGACGGGCGACCCTCTGGCTATAGTGGCCGCTGACGCACTGCAGCGCATGGCTACAGTCCAACCGTCCCGACCGCTGACCTCGGCAAGCGCGACCAGGCGTGGGAATAGTGCCAGCATGCCCTCGCCACTCGATTACTACCCCGGTATGGCTACAGCACGGTCGGCCATACCGGAGACTTCGGCCGGCCGACGCTAGGCGACGCCCCCTCAGGCGACCCATGCCGCGGCAGGTGGACGAGGGCCAATCGTAGAGCCGGCTGGCGGGCCCCAATGAGAGATGGGACCGCTCGGTCAGCGGGCCCCACCAATGAAGAGACGGCACGAATGGCGGGACCCTCTCGCCAGCCGGAGAGACTGCCAGCCGGGTCCCCCCACCTTTGTACTTAGAGCATATTATAAGCTAGGGGGTTGGCCTATAAAAAAACCCGAGCCCCCCATGCAATGGGGATGACCGATCATTCTCTACACACACACACAAACCTTTCTAGCAGTGGGGGAAGAGGAACCGGCTGACCCTTCTTCCTCCTCTAGACACAGCTCCAGGAGCACCTTTGTATCTATACCCATCCATCCAACTAAGCCAAGCAGGACTAGGGGTATTACCTCCCCCGGAGGGCCCTCAACCTGGGTACATCGTGTGTCATCACTTCTTGTGCCCAATCTCGCACCCGGAGCCCGTTGGCGTCCTTCAACCCCAACCACCTACGAGAAGCTACCCTATGGCATCTGTCATGAGAAAACAACGACACTAATGTACTCCTCTGGAGTTATAGTATTGATAATATTGGTTTCAACATTTATGGGAGTACCTAAGATATAATGTTTGATTCTTTGCCTGTTTACGACCTTCGGGTTAGTGCCCTCGGCATTGTTGATCTTGATGGCATCGGAACAATATACTTCCTCGACAATGTAAGGCCCTTCCCATTTAGAGAGAAGTTTTCCTGCGAAAAATCTTAAACGAGAATTGTATAGCAATACATGGTCACCTACATTGAATTCACGCTTTTGTATCCTTTTATCATGCCATCTCTTAACCTTTTCTTTAAACAACTTGGCATTCTCATAGGCATGGGTTCTCCATTCATCAAGTCAGCTAATGTCAAATAACCTCTTCTCACCAGCATGTTTGAAATCATAGTTGAGCTCTTTAATTGCCCAATAAGCTTCATGTTCTAGTTCAAGAGGCAAGTGACAAGCTTTACCATAAACCATTTTATACAGACACATACCCATAGGGTTTTTGTAAGCAGTTCTATAAGCCCATAATGCATCATCAAGTTTCTTAGACCAATTCTTTATAGATCTATTAAAAGTATTTTGCAAGATCAATCTAATTTCACTATTGCTTAATTCTACTTGACCACTAGATTGAGGAAGATATGGAGATGCAATTCGATGATTAACATCATACTTAGCAAGCAATTTACGGAAAGCACCATGAATAAATTGTGAACCACCATCCGTCATTAAATATCTAGGGACTCCAAATCTAGGGAAAAAACTTCTTTAAGCATTTTAATAGAAGTGTAATGATCAACACTACTAGTTGGAATAGCTTCTACCCACTTAGTAACATAATCAATAGCAACTAGAATATGAGTATACCCGTTGGACTTTGGAAAAGGTCACATATAATCAAAACCCCAAATATCAAATGGTTCAATAACAAGTGAGTAATTCATAGGCATTTCCTGACGTCTACTAATATTACCGATTCTTTAACATTCATCACACGACAAGACAAACTTACAAACATCCATGAAGAGAGTACGCCAATAAAAACCAGATTGTAATATCTTGTGTGCAGTTCTATCTCCAGCGTGGTGTCCTCCATAGGCCTCAGAATGACACTTGTGTAGGATCTGTTCTTGTTCATTCTTAGGTACGCAACGTCTAATAACACCATCTACCCCTTCTTTATAAAGGTGTGGATCATCCCAAACTTAATGTCTTAAATCATAGAAGAACTTTTTCTTTTGTTGGTATGTGAAACTAGGAGGTATAAATTTAGCAAGAAAGTATTTTGCATAATCAGAATACCATGGGGCATTACGCGAAGCATTTACGACAGCTAATTGTTCATCAGGAAAGTTATCATCAATAGGTAGTGGGTCATCAAGAACATTCTCTATCCTAGACAAGTTATCTACTATGGGGTTCTCAACACCCTTTCTATCAATAATATGCAAATCAAATTCTTGTAACGATATAAGCTCTAAACTTATCACAAGAAAATACAACTGCTAAAAATTCCTTTTCACTGGTAGCATAGTTTCTTTGAGCATTGTCTAGAGTCTTACTAGCATAATGGATAACATTTAATTTCTTATCAACTCTTTGTCCTAGGACAGCACCAACGGCAAAATCACTAGAATCACACATAATTTCAAAGGGTAGGTTCCAATCAGGTGGTTGAACAACAGGTGCAGAAATCAAGGCATTCTTAAGGTTTTCAAATGCTTCTACACAATCATCATCAAAAACAAGAGGAATATCTCTTTGCAAGAGATTAGTGAGAGGCCGAGAAATTTTAGAGAAGTCTTTAATAAATCTCCTATAGAAACCAGCATGACCAAGGAAACTTCTTATATCTTTGATATCCGTGGGACACGGGATTTTTTCAATAGCATCTACTTTAGCTTTATCCACCTCAATACCTCTTTCGAAGATTTTGTGTCCCAAGACAATGCCCTCATTAACCACAAAGTGGCACTTCTCCTAATTCAAGACAAGATGAGTTTCTTCACATCTCTACAAAACTCGATCAAGATTCCTCAAGCAATCATCAAAAGAAGTTCCGTAAACAGAGAAGTCGTCCATGAAAACTTCAACAATCTTTTCACAAAAGTCAGAGAATATAGCAGTCATACATCTTTGAAAGGTAGCAGGTGCATTGCATAAACCAAAATGAATACGTCTATAAGCAAAGGTAGCGAAAGGGAAATTAAAAGTTGTCTTTTCTTGATCCTCTTTTGACACATGTATTTGAGAGAATCCAGAATAACCATCTAGAAAGCAGAAGTGTGTGTGTTTAGATAATATTTCTAGCATTTTATCAATAAAAGGTAGAGGGTAATGATATTTCCTAGTATCTTTATGTAATTTCCTAAAATCAATTACCATTCTATATCCTGTAACAATTCTTTGTGGGATCAATTCATTTTTATCATTAGGAACAACAGTAATACCTCCTTTCTTAGGGACACAATGAACGAGACTAACCCATCTTATATCAGCAATAGGATAAATTATACTACCTCAAGAAGCTTTAATATTTCATTTTTTACCACTTCTTTCATTTTAGGATTTAACCGTCGTTGGTGATCAACAACTGGTTTAGCATCAGGTTCCATATTAATTTTATGCTGACATAGAGTGGGACTGGTGCCCTTAAGATCATCAAGAGTATATCCAATAGAAGCACGATTCTTCTTCAGAGTTTTCAATAATCTCATTTCTTCATGCTCTGAAAGGCTAGCACTAATACTAACAGGATATATCTTCTTTTCATCAAGATAATCATATTTTAGAGTATCCGGTAATTGTTTAAGCTCAAACACGGGATCACCCTTGGGTGGAGGAGGATCCCCAAGTATTTCAACAGGCAAGTTGTGTTTCAAAATAGGATGCTGGTCAAAGAAAATCCTATCTATTTCATTCCTTTCATTCATATGCATATCGTTTTCATGGTCTAGCAAATATTGTTCTAACGGATCAGTAGGAGGCACAACAAAAGAAGCAAGACCAATAATTTCATCCTTACTAGGCAATTATTTATCATGGGGTTGTCTACGAAATTTAGAGAAATTAAACTCATGGGACACATCCCCAAAACTCACAGTAACTGTTTCTTTCTCACAATCTATCTTGGCATTAACATTATTCAAGAAAGGCCTACCAAATATAATGGGACAAAATCATCTTGTGGGGAACCAAGAACAAGAAAACCAGTAGGATATTTTATATTCCCACACAAGACTTCAACATCTCTAATAATCCAAACTGGTGCTATAGTGTCTCTATTAGCAAGCTTAATGGTAACATCAATTTCTTCCAATTCAGTTGGTGCAGTATCATTCATAATTTCTTTATATAAGGTAAAGGGAATTGCACTCACACTAGCAACCACATCACATAGTCCATGATAACAATGATCTCCTATTTTAATAGAAGCAACAGGCATGCCAACTATAGGTCTATGTTTATCTTTAGCATCAGGACTAGCAATTCTAGCAGCTTCATCGCAGAACTGAATAACAAGCCCATAAATATTATCAATTAAGATATCCTTAAACATAGCAATACTAGGTTCAACTTTAATTTGCTCAGGGAGTGTAGGTGTTCTGGCTTAACTCGTATGAACCACAGTTGAAGCTTTAGCATGTTCCTTTATTCTAACAGGGAAAGGTGGTTTCTCAATATAAGCAGCAGGAATAACAGGACCAACATTATAAGTAATAGTTTCTTCTTCAACTTTAATAGGTTCAACTACTTTCACTTCAATGGGAGGATGATATTTAAACCACTTCTTCTTAGGGAGATCAACATGAGCAGCCAATGATTCACAGAAAGAAGCTACTATCTCAGAGTCAAGTCCATACTTAGTGCTAAATTCACGAAAAGCATCGGTGTCTATAAAGGATTTAACACAATCAAACTTAAGGTTTATACCCGACTCCTTACCCTCGTCAAGTTCCCAATCTTCAGATTTGAACATAATTCTTTCCAATAAATCCCATTTGAATTCAATATCTTTCTTCATGTAGGAACCAGTACAAGAAGTATCAAGCATAGATTGATCATTACGAGAAAGCCGAGCATAAAAATTCTGAATAATAATTTCTCTTGAGAGCTCATGATTGGGGCATGAATATAACATTGACTTAAGCCTTCCCCAAGCTTGAGAGATACTTTCTCCTTCACGAGGCCAAAAATTATAAATATAATTTCGATCACGATGAACCAGATGCATAGGATAAAACTTTTGATGAAATTCCAATTTCAATCAGTTGTAGTTCCATGATCCAATATCATCACATAGCCTATACCATGTCAATGCCTTATCCTTCAAAGATAAAGGAAAGACCTTATTCTTGACATCATACTCAGGCAAACCTGCAAGCCTAAATAATCCACAAACTTCATCCACATAGATTAGATGCAAATCAGGATGTAGTGTTCCATCTCCTACATAAGGATTAGCTAGCAATTCCTCTATCATACACGAAGAAATTTCATAATAAATATTTTCAGTAGGTTAAGTAGGTTGAGGAGCAACTCTTTGTGCTTCCGTTTCAGGTGAAGATACCCCATACAAGCCCCTCAAAGGATTATTTTCCATAGTAACAAGTGATAGTAAATTTCAGCACACTATATAAATTTTTCCTTACCAAATTCCACTCACCGAAGGCGCTTCACTCCCCGGCAATGGCGCCAGAAAAGAGTCTTGATGACCCACAAGTGTAGGGGCTCTATTGTAGTCCTTTTGATAAGTAAGAGTGTCGAACCCAACGAGGAGCGGAAGGAAATGACAAGCGGTTTTCAGTAAGGTATTCTCTGCAAGCACTAAAATTATCGGTAACAGATAGTTTTGTGATAAGGTAATTCACAACGGGTAGCAAGTAATAAATGTAGCAAAGATGCAGCAAGGTGGCCTAATCCTTTTTGTAGCAAAGGACAAGCCTGGACAAACTCTTATATAAAGTGAAGCGCTCCCTGGGACACATGGGAATTTATGTCAATCTAGTTTTCATCATGCTCATTTGATCCGCGTTCGTTACTTTGATAATTTGATATGTGGGTGGACCGGTGCTTGGGTGCTTACCTTACTTGGACAAACATCCCACTTAGTATTAACCTATCTCACAAGCATCTGCAACTACGAAAGAATAATTAAGATAAATCTAACCATAGCATGAAACATATGGATCCAAATCAGCCCCTTACGAAGCAATGCAAAAACTAGGGTTTAAGCTTTTGTCACTCTAGCAACTCATCATTTACTTATTACTTCCTAATGCCTTCCCCTAGGCCCAAATAATGGTGAAGTTTCATGTAGTCTATGTTCACATGACACCACTAGAGGATAGACAACATACATCTCATCAAAATATCAAACAAATACCAAATTCACACGATTACTTATAACAAGACTTATCCCATGTCCTCAGGAACAAACGTAAATACTCACAAAGCATGTTCATGTTCATAATCAGAGGAGTATTAATTATCATAAAGGATCTAAACATATGATCTTCCACCAAGTAAACCAACTAGCATCAACTACAAGGAGTAATCAACACTACTAGCAATCCACAGGTACCAATCTAAGGTTTTGAGACAAAGATCGGATACAAGAGATGAACTAGGGTTTGGAGAGCAGATGGTGCTGATGAAGATGTTGATGGAGATTAACCCCCTCTTGATGATAGGATCGTTGGTGATGACGATGGCTTCGATTTCCCCCTTTGGGAGGGAAGTTTCCTCGTCAGAACAGCTCCGCCGGAGCTCTAGATTGGTTCTGCCCAAGTTTCGCCTCGAGACGGCGGCACTTCGTCCCGAAAGCTCTCTTTTGATATTTTTTTTCAGGTCAAAACCCTTTATATAGCAGAAGATGGGCACCGGGGGGTAGGCAGCGCCCAGCACGCTTGTGACCTCCTTGTGGGTCCCCTCTCGTATTTGTTTCGCCCAATATTTTTTATATATTCCAAAATAATTCTCCGTAACTTTTGAAGACTTTTGGAGTTGTGTAGAATAGGTCTCTCATATTTTCTCCTTTTCCAGTCTAGAATTCCAGCTGTCAACACTCTCCCTCTTCATGTAAACCTTGTAAAATAAGAGAGAAAAGGCATAAGTATTGTACCATAACATTTAATAACATCCCATAATGCAATAAATATCAATATAAAAGCATGATGCAAAATGGACGTATCAGCAGCCAAGGGGGAGGAGGTGGAATCCTAGTCCTCCTCCTTCCCTTCCATACAAAGGTGGACTTTCCAACTCTCCCAAGTCACATGGGCCTTGAGGGACTTGTTTGCCAGGCCCAATAAGGCTAGGGAATCTTCCCTTAGCCCATGCTAGCCCTTGAAACATGGTGGAACCCTTGGTGGACTTCCGAATGTTGGGGAACGTTGCATGGGAAACAAAAAAAATCCTACGCACACACAAAATCTATCCATAGTGATGAGCATCTATGAGAGGGAGAGTGGATCTACATACCCTTGTAGATCGCTAAGCGGGAAGCGTTAAGAAACACGGTTGATGTAGTCGAACGTCTTCGCGATCGAAATTGCAAGCCGTCCCGCGATCCAATCATGATCCGTCACGTGATCCAGTCACGTGATACGTATCCTTCGTATCTACTTTTCCGAACTCTATTGCCCTTGTTTTGGACTCTAATTTGCATGTTTTGAATGGAACTAACCCGGACTAACGTTGTTTTCAGCAGAATTGCCTTGGTGTTATTTTTGTGCAGAAATAAAAGTTTTCGGATTGACCTGAAAATTTACGGAAAATATTTTTGGAATTAATCAAAAATACTGGCTAAAGAATCAACCAGAGGGGGGCCACCCATGGGTGGCAAGCCTGCCAGGCGTGGCCACCCCGCTGGCCGCGCCTAGCAGGCTTGTGGAGCCCATGTTGCTCCACCGACCTCAATTCCACTCCTATTTATTCCTATTCGCGAAGAAAAAATGGAGGAGAAGAGTTCATCACGTTTCACGATCCGGAGCCGCCGCAACCTCCTGTTCTTCCTCGGGAGGCCGGATCGTGAGTCCGTTTTGGACTCCGAAGAGGGGAAATCAATGCCTTCGTCATCACCAACCATCCTTCATCGCCAATTCCATGATACTCTCCGCCGTTCGTGAGTAATTCCATCGTAGGCTTGCTGGACGGTGATGGGTTGGATGAGATCTATCTTGTAATCGAGTTAGTTTTGTTAGGGTTTGATCCCTAGTATCCACTTTGTTCTGAGATTGATGTTGTTATGACTTTGCTATGCTTAATGCTTGTCAATAGGGCCCGAGTGCCATGATTTCAGATCTGAACCTATTATGTTTTCATGAATATATATGTGTTCTTGATCCTATCTTGCAACTTGTAGACACCTATTACGAGTTATGATCTGCATCCCTCAGGGTGACAATAACTGGGATTCTTTCCGGTGATTACCATAGTTTGAGGAGTTCATGTATTCACTAAGTGCTAATGCTTTGGTCCAGTTCTCTATTAAAAGGAGGCCTTAATATACCTTAGTTTCCATTAGGACCCCGCTGCCATGGGAGGGTAGGACAAAAGATGTCATGCAAGTTCTTTTCCATAAGCACATATGACTATATGGAATACATGTCTACATTACATTGATGAATTGGAGCTAGTTCTATGTCACCCTATGTTATAACTGTTGCATGATGAATGCCATCCAACATAATTATCCATCACTGATCCATTGCCTACGAACTTTCCACATATTGATCCTTGCTAAGTTACTTCTTTGTTGCTACTGTTACAATCACTACAAAACTGCTACTATTACTTTTGCTACCGTTACCATTACTTCCATACTACTTTGCTACTGAATACTTTGCTGTAGATATGAAGTCTTACAGGTGTGGTTGAATTGAAAACTCAGCTGTGAATACTCGAGAATATTCTTTGGCTCCCCTTGTGTTGAATCAATAAATTTGGGTTGAATACTCTACCCTCGAAAACTGTTGTGGTCCCCTATACTTGTGGGTTATCAAGACCTTTTTCTGGCGCCGTTGCCGGGGAACATAGCTTTATTCTCTGAGTCACTTGGGATTTATATCTGCAGATCACTATGAAGAAACTAAAAGATCCAAAAACCAAGATCTATCCCTCTACTACGAGGGGAGGTAAGGAACTGCCATCTAGCTCTGCACTTGATTCACCTTCTGTTATGAGTAAGTTTGTGACACCACCACCTGCTAGTAATTCTGATATGTCGCAAGCAATTGATGATGCCACTTCTGCTATGCATGATGCTTATGATGATACTTTACTTGATAATATTGTGCCACCGGTGAATTTCTTGATGAACAAATTGCTAGAGCCAATGTTGAAAATTATGATACTTCTAAAGCTGATGAGATTATTGAAACTGCACACTATGAGACACCTGCTAGACCTAGCTCTCCTAGCTATGAATTGTCTGATATACCCGAGGGTTATGTTATGGAAGGAGAGGTAGCTAGCGACTTTCTTGCTTGTAATGATAGAGATGATCTTAAGAAATTGCTATGCAAGTGGAAAGAAAACTCTTTGAATGCTAGAATGAAATATGATCCTAAGTTTTCTACTTCACCTATCTTTGTTATTGATAAGGATTATGAATTCTCTGTCAATCCTGAGTTAATTACTTTGGTTGAATCTGATCCTTTCCATGGTTATGAATCTGAAACTGTGGTGGCACATCTTACAAAACTGAATGATATAGCCACCCTATTTACTCATGAGGAAAAAATTCATTATTATTACATCCTCAAGTTGTTTCCTTTCTCATTAAAGGGTGATGCTAAGATATGGTTCGACTCTCTTGCTCCTGGTTGTGTGCGTAGCCCCCAGGATATGATATATAACTTCTCTGAAAAATATTTTCCTGCCCATAAGAAACAAGCTGCCTTGCAGGAATATTTAACTTTGTGCAAATTGAAGAAGAGAGTCTCCCACAAGCTTGGGGAGTCTTCTCCAATTACAAAATGCTTTGCGTGATCACCCTCTCAAGAAAAATGAAATACTTGATATCTTTTATAACGGACTAACCGATGCCTCAAGGGACCACCTAGATAGTTGTGTTGGTTGTGTTTTCAGGGAACGAATTGTTGAATAAGCTGAAATACTATTTAATAATATATTGAGAAATGATAATGATTTGCCTATCACCAAACCACCTCCAAAGCCACCTCCAAAGAAAAGAGGTATTCTATTTCTCAGTCCTGAAGATATGAAAGAAAAAGGCATTAAAGTTGAAGATGTTAAGAATCTACCACCTATTGAAGAAATACATGGTCTTGATAACCCGACACAGGTAGTAGAGGTAAATTCTCTTCGTAGATTTGATGAAAGCGATATTCCTTATAATAAGTCAGCTAGCCAATGCTTGGATGAGTTTGATAATTTTATTGTTAAGCAAGAAAATTTTAATGCTTATGTTAGTAGATAGTTGAGACATAATGCTTTCATGCTTGATCGCTTAGGTGATTATATGAGTAAAACTATCAATGATCTCAAACTGATTAGTAAACATGCTTCCATGGTAACTACCCAAGTAGAACAAGTACTTAAGGAACAAAATGATTTGCTTAATGAGACGAATAGTAAGAACAATGATCATTGTGATAAAGTTGTGACTAGAGGTGGAAGAATGACTCGGGAACCTTTGTATCCTAAGGGCCACCCTAAGAGAATTGAGCAAGATTCTCAAAGAAGTAATATTGATACACCTAGTCGTTCCAATAATAAGAGGAACAAGGATGATGATAGAACTTTGCATGCTGCTAGTAAACCTGTTATTGATACACCTGAAAACCCAAATGATATTTCTGTTTCTGATGCTGAAACACAATCTGGTGATGAACATGAGCCTAGTGATAATATGATGTTCATGTTGATACTCAACCTAGTAATGATAATGATGTGGAGATAGAATCTAATGTTGATCTTGATAACCCACGACCTAAGAATAAAATATATGACAAGAGAGATTTTATTGCTAGGAAGCATGGTAAAGAAACAGAACCATGGGTTCATAAACCCATGCCCTTTCCTCCTAAACCATCCAAGAAAAAGGATGAAGAGGATTTTGAGCGCTTTGTTGAAATGTTTAGACCTGTCTTTTTGCGTATGCGCTTGACTAATATTCTGAAAATGTCTCCTTATGCTAAGTATATGAAAGATATTGTGACTAATAAAAGGAAGATACTGGAAGCTGAAATTTCCACCATGCTTGCTAATTATACTTTTAAGGGTGGAGTACAAAATAAATTAGGAGATCCAGGAATACCAACTATACCATGCTTTATTAAAGGGAATTATGTTAAAACTGCTTTATGTGATTTGGGAGTTGGTGTTAGTGTTAGGCATTTCTCTTTATATCATAGACTTGATTTGAATAAGTTGACACCTACTAAAATCTCTTTGCAAATGGCTGATAAATCAAAAGCTCTACCTATCAGTATTTGTGAGGATGTACCTGTCGTAGTTGCAAATGCTACTATCTTAACGGACTTTGTTATTCTTGATATTCCCGAGGACAAAAGTATGTGATCATCCTTGGTAGACCCTTTTTGAATACTGCAGGGGCTATTATTGATTGCAACAAGGGTAATGTCACCTTTCACATTAATGGTAATGAGCATACGGTACACTTTTCGAAGAAACAACCTCAAGTTCATAGTATCAACTCCATTGAAAAAAGTCCGACAATTATTATTGGAGACTTTGAATTCCCTCTTCCTACTGTCAAGAAGAAATATTATATACTTATTATTAGGGATATGCATATTCCCATTGAGGTAACTTAGTGTTATTCGAAAATTCTCCGGTGTCATGCTACTCGAAAGAAGTTTGTTAATAAGACTTGATCAACCTTGTCAATGAATTCCTTTTTATGAGCATGAGATGGATGAACTTAGAAAGCACAACTTTCTATATCCAAATTTTACTTTCTGTTAGTTAGAGTAAATTAAGTAAAAATGCTATTGTTTTTTCTGTTCTCTGAGTTTTTCGTGCAATAGAAAAATGACCTGAAAATAAAATTCTTCAAATGCCCTAAAAATGGAGTATGATTTTTTCAGGATTATTTAAAAATATCTGGCACTGAGCACACTTGTAGGGGGCTGCACCAGTGGGCCACAAGCCCACAAGGCGCTGCCACCCCTGGCCACGCCTAGCAGGCTTGTGGGTCCCACGTGGCCCCCCTTCACTTATTCCAGCACCCATCCACTTCATCTTCCCCCAGAAAAAATCCCACCATTGCTCAAACCCGTGTTCTTGCTCATTTTTCTGTCATTTTTTGATCTCCTTGTGCAAAGCTTCATTCGCAAAACTGTTTTGGGAGATTGTTCTTCGGTATGTGACTCCTCCAATGGTCCAATTAGTTTTTGTTCTAGTGCTTTATGTATTGCAAATTTTTGCTGTTGTGGTGACCTTGCACTTGAGCTTGCATGTCAAATTTGTATGGTCCCAAGTATTTTTGATGCATGATATAGCCCCTAGGCACTTGTGGGAGCAGTTGCTATGAGTTTTGTTCACCTTTATTTTGGGTCACTAAAAATTTCAGAATTTTTCAAAGAAAGAAATGCTGAGGAGATTGTTAAGAGGCTCTTCAAGCCGGAGTTCTAAGGAAGGAGAAAATGAGATAAGGGAGAAACCCAGGTATCATCTTACTCGCGTCGCAGAAGTTCGGCCATGTGAAGGCCATGTGAAGATTTTTATTATTTGGCTGAGAATGTAGGCCTCACCGACTTCCTCGACGATAAGTGTGACCAATACCTCTTGCTCACGAGTACCTTTGTGCAAAATTTTCATTTTCATGTTAGGTAAGACCCTCCTACAGTAGAATTTCACTTATATGATGTGCCTAAGAAAATGAACCTTTATGATTTTTGCAAAGTTTGCAAAATACCCTATGAGGGCAGCATTAGGGAACCGCGTCCTAGAGACATGGAAGATTTTATTGTCGCAGTCAATGTAGGGGAAGAGAGAGGTGTGTCAAAGGCAAGAGCAGCTAGTTTACATTTTCCTGTGCTATGCTATTATTCATTATTTACGGGGAGATGTTTAGTTGGTTGTTGGGAGAGTGGAGGTCTTAGTGCTCCTGACCTCGCCATTCTGCGCCATGCTTTATTTGCTGATAGAACCTTTAGTTTGGGCGCTATGGTAGCCCAACGGTTGAACTCCAACCATTCGAGGGGGGCCATATTCGGAGGTATATATGCATCTCGTCTGGCTAGGGTACTACCCTAGGCTTAACGAAGAAGATGAGAGGCTGCTACCCTCAAGGTTCTTAGATTATGACCGTATGGTAGCACATGATGTTATTAAGAAAAATGAGGATAGGAGGCTTCTTTATAACTTAGTTTAGCTAGGGTACTTGTGAGATTATTACTCTGCCTGCTTCTTCTTTGTTTGATATTCACTCAGGCAGGTACACCATTATGCATGGAAACATTTATAGATATTGGGGTTTTGATGCAAGCCCTAGCTCCAGAACCTGCACCGACCCTTGATCCGTACCCTGAGCCAGTTTTTCAGTGGGAGCCACAAGAGCTCGCCAACCAATGGAACTCTAAGGACGCTCCGGAGTATCCCGGAGAGAGTTGTTTCCAGCCATGACCCTAGACCAACTTAGGCCTAAAGCCTAAGCTTGAGGGAGTACGTATTTCTCACCGACATTACATTCATGTTCTCACATTTTAGTAGTCGGTGTTCATACTTTTTCATTGAACCATCCATGATAGTTTATTTCCTTGTTTTGCTTTCTTCTTGTGTGTTTAATTAACTTTGAGAAAAATAAAAAAAATATTAGTTATAGCTTGACCTTCTAGTTTGCTTAGTTGTAGCATTAAAAGAAAATCCAAAAAGAGTTATCTTTCTTCTTTTGTTTGTTGGGAGCTTTCTCGTGTAAATAGTTTTTTCTCGTTCTTGTTTTGATTTTTCTTTCTTCCGGGTGTAAGGAGAAGACCACAATGAAAATGTTGAGTGGCTCTCATATGCATAATTGTTTATCGATCAGAGAGCCCATATTACCTTGCCTTCTCCTTTGAGTTATCATTTGCAGATTCCAGCTTAGTCCAATGCACGTGCACTCTTATTATTATCCATGTCGTTTGGCTGTGCAAGTGAAAGGCAATAATGACGATATTTGATGAAAATATAGAGATGAAGAAAAGTTGGTATGAACTCGACCTATCTTGCTTTTGTAAATATGATTAGCTCATCGTTCCAAATTCAGTTCATCATGGGTGAAACATATTTGCAATGACAATTGGAGATTATAGTTACTCATGCCATGCTTAATTAGCTAAGAGTGGATAATGGTTTGTCTTGGGTGTCAACATGCATATTAAACTGGTTGTGATGTAGTATGATTGGATGGTATCCTCCTCTGAACGATTCAAGTGGCTTGACTTGGCGCATGTTCATGCATGTAGTTGAAACAAAATCAACATAGCCTCTACGATATTTATGTTCATGGTGATTTATATCCTACTCATGCTTGCATTCAATGTTGGTTAATCTCAAAGCATGTTGATGACTGTGTCGCTCTCTAGTTGGTCGCTCCCCAGTCTTTTGCTAGCCTTCATTTGTACTAAGCAGTAATACTGCTTGTGCATCCAATTCCTCAAACCCAAAGTTGTTCCATATGAATCCACCATACCTGCCTATATGCGGTATTTACCTGCCGTTCCAGGTAAATTTGCATGTGCCAAACTGTAAACCTTCAAATTTACATTCTGTTTTGTATGCCCAAATCGCTCATATGGCGACTAGGGGCTGTCAGTATCTTCCATGCTAGGTGGTTTATTCTCACAATATGTGTTGATTCACTATCACTCACGAGAAAGTGGCTGGTAATCGGGATGCCTAGTTCCATGCTCGAAATAAAGTCAAAATATAATTAAAAAACTCCCCTAGGACTGTGTATGTATGGACGGTACCCGTGGATTCGGCTCGCCATGGAGTGTGACTTATTGGTGGAGGGGGAGTAAAAACTTTATCATTCTGTTTGGGAACCGCCTATAATGTATCTATCATGGAAGATGTTGAAAACCTTTTGGTCGTTATGTGAGCAATGAAAGCATATCTCTCGAAAATTATTACTCATCACTGTTTTAAAAACTCGAGCTCTAGCACCTCTGCAAATCAATGCTTCCCTCTGCGAAGGGCCTTTCCATTTACTTTATTTTTGAGTCATCCTCTTCTTATAAAAGGCACCAGCGAGAGAGCACCACCGCCATTTGTATGCTTTGTTGTTAATTGATATTGAGTATGAGCATGACTGGATCTCTTTCACCGTGAATTACAATGGTAGTCAGCCCATGTTCTTTAGAGGTGCTCTACATTTATGTTTTGCGGTCTCAGAAAGGGCTAGCGAGATACCATTTTGTCATATTGTATCATGGTTGTTTTGATGAATTGTTGTCATCCGAGAGTTATTATTATTGCTCGCTAGTTGATTGTGTCATTGATATGAGTAAATATGAGACCTAAATGTTATTGTGAACGTGGTTAGTCCAAGATCTTTGCTGAAAATCTGAACATCAATTAGACATATTTACAACAACAAGATCAAACAGAGTTTGTAAAAGTTTTTATTTATCACTTTCACTTTATCAACTGAAATGCTTGAGGACAAGCAATGGGTTAAGCTTGGGGGAGTTGATACGTCTCCATTGTATCTACTTTTCCAAACTCTTTTGCCCTTGTTTTGGACTCTAATTTGCATGATTTGAATGGAACTAACCCGGACTAACGATGATTTCAGCAGAATTGCCTTGGTGTTATTTTTGTGCAGAAATAAAAGTTCTCGGATTGACCTAAAAATTTACGAAGAATATTTTTGGAATTAATAAAAATACTAGCAAAAGCATCAACCGGAGGGGGCCACTCACAGGTGGCAAGCTTGCCAGGCGCGACCACCCCCCTAGTCGCGCCTAGCAGGCTTATGGAGCCCCTGTTGCTCCACCAAACTCAATTCCACTCCTATTTATTCCTTCACGGAGAAAAAAATGGAGGAGAAGAGTTCATCGCATTTCACGATATGGAGCTGCCGCAACCTCCTGTTCTTCCTTGAGAGGCCAAATCTGGAGTCCATTTTGGGCTCCGGAGAGGGGAAATCGACGTCTTCGTCATCACCAACCATCCTTCATCACCAATTCCATGATGCTCTCCATTGTTCGTGAGTAATTCCATCATAGGCTTGCTGGACGGTGATGGGTTGGATGAGATCTATCATGTAATCGAGTTCGTTTTGTTAGGGTTTGATCCGTAGTATCCACTATGTTCTGAGATTGATGTTGTTATGACTTTGCTATGCTTAATGCTTGTCACTAGGGCCCGAGTGCCATGATTTCAGATCTGAACCTATTATGTTTTCATGAATATATATGTGTTCTTGATCCTATCTTGCAAGTTGTAGGCACCTATTACGAGTTATGATCTGCATCCCCTAGGGTGACAATAACTGGGATTCTTTCCGGTGATTACTGTAGTTTGAGGAGTTCATGTATTCACTAAGTTCTAATGCTTTGGTCTGGTTCTCTATTAAAAGGAGGCCTTAATAGCCCTTAGTTTCCATTAGGACCCCGCTGCCACGGGAGGGTAGGACAAAAGATGTCATGCAAGTTCTTTTCCATAAGCACGTATGACTATATACGGAATACATGCTTATATTACATTGATGAATTGGAGCTAGTTTTGTGTCACCATATGTTATAACTGTTGCATTATGAATGTCATCCAACATAATTATCCATCACCGATCCATTGCCTACGAGCTTTCCACATATTGATCATTGCTAAGTTACTTCTCCGTTGCTACTGTTACCATCACTACAAAATTGCTATTGTTACTTTTGCTACCATTACCGTTACTTCCATACTACTTTGCTATTGAATACTTTGCTGCAGATATTAAGTCTTACAGATGTGGTTGAATTGACAACTCAGCTGCGAATACTCGAGAATATTCTTTGGCTCCCCTTGTGTCGAATAAATAAATTTGGGTTGAATACTCTATCCTCGAAAACTGTTGCGATCCCCTATACTTGTGGGTTATCATCGCGCTCCTTCCGATATAGCGCCAAATGTACGTCACCTCCGCGTTAAGCACACATACGGCTCGATGACGATCTCCACGTCCTTGATCCAGCAAGCGAGGGTGGAGAGGTGGATGAGTTCTCCGGCGGCACAACGACGTGGTGGCGGTGGTGGTGAACTAATCCGACAGGGCTTCGCCTAAGCACCGCCGAACTAATCTAGAGGAGAAAACTATCTAGAGGGAGGGAGGGCAACACGTGGCTTATTAGGGTTAAGGCTGCCCTAAAAAATCCTCTGAGGTAATTTTACAGCTGGAAATCTCACAACATGATCAAGATACCTGATAGTTTCATCATGGTCCAGGTATATATCCATGAAGTGATGCCTAAAGGTCACAAAGGCCCTCATATTGCCAGTGGCATCAAGATCATTTATTTCTCTAAGTCCATTAGTTTTTATTTGCAGACCAGGCATACGGTAATAGTAATACACTTTCCTTCCCTCCTTTTCATAACCTATGACATCTATCATATCATTCACAACTGATGGTGAACAAGTTTGGGCGGATCATTGGGCACTTACCATATTTGCGCCGGAGTTCGTTCTCCGGGCAACGAACAAGGGTCATCGGTTACTAGCGCCGCCTTCAACCCACCTGCCCTCCAACCAACATGCGTTCCCTGAGCCTTCCCCCATACGAAACAACTTGTCGCCAATCACCATGGCCATCGGTGGTTCATCAAGTCCGCCACTGCCTCCCCTCCTGACCCCTTGTCTCCTCGCACCAACCATGAGGGAGGGATGGAGGTAGAGAGAGAGAGGCTATGAAGATTTATGAAGAATCGACACCACAACCGACAGAACTTTTATGCCCCCACACACACACACTTTTGTCATGTTGTCGGTCAAGCGGTCAAACTCAATGACACGTGGGCGGAATACGGAGCCAAACCGTACGCGGTGACGTCTCTGTTCACCGATGTAATATTCGTGACCATAACTCATGTATTCATAAGTCCAGTGACCCGATGTCAATTCTGGGGACGAGTCCGGTGACCTTAGGTGAACTTCACTCCCTAGTGCAATAGTGGTCCACTTTTAATCTCCGCTTTTTGATGATCAATGGCAAAACCATCAAGTGTAACATGAGATAATTATGAAACAATTGTATCAAAAAGAGATGATTGACATACAAGTTGAGCTCCTCCTATTTGTGCGCATTGTCTAAGATTTGCTTTTGAAATGACAATGCACATATCGTTACAAGTGTGAGAACATCTATGTACTCCCTCGGTCCCAAAATAAGTGTCTCAAGCTTAGTACAATTTTACACTAAAGCTAGTACAAAATCGAGACACTTATTTTGGGACAGAGGGAGTATATAGCAACATCAGTAAGTGCACTAAGTGAGCACGTAGATAAGAATGGCTATCAATAGAGAATACACAAACACTTGTTCCCACGCGCCTCCAGGCTTCCAGTCAAAATCCAGTTCATCGTCCGAGTCCTGAAAGTGATATGCTTCCATTTGTTCAATGATAGCCGCTACAAAATGAGAACCGAAGCGGTGTCAGCTAAATGAACATTTTTCGATGAATCAATCACGCTTGTTACATCTGAATAAGCATCTATCTGCCGGCAGATTCGAAGAAGGAAAACTGCAATGGAGCCTTAAATCTACAAGCAGTTTCTTGGCAGAAAACTGCAACGAGACGTCCATTTCATTGCATATAGTTTGCTGGAGCAGAAGAGATGAGAGATGTCAGTACCGAGCCAATCGAACTCCTTTCTTCCTCGGCGTGCTTGGACCGGCTCTCGGGGTTCATCACCGTGTTGTAGGCGTGCTTGATCCGCACAAATTTCTCATGAGCATTCGCCTACAATGAGCAGAAACTCTGTCAGCAAAGCCTCCATTAGAGTAACAGTACTTGTGAAGGTATGACCGCTGAAACCTGCTTGTTGACGTCCGGGTGGTACTTGAGCGCGAGGCACCGGTACGCGCGCTTGATCTCGGCCGGCGACGCCAACGGCGCCACGCCGAGCACCTCGTACGGGCACTCCCTCCTCCGCCCTCCTCCCCCGCCGGCGCCCGCGCGGACCCGCACGCTCGCCCGCCGCGTCCACCGGTAGGAGCCGGAGCCGGAGCCGGAGCGGAGGAGAGGAGGCGCCGCACTCGGAGCAGACGTGAGCCGGCGCGAGGGAGGGAAGAAGAGACGCGGGGCGGCGACGGCGGCGACCTGCGCCGACAGCGCCATTGCCAATGGGGTTTGCGGGGCTCGCGAGGCTCGCGTCCTCCGCCGTTCAGATCGACCGGCGCAGAGGATCCAACGGCCGCGCCACAAGGTGATCGTTGTGCCAAAACCTTCCGTGACTACACTTTTTTTTTTTTACTGAAAATTGTAACACACGGCGGTTCAGCGACCATGAAATTTAGCTGCCCACCTTCCCCGAAACTCATAATTGGACAAGAACTCGGACTTATTTGAACACACAAGATCCTATTTCAAATATGCAAGACTCTCATGTGAGTTATCATCATCAACATCTTAACCAGGCAAGATGATACTTCGAATAATTATTGGTGATTTATCATCACATCTCTGGGTTATTCCCATCCTCGAGATGGAAACCAATCTCACGTTGAGTAAAAGGGTTAGGCTCGGTTAAAATTTCAAAAGAAGTTTATCTTTTGGCTGAATTTTTTAAAAAGAGACATTTTTTGTCAAAAATTGGCCGCAAACACAATGTCACCACAACAGCCCATCCCAACAACTTGCGGATCAAGGATTTTTTTTTTAAAAAACTACAAGGGTGGGGTTTTCCACCATTTTGGCGTTTTTTAGGGATAGAGAATTAGAGATCAATATAAGTGCTAGAGTTGCCACTCTAGTCTTGACACCAACAGCTACCAGTTAGTACCACCAGTCTAACAAACTAAAGAGCAGCAGCTGAACTCATCATCTATACATCATACCAAACACATCAGCAGAAACGAGAGCGACGGCATCTTTCATCGATCCGAAATCCCAGTCCCTTGGTAGAAAGAATGGCAAAGCACACCAGGGCAGAGCAGCCGCGCTCTTGATTCAGATCGGCCATGTTGGCAAAAAGAACTGAATGGTCATAGGTAAGCTGGTGCAGCTGCGACGGCTTGTACCAATGGCGCGGCCTGAGTGGTCGCTGGGGCGCCCGGGTAGGAGTCGATCGCCGGCGCTGCTCCTTCAGCACTGTCCTGTGGGGTTCCTCCGGTCGCACACTCGCTGCCTGGAGCGTACCCATAGTGCCTGACTAGTTGCAGGTTCGTCGTGGCTGCTTCAGGTGGTACACCATAGGCAGCTCTGAAACAAAAGAACGTAGGAGGCAAAGGCACAAACAAATCAATTATTTGTGCATGTAGCCAGAAAAAAAAACATGAATAAATCGTGACTTCCGACACGCAGAGTATGTATCTATATCTACATTGTCCCTGCAAATACTTCCTTTTTAGAACTATCTAGACTAGCTGAACAATATGGTTTCAAGACATCAACGGGCCGACATTGACCGATGTATACAGATTGGTTTGCGAAAAAATAGCTTTCCATGTAGCAGATATTAGGAAAGAGGAAAGTACTACGACCAATCGGTGGCTACTGGCTACCATACATACCTCCCAGAAGTAGTTTCTTGGTAATGAGATTTCACAGCATCAAATCGATATGGATCATTCCGATTAGCAGCATAGTAGGGATCATAGGAAGGCACAGGGTGTTGGGCTTGCGCATAGCCATATTGCAAAGGAGGCGCTTGGGTGTAGTGGTAGGTGGCAGGAGATGGGCCATATGCTTGATAACCTGCTTGATACGGATACGCGGTTGTGGTCGCATAGTAAGCAGGTACGGTGTACTGAGCAGTCAGAGGAAGGTGAGAATCTGGGCGAGGGTAAGGGTTATTTGGCACCAGATGAGCAGCTGGAGGACGATCATAAGTGCTTGGTGGATACACATAAGAAGCTGGCTGTGCTGGGTATGAAGCTGAAGGAGGTAGAAAAGCAGCAGATTGAGCAGGATGCCTGTTGTCAACATAATGCAGGGGTGGTGCCTCTGGCACTGGTGGTAAAGCAATTGGACGGAACAATGCTTTCAGTTTCTCAACCTACAACAGAAAACAAACAGCAATGAAAATTCAATGCAGGTAAATGTATGACATAGTTCACAACTAAGCAAGATAAAATTAAGACAGAACAGAAAGATCGAGGATAAATGTGCTATTCCTGTCTATTCCAACAAGCTGATACACTGATGTGAACGGTCTATACCAGCAGTTCCATTCCACCTAGAAACTCGAGAGAAGAAGTAACAGAAAGAAGAACTTGTTCCCATTACACCCACTTTTATCATCTCTATACCGTGTTTCTATTTTCCAAGGACAAAGAAATAGTTTAACTACAAAACAGCTTTAATACAATCAGAAACCTATGGGTGCTGTCATACTAGAGAATATTTAAGTTCTACTCCTTCCATCCCAAAATAAGTGTCTCAACTCTAGTACAACTTTGTACAAAATAAATGGCTGAGATGCAGTGTAAACGCATTAAAAGGATAAGTTCAGTTCTCAAAGTTAAACCATAGAGAAGGAAGATTACATAGTAACCCCTCTCAATCTTGACCTGCTTCTACATGTCCTTACACCACAACAGCAAGTACTGAAGTAAGGGTGGAAACTACGTTCAAAGTTCAAACTAGGCACTAGGCACGCCAAGATGTCAATTGACTAATTTGATACTTTGATGTATACAAAAGACCATACACAAGCGAGAATGAGTGTTGATCTGGCAGACTGCCTGAAGTTAGAACCTCTTTGTGCAGTAGTTACACATACACAAGAAAGATTCAGCACAGTTCGTTTCACCTCTCCGCAAGTACAAAACATCAATAAACACTGGTCCCACTTACTTGCGTAAAGGTAAGTTCAGGCCAAAATTTCCCACGGGAATAATTCTCACTTATGGCACTTCTTACGCTACTCTCCGGGATAGGCATGAAATCACCATCAATCACAAATTTGACCTGCACATATAAGAAGAGCACTGAACACTCAGTTTATGAATAACAATAATGTAGAGCTAATCTATGAAGTTGACTGCTGGATGTCATCGGAAACTAAAGAGCATAATACGAGCCAAGATGAACCGATATTTCAGAAAATCAAAGTTGTCAGGACTCCTATGGGAGATAAGGTACTTAAAAAGTGTATCATTCATGGCAGTGGAAATGAGTTCTCACCAAGAGATTTTTTGACTGACTTTTGCCACAGAAGGAAGGCAAGCAGAAAATTAAAATAATAATATATATCAAAGAAAGTGCGGCAAAATTCATCACCATAGCTAGTAGTAAATTGCAAAATTAGTTTACGATTGATTAAGAGCGACAGGCAGTGGGCGACCCAAAATGCTTGTATGGCTGGAGAATGAAACACTACTGTCCTAACCAATGTATTCCAGGTTCTCCCTATATGCTACAAGCATCAGTCCTTGAGTTGACTACCAACGTTTCATCAATCATCGTATCATAAATTTGTGATACTAGCTTACTTGATGAAAAGTGAAAGCTCTTCCCTTTCTTTGATGTCTTGTCTCTTAGTTACTTGTATCGGCACAGCATATATCTGAAATGCGGCACCATCAAACTGGACCTAGCAAAGTTGGGACCCGGTGATTTGCCACTGAAAATGTGGCACCAGGCGTCCAGGCCCACATTTCAGTGACACATGGAGCGGCAAATCATCAAGCTCCATTCTTTCTTTGTGGTGGTAATTAAAAGATCGGCACACGCGCAATCGCAATCACACATGAGTCCAGACCTGGAACGCGAGGGGGCGGGAGGCGGTACCTGGGCAGGGTAGCGGCCCTGGAAGGCGGCGGGCTCGAGGGCGAGGCCGCCGTCGGAGTCGGCGCGGTAGGGCCCGTAGAGGTATCTGGCGTGGAAGTCGTAGAGGAAGAGCGCGGCGCCGCGCCTGATCCGGGAGACGGCGTCCAGCCGCCCCCGCGGCAGGCCCAGCACCCTGTACCTGAAGCACTCGGGCCGGGTCTCGCCGCTGCACATGAAGATGTACCCCGCCGGCAGCGGCGGGGCGTCGTCTTCAGGGGGGTCCGCCGCCGGCTGAGGCCCCGGGCTCTTGCGCGCCGGAGGGGGGGAGGCGTCCGTCGCCATGGACGCGGAGGCGGAGGGGGGGGGGAGCGGCCTAGGGCTTTGCTCCTGTGCAGAGCTTTTTTTTTTTTGGAAAGTTCGGGGGAGCAGGAGTGGAGTGGGGTTGGTGACGGCTAATCAAGTCAAGTGCTTGACTAGGTTGACGCGTGTCACTCGAGAGGCAGTATTCAGATTCTCAGTGTACCATCAGAGATATCGATCAGATTTTCAGTACACAACCAGTGCACTTGCAACATTGCCAACAAAAACTTGACAAAGAACAACTTTGCTTGTGTAACTAGGTCATTTTTGTTCCAATTGCAGGACCAGATTCAGCTTTGAAAGTGAAGCTGGAATCTGATTCGGGCAATTTCCAGGGTATATTTGCCTGAAACACGTCCCGATGTACTTCGGTGACAGAGCCGATGAGTAAGGAAAACACATGATTGGTCTTGACCCAAAATTTAAAATCTTCACAACTAGAGCCGTAAGGCGAGCAAGGAGAGCTTGGGGCTTCTCATTTGGTTCCAACACAAAGAAGCGCATCTCATTCTTGGCCATTTCATTTCATATCTTGATAGTTGAAGTGCGGTGATTCCGATCTTGACCAACAATAAACATTTCCATAGTTCCTTGCCCGAGGTGATATGGAAGTAGGTTCCTTTCTATTTGTCGATCAAACCCTTTCTTGTCATCGTGCAAGCAGAGGAGTTAAGCTGATCATCAAATGCTTCCTCTGAAGTGAGGTTGTTAGGGTTGAAAGGTATCCATCAGATTTTCAACACACAACCGAGTCACTTGCAATGTTGCCAACAAAAACTTAACAACGGACAACTCTGCTTTGTGTGACTAGACCTTGTTTGTTTCAATTTCATGGACCATATTCAGTTTTGAAAGTGAAACTAGAATCTGATTCAAGCCATTTTCAATGTATTTGCCTGAAGCACATACCGATGTACTTCTGACAGAGCTGATGAGCAAGGAGAACACATGATTGGTCTTGACCCAAAATTTGGAATATTCACAACTATAGTCATAAGGCGAGCAAGGAGGGATTGGGGCTCCTCATTTGGTTCCAACACAAAGAAGCGCATCTCACTCTTGGCCATTTCATTTCATATCTTAATAGTTGAAGTGTGGTGCTTCCGGTCTTGACCAACAATAAGCGTTTATATAGTTCCTTGCCCGAGGTGATCTGAAAGTAGGTTCCCTTTTATTTGTCGATCAAACCCTTTCTTGTCATGGTGCAAGCGAAGGAGTTAAGTTGATCATCAAACGCTTCCTCTAAAGTGAGGTTGTTGGGGTTGAAAGGTACGAGCATGACCCTCCACATATCCATGGAGGTGCTTTTAATATGATCTTGCATCTGAAACCTCCAAGATGAGAACTCCCCTTTATTTCATAAACGGGATGACACCTTTATAATTTTGATTGGGTTTTTGTGGAAGATACTTTAGGTAGTTCCAACCAAATTTGGTGTGATTGTAACCTAAGGGTAGGGTAGTGGAAAGAGGAGCAATGGGACTTGTCGTCGATGGTGCCTTTGCCACCTTGGAGACTTTCTTTTGCCAATCTTTCATGCATCGCTAAATCATAGTTTTCATATTGGCAGAATGTGTAGCCAACAAGTCGATCACTTTTACGGATGTATAAAGCTTATCGTATTGCGATGATGTACCCTTTTTAGGGTCGACAAGCTCCGCGGTACTGACATTATGTCCTCATCTTCGGTCATATCGCTCTAGGGTGCTTACACCGCAAGATAGGGTACGAGGCTTTCATACCAATTAAAAGGATCAAGATGGACCTAAAGGGGTGAATAGAGACAGCTAAAGTTTTTTACTTTGATTATTAGCAAGTTTAGGTTATGCAGAATATCAAGGTGTGCCTAAACAATTTCTACAATGGGATAAATCATCTATATGATGTTCCTAAGGTCAAATGACCAAAATAAACCACAATCAGGAAGTTAGGGTCAGGGATAACCAAAGACCCGGACACAAAATGATTCAATATTTGGGGGGGGGGGGCATGGCCCCCAGCAACACACATAGCTCCGCCGCTGACACGGAGGTTTCATCTATAAGGAGAGATGGACTCAAGGGTCGGGGGCGATAAAGGGAACGACACAATTTGATTATAGAAACGCGACCCTAGAGTCGTAGGTTCCCAACTCCGATTCAGCAACTTCAAATACTAGATCAAGAGCCGAATTCGCCAAGGAACCGAAGGGAAAGTTGATAGAGTTGAGACTTACCTAGAGTCCATGGCATCGACCTTCAGCACCCGTAGTCGGGTGGGTTGGGTGCGTGAACGCACATCGCCGGAAGGCCTGAAATAAATCCAGAAAAATGCGAGCATCCATGCCAAGTTTAGGACTTGAACTCTGGTAGGCTGAAGATACCATTGTTCTCTCAACCATCCAATCACGAGTTGATTCGTTGATGGTGGAATTTGGGAATTATGCATATGGGAGGTACGGAGTAGATGGGTGCATTTTCGGGAAGTAGATAACTTTCTGCAGTGAAAACAAGATACACCTCCCCTCCCTTGGTGTCATCTTCCAAACATATGTACAGAAAAATAAAATGCAATTCCTATATATTCTTTGAAAGAAGGACAATTTGAATTCCATAAAATTTGTTAACAAAAAGAACACAAATATGTGTTGAAAGGAGTTCCTCAACGCACGTATTGTTCCGGGGTCATCGTTCTCAATTTGTTTAGGTCACGTTCCACCAATCGATAGGTTCGCTCAAAAAATGTATACCCCCATTGTTCCCTCTATTTTCCACCCAGCGACTCTCGACCCCATCGACTCGGGAACTTGGCAACTAATATGCTCGCCTTTCAGTTGTAGATGATGATACGTGTTTGACCCGTGAATCAGGCATTCTAAAACTTGGAATGCATAATCTGAAGTTCGTTTCCGCTGAGATGGCTCTTTGGCCTTTGCATTTGAATTGTTTAATGAATTGCATGGTGTAATGTGAAAAATACGATGAGAATGTTCACCATTATCCTCATATACTTCCCCGTCATAAATAATCTATCACTGTTTTTTAACATAGTACAAACATAAGCGTTCATATACACGCGCATACACTCACCCCTATGAACGCACACACGCACATCATATCCCTATGAGCACCTTCGAAAGACTAAGCCGACATATCATTTTGAAATTTACGAAGTAACCGTAGGCATCTCGTCGTCGACGGAAACATCTCCTCCCACTGAATGCGCATCGTCAAAAATCCTAAAATAAATCCAAGAATAAATGCGAGCACCAGGATTTGAACCCTAATGGGTTGGGGATACCGCAGTTCTTCTAACCATTCGACCACATGTTGGTTTGCAAATAATCTATCACTCTTAATCTTCACCGCTCACAAGCAAACGTGGGTTTCTGATGTTGCCCTCTTCTTTTCGATTTGGTTGATGTCAAATAGATACACATGCGTTTATGCTGACATGTATTTCAGATATATGTACTCTGTACCAAAAAACACGTTGTTTCTGTATTAGTCACCGGTCCACCATACAGATGCAGTTTCGTCAATAAATCTTAGTTTACATGCAGTTGTCATCATTGTTGATTTTTCAACCTATACATACCTTAAACTTATGCCCCATCTGCATTTAATTATTAAAATAATTCTTCATTTCCCCTCATTGTTTTGTGATTTCCAGATATTCTTCTTCAAATGTTTAAATTATTTCTTCATTAAGACGGGCACGGCAACAGGCGTCTTCACGGCTCTAAAGTAAATATACACCACGACAACTTGACATCAAGGAACGGTTGCTTAACTCCACTTGGTCGGGTGTACATGAGGGGGGTCACACGGGTGAGTGACCTTCTGATGTCTAAGGGCATCTCCAGCCGTTTGGCCTCCCTAGGCCCATTTTTTTCATCGGCAAGAGGTGAGCCGATAGAAGTTTTGGGCTGAGGGCTTGTTTATTCCTAGCCGGTCCCCCACGTTATGTCTTTTCCTTGCTTCTAATTGGTGCATGCTGCATGTTGATCTTGCTCCATCCGTGGTTTCGTTGCATGCACATGAGAGAGAAAGAGAGGCGAGAGGAGAGAGAGATATCCAACAGCCCCACAGTCAGCCCTGCAAAAGACTACCTGCATCGGCTGTTGAGGAAGGGCTTAGCTGTGGGTTGAAGACTACCTGCATCGGCTGTTGAGGAAGGGCTTAGCTGTGGGTTGAAGACTACCTGCATCGGCTGTTGAGGAAGGGCTTAGCTGTGGGTTGGGAGCTCCATCGACGACGACGGATTAAGCCGGGAATATTTTGTGAGGCCTGCGGACGTACGGGAGGAGACAAACCTGCATCGCTTCTGGTCCTGCCCGCACTCAACTCAATTCTGGCAACTGGCGCGCTCTGAAACGAGAGCTTCCAGAGCTGGTTACTTGGTTGGTTCGCCGGTGCTGCGGGCTGCTGCGGAAGAGAAGGAGCTGATGATCCAGGCCGCCTATGGTCTATATATGGTTGGCGCGGAATGAGGCGCTAGATGGAAAACGCATAGCAGAACCAAATGAAATAATGAAGTCGGTACTGACTCACGTGCACGAGTGGCGAGTGCCGAACAGCTCATGCGGTCGAGGCTAGCGTACCAAAGTTGAACACAGCCCCCGGATGATGGTTGGATTAAAGTTAATTGTGATGGTGCTGTCTCCAAATTTGGTGACAAGGGAGGAGGGGGAGTTACGTTGTACTAGACACACAATGCTGCTTTCCTGGCAGGAGGATGTACTGTCATTATCATCCACATAGCTGTCACCCTGAGGCTGTTGAAATTCTAGCCTGCAAAAGAGCGAAAATCAGTTGCTCTCACAACAGTTACATACATCACCTTCTACCGCTCTAATATCGACATCAACAGCTACCAGTTACTCAGTTACTACCACCAGTTTATCTAACAAACTAAAGAGCAGCAGCTGAATCCTTCTATACACCATACCAAACACATCAGCAGAAAGGAGAGCGATTTCACCTTTCACCGATCTCAACTCTCAGTCCCTTGTGTGGCTCGGGTCGATCATATGGCCAAAAAGACTGAATGGTGACAGGGAAATCACAGGTTAGCCGGTGCAGCTGCAGCGGCGTACACCAATGGTGCAGCCTAAGTGGTTGTTGGGGCACCCGCATGGGAGTAGATCGCCGATGCGGCTCTTTCAGCACTGGACTGGACTGCGTAGTTTCTCTGGCTGCATCCTCGCGTACACATAGTGCATGACAAGTTGTGGGTTCGTCGTGGCCACTTCATGTGGTGGTGCAGCTCTGAAACAACGTACGAGGAAAAAGCACGATCAATTGCTTGTGCATGTAGCAAAGGAAAAAAAGACACAGGAATAGATGGTGTCTTCTGATCTACATTGTCCCTGCAAGTAGTTCCTTTTTACAAGTACCTAGACTAGCTGAACAATAAAGTTTTGAGACGTCAACGAGTTGGCATTGACCTATCTATACAAATCGAAGTAGTACATATTAAAGAAACAGAGAAGTACTGGGCCTTACTAGTGGCTACCATACATACCTCCCAGAAGTAGTTTCATAGTTGGGATTAGAGGAACAGGCAGGGTCTGCAACATGTTCTGCCACAGTAGTTTCATAGTTGGGATCAGAAGCTGAAGGAGGCAGAAAAACAGCAGATGGAGCGGCATGACTCTTGTCAACATAATGCAGGGGTGGTGCCTCTGGCACTGGCAGTGAAGTAATTGGACGGAACAATGCTCTCAGTTTCTCAACCTACAACAGAAATCCAAAAATAATGGAAATTCAATGCAGGTAAATGCATGATATAGTTCACAGCTAAGCACTGATAAAATTAAAGACAGAACAGAAAGATGGAGGATAAAGGTGCTATTCCTGTCTATTCCAACTAGACGATACACTGATATGATTATGCTAGTAATTCCACTTAAAAATTCGAGAGAAGAAGTGATAGAAAAAAGAATGTGTTCCTATTACATCCACTTTTTTCATCTCTATACTACCATGTTGCCTTGTTCCCAGGAAAAAGAAACAATTTGATTACCAAACAGCTTAATACAATCAGAAACCCTATGGGTGCTGTCATACTAAAGAATATCTGAGTTCTACAAAATAAATGGCTGCGATGCAAAAAAAAAAAGAGAGGCTTTATTAAAAAGATAAACTTCAGTTCTCAAAGTTAAATCATAGTCAATAAAGAATTGTTTATTAGTACATTGTAATCCCTATCAATCTCGACTTGCTTCTACATATGCTAACACCACAGCAGCAAGTTCTGAAGCACATGGCTCTCCTAATTACTGGTTCTCAATAGCCTTCCATCCGTAGTTCAAAGTTCAAACTACACGCACAACAAGATGAGAATTGACTAGGCACAATTCGTTTCACCTCTAGTCAAGTGGAGTACAAAACATCAATAAACACTGGTTCCACTTACTTGTTTAAGGGTAAGTTCTGGCAAGAATTTGCCAGGGTAATTCTCTTTTATGGTGTATCTTACGGTTTTCCCTCGGACAGGCATGAAATCACCGTCAATCACAAATTTGACCTGCGCATACAAGAACACTGAACATACAATTTACGAGAAATAATAATGTACGGCTAATCTATCAAGTTGGTTGCTGTATGCCACTGGAAACTGAAGATCACAATATGAGCCAAGATGAACAGAAATTTCAGAAGATTCGGGAACTGGTGATTTGACACTGAAATGGTGGCACCAGGAGCCACATTTCAATGACGCGTCGAGTGGCGAATTAGCACTGCGTCCTTCCTTGATGGTGGAAAGATTCATACACGCACGGCACAATCACACATGATTCCAGGCCTGGAACGCGAGGGGGGCTGGGACGGTACCTGGGCAGGTAGGCGGCCCTGGAAGGCGGCGGGCTCGAGGTCGCGCCCGCCGTCGGAGTCGGCGCGGTAGGGCCCGTAGAGGTACCTGGCGTCGAAGTCGTAGAGGAAGAGCACCGCGCCGCGCCTGATCCGGGAGACGGCGCCCAGCCTCCGCCGCGGCAGGCCCAGCACCCTGTACCTGAAGCACTCGGGCTTGGTCGCGCCGTCGCACGTGAAGATGAACCCAGACAGCAACGGGGCGTCGCCCGCCGCCGGCTGAGGCCCCGGGCTCTCGCGCGCCGGCGAGGAGGCGGGAGGCGGGGAGGGGTCCTCCTCCGCCATGGGAGCGGAGCCGGGGAGAGCGGGCTAGGGATTTTGCTTCCTTTTTCTTGGTTGAGTTTGGGCTTCTTGGTTGAGTTTGGGCCTTGGGGGACCAGGAGTGGAGTTTCCTTTTCAAGTGCTTGTGGTCCTTTTAAAATGTTTTTTTGGACAATTATGGTCCATTTGGTACGCGAGGCGAAGGGCGATTCACGAAAATATATCTCAGAACCACTCGTACCAAACTATTTCCTTCGTCTCAAAATAAATATCTTAATTTTATACTTTCTTATTTTTATTTACTCCACATATTCAAGTTGACTGTAGTCAAATTTCATAAAGTTTGACCACATTTATAAAAAGGAATATAAATAGTGATCATAACTAATCTGTATATTGTGAAAGTACATTGTATAAAAAATCTAATGATATTGACATGTTATTGTATATGTTAATATTTTTGTCTATAAACTTGGTCAAAGTTTACAAAGCTTGATTTTAACCAAAGCTAATACGTGAAGTAAATAAAAACAGAGGGGTGCTAATTTTAGTATAAAGTTATAGTAAGATCGAGACACTTATTTCCAAACGAAGGGAGTATTTCTTTTGTTAATTTGTACCTGGATGAGCTAAAGATGTTGCCGAAGCCAGAAGTATACCAGCGGGCGACGGTTGGCCCTGTGACTGTCCGGCGCTGGCTACCACCAGCTATGAATATGGCCAAGATCAAAGTAGATGGGGTAGCTGTAGACATGGGCGTGACCGCGGAGGGGCGACAACAACTATATGTCGCGACCCTAATGGTCTTTATCTGGGCTCTTTGGTTGTGGTCATTCAAGGTTCGACGGATCTCACAATCCTCGAAACATATGCTTGTAGAGAAGCATTAGTGTTGGCAAATGACCTTGATCTTCAGAGCGTATGTTAGAATTGTGTCGAATATTTATACAAGTTAGGTTATAGTTGGACTTGGAATTGGACTGTGTGTAGATATGGTAGGACTCGTGTCCTATTAGGACACCTCTATCACTAGGCCTCTTATATAATAAAAGGTAGACACACGATGTAACATATGCAAACATGATAGCATTGGCACATGGGGGAGCCGGCGGCGCGTGCCAACACCCGGGCGGCCGGGATGCGGTATTGTAGTGGTGTCATGGAAAGAAACGTCCGTAGTCATGTCCCGGGATGTAGCATATTGGTGAATCTCATTAACAAATCTTAGTGTCGTGTTGGCGTGATTGATTGATCTTCGATAAATCGACGAAAAATTTCGGATATCTAACAATGATATCAGATCTAGGTTGTTGAATGGTCTTGTTGCGTTGATTTAGGGGATGATGGTAAAGAAGTGCATTGCTGAGAAGATGTTCGACAGCAGATTGGTGAGAGTCGAGACGGCGAGGCAGTTTAAGATTGCTACGAGCAGTCGACGTGGAATCAATCGGATGTGGTCAAGCAGTATTTTTCGACTATAAATCGGAAGCACGAAAGCAATCGGGATAGCTCGACGTGTTTCTCGACGAGATCGGATTGTTCTGATTGATAGTGTGTGTGAGCGGCAGCACACGTACAGAGCTCGAAAGACAAGGCTGGCTGGCGTGGCTTAAATCCAGATGGGGCCTCGCTTGTGCAGGAGCAGCTGACCAGCGTGACGGGATGTGATGGCCGAACTAGGACCTGGCGGGGTGCACGGTTGGCCGAGGTCCAGGTCATTGGCAGCGGCCCGCGTAGGAGCATGGAGGCTGGTGTTTTTTTTTCTTGAAAAGGAATAACATCTATTCCACTCATACCTGGCTCCAAGCACTCTCGCTAGTCACCACACCAGCAACAGTCAGGGGCAACATCTGCCCAAATAGTAAAGGGCACAGACGCCTTCAGACCAAACTGTGCCAACAAATGTGCAGCAGTATTACAAGTTCTTCTACAGAAAAAGAAGTCTGAGGCATCAAAGGAAATATAGCATAAACTACGAGCCTCGCGCAGGAGGATGCCAATTAAGGAATTATCATAATCTCTGGACTTCAGCGCACCCACCAAAACTTGACAGTCTGACTCAAAAGCGATCCTATAGCTCCCCAAGTCGACGGCCCCCTCGATCGCCTTGAGACATGCCAAAGCTTCGGCCTGAAGAGCGTTTTGGACATGATCAAGTCTGCCTGCAACAGCGGCAATGAAAGAGCCCGCCTCACCCCGCGCAATGAAGCCCCATGCACCTGAGCCAGTGTCCTGAAGGAAGGCTGCATCAAAATTAATTTTGATGAAATTTTGCTGAGGCGGCTTCCAGACATGAGCATCAGGATCAACATGAGCAAAGGCAATTGTGGCCTTGTGATCCTGGGAGAAATCCGTCAAATGCTTGGTAATGAAAGCACTAGTTTCAACAATTGATAATGCCTTTTCACCCGCGTTTACCTTGTTTCTTGTTGTCCATCATGTTGGAAATATGTCCTAAAAACAATAATAAAATGATTATTATTATATTTGCTTGTTCATGATAATTGTCTATTATTCATGCTATAATTGTACTAACCGAAAACCATAATACATGTGTGGATACATAGACCACAACATGTTCCTAGTGAGCCTCTAGTTGGCTAGCTCGTTGATCAATAGATGGTCACGGTTTCATGACCATGGACATTGGATGTCGTTGATAACGGGATCACATCATTAGGAGAATGATGTGATGGACAAGACCCAATCATAAGCATAACACAAGATCGTGTAGTTCGTATGCTAGAGCTTTTTTAATGTCAAGTATCGTTTCCTTAGACCATGAGATTGTGTAACTCCCGGATACTGTAGGAATACTTTGGGTGTGCCAAACGTTACAATGTAACTGGGTGGCTATAAAGGTACACTGCAGGTATCCCCGAAAGTATCTGTTGGGTTGGCACGAATCGAGACTGAGATTTGTCACTCCGTGTGACGGAGAGGTATCTCTGGGCCCACTCGGTAAGACATCATCATAATGAGCTCAATGTGACTAAGGAGTTAGCCACAGGATGATGTGTTACAGAACGAGTAAAGAGACTTGCCGGTACGAGATTGAACAAGGTATAGGGATACCGACGATCGAATCTCGGGCAAGTAACATACCGATGGACAAAGGGAATTGTATACGGGATTGATTGAATCCCCGACATCGTGGTTCATCCGATGAGATCATCGTGGAGCATGTGGGATCCAACATGGGTATCCAGATCTCGCTGTTGGTTATTGACCGGAGAGGTGTCTCGGTCATGTCTACATGCCTCCCGAACCCGTAGGGTCTACACACTTAAGGTTCGCTGACGCTAGGGTTATAGGGGAATTGTGTACGTGGTTACCGAAGGTTGTTCGGAGTCCCGGATGAGATCCCGGACATCACGAGGAGTTCCGTAATGGTCCGGAGGTAAAGATTAGTATATAGGAAGTGAGGAATTGGTCACCGAAAGTGTTCCAGGCATCATCAGTAACGTACCGGGACCACCGAAAGGGTACCGGGGGTCCACCGTGTGGGGCCACCGGCACCAGAGGGCTGCGTGGGCCGAAGGTGGGAGGGAACCAGCCCCTAGGTGGGCTGGTGCATCTCCCACAAGGGCCCAAGGCACAACAAAGGAGGAAGGGGGGGGAACCCTAGCGCAGATGGGCCCTAGGCCCACCCTAGGGCGCCTCCCCCTCTCCCTCTCTTGGCCGCCGCCCAAAACCCATCTAGGGTTGGCCGCCAGCCCTAGGGTGGGAACCCTAGGGGCTGCGCCCCCTCCTCCTCCTCCTATAAATAGTGGAGGGTTTTGGGCTGCCCACAATGCACATCTCTCTCTCTCTCTCTCTCTCTCTCTCTCTCTCTCTCTCTCTCTCTCTCTCTCGGCGCAGCCCTACCCCTCCTCCTCCTCGTCCTCCGTAGCGCTTGGCGAAGCCCTGCCGTTATACCACGTAGCTCCACCATCACCATGCCGTTGTGCTGTCGGAGCTCTCCCTCAACCTCTCCTTCCTCCTTGCTGGATCAAGGCGTAGGAGACGTCACCGGGCTACACATGTGTTGAACGCGGAGGCGCCGTTGTTCGGCGCTTAGATCGGAATCGACCGCGATCTGAATCGTTGCGAGTACGACTCCACCAACCACGTTCTTGTAACGCTTCTGCTTTGCGATCTTCAAAGGTATGAAGATGCACTGCCCCTTTGCTTGTTGCTGGTTTCTCCATAGATTGATCTTGGTGACACGTAGGAATTTTTTTGATTTACTACTACGATCCCCAACAGTGGCATCGTGAGCTAGGTCTATGCGTAGAATCTATGCACGAGTAGAACACAAGTTGTTGTGGGAGTCAATTTTGTCAATTTGCTTTCCATTACTAGTCTTATCTTGATTCGGCGACACTGTGGGATGAAGCAGCCCGAACCGACTTTACACGTACACTTACGTGAGACTGGTTCCACCGCCTGACATGCACTTGTTGCATAAGGTGGCTAGCGGGTGTCTGTCTCTCCCACTTTAGTCGGATCAGATTCAATGAAAAGGGTCCTTATGAAGGGTAAATAGAAATTGACATATCACGTTGTGGTTTTTGCGTAGGTAAGAAACGTTCTTACTAGAAACCTATAGCAGCCACGTAAAAACTTGCAACAACAATTAGAGGACGTCTAACTTGTTTTTGCAGCATATGCCGTGTGATGTGATATGGCCAAAGGATGTGATGTGATATATGTGATGTATGAGATTGATCATATTCTTGTAATAGGATTCACGACTTGCATGTCGATGAGTATGACAACCGGCAGGAGCCATAGGAGTTGTATTAATTTATTGTATGACCCGCGTGTCAATAAAAAACGCCATGTAATTACTTTACTTTATTGCTAACCGTTAGCCATAGTAGTAGAAGTAATAGTTGGCGAGACAACTTCATGAAGACACGATGATGGAGATCATAATGATGGAGATCATGGTGTCGTGCCGGTAACAATGATGATCATGGTGCCCCGAAGATGGAGATCAAAGGAGCAAGATGATATTGGCCATATCATGTCACTATGTGATTGCATGTGATGTTTATCATGGTTTACATCTTATTTGCTTAGAACGATGGTAGCTTAAATAAGATGATCTCTCACTAAAATTTCAAGAAATGTGTTCCCCCTAAATGTGCACTATTGCTAAGGTTCGTTGTTCCGAAGCACCACGTGATAATCGGGTGTGATAGGTTCTAACGTTCACACACAATGGGTGTAAGCCAGATTTACACACGCAATACACTTAGGTTGAGTTGACGAGCCTAGCATGTACAGACATGGCCTTGAAACACGGGAGACCGAAAGGTCGAGCATGAGTCATATAGAAGATACGATCAACATGGAGATGTTCACCATTGATGACTAGTCCGTCTCACGTGATGATCGGACACGGGCTAGTTGATGTGGGTCATGTGTCACTTGGATGACTAGAGAGATGTCTATCTAAATGGGAGTTCATTAAATAATTTGATTATGTGAACTTAATTATCAGGAACTTAGTCTAAAATTGTCTTTACAATCTATATTGTAGATCCAATGGCCCACACTAATGTTGCCCTCAACTTCAACGCGTTCCTAGAGAAAACCAAGCTGAAAGATGATGGAAGCAACTATATGGACTGGGTCCATAGCTTGAGGATCATCCTCATAGCTTCCAAGAAATTATATGTCCTTGATGCACCGCTTGGTGACACACCCGTTTTCCCAGCAACTCAAGACGTTATGAACGCCTGGCAGTAGCGTTGTGATGATTACTCCCTGGTTCAGTGCGGCATGCTTTACAGCTTAGAACCGGGGCTCCAAAAGCGTTTTGAGCAACACGAAGCATATGCGATGTTCCAAGAGCTGAGAATGGTTTTCCAAGCTCATGCCCATGTCAAGAGATATGATGTCTCCGACAAGTTCTTCAGTTGTAAGATGGAGGAAAATAGTTTTGTCAGCGAACACATACTCAAAATGTCTGGGTTGCACAACCGCTTGTCTCAGCTGGGAGTTAATCTTTTGGATGACTCGGTTATTGACAGAATCCTCCAGTCGCTTCCACCTAGCTACAAGAGCTTTGTGATGAACTACAATATGCAAGGGATGGAGAAGTTCATTCCTGAGTTATATTCGATGCTGAAATCAGCGGAGGTCGAGATCAAAAAGGAGCATCAAGTGTTGATGGTCAATAAGACCACTAGTTTCAAGAAAGGCAAGGGTAAGAAGAACTTCAAGAAGGACGGCAAAGCAGTTGCCGTGCCCGGTAAGCAAGTTGCCGGGAAGAAGAACTAGAATGGACCCAAGCCCAAGACTGAGTGCTTTTATTGCAAGGGTACGTGTCACTGGAAGCGGAACTGCCCCAAGTATTTAGCAAATAAGAAGGCCGACAATGTTAAAGGTATATGTGATATACTTGTTATTGATGTGTACCTTACCAGCGCTCACAGTAGCTCCTAGGTATTTGATACTGGTGTAGTTGCTCACATTTGTAACTCCAAGCAGGAGCTGCGGAATAAGCGGAGACTGGCAAAGGACGAGGTGACGATGCATGTCGGGAATGGTTCCAAGGTCAATGTGATTGTTGTCGGCACGCTACCTCTACATCTACCTTCGGGATTAGTTTTAAACCTTAATAATTGTTATTTAGTACTAGCTTTGAGCATGAACATTGTATCTGGATCTCGCTTGATGCGAGATGGCTAATCATTTAAATCTGAGAATAATGGTTGTTCTATTTATATGAGAGAAATGTTTATGGTCATGCCCCGCTGGTCAATGGTTTATTTTTGCTGAATCTCGAACGTGATGTTACACATGTTCATAGTGTGAGTACCAAAAGATGTAAGGTTGATAACGATAGTCCCAGTTACATGTGGCATTGCCGCCTTGGTCATATTGGTGTCAAACGCATGAAGAAACTCCATGCTGATGGACTTTTGGAGTCTCTTGATTTTGAATCATTTGACACGTGCGAACCATGCCTCATGGGCAAGATGACCAAGACTCCGTTCTTCGGAACAATGGAGTGAGCAACTGACTTGTTGGATATAATACATACCGATGTATGCGGTCCAATGAGCGTAGAGGCTCGCGATGGCTACCGTTATGTTCTCACCCTCATTGATGACTTAAGCAGATATGGGTATGTCTACTTAATGAAACACAAGTCTGAAACCTTTGAAAAGTTCAAGGAATTTCAGAGTGAGGTAGAGAATCAACGTGACAGGAAAATAAAGTGCCTACGATCTGATCGTGGCGGAGAATATTTGAGTCACGAGTTTGGCAAGCACCTAAGGAAATGTGGAATTGTTTCACAACTCACGCCGCCTGGCACACCTCAGCGAAATGGTGTGTCTGAACTTCGTAATCGCACTCTATTGGATATGGTGCGATCTATGATGTCTCTTACTGAATTATCGCTATCATTTTGGGGACATGCATTAGAGACTGCCGCATTCACTTTAAATAGGGCACCGTCTAAGTCCGTTGAGACGACACCGTATGAATTATGGTTTGGAAAGAAACCTAAGCTGTCGTTTCTAAAAGTTTGGGGATGCGATGCTTATGTGAAGAAACTTCAACCCGAGAAGCTCGAACCCAAAGCGGAAAAGTGCGCCTTCATAGGATACCCCAAAGAAACAGTTGGGTATACCTTCTACCTCAGATCCGAAGGCAAAGTCTTTGTTTCCAAGAATGGATCCTTTCTAGAGAAAGAGTTTCTCTCGAAAGAGTTTCTCTCGAAAGTAGTAAGTGGGAGGAAAATAGAACTTGATGAGGTAATTGTACCTCCCCTCGAACCGGAGAGTGGGGCAGCACATGAAGTTGTTTCTGTGGAGCCTGCACCGGCTGGAGAGGAAGTTAATGATGATGATCATGAAACTTCAGATCAAATTGCTATTGAACCTCGAAGGTCCACAAGGACACGTTCTGCACCAGAGTGGTTTGGCAACCCTGTCCTGGAAATCATGTTGTTGGACAACGGTGAACCTTCGAGCTATGAAGAAGCGATGGCGGGCCCGGATTCCAACAAATGGCTTGAATCTATGAAATCCGAGATAGGATCCATGTATGAGAACAAAGTATGGACTTTGGTGGACTTGCCCGATGATCGGCGAGCCATAGAAAATAAATGGATCTTTAAGAAGAAGACTAACGCGGATGGTAATGTGACCGTCTATAAGGCTCGGCTTGTCGCTAAGGGTTATCAAAAAGTTCAAGGAGTTGACTACGATGAGACTTTCTCACCCGTAGCAATGCTGAAGTCTGTTCGAATCATGTTAGCAATTGCCGCATTTTATTATTATGAGATCTGGCAAATGGATGTCAAAACGGCATTCCTTAATGGTTTCCTTAAGGAAGAACTGTATATGATGCGGCCGGAAGGTTTTGTCGATCCTAAAGATGCTAACATAGTATGCAAGCTTCAACGCTCCATCTATGGGCTGGTGCAAGCATCTCGGAGTTGGAACATTCGCTTTAATGAGGTGATTAACGTGTTTGGATTTATACAGGTTTATGGAGAACCCTGTATTTACAAGAAAGCGAGTGGGAGCTCTGTAGCGTTTCTCATATTATATGTGGATGGCATATTGTTGATGGGAAATGATATAAAATTTTTGGAAAGCATAAAGGTCTACTTGAATAAGTGTTTTTCTATGAAGGACCTTGGAGAAGCTGCTTACATATTATGCATCAAGATCTATAGAGATAGATCGAGACACCTCATAGGTCTTTCACAAAGCACATACCTTGACAAGATATTGAAGAAGTTCAATATGGATCAGTCCAAGAAGGGGTTCTTGCCTGTGTTACAGGATGTGAGATTGAGTACGACTCAATGCCTGACCGCGGCAGAGGATAGAGAAAAGATGAGTGTCATCCCCTATGCTTCAGCCATAGGCTCTATTATGTATGCCATGCTGTGTACCAGACCTGATGTGAACCTTGCCATAAGTTTGGTAGGGAGGTACCAAAGTGATCCCGGAGCGGAACACTAGACAGCGGTCAAGAATATCCTGAAGTACCTGAAAAGGACCAAGGACATGTTTCTTGTATATGGAGGTGCCGAAGAGCTCGTCGTAAAGGGTTACGTCGATGCTAGCTTTGACACAGATATGGATGACTCCAAGTCACAAACCGGATACATGTATATTTTGAACGGAGGGGTAGTCAGCTGGTGCAGTAGCAAGCAAAGCGTCATGGTGGCATCTACATGTGAAGCAGAGTACATAGCTGCTTCGGAAGCAGCACATGAAGGAATCTGGATGAAAGAGTTCACCACCGACCTAGGAGTGATTCCCAATGCATCGGGCCCGATGACTCTACTCTGTGACAACACTGGAGCTATTGCCCTTGCCAAGGAGCCAAGGTTTCACAACAAGACAAGACACATCAAGTGCCGCTTCAACTCCATTCGTGGATATGTCCAGGATGGAGATATAGACATTTGTAAAGTACATACGGATTTGAATGTCCCAGATACTTTAAATAAACCTCTCTCACGAGCAAAACATGATCAACACCAGAACTCTATGGGTGTTCGATACATAACAATGTAACTAGATTATTGACTCTAGTGCAAGTGGGAGACTGTTGGAAATATGCCCTAGAGGCAATAATCAAGTGATTATTATTATATTTCCTTGGTCATGATAATTGTCTATTGTTCATGCTATAATTGTATTAACCGGAAACCGTAATACATGTGTGAATACATAGACCACAACATGTCCCTAGTGAGCCCCTAGTTGGCTAGCTCGTTGATCAATAGATGGTCACGGTTTCATGACCATGGACATTGGACGTCATTGATAACGGGATCACATCATTAGGAGAATGATGTGACGGACAAGACCCAATCATAAGCATAACACAAGATCGTGTGGTTCATATGCTAGAGCTTTTCTAATCTCAAGTATCGTTTCCTTAGACCATGAGATTGTGCAACTCCCGGATACCATAGGAATACTTTGGGTGTGCCAAACGTCACAACATAACTGGGTGGCTATAAAGGTACATTGCGGGTATCCCCGAAAGTATCTGTTGGGTTGGCACGAATCAAGACTGGGATTTGTCACTCTGTGTGACGGAGAGGTATCTCTGGGCTCACTCGGTAAGAAATCATCATAATGAGCTCAATGTGACTAAGGAGTTAGCCATGGGTGACGTGTTACGGAATGAGTAAAGAGACTTGTCGGTAATGAGATTGAACAAGGTATAGGGATACCGACGATCGAATCTCGGGCAAGTAACATATTGATGGACAAAGGGAATTGTATACGGGATTGATTGAATCCCCGACATCATGGTTCATCCGATGAGATCATCATGGAGCATGTGGGAGCCAACATGGGTATCCAGATCCCATTGCTGGTTATTAACCGGAGATGTGTCTCGGTCATGTCTACATGCCTCCTGAACCCGTAGGGTCTACACACTTAAGGTTCGATGACGCTAGGGTTATAGGGGAATTGTGTATGTGGTTACCGAAGGTTGTTCGGAGTCCTGGATGAGATCTCGGACATCACGAGAAGTTCCGAAATGGTCCGAAGGTAAAGATTAATATATAGGAAGTGAGGAATTGGTCACCGAAAGTGTTCCGAGCATCACCGGTAACGTACCGGGACCACCGGAAGGGTTCTGGTGGTCCACCGTGTGGGGCCACCGGCACCATAGGGCTGCATGGGTTGAAGGTGGGAGGGAACCTACGCCTAGGTGGGCTGGTGCACCTCCCACAAGGGCCCAAGGCAGAGCAAAGGAGGAAGGGGGGCTAACCCTGGTGCAGATGGGCCCTAGGCCCACCCTAGGGCGCCTCCCCCTCTCCCTCTCTTGGCCGCCGCCCAAGACCCAACTACGGTTGGCCGCCAGCCCAAGGGTGGGAACCCTAGGGGCTGCGCCCCCTCCTCCTCCTATAAATAGTGGAGGGTTTTGGTCTTCCCACAATGCACATCTCTCTCTCTCTCTCTCTCTCTCTCTCTCTCTCGGCGCAGCCCTACCCTTCCTCCTCCTCGTCCTTCGTAGCGCTTGGCGAAGCCCTGCTGGAGTACCACGCAGCTCCACCGTCACCATGCTGTCGTGCTGCTGGAGATCTCCCTCAACCTCTCCTTCCTCGTTGCCAGATCAAGGCGTAGGAGATGTCACCGGGCTGCACGTGTGTTGAACGTGGAGGCGCCGTTGTTCAACGCTTAGATCGGAATAGACCGCGATCTGAATCGCTACGAGTACGACTCCACCAACCGTGTTCTTGTAACGTTTCTGCTTTGCGATCTTCAAAGGTATGAGGATGCACTCCCCCTTTGCTCGTTGTTGGTTTCTCCATAGATTGATCTTGGTGACACGTAGGAAATTTTTTGATTTACTACTACGATCCCCAACACATCAGTCCCACAAGAGAGTGACCACATGCACCTATTTATCCTGGGGGAGTGTTCAGATCTGGCTGAGGACCACCTTTGGGCTCTTGCATTCACAAAGGGAGAAACGAATATCCTCCAAGCTTCGCTCCCGCCATAGGACTTTCACCTTATGTTGGAGATATGCCCTAGAGGCAATCATGTATGATGATATTTCCTATGTGTTTATGAATAAAGATAGTCCTTGGACATTATCAGTGATGTGTATTAACAAGTATGTGACTTGTTTGTGAGACTATGCATTGTATGATAACTATCCTAAATGGTCCCTAGTCCAAAGGGTTGTGTGGACACACAATTAATTAGACTAGCATATGACACGGTGGATGGTTCGGTCTCACTGACCATGTAGCATTGGATGCTAGCCAGATAATATGGACTCAGAAAGGTCTGGTCGGATTCTACATAGTCTGATTCGAGTCGAGATAAGGCCTGAGTTGGACAAACCCAACTGCGAGACGCAACGATAGGTCATCCGTGAGTCTCTAGTACAAACATACATTCTATGTCCTAAGACCTCAGCTGGCGCATGTACTCGGGATGGTGACAGACTTGCTTTGGGCTGACCAAACGCTACTCCGTGACTGGGTAGTTACAAAGGTAGGTTTCAGGCTTGTCCAGACCCATGCTGCGAGACATGGCCGAGCAAGATGGGATTTGCCCCTCCGATCACGAGAGATATACTCTGGGCCCCTCGGGTGATCCAACCTGGATAAGCATGGCCATGTGATGAGGATTATGAGATAATCCAAAGTGTTGGTCGGATACACCAGAACGAGAAAGAGGTCGTGCATCAACAAGGATGACCATGTCGCCTTGTGCATGACAACATATATCGTGTGGCAAAGGAAACAGAAGTGTGAAGTATAGGTTCGCCTAACCAGCTTCATCGGACACTTGGAGTCGGCATGTCTTGCTAGAGGCCGCTACCGACCGGTCGAGTCGGATGTGATCCAACTCGCGACCAAGTGGACGAGAACCTAAAGGGCAGCACGCTTAAGGGAAGGAACACATGGGCTTTAGGATCCGTGCGAGGCCCAAGAGTTGAGCACACCCATCTGGTTGATCGCTTCGGTGCCGTCATTAGGGTTTTCATGTGTTGCGAATAGCCACCTCCGCTCGCCGCTGACTGTGTGATCGGACCTAGTAGTCCGTCACACGATGTGTTCCTCCTGCACGTGCGGATACCGTTAGAGGTGGTGCACTTGCGCCATTCTAGCAAACCTGTACGCGGGATCCGGCGAACCAGCTGTTCGAGAGAGATCGGACCGGCTGCTCGAGGGAGAACGAACGAGGAGGAGACGGACCACGTGGACACACTGCCCCACCTCTACTTCTGCTTCACGACACTGCGCGTCTAGTGGTAACAATCTGTGATCCACCTCTATAGCATATTCTTGGATGTTGTGCGCGTAGGAAAATTTTAATTCGCATGCGATGCACCTACGGTAGAACCCAATAGTGGTATCAGAGCCTTTGCTATAGGTTTTGGTTTTAGATCGGTAGCATATATGATATGTGGTGGCGGTGGATGAGATCTGTCGTTGTTAATAAGATCCGCTATGTGCACGGTTGATGAGATCAATTGCACGCCGGGATAGATTGAGGCTATGTTTTTTTGTCAATCGGAATCGATGAGGTCATGACACGACCTACCCCTACCGGTCGGTATCCGCCATCAGGGTTAACCGTGAAACATAAATCCGAATCGGGTTCGCGATGATCGATGAGATTGGTCAGATCAAAAAATTCGGCATGATCGGAGTGCATATGCGATCTGTGATTTCCGAAAACGTCGGCCGCTGCCCGCACCCACGAGGGGCGCTGCCCCTTTGAACCCTGCCCACTAACCGGCTAGCAGGGCCGCCTTGTGCGTAGCGCCTTGTATTTCGTACACGATCACACAAAATGGTAGAATGCGATTCTATGCATAAGTTTGTTTTACAGGTTTGATGTGAATAGTATGGCTCATATGTATGCGATGCATGTGTGTAATTTAACATGACCCGCGTGTCATGATTTTCAGCTGGTAGGAGCCAAAGTGATGTCATTATATTGTATAACAACATGCGCGTCGACTTGTGATTCTTTGTAAATTCATTACTAGTTGTAGTAGTTGGAGGACAGAGATCAAGTTCGAGGCTTTTGCGTCCTTGAGAGACGGACAAGATGGAGTTCCGCCCTGGTCATGGGAGTTGGAGCCAACCTGGAAGGATGCCCATGAAGGAGCCATACTATTTCACATATTTATGTTTATATGTGATTGATATTGCTTCTTGTTTCTATGCATGTTAGTATGGTTGAAAGATCCCTCATTAATATCAAGCACATTGCCATTCCGGATGTTGTACCTTCGCACATCAAGTACGTCTAGTGGTGGACTCATAAAATTGAGGTGCTACTAGGTTTCCTTGAACTGGAGGGATTGTGTCGGACATGGGCACGCACTGCATCGGGTTAACTTGACAAGGCTATCAAAATGGTTTTGGCCCTTGTGGCAGAAAAGGTTGGGAGCCGGGGTATGAGATACCTGCCTAACCGACAAGAGTCATATAGAGATACGATTAGCAAGGAGTTGCTTAACGAATATGCAAGTTTGCTAGCAGTGATGCTAAATCTCACTAGTCGCTCACGCTAGACGGGTCCTGAATCACTGAGAGTTTGCGGAGGGATGCTGACTTCAGTGGGAGTAGTTGTGTTTAAGGCTCGAATTACTCTACATAAACACATTGCTTAGTGATTGCATATTTTTTGTTGTGGAAAAGGATAAACTGAATGGAACAAACTTTACCACCTAGTATAGAAATATGAGAATTGTTCTCAAGCACGATAAAAAGGAACATGTTCTAGAGGATCCACTTCCAGAGGCACATGCCGATAATGTTAATGCCACAACCAAGAAGGCCTACCAGAAACTCGTTGATGAATCGAACGAGATCAGCTGCCTCATGTTGGCTTGTATGGAGCCTGATTTGCAATAACATTTCGAACACATTGCGGCTTTCAATATGATCGAGCGTCTCAAGAGCATGTTTCAGGTGCAGGCTAGGACCGAAAGGTTCAACGCTGGCAATCCTTGATGGATTGTAAGATGAAGGAAGGTGATCCACTAAGCCCGCATGTGATCAAAATGATCGGATACGTGCAAGCTTTGGATCGGTTGGGTTTCTCGCTCTTGGATGAGCTGGCGACTAATGCAGTTCTGGGTTCTCTTCCAGCTAGCTATGGGACGTTCATCTGAAACTATCATATGCCCGATATGGATAAGAAGCTCACTGAAGAGCATGGGATGCTCAAGGTGACAGAGCAGGATATTAAGAAAGGCACGCATCAAGTGTTGATGGTGCAGAACTCGGCTAAGTTCAAGAAGAGTTGGTCCAAGAAAAAGGGTAAGGCAAAGGGCCCGGAGAAATCTATCTCCTCCGCTGAGCCGAAGTCCGGACCAAACTCAAAGACCATTTACTTTCACTTCAAAGGAAGTGGGTCACTGGAAGAGCAACTGTAGCAAGTGGCTTGCTGAGCACGGCAAGAAGGCCGAAGATGCTTCTTCAGGCAAAGGTACACTTGTTACATATGTTATAGACATTTACGTTGCTGACATACCTAGTAGCTCTTGGGTATTTGATACCGGATCGGTTGTTCATATTTGCAACTCGATGCAGGGGCTGGTAAGAACTAGGCGTGTGGCACAAGGGGAGATTGACATCAGGGTCGGCAACAAAACAAGGTCAGCATGTTGGAAATATGCCCTAGAGGCAATAATAAATTAGTTATTATCAAATTTCCTCTTCTTGCACTTAAGAAAGAGGTGACCACCATGTTCATCCAATCGCAAGCACATGGGGCAACAAGTATCAAGGTTGATCTGTTTTCTCTTGATATTCAGTCTTGTGGGTAAGCTATTATGAGCCAGATGCCAAAGAAACATGTGCACCTTGCTTAGAACACCCAAAATGCCACAACTTGTTCCAGAGGGGAGATCACTATTCTTGAGCAGTAGATGAGCTGGCATCATGGTGTTGGCTTCTCTCACAGATGGCCACCCCTAGCTGGTAGGCTGATTTGACCGAGAACTTACCTCACTTGTCAAAATGCCAGGAAATAAAGTCATCCATGCCCGACCTTAGTGGTATAGCCAAGATTGAGTGTGCATCCTCCTCTGAAAAAATCTCACGCACCAGGGCATCATCTCACTGTTCGGTGACCGGGTTAATGAGCTCTGAGACTTTAGAAATTGTTGCATGGCCTTGGTGTGTTGCCGGTTGTCTCATAGAACCCCTTGGAATCCAAGGGTCGGTCCAGACCCGCACAGAGGTGCCATCACCAATTCTCCACACAATCCCTTCCTTTAACAGATCACGCCCACGTAAAATTGTCCGCCAAGTGTTCGACATGCCTGGCTGAGCAACAACCTCAAGAATGGAGCAGTCAGGAAAATACTTTGCTTCCAAAACAGTAGCACAAAGGGTGTCCCAAAATTGTAGGAGCCTCCAGCTTTGTTGAGATAGCATCGCCATGTTGAATAAGTGCAGATCTGAAGATCTAGCCCCCCTTCCTTCTTTGATTTTGTCATCTGGTCCCAGCAGACCCAATGGCATTTGTCCTTGCCATCCTACTGACTCCACGAGTACTGTCATGGTTTTGTCACGGCAGATGTCCGAGGAATTAGATTCGAGGCCATCGCTAAGGTGATGGACTCAAAGGGGTTGGTTGGGATGAAGCATACGAGTTTACCCAGGTTCGGCCCCTCAAGAAGAGGTAAAAGCCTACGTCCTGCTTGTGTTGTATTGATTGGAGTATCGATTACAAGGGAGCGGATTCGCTTGACCTAGTTCTTGATAGGTTGGTTTTCTGTCTAAGTCACCTCGGGTCTTGCCCTTACATAGGAGGTCAAGACCACGGGTTACACAAGTCTCACACCGACTCTTACAACATGTCTGATTCTATCTCTATGTCGCCTTGCCTTCTTGAGCAAGCCGTCTCCAGACGGCTTATCCACCCGAGTCTTCATGCCTTCCTTGTCTGGGCCTCGCCTTGGCCCATCTTGGTAAACCGCCATACGTCTAGGCTTATGTCTCCAGGCCCACCTTTGGTCTGGCCTATGAGTTGCCAGGTATGACCCGGCCCCACCTGGGCGGGTATCACCACGGGGTTATATCCCCAACATTAGGCCCAGGTTGATTTGAGCTTGCTCATTTCAACCTTCCATCTCACTTGGCCGCGAGTCTCACTCATTATCACCTGAAAGTAAGAGAAATAACCCGCCGTGACATCATACCGGATATATCAAAAAGATTCCCTGACGACCACAACGGATTTTCCATTTATTAAACTGATGGCCCGAAAATCGAGGTGTTCGTCTCGGTCAATCAACTTCTGTCGCCTTGATTCTCGCACCCATTTCCACTATTTGCCTCTTAAATAGGACCACGAAGGGATGCTTTCATTTCTTCCTTCACTTGCGCCTCTTCTTCTTCCTCCCGACGACGTCACTCCAGAGCCTCCTTGCTCCGGTGAGACTTCCACGCCGTCGTCGCCCCAGGCCGCTGCATCAACCTGAACGGACGAGAGCACCTCCCGCGCCCGTCGCATCGTCTCCGGGAAGTTCTTCTCCACCCCTAGATCTATAGCTTTCGGTAGGGTATCCATGGCGTTCTTTCACCCGCTAGAAACATGAGTTCTTCGTAATGCCAGACAACATGTAGATCAGTGATCTTGATAACGGCCCTTTTTTCATTGCGGCAGATCGTTGGAAGTCGATAATAGCACAACACAGATCCGTAGTTGGCCCCTTTACCATCTTCAAATGTTGCTAGTTCTTCTGTTCATTGCTAGGTTTAGAATAAACCCACTTTTTTCTCTGTTTTGTAGATCCATAATTATATAGATAGCCTATGAAACCTGTTTTCCACAATTAGTAACATTTGCTTTGGTTTCCTTGCAAACTTAACTCGCCATTGAGCTTCCGACTCTCACCTAAATTTCTCCAGCGACTTAGCTTTATAGAGCTTAGATTTCTTCAGCCGCCCTTAGTTGTCTATCACCTTCTAACTCGCCACACATTGTTACCTTGCACAGCTTAAAACGCCAACATGCCTCGTGTGTCCAATTCTTGTAACTGGGTCGGCTCTACTGTTACCGAAGAGTTTTTGAAGGATTTCGTAGACACAGGGACCTTACCCGCCAAAAATGTCATCCATTGGCGGGTTCCAGGCAATGAAAAGAAACCCATTCCTCAAGAGGACGAAGTAGTTGTTTTCGCAGATCACCTTGTACGCGGTTTCAGCCCGCCGGCCTCAAAATTCTTTAGAGACGTCCTTCATTTCTTTAAGCTGCACCCTCAAGACATTGCCCCAAACTCCGTCTCAAACATGTGCAACTTCCAAATCCTCTGTGAAGTTTACTTACAAGAAGAGCCGTCCGTTGGTCTTTTCCGTGAGTTCTACGCAAACCGCCAGATGGCGGTGTTAGCTGGTCCAAGCTTATAACTTGGTGGAATCTCAATTCAGAGAAGACGAGACGTGACCTTTCCAGCTGTTCGGATACCAAGTCATCCCAAGGACTGGAATAAAACCTGGTTTTATTGCAAAGACACCTCTCCAGAGGGAGAGCATTCCTTGCCGGGTTATCGTCCGATCCGGCTCAAGACTATGACCGAACTCCGTGACCGGTTGTCAGCCTCTGAACGGGCGAAGTATGCTCCGTCTCACGCAAAAATTAAAGCCCTTATGTCCAATGGTCTGACGGGGATTGATCTGGCCCGCTGTTGGATTTCTTGGAGAGTCATGCCTCTGAGCCGGCAAAGCTGTCTCATGTGCGAGTATACGGGTGATGCTAATGAACCCCTCTGCTTTAATCCTACCATGTTGTCCGAAGATAACATCATGGCCGCCATCAAAAGCCTTGTTCATGAATCTCAAGGATCTTGTCGTGCCACCGGGTTAGCACCTTTCTGGACGCAAACCCGGCCCCAGACGTAAGGGCGACTCTCGATCTCCTTACTTCCGCGTTAGCTATCCATATATATTTTGCAATCTTTTGACCTCTTTTGAATGCTTTTACTTTCAGGCCAATTCCAGCTTCTGGAAAAAGAAGTACATTCCTCCTCCAAAGAAATCAAAGGAGAATGTCGACGACCGAAAGAAGAAAACCCCACCTCAAGAACAACCTGAATTTGATGACTCATAGGTAGAACTTGACTCTCTTGGACGTCTCTTCATGCACCTTATTGACAATAATAATTCTCAGGACGAAACAGAGACAAGCCATGCCAACGTTCCTGAGGTAACTTATGTTTCATCTGACTCAGGACATCTTGCACCACAGAAGATATGGCGAGTCGTACGAAAGGTCCCACTTTATCATCCTCTTGCTTACTTAGACCCCAACTTTCTTTTGAAAAAGCAACATAAACTCTCCCGACGCCAGACCCGGAGCACCGTCTCTGAAGACCTTATGGCCGGGTTATCTCACTCTCCGGTTCAACGGAAATGGCCAGCTGAGGTACTTGTTTCACTTGGCTTAATTTTTGTCAATCTTTCCTTTATAATTTGACCCTGTCTTATATTGCCTTAACTGATTTCAGGAATCACCCCCTTCATCGGACGACTCTACAACAACTGCTCTACCACCTTTGAAGATCAACCCAGAGTATGTGCCTTTCATGTTTGCATCCCATCCTTTGTTATCCGTAAAATTTAGACCATGACCTTCTGTGTTCTCCAGGGCTCAAGCGAAACGAAGGAAGACCGGCGGGTCTACCCCTGCTCCCAAGGCTCGAAAGCCAGAGCCTGCCAAGCCAGACTCTCCTGCAACGCACGCTGATCCCTCTACCACCTCCAAGGATGCGCCTAAAGACGTATGTTGCTCTGTTGAGCCGGCGGCCCATGACATGATTCCTGAGAGTCCTTCGAGGACCAGTTCTAAGCCGCCGAGCCCTTCACCGGCTGTCGACGATTCAGTTACTCCGGATGTCATCATTACTGGTGCCGGCTTTCACACTCCTCAACCTCATGTGTTGACAAAGCACACTGAGAAGACTGAAGCCTCCGAGAAGCTAGACTTTGAGCTCCCCGTGCTAGAGAAGTTAACCGCTGATGAGCTTCACGCTGGTTATCTGAACTGCCTCTCCACAAGCCGGAACATGGAGGTCAAGCTTGTTAGCTTGATGAAGAAAAAATGTGAGGTACTCTTGCTCTGTTTTCCTTATACCCTTATGTAGCCTCCAAGAGCTGGTTTAGTATTCACTAATGGTAAACTAGATCTTTGGATCTTGTTATAAGTAGAAACACTTAGCCTGTAGCCCTCAATTATCGGCTATAATTATTGAGCCGATGCTTTAGTGGGTAAGTAGTTATTCAAAGTGCCATTTGTAGCCCCCAAGGGCCGGCTTAACTTGATGAAAGATGAGTCGGAACTTCATTGTAGATAGATCAAAGATCCATATGTAGCCCCCAAGTGCCGGCTTAACTTGATGAAGATGAGCCGGAACTTCATTGTAGATAGATCAAAGAGCCATATTTAGCCCCAAGTGCCGGCTTAACTTGATGAAGATGAGACGGAACTTCATTGTTGATAGATCAAAGAGCCATATGTATCCCCCAAGTGCCGGCTTAACTTGATGAAGATGAGCCCGAACTTCATTGTAGCCTTGGAGAACAAATAGACATTAGCCCCCAAGTGTCGAGCATATTGCTTGCAATCTGCTTGAAACTTGCATTATATTTTCTTAATTTTCATCATCTAATAATATGCTATCCTGGTGACTTAGCTCTCATTTTGCTTTTTATATGTCAGAGGAAGCTTTAAACAAGGCCGAGTCTATATTAACCGGTTTAAGGAGAAATCTGGCCACCCAGCAAGCCGCTCGAGGCGAAGCAGAGGAGAAGTGTCGGCTCGCCGCCGAAGAACTTGCCGAAGTTAAAGCTGACTTCGCCGCCTTCAAGAAATCTACCGAGCTGACCCAACGGGCAGACGATGCTGACCAGCGGCTCATGGTTGTATCCGATGAGCTACACGCCCTGAAGCGCCACATTGCAAAGATGTCTGTCGCTATCTTTGGTAAGCACTAAATACTTTAGCCAATACCCTTGTGTGAATACTTATACTAGGGGCTCATAATTGAAAATCCATCTTATGCAGGTCAAAGGAACCGTCAACTTGGTGCTGATAGCTTGTTGTTGCTGAAAGCCGTCTACACCTTAACAGAACAACTGTACTGTGGAGGTGTCTGTATCATCAAGGCGGTGCTCCATAAAGATAGTATTCCGCAGACTATGAAGGGAGTCATAGAAGTGCTATCCACTATGCCTAAACAAATCCAGGAGCTCAAAAAATCAGCCACCAGAAAAGGAGCCATCGCGGCCATAAGCCGGGCTTTAGCTTTCGCTCCAGAGCTGACTCCCGAAGAGATGATGGACGGGTTTCCATCAAAGAAGGATGACAGCTCAGAATTCACGGAAGCTGACTACGCTCATTGCATGAAGGCTTCTAGAGTCCTCGCACCAACGTTAGTGGAAGAAGTGGACCTGTCTACATACCAGGCGGCTTACAATGCCGAGAAGAAGAGAACACGCGGCCCAACCTTTGAGGCCAAGGACTTAACTGCTGCACGCCGTAAGCACTTATTTGCTCCTGATCTTGACCTGTACCTCCTCATTGAAGAGGCTAACTTTACGGCTTTAACCAACTGCAACTGGGACGTGGACAATCTCCAGATCATGGAGGTCGAAGACCTGCCGCAGGGTGACCCGCCATCCAGCTGATGAACTTGGTAATGTCATGGATAATCCGGCCTTGTGACCCGCCGTAAGGTGGTGTAAAAAACTTGGGAGTCATTACTTTTGAGCTCCGTGGAGAGCATTGTAATAGGCTTTTAGTAAACTTTGTCTTGCCTGAACTGTGCCATCGTGCACATATGAAATTGTTCGGCTTTAACATATTACATCTGCCTTGTGCTTTGAACTCATACCAGATGTCGTGGCGGCTCTTGGTAGATAACCAACCTGCAAGAATAGAATATTTTCCGCATTGTTAGGAGGGCGGCTTAGAATAGCGCAATTGAAAGATGCTATATCTTTCTTGACTTGCTTTTTTAATAACTCATGTGCTGGTTCTTCTAGGTTGACTCGCTACTTAAAACTCCTTAGCAGTATAGGGTCTCTATCGAGATTGGCCGTCAATTTCTTTGAGCGGCTCAGGGTCTCTAAGCGAGATTAACTGATAGGAAGTGTAATGCACCAGAAGAGACATGGCAGGGCATGAGTACCTTGGTAGCCCATAAACTGCCTCTCACGTGACATAAATCCGTTGTTTTAACCTTAAATAGTGCAGGGTCTTTAAAAGATTAACTGTCTAAGAGTACGAACAGGCCACATAGCGGAGAGTCGGCAGTAGATGAGAGAGTTTATCCTTGCTTTCCGTAAGCCGGCCCTCACGTGACAAGAGCCACCATTTTAACCTTAACCAATAGAGGGTCTCTATCGAGATTGGCCGTCAATTTCTTTGAGCCGGCTCAGGGTCTCCAGGCGAGATTAACTGGTAAGAGTTCGGCGGGTCACCTAGCGGAGCAGCATCAGCTTATAGGCAGGTTTAACCCTGTTTGGCTTACGAGCCAATCAAGGGTATGTAAGCTAAACCCGGTGGGTTGGAAGCCCCCAAATGACATTTGTTGACCGAGTCAACTGTGTGGCTTAAGAGCCGATCGATAGGGTCTGATAAGCTAAACCCGGTTCGTTGGAAGCCCCTGGACGATCATGTTGACGGAGTCAACTATTTGGCTTAAGAGCCGATCGATAGGGTCTGATAAGCTAAACCTGGTGGGTTGGAAGCCCCCTGATTGACCTTTTTTGCGCAGACTGAGATATGCGAAACGACAGAGGCCCCGGCTTGCAGGATTGACAACTTTATTCATATATATATATATATATATATGATATGTACAATAATGGAGTACAATGTCAAGTCTTGACAACTTAAGTATAGTAAGGCCGTAGATGAGTTATGTTCCACGGCCGGCGGGTCTCCTGCCCAGAAGTGCTTGTGTCGTCTCGGATGTCAATGAGATAGTACGACCCGTTGTTGAAATTTCTGCTGACCACGAAAGGACCTTCGCATGGAGGGGACAACTTGTGTGCATCTGTCTGATCTTGAATCAACCGCAACACCAAGTCGCCTTCTTGAAACTTCCAGGTCTTGACTCCGCGGCTATGATAGCGACGCAGGTCTTGCTGATAAATCGCCGATCGAGCCGCCGCCAGATCACGTTCTTCCTCCAAGGCATCCAACGTGTCTTGACATGCCCTCTCATTGTCCGCCTCAACATATGCCGCCACTCGTGGCGAGTCATGACGGATATCGCTTGGCAACACGGCTTCTGCATCGTAAACCATGAAGAAAGGTGTATAACCTATTGATATGTTGGGAGTGGTTCTAATGCTCCATAAGACGGACGGCAACTCCTCGAACCAACAACTCAGTGTTCGCTACAAAGGAACCATAAGTTGGGGCTTGATACCTCTCAAGATTTCCTGGTTAGCCCGCTCTACCTAACCATTCGACTGTGGACGAGCAACCGCGGAAACATCAAGTCAGATGTGTTCACTTTCACAGAATTCTCACATAGCCCCCTGGGATAGGTTTGTACCATTATCTATGATGATGCTGTGAGGGTAACCAAAATGGTAGATCAGCTTTTTAACAAATTGAACCGCCGTAGCCGCGTCACACTTGCTGACCGGCTCAGCTTCTACCCACTTGGTAAATTTGTCAACCGCCACCAAGAGGTGGGTCTTCTTGTCCTTTAATCTCTTGAAAGGCCCGACCATATCAAGACCCTAGACAACAAATGGCCAAGTAATTGGAATCATGCGCAACTCTTGAGCTGGGACATGAGCACGCCGGCCAAACTTTTGACATCCATCGCACTTACGAACCAAGTCTTTCGCATCCTTATGAGCCGTCAGCCAGAAGAAACCATGTCGAAAGGCCTTGGCCACTAGAGATTTGAGCTGGCATGATGACCACAATCACCAGCATGAGTTTCTTCAAGATTTCCTTGCCCTCTTCAGGGGAGACGCAACATTGAAATACATCAGTGAAATTGCACTTATGTAACTCACCATTGACTATTGTCATAGACTTAGACCGCCTGGTGATCAGTCTGGAGAGATTTTCATCATTAGGTAACTCGCCGCGAGTCAAGTACGCCAAATAAGGCACAGTCCAGTTAGGAATAGCATGTAGAGCTGCCACCAGCTGTCCCTCCGGGTCAGGGATAGCCAAGTCTTCCTCTGAAGGTAACTTAACTGACGGGTGATGTAGTACGTCTAAGAAAATGTTAGGCGGCACCGGCTTACGTTGAGAACCCAGCCTTGACAGGGCGTCAGCCGCCTTGTTCCTATGACGATCAATATGATCCACCTAATAACCCTTGAAATGACCAGCGATGACATCCACCGCCTGGCGATAAGCCGCCATCCGCGGGTCCTTGGAGTCCCAAGTGCCCGAGACTTGCTGGGCTACGAGATCTGAGTCGCCAAAGCATCTAACCCAGCCCAGGTTCATCTCCTTAGCCACCCGGAGGCCATGAAGCAGAGCTTCGTACTCAGCTACATTGTTAGTACAAGGAAACATCAACCTTAGCACATAACAGAACTTATCACCTTTGGGGGAAGTTAAGACAACCCCTGCCCCTGATCCTTCCAGTTGCATGGATCCATCAAAGTGGATTGTCCAATATGTATTATCTGGCTTTTCCTCGGGCGCCTGACACTCAGTCCAGTTGTTTACGAAATCCACCAAGGCTTGTGACTTGACCGCCGTGCGAGGCACGTATTTCAAATTGAGAGATCCAAGCTCCAATGCCCACTTATCAATCTTGCCAGTGGCTTCTCTGTTTTGAATTATGTCTCCCAATGGGGAAGAGCTAACCACTGTAATCTGGTGCCCCAGGAAGTAATGCTTCAGCTTACGATTGGCCATGAACACCCCGTATACCAGCTTTTGCCAATGTGGATATCTCTGTTTGGATTCCGTCAGGACCTCACTAATATAGTAAACCGGCCTTTGAACCGGATATTCCTTCCTTGCCTCCTTACGCTCGACAACGATTGCGGCGCTGACTGCCCTGTTATTAGCTGCCACGTATAAGAGCAAGGGTTCTTTCTCAACCGGAGCGGCTAAGACCGGCGGCTCAGTGAGTTGTCTCTTAAGCGCCTCAAATGCTTCACCCGCCGCCGTACTCTAGACAAAGTTGTCCGTCTTCTTCATCATCTGGTATAAAGGGATGGCCTTCTCACCAAGGCGGCTTATAAACCGACTTAACGTAGCAATTCGTCCCGCTAGGCACTGAACATCATTGATGCATGCCGGCTTAGACAGGGAGGTGATATCCTTGATTTCATCCGGGTTAGCCTCAATGCCATGCTCACAAACTACAAATCCCAAGAGCTTGCCCGCCGGAACGCCAAAGACACACTTAGCCGGGTTAAGCATCATCTTGTAGGCCCGTAAGTTGTCGAAAGTCTCCTTGAAGTCGTCAAGCAGAGTCTCCTTCTTCCTTGACTTGACCACAATATCATCAACATATGCATGAACGTTGTGCCCGATTTGGCTGTGAAGACATTTCTGTACACAACGCTGGTAAGTCGCCTGGGCACTCTTGAGCCCGAAAGGCATAGACACATACAAGAAAGCACCAAAAGGGGTGATGGAAGCCGTCTTCTCTGGTCCTTGACTGCTATCTTGATATGATGATAACCAGAGTAAGCATCCAGGAAGCATAAGCTCTCACAACCCGTCGTTGCATCGATGATCTGGTCAATACGAGGCAGAGAAAATGGGTCAGCCGGACAAGCTTTGTTAAGATCCGTGTAGTCCACACACATACGCCACGTGTCGTTCTTCTTGAGTACTAGCACCGGGTTAGCAAGCCACTCCGGGTGAAAGATCTCGATGATGAAACCCACCACTAGAAGCCGGGATACCTCTTCCCCAATGGCCTTGCGTCTCTCTTCATTGAACCGCCATAGAAACTGCTTGACTGGTTTAAACTTAGGATCCACATTAAGGTGGTGCTCAGCAAACTCTCTCGGTACACTCGGCATGTCAGAAGGTCCACGCGAAGATCTCCCGATTCTCATGGATGAATTCGATGAGCGTGCTTTCCTATTTGGAATCCATATTGGCCCCGATAGTGAACTGCTGAGATGAGTCACCTGGAGCGAAGTCCACCAATTTGGTATCATCCGCCGAAAATTTGAGGGGCGGCTCAAACTCTGTGGTGGGCTTTTTGAGCAGAGTCATGTCCTCCGGGTCAACATTTTCCTTGTAAAACTTGAGCTCTGCCTCAGCACAACTGAATTCTACATAATCAACATCTCCTTCCTCACACTCAATAGCCATCTTCCGATCACCATGAACAGTAATCGTCCCGTTCAACCCGGGCATCTTGAGCTTTAAGTAGACATAACAAGGCCTAGCCATGAACTTAGCATAAGCCGGTCGCCCGAACAAAGCATGATAGGGGCTCTTGATTTTTACTACCTCAAACCACAAGGATTCCACCTTGTACTTTTGCTCGTCACCAAAGACGACTTCCAGAGAGATCTTACCCACTGGGTAGGCCGACTTGCCAGGCACCACACCATGAAAGACTGTCGAGGAAGGCCTAAGATCTTTATCAAGCAACTTCATCCGTCAAAAAGTGTCATAGTATAGGATATTGATGCTACTTCCACCGTCCATAAGTACCTTAGTAAACACATATCCTCCCACTTGGGGGGCTACCACCAGAGCCAGCCGCCCAGGGTCATCAACACGCGGCGGGTGATCCTCCCTGCTCCAAGTTATGTCATACTCATACCACTTCAGGTATTGTGGTAAAGCCAGTGTGATCGCATTAACCGCCCGCTTGCGCAACTTCTGATCTCGCCTGTCAAGGTTAGTCGTAAAAACATGATACTGACCCGAGTTGAGCTGCTTTGGATTACTCTGGTATCCAGATTGGTTATTCTGTTGCTGATTGTTGCCACCAGAATGCTGATGATGTCCTCCTTGTTTGCCCTGGCCCTGATGGCTGGATCCTGAGCTGCCGGACCCAAACCCGGCTCCTGACCTGCCTGGTCCTGAGCCGCCAGGCGGGCCACCATCGTTGTTATGCTGTCGCAAGCTATAGTCCTTGAACTTTTGCATAATGTGGCAATTACCCCACGTGTGACCTGCCGCTCTGTCGGGTCGACTGTGCTCCGGACAAGGTTTATTGAGCATTTCCTCCAAATTAAAAGGAGTCTTACCCTTATTAAAAGGCTGTCTGAACTTCTTGTTTCCCTTAGCATGATTGTTACCAGTGCTGGCATTGGCCACCAATTCTGATCTGCCGTCTGGATTCTTCCTCTTGCCTTGGTTACTGTTGCCTACCGCACCCTTGCCATGGCTATTCTTCTTACTCTGACTAGGCTTCTCCTCATCAAAGCCCATATCCTTCGTATTATCAGAGTCGGCGTACTTCCTGAGAGCCGCCATGAGCTCCCCCATGTCTTGACACGTGCGTTTGAGCCGGCCGAGCTTCTGCTTCAAAGGCGTAAAGTGGCAATTCTTTTCCAGAATCAAAACCGCTCGAGCCACCGTAATCTGCTCAGATGAGTGGATGATGGTCGAAACCCGCCGGACCCAATGATGAGCCGACTTATTCCCCTGCTGTACACAGTGATCCAAATCCACAATTGTCATGGGTTGTTGGCACGTTCCTTGAATGTTTTTGATGAACTTCGCCTTTAACTCAGCCGAGGAATTGATGGTATTGGGTGGCAAACCCTTCAACCACGTGTGAGCCAACCCTTCTAGCATCATGATAAAATACTTCGCGCACACCGCGTCATTGACGTTGAACATCTCCATGGCCAGCTCATAGCTTTCAATCCAAGCCTCCGGGGGCAGGCCAGCGGTGTAATTTGGGACCTTGCGAGGTCCTTTGAAATCTTTCGGCAGACGCTCGTTCCACAGAGCCGGCACCAAGCATGGTACTCCCACGTCCCTGGTGGTTGCTCCCGCTCCAACTGAGACGGAAGGCGCAAGCTCTTGATGAGCCGCTACTGCCAGATCCGCCGCCTCTCGTTGTGCTCTCGCCCGATCTACGAGCGCCTGAGCATCTAAAGCTGCCTGGTCATATCACAGTGGGCCCCGGTGCCGATCATTGCTAGAAACTGCCGGCGACTCATAGCGCCGGCTGAAGCTGCGGCTGGGGATGGGGGTTGAATGCCCGCGACTCTGGCTGTAGGTGTACTTCTCTTGCTGGGCCATCGCCGTTTGTAGGTACCCAATAGCGTTCCACACCTCTTCTACGAAAGGCGCCTCGTCAGGAATAGGAATTGTTCCAAGCTGGGTTGCTGCCGCCACCATGTTCTCTGCCGGGTTTGAATAGTGACCTGCCGGTGTTGGAAAATACATTGGTGAGGTCTGGCTCCGTCGGGGCGGGTTAAGCTGATGCCGAGCCGCCGACCGACTTCCAGGTGCTTCCGCTGTCTGTCCCGTTCCTGGCATGTTAAAAAGGTTTCTGGCCTCATATTGTTTTGGTAGGCGGGACTGATGCCTCATCCGCCGCACCACAGCTATCGACTGTTGTTCTAGCTCAAGGCGGAGAGCAACCGCCTTAAGGCGCTCTGCCTCCGCATCCTTTAGCCTTTAATGCAACGATCCCCTATTGGAACTCCGCCATCTGGTCCTTTAGTCTTGTGATCTCCAGGTTCCGGGAGGCTTGATTCTCAAGCGTGACTTGAGTCGCCATCAGGGTTGTGAGCTCGTTCATTAAATCCAGAAGAACCTGAGCCAGTGGCGGGTCAGCCCCCGTGTCTGCCGCCCCGGCGGTTGTACTGCTTGGACCTGACTCTGTTCCCGCCATGAACATGGCCGCATGAGTTGGCAGCCCATGACCGTCCAACTCAGAATGCTCCGACTCGGGGTAAAGCTCGTCGTAGCCCCCGAGCCTGCATCGTGAAGCTGGTAGATTGATTTCCCCTCTCCGCTCGAAGATCCATCCTCTGAACAGATGAGAGTCTCCTGCGACATAGATGTTGGGGAACGTCGCATGGGAAACAAAAATTTTCCTACGCACACGCAAACCTATCCATGGTGATGAGCATCTACGAGAGGGAGAGTGGATCTACATACCCTTGTAGATCGCTAAGCGGGAAGCGTTAAGAAACGCGGTTGGTGTAGTCGAACATCTTCGCGATCCAAATCGCCGAGCGTCCCGCGATCTCATCACGATCCGTCCCGCGATCCAATCATGATCCGTCCCGTGAACTCATCACGATCCGTCCCGCGATCTCATCACGATCCATCTCACGATCTTGATCACGATCTATCCCGCGAACTCATCACGATCCGTTCCGTGATCACATCACGAACCGTCTCGCGATCTCGATCACGGTCCTTCCGATCTAGCGCCGAACGGACGGCACCTCCGCGTTCAGCACACGTGCAGCTTGATGACGATCTCCACCATCTTGATCCAGCAAGAGGAGGTGGAGAGGAGAGAGAGTTCACCGGCAGCGTGACGGCGCTCCGGTGATGGTGGTGGAGTGATTCCGGCAGGGCTTCGCCTAAGCGCTGCGGAAAACCGATCTAGAGGAGAAACTGTGCACCGGTGTAACGGGTAGCACGTGGCCGGAAATTCTGTCCAAAAACCACCCAATCCACTAGTATATATAGGAGGAGAGGAGAGGAGAGGCAGCCAAGGCCTTTGGGTCGGCCGAAATAGGAGGTGGGAGCAATCCTACTTCACCTCCAATCCTAGTTGGAGTAGGATTGCCTCCTATTGGCTGATTTTCCACTTTTTGCTTTAGGACTTTCTCTCCTGCGCCATGGGCCTTTGTGGCTGTTTTCCCAGCCCACTAAGGGCTGGTTATTATTCTCCCACAGCCCATGGACCTCTTGGGGTCGAAATACCCCTCCCGGAGGTCCTCCGGTACACTACCGGCACTCCCGGTACAATACCGATACTCCCGGTACACTACCGATGAGCCCGAAACTTTTCCGGAAACCAAACTGGGACTTCCTATATATGAATCTTTACCTCCGGACCATTCCGGAGCTCCTCGTGACGTCCGGGATCTCATCCGGGACTCCGAACAACCTTCGGTCACCACCATACATAACTCTACACTACCGAAACGTCACCGAACCTTAAGTGTGCAGACCCTGCGGGTTCGAGAACTATGTAGACATGACCGAGACACCTCTACGGTCAATAACCAATGGCGGGACCTGGACGTCCACATTGGTTCCTACATATTCTACGAAGATCTTTATCGGTCGAACCTCTATGTCAAGGATTCAGTCAATCCCGTATATCGTTCCCTTTGTTCTTCGGTATGTTACTTGCCCGAGATTCGATCGTCGGTATCTCCATACCTAGTTCAACCTCGTTACCGGCAAGTCTCTTTACTCGTTCCGTAATACAAGATCCCGCAACTAACAATTAGTCACATTGCTTGCAAGGCTTATTGTGATGTTGCATTACCGAGTGGGCCCCGAGATACCTCTCCGTTACACGGAGTAACAAATCCCAGTCTCGATCCATGCCAACTCAACAAACACCATCGGAGATACCTGTAGAGCACCTTTATAGTCACCCAGTTACGTTGCGACGTTTGATACACACAAGGCACTCCTCCGATATCCGTGAGTTGCATGATCTCATGGTCATAGGAACATATACTTGACATGCAGAAAACAGTAGCAATAAACTGAAACGATCATATGCTATGTTTGTAGTTTGGGTCTTATCCATCACATCATTCTCCTAATGATGTGATCCCGTTATCAAATGACATCTCATGTCCATGGCTAGGAAACCTTAACCATCCTTTGATCAACGAGCTAGTCTACTAGAGGCATACTAGGGACATGGTGTTGTCTATGTATCCACACATGTATCTGAGTTTCCGATCAATACAATTATAGCATGGATAATAAACGATTATCACGAACAAGGAAATATGATAATAACTAATCTATTATTGCCTCTAGGGCATATTTCCAACAGTCTCCCACTTGCACTAGAGTCAATAATCTAGTTCACATCACCATGTGATTCGCATTGTTATGAATCTAACACCCAATGAGTTTTGGGGCTCGATCATGCTTTGCATGTGAGAGAGGTCTTATAGTCAACGGGTCTGCGATATTCAGATCCGTGTGTACTTTGCAAATCTCTATGTCAAACCGTAAACACTGCTACCACACTCCACTTGGTACTATTTCCAAATGGCTGCTCCACTATACGTATCCAGATTGCTACTACTAGTCATCCGGATAGGTGTTAAAGCTTGCATCGACGTAACTATTTACGACGAACTCTTTATCACCTCCATAATCAAGAAACATTTCCTTAGTCCTCTGGTTACTAAGGATAATTCCGACCGCTGTCCAGTGATCCACTCCTGGACCACTCTTGTACCCCTTGACAAACTCATGGCAAGGCACACATAGGTGCGGTACACAGCATGGCATAATATAGAGCCTATGGCTAAGGCATAGGGGACGACGTTCGTCCTTTCTCTTTCTTCTGCCGTTGTCGAGCTTTGAGTCTCACTCAACTTCACACCTTACAAATCAGACGAGAACTATTTCTCTGGCTGATCCATTTTGAACTCTTTCAAAATCTTGTGAAGGTATGCACTCATTGAAAGTCTCATCAAGCATCTTGATCTATCTCTATAGATTTTGATGCTCAACAATTAGGTAGCTTTATCCAGGTCTTCCTTTGAAAATCACTTTCCAAATAACCGTTTTATGCTTTCCAGAAACTCTACATTATTTCTGAACAACAATATGTCATCCACATATACTGATCAGAAATTCTATAGTGCTCCCACTCACTTTATTGCAAATACAAGTTTCTCATAAACTTTGTATAAACATCAAAACTTTGATCACCTCATCAAAGCATATATTCCAACTCCGAGATGCTTGCTTCAGTCCATGGAAGGATCACCGAAGCTTGCACACCTTTTAGCATCCTTAGGCCTGACAAAACCTTCTGGTTGTATCACATACAACCTTTCCTCAAGTAAACCATTAAGGAAACAATGTTTTGACATCCATCTGCCAGATTTCATAATTGAAAACACAGCAACTGCTAACACAATTCCAACAGACTTTTAGCATCGCTACGAGTGAGAAAGTCTCATCGTAGTCAACTCCTTGAACTTGTCACAAACATCTTTGCAACAAGTCGAGCTTTACAAATAGTGACATTCACCATCAGTGTCTGTCTTCATTTTAAAGATCCATTTGTACTCAACGACCTGCCGTCCAACGAGCAAGTCTACCAAAGTCTACACTTGGTTTTAATACATGGATCCTATCTCGGATTTCATGGCCTCCAACCATTTGTCGGAATCCGGGCCCATCATCGCTTATCCAAAGCTCGTAGGTTCATCGTTGTCCAACAACATGACCTCCAAGACAGAGTTGTCGTACCGCTCAGGAGTAGTACACATCCTTGTCGACCTACGGAGTTCGATAGTAACTTGATCCTGAAGCTTCATGATCATCATCATTAACTTCCTCTTCAACTAACGTAGGCTTCACAGAAACATCTTTCTGCGCTGCGCTACTCTCTGGTTGAACAAAGGTTTAACAACCTCATCAAGTTCTATCTTCCTCCCACTCAATTCTTTTGAGAGAAACTTTTTCTCGAGAAAGGACCCAGTTCTAGCAACAAACACTTTGCACTCGGATCTGAGATAGAAGGCATACCCATCTGTTCTTAGGGTATTCTATGAAGATACATTTGTCCGCTTTGGGTTCTAGCTTATTATGTGAAAACATTTTCCACACAAGCATCGCAGCCCCAAACATTAAGAAATGACAGCTTAGGTTTCTATCAAACCATAATTCACACGGTGTCATCTCAACGGATTTAGATGATGCCCTATTTAAAGTGAATGTAGTTGTCTCTAATGCATAACCCCAAAAATTATAGTAGTAAAATGATAAGAGACATCACAGTATGCACTATATCAATAGAGCATGACTATGATGTTCGGACACACCATCACAGCATGGTGTTCCAGGTGGCGTTAGTTGTGAAACAAATTTCACGTTGTCTTAAGTTGTATGCCAAACTCGTAACTCAGATATTCACCTCCACGATCATATCGCGGTCATTTTTATCTTCTTGTCACGATGATCTTTAAACTTCACTCTGAATTTGCTTGAACCTTTCAAACGATTCAGACTTGTGTTTCATTAAGTAAATATACACTATATCTACTCAAATCATCAGTGAAGGTAAGAAAATAACGATATCCACTGCACGCTACAAGACTCACTAGATTGCATACATCAACATGTATCATTTCCAATGAATCACTTGCTTGCTCCATCCAACGGGGTCCTTTAGTCATCTTGCCCAAGAGGCATGGTTCGCATGTCTCAACCGATTCGAAATCGATGAGTCCAAATATCCATCAGCATGGAGTTTCTACATGCGCTTTATACCAATATGACATTTAACGGCAGTGCCACAAGTATGTGGTACTATCATTATTAACTTTGTATCTTTTGACATCAATGTTATGAACATGTGTACTACTACGATCAAGATTTCAACAAACCATTCTCACTTGGTGCATGACCATTGAAGGTATTATTCATGTAACCAGAATAACTATTATTCTCTGACTTAAATGAATAATCGTATTGCAACAAACATGATCTAATCATGTTCATGCTCAACGCAAAACACCAAATAACATTTATTTAGGTTCGTTACTAATCCTGAAGGTAGAGAGAGCGTGCGATGTTGATCACATCAACCTTGGAAACATTTCCAACACACATCGTCACCTCACCCTTAGCTAGTTCTCCGTTTATTCCGTAGCTTTTATTTCGAGTTACTAACATTTAGCAACCGAACCGGTATCCAATACCCAGGTGCTACTAGGAGTACTAGCAAGGTACACATCAATAACTCGTATATCAAATATACTTCTGTCGATGTTGCCAGCCTTCTTATCTACCAAGTATCTAGGGTTGTTCCGCTTCAGCGACCTCTCACCTCATAATAGAAGCACTTAGTCTCGGGTTTGAGTTCAACTTTGGGTTGCTTCACTGGAGCAGCAATTGACTTGCTATCCATGAAGTTTCCCTCCTTGCTCTTGCCCTTTTCGAAACTAGTGGTTTGATTAACCATCAACACTTGACGCTCCTTCTTGATTTCTACCTTCGCGGTGTCAAACATCGCGAACAGCTCAGGGATCAATACTTCTATCCCTGGTGTATTATAGTTCATCACTAAGTTCTAGTAGCTTTAGTGACAGTGACTTGGAGAACTATATCAATCACTATCTTATCTGGAAGATCAACTCCCACTTGATTCAAGCGATTGTAGTACCCAGACAATCTGAGTACATGCTCAACGATTGAGCTATTCTCCTTCATCTTACAAGCAAAGAATCTTGTTGGAGATCTCATATCTCGCAACAAAGGCACGAGCCTGAGATCACAATCTCTGCTCCTAGAACATCTCATATGTTCCATGACGTTCAAAACGTTTTGGAGCCTCAATTCTAAGCCGTAATGCATGACGCACTAAACTATCAAGTAGTCATCGAAACGTGCCTGTTAGATGTTCACAACATCTATAGACGACGCTAGAGGGGGTGGCGCACCGAGCGGTGCATTAAGGACATAAGCCTTCTGTGCAGCAGTGAGGACAATCCTCAGATCACGGACCCAGTCCGCAATTTTGCTACGAACATCTTTCAATTCTATTTCTCTAGGAACATATAAAAATACAAGGGAGCTACAGCGCGAGCTAGTAATCTACAACATAATTTGCAAAGACACTTTGACTATGTTCATGATAATGAGTTCAATTAATCATATTACTTAAGAACTCCCACTCAAATTGACATCCCTCCGATCATTCGAGTGATACATGATCCAAATTCACCAACTCAAGTCCGATCATCACGTGAGTTGAGGTGGCTGCAATGGTGAACATCATTATGTTGATCATATCTACTATATGACTCATGTTCGACCTTTCGGTCTCTCGTGTTCCGAGGCCATGTCTGTACATGCTAGGCTCGTCAAGTTTAACCCGAGTGTTCTGCGCGTGCAAATCTGGCTTGCACCCGTTGTATGTGAACGTAGAGTCTATCACACCCGATCATCACGTGGTGTCTCAACACGACGAACTTTCGCAACGGTGCACACTCGGGGAGAACACAGTTCATCTTGAAATTCAAGTGAGGGATCACCTTATAATGCTACCGCCGTACTAAGCAAAACAAGGTGCATAAAAGGATTAACATCTCATGCAATTCATAAGTGACATGATATGGCCATGAACTTGTGTTTAAGATCTCCATCTTCGAAACACCGGCATGATCTCCATCGTCACCGGCACAACACCATGATCTCCATCATCTTGATCTCCATCAATGTGTTGCCATTGGGGTTGTCACGCCCTGCATGCTTCTACTACTATTGCTACCGTAGCGATAAAGTAAAGCATTACATAGCGCTTAATGATTGACACGCAGGTCATACAATAATTAAAGACAACCCTATGGCTCCTGCCGGTTGCCGTACTCATCGACATGCAAGTCGTGATAATCTATACATCACATGATCATCTCATACATCACATATATCTCATCATGTAATTGGCCATATCACATCACAACATACCCTGCAAAAACAAGTTAGACGTCCTCTAATTGTTGTTGCATATTTTACGTGGCTGCTATGGGTATCTAGCAAGAACGATTCTCACCTACGCATAAACCACAACGGTGATACACTAGTTTGCTTTTCAACCTTCTCAAGGACCGCCTTTGTCGAATCCGATCCAACTAAAGTGAGAGAAACTGTCACCCGCAAGCCATCTAGGCAACAAGTTGCGTCGAGGGAACCGGTCTCTCGTAAGCGTACGAGTAATGTTGGTCCGGGCCGCTTCATCTCACAATCCCGCTGAACCAAAATACGACCAAGGGAGGAAGCAATCTAAGCATCAACGCCCACAAACCTTTTGTGTTCTACTCGAGATCTCATCGAACCATCAACCTAGCTCATGATGCCACTGTTGGGGAACGTCGCATGGGAAACAAAAATTTTCCTACGCACACGCAAACCTATCCATGGTGATGAGCATCTACGAGAGGGAGAGTGGATCTACATACCCTTGTAGATCGCTAAGCGGGAAGCGTTAAGAAACGCGGTTGGTGTAGTCGAACATCTTCGCGATCCAAATCGCCGAGCGTCCCGCGATCTCATCACGATCCGTCCCGCGATCCAATCATGATCCGTCCCGTGAACTCATCACGATCCGTCCCGCGATCTCATCACGATCCATCTCACGATCTTGATCACGATCTATCCCGCGAACTCATCACGATCCGTTCCGTGATCACATCACGAACCGTCTCGCGATCTCGATCACGGTCCTTCCGATCTAGCGCCGAACGGACGGCACCTCCGCGTTCAGCACACGTGCAGCTTGATGACGATCTCCACCATCTTGATCCAGCAAGAGGAGGTGGAGAGGAGAGAGAGTTCACCGGCAGCGTGACGGCGCTCCGGTGATGGTGGTGGAGTGATTCCGGCAGGGCTTCGCCTAAGCGCTGCGGAAAACCGATCTAGAGGAGAAACTGTGCACCGGTGTAACGGGTAGCACGTGGCCGGAAATTCTGTCCAAAAACCACCCAATCCACTAGTATATATAGGAGGAGAGGAGAGGAGAGGCAGCCAAGGCCTTTGGGTCGGCCGAAATAGGAGGTGGGAGCAATCCTACTTCACCTCCAATCCTAGTTGGAGTAGGATTGCCTCCTATTGGCTGATTTTCCACTTTTTGCTTTAGGACTTTCTCTCCTGCGCCATGGGCCTTTGTGGCTGTTTTCCCAGCCCACTAAGGGCTGGTTATTATTCTCCCACAGCCCATGGACCTCTTGGGGTCGAAATACCCCTCCCGGAGGTCCTCCGGTACACTACCGGCACTCCCGGTACAATACCGATACTCCCGGTACACTACCGATGAGCCCGAAACTTTTCCGGAAACCAAACTGGGACTTCCTATATATGAATCTTTACCTCCGGACCATTCCGGAGCTCCTCGTGACGTCCGGGATCTCATCCGGGACTCCGAACAACCTTCGGTCACCACCATACATAACTCTACACTACCGAAACGTCACCGAACCTTAAGTGTGCAGACCCTGCGGGTTCGAGAACTATGTAGACATGACCGAGACACCTCTACGGTCAATAACCAATGGCGGGACCTGGACGTCCACATTGGTTCCTACATATTCTACGAAGATCTTTATCGGTCGAACCTCTATGTCAAGGATTCAGTCAATCCCGTATATCGTTCCCTTTGTTCTTCGGTATGTTACTTGCCCGAGATTCGATCGTCGGTATCTCCATACCTAGTTCAACCTCGTTACCGGCAAGTCTCTTTACTCGTTCCGTAATACAAGATCCCGCAACTAACAATTAGTCACATTGCTTGCAAGGCTTATTGTGATGTTGCATTACCGAGTGGGCCCCGAGATACCTCTCCGTTACACGGAGTAACAAATCCCAGTCTCGATCCATGCCAACTCAACAAACACCATCGGAGATACCTGTAGAGCACCTTTATAGTCACCCAGTTACGTTGCGACGTTTGATACACACAAGGCACTCCTCCGATATCCGTGAGTTGCATGATCTCATGGTCATAGGAACATATACTTGACATGCAGAAAACAGTAGCAATAAACTGAAACGATCATATGCTATGTTTGTAGTTTGGGTCTTATCCATCACATCATTCTCCTAATGATGTGATCCCGTTATCAAATGACATCTCATGTCCATGGCTAGGAAACCTTAACCATCCTTTGATCAACGAGCTAGTCTACTAGAGGCATACTAGGGACATGGTGTTGTCTATGTATCCACACATGTATCTGAGTTTCCGATCAATACAATTATAGCATGGATAATAAACGATTATCACGAACAAGGAAATATGATAATAACTAATCTATTATTGCCTCTAGGGCATATTTCCAACAATAGAAGCCTCAAGATCCATACCTTGAGTGAAGCCAACGAAGACATGCTACCTGCCCGGGTCAGCACGGGCAGGTTGCCCGTGTCGGGCACTTTGCGCGTGCCGAGCCGGCTCGACGATGTTGGTGCAGACGTTCGGCCCGGGTGTAGATCTGCCGAACTTGCCAATGAAGACGTGGATTCCGCCAAAGGGAACCCGGAACCCATACTCGACAGAGTCGGCCTCGGGGCCCCAGCCGGCATCGTCGATGTAGAGCCGGCCGCGGCGACTTTTGTTCATCCTTCCAACCACGTATCCCTCGATCCCTGGAAGAGAGCCCTTTGAGAACTCAACACCACCGAGCACTGGCCCCACAGTGGGCGCCAACTGTCGTGGTTTTGTCACGGCAGATGTCCGAGGACTTAGATTCGAGGCCATCGCTAAGGTGATGGACTCAAAGGGGTTGGTTGGGATGAAGGACACAAGTTTACCCAGGTTCGGCCCATCAAGAAGAGGTAAAAGTCTACGTCCTGCTTGTGTTGTATTGATTGGAGTATCGGTTACAAGGGAGCGGATTCACTTGACCTAGTTCTCGATTAGTTGGTTTTCTGTCTAAGTCACCCTGGGTCTCGCCCTTATATAGGAGGTCAAGACCACGGGTTACACAAGTTTCACACCGACTCTTACAATGTGTCTGATTCTATATCTATGTCACCTTGCCTTCCTGAGCAAGTCATCTCCGGGCGGCTTATCCATCCGGGTCTTCATGCCTTCCTTCTCTGCGCCTCGCCTTGGCCCATCTTGGTAAACGGCCATACGTCTAGGCTTATGTCTCCAAGCCCACCTTTGGTCTGGCCTATGAGCCGCCAGGTATGACCCGGCCCCACCTGGGCGGGTCTCACCACAGGGTTATATCCCCAACAAGTACCGACAAATCATATTGCTAATATCTTCACATAGAGATTTAGTTAGATCACAGCAAGACATGGCATAGGTGGGTATGGCGTGAGCTAGTGCTTTGATGAGTACATACTTCCCCACTTTCGAGAGAAGTTTTTTGATCCAGCCATGTATCCGCTTCCATATTTTCTCTTTCAAATATTCAAACTATTTACTTTTTGCAGCCCCAAGGTGAACTGGGAGCCCCAAGTATCGCTCGTTTTTTGATACAGACAGAATATGGAGCACATTGAGCACTTGTTGTTTCCGAGGACCACTTGTACCCTTGCTGAAGAAAGCAGGCAACTTATCCTTGTTGATCATCTGGTTCGACTGGGATTCATATAAAGCCAAGACTTGCTAGAGATTCTCTGCACTAGCCACTCTTGCTTTCATAACCACAAGTTAGTCATCCGCCAAAAATAGATGGTTGATTCTAGGTGCTTGGGGGCAAATCTGGATCCCCTCAATTTTATGATCAAGCTCAGCATGCTGCAGTAGGATGAAGAAGGCCTCTGCACATAAGATGAATAGGTACGGTGATAATGGATCTCCTTGTCAGAGGCCTCTCTGCGTAAGGAACGCCTCAGTAAGTTTGCCATTCACTTTCCCACGGTATGAAACAGACCTCACACACTTCATAACAATACTCACCCACGCACTCGAGAAGCCCATATGCAGCATCATTTCCTCAAGGAAGTCCCATTCCACCCTGTCGTAGGCTTTGTTCATATCCAATTTGACCGCCACCATCCCGTCTTGACTGCCCTTCTTCCTATGCATCATGTGGGTGATCTCATATGCCAACAAGACATTATCCGTGATCATGCACCCCGGCACGAAAGCAGATTGGGTAGAGGATATGATGTCCAGGAGGATGACCTTCAAGCGGTTTGCCAATACCTTGGAGATAAGTTTATACAGCATATTGCAAAGGCTGATTGGTCGATATTGGGTGAGATGATCAGGGTTCTTTACCTTTGGGATCAACACTATAGTTGTATCATTCCACCCCACGGGCATGCCACCGCCGTTCAAAATGCTCAGGACTTCCTCTTAGATTTTAGCTCCCATCTTCTCCCAATTTTTTTATAGAATATCGCCGGCACCCCATCCGGACCCGGGGCCTTAAGATCCCCAATATTGTCCAGAGCTAGTTTAATCTCCTCCCCACTAAACGGCTTCATAAGCTGCTCATTCATGTCAATGGTTACTATTTTAGGCACATGTTGGAGAAGATCATCATTTAGCAGGCCTGCTGAAGACATGAACAAATATTTGTAAAAGTTAGAGATAAAAGGACCAATCTCCTCCTCCCTCTCCACTACACCACCCCCATCCCTCTTCAAGCTCCTTATAGTATTCACCCTTCTCCTCTCAGAGGCATGAGCATGGAAAAATGTCGTATTATGGTCACCATTCTTGAGCCAGTTGACATGGGCTCGCTGCTGCCAATAGAGGTTATATTGGTCCTCCAGCCGGCTAAGCTTATACTTTAGAAGATGCTCCCATGAAACCTGATGTTGGTTAATGACACCATGCCAGCATTTTTCCACCTCCTTTTTTGCTCTCTTTATCCTGTTGCGCAGCTCCCCTAGGACCTCCCTGTCCCATTGAACTAAGCTACCACCAATCCTCCTCACTGCTTCCCCTACTGAGCAGAATTCATCATTCACCACTACCTCACATGCCTCTACAACCACATGCTCACGCCCCTCCTCCTTCAACCATCGAGCCTCAAAACGAAAACACATCTGCCCCCCACCTTGAAAACCTCCTGTTGTCTGCCCATTCAACTCTGTGATAATAGGCCGGTGGTCCGAGTGTCGTGGGTCGCCCATGATAATTTTGTATAGGGGGAAAATACATCTCCAGCCAATGTTTTCCACCGCCCGATCCAGATGTTCCGTTGTGTAGCCAGCCACATCTCTCCAGTTGTTCCTCCAAGTGAAAGGATCCCCAAAATACCCCAAGTCATTCATCTCAAAAGCTTCCAGCGCCCTTCGAAAAGCATCCATGAAGCACTGGGCCCTAGCCAGCCCTCCTTCCTTCTCCCGGACAAAAAGAATCTTGTTGAAGTCACCAAGACACAACCATAGCAGGTCCGTTTGGCCATGCAGCGTCCGCATCAGCCTCCACATATTCTCCTCCCCCCGCCTTTGATTCTCCATAGATCCTCGTCAGCTTCCACTTAACATTGTTCTCCACCACAACCGCAACATATATGTCGTATCGAGCCTTCGACCTGAGATTCACCTCCACACCCCTTTGCCAAAACAACGTCAGTCCACCACACGTCCCATCACAATCTTGTACTAGCATGTGAACTAGACTCCATTTCCACCTCAAGAACTCAATCTCCTTCTCTCCCAGCTTCGTTTCAGAGAGAAAGAGGGTGTCGGGATCTTCTGCCTGCTGAAGCTCGAGCAAGCTCCGAACTGCCGATGGGTTCCCAAGCCCACGGTAGTTCCATGCTATAACCTTCATTGGCATTCACAGGGCTGTTCTGGCAGCCCCGCTTCACTTTGGTTGGTAGTGCTAGTGTTGTTCTTGTTCCTCTTTGCCTCGCCACCTCCTGCCTCGTCACATTCCATCTCATCTCCCCCTCTTCTTGCCCACACTAACACCCAAGGTCTTCATGTCTCCCTTCTTGCCCTTGCGGTCGTACCTATGGAATTTTTATCCATTGTTGCTTTTGTTCTTATTGCCTGCTTTCTCACACCTTGTCTTCTCTGTCGGAGGCACATCTTCCTTGCCTTCTTTCCCCTTATCCTCATTTCCATCAGCACACACACCATTCGAGGCAAAGTCATCACCCCCTGGATGTATCCATGCCGTCCTCATTCTAGACCCCCGCCTCTCCAGCTACCCCCATAAGTTAATTGCTTTCTTCTACCCTTCACTCCATTCCTTCCTTCCCCCACAATATTTCCTTCTCCTGCCAGTGCCTCTATGTTTTGCATTTTTAGGGGGCTAGTAACCTCCTGGTCACGACTCACTTTATTCGTTGGCTGATGCCCTGGACCCGTTTCGTCCTTCCTCTAGATATCGCTATCGCTCCCCGATCTCCCCTTTGAGAAGCCTAGGCCGGGGTTCCTTATGCTACCACTACTATGCCCAGAGAACATGTTACAGCCTTCATTCTAGCTACCCCTACCATTTTCATTTGTAGACCTGGGTATATGTGCCTTTAGCCAGGGACCAAATTGCTTCTCCTCTCCCCTCTTTAGCCTTGTAGAGCAGTCCTTCTCCACATGATCGAGCATACCATAGGTGTAGCAGAAATCCGGTAAGAATTCATACTCAAAATGGCACCAATTGTCCTCTATCTTCTTCTTTCGTTCCTCCCCAGTCAGGTGCTCCCTCCCTTCTCCTTCTCATTGTCCATGTCAAGAACAAAACCCCTCATAATTGGGTTAGAGATGTCCATGCGAACTTTGATTCTTAAGAACTTGCCCACTACCATACCGTTTGGTGCAGCATCAACCTCTAGAGCTTCACCAATTATATCTCTGATGGCAAGGCCAGCATCACGGCACATCAGCCCCAAAGGCAGATAAAAAAACCGAACCCAGATCGGAAACCTCTTAAATTCATACTCATTTTTACTCTTCTTAGGGCCATACTCCTCCAGCACTAGTAATGAATTTCCAAACATCCATGGACCATCATCCAGATCTTTCCTTTTTCCCGATTGTTGATGAAAAGTAAACATGAAAATATTGTCTCCCAAATTTTTACAGCTCACGCCCCTTAGCGGGCACCAAATCTTCCCCAAAGAATTCACCATACCATCTACAAAGGACGGTTTGTCCGCCATCAGCTTTGCAAGGGCATGTGGTTCCATTACTCCCTTCTTCCCTCCTCCACTCCCTGCTATCTTCCGGCCCTTGCTCTCCAGATTAGTCAGCTTTAAGATGCTCATCAGCCCCTCCATGCGCTCCCACTAGTAGAAAACAGGGCATATGTCCTGGTTCTAGAGGGCCTTTAGTCCCGATTCTGGAACTGGGACTACACAATCGGGGCTAAAGGTCCATACTTTTAGTGCCGATTGGCTTACGAACCGGGACTAAAAGGGCTCCACATGGTCGCTGTAGGCGCCCAGGAAGGAGGACTTGTAGTCCCGGTTGGTAACACTAATCGGGACAAAAGGGCATCCATGCATCATCCCCTGGCAAGCGCTGGGGTCTAGGTTTTTTTTGGAAAGGGCCATGTTTCATTTTGTGTTTCCATTTTCTTTTATATTTATATTGTATTTTCACGCAGTTACACATATTAATATACAATATCATCACTACAAATTATGGAAAAACCATCCAACATCAGTACAAATTAGATGGATGCAATAGACCAAGTTGCATTAGAGGAAAATACTATGTTGTGAATTGCATCCATCTAATTTGTACTATTATATGTCGTATTACAACTCATCATCATCTTAATCAACTCTTCATCATTCTAGGTAAAATAACATAAAAATGTGAACTCCTCATCATTATGGTTGTTATCATACTAGCACATGATCAAGTTATCAGAAGTTAGAAACACTAACTACTGCTCTCTCCTAGGTAAAATAGCATAAAAAGGTGAACTCATGCATCTCTCCATTGAAGAATATAGATCAACCTATCTCCAACTTCTGGATTGCGCAATTTATAGTCTCCAAGTGTTTGCCTAGATGCTTTTATTGTCTTGATCCATCCTTTTATTTCCATGGTATTCTTACTTTGAGATATCGTGTATTTACCCGGGTAACTCATCGGCATTGGTCATAAACTAACCATATGCAAATCACCTTTGGTAAACATCCATTTAGGAATGGTCTCTGGCGGAGGTACCTATTGAAGAACATAAGTTATAATAACATAGTTGGCAAACTAGTTTTGCTTAAGAAAAATGTATTAAAAGGATGGACTAATGACACAAGAGTAAAAAAAATCTTACAAAGTTGTCTCTAGTGATGTTATAAGGGTTTAACTTGTGCACTGGTGGCACATATCCATGATAAAAGTTACCAATCATGTAATTTTCCTTATGATGCTGAACATCATGAATAAATGAGATGAGATGATCTTTCTCCAAACAAGTAAGTTTGGAGTCATGCATGTAGTACATCTGATCTATTATCTGTCGGGTAGTTCTTGTAGCACGGAAATAAGCTGATAATTAAAAATAAAGAAAATAGTCCGAATGAGTACCAAATACTTTTCAATAATCAATATAAAGTATCTAACAAATCTGTTGACAAACGCACGTGGAGGTAGCACCGGAATCAAGTCATCCTCCGCATGCACCCAAATATCTATATTATTTTCACGAACATCGTCATTACCAAGATCGAAGGTAATGTTCATGTCCTCATCCAACCCATACTGCAAAATGCTCTCCAATTAGAACAACCAAAATATGTGTGATCTTCCTTATTTTTCACCTTAAAAACGAAAGTGTAATGCTCCGTTCTTAGGTGAGCTATCTTAGGCTCTCTACTATCCTTCTCTTTGAAATGGAACTTGTCCAAGACAGCGGATCTTGCATGACAGGGAGCGCACTAGTCGAATGGTACAAAATAAAATTAAAAATTAATGAAAGCAAAAAAAACATGTCATACATCATTAATAAAAAAATACATGTCGTCTATACATACCATAATAATACTAAATTCTTCTGTTAGCTTGGCGGTGAACGACCTATTATTGTCCAGGTGAGGATAAATGTTGCATAGACCCCTATCGTCCTACCACAAAGGACACTGAGGGATCCTATCAACATCAGATGACGTCGACATTTCCTGTGTTCATGATTCTAAGATTAAAAATCGGTGGCAAAATTTTGAAGCAAGATCATCATATAATATCACTAATACATATGATAGTACCGGCGATCGTTGGCGATTCTTCATATAATATTATCATATAATATCACTAATACATCTCGAATACTCTAGTTAATGAAGAATCAAATATTATCACTAGTACAACTTGAATATTATCGAATAATTTAGTTCACTCACGGTTCCTGAAGCGTGGGCGGTGGACACCCAAAGATAAGGAACCATCATAGGATCATAGCTCGGGTGAGATCCCTGAAGGAACTGCCAGGTATTGGAGAACCTCGCATCCAATGCAACCATGTAGCGACGGACGTGCTCGTCTTCCTCCCTGACATGGCAACGTACCACCTCCTCAGTTGTCGGCTGCCTTCGCACCGATAGTGGCCCACGCAACCGCCACCAAAGAAGCTCCGGGTCGACGATGATACCCGGATTCCTCACTAAACTATGTGCCCTGGAAGGTAGCACCCCCCTAGTGCCAGCCCAGCGGAGCCCAGTCCCAGACATGGCGCCTCTCAAACTGGTTGTCGACGCCGAGTCGATGCCGAGGATGTGGGATTGGCATCGTCGACGAGAACAAATTGTGGCTATAGAAAATATTATTTTACTTAACAACAGTAGAACAATAATACCATTTTTAATTAAAAAACCTAGTGATGTGTATGTGTGTGTGTGGTGCGCGCACAAGAGCACATATAACACTTAAAATCATGTAAGGTAGCAATTAAAGAAGCATCTTCCTCATAGATCAACAAATGAACTTAAAATGCCATCTTGAAACTATGTGATATGACCAAACATCTTACCACTTACTAGTATTGGTGTTGTAAAATATCATGTCGTGTTGAGCTCATATTTGGCACGTATTGACTGTTTAAATTGGCAATACCAATTTTTGCCTCAAAATTTGACTACTTTCAAAAAATCTAAGAAAACTCTTGTAAATACTACATGTGACTAGTATGAATGTTGGAAATTTTTAGCATCTTTGGACAAAGGGATTGGTATATAATAGTTATTTTGCCCAATTGATCCTAATTTTGGTTCACAATTTGATAGTTTCCAAAAATTAAAAAAAACGGGGAGCGAGCGGTGGTGTGGCCGGCAGCTCACCTAGGAGGAGGAGGAGGACGGAACAGGCTCGGGGAGGTGATGCAATCAGGGGGCGGCAATGGGGGACGGTGTCGGGGCGGCGATGGGGACGGTGTCGGGGGCGGCGACGAGGAGCGAGCGGGCTCGGGGAGGCGACGGCGTCGGGGTTGGCGACGAGGAGCGAGCGGGCTCGGGGAGGCAACGGCGAGATCCGGTAGCCTGGCAGCATCGAGGCGGTTTTCGACGCCGTCAGGGGAGAGGGAAAGCAGATGGATTTGAAAAAAAGGTCGTGCTTATATAGTCCAACCTTTAGTCCCGGTTGGTGGCTCCAACTGGGACTAAAGGCCACCCTGTCGTCCCGGTTGGAGCCACCAACCGGGACTAAAGGTAGTTTTCGCAAGGCGAAAGGGCGGGAAGCACAACCCTGTAGTCCCGGTTGGTGGCTCCAACCAAGACTAAAGGGGTACCTATAATCCCGGTTGGAGCCATCAACCGGGACTAAAGGGCTGGTCCTGCCCGTGATGAGAGTTTAGTCCCACCTCGCCAAGTGAGAGGTGCCCATATCGGTTTATAAGCCCGCCCCTCTCTGCCTTGTTAAGTTCCTCTCAAAGTGAAAATAGATGCGCTTATACACAAAATTCGACCTAAATTCAAAGTGCTAGTAAAATGCACTTTGAATTTAGGTTGATTTTCTCTATAAGCGCATCTATGTTCACTTTTTCTATTTTTTATGTTATTTTTTTGCATATTAAAAGTTCTTAACAAAAAATACTTTGCGAATATTCTTTTTGCTATTAAAGTTTTTAACAAAAATAACTTTGATAATTTTAGTTGCATAAATTTTATATAATATTAAGTTAAATAACTTTGATCGGACGAAAACACGTCTATTACAAAGGGATTTCAATTTTTTAAACGTATTTGAAGTCAAGACTTTTTATGCATTCAATATGCACCATTCAAAGACACTTCATTCTTGTAATTTTATATGAGGGAAAGGCATGAGTTAGCATACTTTCCGTACTTGAATCATATGAACTTATGATTGGATCTGTAGCAAGCATCCGCAACTATTAGAAATCATTAAGGTAAACCCAACCATGACATTAAACATCATGTCCCCTTTCCTCCCATACGCAAAAATCCCCATACTCGTTTCTGAGCTTCTGTCACTCTAGCCTCCACCGTAAGTGAATCACGAATGTGTTGCAACACCCTATAGCGAGAATTCCCTCATGTGTGCACGACACGGAGGGCACCATAGGACAACACCAAAATAAAACATACACTCGAACCAATCAAGGTCATCAATCAACCCAAAATACAAATAAATCTATTCAAACATCATAGGATGGCAACACATCATTGATTAATAATATGTGGCATGAAACACCATGTTCAACTAGGGGATTATAGTGGGGTGCGAGAGAGTGGACCGCCATAGATAGATGAGGGAATCTGATGAAGATGGTGATGTTGATGAAGACGATCACCATGGCGATGGTTCCCCTGGCGGCACTCAAGCACCACCGAAAGATAGGGGGAGATAGTCCCCCACCATACGTTTACTCCTCCATTGCCTCTCCCAAGATGGGGATAGGTTCTCCCCTCTGGTCCTTGGCCTTCATGGCTCCCGGAGGGGCAAGAGCCCTTCCGACATTGGGTCTCTCTCTGTTTCTCTCTTATTTTTGCTACTATTTTCTCTCCATAGTGGTTTTTCGTCGGTAGATAGAGTTGTGGCGGCGAGGCAGAGATTCTCTCCTAATTTCTGAGGGTTTCTCTATTTATTTGATTTCTTTGGCGTTGGAATCACGCAAAACGAAGTTATGAGGGGCCCACAAACCCTTAGCCACCTTTGGGCGTGCCCTGTTGGACAAGCCAATAGGAGGGCCCTCTCTGGTGGTTCTTCACTTGAATGTTGCTCATATGTTCCAGAAAAAAATACCAAAAAGTTTTGGGCAATTCCGAGAACTTTCATTTTCTCCACAAAAAATGACACCATGATAATTCTGCTGAAAACAGCTTCAGTCCAGGTTAGTTCTAAGTAAATCATAAAAAGTGCATCAAAACCATATAAACGTATTGTAAATATAGTTCTAAGTAAATGACACCGTGTAGTGTGGCGCCCGACTGTCGGGCGCCACACAAAAGGGTTATGTGACTGAAAAACTTTCACCTACGGTTCACTTTGTTAATTAGTTATGCCTTTAGGTCAAGTATGTCGATTTTGCTGGAATTTGATCTAAGTATGGGCCATCTAATAGCAATTTTTTGAATTCCTAATAAATCCTAGAGGCCCACTAATCCCATTCGTGCAAGGCAAGAGGTGGGACAAAAGTTTAGTCCCACATTACTAGTTTAGTAGAAGTTGGACCTCCTTATAAGGGAGGATGTTTCCCCACATGTATGAGCATGAGAACAAGAGGGACATACACGCCCGCTCCTCCTCCACCGCCCGCCTCGCCACGCCACGCCACACCTCGTCATGATGCGCCGCGGGTTGTGGGAATGAGCCGATGTCTAAATTTTTGCCACGCACGACTGTTATATGAAAGGTCACTTGGGAGTTGAGAGGCTATGTTGTAGTGGAGATTTAATACGAACGTTGCACCCTTCGGCTGCTCCCTTTTTGTTTCGTCTCTCTCTTTTTCTTTGCTTCCCATCACTGCATGTTCGCCTCCTTCTCCTGCGCCTATAAAAGGAGGTCGCTCCTCTCCAGAGAGAAACACCATAACTTTCTCTTCCTCATGCCCTCGAGTTCCAATCCCTGAGCTGCTGCAAGGTTCTTCCTCATCCCGGCTTGCGACGTGCGCCGCAGGTCGGGACAATAGGCCTCTGTAACCCCACCACTTTGAGTCCTGTACGGGAGAAGGGTGATAAGGTCTTTGGGGAGCGCTCTGTGCGACTACTGGCTTCTTCATCACAGACGCCGACGATCATTTCCCAAACGACGACTTCTTCCCTGACGTCAACAACCTATTCGACGACATGGCCGGTGATGACGTCAATGCCAACCCTGCTGCTGCCACCGCTCAGTACGTATTCATGTTTTTCATGTTCGAGGTTTAGCTAGAGATACTTGGTCTAGTTTCTATTCTACATATGGTTCTGTATAGTTCACATGTTCACATAATATTCACCTATTATCCTTTAGTTTCCCTGATAGGTTTTGTTCCTCTTATTGTGGCATACTTTCCTCTAAGTCGCATAACTAGTGTTGCCTCTTTTACTATGATCTTATTTTATCAACTGTTTATTTCGTTTAAATCATTCGGTAAATTTCTCATATTTCCAACAATCCAAAAACCTTATTATAGGCAATTTACCCCGAGTGGTTATGCTGCTTCCATGAGGCCTCCTATGTTTGAGGGTGTGCACTATAAGAGGTGGCGTGTGAGGGATGTTCTATGGTTTCAAACCATGAGCTGCTATGACACCACTCTTGGCAAACCTGAAGGAGATCTTAATCCTCAAGAGGAACAAGTTTTTCAGAAAAAGGATACCTTGTTTAAGGCTGCTATTTTGATTGTTCTTTGTGAGAACATAGTTGATGCTTATGCGTCAATTGACAATGGAAAAGATATGTGGGATGCACTCGAGGCCAAGTTTGGGGTCCCGGATGCCGGCACTGAGCTGTATATCGTGGAACAATTCTATGACTACAATATGACAGATGAGCGCTCCCTGGTTGAGCAAGCTCACGAGATACAGTCATTTGCTAGAGAATTTGAGCACTTCAATTGTATGTTACCGGACAAGTTTGTTACCGGAGGTATCATTACTAAGCTCCCTCCCTCGTGGAGGAACTTTGCTACCTCTTTGAAGCATAAGATACAGGAGTTTTCCATTCCGGATATCATTGGTACTCTTGATGTGGAAGAAAAGGCGAGAGCAAAAGACATATGTGCTCGAGGTATCGAGGGAGGTCCTAGTGCCAATCTGGTACAGAAGAAAAACTTCCAACCCCACAATTTCAAGAACAAGGGCAAGTTTGATGGCAAGGGAAAGTTTTATGGGAAGAATAAGGATTCACAACACACCAACTTCAAGAAGAAGACTGACAAGAAGAAAGGTGTATGTCATGTCTGCAGAGATCCTGGTCATTGGGCCCCTAGCTACCCTAACCGTTATGAAAAGCATCAACATGGGAAAGGCGACAAGATCGCCAATGTTGTCATTGGTGACGATGAGATGAAGGATGTTGGGTATGGTATACTTCCCACTATTCTCTTAGTATGTCGTTCTCTTGATTGATTGATTGATTGACACGGGTGCTAATGTGCATGTATACGGTGATATTTCCATGTTTTCATCTTATCAGGCCATAGGAACAACTTCCATGCTGATGGGAAACGGTTCAAGCGCTTCTGTTCGTGGTGTTGGCACGGTCGATCTGAAGTTTACTTCGGAGAAGATCGTGCGACTGAAAAACGTGCATTATGCCCCCTTCATCAATAAAAATCTTGTTAGCGGATCTCTTCTGTATAGAGATGGCTACAAGCTTGTCTTTGAGTCCAATAAATTTGTAATATCCAAGTATGGAACTTTTGTTGGGAAAGGTTATGAGTCAGGAGGCTTGTTCAGACTATCTCTGTCAGATGTTTGTAATAAAGTTCTTCATCATGTTTGCAGCAATAGTGAATCAAATGTCTGGCATTCATGTCTCTATCATGTTAATTTCGGTTGTATGAAGCGGCTAGCCAAGTTGAACTTAATCCCCAACTTCACTGTTGTCAAGGGATCTAAGTGTCAAGTTTGTGTGCAAGCTAAGCAACCTCATAAATCTCATACAACTACGGAAACAAGAAATCTTGCGCCACTAGAACTCATACCTTCAGATCTTTGTGAAATGAATGGTGTTTTGACAAAAGGTGGAAATAAATATTTCATGACGTTAATTGATGACCCCACTAGATATTTCCATCTGTATATTTTGAAATCAAAATATGAGGCTTTGAACTTTTTCAAGAACTATAAATCTGAAGTGGAAAACCAACTTGATCGGAAAATCAAGAGGCTTAGGTCCGATCCTGGTGGAGAGTATTTTTTCAATGAATTCGATTCTTTTTGTGCGGAACACGGAATAATCCATGAGAGGATGCCTCCCTATTCACCCCAGTCAAATGGGGTAGCCGAAAGAAAGAATCGTACTCTAACTGATTTGGTTAACACCATGTTAGACACATCGGGTCTCTCTAAGGCATGGTGGGGGGAGGCGATATTGACTGCATGTCATGTCCTAAGCAGAGTTCCCACAAAGAACAAAGAGATAACTCCATTCGAGGAATGGGAGAAGAAAAGGTTAAAACTCTCTTACCTACGCACACTAGTAGAAAATACGGCATTGGTTCGGGCCTCCTAGTCCCATTAATCCCGGTTCGCTCATGAACCGGGACCAAAGGTGGCAACCGTCCTGGTTCGTGAGCCGAGGGGGCCAGCCAGGCCACGTGGGTCATTGGTCCCGGTTCATCTAGCCCCTTTGGTCCTGGTTCCAGGCACGAACCGAGACCAATGCGCTTCACTCCTGGCCCACGACCATTGGTCCCGGTTCGTGGATGGAACCGGGACCAAAGGGAGACCTATTGTCCCGGTTTCAGCCACGAATCTGGACCAATGATCTGCCTGTATAAACCCTCGCCTGCCACTGGTAGAGCCGTGGAGTGCTCTGTTTTTTCAGGACAGCAGTGTTAGAGCTTTGTGGTGCTCTAGCTCACCTCCTACGCACATGAGGTGTTCGATGAAATGCTCGGGCCACACTTAAGCTTTATCCTCTTGATGCTCCTTGTCCAAACTCCATTTTTGTCAAGATTTGTCTAGGTTTGGCAGTCTGTCCTGTCCCGTCCCCGTCCTGAAACCGTCGTCGATCGCCCGCGCATGGTGAGCCTCTTGATCTTATATTCTTTCTAAAAGAAAATATACTTACTCGTATGATTTTCTTACTTTTATTATTGTTTGTTATTATATAGTGCCATGGTTTGGTTTTAATGTGATCATGAACTTCTATTAATTTGGTCACTTTTGTATTCCTAATGTTCTGTAATGGTTTTTGACACACTTAATTATATATAATGCATGCAGATGAACCGACAATGGATGTACGGTAACAGACGCACCGACGAGTACATTAAGGGGATGCTTCATTTCCTCGAAGTGGTCGAGGCAAACAAGCAGAATGGTTTTATGTGTTGTCCATGCCCTACATGTGGGAAGTTGATGTCTTCCTCTGACCAGAAAATCCTTCATAGCCACCTGTTTGTGAAGGGTTTCATGCCACACTATAATGTTTGGACCAAGCACGGAGAAATAGGGGTTATGATGGAAGATGGCGAATAAGAATAGGATGATGACAACTATGTGCCCCCTAAATATGGTGATGCTATAACCGGGGAAGCTGAAGATCTAGAGGAACCAGACGATCTGCCCGATGATGATCTTCACCGGGTCATTGTTGATGCAAAGAGACAGTGCGAAAGTGAAAAGGAGAAGCTGAAGTTCGATCGCATGTTAGAGGATCACAAAAAAGGGTTGTACCCCAATTGCGAAGATGGAAACACAAAGCTCGGTACCACACTGGAATTGCTGCAGTGGAAGGCAGAGAATGGTGTGCCTGACAAAGGATTTGAGAAGCTACTGAAAATATTGAAGAAGAAGCTTCCAAAGGATAACGAATTGCCCGACAGTACGTACGCAGTAAAGAAGGTTGTATGCCCTCTAGGATTGGAGGTGCAGAAGATACATGCATGCCCTAATGACTACATCCTGTACCGCGGTGAGTACGAGGAATGGAACGCATGCCCGATATGTGGTGGATTGTGCTATAACATCAGACGCGATGACCCTGGTGATGTTGAGGGCGAGCGCCCCAGGAAGAGGGTTGCTGCCAAGGTGATGTGGTATGCTCCTATAACAGCACGGTTGAAACGTCTGTTCAGAAACAAAGAGCATGCCAAGAATATGCGATGGCAGAGAGAGGTCCGTAAGAAAGACGGGAAGTTGAGAGCACCCGTTGACGGGTCGCAGTGGAGAAAAATCGAGAGAAAGTATTGGAAGGAGTTTGCAAGTGACGCAAGGAACATATGGTTTGGTTTAAGCGCAGATGGCATTAATCCTTTCGGGGAACATAGCAGCAATCACAACACCTGGCCCATGACTATATGTATCTATAACCTTCCTCCTTGGCTGTGCATGAAGCGGAAGTTCATTATGATGCCAGTTCTCATCCAAGGCCCTAAGCAACCCGGCAACGACACTAATGTGTACCTAAGGCCATTAGTTGAAGAACTTTTATAGATGTGGAATGGAAATGGTGTACGTGTGTGGGATGAGCACAAACAGGAGGATTTTGACCTGCATGTGTTGCTGTTTGTAACCATCAATGATTGGCCTACTCTTAGTAACCTTTTAGGACAGACAAACAGGGGATACCACGCATGCACGCACTGTTTAGATGACACCGAAAGTATATACCTGGACAATTGCAGGAAGAATGTGTACCTTTGGTAACGTCGATTTCTTCCGACCAACCATCAATGTCGAAAGAAAGGCAAGCATTTCAAAGGCGAGGCAGATCACCGGAAGAAGCCCACCATCCGTATCGGTGATCACATACTTGCTATGGTCAATGATTTACAAATAATATTTGGAAAGGGTCCCGACGGACTATCTGTTTCAAATGACGTTGAGGGATGCGCACCCATGTGGAAGAAGAAATCTATATTTTAGGACCTACCCTATTGGAAAGACCTAGAGATCCGCTCTGCAATCGACGTGATGCACGTGACGAAGAATCTTTGTGTGAACCTACTAGGCTTCTTGGGCGTGTATGGGAAGAAAAAAGATACACCGGAGGCACGGGAGGACCAGCAATGTGTTCATGAAAAAGACGACATGCCTCCAAAGCAGTATGAAGGTCCTTCCAGCTATGCTCTTACCAAAGAAGAGAAGGAAATCTTCTTTGAATGCCTGCTCAGTATGAAGGTCCCGTCTGGCTTCTCGTCAAATATAAAGGGAATAATAAATATGGCAGAGAAAAAGTTCCAGAACCTAAAGTCTCATGACTGCCACGAGCTTATGATGCAACTGCTTCCGGTTGCATTGAGGGGGCTTCTACCGGAAAACGTTCGATTAGCCATTGTGGAGCTATGTGCATTCCTCAATGCAATCTCTCAGAAGGTGATCGATCCAGAAATCCTACCAAGGTTAAGGAGTGATGTGGCGCAATGTCTTGTTAGTTTAGAGCTGGTATTCCCACCATCCTTCTTCAATATCATGACGCACGTCCAAGTTCCTCTAGTCGACAAGATTGTCATTCTGGGCCCTGTATTTCTACACAATATGTTCCCATTTGAGAGGTTCATGGGAGTCCTAAAGAAATATGTCCATAACCGCGCTAGGCCAGAAGGAAGCATCTCCATGGGCCATCAAACAGAGGATGTCATTGGGTTTTGTGTTGACTTCATTCCTGACCTTAAGAAGATTGGTCTCCCTTAATCGCGGTATGAGGGGTGACTAACTGGAAAAGGCACGCTAGGAGCAAAGTCAATAATATGTGGGGACGGGCATTCTTTGTCTCAAGCACACTACACAGTTCTATAGAATTCTACCTCTGTGACCCCGTATGTCGATGAACACAAGAACATTCTTCGCTCCAAACACCCAGAGCAGTGTGATGACTGGATTACATGTGAACACATCAAGACTTTTGGCAGTTGGTTGCAAACACGTCCCAAATGTGATAACACTGTTTCTGATGAGCTATACGCGTTGGCCAGGAGACCATCTTTGACTGTATTGACTTACAAAGGGTACGAGATAAATGGGAATACATTTTACACGATCGCCCAAGATCAAAGGAGCACCAACCAAAATAGCAGTGTCCGCTTTGATGCAGCAACGACCAATGGGAAGGTCGACACATATTATGGTTACATAGAGGAGATATGGGAACTTGACTATGGACATGATTTGAAGGTCCCTTTGTTTCGATGCAAATGGGTCAATCTTACAAGAGGTGAGGTACAGGTAGACCCACATTATGGAATGACAACAGTGGATCTCAACAATCTTGGGTACACAGACGAACCATTCGTCCTAGCCAATGATGTGGCGCAGGTTTTCTATGTTAAGGACATGCCTACCAAACCGAGAAAAAAAAAGATAAGGAAGCGAATACATCATGCGAGGAGCCAAAGCGTCACACAGTTCTTTCAGGCAAAAGAGACATTGTGGGATTGGAGGGCAAGACAGACATGTCTGAAGATTATGAAAAGTTTCAGGAAATTCCTCCCTTCAAAGTCAAGGCTGACCCAAGCACCCTGTTAAACAATGAAGATTATCCATGGTTACGGCGCAATAAGCAAAGGACACAAGCGAAGAAAAAGTGAAGACTTTCTCTCCACAACTATTATGATGATGTCTTTGATCTAGAATATCACTGTAGTTACATGTGAAGAAATGAAATGCCTTTTGTAACAGATGAGTTTCCGCTCGAACCCTGATACTTCGAAAGAGACTGTTCGTTTTGTATGCAAAGTGCATCCAGCTTTTGCCGTAACCCTCTCAACTTTTTAGCACATCCTATGTGGGTGAAATGATGATACCATGCCAACTTTCAACCTTTTGAGAGTTCATTTGTAGTGCTTTTCAATTTCAGTGTCATTTAGCTCAAAAAAAATCAATAACTGCATGAAAAATAACAAATGAAGTCAGAAAGGGTTGAAAATTGATGATGTGGCTTCGAATGGTGCATTTTTAACACACAAAAAGTCTGGAGTTCAAATAAGTTCAAGAAAATGAAATGCCTTTTGTAACAGATGAGTTTCCGTCTGAAACCCTGTTACTTCAAAAGAGACTGTCCGTTTTGTACACGAAGTGCATCCAGCTTTTGCCGTAACCCTCTCAACTTTTTTGCACATCCTATGTGGGTGAAATGATGATACCATGCCAACTTTCAACCTTTTCAGAGTTCATTTGTAGTGCTTTTCGATTTCAGGGTCATTTAGCTCAAAAAAATCAATAACTGCATGAAAAATAACAAATGAAGTCAGACGGGGTTGAAAATTGATGATGTGGCTTTGAATGCTGCATTTTGAACACACAAAAAGTCTGGAGTTCAAATAAGTTCAGGAAAATGAAATCCGTTTGTAACAAATGAGTTTTCGTGCGAAACCTTGATACTTCGAAAGAGACTATCCGTTTTGTACACGAAGTGCATCCAGATTTTGCCGGAACCCTCTCAACTTTTTAGCACATGCTATGTGGGTGAAATGAAGATACCATGCCAACTTTCAACCTTTTCAAAGTTCATTTGTAGTGATTTTCAATTTCAGGGTCATTTAGCTCAAAAATGAACTAATAGCAAAAATAATCAACTAAAAACCTTTTATAAAACCCTAATAGCAAAAACAATGAACTAAAAATAATCAATTTAAATATTATTTTATGAACTATAATATTCTTCAATAGCAAAAGGAATTTTTATAAAGAATTTTTTTGTTACAAACTTTAATATAAACTAAAATAACAAGATATGTTTTTGATTTCAACATCCATTTAAAATAACCTAAAAATTATCAAATTGAATATAATGTTAAAACAAAGTAATATTAAATAGCAGGAAAAAAGAATCACTCAAAAATCTATTTTTATAGTAAAGTTATTCACAAACTAGTGATTCACACAAATTTCAAAGAATTCTAATTAACACAATTCAAATTTGAAAACTAACGGCACTAACAGAAAATTTATAATTTTTGTGACCTAAAAGCAAAAAGAATCACTGAAAAACTATAAGTAGAAACAAAAGAAAATAAATAAAGCAAACAACAAAACAAAAAATAAGAAAAATTAAAAAAAATACCGCCTATTGGGCCACCACGGCCTGAATACGACTAGAAACCCGACCAGCTAATTGGGCCAGGATTCAGGCCCGCAGCAGGCCCAATAGGCCCATAGGCAGAGGAGTGTGCGATTAGGCCCGTAAGCCTGCAGTTGAGAGGAGCTCGAGAGGGTTTGCGCAGCAGCACTTATAAACCACTCTCGAGCCCTCTCAGCTAGCGAGGTGGGACTAAACATTTGTCCCCGAACAGCACCAACCTTTCGTCCCGGTTGGTGGAACAAACCGGGACTAATACCCACCTTTGGTCTCGGTTGGTGGCACCAACCGGGACCAAAGGTCCCTGTTTCCCGTCGGCTAACAAAAAGGGACCATTGGTCCCGGTTGTTGGCACCAACCGGGACTAATACACCCCTTTAGTCTCGGTTGGTGCCACCAATCGAGACCAAAGTTCCCTGTTTCCCGCCCTTTGGGCTACTGAAAACAGGGCTTTGTTCCCGGTTGGTGGCACCAATCGGGACCAAAGGTGAGCATTGGTCCCGGTTAGTGCCACGAACCAGGACCAATGGTCCCTATATATAAGCAAATACTTAGCAGTTTTCGACTCATTCTCTCCCCCCGAAGGCCAGATCCCCACCCATGCCGTCAGGCTGCCCGAATCTCGCGCGCTCTCCGTCGCCATCGCCGCCGCCGGCCGCCGTCCCCCGTCGCCGCCAGCCACCGTCCCTGCTCTGTGGATTTATGTTTTATTTAATGAATGTTTATGTTTATGTTTTATGTTTATGTTTATGTTTATGTGTATGTGTATGTGTATGTGTATGTGTATGTGTATGTGTATATGTATGTGTATGTGTATGTGTATGTGTATGTGTATGTGTATGTGTATGTGTATGTGTATGTGTATGTGTATGTTTATGTTTATGTTTATATGATGAATGTTTATGTTTTAGTTGTTTTATGTTTTATTTAATTATTAGGAGTCTTAGGAAAAATTAGTATGTGTATGTTAGATTATAGAAAATTTTGGGTTTTATGAAAAAATAGTGATTAAACGATAAGAAAACGTTCTCATAGGAATTTATCTCAACGTCGACGATGCCCGGCCCGCATCCTCGTCGTCGAGTAGTCCACGAGAACCTGCTTGATAGGCGCAATGTCCGGGAATAGGCTCCGCTGGGCTGGCACTGGGAGGTGCTACCTTCCCGGGCTCGGAGGTTGGTGAGGAATCCAGGTCTCGTCGTTGACCCGGACCTTCTATGGTGGCGGTCACACGGGCCACTTTCAGTGCAGAGGGAGCGGGCCCCCGTGGAGGTGGTACGTCACTATGTCAGGGAGGAGGACGAGCATGTCCGTCGCTACATGGCGGTGTTGGATGCCCGGTTCGATAATACTTGACAGATCCTTCAGGGATCTCACCCGAGTTATGATCCCGTGATGGTTCCATATCTTTGGGTGTCCACCGCCGGCGACTCAGGGACCGCTAGTGAACCGAGTTCACCGTCCTCCACTTTGGATTCTAGGATATTCGATCTGTATTAGTGATCTTATATGATAATATTCGAGATGTATTAGTTAATATTTGATGATGCATTAACTGGATTATTCGGGATGATGTATTAGTGACATTATATTCGAGTTCATTATAAATATTAATGTATTTGTGATATTTTATCGGTATAATGCGTGTGTGACTTTCGGTCTGCCGTTGCTCCTTGTGTGACTTTTATGTGTGTTCTTGATGGAGGAATTCCGACAGTTGTCGTGGGGGCGCCTCGTCTTTCTTCTCTTCTTTGCGATATACTCGTCGGTATAATGCGCAAGAAGACAAGAGGCGGGACGTCCATCACCGACAGTCGAACTATTAATTTGAGAGAGTGTCCGCCAACATATATACACCATCGTATCAATGTGAGAGAGTGCGCATCAACACACCATGAGATATGAGAGTTATTTAAGGAAAGCCTCGACAAACCAAAAGTCACACACGCATTAGGATCCAAAGTGTGCCGTAATTCTTGAATTATGAACACAGGAAATGTCGTCATCATCAGACGACGATAGGATCCAAGCGTGTGAATTATGCGGTGAAGATAAGGGTCTTTGTGACCAGCCTGGGCTGCGAGACGGCAGGTACTTCACCATGAAGCTTTACGAGGACTTTGATATTTCTACGGTACGCAACGATGATAACTATTTTTTTCTTAATTAAGCATGACTTCTGTTTTTTTTCTTCAACGCGTAATTTCTGTTTTATACAATTCGACTAGTTCGTCCCCTATCATGCAAGACGGTATTTTTTGGAGAGGCTCGGTTTCGCAGAGCACGGGAGTTTCGAGACGAGGACAACCAACCTGAGGACTAAACATGGTCACACATTTCTTGTGAAAGTAATGAATGCACTTAATAACACAGAATTATGGTGTTCAAATTGGGAAGCTCTTTGCAAGGCATATGGATTTATGCAAGTAACCTTCGATCTTCGTCCTGAAGATCATATTGAAGGAAACATCGACATGTGGGTGGATGTCGATATGCTTACTGTTTTACCTTCATGTGAGTTTGTCAACCATGCATATTTGTCAAGTAATTTGCATTCTATATACATAAATATTTGGTGTTCATCCGTACTAAATTTGTTAATTTTTAATTTACAGCTTATTTCGTTTCTTCGAGTGAAATACAGAACATAATCGACACGACACACTACACTTATGGATCACATCTAACTTGAGAGGAGAAGAATGATCTTATCTACTTTGTTATTGGTGCCATCTTCCTGTATAATTTGGGAACTAGCCCAAGTTATACATTGTACAGGACACTAGTGCATAGGTTGAGGGCGGATGACATTCGCCGAAATATCTTGGTAAGAGTTGCTAATTAAGTACACTAGTATTGTTGCGTAAATGGTATTGATAACATTTCTAACTAGGCTACTATTATGTTCTTTAACAGAAATTGCCAAATAAAGTTGCGCCACCGTTGATGCAACCCAAAGGTAATATGACAATAAAAAGCCCCTTCCATCCTGAGTTATCTTTTGCATACTCGACTGAGCGCAAACCACCAAGAAGGCTCCAAATTGAAGCATGGGAACAAATAAAGAAGGATCGCAAGCCACAAGTTGGAGACCGTTGGATCTCTTTGCTTCATCATGGAGACATATGTGTTATTCTTTTTTGTGCCATTTTACCTAGGAGGGAGGAGTAGGTCCTATGAGGGAGGACTATGTCATTTTATCTTTTTTTGTTTTATGAGACTTTAACTTTGTATTATTAAGATGATGATGATGAGTTGTTAGATCTTGTGTAATTAATGGTTCCTTCATATGCTTATTAGCTAGCGTCGAGTTCTCTCTATATGTATAGTAGCTAGCAGCATCGACCAAGCACGGAGAAAGAGAGGACACTTCTCTCTATTAATTAGCTAGCTAACACAATATGAAACCCCTAAATTAACCATCCAAAAACCCCTAAACGCCCCCCCCTTTCAAAAAAAAACCAACAACTTTTGGTCCCGGTTGGTGTTACCAACCGGGACTAAAGGTCCTCCTGCCTGGGCTCTACGCAGAGGGCACATGGAGCCCCTTTGTCCCGGTTCGTAAGCGAACCGGGACTAAATGTTTAGGGCTTTAGTCCCGACCCTTTAGTCCCGGTTCCAGAATCAGGACTAATGGGCCTCTAGAACCGGGACAAATGGGCCATTTTCTACTAGTGGTACTAGGGGCTGCTTGGCAAAAGTGAATATACCAATTCCAAAGAAGCGAAAGCTTGGACCAAAAATTGTGGATTGTGTTTTCCTGGGCTATGCTTTTCATAGCATTGGCTATAGATTCTTGACTGTAAAATCTAAAGTATCGGACATGCACGTCGGTACAATCATGGAGTCGAATGATGCGACTTTCTTTGAAGATATCTTTCCCATGAATGATATGGGTAGCTCATAAAATCAGGAGTTTCCTAGTTCATCGAGTCAAGATGTAGTTGAAATTTCTAAACCTATCATTTCGACACAACATCTTGAAGATCCCGTGGAGGACAATGATGAGACTCCTAAAAGGAGCAAGATATAGTCCTTTGGTGATGATTTTCTTATATATCTCATAGACGACACTCCCAGTTCTATTTCAAAGGCCTATGCATCTGAAGACGCTGACTACTAGAAGGAAGCGATCCGTAGTGAGATGGATTCCATCTTGGCTAATGGAACTTGGGAGATTACAAATCGACCTTATGGGTGCAAACCTATAGGGTGCAAATGGGTATTCAAGAAAAATCTTAGGCCTGATGGTACCATTGAGAAGTATAAGGCACGACTCGTGGCCAAGGGTTATACTCAAAAGGAAGGTGAAGACTTCTTTGATACTTATTCACCTGTGGCTCGATTGACCACTATTCGTGTGTTACTTTCACTAGCTGCCCCACGTGGTCTTCTCGTTCATCAAATGGATGTTAAGACTGTTTTCCTGAATGGAGAGTTGGACGGCGAAATTTACATGGAACAACCTGATGGGTTTATAGTGGACGGTCAAGAAGGAAAAGTGTGCAAATTGTTGAAGTCTTTGTATGGACTCAAACAAGCACCTAAGCAATGGCATGAGAAGTTTGAAAGAACTTTAACAACTGCAGGCTTTGTTGTAAACGAAGCTGACAAATGTGTGTACTATTGCCATAGTGGGGGCGAGGGAGTTATCCTTTGCATGTATGTTGATGACATACTGACTTTTGGAACAAATCTGAACGTTATTAAGGAGGTCAAGGATTTCCTATCTCATTGTTTTGAGATGAAGGATTTAGCAGTAACTGATGTTATTCTAAATATCAAGCTGCTGAGAGATGATGATAGTGGTATTACATTGCTTCAATCTCACTATGTGGAAAAGATCTTGAGTCGCTTTGGTTATAGTGACTGCAAGCCCTATCCAACACCTTATGATGCTAGTGTGTTCTTAAAAAGAATCGAAGAATTGCTAGAGATCAATTGAAATACTCTCAAATTATTGGATCACTTATGTACTTAGCTAGTGCCACGAGACTTGACATCTCTTTTGCTGTTAGCAAACTGAGTTGGTTTGTCTCAACACCAGGAGATGCTCATTGGAAAGCTCTAGAAAGAGTTATGTGCTATTTGAAGGGCACTACGAGCTGTGGAATTCACTACACTGGGTACCCAAAGGTGGTTGAAGGGTATAGTGACTCAAACTAGATCTCTGATGCTGATGAGATAAAGGCCACGAGCGGATATGTGTTCACTCATGGCGGTGGCACTGTTTCTTGGAAGTCTTGCAAGCAGACCATCTTAACGAGGTCAACAATGGAAGGAGAACTCACAACACTAGATACAGCTACGGTCGAAGCAGATTGGCTTCGTCGGCTCTTGAATGACTTAGCGGTTGTGGAGAAACCTGTACCAGGTGTTCTTATGAACTGCGACAATCAAACTATGGTCACCAAAGTGAGTAGTTCAAAGGATAACATGAAGTCATCAAGACATGTTCAGAGAAGGTTAAAATCTGTCAGAAAAATGAGAAACTCCGGACTTATTGCATTGGATTATATCCAAACGTCTAAAAATTTGGCAGATCCTTTTACTAAGGGTCTATAACATAATGTGATAGATAATGCATCAAAGGAGATGGTTATGAGACCCACAACATGAGTTGTTCACAGTGATAACCTATTATGTGTGATCGGAGATCCCGTGAATTAGATGTGGAAGACAAGTTGTTGGTCAACTGAGAGGAAAGTATCCTTACTATTTATAATACCACTCCATGAAGATGCAATACTTTCCCAATCTGCATGGCAGGTTGATATATATCTTAATGTGTTCTAAGTGGCTTATTTAAGCAGATATGTTGACCTGCAGAACATATTTTGAAGAACCCACCTATATTAGTCTGATTGTTAACGCCGCGATCTATGAGAGTAGGGTGCTCTCTAGTAAGCTCATGAAAGGCCTCAGAGTATGACGCATAAGCTCCACCCCCGGGGAAGTCCCACGGCAGCCTAGTATCGGTCAAGGCTTTGTGTGAAGCTAGATTCGTAGAAAACTTGCAGTTCAAGGTATAGTCCATTGTTCAAGTTGCTTACTAGTGTAGCATTGAGTTCTAGGTGAAAGTTCAACTTAACAGTCTCCACTGTAGTACCGGTATATAAACAGTGTTTTGGAACGAAAGGCAAATTTTGTGTGCCTCTTGGATCTGGTGGGGGATTGCTGGAATTTGATCTAAGTATGGGCCATCCCAATATCAATTTTCAGAATTCCGAATAAATCCTAGAGGCCCACTAAGCCCATTCATGCAAGGCAAGAGGTGGGACAAAAGTTTAGTTCCACATTGCTAGTTTAGTTGGAGCTGGACCTTCTTATAAGGGCGGTTGTTTCCCCACATGTATGACCATGAGATCAAGAGGGACATACACATGCGCTCCTCCTTCGCCGCCTGCCTCGCCACGCCACGCGTCGTCATGCCGTGCCGCGCCGCGGGTTGTAGGAATGAGCCGAGCCGATGTGTAAATTTTTGCCACGCACGACTAGTATACAAAAGGTCACTCAGGAGCTGAGAGGCTTTGCTGTAGTGGAGATTGAATGCGAACGCTACACCCTTCGGTTGCTGCCTTTTTGTTTCACCTCCCATCACTGCCTGTTCGCCTCCTTCTTCTGTGCCTATAAAAGGGAGGTCGCTCCTCTCTAGAGAGAAACACCAAAACTTTCTCTTCCTCACGCCCTCGAGTTCCAATCCCTGAGCTGCTGCAAGGTTCTTCACCATCCCGTCTTGCGGCGTGCATTGCAGGTCGGGACAGTAGTCCTCCGAAACCCCACCATTTTGAGTCATGTATGGGAGAAGGGTGATAAGGTTTTTGGAGAACGCTCTGCACGACTACTGGTTCTTCATCACGGACACCACAGACACCGACGATCACTTTTCAAACGACAACTTCTTCCCCGACGTCAACAACCTCTTCAACGACATGGTCGGTGACGACGACAATGCCAACCCTGCTGCTGCCACCGCTCAGTACGTATTCATGTTTTTCATGTTCGAGGTTTTGCTAGAAATACTTGGTCTAGTTTCTATTCTACATATGTTTCTGTATAGTTCACATGTTCACATAATATTCACCTACTATTCTTTAGTTTCCCTGATAAGTTTTGTTCCTCTTATTGTGGCATACTTTCCTCTAACTCTCATAACTAATGTTGTCTCTTTTACTATGATCTTGTTTTATCAACTGTTTATTTCGTTTAAATCATTCGATAAATTGCTCATGTTTCCAACAGATTTTGCCGTGGATAGTAGCCCTGCTCGTGATATTTAGGTGGGCCTTCAGCAGTAGTTTATGAGGAAGAGTAAAAAAAAGTCAAAATCAGAAAAATCAGCCCAACACGTGTCAGTCAAGAGAAAGCTCACATCCAACAGTTGAAATGCATAGAAAACGCCCTAGCTTAGTAACTTTAATATATTGTAATGTAATATTTTCATTATGGTTGAGCGTTCCCATGACCAAAACCTTGTACTTATGATAGCATGGTTAATACTTTAGCCAACTGCTGGCTATAAGACATTGCCATGTCATCTATAGCTCATATTTAGCCAATATGTATAATAGTTGATTAGAAGAGTGTGCTGTTTTTTTATTATATGACCCACCTTTCACTCTCACAAAGCGTTCGGAAACACATGCTAAAGCTAGCTCTTCACCAAGACCCCACTTACCTTCTCTCTTCTCTTCTCTTTCCTCCAACTAAACAAGAATATACTAGTTTATTTCTAATAACCCGCTGACTCAGCTCTATTATACTTGCTCTGAGCGTTGCTTTGAATCAATGAAGTGGGCACATTTCTCAAACAAACGAAAGGAGCAGGTGACGGGCAGTCAAGCACTTGACCATGCATACGTGCGTGTGAAACCAGAAGCTCATGTCAATTTTTTCTTTATCGAGAACTACGTATGGGAAAAGAGCTCCGCCAATTTTGTATGTCCTACATCTTGTTACGACTAATGGATAAGTCTTGTGCATGCACATACGTTTCATGTAATCGAATTTCTTTGATCTATGTGCATCATCTCGTTTCAACTTTCAATCTTATATATTTTTGCATGTTTACTAAATTACAGGCACAAGTGTGCGTGCGTGCTGGTGAAACCAGAAGATCATGCCAATAATTTCTTTATCGAAAATTACGTATGGAAAAGGGCTCCGTCGATTTTTATGTCCTATATCTTGTTACAACTAATGGATAAGTCTCGTATACACACATACGTTGCATGCAATCGGATGCCTTTGATCTTTGTGCGTGTGCGTGCGTGCGTTTGTGCGAAACCGGAATATCATGCAATTTTTTCTATCGGGAATTATGTATGGGGAAAGGGCTTCGCCGATATTTATGTCTTATATCTTGTTACAACTAATGGATAAGTCTCGTGCATATACATACGTTGTATGCAGTCCGATGCCTTTGATCTGTATGCATCATCTCGTTTCAACTTCCAGCCATATATATTTTTGCGCCTTTACTTAATTACGGGGACAAGTGTGCGTGCATTCGTGTGTGCTAGTGAAACCAGAAGATCGTGCTAATTTTTTTTTCGGAAATTGCGTATGGGGAAAGCGCTCCACCTATTTTTATGTCCTATATATTTTTGTTGAAATAAACATCAAATTTATTAATTAGAAATAAGTGTTACATCGTCAATAAGTATAGGTACAATGTCACTCATAGGCTCCTCCAACCAATCAGTCATGGCGGAAAATTTTGCTAGCCTAGCAAGTTTGTGGGCCACCTTATGTGCTTCCCTATTGGCAATGTTCGAACCTAACAAGGGGAAATCACAAACTATGAAATAGCAGTCATCGAACACTCTTGTCGCTGCTCCTGCCAAATGTCGTCCATTCTTCATTGTGTCAATGACCTCAGAGTTAATGACAAGATGACTACAACCCGTCTTGTGTGCGAGGAGTTGGCCAAACCTTAGAGTCAACACTTCTGTTGTTAATATATCAGCACACGAATCAATCCTCGAGTTTCCACCTACAATGGATCTTCCTTTATCATCTCTGAGGACAGCCCCAGTTGTGCCCCTAAGCAAATCATGATCGAAAGAAGCATCAACATTCAGCTTAACAAAATCCATAGGAGGCATGCTCCATCCCCCTATTTTACTAGTTGCATTAGGTGAACAGGCATAAACATAATTTGTCGTTATAGCACATGCATCCATGGAAGTTTGGTGTGCATCTTGAAACTTTCCTTCATGAACCAGTTTGCATCTATCCCATCATAAATACCAAGCGGTAATAGCGATCAATTCATGCACATTTTGGGACCCCGGCATCGCTAATTCTTTATCTGGCATAAAAAATAAAATTTTGAGAACTGCCTTGTTTGGAAATGTTGCATGGGAAATAAATTCCTACGCAAACACAAGATCTATCCATGGTGATGAGCATCTATGAGAGGGAGAGTAGATCTACATACCCTTGTAGATCGCTAAGCGAGAAGCGTTAAGAAACGCGGTTAATGTAGCCGAACGTCTTCGCGATCCAAATCGCTAGCTGTTGTGGTTTTATCACGGAAGATGTCCGAGAACTTAGATTCGAGGCCATCGCTAAGGTGATGGACTCAAAGGGGTTGGTTGGGACGAAGGACACGGATTTACCCAGGTTCGGCCCCTCAAGTAGAGGTAATAGCCTACGTCCTGCTTGTGTTGTATTGATTGGAGTATCGATTACAAGGGAGCGGAATCTCTTGATCTAGCTCTCGATTAGTTGGTTTCTGTCTAAGTTGCCCCGGGTCTCACCCTTATATAGGAGGTCAAGACCACGGGCTACACAAGTTTCATACTGACTCTTACAATGTGTTCGACTCTAACTCTATGCCGTCTTGCCTTCCTGAGCAAGCCGTCTCCGGGCGGCTTGTCTGCCCAGGTCTTCTTGTCTTCTTTGTGTGGGCCTCATCTTGGCCCATCTTGGTAAGCCGCCAAACGTCTAAGCCTGAGTCTCCAGGCCCATCCTTGGTCTGGCCCATGAGCCGCTAGGTGGGAACCGGCCCCACCTGGCGGGTCTCACCACGGGGTCATATCCCCAGCATTAGGCCCCAGGTTGATTTGATCTTGCTCATTTCAACCTTCCATCTCACTTGGCGACGAGTCTCGCTTGTTACCACCTGAAAGTAAGATAAAAATGACCCACCGTGAGTCATATCGGATATGTCAAAAAGATTCCCTGACAACCGCAACGGATCTTTCCACTATTAAATCGATAGCCCAAAAATCGAGGCGTCCGTCTCGGTCAATTAATCTCCGTCGCCTGGATTCTTGCGTCGGCCTCCTCCTTTAACTTGTTAAAAGGACCGCGAAAGATGGCATTTGTTTCCTTCCCCGCTCGCACTTCTTCTTCCACCTTCTGACGGTCGCTCCAGTGCACCTCGCTCCGGTGACGCCTCCACTCCGTCATCGTTCCAGGCCACTGCATCAACCTGTTCGCACCAGAGCTCGGCCCGCGTCCATTGCGCCGCATCCAGTGAGTTCTTCTCCTTTAGATCTGTAGTTTCCGGTAGGGTTTGCATGTATTTCCTCCGCCGCTAGAACACGAGCTTCTCCGCAATGGCAGATAGTATATGTATCATTGAACACGACAACGCCCTTTTATTCCATCGCGGTAAACCGTCGAAAGTTGATAATAGCATCACGCAGATCTATAGTTGCTCTGTTCACTGTCTTCAAAATGTCACTGGTTCGACTATTCGTTGCTAGGTCTAGTTTAAACCCAATTTTCGTGTGTTTTGTAGATCTAGAATTGTATAGGTAATCTGTGAAACTTGTTTTCCATACTTAGTAAGAGTCGCCTCGTTGTCTTGCAATTTTGACTCACTAGTGAACTTCCGACTCTCATCAAAACTGCTCTGGCGACTTAATTTTATAACACTTCAACGTTTTAACCACCCTGAGTGGTCTGTCACCTTCTAATCCCCCACACATTGTTACTTTGTACAGTTTTAAACCGCCACCATGTCTCGTGCATCCATTTCATGCAATTGGGTCGGCTCCGCTGTCACAGAGGAGTTCCTGACAGATTTTGTAGATGCGGGGACCCTTCCTGCCAAAGAAGTCATCCATTGGAGGGTTCCAGGCAATGAGCTAAAGCCCGTTCCTCAGGAGGGTGACGTAGTTGTATTTGCGGATCATCTCGTGCGTGGGTTTAGCCCACCCGGCTCAAAATTCTTCCAAGACGTTCTTCATTTCTTCAAACTGCACCCTCAAGACCTCGCTCCCAATTCCGTATCCAACATGTGCAACTTCCAAATACTCAGTGAAGTTTACTTGCAAGAAGAGCCGTCCATTGGTCTTTTTCGTGAGTTCTTTTATGCGAACCGCCAGACGGAGGTGAAAGCCGGTCCAAGCTTAGAGCCGGGTCTTTGAGTCTTTGTTATGAGCATGAATCACTTAGCCTGTAACCTTAGCATCTGAATAGGTGTTCAAAAACTGCCTGTAGCCCCCAAGGGCCGGCTTAATTTGATTAAGTTGAGTTGGGACTTGATTGTAAATAGATCCAAGAGCCATGTCCAGCCCCCAAGGGCCGGGTTAACCTTGCTGAGGTTGATCCGGAACTTTACTGTAAATAAATTGAAGAGCCAAGTGTAGCCCCCAAGTACCAGCTTAACTTTGACGAAGTTGAGCCGGAGCTTCATTGTAGAAAGAGCAAAGAACCATATGTAGCCCTCAAGGGCTGGCTTATCTTCGCTTGAAGATGAGCCGGAACTTCATTATGGAGTTGGGAGAACAAACAGACATTAGCCCCCAAGTGGCAAGTATATTGCTTGTAATCTGCTTGAGACTTGCATTATATTGTCGTAATCTTCATCATCTGATAATATTTCATCCTGGTGACTTAGCCTTTACTTTACTTGTAATGTGTCCCAGGAAGCTTTAAATAAAGTCGGGTCTGAAATGACCGACTTAAGGAACAATCTGGCCGCTCAGCAAGCTGCACGAAGCAATGTAGAGGAGAAGTGTCGGCTCGCCGCCAAGGAACTGACAAAAGTTCAAACTAAATTTGCTGCTTTCAAGAAATCGGTTGAGGCGGAGCAATCCGCCCTTACCCAATGAGCAGATGATGCTGACCAGTGACTTGTCGCTGTTTCCGATGAGCTTTGTGCTTTGAAACGCCATATCGCTAAGATGTCAGCGGCCAACTTGGGTAAGTACTAAACACTTAGCCATTATTCTTTCATGAATACTTACACCAGTGACTGATAATTGAAAATCCGGCTTATGCAGGTCAAAGGAGCCGGCAACTTGCTACTGACAGCTTGCTTCCATTGAAAGCCGTCTATACTTTGATGGAGCAGCTGTACTGCGGGGCCCTCTGCACCATCAAGGAGGTGCTTTATAAGGATAACCTCCCTTCAACTATGAAGGGGGTCATAGAGCTGTTATCCACTCTACCGAAATGGATTCAAGAGCTCAAGAAGTCAGTCGCCCGACAGGGAGCCATCGCCGCCATATGTCGGGCGTTGGCTTTCTCCCGAGAGTTGACCCCTGAAGATATGATGGACAGGTTTCCCTCCAAGAAGGAAGATGGCTCAGAGTTCACGGAGGATGACTATGCACGGTGCATGAAGGCTTCCAAAGTCCTTGCTTCCTTGTTAGCAGAGGAAGTGGACCTGTCAAAATACCAGGCGGCTTACGATGCCGAGCAGAAGAGAGTACGCGGCCCAACCTTTGAGGCCAAGGACTTGACGCCTGCACACCGTAAGCACCTCTTCGCTCCTGACCTTGACCCATCCCCCCTCTTTGAAGAGGCAAACTTTGAGGCTTTAACCAACTGGAATTGGGATGTGGACAATCTTCAGATCATGGAGGTCGAAGACTCACCGCAGGTTGACCCGCCATCCAATTGACGACTCTGGCAACATCGTGGATAACCCGTCCTTGTGACCCGCCATAGGGCGGTGTTAGAAACTTTAAGTCTTTTCTTTTGAGCTCCTGCTGAGAGCATTGTAATAGGTTTGTAGTAAACTTTTGCCTTGACTGAACTGTGTCATCTTGCACATATGAACTCGTCCGGCTTATAATGTGATATCTGCCTTGTGCCTTCAACTTATTCAAGATGTTGTGGTGCTTTTGGTAATTAACCAACCTGCGAGAGTAATCTTTGCACTGTTAGGAGGGCAGCTTATAATAGCACAACCCAAAAGATGATGTATCTTTCTTGACTTGTTTAGTTGTAATAGCTCATGTGCCGGTTCGACTGGGTTGACTCGCCACTTAAAACTCCTTAGCAGTACAGGGTCTCTATCGAGATTGGTCGTCAGCTTCTTGAGCGGCTTAGGGTCTCTAAGCAAGATTAACTGAAAGGAAGTGTGACGTCCTAGAAGAGACATGGCAGGGCATGAACACCCTAATAGCCCATAAACTGCCTCTCACGTGACATAAATCTGTCGTTTTAACCCTAAACAGTACAGGGTCCTTAAGGATTAACTGTCTAAGAGTACAAACAGGCCACATAGCGGAGAGTCGGACATAGATGGGAGAGTTTATCCTTGCTTTTCGTAAGCCAGCCCTCACGTGACAATAGCCGCTGTTTTAATCTTAACCAGTACAGGGTCTCTATCGAGCTTGGTCGTTAGCTTCCTTGAGCCGGCTCAGGGTCTCCAGGCGAGATTAACTGGCAAGAGTTCGGCGGGTCACATAGCGGAGCAGCATCAGCTTATAGGCAGGTCTAACCCTGTTTGGCTTAAGAGATGGTCAAGAGGGTGTGTAAGATAAACCCGGTAGGTTGGAAGCCCCCAAGTGACTTTAGTTGACCGAGTCAACTGTTTGGCTTAAGAGCCGACTGATAGGGTGTGATAAGCTACACCCGGTGGGTGAGAAGCCCCCTGGACGATCATGTCGATGGAGTCAACTGTTTTGGCTTGAGAGCCAACCGATAGGGTGTGATAAGCTACACCCGGTGGGTGGGAAGCCCCCTGGAACTTCATTTTGTGCACAGATTGGGTTATGCGAAACGATAGAGGCCCCGGCTTCCACGGCCGGCAGGTCTACTGCCCCGACGTATATGAGTCGTCTCGGACGTCAATGAGGTAATATGACCTGTTGTTGAGATTTTTGCTGACCACGAAAGGTCCTTCCCATGGAGGAGATAACTTGTGTGCATCTGTCTGGTCTTGGATTAACCGCAACACTAAGTCGCCTTCTTGAAACATTCGGGTCTTGACTCTACGGCTATGATAGCGGTGCAGGTCTTGCTGATAAATCGCTGAACGAGCCACTGCCTGATTACGTTCCTCCTCCAGGGCATCCAACGCGTCTTGACATGCCATTTCGTTGTCCGCCTCAACGTAAGCCGCCACTCGTGGCGAGTCATGACGGATGTCACTTGGTAACACGGCCTCTGCGCCGTAAACCATGAAGAAAGGTGTATAACCCGTTGATCTGTTGGGAGTAGTTCTGATGCTCCATAAGACGGACGACAACTCCTCCACCCAACAACCCGGCATTCTTTGCAAAGGAACCATAAGCCGGGGCTTGATACCTCTCAGGATTTCTTGGTTAGCATGCTCTGCCTGATCGTTGGACTGTGGATGAGCAACTGCAGAAACATCAAGTCGGATGTGCTCATTGTCACAGAACGTTTTCATAGCCCCCTTGGATAGGTTCGTACCATTATCCGTGATGATACTGTGAGGGTAACAAAAACGGTAGATCAGCTTCTTAATGAACTAAACCGTTGTAGCCGCGTCACACTTGTTGACCGGCTCAGCTTCTACCCACTTGGTAAACTTGTCAACCGACACCAAGAGGTGAGTTTTTGTCTTTGCATCTCTTGAAAGGCCTGACCATATCAAGCCCCCAGACTCCGAACGGCCAAGTAATTGGAATCATGTGCAACTCTTGAGCCGGAACATGAGAACACCGACCAAACTTTTGACAACCATCACACTTGCGGACCAGATCTTCCGCATCCTTATGAGCCGTTAGCCAGAAGAAACCATGTTGGAAAGCCTTGGCCACCAAAGATTTTGAGCCGGGATGATGACCACAATCACCAGCATGAATTTCATTCAAGATTTCCTTGCCCTCTTCAGGTGAGACACAACGTTGAAACACGTCGGTGACGCTGCACTTATGTAACTCGCCATTGACTATCGTCATAGACTTAGACCGCCTAGTGATCTGTCGAGCAAGGTTTTCATCATCAGGTAACTCACCGCGAGTCAAGTACGCCAAATAAGATACGGTCCAGTCAGGAATAGCATGTAGAGCCGCCACTAGCTGTCCCTTTGGGTCAGGAATAGTGAAGTCTTCCTCTAAAGGTAATTTAACCGACGGGTGATGTAGCACATCCAAGAAAACATTAGGCGGCACCAGCTTTCGTTGAGAACCGAGCCTTGATAGAGCATCGGTCGCCTCATTTTTGCGACGATCGATATGATCCACCTGATAACCCTTGAAGTGACCAGTGATGACATCAACCGCCTGGTGGTAAGCCGCCATCCGTGGGTCTTTAGAGTCCCACGTGCCTGACACTTGTTGGGCTACCAAATCTGAGTCGCCAAAGCATCTAACCTGGCTCAGATTCATCTCCTTAGCCACCCGGAGTCCATGAAGTAGAGCTTCATACTCAGCTGCATTGTTAGTACAAGGAAACATTAACCTTAACACATAACAGAACTTATCACCTTTGGGGCAGGTTAGGACAACCCCTGCCCCTGATCCTTCTAGTTGCCTTGATCCGTCAAAGTGAATTGTCCAATACGTGTTGTCCAGCTTTTCCTCGGGCGCCTGACTCTCAGTCCAGTCATTTATGAAATCCACTAAGGCTTGAGACTTGACTACCGTGCGAGGTACGTATTTCAAATTGAGAGGTCCAAGCTCCAGTGCCCACTTAGTGATCTTGCCAGTGGCTTCTCTGGTTTGAATTATGTCTCCCAAAGGGGCAGAGCTAACCACCATGATCTGGTGGCCCAGAAAATAGTGCTTCAGCTTGCGGTTGGCCATGAACACCCCATACACCAGTTTTTGCCAATGTGGATACCTCTTCTTGGACTCTTTCAGGCCCTCATTGATATAATAAACCGGCCTTTGAACCAGATATTTCTTCCCTGCCTCCTTATGCTCGATGACGATTGCAGCGCTGACAGCCCTGTTGTTAGCCACCACATGTAAAAGCAAGGGTTCTTTTTCAACCGGAGCGGCTAGAACTGGCGGCTCAGTGAGTTGTCTCTTGAGCGCCTCAAACACTTCACCCGCCTCCTTACTCGAGAAAAAATTGTCCGTCTTTTCATCATCTGGTACAAAAGGATGGCCTTCTCACCAAGGCGGCTTATAAAACGGCTTAACGTAGCAATTCGACCTGCCAGGCATTGAACATCGTTGATGCATGCCGGCTCAGACAGGGAGGTGATAGCTTTGATCTTATCCAGGTTAGCTTCAATGCCACGCTCAGAGACGAGAAATGCCAAGAGCTTGCCCGCCGGAACGCCAAAGGCACACTTAGCTGGGTTAAGCATCATCTCGTAGACTCGTAAGCTGTCGAAAGTCTCCTTCAGATCATCAAGCAGAGTCTCTTTATTCCTTGATTTGATCACAATATCATCCACATATGCATGAATGTTACGCCCAATCTGGCTGTGAAGACAGTTTTGGACACAACGCTGGTAAGTCGCCTGGGCACTCTTGAGCCCAAAAGGCATAGACACGTAGCAGAAGGCACCAAAAGGCGTGATGAAAACCGTCTTCTCTTGGTCCTTGACTGCCATCTTGATCTGATGATAACCAGAGTAAGCATCCAGGAAGCATAGACTCTCACAACCCGCCGTCGCATCAATGATCTTGTCAATACGAGAGAGAGCAAACGGGTCAGCTAGACAGGCCTTGTTAAGGTCCGTGTAGTCCACACACATGCGCCACGTGTCGTTCTTCTTAAGTACCAGCACTGGGTTAGCAAGCCACTCCGGGTGAAAGACCTCGACGATGAAACCCGCTGCCAAGAGTTGGGCTATCTCTTCCCTAATGGACTAGCGTCTCTCCTCGTTGAACCGCCATAGAAACTGCTTGACTGGTCTAAACTTAGGATCCACATTAAGGTGGTGCTCATCGAACTCTCTCGGAACACCCGGCATGTCAGAAGGTTTCCATGCGAAGATGTCCCGATTCTCACGGATGAATTCGATGAGCGCGCTTTCCTATTTGGGATCCATATTGGGCCCAATAGTGAACTGCTGAGATGAGTCGCCCGGATTGAAGCCCACTAATTTGGTATCATCTGCCGAAAATTTGAGAGGCGGCTCAGCTTTTGTGGTGGGCTTTTTTAGCGGAGTCATATCCTCCGGATCAACATTTTCTTTGTAAAACTTGAGCTCTGCCTCAGCACAACTGGATTCTGTGTAAGCCGCATCTCCTTCCTCACACTCAACAGCCGTCTTCCAATCACCATGAACAGTAATCGTTCAATTCAACCCGGGCATCTTGAGCTGCAAATAGACATAGCAAGGCCTGGCCATGAACTTGGCATAAGCCGGCCGCCCAAACAAAGCGTGATAGGGGCTCTTGATTTTTACCACCTCAAAGCACAAAGTCTCCACCCTGTAATTGTATTCGTCACCAAAGGCGACTTCCAGAGAGATCTTACCCAATGGGTAGGACGACTTGCCTGGCACCACACCATGAAAAACCATCGAGGAAGGCTTAAGATCTTTATCAAGCAACTTCATCCGTCGGAAAGTGTCATAGTACAAGATGTTGATGCTGCTGCCACCATCCATAAGCACCTTAGTGAACACATATCCTCCCACCTGAGGGGCAACCACCAGTGCCAGCCGCCCTGGGTCATCAACAAGCGGCGGGTGATCCGCCCGGCTCCAGGTTATGTCATACTCAGACCACTTCAAATATTGCGGCAAAGCCGACGCGACTGTGTTAACCACCCGCTTACACAGCTTCCGTCCTCGCCTATCAAGGTTGGTTGTGAACACATGATATTGACCCGAGCTGAGCTGCTTTGGATTACTCTGATAACCGGACTGGTTATTCTGTTGTTAATTGTTGCCACCAGAGTTATGATGATGTCCTCCTTGGCTGCCTTGCCCGTGATGGCCGGATCCTAAGCCACCGGACCCGAACCCGGCTCCTGACCCACCTGGTCCGGAGCCGCCGGGTGGGCCACCATCATTGTGATGCTGCCATAAGCCATAGTCCTTGAAATTTTGCATAACGTGGCAATTACCCCACGTGTGACCCGCCGGTCGATCAGGCCGGCTGTGCTCCGGACAAGGTTTATTGATCATCTCTTCCAAGTAAATAGGAGTCTTCCCCTTATTAAAAGGAGGTCTGAACTTCCCATTGCCCTTAGCACGATTATTACCGGTGATGGCGTTGGCCATCAATTCTAACCCGCCATCCAGATTCTTCCTTTTACTTTGTTTACCATTGTCTGATGTGCCCTTGCCATTGTTATTCTTTTTACTCGGGCCAGGCTTCTCCTCATCAGAGCCAGGATCCTTTGTGGTATCAGAGTCGGCATACTTCGTAAGAGTCGCCATGAGTTCCCCATGTCTTGACATGTGCGCTTGAGCCGATCGAGCTTCTGCTTCATAGGTGTAAAATGACAATTCTTTTCCAAGATCAAAACCGCTTGAGCCGTCGTGATCCACTAAGATGAGTGGATGATAGTCGAGACCCGCCGGACCCAATGATGAGCTGACTCATTCTCCTGTTGTACACAGTGATCCAGATCCACAATCGTCATAGGCTACTTACACGTTCCTTGAAATTTTTTGATGAATTTTGCCTTTAGCTCAGCCCATGAATTGATGGTAATGGGTGGCAAACCCTTCAACCATTTGCGGGCCGGCCCTTCCAGCATCATGATAAAAAACTTTGCGCAAACCGTGTCATTGACATCTAGCATCTCCATGGCCAGCTCATAACTCTCAATCCAGGCCTCCGGGGGTAAGTCTGCCGTGTAATTTGGAACCTTACGAGGGCCTTTGAAATCCTTCGGCAAACGCTCGTTCCATAGAGTTGGCACCAAGCATGGGACTCCCACGGCCCTGGTGGTCACTCCCACTCCGACTGAGACGGAAGGCGCAGGCTCTTGATGAGCCGTCGCTGCTAGAGCCGCCACCTCTCGCTGTGCTCTTGCCCGGTCTATGAGCGCCTGTGCATCCGGAGCCGTCTGATCGTCTCGCTGTGCCACCTGGTGTCGATCACTGCTAGAACCCGTCGGCGACTCATAGTGCCGGCTGAAGCTGTGGCCGGGGAGGGGGGTTGAATGCACGCGGTTCTGGCTATAGGTATACTTCTCCTACTAGGCCATCGCCGTCTGCAGATATCCAATTGTGTTCCATACCTGCTCTGCGAAGGGCGCCTCGTTAGGAATAGGAATTATTTCAAGCCGGGTTGCCGCCGCCACCATGTTCTCCGCCGGGTTTGAATAGTGACCCGTCGGTGTTGGAAAAGCCATTGGTGAGGTCTGCTTCCGTCGGGGTGGGTTAAGCTGTTGCCGAGCCACCAGCCGACTTCCATGTCCATCTGTTGCTTGTCCCGTTCCTGGCGTGTTGAAAAGGTTTCTAGCCTCATATTGCTATGGTAGGCGAGACTGATGCCTCATCTGCCGTATCGCGGCCGCCGATTGTTGCTCCAGCTCAAGGCGGAAAGCCTCCGTCTTAAGACACTCCACCTCTGCATCCATCTGGGCTTTTAACGTGCCGACTCTCTGTTGAGCCTCTGCCATCTGGTCCTTCAGCCTTGTGATTTCTACATTCCGTACTGCTTGATTCTCAGACGTGACTTCAGTCTCCATCAGGGCTGCGAGCTCGTTCATCAGATCGAGAAGAACCTGAGCCGGTGGTAGGTCAACTCCCGTGTCGGCCGCGCTGGCGGCTGTACTGCTTGTACCTGGTGCTGACCCCGCCATGAACACGGACGCATGAGTCGGCCTCCCATGACCGTCTGGCTCAGAACACTCCGACTCGGGGTACAGCTCGTCGTAGCCCCCAAGCCTGCCATCATGGAGCTAGTAGATCGATTCCACCTCTCTGCCCGAAGATCCGTCCCCCGAACAGACAAGCGTCTCCTGCTACCTTGAGTAAAGCCAACGAAGACATGCTTCATGCCCGGATCAACACGGGTAGGTCGCACGTGTTGGGCGGGTTGCACGCGTCGAGCCGGCTCGACGATGTCGGTGCAGACGTCCAGTCCGGGTGTAGATCCGCCAATTTTGCCAATGAAGACGTGGATTCCGCCGAAGGGAACCCGAAAGCCGTATTCGACAGAATCGGCCTCGGGGCCCCAGTCGGCGTTGTCGATGTAGAGCCGTCCACGGTGACTCTTGTTCATCCTTCCGACCACATATCCTTCGAACACCGGGAGAGAGACCTTTGAGAACTCGACATCACCAAGCGCTAGCCCCACGGTGGACGCCAACTGTCGTGGTTTTATCACGGCAGATGCCTGAGGACTTAGATTCGAGGCCATCGCTAAGGTGATGGACTCAAAGGGGTGGTTGGGACGAAGGACACGGGTTTACCCAGGTTCGGCCCCTCAAGTAGAGGTAATAGCCTACATCATGCTTGTGTTGTATTGATTGGAGTATCGATTACAAGGGAGCGGAATCACTTGACCTAGCTCTCGATTAGCTGGTTTCTGTCTAAGTCGCCCCGGGTCTCACCCTTATATAGGAGGTCAAGACCACGAGCTATACAAGTCTCATACCGACTCTTACAATGTGTCCGACTCTAACTCTATGCCGTCTTGCCTTCGTGAGCAAGCCGTCTTCGGGCGGCTTGTCTGCCCGGGTCTTCTTGCCTTCTTTGTGTGGGCCTCATCTTGGCCCATCTTGGTAAGCCGTCAAACCTCTAAGCCCAAGTCTCCAGGCCCATCCTTGGTCTGGCCCATGAGCCGCCAGGTGTGACCCGGACCCACCTGGGCGGGTCTCATCACGGGGTCATATCCCAAATACTATCCGTCCCGTGATCCGATCATGATCTGTCCCGCGATCCAATCACGAACCGTCCCGCGATCCAATCATGGTCCTTCTGATCTAGCACCGAACGGACGACACCTCCGCGTTCAGCACACATACATCTCAATGAATATCTCCACCTCCTTGATCCAGAAAGCGAGGGTGGAGAGGTAGATGAGTTCTCTGGCAGCACAACGGCATGGTGGCGGTGGTGGTGGAGCTGATTCGGCAGAGCTTCGCTAAGCTATACCGGACAGATCTAGAGGAGAAGCAATCTAGAGGGAGAGAGGGCAGCACGTGGCTTTTCAAGTGGTGGTTGCCCGCAAAACCCTCCAATATATATAGACGGAGAGGAGGGTAGGTGGGAGATGCCCTAGGGTTTCCCCTAGGGGCTTGGCGCAAGGAGGGGAGGAGTCCACCTCCCACAAGGGAGGTGGAATCCTAGTAGGACTCCCTCCCCCCACTTGGCCTTCCCACCTCTTGTGCATAGGCCTCCTAGGGGCTGACTGCTCAGACCACTAGGAGCTGGTGTGCCACCTCCTAGGCCCATGTGGCCCCTTGGGTGTGTGGGCCCCACTTGGTGGACCCCCGGAACCCATTCGTCACTCCAGGTACACTATCAGTAGTGCCCGAAACTTTTCCGGAACCCAATTACCACTTTCCTATATATCAATATTTACCTCCAGACCATTCTGGAGCTCCTCGTGACGTCCGGGATCTCATCTGGGACTCCGAACAACCTTCTGTCAGTAACATACATAACTCAATACTACCGAAACGTCACCGAACCTTAAGTGTACAGACCCTGCAGGCTCGAGAACTATGTAGACATGATCGAGACACCTCTACGGTCAATAACCAATAGCGGGACCTGGATGCCCATATTGGTTCCTACATATTCTATGAAGATCTTTATTGGTTGAACATCTATGTCAAGGATTCAGTTAATCTTGTATGTTGTTCCCTTTGTTCTTCGGTATGTTACTTGCCCGAGATTCGATCATCGGTATCTCTATACCTAGTTCAATCTGGTTACCAGCAAGTCTCTTTACTGGTTCCATAATACAAGATCCCATGGCTAACTCTTTATTCACTTTGCTTTCAAGGCTCATTGTGATGTTGTATTACCGAGTGGGCCCTGAGATACCTCTCCGTCACACGGAGTAACAAATCCCAGTCTTGATCCATGCCCACTAAACAAACACCCTTAGAGATACCTGTAGAGCACCGTTATAGTCATCCAGCTATGTTGCGATGTTTGATACACACAAGGCTCCTCCGGTGTCAGTCAGTTGCATGATGTCATGGTCACGGGAACATATACTTTGACATGCAGAAAACTATAGCAATAAACTGACACGACCATATACCATGGTTAAAGTTTGGGTCTTGTCCATCACATCATTCTCCTAATGATGTGATCCCATTATCAAATGACATCTCTGTTGGGGAATGTTGCATGGGAAACAAAAAAATTCCTATGTGCACGCAAGATCTATCCATGGTGATGAGCATCTTTGAGAGGGAGAGTGGATCTACATACCCTTGTAGATTGCTAAGCGGGAAGCGTTAAGAAACGCGGTTGGTGTAGTCGAACATCTTCGCGATCCAAATCGCCGAGCGTCCCGCGATCTCATCATGATCCGTCCCGCGATCCAATCACGATCCGTCCCGCAAACTCATCACGGTCCATCCCGTGATCTCATTACGATCCGTCTCGCGATCTTGATCATGGTCCTTCCGATCTAGCATCGAACGGACGACACCTTCACGTTCAGCACACGTACAACTTGATGACGATCTCCGCCTTCTTGATCCAGCAAGAGGGAGCGGAGAGGTAGAAGAGTTCTCCAGCAGCGCGATGGCGCTGTGGCGATGGTGGTGTAGCTATTCCGGCAGGGCTTCGCCTAAGCACTGCAGAAAATCAATCTAGAGGAGAAACTATGCACTAGAGGAGAGGGTAGCACATGGCTGAAAAACTAGTGCAAAAACCCTAAAACCTCTAGTATATATAAGAGGAAGAGAGGAGGAGGCTTGGACAAAGGGCCAGCCCTAGGAGGCTTCGGCCGAAGTGGATAGGAGAGGAGGAATCCTCCTCCAATCCTAGTAGGACTAGGACTCCTTCCTTTTTTGCATTTTTTTGCCTTTTTCCACCTTTTCTCTTTGGGCTTTTCTTTACCAGCTGCATGGGCCTTGTGTGGGACTTCCACCAGCCCACTAAGGGCTGGTATTCACCCTCCCACATCCAATGTAGCCTCTTGGGTCGAAATACCCCTCCCGATGGTCCCCCGGTACACTACCGGCACTCCCGGTACACTACCGATGAGCCCTAAACTTTTCCGGCGACCAAAACAGGACTTCCTATATATCAATCTTTACCTCCGGACCATTCCGGATCTCCTCTTGACATTTGGGTCTCATCCGGGACTCCGAACAACCTTTGGTCACCACCATACATAACTCTATACTACTGAAACATCACCGAACCTTAAGTGTGCAGACCCTGCGGGTTCAAGAACTATGTAGACATGACCGAGACACCTCTATGGTCAATAACCAATAGCGGGACATGGATGCCCATATTGGTTCCTACATATTCTACGAAGATCTTTATCGGTCAAACCTCTATGTCAAGGATTCAGTTAATCCCGTATGATGTTCCCTTTGTTCTTCGGTATGTTACTTGCCCGAGATTCGATCGTCGGTATCTCCATACCTAGTTCAACCTCGTTACCGGTAAGTATCTTTACTCGTTCCGTAATACAAGATCCTGTGACTAACACTTAGTCACATTGCTTGCAAGGCTTGTTGTGATGTTGTATTATCGAGTGGGCCCTGAGATACCTCTCCGTCACACAGAGTAACAAATCCCAGTCTTGATCCATGCCAACCCAACAGACACCCTCGGAGATACCTGTAGAGCACCTTTATAGTCACCCAGTTACGTTGCGACGTTTGATACACACAAGGTACTCCTCCGGTGGTAGTGAGTTGCATGATCTCATGGTCATAGGAACATATACTTGGCATGCAGGAAACAGTAGCAATAAACTGACACGATCATATGCTACGTTTGTAGTTTGGGTCTTGTCCATCACATCATTCTCCTAATGATGTGATCCCGTTACCAAATGACATCTCATGTCCATGACTAGGAAACTACAGCCATCTTTGATGAACGAGTTAGTCTATTAGAGGCATACTAGGGACATGGTGTTGTCTATGTATCCACACATGTATCTGAGTTTCCGATCAACACAATTATAGCATGGATAATAAACGATTATCATGAACAAGAAAATATGATAATAACCAATTTACTATTGCCTCTAGGGCATATTTCCAACAATCTCATGTCCATGGCTAGGAAACCTTGACCATCTTTGATTGACGAGCTAGTCTATTAGAGCCATACTAGGGATACGGTGTTGTCTATGCATCCACACATGTATCTGAGTCTCCGATCAATACAATTCTAGCATGGATAATAAACGATTATCATGAACAAGGAAATATGATAATAAATAATTTATTATTGCCTCTAGGGCATATTTCCAACACGCCTCTACCGCGCGATCAACAACACATGCTTTATTGATCACCTCATTTAATCCTAATTTGCCACATGCCTCTTTTGCCTTGTGGCACATAAATAGGACATGTTTTGTGTCTTCTGACCCATTCGAGCATGTTGGATAAACGGGCGATAATTTCATTTGCCTATTAGCAAGTGTAACATAGGACGGGAGGGTTCCATGCAAAGTACGCCAGATGATTTTTTATCTTTGTCGGACAAGATAATTTCCAAATCCCCCCCCCCCCTCAAATGGGATTAACATTGGTTTTACCCACACCATTTTAATATTGCAATTTTGTCCCATGTTGTTAGTTTCATTCCTCCAACTAAGACGACCTTACAGCGAAAAGGTCATTTTTTGTAGAACCCCAAGCAATGAAATCCAACGTATTATGCGTCAGGAGGGGAATCGCGAGCACCCTTTGAGCATCAATTGGCCACAATGTTTGTCTTACCAAATTTTCATCCCAAGAATTCATAACTAGATCAAAGAGATCGGAGTCCTTTGATAGAAGATGCCTCCTTCTAGGAGTAATGACTCTCCTATTCGCATAATTTGGAATCCATGCATATTTCCAAATATCAATATATTTTCCATTTCCAACCCGCTAGATATAACTCTTTTTTAGATAATTCACACCCGCCATGATACTTTGCCAAGTACTAGAGGAACCCTTTTTAGGTTTGTATTCATTAAATCCCCTTTCGAGGAATATTTAGCTTTTAAGATTGAAGCACATAAGAACTCGGGATTATCGATCAGACGACATGCTTGTCTTGCTAACAAAGCTAGATTGAAATAATGTATATCTCCGAAGCTCATACCTCCTTATTTTTTGGGACAGACATCTTCCACCATGCCATCCAATGCATCTTCTTGTTGTTGTCATCATCACCCCACCAAAATTGCGACATCGCGTCAATGATTCCTTTAAAAAAATAGGAATTTTAAAGACGGGCATGTCATCAGTTCGAATAGCTTGTACAACCAATTTTAATAGTATCTCCTTTCCTACAGCGGATAACAATTTTTCTTTCCATCCACTTATATTCGTGATAATATGATCAATCGGGAATTGGAAATAATCACTTTTGTCCACACCCACATTTGCATGCAAACACAAATATTTATCATTGAGTGCTTCAGTCATAATATTCTGAATTGTGCATATTTGCGCTTTGTCCTCCACCTTTGTATTAGGACTAAAGAATATACTAGATTTTTCAACACTAACCATTTGTCCCGAGAAAGCACAATATGAATCCAAGACTGATTTCAAAGTCTCCACATTCATAGAATTTGCTTTCATAAGGGTTAGGGAATCATCTGCAAAGGGAAGGTTTGAAACCGAAGGTGCATCTTTGCTAACCTTTATTCCATAAATATTTCCATTCTCCTCCGCATTTGCTAAAAGGGAAGTCAATCTATGTGTACATAACAAGAATAAGTATGGAGAGAGAGGATCTCCTTGTGTCAATCCTCTAGTAGGTTTAAAACTCTCAGTTTCTTCCGTATTAAAAACTCAGTATTCCATGGAGGATACACTTGCATAATCAGATTTACCCAGTTCTCTTGGAATCCCAGTTTGATCATAATTTCTTTCAAAAAAGGCCACTCTACTCGGTCATATGCTTTATGGATGTCCAATTTGATAGCGCAAAGGACCTTTTTACCATTCTTTTCTTTCTTTATTGTATGGAAGCACTCATATGCCACTAAAATATTATCAGTAATCATACGTCCAGGCACAAACGGACTTTGAGTCGTGCTAACAATTTCGGAGAGGATTACCTTTAAGTGAGCTACAATCATTTTTGATATAACCTTATACAAAACATTGCACACACTTATTGGTCTAAACTGTGTTACCTTTTCTGGAGAATTCACCTTTGGGACAATTACAATTGTAGTATCATTGCAGCCATCTAGTATAGAACAAGTATTTACCGCCTGAAGTGCCTCTCAAGTTAGGTCGTCCCCCAACATAGCCCAAAATCTTTCATAAAAAAATAGCATGCACACCATCTGGACCTGGTGCTTTTAAGTCTCCAATCTTAAAGAGGGCCTTTCGAACTTCCTCTTTCGTATCAGGGGCGATAAGGGCATTATTCATTTCATCGGTCACTTTCCTTTTCACAAGAGATAGGACCTCTAGATTTGGTTGGGCAACTTCAGAGGTGAAAAGCTTTAAAAAATACCCCGTAGTGTGATCTTTCCTCTCTATTTTGCACCCAAACACCATTCTCATCAAGCAATCTTTTAATCTGATTTCTCTTCTTTCTAGCTAATCTTTTATGTCCCATATCTTGTTACAATTAATGGATAAGTCTCGTGCATGCACATACGTTGCATACAATCGGATGCCTTTGATCTGTGTGCATCATCTAGTTTCAAATTTCAACCATATATTTTTTTCACGCGTATACTAAATTACAGGCACAAGCGTGTGTGCATGCTGGTGAAACCAGAAGATCGTGCCAATTATTCATTATCGGGAATTATGTATGGGAAAAGGGCTCCGCTGATTTTTATGTCATGTATCTTGTTACAACTAATGGCATGCACATACGTTGCATGCAATCGTATGCCTCTGATCTGTGTGTGCCATCTCGTTTCAACTTCCAACCATATATATAATTTTACGCATTTACTAAATTACAAGTACAAGTGTTTGTGCTAGCAAAACCGTCGTGTCAATTTTTTTTCTTTATCGGGAATTAGGTATGCGGAAAGGGCTCCACCGATTTTTATGTCCAATATCTAATTAGAAATAATGGATAAGTCTGCATGCATATATGTTGCATGCAATCGGATGCCTTTGATCTACGCGCACGTGTGCGTGCTTCCGTGCGTGTGTGCGTGCAAAACCAGAAGATTATGCCAATTTTTTCTTTAACGAGAATTACATATGGGGAAAGGGATACACCATTTTTTATGTCTTGTATCTTGTTACAACTAATGGATAAGTCTCGTGCATGCCCATACGTTGCATGCAATCGAATGCCTTTAAGATGTGTGCATCATCTCGTTTCAACTTCGATACATTTTTTTTTTGCACGTTTACTAATTTACACGCACAAGCATGCGTGCGTGCTGGTGAAACCAGAAGATCGTGCTATTTTTTTCTTTATCGGAAATTACGTACGGAAAAAGGGCTCCGCTGATTTTTATGTCCTATATCTTGTTACACCAATGGATAAGTCTCCTGCATGCACACACGTTGCATGCAATCGGATGCCATTGATATGTGTGCGCCATCTCATTTTAACTTCCAACCATATATGTAATTTTACGCATTTATTAAATTACAAGCACAAGTGTGTGTGCTGACGAAACTGAAAATCGTGCCAATTTTTTCTTTTTCGGGAATTACGTATGGGGAAAGGGCTCCGTCGATTTTTATGGCCTATATCTTGTTACAACTAATGGATATGTCTCGTGCATGCCCATACGTTGCATGCAATCGGATGCCTTTGATCTGTGTGCATCATCTTGTTTCAACTTTCAACCATATAATTTTTTTTTGCATTTACTAAATTACAGGCACAAGCATGCGGGCGTACTAGTAAAACCAAAAGGTCGTGCTAATTTTTACTTTATCAAAAATTACGTGTGGGAACAAGGCTCCGCTGATTTTTATGTCCTATATCTTATTACAACTAATGGATAAGTCTCGTGAATCCATATACGTTGCATGCAATCGGATGCATTTGATCTGTGTGCATCATCTCGTGCGTGCTTACTAAATTACAGGCACAAGCGTGCGTGCTGATGAAACCAGAAGATCGTACCGGGTTTTCTTTATCGGGAATTACGTATGGGGAAAGGGCTCCGCGGAATCTTATGTCCTATATCTTGTTACAACTAATGGACAAGTCTCGTACATGCACATATGTTACATGCAATTGGATGCCTTTGATGTGTGTGTGTCATCTCGTTTTAACTTCTAACCACATATATAATTTTACGCATTTACTAAATTACAAGTACAAGTGTGTGTGGGGGGTGGGGGGGGGGGGGCGCTAGAGAAACTGAAGATCATGCCATTTTTTCTTTATCGGGAAGCGTGTGTGCGTGCATGTGTGTGAAACCAGAAGATCGTGCCAACTTTTTCTTTATCGGGAATTATGTATGGAGAAAGGACTTATATCTTGTTACAACTAATGGAAAAGTCTAGTGCGTGTAGATACATTGCATACAATCGGATACCTTTGATCTATGTGCATCATCTCGTTTCAAGTTCTAACCATTTTTTTTTTTTGCGCATTTACTAAATTACGGGCACAAGCGTGCGTGCGTGCTGGTCAAACCAGAAGATCGTGCCAATTTTTTCTTTATTGGAAATTACGTATGAAGAAAGGGCCCTGCTAAATTTTATGTCCTATATCTTGTTACAACTAATGGATAACTCTCGTGCATGCACATATGTTGTATGCAATCAGATGACTTTGATCTATGTGCATCATCTCGTTTCAACATCTAACCATATATATAATTTTTTTGTTATTAAATGACAGGCACAAGCGTGCATGCTGGTGAAACCAGAAGATCGTGCCAATTTTTTCTTTATCCGGAATTACATACGGGGAAAGGGCTTCGTCGATTTCTATGTGTTATATATTGTTACAACTAATGAAAAAGTCGCATGCGTGCAGATACATTGCATACAATCGAATGCCCTTGGTCTATGTGCATTTTAGGACCTATACCCCGAATAATGATAGAAATCCCAATATGACAATATCTGAATATTGATAATGTATTATCAATCATGTGGGCAGGGAAGATCCCTATAAAAAATTGAAAACAGCAAACCAGACGCATGCATGTACGCATGCACTAGAAGGCAGATAAAGCAAACCAGCCGCATGGATGAACGCGTGCACTTGAAGGCAGATAAGAGCAAACTTAAGCATGGCCACATGCATCGCAGAAGAAGGTGGAGGCTTGAGTCAAGCCAACGGTGTGAGTAACGAGAAGAGAAGGCCGCAATGCGAGTAACGAGAAGCTGAGAAGGCCGCAATGAGAGTAACGAGAAGTTGTCGGCTTGTCAACCACCCTCGTGAAGGTATCCTCATCCACGCATACCATTTGAATAATGAGGAGAAGGCTCCTGAGCGCCTCCCTCATGCCTATAAAAGGAGAAGTTGGCTCCAGAGGAACACACACAGGAGATGGAGTCTAGAGCCTCGAGCAAGAAGAGTAGCCTGCAGAGCACTCTTACCTTAGTAGTAGTACCACCACCACTTGTAAAATAGCCACCATATTGAAGGCGCTGTAGTCGCCAAAAAGAATAAGATATCCTTTTTCAGTTCGTGTAATCCATTCAGGGATTCCCAAAAAGAAAAGTCATATGTAAATTATCTTGTTGAAATGATGTAGTTTCTTGGTTTCACTTGGTATTTTTATTTCTGAATTCATGGGAAGAGTTCTTATCCTAGGGATCCTATAGGAGAAACCTCTGCATGTGTAGTTCTCTATGTAGCCCAGAGGGGCGTTGAATGAGAACCTTGTGGTCGTGGTCCTCGTGGAGAAGTGTTCCCTTCGGATGGAACTGCCTGGGAAGACGATAAGAATTTACCCCATAAGTTTGAATTTAAAAGCATCAAGTGAACGAATTTAGCTACATCTGATACAACATAGTGAGAAATATGGTGAGTACTGACTAGGATATCACACCACTGCGAACATCACCGATTGTATTGTTAGCCTCGTCAGCCCTGATAGATCCTGCATAAAATAAAATAAAATAAATAGCTCAATAAAGAATACACTGTGCAAACAGTAGCGTAGAATTAAATATTGGAGACTGAATAGAATATTAGCCTAATTGTGTATTAGCCTAAGTACAAATTAACCTAATCGCATATTAGCATACTCACGCATTAAACTATTCGCAAACGACAAGTAATTAAATATTGTAGTGAATATAATATTAGCCTACTTAGGAATTAGCCTAATTGCATATTAGCCTAATAACATATTAACCTAAGCGTATATTAGCCTAATATAATATTTATTTTAGATATATCCGTATAGTTTTGGTATTAGGTCCAGTGTTTAATCATTGAAAGGTTAAAGTATCTAAACTTAGAAGTTAGTACATGTAAGGTAATAAACTGTAAAGTAAATATTAATATAAGGTGTCGAATAAATCCCTCTGAAGAACATACATGGCACACTTCGAATAGCCAACTAAATTTAATTGTTGATCTCATCCATAACTTTTATATATCTTGGGAAAAAAGACAAGATAATTTAGATCAAAAATCTAAAAATCTATTTAGGGGATACCAAAAGTTAGGAGAAAATATTCAGGTTTGAATAATAAAATTGATCTAGTTCTACATAAATTAGGAAGGAAAAGGAAGAAATCTTATAGTCAGTAAGAATAACGATTATATTAAAGAAGAAGTGTTATCTATAAGAAAGAATCTAAGCAGTGTCCTAAATAAAGGAAAAGACCGATTAGCATGTGCTGAAATAAAACGTGAGATACTTGAAGTCAAAAAGCTAGTCCAAGAAGTAAAGAAACTTGTTATATCGTAATTTGTATGAGTGAATATAGCCAAGCATTAAATGAAGTAGAAAAATACTTATCACCTTCCATCGGTTTTTCTGACCATGACTCACCAAAAGAAGACTCCAAAATAATAATAAGGCAAAATAACATAATTCTCCATCTATTAATCCAGGTTTTAGATAAGCTAAATAGTGTTAAAAGCAACAAAGAAATTGTGCTATCATCATCTGGTATAGTAGCTTCATCGAGAAATATTAATTCAGAAAAATGGACATATCTAAAGGCTTCCTTAGAAGAGACAAAACCCTCCAATTAGTAAGGCAAGATTCAAGACCACTGGCAATGAAGCATAGATTATCATGTAAAGTTAATGATATTGGTAGCATTGAATAAGTTATAGATATTCAAAGAGACTTAGAGAGATATCAGAAGGACACCCTAAGAAAAATAAAACCGCAACAAGTATATCACATGGGTATGTTTGAAAGTAGGACTGGTTTATACAGAATATCTAGAGAGGTAGAGTTAAGTGTGTTAACACAACCAGTAGATTTAAGATTTGTGAGCAATAATATTAAAAATGAACTAAAATATTGTGGTTATAAATATATTCATCAAGGTACGTATATCATAGGAGTTTAATGCATGACAAGAAAGAAATTAGGAGCGAAGGTGCTAATAACACTGTTAGACAGAAGATGGGAAACAGTAGATAAACCAGCATTAGGATTTTTGGAAGGAGACATGAATGAAAATAGATTAATAACATATATAGCTCCAGACCTAATGATGCATGTAAAAGAATTTATTGAAAAAATGAGTTTTGATTTCCAAACTAAAGGATATGAAGATTTTAAAGGAACAAATTGTTAGTAAGCATAGAATTTATAGGAAGGCTCACTAACGGAAGTAGCTCTAGATATAGAGTAAATGTGAATGATGTCATTGATAGTATGCAATCAAAAGGTATAAAATTTATGAATCCACTTAAATTTGGTTTTGAAGAAAGAACAGGAGAAGAATGGAAGATAGGAGAATTAATGGAAAAGAAAGAATTAAAGCAACGTGAAAATTACATAAGCTATCAAAATTGTGAAGGAAGTAGTAGTATTAGGTTTATGAACTATAAAGCTACATTGATAGAAGATACAGAATCTCTTATGTCAGAAACAGAAATAAATAATGACAAACATAAAGGTGCAACTGAATGCATGGAAAAGCCTAATTTAGATGATGAAGTAAATCATTGGGAAAAGAAGCTGAAACATATAGAATGGGAATATGGTAATTCTATGACAAAATATTGGCCTAATATAATAGAAAGGGAATTGTTTATCATTAGAGAAATTGCAATATTAAAGAAATTAAAAAATGAGAAAAAATTAGCCAGTAGCAGTTCAACTATGTCAAACAAAACCAAAACATCAGTAGAAAGGAGAGAAGATATTAGTAGTACTAATAATGTTATTATTAATAATAATAAGGATAAGAATATTGTCCAAAAAGTTGAAATTGTTAGTGAAGAAGAGCAATGGGACATAAATAATACACTTTTACTTGAAAGCAATAAGGAGGAAGACGAACTAATGAGAGAAATGTTGAGAGAAGATCAAAATTATGATGATTCAGAACAAAATAGTGACTTTATAAACTCACTAGATGATGTTGGGCTACATAATTTAGATGATGCAATGGAGTAGAAAGTAGTCATAAAAGAAGAAAAGGATATGGGGAGTCCTCAGTAAAAAGAGAAGGAGAAAGAGAGAGACCTACTAGATCAGCTGGACAATGGCCCCCAGAAAAAGATGATTACAAACCTACGTATATTCCTGATCAATATAGATATATGGGTACTAAAAGAAGAAATTTCGAAAAACCAGTACAATTTTAGAATTATCAAAATGATGGTGCTATATTAAATCTAGAAGCTCATGGCCCGATAGATTGGCCGAATATAATTAGCATATGGAAAGGCTTAACAGTTCAAAAATACATACAAAACAAGTATAATATAGGTACTAAGGTTGAAGATATGTTAACATATCTTGAAACATTTTTAGGAGAATCTTTAAAGTTCTATGGGAACAATTGGTAGAGTCATACCCAAATAATTATGAAGAATTAAAAAGGGCAGGAAGTAATCCGAATAACTTTGCAAATGTCATTTCAAATATGATCATGGCAGAAGATCCAGAATTAGGACATGCCTCATTACAAAATGAAAGATTAAGAGAAATAGAAAATTTAACATTAACTAGCTAGAAAGGCATAAAAGAATTTTCCCAACATTATTTATATAATGCTACTACGACTAAGCAAGGTTTTAATGTAGGTGTCGTAGAAAGATATTTCAATAAGTTACCCGATCCTCTAGGATCCATAATATTCAAGGAATATAAAAAAGAATTAGGAGGAAATGTGGTAAATTTATCCCAAGCCATAACATTTGTTTTTAAAGAATTGAGAAAGGTATGTACAACTATTCAAGCTTAAAGATCTATGAAGAAATTAGATTATAGTTTTTGCAATAACATTGAACAGATACCTCTAACATATGGAGAAGGAAGGCATAGGAAAAATAAATATTATAGACCACCCAGAAGAGATAATAGGAATTTTAGAACAAAGAAAAGATATTTCTTAAGAAGGTCAGACAATAGAGCTCCTTTCTTACATAAACGAAATGTAAGAAGATATAATCCTAAAAAATCTTATGATAAAACGTGCAGGTGTTTCATATGTAACTCTACCGATCACCTAAGTAGAACTTGCCCTAATAAATATCAGAAAAGATAATCTAGCAAATATGAAGAACAAGAGAGAGTTTTGATCATAGATAGTGTTAATGAGAATATATTAGTATGTGATGATGAAAGATGACGAGTCAATATATTCAATCATAGAAACAGATGAAGTAGAAAATGAGATCCCAGAATATGAATCTAGTGAAGATGAAATAGACCTAATAGATGAACTAGTAGGTTTAAAAATTGAAATGATGAATCAAGTAGATTGTGAACATGATTGGATTAAAGGAAAAGGTGATTAAAACATAAAATGTGCTTTCTGTATATATTATCCAAGCATAGATAATAGGTTCACATGTAGCTTATGCTTAAAACAAGCTTGTACCTCCTGTCTAAGGGCTAATAATCAGAAGTGGAGACAGGAAATAGAGTTAGAGCCAGAAGAAATAATATTATCCACTAGGGTTAGAAACCTAGAAAATAGAATAAATAAACTAGAAGCAGAGCTAGAAAAACTAAAAGCTGAGTTAGATAATAGTAAATAGAGATGATAATATTGCTAAAAGCATAGACATGAAAGAGCAAATGGTAACAATGAGAGATAAAAAAGGAGACAAATTAATTCAATTAAAAGATGCAATAACCAGTTTTGGAAATAAATAAATTGTTCGATTGCCATTCAAAGAAGTGCTAGGGATAAGAACCCCAGTTAAAATAGTGTTGAAGCCAAATATTTCCTATGAAATATTGGCACTATTAGATACGGATTGCACAAAGAATATCATCCATGATAAATATTTTGTGAGATGTCCCAAAATAGTAGAAACCATAGATGGTAATAAATCCGAAGTATCTACTGATATGTCAGGAATAAAGAAAATCCATAATCAATTGGCATACAATATTTAAGCATACATAAATGGCACGAAATATACAATAGATGAAATTACAATAAGAGATTTATCAACAATAAATGATGATATGATAATAGGGTTAAGATTTTTACAACAATCTTTACAAACCACGATTATACATGAAGAAGGGGTTACATTTATTCCATATCAAGATAGTGTTCCATACATTTTCGAAGTAAGAAAACAAAGAAAGGCTTTACAAAATGTAGAAATATCTAATGTAGATGATGAATACAGCACTAGTTCAGATCCCCTGGATTTCTGTAAAGAAGAAGAACTTAGTGAGACTATCGAAGAGTATCATATAGAAAATACATGTACATAATGTATAGGATTGCAATCATTCTCACCGAATTGGTATAGAGATATAAAATACAAAAAAGATATAGACAAGATTGTGCAAAACAAGAAAATATACAGATTATTAGGGAAATACCAATGAAACATTGGGACAAGAACTCTATAGTTTGCAAAATTAATATCATAAACCCAGATTATATAATTAAGTCAGGTCCAATAGAAGCTACTCCTAAAGATTTTGAAGAGTTCAAAATGCATATTGAAGAGTTATTAAAATTAAAAGCAATTAGAGAAAGCAGAAGCCCTCATCGTTTTGTTGCTTTAATAGTTAGAAATCATGCTGAAGAAGTGAGAGGTAAATCGAGAATGGTAATTAATTTTAAAAGGCTTAATGATAATACGATGGAAGATGCATTCAATATACCTAATAAGCAGGAATAGATTAACAGAATACAAGGAAGCAAATATTTCTCTAAATTTGATTTGAAAGCGGGATTTTGGCAAGTAAAGATGGCCGAAGAATCTATCCCTTGGACAACATTTACTTGTCCACAAGGCCATTATGAATGGCTAGTGATGCCCTTGGGCCTAAAGAATGCTCCTGCACTTTTTTCAAAGGAAAATGCAAAATATATTTAATGAGAATCAATCATTTATATTGGTATATGTTGATGATTTATTAGTATTCTCAAAATCATACAAAGAGCATATAGCCCATCTTGAATTGTTCTTTCGGAAGGTAGAACAAAATGGGCTTATATTATCCAAAAAGAAGATGGAAATTTGCAAAGAAAAAATAAATTTCCTTGGTCATGAAATAGGAGATGGAAAAATACATTTACAAGAACATATTGCAAAGAAAATACTAACTTCCTGACAATATGAGTGATAAAAAGGTTCTACAATAATTCTTAGGAATTGTAAACTATGCAAGAAATTATATAGATAACTTAGCAAAGCTAGCCGGACCTTTATATGCTAAATTAAGAAAAAATGGTCAAAGATATTTCAATTCTGAAGATATAAAATTAGTAAAGGCCATCAAGGAAAAAGTAAAGAATTTAAAACCCTTAGAATTAGCTTTAGAAGATAACTACTTTATAATTGAAACATATGCATCCAAGATAGGATGGGGAGCTATACTAAAACAAAAGCCTAATAAATATTCCCCAAAAGCAGAAGAAAAAATATGCAGATATGCTTCAGGAAGTTATAATTAAAGATTGTAAATAATATTGATAGGGAAATACTTGCAGTAGTAAACGCAATAAACGCCTTTAGGGTATATCTAGGATTTAAGGAATTCACAGTAAGAACAGACTGTGAAGCTATATGTCGATATTACAATAAAATTAATAGTAAGAAAAGTTCGACAAGAAGATGGGTGTTATTTGAAGATACTATAGCCGGGAATGGATATAAAGTAATATTGAGCATATTAAGGGAAAGGATAATAGTTTACCTGACATATTTTCTCGTTCCCAAATTTTACAAAAATGATGAAAGGAACGCTCAGCAATGGAAGCGAATGTATTATGTTTGGAGATGATAATAAATTAAAAATATTTCCACCAAATACCTTCAATTTCAAACCAAAGAGGCATATCCGCCTTGATGAGGTCCAAGGATGCTTATTGGATAATTTTTGGTACCAATATATAGTGAAGAGAGAAGAGAAAGGATACATGTTATCTAATCTCAATAGTCTTGCAGAATATTTTAACAAGATGAACAAAACTATTCCAAGATCAACAAAATTCGAAGTACAAAAAGAAGAACCTTTATATATTATGTTTGATGGAAATAAACTAGGAATATATATGTCATGGGAAGAAGTCCAAATAGAAAAAAAATGCAGCAAGGCGAAGAAACGAAGAGCTAACATTCAAAAGATATGATAATATTGATGATGCCTTGAAATGGGCAAGGGACATAATAGGACAAGATAAATATATTGACCCAAAGGCTAAAGAATATATCCAGAAGCGAAGAGGCATAGATAAAAATATACCCGCTTCAGCAACTCCTACAAAGGGAGAAGCTTCAAGCTCGAAGAATATAAAGAAGGAACAATCCCCAAAATATCATACATATCAAGAATGCCTTCTAAAGGGAATTGACCCTCTATATAGTGAATATATAGATCAAGAATTGGATAAAAGGTTTGAGGAATTATCAAAAATAATAAAGAAAGATTTGAAAGAGCAAATCTTAAAAGAATTAAGAGAAGAAATAGATGAAAATATTGAAGAAATAAAGAAAGAATTTGATAGCAAATATGATTTTCATCTGTCTGATGATGATCACATGGACGTAGCAGGACATGGGCAGCCTATTGAATAGAAGTCCATATACCTAACTTGATATTACTATCAATTATTCGGGCACGGAGGACCTATACCTCGAATATTGATAAAAATCCCAATATGACAGTATCTGGATATTGATAATGTATTATCAATCATATGGGCAGGGAAGACCCCTGTAAAAAAATTGAAAACAGCACACCAGCCGCATGCATGTACGCATGCACTAGAAGGCAGATAAAGCAAACCAGCCGCATGCATAAACGCATGCACTTGAAGGCAGATAAGAGCAAACTTAAGCATGGCCACATGCATCGCAGAAGAAGGTGGAGGCTTGAGTCAAGCCAACGGTGTGAGTAACGAGAAGAGAAGGCCGCAATGCGAGTAACGAGAAGCTGAGAAGGCCGCAATGAGAGTAACGAGAAGTTGTTGGCTTGTCGACCGCCCTCGTGAAGGCATCCTCATCTCCGCATGCCATTTGAATAATGGGCAGAAGGCTCCTGAGCGCCTCCCTCGCGCTTATAAAAGGAGAAGCTGGCTCCAGAGGAACACACGGAGAAGACGGAGTCTAGAGTCTCAAGAGCAGCCTACAGTGCACTCTTACCTTAGTAGTAGTACCACCACCACTTGTAAAATAGCCACCATATCAAACGCGTTGTAGTCGCCAAGAAGAATAAGGTATCCTTTTTCAGTTCGTGTAATCCCTTATGTAAATTATGTTGTTGAAATGATGTAGTTTCTTGGTTTCACTTGGTATTTTTATTTCTGAATTTATGGAAAGAGTTCTTATGCTAGGGATCATATAGGAGAAACATCTGCGTGTGTAGTTCTCTGTGTAGCATAGAGGGACGTTGAATGAGAACCTTGTGGTCGTAGAGAACTGTTTCCTTCGGGTGGAACTGCATGGGAAGACGATAAGAATTTACCCCATAAGTTTGAATTTAAAAACATTAAGTGAACGAATTTAGCTACATCTGATACAATATAGTGAGAAATATGGTGAGTACTGAGTAGGATATCACATCACTGCGAGCACCACCGATTGTATTGTTGGCCTCGCCAGTCCTGATAGATCATGCATAAAATTAAATAAAATAATCAGCTCAATAAAGAATACACTATGCAAACAGTAGCGAAGAATTAAATATTAGAAACTGAATAGAATATTAGCCTAATCATGTATTAGTCTAAGCACAAATTATCATAATCACATATTAGCGTACTCACGCATTAAACTAATCGCAAACGACAAGAAATTAAATATTGCAATGAATATAATATTAACCTAATTGCATATTAGCCTAATCACATATTTATCAGAAATTACGTATGGGGAAAAGGCTCGGCTGATTTTTATGTCCTACATCTTGTTACAACTAATGGATGCATGCACATATGTTGTATGCAATCGGATGCCTTTGATCTATGTGCATCATCTCGTTTCAATTTCTAACCATATATATTTTTGCGTGTTTATTATATGACAGGCACAAGCATGTGTGCCGGTGAAACCAGAAGATCGTGCCAATTGTTTCTTCATCGGGAATTACGTATGAGAAAAGGGTTTCGTCGATTTTTATGTCCTATATCTCGTGTTGGTGAAACCAGAAGATCGTGCCAAATTTTTTTATCGGGAATTACATATGGGGAAAGGACTCCGTCGATTTTTATGTCATATAGCTTGTTACAATAAATGGATAAGTCTTCTGTATGCACATACGTTGCATGCAATCAGATATTTTTGATCATCTCGTCTCAACTTCCAATCATATATATTTTTTGCGTGTTTACTAAATCACAGGCGGAAGCGAGCGTGCGTGCGTGGGAAACTAGAAGATCGTGTCAATTTTTTCTTTATCAGGAATTACCTATGGGGAAAGGGCTCCGCCGATTTTTATATCCTATATACTGTTACAACTAATGAATAAGTCTCGTGCATGCACATACTTTACCTGCAAGTGGATGTCTTTTTTCTGCATGCGTGCGTGCGAAACCCGAAGATCCTGTCATTTTTTTTTTCTTTATCGGGAATTACTTATGGGAAAAAGGCTCCGCCGATTTTTATGTCATATATCTTGTTACAACTATTGGATCTCGTGCATGCATAGCCGTTGCATGTAATAGGATGCCTTTGATCTGCGTGCATGCATGCTTTGCTGGTGAAACCAGAATATCATGCCAATTTTTTCTTTATTGGGAATTACGTATGGGAAAGGGCTTCATCGATTTTTATGTCCTTTATCTCTTTCAACTAATGGATAAGTGTCATGCATGCACATACCTTGCATGCAATTGGATGCCTTTGATCTACGTGCGTGCGTGAGTTTCAACTTCCAACCATATTTGTGTGTGTGTGTGTGTGTGTGTGTGTGTGTTTACTTAATTATAGGCACAACCGCACGTTTGTTTTTCATAAATTTTTCAATAAAAAGATGATTTCCAAATGTTCCAAAAACTCAAGCCAGGGAGCCAAAATTCCACACGTGGTACTCAGGCACTACCCCATCACAATCACATACTCACTCCTTGCCAAATTATAGTGAATAAATATTTTCAAAAACAACTTTGTAAACTTTGACCAGATTTATATGTAAAATATGAATATTTATGTTCGAACGTATATTTTATGATGAATCCATTGGTACTGATTTAGTACTGTAGGTTGATAAAATTTCTATGAACTTCATAAAGATTTACGAAGTTTGACTTTGAAAAATATTACTCCTTCCGATCCATAATAAAGTGTCCAAGACACTTATTATAGATCGAAGGGAGTATATTGTAAAGCTGTAAATTGGCAACGGAGTATGCACTCAACTATTCAAGCAGCTCATCTCACTAGCGGATGCTTATTTCAGAAGCTAATGACGCTCCAGTCCTCCCTGGACACATTATTTCTTATTGCTATTCACAAATCAAAAGATGAGTTACGCCTTTGACAGTACAGCATTTCGAGTCCCAATGAAAATGTTATAACATCGGCGACCATTGCCATGGTGCTTAGATCGGATGTGTGGCAAGTCGGTGGTCGAAGCTGATGACGAATGTGCGGATCTCCATGGGCGCCAGCTCGACACTGAGCTTGGAAGGATCCACGGGTCCTCCACGGACCACATTTTCCTTTGGGGGAGGCCCTGCCACCTTCCATTTCAGCCTCTTCTTCTCCATGGCGGCGCGCTCTTGGTTCGCAGATAGGCTTGTTTCGATGATCTTGCCAATCTGGAGAATTGGGGTTAGAAAGGGAGTGAGAATACTCATCATTCATCAAGATCCAATCAAATTAATGAATAATTCTAGATTTTAATGAAGGTTACCTTTTTATTCGGGAATACCCTCTTGAGGTCGACACTCGCCGGAGCCGAGAGATCCTTATCCTCTCCGGCCTATATGCACAGCACAATGTTTACAACGGAGGCAAAACTGGGTCTAATTGGAATGAGATAAAATAAATGATCAAAGCATGAGACCTCGTATAGGTGAGCCAACCGAAGGAGAACACTTCCATCTTCAAGTTCCTGTACAATGGATAGTATTTTTAACACGCACAGCTTACTAAACGATTATTTACAATGATCACCACCACAAACAAATCCAGATAGCATTCTCAACAACATTCTGTGGCATGGATACCATTTGTCGCAGCTAACTGGCTGGTATTACTTGTAACCTCTCAAACCATCAGCATAAAAAACTAACTTGCCCTTGCATTATTGCAAAATAAATGGTACAGTACTCAGAGTTGTCAGATCAGCACTCTCTTGCCCAGTACATACCCCTTTTTTTTTCTTTTTAAGGAGATATGATAACAATGGTCCATTCTCCATAGACAGGACATACCTCAAGAGTAAGCAACGCGACATTTTCAGGAAGGCTGTAAGTTGGATCCATTGCAGAGAATGATGAAACATGTGAATTCGCCCAGTTGCCTCCATCCTGAAAAAGCAAGTAGGGGAATGTTCAGTACGCTGACAATAACTGTTTGATCGATCATAGAGCAACAAAATTTATGCTGTACCTGCTCTGAGAATGCAAGAAGAAGAGGGGAGTACAGCTCCTGACCAAATTTACGACGCCACCTAGCTCCGTCACCTTGTGGGTCAATTTTGAGATAGTATTTTCCTTCAATCTGTCAATAGTGTAATAAGTTGCTGTAGATAATGCTTCTGAACAACATTGTGTGCTTGTGAATAATAGAACAAATTGATCTGCTGTGCTACATCAAGCATATCTTCAATATATATGCCAACAGGATTTGGTGATATATGCCAACATCAGGTTTTGAATTCCATCCAAAGCACATGGTCAGAAAGATATTGATTTACTTACAACTAGTCCGTCACATTGATCATCGACACAGACTTTTTCAACTAATGCTTCCGCAACACCACGACCATCATCATTGAGTAGCCTCCTACACAAGGAGTAAGAAATATTTAAGCAAGCAGAGGTAGAAAAGGGAAATTGCTAAAGAATGAAAGAAGCAAGAAAATACTGTCCAACTGTGATTGTACCTGTGTAGCATTAGCTCTATTTGTCCATCCTTTATGCTCGAACCTCCAACAGACCTATCTACAAGTACAGACAACTCTTTGCTGCCATCTTCCACATAAATGCCAAGATTAATCTGAAAATAAATACAGATCTGTCAACCTGTGTATAAATTAGCCCCATCTACAAGCAAAACTACAGAATAATTCGCAACTTTGGATCCTCCACAATTCAACTTCACACAATTCCCAATTTCTTCAAATATTGACAAAAGTATGAATAACCTGGCTCAGAACATTTTAAATTATCAGCCTTCCATAATCACCAATAGCCTCTCGCCTACCAAAGTTTTCCAAATACGACTAAATCTTAACTTCTTATGCCACCAGTTGTTTTTAAAGATCAACTTCCCATGTCACCATCTTGTATGTCACCAAATGCAGAGACTTGCGTCATCTGTCATCAAATGTCAAAATTTGTGTCTTTTGGGCTGCAAGATCACATCATCCCGTCTAAGCTACACAATTACATCATTACATGTAGAGATCAGGTCTTATATGGTGCTAAATAAGTAAAGAAGCGAGCTGATCTAGCAATCATTAAATGTCTGTTGCCAACTTGCCATCTACAGATAGAGTCAATGACCAAAAACTATCAATTACAAAGTAAACCAAAAATCCTCCAAGAAAAAAGTATGTATAAACTGAGGGGAAGTGCAAAGTGGACTCCTAACTACTTTCAGATGTTGACTCAATGACGGAAAATGATGATAGAAGACATTTCTTAAAGATACTACTAAGCTTCCTTGTTTAAAATATAATAGAGCAAACGAGAGCTCACAGGATAATAGTTTCCAGCAACAGGTTGGTTTACTTCAATCTTCCACTCCGCGCGATAATCCCGTACCTGAAAAAAAAGGGTAATGACATACTTGTGCACCATTACAACACTTGAATTTGTGTTGTAGTTATCCTCTATAACATCTCTAGTTTCTCCCCCCTTTCAAAACTAGCACAGGAATCATTAATGCAATTGCCTGGGAATTAATTTTTGCTTTCGCTACATTTATTAGAAAGACAATAGACATTTTTTGTCTGGGGAAAGGATCAAGTGCTAGTGGTAGTGCATCATACCCTTTTGATGAAATCACGTCCACTGGAATCAGTGTAAAATGTTTTGTTTGTTGCCATGCTAGTAATGATTTCAGTTGAAAGTTCTTTTCCATTTTCATCATCTACTGGTATTGGCCCAACCTACAAATAAAAACAATTATACATAAGATGTTAGAAATATGTAATGGTTGAAAAGAAACAAGGCAAATGTATTATCATGCAAAATGTGAAGGCCTCCAAGAAGAAACCAATGCAAGGTGCAATGACACAGCACTCACTATGAACTCAGTTTCCACATAGTCCTTTCCCTTGTAAACTCTAGTGATCTGCACAAAGATAAGAAAAGCTATATCAATTATCAAGAATACAAAATATTTTTAATCGATTACAAAGAATGAAAAAACAGAATAAAGTCCATATTTTTGGTACTGTCAACTTCACATTTCTTGTACATAGACATTTCACCAAAAGACATACACATGAGTATTTGCATGATCTAATCATAGGTGAACCTCACATGCTATACAGAAGACGTTGAATGGACAATAGTAAGTCTACCGTGTCTAAGGTATATAATAATTCCGAACGAATAGCGTTACTGTCAAAACTTTCAAACAAATAGCGTCATGTTGCTGTAGCAACAAAGGTGTGCGCTAGAAATTCGTTGAGAATAGTAAGATCAGGAACAAAAAAGAAGAAAGTAAATCCTTATGAATGGTGGTTCAGACAAGCAGTATTCATATGATTAACCTGATATATCCATGAATTAATCTGCTGGTGCACTTCATCCAATATGGGCCCACGCAGAATCGTGGGAGGAACCTTGAAGTGAGAAAGATAAATTCATCAGACCAATAATGCACCTTTTTTTAAGATCCCTTTGATTCATTCTGTATTTTAGAGATACTTTGATTCATTCAGTATTTTAGAGATACTTTGATCCCTTCTTCATACCTGACCATCAGTTTTGATAGGAACGACGTCCTTAGGGCGAAATATGTATGCTCCAGAAGCCTACGGTCCAGGAAAAAGCAAACAAATGCCAGTGTAAGTAATTGCTACTTTTGAGGTAAAATAGACTATTTGTAGAATCCCTGGTGCACCTGAGGATCATCTCCGTATCCATCTTGTCCTATGTAATACTTGTACTTCTGCTCGAAATTTGCTTCAACCTTGAAATATGTTTCCACATACTTGTACTCAGTTTCCACATACTTAAGTACAAGTGACTCTAGATAACAAGCAAAACTAAAAGCAAAATTCAATATTCAATACCAGAATGGACATATGAGCTGCTAGGAAAGATAATCCGGATAATCTTAGTGCAAAACTTTCGTTTTTAAGATGAAGGCAAGGCAAGAGGTAAAACCATTTCAGATTGAAAATAATGCTGGGGAATTAGCAAATTACTCGAGTCTTGCTATCGGAGTAGTGGGATAATGCTCCAGCTGCATCATATTGAAGTTTCAAATTCCCTTGCCCAACTTGCAGATTCATACTTTTACTTCCCTGAGAGTTTAGAGTGGATGTCGAAGAGATAGATGCTGAAATGTGTATAATGCAACAGAGAAATTGTCAAACTTTCAACTTTTCGAGTAAGCCTTTCTAGTTTGGTGTATATCAAGATGAAAGATATGGAATTCACCTGATCTCTTTCCGCTCGAGATAAAATAAGTGCTAAAACCAAGTGGTGCTACCGAAGCAGCAAAAGCAACCCAAAACTTAGGTTTTGCAGCAGGCAATGTGCCCAAGTAAGCCTTGACATGTCTGTCCCGTAGGTTCGATGAGGCATTAGCAATAGGCAGAAGTTGTGATTCAATTTCTCTTCCCTCAGAATCATGAACAACAATTGAGTCACTCATGACCTGTTAATTTTACAAAGAGGCACATTACTTTTCATCCTACAGTACAGGAGTTTCATGGTAGTGTCACTATTCATAAGCACATATTATTCATATACAGAATGGATGGATGTATGAATGAGCAATAAAAGACCAACAAAATATCTTGTTTTTCAAGGAACAAAAAATGCATACTGGTATGCGGAGGATATCCTCTCTTTTCCATCCAAGAGAGTTGTACACAAGAACAACCTGTAACAAAAAGTTGAAAACAACATATTAGATGTTACACAGATTTACTTTCCAAGAAAGTATCATGGATTAATTGAAACCTATACAAATTTCATCTTGAAAAGAGTCATGCATGAGTTAAGAACAGAACTCACCAAGCTTTTTCCTTGAGAAAAGTTCATCTCGGAAGGGGGGCAATAAGTAATGTTCAGGAGAGGACACTGAAAAAAGATCAGTAAAGAGTAAATACTAAGTCATTTTTAACTAAAAAGGCAAATTAGTTAATGAAAACCTGCAAACCGACCTGCCCAAACTTTGTTGCTGGGGACGAACAACGAGAATTTGAGCCTGACTCACTCAAGCAACCGAGAGAAGTCGAAACCAGTTCCTCCGCCTGGACAAGAATTGAACCAAACCGATCCATCAAATCTCAAAGGAAATCATCAAATATGAACTGCAGCAATTTTCTCGAGAAGTTACTTTCTTATAGCCAATTGATAATCTCTTCGCATAATCATCTGCAACGTGTTGCTTCTCTGTTCCTGTAACAGCGTCATGATGCTGAGCAAGAGCTAGAGCATCCCCTAAGCTATCTGTTGTGGAACCTGACTTGCTTCTCCCAATGAAGAACTCCAGCTGTCTAGCTGCCTGAAAGTGAAAAACATATTGACCTTTAAGCACGAACGCCACCAAGTGACCAAGACAGTATATCATATGCTGTTGAACATCTGAAGGGAAACATTAAAAGAGTAGGTAAAGCTACCAAGTAATATCCACTCATCATGCGGACATATCGTTTTAAGGCAGGTCTGCTTGTGAAGTAACCTGTCCAGTATGCATTGGGGTTATCTGCATATCTGATCAAAGAAACACAGCCATATGAATGAGAAGGAACAAAAGTACAATAGCAAAGTTAATTGTACCAATTATGAATATAAGATAGAACATACGGAAAGAAATCATTTGTCTTAAGAGGCCATGGCTCATTTGCAGAAAATTTTGCATCGGTGTAAATGGAAGGGGTAGAGTACAGAGCATTCACACGGCCATCCTGAGGTATGGTCAAACAGAATAAGCATGGTGAGTTATAATGTGTTAATAGCTATTTTAGATAAAAATTCAGCACTATTTACTTTTACTTATTTATCAATTTAAAATGCTCAAACAAAATCAACTTGTATCAATAGCAAGAAAAGGAAGGCATGGACCATTTGCTTAAGCATTTATGTCGTTATCTAATTATACGACACACACAAAAAAATCCAAATGCATCCCATGAAATGCTCCCATATACTATTGTGAGAAGACTGAAACATTTCAAATGTATTGCATGATACATAACTCAAACAATCATGACGGTGATAGCTCACGAGATATGATTAAGTAGTGCTGTGATTATAAGTTTGTGATATAGCTTCGAAATTACTAAAGAAATACACCCACTGATTCACAATATAAGTAGTTTAGGACATTTACGGTCTTCAAAGTACCTATTTAACCAGATTCTTAAATATGTTGTTTCAAACAAACATAATTATATCTTTCAAAAATATATGTCATGAAAATCTGGTATTGTTCGTCTTATTCCAGGCTCATCCTTTACCTTGTTCACATAATGAATTAATTTGTCCATCTGTCTGAACCAACTTTCCGCGTATTGATATTTGAAGTCTGTTCCCATTGTAAACATGACATGGTTTGTCCTTGTAACATTTGCCTACAAAAAGAAAATATATAACGAGTATAAATTAAGATGAACACCTGCACTACCAAATAGTACAACAACTTTAAGTATGAAATGATGCGGTTTAAATAACAGATATATATTTGTAGAACGCTCTGTACTTGGCTTATCGGCAGAACCACGTGTGCGCTGTCCGATTGGCCTCGCTATCATACTTTCCACGAGCTGTGCGACTCAGTGGTATGGCGTACACGGGTTTAGGACAGACAGTCTTACCTGTCGAGAAGTTTCTGTTGCATTCTTTAAATTTTCAGCATGAAATGCTAAGGTCGAGGCAACATAGAATCCTGAAGCCGCATTTTCAATGTTTGGCATGAACATGTGAATGCAACCCAGAGGGCTGTTCTAATTAAATAAGAAATTTGTAGTAGACCAATGGATTTTCATCCAATGTATATAACTGGGCAAAGCATGCATCAGCATAAAAGTATGAACATATATGAGACCCTACTGTACCTGTGCCAGTGCTGCAGCAACAAAATCATTCACCCGTTGTTCAACATTGTAATCAAAAAGAAGGGGATCATCCTACATAGACAAAAAGTAATGAAGAATAGGTTTATTCCTGGTGTTGATTAAATTAACATATCTGAAGCTCTCATCAATTTACCTGGACAACAGGGGAAGTATCATCGACTTCAAAATAAAACTCACCAGGTGGTGGTTCATAATTTTTTGGGAAGATGCCAGCAAAAATCTGAAAGAAAATGAGCAGATTTCCACCATTACATATGAAATATGTTTACCAAATGTTACGAACTTCAAAGTGATTGCCTCAGAGAAAACTGGCAGGAGTGCTGCATACTCATTGACAATAAAGAAACTGTTACAAAATATATATGGTCATGGTTTTTATTTGGAGCAAGCCACCTCAGTGCGGTGCAGACCACTCGCAGCGAGAAATACTGCTAAGACCCCATGGGTGCGTCGCAGTGCAGGTCTACGCTAGATCATCAGAATGAATCACAATACTGACAAAGTTATATTACGGAAAAGGAAAATGCTACTTACATCAGCTGATGAGCCAAAGGTCTTGGAGCCCCTCCATACAACCTCGAGTTCTTTTGTCCCCTTCCTCGTGTCACGATCTTGGTAATCAATCCGGAAAAAATATAAGGCATCAAATCCTACCTGAAAGATGGTAAAATGTGTTACACTAGTATACTCCTTATGCACACTAGTCATATACCCAATCTAAGGCTATGAGGTCGGGACAAGGTTGTATTGTACCAAGAGCAAAAGATGGATATTGTAGAGAGAACAAGAATAGCAGAGACAAAACAATCACAGAAGATAGAAAAGCTCTTGGAATTCCTATTATGTTGGGTGGTCAAGAAGTGCAATCAATCACTTTGCTCTTGAGAGCATAGCTCTTGGAATTCCTAATATGCATGCTCTGTGAACCAACAGTACTACATCTCAACATTTAGGTATTACTATAACCAGCAAGTCCATAGCAGCTAGAACCAGTGATGACAGGTAACCTATCATAATGGTACAGAAGTCAGCATCCTGAGTGTGAAACTCATCCTATCACGCAAATGAAATGCACACGGAAGTAACACTGGACCATAAAAAAGAAGTCACACAAAATCTGAAAGCATGACATAAAATGGATGCAGTGAATTACTTCTGCACCGAGAAGGTAAGCCTGAACTGCAGAGTGCCCAAACGGATCGATCTGCCAACCAATCCTTGGAATCTGACCAAACTCCTCCTTGATGAACCTGTGCCCCAGCGTAGTCTGATCGATCATGTCAATGTAGTGTACGGTCGCCTCGTCATGCATGCACATACCCCCATTTCTTCAGCATCACAAGGAGTAATGTGCCGTCAGTCAAATACAGAGCAGAGACATGATTGCCAATGCAGCTTAACAAGAAAGTTGTTGAAAGAGCCAGCGTACATGAATTCCAACCGTCCAGAGCTGACGAGCCCCTTCACCGTATCCTTGATAGTGTCGCTCTGCTGCCTCCACCATCTCTGGAAAAACGCCTGCAACCAACCATTCATAAACGGGTTACTGAAGATAAACCATTGCGTCGAACCCAAAACTGAACCAACATTGTAACACCATCCGTTCTATTTGGATGTACAACTGTTGGTGCAGCTCCAATTCTGGAAATAGGCAGCAGGGAACAGAGTTCCTGTAATACTCTGACAACCGACAAAAATGAAACGGTTGTACAGCAACAGAGCGGTCACAGTTTTCAGGTAACTGTAGTACATTGCTCTGCAGCCTCCCAATTCCACAGCTCCCGGCTTGTCAGATTGCTGGCGGACATGAAAATCTCCTTACCTGCTCGACGTAGATGAACTTGCGGTTCTCGTCCCTGAGCAGCGCCGGCACGAGCGAATCCAGCACGTTCTGAACGCACGCGCCCTGCGACCAAACGGACCGAAATTCTGCTTCAGCGACATCCGAAGCCGACGGAGACGGGAGACGTAAATCTACACCGAACCAAGGGCGACGAATCTAAGGGGATGGAAAATCCCCGGCGAAACCCGGGAGCGGCGGAACTCGGACCTGGATGGAGTTGTTGGATCCGACGTAGTACTGGTCGACGGTCTTGAGCCAGCCGACGTCGTCGTGGGTGTGGGGGACCACGTGCACGTTCAGCTTCCCGTTGACCACCCCCGCCGACGTGTTGTACGGGATGTACACCGCCTCGCCGCCGCCGAGCAGGACGGCGGCGGCGGCGGCGGCGAGGAGGAGGAGGAGGGCGAGCCGGACGGGGCCCATGGGCGGTGGAGCGGTCGCCGCCGGGCGGGAAGCCTCCCGGGGAGGGAGCGCGATGGGGAGGGCGAGGGGGCGGTGGCGGTCGTCGGGTTGCGAGAGTGACTGATGATGAGTGCCCCGACCGGCGGGCGAAGTCGACTAGCTAAGAGCAGCGGGGAGCGGGCCCACCTGGCGGTGGGAGGGGCCGAGGATGTGCAGGTGGTTGCCCCCTCGCTGTGCCACGTCAGCTATCCGGGGTTCTATCCGGTAGAGCGAATTGCTGCGAGGTCCTCCCGTCCTACTAATAATTACATTCTTCTCCTTCAAACATCCCCTCCCTCCTCCCCGTGTTTTCTTTGTAATCCGACGAGAACATCCCTACCAATGTTGCATCCAGTCCTGCAATTACAGTGTCACAAATGCAGATGATCGTCATTAGAGCTTATGATTATGGGGAAATGTAGATCATAGTGTCAAAAACATTCTTATATTATGGGGCGTAGGGAGTAATATTCAAGTCAACAACTTGTCGCTCACATCCTTGTCCCTTATAAGCTTGTGATAGGGCTTTGCGATAGCCCATCGCTTCCAAAAAATTTGGGTCAGACATACCGGGTACACTACTGCTAACGAGCCGATGTATGTTCCTCTTTCGTCCCTCGGCACCGTTGCAACAAACCATAGTCACCATTCTTCCTTCCATCAGTGTCGACATTGATCTTTATATAGTTCCACATGTGATAACGAGTCGACCATCGTAAACAACTCATTGTTGATGGTTCGCTAGTCCTTCACATGTGCTCGTTAAATTACGAGCGCCCACACACATTGAGATATTATGCAGCCAGTGAGCACATGCGTTGGTGAGTCGGTAGAGTCATGTATGAAGAAGGTACTGTGTGTGTTCCCATGTTGTATGGTGTCATAGTTTGGAAGGGAGACACTGAGGGAGTCCTGGTTTAAAGGTTCCTCGGATAGCCGACTTGTTTTTCATGGGCCGGACTATGTGGGCCGCCGGATAAGCGTTGGGTGATCAAAGGCCCCGTCGCCATGGTGGAAACCTCAAGGAGCCGTGGCGTGTCCTCCAAGTTTTCGACAGTAGATAGACATGTTTTTGCTTCGATGTGTAAACCCTAGATACCCTCGGCATCTATATAAGCCGGAGGGTTTTAGGTTGTAGGACAGAGAACAATTCATCTAGGTTTTTAGCTATTCGATCTCGGGGTAGATCAACTCTGTAACCTTCATACCATCAATATAATCAAGCAGGACGTAGGGTTTTACCTCCATAGGAGGGCCCGAACCTGGGTAAACATCGTCTCCTTCGTCTCTTGTTACCATCGATACTAATCTCACAGCTCGGGACCCCCTACCCAAGATCCATCGGTTTTGACACCAACATTGGTGCTTTCATTGAGAGTCCCGCTGTGATCACCAAAGGAACCGATGGATCGCCTTGTCATAAGCAGCGAGATCTACAACCATGGGATTCTCATCCTTGATCAGATCCTCACAAGTGGCGACATCTCGTTGCACGCTGACCCGATCGGCCACCTTGGCCAGATTGGAAACTTTTCCCTCGATCAAGGAATCAGGATCGGAACCCTAGAGTTCGTCGCTGACTCACAAGGAGAACTTGTCTTGATAGAACCCTCGACTCTTATGGAAGGGCCCACAGATCCCGACGCCTCGACGCGGAAGACATCGGGCACCGCTTCTGATGAAGTTGTCACCTCCGGGCTGTCTAGAACGCCCAATCCGGCCGTTGTGACCGGATCCGCTATGGCTAAATAGGACCCGAATCCACTTTCGTGCGGCTCTGGAACTACGACGCCGCATATCGACTCCACTCGCTTCAATGACACGCATCCTCCCATCGCCTCGTTTCTAAACGAGCTATTTGATCGGATTGAGACCATGCGTATGACTGATGACCAGACCCCGGTCTATGACCGGCTCGGGCTAAAACCCGACGACGGGGAGATTCTCATCCCCATGGTCACCCACCTACGCTAGTAGAAAACGGCCCGTTTGTCCCGGTTCCAAAGTCCCATTAGCCTCGATTCTGGAACCGGGACTAAAGGGTCGGGACTAAAGCCTAAAACCTTTGGTCCCGGTTCGCTTACGAACCGGGACAGAAGGGGATCCACGTGGCCATTGTGGGGAGCTCAGGCAGGAGGACCTTTAGTCCTGATTGGTAACACCAACCGGGACCAAAAGGCCTCCACGAGTCAGCATCTGGCAAGAACTGGGTTTTTTGTTTTTTTAGGGGGGGGGGGGTAGGAGGTTTTGGAGGGTTAATTTAGGGGTTTCATATTGTGTTAGCTAGCTAATAGAGAGAAGTGTCCTCTCTTTCTCCATGCTTGGTCGACGCTAGCTACTATACAGAGAACTCGACACGCTAGCTAGTAAGCAAATGAAGGAACCATTAAGTACACAAGATCGTCATGAATATATACAGATAGAAGTGATCGACCTCTCTTTCTCCGAGAGATTGGTCGAACAATAAGTTTTTGTATATCTATCCGACGCTACTAGCTACATATATACAATATAAGATCTCTTACAATCCCTAAGATCCAATCACAAATCCACATAGTATTATCCGTCTTTAGGTATGACGTCGTCAAGAAAGAATCCCGCCAATTCCTCTTGAATTGCTCGTATGCGATCATGTGGTAGGAGTTCATCCCGCATCTGCCAGATCTAATTTAAAGAAGGGGGTCAATACATGCATATATATGAATAAAACTCAACACAATTGATGGTAATATATAAAATAAAATTGTGAATATTATTTACGTATTTCAAATTGTTTGTCAGAGAAGCCCCGCTCACAGGTCGAGTGGCGAATGAACTCGCATACGTAGTATCCACATAAAACAGTCCCTTCTTTCTGGTACAAGCACTTTATGAGAATAGAGTTCAATCAAACTGATAAGCAAGCATGGTAATGATATATTGATGAAAATTTGAATCAATTAGAAATGCGCAGAACTAGCTAGTACTACTTACTTTGGGGTGCGTAAATCGCAACTCTTTGTTTAGACAGGGAACCTTTCGGGTGAACTTCTTCCAAACCCTGTCAGGCAAAGAAAATGATTACTTGATATCAGGAAATTAACGAAAGTTGCATGCCGATATGGTCCTGGTATTGACTGAACTTACTTCTTGAGCATTGCAGTCATGTCCGCATAATTCTCGGGATCTTTACGTCTCGAGTATAAGACAGTTACTAATGCCCCATCAAGCTTAATGGATAGCAGAATAAAGTGATAACTGCGCACACATATATAACTCATCAATTACATTACTTAACCTCGAGTAAGCGAAACCGAGTATACAGAGAAGACAGCAACACTCACTTGAAGTTGTAAGGAAAGAATATTTCCCTTTTGTTTTGATGTGTAATGAATGACTTTAGCAAGTTCTCCTCGGTCTCTTTGGTTTCATTTCGTACCGTCCATTCATTTACGACATTTGGGCTAATGAACCCAATGTCGAAGATTCCTGCTTTTTGCATTCAACGATCTTCAATCTGCATAATATAGTGAGGATAATTATATATACATGCAATGAACGAGCTGAGCTAGAGACTTAACTATAGAAGTAATACTTACAGACAGTAGGCAGTCATGAGTTGTTTGTCGAGGGTCAGTTGATTGTATAACTGAAATAACTCCACAAATTCAATAGGCATCACACTGAGTCCAATGAATTCGTGCTCTGGTTTCACTCTAACATACATAGTGTCTCTCCCAGACTCCCTGTAGGTTTTCATGTACCACTCATGCAATTTGTACATCATCATTGTTAGAGGAGGAGGATCAGGTTTGACGTGAGGCTTCCCGTGCATGTATTTATATTGTTCTTTTGTTACCTTAGTCGTTTCAAAAAATACATCATCCCCCAAGTAATCACCAACTTTGGTACCGGGCAGTAGCACCGGATGATTAGCAATATCACTAGACACCTTGAGCGGAGGGCACGATTGCTTCTCCTATTTGCCGAGCTGGGAAATTGTTTTCCCACTTCTTCGTTCTTTGACTCTTGCAACACTAGAAGTACTTCCCAACCGCTGCGCTCCATTATATGTCTTTATAATACAGCGGTCATAGTTTGATGGCAGCGGAGGCAGTGATGGCCGCTTCAGGGCATCCAGAGTGCGCTTCGCTTTCACCGAATCTACCGTTTCCTTCAGAGGTGGATGTTTCCATGCAAAATGGGCCTTCACTTCAGCTTTAACGATTTCATCGTTTCTTCATCAGTCCTCTCGTATGGTAACTTTGGAACAGGCTTGAGGCTTGGACCAAATTTGAATTTCTTCCCGCCTATTGTACTGCTAGCCGCCGGAGCGGTGGCGGCGTCTCTCTTCCATCGTGGAGGAGGTGGAGTGGCCTGACGAGCCGGAGGATGGGGAGTGGCCTCACGCGTCGGAGGAGGCGGACTGCTTCGACGCGCCGGAGTAGGCGGAGTGCCCTCACGCACCGGAGGAGCCATAGAAGAAGGCGGAGTGCCCTGATCACTTGCGGAGGAGGAGGAGGAGGCGGAGTGCCCTAACTCGCCAAAGGAGGAGGAGTAGGTGGAGGCGTCCAGTTTGGAAGCTTGATGTACTCCTTCCGACATAGACATGTACTCCTTAGAGCATGAACCAGCTGATTCCCCCCTTCATCTGTAGGGTGGTCAAGCTCGAGCTCCTTAAATCCCTCCATTACTTCATCCATCGTCACAACAACATAGCCATGTGGAATCGGAAGGCAGTGAAAAGTTCCGTTGGGTTAAGGTGGTGCAACAGAGCCGACAACCGCCTTGAAAGTAAGGTTCCGGAATTTTGTCATAAGCTCACAATGTTGAGCCTCTGTGATAGTATCCACGGGGTAGCTACAAGCCGTGAAGTTGGGCTGAACGAGCTCCGTGGAAGCCATGCTGCTTCTTCGCTGAGATGGCAGGGTAGCTTCTGGGGTAGCTTTGTGCCACTAAGATGGTTGGCCGTCGGCTCGCTGGCTCTCAAGTTCCTCTAGCTTTTCTAGTCTTGCATTAAACTTCTGCATGTCGCTCAGCTCTGCTTTCCAGTCAGTCTCCCCTCATACCACGATTTAAGGGAGACAAATCTTCTTAAGGTCAGGAATGAAGTCAACAAAACACCTAGTGACATCCTCTGTTTGATGGCCCATTGAGATGCTTCCTTCTGACCTAGCGTGGTTACGAACATATTTCTTTAAGACTCCCATGAACCTCTCGAAGGGGAACATATTGTGTAGAAATACAGGGCCTAGAACGACAATCTCGTCGACTAGATTAACTAGGACGTGCGTCATGATATTGAAGAAGGATGGTGGGAACACCAGCTCAAAACTAACAAGACATTGCACCAAATCACTCATTAACCTTGGCAGGATTTCTGGATTGATCACCTTCTGAGAGGTTGCATTGAGGAATGCACATAGCTTCACAATGGCTAATCGAACGTTTTCCGGTAGAAGCCCCCTCAATGCAACCGGAAGCAGATGCGTCATAATCACCTGGCAGTCATGAGACTTTAGGTTCTGGAACTTTTTCTCGACCATATTTATTATTCCCTTTATATTCGACGAGAAGCCAGACGGGACCTTCATACTGAGCAGGCATTCGAAGAAGATTTCCTTCTCTTCTTTGGTAAGAGTGTAGCTGGCATGACCCTGAAACTGCTTTGGATCCATGTCGTCTTCTTCGTGCATACGTTGTTGTTCCTCTTGTGCCTCCGGTGTATCTTTTGTCTTCCCATACACGCCCAAGAATCCTAGCAGGTTCATGCAAAGATTCTTCGTCACGTGCATCACGTCGATTGCAGAGCGGACCTCTAGGTATTTCCAATAGGGTAGGTCCCAAAATATAGATTTCTTCTTCCACATGGGTGCGCATCCTGCATCGTCAGTCGGAACAGATAGTCCGCCATGACCCTTTCCAAAGATTACTTGTAAATCATTGACCGTATCAAGTATGTGCTCACCAGTACGGAGAGCAGGCTTCTTTCGGTGATCTTCCTCACCTTTGAAATGATTTCCTTTCTTTCGACATTGATGGTTGGTCGGAAGAAATCGATGATGCCCCAGGTACACATTCTTCCTGCATTTGTCCAAATATATACTGTCAATGTCATCTGAATAGTGTGTGCATGCGTGATATCCCTTGTTTCTCTGTCCTGAAAGGTTACTGAGAGCAGGCCAATCGTTGATGGTTACAAACAGCAACGCATGTAGGTCAAATTCCTCCTGTTCTTTCTCATCTCACACACGTACACCTCTTCCATTCCATAGTTGTAAAAGTTCATCAACTAATGGCCTTAGGTACACATCAATGTCATTGCCGGGTTGCTTAGGGCCTTGGATGAGCACTGGCATCATAATGAACTTCCGCTTCATGCACAACCAAGGAGGAAGGTTATACATACATAGAGTCACAGGCCATGTTCTATGCTTGCTGCTCTGCTCCCCAAAAGGATTAACGCCATCTGCACTTAAACCAAACCATACACTCCTTGGGTCACTTGTAAAGTCGCTCCACTTTCTCTTGATCTTTCTCCACTACGGCCCGTCAGCGAGTGCTCTCAACTTCCCATCTTTCTTACGGTTCTCTTTATGCCATCACATCCGTTGGGGAACGCAGCAGAAAACAAAAAAATTCTGACCTACACACCAGCCAAGGACCACTATGGAGACTTCATACAAGGTTTGATCTTTTTCGTTATCGACTCGTAGCGCAGTGGAAGTAGAGTCGATGACGATCGGCGGTGCAGATCCCTGTAGCTAGGATTTACAACCTCCCAACCGCGAGGATATACACCATCATCTGCCCCTCGGACAGTCCTCCGGGAGGCGGTCGGACAGTCCCCCGGACGGTGTCGCGGACAGTCCTTCTGGAGGACCTTCAAAACTCGGACAGCCCTTCGGGAGGCACTCTCGAACTAAGACCGAAACTACGATCTCTCTACAGAGTTGCACACATACAGTATCATCTATCCAGCAGGGCTTTCGCCGTCCATAACTAGTTCCCATCAGAACCCAGACAGCCTTTCGGCTCTACGAAACTATTTTGTTGGGAGGGAGAGAGAAAGCCAGATCATGCATGGCACTTGTATGTGAGAAGGGATGAGTCTTTAGGCAGCCCACTCCACCCCTATTTATAGGCCAAGCCCAAGGGTGGCTTCTCCAAGAAGCCAAGTGGGAAAATACCAAAGGGCCCTCAAGGTGGCTTCTCCAAGAAGCCACCCAAAAAAGCACTTTCACTATTCATGATGACATTTTCAGTGTCCGTACAAACCAAAAATATTTATGCGGGCTTAGAACATTTCCAGTACCCACTAAATAAATTTTTGACGCATTCCAAAACAATTCCGGATTAGTGATTTCCATGTGTGAAAAGCAAACAAAGCGGTTCCGATAGCTCCAGAACATTTCCGGTTTTTCTTCTCGAAAATTCCCAGAAGTTTCGAGAATGATTCTGGCACCCTCCAAGGATTATCACGCGTGTGCCGAAACCAATTTGACTTAATGGTGTACTCCAAAACATCTTTTTGGTTTAGTGATTTTCATCTGTGAAAAGCAACTAAAGCGGTTCCGGCAGTCCGGAACATTTTCGGTTTTTGTCTCTGAAAAATCTCAGAAGTTACCAAAACAATCCTGGTACCCTCCAATAATTTCCAGGCATGTGCCGAAACCAATTTGACTTAATGGTACACTCCGAAACAACTTTTCGGTTTTACCCAAACTATTCTGATGTTCTCTCTACGGAACTTTTCCACTGTCTGAAACTTTTTCGGTGATTTTCTCTCAGACTCCCTATCTAGTATTCAGCAGATAGATGACCCTTAAGCGTGTGACCCTATAGGTTCGGTGCAGTATAGACATGACCCGGAACCCCTTCTGATCAATGATCAACATCGGAGCCGTGGACACCCATATTGTGTTGGGGAACGTTGCATGGGAAACAAAAAATTTCCTACGCACACGCAGATCTATCCATGGTGATGAGCATCTACGAGAGGGAGAGTGAATCTACATACACTTGTAGATCGCTAAGCGGGAAGCGTTAAGAAACACGGTTGGTGTAGTCGAACGTCTTCGCGATCCAAATCGCCGTGCGTCCCGCGATCCAATCACGATCCGTCCCGCGATCCAATCACGATTCGTCCCGCGATCCGATCACGATCCGTCACGAACTTGATCACGATCCGTCCCACGAACTTGATCACGATCCTTCCGATCTAGCACCAAACGGACGGCACCTCCGCGTTTAGCGCACGTACAGCTTGATGATGATCTCCACCCTCTTGATCCAGCAAGAAGGAGTGGAGAGGAAGAAGAGTTCTCTAGCAGCTTGACGGCGCTCCGGCGATGGTGGTGGAGCAATTCCGGCAGGGCTTCGCCTAAGCACTGCAGAAATCCGATCTAGAGGAGAAACTATGCACTGGAGGAACGGGTACCACGTGGCTGAAATTCTAGTGCAAAAACCCTAAAACCTCCAGTATATATAAGAGGAGAGGAGGAGAGGAGGAAGCCTTGGCTTCCCAAGCCAAGGGCTTCGGCCGAACCAACTAGTAGGACTAGGATTCGTTCCTTTTTTTCCTTTTTCCACCTTTTCCTATTGGGTTTTTTCCTCCAGCCACATGGGCCTTGTGTGGGAGTTTCCACCAGCCCACTAAGGGCTGATATTCACTCTCCCACAGCCCATGAAGCCTCTTGGGTCGAAATACCCCTCCCGAAGGTCTCCCGGTACACTACCGGCACTCCCGATACACTACCGATGAGCCCAAAACTTTTTCGGCGACCAAAACAGGACTTCCTATATATCAATCTTTACCTCCAGACCATTCCGGAGCTCCTCGTGACGTCCGGGATCTCATCCGGGACTCCAAACAAACTTCGGTCACCACCATACATAACCTGTATACTACCGAAACGTCACCAAACCTTAAGTGTGCAGACCCTATGGGTTCGAGAACTATGTAGACATGACCGAGACACCTCTACGGTCAATAACCAATGGCAGGACCTGGATGTCCACATTGGTTCCTACATATTCTACGAAGATCTTTATCGGTCGAACCTCCATGTCAAGGATTCAGTTAATCCCGTATGATGTTCCCTTTGTTCTTCGGTATGTTACTTGCCCGAGATTCGATCGTCGGTATCTCCATACCTAGTTCAACCTCGTTACTGGCAAGCCTCTTTACTCGTTCCGTAATACAAGATCTCGCAACTAACACTTAGTCACATTGCTTGCAAGGCTTATTGTGATGTTGTATTACCGAGTGGGCCCTGAGATACCTCTCCGTCACACGGAGTAACAAATCCTAGTCTTGATCCATGCCAACTCAACAGACACCCTCGGAGACACCTATAGAGCATCTTTATAGTCACCCAATCACGTTGCGACATTTGATACACACAAGGTACTCCTCCTATATCTATGAGTTGCATGATCTCATGGTCATAGGAACATATACTTGACATGCAGAAAACAGTAGCAATAAACTGACACGATCATAAGCTACGTTTGTAGTTTGGGTCTTGTCCATCACATCATTCTCCTAATGATGTGATCCCGTTATCAAATGACATCTCATGTCCATGGCTAGGAAACCTTAACCATCTTTCGATCAACGAGCTAGTTCACTAGAGGCATACTAGGGACATTGTGTTTGTCTATGTATCCACACATGTATCCATGTTTCCAATTAATACAATTATAGCATGGATAATAAATGATTATCATGAATAAGGAAATACAATAATAAACACTTTATTTATTGCCTCTAGGGCATATTTCCAACAGTCTCCCACTTGTACTAGAGTTAATAATCTAGTTCACATCACTATGTGATTTATATTGTAATGAATCGAACACCCATGCAGTTCTGGTGTTGATCATGTTTAGCCCTTGGAAGAGGTTTAGTCAATGGGTCTGCAACATTCAGATCCATGTGCACTTTGAAAATATTTATGTCTTTCTCCATGATGTAATCGCGGATGGAGTTGAAGCGTCGCTTTATGTGTCTGGTCCTCTTGTGAAACCTTGGTTCCTTGGCCAGAGCAATGGCACCAGTGTTGTCACAGAACAGGTTCATTGGATTCAATGCACTAGGTACCACTCCAAGATTTGTCATGAACTGCTTCATCCAGACACCTTCCTTCGCCGCCTCCGAGGCTGCGATGTATTCCGCTTCGCACGTAGAATCAGCTACCATGCTTTGCTTGGAATTGCACCAGCTTACCGCTCCCCCGTTAAGAATAAATACGTATCCGGTTTGCGACTTAGAGTCGTCCGGATCAGTGTGAAAGCTTGCATCGACCTAACCCTTTACGACGAGCTCTTCATCACCTCCATAAACAAGAAACATTTCCTTAGTCCTTTTCAGGTACTTAAGGATATTCTTGACCACTTGCCAGTGCTCCATTCCAGGATCACTTTGAAACCTTCTGGCCATACTTATGGCAACGCTGACATCGGGTCTTGTTCACAGCATTGCATACATGATAGATCCTATGGCTGAAGCATAGGGGATGACACTCATCTTTTCTCTATCTTTTGTAGTTACTGGGCATTGAGTCTTACTCAACTTCACACCTTGTAACACAGGCAAGAACCCCTTCTTGGACTGTTCCATTTTGAACTTCTTCAAAACTTTATCAAGGTATGTGCTCTGTGAAAGTGCTATTAAGCATCTCGATCTATCTATATAGATCTTAATGCCTAATATGAAAGCAGCTTTTCCTAGATCCTTCATTGAAAAACTCTTGTTCAAATATTCCTTCATGCTTTCCAGCATTTCTATATTGTTTCCAATCAGCAATATGTCATCCACATATAATACTAGAAACGCTATAGAGCTCCCACTCACTTTCTTGTAAATACAAGTTTCTCCGTAAACTTGTATAAACTCAAACGCTTTGATCACCTCATCAAAGTGCTTATTCCAACTCCGAGATGCTTGCACCAGTCCATAAATGGATCGCTGGAGTTTGCAAACTTTGTCAGCATTCTCTGGATCGACAAAACCTTTGGGTTGCATCATATACAACTCTTCCTCAAGGAAACCGTTGAGGAACGTTGTTTTGACATCCATCTGCCAAATTTCATAGTCAAAATAAGCAGCTATTGCTAACATGATTCTGACAGACTTAAGCATCGCTACGGGTGAGAAAGTCTCATTGTAGTCAACTCCTTGAACTTGTGAAAAACCCTTTGCCACAAGTCGAGCTTTATAGACGGTGACATTACCGTCCGCGTCTGTCTTCTTCTTAAAGATCCATTTGTTTTGAATGGCCTTTTGCCCTTCAGGTAATACTTCCAAAGTCCATACTTTGTTTTCATACATGGATCCCATCTTGGATTTCATGGCCTCTAACCATTTCTCGGAATCCGGGCCCATCACTGCTCCTCCATAGCTCGTAGGTTCATTGTTGTCCAACAACATAACCTCCAAGACAGGGTTGCCATACCACTCAGGGGTAGTACATGGCCTTGTCGACCTACGAGGTTCAATAGCAGCTTGATCCGAAGCTTCATGATCATCATCATTAACTTCCTCTTCTACCGTCGTAGGTTCCACAGAAACATCTTTCTGCGCTGCGCTACTTTCTGGTTGAAGTAAAGGTTCATCAAGCTCTATTTTCCTCCCAGTCAATTCTTTCGAGAGAAACTCTTTCTCAAGAAATGTTCTGTTCTTAGCGACAAACACTTTGCCTTCGGATCTGAGATAGAAGGTATACCCGACTGTCTCTTTCGGGTATCCTATGAAGACGCATTTCTCCGCTTTGGGTTCCAGCTTTTCAGGCCGAAGCTTTTTGACATAAGCATCACATCCCCAAACTTTAAGAAACGACAACTTTGGCTTCTTGACAAACCACAGTTCATATGGCGTCGTCTCAACGGATTTTGATGGTGCCCTATTTAAAGTGAATGCAGCTGTATCTAATGCATAACCCCAAAACGATAGTGGCAAATCAGCAAGAGACATCATAGAACGCACCATATCTAATAAGGTTCGATTACGATGTTCGGACACACCATTACGCTGTGGTGTTCCGGGCGGTGTCAACTGTGAAACAATTCCACACTGTCTTAAGTGACTGCCAAACTCATAACTCAGATATTCACCTCCTCGATCAGATCGCAGGAACTTAATCTTCTTGTTACGATGATTCTCAACTTCACTCTGAAATTGCTTGAACTTTTTAAACGTTTTAGACTTGTGTTTCATTAAGTAAACATACCCATATCTACTTAAGTCATCAGTGAAGGTGAGAAAATAACGATATCCACCACGCGTTGTAACATTCATTGGACCGCACACATCAGTATGTATGATTTCCAATAAGTCACTCGCCCGTTCCATTGTTCCAGAGAACATCGTTTTAGTCATCTTGCCCATGAGGCATGGTTCACATGTGTCAAGTGATTCAAAATCAAGTGACTTCAAAAGTCCATCAGCATGGAGCTTCCTCATGCGTTTTACACCAATATGACCTAAACGGAAGTGCCACAAGAAAGTGGTACTATCATTATCAACTCTACATCTTTTGGCATCAATGTTATGAACATGTGTGTCATCACTATCAAGATTCAATATGAATAAACCCCTAACATTGGGTGCATGACCATAAAAGATATTACTCATATAAATAGAACAACCTTTATTCTCTGATTTAAATGAGTAACCGTCTCGCAATAAACAAGATCTAGATATAATGTTCATGCTTAACGCAGGCACTAAATAACAATTATTCAGGTTCATCACTAATCCCGATGGTAATCGAAGAGAGAGCGTGCCGACGGCGATCACATCAACCTTGGAACCATTTCCCACGCACATCGTCACTTCATCCTTTGCCAGCCTTCGTTTATTCCGTAGTTCCTGCTTTGAGTTGCAAATGTGAGCAACCAAACCGGTATCAAATACCCAGGCACTACTACGAGAGCTAGTAAGGTACACATCAATAACATGTATATCATATATACCTTGTTTGTCGTTGGCCGCCTTCTTGTTAGCCAGGTACTTGGGGTAGTTCCACTTCTAGTGACCAGTTCCCTTGCAATGAAAGCACTCAGTTTCTGGCTTGGGTCCATGCTTGGGCTTCTTTACAGGAGTAGCAACTGCTTTGCCATCCTTCTTGGTTTTACCCTTCTTGCCCTTGCCCTTGACTTTGCCATTTTTCTTGAAACTAGTGGTTATATTGACCATCAACACTTGATGTTCTTTCTGGATTTCAGACTCAGCGACTTTTAGCATCGCAAACAGCTCGACGATTGACTTGTTCATCCCGTGCATGTTATAGTTCATCACAAAGCTCTTGTAACTAGGTGGCAGTGATTGAAGAACTCTGTCAGTGATCTGGCGGAAGGGCAATTCCCAACTCCGCTAGACGAGTTTGAATACCCAGACATTCTGAGTATATGTTCACTGATAGACCTGTTCTCCTCCATCTTGCAAGCATAGAACTTATCGGAGGTTTCATACCTCTCGATCCGGGCGTTCTTTTGAAAGATAAACTTCAACTCCTGGAACATCTCATATGCTCCATGACGTTCAAAACGTCTTTGAAGTCCCGGTTCTAAGCCATACAACATTGCACAATGAACAATTGAGTAATCTCCAGTACGTGCCTCCCAAGCGTTCTTAACGTCTTCGGAGGTCATGTCTTCTAGTTGGTCACCAAGCGGTGCATCAAGGACATATGATTTCTGGGAAGCCATGAGGATAATCCTCACATTACGGGCCCAGTCAACAAAGTTACTTCCATCCTCTTTCAACTTAGATTTCTCTAGGAACGCATTAAAATTCAGGGGTGCTACTGCGCGATCCATTGATCTACAACATAAATATGCAAAGTTTACTTAGACTATTGTTCAAGATAATGAGTTTAGTTAATCAAATTACTAAAGCTCCCACTCAAATTGACATCCCTCAGGTCATCTGAGTGTCACATGATCCAAATCCACCAACTCAAGTCCGATCATCACGTGAGTTGAGGTGGCTTCAATGGTGAACATCATTATGTTGATCATATCTACTATATGACTCATGTTCGACCTTTCGGTCTCTTGTGTTCCGAGGCCATGTCTGTACATGCTAGGCTCTTCAAGTTTAACCCGAGTGTTCTGCGCGTGCGACACTGGCTTGCACCCGTTGTATGTGAACGTAGAGTCTATCACACCCGATCATCACGTGGTGTCTCAACACGACGAACTTTCGCAACGGTGCACACTCGGGGAGAACACAATTTATCTTGAAATTTAAGTGAGGGATCACATTATAATGCTATCGTCGTACTAAGCAAAACAAGGTGCATAAAAGGATTAACATCACATGCAATTCATAAGTGACATGATATGGCCATGAACTTGTGCTTTAGATCTCCATCTTGAAAGCACCAGCATGATCTCCATCATCACCGGCAAGACACCATGATCTCCATCATCTTGATCTCCATCAACGTGTCGCCATCGAGGTTGTCGCGCCCAACATGCTTCTACTACTATTGCTACCGTTTAGCGATAAAGTAAAGCATTACATAGCGCTTAATGATTGACACGCAGGTCATACAATAATTAAAGACAACCCTATGGCACCTGCCGGTTGCCGTACTCATCGACATGCAGGTCATGAAATTCTATACATCACATGATCATCTCATACATCACATATATCACATCATGTAACTGGCCATATCACATCACAACATACCCTGCAAAAACAAGTTTAGACGTCCTCTAATTGTTGTTGCATGTTTTATGTGGCTGCTATGGGTTTCTAGCAAGAACGATTCTCACCTACGCATAAACCACAACGGTGATACATAATTTGCTTTTCAACCTTCTCAAGGACCGCCTTTGTCGAATCCGATCCAACTAAAGTGAGAGAAACTGCCACCCGCAAGCCATCTAGGCAACAAGTTGCGTCGAGGGAACCGGTCTCTCGTAAGCGTACGAGTAATGTTGGTCCGGGCCGCTTCATCTCACAATACCGCTGAACCAAAATCCGACCAAGGGAGGAAGAAATCTAATCATCAACGCCCACAAACCTTTTGTGTTCTACTCGAGATCTCATCAACACATAGACCTAGCTCATGATGCCGCTGTTGGGGAACGTTGCATGGGAAACAAAAATTTTCCTACGCACACACCGATCTATCCATGGTGATGAGCATCTACGAGAGGGAGAGTGAATCTACATACCCTTGTAGATCGCTAAGCGGGAAGCGTTAAGAAACGCGGTTGGTGTAGTCGAACGTCTTCGCGATCCAAATCGCCGTGCGTCCCGCGATCCAATCATGATTCGTCCCGCGATCCGATCACGATCCATCCCGCGATCCGATCACGATCCGTCCCACGAACTTGATCACGATCCGTCCCACGAACTTGATCACGATCCTTCCGATCTAGCACCGAACGGACGGCACCTCCGCGTTCAGCACACGTACAGCTTGATGACGATCTCCACCGTCTTGATCCAGCAAGAAGGAGTGAAGAGGAAGAAGAGTTCTCCAGAAGCCTGACGGCACTCCGGCGATGGTGGTGGAGCAATTCCGGCAGGGCTTCGCCTAAGCATTGCAGAAATCCGATCTAGAGGAGAAACTATGCACTAGAGGAACGGGTAGCACGCGGCTGAAATTCTAGTGCAAAAACCCTAAAACCTCCAATATATATATAAGAGGATAGGAGGAGAGGAGGCAGCCTTGGCTTCCCAAGCCAAGGGCTTCGGCCGAACCAACTAGGATTGGAGGACTCTCCTCCAATCCTAGTAGGACTAGGATTCGTTCCTTTTTTTCCTTTTTCCACCTTTTCCTATTGGGTTTTTTCCTCCAGCCACATGGGCCTTATGTGGGAGTTTCCACCAGCCCACTAAGGGCTGATATTCACTCTCCCAAAGCCCATGAAGCCTCTTGGGTCGGAATACCCCTCCCGGAGGTCTCCCGGTACACTACCGGCACTCCCGGTACACTACCGATGAGCCCGAAACTTTTCCGGCGACCAAAACAGGACTTCCTATATATGAATCTTTACCTCCGGAGCTCCTCGTGACGTCCGGGATCTCATCCGAGACTCTGAACAAACTTCGGTCACCACCATACATAACTCTATACTACCGAAACGCCACCAAACCTTAAGTGTGCAGACCCTGTGGGTTTGAGAACTATGTAGACATGACTGAGACACCTCTACGGTCAATAACCAATGGTGGGACCTGGATGTCCACATTGGTTCCTACATATTCTACGAAGATCTTTATCGGTCGAACCTCCATGTCAAGGATTCAGTTAATCCCGTATGATGTTCCCTTTGTTCTTCGGTATGTTACTTGCCCGAGATTCGATCGTCGGTATCTCCATACCTAGTTCAACCTCGTTACTGGCAAGTCTCTTTACTCGTTCCGTAATACAAGATCTCGCAACTAACACTTAGTCACATTGCTTGCAAGGCTTATTGTGATGTTGTATTACCGAGTGGGCCCTGAGATACCTCTCCGTCACACGGAGTAACAAATCCCACTCTTGATCCATGCCAACTCAACAGATACCCTCGGAGACACCTGTAGAGCACCTTTATAGTCACCCAGTTACGTTGCGACGTTTGATACACACAAGGTACTCCTCCGATATCTGTGAGTTGCATGATCTCATGGTCATAGGAACATATACTTGACATGCAGAAAACAGTAGCAATAAACTGACACGATCATAAGCTATGTTTGTAGTTTGGGTCTTGTCCATCACATCATTCTCCTAATGATGTGATCCCGTTATCAAATGACATCTCATGTCCATGGCTAGGAAACCTTAACCATCTTTCGATCAACGAGCTAGTTCACTAGAGGCATACTAGGGACATTGTGTTTGTCTATGTATCCACACATGTATCCATGTTTCCAATTAATACAATTATAGCATGGATAATAAACGATTATCATGAACAAGGAAATACAATAATAAACACTTTATTTATTGCCTCTAGGGCATATTTCCAACATATTGACCCCTCTACCCACACGAATGAATATTCGAGTGAACCTCGAGTTGCTGTGAGCTATTCCTGTTGCTTCGCGATATGTTACAAACACCCGAGGTGAGATTTTCTGCATCCCCATGGATCAACGACTTGTCCACTATGCAAGTTACCTCGTTACCGGTTTTGTTCTCTTTTCTCGTTTTCGTGTCCCGGCATCCCTGTGATGAAATCACACTGTGTCTGGACAGATGATGATGGATACCGTAACACCGAGAGGGCCTAGAGATATCTCTTCATCGTCGGAGGAGCAAATCCCAATCTTGAGCTATCAAGTTACTGGACATACTTTTCCATGAACCCGTAAGCCGTCGTAATAGCCACCCATTTACGGATGACGTTTAACAAACCCCAAAGTTCATGAAGCAAGCATGAAGAAACTCGATACTCTCATGGTCTAAGGAATCATGTATACATTAACCATCTCTGTGTTATTAACCATTAACTGGTGACGAATGTATCTCTTAGCATAACATCAATTCGGGTCGATTCAACACACATGTTCTTCTAACATTGTGCCCTCAAAGTTGTTGGCATAGACATGCCCATGATCAGGAAAACAGAACCATCATGCAACACTTGAGCTAGTCTTAGAGGCCAGACTAGGAATAGATTTTACCGTTTATTATTCCACACGTGCATATGAGTCTTCCTCCGAGCCTCGTGGTTATTGTAGCTCGAGAACCATAGCAGTTGTAGCATGGGTGAAAATCTTCATCGCGAAGGAGACATGGCTCCTTTGATCAGCAACGATGATGACTATGAGGAGAGCACCACCGGAGAGACCACTTCACCATGTACTTTTGAGGAGAACTTTAGTTATGCCCCCATGTATCTTTATTTTCGTCGTTAAAGCGTAGGTCGATGCTTAGTTTGATTGGAGATTTGTATCTCGATGTTTGAACTCGAGTTGAATAAATGAACGAGTGTTTGGTGTGATATGTTTGTTGCATTGCATATGGGTAGTGAATTTCCCTTTTAGGTCATCATTCTATTCTAATTCTCACCCCTCTTATAACAACAAGATGCCTCCGCGACGTGAGCCCGACTTCACTTTCCCGCCAGAGCTCACCCAACTTCTTTAGCAGCAGAACGCCCTGATGCAGCTGTTGATTCAGAATCAGACCAACAACCACAACAACCACCCTCCACCTCAAGGCGACAACCTCACCCGTTTTCTAAGACTGAATCCCCCAACTTTCTCCAGCAGCCAAGAAGCCCAACCCTTTTCCCCGTGCTCAAGTGAACCACCTCGATGTGGAAGAAGTCTATGATCAGCCCGAGACTGTGGTTGGTAAGTTTTTATTGCATTCATGTCCAGTTATGGTACTTTTTGATTCTGGTGCAACTCATTCATTCATATCAAGGGTAGTTGTGGAAAAGTATGGTTTACCCACCAGAACCCTTCGTCAGCCCATTAAGGTCAATTCCCCAGGAGGTATGATGACGGCAGGGATAGGATGCCATGCCCTGAAACTCCACATAGAAAACCATGTTTTTCCTACCGACCTCATCGTCTTAGAATCCCAGGGATTGGATGTAATCCTAGGCATGGATTGGATGACCAAGTATGAAGGAAACCTTGATTGCCCAGTAAGTCTATTTCACTCACCACTCCGGAGAACAAGAGGATTAAGTATGTATCCCGACGCACACAGATGAGTGCTCGGTTAAATTCCCTCACAGCAGTTGTTCAGGAGGAAGTGCCGGTTGTATGAGACTTTCCAGATGTATTTCCGGAGGAGTTACAAGGCATGCCACCAGATAGGAAGATTGAGTTTCTGATAGAGCTACTACCAAGGACAGCCCCAATTTACAAGAGACCCTATCGGATGCCCGCAAATGATTTAGTAGAAATCAAGAAGCAGATTAAGGAGCTATTGGATAAGGGATATATTCGCCCAAGTTCATCACCATGGGGAGCCCCCGTTGTTTTGGTGGAGAAGAAAGACAAAACCTTGAGGATGGTGGTCGATTATCGTGCATTGAACGAGGTGACTATCAAGAATAAGTACCCTCTGCCAATGATTAATGACCTGTTTGACCATCTAGTAGGCGCCAAAGTATTCTCCAAGATCGATCTTCGATCAGGGTATCACCAACTGAAGATTCGTGAACAGGATATACCCAAAGCAGCTTTCACACCCAGGTATGGCTTATATGAGTATACAGTCATGTCCTTTGGTTTGACTAATGCTCCTGCCTACTTCATGAATTTGATGAACAAAGTGTTTATGGAATATTTGGACAAGTTTGTCGTGGTGTTCATCGATGACATTTTGATATTCTCCAAGAGCGAGGAAGAACACAAGGAACACTTGCATTTAGTTCTGGAGAAGCTTAGAGAGCATCAGTTATATGCCAAGTTCAGTAAATGTGAATTTTGGCTGACGGAAGTCGGATTCCTTGGACACGTTATTTCCGGAGAAGGAATAGCAGTAGACCCTGCTAAGGTTGAAGCAGTCACTGAGTGGAAGTCACCCACCTCGGTTAAGGAGATCCGCAGTTTTCTCGGACTTGCCGGATATTACCGGAGATTCATTGAGAATTTCTCAAAGATTGCCAAGCCCATGACAGAGCTCTTGAAGAAAGAGTCTAAGTATATCTGGACCGAGGAATGTGAGGCTAGTTTCCAGGAGTTGAATAAACGTTTGGTCACAACCCCAGTGTTGATACTGCCAAACATTCGGAAAGACTTCTAGGTTTATTGTGACGCATCACGTCAAGGACTTGGAGGAGTAATCATGCAGGAGGGAAAAGTTGTAGCCTATGCATCTAGACAGCTATGACCCCATGAGTTGAATTATGCCATCCATGATTTGGAACTAGCAGCCGTAGTGCACGCACTCAAGACCTGGAGACATTTCCTTATCGGAAATAGTTGTGATGTGTACACTGATCATAAGAGCCTAAAGTATATCTTCACGCAGAAGGAGTTGAACCTCAGACAGAGGAGATGTTAGAGTTAATCAAGACTATGACATGAGATTACATTACCATCCAAGAAAGGCAAATGTTGTGGCAGATGCTTTGAGTCGGAAGAGTTATGTGAACACACTCATAGCCGGAGGATTACCCCAGGAGTTAACCAATGATCTCAGAGAGCTTTGGTTAGAGATAGTTCCACAAGGATATGTTGCCACACTAGAGATTCAGTCTACCTTGACTGAAAGAATTCGGGAAGCCCAGAAATCGGACAAGGAGATAGCTGAGATAAAGCATAGAATGAAGGAAGGAAAGGCTAAAGACTTTCATGAAGATGAACAGGGTACCCTATGGTTTGAGAACCGAATCCATGTGCCCAAGGACCCAGAGCTCAGGAAGTTGATACTTCAAGAAGCCCATGATTCACCATACTCGATACACCCAGGCAACACCAAGATGTACCTGGATTTGAAGGAAAGTTACCGGTGGACAGGTATGAAGAAAGATATTGCCGAACATGTTGCGGTATGTGATGTTTGTCAGCGAGTAAAGGCGGAACATCAGAAACCAGCAGGGTTACTCCAACCTTTGCCGATACCCGAGTGGAAATGGGATAAGCTTGGTATGGACTTCATCACAGGACTACCTAGGACCCGTTCAGGATATGATTCCATCTGGGTAGTGGTCGATCGTTTGACCAAGGTGGCTCATTTCATTCCAGTGAAGACCACCTATACCAGTGCTAAGTTAGCCAAGATCTATATGACCAGGATCGTATGTCTGCATGGAGTTCCGAGGAGTATCGTGTCAGATAGAGGAACACAATTTACCTCAAAGTTTTGGCATCAGCTACATGAAACTTTGGGTACAAGGCTGGAGTTCACTACAACTTTTCATCCGCAGAGCGATGGAAAGACTGAGAGAGTCAACCAGATTCTGGAGGACATGTTGAGAGCCTGTGCACTAGACTACGGGTCCAGTTGGGATGACAACTTACCTTACGCAGAGTTCTCGTACAACAATAGTTATCAGACCAGTCTGAAGATGGCCCCTTTTGAAGCTTTATATGGAAGTAGGTGCAGAACACCATTGGCGTGGGATGGTGTTGGAGACCAATTTTTTTTGGTCCCGATCTTATCAGAGAATCTGAAGAGAAAGTCAAACTGATTCGAGACCAACTCAAGATAGCTCAATCCCGGCAGAAGAGCTATGCTGATAACAAATGCAAGGAGGTGACCTATGAAGTAGGGGATCGAGCATATCTTCGTGTGTCCCCACTTCGAGGAATCAAGAGGTTTGGTGTTAAAGGAAAGTTAGCACCCAGATTCATAGGCCCCTACAAAATTCTTGAACGTAGAGGCGAAGTTGCATACAAGTTGGAATTGCCGAAAGGACTGTCCGGAGTTCATGATGTTTTCCATGTTTTCCAGCTAAAGAAATGCCATGCTGAGATGGCTGATATTCCTTTGAGAGACATAGTGCCCCTAGAGGCCATACAACTTGACAGTGACTTGACCTATGAGGAGAAGCCTGTCAGAATCCTCGAGACTACCAACAGAGTTACCCGAAGCAAGATCATCAAGTTCTGTAAGGTTCTATGGAGTCACCACACCGAGGAAGAAGCCACCTGGGAACGCGAAGAAGACCTTCGTAGAGACCACCCGCACCTATTTTCTAGCCAACCCGAATCTCGAGGGCGAGATTCATCTTAAGGTGGGTAGGTTTGTAACATCCCAAAAATTCATTTTGGAATGTTATGATATATAGCTATGCATCATCATCACTTTGTTTGAATGTAATGATTTGTTGAAGTGCTTCTTTTGAAATTCTGAAAGGCCAATTCTATTTTTCCATGTATCTGTTTCATCTATTTGAAAACCTTGGAAATGTTCAAAGAAAGAGAGGAGTAACATGACACTCCACACCAGGGGTATCTTGGTGAGAGATTTGAGCAATTAAACCAGGGGGTTATTTGAATTTTTTTCTCAAAAGGATTTAAAATCAATTAGGCATTTTTCTGAAAATAATTTTTTAAAAGATATTAAATATGACAGAGGAAAAATGTTCATTAAATAGCATTAATTCTCCTGATGATTTTGATATATATATTCCTTAAGTTTGGAAATGTTTCAAATGCATTAAAAGAGTTTTTACTGCACTGGAAATAGAAAAGGAATGTTTTTAAAACGAATCGGGCCGGCCCGCAGGCTTTAACTTCCGAATTCAATTCGAACCGGTCAACCGACGCGCTAACCTCGCCTCTTCTCTCACTGGCACGTGGGACCCACTGACCGACGGCGTCATCCACGCGCCCGTCTCCTTCCTCGCGCGCGCCGCCGTCGCCGGAGATCTCTCTCTTCGGATCTCCCTCCTCTCTCCCTCCCCCGACCCCGCACCTGGACTATAAAAGCCACAGCCCTTGCCGAGCTCCATTCCACCCGGAGCCCCCGCTCTACCTTGCTAGAACGCCATGCACGACCTCGCGGAGTTCGGACTCCAACCGAACCCTCCCGAGCTCGAGGCCGTCGCCTCCGTCGTCCCCAGCCCCGTCCGACGCCGCCAAATGACGCCGGAGCTTCGCCGCCGTTTCCTGAGCCCTTTGGACATCACCCCCGACCACCGCACCGTCGCCCCCGACCACCTTCGACCTCTGGCCGCCGTCGACCTCGCCGGAACCTCCTCCTCCCCTTTGTAAGCCATCGGACCCCCCTGGACCGTTAGATGTAGATCCAACACTCCCGATTATAAGATTTAATCAGCGTAATGTTTTCCTCTATGCTTCGGTCGTCCGCTCGTTAGCTCTCTCGCACACGCCCTCATGGCCAATCACAACCTGACAGGTAGCCCCTAACCGATCAATATTAGTTTCTCTTTTTCTGTTTCTGTTTTAGAAAACAGAATGTATTCTGATTTTGTTTTTATCATATCTTTTAAAATATTTGGTGTTTTTAGTTGATTCTTTTTGCATTAGTTCACAAATTTGATGTAGTTTATGTATGTATGCTTATATTTCAAATTTGAACTTTAAATTTTGAATCTAATTAAACTTGTTTAAATTACTAAAATCTGTATAACTAGAGTTTAAAAAAATATTTTTGAGTGAATCTTTTTGCCACTGTTTGGTATTAGTTAAACCTATCATTCTACATAATTTGAGAATTTTTAGAATGAATTTGGTTACTGTTTTTAACAAAAATAGAATCTGCTTAGTTCTTAATAGATTTTAACTAAATTGATTTTTATTCAATTTGAACCTAAATTAGTTTAACTTTTGTTTTTAGATTTCATTAGGTTCTGTTGATTCAACTTTAGGTGTATTTTTTTTCCTGTTAATAAAATATGTTTTTCAAATTGTTTTGTGCTCTAGTTTGAATAGGTTCATCTTGTTTTCACCATGTATATTGTTTAGAAGAAGTTTTGTAGTACTTATTTTAGCACAATACTTTTTAATGAAATACTTTCTGTTTTCAAATAAAAATTTTATATTTAATTTTCTGTTATCTAAATGTCTAGTTGTTCAAAACCAATTCTTTTTGATTTATATGTCTTAGTAGGGATTTTGACCCCAAAATTTTTTATAGTCTTATACCTTAAGTGCTTCTTCTTTTGATTGTGATTTTATTTGTTGAAGCATTTGTTTACCTTGTTGTTGAATGAATTGTATTGTGTTTATGCTTATGGTGTGCTCTTGTTTGATTCATTAGATCATCCGGAGTGTGAAGCTTGTTATCTAGAGTCACTTGATTACGAGGATCGTCAGCAAGGCAAGTCACCTTGACCATGTATACCTATGTTTTAGTGCATTAGTTCTTCCATCTCCCCAAATTGCATGCAAAGTTGGTAAACTGGAAACTTGGTTACTTGTTGTAGTATCATGTGGTAGGTACCCCTCAACCCTTGACACATTGGCCCCGGGAAACGTTGATTTACTTTTTGCTATGCTATTAGTAGACGGGGTTGGTTGCGTGATTCATGAGAGTTGTGAGTTAATACTTTTAAGACCTGCATGATGATCAAGTCTTCAAGACTCCGAGTTTTCAACTTACCTCTGGGTGGATGATGGTTGAACGGCACCCTGGAGAAACCAGTGGTTAGCCTAGATGATGCTGGAGATGTGCCAGTATTCATGCGGAAAGGTCCACCCAGGCACAAAGAGATGGATGGATGCTTCAAGACCCAAGGTTTACCTACACAGCCACAAGACATTATGGGCTCTGGTTTGGTTGGATATCGTGGTGACCCTGGACGGGCGGTGCTACGAGATGTAGAAGAACGGTAGGAAAGGATGGGCACCGACAGAGACTCGGGGAAACCCTTTAGAAGACCATGTTTTGGTCATCCGTTTCTCAAACACCATGAAGTGCGAGAAATCCAACGGAGGCGATCAAATCTTGTGGGGAACATGTGCAAAACTCTGCAGAGTACCCAAACCTAATCGATTAGCCGTGTCCACGGTTATGGACAGTTTGAGCCAAAGGAACTGAAACTATCTGGAACTCTCAACACAATTAATTATATTGAAGTGGGTTATTAATGTTAACTTGGGTATGAGAATTGGTTGGTGGAACCATCTCATTAATCAACCAACATTGTAGTAATTATGCTTTTGCCCTCTCTTGTTGTAGGAAAATTTTGGCTTTATGCAAAACTTACTACCCCCACCTGCCATATATGCATATAGACTAGATGATTACTTTACCCCTCTCTTGTGACTTTGCCGGCATATTCAATATGCTGACCTATACGGCTGCAACGTATCATGTTGCAGAGTACTTTTCCGACCAGGAGTGAGGATACGCTCTACGCTCAGTGAGATGCCCTTGGAGTCAGATGGACTCAACTACCTTTGGAGCTTCCGCAAGTTTTTGGTTTAGTTTATCTCATGAGTTGGCCTTCAACCACTTTATTGTAATCCTTATTGTAATAAAGGACTCGATATGAGATTTCGATTAATTAATGCTGTGTGATTTCCCTTTGATATATACATTGATGTACCGTGTGTGTACCAGCATGATCTTGGGATGGTACAGAAACACCGGAGATTCGACCTTTCAGGTCGGGTCGTTACAATTCCCCTGAGTTTTTGAGAACCAAGGTATCAATCCACTAGGATATACAAGCGAGCCACCAATAGATATACCTGCACAAAGAATCAAACTCTTGCACCCAACGCTATAAAGGGGTTGTAAATCCCTTCACGGTTATTTGCAAGGATGAGATCTAATAGAGATAGATATAATAGGGTGCTTGAACGGAAAGTAAAACTAAAAGTAAAAATAATGCAGAAAGTATTTCTGGTGTTTTTGGTTTTAGATCTGAAAATATAATATGGAAAATAGACCCGGGGGCCATAGGTTTCACTAGATGTCTTCTCTCATGATGGCAAGTATTACGATGGGTAAACAAATTACTATCGAGCAATTGATAGAAAAGCGAATAATTATGAGGATCTCCAAGAAAATGATTATGCATATAGGCATCACATCCGTGTCAAGTAGACCGAAACGATTCTGCATCTACTACTATTACTCCACACATCGACCGACTCCTGCCTGCATGTAGAGTATTAAGTTCATGAAGAACAGAGTAACGCTTTAGGTAAGATGACATGATGTAGAGGGATAAACTCAAGCAATATGATGAAAACCCCATCTTTTTATCCTTGATGGCAACAATACAATACGTGCCTTGCTACCCCTACTTTGTCACTGGGTGAGGACACCACAAGATTGAACCCAAAACTAAGCACTTCTCCCATTGCAGGAATTACCAACCTAGTTGGCCAAACCAAACCAATAACTCGAAGAGACTTGCAAAGATATGAAATCATGCATATAAGAACTCAGAAAAGTCTCAAATAATATTCATGGATAATCTGAACATAAACCCACAATTCATCGGATCTCGACAAACACACCGCAAAAGAGTATTATATCGGATAGATCTCCATGAAGATCATGAAGAACATGGTATTGAAGAGCAAAGAGAAAGAAGAAGCCATCTAGCTACTAGCTATGGACCCTTAGGTCTGTGGTGAACTACTTACGCATCATCGGAGAGGTAATGGAGTTGATGTAGACACCCTCCGTGATCGAATCCCCTCTGGTAGATTACCAGAAAAGGCTCAAAGATTGGATCTCTCCGGAACGAAGGCTTCTGGCGACGAAAAAGTGTTTTCATGGCTCATTTTGATAATGATGGAATATTTGGGTATTTATAGGCCAAATATTAGGGTTAGGGGAGTTTCCAGGGGCCCACAAGCCTGCCCGGTGCGGGTGGCCCCCCTGGTTGCGGCAAGCAGGCTTGTGGCCCCATGGCAGCTCCTCTGCCTTGGTTCTCAAGTCTCGTGGCTTCCTTTTATTCCATAAAAAATCATTCCAGAGGTTTTCTTCCATTTGGACTCCGTTTAATATTCCTTAAGTGCAAAACTCAAAAACAAGGAAAAAACAGAAACTGGCACTAGGGTCTAGATTAATAGGTTAGTCCCAAAAATAATATAAAATAACATATTAATGCATATAAAACATCCAAAATAGATAATATAATAGCATGGAACAATAAAAAATTATAGATACGTTGGAGACGTATCAATCAACAAGTTCACCAAATGGATAGAGGCAAAACCTATCAAATCAGCAAAGTCTGGACCAGTAATCGACTTTATATCTAGCGTGGTACACCATTACGGCGTTCCGCATATTATAACAACGGACAATGGAACCAACTTCACAGCCCAAGAGGTCAAAGACTGGTGCGCAAAAATGGGCATCAAGCTCGATTATGCATTGGTGTATCATGCGTAGACCAATGGACAAGTCGAACAAGCAAACGGCCTCATCATGAGCAGCATTAAGCCACGTTTGGTCCGATCTCTTCATGAGTCCAACTGTCATTGGGTGGAGGAGCTCGACACCGTTCTTTGGGGCCTGCGCACCACCCCGAACAGATCAATAGGATACACACCGTTCTTCATGGTCTATGGGGCAGAAGCAGTCCTCCCCTGTGACATTATTCACGACGCACCAAGGGTGCGCATGTAAGAGGAAAAGGAGGCCTTGTTAGATCGGCAGGACAACCTGGACGCCTTATAAAGAGAAAGAGACATAGCTCGGGCTCGCTCTACTTTTTACCAACAGCAGGCCCAACATTACCGGAGTAGGGAGGTCAGGGCAAAAGCGTATAACGCGGGTGAACTCGTCTTATGGCTCCCGGAGAAGCAGAAGCATAAACTCAACCCCAAATGGGAGGGGCCCTTCATAATTGACGAAGTACTCGCGGGAGGGGCTTACCGTCTTTGAAACCCGCCGGACAACCGCCTTGAACCAAACCCATGGAACGCAGCTCGTCTTCGGCGCTTCTACGGATAAACCGGTGTCGTCACATTCTTTACCCTTTACCGCCTTTTTCTTTCCTTTTTCTTTACTTTTCCTTTCCCTCCCACCTTGCTGTTTGGTAGGTTCGTTTTTCCCCTTTTTCCCAAATCTATGTCCAGTTCAACCGATCTTGTATTAACATTTTCGGCTTACACCCTTGATTATTAAATCTGAACACAACACCTGGGGGGCTTCTTCCCAAAGCCAATGCTTTTATACTCTAAGAATCTATTCACAAATTTATTGTGTACACGTCTTTCCCTTGTGGATTTTAAGCCATTATATCCATCAATTCGAACTAAGATTTTTGCCAAGCTGGGTTGCCTCGCTCTTGTGCTTACCCCCTACGTTCCCGATTGTTCGGCTAGAGGGTAAAGGGAGCACCTCTACGATTGTTACGACTGGGTCATCCGGATACGTACCTCAGACGGGTGAAGCCAAAAGCTAGCTATCTTCAGCAGACAATTGGTCGGCTACGACGGAAGCAACTAATAAAACTATGGTCGTTATCAGCATTACTCGGGCTTCTGTTCTCACAAAAGCCATTAGTCACATACTAGTAGTATACGGCCTTACTACCTATGATTTACGTAGCACCCTGAAGAAAGGTATCGATAGAGGTACTATTTTCTTTGGAAGATGTTTCTTACGCTAAGAAGTAATATAACATATCTCCCTATGTGCTTTCTGTTTGTTCGCACCAAATGGCTGGATTGCATGGCTCCCCGAACATAATTCACTCTTCTCGGGTGATATTTTATAAGGAACACTCCCAATCTCTTAGCACGGGAGGTCGAAGCCGATGGCCAGTTAAGACAAAGTTTACAACACAGATGGAGCAATTCTTCGATTATTAGTACATAGTTACATATAATCATACATCTGGCTGCTGATCGAGATTGTCTATTGTGGTGTCCAGGGAGCAATCTTCTTGTGAGAGACGGGCGGCGGGCATCACTTGCTCGTACACCAGGTGGAGCGACACTTCTTGCCCATCTGACCCTACTGGCGCGACCTGAGCCATATGCTCGGGGTTAAGGTCGATATAACGGGTCTTGATCATCGCCCACGCCTCTCGAGCTCCCTCTCGGCAACCGATGTCTTCCATAGCTCGAACCTACTTCAGGCTCCCTTGAATCGATCAACCAGTTCGGTCATCTCCTTCGGAGGTTGCTTGGAGGGCCATAGCGCTTTTACCATGCTCTTCATGGTCTTCCGAGCCCGCTCATGAAGGGCAGACAACTCCTTCAAAAAGCTTCCCCGGTAGGATCCGATCTCTTCTTTGGGTCGCCTAGACAGGAGACCTGTACATGAGTCAAGGCATGCCTATTATGATTCATATATAAGAAGTACTTTCCGATGTTAGAATCACACTTACCGAACATGCCCCTCTGTAATTTCTGGTTTTCTTCTTGGGCTTGGTCCAATTGAGTCTTCAAGCTCTCAATTTCTTCGGCCCGATGTTTGTTCTCCGCATTAAGACGGTTCTTCTCTTCAAGGTGTCATTGCAAAACACGACAGCCGGCCTCATGCTGGGACTTGGTGTATCGCTGAGATTCTTGGGTTGCGTCTAAATATCTTTGCAATTGCCCTATTGATTCAACTGCTACAAAGTACCCCTGCATCAGCATGGGAATATGTACTAAGGAAAACACAACAGTGCTACCTCTTGAGCATGCATTGGTTTTCCCTTGAAGAGGAAAGGGCGAAGCAGCAAAGTAGATAAGTATTTCCCTTAGTTGATGAGAACCAAGGTATCAATCCAGTAGGAGGAACAAACAAGTCACCAATGGATTCACCTACACAAACAATCAAACTCTTGCACTCAACGCTATAAAGGGGTTGTCAATCCCTTCACGATTATTTGCAAGGATTAGATCTGATAGAGATAGATGTAAACAAGAATAGAAAGTGAAAGGTAAATAAATTGCAGCAAGGTATTTTTGGTATTTTTAGTTTATAGATCTAAAAGTATATTATGGAAAGTAGACCCGGGGGCCATAGTTTCACTAGAGGCTTCTCTCTTGAAGGCAAATATCATGGTGGGTAAACAAATGACTGTCAAGCAATTGATAGAAAAGCGAATAATCATGTAGTTATCCAAGGCAATGATCATGCATATAGGCATCACGTCTGTATCAAGTAGACCAAAACAATTCTGCATCTACTACTATTACTCCACACATCGACCGACTCTTGTCTGCATCTAGAGTATTAAGTTCATGAAGAATAGAGTAGTGCATTAAGTAAGATGACATGATGTAGAGGGATAAACTCAAGCAATATGAGGAAAATCCCATCTTGTTACCCTTGATGGCAACAATACAATACATGCCTCTCTACCACTACTATGTCACTGGGTGAGGACACTTCAAGATTGAACCCAAAACCAAGCACTTCTCCCATTGCAAGAATTACCAATCTAGTTGGCCAAACCAAACCAATAACTCGACGACACTTTCTGGGATATGTAATCATGCAAATAAGAATTCAGAAGAGATTCAAATAAGATTCATGGATAATCTGAACATAAACTCACAATTCATCGGATCTTGACAAACACACCACGAAAGAGGATTACTGTAACATCCCAAAATTTCATTTTTGGAATGTTATGATATATAGCTATGCATCATCATCATATTGTTTGAATGAATAGAATGGTTGAAGTGTTTCTTTTGAATTTCTGAAATGTCACTTTCATCTTTCCCTTCTTCTTGTTTCACCTATTTGAAAAACTCTGGAAAAGTTCAAAGAAAAGAGGGGAGTAACATGACACTCCACACTAGGGGCATCTTGGTGAAATACTTGAACAATAAAACCAGGGGGCTATTTGAAAAATTATTGCAAAAGGATTTAAAATCAAAAAAGCAATTTCTGAAAATAATTTTTTTCAAAGTATTCAATATGACAAAGGAAAAATGTTCATTGAATAGCATTAATTCTCCTGATCATTTTGATATATATATTTCCTATATTTGGAAATGTTTTGAATGCTTTTAAATGAGTTTTACTGCTCTGGATATTAAAAAGGAAAGGTTTTAATTTGAAACGGGCCGGCCCACAACAGTTAATTCCGGAAACCGCTCCGAGCCGACCGACCGACGCGCTGACGCTGCCCTCTCTCTCTCTGATGGCTCGGCCCCACCGTCCGATCCCAAAGACGCCGCGGTCGCCTTCCTCCTCGCGTCGACAGGACCTCACCGACGATTCCTCCTCTCCGGATCTCCCTCCTCTTTCCTTCCCCGACCACCGCACCGTCCCTATAAGTAGCCCCGACCCTCCGCTCCTCATTCCACCCCCGAGCCCCCACTCTACCTCACCAAAGCGCTGCACCACACCCTCGCCGGAGTTCGGATCCCCATCCGAAGCTTCCAGAGCATCTGCCCGTCGCCTCTGTCGTCCCCACTCCCCTCTGACACCACCAGAGTACTCCGGGGACCCGCCACCATCGTTTGAAGCCCTCAGACGCCGTCCCCAACCACCGGAGCGCCGCCTCCCATGACCTCGCCACCTCGGCCTCGCCGAAGAACCCCCTCGCCGGCGACCCCTCTCTCTGTGAGCCCCTCTCCCCTCCCTGTCCGTTCGATCGTAGATCAACGCGTCAGATTAGACCATTTTTAAAACCGAACCGGTACGCACTAAGCTTCGATCGCCCGCCCGCAAACGCCCGCACGCACACCCTCTCGGCCAACCACGACCTACCACGTAGCCCCTGTCCGATGAGTTTTATTTTCCCTTTTTCTGATTCTGTTTTAGAAAACAGAATGTTTTCTGTTTTTGTTTTTGTTATATATTTTAAACTATTTAGAGTTTTTAGTTGATTCTTTCTGCATTAGTTCACATATTTGATGTAGTTTATGTCTGTATGCTTAGTTTTCAAATTTGACCTTTAAATTTTGAATCTAATCAAATTTGTTCAAATTACTAAAATCTGTATAACTATAGTTTAAAAATATATTTTTATATGAATCTTTTTGCCACTGTTTGGTATTAGTTAAACCTATCATTATACATGATTTGAGTTTTTTTTGAATAAATTTAGTTACTGTTTTTAACAAAAATAGAATCTGTTTAGTTTTTATTGTAGTTTAGTTATCTTAATTTTAATTTAATTTGAACCTGAATTAGTTTAACTTTTGTTAATAGTTTTCATGAGTTTCTGTTGTTTCAAACATTTAGGTAACATTACTTGCTAATATTTAGAATGATTGTTTAGTTTTATACCATGTTGTTATAGGAATCTTTATATCTTTTTCATTAGGTAGAGTTTTATAAAACAATTTAGTTTTACTTTCACAAACTAGTTAGATGATTAAGTTAGATTTCTAATAAATAATTTTAGTAATTCTATTCTGTTAAGTAATATGATGATAATAATATTAGTGTTAATAATATTGTTGTTTTGGTTTTCTATTTCAAAGTTATAGGAACATTATAGTTATTTTCATTTTAGTTGTGTTTCTTTACACAAAAGTTTTAGTGAATTTGATTCTGTTTACTAAAATTGATTTTCTTTACTATTTCTTTTTCTACTAGCTATTGCTTGGTTGTTTGTCTTAAAGTAGTAGTAGTAGAAGTTTTTGACACTAAAAATATTTTTGTGAGTCACATATTTTTTATTTTGATTTCTTTCTCTTGATTGATACTATTAAATGGTTTCAGTATTGTTTGTTTAACCTTGCTGAATTGTGTGAATTGTTTTGTATTTATGCTTATGGTGTGCTCTTGTTTGATTCGTTAGATCATCTGGAGTGCGAAGCTTGTTATCTAGAGTCACTTGATTACGAGGATCGTCAGTAAGGCAAGTCACTTTGACCATGTATACCTATGTTTTATTGCATTAGTTCTTTCGTCACCCCAATTGCATGCAAAGTAGGTAATTGGAAACTTGGTTACATTATTGTAGTATCATCTGGTAGGTACCCCTCAACCCTTTGACACATTCGCCCCGGGAAACGTTGTTTTACATTTTTGCTATGCTATTAGTAGACGGGGTTGGTTGTGTGATTCATGAGAGTTGTGAGTTAATGATTTCAAGACCTACATGATGATCAAGTCTTCAAGACTCCAAGTTCTTCAACTTACCTCTGGGTGGATGATGGTTGAACAGCACCCTGGAGAAACCAGTGGTTAGCCTAGATGATGTTGGAGATGTGCCAGTATTCATGCGGAAAGGTCCACCCAGGCACAAAGAGATGGATGGATGCTTCAAGACCCAAGGCTTACCTGCACAGCCACAAGTCATTATGGGCTCTGGCTTGGTTGGATATCGTGGTGACCCTGGACAGGCGGTGCTACGAGAGGTAGAAGAACGGTAGGAAAGGATGGGCACCGACAGAGTTGCCGGGAAACCCTTTAAAAGACCATGTTTTGGTCATCCGTTTCTCAAACACCATGAACTGCGAGAAGTCCAACGGAGGCGACCAAATCTTGTGGGGAACGTGTGCAAAACTCTGTAGAGTACCCAAACCTAATCGATTAGCCGTGTCCACGGTCATGGACAGTTTGAGCCAAAGGAACTGAAACTATCTGGAACTCTCAACACAATTAATTATATTGATGTGGGTTATTAATGTCAACTTGGGTATGAGAGTTGGTTGGTGGAACCATCTCATTAATCAACCAACATTGTAGTAAATATTGCCTTTGCCCTCTCTTGTTGTAGGAAAATTTTGGCTTTATGCAAAAACTTACTACCCCACCTGCCATATTTGCATATAGACCAGATGATTACTTTGCCCCCTCTCTTGTGACTTTGCCGGCATATTCAATATGCTGACCTATACGGATGCAACGTATCATGTTGCAGAGTACTTTTCTGACCAGGAGTGAGGATACGCTCTACGCTTGGTGAGATGCCCTTGGAGTCAGATGGACTCATCTACCTTTGGAGCTTCCGCAAGTTTATGGTTTAGTTATCTCATGAGTTGGCCTTCAGCCACTTTATTGTAATCATTATTGTAATAAAGGACTCGATATGAGATTTTGATTAATTAATGATGTGTGATTTCCCTTTGATATATACAATTATGTATCGTGTGTGTACCAGCATGATCTTGGGATGGTACAGAAACACCGGAGATTCGACCCTTCAGGTCGGGTCGCTACAGAAATGGTATCAGAGCACACGCTGACCGTAGGACGTAACCTTTAGGATTGGAAAAGCCTTAGGATTTATTTCTCTTTTGTCTTTAAAATTCTTATACTCTCATCTACTTGTTTCTGACTTCCCTCCGATTATTTCAAAATTTATAGATGGCCACCTTCATCCCAGTTTTGATCACGGAGTTTTGCCAGCCTGACGCAACGATGCCCTTTGGCAAGGAGCTGATGAGGATCGTCAGGGACGTGAGGATTGCTTTGCCGAGCATCACCAGGACTCCTATCATGTCTTTTCCACAAGACGGACGCTACAGAATCGAGGTGCACATCCCTGGGAAGACCTTTGGGAATCGGAAGGAACCCATCGACTTCAAGTTTGTGGCACCCAGCTGGATACTTGGGAGAGACATGGCCATTCATCGTGCCCTTGGACGTATTCAGGAGGAATACAGAGGTGGAACCATTTCACCAGGACTCAGCGTGGTTTGTCGTAGGGATGCCAATGGAAATATCATAACCACTCCCACTGAAGACACCACCATTTCCTATATCCAGACCTTGGAGACGCACGTCAGGACCTTGGAGCTTCGGGTACGTGCCGACACGAAGATGATCAAGAGGCTGATGAACCGTGAGATTGACTGCGAAGCTGACTTATGGGAAGCCGAGTACAAGCATGAGTATGAGGTGAAGGATTTCTTAGAGAGGATCGACAAGCTGAACACTCGCATCGCAACTCTAGAGGAACATATGGACATTGGTGAAAATCTTCATCCCGAAGGAGACACGGCTCCTTTGATCAGCAATGATGATGACTATGAGGAGAGCACCACCGGAGGAGACTACTTCACCATGTACTTTTGAGGACAACTTTAGTTATGCCCCCATGTATCTTCATTTTTGTCGTTAAAGCGTAGGTCGATGTTTAGTCTGAATGGAGATTTGTATCTCGATGTTTGACCTTGAGTTGAATAAATTAATGAGTGTTTGGCGTGATGTGTTTGTTGCATTGCATATGGGTAGTGAATTTCCATTTTAGGTCATTGTTCGATTCTAATTCTCACCCCTCTGAAAACTGCAAGATGCCTCCACGACGTGAGCCCGACTTCACTTTCCCGCCAGAGCTCACCCAACTTCTTCAGCAGCAAAACGCCCTGATGCAGCTGTTCATTCAGAATCAGACCAACAACCACAACAACCACCCTCCACCTCAAGGCGACAACCTCACCCGTTTTCTGAAACTGAATCCCCCAACCTTCTCCAGCATCACAGAGCCCATTATGGCAGATGATTGGCTCCACAAGATGGAGAGGGAACTCACCACCGCAGGATGCACTGAGGTTGAAAAAGTGCGTTTTGCCGCCCATCAACTGGAGGGCCCAGCAGTTTCATGGTGGGATAACTACACCACCACATATCCCATTACCGATGTGACTTGGGAGCAGTTCAAGCAAGCTTTCCGCACCGCACATGTCTCAGCTGGAGCCATGAGTCTTAGTTTCGCAACTTACGCCAGGGGAACCATTCCGTGGCCCAATATGTGGACGACTTCAGCACATTGGCTCGTTATGCACCAGGAGATGTGGCTGATGATGCAGCCAAGCAGGAAAAGTTCTTGGAAGGACTCAATGATGAGTTGAGCGTGCAGCTGATGGTGGCTACATTCAACAACTACCAGGAGATGGTAGACAAGTCCCTCATCTTGGAGGGGAAGCAACAGCAAATTGAGAACCGCAAGAGAAAGTATGCACAGGGGAAGTCTACCTCTGGAGCTCATCAGAAGCCCCGCTACACCCCGTACTCAGGAAATACCGCATCAGGGACCGGTAAGTATGGAGGACACACTCATCCCGTGCACAAGCATGGAGGCCACCACCATGGAGGAAATGGGAATAATTGTCCCAACAATGGCAGATTCAAGAATGGAAGTCGGAATGGCAACCAACACCATCCCGCTCCAGCTCAGAAGGATCTGAACCATATCACCTGTTTCAAGTGTCAGAAGACAGGGCACTATGCCACTGAATGCCCTCAGAACAAGCAAGGGAATGGAAACGACAACTCCGCAGCTAAGAAGCCAAATCCAATTCCTCGTGCCCAGGTGAACCACCTCGACGTGGAAGAAGTCTATGATCAGCCCGAGACTGTGGTTGGTAAGTTTTTATTGCATTCACGTCCAGTTATGGTACTTTTTGATTCTGCTGCAACTCATTCATTCATATCAAGGGTAGTTGTGGAAAAGTATGGTTTACCCACCAGAACCCTTAGTCAGCCCATTAAGGTCAATTCCCCAGGAGGAATGATGATGGCAGGGATAGGATGCCACGCCCTGAAACTTCACATAGGAAACCATGTTTTTCCTACCGACCTCGTCGTCTTAGAATCCCAGGGATTGGATGTAATCCTAGGTATGGATTGGATGACCAAGTATGAAGGAAACCTTGATTGCCCAGTAAGTCTATTTCACTCACCACTCCGGAGAACAAGAGGATTAAGTATGTATCCCGACGCACACAGATGAGTGCTCGGTTAAATTCCCTCACAGGAGTTGTTCAGGAGGAAGTACCGATTGTACGAGACTTTCCATATGTATTCTCGGAGGAATTACCAGGCATGCCACCAGATAGGGAGATTGAGTTTCTAATAGAGCTACTACCAGGGACAGCCCCAATTTCCAAGAGACCCTATCGGATGCCCGCAAATGATTTAGTGGAAATCAAGAAGGAGATTAAGGAGCTATTAGACAAGGGATATATTCGCCCAAGTTCATCACCTTGGGGAGCCCTAGTTCTTTTGGTGGAGAAGAAAGATAAAACCTTGAGGATGGTGGTCGATTATCGAGCATTGAACGAGGTGACTATCAAGAACAAGTACCCTCTGCCGATGATTAATGAGCTGTTTGACCAGCTAGTAGGCGCCAAAGTATTCTCCAAGATTGATCTTCGATCAGGGCATCACCAACTGAAGATTCGTGAACAAGATATACCCAAAACAGCTTTCACCACCAGGTATGGCTTATACGAGTATACAGTCATGTCCTTTGGTTTGACTAATGCTCCTGCCTACTTCATGAATTTGATGAACAAAGTGTTTATGGAATATTTGGACAAGTTTGTCGTGGTGTTCATCAATGACATCTTGATATTCTCCAAGAGCGAGGAGGAACACAAAGAGCACTTGCGTTTAGTTCTGGAGAAGCTTAGAGAGCATCAGTTGTATGCCAAGTTCAGTAAATGTGAATTCTGGCTGACGGAAGTCGGATTCCTTGGACATGTTATTTCCAGAGAAGGAATAGTAGTGGACCCCGCTAAGGTTGAAGCAGTCACTGAGTGAAAGTCACCCACCTCAGTTAAGGAGATCCGCAGTTTTCTCGGACTTGCCGGATATTACTGGAGATTCATTGAGAAATTCTAAAAGATTGCTAAGCCCATGACAGAGCTGTTGAAGAAAGAGTCTAAATATATGTGGACTGAGGAATGTGAGGCCAGTTTCCAGGAGTTGAAGAAACGTTTGGTCACAGCCCAGTGTTGATACTGCCAAACAATCGGAAGGACTTCCAGGTTTATTGTGATGCATCCCGTCAAGGACTTGGAGGAGTACTCATGCAGGAGGGAAAAGTTGTAGCATATGCATCCAGACAGCTACGACCCCATGAGTTGAATTATGCCACCCATGATTTGGAGCTAGCAGCCGTAGTGCATGCACTCAAAACTTGGAGACATTTCCTTATTGGAAATAGTTGTGATGTGTACACTGATCATAAGAGCCTGAAGTATATCTTCACGCAGAAGGAGTTGAACCTCAGACAGAGGAGATGGTTAGAGTTAATCAAGGACTATGACATGAGATTACATTACCATCCAGGAAAGGCAAATGTTGTGGCAGATGCTTTGAGTCGGAAGAGTTATGTGAACACACTCATAGCCGGAGGATTACCCCAGGAGTTAACCAAAGATCTCAGAGAGCTTCGGTTAGAGATAGTACCACAAGGATATGTTGCCACACTTGAGATTCAGTCCACCTTGACCGAAAGAATTCGAGAAGCCTAGAAATCAGACAATGAGATAGCTGAGATAAAGCAGAGAATGAAGGAAGGCAAGGCTAAAGGCTTTCGTGAAGATGAACAGGGTACTCTATGGTTTGAGAACCGAATCTATGTGCCCCATGACCCAGAGCTCAGGAAGTTGATACTTCAAGAAGCCCACGATTCACCATACTCGATACACCCAGGCAAAACCAAGATGTACCTGGATTTGAAGGAAAGCTACTGGTGGACAAGTATGAAGAAAGATATTGCCGAACATGTTGCGGTATGTGATGTTTGTCAGCGAGTAAAGGCGGAACATCAGAAACCAGCAGGGTTACTCCAACCTTTGCCGATACCCGAGTGGAAATGGGATAAGCTTGGTATGGACTTCATCACAGGACTACCTAGGACCTGTTCAGGATATGATTCCATTTGGGTAGTGGTCGATCGTTTGACCAAGGTGGCTCATTTCATTCCAGTGAAGACCACCTATACCAGTGCTAAGCTAGCCAAGATATATATGACCAGGATCGTATGTCTGCATGGAGTTCCGAGGAGTATCGTGTCAGATAGAGGAACACAATTTACCTCAAAGTTTTGGCATCAGCTACATGAAACTTTGGGTACCAGACTAGAGTTCAGTACAGCTTTTCATCCGCAAACCGATGGACAGACTGAGAGAGTCAACCAGATTCTAGAGGACATGTTGAGAGCCTGTGCACTAGACTATGGGTCCATTTGGGATGACAACTTACCTTACGCAGAATTCTTATACAACAACAGTTATCAGACCAGTCTGAAGATGGCCCCTTTCGAAGCTTTATACGGAAGGAGGTGCAGAACACCATTGATGTGGGATGGTGTTGGAGACCGACAACTTTTTGGACCCGATCTTATCAGAGATTCTGAAGATAAGGTCAAACTGATTCGAGACCGACTCAAGATAGCCCAATCCCGGCAGAAGAGCTATGCTGATAGCAAACGGAAGGAGGTGCCATATGAAGTAGGGGATCGATCATATCTCCGTGTGTCCCCACTTTGAGGAATCAAGAGGTTTGGTGTTAAAGGAAAGTTAGCACCCAAATTCATAGGCCCCTACAAAATTCTGGAACATAGAGGCGAAGTTGCATATAAGCTAGAATTGCCGGAAGGTCTGTCCGGAGTCCATGATGTTTTCCATGTTTCCCAGTTGAAGAAATGCCATGCTGAGATGGCTGATATTCCTTTGAGAGACATAGTGCCCCTAGAGGCCATACAACTTGACAGTGACATGACCTATGAGGAGAAGCCTGTCAGAATCCTCAAGACTGCCAACAGAGTTACCCGAAGCAAGATCATCAAGTTCTGTAAGGTTCTGTGGAGTCACCACACCGAGGAAGAAGCCACCTGGGAATGCAAAGAAGATCTTCGTAGAGACCATCCACACCTATTTTCTAGCCAACCCGAATCTCGAGGGCGAGATTCATCTTAAAGTGGGTAGGTTTGTAACATCGCAAAATTTCATTTTTGGAATGTTATGATATATAGCTATGCATCATCATCATATTGTTTGAATGAATAGAATGGTTGAAGTGTTTCTTTTGAATTTTTGAAATGTCACTTTCATCTTTCCCTTCTTCTTGTTTCACCTATTTGAAAACCTCTGGAAAAGTTCAAAGAAAAGAGGGGAGTAACATGACACTCCACACCAGGGACATCTTGGTGAAATACTTGAACAATAAAACCAGGGGGGCTATTTGAAAAATTATTGCAAAAGGATTTAAAATCAAATAAGCAATTTCTGAAAATAATTTTTTTCAAAGTATTCAATATGACAGAGGAAAAATGTTCATTGAATAGCATTAATTCTCCTGATCATTTTGATATATATATTTCCTATATTTGGAAATGTTTTGAATGCATTTAAATGAGTTTTACTGCTCTGGATATTAAAAAGGAAACGTTTTAATTTGAAATGGGCCGGCCCACAGCAGTTAATTCCCGAAACCGCTCCGAGCCGACCGACCGACGCGTTGACGCCGCCCTCTCTCTCTCTGATGCCCCGGCCCCACTGTCCGATCCCGAAGACGCCACGGTCGCCTTCCTCCTCGCGTCGACAGGACCTCGCCGGCGATTCCTCCTTTCCGGATCTCCCTCCTCTTTCCTTCCCCGACCACCGCACCGGCCCTATAAGTAGCCCCGACCCTCCGCTCCTCATTCCACCCCCAAGCCCCCACTCTACCTTGCCAGAGCTCTGCACCACACCCTCGCCGGAGTTCGGATCCCCATCCCAAGCTTCCAGAGCACCTGCCCGTCGCCTTTGTCGTCCCCACTCCCCTCCGACACCACCAGAGTACTCCAGAGACCCACCGCCATCGTTTGAAGCCCTCGGACGCCGTCCCCAACCACCAAAGCACCGCCTCCGACGACCTCGTCGCCTCGGCCTCGCCGGAGAACCCCCTCACCGGCGACCCCTCTCTCTATGAGCCCCTCTCCCCCTCCCTGTCCGTTCGATCGTAGATCAACGCATCAGATGAGATCATTTTTAAAACCGAACCGGTACGCGCTAAGCTTCAGTCGCCCGCCCGCAAACGCCCGCCCGCACACCCTCTCGGCCAACCACGACCCGCCATGTAGCCCCTGTCCGATGAGTTTTATTTTCCCTTTTTCTGATTCTGTTTTAGAAAACAAAATGTTTTCTGTTTTTGTTTTTGTTATATCTTTTAAAAAATTTAGTGTTTTTAGTTGATTCTTTTTTGCATTAGTTCACATATTTGATGTAGTTTATGTCTGTATTCTTAGTTTTCAAATTTGACCTTTAAATTTTGAATCTAATCAAATTTGTTCAAATTACTAAAATCTGTATAACTATAGTTTAAAAATATATTTTTATATGAATCTTTTTGCCACTGTTTGGTATTAGTTAAACCTATCATTCTACATGATTTGAGTTTTTTTTGAATAAATTTAGTTACTGTTTTTAACAAAAACAGAATCTGTTTAGTTTTTATTGTAGTTTAGTTGTCTTAATTTTAATTTAATTTGAACCTGAATTAGTTTAACTTTTGTTAATAGTTTTCACGAGTTTCTGTTGTTTCAAACATTTAGGTAACATTACTTGCTAATATTTAGAATGATTGTTTAGTTTTATACCATGTTGTTATAGGAATCTTTATATCTTTTTCATTAGGTACAGTTTTATAAAACAATTTAGTTTTACTTTCACAAACTAGTTAGATGATTAAGTTAGATTTCTAATAAATAATTTTAGTAATTCTATTATGTTAAGTAATATGATGATAATAATATTAGTGTTAATAATATTGTTGTTTTGGTTTTCTATTTCAAAGTTATAGGAACATTATAGTTATTTTCATTTTAGTAGTGTTTCTTTACACAAAAGTTTTAGTGAATTTGATTCTGTTTACTAAAATTGATTTTCTTTACTATTTCTTTTTCTACTAGCTATTGCTTGGTTGTTTGTCTTAAAGTAGTAGTAGTAGAAGTTTTTGACACTAAAAATATTTTTGTGAGTCAAATATTTTTTATTTTGATTTCTTTCTCTTGATTGATACTATTGAATGGTTTCAGTATTGTTTGTTTAACCTTGCTGAATTGTATGAATTGTTTTGTATTTATGCTTATGGTGTGCTCTTGTTTGATTCGTTAGATCATCCAGAGTGCGAAGCTTGTTATCTAGAGTCACTTGATTACGAGGATCGTCAGCAAGGCAAGTCACTTTGACCATGTATACCTATGTTTTATTGCATTAGTTCCTCCATCACCCCAATTGCATGCAAAGTAGGTAATTGGAAACTTGGTTACATTATTGTAGTATCATCTGGTAGGTACCCCTCAACCCTTTGACACATTCGCCTCGAGAAACGTTGTTTTACATTTTTGCTATGCTATTAGTAGACGGGGTTGGTTGTGTGATTCATGAGAGTTGTGAGTTAATAATTTCAAGACCTACATGATGATCAAGTCTTCAAGACTCCAAGTTCTTCAACTTACCTCTGGGTGGATGATGGTTGAACGGCACCCTGGAGAAACCAGTGGTTAGCCTAGATGATGCTGGAGATGTGCCAGTATTCATGCGGAAAGGTCCACCCAGGCACAAAGAGATGGATGGATGCTTCAAGACCCAAGGCTTTGTTGGAAATATGCCCTAGAGGCAATAATAAAATGGTTATTATTGTATTTCCTTGTTCATGATAATTGTCTATTGTTCATGCTATAATTGTGTTAACCGGAAACCATAATACATGTGTGAATACATAGACCACAACATGTCCCTAGTGAGCCTCTAGTTGACTAGCTCGTTGATCAATAGATGGTCACGGTTTCATGGCCATGGACATTGGATGTCGTTGATAACGGGATCACATCATTAGGAGAATGATGTGATGGACAAGACCCAATCCTAAGCATAGCACAAAGATCGTGTAGTTCGTTTGCTAAAGCTTTTCAATGTCAAGTGTCATTTCCTTAGACCATGAGATTGTGTAACTCCCGGATACCGTAGGAATACTTTGGGTGTGCCAAACGTCACAACGTAACTGGGTGGCTATAAAGGTACGCTACGGGTATCTCCGAAAGTGTCTGTTGGGTTGACACGAATCGAGACTGGGATTTGTCACTCCGTGTGACGGAGAGGTATCTCTGGGCCCACTCGGTAAGACATCATCATTATGAGCTCAATGTGACTAAGGAGTTAGTCACGGGATGATGTATTACGGAACGAGTAAAGAGACTTGCCGGTAACGAGATTGAACAAGGTATGGGGATACCGACGATCGAATCTCGGGCAAGTACCATACCGATAGACAAAGGGAATTGTATACGGGATTGATTGAATCCCTGACATCGTGGTTCATCCGATGAGATCATCGTGGAGTACGTGGGAGCCAACATGGGTATCCAGATCCCGCTGTTGGTTATTGGCCGGAGAGGTGTCTCGGTCATGTCTACGTGTCTCCCGAACCCGTAGGGTCTACACACTTAAGGTTCGATGACGCTAGGGTTATAGGGAAAAGGTATACGTGATTACCGAAGGTTGTTCGGAGTCCCGGATGAGATCCCGGACGTCACGAGGAGCTTCGGAATGGTCCGGAGGTAAAGATTGATATATAGGAAGTCCAGTTTTGGTCACCGGAAAGTTTTCGGGCTCATCGGTAGTGTACCGGGAGTGCCGGGAGGGTGCCGGAGGACCCCCGAGAGGGGTGTGACGACCAAAGGACCTCATGGGCCCTTAGAGGAGGTGTGCCAGCCCATATTGGGTCGACCAAGACCATCTATGTGGGCCCATGTGGCTAGGGATAAGAGATAGGGCCAAAAAGGATTTAAAAGGAGGAGATCCACCTCCCTTGTGGGAGGTGGACTCTCCCTTTAATTCGGCCGACCCTCTCCTCCTTGGAGGAGGGGCCAAGCCAGCCCTTCCACGTCCCTCCTCCTATATATACTTGAGGTTTTGGATGTTTTGAGTAAGGATTTGATCTCTCTCTCTCTCACGGCAAAGCCCTACCTCTCTTCTTCCTCCTCCGCAGCGCTTAGGCGAAGCCCTGTCGAAATACCTTGCTACTCCACCACCACCACGCCGTCGTGCTGCTGTTGGAGCCCTTCCCCAACCTCTCCTTCCTCCTTGCTGGATCAAGGTGTTGGAGACGTCACCGGGCTGCACGTGTGTTGAACGCGGAGGTGCCGTCCGTTCGGCACTTGATCGGATCTACCGCGATCTGAATCGCTGCGAGTACGACTCTATCAACCGCGTTCTTGTAACGCTTCCGCTTAGCGATCTTCAAAGGTATGAAGATCCACTCCCCCCTTGCTCGTTGCTGGTTTCTCCATAGATGGATCTTGGTGAACGCGTAGGAAATTTTTTGATTTACTACTACATCTCCCAACAGTGGTATCAGAGCTAGGTCTATGCGTAGAATCTATGCACGAGTAGAACACAAAGTAGTTGTGGGCGTCGATTTTGTTAATATGCTTGCCGTTACTAGTCTTATCTTGATTCGACGGTATTGTGGGATGAAGCGGCCCGGACCAACCTTACACGTACGCTTACGTGAGACCGGTTCCACCGCCTGACATGCACCAGTTGCATAAGGTGGCTAGCGGGTGTCTGTCTCTCCCACCTTAGTCGGATTGGATTCGATGAAAAGGGTCCTTATGAAGGGTAAATAGCAATTGGCATATCACGTTGTGGTTTTGGCGTAGGTAAGAAACGTTCTTGCTAGAAACCTATAGCAACCACGTAAAAACTTGCAACTACAAATTAGAGGACGTCTAACTTGTTTTTGCAGCATATGCCGTGTGATGTGATATGGCCAAAAGGATGTGATGTGATGCATTGTGATGTATGAGATTGATCATGTTCTTGTAATAGGGTTCACGACTTGCATGTCGATGACTATGACAACCGGCAGGAGCCATAGGAGTTGTCTTATATTATTGTATGACCTGCGTGTCAATCATAAACGCCATGTAATTACTTTACTTTATTGCTAAACGTTAGCTATAGTAGTAGAAGTAATAGTTGGCGAGACAACTTCATGAAGACACAATGATGGAGATCATGGTGTCGTGCCGGTGACAATGATGATCATGGTGCCCCGAAGATGGAGATCAAAGGAGCAAGATGATATTGGCCATATCATGTCACTATATTGATTGCATGTGATGTCTATCAGTTTACATCTTATTTGCATAGAACGACGGTAGTAAATAAGATGATCTCTCAATAAAATTTCAAGAAAGGTGTTCACCCTAACTGTGCACTGTTGCTAAGGATCGTCGTTCCGAAGCACCACGTGATGATCGGGTGTGATAGGTTCTAACGTTCGCATACAACGGGTGTAAGCCAGATTTACACATGCGAAACACTTAGGTTGACTTGACGAGCCTAGCATGTACAGACATGGCCTCGGAACACGGAAGACCGAAAGGTCGAACATGAGTCGTATAGAAGATACGATCAACATAGAGATGTTCACCATGGATGACTAGTCCGTCTCACGTGATGATCGGACACGGGCTAGTTGACATGGATCATGTATCACTTGGAAGACTAGAGAGATGTCTATCTAAGTGGGAGTTCATTAATAATTTGATTAAATGAACTTAATTATCATGAACTTAGTCTAAAAATGTCCTTGCAAATTATGTCGTAGATAGCTCACGCTGTAGCTCCCCAGTTTTATTGATACAATCCTAGAGAAAAGTAAGTTGAAAGTTGATGGTAGCAATAATGCGGACTGGGTCCGTGATCTGAGGATTGTCCTCATTGTTGCACAGAAAGCTTATGTTTTTGATGTACCGCTAACTGCACCACTCCCTCAAGCGTTGTCTGTAGATGTTGTGAACATATGACAGGCACTTTTTGGTGACTACATGATAGTTCAATGCGTCATGCATTACGGCTTAGAATTGAGGCTCCAAAACGTTTTGAACGTCACGGAACATATGAGATGTTCTAGGAGCTGAGATTGTGATCTCAGGCTCGTGCCTATGTTGAGAGGTATGAGACCTCCAACAAGATTCTTTGTCTGCAAGATAAAGGAGAATAGCTCAATCGCTGAGCGTGTACTCAGATTGTCTGGGTGCTACAATCACTTGAATCAAGTGGGAGTTAATCTTCCAGATGAGATAGTGATTAATGCAGTTCTCCAAGTCACTGCCACCAAGCTACTAGAGCTTCGTGATGAACTATAACATGCCAGGGATGGATAAGATGATCCCTGAGTTGTTCGTGATGTTTGACACCACGAAGGTAGAAATCAAGAAGGAGCATCAAGTGTTGATGGTTAAGTTAAACCACTAGTTTCAAAAGGGGCAAGGGCAAGAAGGGAAAACTTCAGGAATGGCAAGCCAGTTGTTGCTCTAGTGAAGAAACCCAAGGTTGAGCCCGAACCCGAGACTAAGTGCTTCTGTTATGAGGAGAATGTTCGCTGAAGCGGAAAAACCCTAGATGCTTGGTAGATAAGAAGGCTGGTAATGTCAATGGAGGTATATTTGATATACGTGTTAGTGATGTGTACCTTGCTGGTACTCCTAGTAGCACCTGGGTATTGGATACCGGTTCGGTTGCTAAGTGCTAGCAACTCGAAATAAAAGCTACGGAATAAACGGAGACTAGCTAGGTGAAAGGTGACGATGTGTGTTGGAAGTGTTTCCAAGATTGATGTGATCACCATCGCACGCTCTCTCTACCTTCGGGATTTGTGATAAACCTAAATAAATGTTATTTGGTGTTTGCGTTGAGCATGAACGTGATTAGATCATGATTAGTGCAATACAGTTATTCATATAAGTTAGAGAATAATGGTTATTCTGTTTACATGGATAATGCCTTCAATGGTCATGCACCCACTCGAAATGGTTTATCGAATCATGATCGTAGTGGTACACATATTCATAACATTGGTACCAAAAGATACAAAGTTAATAATGATAGTACCACATGCTTGTGGCACTGCCACGTAATGTCATATTGGTATAAATCGCATGAAGAAACTCCATGATGATGGATTTTTTTTGACTCACTCGATTTCGAATCGGTTGAGACATGCGAGCCATGCCTCTTGGGCAAGATGACTGAGACCCCGTCATCCAATATGATGGAGCGGGCAAGTGGCTTATTGGAATTAATACATGTTGATGTATGTGGTCCAATGAGTGTTGAAACACACAGTGGATATCGTTGTTTTTCTTTACCTTCACTGATTATTTGAGTAAATATGGGGATATTTACTTAATGAAACACGAATCTGAAATGTTTGAAAGGTTCAAGGAGTTTCAGAGTGAAGTTAAAGATCATCATGACAAGAAGATAAATGTCTATGATATGATCATGGAGGTGAGTATCTAAGTTACGAGTTTGGTATGCAATTTTAGACAATGTGGAAATTGTTTCACAGCTCACGCCTCCTGGAACACCATAGTGTGATGGTGTGTTCGAACGTCGTAGTCGTGCTCTATTGGATATAGTGAGTACTATGATGTCTCTTATCGTTTTACCACTATCGTTATGGGGTTATGCATTAAAGACAAATCCATTCACTTTAACAGGGCACCATCTAAGTCTGTTGAGATGACACCGTGAGAATTATGGTTTGACAGAAGCCTAAGCTGTCATTTCTTAATGTTTGGGGCTGCGACGCTTATGTGAAAATGGGTTTTTCACCTAGCGAGCTCGAACCCAAAGCAGACAAATGCATCTTCATAGAATACCCTAATGAGACATTGGGTATACCTTCTATCTCAGATCCAAGCGCAAAAGGTATTTGTAGCTAAGAACGGGTCCTTTCTTGAGAAAGAGTTTCTCTCGAAAGAATTGAGTGGGAGGAAGATAGAACTTGATAAGGTTGTTGAACCTTTGTTTCATCCAGAGAATAGCGCAACACAGAAAGATGTTTCTGTAGAGCCTACTCAGTTGAAAAGGAAGTTAATGATGATGATCATGAAGCTTCGGATCAAGTCACTATCGAACCTCGTAGGTCGACAAGGACGCGTACTGCTCCTGAGTAGTACGACAACCCTGTCTTGGAAATCATGTTGTTGGACAGCGATGAACCTACGAACTATGGAGAAGCGATGGTGGGCCCGGATTCCAACAAATGGCTAGGAGCCATGAAATCCGAGAAAGGATCCATGTATGAAAACCAAGTATGGACTTTGGTAGACTTGCCTGTTGAATGGCGGGTCATTGAGTACAAATGGACCTTTGAGATAAACATAGACGCTAATGGTGAAATGTCACCGTTTATAAAGCTCGACTTGTCGCAAAGAAGTTTCCGCAAAGTTCAAGGAGTTGACTGCAATGAGATTGTCTCATCTGTAGCGATGCTAAAAGTCTATTAAAATTTTGTTAGCAGTTGCTGCATTTTTTGATTATGAAATCTGGCAGATGGATGACAAAACAAGGTTTCCGTAATGGTTTCTGTGAGGAAGAGTTGTATGTGATACAACCAGAAGGTTTTGTCAATCCTAAGGATGCTAATAATATGCAAACTCCAGCGATCCTTCTATGGACTGGAGCAAGCATCTCGGAGTTGGAATATATGCTTTGATGAGGTGATCAAAGTGTTTAAGTTTATACAATGTTTATGAGAAACTTGTATTTGCAAGAAAGTGAGTGGGAGCACTATGGAATTTCTTATAAGAATATGTAGTTGACATATTATTGATCGGAAATGATGTAGAATTTCTGGAAGAGCATGAAGGGTTGTTTGAAAAGTTTTTTTTTTCAAAGGAAGACCCAGATAAAGCTACTATTTTATTAAGCATCAAGATCTATAGGGATAGATCTATTCACTTGATAAGTTTTTTCGACGAAGACATACCTTGACAAGTTTTTGAAGGAGTTCAAAATAGATGGGTCAAAGAAGGAGTTCTTGACTGTATTGTAAGGTGTGAAATTGAGTAAGACTCAATACCCGACCACGGCAGAAGATAAAGAAGAGATGAGTGTCATCTCCTATGCTTTAGCCATAGGCTCTATATAGTATGCCATGCTGTGTACCGCACCTGTGTGTGCCTTGCCATGAGTCTGTCAAGGGGTACAAGAGTAATCCAAGAGTGGATCACTAGACAGCGGTCAAAGTTAGCCTTAGTAACTTGAGAACTAAGGAAATATTTCTCGATTATGGAGGTGATAAAGAGTTCATCGTAAAGTGTTACGATGATGCAAGCTTTAAAACCAATCCGGATGACTCTTAGTAGAAATCCAGCTACGTATAGTGGAGCAGCCATTTGGAATAGCTCCAAGTGGAGCGTGGGAGCAGTATCTACAAATATGAAATGGAAAGTTTGCAAAGGTACACACGGATCTGAATGTCGCAGACCCGCTGACTAAAAACCTCTTTCACGAGCAGAACATGAACAAACCCCAGAACTTATTGGGTGTTAATCACATGATGATATGATCACATGGTGATGTAAGTGTTAATCACATGGTGATGTGAACTAGATTATTGACTCTAGTGCAAGTGGGAGATTGTTGGAAATATGCCCTAGAGGCAATAATAAAATGGTTATTATTGTATTTCCTTGTTCATGATAATTGTCTATTGTTCATGCTATAATTGTGTTAACCGGAAACCATAATACATGTGTGAATACATAGACCACAACATGTCCCTAGTGAGCCTCTAGTTGACTAGCTCGTTGATCAATAGATGGTCATGGTTTCATGGCCATGGACATTGGATGTCGTTGATAACGGGATCACATCATTAGGAGAATGATGTGATGGACAAGACCCAATCCTAAGCATAGCACAAAGATCGTGTAGTTCGTTTGCTAAAGCTTTTCAATGTCAAGTGTCATTTCCTTAGACCATGAGATTGTGTAACTCCCGGATACCGTAGGAATACTTTGGGTGTGCCAAACGTCACAACGTAACTGGGTGGCTATAAAGGTACGCTACGGGTATCTCCGAAAGTGTCTGTTGGGTTGACACGAATCGAGACTGGGATTTGTCACTCCGTGTGACGGAGAGGTATCTCTGGGCCCACTCGGTAAGACATCATCATTATGAGCTCAATGTGACTAAGGAGTTAGTCACGGGATGATGTATTACGGAACGAGTAAAGAGACTTGCCGGTAACGAGATTGAACAAGGTATGGGGATACCGACGATCGAATCTCGGGCAAGTACCATACCGATAGACAAAGGGAATTGTATACGGGATTGATTGAATCCCTGACATCGTGGTTCATCCGATGAGATCATCGTGGAGTACGTGGGAGCCAACATGGGTATCCAGATCCCGCTGTTGGTTATTGGCCGGAGAGGTGTCTCGGTCATGTCTACGTGTCTCCCGAACCCGTAGGGTCTACACACTTAAGGTTCGATGACGCTAGGGTTATAGGGAAAAGGTATACGTGATTACCGAAGGTTGTTCGGAGTCCCGGATGAGATCCCGGACGTCACGAGGAGCTCCGGAATGGTCCGAAGGTAAAGATTGATATATAGGAAGTCCAGTTTTGGTCACCGGAAAGTTTTCGGGCTCATCGGTAGTGTACCGGGAGTGCCGGGAGGGTGCCGGAGGACCCCCGAGAGGGGTGTGACGACCAAAGGACCTCATGGGCCCTTAGAGGAGGTGTGCCAGCCCATATTGGGTCGACCAAGACCATCTATGTGGGCCCATGTGGCTAGGGATAAGAGATAGGGCCAAAAAGGATTTAAAAGGAGGAGATCCACCTCCCTTGTGGGAGGTGGACTCTCCCTTTAATTCGGCCGACCCTCTCCTCCTTGGAGGAGGGGCCAAGCCAGCCCTTCCACGTCCCTCCTCCTATATATACTTGAGGTTTTGGATGTTTTGAGTAAGGATTTGATCTCTCTCTCTCACGGCAAAGCCCTACCTCTCTTCTTCCTCCTCCGCAGCGCTTAGGCGAAGCCCTGTCGAAATACCTTGCTACTCCACCACCACCACGCCGTCGTGCTGCTGTTGGAGCCCTTCCCCAACCTCTCCTTCCTCCTTGCTGGATCAAGGTGTTGGAGACGTCACCGGGCTGCACGTGTGTTGAACGCGGAGGTGCCGTCCGTTCGGCACTTGATCGGATCTACCGCGATCTGAATCGCTGCGAGTACGACTCTATCAACCGCGTTCTTGTAACGCTTCCGCTTAGCGATCTTCAAAGGTATGAAGATCCACTCTCCCCTTGCTCGTTGCTGGTTTCTCCATAGATGGATCTTGGTGAACGCGTAGGAAATTTTTTGATTTACTACTACGTCTCCCAACAGGCTTACCTGCACAGCCACAAGTCATTATGGGCTCTGGCTTGGTTGGATATCGTGGTGACCCCGGACAGGCGATGCTACGAGAGGTAGAAGAACGGTAGGAAAGGATGGGCACCGACAGAGTTGCCAGGAAACCCTTTAAAAGACCATGTTTTGGTCATCCGTTTCTCAAACACCATGAAGTGCGAGAAGTCCAACGGAGGTGACCAAATCTTGTGGGGAACGTGTGCAAAACTCTGCAGAGTACCCAAACCTAATCGATTAGCCGTGTCCATGGTCATGGACAGTTTGAGCCAAAGGAACTGAAACTATCTGGAACTCTCAACATAATTAATTATATTGATGTGGGTTATTAATGTCAACTTGGGAATGAGAATTGGTTGGTGGAACCATCTCATTAATCAACCAACATTGTAGTAAATATTGCCTTTGCCCTCTCTTGTTGTAGGAAATTTTTGGCTTTATGCAAAAACTTACTACCCCACCTTCCATATTTGCATATAGACTAGATGATTACTTTACCCCCTCTCTTGTGACTTTGCCGGCATATTCAATATGCTGACCTATACGGCTGCAATGTATCATGTTGCAGAGTACTTTTCTGACCAGGAGTGAGGATACGTTGTACACTCGGTGAGATGCCCTTGGAGTCAGATGGACTCATCTACCTTTGGAGCTTCCGCAAGTTTATGGTTTAGTCATCTCATGAGTTGGCCTTCAACCACTTTATTGTAATCATTATTGTAAGAAAGGACTCGATATGAGATTTCGATTAATTAATGTTGTGTGATTTCCCTTTGATATATGCATTGATGTACCGTGTGTGTACCAGCATGATCTTGGGATGGTACAGAAACACTGGAGATTCGACCCTTCAGGTCAGGTCGCTACAATTACATCGGATAGATCTCCATGAAGATCATGTAGAACGTGGTATTGAAGATCAAAGAGAGAGAAGAAGCCATCTAGCTACTAGCTATGGACCTGTAGGTCTGTGGTGGAGTACTCACGCATCATCGAAGGGGTAATGGAGTTGATGTAGATGCCTTCCGTGATCGAAACCCCCTCCGGCAGATTGCCGGAAAAGGCTCCAAGATTAGATCTCTCGGGAACAGGGGCTTCTGGTGGCAGAAAAGTATTTGCGTGGCTCGTTCTAATGTTGTAGGAATATTTGGTAATTTATAGTCCAAGAATTTGGGTTAGGAGGCCTGTCGGGAGGCGACAAGCCTGCTAGACGCTCCTAGGGGTGCCGCGCCTAGCAGGCTTGTGGCTCCCTGGCACCTCCCCTGCCGTGCACTCCAAGCTTGATCGATTTGTTTCCTTCCAGAAAATTTCCTTCCGAAGGTTTTATTCCGTTTGGACTCTGTTTAATATTCCATATCTGCAAAACTCAAAAACAAGGAAAAACAGAAACTGGCACTTGGCTCTAGATTAATAGGTTAGTCCCAATAATATAAAATAGCATATTAATGCATATAAAACATCCACATATAATATAATAGCATGCCATCATAAAAAATTATAGATACTTTGGAGACGTATCAGCATCCCCAAGCTTAATTCATGCTCGTCCTCGAGTAGGTAAATGATAAAAACAGAATTTTTGATGTGGAGTGCTACCTAACATATTTATCCATGTAATATTGTTAATTGTGGCATGAATATTTAGATCCGTAAGATTCAAAACCAAAGGTTAATATTGATATAAAGACAATAACATTTCAAGCATACTAGCAAAGCAATTGTATCTCCTCAAAATATAATGGCAAAAGTAAGTTATCCCTACAATATCATATGGTCTGGCTATGCTTCATATTCCCCACACAAAGTATTTATATCATGCACAACCCTAATGAAAAGTCAAGCAATTGTTTTCACACCTTTATGTTCTCAAACTTTTTCATCTCTCACTCAATGCATGAGCGTGAGCCATGGATATAGCACTATAGGTGGAATAGAATATGGTGGAGGTTGTCAAGGAAAGGGAGAAGATAGTCTCACATCAACTAGGCGTATCAACGGGATATGGATATTCCCATTAATAGATATCAATGTGTGTGAGTAGGTATTTCCATGCAATGGATGCACTAGAGCTTAATTGTATGAAAGCTCAAAAAGTAACTAAGTGGACGTGTATCATGAAGAAAAATTCCACTAGCTATATGAAAGTGACAAAATAGGAGACTCTCTATCATGAAGATCATGGTGTTACTTTGAAGCACAAGTGTGGAGAAAGGTAGTAGCAATGTCCCTTCTCTCTTTTCTCTCATTTTTTGGTGGGCATCTAAGGCCTCTTTTATTCATTTTTTATTTGGGCTTCGTTGGCCTCTTTTTTTCATAAAGTCCGGAATCTCATCTCCACTTGTGAGGGAATCATAGCTTCCATCATCCTTTCCTCACATGGGACATGCTCTATTAATGATAATCATCACACTTTTATTTACTTACAACTCAAAGAAAATTACAACTCGATACATATGACAAAATATGACTCTATATGCAATATGGAAGTGATGGTGCATGTCATAAAAGGAAACGGTGGAAGTTGCATGGCAATATATCTCGGAATGGCTATGGAAATGCCATAATAGGTAGGTATGGTGGCTATTTTGAGGAAAGATATATGGTGGATGTTTTGAGGAAGGTATATGGTGGCTGTTTTGAGGAAGGTATATGGTATACCGGCGAAAGTTGCGCGGTAATAGAGAGGCTAGCAAAGGTGGAAGGGTGAGAGTGTGTATAATCCATGGACTCAACATTAGTCATAAACAACTCACATACTTATTGCAAAATTCTATTAGTCACTGAAGCAAAGTATTAAACACATGCTCCTAGGGGGAGGTTGGTAGGAGTTAACCATCGCGCGCCCCCGACCCTCACACAAAGGTTGACAATCTATAAACATGTCATGCTCCGACTTCCTTACATAACGATTCACCATACGTGCATGCTACGGGAATCATAAACCTTTACACAGGTATTTTTACCAAATCACAATTACTTCCTAACATGTCTCTTAACATTACCATCTTTATATCTCAAAACTTTATGAAAGGAGTCCAACTTCTCATAAATACTCAATGCACTTAATATGGAAGGTTTTATTATATCCCTTTTGGATGCCTATAATATTAGGACTAAATTCATAACCTAGACCAATTACCATGCTGTTTTAGAAACTCTCAAAATAATATAAATGAGGTACGAGAGTTCAAGTATTTCTATAAAGCACAAACACCACCGTGCTCTAAAAAATGTAAGTGAAGCACATAGAGCAAAATTGCCTAACTCAAAAGATATAAGTGAAGCACATAGAGTATTCTAATAAATTCACTATTTAGCGTGTCTCTCTCAAAAGATGTGTGCATCAAGGATGATGGTGGCAAACTAACAAGCAAAGACTCATATTATACAAGACGCTGCAAGCAAAACACATATCATGTGGTGAATAAAAATATAGCTGCTACCTCTTGAGCTTGCGTTGGTTTTCCCTTGAAGAGGAAAGGGTGATGCAGCGAAGTAGATAAGTATTTCCCTCAGTTTTTGAGAACCAAGGTATCAATCCAGTAGGAGGAATAAGCAAGTTACCAATGGATGCACCTACACAAACAATCAAACTCTTGCACCCAACGCTATAAAGGGGTTGTCAATCCCTTCACGGTTATTTGCAAGGATTAGATCTGAAAAAGATAGATGTAAATGAGTGAGGAAAGTAAAAGATAAATAAATTGCAGCAAGATATTTTTGGGTTTTCTAGTTTATAGATCTGAAAGTATATGATGGAAAATAGACCCTGGGGCCAATGGTTTCACTAGAGGCTTCTCTCTTGAAGGCAAATATCATGGTGGGTAAACAAATTATTGTCAAGCAATTGATAGAAAAGTGAATAATCACGTAGTTATCCAAGGCAATGATCATGCATATAGGCAACACGTCCATGACAAGTAGACCAAAATGATTCTGCATCTACTACTAGTACTCCACATATCGACCGACTCCTGCCTGCATCTAGAGTATTAAGTTCATGAAGAATAGAGTAACACATTAAGAAAGATGACATGATGTAGAGGGATAAACTCAAGAAATATGATGAAAACCCCATCTTGTTACCCTTGATGGCAACAATACAATACGTGCTTCGCTGCCCCTACTATGTCACTGGGTGAGGACACCGCAAGATTGAACCCCAAACCAAGCACTTCTCCTATTGCAATAATTACCATTCTAGTTGGCCAAACCAAACCAATAACTCGAAGAGACTTGCAAGGATATGAAATCATGCAAATAAGAATTCAGAGGAGATTCAAATAAGATTCATGGATAATCTGAACATAAACTCACAATTCATCGGATCTTGACAAACACACCACAAAAGAGGATTACATCGGAAAGATCTCCATGAAGATCACGAAGAACATGGTATTGAAGATCAAAGAGAGATAAGAAGTCATCTAGCTACTAGATATGGACCCGTAGGCCTATGGTGGACTACTCACGCATCATCGGAGGGGCGATGGAGTTGATGTAGATGCCCTCCGTGATCGAAACCCCCTCCGACATATTACCGGAAAAGGCTCCAAGATTGGATCTCTCGGGAACGGAGGCTTCCGGCGGTGGAAAAGTATTTGTGTTGCTATTTTTGATGTTTTGGGAATATTTGGGTATTTATAGGCCAAGAATTAGGGTTAGGAGACCTGCCACGGAGCGACAAGCCTGCTAAGCGTGGCCAGGGGGCCCCGTGTCTAGCAGGCTTGTGGCGCCCTGGTACCTCCCCTGACGTGCACTTCAAGCTTGATCGACTTGTTTCCTTCCAAAAAATTCCTTCCGAAGGTATTATTCCGTTTGGACTTCGTTTAATATCCCATATCTGCAAAACTCAAAAACAAGGAAAAAATAGAAACTCGCACTTGGCTCTAGATTAATAGGTTAGTCCCAAAAATAATATAAAATAGCATACTAATGCATATAAAACATCCAAAATAGATAATATAATAGCATGACATCATCAAAAATTATAGATACGTTGGAGACGTATCATCATCCCCAAGCTTAACTCATGCTCGTCCTCGAGTAGGTAAGTGATAAAAATAGAATTTTTGATGTGGAGTGCTACCTAACATATTTGTCCATGTAATATTCTTTATTGTGGCATGAATATTCAGATCCTTAAGACTCAAAACAAAAGCTTAATATTGATATAGAAACAATAACATTTCAAGCATACTAGCAAAGCAATCGTATCTCTTCAATATATAATGGCACAAGAAAGTTATCCCTACAATATCATATGGTCTGGCGATGCTCCATCTTCCCCATACAAAGTATTTATATCATGTACAACCCCGATGAAAAGTCAAGCAATTGTTTTCACACCTTTATTTTCTCAAACTTTTTCAACTCTCATGCAATACATGAGCGCGAGCCATGGATATAGCACTATAGGTGGAATAGAATATGGTGGAGGTTGTGAAGGAAAGGGAGAAGATAGTCTCACATCAACTAGGCGTATCAATGGGCTATGGAGATGCCCATCAATAGATATCAATGTGAGTGAGTAGGGATTGCCATGCAACGGGTGCACTAGAGCTATAAGTGTATGAAAGCTCAAAAAGAAACTAAGTGGACGTGCATTGTGAAGAAAAAATTCCACTAGCTATATGAAAGTGACAAAATAGAGACTCTCTATCATGAAGATCATGGTGCTACTTTGAAGCACAAGTGTGGAAAAAGGTAGTAGCAATGTCCCTTCTCTCTTTTCTCTCATTTTTTGTTGGCATCTAAGTCCTCTTTTATTCATTTTTTATTTGGGCCTCGCTGGCCTCTTTTAATTTTTTCATAAAGTACGGACTCTCATCCCTACTAGTAAGGGAATCATAGCTTCCATCATCCTTTCCTCACATGGGACATGATCTACTAATGAAAATCATCACACTTTTATTTACTTACAACACAAAAGGAAAATTACAACTCGATACCTATTACAAAATATGACTCTATATGCAATATGGAAGTGATGGTGCATGTCATAAAAGGAAACGGTGGAAGTTGCATGGCAATATATTTCGGAATAGCTATGGAAATGCCATAATAGCTAGGTATGGTGCTGTTTTGAGGAGGATATATGAGGCTGTTTTGAGGAAGGTATATGGTGGCTATTTTGAGGAAGGTATATGGTGCACCGGCGAAAGTTGCGCGGTACTGGAGAGGCTAGCAAAAGTGGAAGGGTGAGAGTGCGTATAATCCATGGACTCAACATTAGTCATAAAGAACTCACATAATTATTGCAAAAGTCTATTAGTCATTGAAGAAAAGTATTAAACACATGCTCCTAGGGGAGAGGTTGGTAGGATTTAACCATCCCGCGCTCCCGACCCTCACACAAAAGTCGACAATCTATAAACAAGTCATGCTCCGACTTCCTTACATAACGGTTCACCATACGTGCATGCTATGGGAATCACAAACCTTTACACAAGTATTTTTACCAAATCACAATTACTTCCTAACATGACTCTTAACATTACCATATTTATATCTCAAAACTTTATGCAAGCAATCAAACTTCTCATAAATACTCAATGCACTTAATATGGAAGTTTTTATTATATCCCTCTTGGATGTCTATCATATTAGGACTAAATTAATAACCTAGACCAATTACCATGCTGTTTAGAGACTCTCAAAAATAATATAAGTGAGGTGCGAGAGTTCAATTATTTCTATACAATGCAAACACCACCGTGCTCTATAAGATATAACTGAAGCACATAGAGCAAAATTGCCTAACTGAAAAGATATAAGTGAAGCACATAGAGCATTCTAACAAATTCACGATTCAGCGTGTCCTTCTCAAAAAATGTGTGTAGCAAGGATGATTGTGGAAAACTAACAAGCAAAGAATCATATCATACAATATGCTCCAAGCAAAACACATATCATGTGGTGAATAAAAATATAGCCTGAAGTAAATTTACCGATGGATTGAAGACGAAAGAGGGGATGCCTTCCGGGGCATCCCCAAGATTAGGCTCTTTGGAATCCTTGAATATGACTTGGGGTGCCTTGTGCATCCCCAAGCTTAGGCTCTTGCCACTCCTTATTCCATAGTCCATCCAATCTTTACCCAAAACTTGAAAACTTCACAACACAAAACTTAACAAAAAAACTCGGGAGATCCGTTAGTATAAGAAAATAAATCACCTCTTTAGGTACTATTGTGAACTCATTATTTATTTATATTGGTGTTATACCTACTTTATTATAATTAATCCATGGTTCATACCACATTATACAACCCAAAGATTCATCAAAATAGGCAAACAACTCAAAGAAAATAGAATATATCAAAAACAGAACAGTCTATAGAAATCTGACAACTTCTTATACTTCTATAACTCAAAAAATTCTAAAATTATAGTAAAACCTGGTAAATTTATATATAAATCTTTTGTTAAAATTGCAAACTCATTCGATGCCCTGAAAAATCTGTAAAATTCCTGGACGGAGCACAAAAGTTTCTGTTTTTCAGCAAGATCAAATCAACAACTACCATAGATCACCCCAAAGGTTTTACTTGGCCCAAACACTAATTAAAAAACCAAAACACAATTAATACATAAGTAATAATGTGGGGAACACTCAAAAACAGAACACAAAAATAAAATTGGGTTGCCTCCCAACAAGCGCTATTGTTTAACGCCCCTACCTAGGCATAATGATTTCAATGATGCTCACATAAAAATTAGTAATTGAAATATGCAAGAAAGCATCATGAATCTCATGACAAGAACATTGAAGTCTAACCCACTTCCTATGCATAGGGATTTTGTGAGCAAACAATTTATGGGAACAAGAATCAACTAGCATAGGAAGGCAAAACAAGCATAACTTCAAAACTTTGAACACATAGAGAGGAAAGTTGATATTATTGCAATTCCTACAAGCATATGTTCCTCTCTCATAATAAATTTCAGTAGAATCATGAAGGAATTCAACAATATAACTATAAAATAAAGCATTATTTCCATCATCAATTATAGCATATGTGTCAGCATCAAAACTTGGGGAACAAAGAATATCATATTCATCAATCATAGCATCCCCAAGCTTGTGGTTTCGCATATCTTTAGAATCATGGATATTCAGAGAATTCATGATAACAACATGGAAATCATGCTTTTCATTCAAGGAAATATCATGAATCTCCTTAGAATTTTTTTCTTTCAACACTTCATAAAAAAAATTAGATTCATGATATTCAAACAAAGCTTCATAGGGATAATCAAGTGCACTCAATTCACTAGCAATTGGTTCATCATAATTTGGTCTTTTGAAAAGATTAGCAAGTTGATGAGGATCCATATCAATAGAATTTTAGCAAGTGAAGATGCAAGCAAATAGAAGGCACATGGCAACACAAGCAAACATAGCAACGAAAAGGCGAGCGGAAGAAGGGCGAATAAAAAGGCAAATCTTTTTGGTATTTTCTGAAAATCGTTTTAGAAGTGGGGGAGAGGAAAACGAGAGGAAAATGGAAAATAATGTAAATTCAAGAGATGAGTTTGTGATGGGTACTTGGTAGGCTTGATGTGTATCCTCCCCGACAACGACACTAGAAATTGGCAAGTTGACGGGAGAAATCTTGTCTTGACTTGCTACGTATCCTCCCCGGCAACGGCGCCAGAAATCCTTCTTGTTGCCTCTTGAGTGTGCATTGGTTTTCCCTTGAAGAGGAAAGGGTGATGCAATGAAGTAGAAAAGTATTTCCCTCACTTGATGAGAACCACACTACTAGGGAAAACCTTATAGACAGAATCTTACCTGTAGCGCGGTTTAAAAAAAGGCTCTACTACAACTTAGCAGTAGCGCGCTACAGCAGACTGCTACCCACAAAGTAGTAGCGCGTCAAGAGGAAACAACGCTACTACTACAATTGCCATGACCTTGCCGCTAGACTAGGTATAGCAGTAGCGCATGTATCCTCAACGCACTACTGCTATGTCGTTTAGCAGTAGCGTTTTACCTCAAAGAGCGCTACTGCTAAAGCCTATCTTCTCCAACTTCTCCAACCATCCGCCCCTCAGTCTCCCCTCTCCACTCCACTCTCACTCTCCCTCGCACCCCCCATCGTCCGCTGTCGCCGCCCTTCTTCGACCACCATCATCGCCCGCCGCCGCCGCCGCTCCTGGTCCTCCTCCACTGAGGTAGTCCCTCCATCCCTCCTCCTCCCTCCTTCCTCCTCCTCCTCCTCTCTCCTCCCTCCTTCCTCCTCCTCCTCCTCTCTCCTCCCTCCTCCCACTGCGGCCTCCTCCCCCTCCGTGCCCCTCCCTCCTCCTCTGGTCGCCACCTCCTCCCTCCTTCCTCCCCCTCCGGCCGCCGCCTCCTCCCTTCTCCCTCCTCCTCTGACCAAGCCTTCCGTTGGCAGCCCTCCTCCCCCTCGTACTCTCTCCTCCCTCCTCCCACCCCTCCTCATTCCTCCTCCTCCCTCCTCCCACCGCCCTCCTCCCCCTCCTCCTCCCTCCTCCCACCCCATCCTCCCTTCATATCTCCTAAACCCTAAACTATTTTTTATTGTTCTTGTATAATGTATTTTTACTATTTTTAGTAAGTGTTTAATATAAATAATTTATTTGGGAAGTGGTTAATATAACTAGTTTATTTATAGTAAGTGCTTAATAGAACTTGTATAATGGTAGCGACCATCATCAACGGTCGAAAAATCGGTGAGGGAGTGTCCACCATATGTGAGAGAAGAAGAATGCCGATTGTTGTCATGGGGTCGCTTCTCCTTCTTCTCCTTGTGCTACATATTTTTTATGCATTAGAGGAAGGAGGAGTAGCGACCATCATCGAAGGTCAAAAAATCGATGAGGGAGTGTCCACCATATATGTGAGATAAGAGTTTAGCAAGGAGACTCGACGCCATTGATAGTAAGTGCTTAATAGAACTAGTTTATTGATAGTAAGTGGTTAATAGAACTAGTTTATTTATAGTAAGTGCTTAATAGAACTACTTTATTTAGTAAGTAGTTAATAGAACTAGTTTTTTATATTTAGTAAGTACTTAACATAACTAGTTTATTTAGTTTATTTAGTAAGTAAACTTGGTGTCTTGTTGATGTCATTGATGTCAATGATGATGCATTCTGAATATAGTGGATGTCTTCGTGTTCTTGTCTGCAATGTACCTCCGACTAGCCTATGTTTTGCCGGAATGTTGATTGATTTCCGTTCCGGCAAATTTCAGGCGCTCGATATGTCCTGTTTTAATCAAAGGTCATGCCGAATCTTTTTCATGAATTTTAGCATGACTTGTGCTACAATGTAGGACATATCGAGTGCTTCTGATTTGCCACAATGGGAATTCAATGATATTCCGGGAACATAGGGCATTTTTTCTACGTCATTGCTCGATATATGGAACAGGTTAACTTTAGGTCTGCTAAGTGTTTATTAATTTTGTTTTCATAATTAAGCATTTGTTCTCGACATCGATGATGCCTAGCCCGCATCCTCATCATCGACTCGGCAGAGGAGGCCTGCTTGATTATAGGGGCTATGTCCGGGACTAGGCTCCGCCGGGCTGGTACTGGGAGGTCCTACCTTCCGGGGCGTGCAACTTGGTGAGCAGGCAGCCTGTCATCGACACGGAGGTTATTTGGTGGCGGTCGCATGGGCCACTATAGGTGCAGAGGGAGCCGGGCCCCACGGAGGTGATACATCACCGTGTTAGGGAGGAGGACGAGCACATCTGACGCTATATGGCTGCGTTGGACGCCATGTTCTTCAATACCTGGCTGGTTCTTCAGGGATCTCACCCAAGCTATGATCCTGTGATGGTTCCTTCTCTTTGGGTGTCCATCGCCCATAAAGATACCCGTCGTTCGCTACGGTTCTAACTATATTAGTGATGTTATATGTATGATACTATTCGAGATGTATTAGTGATAATATTCGATGATGTACGGATGCAAGAGATGATTTAGTTTTGCTTATTGAATGCATGCTAATTTGAATACTAATTTGTTTCTCAACCATATTTGTCTCTCCTCCCTGGTATTTTCCTGGTAGTTTCCTTTGATCGATTTTAAATGTTTCAACTATGAACATAGGAAATGTTTGACGACGAAAGGGAATTCGTTATGTGTGAATACTGCAAAGACGAGCGCGTCCTATGCGACAAGCCTTACCTAGTTGGTGGTAGGCGCTTCAGCATCATGCTGGATGAGACCTTTGAAGTGGATACAGTAAGTCACAACGACAAGTCTTTTTTCGTAATTAAGCATGTCTTCTGCTTCTTTTGCTCAACATATAATTTTATTTTTTTACTATTCTACTAGCTATCCCCTGCCATGTAAGAATTTCTGTCTTGGATAAGATTGGTTTCAGTACTAAGGAAAGTATGGAGGTAAAGAGAGTTCACATGAGGACCGAGCATGGTTATGCTTTTGTCGTAAAATTGTACAATGCAGACACCTACTCCTATTTTGAATGCAAAAAATGGAGAGCACTATGCAAGGCTTATGCATTTGCATCTAATATGCTTATCACCTTTGATATTCGTCTGAAGATGAAATTGAAGGTAATATCGACATCTGGGACGATGTGCAGACGCCTCTAGTTCTACCATTATGTGAGTTTCTCAACCATATTTATTAATTAATTTATATTGTTTATTCAGAAATAGTGGACAACTAATTTCTATTGACAGCTTATTTCCATTCAAGCAAACATGTCCAGCGCTTGGTAGACAGCACGTACTACTGTCCCGGGGCTGAAGTAAACTGCGAGGAGATAGGTCATTATGTTTCATGGCTTGAGGATCTTGATACTGTCAAGACAGGTTATTTTCCTGGACTTCGAGATATTAGTACTCAAAACGTGCGATCACTAGTGTGCGTACTGAACTACGGTCACGTCTATTTAGGAAAGATGGTAAGATTTTTACTATTTGTCCTTAGTGCATCTTTTGCATACATTATTTTTTAAGCTAAACTTCATTGCTAAGTATGTTACTATGATGTTCTTCAACAAGGACTCCCGATGAGTGTTGTGCCTCGTTGGATCGAGCCTAAAGGTCGCATGACAATGGTTAGCTTACGACCAAGATATCCTACATTGCACATGAGTGCATTCATCATTTCTCGAAGCAAGCAAGTCTTAATAGTCAAAGACTGGAGCAAAATTGTGAAGGATCGCAGAGAAGTACTAGAGGGAAGCAATCGGGAGCGCTGCCCACAATTAGGAGACAGGTTCATCTGCATTCTCCAATATGATGAAGCAGGACTACTACACATGTTTTATGCTATTTTACCTAAGAGAGAGCAGCAGGAGTAGGTCCTAGGTATTAAGAACAATTAATTAGTGTTGATTATATATGACTATGATGATGATGAGAAGTTTTTATTATGTGCTACAATGTGTTAGAGTTGATGGTGATTCTAAGGAGGAGGAGTAGTGATTATGAGTACTATGATGATGAGTTGTTATAACTAGTGACCAAGTTGTTATATGATGTCTCATGGATGAAAATGATGATGAGGAGGAGTTGTTATATGACAATGATGTATTATGATGATAATGTATGAAAACTTGTATAGTGGCGTATGAATATACAACATAAAAAAAGAAATACGGAATAATAGTAGTAGCGCGGGCGGAGAGGCGAGCTGCTAGTAACTACCAGCAGCGCTTGATACGTCTCCATCGTATCTATAATTTTTTATCGTTTCATGTCAATATTCTACAACTTTCATATACTTTTGGCAACTTTTTATACTATTTTTGGGACTAACATATTGATCTAGTGCCCAGTGCCAGTTCCTGTTTGTTGCATGTTTTTTGTTTCGTGGAAAATCCATATCAAACGAAGTCCAAATGGGATAAAAAACTTACGGAGATTCTTTTGGAATATATGTGAATTTTGGGAAGTGTATCAATAGAAGGCGGTGCCCGAGGGGCCCACAAGCCTACCAGGCACGCCCTCGGGGTAGGGCGCACCCTCAGGGCTTGTGGCCACCCCTTATGTCTGTTGGAGCTATCCTTTGGCCGCAAGAAAGCAAATTTTTGGATAAAGATCCCCTTAAAATTTCAGCCCGATCGGAGTTATGGATCTCCGGGAATATAAGAAATGGTGAAAGACCAGAATCTGGGAGCGCAAAAACAAAAGGAAACATGGAGAGAGAGATCCAATCTCGGAGGGGCTCTCGCCCCTCCGCCGCCATGGAGTCCATGGACCAGAGGGGAAACCCTTCTCCCATCTAGGGGGAAGGTCAAGGAAGAAGAACAAGAAGAAGAAGGAGGGGGGACTCTCTCCACCTCTCTCCCGGTGGCACCAGAACATCGCCGGGGCCATAATCGCGACGACGATCCACTCCAACAAATCCGTCATCTTCACCAACACCTCCATCACCTTCCCCCATCTATCTACAGTGGCCCACTCTCCCGCAACCCGATGTACCGTCTACTTGAACATGGTGCTTTATGCTTCATATTATTATCCACTGATGTGTTGCCATCCTATGATGTCTGAGTAAATCTATTTTGTCCTATTGGTTGATTGGTTTGAGTTGCATGTTTTATTATTGGTGCTGTCCTATGGTGCTCTCCGTGTCGCGCAAGCGTGAGGGATCCTCACTGTAGGGTGTTGCAATGTGTTCATGATTTGCCTATGGTGGGTTGCTTGAGTGACAGAAGCATAAACCCGAGTAGGTGGGTTGTTGCATATGGGAGTAAAGAGGACTTGATACCTTATAGTGCTATGGTTGGGTTTTACCTTAATGATATTTAGTAGTTGCGGATGCTTGCTAGATTTCCAATCATAAGTGCATATGATCCAAGTAGAGAAAGTATGTTAGCTTATGCCTCTCCCTCATATAAAATTGCAATAATGATTACCGGTCTAGTTATCGATTGCCTAAGGACAATTCCGCAACTCCTACCACCACTTTTCCACACTCGTTAAACTAACTTAGTTGTTTCTCTATCTTAGCAGCCCCTAGTTATTATTTGCGTGCTCTTTATTATCTTGCAAACCTATCCTATCACACCTACAAAGTACTTCTAGTTTCATTCTTGTTCTAGGTAAAGCGAACGTTAAGCATGCGTAGAGTTGTATCGGTGGTCGATAGAACTCAAGGGAATATTTGTTCTACCTTTAGATCCTCGTTGGGTTCGACACTCTTACTTATTGAGAAAGGCTAGAACTGATCCCCTACACTTGTGGGTTATCAAGACCTTTTTCTGGCGTCGTTGCCGGGGAGCAATAGCGTGGGGTGAAAATTCTATGCTTGTTTGCTTTATCACTAAGTAGATTTTATTTGCTGTTCTTAGTTGTTTTCTATCTTTAGATATGGGTAGGAAACGCAAAATACCAAAAACATAGATGTACTTGCTGCTCCAAAAGTTGAGGAACCACTAGTGTTCCGTACTACCGAAGAATATTATTTGGATCATCTTCGATCCATTTATGCTCGTGCTGAAACCCCAACTAGCTTAGTTGAGGGAAAATCATTAAATGAGCATGCTTATTATGTGTGACACCGCTTATCTCAAAAAAGGAAACTTTTATGGCGTGATATTAATAGTTTGCAATGCTATGCTTGGAATTTATGCGAAATTTATGATTTTACTTGTTGTTTCAAAGACCCTAAAAACACCTTGCCTATCAATGTGAGTTTAAGGATAATGGAATCATATCTTCTTATGCCAAGGGTGTTTATAATTACTATGATATTGAGCAAATTGAAGAATTTGTTGCTTTTAAGGGTGCCTATGAAATTGCTTCTTTGATTTAAAAGTATGATGCTACTCTTTACAAATCTGAAAGTTTTGCCATACTTAAATATTGCTATGAAGACTATGCTTCTAATGCTTATGTTAAGCCATATATTGAGGACTCCTCCGCTGTCCAGGAGGAGACTGATATTTTGCAGGAATCTATGGAAAAAGAAATTGCTAAAACTATGAGCTCATTAGATGAAAAATATGAGGAGGAGAGCGAAGAACAAAAGGAGGAAGAATGGATTAGCTACCCGTGCCCACCTTCTAATGAGAGTAACTCTTCAAATCATACATTGTATAATTTCCCTTCGTGCTTACCGAAAGATGAATGCTATGTTGATTGCTATAATCCCTTGGATTCATTTGAAATATCCCTTTTTGATGAACTTAATGCTTTTTATGCTTGTGGCCATGATACCAATATGAAAGATGCTTATGGAGATGAACTTGCTATAGTTCCTTATGTTAAGAATGAAATTGTTTCTATTGCACCCATGCATGATAGCCTATTATCTTTTTGAATTCTCCCAACTACACTATATTGGAGAAGTTTGCACTTATTAAGGATTGTATAGATGGGTTGCCTTTTACTATTACACATGATGATTTTTATAGATATAATATGCATGTGCTTGCTGCTCCTACTTGCAATTATTATGAGAGAGGAACTACATCTCCACCTCTCTATGTTTCCAATATAATAAAATTGCAAGAAACTGCTTATGCTATGTATTGGCCTTTACTTTGTGTGCATGAATTGTTCTTTTATGACATGCCGATGCATAGGAAGAGAGTTATACTTTGTTGTTGCATGATATATGTTACATTGTGCTCACTACTAAATTACAAATCATTGTTAATTAAAATTGTCTTTGATATACCTTGGGATCCAGGTGGATCCATTACTTGATCACTTTATGCCTAGCTTAATGGCTTTAAAGAAAGTGCTGCCAGGGAGACAACCCGGAAGTTTTAGAAAGTCATTTAATTCTGTTTTGTGCTTTTATATAGTTTTAAAATAAAAAATAAAGAGGGGAACCTAAAAATTTTCAAAAAGAAAAGTGAAAGTGAGAGAGAATAGCATTGTGAAAGTGGGAGCTAGCCTTGAACTTTGTTCATGCCCATGGAAACTTTGCAAATCTTAATTACATAAACTTTTCAAAAATAATAATTATACCCTTGTATAAATACATTGTATTATAAAAATAATGTGCCAAGATTTTCCTTTAGGATGATTAGATTGCTTGTTTGGTGTGTGTAGTGCAAAAATAGAAACTTTGGTTGTAGTGCATGAATTTACATTTTTTACCAGAAAGTCAAAAGTTTCTGAAGTTATTACACAGTACTGCTATGCAAATTGTTTATGTTGTCCTAAGTTTTCAGAATTTTTAGAGTTACATAAGTATGGTGAATGTTTAGATTGCTACAGGCTGTCCTGTTTAAGAAATATTCTGTTTTTGATGCATTGTTTTGCTCGTTTTGATGAAACTATCGATTGTATCGGTGGTATAAGCCACGAAAAAAATTGTAATACAGTAGATAAAATGCAAAATTAAAATATGAATTTGTTGGAAACAATACATAAAGTTGTGATTTGCTTTATTATACTAACGGATCTCACGAGGGTTTTGTTAAGCTTTGTGTGATTGAAGTTTTCAAGTTTTGGGTGAGATCATGATGGATGAAGGAATAAGGAGTGGAAAGAAACTAAGCTTGGGGATGCCTGAGGAACCCCAAGGTATTATTCAAGGACTCCCAAGAAACTAAGCTTGGGGATGCCCCGGAAGGCATCCCCTCTTTCTTCTAACAACCATCGGTAATTTTACTTGGAGCTATATTTTTATTCGTCACATGATATGCGTAAATCTTGGAGCGTCGTGTGATTTTTATTTTATTTTTATAATGCACCATGCTGGTATGAGAAAGTCCTTGGTTGATTTATAGAATACTTCATTCACTTCAATTATATCTTTTGAGTACGGCTTTATAGAATGCTTCATGTGCTTCACTTATATCATTTGAAGTTTGGATTGCCTGATTCTCACACGTAGAAAACCGCCATTTGTAGAATGCTCTTTTGCTTCACTTATATTTTTAGAGCGCGGGCATATCTTTTGTAGAAAGAATTAAACTCTCATGCATCACTTATATCTATTTAGAGAGTTAACAGGAGTTGGTCATTCACATGGTTAGTCATAAAATCCTACATAAAACTTGTAGATCACTGAATATGATATGTTTGATTCCTTGCAATAGTTTTGCAATATGAAGATGGTAATATGAGAGTCATGCTAGGTAGTAGTTGTGAATTGGAGAAATACATGTGTTGAAGTTTGTGATTCCCGTAGCATGCACGTATGGTGAACCGTTATGTAACAAAGTTGGAGCATGATTTGTTTAATGATTGTCAACCTTTGTGTGAGGGTCGGGAGCGCGCGATGGTTAACTCCTACCAACCTCTTGTTGGGAACGTCGCATGGGAAACAAAAAAATTCCTACGCACACGCAAACCTATCCATGGTGATGAGCATCTACGAGAGGGAGAGTGGATCTACGTACCCTTGTAGATCGCTAAGCGGGAAGCGTTAAGAAACACGGTTGGTGTAGTCAAACTTCTTCGCGATCCAAATCGCCGAGCGTCCCGTGATCCAATCACGAACCGTCCCGCGAACACATCATGATCCGTCCTGCGAACTCATCACGATCCGTCTCACGATCTTCATCACGATCTATCCCGCGAACTCATCATGATCCGTTCCGTGATCACATCACGAACTGTCTCGCGATCTCGATCATGGTCCTTCCGATCTAGCGCCGAACGGACGACACCTCCGCGTTCAGCACACGTGCAGCTTGATGACGATCTCCACCGTCTCGATCTAGCGAGAGGAGGTGGAGAGGAGAGAGAGTTCACCGGCAGCGTGACGGCGCTCCGGTGATGGTGGTGGAGCAATTCCGGCAGGGCTTCGCCTAAGCGCTGCAGAAAACCGATCTAGAGGAGAAACTATACACCGGTGGAACGGATAGCACGTGGCCGGAAATTCTGTCCAAAAACCACCCAATCCACTAGTATATATAGGAGGAGAGGAGAGGAGAGGCAGCCAAGGCCTTTGGGTTGGCCGAAATAGGAGGTGGGAAGCAATCCTACTTCACCTCCAATCCTAGTTGGAGTAGGATTGCCTCCTATTGGCTGATTTTCCACTTTTTGCTTTAGGACTTTCTCTCCTGCGCCATGGGTCTTTGTGGCTGTTTTCCCAGCCCACTAAGGGCTGGTTATTATTCTCCCACAGCCCATGGACCTCTTGGGGTCGAAATACCCCTCCCGGAGGCCTCCCGGTACACTACCGGCACTCCCGGTACACTACCGGCACTCCCAGTACACTACCGATGAGCCCGAAACTTTTCCAGAAACCAAACTGGGACTTCCTATATATGAATCTTTACCTCCGGACCATTCCGGAGCTCCTCGTGACGTCCGGGATCTCATCCGGGACTCCGAACAAACTTCGGTCACCACCATACATAACTCTACACTACCGAAACGTCACCGAACCTTAAGTGTGGACACCCTGCGGGTTCGAGAACTATGTAGACATGACCGAGACACCTCTACGGTCAATAACCAATGGCGGGACCTGGACGTCCACATTGGTTCCTACATATTCTACGAAGATCTTTATCGGTCGAACCTCTATGTCAAGGATTCAGTTAATCCCGTATAACGTTCCCTTTGTTCTTCGGTATGTTACTTGCCCGAGATTCGATCGTCGGTATCTCCATAGCTAGTTCAACCTCGTTACCGGAAAGTCTCTTTACTCGTTCCATAATACAAGATCCCGCAACTAACAATTAGTCACATTGCTTGCAAGGCTTATTGTGATGTTGCATTACCGAGTGGGCCCCGAGATACCTCTCCGTCACACGGAGTAACAAATCCCAGTCTCGATCCATGCCAACTCAACAGACACCATCGGAGATACCTATAGAGCACCTTTATAATCACCCAGTTACGTTGCGACGTTTGATACACACAAGGCACTCCTCCGATATCTGTGAGTTGCATGATCTCATGGTCATAGGAACACATACTTGACATGCGGAAAACAGTAGCAATAAAGTGACACGATCATATGCTACGTTTGCAGTTTGGGTCTTGTCCATCACATCATTCTCCTAATGATGTGACCCCGTTATCAAATGACATCTCATGTCCATGGCTAGGAAACCTTAACCATCTTTTGACCAACGAGCTAGTCTATCAGAGGCATACTAGGGACATGGTTTTGTCTATGTATCCACACATGCATCTAAGTCTCCGATCAATACAATTATAGCATGGATAATAAACGATTATCGTGAACAAGGAAAAATGATAATAACTAATTTATTATTGCCTCTAGGGCATATTTCCAACAGTCTCCCACTTGCACTAGAGTCAATAATCTAGTTCACATCACCATGTGATTCGCATTGTTATGAATCTAACACCCAATGAGTTCTGGGGCTCGATCATGCTTTGCATGTGAGAGAGGTCTTATAGTCAATGGGTCTGCGATATTCAGATCCGTGTGTACTTTGCAAATCTCTATGTCAAACCGTAAACACTGCTACCACACTCCGCTCGGTACTATTCCAAATGGCTGCTCCACTATACGTATCCAGATTGCTACTACGAGTCATCCGGATTAGTGTTAAAGCTTGTATCGACGTAACTGCTTACGACGAACTCTTTATCACCTCCATAATCGAGAAACATCTCCTCAGTCTCTTAGTTACTGAGGATAATCTTGACCGCTGTCCAGTGATCCACTCCTGGTTCACTCTTGTACCCCCTGACGGACTCATGGCAAGGCACACACAGGTGCGGTACACAGCATGGCATAATATAGAGCCTATGGCTAAGGCATAGGGGACGACGTTCGTCCTTTCTCTTTCTTATGCCATTGTCGAGCTTTGAGTCTCACTCAACTTTCACACCTTAGAAATCAGGCGAGAACTCTTTCTCTGACTGATCCATTTTGAACTCTTTCAAAATCTTGTCAAGGTATGCACTCATTGAAAGTCTCATCAAGTCATCCTTGATCTATCTCTATAGATCTTGATGCTCAACAATTAGGTAGTTTTATCCATGTTTTACTTTGAAAATCACTTTCCAAATAACTGTTTATGCTTTCCAGAAATTCTACATTATTTCCGATCAACAATATGTCATCCACATATACTTATCAGAAATTCTATAGTGCTCCCACTCACTTTATTGTAAATACAAGTTTCTCGTAAACTTTGTATAAACTCAAAAACTTTGATCAACTCATCAAAGCGTATATTCCAACTCCGAGATGCTTGCTTCAGTCCATAGAAGGATCACTGAAGCTTGCTCACCTTTTAGCATCCTTAGGACTGACAAAACCTTCTGGTTGTATCACATACAACCTTTCCTCAAGTAAACCGTTAAGGAAACGATGTTTTGACATCCATCTGCCAGATTTCATAATTGAAAATGCAGCAACTGCTAACATAATTCCAACAGACTTTTAGCATCGCTACGAGTGAGAAAGCCTCATCGCAGTCAACTCCTTGAACTTGTCACAAACATCTTTGCAACAAGTTGAGCTTTACAAATGGTGACATTTACCATGAGTGTCTGTCTTCATTTTAAAAATCCATTTGTACTCAACGACCTGCCGTCCAACGAGCAAGTCTACCAAAGTCTACACTTGGTTTTCATACATGGATCCTATCTCGGATTTCATGGCCTCCAACCATTTGTCGGAATCCGGGCCCATCATCGCTTCTCCATAGCTCGTAGGTTCATCGTTGTCCAACAACATGACCTCCAAGACAGGGTTGTCGTACCGCTTAGGAGCAGTACACATCCTTGTCGACCTACGAAGTTCGATAGTAACTTGATCCTGAAGCTTCATGATCATCATCATTAACTTCCTCTTCAACTAACGTAGGCTTCAAAGAAACAACATCCTGCGCTGCGCTACTCTCTCGTTGAACAAAGGTTTAACAACCTCATCAAGTTCTATCTTCCTCCCACTCAATTCTTTCGAGAGAAACTTTTCCTCGAGAAAGGATCCGTTTTAGTAACAAACACTTTGCACTTGGATCTGAGATAGAAGGTTCACCCAACTGATCTTAGGGTATTCTATGAAGATGCATTTGTCCGCCTTGGGTTCGACCTCATTAGGTGAAAACATTTTCCACACAAGTGTCGCAGCCCCAAGTATTAAGAAATGACAGCTTAGGTTTCTATCAAACCATAATTCACATGGTGTCATCTCAACGGATTTAGATGGTGCCCTATTTAAAGTGAATGTAGTTGTCTCTAATGCATAACCCCAAAATTATAGTAGTAAAACGATAAGAGACATCATAGCACGCACCATGTCCAATAGAGCATAACTATGATGTTCGGACACACCATCACACTATGGTGTTCCAGGTGGCGTTTAGTTGTGAAACAACTTTCACATTGTCTGAAGTTGTATGCCAAACTCGTGACTCAGATATTCACCTCCACGATCATATCGCAGTCATTTTTATCTTCTTGTCACGATGATCTTTAAACTTCACTCTGAATTTGCTTGAACCTTTCAAACGATTCAGACTTGTGTTTCATTAAGTAAATATACACTATATCTACTCAAATCATCAGTGAAGGTAAGAAAATAACGATATCCACTGCACGCTACAAGACTCACTAGATTGCATACATCAACATGTATCATTTCCAATGAATCACTTGCCCGCTCCATCCAACGGGGTCCTTTAGTCATCTTGCCCAAGAGGCATGGTTCGCATGCCTCAACCGATTCGAAATCGAATGAGTCCAAATATCCATCACCATGGAGTTTCTTCATGCGCTTTATACCAATATGACATTTTGCGGCAGTGCCACAAGTATGTGGTACATCATTATTTAACTTTGTATCTTTTGACATCAATGTTATGAACATGTGTATTACTATGATCAAGATTTCAACAAACCATTCTCACTGGGTGCATGACCATCGAAGGTATTATTCATGTAAACAGAATAACTATTATTCTCTGACTTAAATGAATAACCGTATTGCAACAAACATGATCTAATCATGTTCATGCTCAACGCAAAACACCAAATAACATTTATTTAGGTTCGTCACTAATCCTGAAGATAGCGAGAGCGTGCGATATTGATCACATCAACCTTGGAAACATTTCCAACACACATCGTCACCTCACCCTTAGCTAGTTCTCCGTTTATTCCGTAGCTTTTATTTCGAGTTACTAACATTTAGCAACCGAACCGGTATCCAATACCCAGGTGCTACTAGGAGTACTAGCAAGGTACACATCAATAACTCGTATATCAAATATACTTCTGTCGATGTTGCTAGCCTTCTTATCTACCAAGTATCTAGGGTTGTTCCGCTTCAGCGACCTCTCACCTCATAATAGAAGCACTTAGTCTTGGGTTTGAGTTCAACTTTGGGTTGCTTCACTGGAGCAGCAACTGACTTGCTATCCATGAAGTTTCCCTCCTTGCTCTTGCCCTTTTCGAAACTAGTGGTTTGATTAACCATCAACACTTGACGCTCCTTCTTGATTTCTACCTTCGCGGTGTCAAACATCGCGAACAGCTCAGGGATCAATACTTCTATCCCTGGTGTATTATAGTTCATCACTAAGTTCTAGTAGCTTTAGTGACAGTGACTTGGAGAACTATATCAATCACTATCTTATCTGGAAGATCAACTCCCACTTGATTCAAGCGATTGTAGTACCCAGACAATCTGAGTACATGCTCAACGATTGAGCTATTCTCCTTCATCTTACAGGCAAAGAATCTTGTTGGAGATCTCATATCTCGCAACACAGGCACGAGCCTGAGATCACAATCTCAGCTCCTAGAACATCTCATATGTTCCGTGACGTTCAAAACGTTTCGGAGCCTCAATTCTAAGCCGTAATGCATGACGCACTAAACTATCAAGTAGTCATCGAAACGTGCCTGTCAGATGTTCACAACATCTATAGACGACGCTAGAAGGGGTGGCGCACCGAGCGGTGCATTAAGGACATAAGCCTTCTGTGCAGCAATGAGGACAATCCTCATATCACGGACCCAGTCCGCAATATTGCTACCAACATCTTTCAACTCTATTTCTCTAGGAACATATAAAAATTTAAGGGAGCTACAGCGCGAGATAGTAATCTACAACATAATTTGCAAAGACACTTTGACTATGTTCATGATAATGAGTTCAATTAATCATATTACTTAAGAACTCCCACTCAAATTGACATCCCTCCGATCATTCGAGTGATACATGATCCAAATTCACCAACTCAAGTCCGATCATCACGTGAGTTGAGGTGGCTGCAATGGTGAACATCATTATGTTGATCATATCTACTATATGACTCATGTTCGACCTTTTGGTCTCTCGTGTTCCGAGGCCATGTCTGTACATGCTAGGCTCGTCAAGTTTAACCCGAGTGTTCTGCACGTGCAAATCTGGCTTGCACCCGTTGTATGTGAACGTAGAGTCTATCACACCCGATCATCACGTGGTGTCTCAACACGACGAACTTTCGCAAAAGTGCACACTCGGGGAGAACACAGTTCATCTTGAAATTCAAGTGAGGGATCACCTTATAATGCTACCGCCGTACTAAGCAAAACAAGGTGCATAAAAGGATTAACATCTCATGCAATTCATAAGTGACATGATATGGCCATGAACTTGTGTTTAAGATCTCCATCTTCAAAACACCGGCATGATCTCCATCGTCACCGGCACAACACCATGATCTCCATCATCTTGATATCCATCAATGTGTTGCCATTGGGGTTGTGGCGCCAGCCCTGCTTCTACTTCTATTGCTACCGCTTAGCGATAAAGTAAAGCATTACATAGCGCTTAATGATTGGCACGCAGGTCATACAATAATTAAAGACAACCCTATGGCTCCTGCCGGTTGCCGTACTCAACGACATGCAAGTCGTGAAATTCTATACATCACATGATCATCTCATACATCACATATATCTCATCATGTAATTGGCCATATCACATCACAACATACCCTGCAAAAACAAGTTAGACGTCCTCTAATTGTTGTTGCATGTTTACGTGGCTGCTACGGGTATCTAGCAAGAACGATTCTCACCTACGCATAAACCACAATGGTGATACATAGATTGCTTTTCAACCTTCTCAAGGACCGCCTTTGTCGGATCCAATACAAGTAAAGTGAGAGAAACTGTCGCACGCAAGCCATCTAAGCAACAAGTTGCGTCGAGGGAACCGGTCTCTCGTAAGCGTACAAGTAATGTTGGTCCGGGCCGCTTCATCTCACAATCCCGCTGAACCAAAATCCGACCAAGGGAGGAAGCAATCTAAGCATCAACGCCCACAAACCTTTTGTGTTCTACTCGAGATCTCATCGAACCATCAACCTAGCTCATGATGCCACTGTTGGGAACGTCGCATGGGAAACAAAAAATTTCCTACGCACACGCAAACCTATCCATGGTGATGAGCATCTACGAGAGGGAGAGTGGATCTACGTACCCTTGTAGATCGCTAAGCGGGAAGCGTTAAGAAACGCGGTTGGTGTAGTCGAACTTCTTCGCGATCCAAATCGCCGAGCGTCCCGCGATCCAATCACGAACCGTCCCGCGAACACATCATGATCCGTCCTGCGAACTCATCACGATCCGTCTCACGATCTTGATCACGATCTGTCCTGCGAACTCATCATGATCCGTTCCGTGATCACATCACGAACCGTCTCGCGATCTCAATCACGGTTATTCCGATCTAGCGCCGAACGGACGGCACCTCCGCGTTCAGCACACGTGCAGCTTGATGACGATCTCCACCGTCTTGATCTAGCGAGAGGAGGTGGAGAGGAGAGAGAGTTCACCGGAAGCGTGATGGCGCTCCGGTGATGGTGGTGGAGCAATTCCAGCAGGGCTTCGCCTAAGCGCTGCAGAAAACCGATCTAGAGGAGAAACTATACACCGGTGGAACGGGTAACACGTGGCCGGAAATTCTGTCCAAAAACCACCCAATCCACTAGTATATATAGGAGGAGAGGAGAGGAGAGGCAGACAAGGCCTTTGGGTCGGCCGAAATAGGAGGTGGGAAGCAATCCTACTTCACCTCCAATCCTAGTTGGAGTAGGATTGCCTCCTATTGGCTGATTTTCCACCTTTTGCTTTAGGACTTTCTCTCCTGCGCCATGGGCCTTTGTGGCTGTTTTCCCAGCCCACTAAGGGCTGGTTATTATTCTCCCACAGCCCATGGACCTCTTGGGGTCGAAATACCCCTCCCGGAGGCCTCCCGGTACATACCGGCACTCCCGGTACACTACCGGCACTCCCGGTACACTACCGATGAGCCCGAAACTTTTTCGGAAACCAAACTGGGACTTCCTATATATGAATCTTTACCTCCGGACCATTCCGGAGCTCCTCGTGACATCCGGGATCTCATCCGGGACTCCGAACAAACTTCGGTCACCACCATACATAACTCTACACTACCGAAACGTCATCGAACCTTAAGTGTGCAGACCCTGCGGGTTCGAGAACTATGTAGACATGACCGAGACACCTCTACGGTCAATAACCAATGGCGGGACCTGGACGTCCACATTGGTTCCTACATATTCTACGAAGATCTTTATCGGTCGAACCTCTATGTCAAGGATTCAGTTAATCACGTATAACGTTCCCTTTGTTCTTCGGTATGTTACTTGCCCGAGATTCAATCGTCAGTATCTCCATACCTAGTTCAACCTTGTTACCGGCAAGTCTATTTACTCGTTCCGTAATACAAGATCCCGCAACTAACAATTAGTCACATTGCTTGCAAGGCTTATTGTGATGTTGCATTACCGAGTGGGCCTCGAGATACCTCTCCGTCACACGGAGTAACAAATCCCAGTCTCGATCCATGCCAACTCAACAGACACCATCGGAGATACCTGTAGAGCACCTTTATAGTCACCCAGTTATGTTGCGACATTTGATACACACAAGGCACTCCTCCGATATCTGTGAGTTGCATGATCTCATGGTCATAGGAACACATACCTGACATGCGGAAAACAGTAGCAATAAACTGACACGATCATATGCTACGTTTGCAGTTTGGGTCTTGTCCATCACATCATTCTCCTAATGATGTGACCCCGTTATCAAATGACATCTCATGTCCATGGCTAGGAAACCTTAACCATCTTTTGACCAACGAGCTAGTCTATTAGAGGCATAGTAGGGACATGGTTTTGTCTATGTATCCACACATGCATCTAAGTCTCCGATCAATACAATTATAGCATGGATAATAAACGATTATCATGAACAAGGAAATATGATAATAACTAATTCATTATTGCCTCTAGGGCATATTTCCAACACCTCTCCCCCAGGAGCATGCGTCTAATGCTTTGTTTGATAACTAATAGACTTTTGCAATAAGTATGTGAGTTCTTTATGACTAATGTTGAGTCCATGGATTATACGCACTCTCACCCTTCCACCTTTGCTAGCCTCTATAGTACCGCGCAACTTTAGTCGGTGCATCAAACCCACCTTCCTCAAAACAGCCACCATACACCTTCCTCAAAACAGCCACCATACCTACCTATTATGGCATTTTCATAGCCATTCTGAGATATATTGCCATGCAACTTCCACCATTCCGTTTAGTATGACATGCACCATCATTTTCATATTGCTTTACAGGATCTCCATAGCCCGTTGATACGTGATACGTCTCCAACGTATCTATAATTTTTGCTTGTTCCATGCTATTATTATAATTCTTGGATGTTTTGCAATCATTTCACCATAACTTTATATTATTTTTGGGACTAACCTATTAACCCAGAGCCCAGTGACAGTTTCTGTTTTTCCTTGTTTTGAGTTTTAGAGAAAAGGAATATCAAACGGAGTCCAAACAGAATAAAAATTTACGGTGATTTTTTATGGACCAGAAGAGACCCACGAAGCATCGGAGTTGGGCCAGAAGACCCACGAGGTAGTCACAAGCCTCAGGGGCTCGACCATCCCCCCGGGCGCGCCCACCAGGCTTGTGACTCCTTCGTGGCCCATCCTGACTCGTTTCTACCGCCATAAATTCTTATAAATTCCAGAAAACCAACGCAGAACCTAGATCGGGAGTTCCACCATCGGAAGCCTCCAGAGACATGAAAAACCAATCGGGAGCCCGTTCCGGCACCCTGCCGGAGGGGGAAACCATCACCGGAGGCCATCTTCATCATCCCGGCGGCCTCCATGACGAGGAGGGAGTAGTTCACCCTCGTGGCCAAGGGTATGTAGCAGTAGCTATGTGTTTGATCTCTCTCTCTCTCTCGTGTTTTTGAGATGGCACATTCTTGATGTATCATGAGCTTTGTTGATATAGATTGAATCATATGAAGTTTCCCCCTCTCTATCTTGTTGTGATGAATTCAGTTTTCCCTTTGAAGTTTTCTTATCGGATTGAGTCTTTAAGGATTTGAGAACACTTGATGTATGTCTTGCGATGGGATATCCATGGTGACAATGGGATGTTCTATTGATCCACTTGATGTATGTTTTGGTGATCAACTTGCGGGTTCCGTGACCTTGGAAATCTATGCATAGGGGTTGGAACACGTTTTTGTCTTGACTTTCTGGTAGAAACTTTGGGGCACTCTTTGAAGTTATTTGTGTTGGATTGAATATGATGAATCTGAAATTATGTGATGCATATCGTATAATCAAGCCCATGGGTACTTGTGGTGACATTGTAGTATCTAGGTGACATTAGGGTTTTGGATGATGTGTATCTTAAGGTGTTATTTTAGTACGAACTCTAGGGCTGTCCGTGACACTTATAGGGATAGCTCATAAGATTGATCACAAAAGATAACTTTGAGGTGGTTTCGTACCCTAAAATAATTTTTTGTTTGTTTTCCGCTATTTATGACTTTGGAGTGAACTCTTTGTCGTAGGACAGGTACTTACAAATGATTCAACTATGTCAATATTGTTGAGAGAAATTGCACTAGTGAAAGTACGGACCCTAGGCCTTGTTTCCAATCATTTATACAATATTTTTCTCGTTGTTTACTATTTGTTACCTTGCTGTTTTTATATTTTCAGATTACAAAAACCTATATCTACCATCCATATTACACTTGTATCACCATCTCTTCGCCGAACTAGTGCACCTATACAATTTACCATTGTATTGGGTGTGTTGGGGACACAAGAGACTCTTTGTTATTTGGTGGCAGGGTTGTTTGAGAGATACCATCTTCATCCTACACCTCCCATGGATTGATAAACCTTAGGTCATCCACTTGAGGGAAAATTGTCGCTGTCCTACAAAACTCTGCGCTTGGAGGCCCAACACGAGTCTACAAGAAGAAGGTTGTGTAGTAGACATCAAGATCTTTTCTGGTGCCGTTGCCGGGGAGGTGAGTGCTTGAAGGTATATCTTTAGATCTTGCAATCAAATCTTTTAGTTTCTTGTTTTTCACTAGTTTGGTTTTATAAAAGAAAACTACAAAAAATGGAATTGAGGTTGCCTCATATGCTTCATCTTTATAATGTCTTTCATGAAAATGATGGAAAGGAAAATTGTGCTCAAGTGTTAGAAGAAGAAGTTATTAAAATGTTTGGCACTAAATATTTGAATGATGAGCATGATAGTGATATTATTAGTATGAATTCTCTGAATATCCATGATGCTAATGATATGCAAAGCCACAAGCTTGGGGATGCTATCATTTATGAAGATGATATTTTTAGTCCCCCAAGTTTTGATGAGCAAAACTATTATGATTATGACATGCCTCCTATATATGATGATTATTGTGATGACACGTATGCTATAAAGAGCAATGGCAACCACGAAACTTGTCATCGTGATTTTAATATTCAAAGTGGTTATGCCAATCAAGTATGTCATGATAGTTATTTTGTTGAGTTTGCTCCCACTATTTTGAATGAGAAGAAAATTGCTTATGTGGAGAGTGACAAATTTTCTATTCTTCTGGATCATCAAAATAATGATTTATGTGCTGGTTATATTGTGGAATTTCTTCATGATGCTACTGAAAATTATTATGAGGGAGTAACATATGCTTGTAGGAATTGCAATAATATCAAGTTTCCTCTCTATGTGTTCAAAGTTTTGAAGTTATGATTGTTTTGCCTTCCTATGCTAGATGATTCTTGTTCCCATAAATTGTTTGGTCACAAAATCCCTATGCATAGGAAGTGGGTTAGACTTAAATGTGCTTGTCATGAGATTCATGATGCTCTTTTGCATGTTTCAACTACTATTCCTATACGAGTATCATTGAAATCATCATGCCTAGATAAAAGGCATTAAAGAAAAGCGCTTGTTGGGAGGCAACCCAACACTTTTTTCTTTCTGTTTTTGTGTGTTAAAATGATTAATATATTGTGTTAATCATGTTTTGTGTCTTTTATTCCAATAAAGTGCCAAGTAAAACCTTTGGGATAGTGTGGATACTTGCTTGTTTGATTCTGTGCAAATACAGGAACTTTTTCGTCCAGTATATGAATTATCCGATTTTATTGGAGAGTAAAAAAATTCTAAAATTTTTACACAACATTGATATACAAATTTCCCAGGTTTTTCTAATTTTTCAGAATTTGTAGAGACAGGGAAGTATGGTTACACTACAGATCTTCAGAGATTGTTCGGTTTTTGACAGATTCTATTTTGCATGCATAGTTTGCTTGTTTCAAGTGTTCCTATAGCTTATATTGAGTAATATAAATTGTGGGAATGATGTAATACAGTAGGTATCATGTGGTAACAATTATGAATCGTGTCTTGATAGTACCTAAGTGAATGATCTATATTTACTACACTAACCCATCTCACGAAGTTTCGTTAAGTTTTGTGTGATTGAAGTTTCAAGTTTTGGGTGAGACACCGATATGAGGAGAATAAGGAGTGAAAAGAACCTAAGATTGGGGATTACCAAGGCACCCCCAAGGTAATATTAAAGGAAGACTCAAGCATCTAAGCTTGGGGATGCCCCGGAAGGCATCCCCTCTTTCATCTTCAACACTATCGGTATATCTTACTTGGAGCTATATTTTTATTCGTCACATAATATGTGCTTTGCTTGGGTCATCATTATATTTTGTTACCTTCTGTTAGGTTTTATTTATAATCTTGTTTTTCAATAAGAATTTCCAAGAATTGCCTTTAGGATGCTTGAATTGCGTGTTTGATATGTGCTGTGTAAAAACAGAAACTTCTGCTAGAGTGTTTGAATTTTCATATTTTACTTGAACGTAGAAAGTTTCTGAAATTTTTACACAGTATGGACATATAAATATTTTAGCATTTCCTAAATTTTCATAATATTTTGAGTTACAGAACTACTCTGTTTTCATAAATTCTTACATACTGATCTGTTTAGACAGATTGATGTCATAGTTTCGTTATCTACTTATCCTATAGTTTCCATAGCCTATATTGATACATATAAATTGTGTAAATGATAGTATACAGTACCTGATGTTTGGAAATGATAGTATACAGTACCTAATGTTTCCGGGGCCATCATCGTGACGGCGATCCACTCCAACAACTCCGTCATCTTCACCAACACCTCCATCACCTTCCCCCATCTATCTACAGCGGTCCATTCTCCCGCAACCCGTTGTACCCTCTACTTGAACATGGTGCTTTATGCTTCATATTATTATCCAATGATGTATTTCCATCCTATGATGTCTGAGTAGATCTATTTTGTCCTATTGGTTGATTGATGATCATGATTGGTTTGAGTTGCATGTTTTATTATTGGTGTTGTCCTATGGTGCTCTCCGTGTCGCGCAAGCGTGAGGGATCCTCACTGTAGGGTGTTGTGATGTGTTCATGATTTGCCTATGGTGGGTTGCTTGAGTGACAGAAGCATAAACCCGAGTAGGTGGGTTGTTGCATATGGGAGTAAAGAGGACTTGATACCTTATAATGCTATGGTTGGGTTTTACCTTAATGATCTTTAGTAGTTGCGGATGCTTGCTAGAGTTCAAATGATAAGTGCATATGATCCAAGTAGAGAAAGTATGTTAGCTTATGCCTCTCCCTCATATAAAATTGCAATAATGATTACTGGTCTAGTTATCGATTTCCTAGGGACAATTCCGCAACTCCTACCACCACTTTTCCACAGTCGTTAAACTAACTTAGTTGTTTATCTATCTTAGCAGCCCCTAGTTTTTATTTACATGCTCTTTATTATCTTGCAAACCTATCCTATCACACCTACAAAGTACTTCTAGTTTCATACTTGTTCTAGGTAAAGCGAACGTTAAACGTGCGTAGAGTTGTATCGGTGGTCGATAGAACTTGAGGGAATATTTGTTCTACCTTTAGCTCCTCGTTGGGTTCGACACTCTTACTTATCGAGAAAGGCTACAACCGATCCCCTACACTTGTGGGTTATCAGCGCCTTCTACTAAAAGCGCTACAGCTAAGCAGGTATAGTAGTAGCACGGGCTAACACACGCTACTGCTACACTTTAGTTGTAGCATCGTAGCAATAGCGCGCTGCCCTGCGCTACTGCTATACCCAATAGTAGCGCTGCTGCTACGATTTTCCCTAGTAGTGCCTAGGTATCAATCCAGTAGGAGGAACAAGCAAGTCACCAATGGGTGCACCTACACAAATAATCAAACTCTTGCACCAACACTATAAAAGGGTTGTCAAACCCTTCACGATTATTTGCAAGGATTAGATCTGGTAGAGATAGATGTAAACGAGTGCGGAAATTAAAAGGTAAATAAATTGCAGCAAGATATTTTTGGGTTTTTAGTTTATAGATGTAAACAAGAACGGAAAGTGAAAGGTAAATAAATTGCAGCAAGGTATTTTTGGTATTTTTTGTTTATAGATCTGACAGTATATTATGGAAAGTAGACCCAGGGCCATAGGTTTCACTAGAGGCTTCTCTCTTGAAGGCAAATATCATGGTGGGTAAAAAAATTATTGTCAAGCAATTGATAGAAAAGCGAATAATCATGTAGTTATCCAAGGCAATGATCATGCATATAGGCATCACGTCCGTATCAAGTAGACCGACGATTCTGCATCTACTACTATTACTCCACACATCGATCGACTCCTGTCTGCATCTAGAGTATTAAGTTCATGAAGAACAGAGTAATGCATTAAGTAAGATGACATGATGTAGAGGGATAAACTCAAGCCATATGATGAAAACCCCATCTTATTACCCTTGATGGCAACAATACAATACGTGCCTCGCTACCCCTACTATGTCACTGGGTGAGGACACCGCAAGATTGAACCCAAAACTAAGCACTTCTCCCATTGCAAGAATTACCAATCTAGTTGGCCAAACCAAACCAATAACTCGAAGAGACTTGCAAGGATATGAAATCATGCAAATAAGAATTCAGATGAGATTCAAATAAGATTCATGGATAATCTGAACAGAAACTCATAATTCATCAGATCTTGACAAACACACCACAAAAGAGGATTACATCAGATAGATCTCCATGAAGATCATGGAGAACGTTGTATTGAAGATCAAAGAGAGAGAAGAAGCCATCTAGCTTCTAGCTATGGACTTGTAGGTCTGTGGTGGACTACTCACGCATCATCAGAGGGGCAATGGAGTTGATGTAGATACCTTCCGTGATCGAAACCCCCTCCGACAAATTACCAGAAAAGGATCCAAGATTGGATCTCTCGGGAATAGAGGCTTATGGCGGCGGAAAAGTATTTACATGGCTCGTTCTGATGTTGGGGAAATATTTGGGAATTTATAGGCCAAGAATTAGGGTTAGGAGAACTGTCGGGAGGCGACAAGCCTGCTAGGCATGGCCAGGGGGGCCACGCCTAGCAGGCTTGTGGCTCCTTGGCACCTCCCCTGCCCTGCACTCCAAGCTTGATCGATTTGTTTCCTTACATAAAAATTCCTTCCGAAGGTTTTATTCCGTTTGGACTCCGTTTAATATTCCATATCTGCATAACTCAAAAGCAAGGAAAAAACAGAAAGTGACACTTGGCTCTAGATTAATAGGTTAGTCCCAAAAATAATTAAAAAATAGCATATTAATACATATAAAACATCCAAAACAGATAATATAATAGCATGCCATCATCAAAAATTATAGATACGTTGGAGACGTATCAAACAGGTATACTCACCATGTGCCTCCCGGGTAAAGCTCATCACTTGCTCCAATTTGGCCTTCACGGTTTCCACCTGTGTTCGGCTTGTCTCCAGTTCATTGGCCAGTTGCTTGCTCTGCTGCCTCGAGGCAAGCGTTAGAAGTAAAACAATACGAGGACCCTTAATTCGGTCGTTCCGACCAATTTAAGGTTCGGGGGCTACTGGGTTTAGACGAGTGATCGGGCTCTTATAGACGATTACTCACCTGCATGCTAGACGATATCAGTTTCATTGCCTCCCCGAACCTAGCTCGGGCAGCTCCGATGTGTGCGTCGGCCAAGTGTAGAGCATTGAACTCTTGTTCGGAGAGCGTTGGGTGGCGTAGGGCTTCTCATCGCCGTCGATGATTCATAGCGCTCTCTACCTTGGACTTGGTAACTGACATTACCTCCCTAGAGTCTTCAGGGGCCGGATTGACCGTAAGGACCTCCGCAATGAATTTGGCATGAGCCAAACCTCTAGAATTTTGAGCAACGCCGGACACCCTGGCAACCTCCTCGGAAGAAGAAGGTTGAACTCTTTGCGTGAGTGTTTCGACATAAGGTCTCTTGTGAGGCTCTATCAGTCGCGATAATAAGTTAAAACAGTCAAACATAGTACCTTTGAGTTGAGCGAATGGGCGGGCTTGTCCCCATGGCCAGTTCGTTTGACGGATCCCTGTTACTTTCCGGTCCGGGCATTGACGTCGTAGCCGATGCATGTCACGCAGACCGACGACTCTTGGGAGGAGGAGCTGGTGCGTTTGGATCGTTGGGGAATACTTGCCTTTTGCGGGACGATTTTTTATTCTTCTTGCTTATCGCGGGGGAAGGGAATGATCCAGGATAATCAACTATAATAGCCACCTTGGAGCGATCGAGGCTCTCCTGGTAGAAAACCTTGTCTTCAAGCTCGATTGTCAGATCTAGGTCATCATGAAAGCCCGGATCGTCATCACGGGAATAGTCCTCGGGCTGGGGGCAGACAGTTAACTGTCTCGATGAATCTCCTCCATTCTTGTTCACATAAAGTTAAAGGCTTTAGTCAAAAAGGGACAAATTGAAAACCCGAATTGTGGTCACGGAGTTGAAAGGCTCACCCATTCGATGGGATTGTGCCTTGAGTATCCCTCCTTGGTTGGCCACTAATGACCCACAAGTATAGGGGATCTATCATAGTCCTTTCGATAAGTAAGAGTGTCGAACCCAACGAGGAGCAGAAGGAAGTGACAAGCGGTTTCTACTAAGGTATTCTCTACAAGCACTGAAATTATCGGTAACAGGTAGTTTTGTGATAACATAATTTGTAACGAGTAACGAGTAACAAGTAACAAGTGTAGCAAAGGTGCAGAAAGCTAGCCCAATCCTTTTTGTAGCAAAGGACATGCCTGGACAAACTCTTATATAAAGCAAGGCGCTCCCGAGGACACATGGGAATTTCCGTCAAGCTAGTTTTCATCATGCTCAATTGATTCGCGTTCGTTACTTTGATAATTTGATATGTGGGTGGATCGGTGCTTGGGTTCTGCCCTTACTTGGAAAAACCTCCCACTTATGATTAACCTTGCTTTCAAGCATCTGCAACTACGAAATAAGAATTAAGATAAATCTAACCATAGCATGAAACATATGGATCCAAATCAGACCCTTACGAAGCAATGCATAAACTAGGGTTTAAGCTTCTGTCACTCTAGCAATCCATCATCTACTTATTACTTCCCAATGCCTTCCCCTAGGTCCAAATAATGGTGAAGTGTTATGTAGTCGACGTTCACATAACACCACTAGAGGAGAGACAACATACATCTCATCAAAATATCGAACGAATACCAAATTCACATGATTACTTATAACAAGACTTATTCCAAGTCCTCAGGAACAAACATAACTACTCACAAAGCATGTTCATGTTCATAATCAAAGGAGTATTAATTATCATAAAGGATCTGAACATATGATCTTCCACCAAGTAATGCAACTAGCATCAACTACAAGGAGTAATCAACACTACTAGCAACCCACAGGTACCAATATGAGGTTTGAGACAAAGATCAGATACAAGAGATGAACTAGGATTTGGAGAGGAGATGGTGCTAGTGAACATGTTGATGGAGATTGACCCCGTCTCTATGAGAGGATCGTTGGTGATGATGATGGCTTTGATTTCCCCTCCGGGAGGGAAGTTTCCCCGACAAAACATCTCTGCCGGAGCTCTAGATTGGTTATGTCCAAGTTCCGCCTCGAGAAGGCGGCACTTCGTCACGAAAGCTTCCTTATGATTTTTTCCAGGTCAAAACCCTGCATATAGCAGAAGATGGGCGTCGAGGACCTGCCAGGTGGGTCACAAGCCCCCTAAGCGCGGCCAGGGGGGTGGCCGCGCCTGGCAGGCTTGCCACCTCCTGGTGGGCCCCCTCTGGTAATTGTTTCACCCAATATTTTTATATATTCTAAAACAATTCTACGTAAATTTTCAGGACTTTTGGAGTTGTGCAGAATAGGTATCTTAGAATTGCTCCTTTTCCAGTCCAGAATTCCAGCTGCCGGCATTCTCCCTCTTCATGTAAACCTTGTAAAATAGGAGAGAAAAGGCATAAGTATTGCACCATAATGTGTAATAACAACGCATAATGCAATAAATATCAATATAAAAGCATGATGAAAAATGGACGTATCAACTCCCCCAAGCTTATACCTCGCTTGACCTCAAGCGAAAGCCGAGATCGATAAATATGTCCACAATATTAGAGATACATGTGTCGATAAATAAAATACGGACATGAGGGCATCATGATCATCCTTAAAAGAGCAATACTTATTGGTATATGATTTGTTATGCTAAAGTAATGATTTATTCACAAGATAAAGTATGAACCAAGAACTCTTATTGACAACCAACAAACTATGTGCTCAGTCATTGAACCAATTAGCAATTTATCATAACATCGGAAAGAGTCAACATAAGATCTTGTAAAGCAAATCCACATACTCAATCATCTTTTAGTCTTCCATAATTGCTAACACTCACACGGTACCCATGAGATCAAAGCTTCTATCGGACATAGAGAAAGATAGGGGCTTACAGTTTTGCCTCCCAACTATTCACCTCAAGGGTGATGTCAACAATGATAACTAATGATCACCCACATCCGATTGGATATATGCGTCTAGATCATTCTCCAACACATAATGCTTGCCAAGAGAGAAAGGCGAAATATAGGAAGTGGTGAAGACCACCATGACTCTTGCATAAAGGTGATTACTAAAAAGGTAAAAGTAACATATAGGCCCTTCACGGAGGGAAGCGGAGGTTGTCATGCGCTTTTTTTTGATGTGCAAACCCTTAATGCAAAGGAACGCAGAGTTGCATTGCCCTTTGTGACAACAACCTTTATTATGCAGTTCGTCGCTTTTATTTCTTTGCCATCACAAATCCATACAACTCTTATTTCCCTTACAATAAAGATCAAACATATTTAGGAGAAACTTTATTACTTTATGCATCGATGACAACTTACTGAAAGGATCTTATTCAATCCATAGGTAGGTATGGTGGACTCTCATGGCAAAACTGGGTTGAGGGTATTTGGATGCACAAGTAGTATCTCTACTTGGTGCAGACGTTTTGGCTAGTTTTGAGTGGAACCAAGCACTACATGTTGAAGGATCTATAACCATATAACTTCTATTCGGAAATGATCAGACATAACCCATTATGTTGTCTTCCTTGTCCAACATCTACTTCTTAGCATATAATATTTTAATGAGTGCACACAATCATAAAAGATGTCAAAGATAATATATTTATATGTGAATCTCTCTTTCTTTATCACTTCCTTTTTAATTGCACCAATGAACAATTGCTATGTTTGTTAACTCCCAACAAATTCCAACTGACATACTTCTTATATGTAAAGTCATCACTCCCTATAAGATCATTATATATACTCTTTGCTTATTTTATTCTACTTTTATTTCTTAATGAATGTGTGTTATATCGACTAGAGGGGGGTGAATAGGCGATTTTTACAAATTCATCAGTGAGGAATTTCAACTTGAGGAATTTGAAATGCGATGAATAACTAGCAGCAGAATAAGTACTCAAGTGCATGAGAAACATAGCAATAACATAGTCATCATGATGAAATTAAGCATGCACAGATTACAGGTAGCGTGATACAGGACAAGCAGGTGAGGAACAAGGCTACTTGAAGAATTTGAGGTGAGGAAATTGAGAATGTCTTCAGTCAAATTCTTCAAACAGTAATGATCAATTTCATCAACAAGTATACGAGGAAATGAAAGGGTTGAGGAAATAGAACCAGGTACCTCGATGAAGACAATGATTTGATGACCCAGTTCCAAGTGATGTGATAGTCGTACGTCTGGTTTGGAGCGGCCTGGTATTTAAACCAGAGGACACACAGTCCCAAGACACACAGCCCTTACCGTATTCTCCTTGAGCTAAGGTCACAAAGTCCTCGCCCAACACTCGTGGTAAGTCTTCAAGGTAGACTTCCAAAACCCTCTCAAACTGGTCACCCGACGATCCACAATTGGCTGCTCAATGCTCTAGACCAAGGTCACTCCATGATCCCCAATTGACTGCAGGATGCACTAGACCATGACGCCTAACCGTCTGGAATATACACAATCTTCAAAGGTAACAAGCGTCGGTTCCACACAGGAACAATCTCTTCAGTGATGCTCAATCACTTTGGGTTTGGTGGTTTGGATTTGGGTTTTTCCCCACTGGTGATTTTCTCTCAAAGTCCTCGAAGGATGAGTTGCTCTCAAACGACAAGTGTCAGTTCTTTGTCGGAGCAGCCAACCAACTAGTGGTTGTGGGGGTGGCTATTTATAGCCAGGGTGCAACCTGACATGATAAGACATAAATGCCCCCAATGATATGACCGTTATGTGGATAAGATGATTGGGGACAGCTGGCGCTAAGCACAACAATGGTCGGACTTTCGAACTATGAAAGTCCTCAGGCTTATCATATTCCTCACTTGTAGGCAATTTGCACTTGCGAAATCCTAACTCCTCAGTCAGACCAATTTCCTCAGAGACTAGAAGAACATCGTCTCTATCACTGAAGAACTTGACTGAACCGTCAGAGATTTCCAAAGGCTTCACTCAAAGGATTGGATAGGTTGAGGATTTTGAGTTGAGCATCAGTTGGAAATTTACCTTAGTATTACCTCGGCCCCCTTTAACAGTACGGTGTTTCCTATGACTCAAATAAAGTAAATGAAACTATGAAAACAAAAGTCTTCACACTTCATATTCCTCGTTCATATCTTCAAGGTCACACCAACGTCTTCATTCTCAAAGTCTTCAGGGAATACCAAAGTCTTCAGCAAAGTCTTCAGTTGAAGACATACATTTGTAGGGGTCGGTAATCTTTGAATATATCAAACTCCTCATTGACTTATAGAGCATGTGTACACTCACAAACACATTATTTCCTTAACCTATAAGTCTTCAATACACCAAAATCACTAAGGGGCACTAGATGCACTTACACTTAATTATTTCTCAAGATCATAGCAAACAAGCAAAGCCCTCACATCAAAACTACTTTTTATTATATAACTCTCAGACTTGCTTACATAAGGGGAACAAAAAGTAAAAATTCAAAGATAGATCATACGAAAAATTTATTCTAGTAGATCAATACAAAATCAAAAAGGGTCGAACTGAGAAAAACAACAAAAGGAAAAAGGTGTGATGGTGATACAATACCGGGGCACCTCCCCCAAGCTTGGCACAGGCCAAGGGGAGTGCCCATACCCATGTGCTTAGATGTCCTTATTTGGAGGTGATGGTGCGATATTCTTGGCGATGATACCCCTCAGAATGCGATTCTCCTCCTCAAGCTTGTTATTTTGTTGCCTGAGATCCATTATTTCCTTGTGAAGTTTTCCAGTGATGGTTAGAGATCCCTTCACCCATGGATGTTCCATTGCTACGGGTGAAAAGACAACACTCTTTTTCATGTTTTCATAAGTAAGAAATTTAGCACTCGGAGGAAAGACCGAATTCGGGATTGCTGAGCTCTAAAGTTCCTCCAACGTGGCTCCAGGTTGTGGATTAGAGTTAACTTCTTCGTCTTCCTCCATGGCATCCACCCTTTTCAAGTCAGCCTCCATATCCTCCTCCGTGGTTCACCCAAAGTGGTTAGCTTCAATGTATGCTCCGGGCTCCTGTGTCGGGTGAGAAACACAACTCTCCCCATCGACTCTTGTGAAGGCATCTTGCTCAAATCTACCGTGGAAACAACTCAAAACGTAAATAGGGGGTATTGTCGTGATACAAAAGTCCAAACCTTCGAGAGATTATATATTGAATTTTTGCCGACCCAAAGGAGTGTACCACAAGAAAATGGAGTCCGGAAGGCACACGAGGTGGTGACAAGCCTGCGAGACGCGGCCAGGGGTGGCCGCGCCTAGGTGGCCACCCCTGGCCACGCTTGGCAGGCTTGTCACCTCCTCGTGCATCTTTCGGACTACTTTTCATTTTCCTAATTTATTAAAAATTCCAAAACGGTGAAAAATGCTATTGGGAAAGTTTTGGAGTCGGTTTACTTACCGTACCACATACCTATTCCTTTTCGGAGTCTGAAACGTTCCGGTAGGTCTCCCTAATATACTCCTCTGGAGTTATGGTATTGATAACATTGGTTTCAACATTCATGGGAGTACCTGAGATATAATGTTTGATTCTTTGCCCGTTTACCACCTTCGGATTTTTGCCTTCTGCGTTGTTGATCTTGATGGCACCGGAACGATATACTTCATCGACAATGTAAGTCCCTTCCCATTTGGAGAGAAGTTTTCCTCGAAAAAAATCTTAAACGAGAATTGTATAGCAAGACATGGTCACCTACATTGAATTCACACTTTTGCATCCTTTTATCGTGCCATCTCTTAATTTTCTCTTTAAACAATTTGGCATTCTCATAGGCCTGGGTTCTCCATTCATCAAGTGAGTTAATGTCAAATAACCTCTTCTCACAAGCAAGTTTGAAATCATAGTTGAGATCTTTGATTGTCCAATAAGCTTTATGCTCTAGTTCAAGAGGTAAGTGACATGCTTTACCATAAACCATTTTATACGGAGACATACCCATAGGGTTTTTGTAAGCAATTCTATAAGCCCATAGTGCATCGTCAAGTTTCTTAGACCAATTCTTTCTAGATCTGTTAACAGTCTTTTGCAAGATCAATTTAATTTCTCTATTGCTTAATTCTACTTGACCACTAGACTGAGGATGATAAGGAGATGCAATTCTATGATTAACGTCATACTTAGCAAGCAATTTACGGAAAGAGCCATGAATAAAATGTGAACCATCATCAGTCATTAAATATCTAGGGACTCCAAATCTGGGGGAAATAACTTCTTTCAGCATCTTAATAGAGGTGTTATGATCAGCACTACTGGTTGGAATAGCCTCTACCCACTTAGTAACATAATCAACATCAACAAGAATATGAGTGTACCCGTTGGACGTTGGGAAATGTCCCATATAATCAAAATCCCAAACATCAAATGGTTTAATAACAAGAGAGTAATTCATAGGAATTTCCTGACGTCTACTAATATTGCCAATTCTTTGACATTCATCACATGACAAGACAAACTTACGAGCATCCTTGAAGAGAGTAGGCCAATAAAACCCAGATTGTAATACCTTATGTGCAGTTATATCTCCAGCGTGGTGTCCTCCATAGGCCTCGGAATGACAATTGTGTAGGATCTGTTCCTGTTCATGCTCAGGTACACAACGTCTAATAACACCATCTACTCCTTATTTATAAAGGTGTGGGTCATCCCAAAAGTAATGTCTTAAATAATATAAAAACCTTTTCTTTTGTTGGTATGTGAAACTAGGCGGTATAAATTTAGTGACAATGTAATTAGCATAATCAGCATACCAAGGAGCATTACGCAAAGCATTTATGACAGCTAATTGTTCATCAAGAAAGCTATCATCAATAGGTAATGGGTCATCAAGAACATTCTCAAACCTAGACAAGTTATCTACTACAGGGTTATCAGCACCCTTTCTAGCAACAATATGCAAATCAAATTCTTGTAGCAGAAGAACCCACCTGATAAGTCTAGGTTTAGCATCTTTATTTTCCATAAGATATTTAATAGTAGCATGATTAGTGTGAACATTTACTTTAGAATCAACAATATAAGGTTTGAACTTATCACAAGCAAACACAACTGCTAAAAATTCCTTTTCAGTGGTAGCATAGTTTCTTTGAGAACTGTCTAGAATTTTGCTAGCATAATGGATAACATATAATTTTTTATCAATTCTTTGTCCTAGAACAGCACCAACGGCATAATCACTAGCATCACACATAATTTCAAAGGGTAGGTTCTAATTGGGAGGTTGAACAACAAATGCAGAAATCAAGGCATTCTTAAGAATTTCAAATGCTTCTACACAATCATCATCAAAAACGAATGGAACATCTTTTTGCAAAATATTAGTGAGAGGCCTAGAAATCTTAGAGAATTCTTTAATAAACCTCCTATAGAAACCAGCATGACCAAGGAAACTTCTTATACCTCTCATATCCATGGGACACGGCATTTTTTCAATAGCATCAACTTTGACTTTGTCAACTTCAATACCTCTTTCGAAGATTTTGTGTCATAAGACAATACCCTCATTCATCATAAAGTGGCATTTCTCGCAATTCAATACAAGATTAGTTTCTATGCATCTCTGCAAAACTCGATCAAGGTTGCTCAAACAATCATCAAAAGAAGTTCCGTAAATGGAAAAATCATCCATGAAAACCTCAACAATATTTTCACAAAAATCAAAGAATATAGCGGTCATACATCTTTGAAAGGTAGCAGGTGCATTGCATAAACCAAAAGGCATATGTCTATAAGCAAAGGTACCGAAAGGGCAAGTAAAAGTGGTCTTCTCTTGGTCCTCTTTTGACACAAGTATTTGAGAAAAAAATGAATAGCCATCTAGAAAGCAAAAAATGTTTGTGTTTGGATAGTCTTTCTAGCATTTGATCAATAAAAGGTAGAGGGTAATGATATTTCCTAGTAGCTGTATTAATTTCCTAAAATCAATTACCATTCTATACCATGTAACAATTCTTTGAGGGATCATATTCATTTTTATCATAAGGAACTACAGTAAGACCTCTTTTCTTAGGGACACAATGAACGGGACTAACCCATCTACTATCAGCAATAAGATAAATAATACATGCCTCCAGAAGCTTTAATATTTCATTTCTTACCACTTCTTTCATTTTAGGATTTAACCGTCATTGGTGATCAGTGGTGAAGCCAAAAATAATTTTTAGGTGTGGCAGAGTTTATGAAGGAAAATACATGTATAATCATAGTTTGAAATAGCAAAGATAGCGTCCGCTATTACGTCCGCAATAGCGGTAGCGCAATAGCGACCGCTATCACTCAAATTAAGTGTCATTACTTTTTCTTCATGTTCTAGTGATATAAACAATAACCCGGTGTATTTATAAATCCGCTATGTGGACATATCGCTTGCAATATCGCCCGCTATCCGCATTCCGCTACACGGAACCCAATCCGCTACCAGCCCGCTCTCCGTTATTTAAAACCATGTGTATAATGCAACTATGCAAGAGTTCATCAAAATACAAGATATATGTTTTAATTTGTCTGTGGGGGTGAAGTCACAGTTCACAGACGACCCACTCACCATTGCATCATGCTCACCAGTAGGAAGCAACCGGGCATAACACACATTAAATTTTTAATCTTCTACATGTACTAGTATATATACTAAGTGTGCTTGTAGAAAATTTAGGTATGGCACTTGCCAAACCATGCCATATAGCTGGCACCGCCCCTGTTGGTGATCAACAACTGGTTTGGCATTAGGCTCCATATTAATTTTATGCTGGCATAAAGTGGGACTAATGCCCTTAAGATCATCAAGAGTATATCTAATAGCAGCTCGGTGCTTCTTCAGAGTTTTCAATAATCTCATTTCTTCATGCTCTGAAAGGTTAGCACTAATAATAATAGGATATATTTTCTTTTCATCAATATAAGCTTATTTCAGAGTATCTGGTAATTGCTTAAGCTCAAACACGGGATCACCCTAGGGTAGAGGAGGATCCCCGAGTATTTCAACAGGCAAGTTGTGTTTCATGATAGGATGTTGATCAAAGAAAATCTTGTATATTTCATTCCTTTCATTCATATGCATGTCGTTTTCATGGTCTAACAAATATTGTTCTAAGGGATAAATAGGAGGCACAACAATAGAAGCAAGACCAATAATTTCATCCTTACTATACAATTCTTTATCATGGGGTTGTCTATGAAATTTAGAGAAATTAAACTCGTGAGACTTGTCCCCAAAACTTACAGTAACAATTTCCTTCTCACAATCTATCCTAGCATTAACATTATTCAAGAAAGGTCTACCAAATATAATGGGACAAAAATCATCTTGTGGGGAACCAAGGACAAGAAAATTAGTAGGCTATTTTATTTCCCACACAAGACTTCAACATCTCTAACAATCCCAACTAGCGCTATAGTATCTCTATTAGCAAGCTTAATTGTAACATCGATTTCCTCTAACTCAGCTGATACAATATCATTCATAATTTATTTATATAAGGTAAAGGGAAATGCACTCACACTAGCACCCATATCACATAACCCATGATAACAATGATCTCCTATTTTAACAGAAACAACAAGCGTGCCAACAATGGGTCTATGTTTATCTTTGGGATTAGGTTTAGCAATGCTAGCAACTTCATCACAAAATTGAATAACATGCCCATCAATATTATCAACCAAGAGATCTTTAACCATTGCAATACTAGGCTCAACTTTAATTTGTTTAGAGGGTGTAGGTGTTCTAACATAGCTTTTGTGAACCACAGTTAAAGCCTTCGCATGTTCCTTTATTCTAACAGGAAAAGGGGGCTTCTCAATATAAGCAACAAGAATAATAGGATCAACATTATAAAGTAATAGTTTCCTCTTTAACTTTAATGGGAGGATGATATTTAAACACTTCTCCTTAGGGAGATCAACATGAGTAGCAAAAGATTCACAGAAAGAAGCCATTATCTCAGAGTCAAGTCCATATTTAGTGCTAAATTCACGAAAAGCATTGGTGTCTATGAAGGATTTAACACAATCAAACTTAAGGTTCATACCTGACTCCTTACCTTGTCGAGTTCCCAATCTTCAGAGTTGCGTCTAATTATTTCCAATAAATCCCATTTGAAGTCAATATCCTTCTTCATATATGAACCAACACAAGAAGTATCGAGCATGGATTGATCATTACGAGAAAGCCGAGCATAAAAATTCTGAATGATAATTTCTCTCGAGAGCTCATGATTGGGGCATGAATATAACATTGACTTAAGCCTTCCCCAAGCTTGAGCGATTCTTCCTCCTTCACGAGGCCAAAAATTATAGATATAATGTCGATCACGATGAACCAGATGCATAGGATAGAACTTCTGATGAAATTCCATTTGCAATCGATTGTAGCTCCATGATCCAATATCATCACATAACCTGTACCATGTCAATGCCTTCTCCTTCAAAGATAAAGGAAATACCTTCTTCTTGACGTGATCCTCGGGCAGACTTGCAAGCTTAAATAATCCACAAACTTCATCCACATAGATTAGATGCAAATCGGGATGTAGTGTTCCATCTCCTGCATAAGGATTAGCTAACAGTTTCTCTATCATACCTGAAGGAATTTCATCATAAATATTTTCAGTAGGTTCAGTAGGTTGAGGGACAACTCTTTGTGTTGCCGGTCGAGGTGAAGATACCCCGAACAAGCCCCTCAAAGGATTGCTTTCCATAGTAACATGTGACAGTAAATTTCAGCACACTATACAATATTTTCCTTACCAAATTCCACTTACCAAAGGCGCTACACTCCCCGGCAACGGTGCTAGAAAAGAGTCTTGATGACCCACAAGTATAGGGGATCTATCATAGTCCTTTCGATAAGTAAGAGTGTCGATCCCAATGAGGATCAGAAGGAAGTGACAAGCGGTTTCCAGTAAGGTGTTCTCTGCAAGCACTGAAATTATCGGTAACGGGTAGTTTTGTGATAAGATAATTTTTAACGAGTAACAAGTAACAAGTGTAGCAAAGGTGCAACAAGGTAGCCCAATCCTTTTTGTAGCAAAGGACATGCCTGGACAAACTCTTATATAAAGCAAAGCGCTCCCGAGGGCACATGGGAATTTCCGTCAAGCTAGTTTTCATCATGCTCATTTGATCCGCGTTCGTTACTTTGATAATTTGATATGTGGGTGGACCGGTGCTTGGGTGATGCCCTTACTTGGACAAATCTCCCACTTATGATTAACCTCGCTCGCAAGCATCCGCAACTACGAAAGAAGAATTAAGATAAATCTAACCATAGCATGAAACATACGGATCCAAATCAGCTCCTTACGAAGCAACGCATAAACTAGGGTTTAAGCTTTTGTCACTCTAGCAACCCATCATATACTTATTACTTCCCAATGCCTTCCCCTAGGCCCAAATAATGGTGAAGTGTTATGTAGTCGACGTTCACATAACACCACTAGAGGAGACAACATACATCTCATCAAAATATTGAACGGATACCAAATTCACATGATTACTTATAACAAGACTTATCACATGTACTCCAGAACAAACGTAACTACTCAAAAAGCATGTTCATGTTCATAATCATAGGAGTATTAATTATCATAAAGGATCTGAACATATGATCTTCCACCAAGTAAACCAACTAGCATCAACTACAAGGAGTAATCAACACTACTAGCAACCCAGATGTACTAATCTAAGGTTTGAGACAAAGATCAAATACAAGAGATGAACTAGGGTTTGGAGAGGAGATGGTGTTGGTGAAGATGTTGATGGAGATTGACCCCCTCTCGATAAGAGGATCGTTGGTGATGATGATGGCTTCAATTTCCCCTCCGGGAGGGAAGTTTCCCCGGCAGAACAGCTCTGCCGGAGCTCTAGATTGGTTCTGTCCAACTTCCGCCTCGAGACGGCGGCGCTTCGTCCTGAAAGCTTACTTATGATTTTTTTTCCAGGTCAAAACCTTCCATATAGCAGAAGATGGGCGTCGGGGACCTGCTAGGTGGGTCACAAGCCCCCTAGGTGCGGCCAGGGGGTGGCCGCGCCTGGCAGGCTTGCCACCTCCTGGTGGGACCCTCTGGTAATTGTTTCACCCAATATTTTTTATATATTCCAAAACATTTCTTTGTAAATTTTCAAGACTTTTGGAGTTGTGCAGAATAGGTATCTCAGAATTGCTCCTTTTCCTGTCCAGAATTCTAGCTGCCGGCATTCTCCCTCTTCATGTAAACCTTGTAAAATAGGAGAGAAAAGGCATAAGTATTGCACCATATTGTGTAATAACAACCCATAATGCAATAAATATCAATATAAAAGCATGGTGCAAAATGGACGTATCAGTCGCCGAATAAAATCTTCTTGCTCCCCTTTGAACAGGTCGGCAAGTGCGGCGGCTAATTGAAAGCACATTTGCTCCCTTGGTGTTTTTGGTAATTTATAACAAAATATAAGTCATTGAACTAATGTTTCCACCAAGTATATTTCAGGAAATGTTCAATGATAGGATTGGCAAAAGGATTGTGGAGATTGTGGAACACCCCAAGATGGAAGGAAATATGTTGGCAAAGCTTCAAGCAAGAGGACTCTACATTTTATATTTGTGAGAAATCACTTTGAGTCCATAGGAAAACCAATACTATTAAAAGGGGGTAAGGTTTTGTTGGTCAACAAAATGCTCATACATGCACAAGTGATAGTCACCAAAAACACCCACAAACTCTCCCACCAAAGTCTGTCCAAAGCCAAATATTCAAAATCAGTGCAACCAACATTTCCATCCGGGAGCCACCGGTTCCAAACCCTAGACACACTCAGCCAAACCCTAGCTTTTCGGTGCAACCGATACTGCATTCAGTGCCACCGAGTTGGGCTGCCAACTTTCTGTTACACAAGTTCACAGTTTTGGTCCCTCCGAGATTGTCGAATCGACGTCACTGAGATTGGGCAATCTGACCGTTGGTCACCTTATAGGTGCAACCGAGTTTCCTATATCGGTCTCACCGAGATTCAAAAGTTGCCACCTTTTGGTCACTTCGGTACCACCGAGATTAACACATCGGTGTCACCGAGTTGGTCATTTTGTGTGTAACGGTTGGATTTTTGGGGACGCCTATATATAACCCTTCACCACCACCTACTCGAAAGAGAAGCACTCAGAACTATTCCATACCTATCCTATCAGTTTTCTGAGAGAGAACCATCTACCCTTGTGTTGAGATCAAGATCTTCCACTCCAATCATAAGGATCTTGATTTCTAGCCTCCCCAAGTTGCTTTCCACCAATCCCATCTCTTCTACAAAGCCATATCTGTGAGAGAGTGATTGTGTGTTGAGGAGTCTATCATCTTGAAGCACAAGAGCAAGGAGTTCATCATCATTACCGAGCCTATTACCTTTTGGAGGGTGGTGCCTCCTAGATTGGTTAGGTGTCGCTTGGGAGCCTCCTACTTCGTGTTGTGGAGTGAACCAAGAAGTTTGTAAGGGAAAGGAGATCGCCTACTTCGTGAAGATCTACCCCGAGTAAGGCTAGTCCTCTGTGGACGTAGGCGGTCATGGTATAGTCAAGGTTGCTTCTTGGTGGAACCTTCCATGGGTAGAGCCCTCTGTGGACTCTCGCGACCGTTACCCTCCGTGAGTTGAAGACTCCATGAACGTGGATGTACGATAGCGCCACCTATCGGAACAACGGGAAAAATCACCGTGTCACCAATTGTGTTTTCTCCTCCTACCCTCTCTTTACTTACATGCTTGTCTTTACTTTCCGCTGCTATACTCTTAGACATGCATGTGTAGGGTGTACTTGACATACTATGAATGCTAAAATCTGCCAAGAATTAAAATTGGGAAAATTAGATTTTATTTGGTCAAGTAGTCTAATCACCCCCCCCCTCTAGCACTACTTTCGATCCTACACTAATGTTGTTTGATCGGCAGGGCCGAGTCTTCGGGAGCGAGTGGTGTCGTTTGTCCCGTTGTAATGCCATAAAGGGTGTATCCTCTGCTGAAGAGGCTTAACACACATGGTGATTGCGGCGGCCATGACGTCTATCATGGTCAACTTATGATGGGCTAGTACCCTCACATGGGCTGCCAAGTGTTGCACTTCAACGATGTCCTCTTGGGATGAACTCTTCGGTCACCAGTTGTACCTTTTCTTTAAGGGGGCATCGGAGTATTCGGGCAAACCCCTCCGAGCTGGATCAAATAAGGGGACGTCCTCGATATAAAACCATTCCGAAGAACATTCTTTGAACTCCTTCGGAGTTCCCACTAGATACCCCGTCCCCGCTATGCGGCATATTTCGGCTCCTTCGACCTCCAAAATTTTCTTGTCCCGAGTACGAGGGACGAGGCAGAAGTACTTCCTCCATAATTCAAAGTGTGCCTCGCAACCCAAGAACATCTCACAAAGGGCGACGAAGCCCAAGACGTGGAGAATGGACCCTGGGGTGAGGTGATGGAGCTGGATCCCATAGAACTCTAGTAAACCCCAAGAATGGATGAATGGGGAACCCGAGACCCCGCAAAAGGAAAGGCACGAAACATACATGCTCCCCCTTTTGTGGATTGGGAAAATTTTCCGCGAAGGCTTCGCCGATAAATGAATACAAGCCAGCGCGGGTAACCGCCAGATCCGAGGAGGTAAGGTACCCTTGGGTCTCGAGATTGCGTAGTCGAAGAAGGGATACGGAACAGCTTGTCCAATCCCCAGGACGAGAGCCGTAAGGGCACGAGGAAGAGCTGGGGGCACTCACCATGTTCTTGTGGTGATCTCTCGCTGAAGGTTTTTTCTAATGAGGAGGAGGAAGATGATGTGGCTTAGACCATGATTCAGATTGTTTAAATGGGTGGTGCCTCCATTGCGGAGGGGCAGTCTTGTAAAAAGCTAGTTAGGGACTCGCCTTGCAAGCCAAAGACTTTGATGCACAAGACTATCCGAACATACCTCGGCATTGGAGGCTAGTCCGGGGGCTACTGAGGGAGTCCTGGTTTAAGGGGTCCTCGGATAGCTGACTTGTTTTTCATGGGACGGACTATGTGGACCGTCGGATGAGCGTTGGGTGATCAAAGGCCCCATTGCCAGGGTGGAAACCTCAAGGAGTCGTGTCGTGTCCTCCAAGTTTTCGGCAGTACATAGGCATGTTTTTTCCTTCGATGTGTAACCTACCATGTGTAAACCCTAGGTCCCCTCGGCGTCTATATAAGCTGGAGGGTTTTAGGTTGTAGGATAGAGAACAACTCATCTAGGGTTTTAGCTATTCGATATCGGGGTAGATCAACTCTGTAACCTTCATACCATCAATATAATTACGCAGGACGTAAGGTTTTACCTCCATAGGAGGGCCCAAACCTGGGTAAACATCGTCTCCTTCATCTCCTATTACCATCGATCCTAGTCTCATAGCTCGGGACCCCCTACCCGAGATCCGCCGGTTTTGACACCGACAGACACACACTCAAATCTTTGTAGGGGCACAAATCTCTAATAGTTGAGGTCCTTTGTTGCACCTCCTTATTTAATTCTAAGCCCAACACACTAGTATATAGTCATGCTTCACGATTTTTCCTGGTGGCTAAAATCACCCAACATGCAGATCCAAGAAACATCTTTTTCGTGACTTCATGCGAAGAATGTTGGGGAACGTTGCATGGGAAACAAAAAATTTCCTACGCACACGCAGATCTATCCATGGTGATGAGCATCTACGAGAGGGAGAGTGGATCTACATACCCTTGTAGATCGCTAAGCGGGAAGCGTTAAGAAACGCGGTTGGTGTAGTCGAACGTCTTCGCGATCCAAATCGCCATGCGTCCCGCGATCCAATCACGATCCATCCTGCGATCCAATCACGATCCGTCCCGCGATCCGATAACAATCCATCCCACGAACTTGATCACGATCCATCCCACGAACTTGATCACGATCCTTCCGATCTAGCACCGAACGGACGGCACCTCCGCGTTCAGCACACGTACAGCTTGATGACGATCTCCACCGTCTTGATCCAGCAAGAAGGAGTGGAGAGGAAGAAGATTTCTCCGGCAGCCTGACGATGCTCCGGCGATGGTGGTGGAGCAATTCCGGCAGGGCTTTGCCTAAGCACTGCAGAAATCCGATCTAGAGGAGAAACTATGCACTGGAGGAACGGGTAGCACGTGGCTGAAAATCTAGTGCAAAAACCCTAAAACCTCCAGTATATATAAGAAGAGAGGAGGAGAGGCCATGGCACAAGGGCCAAGGCCTCCTTGCTTCGGCCGAAGGAGAGAGGGAGAGGTGGAGTCCACCTCCAATCCTAGTAGGACTAGGATTCACCCTATTTTGCCTTTTTTCCACTTTTCTCTTAGGCCTTTTTTCCTCCAGTCGCATGGGCCTCTTGTGGATGTTACACCAGCCCACTAAGGGCTGGTTTACACCCTCCTACAGCCCATGTAGCCTCTTGGGTCGAAATACCCCTCCCGGTGGCCTCCCGGTACACTACCGGCACTCCCGGTACACTACCGGCACTCCCGGTACACTACCGATGAGCCCGAAACTTTTCCGGTGACCAAAACAGGACTTCCTATATATGAATCTTTACCTCCAGACCATTCCGGAGCTCCTCGTGACGTCTGGGATCTCATCCGGGACTCCGAACAAACTTCGGTCACCATCATACATAACTCTATACTACTGAAACGTCACCAAACCTTAAGTGTGCAGACCCTGCGGGTTCGAGAACTATGTAGACATGACCAAGACACCTCTACGGTCAATAACCAATGGCGGGACCTGGATGTCCACATTGGTTCCTACATATTCTACGAAGATCTTTATCGGTCGAACCTCTATGTCAAGGATTCAGTTAATCCCGTATGATGTTCCCTTTGTTCTTCGGTATGTTACTTGCCCGAGATTCGATCGTCGGTATCTCCATACCTAGTTCAACCTCGTTACTGGCAAGTCTCTTTACTCGTTCCGTAATACAAGATCTCGCAACTAACACTTAGTCACATTGCTTGCAAGGCTTATTGTGATGTTGTATTATCGAGTGGGCCCTGAGATACCTCGCCGTCACACGGAGTAACAAATCTCAGTCTTGATCCATGCCAACTCAACAGAAACCCTTGGAGACACCTGTAGAGAACCTTTATAGTCACCCAGTTACGTTGCGACGTTTGACACACACAAGGCACTCCTCCGATATCTGTGAGTTGCATGATCTCATGGTCATAGGAACATATACTTGACATGCAAAAAACAGTAGCAATAAACTAACACGATCATAAGCTACGTTTGTAGTTTGGGTCTTGTCCATCACATCATTCTCCTAATGATGTGATACCGTTATCAAATGACATCTCATGTCCATGGCTAGGAAACCTTAACCATCTTTCGATCAACGAGCTAGTTCACTAGAGGCATACTAGGGACATTGTGTTTGTCTATGTATCCACACATGTATCCATGTTTCCAATTAATACAATTATAGCATGGATAATAAACGATTATCATGAACAAGGAAATACAATAATAAACACTTTATTTATTGCCTCTAGGGCATATTTCCAACAAAGAAATCCTCCTGTTTCCTCAACCTCCGAAGTATGTTATGTTTTATTTCCAGGTCCATCAATGGGAAGAGCTTCCCAAGCTTAACCATATCCCAAATGTTAATTTTTTGCTCAATGCAGTCATTCACCATTGGGGTCACATGACGCATCATCCCCTTTCGAGGAATCCAGTTATGATTCCATGTGTTTGTCGCTTCATCGGTTCATATTTTCCTTATCAAAACTTGTTTTACTATATCAACTCCATCCATCATGACCCTCTAGGCTTTTTTTGAAGTAAATCATGTTTCATTCATTCATAAAGAAAGAGTACAAGACCCACATGTAGCCACTGTGTAGAGGCAACCAGAACATAATAAGCTCAATACTTCAAAAAAATACCCCAAGAATTACGAAGAAACTCTTAGGGGACCCGAAAACAAAATCATCATCCGTCGCCACCATATTCCGTTGTTGTCGAAGCTTCAACGGACAAAGGGGAGACACCAACTTGCCTAGGATCAACAAAACACCATGTCAGACAAAATTGTGTTGTGAATCGAAGAAACAGGCCGCTGCGTGACCCGAGACCTTGTGGCTAGTCAGTCGAGAATATTTTCCACGCTCGTAGAGCCGTGGCTCTATTTTCCTTATCCCACATAATAAGGAGTCCCAAAGCCGCCTTCCCGCAACTACTCTTGTGTTAAAAACATTGTCTTCTAGATTAGGTTGCCATCGCTGCACCCGGGGAAGACAACATCGGCAACCCCGTTGCATCCAACACAGGCCATACAATCCACACCATGGCATCGAAGCAAACACCATTGTGGCAATGAGATCAATGCACAAAAGGCCACCACAAAGCCACCGTCGTCACCATGTCGACCTTGCTTGGCCACCGGACCTACTAGATCTGCCATTGACAGCCATTAGGAACATGGTGGCATAAAATAATATGAAGGAACTGTATTCACTATTGTCATTGCCATCGCGAGAACAAACGCCATGGCAGATAGCAAACATAAGCAAGTTGGGCCTAAAAGTACTACTTCCTCTAGTGTCAAAAACGCTCTTATATTATGAAACGAAAGGAGTACTTCTAAAACACACCGAGCATGGGCTTGGGGCCATCCCTCCCCCAACGGCCCGGAGGTCGTCAAGGAAGAAGAGCCGCCGGTAAATAAGTGCTCGAGTGCATGCGGTTTCCTTTCAACAACTCTGCAAAACTGCAAGAAAGAGACAATTGCGAGATTGCGTTTTGAAAGAGAAGAAATTTTGTGAGAGAGATTTGGTGGTCGGAGGAGAAAAGTTTGATCATGACCCTCCATGCTTTGTGATGGATGGGAACCTAGCGGATGCCGAGAAGAGGTCTGCGTGTGAAAAATAAATTGCTTTAAGCACTCGAGCACTCTGAGAATTTTTGTGTGTGTGGAAAAACGGTTGTCTTTATAGGCCGCCGTCTCGGCCACAGCCCAACGGTCCTTGGGCCGATATATTGCACGGGAGAGTATAGCTGGTCAAACGGGTCGGGCTAACTGGGCCGGCCCGCGAGCACGCCGGCACGACCCGCCATGGGCCGGGCACGGCACGACCGTAAACGGGCCGGGCCCGACACGCAGCACGCCTCGGGCCATGCCTGGGCCTGGAGGCTAGGCACGCAGACCGACATGGCACGACCCGTTTATTTTTTATGTATTTTCTAAAAAAAATAATACATATACACTTAAATATAGCCCAATAGGCATTAAAATGAGTCTAATAGACTATTTTTTTTACCCAACGTGCTAAACGGGCCAACGGGTCGGCCCGTTTAGTAATCAGGCCGTGACTAGGCCTGGAGGCGCAATCCATGGGCTGGCACGACACGGCCCGTTTACTAAACGTGCCTAGACGGGCCGGGCCGGGCCGGGCCCGTTTACAGCCAGGCCGGCCCGGCCTGTTTGGCGGCCTGTTTGGCCAGGTCTGCGCGAGAGGAAGCCACTCGCTCCCCAAAACCTTTGGTCAGCCCGTTCCCCCAAGAAAAAAAAACCAAACCCCACAAATCCATCCCGGCCGCCCGCCGCCGCCGCCGCCACCATGAATCCGCCATGCGCGGAGGCAGCAGCCGCCAAGAAGCCCCGGCACAAGGACAAGAAGGAAAAGAAAAAGAAGCGCAAAGACCCCGCGGAGCACCTCGGCGGCGAGCCCGCGACGGCCGAGGAGGAAGCCGCCCATAAGAAGAAGAAGAAGCACGCGAAGGAGGAGGAGAAGGCGGATCCGAAGTGGAAGCCGACGGTGAGCATCGCCGTCGCCGGCTCCGTCATCGACAACGCCCAGTCCCTCGAGCTCGCCACCCTCGTCAGTAACCCCCTCCCCTGTCACCTTCCCTGCACCTTGCATTTCTTTCACCAGGGATGCTTATAAGAGCGCGCCTCCCCTGTTTCAGCTGGCCGGTCAGATAGCCCGCGCGGCGGCTGTATTCCGTATCGACGAGATTGTCGTCTTCGACAGCACTCCAGCGGCGGAGAACGGCGGCGGCGGGGCCCAAGAGGAAGAGGAGAGCGGTGCGCGGTTCCTTGTCCGCATACTGGAGTATCTGGAGACGCCGCAGTACCTGCGCCGCCGTCTCTTCCCAATGCACAAGAACTTTAAATATGTGGTGAGAATTTTTTAGAAGGTGGTGGTTGCCTGATAAGTGGGGATTCTGGAGGTTGCTGATTTTGCTGTGCTGCTTCTTGTATGCAGGGGTTGCTTCCGCCGCTGGACGCGCCACACCATGTGCGCAAGCATGAGTGGTCTGAATTTCGTGAAGGTGACTTCTCTCTCTCGTGCTGTCATTGGTCTCAATTTCGGTTGCTGTGGTCTCTGGTCACAAGCTGAAATGGAGTTTCAGTTTATTCAGAGAGCAGTTTGATGGTAAAACATGAATTTGGCAACCTGTCGTGGGCTCTTAGTAGTGGCTCTTGTGATATATTTGGCCAGTTGGCCACAACTAAGCTTTTCGTAAATTAGGGTGCAGACTTGCAATTATCCTTTTTTTTTCTTAAGTTGGATAGCTTTATTTCAGTGTACGATTGTTACTTATTGTATTTCGATCTATATCAGTCATGTCATTAAGAGAATACTTTGTTTGGATTTTGTTCTATTTTTTCTTAAGGGCTGCTTGAGCTGTCGATGGTATCCGGGAACATGCTTATGTGTGTAAAATTATTTGCTTCAGCAAATGCTGCTTCTGTTATTTATATCTAACTTTTGTTAAGGATCAACTATGTCATATCGAATAGGTTCTATTACATCTTATGTTCCACATGTATGATTCAACATGATGCTTACAGTATACTGAACTTCAACAGGTGTAACATTGGGTGGGGACTGTTCAAAGGGTACACCTGTTGATGTTGGGTTAAGTCAGGTGTGTATTGTACTGTTATATGCTCATTTTGTTCTCCTGCACATGTTTGAGAAAAGGGTTTTTGTTGAAATTTAAATTTATGATTTATGCTTATTCATGTAAGCATGTAATTCTTGGACGTGTGCTTAAAGTTAATCAATTTGTAGCGCAAACTAGCAAATACCCCACTGTACAAGTTATTTAACAGAAACAATATATTTAACATTCATAAAGTTCTGCCCATCCTTGAGTAAGCTTCATGCCAACAAGCACACGGTCTGTGAATGTGGCAAGCCTATTTCATTACAAGCAAGCACATTTAGGTTATTGTTTTTCTTCTTCTCAGGATTCATTATTCTTTGTAGGATTGTTAATGTTTCTGAATTAAGTTGCATCTACAAATGGTGAAACTTGTAACAATAATTGATAGAAGCAGTGACGAATCCAATATTATGTATTGTGGCTGTTGAAACTAAAATAAAATGGATCTATTATGCTTACCTACAATGTGGTATTATCTATATTTGGTTCGATTTATTATTTTAGGGGTTGAGATGTTGAGATTATAAGAACACTTGTTCAATTCTAAACCATCATCTCTAGGAACTGTGTTATGTTTAAGACAAATTATAGGTTTATAACACAGTCAACTTGTCCTCAAGCTATAGAAGAAACTTACTGCACCACCACTATGGGTAATGGTGTTTTACTTTGATAAATTATTGTTTTTAGATAACCTGCAAACAAGCGTCTCCAACTCTTCCATTAAAAGGAGAGATAATTAGATACTGAAGACTTGGGCTGGGATCGAATATTATGCAATGCACAATACATGCAACACACGCAGTAACACACTAGCTACTCCTCATGGCAGTTCGTGCAACCTGTAATTGAAAGCCTGCTGCCATAGCTCTGCCTCCTTCTTAATATAATTTGCCACAGACCCGAAGTCCTTGCTCACCCCCTGGAACACCCTGCTGCTATGTTCCTGCCATGGACCAAACAGTGAGGGCAACCATGGAGCCAATATCCTCCTTTTGCACTTAGGTCTGCTCTCCTTAGCTACCAATTCTATAGGGAGTCTTATGGCGGTAGGGATTCCAGAGTCGTAACCAACCCAACTTTAGGGTGAGAACCCAAAATTGTTTTTGATAATCTACTGTGTTCTGACTGTTTGCACACCATTTATTGTGTTTGACTGTTTTTAATTTAGAGTGCTCCTATAAAAGAATCTATGAAATGTTGGAAAACGAAGATTTCATGGGTGGGTCAAGGGCTCAAGGCCCAATGACACAGGGCAGCACCAAGCTAGGAGTAGTCCCGTAATCAAGGATATAAGTATAACAGGTTATTTAGTTAGTAAGGATATCAATTTGGTTAGGCCAGTTATAAGCTTAAATAGAAAGATGATGATATGGATCATTAGAAAAGCTTGGATTATGTTCTTTGGTGTCAAATCAAGTTTTCGTTGTGAAAGGGACACCATGTATGGTTTTACCCCATATGGATTATCCCCCACGTACTAAACAAAATGTCTGCATGTCTTCGTTTGGATGACCCTTGATTTATTATTAACATATTTGACAAAATGCCAGAATGCATACCGTCCCATCCACAGTTCACCTAAATTGCCTCTAGACAAATATCTGACCATCTTGATCTAATGTATTTGGAATTAATTCTAGTTATCACAATTCTGCAGAACGTTCTGGTTGAGCAAATCCTAGAACAAGGAAAAAGGGTAACTGTAGCCATGGGAACCAACAGAGACCTTACACCAGGTAAATGACCGTTTCATTTACTCCAGTCAATACACATGGTTATGTTGATGTTCTGTGTAAAATTTTGGTAATACTTGTAGAATTTAGGAAACTTTTGTGTAATATTGATATCGTATTTAAGTACCCTTAGTATTGGTTCACACTTTGTACACACTTTCCATATATTAATTTTCAGCTTACCACATGTTCTTATTGCACCCACTTGGGTGAGTCACATTCCAATGTACATATATATTAGAGAGCCACAGGCATTTCGGTTTTCAGTGGCCAAATATATTTAATCTAGACTCCATTTTAGTATACCTGTGATGACCGTTTCATTTACTCCAGTCAATACACATGGTTATGTTGATGTTCTGTGTAAAATTTTGGTAATACTTGTAGAATTTAGGAAACTTTTGTGTAATATTGATATCGTATTTAAGTACCCTTAGTATTGGTTCACACTTTGTACAAACTTTCCATATATTAGTTTTCAAGTTATCACATGTTCTTATTGCACCCACTTGGGTGAGTCACATTCCAATGTACATATATATTAGAGAGCCACAGGCATTTCGGTTTTCAGTGGCCAAATATATTTAATCTAGACTCCATTTTAGTATACCTGTGATGTATATCTCTTTGTTTTCATCTAGTTCTATCCTTCGTAACTTGAACTGTACTTGTGTCGTTTTGCCATTTGATTGCAACTTTTGTATGTGCATCTAGCTTGTGTAAGGAAAGTTGTTCCTCCGTCCTCACCCAGTGAAGAAATGGGATCATATTGGGGCTATAAAGTCCGCTATGCTTCAAATTTAAGTGGTGTTATCAATGATTCGCCATACAAGGTACTGCCTGTAAGGCTGTTGTAATGCAAATGCAGAATTTATTTTACCATTACTTACTATTTTCATCACTTCTAGGAAGGATATGATCATATCATTGGCACTTCAGAGCATGGTGAAACCATTATTTCATCTGAGCTAATCTTACCTTCATTCAGGTACCTGGACCACCATCTGGAACAGATTTGGTTGTCTAATTGTGTAAATTTCTTCTTCCTAGATGATATGGTGTTAGAATTTATGAAGCTTATTATTTGCCAATTCATTACAATTTCGAGGTATAACTGGAGCAGACATAAACTATAACAGTTCAACAAATAAAATATCGCACAAATTCATTTTTAAAATTTTAATTGGATTATTCGGGAGAAGTTGCACAGAAGCACCTGTTTGCTGAACAACATGTGCACCTCTTTTGTATTTGAAGTCCCAACTCCCATTTGTAATCAACAACAAACAATTCTTTTTTGGCTTGATCAGTTCATAAGCAGAGAAAACCTTTTTATATCGATTCCTGATTTGCATCCATGGACCATGTCATCCTCTTCTATTTTCTAGAGAGGGTCTCGTTCACTATCTAAGCACCCCTAAACTGCATAGGTATATAAATAATTGTTCCTATGAAGTTCAAACCCTGAACTGGTTGTAGCCTAGTTAACATGAACTCGCCAGGTTCCGATTTTTTCTCCTGGTTTTCATGATCTGAAATCCTGGTTGTACTCATGTGGTTTCCACAGTCCAAACCTATGAGTTATGCTTAGAACCTGATATGTTAATTCTGACAATCAAAACTCAAAAGCTTCAAACCCTGAACTGGTTGTAGCCTAGTTAACATGAACTCGCCAGGTTCCGATTTTTTCTCCTGGTTTTCATGATCTGAAATCCTGGTTGTACTCATGTGGTTTCCACATTCCAAACCCACGAGTTATGCTTAGAACCTGCAACATCTATAAAGTCTATTGCGGGAGTCTGTGCTGTTAGTAAAAATGTGCTCTTCATTGCACAGGCACCTTTTAATTGCGTTTGGTGGACTGGCTGGTCTGGAAGAAAGCATCGAAGAGGACCCAAACCTGAATGTATGGTTGCATTTTACAGTTTCCTGCATTTATTCTGATATTTTTCTTTGTTGTCAGACATGTCTCAGTATATTGTCCAATCATATTGTTGCAACCTGATCACTTATATGATAGCGAGGAATCATCACAGCATGTATTTTTTTACATGATTAAATAAAAATACTAAAAGGTTACATCCATTGGATGACAATGTGATCTGATTGGTCATCAATTAGTGTCTGTACTATTGTTGTTCGTAGTATTAAAGTGACATATTCCTCTGACAGGGCAAAGGTGCAAATGATGTATTCCCATCTTATTTGAATACATGCCCCAACCAAGGTAGCAGAACAATAAGGACAGAGGTATGCGTCACTCGAGAGCTTGCAAGCTTATTCTTTATGTAGGCTATTTGTTGTGCTGAGAGAGTAAGCAACCATTTTCAGGAGGCACTTCTCATATCCCTTCAATACTTCCAAGACCCCATCAGGCGAGCAGGGATGGCGAATTAGAAGGTTTTATGCAGACACATGCAAATACAACATTATGCACCGAAGGATTGGTTTTAACGCTTGGAATAGACATGGAATGCTGGGTGGTCATGTCATGTCGAAGATGCACCTTGGGTTTGTTTTTGGTGGTCAATCGCTAGATTGTGGCACCTACGGGTTTTCTGCTCGGGTCAAGCACTGTAAATGCAAAGAGGAGGTGCAAGAATAGGCGATAGCTTTAACTTCTATTTGTGAAACAGGCAAGACACACATTTTCATTAATTAAGAAGAGAATTTGCCTGATTAATTAGAGGAAAACCAGGCAAAAGCCGAGATAGCTTGAACATTGATTGATGCTAGCATTGGTAGAGTTTTCTTAAGGGAGCATTGATAGAGTTGAGAAGAAGATCAGTGCCACACAAAAGTGTTTAGAGAGGGAGCATAATTATCGTAGGTGATTTGTTTTCTTTGCTCCAAATTGGCTAAAATTGGTGTTCTGTTTTAGTTGCTCCAAGTTGTCTTATCTATGATGTATCGCCTATTTATTTTCACACCTGGCAGCTTTGTACCACCGTATCAAGCTTCAGCTTACTGTATTTGGCTTGCTTAGTTAATGACTTAGAAGGTTACTATCAAAACATTGGTTGCAAGAATGGCAAGCAACATTGCTCTGACTTGTGGTGTTCATTTCTAACCATGGTTCTCTAGAGCCAAACTTGAATTTGAATTTCGTTACATTTTGTGCCAAATCGGGGTTTATGATGCAAAATTGAAAGAAATACAACTAAATTTAATTTGTAATTTATCTCTATAATCCACATTGCTATTGAATTTGACTGTTTCTTGGAAGGCAAGATTCAAGTTATCCAAAGGAAAAAAAAGAAAGAGAAAACTTTATTTCTTTGCATTCCGTTACATGTTCAATCCTAACTGGCTACCTGATTCTGAGCCAACTTTTGGTGCTGAACAGTAAAAGAAAAAGAAAAAGAAATTACTACTTGGCATCAGTGGTAAGCTATATCATTTTTTAAACAATGAACAGTAAAAGAAAAAGAAACACATAATAATGGGAATTCACTAGATTAGGATTACCAAGCTGACAGTTCCAAAGAATAAGTATGATACAACATACGTGTACACAACTCATGAGAAGTTACGCCTTTGAGGTACTTTGTCGATTGCCACCTTTGTCCACTCATAAAAATCAAATCAAGGCCAATGTTTAGAGTATCTTTGGCCGCAGCACTCCGTCGTTGGAGAACCTTGCCAACCAATGTTTAGAGAAAACGCCACGACCAATCTTGCATCCCGATGTACTTGCCACACCATAGAGAACCCCAGTAAACTCAAACTCAACCCTGGAAGGAATCTCTTAGCACCGGAACCAAAATCAAGACGTTATGAAAAGCTGCGAAGGAGTGTGATATCGTAAATTCATCAAGGACGCATACGTACCCATAAACCTCTATTTGCTACGAATTGCTTGAAATTGGCCAATTTCAGATCGCCCACACGAACTGACGTGTAGGGCTGAGATAGTTGAAGAGGGGGTAGCAAAGTAAGCTTCTCATCCACCTGCAATTTCATCATGCTCACTCAACTACAAACGGTGGTAGAGTCAGATCCAGTGGTTCCAAGTGAGGAATTAAAAAATAACCAAATGAAAACATATGGACAAACACAATGGTTAGTCAGTGGCTGAGACCAAGTGGTTTCTGGCGTCACTCACTTGTCAAGTCTTTGGCAAGGATGGCTAATGGTCGATGAGTGAATTCAACTGGTTTGACATGAGTGCTTACAGCTGGGATGGTGACTAGATGGGAAATGGTATGGGCTGTCCGGTCACAAAGCAACATCACAATTTTTCATATTCCAGTTTTAACAGCAGAAGAAGTTCTGGCATTCTCCTTTTGTTTGCCAATTGTGGAGCTCTGAATAAGCTATGAGTACCTTAGGAGCTAAGCTATACAAAGACAGAACTCAAAACCACTAGATTACTAGCTTTACTCGTCTCAAATTTATACCATGGCATAATCTCCGCATCAAGATGACTTTAACAACAATAATGAGGTAACATAATTTACATCAATAATGAAGTAACATAATTTACACCGATAATTAGTCCCTCATCAATAACGAGGGACTAAAATATACTCCCTTATTTTGGGATACCTTCTAAATGACACTGCTCAGAAGTTGTAACTGAGATTTCATAACATCACATAAATTACAAAATTAGCAAGTCTGTATACATATATGATTGGTAACAAAGTGACAGGCATGTGGACTAAAACACATACTAACCACTAGGACTTTGCCTAATTATCTGTAGCATCACCAGATTATGGGCCCCTGTCTAGAGGTTCTTCATCCACCCTTCCAGCTTCTGCATCAACCCATGCAATTTCATGCTCACCCAACTGCAGAAAGTGTTCATGTCAGAGACGGTACTTTCTTATGAGTTATGATAAACTCATATAGTGAAGTAAAAGAACAAAGAAGTGAAGCCACATGGACAAAAAAAACTACGGTGGTTACAGGTTGTTTGCTAAAGTAATACTCCCTCCGTCTCCAAATAGATGGCACATAAACTTGGTCAAATAGTTAACGACTTCTAAGTTTGACCAAATATATAGAATAAAATATCAACAACTACAATATTGAACAAAGCAATTATGAAAATATAGCTAATGATGTGTATCTTGATATTGATTTGGTATTGGTTATCTTCTTATTTTTGTATATATGCTTGCTCAAATTTAGAAAGCATTTACTTTTTGACCTAATTTATATGCCATCTATTTTGGGACGGAGGGAGTAGTAATTAATTAGCATAACATTAATATATTAACTAGTAAGAAAAAAATGCCCATTAGTGTGCTAGGACTTACCACGTCCTTCTTTTGTTTAGTTAATTGTATGATTTGAGTTATATTGACAAATTTGCTTCTGAATCATGTCTAAATTGACGGATGATGATTGGCTGTTTCCTCCATTTGTTGAAACTAGTGAGATTGTAAGCAGCAAGATCCATTTATAATCATTGCCCATTGGTTTTGGATTTATGGCGCAAAGCTAATATTCATCATAAAACCAAATCAGTTTCATCATCAAATATATATTCATGCTATATATATACTCTCTCCTTTCCGGTTTATAGGGCTCAAATCTGAAATTCCGTCCACCAAGATAGACTATGAGTAGATGACACGAGTTTTGAGGATACGAAATTGCCCAATGAAATATTTCTCACTTATTGAACACCCGAGGCAATAAGTGCAACACCCTTCCTCTCATTGGATGTGCATGGTGCATGTAGAACAAGATGCATGCATGACCAATAATTTTCTCACTTTCATTAAATGTGGTGTGGGACTCAAAGCTATTTAACTCAATTTGACTCAAAGTGAGCCTTATATAATGGAAATCTGAAATTTTTGAGATGAGCCCTCTAAACCGGAAAGGAGGGAGTATTTGATTTTGTAGATATTAATGTATTTTTTCTATAACTTACCTAAAACTTTAATTAATTTGGAACAGAGGGAATAGCATGCAAGCGCTATTCTGGATTTAGTGCCATTTAGAAGGCGATATATACTAATACAACTTATCCTATAATCATTTTACTCTTTGTACATAGCTATTGCATGCCCTTTTCCTTCTCCACATCACGTGTCACTTTTGCAATTGATCCCTCTACTCTTCATAAAGATGCAGTTGTTTACTGCTGCCCTTTTCGTTTTCCACATCATGCATGTGTCACTTTTGCCACGTATCCCTCCACCCTTTCATAAAGACGCATTTGTTAGCTGCAGCCACTAAAAGGCCTCTTTCAAACGGAATAATGTCTTTGCAAATATATAGTCCGAATTGACTCACCGAGCATTAGTCACCGAGTACTATGCTTTGTAGAGAATGTCTAAAAGGCATCCGAGTCACAAAGTTGGAAATATTGAAACCAGTTTTTTCATTAGAAATATAAATATGCATTAGTTTTCCACGCGGCACACATTCCACGTCATCACTATTGTGCACTGGGAGCAACGAGGGAACCTTCACTCCGAATATTTCTGTTACTTCAATATGTGGTACAATATTTTAGTTCTTTTATCCAAGGTAAATGATGGTTGACGTATGACCGGTTTTTTTATGTTGTCAAATATATACGAGAAATTATTATGTAATTCTTGACACCATGACCGTGAAGTGAAGCCCTTCAAAGTTTCTACCTCCTTTTATGTATAGGAAGATGAACAACCCTGAAATGAGTAATATAGCTAGTGCACATGCCTTTTCATTTGTGACGCAGCAATATATGAGTGCTGGATGTTTCAAATATCTATGCCAGTATGCTTTTTAGGTAGTTGCATCATGCATTCTAGTAAGTATAGAAGCACTTTGGAACTGATAAAACACCTAGTTTGTTGCAATTATGTGTTCTGCAGAGTGTAATTTTTTGCTGTTGTGAAGTATGATGTAACCAACTTGTTAGACCTAAAAATTTCCGCTGCTGGTTTTTGACCTTGATTAAAGTGAGCGAATAGTGTGGCCTCCACATAGTGAAACATAAGCAAAATATTATTTGCTTAAGTGGATACCTATAAGTCATATCTGAACAAACCTTATGACAGTGAAGGTTTGATGAGGTGTCCTGACAGTGATGGTTTGATGACGTGCCCCGATCGAGCCCTGGATGGACAAGCAGTAGTATTTAAGCAACCGTCTTTGAAATTCTAACAAACGAGAGCAATGGGCAAGACATCACCTTATGTTGTTTCCTTTCTCGTAAGGTTTATCTATGGGGTTATGCAGATACTCACCAAAGTTGCTTTTAACCAAGGTACAAGCACATACGTTCTTGTTTTCTACAGGCATGTAATAGCTACAATGGTGTTACTGCCCATTGCTTTTGCAACTGAAAGGTATGCAATTTTTTGGCTGCTTCTTTGCCTGGATCTGGATTTCATCTAGGAAGCATGCACTGATATTTATTTTTGCAGGAAAACTGCCCCACAACTGTCACACAAAGTCTGTCTGAAGCTATTTGCGCATGCATTATATGGGTAGGAAGTACAATGCAGAAGTGTTGTCTATACTTAATCATCTTGTTTATCAAACGACATTGCTAGATAAAAAAATGCATTGGCAATGATGTATTATTTTCATAATTTTGTATTTTAGTGGAATGGGTGTATTCATGTGAGGAATTGTGAGTTGGAGTTGTTAGACATCTATCTAATACCCTAATTGTTTCATTCTGTTAGTTATCCAAACTTTATATGTTTGAAGTTCTTTTCTGTGCATCCATGTGTACCCTTGCGGTATAAAAAATACTTTATTTTCATTAGGTCCGTCCCTCGGTCGTTTTGGTTTCAGCATAGTATACCCATCACCTTCATCAATTGCAAGCTGGCCTTTCCAACAGAGAATTTCAGTTATATCATATTTAATCTATATTTCCAATTGTTCCTCTTTGTGGGAAAGTACTATTTAGTTAGGTTAACTGATTTACTTTCGACAGAAATGTTATGCAAAGCTAAGAATTATGTAAATTGTTATTGTGTAAAATCATACCAGTTTTTCTTCTTCTTAGAACTGACCCGTAGTTGTCTTAACTGTTTCGTTTTCTTTATAAATGTTATACTCTTATACTGTAAGTATGCAAATCTTTTACCAATAATCTTCTTTTATTTCATTTCCCCAGGGTGTCTGCTTCTCTAAACATATCATTTGTTGGCCTCAATTATGCTTCAGCAACTTCTGCTTCTGCAGTACAAAATATCCAACCAGTGTTAACTTTCTTTTTGGCTCTTTTGTTGGGGTATGTGTTTTTAATGGTGATTGCATTACAAAATTTTAAACATGTCATAAAGCTAATGTTAGTATGTTTGTATTTAGGATATCCATACGTAAATAACATGAATATGTTATATACAAAAGAAACGCCTGATTATGAGAATCAGTTGCGGGCATAGTTGAGATTGTAATTCAGAGATGTTTTGCAGCCTAACGAAATGGTTATATTGTGATGTTTATAAATCTTCATTTTAAGATCACAGGAAAGAAAAATATTCCTTTTACTATGGGAAACTACAGTTGTTCAGAGAAAGAAATATAATAATTAATTCAATTCTACATGTTCTATTGATAGCAAGATCGTCCTAGGCCCTACCAAACCTAACCTGGCCGGTCCTAAACCAGGCCCAAGCTTGCCTAACCATTTTTCGGCCGGAAAACTGTAGGGGCCTAGTCAAGCCCAGTTGCGAGAAGAGGTATTATATCACCAGCTGAGTTATTGTGCAACAGCTGGGCTCAGCTTCAATCAAACTTCAGATAAAGGGTGGAGATAACATCTTTGAGTGATAACTTTTTCTCTCATTAACTTTCCTACCATAAAATAGTTACAGAGATTTATATTCATTTATAGTGGGAGTGCTAATCAATTGCCATTGTTTATGTTCGCGTGAAATCTGAACTAGAGAGTCTTAAGGTGCTGCTAACCCTGGGTAAATCGGTTCATCAGATAATTGTGTACCAGTTTATTGCTTTGCCCAATTGACACTATGGCAGGCATATAATTTAACTGCATGCCATTGTGAAATTTGTTTTAAGTGTGCTTCTTTGAGTTTAGTAAAATTTACTTGTGGAAAATGAAATGTAATATCCAATGGATTGCCGTACATCATATAACTGAACCATTAGTTGTTGATTGTTTTTGAATATAGCTAATGAACCATTAGTTGTGTAAACCTACTTTTGTGTAGATGTGAGTGCTTTGATGAACTTGGTGTCGTAACGATAGTGGGACCTGAAAAATAAGTTTGTTTTGTATACAATGTGAACTCTTATGATAAAAAAAAAAAATCTGTGGATCAGTTTGTGATTTGTTGTTCCACTTATGGTAGAATGGAGTCCTTGAAACTAAGGAGCTTCCATGGGATTGTGAAAGTTTCTGGTATAGCGCTTTGTGCTGCTGGTGTTGCCGTACTAGCGTTATACCAAGGACCTAATCTCAAATCCATCATCCACCACCCTCTTTTCCATCACACAAGTCGAGTTGATATCCATCCCTCAAGGAGCTGGGTATTGGGAATTCTCTTGCAGGCTCTTGCAACTCTACTGTTTGCTCTTTGGACAGTGTTTCAGGTTTGCATCTTGCTCTGTGCGCACATTCATTCAGAAGCTAATTTATTCATCCTAAAGTTAGTAGGCATGTTGCTTTTTAATTAGGGCCCTTTGCTGGAGGAGTATCCGTCCATGCTGCTTAACACAACCCTTCAGATTGTCTTTGCGACCGCTCAATCTTTTCTCATGGCTCTTGTGATGGAGAGAGATTTTTCAAGATGGAAGCTGAGACTGGATGTAGGTCTTGTCGCGATTGTCTATTGTGTAAGTATAAGCATCCAGGAGGCAAGTCATCGAGTTATTAGAAGACTTTTTTTTAATCCAACATCTGAAATTACTTTACATTGCAGGGCGTTGTTGTTTCCGCATTTTCAAATTACCTGCTGATCTGGGTAATTGACAAGTGCGGGCCGGTATTCGTGGCCATGACAGTGCCCCTAACTTTTGTTATCACCATTGTTCTGTCACTTCTCATAGGAGAAGTAGTCACCCTTGGAAGGTGCATTGTCTTAATGTTTGCTTGCTAGACAGAAGACCTACACCACCATTTTTTATTTTTTTGAATTTACTTTTCTGATGAACAGTGTAATAAGTGGTGTGCTGATGGTCGGTGGTCTGTACAATGTTCTCTGGGGGAAGAGGATAGAGCAAGTAGCTCTCAGCAAGCAAGGAGGCATCGAAGCAAATGCAGCAAGCTGTGATTTGGAGGAACAAGAAAGCGGCGCACCAGAACCAGCTCCATTAACGCGAGATTCGATCAAGCGGTGCGAAAGAGAAGACTGATGTGTGGCAAGCTTCAAAACTCCGAGCAGCAAGCTTTGTTATCAGGAGGTTGCCTCAAGCGATCCCCATTAGGCAGCTGTAGGATCGTTTGACTCGGAGATTGTGGGGAGTGGTAGAGCAATGGGTTCTCTTCCTATCTCAGTTCAAGTGCATACATAGGCAGAGATACATGAACTTAAGATAATAGATAATTAAGTTCTAGCTTAAGTTTCATGGGTTACTTAAATTTGTACTAGCATGTCGCTTTAGCGGGCCTTAGCGGAATGTCGCTCTGCATCCTCAACAATCCATGCTTCCACTGTGAGCAACTGTAATCCTTTTCTTTAGTAGTGCTAAATCCTATTAGTGCAATTCTACAGATGTTCTAGATTCTGACTTTCTGCCATCTTGCACAAGTTTACACATCCAACGAACTACAAAAAAGGCAACTGTAATCCTTTTCTTTCCTAATACCCCTGCTTAAGGGTTTTTGACCCCCCCCCCCCCCTAATTGACATTGATTGACTGTTGGAGAAGAGTCATCCCATGGAACTGAAGTTGGCATTTACCTCTGAAACCAGAACAATATAGTTTACTATCGAAATAGTTACCATAATTTCACAAGGCTTTTCACATATGTCGCTGATCCTTTCTTCTTTAATTTTCGTCTTTAATATTCTCAATTTACTTCAGAAATGAGTGCAAAATTATGCTTTGCGCATACTTCGCTTGCCCACATAGTATATTTTTTGTTTTAACTTATCATACAACCCGCCTTCAGTTAGGGCTCCATATAAACATGAAACAAAAATGATGAAATATTTACTGCCATTAATTGCGTCAATGAAACACCAAAACAACAGTCATGTTTTATAGAAGGTATACATGTAAAAGGGCATACCTTAAGAGTCATCAGCCTGTCGGAAGTTATCTACCAGACCCGTAGTGTAAGTTGCTTCAGCAATTCATACTCAGAGCAATTCTTACCACAAATGTTTTATCTTGCGCGGCATTTTATGACACAACTGAGGAGTGCCACTCTGTCTCATCAGCCAAAGCTACCATTATATTCTCCATCTTTCAATAGGTAAGAAGAAATGGTGGGACTACTTACCTCCTTGTAGTTTCCAGCAGTTTCACCAACCATTACTGAGATAATTCATTTCTCTGATAAATTCGACTTTCTGTCACTGAGATATATGAAGTGGGAGCTTCAGTTCAACACAAGTGAGCTTAAGAATTACTCAAATTCAATTCGTGCAGAAGCAACAGACTGGCCGGTCTCATATATCTCATGAGGTCAATGTAACTGTCATTACAGTATCTACCTTATAGTGTTTGAGTGAAAGTGAAAACTGAGAAGTCGAACATGTATCTAATAACATCCCTGTTTATCTGACCAATCAGCTAATTTTGATCTGGACAACCTAAAACAACGAAGAAGAGACATGCTTCGGTACACCCTCTAGTTCATTTCGTGTCTTGAACGCCTGCAGAGATGCATTTTACGTTTTGCTAGGGCATTCTCAACAAAACGTCAGCAGCGCAGTCTCTTTTCTCTTTGGCTCAAGTATCACCAGTAGTCTTTGCAGGAACATGCTCCATCCTTGAAATGGTGAAACCGAATCCGGTCCCTAACGATGATCTCAACACCATACAGCTCCGATATGAGCTTGCTGATAGTATGGCAGTCTTTGCACACCCTCAGGTTCTTCAGAATTCGAATAGGTGCACCGGCCGTCCCCTTGAGCAAACCAAATGATATGGCTAGCCGCTCGCTGTGCAAGCGAAGGGCGGCGCCCTTGGTATGGTCCATGCCAGCAACCATGCGAGCCTCTGACAAGTCTGGCTTGTATCCAGATGATGCGAGCCTCTGCTCGATCTCATCCAGCTTCACGTATATCTCCTCCGACCGAGGGTGTGACGTGTCGCCTGCGACAAACTGATGAACCAAACCATCCATTTCAATGGAGCTGAACCCTGGCTCCTTTTTGAGACCCTCATCGCTCATCAACTGCCGGACCATGCCCACGTCGTTCCACTTCTGTGCGAATGCATAGACCCTTGAGAGCAGGACATAGACACCGCTGACAGCATCATCCGGAACATCGAGTGCCAGCTTGGCCATGGCCTCGCTAAGCTCTAACCCCGCATTCTGCCTGCAGCATGCGTCTAGTAGGCTCCTCCAGATGATGGCATCAGGCCGGCAGTTCATGCCGGACACGACATCCAGAGCCTCTTCGATGAAGCCAGCTCGTGCCAATATGTCCACCATGCACCCGTAGTGCTCGATCCTCGGCCTGATCCTGTACTCACTGACCATCATGTCGAAGTATCTTCTGCCTTCCTCCACCATGCCGCCATGGTTGCACGCGCTCAGAACCGCAACAAAGGTGATTGCGTTGGGCACAACATTCTCCACCCGTGTCATCCGATCAAACAGCTCCACGGACTCGCGCACGCATCCGTGGTTGGCGAGCGTGAGGATCGCCACGTTCCAGGACGTGATGTCCCGCTGGGGCATCCGGTCGAACACCTGCCGCGCGAGCCCGACGGCTCCGCACTTGCCGTAAAGGTCGACGAGCGAGTTGTTGATGAGCACGTCCCGGGAAACGTCGCCGTGGCCTCCGAGCTCGCGCAGCAGCAGCGCGTGCGCGTAGACCCCGAGCGAGAGGGCGCCGGCCCCGGCGCACGCGCCGAGGACACTCTGCACGGTGTAGGCGTCGGGCGCGAGGCTCGTGTCCCGCTGCATCTCCCGGAAGAGGTCGAGCGCGCCGAGGTGGTCCCCGTTGCTGGCGAGCGCGTCGATGGCGGTGTTCCAGGAGACGAGGGACTTGGTGGGGATGAGACGGAAGAGCGCGAGCGCGGCGTCGGGGAGGCCGCAGGAGGCGTAGAGGTGGAGAAGGGAGTTGGCGACGACGGTGTGGGCCGGGGAGAGCCCGAGCTTGGCCGCTAGCGCGTGGAGCTGGCGGCCCTCGGGGAGCGCGGAGAGGAAGGAAGCGGCCGAGAGCGCCGCCGGGAGGGAGAAGTTCGGGGGCGGCGGGGAGGGGGAGGCGTGGAGGGAGCGGAAGAGGAGGAGCGCGCGGTGGGCGAGGTCCGCGCGGCGGGAGCGCGCGAGCGAGCGGAGGAGCTGGACGGAGGAGGAGGAGCTGGAGTGAGAGGAGGTGGTGGGGAGTGGCGTGGCGGCGAGGGAGGGGGCCATCGTTGGCGCTGCGGCGGCGAGGCCGAGTAAGGCATGCCGACGGCGGGGCAGGATATGGTGGTGATTGTGTGGACGGCAGCGCCGGTTGGCAGCGCGCCTCGTCCAGATGGACCGGCACGGCCCGGCCTGGGCTAAAGCGTGCACGCCCCATCACGGCACGCTTACTACACGTACCATGTCGTGCCGGCCCGCGAGAGGTCCTATTTGACGAAATCATTAATCAAAGAGTACATTTGCAAAGGTCGCTCCAACCCGTACTTGTCTCCAACCTAGATTTTTTTTTCATAGATTCCTTTATTTATTTATTTTTATCTTTTAAACTGTGCATCCAAATTTTAAACTATTTTCATCGTTGGATTTCACACGTTGAGATCTTTAAAATTACCCATGTTAATAAGTATCGACGAACTTTTTTGTAAGGGACGAAATCCTAAAAACCAGAGCATATTTTTTCTCTTTTCGAGAGACGAGGCCGTGCCTCTCACGAAAGCAAATCCGTGCCTCTCGTAGAAAAAAAATACGTATTTCCTTTTTCGAAAGGCACGACCGTGCTTCTCGCAGAAACAAATTCATGTCTCCACGAAAAGTAAATTTGTGTCTCGTGAAAAAAAAAAAGGAAAACACCTTTTTTCCCTTCTAAGAGGCAGGATGGTGCTTCTTATGATAGGAAAAAAATGCATTACTTTTTTTTTTGCAGAGGCACGACCAGACCTCTCGTTTAAGCAAATTCATGCCTTCACGAGAAGTAAGGTTTTTTTTGATAGCGTTCTGCACTCCATATCCAGAAAAAGAATGCGTTTGAGTTGGGCCTAGCGTGCTAGTATTTCCATGCCTGCTCAGGCTAAGCTTAGATTGACGTGTTTGGTTGATGCCTGGCCTGGTAAATTATTTAATGGCCCATAATATCACCAATGATGTAACGATTGATTAGCATGGAATCAGAGGCCAGGCAGCTGCCCAGCCTACCCATTTTGAACGCCTGGTCTAGGCTAAGCAGGAAGCCTGGGTAAACATTGAGACTAAGTAGCTTACACATCTAAGAAAAACATGCAAAAAACCAAAAAAATCATCTAAAAGCCGCAAACGCGCGTAGAAAAAAGATCAGAGAGAGAGAGAGGGCCTAGAGCGCAACACGTGACGGTGATTGAGAACGCATCAAGTGGCACGCTCCCAGCCCACCACATATGACCCTTGCGGGGGCTTTCGAAGGAGTACTCCATTAATAGTTGCTCCCCCTATTTGGTGACCGACCCAGGAAGCGTGCACTCCCGCGCGCACCCTAGTGGGCCGTCCCATGCGCGGGGCGGGGCTTCCCCCGTTTTTTCGGTTTTGTGTATACTTACCCTTTTTATTTCCTTTTTTTGTTTTATTATATATTAAAATAGTTCTGGATTAGAAAAAGGATCTGAATATTCAAAAAATTGTGAATTGTCAAACGGTTCTTGAATGCAAAAATATTCGCTATTTCAAAATAATGATTTTTGTAATTTTAATGATTTTTTTATTTTGACGAACATTATTTATGAACATTTTTTAATAATTATGAACATTGTTTTCTATTTGATGAACACATTTCGAAGATGATGAACATTATTTTAACTTGACAAACAAAATTTGTATTCAAGATTTGTTTTGAACAATAGATGAACCTACTTTGAATTAAATGAACAAATTTTGAATTCGAACATTTTTTTCAAAATTATGAAGAAATTTCGAACTTTATGAAAAAAATGATGAACAATTTTTAATTTTGATGAACATTCTTTAAATCCGATGAACAATTTTTTTAATTTGATGAACATTTTTTGAATGCAATGAAATAATATTTTTTCAGGAATTTGAAATGGGAAATTCGTAAAATAGGTAAAAAAAGTAAAGAAGAAAAAAAGGAAAAGGAAAAAAAAGAAAAATTGGAGATAATGTAAGAAAAAAAACACCATCAAATGGGCCAGTCCATACGAATGCCCAACGTGCGAGGGGGCGCAGGCCAGGTCGGTCGTCTGCGACCTGCGCACCGAATAGGAAAACCCTAACCCACGTAATGCACTCCTTAGCCTAGGCATGACCCCTGTTTGTAAACGGGCCGGGCCGACAACATGTTTAGCCCACCGTCCCGCATAGGATTTACCCTATTAGGGTGTATTAAGACTATATTCAGTTTATTGGTTTGTATAAAAATACTAAATAGGCCATGTCATGCTGACACATGTGCCTGTTAGACAATTTGCTATACTCAGTTTAGTTCCAGGTTTCATTTAGCTGAATAAATTCAGTCCGGCAGCGTGTGCCTGTCCACGCCCGAATTTCACTTGGTTTTTGTTTGTTAGTTAGCAGTAGTTTTGCTTGACGAAGCAGGACCATGGGATGGCATGGGTCAAGCTATTCCGACGGGCATGTAGGGATAATTTGTAGGCTCAACGCGTGTGACCAGTTCCTCCTGTTTTGCTGCAGCATGTTGAGTGTTGGATAAATAATAGGAAGTGCTAGAAAAGTTATAGACAGTTCACAACGTAAACCCGAGTCACACTTCTTCTTCCACTTCTCTCTCTCTCTCTCTCAACCAAGGCTTGGCAACAAGTGACATCAGAGCTGCGAGGCATCAAGCACGTCGCCTAGGCCCTAGGCGACGACCATGTTCGATCCATCGAGGAGATGTCATCGAGGAGGGTCCAGAGTTGCGAGTCATCAAACGCGTTGTCCATGGGAGCAACAATTCTAAGGGAACGTAGCAGAAAACAAAAAAATTGTCCTACGCACTTGCCCAGGACCACCATGAGGAAGATGCATTCAAGGTTTGATCCGATCATTATCAACTCGTAGCGCAACAGAAGTAGAGTCGGTGAAGTTCCTTGGTGCATATCCCCGTAGCTAGAAATTTAAAACCTCCCAACCGCGAGGATTTTCTCCTTCAGACAGCCCTTCGGGAAGCTGTGAGACAGAACCTCGAACTAAGATCGAAACTATGACCTCTTTACCGGATTGCACACTTGCAGTGTCAACTATCCAGCAGGGCTTTGGTACTCCCGCAGAAGTTATTGAAGATGAATGATTATATAGCACAACAACAAAAAGTATTTACCTCACTTAAGAACCAATATTTAATCAAATCAGTTGGAGGCACTATACTAACAACGTTAGCAACACTTGCACACAACTACAATAGATGCTTGCACCCAACAAAAGGCAAGATGGTTGTCAATCCCCTTGTTTCCCGCTACTTGCAATACTAAAACACATAGTGATAGGATAATTGTTTGCAAGATATAAATAATAGAATAAATAAACAAGTAAATAGGGTAGCAATTGTAGCAAGCTTGTATTAATGAGAAGATTGAACTAGGGGCCATAGGTTGACTAGTGGCATCTCGCTCGAAAGCATAACAACGGTAGGTGGACAAATTACCGTTGGACAATTGACAAAAAGCGAATAGTTATGATGATCCTCCATAGCATAATCTAATATAGACATTACTCTGTGACAAGTAGACTGTTAAACTTATTGACGTCTACTACTATTACTCCACCTCAAAACCGCTATCCGCCATGCATCTTGAAATATTAAGTTCATAAAATAGAGTAACACAATAAGTATTATGGCATAATGTAGACATAAAGAGATCAATCAATATGATCAACCCTTTTTTCGTTTCCCCCTTAGTGGCAACAATAAAATACATTCCCTTATCCCTTTTGTCACTGGATAGAGTCACCACGAGATGGAACCCACCACCATGCACCACTCTCTCTGAAGATCTATTCATCTAATTGGTTAAAGAAGAATCAATAGATCGGAAAGCATACATAGCTATGAAATTACGTATAAAAGATTTCATAGAAGATCTCATATAACGCAATGAATAATTTTGATCATAAACACACAATTGATCAGATTCCAATAAACGTACCGCAAAAAAGATTAAATCGAGTAGATCTCAGCGGAGATCATTACTGTATTAAAGATCAAGAGAGAGAGAGAGAGAGAGAGATAAAGCCACCTAGCTGCTGCTATGGACCCGTAGGTCCTATAGGAACTACTCACAAATTATCATGGATGCGGCAAGGTTGATGAAGATAACCCCCATCGATGATTACCCCTTATAGTAGAGTGCCAGAACATGGCTCCATATTGGAACACGGCATAACAGAGGCTTGTGACATCGCTAAAATTGTTTCGGATCTCGCTCCGAGGGTTCTGAATCTTGGGGTATTTGTGGATACGGAATCAGGTCAACGAAGAGGCATGGGGGCACAAGCCTGGGTGGCGCCCCCTGGAGACGCGCCCTTCAAGCTTGTGGGCCCTTGGTAGCTCCTGTCCCCGCCTCTCGAAACTTCTAGTGTCACATAAATTCCAAAAAAATCCTCGTGAAGTTTCATCATGTTTGGATTTCATTAGGTATGATTTTTCTACGAAACCAAAAACATGGAGAAAACAGGAACTAACAGTGGACACTAAATTAATAGGTTAGCCTATAAAAATAATATAAAATAACATATAAAGTATATAAAAGTGATAATATATAGCATGAAACCATCAATTGTAGATGCGTTGGAGACGTATCAACATCTACAAGCTTAATTCCTACTAGTCCTCGAGTAGGTGAATGATAGCACAAGATTTTTTTATGTCGAATGCTACCTAACATTTTCTTGATCTATTGATGTAAATCTCGGGTTATGAATATTAGGATATGATTCGAGGAAATAGCCTATTAATATAAAAAATACACAAAACAAACAAATAACATTGTTATTGCCTTTTTAAATAATGAAGCTAAAGAAAGAAAACTTGTATACACTTAGTTATGGTAAGCATGACATGCCTAGTCTTCCTTGCATAGATATATCAAATCAAGAATATCCCGGTGCCAAACAAAGCAATTAAATCATACTTTTCTCGCTTTAAATTTTTAAACTTCCAGTCAATACTTGAGCATGAGCTTGGTCTTTAACACTTAGGATGACAAAGAGAATGATGATGAGGTTTTTAAGGGAAGCCAAAAAGGTACCGGAAAGTCTCACATCAACGAGGCTTGATCATTAGGCAATGGAGATGCCTTACAATCAATGTTAATGTGAGTAGTAAGAATTTTCATGCAACGAATGCACTATGAGCTATAAGAATATGAAAGCTCTATATATGGAACTGAGTGGGTGTGCATCCAACTTACTTGCTCATGATGACCTTGAGCATTTTGAGGAAGCTCGTCATCAGAATATGCAAGTCAAGTTCTATAATGAAAATTCTTACTAGTATATGAAAATAAGTATCACGAGGACCGTGATGGGGTAAGGATAAGGGATGATGGTGGTGGTGATGAAGGCGACATAGCGAATGATGATGGCGTAGCGGCGGTGGCCCATGCATGACCGCGCCCACCGACTGCGGCTTCCTTACGATCTTCCTCCAAGGTTGCAACGGCTTGGCACAACCCCCAAGTATCCTTGATGTGGACGACGTTTTGGTGTGGAGATGATTAATTGTGATGAGCTTCATGGTGGCGTCTATGGTTGATGGTATATATATATATATATATATATATATATATATATATATATATATATATATATATATATATACTAGCTCTCCCAATGCCTCCTCCGTTCATGTAGTATCTTTCCATTCATTTTGTTCTCTTTTCTCGTTCTCATGTTCCAACATTCCCGTGATCAAGTCACATTGTGTCTGGACACGATGATGGATGTCGTCACACCGAGAGGGCCCTAAGAATATCTATCCATGGTAGGAGGAGTAGATCCTACTCTTGAGCTATATTGCCCCTGTCACACTTTTCGATAAACCTAAAAGTTGTTGTTATGATCACCGTGTTATCAATGACGCTGGAACAACCCCAGAGTGTACCATTTGGTATGGAGTGACTCGATCCTCTCATGGTCTAAGCAACCGAGCATACATCAACTCTCTGTGTTATGAACCGTAGACTTCTAACGACATCATCTCTTAGTATAACAAACGACTTGGGTCAATTCAACATGAGTGTTCTACCAACATGATTCTCTCAAATGTTGTTGGCATCATGCCCATGATTAGGAAAACAGAACCATCAATCAACACTTGAGCTAGTCTTAAAGGCAAGACTAGGAATCTTGTTTTACTGTTTATAATTCTGCACGTGCTTATGAGTTTTCCATTGAATCGCATATTTGAGAACCATACCAGTTCTAGCGTAGCATATAAACATTAATAGTAAACCTATAATTAAATAATAACACAATTATTATTGCCTGTAGGACATATTTCCAACACCCAGACCGACCCGACATCCACACACTCCCCCCACCTCCACGCTGCATATGATGACTGCTCTTGTCGATGTTGGTGGCCTATTTTTTCCACCGTAATAGCACCTCCACGGCCACGCCACCTGCCTCCATCGCCGCCGGCCTCACTCCAAGCCCGCCGACCTCGCTCCACGACCACCTTCACTTGGACTGGCCTGCAAGTTGTTCGTGTTTTGCTCGCAAGGTACCATCGACAGCGGATGCATTCTTTTTCAATAACATGTGTTCGTCAGACCATTCATCATCAGACGGTGAGGATTTTGTGGTGCGACTATGATCGCCAGTGACCACATTGCTACAACAAAGGATACTATCCAGCTGATGGTATTAACCTCAGTGGTAAAATCTTGTGAAGACAAACTCCAATCAGGTAGGAGAGAAGAGGGCTAGGTTTGCTCAAGCACAAAAGAGTGCTAGGAAGAATGTGGGGCGTGTTTTTGGTGTGCTTCAATCTCTATTGGCCATTGTTCGGTACCCTGCTAGAACATGAAGCACCAAAAAGATGTGGGAGGTGATGACTTTTTGTGTGATCATCATACACAACATGATCGTGGAGGAAGATGATCGTGAGAACCAAATATTTGACCAAGGGTTTCAATTCAGGGTGAAAATGTTGTGTCTAAGCATGTACCGGCAACATTTGCACATTTCATCCAATTTCATCATAAAATACATGATTGGGCAACTCACATTCAACTCCAAAATGATTTGGTTGAGAATATGTGGACTCACCTTGATAACAAATAGATGTATCGGTTCTTTTTCCTTTGAATGTATTTGTAACAATTTAATTTTTATTTGGTTTGTGAACTATGATATTTTTATTTGGTTGAGTATTTACTATTGTGATATAAAAATCATGTGATTTAAAAGTTTGGGCAATGTTTAGCTCCGTACGCAAAAATTGTGTACAAATATGGCCGCATACCTGTCATGCGGACGAAATGTGTCGGCCCGTTGGGCGCACTAGCCAGCAAGCCGCGAACAGGGCCGGACACCACCTGTACGGCCGAACCAAACAGATAAAAAGGATCAAATCCTTGTCCGTCTGCGTCGGCATGTTGAAATTGTGCTTACATCATGAGAGGGCAAAAACGATGCTCCAATAAATGATGTACATACAAATATATTTACTCGTGGATACGGCGTGATTGTAAAATAAGCCACCAAGTAACTTGATGCAAGCAAATTTTACATCACATGGGGACCATGCAGCTAGAGCAAAATTTGCATCATCAAGTGCTACTTTTACATCACCAAGTGCTCCAACCGATGTTGTAAAATAGGGCACTACAAGAAAACAACCGTGATGTATTTTGTAACATCTATTCTACATCATCTGTTAGAGTTGAAGATTTTTTATAATGTAAAAAATCATTTTTTGATGATGTAAACTTTACTCGAAGCATAATTTGATGATGTGTTTTACATCATCTATTGGAGATACTCTCAGTGATTCGCGGAAAAAGATTAACATAGACATTCTCTTTTTACAAAACTTTGTAAAAGTGTGTTTTCTCCAAACCTAGTCCTCGCGCAATTAACTCGGCAGTAACCAACGATAGCCGAAATAAACCTAGGTTGCAATCTGTGTATGTGGGCGAGCAACATGGATGGGAGGTTATCCACATGGGAGGATAAGATATGCCATGCGGCGGCACCGCAGTGGCCGGCACAAATCACCCACTTGGGTGGCGATAGATAATCCGCCTATCTCCGCTCGCCATCCCGACCGAGGCTATTTCGCCTTACACCTCACCATCGACTTACATACTTTTGCTGGCCGGAGCCACACGACCACAAGGAAGGAGCTAAGCTAGCACCGACAAACAGCACTTGCTGCCGTCCCCATGGCGAGCACCAACATGGCGTCGGCCACCTCCAGATTCATGCTGGCGGCGGGCATCCCCAGCGGTACCAACGGCGGCGTGAGCAGCCGCGTCAGCTTCCTCCCGTCCAGCCGGCTGGGCTTGAAGCTCGTGGCCCGCGCCGAGGAGGAGCCGACCGCCGCCGCGCCGGCGGAACCAGCGCCGGCTGCGGCGGAGAAACCGGATGGCGCCGTGGCCACCAAAGAGCCCGCCAAAGCCAAGCCGCCGCCGAGGGGACCCAAGAGGGGCACCAAGGTACGTACCTACACTCCTTTGTCGAGCTTCTTTGTGAAGTGGATGGGGCAATCGTGGCTCAGCTCTTGCATGAAATGAAATGATCAGGTGAAGATTCTGAGGAGGGAGTCCTACTGGTACAACGGGACCGGATCCGTCGTCACGGTTGATCAGGTAACCAACGGCTTGTCCCCTTAGTCCTGTTGCAATGGAACATAATCATGGTTTTGTGAGTGAATTCGATCACCAGTCATGTAATGGTGCGGTGCTTATTACGTGTAGGATCCCAACACCCGTTACCCGGTGGTGGTGCGTTTCGCCAAGGTGAACTACGCCGGCGTGTCGACCAACAACTACGCCCTGGACGAGATCAAGGAGGTTGCTGCTTGAACGATCGAGGCTGCCGCGTGCTAGCTCCACCCAATGTTTGTATCAGTAGCTCGTCAAGTGGCGATGTGAATGTTAGCCTCACAAATCTTATGTGTAATACCTCTGCGATTATATGTATTTGCCTGCTTCCTCATGGACCTAATAATCTCCTCTTGCTTAAAATGATTGTATTTTTGTTCATTTTTTTGTACAAAAGATCGGTTGTTCATGTTGCCGGAAGGCAACAGAGCAATACAGCATGCACAGCGCAACAAGCAGGTCCACAAAAGACATATCCCTTGGATTACTGATTTCTTTTTACTCAAGATCGGACATTATTGATCAAATTCTTTGAAATGAAAGGTCCCATACGGAATTGTAGAGAATCAGGCAAAAAGGGACTGGTCTCTTATTTACAGGAGATAATGAAGGAGCATGAGCTAGATTTTTTGGGGTTGTAGGAAACAATGAGTTAAATACACTGTGGATGCCTTAACTTGTCTCACGCGATCACTTTGGTGTCTAAAGTTACAAAATACATAAAACTGGTGCTATAACCTGTCCTATCATGCACATACGGTGCCTCGGTACGTATTCGGGTGTACACCCTGCCTGTGTGGCGTGCCAGCAAGACATTGGGCCATGCGTTAGTGGCGGGCAGCCGGTGAGGTGTTGGATAACTTGCGCCCCCCCCCCCCACACACACACGATGTGAACAATACTTTGTGACCAATTGTTTTTTGGAAACAAATATAGCTCTTCTACCTTTGACTATGCATTTCCCTTTCACGTTATACGGTTTTTTATGTTACCATTTAGTTTGTATGATATGTAAACTTTGTCATATATATAAAAATATAACAATTCTCAATATGTGATTATTTTCTATTTTAAGCTTTAATCTATTTTCATTATTGTGTAGTTTGAATAGGAAAACAAGTTTTTTTTAAATGTGGATATAAACAGTTCAACGTATATCATCAATCAATATTGTAAAATATATATATCTTCAGTCAGGACCACAAGCACGTATATTAATTACTGTATATCTTCATTGTATTTTTAGAATACATAATTATTAAAAATTTGACAAAATTGTATTATTAAAAAATTAACATGTATTAAAAATGTGTTAAAACATGTTAAACGTGTTTGTAGAAATGTAGGAATATTTTTACACAATATTTTTTTTAATACATGTTAAACATTATTTCGAAATAGATGTTGTCCATTTTTCAATGCATGACGAACATTTTTGGAAAAAAACATTTACAATTTGTTAAAACACCTGAATTTTTTAGAAAGATACGTTGAACATTTTTTTCAAATGCACTAATATTTTCTTTAAGTTTATGGCAGTTGTATTTCTTACATTGCTTTTTTCAAATGGCAATAATAAATATGAAAATAGACAAGAATAAAAAGAAACCATGTATGGGCGCATAAGAGCGCATAGATAAGAAAAACGTTTGAAGAGGTAATAAGTGAGGCGATAGATAGTGTCTATCTAAAGTTGTTCATCGAGTAGAGTCGTACCCAGTCGTCAGCTTGGGCGGGCTGTACAAACCGCGACCGCTAGGTTCCAGGTACGGAAATCGTGCCTGCAATTTTATTTCACTCTTGTTTCTCAGTAATTTTGACATGTGAACACTTGTTTCTAATTTGAGGGGCTTTCTTATACACAATTAAACAAAATATGAGGGGTTTCTTTCAAAAATCCTCATGCGTGGGACATCGTCCCATGCTCACCCACTACCAGCCAATGACATGTGGCCCATCGCCAAGCTAGCATGCCACATCGATCGGCAGAACATACACCCGGATACGTATATGAGACACTGTATTTGCACGATTGAACAAGTTATTGCACCAATTTTATGTATTTTGCAACATTAGGCACCAAAATGACCGCGTTGGACAAGTTAAGGCACCCGCAGTGTATTTACCTCGAAGAAAGTTTCCTTAGAAAAATTTAACCTCTCGATCAATTATCCTGGCACTGGATATCCTCAAAAGTTTTGGCTAATAAAGGTGGTGAGCCAGCGGGCCGGCCCAATTTGTCACATTCGCAAAAGATATAAAAGAGCATCCGACTAATGGGAGTCCAACTCCCAACCTCCCGCATGCGTACTAGCCATGCTAGCCAGCCAAGCTATCAGCTATGGACAGCATAAAGGCAGTGCTAAGCTTTAATTACTAATTAAAGAGGGAAATTTGTTCTTTTACTTTCTCTTTATTTCTTGGAAACAAATATGAACAAAAATTATTGGAAATGCGAACAATGTTTTGAAATAGTAAGCCAATTATGAATATTGTTTTCTAAAATGTGAACATTTTTCCAAATTGTGAACACATTTAGAAATCTGAAAATAAGGTAAAAATTAATTCAAAATATAAACTAAACATTTTCTTACTATACTGTGAACTTTATTCAAATGCACACCGAACATTTTTTCAAATACATGGTGAACTCTTCTGAAATGCACACTGAACCAAAAAAAATTATACACGATGAACATGTTTTTATATACAGTGAACATTTTTTCCAATGCACAGTGAACATTTTTATTCAATACAGTGAACTTTTTTTTTGGAAAATGAACACAGTCGCAATTTCATTTGAATTTCGATTTTTGTTTGAAACGTGAATAGATTTGAAAAAAGATGAAAAAGATGAAGACATGAACTAAATTTGGAATTTCAAACATTTAAAAAATAAATGAATATGTGGAAAATAAAAAAGGAAACTAACGGAAAGAAACAGAATAAGGTAAAAAACGAAAAGGAATAAATAAACAGAAAAAACTGTAAAAGGAAACAAAACATTACAAGGACGCAGGTAACCTTCTAAAAGGTTTCAAAACCGGTTGTTCGCTCGAAGTGGGTCGGCCCGTATCGCTCCAGCAGCTCGTTTCGCTCCAGAGAAGCCGCGACGGTTTGATGCTCACAGGCAGTAAATAGGGTTCTTCATTCTGGAAGTTAGAGTCATATAGACAGCACCGCACATAGTAGGCCGTCCGACCAAGTCAGCCTATTGTTGGACAAGAAAACAACGAAAATTTTGTCAAAAAGAAATGACAGTACGAGGAATCGAACATGTAACTCACACTGTTGACTCCTCGTCCCTAGGCACATGAGCTAATAAGCTTCAATGTTTAACTACAAAAACGCAGACTGGTAGAAGTGTAGGACTATTCCTCAGCAACCGGATTACTATAGCGACTCATTTTTGCACTATTTTGTTTTGTTTCATTTTCATTTTTTGTTTTTGTTTTCTGTTTCCTTTTTATTTTTAAAAATGCTCCCCCTTATAACAGTTTGTGCAAAAACAAAGAAATGTTTACCTTTTAAAATTTTATTCACAAAAATAAAAATATTTGCATTTTAAAATAACATATAAACGTTTCAAAATTTCCCAGATATCAAAACACTAACGTTTTTAGAAATACTCCCACCGTTCGAAAATTATTGTCATGGTAGTAATTTTTTGAAACCCCCATCGAATTTTGAACACAAACATTTTATGCAAAACTCAAACATATTTGGAGTTAAAAAACAGAAAATATGAACAAAATATTGAAATCATTTTTTTAGCTTCCTTGAATATTTTTTGTATTTTTGTACAAAAAAACACCATGTTCACGTAGGCTGTCTTGGTAGGCCAGAAGGCTGCGTTGAGAGCACATATATCCTTTAAATGGCCGAAATATTTTCCGAGTGGCTTGTATGCCAAATTCTTAACGTAACATGCCAAGTTGTTTCCGTTTTCGACAAATTTTGTACTTCCTGGAGTCTTCTCGGTAAAAAAAATGGTTGATAAATGGTTGGACGTGTAGCAACTTGTATACGGTGTAGGAAATCATTCAAACCTGGTATGGATGACTATCATGGGCATGCCCACCTGCTTGCAGTAGTTAAAATGGCCCTTTTTCATGATCTTGTATGACCAATTGAAGACATCATGCTAATTTGTTTGGATATTTGAGAAGTATTGCATTTACTGGAGTTTTTCCGGTGAAAGAAGGACCGTAAATGACCGGACGTGTCAGAAATTGTTCAAACCTGACATGTATCGAAGTTTTCTTGCCAAAGTTAGAGTCATTTTAAGGATGTCCAAAAGTACACCATGTTCAACGAAGGGTATTCGGGTAGGGTAGATGGCTCCGTATGAGAGCCCGTTCTTCTGGAGATCATGAAATGGCCCGTTTTTTCTGGCCTCGTATGACCAATTCAAGGCTCAATGCCAACTTGTTTTGTTTTTCGACAAGTTTTACAATTTTTTAGAGTTTTCTCGGTAAAAAAAGACCGATAAATGGGAAGACGTGTCATAACTTGCATAAGGTGCCGAAAATCGTTCAAACCTGATATGGATGCCTACCATGGCCATGCACAAGTTCCTGTAAAAGTTAGGGTCATTTCAGGTAACCATGTTTAACGGATGATGTTCGGGTAGGCCAGACGGCTCCACCTGAGAGCCCATTGTTTCTCGACATCCTTGAAATAGTCTAAAAAAATTTCATAGCCGTGTATGATCAGTTAAAGATAACATGCCAAGCTGCTTTCGTTTTTGACAAATTCTGCATTTTCTAGAGTTTTCTCGGTCAAAAAAGATCAACAAATGGTTAGACATGTCGCAACTTGCATATTATGTCGAAATCATTCAAATCAGACAAGGATGCCTATCATGGGCAAGCCTAACTCCTGCTAAATTTGGATTCATTTTAAGAATGTCCAAAACCAGACTATATTCAACATAGATTGTTCGGGTAGGCGAGAAGGCTCCGTCTGAGACCCAATTTAGGAATAGCTAACATGCACAAGCGCTGGTTTTGGGAATCTTCCACAAGATTCCTTAATAGATTTTCTTTTAATATTTTATTTCTATTTCTATTTTTATTATTTTTATTTTTGTTTTTCCTCTTTCTTTTTATTTTCTTTTTATGTTTTTTATTTTCTCACAAATTTCGTTCACAAATTTAATAAAAGTTCTCATTGGAAAATATTTTAAAATCTGTTTATTTTTACCATGTTTGAGAAAACATGTCTCTTAATAACATGTGCGTGTGGATACATGTAGGTCTGGTAAACGAACACAAGTTTTCTCTCATCGATACAGTAGTTGACCCTTATAGATTTCCTGTTTCGAAATATCACAAGTGGCAATGTAGGTGGGGTGGCAAGCAATGCAATCAGGAGGATGAGGTTACAAAATTTGTTCTCAAACTCAAAAAATATTTTGGACATAAACAGTTGTTCACAAATTCCATGAATGTTTGTGGAATTTCAAAAAAAAATGTTTGCACTTTGAAACAATTGTTCATAATTATGAAAAATGTTCATGTTTTCAGCTTTGTCCTAGTTTTTTAAAAATGTCCTCCTTTGAATGTTTTTCCTTTGTAAAACAAATGTTTGAGATTCCTAAAAAAATCACGTTTTTTGCAAAAAATTTAGTTTTTTAAATCACAAATTTTAAAATGTTCTCATTTCCCAAAAAATTGTTTGTAATTACAAAATATGTTACTATTTTCAACTTTGTTCTTTTCCTGATTTCCAAAAAACGTTAAAGTTTTCACAAAATGTTCTATTGTTTTAGAAAAAATCACAAATTTTTAAATGATCGCGTTTTTGAGAATATTTACTTTTTTCGAAAGGAAAATGAGGTCCGAAATTTTAACAAACAAATTGTCACGTCTTAGGTTCATATAAACTGGACTACGTTTGTGGACACCAAATCTCAGTAGGTGTAGTGGCTACCGTAATGGTTTAGGGCTGCGAGGTACTTGGTTCCATCCCTGTTGCATTTTTTTCTTGTGATTTTTTTCCCGTGAGCGCAGCACACCTGCAAATGGGCCGACCCAGATGAGTCGCTCTGTATGGTACGACGTATTTTAAGGAAAATACCATCATGCCCTTTATTATAAAGGGGTTTTCTTAAAAAATATATTCTGAAGGGGTATGAAGTAATCTTAACCGTTGATGTGTTTAGAGGGGTGTATCGAAGTACTTCTAAAGGGGGCTTCCATATCAGAAAGTTGTTATGGAGTTGGGTAATGGTCTTTGTTTATGGGGCTGCACACGATGAGCACAAGCAGGAGTTCCTAGCTGAGCTTGCTACTGTGTGTTCAGACCAAAGGATCCACATTTAATTGGGATGATTTCAATTTACTAAGATCATCTCAGGAAAAGAGTCTGAACTTTCATGCTAACAGAAATTATGATACCCTCAATTCTATAATTAATACTTGTGAACTAAGAGAGATTGAAATATCTGGTGGGGTGTTCACCAGGTCCAGTAACAAGGAATCCTCCACTTTGGAAATGCTTGATAGACTGCTCATGTGTAAATGCGTAATGGATGGGAAGTTTTTGGAGTACAAAAGTTAACTAGGCTGGCATATGGCCATAATCCTCTGATTTTGGATACCGTTGGGGATATAACCCCAAGGTGAGACCCGTCCAGGCGGGGCCGGGTTACACCTGGCGGCTCATGGGCCAGTCCAAGGACGGGCCTGGAGACTCAAGCCCTGGCGTTCGCCGGTTCACCAAGATGGGCCAAGATGAGGCCTAGGCAAAGAAGTCATAAAGACCCGGGCAGGTAAGCCGTCCGGAGATGGCTTGCTCCAAAAGGCAAGACAACGAAGAGATAGACTCAGACACGTTGTAAGAGTCGGTATACGACTTGTGTAACCCGTGGTCTTGACCTCCTATATAAGGACGAGACCCGGGGCGACTTAGGCAGAAACCAACTAATCGAGTGCTAGGTCAAGCGATTCCACTACCTTGTAATCGATACTCCAATCAATACAACACAAGCAGGACGTAGGCTATTACCTCTACTTGAGGGGCCGAACCTGGGTAAACTCGTGTCCTTCGTCCCAACCAACCCCTCTGAGTCCATCACCTTAGCGATGGCCTCGAATCTAAGTCCTCGGACATCTGCCGTGATAAAACCACGACAGTTGGTGCCAACCGTGGGGTCAGCGCTCGATGGTGTTGAGTTCTCAAAGGGCTCTCTACCAGGGTTTGAGGGATACGTGGTCGGAAGGATGAACAAGAGTCGTTGTGGCCAGCTCTACATTGACGACGACGGCTGGGGCCCTGAGGTCGACTCTGTGGAGTACGGTTTTCGGGTTCCCTTCGGCGGAATCCACGTTTTCATTGGCAAGATCGGAGGATCTACACCCGTGCCGGACGTCTGCACCGACATCGTCGAGCCAGCTCGGCACGCGCAACCCGCCGAACACGTGCGACCCGCCCGTACTGATCTGGGCAGGAAGCATGTCTTCGTTGGCTTTACTCAAGGTAGGGATCTTGAGGCCTCTGAGTCGTAGGAGACTCTCGTTTGTTCGGAGGATGGATCTTCGAGCGGTGAGGCGGAATCAATCTATCAGCTTCATGATGGAAGGCTCGGGGGCTACGAGGAGCTTTACCCCGAGTCGGAGCATTCGGAGCCGGACGTTCATGGGCTGCCGACTCATGCGGCCGTGTTCATGGCGGGGTCAGCACCAGGTACAAGCAGTAGAGCCGCCGAAGCGACCGACACGGGGGCTGACCCGCCGCCGACCCAGGTTCTTCTGGATTTGATGAATGAGCTTGCCGCCTTGATGGCAACCGAAGTCATGTATGAGAATCAAGCCGCCCGGAATCTGGAAATCACAAGGCTGAAGGACCAGATGGCTGAGGCCCAACAGAGAGTCGGCGCATTAAAAGCTCAGATAGATGCAGAGGCAGAGCGCCTTAAGTCAGAGGCCTTCCGTCTTGAGCTGGAGCAACAATCGGCAGTCGGGGTACGGCGGATGAGGCATCAGTCCCGCCTACCAGAATAGTATGAGGCTAGAAACCTTTTTAACACGCTAGGAACGGGACGTACAGCGGATGCACCTAGAAGTCGTCCGGCGGCTCGGCAGCAGCTTAACCCGCCCCGACGGAACCAGACCTCACCAATGGCTTTCCCAATGCCGGCGGTTCACTATTCAAACCCGCCGGAGAACATGGTGGCGGCAGTAACCCGGCTTGAAACAATTCCTATTCCTGACAAGGCGCCCTTTGCAGAGGAGGTGCGGAACGCCCTTGGATACCTTCAAACGGCGATGGCCCAGCAAGAGAAATATACTTACAGCCGGAGCCGCGTGCATTCAACCCCCCTCCCCAGCCGCAGCTTCAGCCGGCGCTATGAGTCGTCGGCGGGTTCTAGCAGTGATCGGCATCGGGGGCCACCGCGAGACGATCAGACGGCGCTGGATGCACAGGCGCTCATAGACCGGGCAAGAGTACAACAAGAGGCAGCGGCTCTGGCAAGGGCGGCTCATCAAGAGCCCGCGCCTTCTGTCTCAGTTGGAGCGGGAGTGACCACCAGGGCCGTGGGAGTCCCATGCTTGGTGTCAGCTTTGCGGAACGAGCGTCTACCGAAGGATTTTAAAGGCCATCGTAAGGTTCCAAACTACACTACAGACCTACCCCCAGAGGCCTGGATTGAAAGTTATGAGCTGGCTATGGAGATGTTGGATGTCAATGACATGGTTTGCGCCAAATACTTTATCATGATACTAAAAGGTCCGGCTCGCACATGGTTGAAGTGTTTGCCACCCAATACCATCAACTCATGGGCTGAGCTGAAGGCAAGGTTCATCAAAAAAATTCAAGGAACTTGCAAGCAGCCTATGACGATTGTGGTTCTGGATCACTGTGTTCAACAGGAGAATGAGCCAGCTCATCATTGGGTCCGTCGGATATCGACCATCATCCACTCGTCTGAACAGATCACGACGGCTCAAGCGGTGTTGATCCTGGAAAAGAACTGTCACTTTGTCCCTCTAAAGCAGAAGCTCAGCCGGCTCAAACGCACGTGTCAAGACATGGGGGAGCTCATGGTGGCTCTCACGAAGTATGCCGATTCTGATAACACAAAGGATCCGGGTTCTGATAAAGAGAAGCCTGGTCAGAATAAAAATAATAACCATGGCAAGAGTGTGGCAGGCAATGGTAACCAAGGCAAGAGGAAGAACCCGGATAGCGGGTCAGAATTGGTAGCCAACGCCAGCACAGTCAACAACCGTGCCAAGGGCAACGGGAAGTTCAGACCACCTTTTAATAAAAAAGAAGACTCCTTTCAATTTGGAAGATATGCTCAATAAGCCTTGTCCGGAGCACAGCCAGCCCGATAGACCGGCGGGTCATACATGGGGTCATTGCCATGTTATGTAAAAGTTCAAAGACTACAGCTTACGACAGCACCACAACGATGGTGGCCCGCCTGATGGCTCAGAATTAGGCGGGTCAGGAGCCGGGTTTGGGTCCGGTGGTTCAGGATCCGGCCATCATGGCAGGGCAACCACTGAGGACATCATCAGCACTCTGGTGGCAACAATCAACAACAGAATAACCAGTCTAGGTATCAGAGTAATCCGAAGCAGCTCAGCTCGGGTCAGTATCATGTTTTCACGACCAGCCTAGACAGGCGAGATGAGAAATTGCGCAAACGGGGGGTTAACACGGCCACACCGGCTCTACCACAATACTTAAAGTGGTATGAATATGACATAACCTGGAGCCGGGAAGATCACCCGCCGCGCGTTGATGAGCCGGGACAACTAGCTCTGGTGGTTGCGCCGCAAGTGGGAGGATATGTGTTCACTAAGGTGCTTATGGATGGTGGCAGTAGTATCAATATACTGTACTACGACACTTTCCGACGGATGAAGTTGCTTGATAAGGATCTTAGACCTTCCTCTACAGTTTTTCATGGTGTGGTGCCTGGCAAGTCGGCTTACCCAGTGGGTAAGATCTCTTTGGAAGTCGCCTTTGGTGATGAATACAACTATAGGGTGGAGACCTTGTGCTTTGAGGTGGTAAAAATCAAGAGCCCCTATCACGCTCTGTTCGGGCGGCTGACTTATGCCAAGTTCATGTCTACTTGCAACTCAAGATGCCCGGATTGAATGGGACGATTACTGTGCATGGTGATCGAAAGACGGCTATTGAGTGCGAGGAAGGGGACGCAGCTTACGCAGAGTCCAGTTGTGTTGAGGCAGAGCTCAAATTTTATAAGGAAAATGTTGACCCGAAGAACATGACTCCGCTGAAAAAGCCTACCACAGAGGTTAAGCCGCCCCTCAAATTTTTGGCGGACTATACAAAGTTGGTGGATTTTGCTCCGGGTGACTCATCCCAGCAGTTCACTATTGGGGCCAACATGGATCCCAAATACGAAAGCGCGCTCATCGAATTCATCCTTGAGAATCGGAACATCTTTGCATGGAAACCTTCTGACATGCCGGGTGTTCCGAGAGAGTTTGTTGAGCACCACCTTAATGTGGATCCTAAGTTTAAACCAGTCAAGCAGTTTCTACGGCAGTTCAACAAGGAGAGATGCAAGGCCATTGGGGAAGAGATAGCCCGGCTCCTGGCGGCGGGTTTCATCGTCGAGGTTTTTCACCCGGAGTGGCTTGCTAACCCGGTGCTGGTACTTAAAAAGAACAGCACGTGGCACATGTGTGTGGATTACATGGATCTTAACAAGGCATGTCCGGCTGACCCGTTTGCTCTCCCTCGTATTGACCAGATCATTGATGCGACAGCGGGTTGTGAGAGTTTATGCTTCCTGGATGCTTATTCTGGTTATCATCATATCAAGATGGCAGTCAAGGACCAAGAGAAGACAACCTTTATCACACATTTTGGTGCCTTTTGCTATGTGTCTATGCCTTTGGGGCTCAAGAGTGCCCAGGCGACTTATCAGCGTTGTTTCTAGAACTGTCTTCACAGCTAGATTGGGCATAACGTTCATGCATATGTGGATGATATTGTGATCAAATCAAGGAAGAAAGAGACTCTGCTAGATGACCTGGAGGAGACTTTCGATAACTTACGAGTCTACAAGATGACGCTTAACCCGGCTAAGTGTGTTTTGGGCGTTCCGGCTGGCAAGCTCTTGGGATTTCTAGTCTCTAGGCGTGGCATTGAAGCTAACCCGGATAAGATCAAAGCTATCACCTCCCTATCTGAGCCAGCATTTATCAACGATGTTTAGCGCCTGGCGGGTCGAATTGCTGTGTTAAGTCGGTTTATAAGCCGCCTTGGTGAGAAGGCCATCCCTTTATACCAGATGATGAAAAAGACGGACAATTTTGTCTGGAGTAAGGAGGCGGGTGAAGCGTTTGAGGCGCTCAAGAGACAACTCACTGAGCTGCCGGTTTTAGCCACTCCGGTTGAGAAGGAACCCTTGCTCTTATATGTGGCAGCTAATAACAGGGCTGTCAGCGCTGCAATCGTCATCGAGCGTAAGGAGGCGGGGAAGGAATATCTGGTTCAAAGGCCGGTTTACTATATCAGTGAGGTCCTGACAGAGTCCAAGCAGAGATATCCACATTGGCAGAAGCTGGTGTATGGGGTGTTCATGGCCAATCGCAAGCTAAAGCATTATTTCCTGGGCCACCAGATCACAGTGGTTAGCTCTGCCCCTTTGGGAGACATAATTCAAAACAGAGAAGCCACTGGCAGGATCGCCAAGTGGGCACTAGAGCTTGGACCTCTCAATTTGAAATACGTACCTCGCACGATGGTCAAGTCTCAAGCCTTAGTGGATTTCATAAATTACTGGACTAAGAGTCAGGCGCCCGAGGAAAATCCGGACAACACATACTGGACGATTCACTTTGATGGATCCAGTCAACTGGAAGGATCAGGGGCAGGAGTTGTCTTAACATCTCCCAAAGGTGATAAGTTATGTTATGTGCTAAGGTTGATGTTTCCTTGTACTAACAATGCAGCTGAGTACGAAGCCCTACTTCATGGCCTACGGTTGGCTAAAGAGATGAATCTGAGCTGAGTTAGGTGCTTTGGCGACTCAGATCTGGTAGCCTAGCAGGTGTTAGGAACGTGGGACTCCAAAGACCCGCGGATGGCGGCTTACCGCCAGGCGGTTGATGTCATTGCTGGTCACTTCAAGGTTACCAGGTAGATCATATCTATCGTCGCAAGAACGAGGCGGCTGATGCTCTGTCAAGGCTGGGTTCTCAACGAAAGCTGGTGCCGCCTAATGTTTTCTTGGATGTGCTACATCACCCGTCGGTTAAGTTACCTTCAGAGGAGGATTTGGCTATTCCTGACCCGGAGGAACAGCTGGTGGTGGCTCTACATGGTATTCCTGACTGGACCGTGCGTTATTTGGCGTACTTAGCTCGTGGCGAGTTACCTAATGATGAAAATCTGGCCAGACAGATCACCAGGCGGTCTAAGTCTATGACGATAGTCAATGGCGAGTTACATAAGTGTAGCGTCACCGGCGTGTTTCAACGTTGTGTCTCACCTGAAGAGGGCAAGGAAATCCTGAATGAAATTCATGCTGGCGATTGTGGTCATCACGCCGGCTCAAAATCTCTAGTGGACAAGTTCTTTAGACATGGTTTCTTCTGGCTAAAGGCTCATAAGGATGCAGAAGATCTGGTCCGTAAGTGTGATGGTTGTCAAAAGTTTGGACGACATGCTCATATTCCGGCTCAAGAGTTGCGTATGATTCCAATTACTTGGCCGTTCACAATCTGGGGGCTTGACATGGTCGGACCTTTCAAGAGGTCCAAGGACAAGAAGACCCACCTCCTAGTGGCGGTTGACAAGTTTACCAAGTGGGTAGAAGATGAGCCGGTGAGCAAGTGTGACGCGGATACGACGGTTCAGTTCATCAAAACGCTGATCTACCGTTTTGGTTACCCTCACGGTATCATCACAGATATTGGTACAAATCTATCCAAGGGGGCTATGCGAGCATTCTGTGACAGTGAGCACATCCGGCTTGATGTTTCTGTGGTTGCTCATCCACAGTCAAACGGTCAGGCAGAGCGCGCTAACCAATCTTGAGAGGTATCAAACCCTGGCTCATGGTTCCTTTACAGCGAACGTCGGGTTGTTGGGTGGAGGAATTGCCGTCCGTCTTATGGAGCATCAGAACCACTCCCAACAGATCAATGGGTTATACACCTTTCTTCATGGTTTACGGTGCAGAGGCCGTGTTACCAAGTAACATCCGTCATGACTCGCCACGAATGGCGGCTTACGTTGAGGCGGATAATGAAACGGTGCGTCAAGACGCTTTGGATGCCCTGGAGGAGGAACGTGATCTGACGGCGGCTCGTTCGGCAATTTATCAGCAAGACCTACGCCGCTATCATAGTCGTAGGATCAAGATCCGGACGTTTCAAGAAGGCGACTTAGTGCTGCGTTTGATTTAAGATCAGACAGATGCACACAAGTTATCCCCTCCATGGGAAGGACCTTTTGTGGTCAGCAGAAATCTCAATAACGGGTCATATTACCTCATTGACATCCGAGACGACTCATATACCTTGAGGCAGGAGACCCGCCGGTCGTGGAACATAGCGCATCTACGGCCTTACTATACTTAGGTTGTCAAGACTTGACATTGTACACCATCATTGTACATATCATATATTTATATTGTTAGCACACGAACACGTCACCGTGTACCTCCAACGCCGAGGGTGATACACCGCAGCTCACGTCGAAGGAGACCCGTCCGGAAGTGCGGTATGCAAGCAATCCGGCAGGCGCTTTTGTAGACCCGAAACCCCACACGCCTGGGAGGGACCCCGTCAGGGCATGCGGCGGCTATGGGCTGCCCTAGGTCGACCTGATCGCCCCTAGGGCCTCGTGGATCGCTGCCCTCCAAGAAGAAGAACGAACGAAGAACAAGAAGAAAGATACAAGGGTAGGAGATAGATGAATACGAAAAAGTAGTAGATGTGTTTGTTTGATTGTGTGTTGTTCAATCGGCCGTCACATCTCATCTATTTATGAGGCGGCTGGACTTCCCGTACAATAAAAGGACTCCAAATCACGTCCAAATCTTTCCAAAATTAACCGGACTCGGATTTAGGTATGTCTAGGACACCATATTTTGCCTCCTGCTGGGATGCATTTCGATGGGTCTAACTTTTGCATACGTACTCGGATTAAGACGAATTTTATATCAAAATCAACCGTTTCGATGAGACGAAGACAATACATGTAGAAACTTTTCTCATATGTGACTGTCTTGAGGGCGTAATCATCCGAATAGTGTTCTGCATACAAAATCTCAGTACTTCGAACACAACTTCGGCCTTAGAGATGAGATCGGATGGCTATGGTCCAAATATCAAAGTATCTTCTTTCAATGATACAGAACTTTCTCACTTTGAACACTTTTCCATTTGAGACCTTCTTAATTATGTTTTCGACCATGCCAAAGTCAGGTGTCAACACATGCCCCCCTGTTTTTCGGTAAAACTTGTATACCAAAAAATAATTTACAATGTATTTTCTATAAACACGATGTCAACACTCCATCAGTTGTGCATGCTGAGGACGATAATCATTATCAGCCATATGATCAGGTCTGTTGTTGCTCGAGTGGAACCTCTTTAGATGATAGTCGTCTGAGAACAACCAATAGATGTCACAAAGGCCTCCACGCAAGTCTCTCATCTCATTCCAGGCCTTGCTTTGTCCAGACACTCCTTTGGGTATATTAGAACCATTCCACAATAGCTGCTGAACAATTATGACCATGCACTCAAAAGAATACCGTCAACTGTTCGACGACTCAACTCATTGTTGATCAAAGTATCCCATCAAGCCTCCGCCGAACAACGTCTATCTCCTGACTTGGATCCTGCAGATATCTATCACCAGGAGTTGAAGCCTTTTGTACACCAGGCTCCTAATTAATGGTCGACTCAATAATTAAGTCGGCCTTGTCAGTATTGACAAATACTAAGCATCGGCTATAGAAGTACGAGACAACCATGATGAACGTTGTTAGCCAGATGCCGGCTTTGCCAACACAATGAACTCTCAGGGCGATATGCAAATATCGGCCATGCATCCTCATCTCAAAGGATCTGGGGAACCTGCCCACCAAAGTGTGAACAGCTGAAATAAATCAGAAATTTCAGCTGGCGATAAATTGTTGGGCACAAACTCTGATGGGACGATTGAAGAACATGGGTGATGCATTGTCTGGAGTATCTATCGTACTGTGACATGAAAATCATTGTTTTTGCCTACCGGCTTCACGCTTGTCCTCCCTTACTCCTGCAACAGGAGTTGACACATCCTTCTTGCCTTGACGGCTTCCTTTTGGGACCCACGCCATGTTCCTCTTCTCCAGCTCATAGGCCCTAAGCCGCTTCAGCCGCCAGATTATTGACTCTAGTGCAAGTGGGAGACTGTTGGAAATATGCCCTAGAGGCAATAATAAATTAGTTATTATCATATTTCCTTGTTACTGATAATCGTTTATTATCCATGCTATAATTGTATTGATCGGAGACTTAGATGCATGTGTGGATACATAGACAAAATCATGTCCCTAGTATGCCTCTAATAGACTAGCTCGTTGATCAAAGATGGCTAAGGTTTTCTAGCCATGGACATGAGATGTCATTTGATAACGGGATCACATCATTAGGAGAATGGTGTGATGGACAAGACCCAAACTACAAATGTAGCATATGATCGTGTCGGTTTAATGCTACTGTTTTCTGCATGTCAAGTATCTGTTCCTATGACCATGAGATCATGCAACTCACTGACACCGGAGGAGTGCCTTGTGTGTATCAAACGTCACAACGTAACTGGGTGACTATAAAGGTACTCTATAGGTATCTCCGAGGGTGTCTGTTGGGTTGGCATGGATCAAGACTGGGATTTGTTACTCCGTGTGACGGAGAGGTATCTAAGGGCCCACTTGGTAATACAACATCACAACAAGCCTTGCAAGCAATGTGACTAAGTGTTAGTCACGGGATCTTGTATTACGGAGTGAGTAAAGAGATTTGCTGATAACGAGGTTGAACTAGGTATGAAGATACAGACGATCGAATCTCGGGCAAGTAACATACCGAAGAACAAAGGGAACATCATACGTGATTAGCTGAATCCTTGACATAGAGGTTCGACCTTCGGGATTTGTGACGAACCTAAATAAATGTTATTTGGTGTTTTGCGTTGAGCATGAATGTGATTAGATCATGTTTATTGCAACACGGTTATTCATTTAAGTTAGAGAATAATGGTTATTCTGTTTACACGAATAATACCTTCAATGGTCATGCACCCAGTGAGAATGGTTTGTTGAATCTTGATCGTAGTAATACACATGTTCATAACATTGATGCCAAAAGATACAAAGTTAATAACAATAGTACCACATACTTGTGGCACTGCCGCTAAATGTCATATTGGTATAAAACGCATGAAGAAACTCCATGCTGATGGATCTTTGGAACTCATTCGATTTCGAATCGGTTGAGACATGCGAACCATGCCTCTTGGTCAAGATGACTAAGGACCCCGTTTTCTGGTTTGATGGAGTGGGCAAGTGATTTATTGGACTGCCACCTGGAACTCACGCCACCTGGAACACCATAGTGTGATGGTGTGTCTGAACGTCATACTCGTGCTATATTAGATATGGTGCATACTATAATGTCTCTTATGGTTTTGCCACTATCATTTTGGGGTTATGCATTAGAGACAACTACATTCACTTTAAATAGGGTACCATCTAAATCCGTTGGGATGACACCGTGTGAATTAGGGTTCGATAGAAACCTAAGCTGTCATTTCTTAATGTTTGGGGCTGCGACACTTGTGTGGAAAATGTTTTCACCTAATGAGCTCGAACCCAAAGCGGACAAATGCATCTTCATAGAATACCCTAAGAACAGTTGGGTGAACCTTCTATCTCAGATCAAGGCATAAAATGTTTGTTGCTAAAACTGGGTCCTTTCTCGAGAAAGAGTTTCTCTCGAAAGAATTGAGTGGGAGGAAGATAGAACTTGATGAGGTTGTTGAACCTTTGTTCAACCAGAGAGTAGCACAGCACAGGAAGATGCTTCTGTGAAGCTTACGTTAGTTGAAGAGGAAGTTAATGATGATGATCATGAAGCTTCGGATCAAGTTACTATCGAACCTTGTAGGTCGACAACCCTATCTTGGAGGTCATGTTGTTGGACAACGATGAACCTACGAGCTGTGGAGAAGCGATGATGGGTCTGGATTCCGAAAAATGGGTAGAGGCCACGAGAAAGGATCCATGTATGAAAACCAAGTATAGACTTTGGTAGACTTGCTCATTGGACGGCATGTCATTGAGTACAAATGGATGTTTAAAATGAAGACAGACGCTCATGGTAAATGTCACCATTTGTAAAGCTCGACTTGTTGCAAAGAAGTTTACGATAAGTTCAAGGAGTTGACTGCGATGAGACTTTCTCACTCATAGTGATGCTAAAGTTTGTTGGAATTATGTTAGCAGTTGCTGCATTTTGCAATTATGAAATCTGGCAGATGGATGTCAAAACATCGTTTCCTTAACGGTTTACTTGAGGAAAGGTTGTATGTGATACAACCAGAAGGTTTTGTCAGTCCTAAGGATGCTAAAAGGTGTGCAAGCTTCAGTGATCCTTCTATGGACTGAAGCAAGCATCTCGGAGTTGGAATATACACTTTGATGAGGTGATCAAAGTTTTTGAGTCTATACAAAGTTTATGTGAAACTTGTATTTACAATAAAGTGAGTCGGAGCACTATAGAGTTTCTGGTAAGCATATGTGGTTGACATATTGTTGATCAGAAATGATGTAGAATTTCTGGAAAGCATAAACGGTTGTTTGAAAGAGTTTTTCAAAGGAAGACCTGGATAAAGCTACCTAATTGTTGAGCATCAAGATCCATAGAGATAGATCAAGATACTTGATGAGACTTTCAATGAGTACATATCTTGACAAGTTTTTGAAAGAGTTCAAAATGGATCAGTCAGATAAAGAGTTCTCACCTGATTTGTAAGGTGTGAAGTTGAGTGAGACTCAAAGCTCGACAACGGCAGAGGAAAGAGAAAGGACGAACGTCGTCCCCTATGCCTTAGCCATAGGCTCTGTATAGTATGCCATGTTGTGTACCGCACCTGTGTGTGCCTTGCCATGAGTCCGTCAAGGGGTACAAGAGTGATCCAGGAGTGGATCACTGGACAGCGGTCAAGATTATCCTTAGTAACTAAAAGACTAAGGAGATGTTTCTCGATTGTGGAGGTGATAAAGAGTTCGTCGTAAAGAGTTGTGTCGATGCAAGCTTTAACACCAATCCGGATGACTCGTAGTAGCAATCTGGATACGTATAGTGGAGCAGCCATTTGGAATAGTACCAAGTGGAGTGTGGTAGAAGTGTTTATAGTTTGACATAGAGATTTGCAAAGTACACACGGATCTGAATGTCGCAGACCCATTGACTATAAGACCTCTCTCACATGCAAAGCATGATCGAGCCCCAAAACTCATTGGGTGTTAGATTCATAACAATGCGAATCACATGGTGATATGAACTAGATTATTGATTCTAGTGCAAGTGGGAGACTGTTGGAAATATGCCCTAGAGGCAATAATAAATTAGTTATTATCATATTTCCTTGTTCATGATAATCGTTTATTATCCAAGCTATAATTGTATTGATCGGAGACTTAGATGCATGTGTGGATACATAGACAAAACCATGTCCCTAGTATGCCTCTAATAGGCTAGCTCGTTGATCAAAGATGGTTAAGGTTTCCTAGCCATGGACATGAGATGTCATTTGATAACGGGATCACATCATTAGGAGAATAGTGTGATGGACAAGACCCAAACTACAAATGTAGCATATGATCGTGTCAGTTTAATGCTACTGTTTTCTGCATGTCAAGTATTTGTTCCTATGACCATGAGATCATGCAACTCATTAACACCGGAGGAGTGCCTTGTGTGTATCAAACGTCGCAACGTAACTGGGTGACTATAAAGGTACTCTACAGGTATCTCCGAGGGTGTCTGTTGGGTTGGCATGGATCAAGACTCGGATTTGTTACTCCGTGTGACGGAGAGGTATCTCAAGGCCGACTTGGTAATACAACATCACAACAAGCCTTGCAAGCACTGTGACTAAGTGTTAGTATTACGGAACGAGTAAAGAGACTTGCCGATAACGAGGTTGAACTAGGTATGGAGATACCGATGATCGAATCTCGGGCAAGTAACATACCAAAGAACAAAGGGAACATCATACGGGATTAACTGAATCCTTGACATAGAGGTTCGACCGATAAAGATCTTTGTAGAATATGTAGGAACCAATATGGGCATCTAGGTCCCGCTGTTAGTTATTGGCCATAGAGGTGTCTCGGTCATGTCTACATAGTTCTCGAACCCGTAGGGTCTGCACACTTAAGGTTTGGTGACGTTTCGGTAGTATAGAGTTATGCATGGTGGTGACTGAAGGTTGTTCGGAGTCCCGGATGAGATCCCAGACATCATGAGGAGCTCCAGAATGGTCCGTAGGTAAAGATTGATATATAGGAAGTCCTGTTTTGGTCACCGAAAAAGTTTCGGGATCATCGGTAGTGTACCGGGAGTGTCGGGAGGGTACCGAGGGACCATCGGGAGGGGTGTCTCGACCCAAGAGGCTACATGGGCTGTGGGAGGAGGTAAACCATCCCTTGGTGGGCTGTCCGAAGCCTCCTCTAAGGGCCCATGATGCTGGAGTGGTTTGAGAAGGAAAAAATCCAAAGGTGGAAAGGTAGAAAGAGTTTCCAAGTGGAAAGGAGGAATCCTACTCCTAATAGGATAGGAGTAGGACTACTCCACCTCCAATTTCGGCCAGATCTCAAGGGTTTGAGGCTGCCTCCTCTCCTCCCTCCCTCCTATATATACTAGAGGATTTAGAGGGAAGAGATAACCCTAGTTGCCACATGCCTCCCTCTTCTTCCTCTAGATCGTTTTCTCCTCTAGATCAGTTTTCAGCGGTGCTTAGGTGAAGCCCTGCTGGAATTCCTCGACCACCATCGCCACAACACCGTCGCGCTGCCGGAGAATGCATCTACCTCTCCGCTCTCTCTTGTTGGATCAAGAAGGCGGAGATCGTCATTGAGCTATACGTGGAGGTGCCGTTCGTTCGGCGCTAGATCAGAAGGACCGTGATCAATATCGCGGGACGGATCGTGATGAGTTCGCGGGACAGATCGTGATGAGATCGTGGGATGCTCGGCGATTTGGATCGCGAAGACGTTCGACTACACCAACCGCGTTTCTTAACGCTTCCCGCTTAGCGATCTACAAGGGTATGTAGATCCACTCTCCCTCTCGTAGATGCTCATCACCATGGATAGATCTTGCGTGTGCGTTGGAATTTTTTTGTTTCCCATGCAACGTTCCCCAACACCTTCCTCTTCTTCTGGATCTCGTGCATCATCACTTGGATTTCCTGTGTATATTTCACTCGCACTATCCAAATGGATTCCACCCAGGCGCCCTTTATTAGCTGAACTTTGCGTAGCAACATGTTCTTGTTCTTGATGTTCATCGTTAATCGAACTGTATTCGGTTATATTACTTTGTTCTTGATGCTCATCAATTTCTTTAGCACGAAACTCATAGGGCAGCATGTAAGCTCCCTCACATCCAGAAAAATCGAGCACGGCCAATTTGCTGCATTTGTGGTTCCTTTGCTCGGTGAAGCTTGCATCATCTGTTTTGGTACACTTTCCAATAACTGGCTCGATGCACTCAACATTAGCCGGTGATGCACTCGGCTGTCATGATGCACTCGGCCTTAAATGGCTCGATGCACTCGGTTGGCTCGATGCACTTGACCTTGGCCGTCTCGGTGCTCAATCCGGTTTCAACTGAATCCATCATTGTCTTGGCTTTAAAGGAACCGTTTGATTCGGCTGTAGACGATTTAGTCATATTTGACTCGGTTTCTACCAAATCAACCGTATTAACCGAGTGAATCCTTTTTTGTTGTTTGGCTTGCAAAGCTTCTATTTTATCTTGCCTCAACATTGCAGAGGGACCAACATGGTTGCTGCATAAAGGAAGGGACTTGACGTATTCTTGCAAATCTTCCTCCTCACGCTTCTTCTTGAGTGCTTCATAAGCCTGTCGATATTCTGCTGGTAACTCCTCAAGAGTCGGTGTGGTAAAATTGTTGACGCAATTCCCTGTGAGCTTTGGATTAACCTTGTCCATTCGGGCCACATATTTTTCTTTAAATTCATCCCTGCTTGGATCGGCTTGCCCCCCCAATGCTTTTAGGATCTTTCGGCAATGAACTGATGTTTCCGAAATTTTGCAATTGTATAGGGGGTGTATGACACTCTGCAATGATAGGTGAACACGTATGCACTGTTGTTGAACCATATTTCCTCTCGCCAATTTGGTCAATTGGCAACACGTTGTCTTCTTGCAAAACCTTAGCTCTTATTGCCTCATAATCAGGTACCAAACCCTTATCATGTTGCTCAAGGCAAAGAGCAGTAATCTGCTTATTTTGGGCTAAAGTTTTTAAAGCAGCCAGAGCCACCTCATCTTTTGCAATATTAGACACATATGCTCCTATAGGATCTCCACTCACTCGGCAATAACCATGAAGGTGAGTCGAGTCATGAATATTTTTATTTGCATATGTTGTTGAACAATTAACCCCACGAGGTGTGGTATATGATGAGTGAGTATAACCGACCAAATAGCTAATGGAAGCATGGCCGATTCCCCCATCCATCAGCATGTTTGGGGATGAACCCGCATATGGCAAGCCGGCTACCGATGGACAAAACTGTGAATCGCCCTTGTGTGCATGAGGTGTCTTATATTGATCACTCAAACTCATCATGTTGTTCACCGGCATATTGAAGGGAGTTGCCGATGCATGAAAGTTTGGATCTATAAGTTGCATGTCACAATCATGTAATTCCCAAGCTTCTCCAACAGGATACTTAGTCGGCCTTTGCTCGTTAGGGCTAGCCGACATGGTATGCCCATCAAAGGATCTAGTGACATCAATATAATGGCTATTTTCATCTACATAAGCAGATTTATGATACATGTTACTGTGTAGATTGCAGTCGCTTGATGATGCTCTCCTCGTAGCAAGAACGGGATGGAGACCGTTCAAAGCTTTGCCCCCAACGGAGTCGCCAAAAAGTGTGTTCGCACACGAACACGTTACCATGTACCCTCGACGTCGTGGGTGATGCACCGCAGCTCACGTTGAAGGAGACCCGTCCAAAAGCGCGGTACGCAAGCAGTCTGGCGGGTGCTTTTGAGGACCTGAAACCCCACATGCCCGGGAGGGACCCCATCAGGGTGCGCGGCGGCTATGGGCTGCCCTAGGTTGACCTGATCACCCCTAGGGCCTCGTGGATCACTGCCCTCCAAGAAGAACAATGAACGAAGAACGAGACGAAAGATACAAGGGTAGGGGATAGATGAACACGAAGAAGTAGTAGATGTGTTTGTTCGATTGTGTGTTGTTCAATCGTCCGTCACCTCTCATCTATTTATGAGGCGGCTAGACTTTCCGTATAAGAAAAGAACTCCAAATCACGTCCAAATCTTTCCAAAATTAACAGAACTCGGATTTAGGTATGTTTGGGACATTAGTTCGGTTTTAGGTCCCACAAGCCACAAACAACCTCAGATGAAGATGCTCCCAAAAGAAAATTTGACTGCTTCGACGAGACGAACAACTTTCGTGTCGAACATTTTTCGATTCGACGCCATCTCGAGGGCCGAATATCTGACTCAAAACAGCTGATTGGTGGCGCTATCCATCACACATGTGTCTGGTAGGGCGCGCCATATTTTGCCTCCTGGTAGGGCTGCATTCCGATGGTTCTAACTTTTGCATACGTATTCGAATTGAGACGATTTTTATATCAAAATCGACCGTTTCAACGAGACAAAGACAATACTTGTAGAAACTTTTCTCATATGTGGCCATCTTGGGGGCGTAATCATCCAAATAGTGTTCTGCATACAAAATTTCAGTACTTCAAACACACCTTCGGCCTTAGAGATGAGATCGGATGGCTATGGTCAAAATATCAAAGTTTCTTTTTTCGACGATACAGAACTTTTTCACTTTGAACACTTTTCCATTTGAGACCTTTTTAATTATGTTTTCGGCCATGCCAAAGTCGGGTGTCAACATATATGAGTAAAGTAGGCATTCCTGCAAGCCGGGGCCTCTGCTATTTCACACATCTCAATCTGTGCAAAAAGTGAAAATATGATCGTCTAGGAGGCTTCCCACCCACCGGGTGTAGCTTATCACACCCTATCGGTTGGATCTCAAGCCAAAATAGTTGACTCAGTCGACATGATCGTCCAGGGGGCTTCCCACCCACCGGGTGTAGCTTATCACACCCTATCGGTCGGCTCTTAAGCCAAATAGTTGACTCCGTCAACAAAGGTCATTTGGGGGGCTTCCAACCCACCGGGTTTAGCTTACACACCATCTTGATCATCTCTCAAGCCAAACAGGGTTAAACCTGCCCGTGAGACTGATGCTACTCCGCTAGGTGACCCGCCAAACTCTTACCAGTTAATCTCGCCTGGAGACCCTGAGCCGGTTCAAAGAACTTAACGACCAATCTCGATAGAGACCCTGTACTGGTTAAGGTTAAAACGGCGGCTATTGTCACGTGAGGGCCGGCTTACGGAAAGCAAGGATAAACTCTCCCATCTACTGCCGACTCTCCGCTATGTGGCCCATTCGTACTCTTTGACAGTTAATCCTTGTGGACCCTATATTGTTTAAGGTTAAAACGACGGATTTATGCCACGTGAGAGGCAATTTTTGGGCTATCAGGGTACTCATGCCCTGTCGTGTCTTTTCTGGGACGTCACACTTCCTTTCAGTTAATCTCGCTTAGAGACCCTGAACCGGTTCAAAGAACTTAACGGCTAATCTCGATAGAGACCCTGTACTACTAAGGAGTTTTAAGTGGCGAGTTAGCCTAGCAGAACCGGACATGAGTTATTATGAAAAAGCAAGTTAGGAAGATACAACATCTTTGGGTTACGCTATTCTAAGCCGCCCTCCTAACAATGTGAAGATACATCTATTCTTGCAGGTCGGTTAAAACCACCAAGAGTCGGCAAAACATCCAATATAAGTCAGCAGCGCAAGGCAGATGTCATATGTTAAGCCGGACAATTTAATATGTGCACGATGACACAGTACAGGCAAAGATAAGGTTTACTATAAGCCTATTATAGACGCTCTCTACAGAGCTCAAAAGTGGTGATTCAAAGTTTTTTACACCGCTCTAGGGCAGGTCACAAGGCCAGCTTATCCATGGCGTTATCGAAGTCGTCAGTTCGATGGCGGGTTACCTTCCAGCAGGTCTTCGACCTCCATGATCTGGAGACTGTCCATGTCCCAGTTGCAGTTGGTTAAAGCCGCAAAGTTTCCCTCTTCAAAGAGGGGGGACGGGTCAAGATCAGAAGCAAAGAGGTGCTTACTGCATGCAGGGATCAAGTCTTTGGCTTCAAAGGTTGGGCCGCATATTCTCTTCTGCTCGGCATTATAAGCCAGCTGGTATGTAGACAAGTTCACTTCCTCCGCTAACACGGAAGCGAGGACTTCGGAAGCTTTCACACACTGTGCGTAGCCAGCCTTCGTAAACTCTGAGCCGTCATCCTTCTTGGAGGGAAACTATCGGGACCCCGATCCTAAGTTATATGATTCCATACTGTAACAAGCCACATCACTTTGCGGCCTCACACACGGTACTCCACGGCTGCCACCTTACCTTGGCCGGGACCGTTTGCGTCTTTTGGCTCACGTATGTGAACATGTCGCTGGCAATCACACAACAAAGAACCCGGGCCGACATGACTAGTCATAGAACCCAAGTGGCACATCCGTACGGAAACAGGCATACATAACCCAGCAATGCAGGTGTCGGTCTCAAGCGTGTGTAGACGAGTCATAGCAAGCTACAAGGACTCCATTACATCGCGAGACACGAATGTCATCACTGCACATAGACGAGTCGTAGCAGGCTACGTGGACTCCATTACACTGCGAGACATTTCCCCAAAGGAATAGACACAACAACAAAGAAGGATACATGCCGGTCAATCAATGTGTCCGGAGCAGTAGCAAGCTACCATGGCTCGGTGGAAGCACAAAGAGGCAGTTTCCCGTAAAGAGTACTACTACAGGCACACGACTAGGTGTCGGATCCCATACATACCGTTGCACGTCACACGTACGCACGACATGCCCGATATGCATAGATACAACCATGGCATCACAACATAACCATAAAATAGCATGACTTTTATTTAAGAGGCTCAGACGATCCTTGCATAATATGTTCATACAGACAGGGGTCACATGACCCGGCACTCAAGTCATACAAACATAGTCATACAAGCCAGCAGAAACTTAAGCTGTCTGAGTACAGACGGCAAAATATAAAAAGAGGCACACGGCCTGACTATCTACAGCCCACCACATGGGCAAGATCGTAGCTGGGACACCAGCTATTCGGCATCGTCAACGTCTAGATAGAACCCACCTGATGGGTCCTGGTTTTCCTCTGCAACATTAATTAAGCAAGGATGAGTACAATCGTACTCAGCAAGTCTTTAAAACAGACCTAGTCTATTTATGCTCATGTATCAACAAGGGGGTGGTGGAGTTTATGCAGAAAGCCAGCTTCGACTCATGGCTAACCTACACTACTCAGTTTTAAACTCTTTGTTACAATTTTATTTATCGCACACGAGTCCACTAACTCCATCACAATACACCACCATGGACTCACCTTCCCCTTCCGGAAGAGTGCCATCCACGGTACTCACACTTGTCTTGAGATTTTTAGAGGTATCCATTTGGTTATCTATGAACAGCATAAGTTCTCCAAGTAGTCCATATCCGAGGACGCGGCTATTCGAATAGTTTCATAACCCTGCAGGGGTGTACTTCTTCATCCACGCTCTCGCCACTTATCGCTGTGTGCCATAAAACATGCACCTCGGCAACCTTCAAGCGGATGCCCAGCGAGGGAGTCGGCCACGACCGTCAATCACATAAGACCTCTAGTCCAGGCTACCGCCTATTTGAGACTGAACCCGTACGTAAGTCCGGCCGAAGTTTCCGCAACAGCCCCAAACGATGTGCGCAGGGTTCCCAAGCCCACCATTCGGGTGACCCTTGGTACACCGTGCCACTGCCTACCGCGTCGTAACCCACCCCGAGGGTCAGCGCTACGCACGGCCTCCAGCATGCTATAAACACCAGAAACTACGTGCAATACCTGGACCAAAGACTAAGCGACTGATAAGTTGAGCGGGGTCATATTTCAGGGCCCAGCATGTGGTAGTATCTCGTCTTGGATCACAAACACGGAACCCAGTTCCTAAGAACGGTCCCAATGAGACAACCCACTATGTACTCCTACATAGCCTCTCATCGCTACCTTTACCAAATCGTGTTCATTATATGCTTATCACATCGGACAACATTGTTTCATTCAGTTCATCACCCAGATGAAACAGACCTGACACAACTCTAAGCATAGCAGGCAAAGTAAGCTAAGCACAGCATGGCACAAGCATCTACCAGGTAAGCTAGGTTGCAAGGTTTAGCTATTTACTGTGACAAGATCAGGTCATGCATAAGAATAGGATCATCTATCGTGAATGACTGACATGTGATCGTTTGTCCTAATGCAATAAATGAGAGCAGGAGCGAGAGAATGGGATGTTATCGTAATGATCAATGGGGTTGCTTGCCTTGCTGGGTTGCGGAAGAGTTCTCTCCTTCGTCGGCGTACGGGGTAGTATCCTCCGGATTAGGGCCTACCGCAACGTAGATAAAAACATTCAATACAAGCAGATGCAACAATATGATGCATGATCATGGCATAATGGTATGCATGGATGAGCTAATGTAACTAGTGATCATGTCAATTTGAAATGCATTTGAATATAGGTTCAAAGTTGTTCTCATTTCTAATTCTATATATTGACCTAATGCTAAAATGTCCATGTTCACCTATTTAGGTTGCTCTAACATGCATGAGAATAGCACCATTGGATTCATTGGATTTTTCTGATAAATTTCCATATATAAATTATTTTCATCTGACTTACAGATTATTTTATATGTTTTTTCAAAGTTTTAAACATTTTCTGGAATTATTTTTATTAAGAAAATGATTAAATGCGTCAGCCTGATGTCATGCTTGCGTCAGCAGTCAACAGGGCCAGGTCCAGGTCAAACCTGACCAGTGGGACCCGCCTGTCAACCTCTCAGGGCTGGCTAGTGTCACTGGCAGGTGGGCCCCTATAGTTAGTGACTCAGGGGTTAATCCCGAGTTGACCCGAGGTTTGACTCGGGCCAGGCCCACTGTTAGCGTCTAGGGGGGTTAGTTAGCACGGTCATTAGTCACTAATGACGTCGCCACGCTGGCACTTGCCGGAGGGAGGCCGGCGGCGGCGAGCCGAGACGGTGGGGGTCGCCGGAAATCTTCCTCCGGCGACCATTTGAGCGGCGGAGGGCACCTACGGACGGCTAAGACTCGCGCACATCCACCTAGGGCAACGGGAGAACGCGGGGTCGCCGAAGTCGATGGCCACGACGACTTTGGCGGCGACCGGAGCTCGGCAACGGCGAGGTTAGCGGCTAGGAGGCGAGGAGGACCACTGGGAGAGGGGGAGAAAGACGGGAAGCTCACAGGGAGTCGGACGGACTGGCCAGCGGGCTCGGGGACGACCAGACGGCTCCAAACGACGGCGAGGACCGACGGTGACCGGCGGAGGGGATTCGGCGATGACGGCGAAGAAGAGGGCTCCCGGCTCGATTCCTCCGTCGAGGGCTTCAGGGGCTCATGGCGGAGCTGCTGGTTGGGTCAGAGGGGGCTCAGGGGTGGCTAGAATGGCGGCACGACGGCGAGGAGCTGCGCGGCCATGGCGGGTCCGAGAGGAGAAGAGGGAAGAGCGGGGAAGAGGAGGGAGAGAGCGGCGGGGAAGCGTCTCGGGGCTTATCCCCGTCGTCGCGCTGGCGAGGAGGGGCCAGGCAGGCAGCTGCGTGGCGCCACCGGCGTGAGCGCACGGCGGCCACACGCCGCGCCTACTGGACGCCAGGAGGAAGAATACCCTCCTGGGCCAGATGGGCCAGCAGGTAAGCTCCCTTTCTCTTTTTCTCTTTTTTTTCCTTTCTTCTGTTTTCTATTTTTCTGACCAATGTTTATTTTATTTCCAGGTTCAAATAACTTTCAAATTATCCCCAAATGTTTTCTAAAAAGTAGTCTGGATATTTCAAACTTGTGACTGAAGTTTCAAATTATTTTGAAAAGAAAAATGTTAATAATGAATTATTTATCATTTTTAGGGGCTTTAATCATTGGTTTTAAATTATTTCTGAAGTTCAAATAACATGAATGACCCCTGATACATGTTTGCCCATAACTATCCTACATGGGGAACATTTTTAATGGGCATTTTGGATTTGTTGAAAATCCATCAAGTTGAATTACCTTATTTCATTAGGTGCTTGGGGTTTCTTTCCTTCTCCCCATTTCAACTTAATGCAATGATGATGAATGATGATGCAAGCACAAGACCAACCTAAGACACTTGCTAGGGTTGTGACAGAAACCCGTCCATCATGTCTTCGGGAGTCAACTCTAGAGCAAAAGCCAACGCCCGGCTTATGGCTGCGATGGCTCCCTGTCGGTCGGCTGATTTCTTAAGCTCTTGGATCTGTTTCGGCAGGATGGACAGCAGTTCTATGACCCCCTTCAAGTCGGAGGGATGTTATCCTTATAAAGTACCACCTTGATCGTGCAGACAGCTCCGCAGTATAGTTGCTCTGTCAAAGTACAGATAGCCTTCAGAGGCAGCAAACTGTCAGAAGCAAGTTGACGGCTCCTTGGACCTGCATAAGCCGGATTTTTTGGCCATAAGTCGCTAGTATAAGTATTCATACAAAAGTTTTGGCTAAGTATTTAAATGCTTACCAGATATGGTGGTTGACATCTTCCTGATATGGCGCTTCAAGGATTGCAGCTCATCTCACACAATCACGTGCCGCTGGTCAGCATCGTCTGCTCGTTGAGTCAGGGCGGCTTGTTCTGTTTCAGCAGACTCTTTGAAAGCAGCAGAGTCAGCTTTAATCTTGGTCAGTTCCTTGGCAAGGAGCCGGCACTTTTCATCGGACTCACTTCAGGCGGCTTGTTGGGTGGCCAGATTGCTCTTTAGACCGGTCAATTCTGACCCGGCTTCGTTTAAAGCCTCCTGTCACATACCAAAATGCAGAATAAATCGCCAGGATGGAATTTTATCAGATGATGAAGATTAAGACAATATTATGCAAGTCTCAAGTAGATTGCAAGCAATATGTTTGACACTTGGGGGCTAATGTCTATTTGATCTCCCAAGATTTACAAGGAAGCTCCGACTCAACTTTATCAAAACTGAGTCGGCCCTTGGGGGCCATAATTGGCTCTTCAAACTATTTACAATGAAGCTCCGACTCAACTTTATCGAAATTGAGCCGGCCCTTGGGGGCTACAATTAGCTCTTCAAACTATCTACAATGAAGTTCCGACTCAACTTTGTCAACGCTGAGCCGGCACTTGGGGGCTATGGATGAGGTTTTCAGCAACCACTTCTAAACTAGTAGTTGAGGCCTACAGGCTAAGTATTTCTACTTCTAACAAGATTTGAAGACCCGGATTACCATTAGATAATATTAACCCGACTCTTGGGGGCTACATAAGGGTATAAGGAAAGGGGAGTGAGAATACCTCATATTTCTTCTTCATCAGATTGACAAGCTTGAGCTCCAGGTCCCGGCTTGTAGATAGGCGGTTCAGATAACCAGAGTGAAGCTCATCGGCTGTTAGCTTGTCTAGCGCAAGGAGCTCAAATTCCAACTTCTTGGAGGTTTCAGTTGCCTCAATGTGCTTTGTTAGTACACAAGGTTGGGGAGAGTGAAAGTCGGTGCCAGTAATATGGACGTCTGGAGTATTTGAAGTGTCAACAGTCTTGGAAGGGCTCGACAGCTTGGAATTGGCCCTTGGAGGACTCTCAGGAATCATATCGTCGGCTGCCGGCTCAGCAGAATGACGAGTTTCTTCAGGTGCCTCTTTGGAAGCCGCCGAGGGATCAACATGCGGCACGGGAGAATCTGGCTTGGCAGGCTCCGGCTCTCGAGCTTTCTGGCCAGGGGTAGACCCGCTGGTCTTCCTTCGTTTTGCTTGGGCCCTAGAAAACATAGAAGGTCATGGTTCGATCTTTATATATAACACAAGTTTGAACATAAGCATAAAAGACACAGACTCTGGGTTAATCTTCAGAGGCGGCAGAGCAGTTCCGGTAGAGTCGCCGGATGAAGGGGATGATTCCTGAAAAACATTTAAGACAATATACGACAGTGTCGAATTGCAAAGACAAGTCTGATAAACAAAGTCAGGTTGAACATATACCTCAGCCGGCCATTTCCATTGAGCCGGAGATAACCCAACCATGAGATCGTTAGAGCTGGTGCTCCGGGTCTGGCATCGCGAAATTTGCTGTTGCTTTTTTCAAAAGAAAGTGGGGGTCTAAGTAAGCAAGAGGATGAGAAAGTGGGACTTCTCGGACGACCCGCCGTATCTTCTATGGTACAAGATGTTCTGAGTCAGATGAAACGTAAGTTACCTCAGTAACGTTGGTGTGTCTTGTCTCCGTTTCGTCCTATGAATAATTATTGTCAATAAGGTGCATGAAGAGACGACCAAAAGAATCAAGTTCTACCTCTGAGTCGTCAGATTCTGACTGTTCTTGGGGTGCAGTTTTCTTCTTCCGGCCGTCAGTCTTCTTGTTTGACTTCTTCGAAGGAGGAATGTACTTCCTTTTCCAGAAGCCGGAATTGGCCTGAAAATATAAGGTGGCAAAAGGTTAAAAGATTGCTAAGTATAGCTAACGCAGAGATAAGGATATCGAGAGTCACCCTTATGTCTGGGGTCGGGTTTGCGGCACAGAAAGGTGCTAGCCCAATGGCACTGCAAGCTCTTGAAGACTCATGGACAAGGCTACTGATGGCAGCCATGATGTCATCCTCTGATAACGTTGTCTGGTTAAAGCAGAGGGGGTCATCAGACTGGCCTGTATATTCGCACATGAGGCGGCTTCGTCGGCTCAGGGGCATGACCCTCCAAGAAATCCAGCAGTGGATTAAATCCAGGCCCGTCAGTCCATTGGCCATAAGAGCTTTAATTTTTGTGTGAGATGGAGCGTGCTTCACCCGCTCAGTGGCTGATGGCCATCCAGGAAGCTCAGTTGTTTTCTTGAGCCGGGATAGACGATAACCCGACAAGGGATGCTCTCCTTCTGGGGAGGTGTATTTGCAGTAAAACCAAGTCTTATTCCAGTCTTTAGGATGACTCGGCATCTGAACAGCCGGAAAAGTTATGTCCCGTTGCATCTGAATGGAAATCCCGCCAAGCTCTAAGCTTGGACCAGCTTTCACCTCCGTCTAGCGGTTCGCATAAAAAACTCACGAAATAGACCAACGTACGGTTCTTCTTGTAAGTAAACTTCACTGAGTATTTGGAAGTTGCACATGTTGGAGACGGAATTGGGAGCGAGGTCTTGAGGGCGCAGTTTGAAAAAGTGAAGAACGTTCCGGAAGAATTTTGAGCCGGGGGGGGGGGGGGCTAAACCCGCGCTCGAGATGATCCAAAAATACAACTACTTCACCCTCCTGAGGAACGAGCTTTAGCTCATTACCTGGAACCCGCCAATGGATGACATCTTTGGCGGGTAAGGTACCCACGTCTACAAAATCCATCAGGAACTCCTCTGTGATAGCAGAGCCGACCCAATTGCATGAACTGGATGCGCGAGACATGGTGGCGACTTAAAACTGTGCAAGGTAACAATTTGTGGTGAGTCAGAAGGTGACAGACAGACTAAGGACGGTTTAAAAGTTTAAGTGCTATAAAGTTAAGTTGCGAGAGCAGTTTTGATAAGAGTCGGAAGATTCACAGGCGAGTCAAGTTTGCAAAACAACGAGGCAGAATTTTACTAAGTGTGGAAAACAGGTTTCACAGACTACCTATATAATTATGGATCTACAAAACAGAGGAAAATTGGGTTTATTCTAGACCTAGCGACGAACAGTCGAACCAGTGACCTTTTGAAAGACAGGGAACAGAGCAACTACAGATCTGCGTGATGCTATTATCGACTTTCTACGGTTTACCGCTATGGAACAATGGACGATATCAGGTTCGATGATATGTATATAGTCTGCCATTGCGGGGAAGTTCGTGTTCTAGCGGCGGAGAACTCCATGAAAACCCTACCAAGAACTACATATCTAGGGGAGGAGAAGAACTTACCGGAGATGGCGCAATGGACGCGGGCAGAGCTCTGGTACGAACAGGTTGATGCAGCGGCCTGGAGCGACGACGGCGTGGAAGCTTCACCGGAGCAGAAGGACGCTGGAGTGACGACGTCGGGAGGAAGAAGAAGAGGCGCGAGCGGAGAAGGAAATGAAACTTCCCTCCGCGGTCCTATTAAATAGGCAAAAAGTGGAAATGGGCACGAGAATCCAGGCGACAGAGATTAATTGACCAAGACGGACGCCTCAATTTTCGGGATATCAGTTTAATAGCGGAAAGATCCGTTGCGGTCGTCAGGGAATCTTGTTGACATCGCTGGCATGATATCACGACGGGTTATTTTATCTTACTTTCAGGTGGTAATGAGCAAGACTCGCCGCCAAGTGAGACGGAAGATGGAGCAAGACTCGCCAAGTGAGGCGGAAGATTGAGCAAGACTCGCCGCCAAGTGGGACGGAAGATTGAAAGGAGCAAACTCAAATCAACCTGGGGCCTAATGTTGGGGATATAACCCCGTGGTGAGACCCGCCCAGGCGGGGCCGGGTCACACCTGGCGGCTCATGGGCCAGTCCAAGGACGGGCCTGGAGACTCAAGCCCTGTCGTTCGCCGGTTCACCAAGATGGGCCAAGATGAGGCCCAGACAAAGAAGTCATAAAGACCCGGGCGGGTAAGCCGCCCGGAGACGGTTTGCTCCAGAAGGCAAGACAACGAAGAGATAGACTCAGACACTTGTAAGAGTCGGTATACGACTTGTGTAACCCGTGGTCTTGACCTCCTATATAAGGGCGAGACCCGGAGCGACTTAGGCAGAAACCAACTAATCGAGTGCTAGGTCAAGCGATTCCGCTACCTTGTAATCGATACTCCAATCAATACAACACAAGCAGGACGTAGGTTATTACCTCTACTTGAGGGGTCGAACCTGGGTAAACTCGTTTCAACCAACCCCTCTGAGTCCATCACCTTAGTGATGGCCTCGAATCGAAGTCTTCGGACATCTGCCGTGATAAAATCATGACAAATACCCTTAAGAAAGAATAGCCATGTCATGAATCCTTGAGATTTGAGACTAGCTGGATTGGTAGAGAAGATTTTCTTAGAAAAAATATGAAATGAACCCATTGTATTTCTTACCCGAGACAACTTAGATGTCATGCAGAAAAAGTTGAAAAGGTAGGTAAATATCTGAGGAGTAGGAATGTGAGAGGACAAATTTTAAAAATGACCGTTATATCTTCTGAACGTTCGGACTATAGCTAAAGATCCAAATGATCCCATCCCATGAGGCTGAGCCCATAAAATGCGTTGTAGCGTCACATGAAAAGCTCGCTAACAACCGCATGCAAGATGCGTTAATTAATTTTATCAAATGAATTCTCACTGCATGCACGTAAGAACAGAATTGATGATGTCACAAAAGTTTTCATTAACTAAAATTCAAAATATGACTTAAACCGTCGATCGGATTGGAAGACTGTATTCATATAAAAGATTCGTCGTGACGAGACCTTCGAAACTAAATCTCATATCGATATGTTTCGATGAATTTGTTTTCCGAATCAAAAGTTACCACGTGTGGACAATATAAACTATCACGTCTACAATACATAAATAATCATGTTGTTTACAGCGAGGTTACCGGGGTATGGTTCCACTACTTATTTTGCCCGAGTCGAAAGATACCATATTGTAAGTAAATTAACAAATCTGCAATAATGCCGTCTACCATTTATGTCGTGTCTGGCCCGCAAGGCGAGGTCCATATGCCGATGCTGCACGGCCATCTTCTAATCGGAACTTTGGAGGTCATGTTAGGCCATCAATAATGTTATGTATATTATCATGTTATTTACACAGAAGTTATCATGTGTACGTATTTCAATACTTTTTTCCTCGAGTAAAAACAGTTGCAATGGTTTGTATGAGAGTAATCACCTCTATTGTGTGCATATTACCATGGTACTTACACATAAGTTCTGGTCTGCGGCGTGCAAACTATCATAATAATTACACAGAAGTCACCGAGTTATGTTTCAACTACTTCCCCCTAGGGTTAAAGTTACCATGCTAAGGGTGCGTAAGTTATTCGGCCAGCGTGTGTAAATTACCATGATTATTACATAAAAGTTATCGTTGTATGAACAAACTCTCCTCCCCCATCAAAGTTACCCGACTTATTGGATCTTATATCTCCACTACTATTAAACAATCAAGTTGTGGCAGAAACATTACATCTCAGCTACACATCTGCCGTCTCTCAATGGTCCCGATTGCCTGAATGTTGTATCACATCATTTACTATAATTAATTTATTTTAATCATAATCAATTAGCAATAATTACCATGATCTCTGTCATCATAATTAGCTCGTGCCGTCTAGGTATATTTTAAACATAATCAATTAGCAATAATTATCATCATCAATTAGCAATAATTGATACGGATCTCTGACATCATAATTAGCTCGTGCCGTCTAGTCATATTTTAATCATAATCAATTAGCAATAATTACCACGATCTTCGCAATAATTAACGTGATCTTTCTTCAACCTGGAGACCTCCACCTCGCGTCGTCCAGACCTCAAACCTCTCGATCCAAATTTCTCAGGCATCCCTCCTCGCCCCGTCCAGACCTCCTTGCTCCCGCCCCTCGCTATCCTCGCTTTGTGGTTGTGCCCTCACCGTTCAATCGACCAAGTCTCACCACCATATCCACATGCACGTATGCGTGTAGACGTCACCATCGGCCCCGGAAATCCATACCTGCTGCTGCCTTGTTTACTGAGGTGCGTGTTCTGATTTCAGCTTCAAGTTCACACGTATACGAATTGAGTGATCACAGAAAGAATTGACCATGACTTGGACGGGCTGCATGTACGATCCAAACGTCTATGGTTACAAGTGCAGGTACCTCTAGCTAGACAAGAAATCAATTAACCTACCTCTGTGCTTGTTTTAGGCTAGCATTGCGTACATGTGCTACCGCTGCTTTGTGAATTGGTTTCCCGTTCTGAATCCAACACATTTTTTATATTGATCTTTTGTCGGATGTTTCAGCAGCCCTGAGCGGCTACGTCAGACAAGCAAGCGAGCAAGCGGACGTGTTACGTCTGATATGCAGTCGGGGATCAAATCCACTGGGACCGATCAACAAAATTCAAAGGTGTGTGTATTGACCAAATCAATTGAACACAAATTGTCACTGTTGTTGTTAGCTCACTCATTTTTAACTGATCATTAGATCTTTCGGAATGTGTTGTACTGATTGTTAAAGGTTTGGGAGTGTGCTAACTAGAAGCACGTAAACGTGATTACTAATAATTGTTTGAAAATATTAATTTGCAAGGTAGTAGTGTGTTGTGTTGCTTTCTATAAACCAGACACAACGTGCTACCTTAGAATCTAACAATATGAGATTACTAATAATAGTAAACAAAGAAAAAAATTGTAAACAAGAGTTAATTAAAACTAGAATTTGCGGATAAAAGGCATTCATTGCGCTAACAAACTTTAGGGTTGAGTTACATCTACCTAACAAACTGACATAATGTCTGCGAATGGTACATAATATTTTTCAATTCTAATACTGTATGATCCTTTATGTTCTCCATCTCACAAAACCAGTGATAATTTTCTCATGTCACTGCTCTCTTGTATGAGCATCATTCAGTACTGTCAGCAACAATTGCCATGCCTTATTATTGTAGTCATCCGTAGAAATATCTCTTGTGCACTATGAATATTTTAACTTTGCAAAAGCCATTGATGAGTGCATCTCATTCAAATCCGAATCTAACTCCGCTCACAGCCAACTACCTTTCTATATTTTACCATCTTCAGTGCTCTTTGATGATAACTATTCTCTGTTTGCTAATCAAGATTCGAAAATCATATATTGGTTCGGAAAATAAACAGAGCAATGGCCAAGGGTGGTATGCTCGTCTGTCCGGAGAGAAGAAAGCATAATACCTAAAGAAGCTACGAATAGCACGCCAGGCAAAAAGGGATGCAACTAAGTCATCTACACCATCTAGCGGATTGGTTCAGAGTGAGCGTGCTCCGTTTACTGATGTAACAAACACGTTTGCAAAAGGTCCATGTTTGTGCACCTTTTTGACCAATAGTTGAGATTATTCTATATGTGTGACAAAACCTCAAAACTGACATCCTTGTCTAATTTATAGCTGCGAATGATGGAGTTGTCGAAAGGATTCCTCTTACATATGACTCAAATAGGAATGGAAAAGGTTAGTTCATTTAGACATGTTTTTATTTATCAAATACTCCCTCCAGTCCATAATAAGTGTCGCAGTTATATATAAACTAAGGTTGAACTACACTTATTTCAAAACCGTGACACGCACTTTGGACTGAAGGGAACAGTACTTTGTGATGTTTTCCATGATTCGTTTTTGGTCTCATGTGTTGTGTGCAAAATTGTTGTGACAGGTCAGAGTAATAATGGAGGCACGCCACAAACAAATAGTGTTAAAATTTCGGATGTTACTCTACCGGCCTAGAAAAAACCAAGGGGTCAAGGTTGGTATGCTCGAATGAGTGAAGAAAAGAGAGTCGAATACCTACATAAGCAGCAACAAGCACGTCAACGAAAACGAGCTACAACTAACTCTGAGAACAATCACTCAGTGGCAGCGCTTGTAACCCCTGGTATCATTGCAACTCTATATTCTTCTATACCTATAAATATATATAATTCTATTTGTTAAAATTAAATGTATATTCAGCAAAATCGGCGGTGAGACCACATGTTGCCAACCCAATGTCTCAACCTATAGCACTCATCCAATGCACTTTAGGGGACATTACAAATGCAAGCTTGCAGTCGGGTTTGACGCAAGGTGCACACATTACTCTTCTTGTGTTATCAAACATGTACTCAAAATTGCATAATGCAAACGATTTTGCCACCTATAGATGTTAATGCAACTCCATTCAAAGATGTCACAATTCATGGTTCTCCGGTCATACCCAACACTATATGTATCAATACCAACTCCACTCTGAGTGTAATTCAAAGTGATAATTCTGTAGAGCTTCCATACAGGCTTTGAAACTAGATGTGGTAGCGCAGGTAAGCACTTGTATGCGTGTCGATAATAATATTCACTTTTTACTCCATAATTTTTATTTCATATGTTTATTTTTCTGATCAGATCAAATATCACCTAGGAGCTTTTTAGTTCAATCGTCTCTCAAAGTACAGCAGAAAAAAAGTTGCGTGAGAGATTCGATACAATTCAATGAGTCCCGAACAAATGTCTTCTCTCTTGCAGAAGAAACGCGACTACAACAAAATGAGGAGCAAAATTGTAGCATCAAAGTTCAACTCTGATACATCCCCAGGTACATGTCACTTAATATTAATTCACTTTGTATTTCACTAATTGTCACAATAGTGATTAAAGAGCATATGTATTGTACGCGTACCTCATGTTGTTCTAAAGTCAATCTTGGCATACCTCATGTTCGACTAAAGTCTTATGCTCCCATCAAGGCCCGAACTCACCAAGATTACATGGATGTACCTCACGGGAAAATTTGAATATCAATACCAGCGAGGATTCAGATTGGCTGCACAGAAATGATATGTACCAGATGCAACAAATTAACACACAAAAAAGACCTGTCAATATGTTCAGTGCTACCAATCTGCGTGAAGCCCTTGCAGGTGAATATTATAGTATTTAGTAGCTGGATGTTGTCCATAAATTACTTCAATAATGATATTTTACTAACTTCTAGAATTTCACCAGGAGACACAGACCGGACTAAAGATCCCTATGGAATACTTGAGCCTCATGAGGAAACATCCAACTTCCAGGGTATGTATATTGTTGCGTGCATGTTTTTCACTCTCTTTGTCTAAACATGTAAAAGTGTGTAATTTACATTCTCTTGGTCATGAAATAACTATCTTTCCCACTAGAATGCTTGGAAGCCATACACCATGGAGAACACACACAAGATGAGCTTGATGATAAAGCAAGGATATTCACTGAACAATGTAAGCATGTCTAAAACTAACTTGATTTACCAACAAAAATCTCTACCATTTCAAAGGTATTATTTAATTAAATGTTCATATTCATGATGTCCTAGATGCCCAATTTGAATCATACCGAGTAGCTCCTCATGGCATCCCCATATATGTTGATGATAACCAAGCCTACCATAACCTGCCAAAGAAACACCATGTTTTGAGGAAAGTTAAAGATTGCAGCTATTGCGGAGCAATGCGATTTCAATACGAGGGACCTGCATTCTGTTGTATAAAAGGAAAAGTTAGCATATCTATTCTAAATGTGCCTGCTGAGTTGAAGCGATTGTTTACAAGTCAGAATGATAATGATGCTAAATATTTCAGAGATAACATAAGGTATTTCAACTCACACTTCTCATTCACGAGTCTTGGAGTAACACTCGACCAGCGAGTCAGCACTGCAGCAGGCACTGGGATATATACATTTCGTGCACATGGACAGTTGTACCACCGTTTGGATCATTTGGTTCATGGTGAACATGGTCCGCGACATTTGCAACTGTATATTTATGATACGGATGACAGCTTAGCGCACAGGGTCCAGAGGTCTCCAGATCTTAATATTGATCTCATTCGTAAAATTCTAAGCATACTACAACACAACCCTTATGTGCAGACTTGTAATAATGTTGGTTCTTCAGCAAGCCTTGATGAATATAGAATTGAAATAAACATAGATATAACCCTGGATCAACGATGGTACAATGTCCCGACAACTTCCCAGGTTGCTGCGATATGGGTTGAAGGGAGTGACACACATAACTGCTTTGATCGACATGTTATCGTGCATGGATCAGGAGAGCACCCCCTGTATATTAGAGCATACTATGGTTGTTATGACCCTTTGGCATATCCATTATTATTTCCTGGTGGGGAGACTGGTTGGAATCGAAGGTTGCCATATGCTCCTACACAAGAAGATGAATGCCATGAGTCTGACACAGGTATGATTTTATAGTTTTAAATTTGTAACATGGTCAATTAAAACAACACCAAACACTAATATTCTAAAATTCTTGTGTTTAAAAGGTCCACTTGGTAGTTCAGAACGAGGTCAAGACCGGTCTAATGACTTGCCTACAAGTGTTAATCTAACAGAAATAGATGATGACACAATGCAAAGAACAATTTGATGAACATGTGGCTGATTTGCCTCTAGGTATGTTTCATCACTTATACATGTTTATTTTAATGGTACGTATCCCATTTGTTTAATGATATGAATCTCCATTCAGATAATAACGAGGACAACCAGGATGAGGAGGTCGAACCTGGTCAATCAAGGAAATATGTTTCTGCAAGGGAGTATTACTGCTTCAAGTTGATGATCAGGAAGAAGCTTTTTAACATCGTCCTATTTGGGGGGCGTCTTTTCCAACAATGGGTCGTTGATATGTACATAAAATTCAGACAATGAGGCTTGATTGGTACTCCAAGCCAGAAAATCAGAAGATTATACGAGTGGACCTCTACCAGGTAACATTCTTGGGATTTTTTCTTATTATACTATCGATCTCACTTTTACAATATAGTTCAATATTCTTAATACCCGCATCATGTATCTTCTATGTAGGGTGTTGTAGACACGATCACTGCTGGTGAGTCATCTGGTGATCGGATTGGTAGAAGGATTGTACTCCCAAGGACATTTCCTAGTGGTGATAGAGATATGCAGAGAAGGTTCCTAGATGCAATGGCCATAGTGCAGCGATGGGGTAAACCAGATTATTTTATCACAATGACATGCAACCCATACTGGGAGGAGATAACAACAGAGCTGATGCCCGGACAACTACCACAAGACCGACCAGACCTGGTTGCAAGAGTGTACAAGACAAAGCAGCGAGATTTGATGGAATTTCTCATCAAGAAGAAGCATTTTGGTGAGGTTGTGGCCTATGTTCATGTGAGTGAGTTTCAAAAAAGAGGGTTGCCACACGAACATATCCTTCTAATCATGAAGGCAGGTAGCAAGTTAAAGACTCCAAATGACTATGACAGAGTCATATCAGCAGAAATACCTGATAAAGATAAATACCCTGTCCTGCATGCTCTGGTCATAAAACACATGTTGCACAGGCCATGTGGTGTCCTCAATAAAAGATGTGCTTGCATGATTGAGGAGCAGTGTCGTTTTCACTACCCTCGGGAGTTTTGTCTTGCTACACAACAGGGAAAGGACTCATATCCCATATATAGGAGGAGGGATGATGGACGACGAGTAAAAGTGAGAGGAGCAGAGTTAGACAATAGGTGGGTGGTGCCTTACAACCCCTTTCTTCTCATGAAGTACAACGGCCACATCAATGTAGAAGCTTGCTCAAGCATCAAGGCAGTGAAGTATTTGTTCAAGTACATCTACAAAGGACATGACCGAACATCATTTTCATTCGAGCAAGATATCATAAACAATGGGGGTGTCATTAATGAGATCCACCAATACCGAGATGCACGCTTTGTATCAGCTCTAGAGGCTATCAACAGGATTTTACGCTTTCAAATGTTTGGAATTAATCCTTCAGTCCTGCAGTTGCAGCTTCATCTGCCAGGCATGCACACGGTCGCATTTAAAGCCGATGATAATCTGAAAGATATTGTTGATAAGCCATCATCTTCAAGAACCATGCTTACTGAGTACTTTGAAATGAATCAAAAGTATCCTTATGCACGGCAATGGTTGTATAGAGATTTTCCAGAACACGTTAGATGGGATGCATCGAAGAAGATATGGTATCAAAGAAAACAAAGGCCACAGATTGGTAGAATTGTGTATGCACACCCTGCTGAGGAGGAGAGGTACTATTTGCGGGTGCTCTTGAATCATGTCCGAGGTGCGACATCATATGATGATTTGAAAAAGGTGCGAGGCATTTCGTGCTCTACTTTTAGACAGGTGTGTGAACAATTAGGCTTAATTGAGCACGACAAATCACTTGATCACTGCCTGACTAAAGTTGTTGCATTTCAGATGTCTTGTGCTCTTAGACGCTTGTTTGCCACTATCTTAGTATTTTGTGAGGTTACAAAAATTTGTGAGTTATGGGACAAACACCTAGAGTCGATGTTTGAGGATTATCGATGTACCCAGCCCAATGAGGAAATACTTGAGCAGATGGTCCTTAGAGACATTAGGGATTTGTTGCATTCCATGGGGAAGGATATTAAAAGCTATGGCCTTCCAGAGTTGGTTGATACAAATGCTTTTCTAGGTGACGAGTGCATGGAGGTTAGAGAGGAGAGGGAGGTCGGTGTGGACCAAGAGCATATTGATCTTATCAACTCTTTAAACAATGAGCAACTAGCTGGGTTCAATGACATCATGGACCATGTGATGAACAAAAGAAGCCAATTCTTCTTTCTTGATGCTCCAGGAGGCACTGGGAAGACATACTTGTTCAATGCGTTGCTTGCTAAGGTGCGTTCGATGGGTAAGATAGCCATTGCCACTGCCACATCAAGTATAGCAACCTCGATATTACCTGGAGGGCGTACTGCACACTATAGGTTCAAAATACCCATTAAACTCACCGAAAATAGCATGTGTGGTTTCACAAAGCAAAGTGGTATGGCAGATTTGCTGAAAGAGGCGGCCTTAATAATTTGGGATGAAGTCGCCATGACAAAGCGTCAAGCTGTGGAGGCGCTTGATAGGTCACTCCAAGACATAATGGGATGTGTTTTTCCGTTTGGGGGGAAGATTGTCATTTTTGGTGGAGATTTTAGGCAGGTCCTTCCAGTGGTTCCAAAAGGGACAAGAGCACAGATCACAGATGCTACGATACAAAGATCCTATATATGGCAGAAGATTCGTAAGATACACCTAACACGTAACATGAGAGCACAAGTTGACCCTTGTTTCTCTGAGTATCTCTTGAGGATTGGCAATGGAACCGAAGAAACGATAGGTGATGACTATGTGCGTCTCCCTGAGGACATAGTGATCGGTCATACTAATGATGAAATGGCAATCAATAGGCTAATCAAAGAAGTTTTCCCATCTCTTAATTTCAATGCTAAATCGGGAGAGTACATGAGCTCCCGTGCTATTCTTTCCACGAAGAATGACCATGTTGATGAGCTGAATTCCAAGATGATTGGCATGTTTCCTGGCGAAGAGAAGGTATACCATAGCTTCGACTCTATTGAGGATGACTTCTTGAACAATTACCCCATTGACTTTGTGAATTCACTCACCCCAAATGGATTGCCACCGCATGTGTTGAAAGTGAAGGTTAATTGCCCCGTCATTCTACTACGAAACCTCGACCCTCACAATGGCCTCTGCAATGGAACGAGGCTAATGATCAGAGCCTTCCAAGATAATGCAATTGATGTTGAGATTGTTGGTGGGCAACATGTTGGGAAAAGGGTATTTATACCGAGGATCCCTTTATCACCATCGGAGGATATCTCACTTCCCTTCAAGCTTAAGAGGAAACAATTCCCCATCCGTCTAAGTTTTGCGATGACCATTAACAAGGCGCGGGGCCAGACTATCCCAAATGTTGGTATTTATCTTCCCGAGCAGGTGTTCTCCCATGGTAAGTTGTATGTTGCCTTGTCTAGGGGCGTATCAAGGCAAACGACGCGGATTTTGGCCAAGCCGAACAAACAGGTTGATAAATCAGGGAAAAGCACCAAGAATATTGTCTATAGAGATGTTTTGGAAGGATGATGCAAGTTCATTCTTTGATTGCTTTTTATTCATGCTATTTTGTAGTCAAGCAAACTTTGTTGGCTTTTTTATTTTTTATTTGAATCATCATTTTATTTAAATACATATGGGCATGTTCTGAATTCTGAAATATTTTTACATGGTTTTCGATTTCTGAAATGTGTTTAGAATTCTGAAATGGTTTCGTGTTGTGAATTATGAAGTTACCTATCGCACATGGAGATACGAGCTTCCTAACTACTAACTAGCCACATACATGACTTTCCTAACTTGCTACTGATATTAATTAATTTATATTCCAAAAATAGTTTGTGGGGTCAGGTATGTCTTCCACTCCTAAATAATATCAATGTTTACCTAAAAAAGTGGATTCTATAGAGCTAATGGCTTGATAGAACTCTTGCTAAATTACATATAAACATTGAAATCTGATCCAACTATACACAATGTGGATATGAAAGGGAAAAGCTAAATTATCATGATCTGAGATTCACACTGATGTTTCATGACCATTTGTCTCCATTATACTGGGACCAATCTAGTTGCTTGTTCATGTGTCAAATAAGAGGATGCGCATGTTTCCAACACTTATCTTCAGGAGTGAAATCGTTTTGCCGCTGAAGAGGAGCATATGTCATTTGTCTTCCATGTCATGTAAAAAACATGTTTAGTTGCCTTAAATTAGAGTGAAAAACAGATTTTATAAAGTAGGTAAATTGTTGGATCATGTAACCTAGACTTAATAGATTTACATTTTTTAGAGTGCATAACTGACACGCTAAATCCTAACTTCGATTGCTTGCATAATCAACTTCCAGTTCAAGAAAGCTTCGGGTATTACCTTGCAAATTACTTTTGTCTCTTTCACCCAGCAGCACGAACATGCTTTCCTATTATTGATTACTGATTGTATACATTAAGAGTTTCCGATAATCTCTTTAACAATAGTCCAACATAATCAAGGGAGTCACTAAAAGCCGAGAAATACCAAGGAAACCTACAGGCATGTCCTCACGGCTGCCGCAATAATCAATCCTCCTCCCTTGACACTTATGTCGTCACTCTACTTCCTACAATCCAACTTTTTCTCTCTATCATAACTCTATGATACGTGCGTTGCACGTGCACGCTTACTAGTTTTAACAACAAAAGTCCGGGTCAAAAAAATTATTATGGTGTTTGTATGTAAGTTATCAGGTTTGTGAGGTGTAAATTATCATACTCTCCGGCGTATATTTCAAAACAAAACTTTTTTCCTCGGGTTACACACAAGACAACGACGGGAGTTAGAATTCTATAGGAAATTAAACATTTATTTCTCTATAATTACATTGACAAGTACAAACACAATGCATCAAATCCTTTCAAAAAAACTTGATCCATATAAGTGTGGCCCTCATCAAAGCATTGTTGTTTTTTCCGCTCTCAATTAGAGTATAAAAGTCTGCTAACCTGATCCAGAAACACAAAAACAAGCTTGACCTCGATGGTAGCGCATGTCGATGATAACCAGCAGGTTGGAGGCTTGACTCCCGGTGGGCACTCTTTTTTCCTTCGTGAAATGCGTGAGCGAGAAGCAGATCCAACGGTAGTGCATGCGTGAGAAGCGGTTAGGGCGAGAAATTATCAACGGCTGGCATGCAGGGGGGAATCCAGATCGGACGACAATCAAATCGTTCGGATCTGTTTCTAAAATCCAAACATTTGGAATGAATGGATGAACTGGAGAGTATGGATGGGCTAGAAGAGATACAAACTTTGACCAGGGACCATGGCTAGGAGAAGTTACACTACTTGAGGAGGAAGAGGGCTATTGGCTAAGAGGTCTAATGATACCTGGTTATTCAAAGTAGACAATAATACTAGAGGGTTATGTGAAACACAGATGAAATTCATTTTTGTCGGATGTCCGGACTCTGTCCATAAGAGATGTCCGGACCCTATCCATAGACATACGAGGGGTCACTTTTGAGGAGCCGGCTAAGGGCGAGCTCTTTTGTAGCTTATTTGGAGCTGTGTAAATAAGTTGTCCTCTATCCAACTTATTCTAAAAACCCAAACTAAAATTTTATTTTAGAAGCCTAGGCTAAGTTAGGTAGTGAGAACTTATTTCCACAGTCCAAAATAAGCTAAAAAAAACTGTCCCTAAGACGCTCCGAGGCACCAGCTAACAAATTCAGCAGTCAATAGTAAGGATTGCCGTGTTAAAATCCGAATAAACTCATCCGGTAGAGTTTGCTTCATCTATTCACCTGCAACAAATAAACTTTATCTACTGGAGTAGTCAATAGGAGTATCAGGTCAAGATAGCAATGGTTACCTTCTCCCGCAAACCTGACATGTAAAAACTTATTAAGGTAAGGATTTCGGAAAGTTAAATACCCATAGGTTTGCAAACGGGGAAGAAGCGTACCCATCGGGTAAGCCGGGTACACTTACTTGGAAGGCAATCGAATACCCATGTATCTTACCCGGATATTTGTATGTGAAATGCTGAAATATATATGCTGAAATGTTTGTAATGTTGTGTACATGTGCTGAATTGCTGAAACATAAATACTTAAATGCTTAAATATATGCGTTGAATGCTGAAATGTGGTATGTATGTGCTGAAATGCTAAATATACATGTCCAAATTTTGTGTTTTACATTCCGAAGTGTTAAAATTATACATGATAAAATATGAAATGAAAGGTGGCTGAGATGGGTATTTTTTTCCAGTGCATATTACGGGTTGGGTACGGGTATCAAAACAATATGAAACACGAGATGCGTGTACGGGTACGGATTTGGCGCAATTTTTTGGGACAGGTACGGGTCGGGCGAACATTACGCGCGGTCGAATCCTGCGGGTGCCATGTTGAATATCAGGCAAGAACATTACTTGAACCTTGCAGGCAACCCTGGAGGTGGTTGCGGCGGCGGGGGCCCTTGGCCTTGTTCTTGTCCTCGTGCTAGACCAGCGTCTCGTCTGCCTTGCCAAAGTCTAGATCGATTGGCATACTTCAGTGTCCTGGCTCCGGCGCCCTGACAACCGTCGCGACTGCTTCTTCTTCCTCCTCCATCGCCATCACTTCTTCTTCCTCCTCCAACGCCACCACAATCCTTGTCATCAAGTACACTACGACACGCTGGTCATGAGGATGCATGTACTCAATGTACTTGGCCCACCTGATTCATGGCCCAGCGAAGGATGTCGACGGACATAGCGCCCTTTGCTGGGCCAGGAATCAACTTCTTCAACTTCTCTGATGTTGCCTTCTTCACCACAATGTCTGCCTCCTTGTGCATGTCTTCGATGCTGCTAAAGTTTAAGCAGACTTTCAATTTTTTTGTTTATTTATTCCTACTTTGTTTCCGGTCTTGTATAAACACCTTCTTTCTTCAGTAATTAAGTAGTACTAGTACTGGTACTACATCCGATCGAATTTATTGGGTCCCTTTGTATTTTGTGTTAGACTTTGATCATCGATAAACTACTAAAATATAAAATGTATGCAATGAAACATTATATTGTTTGATTTGTATTTAAAAGAGTTGTCCAACGTTATATTTTTTGTGACTTGTAGTTCATATTTTGTTAATTAAATTTACAGGTCAAAGTTTAACAAAAAATAAGAGAGGCCTAATAAATTTGGATGGATGGAGTAGTACTGTAAGTACAAAGCAAGCACGAAACAATTTGAGGCACACACTACTCAGTCAAGTCAAGGAATCCATCTACACCAAAGAATAGAAGTAGTAGGGTTGAGGCCTAGTGCTGGCAAAAGCTGTGCGTATGGTTCACAGGGAGGCTGCTTTAGTGCCATAATGTTACCTGTCTTTGGGTCTCTTCCATATAGGCCGTCCACTAGCTGGCTTCACCTGTCATGCATCCAAATGCACATGCCGTAAGGCATTGAAGCTGAGTCCGGTTCACAAGGTCAAGGTCAAAGAACCAACGGGCGGACGATGTGATAGGCAACGTCCAAAGGGACAGAGGTGTCGTGGACGTATCCACAAGCATAGGATACACGGCGGCATTATGACGGGAGTGCTCGCTGTGGCATTAAGAGCAACTCCTCATTTCGCCCCCGGCGTGTTTCTATGGACAAGAAACATTGTCTAAGAGCAACTCCAACCAGCCCACTCAAATAGATGCGACATTTGTTTGTTTTTTATCCGTTTGGTTCGACGAAACGAATGTCCGTGTCCGTTTTGCGAAATGGGTTAGCGCGTGTGCCTAACTGGAGACCGATTCAAATTTACGACCGACAAAAAAAATGGCATAAAATAAACATAATAAAATATTAATTAAACATAAGTGTCCGGTCAACCGCCGGCCAGAGTCCACTTAAAACATAATTAAATATTAAAAAGAAGAAGAAAAAACTACGCGTCCGCTGCCCTCTAGTCGTCCACTTTGCCCTTGCCCTTGCCATCACCATCGCCGCCGGTGAGGTCGACGAAGGCAGGAGGCGGCCCAGCCCACCTGAATGCCGCTTGGTAGGCCGCCAGGACAACCTCCTCCGACGTCTGCTGCGGTGGCGGCATTGCGGCGAGCCGGCGCACTCCTACTCCTCCTCCTCCAGGTGTAGTGCCTCCGCGCCTTTCTCTCACTCGATCTGTTGCTTGCCGTCCTCTGCCTCCTCGGCGAGCAAGTGCGTCTTTCAGCGCCCGAGGTGGGCCAGCTCCTCCTCCGGTGTCGAGACGTACCAGACCAGAGGCGTGCTGACCCACTCGCGGACCACGTAGGTCCACCTATAGGACTCGATGACAGGAGGCGGCGAGCACTTCCGTGTCGGCATGGGCTTTGGCTCCGCCTCGACCTTTAGCTCGGCCATGGGCGACAGCGGCATCGACTGGGGAGGAGGAGGAGGCGGCGGCGGGACGAAGATCGGGCTGTGGACGGAGTCCCCCGCAGCCGAGAGAGCGAGGGCCTGGTCCATGCCATCCCAGTGTGCGTCCTCCTCGGTACGGCTAGCCTCCAGCGCGTTTTGGAGGGCTAGCTCGAGGGCGGCCTGGTACGTCTGCTCCTCCTCCTCCGGTAGCACCTCGGGTGGCAGCGGAGGGACGGCGTGGTCGACATGCATGCCCCGGCGTCACTCCTCCTCACGCTCTAGCGCGAACCAGCGATCCCAGTTGGGGGAGTCCAGTGCGTAGGCACGCATGGCACGCTGCTCCGGTGTGAGGGCCTCACGCCGTCGGCAAACCTCCTCGGCGTGCGCTCGTGGCGTGCGTGGCACCGCCGGAATGGGGATCCGCTGCGGATCTAATGCCAATCTTGTGGCAGGTTGACGTCTGGATATTGCAACGGTCGACAGTACTGCCCAATGCCACCGCGCCTGATGGACTGGGATGTACAGTCGGTCCCGTTCCGACGGCGAGTAGCGACGTGGCGGCGGCAGCGCAAGCGGGCCCGTGCAAAGAGCTTGCGCTGAACTTGCCCTTCCCTCCCTTCCGACCAAAAAACCCCATGGTTCTGGTTGGCTAGGGCTTTGGCTGGCTAGGGTTTTAGCTGGCGGGGGTTTGCCTGGTCGCCGACATGGGAGCAAGTGTGGCCAGATGTGGATGGAAGCGGATGAGGCCGGCCCCACTGCACGCTTTCATTAAAAAGACGACCCGCGTCCACCTTCCATCCACTGCCAGGCAGGCCCCGAAGGTAGCTGGTCGCATTTAATACGACCGCGAGGGGAGGGGGTTGGTCGGTCGACAAGTGGGGCCGAGGCGGACACGAGGACGCGCGGCGCGTCTGCTTGGCGTCCGCGCCGACGCAAATCTGGCCTAAATTTAGGCTTGAAATGGGTCGACGTGGACGCGAAACGGATGCGATTTGGGACTGGGTCGACGCGTTGGGCGCCTGTTTTCGTCCGCGACGACCCAAACGAACGCAGGCGGACAAGGATCGCCGCGCTGGAGTTTCTCTAAGTATTGATTTCTTTTTTTGTTCTCCGTTTTATATCAGTTTGGATCTATTTCAGTCTTAAATTTAATCATACTTAGATCCAAAGCAGAGACAAAGGCGAATGTTGCTGCGTCCTCCTCGTCGCTTGTCCTTTCTAACCCACATGTCATCCACCCATCCTCCTTTTATTTATTTATTTTCTTTCTCCGCTGCACACCTTGCCGCTGCTCCAGCTCGTGGCCGCGCTGGCCAGGCCGCAGGCACCGCCGCTGCTTCTACCCCTGCCGCCGCACACGCAGGAGCAGCTGCAGTCGCCACCGTCGCACATGCAGGAATATCTGCAGTCGCCGCCGCCACGTGCGTCGCGCTCCCCGCGACGGTCGTCGACGGAGGAGTCGCACGCGGGCTCCGCGACCTGCAGTAGGGCATAGCCACGGGGTGGACTGGCGCAAGCGAGCGGCGCGGCTGGCTCGACGGCTGCTTCGGCTGGGAAATCCTCACCGGTATGGATACCACCGCCGCTGATGGCTACGGCGTGCTCTCAGTAAAGAAATGACTAGCCATAACTTTAATTAGTGACACCTTATTTTTTATTCACGTCATCAGATTTTTTTAAAATAGCGATGGTATTGACATATTTGGTACGTCATTAGTAATAGATTACGGATGACGTGCTGCCTAAAATCCACACCACTAGTATTTGGGATCCAACAGTTTGATCCGGCCCAAGTTGTTGATGGCGTGTAAAGATATGTCATGCCATTGATACTATGGGCGTGTTTGGTTGCCTGGGCAGCTTTTGCATGCACCGCACGGGGATCCTGGGTGAGCGTAGCCTGGATGAGCCGATGCACGGACAACTAAGATGAGTGTTTGGTGAATTTGTATGATATGATGTATGAGTTACAGGTTCTTCCAACTTGGGCTAGAATCAGTGAGGAACATGGAGCACGCGCCAGCACAGAGAAGTACGGGGAAGTTGGCGTCAAGGAGTTGGGAGCTTCGAGGTGGGCGTGAGGGCCGGCGGCGGACGCTGTGGAAGGGGAGCTCACCTCACCACGTGTGGCGACGGCGAGGAAGATGGGGATCTTGGAGGTGGGCGTGAGGGCCGGTGGCGGAGGATGTGGAGGTAGGCGGGGAGCGGCAGCGGCGCCGCGGGCAGAAGCACGGAAGGGATGTGGAGCGTGGTGAGGAGCGCGCCCGTGCGGCCGGAGAGCGGCACGGATGCCGAGGACAGGCGTCAGACGGGCGCGATTGGCTTCCGAGGATGCGGAGGAGGGCGACGGCGGCGCTTGATGGAAGGCGAACGGAGATGGTGGCGGTGCTTGACGAGATGCTCTGGCGGAGCGGCGGCGGCGCTTGGTCTGGACGCGAGATGGAAGAAAGGAGATGGGGAAAAGCCAACGACCGAGCCTGCACGCGAGAAACGCGAGAAACCCGCGTTTCCGCTCAGCCAGGCTGCGAGGCCGTTTTTGCATCCGTCGGGCCAGGCCCAGTTAAGCATGCAGGGTACCAAACATCCGGTATTTGCACGACGGGTGCGAGCCGGATGCCATACGAGAAACCAAACACGCCCTATAAGTAGTGGTGGCATGTGTGAATAGTGTCACGCCACTAGTAATCGGGTCTGTCTGTTTAAATATTAATTTTTTAACCATTTACTGGTGGGGTGTCTGAATAGTGTCACGGGACTAATAATAAAATCTATGCAATTTTTGTTCACGCCATCAATAAAATTATAATTTTTCTCCCTCTCGTTCGCTCTCATCTCTCTGTCTCGATTGAACTCTTTGTCACCAACTCCCAAAATCACCGCCACCACCTCAATCTCTACCCACATCGCATTCCTCTCCCAGCTCGTCACCGGCCGGTCCTCTCTCCTCCCCTACCGCACCCCAAGCCACGCAAGCCGCGCAAGCCATCCACACCAAGCACCTCACCCAACCATCTCCTTGCCTTTTCTATGTCTCTCGCAACCCCTCGATGCAGCCACCAAGGCCGGCCGATTCCGATGAGCCTCGACGATTATGGCCGGAGCGAAGCTCGGCGCGGACCTCGCCTGCCTCGATGTGTCATTGCGTACTACCAGGTCCACCGCACACGGCCTACCCATTCATGCAGCTTGGATTTCAGGCACGACGTCGCCTTCGTCGTCGTCTTGGCTTCGGTGTCCCTGTCGGCTCCTCTCCAACTGCGGTTGTGCACGACATCAACTAGAAAATTGACATGGTAAGCTTCACTCCTTCCTTCGTTCTCCGGCAGTGTGTGTATACCATGTAGATGCTTATTACCATGTTGATGTTCATGTAGATATAGATGTGTGTACACCGCATCAAAATAAAATCACCTTCCTTCCTTCGTTCTCCGACAATGTGTGTACACCATATGGTGAGTGTATGACTTATAAAACTGGTATATATGAATACATGGATGAATGTATATTCATATTTAGATGCATAGTAAATTTTATAACCATTTTTTAATCCATAAATATATAATGGTGGCCTTGGTTGGTTTTGTTCAGTCACTACTACTAGTTAATAGTACTAACATGTATAAATATGAACATCATTGTTATTTTAAATAGTGATGGTGTGAGTAAATAGTGTCACGTCACTGGTATGTAAAATATTAATGGCGTGGCGGCTACAATGTCACCATTATTTTTTAACTGTGAGTCATATTGGTGACGTCGGGTGTCCACACCAGTAAGACCATTTTTGTCATGTCATATCTAGGCTTTTCTGCACTAGTGCCTGTTCGCCGCCTTGGAGCAGAACATCCTAGTGTCCTCACTCACTCAGGCTCCCACTCCCATCCCCATCACCAACTTTGTTCTTTCCCACATGGCCATGGCTCCCCAACCACCAGTCATCCTCCTCCTGCTCTGCTCGCTGCCCCCCCCTTATGCGGCGCGAGGGGCCAGCGTCAATGACGCCACCATGACCATCGTGCGCAAGGACGGCACGACCTGCACGCTCTGCCCCTTCTACTACTACAGCCCGCCGGCCCTAGCTCACGACCAAGAGCTCGGCGTCGCCTGTCTCTTGGTCCAATGTTCCCGCAACCAATGGACAGGAGCTCGTCGTCATTGCCCACCTCCTCCCCGTGGCCGGCGTGGGTAAAAAGAAGGTGTCGCGGTAGCGCCGGGAGCACGCCGGCTACGGCTGCAACGCGGTGAAGCCGGAGGCAGGGAGGTCTTTGCTCGCGTGCTAGGTGTTTATTGAAATTCCAGACGCGCACACATGTACAAATTGCTAGCACCGTGTTGGGTGCACAGACCAATCTAAATTAAAAAAATATCCGTTAATCAAATTTAAACAAACAAAAAGCGAACAAAATTCGTTTGATTTAGGTCTCAGTGTTGGAGTTGCTCAGAGACAAAGAAGGGACCAGGGGAGGACGCTCTTTTATTACTATGTATACTTTATTTGCTTCGCGTCCCCTACGTGTCAGCAGTGCAGTACAGCGACATCGACTACTAGTACTATTACAAGCAGCTCGTCCGCCGCTGCCCTCTCCCACTCCTCCAGTCGCTCGTCCCGTCCCCTCAGCACCGCCACCGCGGCACCGCGCAGTGCTAGGCGAGAGGCGCAGACACTCCGGCGGCCGACGGGGAAGGAGCAAGGCCGGAGGTAACCCCGTCTCCTTCCTTCCCCCTTTCCCCCCTCTTATCTCCTCACTCAAATCCAGAGGTGTCCCTGTTCGCAGGCACTGTCAAGAGCAATGGGATCGTCCGGCAACTATGGCAGGCAACCCATGATCCAGCACTGTGTGAAGCTGCCTGCTTCTAAATATCCCGTAAGAACGATGCCACTGTTAAACACAACTATTAGGCCCTACCTCCCCTCGCATCGTCCTCCCTAGGGCCTCCACCGCCGTCACCCGAGGGGGACGGTGGCGGCGGGGCTTTCGTCGCTCCGCTCACTGGCGTAGGACCCCGGGCGGCGCCGTCTTTCGGATGGCGGCGCGCGGGGGAGGTGCGGCCGTGCGGGCCGCCCCCCTCGGCTGCTCCAGTGTTGTCCATCTTATATTCTGATAGTATACTCTACTTCCATGACGAGCCCCACTGTGATTAAGTTTTTTTTTATTTCGGAAACAAAATAATTTCAGACCTCGCTGAAATATTCTAAATTTCGCATATTTCAGGAATTGTTCGGATTTTGAGAGTTAAACCTAATTTTAGTGAATTGTAACATAATTTAAATTTATGTTGAAACTCGTTTGAATCTGCCTCCAAATTTCGGGGTTAAAAATATTTCAGACACCACTGAAATATGTGAAATTTCACTGAAATTTCGTTGAAAATTTTAACCCTTATGCAGCGCGTCAGCGATGAGACCGCTGAGTTGTTCGCCGGTACCGGAGGTTCTGGTGACGGACTGATAGCCCGCATCGTTAGCCCGTTAGACAAGAATGTCTGGAAAATCACGGTCGGCCAAGACTCCAACGGCTCGTTCCTGGGTGATGGGTGGCCACAGTTTGTTGCCGAACACCGTATTGGCGTCGGCTGGTACTTGGTGTTCAAGCATGAAGGGCAGGGCACACTCACCCTAAAGGTGTTCGACGACAGCTTTCTTATTAAACCATTCGCCCAAACAATTACTGGTGCGTCTGGACTTCCTTAGTTACATCTACTTTTGACCTAACAATTACTGCAATCATAGCTCAAACACTAGACAATCAATTCACCCTTGTTCATGTTCAGTTTCGAGCCCAGCTGAGATCAAGGATGCATTTGCTCGTAAGCCCCAGTTCATTGTGCCACTTCAGACAAGATTCAAGGAAAAGATGGTTTGTTTACTTTTTCCTGTCCAAATGTTTAGAACCATTAAGCTGCTGCCTGCTGAATATGTATGTTCACTGTATTATGTCGTTTCATCTCTTCTTGCAGCCTATCCCTCCTGAGTTTCTGTGACGGGGATACATCTCAGAAGAAGACCTGAACAAACAGAGGCCGATGGCCAGTTTTCTAACAAAATGGCATGTCGAGCTCGAGAAGGATGGCCCGAATGTCTTCTTCGCCGGTTCCGGATGGCCAAGGTTTCTGGACAACTTTGACATGTCTGAAACTGATGTCCTGCTGATCAAGTATCACGGGTGCATGAACTTTTCATTGGAGATCTTTGGACATGGGAATAATGAGCACACTGAGGAAGAAACATGCTTGTCTCAGGAAAGCGAACAATGTGAGTAGGCAAACTTTTCTTAGAAACTATATGTTGGTAATAGATTAAATTGATTACAACCATTGTCCTCTCAGCACCTGGAGCACAAAGCCAAGAGGAAGAACATGTTTCCACTCGGAAAAGGAAACAAAGCAATTGCAAAAGTATGAAACAAGCCTCAACTTCTCTGAAAAACTATATCTTGGTAATAGGTTAAACTGATTACAATCATTGTCCTCTCAGCACCTGCAGCACAAGGCCAAGAGGGAGAACATATTTGCACTCCAAAAACTCCGAAAAGGAAACACAACAAAGGTAAAAGGATGCTAGAAAACCCCACAACTTCAGGGCACCTAAACAAGAAGACAAAGTGCTTCGAGCTCGGATCTGCAGGGTCGAAGGCTTGGTTAAAGAAGAAGATCAACAGTGATTCCGAGCTTATAAGATGTGTAAGTACATTATTTTACTCTATGAGCAAATTAGAATCTTATTTGAAGGAAAAAAGAGTAAGAAATATGAGTGTGCCTTTTGGAAATAAGGGAACTAACAATCTGTCAAACAACATGACATGAGTAGTATCAACTCGTGCATAATATTGTCAATTTGTCATCATACCACTCCTGAACTGTAATATAAACAATCCATGCGATAATATCCAATTTTCTGAACCAATACTTTTGCCCCATGCTGCAATTGCTTGCAGTATTTGCCAGGGCATTTCGGATACAAGACGGCTTGCAAGATCATGCTCAAGCCCGTGGGGAGGAACGAGTCTTGGGAAGTTAGAGCTTTCATCTTCAAGCGGCCAAATATGAACAGCTATAGAAATGTGCTTGTAAAAGGCTGGTCTAAATTCTGCAAGTGGAACGGGCTGCACCTTCAAAGTTGTCAACAGCATGCTGTGGAAGGTTAACATTGAGCGCTGTTAAAGATACGGCGATGGCTATGCGATTGTGGTCCTGTTGGTTATGCAAGTGCTGATGCACTTGAAATTGCCTCAAGAGAATTGAACACTAGCTACCTGAGTAGTAATCGCGATGAATGTTGAGGTAAAATGATAATGGCGTAACCTCCAAAAGCCAGAAGCCAACGCCATTATCATTTTACCACAACATTCATCGCGATTACTACTCAGGTAACTCTAGATCAGCTAGCACCAGCGTTAGTTCCAACCTTACATGCGTCAAATAACCTGACATCAGCTGCCGTGGACAAAACTAGGCCTTTTGGTATTTGCCATTTGGTCAATCAAGAAAAGCAATGTTTCCAAGGAACTAATTAAGCCTACCATCATGGGAGACCCTGCTCAAATGTCATTTTCTCTACACCCGGTCCAACCTTGAGAAACCAAACCGCGCTGCGACGGCTTCTCCAACATGGCGGCATGGCTGGATGGGAACCATGTGTCAAGGAGGATGCAGCCGACACACTGCATGATCCTTTCTTTTGTCCATACCCTTGCCAGAAGTGTTGATCTGCATGTTAAATTGAACGATGCAGTGCCGTTGAATCTGTTTACAGTCACTGCAGTTTGGTGTTGTTTCAGTTGGCTCCGGTTTTAGCTTATCGCAGTGCATGGGGCCGTTGCACAAGACCTGTAGCAATGAAGCTAGGAACAAACAATTTCAACAATCTCTAAACGCATCATACATACTCCCTCTGTTCCAAAATGTAGTCCTATAGATTTAAGTCAAACTTGCTTGGTAATATTCTACTCCTAGATGTAAATGTTTTTTTCCTTCAAAAACTCGGTCAAATTTTAGTTATTTATAAACGTTCTTATATTAGTTTACGAAGGGAGTATATGAACTCACTTCCAAACGTGCGACAGTCTAACCAAACCGATCCAAACCTATAGGTTCGGTTTTCTAAAAAGAAAATATTTTCGGTTTTTAATATTACAAACCGATCGGTCCCAGCACACTTAAGGAACCGGCCTTTTTTCAAACCGGAACTTCGGTTCGGTACTCGGTTGTGACTGAATACTTAAACTCAGGCTCAACAGTACAGCTTTTTTTAGACTGTCACGATGCCACACGTATCACTACTGTTGTACGGCTAGCTGCTAGCTTTATACTGTTGCCCACGCTGCCTTTCTCAATGGCTCAACGAGGTGTACTAATCTGTACAAGCTGATACTGTGCAACTGTGTATTTTATATGGGCCGATTGTTGTACTATTTTTGGACCATACCATACTGGTACGTGAAAAAAAAAACTAGAGAGTCCCATATCAAATTAGTACTCCCTTTGTCCCTAGTGTTAAAACATTCTTATATTACGGGACGGAAGGAACACATCACAGTAACCAGCAAGGCAGCCTAAAAAAACAAGCGAGGCTCTTTAGAGCTGGGATTGGCTGGGGCTGTGAGGATAAGGATACGGAATGACAGGAGCAGGAAGGACTGTTTTTTCGGGTATCTCGGCTCTTTCGGTTAACCAAGTGTAATGACCGTAATAGAAACCGTATTACAGATAGGACATTTTCCTCTCGTAACCTAAAAAAACCTCCAGGGCGATTAGGGTTTCGTGGTGGACTCGACAATGGCCGCCAGATTCGATCGGCGGGCCGCACCCAGTACTCCGACGAGGGATGGCAGCGCCGTCTACAAGCGCTGACATCGGGACGACGACTGGCTCTCCCCGGACTGCTAGGGCAAAGCTGGAAGAAGCACTCGGGAAACTAGGCATCACCGAGGAAGAGGCCACGCCTCTGGTCATCGATGATGCAGATGACGGAAAGCCGAAGAAGTGGCTGATCGCAGGCAAGATTCTTCATCGACAACTACTGCACATCCAAACGATCACCAACGCTCTCCGGCCAACATGGGGTAACCCAAGAGGACTTCAGTTCAGATCTATGGGAGCAAACACCTTTGTGGCGGAGCTCGAGACTCAGAGAGACCGGGATAGAGTCTAGATGGGCTCGACGTGGCATATTAGCAAGCATGCTGTTATACTAGCAGATTTTGAGGATCACATGAGGTCCAACGAGGTCTCGTTTGATCGCCTCCATATGTGGGTAAGAGTCCCAAATCTACCGTATAATCTCAGGAACGATGCATGGGGCAAGCTGATAGCACAACAGATTGACAAGAGCGCTTCACTAGTTCAGTTTGATCATGTGGGAGGATACCTGAGAGCAAGAGTTTTGATAGATGTCAACAAACCTCTCCGGAGGTGGATCTTGATTAACTCGGTCAAGAGGAAGAAGGAAGAGGCATACGATATCCAGTATGAGCATGTGCCTCACTTTTGTTTTTCTTGTGGCCGCCTGGGACACAATGATACGTTCTGCCCCACTCCGGGGCCTAGGGACAAGAATTGTGAACTTCCTTTTGGAGCGAGGCTGAGGGCACCTGAAGAGAGGAAGAAACAAACCTCGGGGGAACATGGCAACAATGATCAACAATCGGGTCCAAGCAGCAGACGTGAATCGAAAAATTCAAGCAATGCGGAGGATCCTGCAGAGGTGACCTCTCCTGCCAAAAATCGGTCACATGGAAAACGTAAAGAGGCACCTCAACAGGTCTATCGCCCAGTGGTTCAGACCCTAGTGCGATAAACAGGAACAAGGAGACAATAGTGCAGCCTTGGGAGAGGAGGGTCGTGAAGAAGACGGAGAGAACAGTGTGCTGGAGAGGGAAACGAAGAAGAAGAAACCAACACCAGAAAATTCGGCAGCATCTGCGGAGTAGTGTTGCCCAGCCCAATGAGTATCATCAGCTGGAATTGCCGGGGGCTTGGGAACCCCGAGGCAGTTCGCGAGCTGCGCAATGTGGTGAAGCAAGAAGGGCCCATCCTCGTATTTGTTATGGAAACGAAGGTGAGGGTTGCAAGGGTGGAAAACCTGAAGTTCACTTTAGGTTTCGACGGCTGTTTTGCGGTGGACGGTGTAGGACTGAGCGGAGGTGTCAGACTATTCTGGTCCAAGGATGTCTCTATTAGCCTAACAAATTATAGTACTGGCCACATTGATGTTGTGGTGCGGAGACGGGATCTAAATTCCCTAGAGTGGAGATTCACCGGCATCTATGGTGCGCAAAGAGCCGGGGACCATCACAATAGCTGGCGGCTTTTGCGTACCCTGCTCACAATACCTCATGGGGCATGGGTTTGTATGGGAGACTTTGATGAAACTTTGTATGAAGATGAACACTTCAGCTGCGCAACTCGGCCCGAGTGGCAAATGAGGGCGTTCCGCGAGGTGATCCACGAGTGTGCCTTGCAGGACTTGGGATGGACAGGTGTTCCCTACACATGGGACAACCGACAGGCAGGAGAATAAAACGTCAAAGCCCATATCGAGCACGCTTTTGCCAATGAGCCTTTTAGGCAACTATTTAGGCACACCCAAGTCTGTCATATCAGCGCAGTGAAATCAGGCCACTGCTTCGTTAATTTGGTGTTTTCGGAGCAGCGAGGGAATGAAAATTCCAGAGAGGCTAGGCCATTTCGGTATGAAAATGCCTGGCAAACGCATCTTGATTATGAAACAGTGGTGGCGGAGTGCTGGAGGAGCCAGCAACGCGCACCTGATATACAAGGAATTGTGGATTCTCTGACCGCAATGCAGGGCAGGCTTGCACCCTGGGGTCAGATAGAGTTTGGCTGTCTCATGAGGACAGTCCGGAAACTAAGCTAGCATTTGGAAAAACTGCGGCGACAGTCTGTAGGGAGGGGACCATCAGATGAAGAGAATAGCACAATGTTAAAATTAAGAGAAGCCCTACGGCAGGAGGAGATTTGGATCCGGCAACGGTCACGCGTGTTGTGGCTCCGTGACGGAGACCGTAACACGGCATATTTCCAAGATCAAGAAAAACAACATCAGAGGATGAACAAAATCGCGGGACTAAGGAGAGCAGACGAGTCCGTTTGTGAGAATGCACCGGAAGACAGATTGGAAATTCTGAATTTCTACCAACACTTGTATACCTCGCAGGGAATCTCTGATGCCAGCGAGCTGTTATCACACGTGCCTGCCCGCGCCATGCCAGTCATGGACTCAACAATGGAAAAGCCTTTCGAACTGGAAGAGGTGCATAAGGCATTTTTTCAAATGTCACCATCTAAGGCACCATGAGTTGATGGTTTCACCACCGGTTTCTTCTAGAAGCACTGGAAACTTCTTGGAGAAGAGGTGACCACTGCTGTCCTAAACCTCTTGAATGGAGGTGAGCTACCAGTGGGCTTGAATGATACATCAATAACACTCATATCAATGGTACGTAACCCACAAGCCATCTCACAGTATCGGCCAATTTCGCTATGCTTGGTTCTATACAAGCTGTCAGTCAAGGTCATCACCAACATGATTAGGGACTTTATGGACGAGCTTATTAGCGAGGAGCAGAGCACTTTCATCCCCGGGCATGTCATTACTGACAAATGTAGTTGTTGTGTTCGAAAGTATACACACTATGTGGCGAAGGAAGAAGGGGAAGAACTACTCTTGCGCAATCAAACTTGATATGATGAAAGCGTACGACCGAGTCGAATGGAGTTATCTGGAAGCTATCCTATCCAAGATTGGTTTTGGCGCAAACCTTGTCAGATTGATAATAAAATGCATGACATCGGTGCGGTTCTTGATATGTGTCAATGGAAAATTGTTACCGTACTTCACCCCATCTCGGGGATTGCGGCAGGGATGCCCTATGTCACCGTACCTATTGCTCTTATGTGCAGAAGGCTTCTCTTCTCTGCTCAAATACTATGGTACCGTGGATAGAGGAATCAGAGTGAATTTTCATGGTCCATGGGTCAACCATCTGCTTTTTGCAGATGACATCCTTATCTTCATGAAGGTCGATGTCCAGAGTGCGATCAGATTGAATGAAATTCTGCGCATCTATGGCAGTGCCTTCGGTCAGTGTGTGAACAAAGATAAGAGTGCTATTTTCTTCAGCCCAAATACTACACATGATCAGCGGCAACTTGTCAAAACCACCCTAGATGTCAATGTTGAAACATTTAGTGAGCGCTACCTCAGCCTCCCACCCGCTGTTAGTAGGATTACCAGCGACACCTTCCAGCATATTAGGGAGAGAACGAGGAGCTGCATGCAAGGCTGGTGAGGGAGACTGTTTGTGTGTGCGGGACGGGAAACTCTGTTGAAATCCATCGCTCAAGCCATTCCCACTTTCAGCATGAGTGTATTTCTTCTGACCAAGAAGGTATGCAAGAGCCTAACATCTTGCATGGCGAAGTTCTGGTGGAGCAGTTCCATAGATAAACGAGCTTTGCATTGGATATCTTGGAAGAAACTTGCAACACCGAAGTGTAAACTGGGCATGGGTTTGCGTGACCTTCACCTATTTAACCTAGCAATGTTGGGCAAACAAGGATGGTGATTGATGACGAGTCCTAATACCTTGTGCGGGAGAGTCTTAAAAGGGAAATATTTCCCCAACTCTGATTCTATGCAGGCTTCAACACCGAGCTCCTCTTCAGCCACTTGGAGGGCCATCATGGCCGGATGGGAAGCTCTACGCACGGGACTCATTAAGCGGGTCGACGATGGGTCCTCCATATCCATCTAGTCCGATGCATGGGTGCCCACCATAGACAATTTTGTTCCTACCCCCAGGAACCCCAATGCAGCGGTGTCAATGGTCATTGATCTTATTGATACGGACAATTGGACCTGGCGACGGGATCTTATCCAGGAATCCTTTGCACCACCAGATGCGACAACCATATTGAACATCCCATTGAGAGTTGGTGGTGGTGAAGACTTTCTAGCATGGGCACACAAAGTTTCAGGCAACTATACCGTTAAATCGGCGTACCGAGATCTAGTGACTCGCAACGAGCGTCAAGCTCAAGAGGAAGGGCAGGATACCGGATCTCCAATAGATGAGCAATGGGTATGGAAAAAGCTATGGAAACTGAAGGTGTTGCCCAAGGTCAGGGTCTTCTTCTAGCAGGTTTTAAGGGGCATTTAACCCGATGAATGCACATTGCTACATCATCACTTGAGAGAACAAGGAATATGTAAATTATGTTCGGCTCAGGAGGAGGATTTGGAGCATGCACTGTTGAAATGTAGCCATGCAAAACAGTTCTAGGAAGAGGCCGAGCAGCTGTTCGACTTCGACATGCCAACACTCCATCCCCTCACGTGGTCCAGGGATATTATCTGCAGCTATACCTTCACTACCAGAGATCGATCTATCTTAGTCTCAGTCATGTGGTCCATTTGGCACTCAAGGAACAAATTGACCCATGGTGAGGAGAGACTTGACCCGGCGAACTCAGTCCGCCGCACGAGGGAGACTCGCGCTCCTGGACATCCCCTGCCAGCATGCTCTAGTGCTGCCGGGCCACGGTTGGCGCCCTCCAGATCCAGGCTACGTCAAGATCAACACCGATGCTGCTATCGATTGTGAAGGCGGCTAAGGTGGCGCAGGAGGCGTCGCTCGTTCTCCTAGCTCCTTCCAAGGAGCGTGGAGCAAGCCCTACCCCGGGGTAACAGATCCCCTTATAGCTGAGGCAATGGCTGTACGCGATGGAGTGATATTCGCAAGCTTGAGGGGTTTCTCAAACGTCATCATGGAGATAGACTCTTTGGAGGTTGTCAACCTCTGGGCTACTCGCCACGATTCCCGTTCTGTCGTGGCTCCTATCTTGTTAGATATTGGAAAGCTTTCTGCTTGTTTAACTTCTTTTGCTATTTGTCATAATGTAAGATCGGCTAAGGGGCCTGCTCACATTTGTGCTAAGCATGCTTGCATGATTGAAGGACCGAAAGCTGGATTGATAATACTCATGGCTTCCTGATCAATAGCCTGTTGGCGGACTGCTCAACGAACGCCTTTAATTAATAAAGCTCTCTATTGCCTGCAAAAAAAGTAATAGAAACCGTATTTTTGGTTTTGTTGCCAGTTCTTTCAGTTTGGTACATCAGTTCTTGGTTAATATGCCCATCCCTACGTGCGACCAGCCTCAGACCATCTTGGCTGACAGCGAAGCTATGTCATCCACTATCGGGACCCCGATCCTAAGCCATAAGAATCCAGCCTGTAACACATCACATCACTTTGCGGTCTCACGCATGGTTATCTCCACGGCTACCACCTTACCTGGGCCGGGACCGTTTGCGTCTTTTGACTCACGTATGTAATATGTCGCTAGCATTCAAATGTCAAAGAACCCGGGCCGACATGACTAGTCGTAGAACCCAAGTGGCACATCCGTACAGGGACAGACATACGTAACCCAACAATGCAGGTGTCGATCTCTAGCGTGTGTAGACGAGTCATAGCAAGCTACAAGGACTCCATTACACTGTGAGATATTTCCCCGAAGGGACAAACACAACAGCAAACAAGGATACATGCCGGTCAATCAATGTGTCTAGAGCAGTAGCAAGCTACCAAGGCTCGGTGGAAGCACAAAGAGGCATTTCCCCGTAAAGAGTACTACTAAAGGCACACAACTAGGTGTCGGATCCCATACATACCGTTGCACGTCACAGGTACGCACGACATGCCCGATATGCATATATACAACTATGGCATCACAACATAACCATACAACATTACAACATTTATTTAGAAGGCTGGGAAGAGCCAACACAATAAGATGTTACAAATAGAGGTCACATGACCCAACATTTAGAGCAATCAAACAACAAGCGGAAGTTTAAATATGTGTGAGTTTAGACATCTACAAAAGTGGCTAGAGGAGCCTGAAAAGCTACAACGACCCTACCAAAGGAACCAGACCTCTGTCTGGGATTCCCAAGCTAATCCGGTCAACATCGAACTTCACGTCATAAATACTACTAATGAGACTGACGTCTCCTCTGCAAAACATAAATTAAGCAAACGCGAGTACAAAGGTACTCAACAAGACTTACATCAGAACTATCTACATATGCATCTGTTGGGGAACGTTGCATGGGAAACAAAAATTTTCCTACGCACACGCAGATCTATCCATGGTGATGAGCATCTATGAGAAGGAGAGTGGATCTACGTACCCTTGTAGATCGCTAAGCGGGAAGCGTTAAGAAATGCGGTTGCTGTAGTTGAACGTCTTCGCGATCCAAATCACCGTGCATCCCGCGATCCAATCACGATCCATCCCACGAACTTGATCACGATCCTTCCGATCTAGCGCCGAACGGACGACACCTCCGCGTTCAGCACACGTACAACTTGATGACGATCTCCACCGTCTTGATCCAGAAAGAAGGATTGGAGAGGAAGAAGAGTTCTCCGGCAGCGTGACGACGCTCCGGCGATGGTGGTGGAGCTATTCCAGCAGGGCTTCGCCAAGCACTCCTGAAATCCGATCTAGAGGAGAAACTATCCACTAGAGGAACGGGTAGCACGTGGCTGAAAAAACTAGTGCAAAACCCTAAAATCCACCAGTATATATAGGAGGAGAGGAGGAGAGGAGGCAGCCTTGGCTCCAAGCCAATCTGGTTCGGCCGAACCTACTAGGAGAGGAGGACTCCTCCTCCAATCCTAGTAGGACTAGGATTGCTCCTTTTTTCGCCTTTTTTTCCACCTTTTCCTATTGGGTTTTTTCCTCCAGCCACATGGGCCTTGTGTGGGAGTTTCCACAGCCCACTAAGGGCTGATATTCACTCTCCCACAGCCCATGATGCCTCTTGGGTCGAAATACCCCTCCCGGAGGCCTCCCGGTACACTACCGACACTCCCGGTACACTACCGATGAGCCCGAAACTTTTCCGGTGACCAAAACAGGACTTCCTATATATAAATCTTTACCTCCGGACCATTCCGGAGCTCCTCGTGACATCCGGGATCTCATTCGGGACTCCGAACAACCTTCGGTCACCACCATACATAACTCTATACTACCGAAACGTCACCAAACCTTAAGTGTGCAGACCCTGCGGGTTCGAGAACTATGTAGACATTACCGAGACACCTCTACGGTCAATAACCAATAGCGGGACCTGGATGCCCATATTGGTTCCTACACATTCTATGAAGATCTTTATCGGTCGAACCTCTATGTCAAGGATTCAGTTCATCTCGTATGATGTTCCCTTTGTTCTTCGGTATGTTACTTGCCCGAGATTCGATCATCGGTATCTCCATACCTAGTTCAACCTCGTTACCGGCAAGTCTCTTTACTTGTTCCGTAATACAAGATCCTGTGACTAACACTTAGTCACATTGCTTGCAAGGCTTATTGTGATGTTGTATTACCGAGTGGGCCCTGAGATACCTCTCCGTCACATAGAGTAACAAATCCCAGTCTTGATCCATGCCAACTCAACAGACACCCTCGGAGATTCCTATAGAGCACCTTTATAGTCACCCAGTTACGTTGTGACGTTTGATACACACAAGGCACTCCTCCGATGTCCATGAGTTGCATCATCTCATGGTCATAGGAACATATACTTGACAAGCAGAAAACAGTAGCAATAAACTGACACGGTCATATGCTATGTTTGTAGTTTGGGTCTTTTCCATCACATCATTCTCCTAATGATGTGATCTTGTTATCAAATGACATCACATGTCAATGGCTAGGAAACCTTGACCATCTTTTATCAACGAGCTAGTTCACTAGAGGCATACTAGGGACAGAGTGTTGTTTATTTACCCACACATGTAATGTGTTTCCAATTAATACAATTATAGCATGGATAATAAAAGATTATTATGAACAAGGAAATACAATAATAAACACTTTATTTATTGCCTCTAGGGCATATTTCCAATAGTCTCCCACTTGCACTAGAGTCAATAATCTAGTTCACATCACTATGTGATTTACATTGTAATGAATCGAACACCCTTGCAGTTCTGGTGTTGATCATGTTTAGCCCTTGGAAGAGGTTTAGTCAACGGCTCTGCAACATTCAGATCCATGTGCACTTTGCAAATATTTATGTCTTTCTCCTCGATGTAATCGTGGATGGAGTTGAAGCGTCGCTTTATGTGTCTGGTCCTCTTGTGAAACCTTGGTTCCTTGGCCACAGCAATGGCACCAGTGTTGTCACAGAACAGGTTCATTGGATTCAGTGCACTGGGCACTACTCCAAGATCTGTCATGAACTGCTTCATCCAGACACCTTCCTTCGCCGCCTCCGAGGCTACGACATACTCCGCTTCGCACGTAGAATCGGCTACCACGCTTTGCTTGGAACTGCACCAGCTTACCGCTCCCCCGTTGAGAATAAATACGTATCCGGTTTGCAACTTAGAGTCATCTGGATCAGTGTCAAAGCTTGCATCGACTTAACCCTTTACGACAAGCTCTTCATCACCTCCATAAACGAGAAACATTTCCTTAGTCCTTTTCAGGTACTTAAGGATATTCTTGACCGCTGTCCAGCGCTCCATTCCAGGATCACTTTGAAACCTTCCGGCCATACTTATGGCAAGGCTGACATCAGGTCTTGTGCACAGCATTGCATACATGACAGAGCCTATGGATGAAGCATAGGGGATGACACTCATCACTTCTCTATCTTCTGTAGTTACTGGGCATTGAGTCTTACTCAACTTCACACCTTGTAACACAGGCAAGAACCCCTTCTTGGACTGATCCATTTTGAACTTCTTCAAAACTTTATCAAGGTATGTGCTCTGTGAAAGTGCTATTAAGCGTCTCGATCTATCTTTATAGATCTTAATGCCTAATATGAAAGCAGCTTCTCCTAGGTCCTTCACTGAAAAACTCTTGTTCAAATATTCCTTCACGCTTTCCAGCATTTCTATATTGTTTCCAATCAGCAATATGTTATCCACATATAATACTAGAAACGCTATAGATCTCCCACTCACTTTCTTGTAAATACAAGCTTCTCCGTAAACTTGTATAAACTCAAACACTTTGATCACCTCATCAAAGCGCTTATTCCAACTCCGACATGCTTGCACCAGTCCATAAATGGATCGCTGGAGTTTGCAAACTTTGTCAGCATTCTCTGGATCGACAAAACCTTCGGGTTGCATCATATACAACTCTTCCTCAAGGAAACCGTTAAGGAACGCTGTTTTGACATCCATCTGCCAAATTTCATAGTCAAAATAAGCAGCTATTGCTAACATGATTCTGACAGACTTAAGCATCGCTATGGGTCAGAAGGTCTCATCGTAGTCAACTCCTTGAACTTGTGAAAAACCCTTTGCCACAAGTCAAGCTTTATAGACAGTGACATTACCGTCCGCGTCTGTCTTCTTCTTAAAGATCCATTTATTCTGAATGGCCTTTCGCCCTTCAAGTAATACTTTCAAAGTCCATACTTTGTTTTCATACATGGATCCCATCTTGGATTTCATGGCCTCTTACCATTTCTTGGAATCCGGGCCCATCACTACTCCTTCATAGCTCGTAGGTTCATTATTGTCCAACAACATGACCTCTAAGACAGGGTTGCCGTACCACTGAGGAGTAGTACGCGCCCTTGTCGACCTACGAGGTTCAATAGTAGCTTGATCCGAAGCTTCATGATCATCATCATTAACTTCCTCCTCTACCGTCGTAGTTTGCACAAAAACATCTTTCTGTGTTGTGCTACTTTTTGGTTGAAGTAAAGGTTCAATAACCTCATCAAGCTCTATTTTCCTCCCACTCAATTCTTTCGAGAGAAACTCTTTCTCAAGAAATGTTCCGTTCTTAGCGACAAACACTTTGCCTTCGGATCTGAGATAGAAGGTATATCCGACTGTCTCTTTCGGGTATCCTATGAAGACGCATTTCTCCGCTTTGGGTTCCAGCTTTTCAGGCTAAAGCTTTTTGACATAAGCATCACATCCCAAACTTTAAGAAACGACAACTTTGGCTTCTTGCCAAACCATGGTTCATATGGTGTCGTCTCAATGGATTTTGATGGTGCCCTATTTAAATTGAATGCAGCTGTCTCTAATGCATAACCCCAAAACGATAGTGGCAAATCAGCAAGAGACATCATAGAACGCACCATATCTAATAAGGTTCGATTACGACGTTCAGACACACGATTACGCTGTGGTGTTCCGAGCGGTGTCAAATGTGAAACAATTCCACATTGTCTTAAGTGACTGCCAAGCTCATAACTCAGATATTCACCTCCTCGATCATATCGCAGGAACTTAATCTTCTTACGATGATTCTCAACTTCACTCTGAAATTGCTTGAACTTTTCAAACGTTTTAGACTCGTGTTTCATTAAGTAAATATACCCATATCTACTTAAGTCAGTAGTGAAGGTGAGAAAATAACGATATCCACCACGCGCTGTAACATTCATTGGACCGCACACATCAGTATGTATGATTTCCAATAAGTCACTTGCCCGTTCCATTGTTCCAGAGAACGACGTTTTAGTCATCTTGCCCATGAGGCATGGTTCACATGTGTCAAGTGATTCAAAATCAAGTGACTCCAAAAGTCCATCAGCATGGAGCTTCCTCATGCGTTTTACACCAATATGACCTAAACGGCAGTGCCACAAGAAAGTGGTACTATCATTATCAACTCTACATCTTTTGGCATCAATGTTATGAACATGTGTATCATCACCATCAAGATTCAATATGAATAAACCCCTCACATTGGGTGCATGACCATAAAAGATATTACTCATATAAATAGAACAACCTTTATTCTCTGATTTAAATGAGTAACCGTCTCGCAATAAACAAGATCCAGATATAATGTTCATGCTTAACGCATGCACTAAATAACAATTATTCAGGTTCGTCACTAATCCCGATGGTAATCGAAGAGAGAGCGTGCCGACGACAATCACATCAACCTTGGAACCATTTCCCACGCGCATCGTCACTTCATCCTTTGCCAGCCTTCGTTTATTCCGTATTTCCTGCTTTGAGTTGCAAATGTCAGCAACCGAACCGGTATCAAATACCCAGGCACTACTACGAGAGCTAGTAAGGTACACATAAATAACATGTATATCATATATACCTTGTTTGTCGTTGGCCGCCTTCTTGTCAGCCAGGTACTTGGGGCAGTTCCGCTTCCAGTGACCAGTTCCCTTGCAATGAAAGCACTCAGTTTCTGGCTTGGGTCCATGCTTGGGCTTCTTTACAGGAGTAGCAACTGCTTTGCCATCCTTCTTGGTTTTACCCTTCTTGCCCTTGCCCTTGACCTTGCCATTTTTCTTGAAACTAGTGGTTTTATTGACCATCAACACTTGATGTTCTTTCTGGATTTCAGACTGAATGACTTTTAGCATCGCAAATAGCTCGGCGAGTGACTTGTTCATCCCGTGCATGTTATAGTTCATCACAAAGCTCTTGTAACTAGGTGGCAGTGATTGAAGAACTCTGTCAGTGATCGCCTCTGGCGGAAGGGCAATTCCCAAGTCTGCTAGACGAGTTGAATACCCAGACATTCTGAGTATATATTCACTGATAGACCCGTTCTCCTCCATCTTGCAAGCATAGAACTTATCGGAGGTTTCATACCTCTCGATCCAGGCGTTCTTCTGAAAGTAAACTTCAACTCCTGGAACATCTCATATGCTCCATGACGTTCAAAACGTCTTTGAAGTCCTGGTTCCAAGCCATACAATAAGTCAATCCAAAAAGAAAAGGAGGTTCATGGCCAAGGGAAAAGATGTTAGAATCAGAGTTATTTTGGAATGCATCAGTTGTGTTCGAAAAGGTGCCAATGTGGAATCGACGGGGATTTCTAGATATAGATTGCACACTGAACTATTGAGTAATCTCCAGTACGTGCCTCCCAAGCGTTCTTAACGTCTTCGGAGGTCATGTCTTCTGGTTGGTCACCAAGTGATGTATCAAGGACATATGATTTCTGGGAAGCCGTGAGGATAATCCTCAGATTATGGGCCCAATCAACAAATTTACTTCCATCATCTTTCAACTTAGCTTTCTCTAGGAACGTATTAAAATTTAGGGGTGCTACTGCGCGAGCCATTGATCTACAACATAAATATGCAAAGTTTACTTAAACTATTGTTCAAGATAATGAATTTAGTTAATAAAATTACTAAATCTCCCACTCAAATTGACATCCCTCAGGTCATCTGAGTGTCACATGATCCAAATCCACCAACTCAAGTCCGATCATCGCGTGAGTTGAGGTGGCTTCAATGGTGAACATCATTATGCTGATCATATCTACTATATGACTCATGTTCGACCTTTCGGTCTCTTGTGTTCTGAGGCCATGTTTGTACATGCTAGGCTCGTCAAGTTTAACCCGAGTGTTCTACACGTGCAACACTGGCTTGCACCCGTTGTACGTGAATGTAGAGTCTATCACACCCGATCGTCACGTGGTGTCTCAACACGACGAACTTTCGCAACGGTGCACACTCGGGGAGAACACAATTTATCTTGAAATTAAGTGAGGGATCACCTTATAATGCTACCGTCGTCCTAAGCAAAACAAGGTGCATAAAAGGATTAACATCACATGCAAATCATAAGTGACATGATATGGCCATGAACTTGTGCTTTTGATCTCCATCTTGAAAGCACCGGCATGATCTCCATCGTCACCGGCAAGACACCATGATCTCCATCAACGTGTCGCCATCGGGGTTGTCGCGCCTAACATGCTTCTACTACTATTGCTACCGTTTAGCAATAAAGTAAACCATTACATCACGCTTAATGATTGACACACAGGTCATACAATAATTAAAGACAACCCTATGGCTCCTGCCGGTTGCCGTACTCATCGACATGCAAGTCGTGATAATCTATACATCACATGATCATCTCAAACATCACATATATCACATCATGTAATTGGCCATATCACATCACAACATACCCTGCAAAAACAAGTTAGACGTCCTCTAATTGTTGTTGCATGTTTTACGTGGCTGCTACCGGTATCTAGCAAAAACAATTCTCATCTATGCAAAAACCACAATGGTGATACACTAGTTTCTTTTCAACCTTCTCTAGGACCGCCTTTGTCGAACCAGATCCAACTAAAGTGAGAGAAACTGGCACCCGCAAGCCATCTATGCAACAAGTTGCGGTCGAGGGAACCAGTCTCTCATAAGCGTACGAGTAATGTTGGTCCGGGCCGCTTCATCTCACAATACCGCTGAACCAAAATCTGACCAAGGGAGGAAGCAATCTAAGCATCAACGCCCACAAACCTTTTGTGTTCTACTCGAGATCTCATCTACACATAGACCTTGCTCATGATGCAACTATTGGGGAACGTTGCATGGGAAACAAAAAAATTCCTACGCACACGCAAATCTATCCATGGTGATGAGAGGGAGAGTGGATCTACGTACCCTTGTAGATCGCTAAGCGGGAAGCGTTAAGAAACGCGGTTGGTGTAGTCGAACGTCTTCGCGATCCAAATCGCCGTGTGTCCCGCGATCCAATCACGATCTGTCCTGTGATCCAATCATGATCCGTCCCGCGACCCAATCACGATCCGTCCCATGAACTTGATCACGATCCGTCCCACGAACTTGATCATGATCCTTCCGATCTAGCGCCGAACGGACGACACCTCCACGTTCAGCACACGTACAGCTTGATGACGATCTCCACACTCTTGATCCAGCAAGAAGGAGTGGAGAGGAATAAGAGTTCTCCGGCAGCATGATGACGCTCCAGCGATGGTGGTGGAGCTATTCCGACAGGGTTCGCCTAAGCACTGCAGAAATCCGATCTACAGGAGAAACTATGCACTAGAGGAACGGGTAGCACGTGGCTGAAAAAACTAGTGCAAAACCCTAAAATCCACCAGTATATATAGGAGGAGAGGAGGAGAGGAGGCAGCCTTGTCTCCAAGCCAATCTGGTTCGGCCGAACCTATTAGGAGAGGAGGACTCCTCCTCCAATCCTAGTAGGACTAGGATTGCTCCTTTTTTTTGCCTTTTTTTCCACCTTTTCCTTTTGGGTTTTTCCCTCCAGCCACATGGGCCTTGTGTGGGAGTTTCCACCAGACCACTAAGGGCTGATATTCACTCTCCCACATCCCATGAAGCCTCTTGGGTCGAAATACCCCTCCCGGTACACTACCGGCACTCCCGGTACACTATCGATGAGACCGAAACTTTTCCGGCGACCAAAACAGGACTTCCTATATATAAATCTTTACCTCCGGACCATTCCGAAGCTCCTCGTGACATCCGGGATCTCATCCAAGACTCTGAACAACCTTCGGTCACCACCATACATAACTCTATACTACCGAAACGTCACCAAACCTTAAGTGTGCAGACCCTGCGGGTTCGAGAACTATGTAGACATTATCGAGACACCTCTATGTTCAATAACCAATAGCGGGACCTGGATGCCCATATTGGTTCCTACACATTCTACGAAGATCTTTATCGGTCGAATCTCTATGTCAAGGATTCAGTTAATCCCGTATGATGTTCCCTTTGTTCTTCGGTATGTTACTTGCCTGAGATTCGATCGTCGATATCTCCATACCTAGTTCAACCTCGTTACCGGAAGTCTCTTTACTCATTCCTGAATACAAGATCATGTGACTAACACTTAGTCACATTTTTTGCAAGGCTTATTGTGATGTTGTATTACCGAGTGGGCCCTGAGATACTTCTCCGTCACACAGAGTAACAAATCCCAATCTTGATCCATGCCAACTCAATAGACACCCTCGGAGATACCTATAGAGCACCTTTATAGTCACCCAGTTACGTTGCGACGTTTGATACACACAAGGCACTCCTCCGATGTCCATAAGTTGCATCATCTCATGGTCATAGGAACATATACTTGACAAGCAGAAAACAGTAGCAATAAACTGACATGATCATATGCTATGTTTCTATTTTGGGTCTTGTCCATCACATCATTCTCCTAATGATGTGATCTCGTTATCAAATGACATCACATGTCAATGGCTAGGAAACCTTGACCATCTTTGATCAACGAGCTAGTTCACTAGAGGCATACTAGGGACAGAGTGTTGTTTATTTACCCACACATGTAATGTGTTTCCAATTAATACAATTATAGCATGGATAATAAAAGATTATTATGAACAAGGAAATACAATAATAAACACTTTATTTATTGCCTCTAGGGCATATTTCCAACAACATCAGTATCAATGAAGGGGTTGTGGAGTTTATTGCAGCATGCCAGCTTTGACTCTTGGCTAACCTATACTACGACTATAAGTAGTATCTTTGAGGTGGGATAGCGCACACGAGTCCACATATTCTCCAATCAATACACCACTATGGATCCACTTCCGTCTCCCTACGAGAAGGCCATCCGTAGCACGCATGCTTATCTTGCGTATTTTAGGGTATCCACTTCAACTTATTTATGAACCACATAAGTTCTCCAAGTAGTCCATATCCGAGGGTGCAGCTATTCGAATAGGTTCATAACCCTACAGGGGTGTACTTCTTCACACACGCTCTCGCCACTTATCACCATATGCACGTCATGCATCTCGCAACCTTCAAGCGGAAGCACTGGCGTGGGCGTCGGCAACGACTGTCTACCACACAAGACCCTAGTCCAGGTTTATCGCCTATTTGAGATTGAACCCGCACGGAAGTCCGGGCGAAGTTTCTGCTACGACCTCAAACGATGTGCGCAGGGTTCCCAAGCCCATCGTTCGGGTGCCACTTGGTTCACCGTGCCACTATGCCTATACGACATCATAGTCAACCCTGTCGGGCAGCGCTATGCACGACCGCTAACACTTTTCCTACAAACCCCAAAAACTAGTTGCAACTCCTGGACAGAGGTCTAGGCGATTAATAAGTCGAGCGGGGTCATATTTCAGGGCCCAATGTGTGGTAGTAACTGTCTTGGATCACAAACACAGAACTCAGTTCTTAAGGACGGTCCCAATGAGACAACCCGCCATGTACTCCTACATGACCCCTCATCGCTACCTTTACCAAATCGTGTTCACACACTTAACTCTCACATAGTAGGACATGAATACTGCCATTCCGATCCATCACCCAGATGTATGAGACCCGACATGACACGACTCTAAGCATAGCAGGCACAGTAAGTAAGCAAGCATGGATGAGTAAGCACAACAAGGCTCAAGCAGTTGCTACTCATGCCAAGTGGTTTCAACTATTTACTGTGGCAAAGACAGGTCATGCAAAGGAATGGGTTCAACTACCGAGAACATGTAACAGTTGAATCGTTGTTGTCCTAAAGTAGTAAAAGAGAGCAGGAGCGAGAGAGTGGGTTCATGCCAGTATGATCAAGGGGGTTTGCTTGCCTGACAGTCCTGAAGATATTACTTCTCTTCATTAGTGTCATTGTTCACATCGTCCGAACCATCATCTACCGAGAAGGAACAAGCACGGACAAACAGGAAGAACGAATACATTCAATGTGATGCAACAATCATGATGCATGAAATGGCATGTTAAATTACTAAATTGACCTAGTGCTATAGTTAGTCATATTAAGTGAAGTGGAATTCAAACTTATACTAAATTCCAACTCCAGCACTATTTATTAAATTATCCTAATCATGAAATGTCCTACTTGGTGATGTTAACTTGCTCAAACATGCACGATCATGGCATAAACAGATTCATTGGATTTTTCCGATCATTTTTCATATATAAATTATTTTCATCTGATTTACAGAGGATTTTTAGAAGTTTTAAACATTTTCTAGAATTTCCTAAATTATTTTTATTATAAAAACTGATTACTGCGTTAGCCTGACGTCATAATGACATCAACAGGTCGGCTGACCCGGTCCAGGTCAAACCTGGCGTGCGGGGTCCACACATAAGTGACACTAGATATTTAACCGGGGTTAATTAACCTAATTGTTTAACTAACAGGCACTAGGGCCCACTGTCAGTGGATGGGGGGGTTAGTTAGCGGCTAATTAAGCCCTAATGACGTCGCCAGGTTACTCGCCGGAGGTCAGCCGACGACGACCACAGAACGTAGTGGTGGCTTGCCAGACTTGCACTTCCGGCGGCCATCTGGTGCGCTGAAGGCACCAGAAGGTAGCCCGCGCACGCGCGCGTCCAGTGGGGGCAACAGGGGGGCTCGGGGCCACCAGGGTTGAGGCCGGCGTCGAGCTGAGCGGCGGCCGGAGGTTAGGTCCGGTGGGGAGCTGGCTAGGGCACGCTGGGGAAGAGGGGAAACATGGGGAGGAGCAAGAGGGGCTCACAATGGGGGGGGGCAGGAGTGCTCAGACGACTCGGGGAGGTTGCCGGCGCAACGAATCGGCAGCGAGGAGCTTCGGTCCGACGCGGAAGAGAGAGCAGGGGAGAGGGGGGAGAGCAGCAGGGGGAGAGAGGGAGCTCCACGGGTCCTCCATGGTGCGGGTAAGGCGAGGGGAAGAAGCTCCATGGCAAGCAGGAGGTGGAGGCCGGCACACGCGTGGCCGACACCTCGGCTGCCTACTGGCCGGAGGTGGGAGATGACCTCCCCACCCCTGGTGGGCTGGGATGGGCTTCCCACTTGGGCCAGTAAGGTTTTGCCCCCTTTTTTATTTTTTATTTTCTTTTTTCTTTTGTTCTGACATTTGTTTTATTTTGTGAGGTCAAAGTATCTAGCACAATAATGCCCACAATTTTTATGAAAAATAGTTTGATTATTTCAAACTTCCACAAAAAGGTTTGGGCATTTTTGGACATCTATCATATTTACAATGCTTTATTAGTGATTTTCAGAAACTTCCCTAATTTATTTAATTGGCCAAAATAGTTTCTAATATAAAATTCACCCTTGATATGTTGTTGTCAACATTTATCAAAGAGGGGGAACATTTTTGAAAAGCATTTTGGATTCACTATATTATCTTGAAGTTTAACCTATTTGAATTTTATCTATGCTAGGGTTTGATCACCCCCATTTCAAATTAATTTGGATTTAGACATGATGACATGATGCACATGCTGATGTTGATGCAAACAATTTCAAGCAAATTCTAGGGCTGTGACATCCACGCATTCGTAGAGGTCTTTCTTTATCTCGACAGTGGACTGCTCCACAAACTCCTTGTACTCCGCGATTGAATCGATGAGCTTGAGCAGCTCCGTCGTGTACATCTGGGTTTCTTCTTCTGTCTCCCTCAACGCGGCCTTGAGGCCATCTTCTCGGTTCTTCCCAACCACAACATTGAATGATGTAGATAATTTTTATCTGATGGCGGTACGTGTGTCATGCATGCTACGGGAACAGAGCAAATTTTAAAGACCATGTTACCTTCAAAAACTCCTCTACCTCCTTCTCAACGGTGCTCATGTGAATAATGGTGTGTGGCGGCAACTGGTTGCACAAAATCCACTCTCTTCAAACAAAGGGCCTCTTTGGAAAACAAGAATTTTGCAGGATCCATTTTATTCCCCATGGGAACAGGGAAATACCATGCATCCTGGACATGGCTTACTATGTGTAAGTTTATTGGCTACATATTTTATGCATCTTTAGATCTCATTTGTCGCATATTATCTCGAACATTTTATGTAGGTCGAACGAGAAATGAGTCGATCTTGAGCCAACACTAGGTCGCTCGATTTTCGCTCGGTAGCTCGATAAAATACAATTATGTTAAATGATAATGTCATATATTAAATGTAAATGAGATAGTTTATTATCATATATGTTGTCCATGATTCTTTTCTCTTTTATTTACCACTAATTAAGTGCAGAGAAGATTTAGGCCTTATTATGGTCTTTTGCAATAATTCAGTTTCCCAATTATATGTATATCGCGAATCATTATCTTATTTTGATACTGCACTTTTGGTTGTGAGCGAATAAGTCAAAAACTACTTTGAAGAAACTTATATTATCATCATTTGGATTCGAATAATATTTTTTAATTTTTTCTTACATCATGTCGATCCACATCTCATTTAAATTATCACCATAGATTTATAATTTTTGCCATCTTGTTTACTCGAAACTAGCTCGAGATCGACTCAAGACCGTTACAAGTGATAACCCACAAGTATAGGGGATCGCATCAGTTTTTGAGGGTAGAGTATTTGATATGTATCCAATGTATCTATAATTTTTTATGATGGCTTGCTATTATATTATCTGTTTTGGATGTTTTATATGCATTAATATGCTATTTTATATTATTTTTGGGACTAACCTATTAATCTAGAGCCTAGTGCGAGTTTCTGTTTTTTTCCTTGTTTTTGAGTTTTGCATATATGAAATATTAAAGGAGTCCAAACGGAATAAAACCTTTGGAATGATTTTTTCTGGAAGGAAACAAATCTACCAGGCTTGGAGTGCACGCCAGGCACCTGCGAGGAGGTCACAAGCCTGGTAGGCGCGACCCCCCCTGGCCACGCCTGGCAGGCTTGACGTCTCCTGGCAGGTTTCCTAACCCTATTCTTCGTCCTATAAATACCCAAATATTCCCCCAACACTAGAACGAGCCAAGCAAATACTTTTTCGCTGCTAGAAGCCTCCGTTCCCGAGAGATCCAATCTTGGAGCCTTTTCCAGTAATCTGCCGGAGGGGGTTTCGATCATGGAGGGCATCTACATCAACTCCATTGCCCCTCCGATGATGCGTCAGTAGTCCACCACAGACCTACGGGTCCATGACTAGTAGCTAGATGGCTTCTTCTCTCTCTTTGATCTTCAATACCATGTTCTTCATGATCTTCATGGGGATCTCTTATTTGCTATGTTTGCTTGTGTTGCCATGTGCCTTCTATTTGCTTGCATATTCGTTTGCTACAAATCTATTGATATGGATCCTCATACACTTGCTAATCTTTTCAAAATACCAAATTATGATGAACCAATTGCTAGTGAGTTGAATGAACTTGATTATCTTTATGAAGTTTTGTTTGAAAATCATGAATCTGGAAATTTTGAGGAAATGTTGAAAGAAGAAATTTATAAGGTGATTCATGATAGTTCCTTGAATGAAAAGCATGACTTCCATGTTGTTAGTATGAATTTTCTGAATATCCAGGATGCTAATGATGTGCAAAATCACAAGCTTGGGGCATGCTATGCTTGAAGATGATGATATTTTTTGTTCCCCAAGTTTTGGTGATGACACATATGCTATAATTGATCATGAAAAGAATGCTTTGTGTGATAGTTATATTGTGAGATTCCTTCATGATGCTACTGAAATTTATTATGAGTAAGGAACATATGCTTGTAGGAATTGCAATAATATCAAGTTTCCTCTCTATGTGTTCAAAGTTTTGAAGTTATGCTTGTTTTGCCTTCCTACGCTAGTTGATTCTTGTTACCAAAAATTGTTTGCTAAAAAAATCCTTATGCATAGGAAGTGGGTTAGAATTTAATATGCTTGCCATGATATTCATGATGCTCTCTATATGTTTCAATTCTTTACCTTTATGCGAGCATAATTGAAATCATTATGCCTAGCTAGGGGCGTTAAACAATAGCGCTTGTTGGGAGGCAACCCAATTTTATTTTTGTGTTATATTTTTGCTTCTGTTTTTGAGTGTTTACCACATTATTACTTATGTAGTAATTGTGTTTTGGTGTTTTAATTAGTGTTTGAGCCAAGTAAAACCTTTAGGGTGATCTATGGTGGTTGTTGATTTGATCTTGCTGAAAAACAGAAACTTTTGCGCTCAGTCCAGGAATTTTGTAAATTTTTGAGAGAGTAGAATGAGTCTGAAATTTTTACACAAGATTTATATATAAATTTCTTAGGTTTTACTAATTTTTAATAATGTTTTGGGTTACATAAGTATACGAAGTTTTCAGATTGCTACATACTATTCTGTTTTTGACAGATTCTGTTTTCTTTGAGTGGTTTGCCTATTTTGATGAATCTATGGGTTGTATCATGGGGTATGAATATGGAGAAGTTATAATAAAGTAGGTATAACACCAATATAAATAAAGAATGAGTTAAACACAGTACATAAAGTGGTGATTTATTTTCTTATACTAACGGATCTCACGAGTTTTCTGTTAAGTTTTGTGTTGTGAAGTTTTCAAGTTTTGGGTAAATATTTGATGGACTATGGAATAAGGAGTGGAAAGAGCCTAATATTGGGGATGCCCAAGGCATCCCAACTAATATTAAAGGATTCCAAGGAGTCTAAGCTTGGGGATGCCTCAGAAGGCATCCCCTCTTTGGTCTTCAATCCATCGATAAATTTACTTTTGGCTATATTTTCATTCACCACATGATATGTGTTTTGTTTGGAGCGTCTTGTATGATATGAGTCTTTGCTTCTTAGTTTGACACAATTATCCTTGTTGCACACATATTTTCAGAGAGACACGCTGAATCGTGAATTTATTAGAATTCTCTGTGTGCTTCACTTATATCTTTTGAGTTAGGCAATTTTGCTCTATGTGCTTCACTTATATTTTTTAGAGAACGGTGGTGTTTACGTTTTATAGAAATAGTTGAACTCTCGTACCTCACTTATATTATTTGAGAGTCTCGAAACAGAATGGTAATTGTTCTAGGTTATGAATTTAGTCCTAATATGATAGGCATCCAAGAGAGATATAATAAAAACTTCCATATTAAGTGCATTGAGTATTTTTTAGAAGTTTGATTCCTTGCATAAAGTTTTGAGATACAAAGATGGTAATGTTAAGAGTCGTGTTAGGAAGTAATTGTGATTTGGTAAAAAATACTTGTGTAAAGGTTTGTGATTCCCATAACATGCACGTATGGTGAACCGTTATATAAGGAAGTCGAAGCATAATTTGTTTATAGATTTTCAACCATTGTGTGAGGGTCGGGAGCGCGCGATGGTTAACTCGTACCAACCTCTCCCCTAGGAGCATGCGCTTAATACTTTGCTTCAATGACTAATAGACTTTTGTAATAAATATGTGAGTTCTTTATGTCTAATGTTGAGTCCATGAAATAAACGCACTCTCACCCTTCCACCTTTGCTAGCCTCTCTAGTACCGCGCAACTTTCGCTGGTACAACAAACACCTTCCTCAAAACAGCCACCATATACCTTCCTCAAAACAGCCACCATATATATTTCCTCAAAACAGCCACCATACCTACCTATTATCGCATTTCCATAGCCATTCCGAGATATGTTGCCATGCGACTTCCACCGTTTCCTTTTATGACTTGCACCATCACTTCCATATTGCATATAGAGTCATATTTTGTCATAGGTATAAAGTTGTAATTTCCTTTTGAGTTTTAAGTAAATAAAAGTGTGATGATTAGCATTATTAGAGCATGTCCCATGTGAGGAAAGGATGATGGAAGCTATGATTCTCTCACAAGTGGGGATGAGATTCCGGACTTTATGAAAAAATAAAAGAGGCCAGCAAAGCCCAAATAATAAAAAAGAGGCCTTAGATGCCCACCAATAAAAAAGAAGAAAATAAAAAACAAGAGAAAATAGAGAAGGGACATTGCTATTATCTTTTCCACACTTGTGCTTCAAAGTAGCACCATGATCTTCATAATAGAGAGTCTCCTATTTTGTCACTTTCATATACTAGTGGAAAATTTTCTTTATATAACTTGGCTTGTATATTCCAATGATGGGCTTCTCAAATTTCCCTAGGTCTTTCATGAGCAAGCAAGTTGGATGCACACCCACTTAGTTTCCTCTTGAGCTTTCATACACTTATAGCTCTAGTGCATCCATTGCATGGCAATCCCTACTCACTCACATTGATATCTATTAATGGGCATATCCATAGCCCGTTGATACGCCTAGTTGATTTGTGACTATATTGTTCCCTTCCTTTACAACCTCCACCATATTCTATTCCACCTATAGTGCTATATCCATGTCTCACGCTCATGTATTGCGTGAGAGTTGAAAAAGTGAGTAAATAAAGGTGTGAAAACAATTGCTTGACTTGTCATAGAGGTTGTGCATGATATAAATACTTTGTGTGGGGAAGATGGAGCATAGCCAAACCATATGATATTATAGGGATAACTTTCTTTTGCCATTATATATTGAAGAGGTACAATTGCTTTGCTAGTATGCTTGAAATATTATTGTTTTTGTATCAATATTAAGCTTTTGTTTTGAATCTTATGGATCTGAATATTCATGCCACAATAGAGAATATTACATGGATAAATATGTTAGGTAGCACTCCGCATAAAAAATTCCGTTTTTATCATTTACCTACTCGAGGACGAGGAAGAATTAAGCTTGGGGATGTTGATACGTCTCCAACGTATCTATAATTTTTTATGATGGAATACTATTATTTTATCCATTTTGGATGTTTTATATGCATCAATATGCTATTTTATATTATTTTTGGGACTAACCTATTAACTAGAGCCTAGTGCCAGTTTTTGTTTTTCCTTGTTTTTGAGTTTTGCAGATATGGAATATTAAACGGAGTCCAAACGGAATAAAACCTTGGACATGAATTTTTCTGGAAGGAAACAAATCAACCAGGCTTGGAGTGCACGTCAGGGCACCTTCTAGGAGGTCACAAGCCTGGTAGGCGCGGCCACCCCCTGGCCACGCCTGGCAGGCTTGCCGTCTCCTAGCAGGTCTCCTAACCCCATTCTTCATCCTATAAATACCCAAATATTTCCCCAACACCAGAACGAGCCACACAATTACTTTTTCACTGCCATAAGCCTTTTCTACCGCCAGAAGCAGGGATATTAAGGCCTCCCTTTAATAGAGAACTAGACCAAAGCAATAACACTTAGTGAATACACGAACTCCTCAAACTACGGTAATCACCGGAAACAATCCCAGTTATTGTCCCCCTGGGGGATGCGGATCATAACTCATAATAGGTGTCTACAACTTGCAAGATAGGATCAAGAACACACACACACACACACATATATATATATATATATATTCATGAAAACATAATAGGTTCAGATCTGAAATCATGGCACTCGGGCCCTAGTGACAAGCATTAAGCATAGCAAAGTCATAGCAACATCAATCTAAGAACATAGTGGATACTAGGGATCAAACCCTAACAAAATTAACTCGATTACATGGAAAATCTCATCCAACCCATCACCGTCCAGCAAGCCTACAATGGAATTACTCATGAACGGCAGAGAGCATCATGGAATTGGTGATGAAGGATGGTTGGTGATGACAATGGTGTCGATTTTCCCCTCTCCGGAGCCCAAAACGGACTTCAGATCTGGCCTCCCGAGGAAGAACAGGAGGTGGCGGTGGTTTCGTATCATGAAACATGGTGCATTCTTATCTCTGATTTTTCTCTCCACGTATGTGAATATATAGAGTTGGAATTAAGGTCGGTGGAGCTGCAGGGGGCCCACAAGCCACCTGGGCGCGCCCTAGGGGGGCACCCCCTGGCTTGTGGCCAATGGGTGGAGCCCCTCTGGTTGATTCTTTTGCCAGTATTTTTTATTAATTCAAAAAATATTCTCCGTAAATTTTCAAGTCAATCCGAAGACTTTTATTTCTGCACAAAAATAACACCAAGGCAATTCTATTGAAAACATCGTCAGTTCGGGTTAGTTCCATTCAAATCATGCAAATTAGAGTCCAAAACAAGGGCAAAAGAGTTTGGAAAAGTAGATACAATGGAGACGTATCAACTCCCCAAGCTTAACCCATTGCTTGTACTCAAGCAATTCAGTTGACAAACTGAAAGTTACAAAGAAAAACTTTTACAAACTCTGTTTGATCTTGTTGTTGTAAATATGTCTAACTAATGTTCAGATTTTCAGTAAAGATTATAGAGTAACCACGTTCACAATAACATTTATGTCTCACATTTACTCATATCAATGGCATAATCAACTAGCGAGCAATAATAATAAATCTCGGATGACAACAGTTTTATCAAAACAATCATGATACAATATGATATAATGGTATCTCGCTAGCCCTTTCTGAGACCACAAAACATAAATGCAGAGCACCCCTGAAGAACAAGGACTAATTGGAAATTGTAATTCATGGTGAAAGAGATCCATTCACAATCATACTCAATATTAATTAATAACAAAGCATACAAATGACGGTGGTGCTCTCTAACTGGTGCTTTTTATAAGAGGAGGATGACTCAACAATAAAGTAAAATAGGTAAGCCCTTCGCAGAGGGAAGCATTGATTTGCAGAAGTGCCAGAGCTCGAGCTTTTAAAACAGGGATGAATAATAATTTGAGTGGTATGCTTTCATTGTCAACATAACAACCAAGAGATTTCACCATCTTCCATGCTAGATACATTATAGGCGGTTCCCAAACAGAATGATAATTTTTTACTCCCCCTCCACCAATCGAACACACTCCACGGCTGGCCGAATCCATGGGTACCATCCATACAAACAACAATCCTGGGGCAGTTTTGTTTCATTATATTTTGATTTGATTTTTGAGCATGGAACTGGGCATCCCGAATACGAGCCACTTTCTCGTGAATGATAGTGAATCAACACATATCGTGAGAATAATCCACCTAGCATGGAAGATACTGTCCGCCCCAATCGCTACATGAGCGATTCGGCCATACAAAATAGAATATTATTTGAAGGTTTAGAGTTGGGCACATGCAAATTTACTTGGAAGGCAGGTAAATACCGCACATAGGTAGGTATGGTGGACTTAGATGGAACAACTTTGAGTTTAAGGAAGTGGATGCACAAGCAGTATTCCCGCTTAGTACAAGTGAAGGCTAGCAAGAGACTAGGAAGTGACCAACTAGAGAGCGACAACAGTCATAAACATGCATTGAGATAAACCAACATTGAATGCAAGCATGCGTAGGATATAAATCACCATGAACATAAATATTATGGAGGCTATGTTGATTTTGTTTCAACTACATGCGTGAACATGTGCCAAGGAAAGTCACTTGAATCATTCAAACGAGGATACCATCCTATCATACTACATCACAACCATTTTAAAATGCATGTTGGCACTCAAGACAAACCATTATACATCTTAGCTAATTAAGCATGGCAAGAGTAACTATAATCTCTAATTGTCATTGCAAACATGTTTCATCCATAATGAAGTGAATCCAGAACAATGAGCTAATCATATTTACAAAAACAAAATAGGTCGAGTTCGTACTAGCTTTTCTCCATCTCAATCACTTCATCATATATCGTCATTATTGTCTTTCACTTGCACGACCGAACGGTGTGAATAATAATAAGAGTGTACATGCATTGGACTAAGCTGGAATCTACAATAACTCAAGGGGGAAGGCAAGGTAATATGGGTTCTCTGATAGATAAACAATAATGCATATGACAGCCACTCATCATTTTCATTGTGGTATTCACCTTACGACCCAAAGAAAACAATTTCAAAACAAGAACAAGAAAAACTATTTACACGGGAAAGCTCCCAACAAGCAAAAGAAGAACGAGAAATCTTTTGGGTTTTATTTTAATAATACAACTAAACAGACTAGAAGGTAAAGCTAAAACTAATTTTTTGGGATTTTCTTGAGGTTAATTAAGCACACAATAAGAAAACAGAAAGAAGAAATAAACTACCATGGATGATGCAATGAAAAAGTATGAGCACCAACTACTAAGATGAGTGTGTCAACATGAATGTAATGTCAGTGAGAAATACGTACTCCCCTAAGCTTAGGCTTTTGGCCTAAGTTGGTCTACAACCATGGTTGGCCCGCATAATATCCAAAGTCATAGTTGGGGTTGTACTGGACTGCGGCGGCTACCGCCTGAACGGCTGCAACATGGAGGCGAGCGGCTTCTGCCTTTCTCTTGTACTCGTTTGCCTCCTCTCTAGTTATAAAGTGTCTCTGTTTTCCCTCAAAGTTAAAGAAGTAAGGAGTAGGAAGGTTAATATGGACAACATGCTCTCTATCAAAAATTAGTCGGTATAGGAAGGATTGTTCGTTCCTCTCAAGAAACCGGTAGCGCGCCATGGCCTCATAATCAAGAAAAGCAGGTGGTAACTCAATATCATTCCCCCTTATGGGTACCCCAAGATAATTAGCTACACCAGTGGCATAAATCCCGCCATAGAAATCTCCATCCTTAGCATTTTTATGTAGCCTCCTAGCAATAATAGCCCCCAAGTTATATCGTCTATCACCCATTACCGCACTCTTAAGAATACTAAGATCAGGTACACAAAGGTGGCTATGCTCATGTTTACTGTTAATAAATCTACCTATGAAGAGAGCAAAATAATGTATAGCATGACAGTGAATGCTCCCCAAGGTAGCCTATGTAATATTTCTAGTTTCTCCCGTAGTGATGCTAGCAAGAAAATCATTATATTCAGTTTTCTAAGGATCACTATGGCTGCCCCATTGTGGAATTTTGCATGCACGGTTAAAATCTTCTAGGTCCATAGTATAAGATTCGTCATAAAGATTTAATAAAACAGAATGCGTAGTTGATACGTCTCCATTGTATCTGTAATTTTTTTATTATTTCATGCCAATATTCTACAACTTTCCTATACTTTTGTCAACTTTGTATACTATTTTTGGGACTAACATATTGATCCAGTGCCCGGTGCCAGTTCCTGTTTGTTGCATGTTTTTTGTTTTGTAGAAAATCCATATCAAACAAATTCCAAACGGGATAAAAACTTATCGAGATTTTTTTGGAATATATGTGAATTTTGGGAAGTGGAATCAATAGAAGGCGGTGCCCGAGGGGCCCACCAGCCTGCCAGGCGCGTCCTGGGGGTATGGAGAAAGACCCCCTCAAAATTTCAGCCCAATCGGAGTTACAGATCTCCGGATATTTAAGAAACGATGAAAGGCCAGAATCTGGGAACACGGAAACAGAAGGAAACAGAGAGAGAGATCCAATCTCGGAGGGGCTCTCACCCGTCCGCCACCATGGAGGCCATGGACCAAAGGGGAAAACCTTCTCCCATCTAGGGAGGAGGTCAAGGAAGAAGAAGAAGGAGGAGGGCTCTCTCCCCCTCTCTCCCGGTGGCACCGGAACACCGCTGGGGCCATCGTCGTGACACCGATCTACTCCAACAACTCCGCCATCTTCACCAACACCTCCATCACCTTCCCATATCTATCTACAGCGGTCCACTCTCCCGCAACCTGATGTACCCTCTACTTGAACATGGTGCTTTATGCTTCATATTATTATCCAATGATGTGTTTCCATCCTATGATGTGTGAGTTGATCTATTTTGTCCTATTGGTCGATTGATGATCATGATTGGTTTGAATTGCATGTTTTGTTATTGGTGTTGTCCTATGGTGCCTTCCGTGTCGCGCAAGCGTGAGGGATCCTTGCTGTAGGGTGTTGCAATGTGTTCATGATTTGCCTATGGTGGGTTTCTTGAGTGACAGAAGCATAAACCCAAGTAGGTGGGTTGTTGCATATGGGAGTAAAGAGGACTTGATACCTTATAATGCTATGGTTGTTTTACCTTAATGATCTTTAGTAGTTGCATATGCTTGCTAGAGTTCCAATCATAAGTGCATATGATCGAAGTAGAGAAAGTATGTTAAGTTATGCCTCTCCCTCATATAAATTGCAACAATGATTGTCGGTCTAGTTTTCGATTGCCCAGGGACAATTTCACAACTCCTACCACCACTTTTCCACACTCGTTAAACTAACTTAGTGATACGTCCGTTTTGCATCATGATTTTATATTGATATTTATTGCATTATGGGCTGTTATTACACATTTTGGCACAATACTTATGCCTTTTCTCTCTTATTTTGCAAGGTCTACATGAAGAGGGAGAATGCCCGCAGCTGGAGTTCTCGACTAGAAAAGGAGCAAATCTGAGATACCTATTCTGCACAATTCCAAAAGTCCTGAAAATATATGGAGAATTATTTTGGAATATATAAAAATACTGGGCTAAAGAAATACATCAGGGGGCCCACCAAAGAGCCACAAGCCTGCTGGGCGCGGCCACCCCCTGGCCATGCCCCTGGGGCTTGTGGCCCACCTGGCAGCCCTCCGGTGCCAATCTTCTTCTATATTGAGGGTTTCGTCCTAGAAAAAATCATATTAGAGCTTTCGGGATGAAGCGCCGCCGTCTTGAGGTGGAACTTGGGCAGAACCAATCTAGAGCTCCGGTAAGGCGATCCTGCCGGTGAAACTTCCCTCCATGAGGGGGAAATCAAAGCCATCATCATCACCAACGATCCTCTCATCGAGACGGGGTCAATCTCCAGCAACATCTTCATTAGCGCCGTCCCCTATCCAAACCCTAGTTCATCTCTTGTATCCGATCTTTGTCACAAAACCTCAGATTGGTACCTGTGGGTTGCTAGTAGTGTTGATTACTCCTTGTAGTTGATGCTAGTTGGTTTACTTGGTGGAAGATTATATGTTCAGATCCTTGACCATAACTTATACTCCTCTGATTATGAACATGAATATGCTTTGTGAGTAGTTACGTTTGTTCCTAAGGACATGGGATAAGTCTTGTTATAAGTAATCATGTGAATTTGGTAGTCATTCGATATTTTAATGAGATGTATGTGTTGGAAATATGCCCTAGAAGCAATAAGAAATTAGTTATTATCATATTTCCTTGTTCATGATAATCGTTTATTATCCATGCTATAATTGTATTGATCGGAGACTTAGATGCATGTGTGGATACATAGACAAAACCATGTCCCTAGTATGTCTCTAATAGACTAGCTCGTTGATCAAAGATGGTTAAGGTTTCCTAGCCATGGACATGAGATGTCATTTGATAACGAGATCACATCATTAGGAGAATGGTGTGATGGATAAGACCCAAACTACATATGTAACATATGATCGTGTCAGTTTAATGCTACTGTTTTCTGCATGTCAAGTATTTGTTCCTATGACCAGGAGATCATGCAACTCACTGACACCGGAGGAGTGACTTGTGTGTATCAAACATCGCAACATAACTAGGTGACTATAAAGGTACTCTACAGGTATCTCCGAGGGTGTCAGTTGGGTTGGCATGGATCAAGACTGGGATTTGTTACTCCGTGTGACGGAGAGGTATCTCAGGGCCCACTCAGTAATACAACATCACAACAAGCCTTGCAAGCAATGTGACTAAGTTTTAGTCACGGAATCTTGAATTATGGAACAAGTAAAGAGACTTGCCGGTAATGAGGTTGAACTAGGTATGGAGATACCGACGATCGAATCTCGGGCAAGTAACATACCGAAGAACAAAGGGAACATCATAGAGGACTAACTGAATCCTTGCCATAGAGGTTCGACCGATAAAGATCTTCATAGAATATGTAGGAACCAATATGGGCATCTAGGTCCCGCTATTGGTTATTGACCGTATAGGTGTCTCGGTCATGTCTACATAGTTCTCGAACCTGCAGAGTCTACACACTTAAGGTTTGGTGACGTTTCGGTAGTATAGAGTTATGTATGGTGGTGACCGAAGGTTGTTCTGAGTCCCGGATGAGATCCCGGACGTCATGAGGAGATCTGGAATGGTCCGGAGGTAAATATTGATATATAGGAAGTCCTATTTTGGTCGCCGGAAAAGTTTCGGGCTCATCGGTAGTGTACCGGGAGTGCCGGCAGTGTACCGGGAGACCATCGGGAGGGGTATTTCGACCCAAGAGGCTATATGGGCTGTGCGAGGATGAATACCAGCCCTTAGTGGGCTGTAGGAATTCCCACAAAGGGCCCATGCGGCTGGGAAGAAAAAGCCCAAAAGGAAAAAGGTGGAAAAAGGCAAAAGGGCTAAATTAGGAAGGAGTCCTAACCCTACTAGGAGTGGAGGAGGAGGACTCCTCCCTCCTGGTTCGGCCGACCCAAGGGCTGGCTCCTTGGGAGCCAAGCCTCCTCCTCCTCTCCTCCTATATATACTAGAGGGTTTTAGGGTTTTGGCACAAGATTTTCAGCCACGTGCTACCCGTTCCTCTAGTGCATAGTTTCTCCTCTAGATCGGTTTTCTGCAGTGCTTAGGCGAAGCCCTGCCGGAATTGCTCCACCACCATCGCCGTGGTGCCGTCACGCTGCCAGAGAACTTGTCTAACTCTCCACTCCGTCTTGCTGGATCAAGAAGGTGGAAATCATCATCAAGCTGTACGTGTGTTGAACGCGGAGGTGCCGTCCGTTCGGCGCTAGATCGGAAGGACCGTCATCCAAATCGCGAGAAGGATCGTGATGAGATCGCGGGACGGATCATGATGAGTTCGCGGGACGGATCGTGATTGGATCGCGGGACGGATCGTGATGAGATCGCAGGACACTCGGCGATTTGGATCGCGAAGACGTTCGACTACACCAATCGCGTTTCTTAACGCTTCCCACGAGCGATCTACAGGGGTATGTAAATCCACTCTCGCTCTCGTAGATGCTCATCACCATGGATAGTTCTTGCGTGTGCATAGGAATTTTTTTGTTTCCCATGCAACGTTCCCCAATAGTGGCATCATGAGCTAGGTGTATGTGTAGATGTGATCTAGAGTAGAACACAAAGAGTTTGTGGGCGTTGATGCTTAGATTGCTTCCTCCCTTGGTCGTGTTTTGGTTCAGCGGTATTGTGGGATGAAGCATCCCAGACAAACCTTACTCGTATGCTTACGAGACACCGGTTGCATCGACTGACGTGTAACCTTGTTGCACAAAGATGGCTGGCGGGTGTCTGTTTCTCCTACTTTACTTGGATCAGATTCGACAAAGGTGGTCCTTGAGAAGGTTGAAAAGGAACTTATGTATCACCGTTGTGGTTTTTGCGTAGGTGAGAATTGTTCTTGCTAGATACCCATAGCAGCCACGTAAAACATGCAACAACAATTAGAGGGCGTCTAACTTGTTTTTGCGGGGTGTGTTGTGATGTGATATGGCCTACATGATGTGATATATGTGATGTATGAGATGATCATGTGTTGTATATAATATCACGACTTGCATGTCAATGAGTACGGCAACCGGCAGGAGCCATAGGGTTGTCTTTAATTATTGTATGACCTACGTGTCAATCATTAAGCGCTATGTAATGCTTTACTTTCTCGCTAAATGGTAGCAATAGTACTACAAGCATGATGGGTGCGACAACCCCGATGGCGACACGTTGATGGAGATCAAGATGATGGAGATCATGGTGTCGTGCCGGTGACGATGGAGATCATGCCGGTGCTTTCAAGATGGAGATCAAAAGCACAAGTTCATGGCCATATCATGTCACTTATGATTTGCATGTGATGTTAATCCTTTTATGCACCTTGTTTTGCTTAGGACGATGGTAGCATTATAAGGTGATCCCTCACTTGAATTTCCAGATGAATTGTGTTCTCCCCAAGTGTGCACCGTTGCGAAAGTTCGTCGTGTCGAGACACCACGTGATGATCGGGTGTGATAGACTCTATGCTCACATACAACGGGTGCAAGACAGTGTTGCACATGCAGAACACTCGGGTTAAACTTGACAAGCCTAGCATGTACAGACATGGCCTCGGAACACAAGAGACCTAAAGGTCGAACATGAGTCATATAGTAGATATGATCAACATGATGATGTTCACCATTGAAACCACCTCAACTCACGTGATGATCGGACTTGAGTTGGTGAATTTGGATCATGTGACACACAGATGACCTGAGGGATGTCAATTTGAGTGGGAGCTTTAGTAATTTGATTAGATAAACTCATTATCATGAACATAGTCAGTAGTGTCTTTGCAAAATTATGTTGTAGATTACTAGCTCACGCTGTAGCTCCCTTGAATTTTTATGTGTTGCTAGAGAAATAGAGTTGAAAGATGATCGTAGCAATATTGCGGACTGGTTCCGTGATCTGAGGATTGTCCTCATTGCTGCACAGAAGGCTTATGTCCTTAATGCATCGCTCGGTGCGCCAACCCCTCTAGCATCGTCTGTAGATGTTGTGAACATCTGACAGGCACGTTCTGATGACTACTTGATAGTTTAGTGCGTCATGCATTATGGCTTAGAATTGAGGCTCCGACACGTTTTGAACATCACGGAACATATGAGATGTTCTAAGAGCTGAAATTAAGATCTCAGGCTCGTGCCCGTATTGCGAGATATGAGATCTCCAACGAGATTCTTTGTCTGCAAGATGAAGGAGAATAGCTCAATCGTTGAGCATGTGCTCAGATTGTCTGGGTGCTACAATCGCTTGAATCGAGTGGGAGTTAATCTTCCAGATAAGATAGCGATTGATATAGTTCTCCAAGTCACTGTCACTAAGCTACTAGAACTTGGTGATGAACTATAAAATACCAGGGATAGAAATAATGATCCCTGAGCTATTCGCGATGTTTGACACCGCGAAGGTAGAAATCAAGAAGGAGCATCAAGTGTTGATGGTTAGTAAAAACCACTAGTTTCAAGAAGGGCAAGGGCAAGGAGGGAAACTTCATGGAGGGCTAGTCAGTTGCTGCTCCAGTGAAGCAACCCAAAGTTGAACCCAAACCCGAGACTAAGTGCTTCAGTTATGAGGAGAGCGGTCGCTGAAGCGGAACAACCCTAGATACTTGGTAGATAAGATGGCTGGCAACGTCAACAGAAGTATATTTGATATACGCGTTATTGATGTGTACCTTGCTAGTACTCCTAGTAGCACCTGGGTATTGGATACCGGTTCGGTTGCTAAATGTTAGTAACTCGAAATAAAAGCTACAGAATGAACAGAGAACTAGCTAAGGGTGAGGTGACGATGTGTGTTGGAAATGTTTCCAAGGTTGATGTGATCAACATCGCACGCTCTCTCTACCTTCTGGATTAGTGAAGAACCTAAATAAATGTTATTTGGTGTCTTGCGTTGAGCATGCACGTGATTAGATCGTGTTTATTGCAACACGGCTATTCATTTAAGTTAGAGAATAATGGTTATTCTGTTTACATGAATAATACCTTTAATGGTCATGCACCCAGTGAGAATGGTTTGTTGCATCTTGATCGTAGTAATACACATGTTCATAACATTGATGCCAAAAGATACAAAGTTAATAATGATAGTACCACAAACTTGTGGCACTGCCGCTAAATGTCCCATTGGTATAAAACGCATGAAGAAACTCCATGTTGATGGATCTTTGGACTCATTCGATTTCGAATCGGTTGAGACATGCGAACCATGCCTCTTGGTCAAGATGACTAAGGACCCCATTTTCTGGTTTGATGGAGCGGGCAAGTGATTTATTGGAAATGATGCATGTTGATGTATGCAATCCAATGAGTCTTGTAGCGTGCGGTGGATATCATTATTTTCTTACCTTCACTGATGATTTGAGTAGATATAATGTATATTTACTTAATGAAACACAAGTCTGAATCGTTTGAAAGGTTCAAGAAAATTCAGAGTGAAGTTTAAAGATCATCGTGACAAGAAGATGTCTGCGATATGATCGTGGAGGTGAATATCTGAGTTACGAGTTTGGCGTACGACTTTAGACAATGTCAAAGTTGTTTCACAACTCACACCATCTGGAACACCATAGTGTGATGGTGTGTTCGAATATCATAGTCGTGCTCTATTGGATATGGTGCGTGCTATGATGTCTCTTATCGTTTTGCTATTATAATTTTGGGGTTATGCATTAGAGACAACTACATTCACTTTAAAAAAGGCACCATCTAAATCCGTTGAGATGACACCGTGTGAATTAGGGTTTGATAGAAATCCAAGTTGTCATTTCTTAATGTTTGGGGCTGCGACGCTTGTGTGGAAAAATGTTTTCACCTAATGAGCTCGAACCCAAAGAGGACAAATGCATCTTCATAGAATACCCTAAGAACAGTTGGGTAAACCTTCTATCTTAGATCCGAGCATAAAGTGTTTGTTGCTAAAACGGATCCTTTCTCGAGGAAAACTTTCTCTCGAAAGAATTGAGTGGGAGGAAGATAGAACTTGATGAGGTTGTTGAACCTTTGTTTCTACTAGAGGGTAGCGCAGCGCACGAAGATGTTTCTATCGAACCTACGTCAGTTGAAGAGGAAGTAAATGATGATCATCATGAAGCTTCGGATCAAGTTACTATCGAACCTCGTAGGTCGACAAGGATGTGTACTCCTCCTGAACGGTACGACAACCCTGTCTTGGAGGTCATGATGTTGGACAACAATGAACCTACGAGATGTGGAGAAGCGATGATGGGCCCGGATTCCGACAAATGGTTAGAGGCCATGAAATCCGAGAAAGGATCCATGTATGAAAACCAAGTATAGACTTTGGTAGACTTGCTCGTTGGACGGCAGGTCGTTGAGTACAAATGGACCTTTAAGATGATGACAGAAGCTGATGGTGAATGTCACCATTTATAAAGCTCGACTTGTCGCAAAGTAGTTTCCGCCAAGTTCAAGGAGTTGACTGCGATGAGACTTTCTCACTTGTAGCGATGCTAAAGTCTGTTGGAATTATGTTAGCAGTTGCTGCATTTTCAATTATGAAATCTGGCAGATGGATACCAAAACATCATTTCCTTCCTTAAGGAAAGGTTGTATGAGATGCAACCAGAAGGTTTTGTCAGTACTAAGGATGCTAAAAGGTGTGCAAGCTTCAGTGATCCTTCTATGAACTGAAGCAAGCATCTCGGAGTTGGAATATACACTTTGATGAGGTGATCAAAGTTTTTGAGTCTATACAAAGTTCATGAGAAACTTGTATTTACAATAAAGTGAGTGGGAGCACTATAGAGTTTCTGGTAAGCATATGTGGTTGACATATTGTTGATCGGAAATGATGTAGAATTTCTGGAAAGCATAAACGGTTGTTTGAAAAGAGTTTTTCAAAGGAAGACCTGGATAAATCTACCTAATTGTTGAGCATCAAGATCTATAGAGATAGATCAAGATGCTTGATGAGACTTTCAATGAGTACATACCTTGACAAGATTTTGAAAGAGTTCAAAATGGATCAGTCAGAGAAAGAGTTCTCGCCTGATTTGTAAGGTGTGAAGTTGAGTGAGACTAAAAGCTCGACAACGGCAGAAGAAAGAGAAAGGACGAACGTCGTCCCCTATGCCTTAGCCATAGGCTCTATATTATGCCAAGCTGCGTACCGCACGTGGTGTGTGCCTTGCCATGAGTCTGTCAAGGGGTACAAAAGTGATCCGGGAGTAGATCACTGGATAGCGGTCAAGATTATCTTTAGTAACTAAAAGACTAAGGAGATGTTTCTCGATTATGGAGGTGATAAAGAGTTCATCGTAAAGAGTTACGTCGATGCAAGCTTTAACACCAATCTGGATGACTCGTAGTAGCAATCTGGATACGTATAGTGGAGTAGCCATTTGGAATAGTACCAAGTGGAGTGTGGTAGCAGTGTTTACGGTTTGACATGAAGATTTGCAAAGTACATACAGATCTGAATGTCACAGACCCATTGACTATAAGACCTCTTTCACATGCAAAGCGTGATCGAGCCCCAGAACTCATTGGGTGTTAGATTCATAACAATGCGAATCAGATGGTGATGTGAACTAGCTTATTGACTCTAGTGCAAGTGGGAGACTGTTGGAAATATGCCCTAGAGGCAATAATAAATTAGTTATTATCATATTTCCTTGTTCATGATAATATTTTATTATCCATGCTATAATTGTATTGATCAGAGACTTAGATGCATGTGTGGATACATAGACAAAACCATGTCCCTAGTATGCCTCTTATAGACTAGCTCGTTGATCAAACATGGTTAAGGTTTCCTAGCCATGGACATGAGATGTCATTTGATAACCGGATCACATCATTAGGAGAATGGTGTGATGGACAAGACCCAAACTACAAATGTAGCATATGATCGTGTTAGTTTAATGCTACTGTTTTCTGCATGTCAAGTATCTGTTCCTATGACCATGAGATCATGCAACTCACTGACACCGGAGGAGTGCCTTGTGTGTATCAAATGTCGCAACATAACTGGGTGACTATAAAGGTACTCTACAGGTATCTCCGAGGGTGTCAGTTGGGTCGGCATGGATCAAGACTGGGATTTGTTACTCCGTGTGACGGAGAGGTATCTTAGGGCCCACTCGGTAATACAACATCACAACAAGCCTTGCAAGAAATATGACTAAGTGTTAGTCACGGGATCTTGTATTACGGAATGAGTAAAGAGACTTGCCGGTAACGAGGTTGAACTAGGTATGGAGATACCGACGATCGAATCTCGGGCAAGTAACATACCGAAGAACAAAGGGAACATCATACGGGATTAACTGAATCCTTGACATAGAGGTTCGACCGATAAAGATCTTTGTAGAATATGTAGAAACCAATATGGGCATCCAGGTACCGCTATTGGTTATTGACCGTATAGGTGTCTCGGTCATGTCTACATAGTTCTCGAACCCGCAGGGTCTGCACACTTAAGGTTTGGTGATGTTTCGGTAGTATAGAGTTATGTATGGTGGTGACCAAAGGTTGTTCGGAGTCCCGGATGAGATCCCGGACGTCACGAGGAGCTCCAGAATGGTCCGGAGGTAAAGATTGATATATAGGAAGTCCTATTTTGGTCATCGGAAAAGTTTCGGGCTCATCGGTAGTGTACCGGGAGTGACGGTAGTCTACCGGGAGACCATTGGGAGGGGTATTTCGACCCAAGAGGCTACATGGGCTGTGGGAGGATGAATACCAGCCCTTATTGGTCTGGATTAAGTCCCACAAAGGGCCCATGTGGTTGGGAATAAAAATCCCAAAAGGAAAAAGGTGGAAAAAGGCAAAAGGGCTAAATTAGGAAGTAGTCCTAATCCTACTAGGAGTGGAGGAGGAGGACTCCTCCCTCCTGGTTCGGCTGACCCAAGGGCTGGCTCCTTGGGAGCCAAGCCTCCTCCTCCTCTCCTCCTATATATACTAGAGGGTTTTAGGGTTTTGGCACAAAATTTTCAGCCACGTGCTACCCGTTCCTCTAGTGCATAGTTTCTCCTCTAGATCGGTTTTCTGCAGTGCTTAGGCGAAGCCCTGCCGGAATTGCTTCACCACCATCGCCGCGGTGCCGTCACACTGCCGGAGAACTCATATACCTCTCCGCTCCCTCTTTCTGGATCAAGAAGGCGGAGATCGTCATCAAGCTGTACGTGTGCTTAATGCGGAGGTACCGTCCGTTCGGCGCTAGATCGGAAGGACCGTGATCAAGATCGCGAGACGGATCGTGATGAGATTGCGGGATGGATCGTGATGAGTTCTTGGGAAGGATCGTCATTGGATCGTGGGACGGATCATGATGAGATCGCGGGACGCTCGGCGATTTGGATCGTGAAGACGTTTGACTACACCAACCGCGTTTCTTAACGCTTCCCGCTTAGCGATCTACAAGGGTATGTAGATCCACTCTCCCTCTCGTAGATGCTCATCACCATGGATAGATCTTGCGTGTGCGTAGGAATTTTTTGTTTCCCATGCAATGTTCCCCAACAGTATGTTGTCTCTCCTCTAGTGGCGTTATGTGAACGTCGACTACATAACACTTCACCATTGTTTGGGCCTAAAGGAAGGCATTGGAAAGTAGTAAGTAGATGATGAGTTGCTAGAGTGACAGAAGCTTAAACCCTAGCTTATGCGTTGCTTCGTAAGGGGCTGATTTGGATCCACATGTTTCATGCTATGGTTAGATTTATCTTAATTCTTCTTCCGTAGTTGCGGATGCTTGCAGGAGGGGTTAATCATAAGTGGGAGGCTTGTCCAAGTAAGGACAACACCCAAGCACCGGTCCACCCACATATCAAATTATCAAAGTAGCAAACGCGAATCAAATGAGCATGATGAAAACTAGCTTGACATAAATTTCCATGTGTCCTCCGGAGCGCTTTGCTTTATATAAGAGTTTGTACAGGCTTATCCTTTGCTATAAAAAGGATTGGGCCACCTTGTTGCACCGTTGTTACAATTGTTACTTGCTACCCGTTACAAATTATCTTATCACAAAACTATCTGTTACCGATAATTTCTATACTTGGAGAGAATACCTTACTGAGAACCGCTTATCATTTCCTTCTGCTCCTCGTTGGGTTCGATACTCTTACTTATCGAAAGGACTACGCTAGATCCCCTATACTTGTGGGTCATCACTTATTTGTTTATTTATCTTAGCAGCCCCTAGTTTTATTTACGTGCTCATTATTATCTTGCAAACCTATCCTATCACTCCTAAAAATTACTTCTAGTTTCATACTTGTTCTAGGTAAAGTGAACGTTAAGCGTGTGTAGAGTTGAATCGGTGGTCGATAGAACTTGAGGGAATATTTGTTCTACCTTTAGCTCCTCGTTGGAGTCGACACTCTTACTTATCGAAAGAGGCTACACCTGATCCCCTATACTTGTGGGTTATCAAGACCTTTTTCTAGCGCCGTTGCCGGGGAGCAATAGCGTGGGGTGAATATTCTCGTGTGTGCTTGTTTGCTTTATCACTAAGTAGATTTTATTGGCTGATCATAGTTGTTCTCTATCTTTAGATATGGGTAGGAAACGCAAAATACCAGAAAAATAGATGTACTTGCTGCTCCAAAAGTTGAGGAACCACTAGTGTTCCGTACTACCGAAGAATATTATTTGGATCATCTTCGATCTGTTTGTGCTCGTGCTGAAACCCCAACTAGCTTAGTTGAGGGCAAATCATTAAATGATCATGCTTATTATGTGCGACACCGCTTATCTCAAAAAGGGAAAAATTTATGGCATGATGTTAATAGTTTGCAATGCTATGCTTGGTATTTATGCGAAATTTATGATTTTGCTTGTTGTTCTGAAGACCCTAAAAAACACCTTCCCTATCATTGTGAGTTTAAGGATAATGGAATCGTATCTTCTTATGCCAAGGGTGTTTAAAATTACTATGATATTGAGCAAATTGAAAGAATTGTTGCTTTTAAGGGTGCCTATGAAATTGCTTCTTTGATTGAAAAGTAGGATGCTACTCTTTACAAATCTGAAAGTTTTGCCATACTTAAATATTGCTATGAAAACTATGCTTCTAATGCTTATGTTAAGCCATATATTGAGGACTCCTCCTCTGTCCAAGAGAAGACTAATATTTTGTAGGAAACTATGGAAGAAGAAATTCCTGACACTATGAACTCATTAGATGAAAAAGATGACGAGGAGAGTGAAGAAGAAATGGAGGAAGAGCAGATTAGCTACCCATGCCCACCTTATAATGAGAGTAACTCTTCAAATAATACATTGTTTAATTTCCCTTCGTTCTTACCAAAGGATGAATGCTATGATAATTGTTATGATCCCTTGGATTCATTTGAAATATCCCTTTTTGATGAACTTGATGCTTGTTATGCTTGTGGCCATGATGCCAATATGAATGATGCTTATGGATATGAACTTGCTATAGTTCCTTATGTTAAACGTGAAATTGTTTCTATTGCACCCACACATGATAGTCATATTATCTTTTTGAATTCTCCTAACTACACTATATCGGAGAAGTTTGCACTTATTAAGGATTATATAGATGGGTTGCCTTTTACTATTACACATGATGATTTTGATAGATATAATATGCATGTGCTTGCTGCTCCTACTTACAATTATTATGAGAGAGGAACTACATCTCAACCTCTCTACGTTTCCAATTTGATAAAATTGCAAGAAACTGCTTATGCTATGTATTGGCCTTTACTTTGTGTGCATGAATTGTTCTTTTATGACATGCCGATGCATAGGAAGAGAGTTAGAATTCGTTGTTGCATGATATATGTTATATTGTTCTCACTACTAAATTACAAATCATTGTCAATTAAAATTGTCTTTGATATACCTTGGGATCCGGGTGGATCCATTACTTGAGCACTTTATGCCTAGCTTAATGGCTTTAAAGAAAGTGCTGCCAGGGAGACAACCCGAAAGTTTTAGAGAGTCATTTTATTCTGTTGTGTGCTTTTATATAGTTTAAAAACAAAATAAAATAAATAGTGGAACCTAAAACTTTTGCAAAAAGAGAAGTGAAAGTAAGAAGGACGAGCACCGTTGAAGTGGGGGAGCTCTTTGAACTTTGTTCATGCCCATGGAAACTTTGCAAATCTTGATTACATAAACTTTTCAACAAAAATAATTATCCCCTTTTATAAATCCATTGTATTATAAAAATAATGTGCCAAGAGTTTACCTTGAGGATGTTTAAATTGCTTGTTTGATATGTGTTGTGTAAAAACAGAAACTTTTGCTGCAGTGTTTGAATTTCTATATTTTACTGGAGCCTGAAAAAATTCTTAAATTCTTACACAATACTTTTATACAAATGCTTTACCACTTCCTAATTTTTCAGAATTTTTAGAGTTACAGAAGTATGGTGAATATTTAGATTGCTACAGCCTGTCCTATTTAAGACAGATTCTGTTTTTGATGCATTGTTTTGCTTGTTATGATGAAACTATCGATTTTATCGGTGGTATAAGCCATGGAAAAATTATAATACAGTATCTAAAATGCAAAAATAAAATGTGAATTGGTTGGAAACAGTACATAAAGTTGTGATTTGCTTTATTATACTAACGGATCTTATGAGGGTTTTGTTAAGTTTTGTGTGATTGAAGTTTTCAAGTTTTGGGTGAGATCACGATGGATGAAGGAATAAGGAGTGGATAGAGACTAAGATTGGGGATGCCCGGGGCACCCCAAGGTAATATTCAAGGACTCCCAAGAAACTAAGCTTGGGGATGCTCCGGAAGGCATCCCCTCTTTCTTCTAACAACCATCGGTAATTTTACTTGGAGCTATATTTTTATTCGTCACATGATATGCATAAATCTTGGAGCGTCATGTGATTTTTATTTTTATTTTAATAATGCACCATGCTGGTATGAGATAGTCCTTGGTCGATTTATAGAATGCTTCATGCACTTCACTTATATATTTTGAGTATGGCTTTGTAGAATGCTTCATGTGCTTCACTTATATCATTTGAAGTTTGGATTGCTTGTTTCTCTACCCATAGAAAACCGCCATTTGTAGAATGCTCTTTTGCTTCACTTATATTTGTTAGAGCATGGGCATATATTTTCTAGAAATAATTAAAACTCTCATGCTTCACTTATATGTATTTAGAGAGTTAATAGGAGTTGGTCATTCACATGGTTAGTCATAAAATCCTACATAAAACTTGTAGATCACTGAATATGATATGTTTGATTCCTTGCAATAGTTTGCGATATGAAGATGGTAATATGAGAGTCATGCTAGTGAGTATTTGTGAATTGGATAAATACATGTGTTGAAGTTTGTGATTCCCGTAGCATGTACGTATGGTGAACCGTCATGTAACGAAGTCGGAGCATGATTTGTTTAATGATTGTCAACCTTTGTGTGAGGGTCGGGAGCGTGCGATGGTTAACTCCTACCAACCTCTCCCCTAGGAGAATGCGTCTAATGCTTTGCTTGATAAATAATAGACTTTTGCAATAAGTATGTGAGTTCTTTATGACTAATGTTGAGTCCATGGATTATACGCACTCTCACCCTTCCACCTTTGCTAGCCTCTCTAGTACCGCGCAACTTTCGCCGATACATCAAACCACCTTCCTCAAACAAGCCACCATATATTTTCCTCAAAACTGCCACCATACCTACCTATTATGACATTTTCATAGCCATTCCGAGATATATTTCCATGCAACTTCCACCATTCCGTTTAGTATGACATGCACCATCATTTTCATATTGCTCTGCATGATCGTAAGACAGCTTGCATGATGTTTTCATTGGTTGTCCGTTTTTTGATGTCACTTGCTAGGCTAGATCGTTGCACATCCTGGTATCCTACCAGAAGCATTCATATAGAGTCATATTTTTGTTCTAGGTATCGAGTTGTAAGTAAATAAAAGTGTGATCATTTTCATTATTAGAGCATTTTCCCGTGTGAGAAAAGGTTGATGGAAGCTATGATTCCCTCACAAGTTGGGAGGAGTCTCCGAACTTTACAAAAAAATAAAAGAGGCCAGCGAAGCCCAAATAAAAAAAAGAGGCCAAAGATGCCCACCAAAAAATCAAAAAATCAAAAAATGAGAAAAAGGAAAAAATGAGAGAAAGAGAGAAGGAACAATGCTACTATCTTTTTCCACATTTGTGCTTCAAAGTAGCACCATGATCTTCATGATAGAGAGTCTCTTATTTTGTCACTTTCGTATAGCTAGTGGAATTTCCATCATTTGCACGACCACTTAGTTTTATTTTTGAGCTTTCATACACTTATAGCTCTAGTGCACCCATTGCATGGCAATCCCTACTCACTCACATTGATATCTATTGATGGGCATCTCCATAACCCGTTGATACACCTAGTTGATGTGAGACTATCTTGTCCTTTTTCCTCATCACCTCCACCATATTCTATTCCACCTATAGTGCTATATCCATGGCTCATGCTCATGTATTGCGTGAGAGTTGAAAAGGTTTGAGACCATAAAAGTGTGAAACAATTGCTTGACTTGTTCATCGGGGTTGTGCATGATTTAGATACTTTGTGTGGGCAAGATGGAGCATAGCCAGACCATATGATTTTGTAGGGATAACTTTCTAAGGCCATGTTATTTCAAAATGACACGATTGCCTTGTTGGTGTGCTCAAAGTATTACTGTTTTTACGTCAATATGGACTATTGCTTTGAATCACTCGTATCTTAATATTCATGCCATGATTAGATTATATGATCAAGATTATGCTAGGTAGCATTCCACATCAAAAATTATCTTTTTTATCATTTACCTACTCGAGGAGAGCAGGAATTAAGCTTGGGGATGCTGATACGTCTCCATCATATCTATAATTTTTGATTGTTTCATGCCAATATTTTACAACTTTCATGTACTTTGGCAACTTTTTATACTATTTTTGGGACTAACATATTGATCCAGTGCCCAGTGTCAATTCCTGTTTGTTGGATGTTTTTTGTTTTGCAGAAAATCCATATCAAACGAAGTCCAAATGGGATAAAAACTTACGGAGATTTTTTTGGAATATATGTGAATTTTGGTAAGTGGAATCAACAGAAGGCGGTGCTCAAGGGGCCCACAAGCCTGCCAGGCTCGCCCTGGGGGGTAGGGCGCGCCCTGAGTGCTTGTGTCCACCCCTTAGGTCGGTTGGAGCTGTCATCTGGCCGCAGGAAAGCTAATTTATGGATAAAGATCCCCTCAAAATTTCAGCCAATCGGAGTTACGGATCTCCGGATATTTAAGAAACGGTTAAAGCCAAGAATCTTGGAACGCAGAAACAGAAGGAAACAGAGAGAGAGATCCAATCTCGGAGGGGCTCTCGGCCTACGCCGCCATGGAGCCCATGGACCAGAGGGGAAACCCTTCTTACATCTAGGGAGGAGGTCAAGGAATAAGAAGAAGGAGTGGGGCTCTCTCCCCCTCTCTCCCGATGGAGCCGGAACGCCGCCGGGGCCATCATCATGACGGCGATCTACTCCAACAACTCTGCCATCTTCACCAACACCTCCATCACCTTCCCCCTATATCTACAGCAGTCCATTATCCCGCAACCCGCTATACCCTATACTTGAACATGGTGCTTTATGCTTCATATTATTATCCAGTGATGTGTTTCCATCCTATGATGTCTAAGTAGATCTATTTTGTCCTATTGGTTGATTGATGATCATGATTGGTTTGAGTTGCATGTTTTGTTATTGGTGTTGTCCTATGGTGCCCTCTGTGTAGCGCAAGCGTGAGGGATCCTCGTTGTAGGGTGTTGCAATGTGTTCATGATTTTCCTATGGTGGGTTGCTTGAGTGACAGAAGCATAAACCCGAGTAGGTGGGTTGTTGCATATATGAGCAAAGAGGACTTGATACCTTATAATGCTATGGTTGGGTTTTACCTTAATGATCTTTAGTAGTTGCGGATGCTTTCTAGAGTTCCAATCATAAGTGCATATGATCCAAGTAGAGAAAGTATGTTAGCTTATGCCTCTCCGTCATATAAAATTGCAATAATGACTACCGGTCTAGTTATCGATTGCCTAGGGACAATTTCGCAACTCCTACCACCACTTTTCCACACTCATTAAACTAACTTAGTTGTTTCTTTATCTTAGAAGCCCCTAGTTTTTATTTACGTGTTCTTTATTATCTTGCAAACCTATCCTATCACTCCTACAAAGTACTTCTAGTTTCATACTTGTTCTAGGTAAAGCGAACGTTAAGCGTGTGTAGAGTTGTATCGGTGGTCGATAGAACTTGAGGGAATATTTGTTCTACCTTTAGCTCCTCGTTGGGTTCAACACTCTTACTTATCTTAAGAGGCTACAACTGATCCCCTATACTTGTGGGTTATCAGTAGTACGCCTGGATGAAAATTCAAACCTCCGCCCGAAAGAATCAGTGACTTGATAATATTGCTTGCATTGGTCTGAAAGGAAATCCTCAAGGCCAGCATTTCGTGTGTACACGTAAAATTCTTCCTTGAAACCGGCATGAACCATGAAATGATCCGATGGCCATTCACAAGGCCGCACTTGAGCTTCCCTCGGTGGTTCAAGGTCGGGCTCACGTATCGTGAATCTCGGGGCCTTCTTGCTCGTGAAACCCCCTTGGTATATTCGCCTCAACATTTTTCTCTCTCTGAAAAATTTCTGAAATTTCTAGTGAATCAAAATAAAGGTGAACAAAACTCAACAAAACTTAAAACAACTACTCACACAAGTGCCTAGAGGCTATATCAAGCATCAAAAGTACTTGAGACCATACAAATTTGACATGCAAGCTCAAGAACAAGGTCACCACAGCAGCAAAAATTTGTAATATATAAAGCACTAAAAAAACTAATTGAACCATTGGAGGAGTCACATACCGAATATCAGTCCCCCAAAACAGTTTTGCAAATGGAGCTTTGCACAAGGAGATTGAAAATGGCAACAAAATGAGCTAGAACACGGGCTAGAGCAATGGTAGGATTTATTTCTGGAGGAAGACGAATTGGATGGGTGCTGGAATAAGTGAGGGGGCCTACTTGGGACCCACAAGCCAGGGGCATGCCCAGGGGGGTGGCGCGCCCTGTGGGCTTGTGGCCCACTGGTGCAGCCCCCTAATATGTGCTTAGTGCCAGGAATTCTTAAATATTCCAGAAAAAATCATACTACATTTTCAGGGCATTTGGAGAACTTTTATTTTCATGTCATCTTTTATTGCAAGGATAATTCAGAAAACAGAAAAATAATAGCATTTTTACTTTGTTTAATCTAAATAACAGAAAGTAAAAGTTGGATACAGAAGGTTCTGCCTTCTAAATTCATCCATCTCATGCTCATCAAACAGAATCCATCAATAAGGTTGATCAAGTCTTATTGACAAACTTTTTTCGAATGACACAGAACCAGAGAATTTTCAAATATAACTAGGTTACCTCAACGGGGATATGCATGTCCCCAACAATAAGTATATCATATTTCTTCTTGGCAGTAGGGAGAGGGAATTCAAAATCTCCAATAATAATCGTTGAATTTTTTTCAATGGAGTTGATACTATGAACTTGAGGTTGTTTCTTCAGAAAGTGTATCGTATGCTCATTACCATTAACATGAAAAGTGGCATTGCAATTGTTGCAATCAATAACAACCCCTGCAGTATTCAAAAACGGACTACCAAGGATGATCAACATACTGTGATCCTCGGGAATATCAAGAATAACAAAGTCTGTTAGGATAGTAACATTTGCGATAGGCACATCCTCACAAATACCGATGGGTAAAGGAGTTGATTTATCAGCCATTTGCAAAGAGACTTCAGTAGGTGTCAACTTATTCAAATCAAGTCTATACAAAGAGAAAGGCATAACACCAGCACCAGCTCCAGGGTCACATAAAGCAGTTTTAACATAATTTCTGTTAATAGAGCATGGTATAGTAGGTACTCTGGGATCTCCCAGTTTCTTTGGTATTCCACCCTTAAAGGTATAATTAGTAAGCATGGTGGAAATCTCAGCTTCCAGTATCTTTCTTTTATTTTTCACAATATCTTTCATATACTTAGCATAAGGAGACATTTTCAGAATATCAGTCAAGCGCATGCGCAAAAAGACACGTCTAAGCATTTTAACAAAATGCTCAAAGTCCTCATCCTCCTTTTTCTTGGATGATTTAGGAGGAACGGGCATGGGTTTCTGAACCCATGGTTCTCTTTCTTTACCATGCTTCCTAGCAACAAAGTCTCTTTTGTCATATCTTTTATTCTTAGGTTGTGGGTTATCAAGATCAACAGCGGGTTCAATCTCCACATCATTATCATTACTAGGTTGAGCATCAACATGAACATCATCATTAATATTATCATTAGGCTCGTGTTAATTACCATATTGTGTCTCAGCATCAGAAATATAAATATCATTTGGGTTTTCAGGTGTATCTATAACAGGTTCACTGGCAGCATGCAAAGTTCTAGCATCATTCTTTTTCCTTTTATTTCTGGGATGACTAGGTGCATCAGTATTAATTCTTTGAGAATCTTGCTCAATTCTCTTAGGATGGCCCTTAGGATACAAAGGTTCCTGAGTCATTTTACCACCTCTAGTCACAACTCTAACAGAATGATCATTGTTCTTACCATTCATCTCATTAAGCAAATCATTGTGTGCCTTAAGTACTTGTTCTACTTGAGTAGTTACCATGGAAGCATGTTTACTAATAAGCTTAAGATCATTAATAATTTTAATCATATAATCACCTAAGCGATCAAGCATGTAAGCATTTTGTTTCAATTGTCTACTAACATAAGCATTGAAATTTTCTTGCTTAACAATAAAGTTATCAAACCCATCCAAGCATTGGCTAGCAGACTTATTATAAGGAATATCACCTTCATCAAATCTACGGAGAGAATTTACCTCTACTACCTATGTCGGGTTATCAAGACCATGTATTTCTTCAATAGGTGGTAGATTCTTAAAGTCTTCAACTTTGATACCTTTTAGTTTCATAGATTTCTTTGCCTCTTGCATATCTTCAGGACTGAGAAATAGAATACCTCTTTTCTTCGAAGTGTGCTTTGGAGGTGGTTCGGTAATAGTCCAATCATTATCATTGCTCAATATATTATTCAATAGTAGTTCATCTTGTTCAACAGTTCATTCCCGGAAAACACAACCACCACAACTATCTAGGTGGTCCCTAGAAGCATTGGTTAGTCCATTATAAAAGATATCAAGTATTTCATTTTTCTTGAGAGGATGATCAGGCAAAGCATTAAGTAATTGGAGAAGCCTCCCCCAAGCTTGCGGGAGACTCTCTTCTTTAATTTGCATGAAGTTAAATATTTCCTGCAAGGCAGCTTGTTTCTTGTGGGCAGGAAAATATTTTTCAGAGAAGTAATATATCATATCCTGGTCGAAACTAGCTCGAGATTGACTCAAGATCGTTACAAGTTATAACCCACAAGTATAGGGGATCGGAACAGTTTTCGAGGGTAGAGTATTCAACCCAACTTTATTGATTCGACACAAGGGGAGCCAAAGAATATTCTCGAGTATTAGTAGCTGAGTTGTCAATTCAACCACACCTGATATACTTAATATCTACAGCAAAGTATTTAGTAGCAAAGTAGTATGGAAGTAACGATAATGTGGCAAAAGTGACAGTAGCAGTTTTGTAGTGATTGTAATAGTAGCAACGGAAAAGTAACTTAGCAAGGATCAATATGTGAAAAGCGCATAGGCAATGGATCAGTGATGGATAATTATGTCGGATGACATTCATCATGCAATGGTTATAACATAGGGTGACACAGAACTAGCTCCAATTCATCAATGTAATGTAGGCATGTATTGCATATATAGTCATACGTGCTTATGGAAAAGAACTTGCATGGAATCTTTTGTCCTACCCTCCCGTGGCAGCGGAGTACTAATGGAAACTAAGGGATATTAAAGCCTCCTTTTAATAGAGAACTAGACCAAAGCATTAGCACTTAGTGAATACATGAACTCCTCAAACTACGGTAATCACCGGAAAGAATCCCAGTTATTGTCACCCTGGGGGATGCGGATCATAACTCGTAATAGGTGTCTACAACTTGCAAGATAGGATCAAGAACACATATATATTCATGAAAACATAATATGTTCAGATCTGAAATCATGGCACTCGGACCCTAGTGACAAGCATTAAGCATAGCAAAGTCATAGCAACATCAATCTCAGAACATAGTGGATACTAGGGATCAAACCCTAATAAAACTAACTCGATTACATGGTAAATATCATCCAACCCATCACTGTCCAGCAAGCCTGCGATGGAATTACTCATGAATGGCAGAGAGCATCATGGAATTGGTGATGAAGGATGGTTGGTGATGACGATGGCGTTGATTTCCCCTCTCCGGAGCCCGAACTCCAGATCTGGCCTCCCGAGGAAGAACAGGAGGTGGCGGAGGCTCCATATCATGAAACGCGATGAAATATTCTCTCTGATTTTTTTTCTCCATGTATGTGAATATATAGAGTTGGAATTGTGGTCGGTGTAGCTGCAGGGGCCCACAAGCCACCTGGGCGCGCCCTAGGGGGGCATCCCTGGCTTGTGGCCAATGGGATACGATGGAGACGTATCAACAAGCTGAGCACGATACCTGTTCTACAACTCGAATTTGAGCTTCACTTATTTTGACCTCACTCGACTTTTAATATGAGTTGAGCTAAGCCAACTCATACTCGCTCGAATTTGACTCGTCTACAGCCCTAGGTGGAACAGGTTTGCTCCCTTAGATGCTTTTTCTGGTTCTGTCTCGACTCTTCGGCGTAGATTGAGTCTGCTTGCTCTTTTCGAGCTACCCAAGTGTCCCCATGGCGCAGAATTTTTCCAGCATATCTAAGAGTTTGGAAAAGGTTTGTACGTGACGCCGAGCGAGGGCGTTTAGAAGTCCTCTGTCCTGGCAGTTATATCGGAAGGTTGCCATGAACTCGCCATCGCAACAATTTATTATTTTGTTCTTGACGAGTAAGAACCTGCGCCAGAATTGCGAAACAATCTCATCGGCCTTCGGTTTGACATAAGCTAGGTCCCAGACATCGGTCGGTCCGGAGTTACTTGGGCAATACTCAATGTGGGTGGTGGGTGGTATAATTTTTTTGACCCCAGGTGGATGTGGGCCTGCGGACCCGAGGCACTCACAAGGATAGGGATGTGCTGACATCACATCCTTTTGGTTAACTGGATGTCCGAGCACCTAGGCTCTTTCAATCGATTGAGTTTTGTTGGCTTCATCGGCTGGTATGTCGTCTCTAAGAGGCTTGGTTAGGCTTTAACCAAGCTCGAAGAGGCGCTTGAAGCGTCGGTGATGGTCCCTCTTCTCCGCTCATAAAATTGCGAGGGAGGAGGTGTGATGTGTTCTCCTTGTCGGTTGATCCGATGGAGGGAGATTTGGGCGTGGAAAACACTTCGTTCGCGTTTTGGTCATAGATCGACGCCTCCATTGCTCTGAGTCGATCACACAACGGGACCTGCATGGGCCACCAATGTCGGTGCTAAAACCGGCCGATCTCGGGTAGGGGGTCCCGAGTTGTGGATGTAGAAAAAATGGTAACAAGGGACTTAGGGAGACGATGTTTACCCTGGTTCGGGCCCTCTTGAAGAGGTAAATTCCTAAGTTCTGCTTTGATTGTATTGATGATGGTGTGTCAAGTATAAGATGACGATCTACCTCGAGATCGGTTGTGTAAGTTCTAACCCTAAGGTGAATAATTTTTCACCTATAGACTAAACCCCCGGGCTTATATAGATACCTAAGGTTACTAGATTACATGTTAGGTCGGCTGTAGATATGCCGAATATAGGGTTGTTCCTGAAGTGCACCCCAAATCTTCGACAATCTCCTTGCATACGAGCAGATCTTGACGTTCCTGACGTCCTTCATGCAACAGCTTAGCATGCCATTGTTTGGCCCATATGGCCAAACAGCTCGGGTTAGTACCTCCTAGTCTGGGACACCCTCATTGGTTCTAGCCGCGACGACATTTGGCGGAGGAAGAAGCGAGGGGTGATTAGCAGGGGATCTATTATCACATTTTTTGCAAAACTGCTAAAGAACTAAGTCACCGACATTCTTCTTCGGACGGAGGGAGTACACAAACAATCTTTCAAAACTAGGGAGTGTATATTGAGTAAATAATTGAAACTTATGGCAGTAGCATAATATGATCATCCTGATGCATGTATGCTAGCTTACATTTTTAGGATTTTGTGTACTAAGTATATACAAAAAGAATCCAAAACAATTTATGGCATGGTGTATTAATAATCATGTGACCTTATAGTATAGTAAATTTAAAGATGATATAGTATAGAAATCTTCAAATTAACAAGAAAACCCAACATTGCTCAATATTTATCTAGGGAAATGTAATTAGCTTCCTTTTTTTGCTCAATATTTAGACAATGCTGGGGCGTCCAAGAAATTGCTTCGCTAAAGGAAAGAAGGGTCCGTCCATAAATTTAATACTCCGTCGTCTCAAAATAAGTGTCGAAAACTTAGTACTAAGTTGATACAAATATAATAAGAAGACAACGACACTTATTTTAGGATGGAGGGAGAATGAAAGTAAATCTAGAATCCACATCAACACGTATGCACTCATAAATCATTACACGGAGAACTACTACAGTAAGGCAACCCATGAAACACTAGATTCATGAGCGAGTAAAGATGGCAAAGCTACCATCAGTTCAATACTTTCAGCTCAAGCATATGCTTGGCCAATAAAAATCTATCCATATGTTTAGCTATCTTAATGAACTAGCCAGAATAATTGCATGAAAATGCAAGTAGGAATTAAATCCATAAACTGTTTTACATTTTTTGAAAACTCCAAAGAATATACTTTTAATAACTGGTTGCACAAAATCCACTCTCTTCAAACTAAGGGCCTCTTTGGAAAGCAAGAATTTTGCAGGAACCATTTTATTCCCCATGGGAACAAGGAAATACCCTGTATCCCGGACATGGCTTACTTTGTATAAGTTTATTGGCTACATATTTTACGCATCTTTAGAGCTCATTTGTTGCACATTATCTCGAACACTTTATGTAGCTCGAACGAAAAATGAGTCGATCTCGAGCCAACACTAGATCGCTCGATTTTAGCCCGGTAGCTCGATACAATATAATTATGTTAAATGATAATGTTATTTATTAAATGGAAATGAGATAATTTATTATCGTATATGTTGTCCATGATTCTTCTCCCTTTTATTTACCACTAATTAAGTGCAGAGAAGACTTAGGCCTTATTATGGTCTTTTGCGATAATTTGATTTCCCAATTATATGTATATCGTGAATCATTATCTTATTTTGATACTGCACTTTCGGTTGTGAGAGAATAAGTGAAACTACTTTGAAGAAACTTATATTATCATCATTTGGATTGGATTAATATATTTTTTAATTTTTTCTTCCGTCGTGTTGAGCCACATCTCATTTGAATTATCATCATAGATTTATAGTTTTTGCCATCTTGTTTACTCGAAACTAGCTTGAGATCGTTACAAGCTGAGCACGAGACATGTTCTACAACTCGAACTTGCGCTTCACTAATTTTGAGCTCACTCGACTTTTAATATGAGTTGCGCTTAGCCAACTCATACTCGCTCGAATTTGACTCGTCTGCAGCCCTAGGTGGAACGGGCTTGCTCCCTTAGATGCTTTTTCTGGTTCTGTCTCGACTCTTCGGCGTAGATTGAGTCTGCTTGCACTTTTCGCGTTACCAAGCGCCCCTCATGGCTCGGAATTTTTCCACCATATTGGAGAGTTCGGAAAAGGTTTAGACGTGATGTCGAGCGAGGGCGTTTAGAAGTCCTCTGTCCTGCAGTCATATCGGAAGGCTGCCAGGACCTTGCCACCGCAACAATTTATTATTTTGTTCTTGACAAACAAGAACCTGCACCAGAATTGCCGAACAACTGCACCAGAATTGCTGAACAATCTCATCGGCCTTTTGTTTGACATAAGCCAGGTCCCACACATCGGTCGGCCCGAAGTTACTTGGGCAATACTCAATGTCGGTGGTGGGTGGTATCAAAAATTTGACCCCAGGTGTATGTGGGCCCGAGGACCCGAGGCACTCATAAGGAGAGGGATGTGCTGATGTCACATCCTTTGGGTTAACTCGGATTTCTGAGCACCTAGGCTCTTTCAATCGATCAAGTTTCGTTGGCTTCGTCGGCTGGTATGTCAGCTCTAAGAGGCTTTAACCAAGCCCGGAGAGGGTGCTTGAAGCGTCGGTGATGGTTCCTCTTCTCTGCTCTTAAAATCGCAAGGGAGGAGGTGTGATGTGTTCTCCTTGTCGGTTGATCCGATGAAGGGAGATTTCGGTGTGGAAAACACGTCATTCGGGTTTTGGTCGTAGATCGACGCCTCCATTGCTCCGCATCAATCACACAACAGGACATGCATGGGCCACCAATGTCGGTCCTAAAACCACCTGATGTCGAGTAGGGGTTCCCGAGTTGTGGATCTAGAAAAAATGGCAACAGGGAACTTGGGGAGATGATGTGTATCTAGGTTCCGGTCCTCTCAAAGAGGTAAAATCCTACGTTCTGCTTTGATTGTATTGATAATGGTGTATCAAGTATAATATGATGATCTACCTCGAGATCGGTTGTGTAAGTTCTAACCCTAGGTGAATAAATTGCCCCCTATATACTAAACCCCTGGGTTTATATAGATACCCAAGGTCACTAGATTACATGTTAGGTCGGTTGTAGATATGCCAAATATAGGGTTGTTCCTGGAGTGCATCCCAAATCTTTGTCAGTCTCCTTCTTGCATACGAGCAGATCTTGACGTTCCTGCTGTCCTTCACGCAGCAGCTTAGCAGGCCGTTGTTCGGCCCATACGGACCAAACACCTCGTGTTAGTACCCCTAGTCTGGGACACCCTCACTGGTTCCAGCCGCGACGACATTTGAAGGAGGAAGAAGCAGGGGTGATTAGCAAGGGATCTATAATCACATTCTTTTTTTTGCAAAACTGCAAATGAACTAAGTCATCGACATTCTTCTTTGGAGGGAGGGAGTACACAAACAATCTTTCAAAACTAGGGAGTGTATATCCTCTATTTCTAAATAGTTACAACCCACTACCTAATTTTCCTAGTCATGCAACCATGACACATAAGCACGTATATATGCAAGACATAAATAACATCTTTTGCACTACTCTACGCATGCAATGGTGCCACATCATCAACTCATGCATATTAGTCATAAGTAGGTTTTTGCATTAGAGTCCATCCTCCAGATTTTGTTAGAAATTACATTGTAACTACAATTTTCACTCTCTTTTTATATGCTTTGTTTTTATTGTTTTTAAGTATACATTTGTTTTCCAATAATCTTAGAATTTTTTATAATAGCTATTTATCTATTTTTTAGCAATGTTTCCGTAGCAACGCGCGGAGCATCATCTAATTGAGTAAATAATTGAAACTTGTGGCAGTAGCATAATATGATCATCCTGATGCATGTATGCTAGCTTAAATTTTTAGGATTTTGGGTACTAAGTTTTTACAAAAAGAATCCAAAACAATTTATGGCATGGTGTATTAATAATCATGTGACCTTATAGTATAGTAAATTTAAAGACGATATAGTATACAAATCTTCAAATTAACAAGAAAATCCAACATTCCTCAATATTTATGTAGGGAAATGTAATTAGCTTCCTTTTTTTTGCTCAATATTTGGACAATGCTGGGGCGTCCAAGAAATTGCTTCGCTAAAGGAAAGAAGGGGTCCGTCCGTAACTCCCTATGACTAGAAAGCGTAAACCAGCGGGAATACGCTTTGCTCAAGCATGCTGCAAACTGCTCCCCGAAATCCCCCAGCTTTCTTTTGTCCTCCTTCCGTCCTCTCCTGGGACCGTCTGATGGATGCTGGTGGCGTCGCGGGTGCAGATCCGCCGCGAGAGCTCGGGGCGTCGAGGCGATGGAGGTGGCGAGGCCCCGCGCGACGGCAGTGGGGTGCGATGGAAGTCAGGCGTCGAGCTAGAGCTATCCGATTCGCATGGCCTGGAGCGGTTCGATTGGCCTCGGCGGCGGCGACCAGATCGCGAGTGCCAAAAGTACGGCTGCGGCTGTTCGATCGAGGAGGCGGCGGCGGTCCCATCGTAACCGGTGTTGTTGCTCGGCGAAACAAAGCCGATGGCTGCCGGAGTATTCCTTTTCATAAGCTCACACCGCGGCGGTTCTCATTGCAACCGGTGTTGTTGCGCGGCGAAATAAGACAATGACGGCCGGAGTCTCTCTTTTCGTAAGCCCACACCACGGCGGTTCCCATTGCAACCGGTGTTGTTGCTCGGCGAAATAAGACGATGGAGGCCGGAGTCTTCCTTTCCGTAAGCCCACACCCTCTGAGAGCAATCTAGCAAACATAGTAAAACTAGCTGAGCTATAAATTTCCGGGCAGTATACGATTTTGAACCTTTTTTATTCAGACTAAACCCCGTATACTCGGCCTGGCCTTGTATATGTTTTACGGTGACGTCCCACCGTGTGATATATCTGCGGGTCCGTGAGGTCGATACGGGTTGGAACCCTATCCCTCCGTGATAGCTTTTCCCCACTTCTCCACAACATTTCTCGCCACCGGCGTCTCAAATCGTTCACCCCACCCATCGATCCGTAAGATGTGGAACTCCGATCGCCGCGGCGACGACGACCCGAGCGTAGGCGTTGCGTCAAGGCCAACGTGACGCGGAAGCGTTCCGCTCCATGGTACACGAATCGCAGGCTGACGTTGTCATTGTCCCTCCTTTGCCGCGAGACGGAGGAGTACGACCGCGCGCGCGGGCGGTTCTTCTCCGGCATAGGAAACTCCTCTCGGACGTCCAGCTCGTGCTCCTCTCTCACCCCGATGAAAAGGGAGCCGGAGGAGCTATCCCCGGTGCGCACAGTGTAGAGGGAGCCAGAGGCCGAGGCACGGCCGGTGGCAGCATCGGGCCGGAGGACTTTCTTCCCCCCGACGGAGGCAGACACAATTTTGACCACCGTGCTCGCGCGCAGTACGCGATAGGAGGAAGAGGAGCGGTGGCGGCGCTTGAGGGAGGAGGAGATCAACGACGTGTTCTTCAAGCAGGGCCTCACATCAACCGTCGTGTTTGACGAGAAGGAGGAGGAGTGACGCCGCCAGGCCGCTAAGCAGGAGGGGATCCTCGTCGACCTCACCTCCGACTCCGACTTTGATTGAGCGACGCCGTTGGGCTTCGGTCAGATTGAAAGTCAGCTACCGCACCATATGAGTTCCGACGAGCTCGATTTTGGCTAGTTCTAGGATAGGGTAGCTTCGGCGGCGAGCGTTGTTCTATGTAAAATATTTATGATATGTATGAACGATTTGTCCCTACGTATGAATGATCTATCCACTCTTGCATTATAATTTGTCGCGCGATACTTTTTCCAAATTATTTAGTTTCATTTACAAGTTTCTGTTCTGCCGCTGCAATTTTCGTTTATAGTTTCGTAGAATACGGAGTCTTCTGAAGTTGCTCTAAATTCGGCCACTAATCTCCATGATCAGTTGAGTTAGGCCAACTCCAGCGCGCGTCATCATCCAGACGTCCGTTTGTGCCAGATTCTATCCGTTTGGAGCGGCAATGGGGCTGCCCATGTACGGATGGGGTCCGTGGCCGGATCGGTGCGCCCAACGCGCGGCCGCACCCCAAATCAGTCCGAGCGGACAAACCATTTAAAAAAAAATTGGAATACAAAAAAATACCAGAAAAATATAAATAAAACACAAACATTAATAATTATACGTTAATAAAACATTGTTCAATGGCCCCACAGCCCACCGTCCTTAATTAACATAATAAAAAAAATGCGCCGCCTCATGTTGCTGCCATGCCCGTCGCCATCTTCAGGCGCCATTGTCATCGTCATCATCGCCAGTGAGGTCGATGTACGGCGGCATCGTCTGGAGATGGGCTGACGACCTCTGGAAGGTTGGCGGCGCCTGCACCACCTCCTCCCGCGGAGATGGCTCGCGCTCCGGTGACCGCGGCGGCGTGGGGCACCAAGGCTCGGCCCCCACTCCCTGGGCCATCTCCGTGGCCGTGCACGAGCACGTCCAGCGCTCGCCCATCAGGTTCAGGTGGAACGCAGCCATTGGCTGCTCCTCGTGCACCTCCTCCTTCATCGTCACGGGCTGCTCCTTCACGGCGTCGGCCATCTCCAGCTCCGGGATGGCCACGTTGCTGCCCGCGGAGAGGGCCACCATCTCCTCCAGCCCCACCCACTGGCGCTCATCGTGTGTGTTCATGGAATCTTCCATGACACACTGGACGAGGCGAGCCTCTTCCTCTTCGATCATGCGAGGAGGTGGTGGTGGCGACGGAGAGGGCGACGGCGACGGGGTCGGCGTCAGGCCGCGCACCTGGGGAGGGCTCGGAGGGTGCACCCGACGCTCTGCACGTGCTCGCCATGGGCTATTGGTGTCCTCGACAAAATAGGACGCGCGCCGCATGTCGTGCTCATCACGGAACCAAGTGTCCCACAGGAGGGAATCCATGGCGTACATCGGGTCGTAGTAGAGGTCGTCGGGGAGGCGGCGTAGGCGGCGGTTGATCTCGTTGCGGCAGGCATGGCCGCTCAACGGCACCGGCGGGATTGACACCCGATCGGCGGACAGGTGCCAGTTGTTCGGCAAGTGGACGTCGCTCCAGGGGAGCGGCGTCCTTGTCTTCCAATAGCGGCGGCACACATCCGCATGAGTGTACTGCCGGGAGCGCGCCGGGGCGCCCGTAGGGGCAATGGAGAAGGCTGCCGGAGCAGGCCGTGGCGGAGGAGAAGGACGGCGCGGCTCGCTTGCGGCGCGGCGGCGGTCGGACGACGACCCAGCCTCGTGGTCGTGCGCCCCCCTTCCCCTTGCGGACGGTGCTCCACCACCCCATTGTTGCCGACGGCCAGAAAGAAGGCTAGGGTTTGATGTCGGTCTCGAGGAGGCAGAAGGAGTGGAATGGGCGCGTGGACTGTGCCGGTCCACGACTTTCCCATTAAGAAGGATTGCGACCGTCAGCCTGAGTGGATGACAGGTGGGGCTTACCGAGCGTGGGCAATAAATATGGGCGATGGGAGGTAGGTGGCCGCCTGCCACGCGTCCCCGACGCGGACGAGAGATGGGCTCGAGCGCGTCCGCTCGCTGTTCGCCAGGAACCAAACCGGACGCGTGTTTGAGCCGGAAATGGGGCAGTACGGACACAAAACGGACAAGATACGTTCAGGCCGACGCGCGCTGGGTCGTGGGGTTTGTCCGTTTTAACACAAACAAACAGGACCGGATTGGATGGGGTCGTGCGCTAAAATTAACCTTAACACATAACTTTAATGTAAAGTGGGATGATATTTGAGTTAATTATTTTGGTACGGAGCGAGTAAAATTTAGCACTCGAAAATCGCACTGGCGTGTCGCTGTTTCGTTTGTCAGACCAATTAGACAAGTGTGAACGTCTGAATCTGGCGCTCACTGTTGTTGCCCGCCATGAATGCGGCAGGCATCAGATGCTCTCCTGTGTCGACGCTGCACTGTTCATCTGAGACGACGCTGCACTGTCGTGCTGTCAGGCAACATTTACGCAAGGAGGAAAAGGGCTACTCACTCGGACTCCCATTACTCTCCCTGAACCCACTCCACCTCCGGTCTGAATGCCCACTTTTTCCATCCACCGTCTCCGGCTGGCTCCCCATTTTCTTCATTCGACGGTGCTATATATACGATATATTTTCATCCTCCATATATACGATTAGAGATGAGTCGGTCTGTGGGCCTTTACCAGCTGCATGTATTAACAGTCTAGTCGTACATGCATCGGACACGAAATGATCGTATGCAAAGCAGTTTCGTTCTCCATTCTAGCTAGCATACCAGCTAACATTGCCCACCAACAGCAACCACGTCATCAGCGAGCCATGGAGGCGACGGTGGTGAGCATCGGCAAGTCCGTGCTGGTCGGGGCGCTGGGCTACGCCAGGGCCAAGGCCGCTGAGGAGGTCTCCCTGCCATATGCTCATATTATCTGGGACGTTCAATGGGCTTATGTGGCAGCTGTGTGGCATTGAATGCGATTAAGTGCGAGCCGTGGAAAATGGCATATTGCCGCAGGGGAGCGTATAGCGAGGGGCGTGGGGTGGGCTGTATGTATGCCTACACCCCACCGTATGTCTGACACTTCCTGGTCCGTTGTCAGTTGACGGGCATTACAAACACCAGGACCGCTGGTCCAAGTGGTGGTATTCTAGACCATGGCCCAGTTTTTTTTGTTTTGAACAAACGCTGGCCAACCCTCCCAAGATATGTATGATCTACCTCTCAAAAAAAGAAGATATGTATGATCTTTTTCCTTAATCACGCTATCCATGATGTTCTGCCTTTTGTCCGCGTACAAAACAGAAAGGGAAAAAAATAAATGAATCAAAAAAACTGGGTACGAGCCATGTGTGGATAAATGAGCGTGCACGTGTCTTGTTGTTGTGCTGCCGACATGAAAAAAATCAGGAAAAAAGAAGGGGGGAGTGGGGGTGTCCGTGCGGGCGGTGGGCGGGTGTGCAGACAGGTCACGGGTCGGGTGGAGCATGATGGAGGCGAAGGCGGGCATTGCGGCGGCCATGGGCGCTACCAACGATCTACCAGTCAGGAGGATCGCCTCGAGGATCTGTTCGTTACAAGGGGAGCTAGATCGAAGGTGGGGCAGCCGTCAGTATAGGTGAATCATCGGTGGCCGCACACGGGTACACGACATTTGCCGGGGATGGTATCAGGGACAATGCTCCTGCGGAGTCCGGCGAGTCGGCAGGAAGGGTCTGGGTTGGATTTTTTTTTTTTTTGCGGGTTGGACTAAAAGGTATTAGCTCTGACTGATTAGATTGTCTGCACGCTTGTGGGTGTTATGGTGCTCTGTCATTTTATTAGGATGGGGCATGCATCATTTATGTTGCATGGCTAAGAAACAATGTAGTGCTTTAATTGGTTAATCGATTCAATGTGGGTGGATGTGATCTAGACCAGTTTGCTGCAATAGTGTGAGTGCTGATTGTGTGTGGATGAAAAAAAGTATGCGCGTGACTCTGCTTGCGATATATATGGAGTGTCTGATATGGAGAGAAAGATACATGGCTAGAGAATATATTAAATAGTGTGTGAAAATTAAACATGTGCATGCAAACTTAAACTTGCAAGGCGGCCTATATACGACAGTACGACGGACCATGAAAAATGCGGGCAAGAGAGACCGTAGAGGACTAAAATGAATGGGCCTCTTTAATGACTAGAGACAAACGAGTCCCGCACTGTTCAACATCGGAGATGGGAGCTCCATACGAGCAGTAATACTCTAGCTGGCGTGAATCTCTAGATGAATCGATGGTCCAGATTATAGCGCTATATGGTAGTACGACCCATATCGAATTTTCGTTAGTTAACTCTCTTCATCCAGATACTTTCAAGTTCATATCTCTAATATGTAATTCTAACGAAAGGAATTCCAACACTAGAATTAAAGGTATAAATAATGAGAATTGCAGTTTCATATCCCTAATCCTTGGTGTCAGGCTTAGCCTCTAGCTGAAGCTAGGACAAACAAGTCGATAATATTCCGTAATCTTCATGTGGCAACAAATTCTTATTTAATCCAAAGAATTAACTTGGTTGAATTATGTACATTGTAGGTATTCAAGGACAAAACTGAAAAAAGTGATTTAGTCCCTGCCATGATGGAGCAAGCAAGACTTGTCCTAAAGAAATGTGATGGTCTTCCCCTTGCAATATCAACTATAGGTGGATTTTTATCCACTAAGCCAAAAACTGCTATTGAATGGAGGAAGATGAATGATTGTATTAGTGCTGAACTAGAGATAAATCCTGAACTCAGGACAATAAAGGCAATCCTTATGAGGAGCTATGATGGTTTGCCGTACCATCTCAAATCTGCCTTTTTATACCTGTCCATATTTCCTGAAGACCACAGAATTAGGTGGGTTCGCTTGGTGAGGCGGTGGATCGCAGAGGGTTACTCAAGGGATATGCATGGAATGACTGCAGAGGAACTTGGCCGCAGGTACTTTGACGAGCTCTTGGATAGGAGTATGATCCTGCCAGGGGAAGGGGTAACTCATTCCGGTGGGAAAATCAGTTCTTGGCAACTTCATGATATCATCCGTGAAATATGCATCTCAAAGGCTAGGGAGGAAAACCTTTGTTTTCATTGAATAATACACAAGGTCCAGTACGTCATCTTGTTGTAGGTAGCAACTGGAAAAGGGATAAGGATGTGTTGATGAGCATGCTGGATTTGTCACACGTACGATCATTAACCGTGTTTGGAGAGTGGAGATCGTTTCTTATCTCCGACAATATGAGGTTCCTCCGAGTGCTCGATTTGGAAGACCATCATCTTGATCAAATCGGGCAGCTCCTTCACCTCAAGTACCTCTCTTTACGAAAATGTGGTTACATTTATAGGTTGCCTAATTCTTTGGGGAATTTGAGGTACCTCCAAGTACTGGATGTTAGAGGTACACATATATTCGAGTTCCCATCAACAATCAGCAAGCTTCGGAAGCTACAACACATCCATGCAGCTGATGGAAAAAGGAACTATACCGAGGAACAATATGACATGAATCATGAGCACAACAGTTACCTTGCTCATTTTATGAGAAGAGGATCATGTGGCCGTTTGATGTCTACAGGCCGTGCTCTTTTGAGACCACAAGTTGTGAGTCGTCATTTTAACTGGTCTGATGTAGTCAACCTACACCGCTTTCTTATGGCTGACTAGTACAGGTCTGGCATATTTCAGCAAGTTATAGATGACTTTGGTTTGGATATTATCTATCGAAGGGCCATTGGCCGATCTTTATTAGATAGAGAATAAGAACAGTACAACAACAACCAACAGTTCAGGAGGTCTGGAACTGTTAGTACATGGAAGAGCCGTTGGAATAGAAGTTCAAGGGAACCCGCGCGACGCTGTGGTGACTAACTCCCCAGGTCGGCCACACAACGGATGGATCTCCATACTCCCATATCCTCTCTGATTTGGTCAAGGACTTGATCAATGCTACAAGCCGTGTGCTGAAATACTCTAGAGTTCCGCTCCTTCCAGACCCTCCAGTGAATAAGGATGGCAATGGTGTCGAAATTCCGTCGTGCGTGCTTCGGGATTGCCCTCCTCGCCTGCAGCCACCAATCCTCTGTGCTGCTGTAATTGCCGTCCGGGATGGAGAAAATGACGCCAGTCCATTGCTGGAACGCCCTCCAGAGCTGCTGTGTGAACCTGCAGTGCACAAAGAGGTGCGTGCAGTCCTCAAGATGGACTAAGCAGAGTGGGCAGTATTCATTGGACGGCCATCCGCGTCTCTGAAGATTGTCCGCCGTAAGACAATTCTTATGAATAACCAGCCACATGAAGAACTTGCAGCGAGGGGGGGCTTTGGACTTCCATATTGGCTTGTTACAGGCAAACTTAATTCCGGACATGAAGAACATCCTGTAAGCGCTGCTTACGGTGAAGTGGTGATGCTCGGTCAGCCTCCATTCGAGTCGATCATTGGTATCCGCAGAGAGGTTGGTGTCATGGGCGATGTCCCAGACCGAGAGATACTGCGCCAAAGCTTGGACCGTCAGGCCACCTTGGATGTCCTTGATCCACCTGCGATTGTGTAGAGCATCCTTAACCGACAATTTAGAATCCTTCACGAAGGAAAATAAAGCGGGGGCCAAAGAAGCCAGACTACGGCCTTCAGGCGTCCAGCTTTAGTTTGGATATTATGGTGTGTGGTGTTCAGAACCCTAGAGGGTTCCGGAAATTGAAGGACCTGCAGACACTACATTACGTCAATATTGCATATGACAATGGAAAGGTTGCTCTAAAAGAGCTCAAAGAGTTTACTCAGCAGCATAAGCTTGGAGTATTTGGTGTCACCCCTGAAAACAGTATTGACGTTCTGGTCTGCCATTGCCGGTTACAATCAACTTCGATCTCTGTCAGTTGAAGCTCTCGATTATTATGGTGAGTTAGATGGTTCAACTTTCGGTCATTAGAGGGAGAAGAGCTCCATTTCCAAAAATCATCTTTCCGGAGTCTCTTGGTGTTGAAGCTTAATGGCTAATTTGATCTCGAATCGGTGCTGCTTGAGGAAGACGCAATGCCTAGGCTCGAGCTTCTACAAATTCCCAGGTGTCCCCACCTGAAGGACATTTTCGGTCTTCCTGTCCTCACAAGTCTCAGGGAGATTCGGCTGGGTTTTCAGGCCCATGAATTTTCTCAAGTGTTGATTAAATTGGAGGAAGATGTGCGGAGGCAGGTCGCGGAGCATCTGGAGCACGTCAGAGTGAATATGATTACCTGAACTCTCTCTGTATATGTGTATCTTCACATAGAGGCTTGTGCCTTGTGCTGACATCTGAAAATCGGTTGTTGTGGGTGTGGCTACTTCCAGATTCATTTGTAAATAGAGCTGCATCTGCACCTGTGTTATCTGGTGCAGCGTCACTTGACGATCGAGTGCAAATAGCTACTGGATTGGGACAGAGGATTCAAGTTAAATGGTAGTGTTATATACAGTTTACAGAGGATTCAAGGTCTGATAAATGTATTTGCTAATGGTAATTTTCTTTTGCAAGTGGCATCATCGTTACTTGCTTAGTAATGTTGGTATGCACTTGACACTATCTCTCTTCTACATTGCCGTTCAATATGGCAAATTATGCATGGTAGGAATTTCGAAACACATTACTACTACGAGTACTACATTATTCTAGCTACATATATTCTTGTGTTTTTCTTTTTTTTTTACGGAAACGTATATTCTTGTGTTGGCGGCGGCCAGGGTTTGTCCCCAAGGCCGCCCGTGGCAGCGGCACGAGTTGTGTGGAGTATGTAGCATGGCTTGTAGAGTATATATGTGTAGAGACCCATCTTAATATAGAAGACGTACAACTCGGGAGCATCTCACTAACGAACCCTACCCGGCACAATCCTGAACCTAGCATCTTCCTTGTAAAAACGCCCAGCAGCCACGTGAAAACAACAGAAGAGAAACCCACGGAACAACAAAATACACTCCCTCTGTTCCGGACACAGACCTGTCATTTCAACAATCTCTAAACGCATCATGTGGGCTTCAAAGAGACTCCCTCTGTTCCAGACACAGACCTGTCACTAATGAAATTGGTAACAGACCCAGACATCCCCTCTGTTTCATAATGTCAGTCATATAGACTTTTTGAAAAGTCAAAGTTTGCAAATTATGATGAGTCTGATGACATATGCTTGGCATTCTAGATGTAAATGTTTTTCTCCAAAAACTCGGCCAAAGCTTGTGAGGCTTGACTTTTCAAAAAATCTATACGTGCATCTAAACTCGTCTCCAAATTGTAACCAGCCCTCAGGCCATCTTGGCTGACAGCGACGCTATGTCGTCCACGCATTCGTAGAGGTCTTTCTTTATCTCGCCAGTCGACTGCTCCACAAACTCCTTGTACTCCGCGATTGAGTCGATGAGCTTGAGCAGCTCCCTCGCGCACATCTGGGTTTCTTCGTCGGTCTCCTTCATCATGGCCTGGAGACGCTCTTCCGAGTTCTGCCCAATCACAATAACGAATGATGATGTAAATATAATTTAGCTGATGGCGGTACGTGTGTCATGCATGCTACCCGGAACGGAGCAAATTTAAAAGACCATGTTACCTTCAGAAACTCCTCTGCCTCCTTCTCAACGGTGCTCATGTGATGTTCCTTCTTCTCTAGCTCGTCTTTCATATTTCTAGCATCGGCTGCGCAGCGTGAGACGTGGCTTTGGATCTCACGATCCAGTGAATCCAGCTGAGCACTCATCTGGGAACAGAAACCACAATGTAAAGTTGTAAACAAAATATAACCACTAGCACCTAGGTCATGATTTCAGGTCATGTGCAGTGGTTGAGAAGGCAACCTTCTCTTAAGCTTCCATGTCATTTAAAGATGATAATTCAAACATGTTCGATAACGGATTATCTCTTTCTGTTATTTCTAGCAAGTAATATATGCATGCCACTAAAATTATGTAGTACTGACTAAATAAGACCAAGATATTGCATCTGTCTCCATTGATAAAAACATCTTAAGCGCTAAGAGAACATCTCTTAGTTAATAGAAGCCACACCCTTCTTTTCACTTCTCTCTTCCAACCCAGCAATTATCGTACGTGCCAGGGGCATTTACCAAGAGAAGACTGACATCACCCTTAGGATACATGCCCTTAGGATACTGGTTCTCTAGCAGTTGGAGCAGATGAGAAATAAAACAAACCACAGTAACAGCAATATAGCAAGTTTTCTACCATGAAATGCAGGTCATTGGAACTTTGTAACCAATTAGTATCTCTTCAGGAAATATAAGTAACACATCTCTAACTTTGACAACAGATGTTTATAATTTGGATTGGCAGAGTGAAAACAGAACGATGAGGTTTGCCATGAGAGTGTTTACTAAAATTATAATCCTATGAATCTTTGCTAAAATTATAATCATATGGAAACCAACGGCCAAAATTGGACGCTGGAGACATGTTTTGCTGAACTGAAAGAGCACAGTATAAGATAAGGAAGTAAGCAAATTCACTTGAGTAACTTTTCCATGATGCACAGCACATAAATAATAAGCCAACTATTTTCTACACTGTAATGAGTACTAAATTCATGACATTTTTCGAGTAGCAGACTAATTTAATCCACTCATAGTATAGAATCTACATTTTGTCAGGATTGTGAACAAGTTCCACAAAAAAAATACAGAAAGAATTTCCACTTTGATGCATGAGTTTGAGTTGATCATGAACATACTAAGGGTTAAAAACTTAAAATGGACTTCAGGTATTTGTTTTAATTTTTCATACTGTGATATATCATAAATAGTATAAGGTGACTGACCTCATTTTCTTTAGCCTGTAGAACAGAAACATGACTCCTTTTCTCCTCCAGCATTTTAACAATTCCTTGCAACTGCTTTTGTAGATCAATTGACTCATCATGCTTTGACATAATTAGCCTTTTAGTCTCATTAGCAAGAGCCTTGAGTGCAGGCTTCAGGGTGGTTTTGTAGATGGTACCAAGGATCTCAGCCGGGGAGGTTCCTTTTGCATTTATCTCGTACTGGAAATCAATATTGGGTTTCAACCTGCAAAATGGCACAGCAGTGTTTGACAGTAAGGCAACAAGCTCTACAGATAAATTGACGAAACAGAAGTCAAAGAATAAACAACAGAACCACAATAAAATGATCTCTCTCTAAGATCTTGATCTTTGTTTGCTTCAGTCTGCCACTAACTAAGCACAACAATATTTGAGAATACTGTGTTACACAAAATCAGTCTTGGTGATGCTTTTTTAATTGAAAAATGCTAGTACAGCCATTAATTCTTATATTTCTCAATTATGAAGAATGTTATGATGCGAAACATATTAGAAGCTCTTTGTAAAGATGTATGTATCATGGCAATACCCAATTAACATATAAACATGCGATATGTTATACTGTAGCAATAGAGGAGCACTGTGCATGAATTACAACTAAGTTTGCCTAAACATGTGTCCATCACCCGAAAGAAAGATAAAATTACCACATAGAACACACACATAGCTCACAACCTTGCTGGAAATGCTTTCACACATGAAGTCGTCGATTTGCAACATGGTACTATGTTAACAGAAATTGCAACATGATACTATGTTCAACAGAAAAACTAAAGAAATTATGATCAGGAAGAGTGAGTGAAGGGATTACACAGAGAGTTAAGCTACATAAAAGAAAATGGGAGACAAAGTAAAACAAGGGCAAATCATGTCCTACAACTTTCACGCACTTTCTGATGGGTAACACTGCAAAGCTAGAACCGTCTCTATTCAGATAATGCAAAAAAACTAGAGGACTGCCTCGTGCACACCCTTATTCATGGTGTCAATTAGAAGTCTATGTACGTGCTTAATAACAAATGACTGATACTATAATTATTGTTTATGAACAGAAAGCAGTTCACTTAATCTAACCTGTCATCTCAATGGTAGTCCATGAAAGATAGCAAAGTGTACTCTAAACCGTTAAGGAAACAAGCAGTAAAACAAGTTAAGAATGACAAACATCAAGAAAGGTAAAAGGTAACATACAAAAGAAATGAGGCAAATTGCACAATCAAGAGAGTACTATCGCAAGCTAAAGCACAATCTTGTAAACAGCATGAACGCATATCATAAACAAAGCAAAGGATCATACAAAAGGAATACTGACATTAAGAAATTGGGATGCTTAGGAATGAACAAAACTAGTTTACTTTCCAAATGAACTAATATTTGACCTATGGAGGTTAAAAAGACCAAACATATTGAACTATGGAGCACCATTTCAGCATTACAATCAAAGAAGACAGTCATGGTTACTCAGTTAAGGTCAGTTTAAAGGTGCTTAGATAACAATCAAACCATTGGTGAAATAATAGAAGACATGGAGAGAAAAAAATTCAAGAATCAGGAGATCCAAAGTTCTTTGGGGGATTCATACTTCCTGAGGGACTGGTTGCACAGCTCGGCAAGGCCCTCGATCTCCTCGAGCTTACTGACCAGTGCAGCTTCAAGTTCCCACCCCTTCTCCTCCAGTACAGCATTTGCATTCTCCAACTTTGCAATGTCATGCTCCACTGCTTGCATCTCCCTAGCCATCCTATCAACGTCCCTCACATTGACCACCTGCGTCTCCACCTGTTTCAGCAGCTCCTCATTTTCGGCCATTGTCTGCTGGCAATTCATCACCTTGGCCTCCAGCTCCTTCTCCTTCTCCAACAAGTCATCTTCCTTCTCCTTGATCTTGGTGGACCAGCTCTTCACCACCGCCTCGAACTTCTGAACGTCGGCAGTAAATGCGTCCTTCTTCTCCTCCAGCGCCTTGAGGCGAGAGGGCGCCGACATTTGCTTGCTCCGCTTGGCCTCGAGCTCCTGAACCTCCTTCTCCAGATCCTGAATGGCCACCCCCAAGGCACCGACTTGGGCGCGGGCCTTGGACTGGTAATCGTAGTCAAGGGAGTCGACAGCGTCATCCTCGCCGGTGAGGTACAGGCAGTAACTCTCGGTGATGTAGCTCAGGAGGTCAGAGGAGTGGGGAGGGGACGCGCCGAGGCCGTCGGTGGCGCGGCAGAGGAGGGTGAGCCAGTAGAGGACGGAGAGGAGCGGCGGCCAGGAGTGCGGGGTTCCGGGGGCCTTGAGGGCGGATCTGGTGACCTTGTAGGGGCACCCCAGGGAGCGGAGGAGGGCGAGGAGGTCGTCCTCCCAGGCGGCGGCCTTGAGGGGGTAGCGGAGGCGGTCGGCGAGGTGGTGGAAGGCGGCGACGATGTCCTTGGCGGGCGGGAGGGGCGGGCGGAGGTGGATGGCGGCGGGGACGAGGTAGGCGTTGACGACGCGGAGGGCGGCGGCCTGGGAGGCGCGGTCGGAGAGGCTGGTGATGGGCGCGGCGTGGGAGGGCGCCGTGCCCATGGAGGAGCAGACGCTGAAGGCGTCGGAGTCGCGGCGGGAGAAGGCGTGCTCGAGGTTCCGCGGGTGGAGCGGCTGGTCCATCATCGGGGTGCGGTCGACGGCCGCCGCCCGCCCCTCGGGTGCCGCCCGCCGCCCGCCGCCGCCGCCGCGCCCGCGCCGCATTTTCCGTCGCCGGGGCTGGGGTTTGGTCTGGAAATTGCGGGGTTTCGATTTGATTTTTTCCGGACGAAGTGGCGGAGAAAAATGCAGAAATGCTATGCGGCGGTTGGGAGGCTGCGGGCTGGGCTTTTCCGTGGGCCACGCGACCGAAGCCGGAAACGAGATTGGGCCGTCAGGCCCGTTAGGCCGGCCTGTTACTGTTCATGTGGCACGTCGACTCGGTTTCAAACCCATCGCTTCCCATATATACGTACTTCCCTACGCCTTTCCTGCCAAAAGGATTCGAGCCTGCCAAAAAAAAAAGGACTCGAGCCTGCCAAAATAAAAGAAAAAAAGGATTCGAGCCTGCCAAAAAACGGAGTCGACGCTCGCCAGCCAGCCGGCCGCCATGGACGCGGACGAGTTCCAAGCGATGCTCGAGAGCATGCTGCAGCTGCGGCTGGACTGCCCACCGGACGGCGACGTGACCACCGCTCCTGAGCACATCCCGGCGCAGCCCGCCGCCGCCGCAGAAGACGACCACGCAAAGGTAAAACAATCGGCGGCTGAATGGACGGAGCTCCTGATGAGGGAGATGGCGAGCGCCGGCTCCATGGACGATGCCCGGGGCTGTGCCGCAAAGATCCTCGAGGCCTTCGGGGGCGCCGTCTGCTCCCGCGCCGCGCGCGTCCTCGCCGACAAGGAACGGGAGCTGGAGAACGTCCGGCGGCAGAACGCCATCCTGAAGAGGGCGGTGCTGGTCCAGCACCGGCAGCACGTGGAGGACGAGGCGAAGGGCCGGGAGCTCCAGGGCCAGGTCGCCCGGCACCGGGAGCAGGTCCGGCAGATCGAGGCGGACAAGTACGTGCTGTCCATGCACCTCAGGAACGCCGGAGGCGGCGGGGCCGGCTCCATGCCCGGGAACTTCAACCCGGAGGTTTTCTGAGCAGCCATAGGCGGACGCTGGTCTATGCATGCAACCGATTTGTTTGACGGGCTGAATTTGAATGCCATAGCATCGTGATATATCATGCTCTGTTCAAGTCTGATTCCTTTTGTCTTGTACTGTAGTGCCACATGTTTGTATCCAACGTTGATGATTGAAGATCTATTATTATTAATACACATTATTATAAGACGTTTTAGATCACTAAATTATTATGCAGAATGTCTTATAAAAGTTTACGAAGGAAGTAACATAGTTTGATTTATTCATCTGTTTATTTTGTGTGGTGGTAACACCCTCCACTCTCTCTCTCTCTTTTTTTCCTTTCAGAGCTAGATAAAACTGCACACACGAACTTACAATGTGCTGTCACATACTGTATGGAATCTGCAATGCATATTGCACACACAACACGTTTGTAAACCGGAATTGTCTAAGAGCATCTACAATTGCCCCCCCCCCCCCCCACTTTGTTACTTCCTACGGGGATAGTATCCGAATAGGAAAGTGAAGAAAAAAATTTACCCAGCTAGACCCTCATTTTGTTTCTACTCCCTCCGTTTCTAAATATAAGTTTTTTTAGACATTTCAATAAAGAACTACATACGAAACAAAATGGATGAATCTACACACTAAAACATGTCTATATACATCCGTATGTAGTCCAATAGTGAAATCTTTAAAAAAAACTTATATTTAAGAACGGAAGGAGTATATGTCTGGATTATCTGCAAACCCTCAAATTAAACCATATGTGAGAAGAATATGAGGGCATCATGTTCATGGCCTATCCGGACCACTCTATCTCATTATTCATTATTTCTTTCTTTTCTTCTGTCATTTCATCCCATCAATCCCAAACATTTGACCGAACAACTTGGGGACATAGTTGTCTGCACGAAAAATAAGTGTTCAAAGTAAACATAAAACGCTGTCTAGACGAGTCCCAGACTTATAAAGGGCCAAATTAGCCGAGTCATATTGCAGATGCTCAAAGAGGATAAGAGCGAGAGTGAAAGAGGTAATCACAACTCGTCATTACTATTTTTCCTTAGCAAACTACTTTTAAAGGTTTTGGCGTGAAGAGCTATTCTATAAATTGCAAGTAATACAACACCTATAATTTTTATATGTGGAACATGATAAGTGAAGTGTTTTTATCTACTCGCTCTGATCCATATTAACTTATCGCTGAAACGGAAGTATCTAGGGAATAGTATCTTTTTATATTTAACCAATGAATAGGCAATGAATAGGGCATAGAATTGAATTCAACCCTCGTATTACATGCACTTCATGTGAACATGGATACCCCAACAAAATATGTTGCTAGTCGAGTACAGTTGGCTGATGAAACAGGTGGAGGTCCTGCTGAGCGAGAGGGCGAGAGATAATCATTTCAAAGACCTTTCCTTTCTCGTATCATTTTTCAGCTTGAAGTGCATAACTGTTGCAATGGTGACGATATTAAGAAAACATGACAAATATATTGACAGCTAGGGGGAGATACATGTTTTCAGTAAGGGTCAGAACAAACAGGTTTTGGATGTTTTATGTTCTTCATTTTTTAAGGCTGATGATTTCATTATTGACCTGATTTAAGATTAACAACATACCAGCATGGTCGATGACTTCAGTGTACTTTCCCCTTGCAGATTGTATCTACTGTATAACAAGTGTGTAGCAAGATCATCGCTCAAGAGGCAAAGGCATCTGTGAAATTTGCAGGAAAAAACACTCGAATCAACCGCACAGCTGACCAGCGTAGTAAAGGTTCCTACAGGCAGAATCGCTAGACTTCTACCATTAACGCATGATCTTCAGCCTCCCAAAATATCCGCTGGGTTCCACCAACAACTAGAGCCGGGTTCCACCAACAACTAGAGCCGCACGACGGTCACGGGCCTAGCAGCAGGGGCGGATCCTTCTTCCCGCTGCCCGAATCGGAGTCCTCCGCCAGGGCAGGCCTCAGAGCAGCCCACGCACGGAGTGGCGGCTCAAACATCTTCCCTGCAACATCTGGCGGTGGCTGCTGCAGCGCGTCCTCCCCCGGGAGCACCACGAGGCCCTTCTCCCTGAGAGAAGACGGCTCGCCGTAGCACTCCCTCCAGAGGGAGTCCACCAGTTGTCGCTCCTCACGGGCTGCTTGGAGGTCGTCAGCGTCCATTGCGCTGATGCCTTCGATTCGGCTCCTCAGGACGTCCTTCAGCTTGTCTTGGTCAGGTAGAGCATTGCGGGCAGCTGGTGTCTTGTCGCGCGCCAGCTCGAGAAGGCCGCCCAGGGCAGCCTCCCGGACTCCAGAATCGTCACTGGATGCGAGGTGTATCAGTTGACTGGGAAGACCGATCTCTTCAGCGACGCTCCTATCCCCCTTGTTGTTCAGGAGGTACTGCATGAGATGCAGCGCTTTCCTGCGACGATACAGACAGCAGAATTGTTATGGACATTCCAGGTGCATAATTCCAGCCGCAACAGAATTTTCTAAGTCGAATCAATCAACAAAACTAATACAAAAACACCAATGTGAACAAACCATGCAAGGATCACTAGGCCAAGTTAACAGGAAAGTTTCATTAGCAATGTTGGAAGACCACAAGAGATTTATCCTATATTGTACTCCCTCCGTCCCAAAATAACGGTCCCAACTTTGTACTAGCTCTAATACAAAGTTGTACTGAGCTTAAGACACTTATTTTGGGACGGAGGGACAAATTAACATGTTAATTCACAGCGCTAGAATTCTTGTGATATGATAGTCGTTAGTTAAGTGTGAATGTAGAACACCTCTAAATAGAGAACCTGGCTGCTCCAGTTCCACTGATGGTGGATATTATGACAATAGAAAGCCAGATTATCAGAAGAAAAAGGGGAGTATAGGTTGCATGATTTTCCTAGAAACTACTCCCTCCATCCGAAAATACTTGTCCTAGAAATGAATGTATCTAGACTTATTTTAGTTATAGATACATCCAATTTTATTCATTTCTAGGACAAGTATGTCCGGACAGAGGGAGTATTTCTTAGTAATTCCTCTTCTACAAACAAGGGTAGAAATGCAAGCTGTTCATGTTCCCGTATGGAATTTCTTCTTGCTTTGTAAATTACAATTTCTTGGATCGATACAGGGAGAGTTCGGTACTGTTCTGGTGTATATTTGTTGTCCTAACGAACTCAACCAATTCAAAAAAATAATATCTTATGCAATGCTGTGCTATAGGCCCATAGCTGTTCTGAATACCACACAACATACCTCTGAAGTCTAGCATCATCAGAACCAAGTGCATCTTTCAGTGCAGCATGGCCATCTCCTAGACGAAATGCAGCAAGCCCAGACTGATTATTACGAATCAGAGCTGCAACACAAAGGTATGAAACCCATTATTAGCATGAATAACAAAAGAAACTACATGAAGTTGACCCAGCGGTCCTTGCATGTGATTGTTTTGGTCATATACGAAATGCAGAAATAAAAGTACACAAAAATTAGAAATAACTTACAAGAGATAGCTCCCAGAGCTTTTGTGCGTGCAGTCGTGCTAGGATCAGACCTGAAGTTTGTCAGCAGTGGCTCCAGTCCATTAGATTCCATGACAAGTTGCTGGCTTTTCGGGTTATTCTGGACAACCGTACTCACAACTTCTGCTGCCTTTGCCCGGATGCCAGCATGTGAATTTTTTAAGTAACCAAGTAGAGGATCTAGTCCACCAATAGAATGAAGATCTGCTTGGACAATTCAAACATTTAACAGATTCCATATTGTTAACCACACTAACTGTTTAAAAGCAGATAGATCATTATTTGGTTTATCAATGATCTTACCATTTGCATTATCAATGGATTCCACATGCTCTTGTAACTCATCAAGCATATCTGGGCACAAGTTAGAAAAGGGTTAGCTCAATGGACTTTAGCTTGCACATGCAAATCAGAATCGGATGCAAAAGGTACTTTTAAACATATACACCCTCCGTCCCAAAATAAATGTAGTTGATCTAGTGCAAAATTTATACTAATTGAGTACTAAATGTGCGACACTTATCTTGGAACGGAGGGAGTATATATGTACAAAGTAAACCTGGGCATCCACTGGCCCGGGCCGGGCTTTATAAAGCCCGAACCAAAAATCCCAGGCCCGAGCCCGGCCAAAATATGCAATATGCAGGCCCGAGCCCGGCCCGAGCAGACTAAAAAGGCGTTTTCCAGGCCGGGCCTCCGTGTAAAATGTTGTTTTCAGTAAGCCCAAGCCCGGCCCGAACTGTTGCCCGGTCTTGAAAGCCCGGCCCGAACCCGGCCCGGCCTGGCTCAGGCCGGGTCGCCGGGCCGGGCTGCCCATGCCCAGGTTTAGTACAAAGGGTATGAAAGGAAAAGCAGGATCTGATCAAAATAATCATCATATGATGCATTTATAACTGAAGTGAGAATGGAACAAATTCAGCAGCACACAAATAGAAAAACTTCATGTAATGTTGAATATCTACCTCACTCCACATGTTTATCATGAAGTGTCAAGGAACGATGTTAACACTTCTATAAAAAAAAACAATTACTTCTGTTCTTCTGCCACATATTAGTTGTGTGAATTTCAATGCCGCAAGGCACACAAATTGCATAATCAAGTAGGAGTAAAAGAAATTGCATCACAAAGTAGGAGTAAAAGAAATTGCATCACAAAGGAAGAAGAATGGCAAGCCAACTGCCTAAAAATCAGTGCAGGAATTACTGCCCATCGCCAATGTCAAGCCTATCCATTCACACCTACACATTCACAGTGTTTGCCACGTTTTATGTAGCTATCATATCTTCAAGCTCAGGCATGCAAATCCTATGAATTTAAACAAGTATACTCAGGCATAGTTTTAAGCTCCAAGCATGAAATATTTGCTACTTGCATATTATAAAGCACATACTGGCGCACAACAACCAGTCTCTACAGCGATGAAAATGCTCTCAGATCTGAACAATAGCATCCAAACAGTCTGTGGGGTATAAAATTGCATATCTAACAGAAAAACAGCTACAGTTAAACAACAGAAGGAATGTGAAAGCATGATCAGAAACATGTAGGTTTGATAATATGATGATCACAAAAACAGGAACACCTGTGGGGTATAAAATTGCATGTCTAACAGAAAAACAGCTACAGGTAAACAACAGAAGGAATGTGAAAGCATGACAAGAAACATGTAGGTTTGAGAATATGATTAAAAAAAAAACAGGAACACCTGTGAAGGTACCTTCAATGTTCTCTGGAGTGACGCCATGAGACTGCAACACATCATCAGGGGTTTTCATCACCTGGGCTATCTCCTTCATCCTGCCGACGACATCGATTGTGTTGGCCTGCATCGCCTCCATAAACCATTTCCTGTCCTCCTCGCTGCAAATAGAAGATCAGGGGAAGTGTTAGCAACAGGAGTACTCGCCGCCCACTAAGCAATGTGTTCCAATCATTCTGAACCCCGAAAAAATCGAACAGCTGCGACTAAGTTAATAAACCTTAGGTGATTGAACAGTACCTCGAATTCTAGAATCAAACAAACAAATGAATGGCTCAGTGAAGGCTACTACAGCTTCATTTAGTCAATCATGGTGCTACATCAGGACGAATGAGTTGCATCAAGCAAAATAGTATAGAAGAATATTCACACAGGAAGTATGCCAGACAATTTTAGCGAGACAATACAGCTAGGGCGTCATGATTCTTCATCCACAACACGAACTGATAGTACTACAAGTAACTCAACATCCCAACTGATCCAGACTAGAATACAGCAGTAACTCTAGCCTTAAAATCTGAATCCCAATTTGACACATGGCCTTAATCAAAACCTAGAACCAGCAACCTATATAGCCTTCCTTAAAATCCGAAAACCCGCACCAGATTCATCCCCGGAATCTGAACGGGGACCAAGCAACTATAACTATGTACGAGGAGCACGAAGGAAGGGGGCTGGGGGGAGGGGATCTGGGCGGGCGGGCGGGCGGACGGACCTGAGCGCGCGCGGCGGGTTGGTGCCGTCGCTGCCGTGGGCGAGGCTCCACTTGAGCAGGCCGTTCCAGTCGGGGCCGCCTCCCGCTCCTTCCTTGGCCATCCCCTCACGCTTGTCGCCGGAGAGGCGAACGCTGCTGCCGGTGCTGCGAGAGCGATTCCTTGAAGCGTGCGCTGCTGCTGCTGCTATGGCTTCTCGCCCCGTCCCCTTCCTTTTGTAGTGCTCTCTTTGATTGGTCTCTCTTCGTCTTCGTCTTCGTCGGCCGTGGCGTGGTGGAGATGGAGGGACCGTTCGGCGGCGGCGGGGCTCTGGAGTGTTCCGGAACCTGCGGTGTGGTTCCTGAGGGGAGGAGGAGAAGCGTCTTGGGCCGGTTCCGGTTTGTCGTCGTATCGGGTCTTCGGGCCGTGATCAATGTGGAAAGCTAGCCCTGTTATTGGGTTACCCAGAGATGTAGGCCTAGATTAGGGAGCGACTAGTTATGAAGTATTTTTTTTTCTCCCAACAACCATTCCCACGCGTTCTTATTTGACGCATTCTCAGCCGTCATCACGTTTGTGCTTTGAGCGTTTTTTTTGGATTTTATTTTTTTATTTTTTACACATGTGTTTGGCTTTTTAGATTAGTTTTTTTTGGATTTTTTTGGTGTTTCAGTTTTTCATCGGTTTTTCTTATCTTTCCGATGAAAATATGATTACAAAACAAATTGTGTGAAAAAACGTGTTTTTTATTATTCTTTGTGAGAGACACGGTTTTGATTTCGCAAGCCACGGCCGTGCCTCTCGAAAATGAAAAAAACACATTTTCTGATTATTATTTTTACGACCGAGCCTCTCAGAAACATAAAAAAAAACATCTTTATGTTTTCTTGCGAGAGGCGCAATTTTGCTTTCGCGAGTGACACGGTTTTGCTTTCGTGAGAGGCATGACCGTGCTTCTCGAAAATGAAAAAAAAACGTATTTCTATTTTTTGTTCTATCGCGAATGGTACCGTTTTTTTCATAAAAAAAGTTCTTCAAAACGTATCGGAATGTTATCTAGTTTTGAAGATTTGGACGCGAGAAACACAACGATGAAAATGGTTCGAGATTCGGACGCACGGTTTAAAAGATTGAACGTTTTAAAAATACGGATCTATGCAAAAAGGAAAAAACTACCAAGTTGCGACAAATGACACACATACAATGCATCACTTGTCGCAACCTGGGAAGATGGAAGTGACTTTGAAAAGAGTACTTCTTAATTAGTAATTTCGCCTAGATTAGGATAGATTAGGCTATAAAGTCGGATCGTTCGCTTGCTTGTCTGGAAGTGCCTCTTCTTATGAGCCATGCACGCTGGTTAAACAAACAGTAAGAACCAAGCCATTATCAATAAGATTACGTTACAATCATCTTTATTGAGTTTAGCATTATTTGAATGTATTTCATTTTGAAGGTTGTGGGAGCACACAGTCTAACCAAATTCTTATTTTAGTTAGGTATGAAATGTTTGTGAATGTGTTTTTATTTAATGTAACTTTAGTTTGTGGATACGTCTTTATACATGGATGAATCCAACCCAACAGGCCGCTCTGGGCACTCTTTGTACACTGTAGCAACTGTCAATGCTACAGTACACAAAGAAGTTGGGAAGTTGGGCCTCATGCTTGGGGCAAGCCCCACCGCCTAGGCCTAGATCCGTCACTGTCCACATGTGAATGTGATTTTATTTAAAGATCATGATGTTAATGTCAAAGCATATAATCTAGCCAAGTATTACTTTCGTTAGGTTTGTGAATGCGTCTTTATGTTGTTTTACTTTTGAAGGTGTGTTTTGTCGAAGTACATAGTCTAACCAAGTTTGATCTGCCACCTGTGTCCCATGCATGCTCGTGCTGTTTAAACAATAAGACTATCCATAATATACGTTATTAGTTTAAATTACTATTTCGCGATGGATAGTAACATAAAAATGATAATATAGAGGTTTTTATTTATTAGAATATAGCGTTTAAGTTACTACCTTCGTAATAAGTAATAAAATGAATTCTGCTTTTTACCCCTTATTTTGACATTTTTAACACTAATTACCCAATTTAGCAAAAGTTCATCCGTTATATTCCATTTAGCAAAAGTTCTGCCATAATTTATCCCGTTTTAAATTTTATGAGCATTCTGACCGGTAAGTCCCGATTGTCAGGTCCAGCTGGCATGTCACATCAACGTTTTTTCTTGCCTATTTTTCTTCTTGCTGAACCAATCTTTGTAGCTGCGACCGACCGAGCCATCCAAAAATCCTTTACAACAATCAAGTAGTAACAGATGTCATCACCTCTATACCAAATAGAATAATAAAGGCAGACCCTTCTATATGTATTAACTCTCTATCAATCAACATATTTCCTACCCATGCGTTCAGATACCTACATCAGAGTTTGTAAAGTAATGTGTTCACATGACTTTTAATCTGATCCACGGAATCATGCAGACTCAAGGTAGTATATGATAATACTGAAGAAAAACATGCAAAATTTCAGATTATATCTATAACAATTTCTCTTATAATTTATTCTATGGCAGCATGCCATGCTAATCAAGTATAATCATTTCATCATCGGATTGCTTTTTCAAACCAGAAACGAGACTAAAGCCATCTAAAATGAATCCCAAATCTTGTCACCCACAAAAACAAGCCACCAGGGATGAGAAATATAGAATGCGGACATGCATGGGAGGACGATTCTGTATCGGCTCCCTCCCGCTCCGACAATCGCTAGCTGTCATGCCTCTTGCACGTTGCTCGTCGTCGATGTCGACGTACCACCTTCTAACAAAAGACGGCAGTGGTTTGGGACATAATCGTGCGTGCGATTGCCGGATGTTGCAGGCCAGCGTGGTGTGGCGTGACTCGGGGTTGTGCGTTGGACATAGAGCGGGGGGAAATATGTAGGAAAAAACGTCGATATGGCATGTAAGCTGGACTTGATAAGTGAACCTCGATAAGTGAACCTTCGATTAGAGCGCTCATAATATTTTAAACCGGATAAACTGTGGCACCACTTTTGATAAATTGGACAAAACAAATGAAATCTCGCTAAATGAGATAATTACTGTCAAAACTGACAAAATAGGGGTAAAAACCAGAATTTACTCTAAGTAATAACATGAAAGTGCTAATATAGAGGTTCTTATTTATTAAAAATATAGACTCATCTTGTCTTAATACGTGCGATTGGTATGTGTAATATTATTTATAATATGAGTAATTAACTATGTTAATTAAATATGAGTAATTAACTATGTTAATTAATTTGTTGTCATAGTTTAGGTGGTATCTATGTTTACCTATCTTACTTCCACGGAGTAGTGGAAGACTTGATTAAACTCAAAACTCAAAAGAGAAGACCGAAAGAAACATTAAGAAAAAACTCAAACAAAAAACAGGGAGAGAAGAATATGCCTTGAGATCCTTCTCCAAAAATGAAGAATATGCCTTGAGATCCTTCTCCAAAAATAAAGAATATGCCTCGAGAACAAAGGGACAGAAGAATAAACCGTTAGGTTTTGAGCATTTGGTCGGAAGCAATCACAGATAAGTGTCCTCGATTACAAATTTTAGTTGAAACAAATGGACCAGAAACTCTGTCATTCACGGATCACACAAGACGTCATAGTAGATGGGCAAAGATAAATGTTGGACGAGCCAAGAGCAGGAGCAACATTTTGCAAGAACCATATTTTTTTTTCTCCATCTAGCAAGAACATTTTTACACAGTGCACGCACACGTTTCCTACTCCTAATCTCCCAACTACCTGCCTACCTACCTACACAAACACAAGCAGCATCATGAATTGAAGCAAAGAGAGGGACGCACGCACATCTTCGATTCCTCTCTCCAAAAACCAAAACAAGATGCGCAGTCAACAGCATCCCTGGCTATTCCCTACTACGTACTTACTAGACAGCTAGTTGCTGCATGCGGAGGCTCATTTACGCGCAGGTGGAGGCGGCATGCCTCCGCGGCGGCGCGAGCATGAAGAGGGACTCGATGTCCGGCGGCTGGAAGTACCCGCCCTTGGGCGGCTCCCGGCGCGGCGCCGCCTTGCCGAGCTCTACCACGGGCTTCTTCCTCGGCGGCGGCGGCGGGCACGCCGGCACCGCCGGGATGCGGCAGTCGTCCCTCCTCGGCGTCTCCCACCCCTGCTCCTCCGGCACCGCCATCAAGCCATACTCCATCGGCATCTCCACCTCCATGTCTCGTGGGCTATCTATCTATCTATCTATCTTCTCCTACGAAGCTGTTGGTTTGAGCAGCAACTGGCCGGTGAGCAAGCTACCAAGAACGAGCACGGAGAATGAATGAAGTGAGGTGAGCAACCACGGCGGCCAGGGTGCGGGTCTAATATAGTGGTACGAGTGTGTACTGGAGTACAACGGCCATAGGGGTGGGGGTAGGGGGCTGTACCGGCTGTCTCTATGACCAGTGGACCCCAAAACTGTGGGGTCTAGATGTCGGTGAGAGAGTTATTGACAAGCGCGCGTGGGAAGGCAGTCTGGGAGAGCTGCTGTACGTGGCGCGGGGTCGCGAACGCGCGGGAACGGGCGTCGGCCGAACCCGGCGGAACGGTCTAGAGCCGGCCTGCCTTGGATCCTCTGCGGCCGCTCCCGCGACACGACCGCCAGGGATGGATGGCGTCGCATCGTGATCGGCCCTAGAAACCACTGCACGCCAGCCGTACGGATCCAAGACACGACCAATCAAACTATATTTCTGCTTGTCAGCAAAATATACGTATACTACATGCTTCATTTTGTTCTTTCCCGGACGATTTGGAATAACACAGCTGTTTGAGATGGCGAAGGGTCACATCAGCTTTATTTTATTTTTACGTGAAGACTGGCTGGCTATATTTTCCAGGGGAGGGCCACGCCGGTATGGTAGACAAGGTAGTAACTGGGCAGCGCAGTGGATCCGAGGTGAGCCGAGCGGTTCAAACTGAGCCTCAAGAATTGATTATCTCCACGCTTAGGAGAAGGGAGAATGCCCTGGAGCTGGAGAGAGATAGTACAGTGGAGCATGTCTATCCATCCCCTGCTGTGCTATGCTCGGCGACGTAGAGGAGTTGTGGCGGGGGCGGCGACCACGTGGAGGCGGCTCCGTGGAGCGGGCAGGAAAAGCGCGGGCCAGCGTGGCCGGGCGGAGTACGCGGCGCCGCCGCATTGACACACACAGCTGCTCCGGAGCTCGGAGCGGCAGCGGCAGAGCTTCTCCTCGTGTTTCCAAGCCGGGGCGTCGCCGTGCGGGCGCGTGGATGGCTGGGAATGGGGCTGGTTTGCTGAGCCTGGATCGTGTTCCCGAGCTGGGGCGTCCGCGTGAGAGCGCGTTTCTCGGACACGTGAGCTAATATGAGATGGACGTCTGTACCGAAACAGGGCTGTGCCGATGCGTCGATAGTCCAGCGGAGGAATTCGATCGTCGCCACGCGCTCGCTCAGCATATGGGCACCTGTTTTTTCAAAAAAAATCTGCAAAAATAGGCGCCTATAACACACGGTCAAAATATGCACGCCTATAACACACGGTCACATAGTGTATGTACGTATATGATTAAAGAGAAAAAAGATGTTCATGTGCAAAAGAAAAAGACCCCGATAAATCCCAAACATTCGGATTTGAAGCATGCCATCCGAAAGAAAATTCATGACAACTTTAGTTGATGTAAGGTGACAATTTTAGTTGCTAGGATATGACAACTTTATCCTGATTTATTTATTTTTCAAAAAATTGCCATGTTCGCAAATCTCGTATGAACTAAAGTTACCATGAAATCATTCAGATTGTCTTGCTTAAAATCCGAGCGTTAATTTATCGATCCCGAAAAAGGAAAAAAAGAAAAAAGGCAAAATCTTCTTCTAAACTTAATCAACGAGCTCGTCGATTCTGCCTACTGCTCCGGCGGCCGATGATGGGGAAGGAAATCCTGGTGCCTCCGCTTCAGTTAGTAGTTTAGATTAGCGTTTTTTAGTCCTTGCGGGTGTGGAGCTTGAGCGGATGGCCGTGCTATAGCTTCGATTTTCCTTTCCGGACTCTGATCCTCCTTGAATTCGTCCGTCTGGATGTAATTGACGGAGCTCCGATCTTGGGATTGTGAGGTTTGGGTTTTTCTGTCATGTGACGAGATTTTGTGCCAGGTGCTTCAGTGCAAGGATTCAACAGGACGACTTCGGCTCGACGGTTCTTTTTCTTAGAGGCACACGCATGAAGACTTCCCGGCTTTCATCGAGAAGGTCAAGTCGGCTCTGCTAGGGGCGGCATAGCGGCGTCGACGGCTCGTTCTGGCAGCAGTAGTGGTTGTTTGGGGGGTCTTGGAATGTACTGTAATTTTTATTATGTTTGAGATGTTTTGTAGTACGGTAACCTTTGATAATAGATTTGGATCATTTTTTACGAAAATAAAGTTTGGCACGCCAAAATTTGATAAGAGCATGTACATCAGGTCCCTCCAGAGCCTCTTATACGTCCGGGTAGACGACCCAGTCAGTGACTGGTCACAAAGTTGTGACCCCGACAGGCTCCTCAGATCGACCTTATACGTTCAGGCTAATTGATACTCATCATATCCAACTTATATATGGGGTCCGCCACATCGAAGCAGACAGACTGGATTCATCTCAAACTGCACAAAATTGACCAAGTCTAGCAAATCCACCGCCCTCCTACCCGTTAGTCCTCTATTTCCCATGTTTGAGTCGTCACCTTCGTTCAATCCCCCCATTCGCCGTCCTATATGTCTTTGTCGGCTATCCCGTCCCCGATGGTCATAAATGTTGTCATGGTGTTGTCCTTTGGGCTCCCGTCCATGGCAACAAGCTGCAAGCCCGAGAACGTCACTCGAATGGAGTGGCGAAGGAAGCAACGCGAGGGTCAAGAGAAGGCGCAGGGGATTCCGACCAAGGATGTTGTGGGAGTCAAGGAGGATGTGTCCCCTCCGCTACACCCGGTTAGCCCAAGCCCATCCATCCCGCCATCTATAAGGAAGCTGTCGTCCGTCCGCCCACGTCCGATGACGATCCGACGACTCACTGGCTGATTCCGGACAATTTTCCGGCAACACACGCGTCGGACGACGACATGTGACTTGTCGCAACTACAATGGGTGTAGACAAGCACATGCATCCCGAGCGCCCGATCTATCCATGTATTGTTCTGCAAAATGTCCCACCTGGAGATGGCACAATTTCTGCTCCTTTTGGGTTAATTCATTCCTCATTCCATTGGATCAATTACTTTCATATGCCATTGCATCAATTTGTTTCATATGTCATTGCATTAATTTGTTGCATATGTCGTTATATTTGGAATCATGATCATTTTAGGATAATATCATGTCAAACATGATCAATGAGAATCAGAACCACACGTACCCGATGGACTATGACTTGGGGGATCTAAAGTGTCCTACTTTTGATTTTGAGGGAACATCATGCACTAACAAGAAAAGAAAGGGGTTGTTCAAAAAAACAAGAAAAGAAAGGCAAAAATTCCCAAGGAAGAAGGTCCAACATTTGAGGATGTCTTATTGGTTGAAACTTGGGTGGCCCAAACCTGGACCGTGTATGTGAGATGGAGCAAAACGGCAACAAGTATTGAGAGAAGATCCACAAGCATTATCATGAAAACAAGGAATATGTGGCCTCTTGCCAACATTGATGGTCACCATCCAAGACAACGTGAACAAGTTTGTCGACCACTATGCACAAGTGATTGGACGGAATCAAAGTGGGATTGGAGTGGAAAATCAAGCAAATTAAATTGTTTTTGTTTGTCATCCTTTGAATTTTTTGTTGTTGCATTCTCATGATTATACTTATTGTTTGTTAGATGGTGTTGGCAGCCATTTTGTACCAACAAACAGAGAAGAAGCCATTCAGTTTTAGTCATTTTTTGGTTGAAATTTAATGGCAAATCAAAGTGGACAAGATGACAAGGTCGACCAGCCAATCCATCGGATCAGATCACGAAGATCAAGAAGTTGTAGGGGAGAATGGAAGAGCCATTGTGCCAATGAAACAAGTGAGACAAGGGGATGGCCTCCCATGACACTGCATCGACAATAATGTCCATGAGTCCATCACATGGACGCCATTTTTCCACAAGGAAGAACAAGAAAGAGGATATATACAACTGAAAGCACATTTGCTCCCTTGGTGGTTTTGGTAATTAATAACAACATATAAGTCATTGAACTAATGTTTCTACCAACTATATTTCAGGAAATGTTCAATGATAGGATTGGCAAAAGGAGACTGTGGAGATACCCCAAGATGCAAGGAAATAGGTTGGCCAAGCTTCAAGCAAGAGGACTCTACAATTTATATTTTTGAGAAATCACTTTGAGTCTATAGGAAAGTCAATACTATTAAAAGGGGGTAAGGTTTTGTTGGTAAACAACATGCTCAAACGTGCACGAGTGATAGTCGCCAAAAACATCCACAAACTCTCCCACCAAAGTCTGTTCTATACCTAACACTCAAAATCGGTGCAACCAACTTTCCCATACCGGTGCCACCGATTCCAGAACCTAGACAGACTCAGCCAAACCCTAGCCACTTCGGTGCAAACGATTCCATACCGGTGCCATCGAGTTTAGGTTGCCAACTTTCTGTTACGCAAATTCACATTTTCGTTCCCATCGAGAATGTTGGATCAATGTCACCACCGAGATTGGAAATATGACCGTTGGTCACCTTATCGGTGCAACCGAGTTTCCTATATCGGTCTCACCGAGATTCAAAAGTTGCCACCTTTTGGTCACTTCGATACCACCGAGATTAACACATCGGTGTCACCGAGTTGGTCATTTTGTGTGTAACGGTTGGATTTTTGGGGATGCCTATATATACCCCTTCACCACCACCTACTCGAAAGAGAAGCACTTAGAACTATTCCATACCTATCCTATCAGATTTTCTGAGAGAGAACCACCTACCCTTGTGTTGATGTCAAAATCTTCCACTCCAATCATATGGATCTTGATCTCTATCCTCCCCAAGTAGATTTCCACCAATCCCATCTCTTTCACCATGCTAACTCTGTGAGAGAGTGATTGGGTGCTGAGGAGTCTATCATCTTGAAGCACAAGAGCAAGGAGTTCATCGTCATTATCGAGCCTATTACCTTTTGGAGGGTGGTGCCTCCTAGATTGGTTAGGTGTCGCTTGGGAGCCTCCTACTTCGTGTTGTGGAGTGAACCAAGAAGTTTGTAAGGGCAAGGAGATCGCCTACTTCGTGAAGACCTACCCATAGTGAGGCTAGTCCTTCGTGGACGGAAGCCGTTATGGAATAGTCAAGGTTGCTACTTCGTGGACCCTTTTGGGTGGAGCCCTCCATGGACTCTCGCGACCGTTACCCTTCACGGATTGAAGACTCCATAAACATGGATGTACGATAGCGCCACCTATCGGAACCACGAGAAAAATCATCGTGTCTACAACTGCATTTGATCTTCCTACCCTATCCCTTCTATACATGCTTGTTGTTACTTTTCGCTGCTATATACTCTTAGACTTGCATGTGTAGGGTGTACTTGACTTGCCATGAAATGCTAAAAACTGTCAACCCTAAAAATTGGTATAGGCAAAAAAATTATTTGGTCAAGTAGTCTAATCACCCCCCCTCTAGACATACTTTCGGTCCTACAGGTGGTATCAGAACGTTGGTCTCCATTGCTTAGGTCTCACAAGCTAGGAGAGTATGGCGTCTAGTGAGGGTAGTTATCACCGTAGAGGTCCGTACTTTGATGGCACTAATTTTGCTAGTTGGAAGCACAAAATGAAAATGCATATTCTTGGTCATAACCCGCCGTTTGGGCTGTTGTTCGTGTTGGCTTGCAAGGTGAGTTCTTTGCGGATGGACGGGAACCGGATCGTGAAGTGACCGCGGATGAGTTGAAGATGTTGCAACTCAATGCTCAAGCATGCGACATTCTCTTCAACTGCTTATGCCCCGAAGAATTCAACAAAATCAGCCGTCTTGAGATGCAAAAGAGATTTGGGATACTTTGGTTGATATGCACGAAGGAACCAAGTCCGTGAGAGAATCCAAGTTAGATGTTCTTCAAGGTCAGCTTGACAAGTTCAAGATGAAGGATGGTGAAGGAGTCGCAGAGATGTACTCTATGCTAGCTCTCATCACAAATGAGATTGCCGGCTTAGGAAGCGAAGAAATGACCGACAAATTCATTATCAAGAAGATACTTAGAGCTTTAGATGAGAGATACGACACCGTGTGCACATTGATCCGAATGATGCCAAACTACAAAGTCTAGCGGTGCTTACAAAGCCACAAGTGATGCTCCCACAACTTCAAGCAACAACCTTGTCACCAATGAAGAGATAAGCCTCATGGTCAAGAAATTCAACAAGTTCTACAAAAATAGAGGCAATAAAAGAAACTCCAACTCAAGATATGAAGAGAAGCGTTCATCAAGTCGTGACCGCAATTGCTACAATTGTGGGAAGCCCGGGCACTACTCAAATGAGTGCACGACTCCCTACAAAAGAAGAGAAGAGTCACCTCGAAGACGAAGCTCAAGGAATGAATCACCACAAAGAGAGAGAAGGAGTAGAGATGATCGTTATGAACGAAGACACTCAAGGAGAAGTAGAGATTCGGAGAAGAAGGAGAAGTACACCAAGAGGTATACAAGAAGAAAACATCAAGCTCATGTTGGTGAATGGGTTTCCGGCTCCGACTCCGACAACAACTCTGAGAGAAGCTATCACTCCGACTCTGACTATAGTCAAGATGATGGTGTTGTTGGAATTACTCTAGTGACTACCAAGTCCTACGATCTATTTGATTCACCAAACGAAGGGAGTGGAAGCTGGTTCATGGCTAAAGGCCCCGAGTATCACACCCCGAGTATCTTGATTTTGATAGTGATGAAGATGATTTGCTTTGTGAAGATGATTTGCTTTGTGATGATAACTTGCTTTGTGATGATAACTTGCTTTGTGATAAAACTAGTGATGTTGATCAAAATGAACTTGATAATTCTCATGTTAGTCAAGATGAGTCATTTGATGATGATAAGATGAAAATAGAACAACTAACTAAAGAACTAAACACTCTTAAGTTATCTCATGAATCTACTCTTGAAGATCATAGAGAGCTTGTGAGAACTCATGAGAAGCTACGCTTCGGGAAGCTCAACTTGGAGCAAGAGCATGAGTTTCTCAAAGCTATCAATGACGATCTCCGAAAGAAGACTTCATCTTATCTAGCCAAACGACTACTCTTGTGTACTTTCATGCCTCAAGTTAAAACTAAGCAATCTAGTAACAAAGGCAAGAAAGGTTCTTCATCTAGTAGCAACAATAAAAATGCTAAACCCAATGATGTTGCTTCTAGTAGTTCTATTGATTCCACTAATGATGATTCTCTTAGCCAAGTTACACTTGAGCAAGAAAATACTTTATTGAAAGGAATTATAGAAAAAAGTATCTACAAGAGTCTTGCCGGATGTAAGCAATTTTAGGAAATTGTACGCAAGCACGGAGGATACCGTAAGAATCGTGGTGTTGGATACTTCAACGCAAATGGAGTTCAGTGGGAAGAAGGTCAATATACCAAGCCCAAGTTTGTTCCTCAAAAGGAGAAGTATGAAAATACTCTTCCTAAGGGGACAAACACTCAAGATGACCTTCCACCACAAGCCCACATGCTCAAGGGCAAGAACAAGCTTCAAGAGGACATTGACTCATATGAAGATGAACCCCTAGCTTTGGTGGAGTGGGTTCCCAAGGATACTTCAAGCTCAACTACTACAAAGGCTACTTCAACACTAAGGATCCCCATCAACTTGATGTGGGTCCCCAAGAAGAAGAACTAGTAAGTTCTTGAGGGGTGACTCCGCCAATGAAATTTACTCACATTCATTATTGGCAAGGACTTTTTGCACTCAACATCAACTCAATTCAATAGTTCAAGGAGTCACACATTTCCTCAAAGGTAAGCAAGGGACAAGGTAATCAACTAATCAATGGACATCATAACATATGCTTTGCACTCCATGTCCATAGATATCCTTGTATTTGTCTCTTGTGTGTTGGGACTAACCCATGTAGGTGAGAGGAGTAAGGAAACAACAAGGATGCTCCCAAATCTTGGTGATATTCATCAACATTGAGCATCCACAACTACCTTACCAACATGAAGTCTTCATCGACAAAACCCAAGGTTAGTTTATCCCTCTTATGGGGGGATGTCACATCAAGGGGGAGCTTTACTCTAAGACTTGAGTCAAAGCATCTCTTAGCATGTGACAACATTAAATACTTTATGTAAAAGTGGTAACCCCACTTGTGCTTAAACGATGAGTATGACCTATGATCAAGTACTCTTACTTGGCTCCTAAGTCAAATACTCATATATAGATGACTTCGTCATCGCCCAAGTGCTTGTTAGATGCTAGTGTGTTTGTGCATGTTTGTCATGATTTCTTTTGACATATTATTGTGAGAGCATGTTGGTTCTGCATTTATTTTCTCATTCGAGGACATCCAATTATTGCTATTTGGTTATTGATTTTATCTTTTGCCAATTGGATGGACAAGAATGCCTAGGACCACTCTTTAGATATCTATGCTTTCTCACCTCATATTCCATTCATGCCACATCACAAATTTTGAACAAGTGCTTTTCGATCCCTCTGTGTGTGGAGCACTCGGAGTTCCGTATCGACAAGGACTGACCATTAAAACCTCCCAAGTGCATCTCGGTGGAACCAACCCCACAATCTCGGTCTCACCAAATGCCTAGGGTTGATCTGTTTTTCAATCTTGGTACTGCCGATTTGAAATTCTCAGTTACACCGAGTTTCCCTGTCAGCTGACAGTTGTGGAACTCGGTGACACCGAAAACATAAAATCGGTATCACTGACAGTGGAGGGTATATATGTTGTGGACCCTGGCGCTTTGAAATTCTATCTTCAAACGTCGCGCCTCAGAACCCTAAGCTGCCGCCTCGAGACCCCTGGTCATCGCCCTTGTCTTCCTGTGCTCCTCCGCCGCTGGGAATCGCCGCCATCGACGAAATCTGCTCCATCGTCGCCGCCGTAGCGGATCCGCACCAAGTTAGGGTATGGATTTGACCTCCTTTGCGCTCCCCTCTGATTCTTGTGCATTGGATATACTTTTCTTCTTATGCCACTTATTGCACGTATTCCTATCCATCAAGAAATCCCCATAGGCTAGCGAACCATTGATTTTCTAGGTTTTGCCTTCCGCCTGACGCAACTTGGTAGAACCTAATCAAGAAAATTGACCATCGATTTTCGTTTCTGTGTTGCTGAGAACTGTCTCAGTGAAACCGATCACTCCTTTTCGGTCTCACTGAAAAGGCTGCCAAGTTTATGTTAAAAGAGACAATCAGTCTCGGTGTCACCGAAAACTTTGCTTCGGCCTTACCGATTTGTTTCTAACAGAATGCAAAAGTTTGAAAATCTTTTGTTCAAAATTCAAAAACCACTTGATAATTTTGTGATGACTCATCTACTTCTGCTCATCTATATTCCATTAACAGGGTCAGTATATCAGATGCAGAGGACAGTCAGAACATGCCAGAGCAGGGTGCTAACATGAGTTCAGGCACAAGCCTAGAGTCCAGCTCATTTTCAGATCCAGGCACCCCCAACTCCCATGGGTTGCCCAAGGCTTATACAAGGACCATAAAGAAGCTGAACTTAGATGAAGAGGATTCAGACTTTATCCCTGAGGAGATTCTTGCTAAGAAGCAAGAGAAAGCCGCTAAGAAGTCTGCTACTGAAGCCACTTCTTCTAGGAGAGTTGTCAGCAAGATCTATGCACCTGCTTCAACCTTCAAGGCTCATGAGACTGCCAGAGCAACTATTTCAGTTGAGGCCCCCAAGAAAGCTATGCCTAGGAAGGCAGGAGAGAAGCAAGCAAGAAAGAGGGTTATTCATGTTATTGGCAGAAAAACCTCCATGTATGAGGATCCAGAAGAAGTTGTTGGTGCTGATGCTGAAGAGGAGGAAGAGCATGTTGGGAAGGCCCCTCCCAAGAAAAAGCAGAAGAAGCTAATGGTTGATGCTATGCCAAAGACTAACACATCCAAGAAGGCTGCTGCTGAGAAGCCTAAGAGGACATCCAGGCAAATTCCAGCTTCTGAGAAGAACAAAGGGACTGCTTCTAGAGTTGAAGAGGATGATGACTTGACAACTTTGATGAAGCTCAGACCACATCTTCCAGTACACAATGCCAGCTACCCACTAGTTGAAGATATGAAGAAGAGGAAGGATTCAGGATTGAGATCTTGGAGAGCTATAGATCCATATGCCCAAAGGAAGAAGACAGATGTGGACTACAGATTTTATACCAAAGAGCAATAGGATTTCTATGAGACTGTGCTTTTTGACAAGAGTCCATCTGTGAGTGATATGCGGTATGTTGATTGGAAATTCATTGAGGAGAATGAGGACTACTTTCCAAGTGTCCAAGACGATTTCCACTGCATAGGTTTGGATGAGTTTGTTGGCAGAGAATTCACTGCTTGGAACGATGAGATGATCATGCAATTCTACTCCACTGCACATTTCTATGGAGATGGTAGAATTGTATGGATGATTGAAGGTGCAAGGTATGAATCGATTGTTGAAGAATGGGCTGCTATCTTAGGAGTTCCTGAAGCACATGATGGTGACTTGGATGTATACTCAGAATCCAAGGCGAGCCACAATGCTATGGCAAATATGTACAAGGAGATCCCTGTTGCCAATGTGAAGTCTCACAGGCTAGGATCTATCTACTTTCTTCAGGTTGGCCTTCGCACAGTGAACACCATTCTGAGGCGTACTTTGATGCCCAAGTCAGGAGATGACAAGATGATCCGAGACCACTCCATCAATATGTTGATCCACCTTGACAGACACAACAGGATCAGAGTCATGGATTTGATTGTTGAGACAATCAAGAGGGTTGCTGCTGACCAGAAGCGCTCTTGTTGTTATGCACCCTACATCCAGATGATTATCAATTCAAAGTTGGAGAAGCACATTTTTTCTCTAGATCATCCACATTTACCCCTACAGCCAGATCTCGAGGACAATGTTATGGTGATGGATGCTGATCATCCCACTTCAGCTGCAGCTCAGATAGAAGCAGAGGCAGTTAGAGCCACTAGTGCTCAAGTCCCATAGATCCAGGAATGAGCAAATGGATTTGTTGATATCATCAGTTCAGGGTATGCAGAAGGACATTAAGGGGATTCTAGACAACCAGAACAGTCTTGTCAGGATCTTTGAAACTAGGATCAAGACCCTTAATGATAAGGTGGACAGGCTGACTAAGACAGTCATAGAGCTCCAGAAGGAAGTTGACTCAGTGCCACTTCCTCACACCACTTCTTCAGATGATGATGATGATGAGGATGAATCACCTCTCAGGACAGGCACATAGTTTCCTACCCAGGTCAGATCAGCCACTGTGTCAGTTCCAGACTTGAGGCCCTCTTCATCAGCTCCTGCTGCTGTCACCTCAGCTCCTACTCCATCTGTTCCAGTTCCTCCAGCTGCCACTCCAACTTCATCCACGACATCTGCTGAGATCTTTGCCGACACTATTCTCTCGACTCCTTCATCAACAACCGGAGGAGATCAGCCCAAGAACGTTTAGATGTATGCCATTGAACTTTTTGGTAACTTGTTGCCAAAGGGGGAGAAGTGTATATAGATCTTTAGGCTTTGAACGAGAGAGCGTTTTGGTGTTTGTTGCTTTTCAAAACATTTGGTTCTTTTGGTTTGACGTGAGATACTTTTGTGTTTATGTGTGATCATACATTGTTATGTGTGATGCTACTATTTCCTATCATCTTAATGCTTATGAGATGATCATTCATCCTTGTTTGATTGTGTTGTGCGTTGTTATTCATTCCAATTATTCTCGCACACCACCAAGTTGTATGTGACATGGAATAAGTGCCCCCACATACCTAATCGATTGTGCATTTGCATTCAAATGCAAATTCAAAATGATGCACAAATTTAGGGGAGCTCTTGCTTATCACATACCTCTCAAAGCGACGATTATATTCATTGATTTTATCATATGTCGAAGCTTTGATCTATATGTTGTCATCAATTACCAAAAAAGGGGAGATTGAAAGCACATTTGCTCCCTTGGTGGTTTTGGTAATTAATAACAACATATAAGTCATTGAACTAATGTTTCCACCAAGTATATTTCAGGAAATGTTCAATGATAGGATTGGAAAAAGGAGACTATGGAGATACCCCAAGATGCAAGGAAATAGGTTGGCCAAGCTTCAAGCAAGAGGACTCTACATTTTATATTTGTGAGAAATCACTTTGAGTCCATAGGAAAGCCAATACTATTAAAAGGGGGTAAGGTTTTGTTGGTGAACAATATGCTCAAACATGCACAAGTGATAGTCGCCAAAAACACCCACAAACTCTCCCACCAAAGTCTGTTTTATACCTAACACTCAAAATCGGCGCAACCAACTTTCCCATACCGGTGCCACCGATTCCAGAACCTAGACAGACTCAGCCAAACCCTAGTCACTTCGGTGCAACCGATTCTATACCGGTGCCACCGAGTTTAGGTTGCCAACTTTTTGTTACGCAAATTCACATTTTTGGTCCCACCGAGAATGTTGGATCAGCGTCATCGAGATTGGAAATCTGACCGTTGGTCACCTTATCGGTGCAACCGAGTTTCCTATATCGGTCTCACCGAGATTCAAAAGTTGCCACCTTTTGGTCACTTCGGTACCACCGAGATTAACACATCGGTGTCACCGAGTTGGTCATTTTGTGTGTAACGGTTGGATTTTTGGGGATGCCTATATATACCCTTTCACCACCACCTACTCGAAAGTGAAGCACTCAGAACTATTCCATACCTATCCTATCAGATTTTCTGAGAGAGAACCACCTATCCTTGTGTTGGGGTCAAGATCTTCCACTCCAATCATATGGATCTTGATCTCTAGCCTCCCCAAGTAGCTTTCCACCAATCCCATCTCTTCCACCATGCCAAATCTGTGAGAGAGTGATTGGGTGCTGAGGAGTCTATCATCTTGAAGCACAAGAGCAAGGAGTTCATCGTCATTATCGAGCCTATTACCTTTTGGAGGGTGGTGCCTCCTAGATTGGTTAGGTGTCGCCTGGGAGCCTCCTACTTCGTGTTGTGGAGTGAACTAAGAAGTTTGTAAGGGCAAGGAGATCGCCTACTTCGTGAAGATCTACCCATAGTGAGGCTAGTCCTTCGTGGACGGAAGCCGTTATGGAATATCAAGGTTGCTACTTTGTGGACCCTTTTGGGTGGAGCCCTCCCTGGACTCTCGCGACCATTATCCTTCGTGGGTTGAAGACTCCATAAACGAGGATGTATGATAGCGTCACCTATCGGAACCACGGGAAAAATCATCGTGTCTACAACTGCGTTTGATCTTCCTACCCTATCCCTTCTATACATGCTTGTTGTTACTTTCCGCTGCTATATACTCTTAGACTTACATGTGTAGGGTGTACTTGACTTGCCATGAAATGCTAAAAATGTCAACCCTAAAAATTGGTATAGGCAAAACTTTTATTTTGTCAAGTAGTCTAATCACCTCCCTCTAGGCATACTTTCGATCCTACAACAACAAGCTCATATTGGATGCGCAAAAATAAAAGATGATGGCTGGACTGGTCAATTTTTCTTCGTTTCTTTCCTTTCACTTGTTTTAGTGGGTTTCCTTGTCTTTTTTCATTTCTTCGTCGTTTTTGTGTGGTTTTCTTTGTTTTCATTTTCTTTACCAGTTTAGCCTGTTTTGTTTTGTTTTTCTTTGTTTTTTGGGGTTTCTTTGTTCCCTCATGGTGTTTCATGTTTTTTGGGGTTTCTTCTTTTCTTCGTTTCTCAGGCCTTTCTTTTGTTTGTTTCTTTGGTTTTCATCAATTTTTTATTTATTTTATTTTCAACACATGTCTACATTTTTTCGTACACACTATAAAAAAAATTGTACAGCGGAAATGTTTTTTATACACGTTCAACATTTTTTAATATTATTGACATTTATTCAACTATATGGTTTGATGTCTACCTTTTTTCAAGAGTAAAAGATGTTGGTGCCTTTAAAAGTATTTCAATTGTGTCAAGTAGATCCTAATGTTTGAAAATGCATATTGAGGTTTTATATATTTGTAAGTCAGCTCATCGTGGGTCCTTTCTGCGTATGACCAGGCCATGTGGCCGTTGAGTCACGCACACAGGTAATATTTTGCCAAGACCCAGTAGGCTTCTCCTTAATATTTGTGGTCCCTCTTATTTTCTTCTTCTCAGGAGAACGCCGAGCGACGGGGACATAGAAATGGAACGCCCTAGTATCAGGGTACACGCGCTGCCACATGGAAGCGCAGATGGTGGTGATGTGGCGTGACTCAACTTGGCACACCTCGAATACTTTTCGGATCGTCGATGCATTTTACTATTTTTTTAACACATGCATGCATTTTTCATACATTTTATATATTATTTGTGTACATCAAAAACATTTTAAAATGTTTTAACATTTCCAAATATGTGGTCAACTTTTTCAAATACATATCTTGATGTCTATTTTTTCATACATATATTGTACATTTTTCGTCTTGATATCTACTACACAACTTTATTGACTTTTTTTCAAAAGTAGTACGAAAAATATACCAAATTTGAATAAAGTACGTTCATATAAAAACATATCAAAAATAGCACCCCGTCGGCCTCAGCTGGGCCGACCGGGGACTGGTCGGCTTTGTTTGGGCCAAAGAGGGCCCATCGGCCTAAGGGAGGCCAAAGAGCTGGCCGTCGGCCCACGCCAGGCCGAAGAGGGCACATCGGCCGCCGGGAGGCCAAAGAGCCCCTGGATAAGGCCCGATGCCGACTCCCTCTTCTTCCTCCTCCTGCATGCTCGTTCTTTCTCTCCCTCCTGCTCGTTCCGTTGACCGAAAATCCCCCTCCTTGATCTCCTTCTACATCCACCCATTTTCCATTTCAATCCATTGAAACAATAGATCGTCTTCGTCTCCCTTGCCGTACGGTCTCATTTTTTGCAATGGGGTAGTGTGTTGTTTGTTTGGAGGAGACATGGTGGGGTGGTGAAGGTGTGAATGGTGAGAAGGTGGAGTGGTGGAGAGGAAGAAGAAGGTGAAGAGGAAAAAGAAAGGCACACATGCGTCGAAGGTATACATTTTTTTCTGTTAGTTTAGGTTAGTTTTTTGTTAGTTTTTTAATGTACATAAAATTAGTTTAGGTTAGTTTTATTAGTGTAGTGATTTTAGTGTATGTGTTAATAGTGTAGTCATATTAGTGTAGGTTTATTTAGTGCACGTGAGTATATTTTAGTGTAGGTTTATTTTAGTGAAGTTCATTTTAGTGTAGGTTTATTTAGTATACGTAGGTATATTTTAGTGTACATTTATTTTAGTGTAGATTTAGTCGTTGCGAATAATAAGAAGCTGACAATATCTGACAGGTGAAAATGTCTGAATCCGTAAATTTCACTGTGTATTACGACCCTGGTAATGTTCAATATAATGAGTTGGGATTGATCTTAGCGAGTTTAAAAAAGGCGAAATGACACTTTCAGATCCGGACAGACTGGACATTAGGCAGTTGAAGCACTGGTTGACTACTAGTTTTGCCTTGATCCTGAAATTTGTTCCGTCAGTATTCATGCACTGTGGACCAAATCCTGTAAAAATGTCAAGTGAGAGTTGATTCCGACAGATAGGAGCCAACATTGGTTGTCCCTGTTAAGTCGTTCCAGAGACCAAAGAATCCATCCGTATGCCCTGTGCAACCAGTGGCGAAGGAGGAGAATATCGTACCACCCAACGTGGGGTATGAACCAGGCCAGAGTAGTCAAGTGGCTACCGAGATTTATGTATCTGGGTCACAGCCACCGGATGTGAATGCTAGCCAAGCCGAAAAAGAGTCAGATTATGTGCCACACAATGTTAGTGGTCATGCTGCTGGGCAGAGTATTCAGTCGATAGTATTAGCTGCCTCTCGTGTTGCTGATGGGGATGAGGAAGGCGATGAAATGCAGAGGGTGATGAAGGAAGAGGACGGGGATGGGATTGCAGAGGATCTTGATTCTAAAAATTCCGAGGATGAGGAGGAGGTACCAATTCATACTGTATGGGAGCAGGACATATCCGCCGGCTTTACTGTCAACGATGGCCATGAGACTCCATGGCAATATAATCTGAACCAAGTCCAGATCGGGGCTATGTTTGACACAAAGAAAAAATGAAGTATGCGGTGGTAAAGTGGGCTATGTCTACGTAGAGGGGTTTTCGGACACACATATCTAGTCCAACAAAATATACCGTGAAGTGTGTTGAATCAGCTTGTCCTACGAAGGTGCATGGCCACGTGCCAAAGTATAACATCCACTGGGTTGTGACAAATGTTGTCCTGCATAATTGTGTGAGGAAAAACATGTTGGTTCATCATCCAAACCTTACTTCAACTCTCATAGTGCAGCTCATGTATATTGAGATAGTGAAGAAGAAAGATATGGAAGCAAAACACATCCAAATAGCAGTGAAGGTCAGATGGAATTATGACATTCCATATGGGAAGGATTGGAGGGCTAAGAAGAAGGCTATGGAGGAAAGGTTTGGGACGTTCTTCGACTCATATGATAATGTTGTCCGTCTCCTTGACATATTGAAGGAGAGGAATCCCGACACTTATGTTAACATTCAACACACGAGGTTGGATAGTATACCAGATTACAAGGTGTTGAAACGAGTATTCTTCTCTTTCGGTATGTGCATCGAAGCTTTCAGGCATTGTCCTCCTGTGATGTTTGTGGATGGTACATTCCTGACTGGTTAGTACAAAGGGCAAATCCTGACTGCTATTGGTGTGGAGGGGAACAACCAAATCATCCCACTAGCCATGGCATTTGTGGAGGGTGAGAACTTTCCGAGCTGGGTATGGTTCTTCCGGCAAGTTAAAATTGCGATCGTGAAGGACCGAACAAATGTGTGTCTCATTCATGACACACATCCCGGTATATTGAAGGCCGTGAAGACACTGAGTAATCCAACTGCTGACGAGCCAACACCTTGGAAGGACTTGAAAAGCCGGTGGTGCATGCGCCATCTGGGTGCAATTTTTTTCTCACAGTTCAAGAACAAACGGTTGATGAACTTGTTCAAAAAGTTATGCAAGCAGAACCAGCGGCGCAAATACGATTTTATTTGGTCAAAACTAGATGAGTTCACTAAGAAGCAAGTCCTTGCTAGGAAGAAAATGGGAAAAGACCAGGTTAAATTAACAACACTCATTGCGGAGCTTGAGGAGCCAGTTGGTCTTTGTGACTTGCCAGCAATTGACCCTCCTAATACGAAGAGAAAGAATGGTAGGGCAATAAAGAATTTTTCTGAGTGGATAGAGAAAGAGCCTCCAGTGAATTGGTCTTCGCTACATGACACCCATGGAGCTAGGTATGGCGACATGACAACCAATCTTGCAGAGATCTATAACTTTGTACTAAGAGGGAATAGAGCATTGCCACTGACAGCTATTGTGGAGGGTGTATTTCATGGCAGTTTGAGATATTTCAGAGAAAGGCACGAGTTAGCAAAGAAGCATATTGCAGATAATCAGAACACTTCTTATTGTAGCCGTGTCATGGAGTACATGGCTAAGAAGATAAAGAAAGCAAAAAAGCACACAGTCACACTCATAGGTAATCAGGAAAGGAGGTATGAGATTCAGCTTCCTACTGATGGTTTTGGTTCTGCAAACGAGATGAAGATGCATGAGGTTAAAATGGGAGTAGAATTTTATCCAACTTGTGAGTGCACATGCAACAAACCGCAGTTATTGCACCTGCCTTGCTCACATGTGTTGGCTGCCTGTGGCCAGATTCAGTTGGACGCTATCTCCTTCGTGTCACCGTACTATTCAAAAGAGGCAGTACTCAATGTCTGGACAGGTGAGATGACAGGGTTTAGAGTCGTCAGCAATTTCAACAAGGTAAACGATGGTGACAGAGTATACATCCCGGATCCTGGACTACGGCGAACTAGCAGGGGCAGGCGTAACGTAAAGCGCATCCGAAACGATATGGACCAATCTGAAGCTGGTGGAGCAACCAGACAATGTTTGCTCTGCGCGGCTTATGGGCATAGGATGAAATATTGCCCCGACCTGAAGAAAGACGGTGCTTCCACATCGACGAGTGCTTCCACATCGATGACTGCAACAACAGTTGCAAGATGAGGTCCTGGCAGTCCTGGTGGACGTGGCAGTCGAGGCCGAAGGGGCGGACGAGGAATGAATAACTCAGAAGCTACATAATCTATGGGACTATGTTTTAATTTGTAATATGTCGGACTATGTTTTTATTTGTAATATGTGTGCACTATGTTTTTAATGTGTAAAATGTGGGACTATGTTTTAATGTGTAATATGTGAGACTATGTTTTTATTTGTAATATGCAAACACCTGTGTTTTATTTTGTAATATGTGTGGACTATGTTCTAATTTCAGATATGGCTTCGTATCCGTTGCTTAATGGTAATATCGATAGAGGGCACCGAGGCGCACTTACGGAATCGGGCACGAACTTAGACGTGTTGATCACTCGCACCCCAAAGTCTAACTAGATGATACACCCTTCATGGGTTGATAGGTATGTGTCGGTATAATCACTTACTATGTTCGACATCGTTTTGATAGAAGCTAATTGTAAGCTACATTCTGTTTATTTTGTAGGTTAAATTGGGCTGGACGTCTACCCTTGGTACGACTGATTGAGGGTACATTGGATGAGTGGGTTGATCACCCGGACTTGGATGAGGCAGGTGAACCAATGCAGTTGCACAAGAGGCAAGTATCACATTTCTCTTACGACAGATCACTCCTTACCTTCTTAGTAGATAGATAGAGACCAGAGACACATACGTTTCACTTTCCCTAGGGAGAGATGGCTCCTACTTTACAGGATATGTCTTACTTGTTGGGATTACCTCTGGCCAGTGCTGCCATAGGACCTTTAGAGGTAGAAACTGGTTGGCTAGCATCTATGCATGCCCGTTTTTCTGGCTGCGGTGCCAACTACCACGGCGCTAGACAATGATCGGCACACGCCTCTTTTCACGTGGTTGAGCCAGTTTCAGATTGTCGTCTTAGGATATCCCATTGTTCAGTTGTCAGAGACACAGATTGACCGGCCCCTAAAGGCATATATTATGTGGTTGTTTGGCAAGACGATGTTCACGAGAACCACGTGACCACTGTAGATGCATGACTCATCGGTGTTGCACGAGAGATAGCTAACGCACGTTCCCCGAAGAACATTGTGCAGAGGAGTTTTGGTTCTGCTGTGTTAGCAGCTACGTATAGAGGCCTGTGCAAAGCTTGCTAGTTGAAGTCTAGAAAATATGGTCTTGTTGGATGTCCACTATTGTTACAGCTTTGGTCATACGAGAGATTCCCTATTGGTCGACCCTACGTCAGCGTTGACAAACCTTTTAGTAATGAGGACATGGCTGGACATTACGTGCCTTCTATCGGCGACTTGCCTACTATGGGATCTGTTTGGGCACGGAGAGAGGTATTTTCATAATTAGTAACAATATGAATTAGTAATGTTTATTTCTCGCTATTCAATATTATGTACTAATGTTTGTTGTCATGCACAGAGATAGTTTGTGGCTAGCCAGGTGAGGGGCTGCTACCCCTCCTTCACGGCACAGTTTGATAGTCTGCAAGGGGATCATGTTATATGGGAGCCATACACCCATAAGGCTATTTCAGAAAGGTACCCAGGTGGGATTTCTAGATTCTGCACTAGAGATCAGCATTATTGGATGATCAAGGCCAAGTTGGTGTTCGACGTGATGGTTGAGGAGATGGCTATTAATAGGGTGATGAGACAGTTCGGTCTATGCCAAGAGCCTGACATTCCTATTATTTCACACTTACCAGATCACGTGCACAAGTAAGTAATACTACTTTAGTTGTCAGCTCTGCATTCGTCTTATAGCTAATCATGTAACGTGCATTTCAATCTCAAGTACAGTCACGTAGGAGGAAACAAGTCCGAGGCTTCTTGGTTTCGCGACATCAGCCCTTACCTCGAGGAATGGACTGCTACCCCGACAAATATCTGGGATGAAGTTTGTGCCTTTGACTGGGACAAGTTCGGGTTGTATCTGAAGCGTTACAGACAGAGCATGAGGATCTACTTGGTTCCATCATCTTCTCCGGATCATATCCCAGTTCCTCTCACCAGCGATCTGTTCCCAACTGCCTCAGTTGTGGGAACCAAATACCACGCGGTATGTCCTCAGTTTTTCTCACATGCTACGTTTTCCCTATACCTGAACATGTACAATTGGTTAACTTTCTGTGTACAGGGTGAATTGTCATGTCAGGCGCTAGAGGAGGTTACCGTTTTAGTGGACCGCTTTGAGAGCGGAGAAAATATGCCACAGCGAGATGCGGTAACAAGGTTGAAGAGTCTTCAAGTGAAGATACGTGGGATCGTCGCAGCTGTTACATGTAGATGATCTTCCGATGTTGTTAACACTCGTGCAACACATCGTCCGCCACGCCCCTCTCTGCAGCGTTCGATACCTCGACCTTCACAGTCAGGGAGCTCCTCCTGGGAGCAGGCACCTCCTTCGTAGCTAGGGAGCTCCTCCTGGCAGCAGGCACCTCCTTCGCAGCCAGGTATCTCTTCCTGGCAGCAGACACCTCCTTCACAACCCGGGGGATCCTCCTGGCAGCAGACACCTCCTTCACAACCCGGGGGTTATTTCTACCAGCAGCCACCTCCTTCACAACCTGGAGACCCTTCTTGGATTCATCATATGGACCTAGGTAACTTTACTTTCTACATTCTTTTAAAAATTGTAGCCTCGTAAATTATTATTTACATGTTCTACTTTATCGCAGTCGGCAGCTAGTGGCAACCGTTCATGACTTCAGTTCGGTCACCTGTGTTTACTAGTCCTGGTTCATACATACCCGGCGACGGCAAGGACGATGACCGTGGTGCATGCACCTACGATATCTCGGAGACAGTTCTTGCCACTCCACCACCACCATCGATGCAGGAGACACAGACACCGACAGATGAGGTGATCTATGGTCGTGGACATCGTGCCACTCGTTCACCGCCTTATCGCTTATCGCCTTCCGATCCACGTCCGAGGAAGCCCAAGATTCGTCGCCGTCCCCAGCAGTGATATGGTTATCTATGTATGAGACATGACTATCTATTTATGTATGAGACATATGTAGCCTCTATGTATCGGACATATTCATGTATGCGACATATTCATGGTTGAGACTTATTTGGTTTAGAGAGAGAACACTAGTACTGCAAACTAAATGCATCCAAATGAATTAGACAATACAACTGAATTAAATGTTATAACTTAATTAAACATCACTACAGAAAAGACCACTACAGAAAACAGTACTACATGAAAAACGTACTACATGAATGCATCATCATCATCATCCGTCGATGCAAATCTCTTGCCCTTTATCGATGCAGAACTCTTGCCCTTCAATGATGCGGTCGTCTTCACCTTGGTACTCGGCATGAAGATGTCGCCTTCGTCCTTCGTCGATGCAGAACTCTTCCCCTTCGTCGATGCAGAACTCTTGCCCTTCGTCGATGCAGAACTCTTCACCTTGGTGCTCGGCATGAAGAGGTCGTCTTCGTCCTCACTTTCTGCTGACCATAAACCTGAAGTATTCACAAAAATCCTGAGGTAAGCTTCACCCTTGTGCAGTTGCTTTTGCCATATGGCGTGCAACCTGAGAAGTTCTTTCTGTATCTCCTCAAAAGTCCTAGGAGGCCAACCCACTCCTAGCTAATGAGTGCGCCAACTCATTCATTATGAAGTCACTACTAATGAGTTCCTCCCATGGAACTACTCTATCATTCATCTTGAAATTGACAGCTAGACGAAGAAGACGATCGGACATACCAGAGTGAAAACTACGATCAAAAGGATAGTGAGGATGAGGAGGATGAGACATCTCCACGAAAGGATGGCGAGAGCGGAAGGATGGCGGAGCGAAAGGGAAAGGAAGGGCCTACTGACCCTCCTTATTGCGGATGTGGTTATATAGGTTCACAAGGGAAGATGGCGGGAGAGACAGGCGGGAAACAAAATGGCAGGAGAGAAAGGTGGGAAAGATAATGGCGGGAGAGAATGGTGGGAGAGAATGGCGGGAAGGAAAGTGGCGGGAGAGAATGGTGGGAAAAAAGGTGGCAGCAGAGTATGGCGGGAAATAAAATGGCGGGATAGTAGCGCGAGAAAATAAAAAGGGGAATAGTAGGGCGAGACAATACGATCACTATGGCAGATAGCTGAAAACAACAGCTAACTCCTGTTCACGCTGTTTGAAGGTTATGAGCACCAAAATGTTGACTTCAATAGACGATGCCAACAGAAAATTACCAAAACCTTCCTTCTTCAACACCATTCTATCACCCAACACAATGAAGTAGGAACAAGGAATGCTCACAAATATATCATCATCTTCAGAATCCAAAGTAATTTCAAGAGTTAAAGAACCAGTCCTAGGAATTGACACAAATTCCTTCAAACTCCTCACAACCATGGTAGGAATAACCTGACAAAAACAGGCAAGTTATATGATCCATCCTATGAACCAGCAAAGAACAAATAAATAATAAAAACCATAAACCAAAGCTTACCATATGTTGAAAAATAACATTAATGCGATCCATCCTATGAACAAAAGGAGTACACGGTATGTTTGTCATCAAAGAGCTGCCGCAACATGACATACATTTGATGATAACTCAGAGTGACACCACGACTATAAAAACAGCTGTCAACAAGTTCCCTTTGAGTTTCACTCAGATTCTCAAGAGCTACAAAACATGATTTCACAAACTGAGCAGAACAGCAAAACGTATAAGCTGAAACAAAACTGAAAATCAGTCAAACAAATAACTTACCAACACAGGGTAAATGAAACAACATAACACCATCCCGATGAAATTCGACACTAATATAAGTTCCATAGTGCTCAAGCATAACAGTCATTATGTCACTATGGCGGAGACCATAATCATTCACAAGTTCCTCCCACGAAGGACCATGGAATTTACTGCTCATCCTATCATGTCTAAAAAAACATGGTATAAGTTACCCTCACTATTGTGCAGAGCAAGATCAATATCTGTGTCACCTCTCTGAATAGCTAAAGCTTTGCACTCCTCAATGTACCGAGCAAGATGTGATCTAACACTGCACGAAACATACTACAACAAGAATGGAAGAAAACATCATAATCATATAAACAAAGGCATTCAAATATGCCACAATCAGATAAACAAGACATAGAATCTTACAACACGTCTTGAACATCGACGATCCAGCACCACACTAAATACAGACACACCGGAATGAACGATAGCACAAGGGCCACCTGGAGCTCGGTGAAATGGGCAAGCCATTTACCTGCAGACGGACGGTGACCAATAAGAACTAAATCCACTACCGAGTTGAAAGTTCACATTCAATTGAGTTGGAAACCAAAAAAATACCGTAGGCCGGTGGAGAGCGCCCTGATCTATTATTTACGCGGGTTGGATAACAAAATGGGTGCTCCAGCAAAGAGATCGGCGAGGCGGTGGAAGCACCGGAGAGCAACGGGAGTGAGAGGACGGGGGAGGGTGAAACGAGTGGCCAGAGGAGGAAGAAAGAAGTCCTGGGCCTTATCCAGGGGCCCATCGTCCTTCCATGGGCCGATAGGTGGCTCTTCGGCGCCCCTTTGGCCGATAGGCCTCTCTCCAGCCTCTGATTGGCCGACAAGGGGCTCTTCGGCCTGGTGTTGGCCGACAGGTGGCTCTTCGGCCTGGTGGTGGCTGACAGGCCCCTCTTCGGCCTGGTGGTGGTCGACGGGGTGCTATTTTTGATGTTTTTTGAAATGGGTATACTTTATCCGAATTTGGTGTATTTTTGGTGCTAGTTTTGAAAAAAAATCCAACTTTATTCTTATAGGCTCGTGTTGGGCCTCCAATCGTAGAGTTTATAGGACATTAGCAATTTTTTCTTAAATGGATGACCTAAGGTTTATCAATCCGTGGGAGGTGTGGGATGAAGATGGCCTCTCTCAAACAACTTTGCAATCAAATACAATAAATCTCTTGTGTCCCCAACACACCCTATACAATGACAAATTGTATATGTGCACTAGTTCAGCCAAGAGATGGTAATACAAGTGTAGTAATGATAGTAAATATTGATTTTTTTAATCTAAAAATATAAAAACAGCAAGGTAGCAAGGTGCAAAAGTGAGCACAAACGGTATTGCAATGCTTGAAAACAAGGACTACGGTCCGTACTTTTGCTAGTGCAATCTCTCAACAATGCTAATATAATTGAATCACATAACCATCCCTCAACGTGCAACGAGAAATCACTCTAAAATTCTTATTTAGCGGAGAGCATAAGAAGAAATTGTTTTAGGGTACAAAACCACCTTAAAGTTATCCTTTCCGATTGATTATCCAAGAGTTCATACTAAAATAACTAATTTATCCTTTCTGATCGATCTTTTCAAGAGTTCGTACTAAAATAACCAACTATCCTTTCCGATCGATCTATCTAAGAGTTCGTACTAGAATAACTCCATATGATACGCATCAACCAACTGTAATGTCACCTAGATACTCCAATGTCACCACAAGTATCCATGAGTTAATTACATTAGTAGAAAACATGGCTTTGGTCCAGGCAGGGCCAGCCCATTAGTCCCAGTTCAGGACGAACCGGGACCAATGGGGGCAACGGTCCCAGTTCGTGAGGCCAGGGGGCCGTTCGAGCCACGTGGGGTATTGGTCCCGGTTCGTAGGACCCCTTTGGTCCCGGTACCAAACACCAACTGGGACCAATGGGCCTCGCTCCTGGCCCACAACCATTGGTCCCGGTTTGTGGCTGGAACCGGGACCAAATGCGGTCCTTTAGTCCCGGTTCCATCCACGAACCGGGACCAATGAGATGCCTATATATACCCCCCCTCCCCCGCTCGTGACCAGACCAGTGCACTGCTCTATTTTTTTGGCCGGTGAGGGAGAGATTTGTGGTGCTCTATCTCACCTCCTATGCACATGAGGTGTTTGATGAAATGCCCAAGCCACACTTAAGCTTTCTCCTCTCGAAGCTCCTTGTCCAAGCTCCATTTTCCTCAAGATTTTTCTAGGTTTGGCGGTCGATCCTGTCCCGTCCCCGTCCTTACCGCCGTCGATCGCCCGCGCCCATCTCGGTGCTGGCACCACCGTGGTTAGCCTCTTCTTCTTATCTTCTTTCTAAAAGGAAAAAGTTGTTACTTGTATGATTTAGATAGATACTTGTGTAATTTTCCTACTTTTATTATTGTTTGTTATTATATAGTGCGATGGTTTTCATATTCGCCTCCGTCGGCCCTCGTCCTGTCTATGATTCAGATGTGGTATATATTATATTTTATAACTATTTGTTTTATTTAGTGTTTATGACAATTATGCCGACCAACGTGACATAGATTTTTTAATCTAGGAGGAGGTAGTTGAACCGGAAATTCCAACCCACATAGCAACTCTTGTCGAGAAGTTAAATTTGGTTGAAAAAGAAAACAATGACTTGAAAGAAAAATTACAAAGAGTTGAACAGGAGAAGATGAAGTTGGAGTTGCATGTTGCCAATGTCATCGACGATCACAAGACCAAGATGGATGCAATGCGCTTGAAGATTAGAAAGGTAAGAAAATATGCCATTCATACTGAGGCTTGGTATCATTATGCTGTTTGATCAATTGGTACCTTAGTAGCGGTTATGATCGTATTTGTTATTGCATTTAAATTTTTTACATAGTTTCGATGTATGTTTTAATTAGATGCTCTAGAGAGCTATATGTTGATCAATAATGAGAACTATGTATGAACTGTATTTATTTATTTTGCTCACTATTGTACTTTGGCTTTAATGTGATAATGAATTTCTATTAATTTGATCACTTCTCTATTCATCATATGTTGTAATGGTTTTTAATACACTTTAGTATATAACATGCTATGTGGGTGAAATGATGATACAATGATAACTTTCAACCTTTTCAGAGTTCATTTGAAGTGCTTTTCAATTTCAGGGTTATTTAGCTCAAAAAAAATCAGTAAGTGCATAAAAAATACCAAATGAATTCAGAAAGTTTTGAAAATTGATGATGTGGCTTTGAATGGTGCCTTTTCAACACACAAAAAGTATGGAGTTCCAAAAAGTTCAAAAAATGAAATCCCTTTGTAACAGATGAATTTTCGTTCGAAACCGTGATACTTCGAAAGAGATTGTCCGTTTTGTACACGAAGTGCATCCAGTTTTTGTCGTAACCCTCTCAACTTTTTAGCACATGCTATGTGGGTGAAATGATGATACCATGCCAACTTTCAACCTTTTCAGAGTTCATTTGAAGTGTTTTTCAATTTCAGGGTTATTTAGCTAAAAAAATCAGTAAGTGCATGAAAAATACCAAATGTAGTCAGAAAGGGTTGAAAATTGATGATGTGGCTTTGAATGGTGCATTTTGAACACACAAAAAGTATGGAGTTCCAAAAAGTTCAAAAAATAAAATCCCTTTGTAACAGATGAGTTTTCGTCCGAAACCATGATACTTCGAAAGAGATTGTCCATTTTATACACGAAGTGCATCCAGTTTTTGCCGTAACCCTCTCAACTTTTGAGCACATGTTATGTGAGTGAAATGATGATACCATGTCAACTTTCAACCTTTTCAGAGTTCATTTGAAGTGCTTTTCCATTTCAGGGTTATTTTGCTCAAAAAAAATCAGTAAGTGCATGAAAAATACCAAATGAAGTCAGAAAGGGTTGAAAATTGATGATGTGGCTTTGAATGGTGCATTTTGAATACACAAAAATTATGGAGTTCAAATAAGTTCAAAAAATGAAATCCCTTTGAAATAACATAAAAAATAACAATAATGAACATAGATGCGTTTATGTAGGTAAAATTCGACCTGAAAACAGACTGAAATTCAGTTTGATTTGAGGTCAAATTTCCCATATAAGGGCATCTATTTTCAATTTGAGAGTAACTCAACAAGGCAGAGAGGGGTGGGCTTATAAACCGGTGCGAGCGCCCCTCGCTTGGCAAGGTGGGACTAAACTCGCAGCACAGCCAGGACCAACCCTTTAGTCCTGGTTGGTGGCTACAACCGGGACCAATGCATCCATTTGGTCCCGGTTGGTGGCACCAACCGGGACCAATGCCCCCTTTAGTCCCGGTTGGTGCCACCAACCAGGACCAAAGGTCTCTACTTCCCGCCCTTTGGGCTGTCGAAAAGGGACCTTTGGTTCCGGTTGGTGGCACCAACCGGGACTAAAGGTGGGCATTGGTCCCGGTTTGTGTCACCAACCGGGACCAATGCTCTGGGAATATAAGTAGCTCTTAGGAATTTTCAGTTCTCATCTTGCCCCTGACGACGCCGACGAAATCAACGCCGCCAGGCTGCCCCCGCCGTCGCCGTTGCCATCACCACCGCCCGCCGTTGCCATCGCCCCATCCGTCACCACCGCCCGCCGCCCCCGTCGTCGTCGTCACTCGCTGCCCCCGCCATCGTCGTCGCCGTCGCCCCAACCGTCGCCACTGCCCGCCGCCCCCGTCGTCATCCTCGCTCGTCGTCGCCCTAGCTGTCGCCACCGCCCGCCGCCCCTGTCATCGTCGTCGCTCACCGTCGCCGTAGCCGTCGCCCCAGACGTCGCCACCGCCCGCCGCCCCCGTTGTCGTCGTTGCTTGCCGTCACTGTCGCCGTCGCCACCACCCGTCGCCCCCTTCATCGTCGTCACTTGCCACCGCCGTTGCCCCAGCCGTCGCCACCGCCCGCTGCCCCCATCGTCGTCGTCGCTTGCCAAACTACACGATGCCGCCAGGCTGCTGGACCGCGCCCTCGCCGACACCCTCGCCAATGCTTTCTCCTCCCCGAGCCCTCACCGACGCACCCTCGTCTAGCCCGCCGTCCTCGTCCCCGTCGCCGCGCGCCGTCCCGAGCCCGTCGTCGTCGTCCCCGTCCCCGTCGCCTCCCCGTCCCCGCACCCCCCTAGTGAGCCCCCCTTTCCCATTGTCCCCTGCTCGGATACGGCGACACGGGATATGTATGTCGTTGTCATTGAGTTAAAGAAAGAAAAATAATGAAAATATGTCATGAGTTAATGAAAATATATAATATGTCTATGTATGTAAAGATGGATATACCCCCTCCCCGATAACTTCGACATGAGGGGGGGTCGATATACCCCTCCCCGATAACTTCGACATGAGGGGGGTCGATATACCCCCCTCCTCGATAACTTCGACATGAGGGGGGATCGATATACCCCCCTCCTTGATAACTTCGACATGAGGGGGGGGGGTCGATATACCCCCTCCCCTAACATTTTTTTCTAAGTTACTTAGGTAAAATGTTCACCCCCGTCTCGATATACCGGGCGACCAACTCTCGAGGCCACCCAAACCCGAGGAAAAAAGCGTTTTTGATATACCCCCTCCCCGATAACATTTTTTTCTAAGTGACTAAGATAAAATGTTCATATAGAAAACTTCGGTAATAATAGATTTATCAAGAATGCCCCCATTATGGATGTGCAAAAGTTGATCCAATTTTTTCTGATCCCATATATATATATATATATATATATATATATATATATATATATATATATTCTATATGTCATGTTGTGTGTCAAAGTATTGAAGAAATCCATGGCTTCATCATCAGCCGAAAATAACCGGGTATGATGTTACGAAGCTCTTCAAAGTTGTTTTGGAACGGATTTCCGGATAGAATAATCTGCTTTTTGTTACGAATTTCAGCAACGACCTTCCAAATAGCGATATTATGAACGCTCTTGCTGAACTTCGTACCAAAAAGCTAATTATCCTATCTGAGACTCCGTTCAAAAACAATTTTGGAGAGCTTCGTACCATTATGCGCCTGTTACTTCCGGCTAATGATGAAGCCGTGGTTTTCTTGAATCCTTTGACACTAGACAATGTTACATATAGAAGGGTAGATGAGATCAGGAAAAATATGGACCATTTTCTACACATCCAGAATGGTGCCATTTTTTTAAATCCCTAAAAGGTTAAGAGAATCCCGACCCTCTGGCCTGACCAAACCCTACAAGCGTTGAGGGCCACCCCTAACCCTGGAAGTGTTGTCGAGGCCACCCCAAATCGTAGAGAATTCTATTAATTGCCATGTTTTAATATTTGTAGAAACTATGGATCAAAGAGACTTGGAACAAGAACAGTTGTTGGGGGACATAATACGAGCGGGCAATACTGATGTTATCTTGGCGTATCTCAACGACACCGATGGTCTTGAAGGAGAGGAAGGACATGATCATGATGGCTCCGGTGACCGAATGCCAGAGGAAGAAGGAGACCATGGTGACGGCTCCGGTGACCGAACGGGGGAGGGAGATGTTGCAAAGTCCAGCGAGGTATATATATATTAATTAAGCATGTGATGACTAGCTAATTAATGCATTTATTGTTTTGGTATGTGCATATATTAACTCTTATATCTTCTTTTATATAGCCCTCCGAATCGAGCCAAACTTCGGTAACAAGACGGGGCCCGAAGAAAAGGTTGAAAAAGGAAGAAAGGTTCACGATCACAACACTCGCGGACGATGGCCTACCGATTGAACCAAAGCGGACCAAGGACGCATTTGCTGCTTAGTGCGGAGCTATTGTTAGGGACAACATCCCGATCAGCATCAAGTAATGGAATAGGCCTAAGAACGATGCCCATGATGGTGATTATGTTACCGATAGACAGAAAGATGATCTTTGGACCACGCTGAAGGCAAATTTCACCCTACCGCTAGAGGAGGATCCGAATAAGCCAGTTATAGAGCCACTGGTCAAGGCGTGTGCTCTTAAGAAGATGGCAGATCTATTCAGGAGGTGGAAGAATGAGTTGAAATCAAAGATTGTCGACAAAGGGAAGACTCCAGAATTCATCGGCCGATTTGAGAAGATAAGAGATCACTGGCCCGCATTTGTGGCCTACAAGACATCGGAGAAGAGTAAGAAAATGTCTGAGACAAACAAGATCAATGCTACAAAGAAGCAGTATCACCATCACACAGGGTCAGGTGGCTACCTCAAAGCCCGTCCGTTGTGGGACAAAGCCGAGAATGACCTGCTTGCTAAAGGGGTCCAACCACGGACATATAACTAGCCAGACCGTTCAAGGACTTGGTTCTTCGGGGTTGGGGGAACTTTGGACCCTGAAATAGGGAAGTGCTATTGGACGAACGAGCGACTTGCAATACCCGTCAAGAGGCTTCAAAACTATATCACCACAGCGCAGGAAGGGACGTTCATTCCCGATAGAGAGAAGGACAAGCTGACTGAGGCCCTAGGGAATGCTGAGTACCCTGGACGAACACAAGGCACACCAGGCTCCGTTTCGTGAAAGGTTGGGTTCCCCGACGCAGGCGGTTACAGAAGCCGGCAGAGAAAGAGGAAAGCGGAGCTGAGCGAAATGCAGAAGCTCAATGCAAGACTAGAAAAGCTAGAGGAAGCTGAGAGCCAGCGAGCTGCCGGCCAACCATCTCAGCGGCACGAAGCTACCCCAGAAGGTACCCCGCCATCTCAGCGGAGAAGCAGCGTGGTTTCCACGGAGCTCGTTCAGCCTGACTTCACGGGTCCTAGCTACCCTGTGGATACTATCACGGAGGTTCAAAATTGTGAGCTTTTGACAAAATTCCAGAACCTCACTTTCAAGGCGGCTCTCGACTCTGTTGCACCTCCTCAACCCAACGGAACTTTTCACCACCGTCAGATTCCACATGGCTATGTTGTTGTGATGCTGGATGAAGTAACGGAGGGATTTGATGATCTTGAGCTTGACCACCTTACTGGTGAAGGGGAGAAGAAGCTGGTTAATGCTCTGAGGAGTACATGCCTATGACTGAAGGAGTACATCAAGCTTCCAAACTGGACGCCTCTGTCTCCTCCTCCTCCTCCGGCGCGTGAGGGCACTCCTCCTCCTCCTCCTCCTCCGGCGAGTGATCAGGGCACTCCGCCTCCTTCTCCGGCTCCTCCGACACGTGATGGCACTCCGCTTCCTCCTTTGCCCACTCCGACGCGTTAGGCCACTCAGCCTCCTCCTCCTCCTCCTCCAGCGCGTTAGGACACTACGCCTACTCTGGCGTGTCGGAGCAGTCCGTCTCCTCCTCCGCCTCGTCGGTAACGGCGAAAGATAGACGCCGCCGCTTCGACTCCTCCGGCACGTCGGAGCACTCCACCTCGTCAGCAAGGACGGAAGAGAGACGCTGCCGCTCTGGCAGCTAGCAGTACAAGCAGAGGCGGGAGGCAATTCAGATATGGTCCATCTCTCAAGCCTGTGAAAAAGTTAACATATGAGATGACCAAGCAGGAAACCAAGGACATATGTCGTGCCCAAGTGAGGGACCATTTTGCAAAGAAAACTCCACATGCGAAGGAGAAGCTAGATCCGGTGAAAGTGAAGCGCACTATCGATGCCCTGAAGCGACTACCACCGCCTCCGCCGGATTCCAACTATGCCTGCTATCTTAAAAAGACATATCAAGATGCGCGACGGTCGGGAAGTACTTCCAGTGATGCAAGGTTAGCAAAACGAAGAAGTTGAAAAAAATTCCTCAGCTCGGCGAACAGGAGAACCAATCGTGCCCCCCGCTCAAGGTGTCTAGCGATATCTCTGCTGATCATCCGGGGATGATGCCCGGTACCAATCTCGCTGATTACATGAGCGATGATGTACTGTTTGAGCCGTTGGAGGTGGACGAATTCAGATACCGGTATGGGCAGCCTCTAGTCAAACCTGATCATCCTCCTCTAACAATGATGATGCAAAAAATCCATGATTGGTACCTGGAAAGATACCGCGAATTTGGGCCGGGCACTATGACGATGAGAATTAAAGAGGAGCACGACCTCGTTGGAATGGAGCAATTGTCTGTTGAATTTGAAGAGTTATTCCAGTTATACAATCAAAAGGCCATCGACAAAACAATCGTGACTTGCTACTGTCTGTAAGACTACTTCTGTAATTAAGTCTCTCTATATAGCTCAGCTCTTTCATTGCATGTATATATAATTATCCTCACTATATTATGCAGATTGAAGATCGTCGAATGCAGAAAAGCACAAATCTATGACATTGGGTTCATTAACCAAAATATCATATATGAGTATATAGTTCAAAAGAATGCCACACAAACCAAGGACAACTTGCTACAATCGTTGCTTGCAAATCAAAACAAAGAGACAATACTCTTTCCTTACAACTTCAAGTGAGTGTTACTGTCTTGTGCATATTCGGTTTCCCTTATTACTCGAGGTTATAGTAATGTAATTGATGAGTTATGCATGCGTGCGCAGCTTCCACTTTATTCTGCTAGAGATTAAGGTTGAGCAGGGAGTAGTAACCGTCTTAGACTCGAAACGAAAAGATCCTCGGGATTATGCGCACATGACTAAAATGCTCCAGAAGTAAGTTCAATCGATCATTATCGCATCATATTGGCGAGTTTGTTCATTTACTGATATCAAGTAATTATTTTCTTTGTGTGGCAGGGTTTGGAAAGAGTTCACCGCAATTGTTCCGGCACTGCCGAGGGAGCTGCGATTTACACATCCGAAAGTAAGTACTACTAGCTAGTTCCGTGCATCTCCCATTGATTTTAGTTTCATCAGTACCATTTATCATGCTTGATTATTAGTTTGATTGAACTCTATTTCTCACAAAGTGCTTGTGGCAGGAAGCTGGAAATGATTTTTGTGGATACTACGTTTGCACGTCTATCTACAACGCGACGACCCCTAAGCAGGGTTACTCTAAAAGAAATATGAAGTGTGTAAGCAATAATATTCACAGTTTTATTTTATTACAATGATTTGCGTTGAGTTTCCTTCATATATATGTATTGTCCCCCTTCTTCAAATTAGATGTGGCGGATGCAGGATGAACTCCTACCACATGATCGCATACGAGCAATTCAAGAAGAATTGGCGGGATTCTTTCTTGACCACGTCATAAATAAATCCGAAAATACCATCTAGAATTTGACATTAGATGTTAGGGATTGTAGGAGATCTTATATTGTATATATGTAGCTAGTAGCATCGGATAGATATACGAAAACTTGTTGTACGACCAATCTCTCGGAGAAAGAGAGGTCGATCACTTCTCTCTCTATATGTTCATGACGATCTTTTGGCACTTAATGGTTCCTTCATTTGCTTACTAGCTAGCGTGTCGAGTTCTCTCTATAGTAGCTAGCGTCGACCAAGCACGGAGAAAGAGAGGACACTTCTCTCTATTAATTAGCTACCTAACATAATAAAAACCCCTAAGTTAACCGTCCAAAACCCCCTAAACCCTCCTTTAAAAAAACCCTAGCAACTGCTAGATGCTGACGCATGGATGCCTTTTGGTCCCGGTTTGTGTTACCAACCGGTACTAAAGATCCTCCTGTCTGGGCTCCCCACAGAGGCCACGTGGAGCCCCTTCTATCCCGGTTCGAAAACGAACTTGGACTAAAGGTTTGGGGCTTTAGTCCCGACCCTTTAGTCCCGGTTCCAGAACCGGGACTAATGGACCTCTGGAACCGGGACAAATGGGCCGTTTTCTACTAGTGTTATACGATACGCATCAAACTATTTCAGATTCATAATACTCAATCCAATAAAAAGAACCTCAAAGAGTGCCCCAAGACTTCTAGCGGAGAAAGTAGGACAAAAACGTGTATCAATTCCTATGCATAGATTACCCCAATGACACCTCGGAAATCCGCAAGTTGAGTACCAAGACATAGATCAAGTGTTCTCAAATCAAATATTCAATCCAACATAACGAAATCTCAAAGGAAAAACTCAATTCAGCACAACAGGATAGAGAGGAAAAAACACCATGTGATCCAACTATATTAACAAAGCTCGTGATATATCAAGATCGTGCCACCTCAAGAACACGAGAGAGAGAGAGAGAGAGAGAGAGAGAGAGAGAGAGAGAGATTGAACACATAGCTACTGGTAGAAACTGTCACCCCCGAGGGTGGACTACTCCCTCCTCATCATGGCCTTCGCCGGGATGATGAAGATGGCCACGGGAGATGATTTCCCCTCTCCGGGAGGGTACTGTTTACTCTCCAGATTGGTTTTTTCGTCGATATAGAGGCCTTGCAGCGATGAAACGAGGAGTCTAGGGTTATTTCTGATGATTTCTACATTTATAGGAATTATTAACATTGGTTTCACGCGGAGATGGGCCACGAGGTGGGCATGATACACCAGACCACGGTTTGGGGCCTGGTGCGGCCTGGTGGGACGTGCCCACCTCGTGGCTCTTCTGGCCCTTCTACGAAGCGTCCAGTGTCTCTTTTGTTCCAAAAAATATCAAAAAGTTCCAGGCGATTTTGAGAACTTTTCATTTTCTGCACAAAAACAACAACCCGCTAGTTTTTCTGAAAACAACGTCAGTCCGGATTAGTTCTAAATAAATCATATAAAGTGCATCAAAACCATATAGAAGTATTGTACACATAGGTAAATATGCCATGAATACTTCATAAATTATCGATACGTTGAAAACGTATCACGTATATATACCAATAGTTTTTATACAAATTGTAATAGTTTTCAAATACATGATTAACATTTCTTCAAACATATCTTTTGATGTCTACTTTTTTCATATACACTGTACATTTTTCGTATACACCTTAATATTTTTTATGCACATGAAATATTTTTAAATACAATACTAACATGTTTTTCAAACAAATATATTTGAAATTTTGTTTAAATACGTTTCAATATTTTTCCAAATACAAGGTGGAACATTTTTCTATCATAACAAGATTATTTTAAATTATGCTAAGATTGTTTTATATTTCGTTAACATATTTGAAATGCGTTATTTTTTAAAGTATATGTGTTGATGTCTAGTTTTTTCATACAAGTTTTAGTTTTTCCATATACATCAGAAACATCTTTGTATATACGTTTACCATTTTTTTAAATGCATGTTTAACGTTTTTCCATAATATATGTTTTTGAATTTTTTGAATATATGATAAATTTGTCATTTAAATATTTTTAAACATGGAAAATAGAAAAAGGAAATTAACCTGCAGTTGCACGTGATGTATACATGCATTGTCTTAGATTAGCGAAGAAGGCGAGCAGCGAGGGCGTGAGCTGCCAACGTTTTTGGGTCGGTCTCATGTGTTGTACGGTTCAGGCAAGCGCCTCTTCAAACTCGCGTGGAGCGAAGCATACGCTCCCCACCCCTGGCGCGCGCGCATATGTGTGCGCTTGCACGACATTTATTTATGCAAACCATTTTTTTAGGAGCGTTCGACCCTTTATAATCACAAAACATAAGCTCATCAGATATATACTAGAAAAGTGCCCGTGCGTTGCCACGGACCTTTTAAATATTTTTATGATTGCACCTATGAATATCATGCATATCAAATTTTGCATGTTTATTTTTTTATTATATCTATACATATAATGCCTGTCAAATTTCACATATATGGAGAAGATATATACAACGATCGGAAAGTATACTTACAAATTTCTCGTGTACATATGCAGTCTACTTTTTTATTCGTAATTCACTAATTATTTCTTCATCACATTCTTCATATCCTCAGTCCATGCATGCCACCTCAGTTAATGACAACCTGACTCGCAATATCCCTTTTCACCTCCATTTACACACTTTGAATTTCGTCAAACACGTAGCGTTGCACTTGTGATATACTCCTATTTTGCACTGAAATTCTCTCTACCTCCCCTCTCTCTCTCATTATAATCTCTCTCTCTCTCTCTATCTTTGTCTCTCCTCATTATAATATCTCCCTCTCCCTCCCTCTCCCCCACACTTGTCTGTCATCCTTCATCTCTCTCCAACCCTGGCTCTTTCTATCATAGATTTGTTGTCGCAAGCAAATAACAGTTAACACTGGTTGTACTTCAACGAATTAGTATAGGCATCGTTTCTAGTGTACGAATCTAATTAAAAGTATGGAACTTATCAAAAATAAAACATTCTAGAAATATTAAACAATACCGTTGGAATGTCGGGTGTTCGAGTCACATTGTTGTTTCGTTCGGGGCTAGGTTGGCAAAGGCAGTTGCATGGTCTAGAAGGTGAAACGTGTGGAAGCACGGCCCAACTTGCGAAGGTGGGAGAAAGAACCCACTAAACAAAAATAGCCGATTAAACGTCACCACGATTCGGAATAAATGCGAAACCAGGAGAGGGGTCTATGATGTCATGGCCATTAAAGTGATGGCGATGCTAACGAGCATCAAATGCATACGGAACAAAGATTTTATTCACTCTAATTTTTATAGAAATTGGGCTCTGCAAGGAGGATACATTTTAGAACCTAGTACCATCCAACTAAATAACAATGCATTAAATAACACACTGCCTATATCCAATATTTATCCTAAAGGTAAAAAAGTTTAATGCTCGAACCCGTCTAGATTTGAGCCTCACATTGATGGCACATAATTTCCTAGAGTTTCACGTTGATGGCACATAATTTCCTAGAGTTTCTCCACCGTACACATAGTTGTAATTCTCTGTACAAATACACAAGATGTCTCAATATAGTATATGCCATGTACTCCGCAGGTCATAGGAAATGATCTTGACATGGGTCACTGACAAGCATGGCAGAGCGACCCAGTTAGTTCGACCATAGTTGGGTGCACATGCCAGTTTTGACTACATCTGAATCCAATGTCATTTCATTATTTTTCATGGAAGAAAAATATTGCTATCTTGATCAATTCTTTGTTAAAAAATAGTATAATACCATAGAGAAGGAAAGATGTTTCACATTGTCCCAAAAACTAAGACACATTGCACAGACCACCCTGTACAAATTTATTGGCTACTCATTTTAGCATGGCCCAAAATAAAAGGGAAAAATGGAACGATTTAACAGTATTATAAGTAGCTAGAGAATTCAGTTCCTTGGGGCACTAGTTATGAAAAGCAAATGGAATTGTTCAGTGACAGAATTACTACCAATTACATATCTGGAAAACATTGAGAAACATCACGAATTAAACAGACTAAAAAATATACTACTCGCTCCATTCCTAATTATAAGTTTTTTTTAGAGATTTCACTATTGGACTACATACGGATGTATATAGACATATTTTAGAGTATAGATTCACTCATTTTGCTCTGCATGTAGTCCCATATTGGAATGTCTAAAAAGACTTGTATTTAGGAACGGAGGGAGTATATAATAAGCAGTTCTAAATTAACATTTGCAAAAATCGCTAAAGCGATGAACCATAGATCACCTAATCAGTAGATCATTGAAAATTATACCGATCACACATTGTACCCACATAGTTGAACGTCCGTGCGTTGCTACAGGCTACAATACATATATAAATCAATCAAAGAGATGACTATAGTCGCATTAAAGGTCGAAGCTCAATTATCTCTCATACGTCCGGGCGTGTTCGGACATCAAACGGGTCTAGTGGACTCCCCAAAATTCAGTCGTCTGGACAGACCAGTCTCTTCCAGATCCATCCCATATGTGGGTAAAAATGTGGTTGTTCAGACTATCCAACATTTTATCTTCAACACGCGGACCCAACACAAATCCCCATCTCACGACACACTTCCATTTTTCCGCCGGACCCTTCTCTTCCCGCTCAGTTTCCCATCGTAGTATATCCACAGTAAACATAATAGATATATTTTCAAACTTGTGGCAGTTAGAGAAACATAACTTTGCTCATTGATTCCAACTATTTGCATCCTAGTACGATCCAGAACTTTAAGCTCCATAACTCGAATCGTTAGTACATCAGAATTTGAGAAGACAAGTTATAAAATCAGTGAAAAATCATATGTAGCTCTGAATGAGCAATCTTTCATGCCCACTAAAACTCGTAACTCACTGAATCATTTGGTCGAGCAGTTACAGAGCAAAAACTATTTGCAGAGTGTAACTTAGTGAACCATGCAGACACATGTTTATCTGAAAATGGGAGAGGCATAATTCATAACGACCTAGTATGAGCAGACAAGACTAATTTTGAGCCCCCGTCTAGCACGTCTAGTGGTTCTAGACGTGTATTGCTAAAATAGTTTTTTTTGTAGAAGGTCTAGCACAGCCAGAGAAAATATACCAAGAAGGGCATTAAACAACTTTGGTGCGTCAATTTTATAGATGGAATGCTAAAACTATTTCAGTCAGTTAGTTGATTGGCTTCCTCGCAAAGAAGCAAGGGAACTTGAAGATATACTGATGTAGCATCTCAGAATGTGCTAGACTTTGGTGCGTCAATTTTATAGATGGAATGCTAAAACTATTTCAGTCAGTTAGTTGATTGGCTCCCTCACAAAGAAGCAAGGGAACTTGAAGATATACTGATGTAGCATCTCACTCACCCCCCCCCCCCCCCCCGATTCTGAAGATAAGATAGTAAATCAAAGAACTGAACTATTTTGGTGCAACACAACAAAGATCATGATCACCAAATGTAAGCATAAAAGCCCGTTGCAATGGGACTTAGAAAATTGTCACAACAATATAATATAAGCTAAAGAAATATTGTACTCTTGCAACATAATGATAATAAATTTTCAAGGTTCTTGTTCTTTCTCAATTATTGCAGAGGATAGGACAAATAACCTGGTCATACTGACACAGATATCAACATCAGCAAATCAAGTGTAGCAAAAGCATACTGAGTTGTAAAGATAAAATATATAAGTTGAGCAAAGTCTTAGTGATTGATATGGTGTCAGACTTATGTAAAACCATTAGGTGATATGGCAACACATATCTTGCTTCTTTCGTCCACCATTTCACTATTAACTTCTCCGAAACCTTTGAAAACAATTGTTCTGCGTGATGCTCATGACCTTGTGCAGCTTTTTTTGGTAATTCCATATTTCTTTCTTACTATTACTTGGACCTCCATAAAAAATCAGGGTGCCGATTCTAAATACTAATCGAATCACATAAACTATTCCAGTTATTTTGTATCAGCTACATGTCCCTCCTTGAAATGTTCAAAGGAAATAAATACAAAATGAGGTGAATTAGAGGCAGCAAGAGCAAGCACATTTCAGATCGGTCTCTCTTCATACGCTGCATCTACATATGTGACAAGTATGCTGGTTAGATAAGTATGCTCTTAGATTAACTAGGAGAACGCCCGTGCGTTGTCACGCGCTTTTGAAATATTTTGTTGGAGTTGGATAAGCATAATGTATGTTAAATTTTACATGTAGAGAAAAGATAACACATGCACAATTGGTTTTATAATTGAAGTCCACTTCACTTATAATCTAAACTAATAACAAAAAGATAATTTGACAATGTATACATCTAGATCGATTATCCAATTGAAAATCTGAAACAAATTAAGGTCTACTTGATGCACTTAAGAAATTCTCGCACAATATCGGGAATGTTGTTTCTAGCTTCATTCGAACGATATTTGAGTAAGTACAGTATAAACTTCTTCATCAACTCATACCCATCGTGCCCTAGCAATATATGTAGTTAACACGAATATTTCATGTTGTAGGCCTCAAAAATGTGTAACGAAGAATACCCATCATGCAAACAGGACAAATCAATTCTTTACCGTTCCACAAGAGTATAAATTGCTCAACAAAATAGCCACACATACCCCTGCAATTTTATAAATTAAATTATCTTGAATATAGTGATAAATAAAATAAATGTTTATATTTGAATGTTATGATAATAAAATATATAAATTTACCCGTCCATGTCCGTTGGAATAATTGGCGGAAATAAGTGTTGCCATCTCGATATATCAGAATTCAAGTCGGGTTGCTTTATTTCGAGTGCGTTGTTGAATTCCTCACAACTCAATTCCTATTCCTTGAGATTCACTGGTCCCAGGAGAAAACCTCCAACCCAACATGTCCACGATGGAGCGATTTCATATTGAAAGATGGAGATCCCATTCGCTCACTCCCAAGGGGCGACATATCTTTGTTGTCCCTTTAAGATCTAAGGCATTTTCCTTGATATCATATTCCTTTTGATTTTGTTAACCAATTTCTCTACCAACATGAAATTCATATTTCTGGACGATATTGTACTGACCTAATTTTGTGTTATTTAGATATTTGATGAAAAAATTGTCGTTGGAAAACCTTGGGAATAGTTGTGTAGCCTAGCAAGGAGGTGGGACAACACCCTCATCGTCGGGCTTGATCTTCTACCTTAGACAAGTCATGCCAAGGAAAGTCGCGCTACCATGCCATCGATCCCATCCCACCGAGGGTGACCAACATAGCGACGCGACCTGCTACACACCGTAGCACCGCTACCTTCTCCGAGTGTGGCGGCCACTGGAGGATTAACACCATTGACTTTCACATTTGCCCCACTCATCCCACCTACCCTACTTGTTTGTTGTTACTTCCACTATGGTTATCCCTCCTCCCGATTGCCTTCATGACCACAACAAGCACGACCTTCTTGTTTACTTCACCAGGGCTTGTGAGAGATAACTGGGGCATGGGCTCCTTACATCGACATGGGTATACAGAGTTCGCACCTTAGGGCCAACGTCCCAAGAGGAAACTGAGGCACAATGAAACCTGGGATATTTAATGAACTACAAATCATGAATGGGGTAATTCTAATCCCTTAGACAAACATGTCCATGACAGTGCCAGCTTCTTCCAGCACCCAAAATCATACTAATTCTCTAGGATCTAACAAGAGTTGCAATGCAGTGTGACATCAAACTATGGGCATAGTTCTTGACGAAGCTTCCCTCCCCTTTCTTCCCTTCTGCAGTCCACATCAGTCTCTCGCATCCCCGCTTATCCTCTTCTCTGAGCCACCACTGCCATCTAGTTTCCTTCAGGATCATCAAGCTTTAGGTCTAGCATTTCACGGGCAAGCTTTTCGGTTTTTTATTCTTTTCTTCTCTTTTTGTAACTGGAGCTCGAGTGATTATACACCAGTTAAAAATACATTGTCTTTTTACATGCTTTTCTTCATATTTTATATGTGACTGTAAGTAGATATAGAATTATTGTGAACACATCAACATAAGTTCCTGAAACTTCTATGCAGGATTTAAATTTGTAAACAATCAAAGAACAAATGGCAACTACGGGGAAGCCCAAATAATATACGTATTTTTCTTTTATTTCCCATGTGTTGTTTTAAAATGTAAAAATAGAAATTAGACCAGCTTTATGTCATTGGATAAGAAATGACCATGGTGATTGAAATCTAGATTCTAGAGTGAAAAGGTTAGTCCAAACAAAAGAACATAGACATGCTTGATTTTTTTAACTCACCTGCATAACAAGAACATTATTTAGCACAATCATCATATTTGTCCTGCTCCCGTCTAAGCACCATCATTGCCTCCAGCGGCACATCTGATAATGCCTCTGGCTCCGCTACCCTCTATAATGGTCTCTTCATTCAAGCTAATAAAAAATATTCCTGGAAGAATAGTAGAATAGACAAACCATTGTCAATGCATCCGGGAAAATATTAAATCATGATATTATCTTTTAAGAAAAGTTATATCAATTCAGCCGCCCAATCCACCCCGGTCCAGCTTCAGCAGAGATAAGTGACCCCTCCTCCTGCCCCCTCTCTTCTTCTTTTTGGCTCTTAATCCCCGTCTCCTTTTCCTGCCCTATACGTACTCTGCAAATCAGTGAACAAAAAGCATAAAAATAATAAAATAAGTAAAATCACTATAATCGTTTAAATGTAATATTATGATCAGGAACATGTGTGTTTCTAAATATCGCTTAAAGGCTAGTCAGTGGCCAGTTGGTACAGCAGGAAAAAATCAACCTTTTTTGTACACAATCCCAAAGCTTATTTACCTTTTAAGTCGGATTTATCTTTTGTCTTAATGAAGTAGCTCCCGACCAAAATCTGAAGCAGTGCTTCGTTACTGCAGTTCATTGTAAAATATTGTGAACAAAAAAAAAATGCTTGGCACATCTTGTGTGGTAAACAATCGAAAAGGTGGCTTGCATTACTCCATGGTTCAGAGCACCTGTCATCAAGGTGGTACAACCGAAGATGTCCACAATGTCCAGAGTGCTATCCACGGCCTCTAGCAGGCCCGCTGTGAGGAATAGGGAGTGCTCGCAGCAATGTGGATGACTTCTGCTTGTAGAATCCATACACAAGGATTAAGCTATAAGGTGCTCACAAACCTTGTTCAGGTTGCAATGGTGGCTCCTTAGTACTACGAATAAACCACCAAGGTCTGTATCCAAATTTTTTTGCTGCACCCAAAATAATCCACAATGAAACACATAACCAGCTGACCAAAGACAACTCGAACTAAGTAAAAACAAAGTATAAATAAAGAGGTAGATTTGTTATTACAGCAAACAAAGTGAGGGAGATGAGAGCCTTTTGATCAGGAAAGGTACGATTATTGCATTCTTCTTAGCATCTAAAGCAAGGCAGCCACATAGGAGTCGCTCGTTGCATCAGATCTCTCTGTAGCATCTTTGCACGTGAGCTCTTCCAAATAACTTTAGATCACCACACCATAATTGTAGTTAAGAAATGAAAAAGAGCATAAATCAATAAAACAATTGGCTGTACATGGATGCAACATAGAAGCTCGCAAGACGTCTTGTTCTTCTCGAACTTCTTTACCTGCAGATAATGAAAAAAAGTAGTCTGGATTCTCCAGGAAATCAAGGCAGTAATTCCCTGGTCTAGACTCACATTCCAATTTCATTCTAGTATATCACAGAAACAAACAATAGTCCCACAATTTACAGACCATGAGTAAGAAACAATCATGCTGCTTGAACTAACTGACAGGATCTGAAACACAACAAACATAACATATGTGGTTCACTAATCAAAAATACTATACAGATTTGACCAAAGGAAAAATATATTTCAATTTACCATAAAAGTGCACCTTCAGTTCTTTTTGCATGGCCATGTCTGCATACAATTTGTCAAGCTTCTGAAGCCTGAGCTTAAACTTCTAAGTCAAGACAGATAGAAAAATGTATCTACAAAAATAAAGTTATGTTGTGGAGGGAAAACAGAAATGAACTTATACTGATGTATTTGAGAGGATAACTTCGACGATGACAAATCTGAGTAATTCAGAGTGAATATCCCTGCCATAAATTGTTTAGTACATCGCACTATGCTAGTTACCTAAAGATTGACAAATGAGAACCCCTACCAACTCATCAAAGTCCCACATCAGTTCCAGTACCATGTTGTTTCCTCAAAATATCATATAACACCAATGTTGGAACTACCATAAAGATCAGATAGGATAAAAACAGGAATGAGATCCTTTACCCTGATGGGAAGTTGTCGATGTAACATACCAGAGTTATTGTTTCCTCTCCTGTAAGTTGAAAGTACACCAAGGTAGGTCTAGTAGAATGCCAACGTGCGCACCAAGCACCATGTTCTCTCCTCCTCCCAGGCATATGTGATCGAGATCCTCCTCCACTCGCTGCACCAGACCTCTCTACATATGCAATAGCAGTATAGTAGAACATCAAATTTAGCAAAGGGGCCATGGCAAACACACATGACACCTCACAAATCCTCGACAACTATCAACATAAATATACACATCCTCGGGTACCTACCCCGAGATGGTCACAGGCGTTCACCCCAGGCATATGTGCTGGAGAGAAAATGGTGCATCGCTCCACCTCTACAGTTTTGATGGAGGGTAGTTTAACCAAAATTAAAGTTTGAGAAGTTGGATAGGCCATGAATGTACACTGACTGGCCTGTAAATCTTTCATCTTGATGCCAACGACAATGGAGACCAGAAGCTTTTCTTCAGACAACAAGGGCTTGAGCTCAACCAGAACCTGCTTCACTGCAATTTCATATATGCATAATCTCATAAGCACGCAAATCAAAAGGCCAAATTGTTAAGTCTGAGTCCTCAGTGACGCACCAGTAACTGAGTGTCTTCACAGGCTGAAAATACTACCTGGTACACTTACCAATCTGGGGCTTGACGGAGATGACGATCACATCATTGTCATCAACAAGAAGGAAAAAACATCACGTGAGACACAGAGTGTCTATCAGGCATGAACGTGTGACATACATACATAGATGCTTGTCTGCTTTGAGAGGAGGGAGGCGGGGTCAATCAGATGGGGAAGGAGAAACGGACCTGGGTGTTGGAGGCAAGGATGGTGGCACCGAGGGAGGCGAAAGCGGTGCCGTGCTTGGGGTGGCGGGGCGCGGGGCGAACGGCGGAGGCCGGGAGGACGCTCTATGCTGCGACGCCGCACACGATGCTCTCGGCCAGGTTCCCCGCGCCGACGAAACCCAGGCGAAACGCGTCATCGCCGCCGTTCACGTTCACCCCGTCCTCCGCCAGCGACTCCCCAACATCCAGGTCTGTGCACCTTTCCATCACGTGGGAGTACTCCTCGCCTATTTGATGTGGCGACGCGGACGGGATCAGGCGGCCGCCCATGGTGGGGACAAAAGTTCTGCCAGAAGCTTTGGCGGCGCTGTCGCATGGGGGAGTGGGGAGGTGGAGCTGTTCCTGCCGCCCTGTCCGAACAAGAGGTCGGGACGGGGGAGCGGTAGGGGCGGCGACAGAGCGGGAGAAGGGGCCAGCGGTGGAGGGAGATGGGGAAAGAAAGTGGAGGGCACGGGCGGGTGGGGATGTGAGGGGGGAGGGGGTCTCGCTCCGTGACTCCCTGTTCGTGCGAGCGGGTGATCCGTCCGGTTTTTTTGGTCCGAGGGGCATCGTTACAGTTTTCGTCCACTTTTTCCGTGCGAGGGGCATGGCTAGGTGGTTTTGGTCTTTTTTCCGTGTTACATGCGTGGGTTTATAGATGGGATGGATGACGAAAAAACCCAGATGGGAGGTGGGAGGGATGATGAAAAAAACCGAGGCAAGAAGCTACCAAGTGCCCCTTTAGGAGTATAGTTGTTTTCTCGGAAGGTGATCTCACATATATGGCATGATTTTGAAATTCTTAATTACCTATTATTAATGTGATTAAATCAAATCATCACCTGCCAAAACAAGTACAAAACAAAATCATCCGCTTTAATGGTGGATTTGGTTTCTCGGAAGGTGATCTCACATATATGGTATGATTTTGGAATTCTTAATTACCTATTATTAATGTGATTAAATCGAATCACCACCCGCCAAAGCAAGCACAAAACAAAATCTTCCACTTTAATGGTGGATTTATTTTTTCGGAAGGTGATCTAACATATATGGTATGCTTTTGGAATTCTTAATTACCTATAATTAATGTAATTAAATCAAATCATCACCTGGCAAAGAAAGTACAAAACAAAATATTTTGCTTTAATAGTGGATTTGGTTTTTTAATAAGAGTGAGAAAATAGACCAATGAGAGGAAACAGTGGGAGACGGGATGAAAAAAAACGAACGAAAATAAACCAGACGAAAAAACCCGAGGCAAGAAGCTACCAACTGCCTCTTTAGAAGTAGAGATGCTTGGTTTGAACATAACAAAAATTTATCTGATACTTGGTAACACAATCACGAAAATAAAAGGCAAAGATGAAATTAAAAATAATCTAAGAATTAATCAATTTATATTCGAGAAGTCACTATTTTTTTCTTTGGCAAGCCGGAGCACCTTCATACTAGCCAAGAGCGAACGACCTTAGTGGTGCATGATTCACACGTACGTCTTCCTAGTCTGAGAGCATAATAATAGTATATTTCTATACAAGAATGAGGATATAACAGTAGAATTTTCACAAATAAAGTTTTCCTAGAAAAAAGAAATAGTGGCATTGGCATTACACTTAAATAAAAAATGAAATAAAAACTAAAACAAAGTCAAAATAAGGAAGTTTTATAAGAAAAACGTGAATTAGTGACATGGTATCACCGTTGAAGAAGGAACGAAATGAAAAAAATAATCTAAAACAAACATTGGGAAAAATTTGCACACAATTTATATATAAATTGCATCTTCTTATAATATCCACCATATAATAGTGAAAGTTTCAGAAACGGGAATTTTGCTAAGAAGGAATGAATTAGTGTCATTGTTATTATCCTTCAAGATGAAAGGGAATGAAACAAGAAATAATATAAAATCAAAATAGTATTTTCTAAAGAATGAATGAATTTAGTGGCATTGTCATTACCCTCTAAGAAGAAACAAAATGAAAACATTAAAACAAACAATGACAAAATTTGCACACAATCTACATAGAAATCGAATCTTTTCATAATATGCAAGAATAAGCATATAATAATGGAACACGGAAAAAACTTTCTTAGAAGGAATGAATTAGTAGCATTGGTATTACCTTTTAAGATGAAAGAAACTAAAAAAATAATAAAACAGGCAGTGAATTTTTTTACACATTTTTAATATGTAATAATAAACAGATAATAGTGGAATTTTGCTCTATAAGAAGTTTCCTAAGAAAGAATAAATTAGTGGCATTATTATCACCTGTCAAGAAGAAAGGAAATAAAATAAAAACTAAAACAAAATAGAAAAAATCAAATTTTGTAAAGAAGGGTGAATTAGTGGCATTGCATTACCCTTATAGAAGAAATAAAATAAAATACAAAAAAATGATTTTGAAGACAACTTCGCGTTAGAATTGCACTTTTTCTATAATAATGCAAAGAATCTCGTACGTCGTTTTGTTCGTTCGCACCCCGTCCCTCGATCGATCCCCCACCGATTTTCTGCGCGCCAACCTTCACCCCTCAAGCCAGGGCATCCGATTTTTCTGAATTAACCAAACCACTTCGTTCGCACGCACAGAAATAGAAACGAGAAGAAAAAACAGAGACCACCGCAGCTAAAAAGCTAGAGAAACGCTCACCCCCACCTCCCCTCCTCCTCCCGATCCAATCCCTATGCCCCGTCGCCGCGCCGACAACCTCAGAAACAACGCAACCCTGCACCGATCCGTCACCACCAGATCTGTGCACGGATGCTCGGTGATCAGTCACCTCACCAGCTACAACCTCGGCCGAATTTGACCGCCCCGCCGCCATACCCTACATCTCCACCGATGGTGAGCTCTTTCTCAATCCTTCCAAGCTCCGCGTCCTTCTTTACGTCGCCATTGTTTAGCTGTCGGCGATTTCGTGTTTTACCCAATCTGACGCTTCCTCCGCCGCACCCCCAGCTCTCGTCGTCGGCGATCACTGGATCCACGCCGGGTAAGATAGATCCCACCTTCATGGCCGTCGGTTGGCCGAGATTGCGGCGCAATAGTGCCCTCTGCTTGCTGTGCCAGAGGCGGTGTTGCATTTGTGCTTTGTGAGTGTGTACTGCCGGCTTTGCCAGAGGCGGTGCGCAATAGTGCCCTCTGCTTGACTATTGGTGAAGATTTACTTTATCACATATGGTTACCAGAGATGTTATTCGTTATGGTTGTATATGTTTTCATAACTTAGTGGAGCATTGTGCTTCTTTGTGCTTGGGTCATGTCCTTGTGCTAGATAATTATATCAATTACATGTTGTGGATGTCCTTAGAATCAGAGGAAGCTTTGCTAAATTTCTTATGAAGGCATATTTACTTCTGAAAGCTGTGCATGTGGTAGCATAGAAAAGTGCTAGCTGATTGGCCTTGTTATCGAAGACCCCAAAGTGGTGCAACTAATAAATATTTAGTCTACTATTGCATATGTAATAAACAGAGCACAAAGAATGATATTTTGTTTGTCAGCATATATAGTTCTTAAGTAGCAAAGCTGGAGATTATACATAGTTTTGTTTTGCTTTGGATTTTAATGAACTTGGAATTGAGGGACAAATTAGGCTCTCAGTTATTTTAGCCTAATAGTAATTCTCTACTTAGTCGAGGGGGGTCTTGCACCTTGTTAATATGCATACAAATATGGTACGATTTTTTTACTTAATTAGATTGATGTTTCCTGTAGGCGAAAAATTCTCCCACATGTGTTTTGAATTGGAAAGGGTCAAATTACTTTAATGGTATGGCATCATAAGTATTCCACTTGCAAAAATATGGAAGGATAGCAAGGCAATTCTTCTTTGACAAGATATGAAAAACAAAGCGGCAAAAGAAGATAAATGGTGAAAGAAGAGATAATTTTTCGATCGAGGGTGGGGATGTAAGTAATACGTGGCATGGATATGCAAAAACATTTTGGTCGCCATATATAAAAGAAATGATGGGAACATGGAATAATCATGTTGGTTGGACAAGACACTTCCATGTAACGTAAAACTCATCTAATTAGTTTTTCTCTCAATCTTTTATTTGTTATATTTCGTATGTTCCTGATCTCCACTTGATGCATGACGATGTATGTGAACACTTGCATCCATCCATCCACCTTGTGTCGTGAACAAATGGAGGTGGCCAGGTGGGGTGATGCAGGTAGCGGGGACAACTTGAAGATGGGTAGCACTGTACAGTTTCCTAGCAGTAAATGTTGCTACTTCTTAGTTTTTATCTGTATCATAGTCGATTTGTTCATTCCGATTTATAGCCTTGTATATGTTCACCTCGGCTACCAGATTTTCATAATGTAACGTCGTCCGGTGTATTTGAATGTTGCCAGTTTATGTGAGACAAACAGTCAGTGAGCTTATGTCATAAGAAACATGACATCTATTTGATTATTTTAGGGGTCACTATATTCATAAAGAAAATAGTACAGTTAGGTGTTTGAAAATTACATCATAATTATGTAGAAAATATGACATCTTCTACCAGGTAACTAAGTGATAATGGTAAAACGTTACATTCTCTCTGGGCAATCTCCATGTCTACAAGGTTTGAACGTTGAGATATTAGAGCATCTCCAGCCGCGGTCCCAAAGGACCCCCCTCCCCCCAATGCCCTTTTTCGCCACCGACGCCGAAAAATCGGCCTAATCGCGCCTTCAAGACCCCTTTTTCGCCAGTTAGAGCCCTTTTTTGGGCCGGCGAACCCAGGACGAACCCAGGGCGTTGGGGGCCTCTTGGGGGCTCCAGCGGTAACAAATCGGCGTGTGGGACACCACCGTCAGGCGAATCTCGTCCCTTTTTCCTAGCGCCGAGCCACTCCCCCCGCTGTCAACCCCGACGACCCTCGCCTGTTCATGGCCCCTGCGCCGCCGCTAGAAGACCCCACTTCGCCCTTCCTCGCCGGATTTCGCTTCCCCGACCCTCGCCCATCCCTCGCCCAAGCCACACCGGCGGGGGCACCGGCGTCTGTTCGCCTGCTCGCCCGTCACGCTGACAAGGTGTTCGATGTTTTGCCTTCTCGGCCATGGACTCGGATGACGAGGAGGCGTTCGCGGCCCTGTTGGAGGAAGAAGCCTAGGCCGACACCGCCGGCGAGGAGCACCTCATGATACTGTCCTCGCTGGCCGGCCTGTTCGTCAACAATGACAAGCCCTGGCGAGGTGGCTCGATGCCGGGGCGGCGCAAGAGCAAGCAGAGGCATCAGATGGAGGGGTATTGCATGCTCTACGCCGACTACTTTTCCGACTCTCCATTGCACGGTGAGAAAGTATTTCAGCGTCGCTACCGGATGAGCTGGAAGCTCTTCCTCAGGATTGTTAATTCCGTCCGGGAGTTCGACAACTATTTCGTTTGCAACAAGGATTGCACCGGTACAGTTGGATTCTCCTCACTTCAGAAATGCACCCAAGCTATGAGGATGCTTGCATACGGAGCTCCCACGGACATACAAGAAGACTATGTGCGAATGGCCGAGTCCACAACCATTGAACGTCTGTACAAGTTCTGCAGAGCAGTGGTGGCAGTGTTTGGACCACAATATTTGCGATCACCCAATGCCGAAGACACTACTCGAATCCTGGTACAGAATGCAGCAAGAGGATTTCCAGGGATGCTTGGAAGCATCGACTGCATGCATTGGTCATGGAAAAACTGCTCATTTGCTTGGCAGGGGATGTACAAAGGCGCCAAAGGTGGTTGCAGTGTGGTACTTGAGGCAGTAGCCACACATGACCTATGGATTTGGCACTCCTTCTTTTGTATGCCAGGAATTCACAATGATATCAACGTCTTGCAGTGCTCGAATGTCTTCGCCAAGCTTGTTGAAGGTCATGCTCCTCCGGTGAACTTTGAGGTCAATGGACGCCAATACAACAAGGGATACTATCTAGCAGATGTTATCTATCCAAGATGGTCCACATTTGTGAAGATTATCTCATAACATGTGGCGCCAAAGAAGGCACACGTTGCTAAGTGTCAGGAGGCTTGTAGGAAAGATATCAAGCGAGCATTTGGTGTGCTCCAATCGCGATTTGCTGTTGTCAGGTACCCCGCTATGATCTAGTCCAAAAGGCAGATGTGGGAGATCATGAATTGTTGTGTCTGCTTGCACAACATGATCATTGAGAGAGCAGGAAGAGCCAGTGTTTGATCTTGAACCATATCACAGGATGGGACCTCTTGCAGTTGTTGATCACCAGGTACCAGCAACATGGACTGCCTACCTCAGTATGCGCCAGGAGATCCGAGACCCACAAGTGCATCAAGAACTGCAAGACGATCTGGTGGAGCACCCATGGAGGCTTAAGGGCAACGCCTAGCTCGATTTGTTTTAATTTATATTGGAACTTGCTTCATTGAACTATTTGATTTTGTATTAATTTCTATGATGAACTTTGGTACGAAACATTCAGTTTTTTGTTGAATTTATGCCGAAAGAGCGCCGATTTTGTTGATTTCAAAGCCGAAATAGCGCCGAAACGGGGCCGATTTGGGCCGATAATGGGCCGAAAGCGGCGGTTGTGGGGCAACCCCGGGGGTTCGACTGGGAAAACGAGCCCCCCAGGCTGATTTTATCGCTGGCTCGGCTCCAGGCGGCGCTATTTCGGCCCGTTGGGGGGCCAACGGCTGGAGATGCTCTTAGGTGTTTGAAAAAAACGACCGGCAGGAAATGAGAATAGCGACACGAACTCTAGATCCTATGATGTGTTTGTATTTGAATTAAGAAAAGGACATGATAATAAAAAATGTTTTGTGTCTTGATAAAAGTTTAAAAGAAATCTGGATAACAGTAGACACGTCACCAATACACGCATGCAATCACATTGATGGTACCACCATCATCCTAACCATTTAACTACTGATTGGTTTCAACAACATTTTTTCCAGCGGGGGCACATGCCATTTTTCTCCTTCACCACGGCCCTGAATTGGCTGAACTCAAGGCGTGTCGATGGGCTGCACAGCTTGCACGTGAATTGAAAGTGGCAAAACTTATCTAGGAGACAGACACAAAAAGTAGTGGCTTCTATTTTAAAAAGCTCATATATTGATAGATCAATCTATGGCCCTATCGCTAAGGAGGTAAATGAGTGTATGCAATCAAGGGAGGAGTACAGGGTGGTGTGGGTGAGATGCTTGGCTAATGGATCTGCTCACTGGTTAGCGAAGGAGGGTTGTGCGAATACGTTATATAAAACTTGGGTTGGCTATCCGTCGGATTGTATTCGTGATGCTATGGAATAAAAAACATATTTTTTATAGTTGTCACTAAGATATCATCTATAGCAGGATTAACAAATTCATCCTCTAGACACGTCCGATCAGTGAGCCCTCTTTTCTCTCTGCATGCAGTCATGTTCCTCATTTTCTTCCTTTTATGTCTGGTCACTTGTATGTGATTGATGAAGATGAAGAGGAAGAAAGAAAAGAAAAAAGGTGGTCCAAGGTGGGCAATGCCCTATGTGGCAGACTGCCCAGGCGTGTCCGGAGCCCGCATATCCTTTCCATATTTTGTGCAGATACAAGGGTTTGTGGACAACCTGGTCATATAATGATGAGATGAGGTTTGAGTCACTTTTTTTCCTTTTCTCTCATGTTCGGTCACTGATCAGGTGCGTCCGTGGATGTTTGTGGAGGATTTGAGAGAAACAGTTGTAGATGCTCTAACATTATTGTGTTTGCTATTATGAAATGTGTTAGTTGATTGTTGTGTTAGTTGAGATGACACTCTTTTTAGTGATTTTAGCTAGCTCTGTCATTAGCATCTTAATTTATTTTTAAAAGCCCGTAGCCACACGCATGGGCGTAGAATCCGTTATTAACGTTTTAATTTTTTCAAAAGCCCGTAGCAACGCACAGGCTTCTGCTAGTAAGAATATAATAATGCAATTTTCACACTAGTATAATTTTCACATGTATTGCATTACTCTGAAAGAAGAAAATAATAATAAACTTACACTCAATTTGTAAAAAAATTGGAATTTTTATAATATGCAAGAATAAACATAGTATAATTTAAATTACACACTCTAATATAATTTACATGCATAGTGCCTGTGTTTATACATTTACCCATAACCAACATACAAAAGATGCTCATAAACAAAAAAGAAAACACAACTAAAAAACAAAAACAAAAGCAAAACACGAATACACAACAGAATGTCGATTCTCAGGCCTATCCAGTATCCACATCTTTCCTCTTCTGTGTGTTGTCAACCTTGAGCTGAAGCTTGTGCTACTCCAACCTCCAGCCACCAGAGCCTTCCAGCCGCCTGGATCTTGTCATACCCCCGTCCGGCGTCCACCTAGATGAGCTAGCGCGTTCATGTCCCCGTTCTCCTCCGGCCGCCGGCGTGCGCTTGCCTGAATCGGTCGGACCTGCGTCGCTGCTCAAAGGTGCGGAGCTTGGCGGGCGCTTGCCGGACTCGTCCGGACCCGCGTCGCTGCTCAAAGGCGCGGAGCTTGGCGGGCGGCTGCGGGACCACATCCCATACCACCCAGGCTCGGCCGGCGACGACCCACGTGTGCTTGCCATATCTGACCGTGCGGCAACTTGGCTAGAACAGGCGCCTCAATCGGCGTTGGCTGGACCCTAGTCGCCGCTTAGAGGCGTGGAGGCTGACGGGCGCTTGCGGGACCTCGGTCTTGGGGAGGAGCTTGGAGGCGGAGTCGAGGGAGAAAGAGGAAGGACGTCCAGGACCGCAGAAATTGATACGCCCCTGGAGAGGAAGAAGGGGGGACAGAGATGCTTGGAGGGGAAGAGGGACTGCAATCTTCGACATCACCTACACATGACCCAGGTAAATTTCCTTTTCTTCTTGTGTTGGTACCATATGATGAAAATTAAATTGGGAGCAAGCTGAGATCAAATTCATTCTGTTTAATTAATATTGTCAATCTTGTGCTCACAATGTGAAGTACCAATCTCGGAGTATCGGACCAATTGATTTGTTGTCTACTCGATCATAATACTTAAATTGAAAGATAGCTGAGAGTTCAAATGAGCATGATGCCTGCGATAATTGTGCATAGATAATTCCGTGAATATATTTGACTAGGGAGATTGAGTAGCATCCAGTAAACAGTACGTACAAGTTCAAATAAAAATCACTTGCAACTTGGAACTCTAACACACATGAGATAAAACTCGCGAAGAACAAAATTAATTAGGTTGGCTTCGGTTGATTGAGAAAGAATTGATTTTTTCCTCTCATCAAGCTAGTGTCAGAGGTCCCAATGGCCCCTTGCACTGACGGATTCAACAAGGAATGTTGTCGTTGTAAATATGTATGCATGTGATTTGTTGGATGACCCTCTGTAGAAAAGTAGAAAAGTTCAGTTTCATTTAGGATATAAAATTAGAATACTTATTTAGGAAACGAAAGTGTGGACTGATTATACGACTTCAGTATTGTGTGGTTCTTGGATCTGCGGTGTCATTGGGATGGTATGACCACTTGATTGCAACACTGAAGCTTACAGGTTAGATGTTGGATTTGATTGATGGAGGAAGTCCTGATTTTCTCCTATCATCGAACCATAGTTAGAGGCCCCAATGGTCCCTTGCAGCAGAGTGTACATATTATTTGTCGGATGACTCTGTGGGGAAAGCAAAGTTCAGTTGCATTGACATTTAAAAATTAGGAAAACTTGAAAGTGTGGACTACTTCTACCATTGCTGTATTGTATGGTTGGAATCCAGCCAACAGTTGTCGGGTCTGTGGTGCCATAGGGATTACATTACTAATCGATGGTTGCATTGAATCCCTTAGCATATCATTGTAGTGCAATTGATATGCAGACATTTGGTTTGTGAAAAATTCCATAGGACCCTGTAGGAGATGATAGAGAAAGGTTAGTACAAGTGAGGTTTTATAAGAAACAAGCAACAGAATATTATTACCGTTGATGAGTCATGGGATTGTAGTTGTACAGTATCATTTGTGTCCTTTTTCTTCTTTAAAGTTGCTTTCTTCGAAGGTTTCTGTCGAAAATGATAGAGATAGCTCAGTACATTGAATGTTTTATAGGAATCAAGTGAAAAAATATAATACCGTTGAGGGGCCATGAGGCTCTTGTTGCACAATATCATTTCTGTTCTTCTTCTTTGAAGTTGCTTTCTCAAATCCACCAACGGGTCTTTTTGATCCTTTCACAGTCTTCTCCTTGACCTTCATACCTTTTGGTTTTAAAAGCCCCTCACCGTGTTTTGAAATTCTACTAGAGGGGATGTTCACTCCAGCCACTGTAATGCTAAATATCAGTCTTTGTTTTACAATAGTCTAGGTAATTATTGTTAGTATAGTTTGTACCTTCTTTCGTACATGACTTACCCAAATCTAGATGAGCACTAACCAAATCTTGATCAGCAGTAACCAAATCTGTGAGCTCCAACCAACTCTGGATTAGCGCTAACCAAATCTGGATCAGCCCTAATCTTCAAGCATTTCTCCACATCTTGTGCTAATTGCTCTGCACACTTAACAACTTTATTGTATGATTCTTCTGACTCTGGCGGCACGAGCAGCTATTTTCACAAATATTCTGCACGGTTCCTTGTATCGATTAGACATTCTTGCTTTCAGGTTATCATACTGGTTGCATTTGCTTGTTATATCTAGAACTTTGGCATCTATTGTCCATCTTTTCAAGATATATTCCCCAGGGATATGCTTGATATTATTAATATCGAGTACCTTTAAGCAATGAGAGCAAAGAATTCTAGCAAACTCAAACCTTTTGCAACTGCAGCTAACCTTTTCTTGTTTTGGAATGAATCTAACAACATGTTCACGTTGTGTGCCATGAAATTTTACTACATATATCTTCAGCTCCGTGTCACTTTTATCACAAAGCAATGTGTTGTAGTTTAGAGTCCGAAGCACTTGATCTTAAACCATCTTGAATATTGCTGGAGTATATGTAGCTGCAGCTTGTTTTAACATATAACTAGATTCAGCCTTCAACTTAGGAGTAGTCTGTGTTGCTTTAAAGTCATACTTCACCTCTTCACATCTTTTATCTGAAACTAGCCGTTCAAAATGCTCAAAGAAAGTAAGCATGTCATATTTAATACTAATGTATCTCTTTAGTTCATTATTCATGCTTTCACTTCTTTGGGTAGTGCTCATGTGGGCAGAGAACGTACTTTTACCATACACTAGTGCCTAGTGTTCCTTTTTCTCAAATAGCCTTTGCAGCCATTCATTGTCACGCAGTCCATACTTGTCAATCATTTTATCCCATGCGCCTATAAATTCATCCTCCTCTTCTATATCATATATACAGTGCTGAAAATCAACATTGAACTTCTTATATTCGTCAACAACTCCGGCCAGGTGCTTGCAAGCATTTTGATTCATATGCCACACACAAAGTCTATGGTGAGAGTGAGGGAAGACTTCACGAATTGCCTTTGCCATTGCCGCATCTTCATCGGTGAGAATTGTCCGTGGATGTTTTCCTGACATAACTTTTACGAAAGTTCTGAAAAGCCAACCAAAACTAGCAGCGGTTTCATCATAGAGAAGTGCAGCACCAAAGACCATAGTTTTCTGATGATTATTCACCCCGACAATCAAACCAAATGGACGTCCATCATCTAGTTTTCTGTATGTCGTGTCAAAGCATATAACATCACCGAATATTGCATAGTCTGAAACCATTTTGGAGTCTGCCCAAAAATTATTAGTTATCAACTCATCCTCATCCACTTGAATTGAATAGAAGAAGTTCACATCTTCCGACACCTTTTTCTCCATGTATTCTAATACTCCCCCTGTGTCACCCACCTTCGTTTTTATTGTTCTCTTTGAGTACAAACAGTTTTTCATATCTTGAGGTGTAAAGCCAAGGTTTTCACTTCCACCTGCTTCTTTGGCCATCAAATCGATTGTTGCTTTATTTGAAATGACAACTGACTTTGCGACCTCTGCATTTGCTATCTGTGCTTCTGTCACTTTTCTCTGGGATCTCAAGTATTGGGCCATGATTCCATTAGCAAGAGTGTGGTTATGTGACGCCTCAAATTCATACACATAATAAAATCCATCTCTAAGGCTAATCTTCATACAAGCATCACAACCACATCGTGTTTCAGGCTTACTGTAAGTGAATGTCTCCTCTCTTTTATCTTCCCGGTGATGACCTATAAGTTGTTGTAAATGTCTTAGCAGATAAAGAAGTGATTAGAATTAAAAGATGGAAACAAACCATACCTTGACGAGAGCATGTAAATGTTCGTTGCTGCATTGTACAAGAGTTCATCACTTTATGACCATTGCTTCTTTTGATGCTAAAACCGATAGTTTTAGCATACTTGTTATAAAATAAATAAGCTTCCTTTTCTGATAAAAATTTCATGCCAAGCTTTGGTACCCTTTCATTGTTGTCATCTACTGCAGTTTCTTGATCCTATATCAGTTAGGATTCAATTAAGTTAATACACACATATAGCAATCATATTTGCCTATCACGAGAGTCTGCAGTTTTAGAGGAGAAATCAAGATAGACTCTAAAATCCTTGTTTTATTTATATTTCATATCAGTATACGGTTTGTGTAAGTATATGCGTTCGGACAACTATCTCTTATGTTTGTCCATGAAGCAGTGTAAAAGGAATAGAAAAAACTGTAGTGGATGTTTTCCAAAAACTGAAATCCGAGATGGTAAAAGAACGTCTGAACGTGCAATTAAATGTGCAAATGCAACAAAACTAATTTTCCGTTGTTGTTTGGCTTTTGCAGATTGCAGTCACAGGTCCCTGTAGAAGTTCTACAAGGATGCATCATGCTGCTTTTTCCTGGACAACACTCTGGATCGTGTACAGTCGCACGGAAAGTCAATCAGAAATTACAGAATTTGCCGCTGATTCATCATCACAACTGAGTGAGATTTCTTACTTTAGGTGCGTGAGATTGTTCATCAGCGTCCTGGTTCCCTGGAACACTCCTCGAAGAAGCCATCAGGATGCAAGTCTAGGAGAAAACATCAAATGACGGAGATTCCTTTGCCACTCAATTCAAGAGAAGAATTTCTTGATTCCTGGTTAAGCCGCCATTGGTAGTTGTGCGCTTTAAGGTTCTAGGTCACTTCCGCCTGATGTGAGAAGTACTCCGTAGATCTTACATTTGGCGCGCTTTTGTATATTATGTGGGTTTTTTCGCGGGTGATTGGATTATTTCCCACGGGTTCGTGTTCAGTTTTAACGATGAAATTATTACGGAAGGGAATAGGTATTCTGCTGTGTATTCTTGTTTTTCTTTTCACTCAAAATCAGGAGCGGGGGAGTGTGTGGAGACACGGCCGTACGATTGGCGTGGCGCACGGATGGTCGCACGCAGCGGCCGCATGCAAGCCCCGTCCCAGTTAAGGAGACCTGCATGCATGGTGGATTCAGTCAAATCCATGGTGACCTGTCACGTACGTATCACAAAGCATGAATGAACGACCACAGATTTAACTGACCCAAAATAAACATAAACATGTGTCAAATCCATGGAGGACCGGGCAGTAGTCCAGTGGCAAGGACACACTGGTGTTACCTTGCAGGAGTTTGAGCTCATGTCAAGAGGCGAATTTTCTGTGATCTCATTCGGATAGGATTTTTTTAATAAAAATATGTCTTATTATAGTGTCTAAATGTATAATTTTTCTGAGGATGGACAAAGCACAATTTCCTAGTCATGTAGTTATGCAATTCCAAAGTTTGTCATTCAAACATGATGGCATGACTATTGAAAACTCATTAACATTACGTGAGGGAATTCAGTGAACAACCAAACAAGCGAATTCATTTCAATTTTCTTGCCGAATTGGTAATCGAACCAATGCAATAAAGAGTCCTCCAATACACATCCAAGAAGGAGAACAGACGTTCGGAGGCCGAGTTTCATGGAGCTCTATATTTTCGTAAAATTCAAATTTCAATTCTTTTGGTTTCAAAAAAATCTGAAAAAATAATGCAAGTAAAAAAGTATGTTATGTGTACGTGTGTAAATTTTTAGGATGAAATACGATCTGCCCAAAAAAATAAATTTATGGCCTGAGACGATGAATAATATTAAAAAGCTCCAAATTTGTCTTTTTGTACAGGCCTCATTTCAACGTATTTTTTTTTCTGAAAATTTACACATGTGTGTTACATCCTCACATATCTCTGTATTTGTTTTCAGAATTTTTTGAAATCTAAAAGTATGAATTTTCGTAAATTTTAAATTTTAAATTTAGAGGCCTTCATAAAGCTCGGCCTCCAAAAGCAATTTCGGTCCAAGAAAAGCATACATGAAATGAAACAACAAGGTAGTACTTCATATATGTGCATACCTCTCAGGTGTATTAGAGCATCTCCAGCCGCGGCCCCAAAGGACCCCCCGAGGTTCCTTTTTTATCGCCGGCGGGCGAAAAACCCCTAGCCGCAGCCCCAAGACGCCATTTTTTGCCGGTTGAGGCCTTTTTTTGGGTCGGCGAACCCAGGACGCTGGGGGTCTCCTGGGCGCGCCGGCTGAAGCGAAAAGGCGAGTGGGACCGAGGTGTCGGCGACACCGGCTGCAACTTCCCGCCACTTCCCCCTCCTTTTCCCTCTACTCCCGCCGGTTCTTCTCTCCATTTCCCTCCATTTTCCCTTTCTTCGTCGTTATGCCGCCGAAGAAGTACGCCGCCCCTCGCCAAGCCACCGGCTCCGTCGTCGCCAAGCCCCGCAAGCCCCGTGCGCCGATGGCGAGACCGGCGGGGATGACGAACGCCGAGTGGAAGGCCGACGTTGAGCGAAGGGAAGCGGTGACCACCGATCGCCGCAACAGGCTCCTCATGAAGAAAGCCCGGGATGCGGCGGCGGCAGCAGCGGCGGTTGAGCAGGAGGTGTCGTGTCGCCGCCCGATCTTCCCGGGGAGACAGCCCGCGTGCCCGTTCCCCCATGACGTCGGCCATCAAATCGCCCTGGGCGACCTTCACTTTCCTTGGCCGACCATCCCTTCGCCGGGGTGGGGGTACGCGCCTTCGCCGGAGTACATCGACGGCGACGCCCTTGGCGGGTTCAACCCCAACATTATCTTTCCACGCACGCCCTCCGTCTTCTCCGTCGGCCACCCCAACGCCCAGTACGGCTACGTGCCCTCGCTGACGTACTCCGGCTCGTCCGCAACCGTTCAACGAGGCCCTCTTACTTTCGCGCCCACGCCGCAGTACGCCAATGCCGAGGCCGAGATGAAGGACATAATCAACACCGACTCCACCGCGTCCGCCTCGTGCCCTGGGTTTGGTGCGCACGAGGAGGACACCGACGAAATGGACGACGCCGAGGTCGACCCCGAGGAGGAGGTGTTGGAAATATGCCCTAGAGGCAATAATAAATTAGTTATTATCATATTTCCTTGTTCATGATAATCGTTTATTATCAATGCTATAAATTGTATTGATCGGAGACTTAGATGCATGTGTGGATACATAGACAAAACAATGTCCCTAGTATGCCTCTAATGGACTAGCTCGTTGATCAAAGACGGTTAAGGTTTCCTAGCCATGGACATGAGATGTCATTTGATAACGGGATCACATCATTAGGAGAATGATGTGATGGACAAGACCCAAACTACAAACGTAGCATATGATCATGTCAGTTTATTGCTACTGTTTTCTGCATGTCAAGTATATGTTCCTATGACCATGAGATCATGCAACTCACGGACATCGGAGGAGTGCCTTGTGTGTATCAAACGTCGCAACGTAACTGGGTGACTATAAATGTGCTCTACAGGTATCTCCGAGGGTGTCTGTTGAGTTGGCATGGATCAAGACTGGGATTTGTTACTCCATGTGACGGAGAGGTATCTCGGGGCCCACTCGGTAATACAACATCACAATGAGCCTTGCAAGCAATGTGACTAATTGTTAGTTGCGGGATCTTGTATTACGGAACGAGTAAAGAGACTTGCCGGTAACGAGGTTGAACTAGGTATGGAGATACCGACGATCGAATCTCGGGCAAGTAACATACCGAAGAACAAAGGGAACATCATACGGGATTAACTGAATCCTTGACATAGAGGTTCGACCGATAAAGATCTTCGTAGAATATGTAGGAACCAATGTGGACATCCAGGTCCCGCCATTGGTTATTGACCGTAGAGGTGTCTCGGTCATGTCTACATAGTTCTCGAACCCGCAGGGTCTGCACACTTAAGGTTTGGTGACGTTTCGATAGTATAGAGTTATGTATGGTGGTGACCGAAGGTTGTTCGGAGTCCCGAATGAGATCCCAGATGTCACGAGGAGCTCCGTAATGGTCCGGAGGTAGAGATTCATATATAGGAAGTCCCAGTTTGGTCATCGGAAACGTTTCGGGCTCATCGGTAGTGTACTGGGAGTGCCGGTAGTGTACCGGGAGACCATCGGGAGGGGCATTTCGACCCAAGAGGCTTCATGGGCTGTGGGAGAGTAAATACCAGCCTTTTTTGGGCTGGTGGAAGTCCCACACAAGGCCCATGCGGCTGGGAGAAAAAGCCCAAAGGGAAAAAGGTGGAAAAAGGCCAAAAAAAGGAGGAATCCTAGTCCTACTAGGATTGGAGGAGGAGTCCTCCTCTCCTCCCCACTTTGGTCGACCCAAGGGCTGGCTTTTTGGCAGCCAAGACTCCTACTCCTCTCCTCCTATATATACTAGAGGATTTTAGGGTTTTGGCATAGAATTTTCAGCCACGTGCTACCCGTTCCTCTAGTGCATAGTTTCTCCTCTAGATCGGTTTTCTGCAGTGCTTAGGCGAAGCCCTGCCGGAATTGCTCCACCACCATCGCCGGAGCGCCGTCACACTGCTGGTGAACTCTTCTACCTCTCCACTTCCTCTTGCTGGATCAAGACGGTGGAGATCGTCATCAAGCTGCACGTGTGCTGAACGCGGAGGTGCCGTCTGTTCGACGCTAGATCGGAAGGACCGTGAACAAGATCGCGAGACGGTTCGTGATGAGTTCACGGGACGGATCGTGATGAGTTCGCGGGACGGATCATGATCAAGATCACGAAACGGATCGTGATGAGTTCGTGGGACGGATCGTGATGAGTTCACGGGACGGATCGTGATGAGATCGCAGGCCGCTCGGCGATTTGGATCGCGAAGACGTTTGACTACACCAACCGCGTTTCTTAACGCTTCCCGCTTAGAGATCTGCAAGGGTATGTAGATCCACTCTCCCTCTCGTAGATGCTCATCACCATGGATAGATCTTGCGAGTGCGTAGGAAATTTTTTGTTTCCCATGCAACGTTCCCCAACAGTGCCATCATGAGCTAGGTCTATGTGTAGATGAGATCTCGAGTAGAACACAAAGAGTTTGTGGGCGTTGATGCTTAGATTGCTTCCTCCCTTGGTCGGATTTTGGTTCAGCGGTATTGTGACATGAAGCGGCCCGGACCAACATTACTCGTACGCTTACGAGAGACCGGTTCCCTCGACCGCAACTTGTTGCATAGATGGCTTGTGGGTGCCAGTTTCTCTCACTTTAGTTGGATCGGATTCGACAAAGGCGGTACTTGAGAAGGTTGAAAAGAAAATTATGTATCACCGTTGTGGTTTATGCGTAGGTGAGAATCGTTCTTGCTAGAAACCCGTAGCAGCCACGTAAAACATGCAACTACAATTAGAGGAGGTCTAACTTGTTTTTGCAGGGTATGTTGTGATGTGATATGGCCAATTACATGATGTGATATATGTGATGTATGAGATGATCATGTGATGTATAGATTATCACGACTTGCATGTCGATGAGTACGGCAACCGGAAGGAGCCATAGGGTTGTCTTTAATTATTGTATGACCTGCGTGTCAATCATTAAGCGCTATGTAATGCTTTACTTTATCGCTAAACGGTAGCAATAATAGTTGAAGCATGGTGGGCGTGACAACCCCGATGGCGACACATTGATGGAGATCAAGATGATGGAGATCATGGTGTCTTGCCGGTGACGATGGAGATCATGCCGGTGCTTTCAAGATGGAGATCAAAAGCACAAGTTCATGGCCATATCATGTCACTTATGATTTGCATGTGATGTTAATCCTTTTATGCACCTTGTTTTGCTTAGGACGATGGTAGCATTATAAGGTGATCCCTCACTTAAATTTCAAGATGAATTGTGTTCTCCCCGAGTGTGCACCGTTGTGAAAGTTCGTCGTGTTGAGACAGCACGTGATGATCGGGTGTGATAGACTCTACGTTCACATACAACGGGTGCAAGCCAGTGTTGCACATGCGGAACACTCGGGTTAAACTTGACGAGCCTAGCATGTACAGACATGGCCTCAGAACACAAGAGACCGAAAGGTCGAACATGAGTCATATAGTAGATATGATCAACATAATGATGTTCACCATTGTAACCACCTCAACTCACGTGATGATCGAACTTGAGTTGGTGAATTTGGATCATGTATCACTCGAATGACCAGAGGGATGTCAATTTGAGTGGGAGTTCTTAAGTAATATGATTAATTGAACTCATTATCATGAACATAGTCAATAGTGTCTTTGCAAATTATGTTGTAGATTACTTGCTCGCGCTGTAGCTCCCTTGAATTTTTATATGTTCCTAGAGAAATAGAGTTGAAAGATGATGGTAGCAATATTGCGGATTGGATCCATGATCTGAGGATTGTCCTCGTTGCTGCACAGAAGGCTTATGTCCTTAATGCACCGCTCGGTGTGCCAACCCGTCTAGCGTCGTCTGTAGATGTTGTGAACATCTGACAGGTACGTGCTGATGACCACTTGATAGTTTAGTGCGTCATGCATTACAGCTTAGAATTGAGGCTTCGAAACATTTTGAACGTCACGGAACATATGAGATGTTCTAAGAGCTGAAATTAGGATCTCATGCTCGTGCCCGTGTTGCGAGATATGAGATCTCCAACAAGATTCTTTGCCTGCAAGATGAACAAGAATAGCTCAATCGTTGAGCGTGTGCTCAGATTGTCTGGGTGCTACAATCGCTTGAATCGAGTGGGAGTTCATCTTTCAGATAAGATAGTGATTGATATAGTTCTCCAAGTCACTTTCACTAAGCTACTAGAACTTGGTGATGAACTATTGAATGCCAGGGATAGAATTAATGATCCCTGAGCTATTCGCGGCGTTTGACACCGCGAAGGTAGAAATAAAGAAGGAGCATCAAGTGTTGATGGTTAGTATAACCACTAGTTTCGAGAAGGGCAAGGGCAAGGAGGGAAACTTCATGGATGGCAAGTCAGTTGCTGCTCCAGTGAAGCAACCCAAAGTTGAACCCAAACCCGAGACTATGTGCTTCAATTATGAGGAGAAAGGTCGCTGAAGCGGAACAACCCTAAATACTTGGTAGATAAGAAGGCTGGCAACGTCGACAGAAGTATATTTGATATATGTGTTATTTATGTGTACCTTGCTAGTACTCCAAGTAGCACCTGGGTATTGGATACTAGTTCGGTTGCTAAATTATAGTAACTCGAAATAAAAGCTACGGAATAAACGGAGCACTAAGCTAAGGGTGAGGTGACGATGTGTGTTGGAAATGTTTCCAAGGTTGATGAGATCAACATCGCACGCTCTTTCTATCTTCAGGATTAGTGACGAACCTAAATAAATGTTATTTGGTGTTTTGCGTTGAGCATGAACATGATTAGATCATGTTTATTGCAATACGGTTATTCATTTAAGTTAGAGAATAATGGTTATTCTGTTTACCTGAATAATACCTTCAATGGTCATGCACCTAGTGAGAATGGTTTGTTAAAATCTTGATCGTAGTAATACACATGTTCATAACATTGATGTCAAAAGATACAAAGTTAATAATGATAGTACCACATACTTGTGGCACTGCCGCTAAATGTCATATTGGAATAAAGCGCATGAAGAAACTCCATGCTGATGGATCTTTGGACTCATTCGATTTCGAATCGGTTGAGACATGCGAACCATGCCTCTTGGGCAAGATGACTAAAAAAACCCGTTGGATGGAGCGGGCAAGTGATTCATTGGGAATGATACATGTTGATGTATGCAATCCAGTGAGTCTTGTAGCATGCAGTGGATATCATTATTTTCTTACCTTCACTGATGATTTAAGTAGATATAGTGTATATTTAATTAATGAAACACAAGTTTGAATTGTTTGAAAAGTTCAAGCAAATTCAGAGTGAAGTTTAAGATCATCGTGACAAGAAGATAAAAGTATCCGCGATATGATCGTGGAGGTGAATATCTGAGTTACGAGTTTGGCATACAACTTTAGACAATGTGAAAGTTGTTTCACAACACACGCCACCTGGAACACCATAGTGTGATGTATGTCCGAACGTCATAGTCATGCTCTATTGGATATGGTGCATGTTATGATGTCTCTTATCATTTTGCTACTATAATTTTGGGGTTGTGCATTAGAGACAACTACATTCACTTTAAATAGGACACCATCTAAAGCCGTTGAGATGACATCGTGTGAACTATGGTTTGGTAGAAACCTAAGCTGTCATTTCTTAATGTTTGGTGCTGTGATGCTTGTGTGGAAAAAGTTTTCACCTAATGAGCTCGAACCCAAAGCGGACAAATGCATCTTCATAGAATACCCTAAGAACAGTTGGGTGAACCTTCTATCTCAGATACAAGCATGAAATGTTTGTTGCTAAAACTGGGTCCTTTCTGGAGAAAGGGTTTCTCTTGAAAGAGTTGAGTGGGAGGAGGATAGAACTTGATGAGGTTGTTAAAACCTCTGCTTCAACCAGAAAGTAGCGCAGCACAGAAAGATGTTTCTGTGAAGCCTACGTCAGTTGAAGAGGAAGTTAATGATGATGATCATGAAAGCTTCGGATCAAGTTACTATCGACCTACAAGGAAATTAGAGCTTGATGAGGTTATTGAACCTTTACTTCAACCAGAGAGTAGCGCAACGCAGGAAGTTGTTTCTGTGAAGCCTACGTTAGTTGAAGAGGAAGTTAATGATGATGATCATGAAGCTTCGGATCAAGTTACTATCAAACCTCGTAGGGCGACAAGGATGTATACTTCTACTGAGCGGTAAGACAACCCTGTCTTGGAGGTCATGTTGTTGGACAATGATGAGCCTACAAACTATGGAGAAGCGATGATGGGCCCGGAAACCAACAAATGGTTAGAGGCCATGAAATCCGAGAAAGGATCCATGTATGAAAACTAAGTATAGACTTTAGTGGACTTGCTCGTTGGACGACAGGTCGTTAATTACAAATGGATCTTTAAAATGAAGACAGACGCTGATGGTAAATGTTACCATTTGTAAAGCTCGACTTGTTGCAAAGTAGTTTTCGACAAGTTCAAGGAGTTGACTGCGATGAGACTTTCTCACTCGTAGCGATGCTAAAGTCTGTTGGAATTATGTTAGCAGTTGCTGCATTTTTCAATTATGAAATCTGGCGGATGGATGCCAAAACATCGTTGCCTTCCTTAAGGAAAGGTTGTATGAGATGCAACTAGAAGGTTTTGTCAGTCCTAAGGATGCTAAAAGGTGTGTGACCTTCAGTGATTCTTCTATGAACTGAAGCAAGCATCTCGGAGTTGGAATATACACTTTGATGAGGTGATCCAAGTTTTGAGTCTATACAAAGTTTATGAGAAACTTGTATTTACAATAAAGTGAGTGGGAGCACTATGGAGTTTCTGGTAAGCATATGTGGTTGACATATTGTTGATCAGAAATGATGTAGAATTTCTGGAGAGCATAAACGGTTGTTTGAAAAGAGTTTTTCAAAGGAAGACCTGGATAAATCTACCTAATTGTTGAGCATCAAGATCTATATAGATAGATCAAGATACTTGATGAGACTTTCAATGAGTACATACCTTGACAAGATTTTGAAAGAGTTCAAAATGGATTAGTCAGAGAAAGAGTTCTCGCCTGATTTGTAAGGTATAAAGTTGAGTAAAACTCAATGCCCAGTGACTGCAGAAGATAGAGAAAAGATGAGTGTCATCACCTATGCTTTAGCCATAGGCTCTATCATGTATGCAATGCTGTGCACAAGACCCGATGTCAGCCTTGGCATAAGTATGGCCAGTAGGTTTCAAAGTGATCCTGGAATGGAGCACTCGACGGTGGTCAAGATTGTCCTTAGTAACTAAAATACTAAGGAGATGTTTCTCGATTATGGAGGTGATAAAGAGTTTGTCGTAAAGAGTTACGTCGATGCAAGATTTAAACACCAATCCGGATGACTCGTAGTAGCAATCTAGATACGTATAGCGGAGCAGCCATTTGGAATAGTACCAAGTGGAGTATGGTAGCAGTGTTTACAGTTTGACATAGAAAATTGCAAAGTACACACGGATCTGAATGTCGCAGACCCGTTGACTATAAGAACTCTCTCACATGCAAAGCATGATCGAGCCCCAGAACTCATTGGGTGTTAGATTCATAACAGTGCGAATCACATGGTGATGTGAACTAGATTATTGACTCTAGTGCAATTGGGAGACTGTTGGAAATATGCCCTAGAGGCAATAATAAATTAGTTATTATCATATTTCCTTGTTCATGATAATCGTTTATTATCCATGCTATAAATTGTATTGATCGGAGACTTAGATGCATGTGTGGATACATAGACAAAACCATGTCCCTAGTATGCCTCTAATGGACTAGCTCGTTGATCAAAGACGGTTAAGGTTTCCTAGCCATGGACATGAGATGTCATTTGATAACGGGATCACATCATTAGGAGAATGATGTGATGGACAAGACCCAAACTACAAACATAGCATATGATCGTGTCAGTTTATTGCTACTGTTTTTTGCATGTCAAGTATATGTTCCTATGACCATGAGATCATGCAACTCACGGACATCGGAGGAGTGCCTTGTGTGTATCAAATGTCGCAACGTAGCTGGGTGACTATAAAGGTGCTCTACAGGTATCTCCGAGGGTGTCTGTTAAGTTGGCATGGATCAAGACTAAGATTTGTTACTCTGTGTGATGGAGAGGTATCTCGGGGCCCACTCGGTAATACAACATCACAATGAGCCTTGCAAGCAATGTGACTAGTTTTTAGTTGCGGGATCTTGTATTACGGAACGAGTAAAGAGACTTGCCGGTAACGAGGTTGAACTAGGTATGGAGATACCGATGATCGAATCTCGGGCAAGTAACATACCGAAGAACAAAGGGAACATCATACGGGATTAACTGAATTCTTGACATAGAGGTTCGACCGATAAAGATCTTCGTAGAATATGTAGGAACCAATGTGGACATCCAGGTCCCTCCATTGGTTATTGACCGTAGAGGTGTCTCGGTCATGTCTACATAGTTCTCGAACCCGCAGGGTCTACACACTTAAGGTTTGGTGACGTTTCGGTAGTATACAGTTATGTATGGTGGTGACCTAAGGTTGTTCGGAGTCCCGGATGAGATCCCGGATATCACGAGGAGATCCGGAATGGTCCGGAGGTAAATATTCATATATAGGAAGTCCTAGTTTGGTCACCGGAAAAGTTTCGGGCTCATCGGTAGTGTACCGGGAGTGCCGGTAGTATACCGGGAGACCACCGGGAGGGGTATTTCGACCCAAGAGGCTTCATGGGGTGTGGGAGAGTAAATACCAGCCTTTTTTGGGCTGGTGGAAGTCCCACACAAGGCCCATGCGGCTGGGAGAAAAAGCCCAAAGGGAAAAAGGTGGGAAAAGGCCAAAAAAAGAGGAATCCTAGTCCTACTAGGATTGGAGGAGGAGTCCTCCTCTCCTCCCCACTTTGGTCGACCCAAGGGCTGGCTTTTTGGCAGCCAAGACTCCTACTCCTCTCCTCCTATATATACTAGAGGATTTTAGGGTTTTGGCATAGAATTTTCAGCCACGTGCTACCCGTTCCTCTAGTGCATAGTTTTTCCTCTACATCGGTTTTCTGCAGTGCTTAGGCGAAGCCCTGCCGGCATTGCTCCACCACCATCGCCGGAGCGCCGTCACACTGTCGATAAACTCTTCTCCCTCTCCACTTCCTCTTGCTGGATCAAGACGGTGGAGATCGTCATCAAGCTGCACATGTGCTGAACGCGGAGGTGCCGTCTATTCGGCGCTAGATCGGAAGGACCGTGAACAAGATCGCGAGACGGTTCGTGATGAGTTCACGGGACGGATCGTGATGAGTTCGCGGGACGGATCGTGATCAAGATCAGGAAACGGATCGTGATGAGTTCGTGGGACGGATCGTGATGAGATCGCGGGACGCTCGGCGATTCGGATCGCGAAGACGTTCGACTACACCAACCGCGTTTCTTAACGCTTCCCTCTTAGCGATCTACAAGGGTATGTATATCCACTCTCCCTCTCGTAGATGCTCATCACCATGGATAGATCTTGCGTGTGCGTAGGAAATTTTTTGTTTTCCATGCAACGTTCCCCAACAGGAGGAGGCGCCGGAGGAGGAGGAGGAGGACCCCGAGGAGGAAGAGTCGGTGCCCGCGCCGACGAAGGGCAAAGGGAAAAAGAAGGGGAAGACGAGATCGGCCAATGACAAGCCGAGCGAGCCCCGCATCAAGTGAACGCCGGTGGAGGACGTGTGCCTCGCCGAAGCATGGAAGCTCGTGAGCATGGACCCGATCACCGGCACGAACCAGAACACCGACACGTACTGGAAGAGGATCAAGGCAGCTTTCGACAAGCGCAAATTGGTCGACCTAGAGTTCACCGGCACGTACATGGACCGCGGCACCAAGGGCATGTCCAACCATTGGGCGGACATTCAAACGGCGTGCAACAGATGGCACGGCATCGAGGAACAGGTCCATGCTCGCCCAGAGAGCGGCGCGAGCGTCAAGCAGTAGGTATGTTCGCCTACTTTCTTTCGTCGAACACTTGGCATGCGTCCTCCTTCGCCGCTGAACTGTTGTTTTTTGGGCGCAGAGGGTGCGGATGTTCAAAATGTTTCGTCGGGACGCCGGCTTCGACTTCAAGTTCCTCCATGTGTTCACGCGAATCGAGTCGTGCAAGAAATGGGCCGAGGTTCGGCATTAGCTCGCCGACAAGGACGCCTCGCTCAGCTCGGACGCGCCTGTTCCCGGTGCGGCAGAAGGGCGTCCAGACGGGAACGAGAAGACGAAGCGAGCCAGGAACGACGCGCCGGCGGCCGAGTGCCTGCAGGCGTCGATCGAGCAATGCATCGCCCATGCAAAGACCCACTCTGCCCTAAGAGAGGAGAAGACGGAGGCGAGGTGGTCGGCGCTGTTGACGAAGCAGGACGCAAAGCTCGATCTCCTCACGACCAACGTCGCCGCGAAGAAGCGCAATACCGACTTGGTGTTCCTCATGGGAGGCGTCACGGCGGACATGGACCCGCTGGTCAAGGCATGGTACCTGGCGGAGCGCGACCTCATCCTCAACCGCATGCCGACGCAGCCACCCGCACCGCCCACACCGTCGCTGAGCCCTCCGCCCGCGTCTTCGAGGTTGGAAGTGCCCGATACGCCGACCTCGCCCACGCCGACCGCTACGTTGACAGCTCCGGCAGACGACGGGGAGTAGGCCGCTTGAGGAGTTCTTTCGCTAGCTTTTTTTGTACGCCGGACTATGGGCATGTTTCGTCGAACCTGTGGCAATCGATCGCCGGCCGATGGCATGATGACGCCGAACTATGGCACGCCGAACCCGCGGGAAATGAAATGTTTAAAATTTGTAGACGCTGGGCCGAGCTCCGAGGACGCGACTAGGAAGCCGAGCCTCCAGGCCGATTTTAGCATCGGCTCTTTCCCAGTTGGCACTATTTCGGGTCCTGGGAGGCCAACCGCTGGAGATGCTGTTAGACAAGACAAAAAGAGTGGTGCGCATAGGTAAGCGCGCATGCAAAGGCGCAGACAGCAGCAGGCATGCAGCGTGCTAGTACATACATCAGCGTGCGCAGTCCACCGTTGCGATTTTATATTGGCATAGAGAACAATTAGGGATCCAATCACCCTCTATCAAGGTTGAATCAGGCCGACCCGACCTACCGGACGACTCACGATGACGGTATAGGCAGGTGATAGCATATACTCCTTCGGTTTTTAAATATACAAGACCTTTTATTTTTTTTATTATAAACTACATACAAAACAAAATAAATGAATCTATATTTTTTTAAAGACAAATAAATTTACTTTATAAAATGTGTCTATATACATCCATATGTTATTTGAATCGAAATCAGGTCTTATATTAAACAATGGAGGAAGTATATACAACCAAATCTCATGCAGGAATTAACTATATCATGCATGATTCTCATATTTTTTTTTAAAAGGACGATGCATGCGGTCATATATTATTAATAGTGCAAAATCCAACAGCCAACCATCATCGATCCAGAAATTAAACGGAAAACAAACACTGAGGCTATATACCGACGACATCATCTCCCCAAATAGCCACTATTTCATATGATACAAGACATAACATAAACGAAAAATACACATCTCCTAGGCTATGCCCTCAAGAAGGAATTGCCTCACGTACGCCGATGATGACGGTTCCACCATAAGGTTGAACTCCGGATTCTCAACCCCAAAGCCAAGGTTCAATCCACCACCTTCAGCAAGGACACGACACAACTGTGCGACAACATAGTCTGATCAAAGATCTTGTGTTTTCATCGGAGTGCATAAACTCGTCGCTGAAGCCGTTGTACCATCCGTCCTTATTCGTCTACCGATACCTCGATAGCCGGATACCTATGGAGGAGACAACGGAAGACAAAGATGCCCCAGAATGTCTGTCTCCCGCTATTGTCGCACCACCTTCGATCGGCCAGCAACATGCTAAACATGACACCTCCGCTAGAGCCAGTGTGCATCACCCGCCGGTAGCAAGCATGAGTTGACGTCTCCATATAAGACGTCGTGTGTAGCATCCGCCGATAGCACATTCACCGATGGTTTCACCAGCCGGCGATAGGCACCGCCCGACAACTCCAAATGAGGCACATGTGTCACCTACCGAGCCGCATCGAATCCGATTTGTTGATGGAAGGGATGTCCCATACCGCCACCAGTCTCAGAAGGCCGTCATCACCTCGAGATCCAGACTCCCGCCCCGATTTCGGGCGCTACATGGAGCACCCACCGTCGCGCCAACCATTGTCGTCGCCCATACAACATCAATCGCCGTCACGATTCCGCATCATGCGTCGTGAACGCTGGAGGAAGCTCCAGCCGCCACACGCGTCCTGTGACGTCCCCAGGTGCGGGATCCTAAGATCCGCCGCCACCACCATCACCATGAGCACCGACCATGTGGTCTATCATCCCCGACGGAGGGGACACTGTCGCCGCCATGTTCAGATCCAGGCCGGAGTCACCGCTGTGCCCTCCAAGACCGCTCGCCGCCATGTTCAGATCCAGGCCGGAGTCGTCGCTGTGCCCTCCAAGACCGGATCCGGGTCGGCCGCCGCCGCCGCCACTGGCCACGCCACCTCCATCCTCATATATATATGGCCATATGTAGCAATTGAAAACCAACTCATTCACACTTATTATTATTCACCAGAAATAGACCCATGAGGAAGCACTGCAGCAGCAGTACCAGATGCTTCGTCCCTGTCGTGTCCCTTATGCTCCTCGCTGCTCTCCTTGCAGCTTCCAACCTGCTCTACACCACCTTCCCGAACCTCCGGCCGTTCTTTTCATCTCACCTTAAGCTTCACACGCGAGGAGGACGAGGACGAGGCGAGGGTGAGGGCTGTGACATCTTCAGCGGCGACTGGGTGCCGGACCCTGACGCCCCCTACTACACCAACGACACGTGCTCCGTCATCCACGAGCACTACGACTGCATAAGGTTCGGCAAGCCGGACCTCGGCTTCGTCAACTGGCGGTGGCGGCCCGACGGCGACGGCTGCGACCTGCCCCGCTTCGACCCCGCCCGCTTCCTCGCCCTGATGAGGGGCAAGACCATCGCCTTCGTCGGGGACTCCCTCGCCAGGAATCACAAGGACTCTCTCATCTGCCTCCTCACCAGAGTACGTGCCTCCTGACGAGAGTACGTGTGTGGCGTGGCATGGCGGCGTGACAGATGTGTGTGCGTGCAGGTCGCGGAGCCCACGCCGAGCTGGCCGAGCAGCAAGCACACGGTGTACCACTACGGCGAGTACAACTTCACCGTCGCCAGCTTCTGGGCGCCGTACCTGGTCCGGCACGAGCAGATCGACGACGACGGGCCGGCGCACACGGGCCTCTGGAACCTCTACCTCGACGAGCCGGACGACGTGTGGGCGGCGCGCGTCCCGGAGCTCGACTACGTCGTCGTGTCGGCGTCCAGCTGGTTCTACCGCCCGTCCATGCTGTACGAGGCCGGCCGGCTCGTCGGCTGCCACTACTGCCAGCTGCCCAACGTCACCGACCTCACGCCGCGGTACGCGCTGCGCATGGCCACGCGGGCCGCGCTGCGGGCGCTGTCAGGCGCCGACGGCCGGTTCCGCGGCACGGCGCTGCTGCGCACCGTGGACCCGTCGCAGTACGAGGGCGGGCAGTGGAACAGCGAGGACGGGAACTGCGTGCGGACGGCGCCGCAGCGGCGCGGCGAGCGGAGGGTCGAGGGCTTCGAGCGGGACTTCCGCGAGCTGCAGATTGAGGAATTCGCGGCGGCGGAGAGGGCGGCGGCGGGCGGGGTCAGGATGTTGCTGATGGACACGACGGAGGCGATGGTACTGCGCGCGGACGCGCATCCTAGCAAGTACCGGGGCTGGACGCCGGAGAAGCACTTCACCCTGTACAACGACTGCGTGCACTGGTGCCTGCCGGGGGCCATCGATACCTGGAACGACATGCTGCTTCATATGATCAACTCGACGTACGTAAACAAAAAATGAGAGAGATCAGTTAATACATAATGTCATTCGCATAGAAAGAAGATTATTATATAGTTGGATTGTCATAATCAGCAATGGTTCCCTTGACGCGTGATTTCTTTCTGCGCGCCTATATCGCTCGGCGCGTTCCAACAGACGCTGGCAAATCGACTTCAGCGGCGCGGGCCAAAACGCAATCACGTGCTGTTTATTTATTTCGCCCGCTCCCGCACGTTGGATTCTCGAGCGCTCGCGACGCAACTCCATCATTTCCATCCTTTCGTGGCGCCGTCACCGCCCATGCCGTCCGGCGACCGTTCCGACGTTTTCCCGGCCTATTCCCGCGTCGTGATGGCTTCCTCCTCCTCCCCTATTCACCGCCGTCCCTCGCGTGCGCCGGTCCTCCGACGAACAGCGCGTGGCCGCTCACTGCCGCTCGACGCCCGCAAGGTGTTCGACAAAACGCCCACAAGATATGTATTGCTCAAACTAGATGAATTTGGTGCATGTTGATTGTGGTTGTTTATAGCCTAGTATTGAACATTGTAGATGAGTTCGTTGTATGATTCTTCCGAAGAAGAATTTGATATGGAAGAGGAGGATCTTGCAATGATCCTAGCTATGCACATCAATAAAAAACCGAAGCACGATGGTTCGATTATGGGTCGGCAGAAAATTTGGAGGGATAGGATCGATGCCCATAACAGATTGATGAGGCATTATTTCGTGGAGAATCCCACATACCCGGAGTCGTACTTTCGTCGCTGGTTTAGGATGAGCACCGAGTTGTTCAGACGCATTGCAGAGAAACTAGCGAGCCATGATCAATTTTTCAGCAAAGGAGGAATGCCGCCGGAGAGCTCGGGCATAGCACCTTTCAGAAGGTGATAGCCGCTTTGCGTATGTTGGCATACGGTACCCCGGCTGATCTAGTTGATGATCACTTGGCTATGGATGAGAGTCAAGTCATCATGTGTGTCAAGCACTTTGCAGTCGGAATTGTTCAAGTGTTTGGCCAGGAGTATTTGAGATGTCCCAATGTCGAAGACATCGCAAGGTTATTGGAGATGAACAAAGCTCGCGGCTTCCCAGGTATGCTTGGCTTAATAGATTGCATGCATTGAAATTGGAAGAATTGCCCAAAGGCATGGCATGGGCAATTCCACGGCCAAAAAAAGGGTTCCACTATAATCCTTGAAGCGGTGGCCGATCAAGAGACTTGGATTTGGCATGCTTTCTTTAGAATGCCTGGATCTTTGAATGACATCAATGTTGTCAACCGGTCACCACTCATCAATAAGATTGCAAATGATGATTTGCCACCGGTGCATTTTGTAGAAAATGGTCGTACATGCAACTTTGGCTATTATCTTGCGGATGACATCTATCCAAAGTGGCAAACGTTTGTGAAGCCGTTGAAAAAACTGCAAGGTAAGAAAAATCTGGACTTTCACAATGCTCATGTGGCGGCTAGAAAAGATGTGGAAAGAGCTTTTGGAATTTTGCAAGCCCAATTTGCTATTGTGAGAGGACCGGCTAGATTTTGGGATAAAAAAAATCCTTTGATACATCATGCATGCTTGTGTGATCATGCACAACATGATCATCGAGAATGAACGTGGCCAAGATGTAGATTACTCTCAGTATGAGCTCTTGGGACACCCCGTGCGAGTGCGACGGAGGGCTGAAAAGGATGGCCTGTTTTGTTGCCTCCTATCATGCCATTCGACGTCCCGTAACGCATAATGATCTTCAGAAGGATCTCATTGAGGAATGGTGAGCATGGAATGGACGACAAAGATCATCATGATTTGTGCGTTCGATGTTGTATTGTTGAACTATTTGTTGTGTTATATTGAACTATTTGTTGTATTGAACGAATAAACTATTTGTTTAAGTTGTAATAATGAAATTAAACTATTTATTGTTGATTTATTTTGTTTGTGTTTGATCTTTTTGCTTGTTTTTTTGAATGCATATGTTGTTTGTGTTAGAGTCGCACGCGCTGTATTTTTTGGATGCTGCTGGAGCTGCACGTGTGCTGTATTTTAGCGCGGCTGCTACAGCCAGCGCTGCCGGCCACGCAAAACTTGACGAAACGGTGGTAAAATAGTTTTTAGCGCGCGTCGCGTTGGGCGGCTGTTGGAGGTGCTCTTACGAGCACGCGATAGCGGACATCCGAAAAAATGCAGCGCGCGTTGCCATTCTATTTCACATGCGGGGCAGTTTTTTACGTATGTACAATTAACACGCCTGTTGAAGCGATCTATTTAGGCACGCACGTTAAAAAAAACTGCTTTTCTAGATGCGCCGTTTATACATAGTGTTAGAGATGCTCTTACGAGCCAGCGAGGAACCTACACACGACCACAGTTAAAATCCACCCTGATTGGAGAAGAGCCAACGAGAGGCGGATGCGCCGAATCCAGCGGAACGGAAGCCACATCTGGCCGATCATACACATGCGGTCAACGGGTCATATGGAGCTAGTATGTATAAACATCTGGCCAACAGTTCATACACGTAAAATAGAAATGAGAGATCGATTAATACATACATAGACTAGTTGATCGGTCAACAGATCAAAATGCAGAGCTATATGGTGAGCCAGTGTATAATCACCGACGCGTCAAAAAAAAGTGTATAATCACCGCAAAATATATATAATGATCGTAACAAGTGTATGCAGTGATTGGAGCCAGCTCGGCTGGAGAGCCGAGGCAAAGTACACTGCGCCCTAGTATATCAGCTGCTTGCTCTTCCAAAATGATGGTTAGTTGTACGTTTACTGATATTATTAATCATGCTATAGTCCATGGCAGAGCCCTGGCAGCCGCCCCGGGTAGGCGGGAGGTGGCTCTGCCACTGAGTGTATGTTGAAGTCTAGTGATCATAGTATACTTGGGACTCAACTTCAGGAACCGCTAGTTTATTTATCTCCTTGCATAACTGCATAACTCGGTATAACCATCAAAGAGTGGTCGGCTCTCTCTCACACACTGACGCATCCTTGACATATGGGATCCATTTTACAACGTAGTTGTACAAATGTGTTTTACATATTTTTTGACAAAGACAAATGGGTTCACAATATAGCCATTGCTGATTATGACAATCCAACTATATAATAATCTTCTTTCTATGCGAATGACATTATGTATTAACTGATCTCTCTCATTTTTATTTTACGTACGTCGAGTTGATCATATGGAGCAGCATGTCGTTCCAGGTATCGATGGCCCCCGGCAGGCACCAGTGCACGTAGTCGTTGTATCGGGTGAAGTGCTTCTCCGGCGTCCAGCCACGGTACTTGCTGGGATGCGGGTCCGCGCACAGTACCATCGTCGCCGTCGTGTCCATCGGCATCATCCTGACCCCGCCCACCGCCGCCCTCTCCGTCGTCGCGAACTCCTCAATCTGCAGCTCGCGAAAGTCCTGTTCGAAGCCCTCGACCCTCCTCTCGCCGCGCCGCTGTGGCGCCATAAAGTGGGCGACGACAATGACGACGGTTGACAAGCTCAACCCAAGTGGCACTAATGATAGAGATAGGGTGAGTGTCATTTCCATTGCCTCCCATGCATCTTGTGTGCACCTTTCATCTTTTATGTCTCTAGTGATAACTTGTTCTTTTGTTTGTAGCTCAACATTGCACAAAACTTGATTCGAAGAGAGGAGAAGAAGACCAAGAAAGGCAAGGTGAAGAAAGGAAGAGCATTTGTGTTTCCCCATTGCTACGAGGTGTTGAAGGATGAAGAGAAATGTAAAAACCGTGATGGTGTCACCAACAATGCAACTATTGATTTGGATGATGATGACAATGAGGCATCAAGTGATGACAACAAGAGGAGCCCTACACCAAACTCGGTTGCCTACTCGAAGCTAAAAAGACCACAGGGAGAGAAACTAGCAAAAGATAAGAAGAAGAAGGGAGGAGATGAATACAAAAAGAGTGTTATGGAGGCTATTGTGAAGGCAAGAAAGGAAGCAAAGGAGGAGAGAAGGGTGGCAAGGAGCTAAGATTCGGCGACCGAGGAGAGGAGGGCGGAGGCCTAGGAGAGGAGGGTGGCGGCCGAGGAGAGGAAAGTGGCATTGGAGGAGGAAAAAATCGGCATGGATGAACAAGCAAGATTATTGGAATGGGAGAAGTACTTGTTCTTTATGGACACATCCAACTTCGATGAGAGGCAAAAGGAGTATATCAACCTTTCCCATGATCAAATCTTGATGCAAAAAAGAATGATGTGCATGGGAGGCATGGGTGGCATGGGAGCACCCGTGGAAGGCATGGGAGACATTGGAGCACCTATGGAAGGCATGGGTGTTGAAAATATGCCCTAGAGGCAATAATAAAATGGTTATTATTGTATTTCCTTGTTCATGATAATTGTCTATTGTTCATGCTATAATTGTGTTAACTAGAAACCATAATGCATGTGTGAATACATAGACCATAATGTGTCCCTAGTGAGCCTCTAGTTGGCTAGCACGTTGATCAATAGATGGTCACGGTTTCATGACCATGGACATTGGATGTCGTTGATAACGGGATCACATCATTAGGATAATGATGTGATGGACAAGACTCAATCCTAAGCATAGCACAAGATCGTGTAGTTCGTCTGCTAAAGCATTTCCAATGTCAAGTATCATTTCCTTAGACCATGAGATTGTGCAACTCCCGGATACCGTAGGAATGCTTTGGGTGTGCCAAACGTCACAACGTAACTGGGTGGCTATAAAGGTGCACTACGGGTATCTCTAAAAGTGTCTGTTGGGTTGGCACGAATCGAGACTGGGATTTGTCACTCTGTATGACGGAGAGGTATCTCTGCGCCCACTCGGTAAGACATCATCATAATGTGCTCAATGTGACTAAGGAGTTAGCCACGAGATGATGTGTTACGGAACGAGTAAAGAGACTTGCCGGTAACGAGATTGAACAAGGTATAGGGATACCGACGATCGAATCTCGGGCAAGTATCATACCGGTAGACAAAGGGAATTGTATACGGGATTGATTGAATCCCTGACATCGTGGTTCATCCGATGATATCATCGTGGAGCATGTGGGAACCAACATAGTTATCCAGATCCCGCTTTTGGTTATTGACCGGAGAGGTGTCTCGGTCATGTCTACGTGTCTCCCGAACCTGTAGGGTCTACACACTTAAGGTTCGATGACGCTAGGGTTATAGGGAAATGGTATACGTGATTACCGAAGGTTGTTCGGAGTCCCGGATGAGATCCCGGACGTCACGAGGAGCTCCGGAATGGTCCGGAGGTAAAGATTGATATATACGAAGTCCTGTTTTGGTCACCGGAAAGTTTTCGGGCTCATCGGTAGTGTACCGGGAGTGCCGGGAGGGTGCCGGAGGACCCCCGGGAGGGGTGTGACGACCAAAGGACCTTATGGGCTGTTAGATAAAGTGTTCCATCCCTTATTGGGCTGGGCAAGACCTTTGCTAAAGGCCCATGTGCATAGGGATAAAGTGATAAGGCAAAAAGGAGTTTGAAAGGAGGAGATCCACCTCCCTTGTGGGAGGTGGACTCCTCCCCTAGCTCGGCCGAAGCTCTCCTCCTTGGAGGAGGGGACAAGGAAGCCCTACCTATCCCTCCTCCTATATATACTTGAGGTTTTGGCTATTTTTAGACAAGATTTGATCTCTCTCTCCCACGGCGCAGCCCTACCTCTCTTCTTCCTCCTCCGCGGTGCTTAGGCGAAGCCCTGCCGGAATACCTTGCTGCTCCACCACCACCACGCCGTCATGCTGCTGTTGGAGCTCTTCCCAAACTCTCCCTCCTCCTTTATGGATCAAGGTGTGGGAGACGTCACCGGGCTGCACGTGTGTTGAACGCGGAGGCGCCGTTGTTCGGCGCTAAGATCGGAGTCCACCGCGATCTGAATCGCTATGAGTACGACTCCACCAACCGCGTTCTTGCAACGCTTTCGCTTAGCGATCTTCAAAGGTATGAAGATGCAATCTCTCCCCACTCGTTGCTGGTTTCTTCATAGATAGATCTTGGTGATCGTAGAATTTTTTTGATTTACTACTACGTCTCCCAACAGTGGCATCATGAGCTAGGTCTATGCGTAGAATCTATGCACGAGTAGAACACAAAGTTGTTGTGGGCGTCGATCTTGTTAATTTTCTTACCACTACTAGTCTTATCTTTATTCAGCGGTATTGTGGGATGAAGCGGCCCGGACCAACTTTACACGTACGCTTACGTGAGACCGGTTCCACCGCCTGACATGCACTTGTTGCATAAGGTGGCTAGCGGGTGTCTGTCGCTCCCACCTTAGTCGGATTGGATTCGATGAAAAGGGTCCTTATGAAGGGCAAATATCAATTGGCATACCACGTTGTGGTTTTGGCGTAGGTAAGAAACGTTCTTGCTAGAAACCTATAGCAGCCACGTAAAAACTTGCAACTACAAATTAGAGGACGTCTAACTTGTTTTTGCAGCATCTGCCTTGTGATGTGATATGGCCAAAGGATGTGATGTGATGCATTGTGATGTATGAGATTGATCATGTTCTTGTAATAGGATCCACGACTTGCATGTCGATGAGTATGACAACCGGCAGGAGCCATAGGAGTTGTCTTATTTTATTGTATGACCTGCGTGTCAATCAAGAATGCCATGTAATTACTTTACTTTATTGCTAAACGTTAGCCATAGTAGTAGAAGTAATAGTTGGCGAGACAACTTCATGAAGACATAATGATGGAGATCGTGATGATGGAGATCATGGTGTCGTGCCAATGATAGTGATGATCATGGTGCCCCGAAGATGGAGATCGAAGGAGCAAGATGATATTGGCCATATCATGTCACTATACTGATTGCATGTGATGTTTATCATGTTTACATCTTATTTTCTTAGAACGACGGTAGTGAATAAGATGATCTCTCAATAAAATTTAAAGAAAGGTGTTCACCCTAACCGTGCACCATTGCTAAGGATCGTTGTTCTGAAGCACCACGTGATGATCGGGTGTGATAGGTTCTAACGTTCGCATACAATGGGTGTAAGCCAGATTTACACACGTGAAACACTTAGGTTGACTTGACGAGCCTAGCATGTACACACATGGCCTCGGAACACGGAAGACCGAAAGGTCGAACATGAGTCGTATAGAAGATACGATCAACATGGAGATGTTCACCATTGATGACTAGTTCGTCTCACGTGATGATCGGACACGGTCTAGTTGACGTGGATTATGTGTCACTTGGATGACTAGAGAGATGTCTGTCTAAGTAGGATTTCATTAATAATTTGATCAGATGAACTTAATTATCATGAACTTAGTCTAAAAGTATCTTTGCAAATTATGTCGTAGATAGCTCATGCTGTAGGTCCCATATTTTATTGATACAGTCCTAGAGAAAAGTAAGTTGAAAGTTGATGGTAGCAATAATGCGGACTGGGTCCGTGATCTGAGGATTGTCCTCATTGCTGCACAGAAGGCTTATGTCCTTGATGCACCGCTAAGTGCACCACTCCCTCAAGCGATGTCTGTAGATGTTGTGAACATATTGACATGCACTTTCTGATGACTACTTGATAGTTTAGTGCGTCATGACTTAGAATTAAGTCTCCAAAACGTTTTGAACGTCATGGAACATATGAGATGTTCTGAGAGTTGAGATTGGGATCTCAGGTTCATGCTTGTGTTGAGAGGTATGAGACCTCCAACGAGATTCTTTGCCGCCAGGATAAAAGTGAATAGCTCAATCGGTGAGCATGTGCTCAGATTATCTGGGTGCTACGATCACTTGAATCGAGTGGGAGTTAATCTTCCAGATAAGATAGTGATTAATACAGTTCTCCAAGTCACTACCACCAAGCCACTAGAGCTTCGTGATGAACTATAAAATTCCAGTGATGGAGATAATGATCCCTGAGCTATTCGCGTTGTTTGACACCGCGAAGGTAGAAATCAAGAAGGAGCATCAAGTGTTGATGGTTAAGTGAAAACCACTAGTTTCAAGAAGGGCAAGGGCAAGAAGGGAAAAACTTCAGGAATGACAAGCCAGTTGCCGCTCTGGTGAAGAAACGCAAGGTTGAGCCCACACCTGAGACTATGTGCTTCTATTATGAGGAGAACGGTCGCTGAAGCGGAACAACCCTAGATACTTGGTAGATAAGAAGGCTGGCAATGTCGATAGAAGTATATTTGATATACATGTTATTGATGTGTACCTTGCTAGTACTCCTAGTAGCATTTGGGTATAAGATACCGGTTCAGTTGCTAAATATTAGCAACTCGAAATAAAAGCTACTGATTGAATGGAGGCTAGCTAAGTGAAAGGTGACGATGTGTGTTGGAAGTGTTTCCAAGGTTGATGTGATCACCATCGCACACTTTCTGTACCTTCGGGATTAATAATGAACCTAAATAAATGTTATTTGGTGTTTGCATTGAGCATGAACATGATTGGATCGTGTTTAGTGCAATACGATTATTCATTTAAGTTAGAGAATAATGGTTATTCTGTTTACATGAATAATACCTTCAATGGTCATGCACCCAATGGGAATGGTTTATTGAATCTTGATCGTAGTAACACATATGCTCATAACGTTGGTACCAAAGATACAAAGTTAATAATGATAGTACCATATTCTTGTGGCACTGCCACAAACGTCATATTGGTGTAAAGCGCATGAAGAAACTCCATGCTAATGGATCTTTGGACTCAGTCGATTTCGAATCGGTTGAGACATGCGAACCATGCCTCTTGGGCAAGATGACTAAGACCCCATCTTCCGGTATGATGGAGCGGGCTAGTGGCTTATTGGAATTGATACATGTTGATGTATGTGGTCCAATGAGTGTTGAAACACGCAGTGGATATCGTTATTTTCTTTACCTTCACTGATGATTTGAGTGAATATGAGGATATTTACTAAATGAAACACGAGTTTGAAATGTTTGAAAGGTTCAAGGAGTTTCAGAGTGAAGTTAAAGATCATTGTGGCAAGAAGATAAAATGTCTACGATATGATCGTGGAGATGAATATCTGAGTTACGAGTTTGGTATGCAATTTTAGACAATGTGGAAACTGTTTCATAGCTCACGCCTCCTAGAACACCATAGTGTGATGGTGTGTCCGAACGTTGTAGTTGTTCTCTATTGGATATAGTGAGTACTATGATGTCTCTTATCATTTTGCCACTATCGTTATGGGGTTATGCATTAAAGTCAAATTCATTCAGTTTAATAGGGCACCATCTAAGTCTGTTGAGATGACACCGTGTGAATTATGGTTTGACAGAAGCCTAAGCTGTCACTTCTTAATGTTTGGGGCTGCGATGCTTATGTGAAAAGGGTTTTCACCTAGTGAGCTCGAACCCAAAACAGACGAATGCATCTTCATAGAATACCCTAAGGAGGCATTGGGTATACCTTCTATCTCAGATCCAAGCGCAAAAGTGTTTGTAGCTAAAAACGGGTCCTTCCTCGAGAAATAGTTTCTCTCGAAAGAAATGAGTGGGAGGAAGATAGAACTTGATGAGGTTGTTGAACCTTTGTTTCAACCAAAGAGTAGCGCAACACAGAAATATGTTTCTGTGGAGCCTACGTCAGTTGAAGAGGAAGTTAATGATGATGATTATGAAGCTTCAGATCAAGTTACTATCAAACCTCGTAGGTCGACAAGGACACGTACTGCTCCTGAGTAGTACGTCAACCCTGTCTTGGAGGTCATATTGTTGGACAACGATGAACCTACAAACTATGGAGAAGCGATGGTGGGCCCGTATTCCAACAAATGGTTAGGAGCCATGAAATCCGAGAAAGGATCCATGTATGAAAACCAAGTATGGACTTTGGTAGACTTGCCCGTTGAACGCAGGTCGTTGAGTACAAATGGACCTTTGAGATGAACACAAACGCTAATGGTGAAATGTCACCGTTTATAAAGCTCAACTTGTCGCAAAGGAGTTTCCGCCAAGTTCAAGGAGTTGACTGCGATGAGATTCTCTCATCCGTAGCGATGCTAAAAGTCTGTTAAAATTATGTTAGCAGTTGCTGCATTTTCGATTATGAAATCTGGCAGATGGATGTCAAAACAAGGCTTCCTTAACGGTTTTCGTGAGGAAGAGTTGTATGTGATACAACCGGAAGGTTTTGTCAATCCTTAGGATGCTAAAAGGTATGCAAACTCTAGCAATCCTTCTATGGACTGGAGCAAGCATCTCGGAGTTGGAATATGAGCTTTGATGAAGTGATCAAAGTTTTTGGGTTTATACAAAGTTTATGAGAAACTTCTATTTACAAGAAAGTGAGTGGGAGCACTATAGAATTTCTGATAAGAATATGTAGTTGACATATTATTGATCGGAGATGCTGTAGAATTTCTGGAAAGCATAAATGGTTGTTTGAAAAAAGGGTTTTTTCAAAGGAAGACCTGGATAAAGCTACCTAATTGTTGGGCATCAAGGTTTATAGAGATAGATCAAGATGCTTGATAATAATTTCAATGAGTACATACCTTGACAAGATATTGAAGAAGTTCAATATGGATTAGTCCAAGAAAGGGTTCTTGCCTGTATTAGAACGTGTGAGATTGAGCACAACTCAATGCCCGACCACGGCAGAAAATAGAGAAAAGATGAGTGTCATCTCCTATGCTTCAGCCATATGATCTATATAGTATGCCATGTTGTGTACCACACCTGTGTGTGCCTTTGTTGGAAATATGCCCTAGAGGCAATAAATAAAGTGTTTATTTTTATATTTCCTTGTTCATGGTAATTTTTTATTATCCATGCTAGAATTGTATTAATTGGAAACATGGATACATGTGTGGATACATAGACAAACACAATGTCCCTAGTATGCCTCTAGTGAACTAGCTCGTTGATCGAAAGATGGTTAAGGTTTCCTAGACGTGGACATGAGATGTCATTTGATAACAGGATCACATCATTAGGAGAATGATGTGATGGACAAGACCCAAACTACAAACATAGCTTATGATCGTATCAGTTTATTGCTACTGTTTTCTGCATGTCAAGTATATGTTCCTATGACCATGAGATCATGTAACTCACGGACATCGGAGGAGTGCCTTGTGTGTATCAAACATCGCAACGTAACTGGGTGATTATAAAGGTGCTCTACAGGTGTCTCCGAGGGTGTCTGTTGAGTTGGCATGGATCAATACAGGGATTTGTTACTCCGTGTGACGGAGAGGTATCTCAGGGCCCACTCGGTAATACAACATGACAATAAGCCTTGCAAGCAATGTGACTAAGTGTTAGTAAAGGGATCTTGTATTACAGAACGAGTAAAGAGAGTTGCCAGTAACGAGGTTGAACTAGGTATGGAGATACCGACGATGGAATCTCGGGCAAGTAACATACCAAAGAACAAAGGGAACATCATACAGGATTAATTGAATCCTTGACATAGAGGTTCAACTGATAAAGATCTTCATAGAATATGTAGGAACCAATGTGGACATCCAGGTCCCGCCGTTGGTTATTGACCGTAGAGGTGTCTCGGTCATGTCTACATAGTTCTCGAACCCGCAGGGTTTGCACACTTAAGGTTTGGTGACGTTTCAGTAGTATAGAGTTATGTATGGTGGTGACCGAAGTTTGTTCGGAGTCCCGGATGAGATCCCGGACGTCATGAGGAGCTCCGGAATGGTCCGGAGGTAAAGATTCATATATAGGAAGTCTTGTTTTGGTCGCCGAAAAAGTTTCGGGCTCATCAGTAGTGTACTGGGAGTGCCGGTAGTGTACCAGGAGGGGTATTTCGACTCAAGAGGCTACATGGGCTGTAGGAGGGTGTAAACCAGACCTTAGTGGGATGGTATAACATCCACAAGAGTCCCATGCTGCTGGAGGAAAAAGGCCTAAGAGAAAAAGTGAAAAAGGCAAAATAGGGTGAATCCTAGTCCTACTAGGATTGGAGGTGGACTCCACCTCTCCCTCTCTCCTTCGGCCGAAGCAAGGAGGCCTTGGCCCTTGTTCCAAGGACTCTCCTCCTCTCCTCTTATATATACTGGAGGTTTTAGGGTTTTTGCACTAGATTTTTAGTCACGTGCTACCCGTTCCTCCAGTGCATAGTTTCTCCTCTAGATCGGATTTCTGCAATGCTTAGGCAAAGCCCTGCCGGAATTGCTCCACCACCATCGCCGGAGCGCTGTCATGCTGCCAGAGAACTCTTATTCCTCTCGACTCCTTCTTGCTGGATCAAGACGGTGAAGATCGTCATCAAGCTGTACATGTGCTGAACGCGAAGGTGCCGTCCGTTCGGCGCTAGATCGGAAGGATCGTGATCAAGTTCGTGGGACGGATCGTGATCAAGTTCGTGGGACGGATTGTGATCGGATCGCAGGACGGATTATGATTGGATCGCGAGACAGATCGTGATTGGATCACGGGACGCACGGCGATTTGGATCGCGAAGACGTTCGACTACACCAACCGCGTTTCTTAACGCTTCCCGCTTAGCGATCTACAAGGGTATGTAGATCCACTCTCCCTCTCGTAGATGCTCATCACCATGGATAAATCTGCGTGTGCGTAGGAAAAAATTTGTTTCCCATGCAACGGTCCCCAACTGTGGCATCATGAGCTAGGTCTATGTGTAGATGAGATGTCGAGTAGAACACAAAAGGTTTGTGGGCGTTGATGCTTAGATTGCTTCCTCCCTTGGTCGGATTTTGGTTCAGCGGTATTGTGAGATGAAGCGGCCCGGACCAACATTACTTGTACGCTTACGAGTGACCGGTTCACTCGACCGCAACTTGTTGCATAGATGGCTTGCGGGTGCCAGTTTCTCTCACTTTAGTTGGATCGGATTCGACAAAGGCGGTCCTTGAGAAGGTTGAAAAGCAACAAGTGTATCACCGTTGTGGTTTTTGCGTAGATGAGAATTGTTCTTTCTAGATACCCGTAGCAGCCACGTAAAACAGGCAACAACAATTAGAGGATGTCTAACTTATTTTTGCAGGGTATGTTGTGATGTGATATGGCCAATTACATGATGTGATATATGTGATGTATGAGATGATCATGTGATGTATAGATTATCACGACTTGCATGTCGATGAGTACGGCAACCGGCAGGAGCCATAGGGTTGTCTTTAATTATTGTATGACCTGCGTGTCAATCATTAAGTGCTATGTAATGCTTTACTTTATCGCTAAACGGTAGCAATAGTAGTAGAAGCATGTTGGGCGCGACAACCCCGATGGCGACACGTTGATGGAGATCAAGATGATGGAGATCATGGTGTCTTGCCGGTGACGATGGATATCATGCCGGTGCTTTCAATATGGAGATCTAAAGCACAAATTCATGGCCATATCATGTCACTTATGAATTGGATGTGATGTTAATCCTTTTATGCACCTTGTTTTGCTTAAGTACGACGGTAGCATTATAAGGTGATCCCTCACTTAAATTTCAAGATGAATTGTGTTCTCCCCGAGTGTGCATCGTTGCGGAAGTTCATCGTGTCGAGACACCACGTGATGATCAGGTGTGATAGATTCTACGTTCACATACAACGGGTGCAAGCCAGTGTTGCACACGTAGAACACTCGGGTTAAACTTGATGAGCCTAGCATGTACAGACATGGCCTCGGAACACAAGAGACCGAAAGGTCGAGCATGAGTCTTATAGTAGATATGATCAACATAATGATGTTCACTATTGAAGCCACCTCAACTCACGTGATGATCGGACTTGAGTTGGTGGATTTCGATCAGGTGACACTCAGATGACCTGAGGGATGTCAATTTGAGTGGGAGCTTTAGTAATTTGATTAACTAAACTCATTATCTTGAACAATAGTCTAAGTAAACTTTGCATATTTATGTTGTAGATCAATGGCTCGCGCAGTAGCACCCCTGAATTTTAATGCGTTCCTAGAGAAAGCTAAGTTGAAAGATGATGGAAGTAACTTTGTTGACTGGGCCCGTAATCTGAGGATTATCCTCACGGCTTCCTAGAAATCATATGTCCTTGATGCACCGCTTGGTGACCAACAGAAGACATGACCTCCGAAGACGTTAAGAACGCTTGGGAGGCACGTACTGGAGATTAATCAATAGTTCAGTGTGCAATATTGTATGGCTTAGTACCGGGACTTCAAATACGTTTTGAACATCATGGAGCATATGAGATGTGTTGGGAAACGTCGCATGGGAAACCAAAATTTTCCTACGCACACGCAGATCTATCCATGGTGATGAGCATCTACGAGAGGGAGAGTGGATCTACATACCCTTGTAGATCTCTAAGCGGGAAGTGTTAAGAAATGCGGTTAGTGTAGTCGAACATCTTCGCGATCCAAATCGTGGAACGTCCCGCGATCTCATCACGATCCGTCCCGCGATCCAATCATGATCCGTCCCGCGAACACATCACGATCCGTCTCGCGAACTCATCACGATCCGTCCCACGATCTCATCACGATCCGTCTCGTGAACTCATCACGATCCGTCCCGCGAACTCATCACAATCCGTCCTGCGAACTCATCACGAACCGTCTCGCGATCTTGATCACGGTCCTTCCGATCTAGCGCCGAACGGACAGCACCTCTGCGTTCAGCACACGTGCAGCTTGATGACGATCTCCACCGTCTTGATCCAGCAAGAGGAAGTGGAGAGGAGGAAGAGTTCACCGGCAGCGTGACGGTGCTCCGGCGATGGTGGTGGAGCAATTCCGGCAAGGCTTCGCCTAAGCACTGCGGAAATCCGATCTAGAGGAGCACCGGTGGAACGGGTAGCACGTGGCCGTAAAATCAAGTGCAAAACACCCAATACCACCAGTATATATAAGAGGGAGGGAGGAGGAGGGCTGGCGCACAAGGCTGCCCTTGCGCAAGGAGGAGAGGAGGAATCCTCCTCGAATCCTAGTAGGACTAGGATTCCTCCTTTCCTACTTGGAATCTCTTTCCACCTTGCGTTTTTTCTTTCTCTTTCAACTCCAGCCACATGGGCCTATTATAGGAATTCCACCAGACCACTCAGGGATGATTTCCACACTCCCATATCCCATGTAGCCTCTTGGGTTGAAATACCTCTCCCGATGGTCCCCCGGTACACTACCGGCACTCCCGGTACACTACCGATGAGCCCGAAACTTTTCCGGCGACCAAAATAGGACTTCCTATATATGAATCTTTACCTTCGGAGCATTTCGGAGCTTCTCGTGACGTCCGGGATCTCATCCGGGACTCCGAACAACCTTCGTTCACCACCATACATAACTCTATACTACCGAAACGTCACCAAACCTTAAGTGTGTAGACCCTGCGGGTTCGAGAACTATGTAGACATGACCGAGACATCTCTATGACCAATAACCAATAGCGGGACCTGGATGACCATATTGGTTCGTACATATTCTATGAAGATCTTTATCGGTCAAACCTCTATGTCAAGGATTCAGTTAATCCCGTATGATGGTCCCTTTGTTCTTCGGTATGTTATTTGCCCGAGATTCGATCGTCGGTATCTCCATACCTAGTTCAACCTCATTACTGACAAGTCTCTTTACTCGTTCTGTAATACAAGATCATGTGACTAACACTTAGTCACATTGCTTGCACGGCTTGTTGTGATGTTGTATTACCGTGTGGGCCCTGAGATACCTCTCCGTCACACGGAGTAACAAATCCCAGTCTTGATCCATGCCAACTCAACAGACACCCTCGGAGATACCTGTAGAGTACCTTTATAGTCACCCAGTTACGTTGCGACGTTTGATACACACAAGGCACTCCTCCGGTGTCAGTGAGTTGCATAATCTCATGGTCATAGGAACATATACTTGACATGCAGAAAACAGTAGCAATAAACTGACACGATCATATGCTACGTTGTAGTTTGGGTCTTATCCATCACACCATTCTCCTAATGATGTGATCCCTTTATCAAATGACATCTCATGTCCATGGCTAGGAAACCTTAACCATCTTTGGTCAACGATCTAGTCCATTAGAGGCATACTAGGGACATGGTTTTGTCTATGTATCCACACATGCATCTAAGTCTCCGATCAGTACAATTATAGCATGGATAATAAACGATTATCATGAACAAGGAAATTCTATAATAACTAATTTATTATTGCCTCCAGGGCATATTTCCAACAGTCTCCCACTTGCACTAGAGTGAATAATCTAGTTCACATCACCATGTGATTCGCATTGTTATGAATCTAACACCCAATGAGTTCTGGGGCTCGATCATGCTTTGCATGTGAGAGAGGTCTTATAGTCAACGGTTCTGCGACATTCAGATCCGTGCATACTTTGCAAATCTCTATGTCAAACCGTAAACACTACTACCACACTCCACTTGGTACTATTCCAAATGGCTGCTCCACTATATGCATCCAGATTGCTACTACGGGTTATCCGGATTGGTGCTAAAGCTTGCATCGACGTAACTCTTTACGATGAACTCTTTATCACCTCCATAATTGAGAAACATCTCCTTAGTCTTTTAGTTACTAAGGATAATCTTGATCGATGTCCAGTGATCCACTCTGGGATCACTCTTGTACCCCTTGACGGACTCATGGCAAGGCACACACAGGTGCGGTACACAGCATGGCATACTATACAGAGCCTATGTCTAAGGCATAGGGGACGACATTCGTCCTTTCTCTTTCTTCTGCCGTTGTCGAGCTTTGAGTCTCACTCAACTTCACACCTTACAAAGCAGGCGAGAACACTTCTCTCTGGCTAATACATTTTGAACTCTTTCAAAATCTTTTCAAGGTATGTACTCATTGAAAGTCTTATCAAACATCTTGATTTATCTTTATAGATTTTGATGCTCAACAATTAGGTAGCTTTATCCAGGTCTTCCTTTGAAAAACTCTTTTCAAACAACCGTTTATGCTCTCCAGAAATTCTACATCATTTCCGAATAGCAATATGTCATCCACATATACTTATGAGAAACTCTATAGTGCTCCCACTCACTTTATTGCAAATACAAGTTTCTCGTAAACTTTTTATAGACTCAAAAACTTTGATCACCTCATCAAAGTGTATATTCCAACTCCGAGATGCTTGCTTCAGTTCATAGAAGAACCAGTGAAGCTTGCACACCTTTTAGCATCCTTAGGACTGACAAAACCTTCTGGTTGTATCTCATACAACCTTTCCTTTAAGGAAGGAAACGATGTTTTGGCATCCATCTGCCAGATTTCATAATTGAAAAATGCAGCAACTGCTAACATAATTCCAACAGACTTTAGCATCGCTGCGAGTGAGAAAGTCTCATCGTAGTCAACTCCTTGAACTTGTCGTTAACTTCTTTGCAACAAGTCGAGCTTTACAAATGGTGACATTTAACATCAGCTTCTGTCTTCATTTTAAACATCCATTTGTACTCAACGACCTGCTGTCCAACGAGCAAGTCTACCAAAGTCTATACTTTGTTTTCATACATGGATCCTTTCTCGGATTTCATGGCCTCTAACCACTGTCGGAATCCGGGCCCATCATCGCTTCTCCATAGCTCGTAGGTTCATCGTTGTCCAACAACATGACCTCCAAGACAGGGTTGTCGTACCGCTCAGGAGCAGTACACGTCCTTGTCGACCTACGAGGTTCGATAGTAACTTGATCCGAAGCTTCATGATCATCATCATTAACTTCCTCTTCAACTAACATAGGCTTCACAGAAACATCTTCCTGCACTGTGCTACTCTCTGGTTGAACAAAAGTTCAACAACCTCATCAAGTTCTATCTTCCTCCCACTCAATTCTTTCGAGAGAAACTCTTTCTCGAGAAAGGACCCAGTTTTAGCATCAAACATTTTATGCTTGGATCTGAGATAGAAGGTTTACCCAACTGTCTTTAGGGTATTCTATGAAGATGCGTTTGTCCGCTTTGGGTTCGAGCTCATTAGGTAAAAACCTTTTTCACATAAGTGTTGCAGCCCCAAACATTAAGAAATGACACCTATAGGTTTCTATCAAACCATAATTCACACGGTGTCATCTCAACAGATTTAGATGGTTCCCTATTTAAAGTGAATGTAGTTGTCTCTAATGCATAACCCCAAAATTATAGTAACAAAACGATAAGAGACATCATAGCATGCACCATATCCAATAGAGCATGACTATGACGTTCGGACACACCATCACACTATGGTGTTCCAGGTGGCGTGAGTTGTGAAACAATTCTCACATTGTCTAAAGTTGTATGCCAAACTCGTAACTCAGATATTCACCTCCACGATCATATCGCAAACATTTTTATCTTCTTGTCACGATGATCTTAAAACTTCACTCTGAATTTGCTTGAACCTTTCAAACGATTCAGACTTGTGTTTCATTAAGTAATATACACTATATCTACTCAAATCATCAGTGAACGTAAGAAAATAACGATATCCAACGCACGCTACCAAACTCATTGGATTGCATACATCAACATGTATCATTTCCAATAAATCACTTGCCCGCTTCATCAAAACAGATAACAGGGTCCTTATTCATCTTGACCAAGAGGCATGGTTCGCATGTCTCAACCGATTCGAAATCGAATGAGTCCAAAGATCCATCAGCATGGAGTTTCTTCATGCGTTTTATACCCATATGACATTTAGCGGCAGTGCCACAAGTATGTGGTACTATCATTATTAACTTTGTATCTTTTTGGCATCAATGTTATGAACATGTGTATTACTACGATCAAGTTTCAACAAACCATTCTTACTGGGTGCATGACCATTGAAGGTATTATTCATGCAAATAGAATAACCATTATTCTCTAACTTAAATGAATAACCGTGTTGCAATGAACATGATCTAATCATGTTCATGCTCAACGCAAAAACACCAAATAACATTTATTTAGGTTCGTCACTAATCTCGAAGGTAGAGAGAGCGTGCGATGTTGATCACATCAACCTTGGAAGTATTTCCAACACACATCGTCACCTCACACTTAGCTCTATCCGTTTATTCCATAGCTTTTACTTCGAGTTACTAACATTTAGCAACCGAACCGGTATCCAATACCCAGGTGCTACTAGGAGTACTAGAAAGGTACACATCAATAACACGTATATCAAATATACTTCTGTCGACTTTGCCAGCCTTCTTATCTACCAAGTATCTAGGGTTGTTCCGCTTCAACGACCGTTCTCCTCATAATCGAAGCACTTAGTCTCGGGTTTGGGTTAGACTTTGGGTTGCTTCACTCGAGCTGCAACTGACTTGCTATCCATGAAGTTTCCCTCCTTGCTCTTGCCCTTCTCGAAACTAGTGGTTTTGACTAACCATCAACACTTTGACGCTCCTTCTCGATTTCTACCTTTGCGGTGTCAAACATCGCGAATAGCTCAGGGATCATTATTTCTATCCATGGCGTTTTATAGTTCATCACCAAGTTCTAGTAGCTTTAGTGACAGTGACTTGGAGAACTATATCAATCACTATCTTATCTGGAAGATCAACTCCCACTCGATTCAAGCGATTGTAGCACCCAGACAATCTGAGCACATGCTCAACGATTGAGCTATTCTCTTTCATCTTACAGGCAAAGAATCTTGTTGGAGATCTCATATCTCGCAACACGGGCACGAGCCTGAGATCCTAATTTCAGCTCTTAGAACATCTCACATGTTCCATGACGTTCAAAACGTTTTGGAGCCTCAATTCTATGCTGTAATGCATGACGCACTAAACTATCAAGTAGTTATCAGAATGTGCCTGTCAGATGTTCACAACATCTACAAACAACACTAGAGGGGTTGGCGCAACGAGCGGTGCATTAAGGACATAAGCCTTCTGTGCAGCAATGAGGACAATCCTCAGATCACGAAGCCAGTCCGCAATATTGCTACCATCATCTTTCAACTCTATTTCTCTAGGAACATATAAAATTCAAGGGAGCTACAATGTGAGCTAGTAATCTACAACACAGTTTTGCAAAGACACTACTGACTATGTTCATGATAATGAGTTCAATTAATCATATTTCTTAAGAACTCCCACTCAAATTGACATCCCTCCGGTCATTCGAGAGATACATGATCCAAATTCACCAACTCAAGTCCGATAATCACGTGAGTTGAGGTGGTTACAATGGTGAACATCATCATGTTGATCATATCTACTATATGACTCATGTTTGACCTTTCGGTTTCTTGTGTTCCGAGGCCATGTCTATACATGCTAGGCTCGTCAAGTTTAACCCGAGTGTTCTGCATGTGCAACACTGGCTTGCACCCGTTATATGTGAACGTAGAGTCTATCACACCCGATCATCACGTGGTGTCTCAACACGACGAACTTTCGCAACGGTGCACACTAAGGGAGAACACAATTCATCTTGAAATTTAAGTGAGGGATCACCTTATAATGTTACCGTCATCCTAAGCAACACACGGTGCATAAAAGGATTAACATCACATGCAAACCATAAGTGACATGATATGGCCATGAACTTGTGCTTTTGATCTCAGTCATGAAAGCACTGGCATGATCTCCATCGTCTCCAGCATGACACGATGATCTTCATCATCTTGATCTCCATCAACGTGTCGCCATCGGGGTTGTCGCGCGCGACATGCTTCTACTACTATTGCTACCGTTTAGCGATAAAGTAAAGCATTACATAGCGCATAATGATTGACACGCAGGTCATACAATAATTAAAGACAACTCTATGGCTCCTGCCGGTTGCCATACTCATTGACATGCAAGTCGTGATAATCTATACATCACATGATTAGCTCATACATCACATATATCACATCATGTAATTGGCCATATCACATCACAACATACCCTGCAAAAACAAGTTAGATGTCCTCTAATTGTTGTTGCATGTTTTACGTGGCTGCTATGAGTATCTAGCAAGAACAATTCTCATCTACGCAAAAACCACAACGGTAATACACTAGTTGCTTTTCAACCTTCTCAAGGACCGCCTTTGCCGAATACGATCCAACTAAAGTGAGAGAAACTGGCACCCGCAAGCCATCTATGCAACAAGTTGCGGTCAAGGGAACCGGTCTCTCGTAAGTGTACGAGTAATGTTGGTCCGGGCCGCTTCATCTCACAATGCCGCTGAACCAAAATCCGACCAAGGGAGGAAGCAATCTAAGCATCAACGCCCACAAACCTTTTGTGTTCTACTCGAGATCTCATCTAAACATAGACCTAGCTCATGATGCCACTGTTGGGGAACGTCGCATGGGAAAGAAATTTTTTCCTACGCACACGCAGATCTATCCATGGTGATGAGCATCTACGAGAGGGAGAGTGGATCTACATACCCTTGTAGATCGCTAAGCGGGAAGCGTTAAGAAACGCGGTTGGTGTAGTCGAACATCTTCGCGATCCAAATCGCCGAACGTCCCATGATCTCATCACGATCCGTCCCGCGATCCAATCACGATCCGTCCCGCGAACACATCACGATCCGTCTCGTGAACTCATCACGATCCGTCCCACGATCTCATCATGATCCGTCTCGTGAACTCATCACGATCCGTCACGCGAACTCATCACGAATCGTCTCGCGATCTTGATCACGGTCCTTCCGATCTAGCGCCAAACGGACGGCACCTCCACGTTCAGCACACGTGCAGCTTGATGACGATCTCCACCATCTTGATCCAGCAAGAGGAAATGGAGAGGAGGAAGAGTTCACCGGCAGCGTGACGACGCTCCGGCGATGGTGGTGGAGCAATTCCGGCAAGGCTTCGCCTAAGCACTACGGAAATCCGATCTAGAGGAGCACCGGTGGAACGGGCAGCACGTGGCCGTAAAATCAAGTGCAAAACACCCAATACCACCAGTATATATAAGAGGGAGGGAGGAGGAGGGCTGGCGCACAAGGCTGCCCTTGCGCAAGGAGGAGAGGAGGAATCCTCCTCCAATCCTAGTAGGACTAGGATTCCTCCTTTCCTACTTGGAATCTCTTTCCACTTTGCGTTTTTTCTTCTCTTTCAACTCCAGCCGCATGGGCCTATTAGAGGACTTCCACCCACTAAGGGCTGGTTTCCACCCTCCCATAGCCCATGTAGCCTCTTGGGTCGAAATACCTCTCCCGATGGTCCCCGGTACATTACCGACACTCCCGGTATACTACCGATGAGCCCAAAAGTTTTCCGGCGACCAAAATAGGACTTCCTATATATGAATATTTACCCCCGGACCATTTCGAAGCTCCTCGTGACGTCCAGGATCTCATCCAGGACTCTGAACAACCTTCGGTCACCACCATACATAACTCTATACTACCGAAACGTCACCAAACCTTAAGTGTGCAGACCCTGCGGGTTCGAGAACTATGTAGACATGACCGAGACATCTCTACGGCCAATAACCAATAGCGGGACCTGGATGACCATATTGGTTCCTACATATTCTACGAAGATCTTTATCGGTCGAATCTCTATGTCAAGGATTCAGTTAATCCCGTATGATGTTCCCTTTGTTCTTCGGTATGTTACTTTCCCGAGATTCGATCGTCGGTATCTCCATACCTAGTTCAACCTTGTTACTAGCAAGTCTCTTTACTCATTCCGTAATACAAGATCCTGTGACTAACACTTAGTCACATTGCTTGCAAGGCTTGTTGTGATGTTGTATTACCGAGTGGGCCCTGAGATACCTCTCCGTCACACGGAGTAACAAATCCCAGTCTTGATCCATGCCAACTCAACAGACACCCTCGGAGATACCTGTAGAGTACCTTTATAGTCACCCAGTTACGTTGCTCTGTTTGATACACACAAGGCACTCCTCCGGTGTCAGTGAGTTGCATAATCTCATGGTCATAGGAACATATACTTGACATGCAGAAAACAGTAGCAATAAACTAACACAATCATATGCTACGTTTGTAATTTGGGTCTTGTCCATCACACCATTCTCCTAATGATGTGATCCCGTTATCAAATGACATCTCATGTCCATGGCTAGGAAACCTTAACCATCTTTGATTAACGAGCTAGTCCATTAGAGGCATACTAGGGACATGGTTTTGCCTATGTATCCACACATGCATCAAAGTATCCGATCAATACAATTGTAGCATGGATAATAAAAGATTATCATGAACAAGGAAATATGATAATAACTAATTTATTATTGCCTCTAGGGCATATTTCCAACAAGATATTCCAGGAGTTGAAGTTTATCTTTCAGAAGAACGCCCAGATCGAGAGGTATGAAACCTCCGATAAGTTCTTTGCTTGCCAAGATGGAGGAGAACGGGTCTATCAGTGAACATATACTCAGAATGTCTGGGTATTCAACTCGTCTAGCGGAGTTGGGAATTGCCCTTCCACCAGAGGCGATCACTAACAGAGTTCCTCAATCACTGCCACCTAGTTACAAGAGCTTTGTGATGAACTATAACATGCACGGGATGAACAATTCAGTCGCCGAGCTGTTTGCGATGCTAAAAGTTGCTGAGTCTGAAATCCAGAAAGAACATCAAGCGTTGATGGTCAATAAAACCACTAGTTTCAAGAAAAATGGCAAGGTCAAGGGCAAGGGCAAGAAGGGTAAAACCAAGAAGGATGGCAAAGCAGTTGCTACTCCTGCAAAGAAGCCCAAGCATGGACCCAAGCCAGAAACTGAGTGCTTTCATTGCAAGGGAACTGGTCACTGGAAGCGGAACTGCCCCAAGTACCTGGCTAACAAGAAGGCGGCCAACGACAAACAAGGTATATATGATATACATGTTATTGATGTGTACCTTACTAGCTCTCGTAGTAGTGCCTGGGTATTTGATACCGGTTCGGTTGCTCACATTTGCAACTCAAAGCAGGAACTACGGAATAAACGAAGGATGGCAGAGGACGAAGTGACGATGCGTGTGGGAAATGGTTCCAAGGTTGATGTGATCGCCGTCGACACGCTCTCTCTTCGATTACCATCGGGATTAGTGATGAACCTGAATAATTGTTATTTAGTGCCTGCGTTAAGCATGAACATTATATCTGGATCTCGTTTACTGTGAGACGGTTACTCATTTAAATCAAAGAATAAAGGTTGTTCTATTTATATGAGTAATATCTTTTATCGTCATGCACCCAATGTTAGGGGTTTATTCATATCGAATCTTGATAGTGATGACACACATGGTCATAACATTGATGCCAAAATATGTAGAGTTGATAATGATAGTACCACTTTCTTGTGGCACTGCCGTTTAGGTCATATTGGTGTAAAACGCATGAGGAAGCTCCATGATGATGGACTTTTGGAGTCACTTGATTTTGAATCACTTGACACATGTGAACCATGCCTCATGGGCAAGATGACTAAAACGCCGTTCTCTGGTACAATGGAACGGGCGAGTGACTTATTGGAAATCATACATACTGATGTGTGCGGTCCAATGAATGTTACAGCGCATGGTGCATATCGTTATTTTGTCACCTTCACTGATGACTTAAGTAGATATGGCTATATTTACTTAATGAAACACAAGTATTAAACGTTTGAAAAGTTCAAGCAATTTCAGAGTGAAGTTGAGAATCATTGTAACAAGAAGATTAAGTTCCTGCGATCTGATCAAGGAGGTGAATATCTGAGTTATGAGTTTGACAGTCACTTAAGACAGTGTGGAATTGTTTCATAGTTGACACCGCCCGGAACACCACAGCGTAATGGTGTATCCGAACGTCGTAATCGAACCTTATTAGATATGTTGCGTTCTATGATGTCTCTTGCTGATTTGCCACTATCGTTTTGGGGTTATGCATTAGAGACAACTACATTCACTTTCAATAGGGCACCATCAAAATCCGTTGAGACGATGCCATATGAACTATGGTTTGGCAAGAAGCCAAAGTTGTCGTTTCTTAAAGTTTGGGGATGTGATGCTTATGTCAAAAAGCTTTAGCCTGAAAAGCTAGAACCCAAAGCAGAGAAATGCGTCTTCATAGGATACCCAAAAGAGACAGTCGGGTATACCTTCTATCTCAGATCCGAAGGCAAATTGTTTGTCGCTAAGAACGGAACATTTCTTGAGAAAGAGTTTCTCTCGAAAGAATTGAGTGGGAGGAAAATAGAGCTTGATGAGGTTATTGAACCTTTACTTCAACCAGAAAATAGCGCAACGCAGAAAGATGTTTCTGTGGAACCTACGACAGTAGAAGAGGAAGTTAATGATGATGATCATGAAGCTTCGGATCAAGCTGCTATTAAACCTCGTAGGTCGACAAGGCCGCGTACTACCCCTGAGTGGTACGACAACCCTGTCTTGGAGGTCATGTTGTTGGACAACAATGAACCTACGAGCTATGGAGGAGTAGTGATGGGCCCGGATTCCGAGAAATGGTTAGAGGCCATGAAATCCGAGATGGGATCCATGTATGAAAACAAAGTATGGACTTTGGAAGTATTACCTGAAGGGCGAAAGGCCATTCAGAACAAATGGATCTTTAAGAAGAAGACAGACGCGGATGGTAATGTCACCATCTATAAAGCTCGACTTGTGGCAAAGGGTTTTTCACAAGTTCAAGGAGTTGACTACGATGAGATTTTCTCACCCGTAGCGATGCTTAAGTCTGCCAGAATCATGTTAGCAATAGCTGCTTATTTCGACTATGAAATTTGGCAGATGGATGTCAAAACGGCGTTCCTCAACGGTTTCCTTGAGGAAGAGTTGTATATGATGCAACCCGAAGGTTTTTCTGATCCAAAGAATGCTGACAAAGTTTGCAAACTCCAGCGATCCATTTATGGACTGGTGCAAGCATCTCGGAGTTGGAATAAGCGCTTTGATGAGGTGACCAAAGCGTTTGAGTTTATACAAGTTTACGGAGAAGCTTGTATTTACAAGAAAGTGAGTGGGAGCTCTATAGCATTTCTAGTATTATATGTGGATGACATATTGCTGATTGGAAACAATATAGAAATGCTGGAAAGCATGAAGGAATATTTGAACAAGAGTTTTTCAATGAAGGACCTAGGAGAAGCTGCTTTCATATTAGGCATTAAGATCTATAGGGATAGATCGAGACACTTAATAGCACTTTAAGCACATACCTTGATAAAGTTTTGAAGAAGTTCAAAATGGAACAGTCCAAGAAGGGGTTCTTGCCTATGTTACAAGGTGTGAAGTTGAGTAAGACTCAATGCCCAGTAACTGCAGAAGATAGAGAAAATATGAGTGTAATCCCCTATGCTTCAGCCATAGGCTCTATCATGTATGCAATGTTGTGCACAAGACCCGATGTCAGCCTTGCCATAACTATGGCCGAAAGGTTTCAAAGTGATCCTGGTATGGAGCACTGGCAAGCGGTCAAGAATATCCTTAAGTACCTGAAAAGGACTAAGGAAATGTTTCTTGTTTATGGAGGTGATGAAGAGCTCGTCGTAAAGGGTTATGTCGATGCAAGCTTTGACACTGATCCGGATGACTCTAAGTCGCAAACCGCACACGTATTTATTCTTAACGGGGGAGCGATAAGATGGTGCAGTTCCAAGCAAAGCGTGGTAGCTGATTCTATGTGCGAAGCGGAATACATCGCAGCCTCAGAGGCGGCGAAGGAAGGTGTCGGGATGAAGCAGCTCATGACAGATCTTGGAGAAGTGCCCAGTGCACTGAATTCAATGAGCATGTTCTGTGACAACACTGGTGCCATTGCTCTAGCCAAGGAACCAAGGTTTCACAAGAGGACCAGACATATAAAGCGACACTTCAACTCCATCCGATATTACATCGAGGAGAAGGACATAAATATTTGCAAAGCGCACACGGATCTGAATTTTACAGACCCATTGACTAAACCTCTTCCAAGAGCTAAACATGATCAACACCAGAACTGCATGGGTGTTCGATTCATTACAATGTAAATCACATAGTGATGTGAGCTAGATTATTGACTCTAGTGCAATTGGGAGACGGTTGGAAATATGCCCTAGAGGCAATAATTAAAGTGTTTATTATTATATTTCCTTGCTCATGATAATTGTTTATTATCCATGCTAGAATTGTATTAATTGGAAACATGGATACATGTGTGGATACATAGACAAACACAATGTCCCTAGTATGCCTCTATTGAACTAGCTCGTTGATCGAAAGATGGTTAAGGTTTCCTAGCCATGGACATTAGATGTCATTTGATAACGGGATCACATCATTAGGAGAATGATGTGATGGACAAGACCCAAACTACAAATTTAGCTTATGGTCGTATCAGTTTATTGCTACTGTTTTCTGCATGTCAAGTATATGTTCCTATGACCATGAGATCATGCAACTCACGGACATCGGAGGAGTGCCTTGTGTGTATCAAACGTCGCAACGTAACTGGGTGACTATAAAGGTGCTCTACAGGTGTCTCCGAGGGTGTCTGTTGAGTTGGCATGGATCAATATTGGGATTTGTTACTCCGTGTGACGGAGAGGTATCTCAGGGCCCACTCGATAATACAACATCACAATAAGCCTTGCAAGCAATGTGACTAAGTGTTACTTATGGGATCTTGTATTATGGAATGATTAAAGAGACTTGCCAGTAATGAGGTTGAACTAGGTATGGAGATACCGACGATCGAATCTCGGGCAAGTAACATACCGAAGAACAAAGGGAACATCATACATGATTAATTGGATCCTTGACACAGAGGTTCAACTGATAAAGATCTTCGTAGATATGTAGGAACCAATGTGGACATCCAGGTCCCGCCATTGGTTATTGACCGTAGAGGTGTCTCGGTCATGTCTACATAGTTCTCGAACCCGTAGGGTCTGCACACTTAAGGTTTGGTGACGTTTCGGTAGTATAGAGTTATGTATGGTGGTGACCGAAGTTTGTTCGGAGTCCTAGATGAGATCTCGGACGTCACGAGGAGCTCCGGAATGGTCTGAAGGTAAAGATTCATATATAGGAAGTCCTGTTTTGGTCACCGGAAAAGTTTCGGGCTCATCGGTAGTGTACCGGGAGTGTCGGGAGTGTACCGGGAGGCCACCAGGAGGGGTATTTCGACCCAAGAAGCTACATGGGCTGTAGGAGGGTGTAAACCAGACCTTAGTGGGCTGGTGGAACATACACAAGAGGCCCATGCGGCTGGAGGAAAAAGGCCTAAGAGAAAAAGTGAAAAAGGCAAAATAGGGTGAATCTTAGTCCTACTAGGATTGGAGGTGGACTCCACATCTCGCTCTCTCATTCGGCCGAAGCAAGGAGGCCTTGGCCCTTCTGCCAAGGCCTCTCCTCCTCTCCTCTTATATATACTTGAGGTTTTAGGGTTTTTGCACTAGATTTTCAGCCACGTGCTACCCGTTCCTCTAGTGCATAGTTTCTCCTCTAGATCGGATTTCTACAGTGCTTAGGCGAAGCCCTGCCGGAATTGCTCCACCACCATCGCCGGAGTGCTTTCACGCTGCCGGAGAACTCTTCTTCCTCTCCACTGCTTCTTGCTGGATCAAGACGGTGGAGATCGTCATCAAGCTGTACGTGTGTTGAACGCGGAGGTGTCGTCCGTTCGGCGCTAGATCGGAAGGATCGTGATCAAGTTCGTGGGACGGATCGTGATCAAGTTCCTGGGACGGATCGTGATCGGATCACGGGACGGATCGTGATTGGATCGCGGGACGGATCGTGATTGGATCGCAGGAAGCACGGCGATTTGGATCGCGAAGACGTTCGACTACACCAACCGCGTTTCTTAACGCTTCTCGCTTAGCGATCTACAAGGGTATGTAGATCCACTCTCCCTGTCATAGATGCTCATCACCATGGATAGATCTGCGTGTGCGTAGGAATTTTTTTGTTTCCCATGCAACGTTCCCCAATAGCCTTGCCATGAGTTTGTCAAGGGGTACAAAAGAGATCCAGGAGTGGATCAATGAACAGCGGTCAAAATTATCCTTAGTAACTAGAGGATTAAGGAAATATTTCTTGATTATGGAGGTGATAAAGAGTTCGTCATAAAGGGTTACGACGATGCAAGCTTTAACACCAACCCGGATGACTCTTGGTAGCAATCCGGATACGTATAATGGAGTAGCCATTTGGAATAGCTCCAAGTGGAGCATGGGAGCAGTGTCTGCAGTATGACATAGAGATTTGCAAAGTACACATGGATCCAAATGTCGCAGATCCGTTGACTAAAACCTCTTTCACGAGCAAAACATGATCAAACCCCAAAACTAATTGGGTGTTAATCACATGATGATATGATCACATGGTGATGTAAGTGTTAATCACATGGCGACGTGAACTAGATTATTGACTCTAGTGCAAGTGGGAGACTGTTGGAAATATGCCCTAGAGGCAATAATAAAATGGTTATTATTGTATTTCCTTGTTCATGATAATTGTCTATTGTTCATGCCATAATTGTGTTAACTGGAAACCATAATGCACGTGTGAATACATAGACCACAATGTGTCCCTAGTGACCCTCTAGTTGGCTAGCTCGTTGATCAATAGATGGTCACGGTTTCATGACCATGGACATTGAATGTCGTTGATAACGGGATCACATCATTAGGATAATGATGTGATGGACAAGACCCAATCCTAAGCATAGCACAAGATCGTGTAGTTCGTTCGCTAAAGCATTTCCAATGTCAAGTATCATTTCCTTAGACCATGAGATTGTGCAACTCCCGGATACCGTAGGAATGCTTTGGGTGTGCCAAACGTCACAACGTAACTGGGTGGCTATAAAGGTGCACTACGGGTATCCAGATGATATCATCGTGGAGCATGTGGGAACCAACATGGGTATCCAGATCCCGCTGTTGGTTATTGACCAGAGAGGTGTCTCGGTCATGTCTACGTGTCTCCGGAACCCGTAGGGTCTACACACTTAAGGTTCGATGACGCTAGGGTTATAGGGAAATGGTATACATGATTACCGAAGGTTGTTCGGAGTCCCGGATGAGATCCCGGACGTCATGAGGAGCTCCCGAATGATCCAGAGGTAAAGATCGATATATAGGAAGTCCTGTTTTGGTCATCGGAAAGTTTTCGGGCTCATTGGTAGTGTACCGGGAGTGCCGGGAGGGTGCCGAAGGACCCCCGGGAGGGGTGTGACGACCAAAGGACCTTATGGGCTGTTAGATAAAGTGTACCAGCCCTTATTGGGCTGGGCAAGACCTTTTCTAAAGGCCCATGCGCATAGGGATAAAGAGATAAGGCAAAAAGGAGTTTGAAAGGAGGAGATCCACCTCCCTTGTGGGAGGTGGACTCCTCCCCTAGCTCGGCCGAAGCTCTCCTCCTTGTTCTCCCTCCTCCTATATATACTTGAGGTTTTGGCTATTTTGAGACAAGATTTGATCTCTCTCTCCCACGGCGCAGCCTTACCTCTCTTCTTCCTCCTCCGCAGTGCTTAGGTGAAGCCTTGCTGGAATACCTTGCTGCTCCACCACCACCACGCCGTCGTGATACTATTGGAGCTCTTCCCAACCTCTCCCTCCTCCTTGCTGGATCAAGGCGTGGGAGACGTCACCGGGCTGCACGTGTGTTGAACGCGGAGGCGCCGTTGTTCGGCGCTAAGATTGGAGTCCACAACGATCTGAATCGCTACGAGTACAACTCCACCAACCGCGTTCTTGCAACGCTTCCGCTTAGCGATCTTCAAAGGTATGAAGATGCAATCTCTCCCCACTTGTTGCTGGTTTCTTCATATATAGATCTTGGTGATCGTAGATTTTTTTTGATTTACTACTAAGTCTCCCAACAATGGGAGCATCCATAGGTGGCATGGGAGCATCTATGGGAGGTATGGGAGCACCCATGGGAGGCATGGGAGCTTCCATGGGAGGCTTTGGAGCTACCATGGGTGGCATCGGAGGCATGGGAGCTTCCATGGGTGCTCCCGTGAGAGACATGAGTTTTGCGTCTCTCATCGGAGGCATGGGAGCACCTATGGGGGGCTTCGATGGCATGGGAGCTTCCAGTGTGGCTCATCACATGCCTTCGCATGATGCCTTTGTTGATAGTGGAAACACCACCGGACTTTCTGATGAACAAGAGAACAAACAAGAGGATGAAGAATCGGAAGAAGAAACGGACAAAACGGAAGAGGCCAACGACGAGGAAGAATATGAGGAATGATTGTTCATGTTTAATTTGTTTGTGTGAACTTGTTTGTGTTCATATTGTTTGTGTGAAGTTTGCATATTTGTAGGTTTGATCATCTTTGTATGAGCGCCGGTTGGGCACGTGCGCTCGATTTTTACAATGCATGTTGAAGCGGCACGTTGGCACGCTAAAATTTTGTAGCGCTTGGTGAAGCAACTTCCCACTCGCGCCCAAAAATGACCCTTACACGCGTTGTAAATATTTTTTTAGGCTCCGCGCATGCGCGCGTCTGTTGGAGATGCTCTAATGGGTTCGGGTGTTGCTCGGGAATGCTTTGCCAGCTCCCCCGCTTCATGGTTGGCTTCACCCTCGGTGCTCGCGTGCGCCCTTCTGCTTCACCCAATTTGTGTATGTACATCTCGATCGCCTCTCTTCTATTGCCTAGTGGAGACATGCCAAACAACTTTGGGCAGGTGGCCTTGTCTCTTAGTGATGCTGCACCTATACTCATGCATATGGTTTCGTTCATGACTTGTGGCAGATCTGTCCCTATGATGTTATTGTGTTTCAGTCGTTGTCGTCATCTTGGTAGTCAAGTTTAGGTTGTGTAGTTTGTGGTTTTGTTTTAGGTTTTACGGTGGACGATTCTCACTTTCATACCTTGTGATGTATCTTTTTCTCTAAATTGGGTTGGGTTCAGTAGTCTTCTACTCCTAGATCATTGATTTTTGGATGGGTGATCCTTACATCATTTAAGACCTAGGTTTTCCTGTCAAGTCTGCCCCTATGTCCTTGCATTGGCCTTGTTTTCCTTGACTTGTATCATTTTCTTTCTTAGTGAAATACACATGCACAAGAGTTAGATAGATCGCACAACATATACGGCACAACGGCCGCTCGTATCCCACACCTAGCTGCTACGGTTTCTCCTGCCTCCCACTGGCGTCGTCGCCGGTCTATCTCGTCTCGTGTGGTCATAGAACCATGGAGGCACGGTGGACTCGGCCCTTGCCGGCAGGAGGGCTATGTTTTTTTATGTTTTTTTAGTTATGCTAGGGTTTGTGTCCTGCTCAGAGATGCGAGGCGGCGGCGACTCTATATAGATGGAATAAGGTCATTCTCACCTAGCCCCGTTTCATTGACGTTTCTAGCATCGTCGGAGGACATGTGAAGGTGTCTCCGGCGGATCTCATGGGATTCGGTGGACTTTTTTCTTCGATGGATCCACGCCAATTAATTCGGTCTTCATTCATGTGTGTTCGTCTATCTACAGGTTGACTCCTTTCAATCTATGCTTTTCTTCATCGGCGGCGGTTGTTGTTTTGGTGAGCTGGTCCTATGAAGCCTTAGCACAATGACTTCCCGACTGTCTACAATAACAAGGTTTTCCCCACTCCGATGAGGAAGGGACATTGATGGCAGCGCGCCTTCTGCTCACTCCAGTGATTGTATTCGTCACTAGGTGGTCTACGGACCTGGATGTATTTTTTCTTGCTTCTGATGTCTTTGTACTACCTTGACAATCGATGAATAGATTGAAATGTTTCTTTGCAAAAAATAATAAATACATCTGCATCTCTTCTAGCCTCCGTCGCCCCCGCATCGCCCCTGCTCGGGCGACTTGGGTGGTTTCCCAGCCCTAGCCGCCGTCGGGGCAGAGTCCTCCTTCCCTCAGCCCGTCGCCGCTGGAGGACGCCGCCAGCATGCGCCCGGGGGCCGACGGCGGTGGCGGGGATCCTCCTCTCTCCAACGTCTCACGGGTGGTGCGGAGCCCTTGCGCGTGTGGAGGCGCAGCAGATCCGACGGCGGCGGCTGGCCCTGCCATGGGTGATGGCGACTGCGGCGCGTCGGGCAGCCCGTCATGGGCGGCGGCGGGCGGCGGCTTTCCTCGTTCGGGGCGGCGGCGACTTCTGCTGCGGCGGCGCGTCATCCGGCTTTGGATCGGCAGCGGGGTGGAGGGCCTGGTGGGATGCTTGCCGGCACCTCCGGTCAGATCTGTTCTGGCCGGTGCAGCCGGCGATGGTGGTCACCTCTTCCGTCGGAGGTGGTCGGCCTGAGGCTGGGTGGACGGATCTCGAGATCCGTCATCTAGTCCCGGCTGCGAGTCGACGAGATATGGTTGCCGGTGAAAACCGAGTCAACGGCAGGCGATGGCAGCGTTCTACGCCGTTACCTTGATGAAGGCATCATCGAGTAACTACTCTCAACCCACTCGTGCTGCTCTGGGGGAAACCCTAGGATCTGGTGTTCCAGATCGGACGATGACGGCACTACGGTGTCATTTCTCTCTTGGGAGCATCGTTTGTGGAGCAGCGCTGGATGACAGAGGCAAGAGGCAGAGCGGCTCCGTCTTGAACGGAGCTTCGATGGAGATGTCAAGTCATGCCTGGCCGACAGGTGCTACGCTGTGTCATGCCTGGTCGGCAGGTGCTACGCATGACAGATCTTCCAGAGTCTCCGTGTCGGGATGGACGAGCGCAGGGCGGTGGAGTTGTTGGGCGCCGTGGTGGCGTCGACGGATGGCCGGACTGGCAAGGATGTTGCGGATTTCTCTCTTGAAGATGGGACATCGGTTCGATGATGACCGCAACTTCTAAAACGTGTGCATGTGGTATACGTTTTAGGTCTGCTGCACCGGGTGTACGTTCCGATACGTTATATGGATGGATCGGCGATGACATCGGTTATAGATATGGGGAGTGAGAGCACTCCGCATTATCAAGTTTGTAGGTGTGAGTGGAGGCTTCGGATGGCTTGATGTACATTCTTGTCGGACCTTAGTGGAATAATTAATAAAGATGGTTGCATGCATCAATTGATGTAGAAGCCGGGAGTTTAACCTCCTTTTCCAAAAAAAAAATGTGCGTCTCTTCTGGATGTTTTTTTAAGTGCTGATTCCGATTAATAAACAAGTTCCCTTTTCCTGGCATCAGAAAAATTAGCAGCAAGTTAATAACCTATATATAACCACGTCAACCAGTTAAAAGATGCAGATGCATACACCACACACACATCACAATGCACTCAAAATTTGTTAATTGAACTGATCCCAACTAGATTACCTTGTGTTCCTTTTCCATCTAGTGAAGCGACGTAGGATTGCTAAGTGAACTGCGTGCATGCGCATGCGTCATCCTGATGAGTAGATAATGCTGAGCCAAACCACCGTGAATAGTGGGCTCCAAGAAAAGCAAGTGTATGCGCACGATATGCATACGCTGCACCTCAGTGCGATATGTGGGTTACCGTGCATGCACTATCATCTTTCTAAGAACAAAATCATTCTCATGCCAAATGAGCTATTTGTAACTTTGCATATACAAATCAGCTAGTTGGTAAGGAGTGAGTGAGTACAAATTACAACATGGATTCCATGTATACATCAACAACAAAGTGGATAGCTGTCTATGACCACCACCATCATCACCACTACTACACAATAAACACATTTTATTATTACACAATAAACGTATGTTGCACAGCTTGTGTTGGGTCCACTATGCATCACATGTCAATCTTTGTTTCAGTAGTTGATACACACATATTTAGCAGACTGATAACATAACCCAGCGGGGTACTGTATTACCTAAAAATAATACACAATACGAAGAAACAACGGAACAGTAGCACATTCCCATTGCGGCGGTAACCATAATCTTCGACAATGTTTCGGTGGCTTCTCACAGAATTCAACAAATTAGGAATACTGACATAATTACTCAGCATGCCCCAACACAAGGGACGTTGTTACTATATTCATATGATAAATCAAGGAAATGAGCATATGGTTTATTTTGCAGAAAGAACTATTCTATATGTAGGGTGTTATTTTGTAAAGTATTTTAAATAGGCGTTTTTATAAATTTATTTGAACTTGGGTTTATATTTCGATTTATGAAGAGAAAGTTGGTCCTGGAGAGATACGTTCAATCTCGCCATTTCTACAATTTCAAGCTGGCCAGATCTGCGCATGTTCAACAACATTTATCGACACTCAGAAAGCACATACCCCTTAAAACACCTTCTTAATCTCTGTGCTTCTCTTTCTCCTGCTCGTAGTGTTTCCTAGTAGAGTTGTGTATAGTAACATGTTGACGCTATGGTGAAACACACATGAATAGTATCTACAAAAAATAGAAGGCAGAGACAAAGTAGACACAATATGTAATCTATGGATCTTCTCTTTCTTAATCAAGATATGAAGAGAATATACATACAATTGTGGAGGCCTACCCCTATATATATAGGTGGCATGAACTTACCCGCTTAGGAGTCCACCACCCTTTGGCTTGGCAAAGGGAAATGACCACCAAGTGGGGTTGGTTTCCAATAGACACATCGCTAATATCTTGCGAGGGAGGAGACACCACTTAAGACTGTGTCATAACTCATAAGTCACATTAGGACCATTACTAATATCATAGCGATGTGTTATGTTATCACCTCCTTGGCAGTCCAAATTTCCTTAAAAAAGCAATGACAAGTCACTAGTGGCATGTGAATGTTAGGCCTCGACCCGAAAGCCACACAAGCACGGTTTATCATAAGACTCATCACTAATTGGTCATAATAAGTGGCGTGCCACAAAGGCCCGCCACTTACTATGCATCGCCTATGTGTGTTTTAATGTAACAACCCTTTGTTCAGTGTTGGACTAGAAAATGGATATGGAAACAAATCAGCATTGTCGATCAAATTTAGTGCTTGGGTGTGCTCATGTGCCACTTACAAGCCGCGAAGTGCATGGAATCTGTCACCAATCTTTGGCGATGCGAACAAACTAGGCGTGTGTAAAGTTCTTGCACACTTAGGTTGGATAACAGTCAAATATCGCCACCGGTTAACAAAATACAAACGAATAAGCTAGGATAAGTACGGAAGCTTAGTATAAAGTTAAAACTAAAAATAAGTAGCGACGGTGGGTGAATGACATGTCCTCCATATATAGGGTTGATTCCATACATGAACTAGCCTTCCTGTCAAGAACAATATATCCCTTGGCCAGTGGGAGTATATATGTCAATGACATATATCACCAAGAAGCATGACTATGCTGCAACCTTGGATGAGAAGGAGTCGCCCGAGGATGAAAAGCCGTCCAGTGTCGAGAGGCTGCTTGTCCGGACCACAAAACTTACCACAGTTACCATCAAGCTGTACAGGTAATCATCAGCCAGATACATGTTTTTTCAGGGTAGCCATATACACGCTTAGTTATTCGAACATGTTCGCGTTTGATTAGAAAACGAAAAGTTCTTGGCGATAGGATTTGTAAACATATAGTACTACACAATATCGTAACTCGATCATAAGTAGTTCAACTAGTTCATATAAAATGCGCAGATCGAGTTAAAATTTGTTATGCACAGCTAGCAGGGTTTCAAGGGAAGTAAAAAAGAAAGTAAAACAATCGGATGTGAGTAAAAATTATACTTGACCAATTATTTTCAATATATTATTTACTTTACCACTTGAGACACATGTTGAATCTGATATGAATTTGTTGCGACAAATGCTTAAAAAATGATGAATTCTTATATCCTTTTTCTTTATAGTGTCATGAAATCTCTAGTTCTCAAAGTGACATTTTAAAATGTCAAATCCACCCTTTTAATTGAGTGAATAGGAGTATGTACAGAAATATTACCACAGTACAAATTATGTGGAAAAAGACTAAAAGTTTATGTGTGACAAACATATGCAATTAAGTGGCGAAAACCATGGTGTTTGTAGACTCATGATCGTTGTTCGGATGGCCATCTTCGTGCTGTTCTTCAAATGGCGAATCAGCACTGCCATTACAGTGATCAGCGACAGCACAACTACAGTTCGTGCAATGTGGACCATGTCCATCGCCGGGGAGCTCTGGTTCGCCCTGATGTGGGTGCTGGACCAGCTGCCCAAGATGCAGCCTGTCCGGCGCGCCCTCTACGTCACCGCGCTCGAGGAGTCGCTGCTTCTGGCCATGGATGTGTTCGTCACCACGGCCGACCCCGAGAAGGAGCCGCCGCTGGTGACCGTGAACACTATCCTCTCCATCCTCGCCGCGGACTATCCCCCAGACAAGCTCACGTGCTACGTCTCAGACGATGGCGGCGCTCTGCTCACGCGTGACGCGGTGGTGGAGGCTGTCCGGTTCGCCGGACTGTGGGTGCCGTTCTGCCGGAAGCACGGGGTCGAGCCGAGGAACCCAGAGGCCTATTTCTGCCCCGGCGTCAAGGCGAGGGTGGTGTCAAGGGCTGACTATATGGGAAGGTCGTGGCCGGAGCTGGCACGGGACCGGAGGCGTGTGCGCCGGGAGTACGAAGAACTGCGGCTGCGTGTCGACGCGCTTCAGGCCGGCGACGTGCGGCGCCAGCAGTTGTCGCGCGGCACGGCGGAAGATCATGCCGGAGTTGTTGAGGTGCTAGTGGATCCTCCCAGCAGTACCCCAGAGCCCGGTGTCAGTAGTAACCTGCTGGACCTTAACTCCGTCGACGTGCGGGTTCCAGCGGTGGTGTACATGTGCCGGGAGAAGCGCCGCGGCCGCGTGCACCACCGGAAGGCGGGTGCCATGAACGCGCTGCTCCGGACCTCGGCCGTGCTCTCCAACGCGCCCTTCATCCTCAACCTCGACTGCGATCACTACGTCAACAACTCGCAGGCCCTCCGGGCGGGCGTCTGCCTCATGCTCGACCGCGGGGGCAGCAACGTGGCGTTCGTCCAGTTCCCGCAGCGCTTCGACGGCGTCGACCCCGCCGACCGGTACGCCAACCACAACCGCGTCTTCTTCGACTGCACGGAGCTCGGCCTCGATGGCCTCCAGGGACCCATTTACGTGGGCACCGGCTGCATGTTTCGCCGTGCGGCACTATACAGCGTCGACCCGCCGCTCTGGACACCACATGGCGCCGGCGACGCCAGCAAGGACGTCGCCACAGAGGTTGACAAGTTTGGCGCTTCGACGCCGTTCCTTGGCTCGGTGCGTGCGGCCTTGAACTTGAACCGGTCGGAGCAATGGAACACAGCTACTTCACGGCCGTGCTCGTTCGACTGGGCTGCCATCGGCGAGGCAACCGCGCTCGTCTCGTGCGGCTACGAGGACAGGACGGCGTGGGGCCGGGACATCGGCTGGATATACGGCACGGTGACAGAGGACGTGGCCACGGGCTTGTGCATGCACCGGCGAGGGTGGCGCTCCGCCTACTGCGCCACCGCGCCGGACGCGTTCCGCGGCACCGCGCCCATCAACCTCACAGACCGGCTGCACCAGGTCCTCCGCTGGGCGGCGGGCTCCCTCGAGATATTCTTCTCCCGCAACAACGCCCTCCTCGCCGGGCCCCGGCTCCACCCGCTGCAGCGCCTGGCGTACCTCAACACGACGGTGTACCCGTTTACCTCCATCTTCCTCCTAGTCTACTGCCTCTTGCCGGCGATCCCGCTCGTGACCCGGAACGCGACCACGAGCGCCTTCTCAGTCAACATGCCGTCGTCGGCCACGTACATCGCCTTTGTGGCGGCACTGATGCTGACGCTGGCCATGGTGGCCGTGCTGGAGGTGAGGTGGTCGGGCCTAACGCTGGGCGAGTGGTGGCGGAACGAGCAGTTCTGGATGGTTTCGGCCACGAGCGCGTACGCGGCCGCGGTGGTGCAGGTGGCGCTCAAGGTTGCAGCGGGGAAGGAGATAGCGTTCAAGCTGACGTCCAAGCGGCGCGCGTCGAGCTCTGGTGGCGGCGTAGTAAAAGACAGGTTCGCGGAGCTGTACGCCGTGAGATGGACGGTGCTGATGGTTCCGACGGCGGTGGTGCTGGCGGTGAACGTGGCGTCCATGGCAGCGGCAGTACAAGAGGGACGGTGGAGGAAGAGCCCCGCGGCGGTACTCGCGACGGCGTTCAACGCATGGGTGGTGGTGCATCTCCACCCCTTCGCCCTTGGGCTCATGGGCCGGTGGAGCAAGACGTTGAGCCCCCTGCTCTTGCTTGTCGCGTTCTTCACCGTCCTGTTACTATGTTTCGTTTCCGTCCTCCATTTATATAGCATGCTCTGATTTTTTTCTTAAGATCAGATCTATTGTAAGGGCCTCTTTGATTCTTGGGATTCTCAAAACGTAAGAATATGTCCTACATAGGAATAGGGTGTCATGTCCTCTTTTCACCTTACAGGATTTGGATTTGGAAGTGTGTTGGATAGCACAGAAAAAACAAAAGAATTCTATAAAGAGATTTGAGCGGATGAATTTTTTTCTTTAAAATGTAGTACAAATGAATCTTATGAAAAAAATCTAGAGGATATCAATCCTATGAATCAAATGACTATCATAGAAAAAAATCCTAAGGATTCAGATCCTCCAAAAATCCAATAAAATCCCTTTGTATCAAAGGAGCCAGGTTCATTCAAAATATAAACCATCTTAAACATAATAAAAATCATATCAAGATTTCAAGACCACCGAACGACCACTACTGGCAGCCAGAACGAGCCGTTGAAGCGTCGCTCTCTTGTCGGAGTGGCTTGACACTGTCGATGACATCGAAAAAGTCTTCGTGCACGTGCCCCTAAGGACCAGCGCCCTAAAGCCGCAGTCGTTGCCGTTAAAATCTTGCATAGATTTGAAATAACTGACATCAAATCTTGCCCCGTGACCTCACCATCCCAAGGAGATGACATGAATATACAACATGCTTAATAAACTGCACTACACCGTGGCTTGGGCTTTGCTGAAGCTACTTTGTTGTGTGTTTAACCTTGCGATGCGATGTTGACAGAGCAGTGCTATACATGCGACTGTTTTCGATCGACATTTGTCGGACAACAAATTGACCAAAATGCTGGCCCGATCCATATTGAATTGTTGATCTAGGTTGAGGGCTCATGAGCGAAAAGATAATGTGGATGTTAATAAACCCTTGAGGAGATGATTTTGGTTGAATCGGAATGCATAAAAACCAGAAGTGATATGGCATCCAATATGATCACGTTTGGGTTAGGTCACTCCGACCTTTCAGCCTAACGCCCGGAATGAAAGACGAGAACAATTATTTGTTGTTTAAATATAGTCTTTATGATCTACTTTTTCCGTTCGGAAATACTTGTCATAGAAAAAAATAAAATGTATGTATCTATAACTAATATAAGTTTAGATACATTTATTTGTAAGACAAAATATTTTTAGACGGAAGGAGTAGATGAAAAGAAGAAAGCTACTTCGACTGATAGTTAGTTGAGTGGCTGATATCCATCGCAGTATTCAAGGAACGAAACCAGCTCGCCGAACAAGGTAGATCAAAACATCGAGATGACCTCTCTTGTGAACAAAAACTCGACGAACGAGAGTAAGGGTGGATTGCAATCTAAGAAACAAGCATAATCGAGGATTGAGGTAGCATGTATTACTGATGACACTGGTGTTAAATCAGATTGACCTGAACTAGGCTGCGGATAAAACTGATCATGTTCATGTAGTTCTTGAACAAGTTTGTCGTCATCATCATTGATGACCTCATGGTCTATTCTCCCGTCAAGGATGATTATCCTCTATAACACTAATCCTTTTAGAATTGAAGAGCCCACATATAATTGAGGTTTACAATTAAAATTGTATCACTCGATTTTGACCAGGTCAACAATTTATCAAAGCTCTCTCGTTCAACTCTTTTATAGTATACATTGTGCTTCCTAATTTTTAAGGTTTCGCAATTAATCGAGGTATTCAATTTAAAATTGGGTCATCCAATTTTAACTGGGTCAACAATTCCTCTAGCTCTTCCATTTTATTCTTTTTATTCACTATGTTCCCTAATTTGGGAACTCTTTCGTTGAATTGAGGTACTCAATTTTAGATTTACTTTACGCTCTTGACCGGATAAATGATTTTCTAAATCAATCAGCAACAACAGGTCTATAAAAATATATTAATCTCGTGCATCCTCCCGCCATCTAGGAAAAAGAAACGTCATTACGTGATATTGTAGCACCAATATAGTACATACAACCAACGACTCAAAAAAATTCCCATATAAATGTAGGTTGGTTAGCAGATAACACATAATTGCACCACGAAAGATGCACTAAATAACCACATTATAAATAAAAATAGAACACAGTCTATCATCTCCCCGTCCATTAAAACTAAATATTCCGTCAGTTTCAAAATATAAGGGGTATTAGTCTTTTAGAAAGTCAAATTTCTTTAACTTTGACCAAGTTCAGAAAAAAATATCGACATCACTAAAAGCAGAGCCCTTTGTCAATGCAGAGGAAACTGAATATCATGCAGTAGTGGCATGCACTAAAAGCAGATCCCTTCGTCAAGCAATGCGAAAACACCGGAAGTTACCGAAGGAAAAGGAATTCTGAATGCTCATAGTGCCGTCGAGAGGAATAAGATTCTGCTACTGCTTTGGTGGGCATGGTTTCTTCGGGATGACACTGTGCATGGGAAAGGCAAATAGTCCATCTCTGGATCCGTAGCGTTCTTAAGAGCATCTTCAACAGGCGGCCAACTCACGGCGCGTTAAAAACCCAGTTAGCGCGTGCGGTTGGCCTGTTTTAGCGCGGCGCGACGCGTTTGCTCCAGCAGCCGCGGTAAATTTTAGCGCGCGCGAGCCGCTCCAGCAGACGCCTAAAAATGCAGTGCGCGAGAGCAGCCGGCACTTGTCATATGTTTCAATTTTGACACAAAATGAATTTCAAAAATCAAAACAAAGACATGGCAAATCGCATAAACAAGTTCATGACACAAAAGTACATCCCACAAGTTCAAATTCATGCCCACAAGTTCATGACACAAAAGTTCAAACCAACGAATTGCCCATCAACATTCAAGCCTCGTCCTCGTCTTCATCTTCATTTTCATCTTCATCTTGCTCGTCATCGGTTTCATCATCTTCATTCGTAGACGTTCCTTCCTCCTCCTCATTGCCGTGTGCCGCATCTTCATGCGAAGGTGTGTGATGAGGCACACCGAAAGACATTCCGCCAATGCCGCCCGGAGGTGCTCCCATGCCTCCTATGAGAGACGCAAAACTCATGCCTCCCATGCCGTCCGGAGGTACTCCGAAGCCACCCATGCCGCCCGGAGGTACTCCGAAGCCAGCCATGGAACCCATGCCGCCCATGGTAGTTCCGAAGCCACCTATGCCGCCCATGCCGCCAAGGCCAGCGCCTCCCATGCCGCCAAGGCCACCGCCACCCATGCCGTCTCTTTTTGGGATCAAGACTTCTTGACGGGCAAGATTAACATACTCCTTTTGAGCCTCATCGGGTGTAGATGTGTCCATGAAGAACACGTGCTTCTCCCACTCCAACAACCTAGATCTCTCCTCCATGGCCACCTTCCTCTCCTCCAATGCCACCTTCCTCTCCTCGGCCGCCACCCTCCTCTCCTCGGCCGCCAACCTCCTCTCCTCGGCCACGGCATCTAGGCTCCTTACCATCTTCCTTGCCTCGTTCGCTTCCTTTCTTTCCTTCACAATAGCGTCCATGGCAATTTTGAGCCCGTCATCTTCTTTCTTCTTCTTTTCTTTGGCATCTTTCTTGGTACCATCCGGTCGTTTTGGCTTCGAGTATGAAACCGAGTTTGGTGTAGGGCTTCTCTTGCCATCATCACTTGATGCCTCCTCCTCATCATCCTCCAAATCAATGGTGCGCTTGCGTTTGTTGCCCAAATTCAAATCATCCATGTCCTCACGCTTCTTCCATTTCTCATCATCCTTCAGAATATCATAGCAATGAGCCATGGTAAATGTTCTTCCCTTCGTGATCTTCCCTTTCTTGCTATTACTCTTCTTGTCCTCTCCTCTGAACAAGTTTTGTGCAATGTTGAGCTACATAAAAAACAAGTTAGCATATGGGTTCAACTTGCGTGATGAACATGGAACATGGATGAACATGGACATGGATGAAATGATGAACATGGATGAAATTCTTCTTACCCTATCGTCTTCATTAGTGCCACTTGGGTTCAACTTGTCAACCGACTTTTGTGCGGCCGCCCACATTTGACAATCTTTGTTGATTATCGACCACCGGGAGCGAAGAGATCGTCCGGTGCGGTCAATTCCACTCTTGTTGCGTAGATCAAAGTACTCCTTCATCCGGCGCCAATAAGCATCTCTACTTCATATCAAGATGTCTTCTTTGGTGGTGTAGCTGCCTGCTCTTCCTTTTGTTGCGTCGACAATGCCTTCACCATCCTCATCCACCTCAAACTCATGGTCATTGGTTTGAGACCAATTGTTGGAGCCAACACCCATAGTTGACATATATGCATCATCGTTGGCACTACAAAGTAGTATACAACGAAGCAAATAAGCTATCTATATGTATATATATCAACGAAATGCAACAACAAAAAAGTTGGTGAAATTTTATACCTTTGGGGCATTTCCTCGAACACGTTGTCCGCGTCGGCCGCCGGCTCAATAAGTGAGCTCGCCGGCGCTTCGGTAGCCGCCGCGCCCGTCGAACGCCCTGCAAGCTTCTTCCTCGACGGCTTCGAGGATCCGGAGCCGTCCGCCTTCTTCTTCTTCTTCGCCGGATCTTCTTTGGCCGCGCCGCATTTGGGAGATGGTCACGTGGCTTCATGGCGGGCGCCGGTGCGCCGCCACCGGCCGCCGAGGTCATACGTGGCGGCATGAAAAGGCCGCGCGCGACGAGGGTGCTTGGAGGAGCTCCGGCGGAGGCATTGCCAAAGCTCCCCGCGCTAGGGTTTGCGGCGGCGGTGGCCGAGGGGTCGCGGGAGTAGGAGCGGGTGAGGGGGTCGACGGCGGAGGCGTCCATCGGGTCGGCGGCGGCGGCGGCGGCGCGGGCGGGTGAAGGTGGCGCGGCGGAAGGCGTGCGAGGCGCGAGCGCTCGAGTGCGGCGCGCCGAAGCGGGCGTCCCAAATTAACAGCGCGCGCGATGCCAATTCTCCGGATGCGCCCAACTCTTTATGCCGCGCGCCCAGCTGAAACGTCAAAAGCGATTGCGCGCGAGGTATAATGCTAACATTTGCGACGCGGCGCTTATATAACGCGTCTATGCTCTTACCAAATAGGACCAAGAGGTGAAAAAGGCGCATGACCAAGCAGATAAAGCCAGGGACACTTGTGGCCTGAAAGGATCAACAGAGGGAATCGACAGTCCTGAGAACCAAACAATGGACCCCGCCCCCAGCAGGAATGGCGAAGCTGAACACGGACGCAGCCTATGAGCTGGCCACAGGAGTAGGAACAGGGTGTGCCGTTGCTAGGAATAACCCGGTACAGGTATACCTTTTGATGGGATGCTCTCTGAACCAATGCGCATCGGTGGAGGAAGCGGAGGGACTGGCTATGTTGCAAGGATTGGAGAATTGTCCAAATATTACAATGGTCCAATACTAGTGGAGGTGGACTGTCTTGTTCTATCAAATCGTTTCAGATATTATGTCAGTGCTAACTGAATTCAGATCTTTCAAGATTGGTTGGACCAGAAGGGAGCAGAACACAGTTGCCCACAGCTTAGCAGCCCGAGCCAAGAGATCCGGCGACTTCATACAAGTGGGCTCAATTCCTGCTGATCTGCTTGATATTCTAGCTAAAGACTGTAATGTGTCAGATTAACCCCGTTGGGGTGTTACTAAAAAAAATATCGACATCCAGAATATTAACAAAAAAAGTACGGAAATTCATTTCATGATGAATGTAAAAACAACAATTTGATATCAAGGATTTTGATTTATTTCTCTATAAATTTAATTAAACTTAAAAAAATTGATTTTTCAAAAATGTAATACACCTTATGTTTTGGAAAAATGTGATTTTTCTAAGAAACCCAAAACACCAATGACGCGGCACAGCGGTTACAACCCTTTTAGTTAAGGTTGATTTATGCATTACAGTGATACTATAAAGATCAGCAAGCAACATCTAGGAAACGGTAGCCTTCGATACGTTGCGTATTTGGTAAATTCTGTTTAGTAACTAGAATGGCTTTGAACAAACTTCAAGAACCCAAGCTATATGCAAGTTCAAGAAGTATGAAATTTGGCTAAATGAAGTTGTGTTGTGAGGGCATGTTTTGTCCATGGAAGATTTGTCATTAGGCCCTTCAAGGATATAATTTTTAACCAAGTGAAAGGATCAACCAACGTGAGGAGAGTAGGAAGTTGTCTCATACTTACAGGTTATTACCACAAATTTGTTGAAGCTTTTTGAGCATTATCGATGACTTAACTCTAGAGGAAAGAGAAGAAATTTGAATGAACGTCCAAGGGTGAAGACAGCTTTCGAGAATTTAAGAAAGGTTAACCATTGCTCTTGTCTTAGCCACCCGAACATCCATACGAGTTTTGAAGGTCTTGCAATGCATCTAAGCATGGATGCATTTTCGTCTTGATGCAAGAAGGAAGATTTGTAGCCTATCTATCAAGGCAACTGTGTCCTCATGAAGAGAACTACCCTACCCATGATTTGGATCTAACAGTAGTGCTCCCGGTGTGGTTTAGAGCACATGTTGAGTGTAGTACATGGCCCTAGAAAATGGACTAGAAAATCCATAGAAATAAAGAAAAATTATTGCATTTGTAATTTTTTTTACTTTTGTTTCGTATTCTCTATCTATGACATGTTTACTAAGTTCTTTCCTTTTCCCAAATGTAAATGTCGACCATCCTAGTCGAGTTAGCACATCCAAAGCAGGAGACTCCTTTGGGTAATAGTTGGCCCGGAGCAGGGGGCTACGAATCATAGTGCCTACCTTCACTTGAATTTTCACAGCTTTGATGCATGAGGATACACGATGGAGGAATGATGTCTACATCCCAGGACACACTTTTGGGACTCGCACCGAGCCTCAAAAGTGTGTTACCGCATGAAAGTCTTGATAAAGGTAGGATGCAATTTGGAGGTGCCCCGTGGCCCAGGCCAACTATCATCCAAAGTGGGTCCTTCTTTAGCTGCGCAATCTTGACTAGGGTGGGCGACATCTACATTTTGGAATAGGAGATAAATTAGTAAAAGACATAGAAAGAGAATATGCGAATAAAGGTAGAAAATGTACAAAGATTGTAAAATAGTTTTCTTCATTCCCGTGGCTTTTGTGTTTCATTAGGGTCACGTCCTATGTTCAACGCCTGCCATAATCATTTTTGATTTAGTTCCTGAATAATAATAAAAGATGTACAAAGACTATAAAATAGTTTTTCTTCATTCCTATGGTTTTTCTTCTAGGGTCGCATCCTACAGTCAACATTTGTCACAATATGTTTTGGTTTAGTTGCTTCCGGCATGGGACAGGGTTTGCAAGACCCAAAACTTTTGTGGTCTTGGAATTTCAAATATTTCAGCCCAAATGACTTGCTCCCATATCTCAAGAATTTTCATACCAACAAACATCTCTGGGTTAAACTTGTGTGGAGCTACTACAACAATTTTGCCCCCATGCTGCCTTCCTGGTATCATTCACGACATGATGAAATTTCACTGATTTTTTGGAGTTTTGCATCACTCTCTTGGTAGAGGGAATACCACTCTTCTCTGGGTAGACAAATGGAACAACTCTCTACATCAACTTCAAATCAGTCTTTCCAGGCTTCATTCCTTCAGCATTAACAAGCAACTCCCCTAGGTCATGCCCTGCATTGCCTTGAGTTGATTGACTTTCCACCTCCCCTTTTCGCTCAAGCATTTGACGAGTTCGTGATATCCAGACATATTATTCAGAGTCTTCTACACTTGGTCCATTGAGACATGTACCTCTTCAATGGTTTATGCTCTAAATTTTAACCAAGTTTAGGACATGGCTCCCATTTGCTGGATCTGGTCCTCCATATGCTCTCCCAAGTTCATGACCTTTATATGCCCCTTCACGATAGGCTAAACACTAGGGATATGGTAATTAGAAGGAACATTCACGCCTCTAATGAGCACATCTGCACTCTCTGCAATGGGGTTGTGCGTGAAACTAGGAAAACATCTCTTCTGGTGTTTCCCCTCCAGTTATAGGTTCTAGAATATATTTTTTGTCATGATCGACATCCCAGATGTCAACACCAACATTGCCTTAGCCAGTGCATCTTTTTCAAACGAATGTGAAGATCTCGGGGCATCTGTTTCAAAGAAATGTGAAGTTGTTTGATGATGCCAACCCTACCTTCGACTAATGGTATTTTCTATTCAAGAGAGACCTGGTTCTTCTCGCTTTCAGAATGAAAGATGATTTGGCTACCCCCTTTCTTAAGAATACACCATAGAGAGGTGTACCAGTAACAAAGAAGAAGAGCCAAAGACATCATATACAACTGATACAATGCCTACGGCACACCTCACCCACCACGATTACAACAACACATAACTCGCCTGATCTTACTCAAACTATGAATGGCTAAGAGGTAGGACATGGAGCCAAAAGTAGTGTTTCAACCACCGTGAAACACCTCAGTAGCACAACCAAACTCCTAGCTAGACTGACTCAACACACTCTCCACCCTTGGCACTTAGAGATTGGAGGTGGACGATAGAAAATAGGCATACTTGAGGAATATGTAGTCCAAAAGGCATTGACGACGATGTCCATAGCACCACGAAGGCCCATGTCCACACGAGCGACAATCGCCCAACACCACAACACCATAAGCCTAATGAGACGGCCAAGGAAACCAACACCCAGGGCCGGTCCTGACACGTCAGGATCCCTAGTGGAAGCTCACATAGTGGGGCCTCTGTACATAAATAAATAGAAGCAATTGCATATATTTTAGCAGTTACGTAAAACACTGTATTGTAACATTTTTTGATGCGAAGTCATTAATAATAATATCGACATTAATATGGTCCAATAGATCTTTCTCAATGCATATAGTAGCTAAACCGTTCAATCTCTCTTGTGACATTGTTGACCTCAAGTATTTTTTTAACAATTTATTTTTAAGAAACTATATTCGACGGAAGCAACAATCACATGTATAGTAAATTAAATCCAATAACAATAGATATGTTTGGAAAACAATCTATATAACAAATTCAAATATCTTAATTGCACACATGGGCTCATTTGGAAGGTCATTTGTAACATTCTTAATTCAGAGTAAAAATCACCCAACTCAATATCTGATAAACCATTATGAGATTAAGTTTCAGAAAACTTGGTGCAACAATTTCGTAGCTTGACTTCATCCAATGACTGAAGTTTGATGAGCTAAGCAAAAGGCCAAAAAGTTTTTTTTCTAAAATATAAGTTCATCAAATCTATTTTTCAATGAAGTATTTTCCTTGTCCACCATAATAAAAAATAAATTCACTTCAAAAGCTTTCTCCGCTGCTAGAATTTGTTCATTATCATCAACATCATCACTTTCATCAAATTGTTTCTTCCCAGTAACACGTCGTTTTATTGGAAATGATGGTTCTATGTTCATGTATGTTGCAAGTCCTTTGGAAATATTCAAAGTAGATGGAAACCCTTCCCTTCTATAGTTATCAAAATATTTCATTATGCCCTCAACTAGTTACAAGGTCGAGTCAATGCACAGAGATGGGGATTGCAACTTTTGACTCACCAAATTTACAGAAAATAAGATATCATGCTAAATTACCATACACAGGTAAAAAAAAATCAAAAGTACCAACCACCTCATATAATTTTTTCTACATCACTCCTTATCTTGGGATCATCACCATATTTAGATAGTTCAAACAAAGATGAACTTAGTTGAGGAGCTTCATATCTAATAGAGTGGACACTTTTAATTCTACTCTCCCAGTGAGTATTAGACACATATTTTAGAGTTAATTTAGGAACATGGTCAAGCAGAACTTTCCATATTTTTTGTCGAACCTGAAAATGAAGTATATATTCGTTACACAATTCCAAAATACGTAATAGCTTTACCACATGAATTTTCTGTGTCACAAAGGGTGAGATTAAGGCTATGACAAGCGCATGGAATATATAAAGCTCTTGGATTTATATCAAGTAATAGTTTTTGTACCACATGGTGATACCCTTTCATGTTAGAGCCATTATCTTAACCTTATCCCCTCACATCATCAACATCAAGACCAAATGACTCAGATGCATCAAGTAATTCCTTAGAAATTCCCAAATGAAATGAGTCATCTACGCATAAAAACGCTCACTTGAAGTGATGCGCGCACACAAGACAAGTGCATATTTTCCTCAAAATGTTTGTTCTAAAGGTATAATTAGTTCTTACTACCAATTTGTACTTATATGCCTTTCATATGGCTAAGTTGCACATAATTTTTTATGTTCAATAAATTAACATCATTAATTTACTCAATATTTATGTTTGTAATTGTACAACTTGACCATCCAAACAGGGAGGTGCTTTTATCTTTGGTCATATGTTTGCAAATACAACTATGAGAGTCTCAAACATGATTGAACCAGTTGAATTGGAACCTAGTTCCATTTATTGCGCCTAGTGCATATGGCGTTTCACAAGTAAGGCACTCATGATCATGCATCAAAAGCTTTCACCCTTAGGTCCTTTTGTACTTTGTCATCTCAAATAATTCAGTAGCAATGATGCACGTGTCAAGGTTTTTTTCTCTCCTTTATCATCACTTTTGGCATGGACAGTTTAACTTATTTTGTGTAAATTATCAACACTACTTATGTGAGTTACTTTTGTATATTGTAACAAGAGAAAACAAAAATCTGAAAACATGACATCAAAAATCATGGCACTGTGCATGCTTGGCCACTATTGTCTCTCAAATGATGGATGCATGCCTAGGAGGAAGGGGAGAATAAATACAACTGAAAGCATACATGTTTTTAACTGAAGAGTACTTTGACCAAGCTTGTGAAGCTTTACTCCGACACCTTCACCAACAGAGTTTTCAGATGGTGATAATAGGTAGGAGTAGTTGCATACTTTCCTTTTAATTTTAAAAGATTTTGAATTTGAACCCAAGACACCAACTATCTTAAACTAGGGTAATCTTGAATAGATTTCCAGTAAAGCTTTTTAGCAGAAGATTAATAGAAAATGGTTGGAGGATGCGATTTTAGATAATTTTTTGTACTGCCTACATTTTTATTTACTTTGCATATTAGCTTTGTCTTGGGTCAAACTTTCTAAGCTTTGACCAAATTTATATTAAAAAAACTAACATCCACAACACCAAATCAGTACCATTAGAATCATTATTGTGAAAGTTTAGATTGTTTTTGATAAACTTGGTTAAACTTTGTAAAGTTTGACTTAGGTCAAAGCTAATATGCGGAGTAAATAAAACTGAAGTATATAAGTTGTGACTATAGAGATCCCCAAGGATGGGTCCGCATGCACACATACCTCCTACCAACTAAGATAAGCCAAGCTCAGTATCTTGGATTACCACATTCATAGCAATATAAATAAATAAATGAAGTAGTATATAAAATTCATTGCTTTATCACACTCTTTTATATTAAGTCGTGGAGATTTGTTTTTTACAGGCTCTGATTGTGCACGACCAAAGTTACAATACCATTGTCAAGGAACAAGGTAATTCTTTCAATCGACGAGAAAACACTTCCCAACTATCATCAACTTCTGGATGACCTCTTCTTGTCCTTTGAGTAAATTATGGATGCAGCTTGGAGACTTTCAACATCCATCAAGAAAGAGTAACCAACTGACATTCATAAGAGCACTTATTAGAAGTGTATATAATTCTACCGTTTTATTCGCCTCCTATATATGACATTTGTGTACCGCGAGTCACATGTGGCATAGTAACTGAAACCTGAAACTATAGAAAACCAAGGTATTTATGAAGTTTATTTTTTTTACCTGTAGTGCACAAAATGCATTTTTTTCTCCTCCCTGCATTTCACCTGTCTGTTTAACTCATGAACTAGTTTGTTTTGCGAGTAAATTACACCACCGGTGTCACAACTTGGCATAAAAAGTCAGTTTGGTACTAAAACTAGTGACATACATTGAACCGGTGTCACAACCTGGCTTTGACGTGCATATATGGTGCAAATTATGTTTCTATACGAACATCGTACTGATTAGGCATGCCAACATGGCATGGGGCTTGCTATCAGCGACTTGATGGCAAAGTGGACATGTGTGTTGGAAATATGCCCTAGAGGTAATAATAAATTAGTTATTATCATATTTCCTTTTTCATGATAATCATTTATTAACCACGCTATAATTTTATTGTTTAGAAACGAAGATACATGTGTGGGTACATAGACAACACGATGTCCCTAGTATGCCTCTAATAGACTAGCTCGTTGATCAAAGATGGTCAAGGTTTCCTCGCCATAGACATGAGATGTCATTTGATAACGGGATCACATCATTAGGACAATGATATGATGGACAAGACCCAAACTATAAACATAGCATATGATCGTGTCAGTTTATTGCTATAGTTTTGTGCATGTCAAGTATCTGTTCCTATGACCATGAGATCATGCAACTCACTGACACCGAAGGAATACCTTGTTTGTATCAAATGTCATAACGTAACTGGGTGACTATCAAGGTGCTCTATAGGTATCTCCGAGTGTCGGGGATATACCCCGTGGTATGACCCGAGAGACAGTGATAACCCGGTGATAGTTATGACCCGGCCTGAAGAGGACTCTCCGGTTGTGAGTCCCTGGATGATTCTCCAGTTGTGAGTCCCTGGATGACTCTCCAGTTGTGAGTCCCTAGATGACTCTCCGGTTGTGAGTCCATAGATGACTCTCCGGTTGTGAGTCCCTGGATGATTCTCCGGTTGTGAGTCCCTGGATGACTCTCCGGTTGTGAGTCCCTGGATGACTCTCTTGTTGTGAGTCCCTGGATGACTCTCCGGTTGTGAGTCCCTGGATGACTCTCCGGTTGTAAGTCCCTGAGATGACTCTCCGGTTGTAAGTTCCCGAAGATGAGTCCCTAAAGATGAGTCTCCGGTTGTAAGCCGCCCGGTGACTCAGAAGCCCATGAAGAGAAGCCCACGATGGGAAGTCATAATAGGTTGTCTCAATCCGACTTAGACTCTACATGTAAGGCGCCCCTTCAACTTATATAAGGAGGGGCGGGTCACCCCGAGAGGGTCAAGTTTTTAGACGTCTCAATAGACAAGTCTTAGATAGACAAGAGATTAGAGACTCTCGGGATTAGAGGTAGCAAAACAACATCCTTGTAACCGAGAGATCTTCATCATCATCAATACCTGTTGGGGATATAACCCCGTAATATGACCCGCCCTTAAGGCTCCGGGTCATGTTGATGGCTCGTGAACCGGCCCAGGGGAGAGCCGTAAAACCTACAGCCCAAGGAGATAGACGGCTCATGGAGTGGGCCGTAAGGTGGCCCGGACAGAGAAGACCCAGTCGTGTAAACCGCCTCAGAGACAGCTTGGACAAGAAGATAGAGAGAGACTCGGTTACAAAATTGTAAAGACCCGGTGGTCCTGACCTCCTATATAAAGGTAGACCCGGGGCGACTTAGAGGATAGGTGATCAAGAACTAGGTCAAGCTTCTAGCTCCTTGTAATCGATATAACAAGCAATACAAACATAAGCAGGACGTAGGCTATTACCTCGATTTGAGGGGCCGAACCTGGGTAAACCTGTGTATTTCGTCCCGATCAACCCCTTTGAGTCCACCCCGTTAGCGATGTCCTCGAATCCAAGTCCATTCACCCGGACATCTGTCGTGATAAATCCACGACAGTTGGCGCCCACCGTGGGGCCAGCGCTCGGTGGTGTTGAATTCTCAAAGGGCTCTCTCCCAGGGCTCGAGGGATACATGGTCGAAAGGATGAGCAAGAGTCGCCGCGGCCGGTTCTACATTGACGATGCCGGCTGCGGGCTTGATGCTGAGTTCGTGGAGTATGGATTCCAGATTCTGTTCGGCGGGATCCAGGTTTTCATTGGAAAGGCCGATGGATCTACACCCGGACCGGACATCTGCACCAACATCATCGAGCCGGCTCGGCGTCTCCAATCTGCAAGTAGTGTGCGGCCTGCTCGCGCCAATCCAGGTCAGAAACATGTTTTCGTAGGCTTCACTCAAGGTATGGATCTGGAAGCGTCTGGGTCGCAGGAAACTCTCGTTTGCTCGGAAGATGAGTCCTTAAGTGGGGAGACAGAATCAGAGTATCGGCTCAGCAATGGTGGCCTTGGGGGCTACGACGACGCCTACTCTGAGTCGGAGGGCTTTGAGTCGGATGCTCCAAGACCTCCGGTTCATGCGGCGGTGTTCATGGCGGGATCAGCCCCAGCCGTCGGTAATACAGCCATGGGAGCTGCCGCCGCGGGTGATAGCCCGCCGCCGCCGGCTCAGATACTTGTGGAACTGATGGATGAGGTTACGGCTATCATGGCCACTGAGGTAACACCAGATAATCAAGCAGCCCGGAACATAGAGGTTGCACGGATCAAGGGTCAGATGGCAGAGGAACGGCAAAGGATGGCTGAGCTGAAGATCCATATGGAGGAAGAAGTAGAGCGTATCAAGGCAGATGCTTTTCGTCTAGAGTTGGAGCAAAGGTCAGCAGCCGCGGTACACCAGAGGAGGCATCAGTCCCGTCTACCAGAGCGTTACGAAGCGAGGAATCTATTTAATACCCCTGGCACGGGGCGAGCTGCGGGCGCGCCCGAGAGCCGCCCGACGGAACGACCAGCGACTCATCCGGCCAGCATAACCAAACTTCACCTGGAGGTTTTCCCACTCCGGCGGGTCATTATTCTAACCCAGCCGAGAACATGGTGGTGGCGGCCACCCGGCTCGGGACGATCCCTATCCCAGATGAAGCACCCTTCGTGGAGGACGTGCGAAACGCCATTGGGTACTTGCAGACGGCCATGGCCCAGCAAGAGAGATATACTCACAGCCGGAGCCGGGTTCACTCTACCCCTCTCCCTAGTCGAATTTTTAGCCGGCGCTACGAGTCGCCGGCGGTTTCCAATGGTGTTCCGCGTCGGGGACCACCGGAGGATGAGCAAGCGGCTCTAGACGCACAAGCCCTCGTGGACCGGGCAAGGAACAGGCGAGAGGCAGAGGCGGCAGCAACCCGTCCAGAGCTGGCGCTCTCCGTCTTGGTGGGAGCCGGAACAACAGCTAGTACCAGAGCCGTAGGGGTGCCATTTTAACTCCGACTCTAAGAAGTGAACGACTACCGAAGGACTTCAAGGGACCTCGGAAATTTGCAAATTACACGGCTGATCTGCCCCCTGAGGCTTGGGTTGAGAGTTATGAGCTGGCCATGGAGATGCTGGACGTCAGTGAAGCGGTGTGTGCAAAGTATTTTATCATGATGCTTGAGGGTCCGGCTCGCACGTGGTTAAAAGGCCTACCGCCTAACATGATAAGCTGATGGGCTAAGCTGAGAGCGAAGTTTATTAAGAATTTTTAGGGGACCTGCAAGCAGCCTATGACCATCGTAGACTTGGATCATTGTGTTCAACAGGAGAATGAATCAGCTCATCATTGGGTCCGGCGGGTGTCGACCATTAATATTCATTCTTCGGAGCAGATCATGGCGGTTCAAGCGGTGCTTATTCTGGAAAAGAACTGTCATTTTGTTCCGTTGAAACAGAAACTTGGCCGGCTCAAGTGCACATGTCAGGATATGGGAGAGCTCATGACGGCCCTGACAAAGTATGTCGATTCAGATAACACCAAAGACCCGGGTTCAGATGAGGAGAAGGTCAGTCAACGGAAGAAGAACAGTCAAGGCAAGGGCTTTGTGAACAACGGGAATCGGAATAAGCGAAAAAAACTCCGATGGAGGGTCAGAGCTAGTGGCAAATACCAACACAGGGCACAACCATCCCAAGGGGAACGGAAAGTTTAGACCGTTTCATAACAGGAACAGGGCCCCTTTCAATTTAGAGGAGGTGCTTAAGAAACCTTGTCTGGATCACAGCACGCCTGATAAACCTGTGATGCATGCGTGGGGCGATTGCTTTATCATGCAGAGATTCAAAAACCAACATTCACAGCAACACAACAACCAGGGCGGCGGCCCGCCAGGCAGCTCAGGGCACGACGGGTCAGGGGCTGGATTCGGCGCCGGCAGTTCAGGAGCCAGACATCCGGGTCAGAATAGCCAAGGGGGACACCAACAACATCCTAGCGACAACAACAACAATAATCAGCAGCAGCAACGCAATCAATCCGGGTATCAGAGTAACCCGAAACAACTCAGTTCCGGACAGTATCACGTATTCACGACCGGTCATAGTAAACGAGACCAGAAGTTGCGGAAGCGAGCGGTCAACATGGTTGCGCCGGCTCTCCCGCAGTATTTGCAGTGGTCTGAATATGACATAACGTGGAGCCGAGAGGATCACCCGCCACGGGTGGATGACCCGGGCCGGCTTGCTTTGGTTGTGGCCCCCCAGGTGAATGGTTATATGGTGAACAAGGTGCTCATGGACGGAGGCAGCATCATCAACATCCTCTATTATGACACCTTCCGGCGGATGAAGTTGCTTGATAAGGACCTTAAGCCATCTTCCACCTTCTTTCATGGTGTGGTCCCGGGTAAGTCGGCATATCCGGTAGGCAGGATTTCTTTGGAAGTGGCCTTCGGCGATGAGTATAATTACAGGGTAGAATCCTTGTGGTTTGAGGTGGTTAAGATCAAGAGTCCCTATCATGCACTGTTTGGGAGGCCAGCTTATGCCAAATTTATGGCTAGGCCTTGCTATGTTTACTTACAACTCAAAATGCCCGGCTTAAATGGTACAATTACCGTTCATGGTAATCGGAATACGGCTATTGAGTGTGGGGAAGGAGATGCGGCTTATGCAGAGTCTAGTTGCGCCCAGGAGGAGCTGAAGTTCTATAAGGAGAACGTTGACCCAGAGGATATGACCCCGCTGAAGAAGCCCACTACGGAGGTTGAGCCGCCACTCAAGTTTTTAGCGGATGATACCAAGGCAGTGGATTTCAATCCGGGCGACTCATCTAAGCAGTTGATCATTGGGGCTCATATGGATCCCAAATAGGAAAGCGCGCTCATCGAATTCATCCGTGAGAATCGGGACATCTTTGCATGGAAGCCTTCTGACATGCCGGGTGTACCGAGAGAGTTCGCTGAGCACAACCTTAATGTGGATCCAAAGTTTAAGCCGATCAAATAGTTTCTGCGGCGGTTCAACGAAGAGAGACGTAAAGCTATTGGGGAGGAAGTTGCCCGGCTCTTGGCTGCAGGTTTTATTGTGGAAGTTTTTCACCCGGAGTGGTTGGCTAACCCGGTGCTGGTGCTCAAAAAGAACGGCACCTGGCGTATGTGTGTGGACTACACGGATCTTAACAAGGCTTGCCCGACTGATCCTTTTGCACTCCCCCGTATTGATCAGATTATTGATGGTACAGCAGGCTATGAAAGTTTATGCTTCCTGGATGCGTATTCAGGTTATCATCAGATTAAGATGGCAGTAAAAGATTAGGAGAAGACGGTGTTTATTACACCCTTTGGGGCGTTCTGTTATGTCTCTATGCCTTTCGGGCTCAAGAGTGCCCAGGCGACTTACCAACGATGTGTGCAGAACTGCCTTCACAGTCAGATTGGCCGTAATGTTCATGCTTATGTGGATGACATTGTGTTTAAATCTAGAAAGAAGGAAACTCTTTTGGAGGATCTAAAGGAAACTTTTGACAATATCCGGGTCTACAAGATGATGCTTAACTCGACAAAGTGTGTTTTTGGTGTTCCGGCAGGAAAGCTTTTGGGTTTCTTGGTCTCTGTGCGGGGCATCGAGGCTAACCCGGATAAAATTAAGGTTGTCACTTCTCTGGGAGAGCCAACTTGCATTCATGTTCAGCGCCTTGCAGGACGGATCGCTGCGTTGAGCCAGTTCATAAGCCGGCTTGGGGAGAAGGCTATTCCCTTATACCAGATGATGAAGAAGACAGACAAGTTTGCATGGAGCAAGGCGGTGGCTGAAGCACTTGAAGCTCTTAAAAATCAGTTGACTGAGCCGCCAATGTTAGCCGCTCCGGCTGAGAAAGAACCGTTGCTCCTTTATGTGGCGGCTAACAACAGAGTGGTCAACGTTGCAATTGTGGTTGAGTGCAAGGAGGCAGGGAAAGAGTATCCTGTGCAAAGGCCGGTTTATTATATCAGTGAGGTCTTGGCAGAATCTAAGCAGAGATATCCGCATTGGCAGAAGCTGGTATACGGAGTTCTCATGGACAACCGCAAGCTAAAACACTACTTCCTAGGGCACCAGATAACTGTGGTCAGTTCTACCCCGTTGGGAGATATCATCTAGAACAGAGAGGCCACGGGGGCGATTGCCAAGTGGGCCTTAGATCTGGGACCTCTTAATATCAAGTATGTTCCTTGTACGGCGATAATATCCCAGGCTTTGGTGGATTTCATAAATGATTGGACAGAGTGTCAAGCTCCTGAAGAAAAGCCAGACAACACATACTGGACTATACACTTTGATGGATCTAAATAGTTAGAGGGGTCCAGAGCAGGGGTTGTTCTCACCTCCCCGAAGGTGACAAGTTTTGTTATGTGCTCCGGTTGATGTTTCCTTTCACTAATAATGCGGCTGAATATGAGGCTCTGCTTCATGGTCTCAGAGTTGCTAAAGAGATGAATTTAAGCCGGGTCAGATGTCTGGGCGACTCGGATCTTGTGGCTAAGCAAGTTTCAGGTACTTGGGACTCCAAGGATCCGCGGATGGCGGCTTATCGACAGGCGGTTGATATCATTGCAGGTCACTTCAAGGGATATCAGGTGGATCATATTGATTGTCGCAGGAACGAGGCAGCTGACACCTTGTCGCGGTTAGGTTCTCAACAAAAAACGGTACCGCCTAATGTTTTTCTGGACGTCTTGCATCATCCGACTGTCAAAATACCTTCTGAGGAGGAGTTAGCTATTCCAGACCCAGAGGCAGAGTTGGTAGCGGCTCTACACGCTATCCCGGACTGGACCATTCCTTATTTGGTGTACTTAACACATGGCGAGTTACCTGAAGATGAGGAAAATCATCCGGCGTTCTAAGTCTATGACAGTAATCAATGGTGAGTTACATAAATGTAGTGTAACAGGTGTGTTGCGTCTCACCAGAAGAGGGCCGGCAGATCTTGAGAAAAATTCATGCTGGTGATTGCGGACACCATGCCGGGTCAAAATCTCTGGTGGCCAAGGCTTTCCGGCATGGGTTTTTCTGGTTGACGGTTCACAAAGATGCAGAGGACTTAGTCCGCAAGTGTGACGGCTGTCAGAAGTTCGGCCGGCGTGCTCACGTTCCGGCTCAAGAGTTGAGGATGATACCAATCACTTGGCCGTTTGCGGTCTGGGGGCTTGACATGGTAGGACCTTTCAAGAGGTCCAAGGACAAGAAAACACACCTCTTAGTGGCGGTTGATAAATTTTCTACGTGGGTAGAGGCAGTGCCGGTCAGCAAATGTGATGCGGCTACGGCGGTTCTATTCATTAAGAAGCTGATTTACCGCTTTGTTTACCCGCACAACATCATTACTGATAATGGAACAAATTTATCCAAGGGGGCTAAAGCATTTTGTGATAAGGAGCATATCCAGCTTGACGTTTTAGCCGTGGCACATCCACAGTCCAACGGTCAGGCAGAGCGAGCCAATCAGGAAATTTTAAGAGGGGTCAAACCACGGCTCATGGTTCCTTTGAAACAGACACCCGGATGTTGGGTTGACAAGTTGCCCTCCGTCTTATGGAGCATCAGAACTACCCCTAACAGGTCTACAGGTTTCACACCTTTCTTCATGGTGTATGGTGCCGAGGCAGTTTTGCCCAGCGACATCCGGCACAACTCACCAAGGGTGGCGGCTTATGTTGAGACGGACAATGAAGTGGCACACCAAGATGCGTTGGATGCCTTGGACGAAGCACGAGAGCTAGCAGCAGCTAGGTCGGCGATTTATCAGCAAGACCTGCGACGCTATCATAGCCGCAGGGCGAAGACCCGGACATTCCAGGAAGGCGACTTGGTGCTCCGGTTGATTCAAGACCAATCAGGAATGCATAAGTTATCTCCGCCATGGGAGGGGCCTTTTGTGATCAGCAGAAACCTTAACAATGGGTCATATTACCTCATTGATATCCAAGATGAGTCAGACACAGCGGGTCAGGAGACCCAGCGGCCATGGAATATCGCACACCTGCGACCTTATTTCACTTAGCAGATGTTGAGAACCGCTATGAATGTACATATCATATTTATGTGAATGAAAGTTAGCATCCCTACAAAGACTGGGCCCTCTGCTCTTATATACATCCTTGATCAAGCAAGATGAATTTTTTCGGCTCAAAATTTGAGCTGAAGCGGTTTTTGACCGCCAACGGCTGAGCCGTCATCCGATTCAAAGCAAGTTAATCATGGTTGCAGGGGGCTTCTTACCTTCGGGTATAGCTTTATCTCACCCGAAACAACCGGCGTTCACGCCATGCTATTGTAAGGAGGCTTCTTGCCTTCAGGTATAGCTTACATTGCCCTTACACAGCCGGCTTTATGCCCAATTTGGTTTGTACATTAAACGCAGTTGTCGATGGAGGCTTCTTACCCTTTGGGTATAGCTTACATTCCCCTAAGGCAAACCAGCGCGTACACCTAATTCCAGTTGCTTATCAACTGCGGTCATCGAAGGAGGCTTCTTACCGACGGGTATCGCTTATCTCACCCTAACGGCCGGCTTTATGCCACTTCCGGTTACTTATTAACCACGGTTGTCGAAGGGGGCTTCTTACCGACGGGTTCGCTTATCTCACCCTAACAACCGGCGCTTTGCACCAAAATTCAGTTGCTTATCAACTGTAGTTGTTGAAGGAGGCTTCTTACCTTCAGGTATAGCTTACATTACCCTAAAAATAGCCGGCTATATGCCGCTTCCAGCTTATCATGAGCCGCGGTTGTCCATGGAGGCTTCTTACCTTTGGGTATAGCTTACATTACCCTAAGACAACCGGCGTCCGCGCTTATAATATTTGCTGTGGAACAGGAGGCTTCTTACCTTTGGGTATAGCTTACATTACCCTGCAAACAGCCGGCTTATGCCGCGTCCGTCTTATCATTAGCCACGGTTGTCGATGGAGGCTTCTTACCTTCAGGTATAGCTTACATTACCCTACGACAACCGGTTCTCGAATTGGTTCATTTTGAAAGAGCCGGAGTCATACTGCTCCGGTTGGCAATTTTCAAGTGTCAAAGTCATTGGCTGACTCTAAATTTGGGAGAAGACATGGCATCTTCAAAGGCAAGCACTTCTCAAAGCTCAAGATACATTCTTATAAGGAAGTGACCAATCAATGGAGAGCCGGTAAAGCATGGAAATAAAACAGAAAGACGGAAAGTATATACAGTCGGACTTTTAGAAGTGCACGATGGCAGTACATTCAAGAAAATCAGAGTCATCTTTAAACTATTACAGAGATGCTCTCAAGAGGAGCCAAAAGTGTTGACAAGTTTTACCGCCCACGGCGGGTCATTACACGAGCCGCTGCTCGGAAGATCACAAGAAAGCTCAGTTAAATTGATGGCTCACCCTACTCCGGCTCTTCTGCTGGCTTGATCTGGAGATTATCCAAATCCCAATTGCAGTCAGCCAGAGCTGCAAAGTTTCCGTCTGTAAAAAAGGGAGATGTGTCGAGATCGCAAGGAAAGAGATCCTTACTGCGGGCGGGTGTCAGATCTTTCCACTCGTAAAGAGGCCCGCGGATTCTCTTCTCCTCGGCATCATAAGGCGCCCGATAGGTGCCTAAGTCGGCTTCTTCTGCTAGCACAGAGGCCAAGTAGCGAGAGTCTTTGACACACCGGATGTAGTCCGCCTCTGTGAACTCCAAGCCGTCGTCTTTCTTTGACGGGTAGCCATCCATCATTTAGCCGGCGTCAGCTCTGGGGAGAAGGCCAGAGCCCGGCTCAGGCCTGCGACTGCTCCTTGGCGAAAAGCTAACTTCTTTAGCTCTTCAATTTGCTTGGGCATGGTCGAGAAAAGCTCCAAGACCCCTTTCAGAGATGAAGGGATCTTGTCTTTATATTGCACTGTCTTGATGGTGAATATGGCGCCACAGTAAAGTTGCTCCGCAAATGTATAAATGGCCTTGAGGGGTAACAGACTGTCAGAGGCTAATTGCCAGCTCCCTAGGACCTGTATAAGCTGGAGATGTTGATAATAAGTCGCCAAGCTTAGAAGATTATACAGAAAGTAAGAGAGGAAGGTCAGGAGTTTACCAAAGTGGGCGGCTGTCATCTTCGAGATGTGCTGCTTGATGGCTTGCAGCTCTTCAGACACGGATTTTAGCCCTTGTTCGGCATCATCCGCCCGCTTTGTAAGTTCTGCCTTTTCAGACAAGACAGATTCCTGGAATGCGGCGAGCTCCGCCTTAACCGTGGCTAGTTCTTCAGAGAGAAGCCGACATTTCTCGTTAGTGATGCTGCGGGCCTCTTGTTGAGCCACTATATTGATCTTCAGATCCGTCAGTTGCGACCCGGCGTCATTTAAAGCTTCCTGTAACACATCGAAATACAGGATAAGTCGTAGAAATAGAAGTCATATGCAAGTCTCAAGCAGATTGCAAGCAATATGTTTGACACTTGGGGTCTAATGTATGTTAGATCTTTGAGTATGCAATGCAGTTCCGGTTCATCTTCATCAAAGTTAATCCGGAACTTGGGGGCTACACTACGACTCTTCAAAGTACTTATAATGGAAGCCCCGACTCAAACTTTATCAAGTTTTGAGTCGGCCCTTGGGGGCTACAAGTGGTTCTTCAAGATATATACACTAAAGATCCGACTCAACTTGATCAAGTTTGAGCCGGCCCTTCGAGGCTACGATTGGCTGTTTACGCTATCTAAAGGAAGATCTGACTCAATTGTGGCAAATTAAGCTGGTTCTAGGGGACAATAGCTATGGGTTTTTTCTAACAGTAAGTTAAACAAAGACCCGATTCAACGATTGAGTACATTGAACCGGCCCTTGGGGGCTAAGTAAGGTTATAGCAACAAGAGGAGTACCTCATATTTTGTCTTCATTAAAGAGACCAGCCGAAGTTCTAGGTCTCGGCTGGTGGTAAGCCGGTTCATGTACCCGGCATGGAGCTCGTCAACTGTCATCTTCTCATAAGAAGAATCAAAGTTCAGATTCTTGGAGGCTTCGGACGGCTCTGTATGCCTGGTCAGCACATGAGCCGGAGGAGTTTGGTGAGGAGACCCAGTGATAACAACCTCCGGAGTTGCAGGGGTCTTGGCAGGAGTTGGCGGCTTTGAAGGAGCCCTTGGAGGGCTCTCCTTGATGACGTCTTCAGCGGCCGGCTCAGTGCAGGCAGCCGGTGGATTTACTTTTGGTTGAGCCTCCTCCGGTTGTTCGAGCTCCGGCTCTTGGATAACAGGGCCGGGGGAGGGCTTGTTGGTCTTCCGGCGCTTGGCTTGAGCACTGCAAGATAGAAAAGGCAGAATCAAAAGGATGTTACATCCCTACAAAGAACCGGATGTTATGGTGGAAAGGCACTTATAGCGGGTTGATCTTCGGAGGCGGCAGAGCGGTCGCCGACGAGTCACCGGAAGAAGGAGACTTCTGAGATGAAATTCAAGAAAGATGAGACGGCACCAAGGTCATAAAGAGAAAAGGGTCAAACAGGAACACATACCTCCGCAGGGCGTTTCTTCTGAACCAGCGAGTTCGGCAAGCCGGACATAAGCTCAGTGGAGCCTACGCTCCGGGTCTGGCGGCGTTCAGCTTGCTGTTGCTTTTTCAAAAGAAAATCGGGAGCCAGGTAAGCGGGAGGATGGGAAAGAGGAACTTTTCTGATAACCCGCCGTGGCTTTCGAGGGACAAAACATTCAGACCCAGAGGAAATATAGTTTACCTCAGGAGCATTAGCGCGGCTAGTCTCCACTTCATCCTGCGAGTAAAACAAGCATTAATAAAGCAGGAAGGCAAAGGGTCAAGCAAACAATTAAGATCTTACCTCTGAGTCGGATGACTGTGGCCGCTCGAGCCAGTCCTCTTGTGGAGCGCCCTTTTTTGACTTCTTGGCCTTCTTCGGAGGAGGGACATATTCCTTCTTCCAGAAATCTGAGTCGGCCTGTAGGAGTGACCCGGAGAAGAGTAATAGATCAGCAAAGTACAAGCAACATCCAGGAGACGGATGGGAAGAGATTAACTTACGTATGGAGCCGGATTATTGACGCAGAAGGGTGCCACCGATGGCGCTGCATGAGCCGGAGGCTTCGTGGACAAGGCTTCGGATGGCCATGGTGATGTCATCCTCTGTCAGAGTTGATTTGCTGAAGCACAAGGAGTTGTCGTACTTGCCTTCGTATTCACACATAAGCCGGCCTCTACGGCTTAAGGTCATGATCCGCCAGGATATCCAGCAGCGGATCAAGTCTAAACCTATTAATCCATTGGCCATGAGCGCCTTGATCTTGGCATGGAACGGCTCATACCTGGCACGCTCTGAGGCTGAGATCCGGCCAGGAAGCTCTGTATCTATCCTGAGCCGGGAGGGACAATAACCCGGCAAAGGGTGCTCTTTCTCAGGAGAGGTGTCCTGGCAGTAGAACCATGTCTTGTTCCAGTCCTTTGGATGACTTGACATTTGAGCAGCCGGAAAGATGATGTCTCGGCGACGTTGAATAGAAATGTCGCCTAACTCTAGACTCGGACCGCCCTTCATCTCGGTTTGGCGGTTGGAATAGAAGAACTCTCGGAAAAACCCCACAGACGGCTTCATTTGCAGATAAGCTTTGCAGAGCACTTGGAAGTTACATATGTTTGAAACGGAATTGGGGGCCAAATCTTGAGGATGCAACATGTAGAAATGAAGAACGTCTCAGAAGAATTTAGAGCCGGGCGGCATGAACCCTCGTTTAACGTGATTAGTGAAAACTACTACTTCTCCCTTCTTTGGAGAGGGTCGTATCTCGTCACCCGGAACCCACCAGTGAAGGGCCTCCTTGGAAGGGATAGTACCTGCATTGACAAAGTCTGCTAAATACTCCTCCGTGACACAAGACCCAACCCAGTTGCATGAGTTGGAGGCACGAGACATATTGGCGGCTGTGCAAGGGGGATAAGCGGTGAGTTAAGGACAAGCAAGTATCAACGGCGGCTTACAATGTTAAGGGTTCTACAAAAATTATAGTCCGGCTGATGAGAGCCGGAGAAGCCTGACGACTCAATAGAGGAAAAGAAGAGCGAAAATAGGCTAAGTCCTAAAAAACAGGTTTCACAAACTATCGCTGCAATTACGGATCCACAAAAGACAAAAAAAGGAAATCTTATTTAAACCTAGCGAAGAACAGCGGAAACAGAGAAGCGCCGAACGGAGCTGCATTGGTCCGTGCATTATGCACGGCCGACCCGTGCACGGCGGCGCCGCAGGAAACGCATGCAAGGACGACAACGATGTCAGGGTACCCTAGCGGTGGCGGCGGAGAAGCCTGAACGGCCATGCCGGAACCTCCCGTGAAACCCTACTGCGACGACGAAGGTCCTAGGGAGCGCGAGAACTCACCGATGATGGAGCAATGGGTGCAGATGAACTCTAGTGCGATTCAGGGTGATGCAGCGGCCCGGCCGATGAAGATGCAGAGGCGGTGCGAGAGGACGGATGCGCTGGAAGCGGAGACGACAGGAGGAAGAATAGGAGGAGTGAGCGGGAGAAAAAGATTTCGGCCCGCATGGGTCGTATTTAAAGAGGGAATGAGGCAGGCACGAAAATCCAGGCGACGAAACCGTTTGACCAAGGCGGACGCCTCGATTCTTGGGCTGACCGTTTAATGAAAGATTCGGTGGTACGTCAGCAGATCTCATGATGTCACGCCGGGTCATCGCCGGGCGACTCGCCTAGATCAGAAGAGAAGGATGAAGTGAGCAAGCTCAATTCAACCTGGGGCCTAATGTTGGGGATATAACCATGTAATATGACCCGCCCTTAAGGCTCCGGGTCATGTTGATGGCTCGTGAGCCGGCCTAGGGGAGAGCCGTAAAACCTATAGCCCAAGGAGGTAGACGGCTCATGGAGTGGGGCATAAGGTGGCCCGGACGGAGAAGACCCGGTTGTGTAAACCGCCTCAAAGACAGCTTGGACAAGAAGATAGAGAGAGACTCGGTTACACAATTGTAAAGACCCGGTGGTCCTGACCTCCTATATAAAGGCAGACCCAGAGCGACTTAGAGGATAGGTGATCGAGAACTAGGTCAAGCTCTAGCTCCTTGTAATCGATATAACAAGCAATACAAACACAAGCAGGACGTAGGCTATTACCTCGATTTGAGGGGCACAACCTGGGTAAACCCGTGTCTTTCGTCCCGATCAACCCCTTTGAGTCCACCCCGTTAGCGATGGCCTCGAATCCAAGTCTGTTCACCCGGACATCTGCCATGATAAATCCACGACAATACCAGACAAGCAGGACGTAGGCTTTTACCTCCATCAGAGGGGCCGAACCTAGGTAAACTCGCGTCTCTCGATTCCGACCAACCCTTCTCAAGCCGCCACACAGTTGTGATTGCTCCGAACCTAAGTTCATTCACCCGGACATCTGTCGTGACATAATACCGACATCGAGGGTGTCTGTTGAGTTGGCATGGATCAAGACTGGGATTTGTTACTCCGTGTGACGGAGAGGTATCTCAGGGCCCACTCGGTAATACAACATCACAATGAGCCTTGCAAGCAAAGTGACTAAAGGGTTAGCCACAAGATCTTGTATTACGGAACAAGTAAAGAGACTTGCCGATAACGAGATTGAACTAGGTATAGAGATATCGACGATCGAATCTCGGGCAAGTAACATACCGAAGAACAAAGGGAACATCATACGGGATTAATTGAATCCTTGACATAGAGGTTCAACCGATAAAGATCTTCATAGAATATGTGGGAATCAATATGGACATCTAGGTTCCTCTATTTGTAATTGACCGTAGATGTGTCTCGGTCATGTCTGCATAGTTCTCGAACCCGCAGGGTCTGCACGCTTAATGTTCGAAGGTTGTTAGGAGTCCCAGATGAGATCTCGTATGTCACGGGAGCTGCAGAATGGTTCGGATGTAAAGATTGACATATAGGAAATCCCGGTTTGGTCACCGAAAAAGTTTTGGGTATTTCCGGTAGTGTAGCGGGGGTGCCGGGAGAGTTCTGGGGGTCCATCGAGAGAGGGCCACCCACTCCGGGGGCCACATGGTCCTTAGAGGTGGCGCACCAGCCCTTAGGGGGCTGGGCAAGCCAGCCCCTAAGGGCCCATGCGAAGAGGAGAGAGGAGGGCCAAGTGGGGAGTCCTCTTAGGACTCCACCTCCCTTGAGGGAGGAGGAATCCTAGTTGAGGAAGGACTCCTCCCCCTTGGTTCGGCCGAATCCTCCTTGGTGGAGGATTTGAGGTTGCCTCCTCCCCTCTGTTCCTCCTATATATACTAGAGGATTTTTTAGGGTAGCCCAACCCTAAGAAAGCCACGTGCTGCCCTCTCTCCCTCTAGATCATATTCTCCTCTAGATTAGTTCGGCGGAGCTCGGTGAAGCCCTGCCGGATTAGTTCACCACCACCGCCACCATGCCATTGTGCCACCGAAGAACTCATCTACCTCTTCACTCCCTCTTGCTGGATCAAGAAGCTGGAGATCGTCATCGAGTTGTACATGTGTTGAACGTGCAGGTGCCGTTTGTTCGGCGCTAGATCGGAAGGGCCATGATTGGATCGCGGGACAATTCTTGATTGGATCGTGGGACAGTTAGCGATTTGGATCGCGAAGACGTTCGACTACACCAGCCGCATTTCTTAACGCTTCACGCTTAGCGATCTACAAGGCTATGTAGATCCACTCTCCCTCTCATAGATTCTCATCACCATGGATATATCTTGTGTGTGCGTAGGAATTTTTTTGTTTCCCCTGCAACGTTCCCCAACAGTGGCATCATGAGCTAGGTCTATGCATAGATGAGATCACGAGTAGAACACAAAGGATTTGTTGGGCGTTCATATTCAGATTGCTTCCTCCCTTTGTCTTTTCTTGATTCAGTGGTATTATGAGATGAAGCATCCCGGACCAACCTTACTCATCCACGTACGAGAGACCGGTTCCATCGACTGACATGTGACTTTGTTGCATAAAGATGGCTGGTGGGTGTGTGTGTGTGTGTCTCCCACTTTAGTTGGATCGGATTCGACAAAGGCAGTCCTTGAGAAGGTTGAAAAGAAATTTGTGTATCACCGTTGTGGTTTTGCGTAGGTAAGAATCGTTCTTGCTAGATACCCGTAGCAGCCACATAAAACATGCAACAACAATTAGAGGATGTCTAACTTATTCTTGTAGGGTATGTTGTGATATGATATGGCCAATGACATGATGAGATATATGTGATGTATGAGATGATCATGTTTTGTATAGAATATCATGACTTGCATGTCGATGAGTACGGCAACCGACAGGAGGCATAGGGTTGTCTTTAATTATTGTATGAGACGCGTGTCAATCATTAAGCGCTATGTAATGCTTTACTTTATCTCTAAGCGGTAGCAATAGTAGTAGAAGCATGGTGGGCGTGACAACCCCGATGGTGACTTGTTGATGGAGATCATGGTGTCATGTCGGTGACGATGGAGATGATGTCGGTGCTTTAAAGATGGAGATCAAAAGCACAAGATCATGGTCATATCATGTCACTTATGATTAGCATGTGATGTTAATACTTTTATGCATCTTATTATTATTAGGACGACGATAGCATTATAAGGTGATTGCACACTAAAATTTCAAGATAAACATGTGTTCTGTCCGAGTGTGCACCATTGCGAAAGTTCGTCGTTTCGAGACACCATGTGATGATCGGGTGTGATAGACTCTACGTTCGCATACAACGGGTGCAAGGCAGTGTTACATATGCGGAACACTTGGATTAAACTTGACGAGCTAACATGTACAGACATGGCCTCGGAACACAAGAGACAGAAAGGTCGAACATGAGTCATATAGTAGATATGATCAACATGGAGATGTTCACCATTGAAACCACCTCATCTCACGTGATGATCGTACTTGGGTTGGTGGATTTGGATCATGTCACACTTAGACAACCTGAGGGATGTTGATTTGAGTGGGAGTTCTTAAGTAACTAGATAATACCCCGCGCGTTGTTGCGGGAATCGGTTATAATATATTTTGATCATATTTTTTTAGAACATGAATATTTGATTGGTAATATGAGACTAAAACTAAAAAATACATATGATTTATTAAAAATACATATTTTATTGATCCACATATTTATGTGCAGAAGGGTGTGCTAATAATTTATACTTTAGCACAAAATACTCCACAGAAAAAAGCAAGGGATTAGCGTATGGCCTTTGTATGCACCAAGCCTAAAAAGGATAAGCTTGTCAGCAAACAAAATATGACAAAGGGTAAACTTGCACATAAATATAGTTACCTGAGTACATGACAAACTTAACTGACAAAATGGAGATTGCAGGTCAAGATGATTGAGATGACTGCCTCGGGCATCATTCACCGTGCGTCCAGTACTCCACTTTCATAGGAAGATTTAAAATAGTGCATCCTGCAACCAACAATTTGTTGGAAAATAATTCAAGTGGTTTTAAAAATTGTAGCCAATTGATTGGAAATAGAAAAATAATGATCTCTTTCTTCCAATAAATCCAAACCTATTTTTTTAGTACATGAACAAATTGAATGGGTATGCAGTAGGAGTCAATGGATTGATAATTAATAAACACTCAATTATTTTAGAGGAGTGAAGTTGATGGTAATTCAAGAAGGCTTACCCCTAGCCTACTTCTGAACTCTGGCAACCACCCCTTGGTAGGCAGCATGAGAACACGTCAATACAATCCCGAAAAAAACATGAGAAAATTAGGCATGTATTAGCAATTAAACACTTGCCAAGAAAATTGAAAGAAATTAAAATTGCATTTTATAATATATGAAGAGCATGAGAACTTATACATAGATAAGCGTTGTGATCCAAATTTTCCATGTAGTTAAAAATGGTAATCACATGCAAGCAACTAACCGATAATCATAGAAGGTATTGTTTTGACATACTTTCAGTTAAGCGGATGGTTTTATTTTGAAGTAAGGACAGAGACCAGCAGAATGGACTCTTTGCAGAATATTCATGAAAAGAACGAACTAATTCATGCAAAGTGATCAAAGTATTTTCATGTGGCACTGATTCCGACCGTTAAGGGGCAGTCTTGGATCCCTTTACTGAACTTAAACTAATCTTCTGCTTCATCCATAAAAAAGAATATATTGACCAGCCAGTTGGCTGCTCCTAAAAGTATAGATCCAAACTTCTCTCAACAAACCCAATGTATAGGTATGTAATAATGCAGCATAACAGATCATTCAATCCTAATATGTGATGATTAATTGGTTAGTAATTCAAGATCAAATGCAGTATATATCAATATTAAAATATTCGATGTTGAAAATGATTTGGGGAAAGAGTCATGCATTACCCATTTAGCTTGCACACCGGAACATTGGTGCCGATGATAGGGAGGAGTTCAATTTGCACACTGCAATAAAATCCCACGTGCTTAAGGTGGCGCTAGCTAGCTATATGTTGAGAAGACAGAAGAGACACCAGTAAGGTAAGTAGTTTCGTATACATGTGTAAGAAACAAAGGGTTTAGGGTTTGTGGCACACCTCCAACATGGGGTGGCCTTTGTATTATATAGGGGGTACATCATTGTCTACAAATACAATTACAATTATAATACATGTAGGCCCAGTATATACAGAGTCTAACACCCTCCCTCAATCTCAACCGTGCTGAGAAGAATTTACTAGGTTGAGATTGCGCCTACAGCCTTCAAACTGAGGAAGAGGCAGTGGCTTGGTGAAGATGTCAGCAAGTTGATCCTTTGAAGGGATGAACTTGATAAGAAGCAGCTTCTGGGCAACACATTCTCTGACAAAGTGGTAATCAACTTCGATGTGTTTTGTTTGGTCATGGAATACTGGATTCGAAGACAGATACGTAGCACCGATGTTATCACACCAAAGAACAGGAGGTTGCTCTTGAGAGATCCTCAACTCTCGAAGCAAGGACTATATCCAAATCAGCTCAGCTGTGGCATTTGCAACTGCTTTGTACTCAGCCTCAGTGCTACTGCGGGACACTGTTGCTTGTTTACGAGCACTCTAGACGATCAAATTAGCACCAAGGAACAATGCATAGCCCCCTGTTGATCGGTTGTCATCCGGATACCCAGCCCAGTCTGCATCACATAACGCGGAAAGAGCGCCAGAGGGCACCGGTTGCAGATGCAAGCCATAAGAAGTAGTCAACCGAATATAGCGTAATATATGCTTAATAGCAGTCCAATGAGAATCTCGAGGTGCATGCAAAAACTGACAGACACGGTTGTCAGCATAAGAGATATCCTGACGAGTGATAGTGAAGTACTGCAGACCACCAACAATACTGCGATACTCAGTGGCCTCATCAGCACAAAGAAGTGAACCATCGAGAGCAGACAATTTGTCAGTAGAAGACATAGGTGTAGTAGCAGTCTTGCACTTGAGCATACCAGCACGTCGAAGAACATCAAGAGAATACTTCTGCTGAGTTAGTGTCAAACCAGAACCAGAGTACGAGACCTCCAGACCAAGAAAATAGTGCAGCTTCCCAAGATCCTTAACCGCAAAATCAGCACTCAAGGCAAAAACCAAGCGATCCGCAACGAACACTGAGGAGCTGACAAGAATGATGTCATCAACATAGACCAGCAAATACATAGTAACTATAGGACACCGAAGAAGAAACAACGAGGTGTCACCTGTAGATGGAACAAAATCATGAGCCCGAAGAATGGTGCCAAGACGTGCATGCCAAGCACGCGAAGCCTACTTCAAACCATAGAGCGCCTTAACTAGGCGACACGGATGCTGCGGACGAGCAGGATCAACAAAGCCAGGAGGCTGACACATATAGACCTCCTCCTCTAGTACTCCATGAAGAAAAGCATTATGAACATCAAGTTGGCGAAGAGACCATCCACGAGTAACAGCCGGTGAGAGCAAAAGGCGAATGGTAGTGGGTTTAATCACCGGACTGAAGGTATCCTCATAATCAAGACCATGGCGCTGTTTGAATCCTTTAGCAACCAGGCAAGCCTTGTATCTCTCAATAGAACCATCGGCATGTCGCTTGACCTTAAAAACCCACTTGGAATCAATAACATTGACACCTGCCTTGGGAGGAACTAAACACCACGTACCATTCTGAAGAAGAGCTTGGTATTCTTTTTCCACCGCAAGACGCCAGTGAGGAATGCTCATAGCTGCCTGAAAATGCCGTGGTTCAGCAGTAGGATCCGTCTGTGCCTGTGCCATGCAAGTCGCGAGCCAGGCAACAATACCATCTGTGCGCTTCTTCGGTTGAAACGCACCACTCTTGCTGCGTGTATGAGGACACTAAACAGGAGCTGGGGCCGGTGGTAGTGAAGACGCCAGCGACAGCGGCAATGAAACCGCAACCTCAGGAGAAGCCAACGGCAAGGTAGCCGGTGGAGGCGTGAACGACGTCGACGCAGCAGGAGTCAGCAGCCCATTGGAGGGCAAGGCCGGCCCAGGCGAGCTCGGCGTAGAGGGTCGCACAGGCGAGGCCGGCCCAGTCGAGGTCGATGTGCAGGACCGGATGGGCGACGCGGCCGGCAGAGGATTCCTAGGCGAGGCCAGCCCAGGTGTGGGAGGCGAGGTAGTTCGCTGGGCCAGGGTGCTGTCGGACGGCGTAGAGGCCGCAGGCACTGTCAGGCAGGCTGCATGGGGCATGCAGGTGCCCGGCCGATCGACGTGAGGAGTCGGGGGGAGGGAGCCGCCGGTTCTTCCTCGTCCAGAAGTTGCAAACGTGCACCCCTCCCAATACCTACACCATGGTTAGACAACAAAGAGGGCGAGTGTGCAGCATCTACAAATTGATCAGGCAAGGTAGTGGATGGGTGCACAGGCGGTGTGAAGGCGGCGACAGAGGTGGGAAGAGCAGAAAAAGGAAAAACATGTTCATCAAAAACAACATCGCGGGAAATATACACACGATTAGACGAAACATGAAGACATTTATACCCTTTGTGAACAGAACTATACTCAAGGAAGACACATTTTTTTGATAAACTCAAGCTTGCGATTATTATAGGGACGAAGGTGTGGCCAGCATGCACAACCAAATACCTTAAGAAACGTGTAATCAAGAATTTGACCAAGCAAGAGTTCAAGTGGAGTTTTCATATGAAGAAGTCGCGAAGGAAGCCTATTTATAAGAAAACAGGCTGTAGTGAAAGCATCACTCCAAAACTGAAATGGAACAGATGCATGTGCTAGCAAAGTTAACCCAGTTTCAACAATATGACGATGCTTACGTTTGGCTGAACCATTCTGCTGATGTATGTGTGGGCAGGACACATGATGAGCAATCCCATTTTTTCCGAAGAAAGTGCTAAGATTGCCGTACTCACCCCCCCCCCCAATCAGACTGTACATGAATGATCTTATGATTGAGAAGACACTCAACATGTGCTTGAAACTTAAGAAACACATCAAAGGCATCAGACTTGCGTTTAAGAATATATAACCAAGTAAACCGACTATAAGCATCAATGAAACTGACATAATATTCATGACCACTAACAGGTAGTTGGGCAGGACCCCATACATCAGAAAACACAAGCTCAAGAGGAGTTTTGACTATATGGTTGGAAACAAAAAATGGTAATTGTTGGCTCTTGCCTTGCTGACAGGCATCACAGATAGCAGCATCATTATTTCTAGACTCTGACGGTAGCTCATGACGGTGGAGAACATGGCGAACAATGGGTAATGCTGGATGACCAAGGCAAGAATGCCATAAGGCAGGAGACACGCGAACCCCGCTGAAGACCTGAAACTCAGCAGCAGCAGCAGCTGGAACAGCGGTGGGCGCATCCAGAGCATACAAGCCTTGGCAAAAATGACCTCTAAGAAGTATGTACCTCCTAGCTCGGTCCTTAACAAGAAGATGAAATGGGTGAAACTCACAAAAGACATTATTATCCTGAGTAAGTCTAGGAACAGAGAGTAAGTTACGAGTAACACAGGGAACACGAAGAACATTTCTAAGATGCAAATTCCTAGAGGTGTTTGTAAGAAGTGATGCCTGACCAATATGAGGGATGTGCATACCTGTCCCATCCGCTGTGTGAACCTTGTCGTGGCCATGGTAGGGGTGCTGAACGGTGAGTTTGCCCAGTTCATTCGTCACGTGGGCTATAGCTCCAGTATCCATGTACCAAGAAGGATCAACAGGATATGAGGGCGTATGCCCCTGTTGCGCCATGAGGACTTGGCGATCATTGCCCTTGCCGTTGTTGTCGAGGCCGAGGAAGTTGGTATTGAAGCGATGATGACAGCGAGAGGCGACATGACCCGCCAGGCCACAAAGTTGACACGGTTGAGCCGCACCACAAGCAGCACAACATGCATGTGGACGTCCATCAACTATGACCACAGAGGAGCCAGGACGTGACGGCGGCTGCTGACCCGAGGGTGCACCACCGGGTTTGCCCCCCCAGTCGAGGGAGCAAAAGAAGGGTCGTGGCCACCTCCTTTGCCGTGGTACGCAGCGTGAACAGAGGAGTCCGTAGGGATGTCCGGGCGGCGTGCGTTGGGTCGTTGCTCCGTTGAGAGGAGGCGGCTGTAGAGGTCCTGAGGACGGATAGGAACCTTGCTTTCATTGATCACCTCCGCCAGCGAGTCGTAGTCGCTATCAAGGCCTGCGAGGATGTAGGCCGTGAACTCAATGTCACGAAGAGGCTCTCCAATGTAAGCAAGAGTGTCGACCAGCTTCTTCATCTTGTTGTAGAAGGCGATCACAGTACCACTGTCCTTACGGGTCTCCGCAAGCTTCGTGCGGATGGACATGATCTGCACAATAGACTGAGATGAAAAGCTCGACTCCAGGATATCCCACACCTCATGAGAGGTCGCGGCGAAGAGAACCAGCCCGGAAACACCCTCCCCCAGGGAGGATTGTATCGCCGAGAGGATGGCTTGGTCCTGAGCAATCCACGCGCGAAACATCGGATTATGCGGCGGTGGACACGACAGTGTACCATCGACGAAGCCCTCCAAGTAATGGCTGCAAAGTAGTGGAAGCACTTGCGCGCGCCAGTAGAGGTAGTTATCTGGCTTGAGCTTCACTGGGAGGAGGTGCGAGAACAAGAACGGTGGCGAGGAGATCGCAGCCAAAGCATCTTCAGGGTCCATGTAGGGCGGCGGCATGGACGACGGCTGATGTGGAGCACCATACGCCAAGTTGCCATACGACGGGGGTGCACCGTATGCTGCCGGTGGGCCATACGGCGAGGAGGCTGCGGGGGCGTCATGACCAGGATACGCGCCATATGGAGGACGCGCTGTCGGCAAAGGACCGTACGGGGCACCATAGCCGACGTAGGCCGCGGGTGGGGCGTCGGTGACAGAGGAGCCTGCTGCGGTGTAGACGGGGGCAGCAGGAATAGACATGGCAGTGCGCATCATCATATGCGAGGCGGTCAAGGGCGGCAACGCAGGTACCAAAGGGTACGTGGCGGCCGGGAGCAACAACGGCGGCAGGAGCTGCGCTGATGCAGCAGATGACGAGGAGTCGCTGGGATACATGAAGGCGACGGGGCCGGCGTATTGGGAGCCGGCAGACCGCGACAACAGGGGGCCAAGCATGCCCTCCGCCGTGTAGGGCGCAGCTACTCCATAGAGGAGAGCTGCAAGCGACGACGGCAAAAATGCATGGTCCATGGGGGCCGTCGGTGAGGCGACGGGGCAGGGAACCGCAACAGCGGCGGTGGCAGTCGGGGCGACGGCGAGGGCCACTGCTAGGGCAATAGCGGTGTCGGCGGCCAGGTGCGACGCGGCGGCGGCTCGCGGGGGCGAAGCGGAAGACATTAGATTAGATCGCTAGGCGTGATACCATGTAAGAAACAAAGGGTTTAGTGTTTGTGGCACACCTCCAACGTGGGGTGGCCTTTGTATTATATAGGGGGTACATCATTGTGTACAAATACAATTACAATTATAATACATGTAGGCCCAGTATATACAGAGTCTAACAACATGCGAACAGACTCCAACGGCAAATAGGCCTTCTTCTTCCCCTCCTATCGCACACCATGTCCACCGGCTCGCCGTGCTCCAGGTCGGCGAAAAGGAGGAGGTACTCAGGGTTGTACGACGGGCGGCGGCATGATTCATGGTGATGCTACTACGGTGCGGGGTGGCGGGCAGCCATGGGCGGTGAAGCCCATGCGGACGGTCGATGTTGCTCGGCCAAGCGAAGCCCGTGCGGGAGCCGGCGACCCACTATATGGGCATGCGACGGTTCCGTCCAGGCATGGTGCGGTGGTGCTGCATCTCAAACCCCATATTGGCATCGAGGTCGCCCGCATCATGGCTTGGTTCCGAGACAGCCACAACTGGATAAGAAATAGATGGGAAGATGAGATCCGTCGGGAAGTCTTCCAGTTAAAAAAGGGATGCATAGTCCGTTAAGAATAGGAAAGGATGGATTGCTTCGTTAACGGGACTTCATCGCATCAAATAAAAACTGATCCTAAGTAAATGCCAAGTCGGTTCAGTTATCAAGACGGTGCGCACTAAGAAAAAATTATGTGGAAACAACAGGTCGCTTCGGTGACCAAGCGTGCTAATGAAAACCGAGTCTCGTGATTTGTTGATGAAATTGTGTGGGTACCAGCTGTAGGGTTAGTGATGATGTGGCTGCAAATGAAATTAGTTTTTTCTTACATGGCAAGGTTGCTGATGTGGACATCTTGCATGTTTAGATAAATAAGATAGTGGGGGTGAACTTCTTAGGTATATAGGATATGATTAATTGAACTCATTATCATGAACATAGTCAAAATGTCGTTGCAAATTATGTTGTAGATCACTAGCTCGCGCTGTAGCTCCCTTGAATTTTGACACGTTCCTAGAGAAAAAGTAAGTTGGAAGATGGTAGTAGCAATTATGCGGACTGGGTCCATAAACTGAGGATTGTCATCATTGCTACACAGAAGGCTTATGTCCTTCATGCACCGCTCGATGCGCCACCCCCTCTAGCGTCATCTGTGGATGTTGTGAACATCTGACAGGAACATTGTGATGACTACTTGATAGTTCAACGCGTCATGGATTACGACGTAGAATTGAGGCTCCAAAGACGTTTTGAATGTCACGAAGCATATGAGATGTTCCAAGAGATGGAATTGAGATTTCAGGCTCATGCCCGTGTTGAGAGGTATGAGACCTCCAACAAGATTCTTTGCCTGCAAGATGAAGGAGAATAGATCAATCAGTGAGCATGTGCTCAGATTGTCTGGGTGCTACAATCCCTTGAATCGAGTGGGAGTTGATCTTCCAGATAAGATAGAGATTGATATAGTTCTCCAAGTCACTGCCACCAAGATACCAAAGCTTTGTGATGAACTATAACATGCGAGGGATGGATAATATGGTCCCTGAGCTATTCGCGATGTTTGACACCGTGAAGGTAGAAATCAAGAAGGAGCATCAAGTGTTGATGGTCAGTAAAACCACTAGTTTCAAGAAGGGAAAGGGAAAGAAGGGAAAACTTCAAGAATGGCAAGCCAGTTGCCGCTCCAGTGAAGAAAGCCAAGGTTGAACCCAAACCCAAGAATTAGTGCTTCTATTATGAGGAGAACGGTCACTGAAGCGAAACTGTCCTAGATACTTGGTAGATAAGAAGGCTGGCAACGTTAACAGAAGTATATTTGATATACGTTTTATTCATGTGTACCTTACTAGTACTCCTAGTAGCACCTGGGTATTAGATACCGGTCCAGTTGCTAAATGTTGGTAACTCAAAATAAAAGCTACGGAATAAACGGAGACTAGATAAGGGCGATGTGACGATGTGTGTTGGAAGTGTTTCCAAGGTTGATGTGATCACCATCACCCGCTCTCTCTACCTTCGGTATTAGTGATGAACCTAAATAAATGTTATTTGGTGTTTGCATTGAGCATGAACGCGATTAGATTATTTTTATTGCAATACAGTTATTCATTTAAGTTAGAGAATAATGGTTATTCTGTTTACATGAATAATACCTTCAATGGTCATGCACCAAATGAGAATGGTTTATTGAATCTTGATCGTAGTGATAGACATGTTCATAATATTGATGCCGAAAGATGCAAAGTTAGTAATGATAGTACCACATACTTGTGGCACTGCCGCTAAAGGTCATATTGGTGTAAAGCGTATGAAGAAACTCCATGCTAATGGATCTTTGGACTCACTCGATTTCGAATCGGTTGAGTGTTGAGACATGCAGACCATGCCTCTTGGGCAAGATGACTAAGATCGCGTTTTCCGGTATGATGGAGCGGAAAAGTGACTTATTGGAAATGACACATGTTGATGTATACGGTCCAATGAGTGTTGTAGCGTGCGGTGAATATCTTTATTCGCTTACCTTCACTGATGATTTGAGTAGATATGAGTATATTTACTTAATGAAACACAAGTTTGAATCGTTTGAGAAGTTCAAGAAAATTCAGAGTGAAGTTTGAGATCATCGTGATAAGAAGGTAAAATGTCTACGATATGATCGTGGAGGTGAATATCTGATTTACGAGTTTGGTATACAACTTAAGACAATGTGAAAGTCGTTTCACAACTCACACCACCTGGAACACCATGGTGTGATGGTGTGTCCGAACATCGTAGTCGTGCTCTATTAGATATGGTGCGTACTATGATGTCTCTTGTCGTTTTGCCACTATCGTTTTGAAGTTATGGTTTGGCAAAAACCTAAGGTGTCATTTCTCAGTGTTGGGAATGCGATGCTTATGTCTGATAAGCTCGAACCCAAAGCGGAAAGGTGCATCTTCATAGGATACCCTAAGGAATCAGTTGGGTATACCTTCTATCTCAGATCCGAGGGCAAAGTGTTTGTTGCTAAAACGGGTCCTTTCTCGAGAAAGAGTTTCTCTCGAAAGAACTGAGTGGGAGGAAAGTAGAACTTGATGATGTTGTTGAACCATCACTTCAGTTGGACATAGCACGACGCTGAAAGATATTTCTATGACACCTACACCAAGTGAAGAGGAAGCAAATGATGATGATCTGAAGCTTCAGATCAAGTTACTATCGAACCTCGTGGGTCGACAAGGACTCATACCGCCCGTGAGTGGTGCGTAAATCATGTCTTGGAGGTCATGTTGTTATACAATAGTGAACCTACGAGCTATGAAGAAGCGATGGTGGGCCCGGATTCCAACAAATGGCTAGGAGCCATGAAATCCGAGATTGGATCCATGTATGAAAACCAAGTATGGACTTTGGTAGACTTCCCAGTTGAATGGCAGGTCGTTAAGTACAAATGGATCTTTAAGAGGAAGACAGACGATAATGGTAAATGTCACCATTGATAAAGCTCGATTTGTCACAAAGAGGTTTCCGACATGTTCAAGGAGTTGACTACGATGAAACTTTCTGCTAAAGTCTGTTGGTATTATGCTAGCAATTGCTGCATTTTCAATTATGAGATCTGGCAGATGGATGTCAAAACATCGTTTCCTTAACAGTTTCCTTGAGGAAAGGTTATATGTGATACAACCAGAAGATTTTGTCAGTCCTAAGGATGCTAAAAGGTGTGCAAGATCCAATGGTCCTTCTATGTGCTGGAGCAAGCATCACGGATTTGGAATATACGCTTTGATGAGGTGATCAAAGTTTTTGGATTTTTACAACATTTATGAGAAACTTGTATTTACAAGGAAGTGAGTGGGAGCACTATAGAATTTCTGATAAGTATATGTGGATGACATATTGTTGATCAAAAATAATGTAGAATTTCTGGAAAGCATAAAGGGTTGTTTGAAAGGAGTTTTTCAAAGGAAGACCTGGATAAAGCTACTTGAATATTGAGCATCAAGATCTATAGAGATAGATCAAGACGCCTGATAAGATTTTTTAATGAGCACATACCTTGACAAGGTTTTGAAAGAGTTCAAAAAGGATCAGTCCAAGAAGGAGTTCTAGCCTGATTTGTAAGGTGTGAAGTTGAGTGAGACTCAAAGCTCGACCATGACAAAAGAAAGAGAATGGACAAAGGTCGTCCCCTATGCCTTAACCATAGGCTGTATATAGTATGACAAGTTGTGTACCGCACCTGGTGTTTACCTTGCCATGAGTCTGTCAAGGGGTACAAGAGTGGTCCACGAGTGGATCACTGAACAACGGTCAAAATTATCCTTAGTAACTAGAGGACTAAGGAAATGTTTCTCGATTATGGAGGTGATAAAGAGTTAGTCGTAAATGGTTACGTTGATGCAAGCCTTGACACCAATCCGAATGATTATGAGTAGCAATCCGGATACGTATAGTTGAGAAGTCATTTGGAATAGCTCCAAGTGGAGCATGGTAGCAACATCTATAATATGACATAGAGATTTGCAAAGTACACACGGATCTAGATGTTGCAAAACGTTGACTAAAACCTCTCTCACATGCAAAACATGATCGAATCCCAGAACTCATTGGGTGTGAGATTCTTAACAATGTAAATCACATAGCGATGTGAGCTAGATTATTGACTCTAGTGCAAGTGGGAGACTGTTAGAAATATGCCCTAGAGGCAATAATAAATTACTTATTATCACATTTCCTTGTTCATGATAATCGTTTATTATCCATGCTACAATTTTATTGACTGGAAACTCAGATACATGTGTGGGTACATAGACAACACTGTGTCCCTAGTATGCCTCTAATAGACTAGCTCGTTGATCAAAGATGGTCAAGGTTTCCTAGCCATAGACATGAGATGTCATTTGATAATGGTATCACATCATTAGGAGAATCATGTGATGGACAAGACCCAAACTATAAACATAGCATACGATCGTGACAGTTTATTGCTATAGTTTTCTGCATGTCAAGTATCTGTTCCTATGACCATGTGATCATGCAACTCACTGACACTTGAGGAGTATCTTGTGTGTATCAAACATCGCAATGTAAATGGGTGACTATAAAGGTGCCCTACAGGTATCTCCGAGGGTGTCTATTGAGTGGGCATGGATCAAGACTGGGATTTGTTACTCCGTGTGAGGGAGAGGTAGGACCCACCCGGTAATACAACATCACAATGAGCCTTGCAAGCAAAGTGACTAAAGAGTTAGCCACAGGATCTTGTATTACGAAACGAGTAAAGAGACTTGCCGGTAACGATATTGAACTAGGTATAGAGATACTGGCATCGAATCTCCGGCAAGTAACATACCGAAGAACAAAGGGAACAACATACGGGATTAACTGAATCCTTGACATAGTGGTTCAACCGATAAAGATCTTTGTAGAATATGTGGGAATCAATATGGGTATCCAGGTCCCGCTATTGGTTATTGACCGTAGAGGTGTCTCGGTCATGTCTGCATAGTTCTCGAACTCACATGGTTTGCACACTTAACGTTCGGTGACATTTCGGTAGTATTAAGTTATGTATGTTGGTGACCTAAGGTTGTTCGGAGTCCCGGATGAGATCCCGGACGTCACGAGGAGCTCCAGAATGGTCCGGAGGTAAAGATTGATATATAGGAAGTCCCGTTTTGGTCACCGAAAAAGTTTCGGGTATTTCCGGTAGTGTACCGGGGGTCCATTGGGAGAGGGCCACCCACTCCGGGGCCACATGGGCCTTAGAGGTGGCACACCAGCCCTTAGTGGGCTGGGCAAGCCAGCCCCTAAGGGCCCATGCGAAGAGGAGAGAGGAGGGCCAAGTGGGGAGTCCTCCCAAGACTCCACCTCCCTTTTGGGATCCTAGTTGGGGGAGGACTCCTCCCCCTTGGTTCGGCTGAATCCTCCTTGGTGGAGGGTTTGAGGCTGCCTCCTCCCCTCCCTTCCTCCTATATATACTAGAGGATTTTTTAGGGCAACCCAACCCTAAGAAAGGCACGTGTCGTCCTCTCTCTCCCTCTAGATCATATTCTCCTCTAGATTAGTTCGGCGGAGCTCGGCGAAGCCCTGCGGGATTAGTTCGCCACCACGCCGTTGTGTTGCCGGAGAACTCGTCTCCCTCTCCGCTCCCTCTTGCTGGATCAAGAAGGCGGAGATCGTAATGGAGTTGTACGTGTGCTGAATGCGGAGGTGCCGTCCGTTCGGCGCTAGATCGAAAGGACCGTGATTGGATCGCGGGACGGTTCGTGATTGGATCGTGGGACGGATTGTGATTGGATCGCGGGACGACTAGCGGTTTGGATCGCGAAGACGTTCGACTACATCAACCACGTTTCTTAATGCTTCGCGCTTAGCGATCTAAAAGGGTATGTAGATCCACTCTCCTTCTCGTAGATGCTCATCACCATGAATAGATCTTGTGTGTGTAGGAATTTTTTTTGTTTCCCCTGCAACGTTCCCAACAATATGGCCTGCTATTTTGCAAAGTAAAAAAACTCAGATTTTTTTTCCTACATGAAACCCACAAATAATTTAAAAAATTGGTGTGTGCAAGCAGACTCGAACCACGTGACCCGTGACTATTCCACGCAATAACTGGGCACTGCATCTATAATGTATCATGTATGAATGGCCACCATTTCAATGTATGGGTGGCCACCAATAAATGGATAAAAGCAGCGACATGTAGTCATCATGTGTGAGTGGCCACCACACCACCCAGCAGCGTTACTTTTTTTAGAAATTTATAAAATATATGTAAATTATATTCTAAAGTTACAAATAATAATAATGCAGAATAATATTATATTATAAAAATATTCAAGTATTATTTCATATAATTAATTTATAATTTATAATAATTTCACGTAATAATTGGTCTACTTATTGAAAAAAATAACAAAATAATTATATATTTTATTTCAAAAAATGCTAATATAAGTTTAAAATGTTCATGATAGTATATATAAGTATGCATTTTGATTTGGAATTTGATTTTACATATGACACACCGTTACAATTTACATGTATTTTATTTTTGTTTTAATAAATAACAGTACAAAATGGATCGATGTGACTCCAGCCCACTTAAGTCAGAAAGGTTGTATATGCTACGTATCAGTTAATCACAAGGTTTAGCTAAAAAAGTTAATCACAAGGTACCCCTAAAAAGGTTAATCACAAGATCCTTAAAAAAAGTTAATCACAAGGAACACTGCTTGTATAAGCTACGTATCCGTTAATGACAAGACACACTGTTGGATCTTTTGGTTTGGCTTGCGCTCCTACATCCCGCAGGTCACGCAATTGAATCCAGGGGATACAATTTTTGCACAATACTACGAGTTGCTGACAGATGGACCCCACGTGTCTCCACATGTGAGAGAAATATGGGTCGCGGCCAGGGGATTTTCCGTCAGAATAAAAATTTCAATTTTTTTCCCGTAAATCAGCAGACATAGGTCGTGGCTGACAGCGGACCCCATGTCACGTTGGCGTGCCTAATTGTTCATATAGAAAACATGATTTGCACCGTATATGCACGTCAAAACTAAGTTGTGACGGCAGTTCAATGTATGCCATAAATTTTAGCAATAAACTGACTTTTTGCGTTAAGTTGTGACATCAGTGATGTAATTGACTCTTGTTTTGCCATCTAACCTTATCAATACCTGATTGTTTGCCCCATATTGCTGCAGTGCCACCACGTCTGGGTACATTCCGTATGTCGCTAGTCACTCTAATCTATGATGCATACTGGATTCTCGTTGCAAGTTCACTCAGATTCTAGTCACGGTGGACTCAAAAACCATTGCCCAGCTAGTTCCATGACCACTTTGCAAGCAGCAAATCCAGCTTCCTATTTACGACCGGCAGTAACAGTCTCCAAGCGACCCGAAGGAGGCACCCCAAAACCATTTGCAAGCACAATTTCCGCACGCGCTCAAGAGAAATTTCAGACCAATCATTCTGTTTCTCCCCAGAATGTCTTGTCTAAATATGTACTGTGGAAAATTCGCTAAGGAACAATATTAAGACACCATACATTGAGAGACAGATGAAACAACATACAGGTCAGAGATGAATCAACACGGTTATTGAAACAAGTAAACCATTTTTTTCTTCTAAAAGCACGAAGGCAAGCCAATACAGCTATTCTTTTAACAAAGACACAAAACCACATCACCTGCAGGAGAGATGTCATCAAGTTTCCTCAACTCACTAATCCTGAATTCCCGATTAAGTTAGCTTCATTGAAGGCCTACACGCGTAAAGTTCAATGGCATATTTGTAGAGTTCTCGGTCCAGCCACTTTGCTCAGCACAAGCTAGCAGGATCTCATGGGAGGCGAGTGGTGGCCAATCTTCTACCGCAAACCTTCACAGATCATGTAGATCTCCCTCGAACTAGACCTTGTCGCCTTAGGCCTCAGCAGAGATACTTTCTTAAACTTCTCTTTGCAAAATTTGTTAAACCCTGCAGCAGGGCAACAGACGGTCATTCGTGTCGCTATGATATCAACTGCAGCAATAACAAAGCAAAATCTGCTTGTAACTTGTTAGAACTACCTGGTATATCCTCGTTCTCAAGAAACTTGATTACTAGGCTGCCCCCACGTCTAAGAACACCGGCCTCATCGGGATCAGGGCCCATGGAGCTCTGAAACCTCTCCATAGTCGCACTATAGTCAGCCGATTCTTTGAATTTTATCTTGCCAACTGCCAACGAGAGTGCACGCATGCCCAGCTCACAAGATATGGCTTCATCTCTGGTTGTGATCCCTGAAACTACCGGGCACATGTCGGATAATATCACAGAAAATCCTCGTTCCTGTACAACAGAGTAGCATCAATTAATCAACAATGAACAGAGCAACCGCTAGCAAGATCAACATCACAAATGTAGGTGACAGTCCTTGATCTGATATTTCTAATCATCCACCGTGAAATCGGGCACCCGCAATTTCTGTGTTCAGATTGGTGAAGCTTCATAGTTTCAGGGGGTGGACACGACACATAGTTGGGTCACATATTGGATGACAAATAAAACAGAACAGTCTCAAAAGTTCTAGTAATCAACTACATATTGTGATTTTAACACAAGGCTAGAAACTGCGGTTTAATTAATACATGTTGGCCCTTCGAAATAGATAGCATCATATGCAGCTACATTCTCATATCTCCAGCTGATGCTTCAGTCTCTGGTAAATATTGTTCGACCTTGTAGCTATGTATTTTGCCATCTGTTCTGCACCATATATGATGGTTAATGGATAAACTACAATTATTTGGTTATATATTTTGAATTTTTAATAGCTCATGGCACAAATTTGGTTCACTTAACAGTTCTTTTGTAACAAGTATTGCTAGCCCATAAACCCCAATACGGCAATACCCATTCGGGTGAACTCTCTGAGACTATTTATGCTGTGAAAATGGTTCAGTTTATGGATTTATAGTTGAGTGCAAAGATGTCACGAATTTCAACCAATGAAGGCAGATTTTAATCTCACATTAATGCAAATTCAATAGTGCCAGTGTTGCTTATCTAAGCAAAATCCCCATGCAACCAGATTCCACTCCATTAAGTAGATGAAACAAACAGGCTATCGATCGAACCTGCGGCGACATAGCTCGGGCTTGCTGCTTCATCAGAGCCATCACATCGGCACAGACCGTCCTGACCCGCGAGTCGCAGTGCGACGAGGGGACCTTCACCTTCTGCTCTGCAACAACCGAGCACCAAAATCAGACCCGACACCCCGCCCAACAATCACAGCATCAGCAGATTGGCGGACCTTGACATCGACGCCGACGACCAGGCCTCCCTTCTCGAGTGGGCCCAGGTTCTGGCAGGACACCTGGAGCCACGCTCCGGGCGCGCACCCGAGGTCGAGCACGGCGGCGCCCGGGGTGATGAGCTTGTGCTGCTTCTGTATCTGGATCAGCTGCAGCGGCGGACAAGGGAAGCGGATCGCGTGAGAGATTGATCCAAGGCGGAGCTCCGGGAGGGAGGGCGGGAGGCGGTGCTGACCTTGAAGGCGGACCGGGCGACGTAGCCGAGGCGCAGCGCCTCCCGGTAGAAGAAGTCGGCGGTGCCCGTCGCGCCGCTCATGTTCCCGTTGCTGCGCGGCGGCCAGGCGAGCGGGGAACGGACAACGGTGAAGGCCAGAGATCCGTTAGGGTTTTAGGCCGGTTTCGCGGGAGCTGGCTGGCGGGCAGGCCTTGCGGGCCGCGGTTCACATGGATGATGGGCTGCTAACACAAGTGCGTGTTTTCCGAGAAAATTTTCATGAATTTTAAAATATCACAAATTTGAAATTATTCACCAAATTGGAAATTGTTCGCAATTTTCCGAGAAAATGTCCATGGAGTTCAAAATTAAGAAAAAGTAAAAAGAAATCCACGATAAAAAGGGAAACTTATAAACCGAACAAGAAGTGTTGGAAAGAAAACCAGAGAAAGCACTAGCCCTCGAAATGGGAGAAACTTCATAAAAACATAAAACAGTTCCCTATAGACAAACCCAAAACAGTTCCCTATAGACAAAACCAAAACAGTTTTTTTAGATAACTTACCAAGCTTGCTGCCTGGCACCCAAAACAGGTGGAGGAGAGGTTATATTGGCCGGAAACCCACTTAGGACGTGTCCTCAAACTACCCAACTCCAAACTTCACAAATTCTAAGAGAGGAGCCAGCCCAAACGCTTTTGCTCTAAGAAGCTAAATCCATGATGTGATCTTGGGCCGTAGTGTAATTTAATGAAGAGAGGGTTTCCTAACTTCACGATTTCTCGAATCTAGAGTTGCACTTATTTACAAAGAGTATGCCACCGCAAAAGAAAACGGTTCACTCAAACACCTCGCTTGAATAGGTACGCTCGAACAAATAGGCTAGAACATGCACGTGGGCCAAAATGGGCTGCCTCCAGCCAGCCCAAGAGGGGTGTCGAACATACCAAACGAAGGGAGAAGCTAACACGTTATCGAACGCTTTTCTCTTCGCCAACTGAAGCGTGAAGCTGGCTTGAGAAGCTGGTTTTTCAGATTTTGGAAAGTTTGGATAGTTTTAGAACAGGCCCTTAGGACTAGCAAGGGAAAACGTGGGCACGTTGTATCCATCGGCTGAATAGGATTTGGCAGCAAGCAACAGAGAGAAACTCCTAGATCATATTTGGCGCTTCACGCGTTGGTTCCTTTGATACTTGTACACGACGACCACCCCCTTTGACTAACTGGGTTTACCCATAATCTTGAAGAACATTACCTGCTCGCCGGTTTTGGGAAGCTTCTCGAAGCTTTTCAACCTTTTCCTTTTTGGGTTTTCTTTATTCTTTTTCATTTTATTTATTTATTTGTTTTCCTTTATTTTTATATTTTCATTTTCCCTGTTATTATTTTTCGTATTTTCTTCCTTTCCTTTTCTTTACTTGTTCCCTTCAAACTCGCGAACCGTTTTCAAATTTGATTTTTTTTAAAATTCTTTGAAGTTTCATTCAAATTTGTGAGCTTTTTCTAAATGCATCAACTTCTATATAATTTAGTGAACAATTTTTAAATCCATAATTTTTTCTCAAATAAACATTTTTCGAACCCATGAACTTGTTCCAAGTTATGAAATTTTTGAAATGCGTGAACTTTTTAAAATCCATGAACTTTTTCCAAATGCATGAACTTTATTTTAAGGTCATGAACCTTTTCAATCGCATGAACATTTTTCAAATTCATGAAGTTTTATCAAGTCTGCGAATATTTTTTGAATCTTCAAAAATTTTCAGACTCATAACTTCCAAATGTGTGAACCTTTTTCAAATCTGTGAACTTTTCCCAAATGTGAGAAATTTATTCAAATCGGTGAACGCTATTTAATATTTGTGAAGTTCAATAACATGAACTATTTTAAATTGTTGAATAATTTCCAAATCTTCATACATTTTCATATTCATGACTTGTTTTTATAATCACGAACTTTTAGAACCCATGGACCTTTTACAAATGCATGATCTATATTCATATCCATGATATTGTAGGAAAAAGTGAATTTAATCAAATCCATGAACAAATGTTCAAAATCTTGAACTTTTTTTAAATTCCTTAAATTTGTGCAAATTCAGGAACATTTTCAAATTCATGAATTTTTTACAATTCATTTTTTTAGTTCCTATTTTTTCTAATTCGAGATCTGGTTTCAAACTCACACACCTTTTTTTGGTTGCACCAAAATTTTAAATACTAAATAAACCATACTGGTTTTTTCTTCCCGGGCCAAAAGATTTGTACAAGCCGAAAAAGGGATTTGTTGATGACGGTGCAAGCTAGCGAGTTTTTTTTTTTTAGAATGGCTAGCGAGCGACGGAACTGGTGAGTCATGGGTTGGCTCATGTCCACGTGCCCTGTGCGCTACAACAAGAAACTAGAGCGGTCAGAGCGGCTTTGCCTCGCCTAATGCAAGATCATACGACCAACTCGGCTGAAGGACCACTGTAGCGGGCCGTGTCCTTTTTTCGTCGCTCATTTCCATCTTATTTTTTAATTTTGTTTTTATCTCAAAATATTATAAATACATATACCTGGAAGGTTAATTAGTTTGAATTCCACCGCACATTTAGAAGATGTTAATGCAGTGTAAAAAGCTTGTTCATGCAATCTCTACTATTAAAAAAAGTAGCATTTCTTTCCAGCCAGACAAAGTGTTTTGTCCAATCTTAGGTACAATTCTCCCTTCCTCTCTATGTTTTGCTTTTTTCTCTTGTATCTCTGGTTATTTTTGCGGGTGGTCCTTCAAATGTCTTATTGTCCCACCTTTTATTGCCTTGCCAATTTTCTTTAGTAAGCCAATATATTCTTACAAAATAAATCCTATTTTTTTCTAAGTTGGTAAAACATGGGAAGGATTAGATAAATAATTATTTACATAATTTTATTTTTACGGGAAAATAATCATGGGATAACATACTACATGTTTTATCCCGTTGAAACATACATGCGATTATCCAATTTTCAAAATGTTGGTACAATACAAAAAAAATCATTATATTTTGTAAATGATTTACTCAATGCAAAAAAGGTTTTAAACCATTCAAAAAAATGTACGTTACAATTTCAAAAGTTAATTTTTTTTGTGAAAAAATTGTTACACTTCAAATGTTTATGCTGTTTGGAAAACAATGTTCATGATGTTTTAAAAAAATGTTTACATAACGTAGTATAATAAATGTTTCGTAACATTCTGGAAAATGTCTGTGACATTTAAAAAAGTTCATATATTTGAACAAATTTGTTTGTGCCATTTTGTTTTTAATATAAGGTAAAAACCTGGTTGTGTAATATGAAATAATTCATGCCATTGAAAACAATTCAACATGTATTCTTTTTAACATTTATTCAAATAAAATGACAAAACATGTATTTAAAAAATGTTCATCGTGTATTTAACAAATGTTCAACGCTTATCGAGAAAATATTACGCCTGTATATGAAATGTACAACGTATTAGGAAAACAAATACTAAAAAGGTAATAAACTGACTAATGAAAAACAAAAACTAATGAAGAAACACAAAAAATAAAACCCATGGAAGGTTTCCAAAACCAGTCCAAATCGGTCTAAAGAACCTTGCCAAAACCATCTTATGGGGCCAGGCCATCTTATGCGAAGGTAGGCGAGATATAGCTCCCACGACGAGCAATCGCACAACCCCTCCTGCTTGAGATGAAGTGGCTGGTCCATTATGGCAAAGAAATATCAACAATTTCTGGTTATGCTAAAGTGCTGGTTGATATGAGCATCTCTCATTTGAGAGGAGCAGCATCTGCGATCTGCGAGAGACTCTGGTGGAAACTACATGGGAAGTTCATGCATGATTCTAATATAGTTGAGACAATTGCCTGTCATGAAGCCCTAGCGTTGGTGGCGTTCTTGGGACTACAAGATGTCATTGTGGTGTCCGGTGCGAAGCAAATGGTCAATGATTTGGTAAAGACTACTAAGAAAACCCTGTAGACAATCACTTAGTAATGGTACGGGTATATGGGTCGCGCTGCTGTTAATTAATAGTAGGGCGAGATATAATCCTATGCTGCTACTAAGTTAATAATAGTAGCATGGGTATAAACTCCGCCTGCTACTAAGTGGTCCCGTCATGCCCTCTCGGGACATGACATAGTAGCAGCGTGGGGTTTGAGTTGATAGTAATAACGCGGGGTTTATGTCATGCGCTACTAATAAGTGGTCCCCACCATGCCCTCGGGCACATGTCAAAATAGTAGCGCAGGGTATAAACCCCACGTTGCTACTAATTACAGGGTTTTTTAACAGCCATGAAATCCCCATCCCCATCCCCTTCCCCTAACCCTCCTCTCTCTAGCCCCTCTCCCAATACCCGCAGGACTCGTCTCACTGTCGTTCCCTCCCCACACCGGCCGGCCACTAGACCCGCCCCCATCGACGACTAGAACCACATTGTGCTCCCGTGCTCTCTCTCTTTCCCCCTTTCCTCGTTTCTCTCCTTCTCACGTGAAGTTCTCTCTCTTCCTCCTCCATCTATAGGGAGCAAGCCATGGAGGTCCTTCACGCCATCGTCGGACCTCCCAGCCATGCCTCGCCCCACTGACCCTACCTCTCCCTAGCCACGCCGCCAGACCTGCCTCGCCCCATCGCGAACCTGTGTATTATTGGTTCAGACCTTCTAAAAAATATATCGAAATCCATAGTAGTGCCACCTGCGCTACTACTAACAGAAGTAGTAGTAGCGTGGGTCTACCACTCGCACCCTACTAGCAAGGTAGCTATGTAATAGCGCGGCCGTCCGGGCTACTGCCATCACTTTACCGCGTGTCACTATTAGGCTTTTTCCTAGCAGTGAAATGTCTCAACAAGCCGTAATGGAGCGATCATTGATGAAATTAAGTCAAGAGCTATGGGTTTTAATTGTAATTTTGTTTTTGAAAGTCGTTTAGTTGATGTGGATGCTCATAATATAGCTTGATTTCCCTTTCTTTAGGCCGAGGTCCCCACTTGTGGCTCTTGCAACCTCATGACCCGAATCCCACAAATTATGGCCTTTGATGAATAAAGCATTGCCTTTTCCCTAAAAAAAGCTTTTTTAGCCGAATGATTTTATATTAAAACTACTTTACAGATTTTAAAAAAGTTCAAATTTTTAAAAACAAGAATTCAAAATTCTTACGGAATATATTATATTTTTTCTTGAATTTGCAAAAATGTGCACAGATTCAAAAAGTGATTGCCAATTAAAAAAATATTTGAAATTCGGAAAATGTTGATGAATTCAAAAAATATTCTTGAATGTGAAGAATATTGCAAAATTTCAAAAAAAAACAAGTTAAAAAAATGTTCATGAATTTGGAAATATTATTGGATTCCAATTAATTTCCACGAATGCGAGTCTATGGTCAACCTTTTCCGGCAGCGTTAATGGACTGCCCACATTTCTCGGCTATTTTCCGCTGCATTTCTTGAGATAGCCCCGAGCTATGTATATTATTTTAGATCTATGATATGTATTACAAAATTCAAAAAACATATGATATTTCATCCTGTACGATGACTGCGAGCTAATGATCCAAAGAATAGTACAGGGAATCACATAAATTCAGATCCTTACTTGTCTTGGTCATCATAGCGAGCGATCACAGGCTTGTCCCTGGCACCCTATGCGTTCCCGAGCAACGCCCTGACCGGTCACCCTATCAACCCGTAATGCATCTAGAGCCCGTACCTGAATGGAAGCTCGTATTAATTCAGTAATGGAGATTTGTACATATCCGATTTAGTGAGAAGACGAAGGACAGTGTCTAGAACATTCAACAAATTATTATCTATACCTAATAATAATAATAATAATAATAATAATAATAATAATAATAATAATAATAGTAATAATTCTGGCGACACTCACGGAAATTGTATTCAAAGTTGCAAGATACTCCGTATGGGCCATCAATGCTATCTATCAGTGGTAAAAAACGTTATACACAAGAAAATCTCCGTATGGGCCGGTGCATGCAGTAGGGACCACCTATATTGTGCTTTGCACGCTGCGATGAGAAGACGCAGCCTACCCGTTAGGGCTGCCCTTGTCCAGAAGGCCTCTTTTTAAATTTCGTTTTTTATTTTTTATTTTTCTTTTCTATTTTATTTTCTGTGTACATTATATAATCTGAAACCGAAAAAAAGTTCCAAAAATTAGAAAAATCAATATTTTGAAATAAAATGTTGAATAAATCATAAAATGTTTGTGGATACATAAAATAATTGTGATTTGTAAAACTATATATACTTATTCAAAAAATGTTCGAAATTTTCAAAACAAATGGTCGGGTGATAAAAAAATCATGATTCTTAAAACACTTTGTTTATAAAACATGTTAGTGAAATTGAACAAACTTTTGTCAATTCAAAAAATGTTAAAGAATGAAAAAATATCCTAAAATTCTAAAAACTATTCGTGACTTACAAAATAGTTTATTAATTCATAAAATTTTCGCTGATTCAATAAATAACAGTGCATTTCTTAATGTTTGTGAAATTAAAAAATGTTCATAAAATTCAAAAATTTATCCACCAATTTTTTAAAAATGTTAGTCGATTCAAGAAAATTGTTTAAACAAATGTTCAGATTGCTTTTTGCAAATAGTATAAAATGTTCTTGATTTTAAGAAATTTTTGAAAACTTGTAAAGAGTTCACGAATTTGAAAAATCCTAAATTTTTTAAATGTACGCCTTCTCAAAATGTTCTAAAAAATCCGAGATAGATCTAATTATACCTTTTTACTTATTTTTCACAGTTTTTTGAAAAATATTCATTATTTGACAAAATTGAGAGCGACAGCGTATCTCGGTGATACAACAAAATGTGACAATGGCCGTTCGAAATTATGATTTTTGTTCCATTGCAAGCACATGCACTTTCGCTATCTAGATACAGCGAACCATGGTATTTGCATGCCGGCCCGTATGACGATGATGGTCATGAGCAGGGTGGTAGTTGATCAAGAGTTCACTATTGGCGATAGAACAGACCAAATAGCAGCATCCACAGGTTATTGAGTATCTTATTCCACGTGAAAGATGGTTTATTCGGCAACAGGAAATACTATTGAATATAGTAGTACAACAGCGATATCCATTGAGCAAGAAGCAAATGATTTCATAACATAATTAAAAAACTCCCTCCGTCCCAAATAAATGTCGTGATCTAGTATAAAATATATACTAGCTTAATATTAAATCTATGACACTTATTTTGGAACAGAGGGAGTAGTTTTTAAAGACATCTTCAAAAAACGACCCTTGAACCTTCGTTATATGTTTGGATTGTAGTGTTAAGAACTTTTTTAATCAGTTTTTGTAATTCAATGGGACGTGCGGACTGGTTTGGACAACCTTTTTTCGCAGACCGAAACCTACTTTTGAGGGGAGCTTTGTGAGTATCCTTGACATGGACTCGACCAATAAATAAAAACCACACAGTCCTCTTTTTTCTATCTCTTCACACCCATGGCCGCCTCTTCTCCCAACCGGACATCACATCAAATATTTCACCATATGCATGACCCCCTTCTAATTTCTCACGTGAACCGCATTAATTTGTGAATAGCGCTGGATAACTTCCTCCCGCATCATGTCCGCGGACCACCTCCGGACATGAAAACAGATGTTTGCAACACTCCATTTAGTGGTCAACGTTGGTGGGAGTAATTTCAGCAGTAACATAGAATCCAACTCAGCAAATTTGCGTATGTGGCAATGAGTTAATAAGGAGAGAGGTAATTTGAATAACTTAGCTAGTTACCATAACATCACATATCTCAATACAATATGAGTCTATAACCTAATAAATGATGCTTTGCATGACATCACATTTAGAGAAAGTACAATAGGATGATGTAGGCGGGATGTAAGACTTAAAATAATATATTTGTGTTGAGTTGGAAGAAAGAGAAAAGGAGAGAGAAGAAGCGGGTTACAAACTAATAGTCAGCTGTAGCACGTGCTTCTAGACACTTTGTGAGAGAGGAAGGTGTGTCTTATATCAATAAACTAGTACTTATTTACTTCTAACTATTGTACTTGTTGGCTATAATCTTGGCTATAGACGACGTGTCAACATTATATAACTAACAGTTGGTTGTACTATTAACCATGCTCTTATGTTACTAGGCACTATGAAATTAGCAACATAGCCTAGGGCCATGTGTAATACTAGTGTAACTTACTCTTCATTATGGATAGTCTAAAGAACCCAACCTACATCACTATTCAATATAATAGTCCTTTTCTTGATTTGGGAAGAAGAACACGTTCTTGTCATTTTCTTTTCTTTTTGGCTCTGCACGTTCCTGTCATTACTTGTATTTTGATTGTTACTTTCTACTAAACTAGTTAGGACATGTCATCCGATAGAGGATGTATTCAGCCGACTGTTTGCCAAATTGGAGTTGCAGCATTGCTAGTATTTTGGCGAACAACTTTCGGTTTAGCCTAAGCGGCATATTGGTAAGCAAACTAATTTTTGTGGCACATAATTTGCGTCTATTTGGTTAGATTGATTGATAAAATTTTATTCCCAAAATGTGTATGGTGCTTATAAACTAGAATGGATGAAGGGCTGCCGAATAAACCTTTTTAATAACGTTCTTTTCCCTTTATTAGCCAGTGATAATGATTACATCATTCAACAAAGAAGGAAGAAGCTCCGGTGGGGCATCATCCATCCAGGGCTTTCACAACCATCCTAGCGAGCTCATGAGCTACAACATTAGCTACCCTATTACAATGATAAAAATAGTACGAGAGAACTCACAAGCAACATTGTAGCAGTCATCGAAAATTGATGCCGCCCTCCCATTGATCAACCTCCATTCTTCATAGTTTTCATGACATCTAAGTTGTTTGAGTTGATCAACAACTTGTTATATCCCATTGTTTGGGTCAGAGATAAACCCATAGCTTCAGCAGAAAGTACATCCATAGACATGTCAATCTTCTAGTTAGGTGCAACTAGGAAATTACCAGATGAATTACGAATATAGGAGGTCTTGATCAAAAGTTGCATCCACATTAAGTTTGATAAAACCAGCTGATGGTTTAAGCCATCCCTCGTTCATCATCTGCCTTCGAAGTCAATGATGTGGCAAAATTCGCTGTTAAAGCTTTGATGGATGATACTGTTTTATTAACATTCTATGTTTGCTCATCATGGACGTTTTTTATTCTTTTCCACCACTCCGTCTTGTCCACAGTCCTCTATATGTATGCGAGAAAGCCATTTTACTCCTTTTCTCTATTACCATCTCCGTAGTACAGTCCTTGGGGGGGGGGGGGGGGGGGGAGGGGGAAGGCATGGGTGGCCACCGAGGGCCTCCCTCCTAGTCATTTTGTATGCATGTTGCCCATAGACCGTTAGCTTCTCTTTAGAAAAAAAGCAACCCAACTAAAGGCAGAGAGAGAGAGAGGAAGGCATGTATGTAGCAACTTAATTTCCATCCAGTTATATGACAAGTAACTTCACGTAATCATCTCTTCACATCCTCTATTCTTAAATAGTTGTAACCCATTATCTATTTTTTTTCTTCATGCAACTATGTCACGTCATCAAGTCATGCATGAGGTCATTAGTTGCAATTTATACACTAATCTATTCATGCAACCATTCTACCTCAGCAATCATGCATGTCAATTTGTTTCACTAATTTTTGTGTAGACATAGACTGTCATGTTACACATTTTTGTAGCATTACCTACATATATTTTTGTACGTTGGAACGCTTGGAGCAAATATGCGTTGGTCATGTTACACATTTTCTGTTCAAAATGGCACCACCCCGTTAGGCTTCAGTCCAATATGTTTCTCTTTCTATACAATACTTTGTCACATGCTTTACATAATTATTGTTTCCAAAATATATTTCGAGAACATTCTTAAATTTGTTTTTTTAATAGTTTTAGGTTGTTAGCATTTATTTATGCATTTGTTTTCTCAAGGTTCCCGCATCAATGCGATGGGCATCATCTAGTTTTCCTTATGATTAAGTTCGTGACGATCCCTAATTTCCTACTCTCTCGTCCTGTCGCTCCTGAATTACCTGCCAAAAATTGTGGCAACCTGCAGGAAGTTCTCTAGCCGATGAACATAGCCACACAAGATGCACACGCACATTGGCCAAGCCTTGGCAATTGACTTTGCCCAGCGCCTCCGGTCTCGACTCTTCAGATGTTGGGCATGGCACACACTTACATCTGACTCCCAGCCCATGTGAGAAGTTTATTGTATCATCGTGAGTGTCTGATCACCTAACGACAATCCAATCAATCCCCGGTATATCATTGTTATGCCCCCCAATGAGTAGAAGGGTGTGATTTGTGTGATAAATTGGGTCCTTCACAATCATACTACTATTCCTATTTCATATACTCAATTTACCCCCAATAATCAACAACAATTAAAAATCAATGTTGTTACTAATCCAATAATTTACCTTCACATACATAATGCATGGTATTGAACTGTTCAACTTTTGATGCATTTTTTATTTTCAGCACTCCATGTTATCGTGTTGTCTAGAAAGTATGCATGTGGTAGTGAAAAAAGAAAAGGGAAACGTGAGGCTGACTTGATAGAATCACTAAGAGGAGCGGTTGGGAATTTCTTTAGATTAATACTAGTGCTTTGATGAACCTACATGGTGAGTTCATGGTAGTTGCTCTGGAGGAAGAGCATCGAGAAGAAATTGTTGGACGGGATTGACAATGACCCCATCATGAGTGACTTTGTGTTGATGAATGTTAGAAGAATTTTTGGGTGTCTACTAGCAAAAGAACCCCGTGTGTTGCAACGGGTGAAAAAAATACCACAATCCCCTAACCCAATAACTATGACCGCGGACTCTAATAGGGTCATGTCCTTTATTTCAAAACATGGCATCCCATCTGTGTTTCGACTTATCCTCCTTTTCACCCTCGCTGACGATGGCCTCAGTGTTTACAAAATCATAACACGTGTGAGAGTTGTCAATTCTAAGGCGTCTCTCTCTCTCTCTCTCTCGACATGATAAAAACCCTTTTTTCGATGAGGTTTTGGCGAGGTGTGCATGTGTGGTTATATATGTGTTTTTGTGTCCCATCTTGATTTTGTTGAGGTGTTCATTTTTAATTCGGATCGGCACCACTATGAAAGAAAGAGGATCATGTGCTATTAATTAATGTTACACCCTAAATAGTATTTTAAAAATGGTTAACGGGTAAAATAACATCATATCCATATTGTACATATTTTTCGAAGCAAGTTTAATATATAACAGGTTCAATTTAGAGTTAGGGATTAAAAGATACGAACATTTTTTTAAAGAATTTGATATGTACTGCTGATACGTCTCCAATGTATCTACAATTTATGAAGTATTCATACCATGTTTACAATAATTCTATATGATTTTGATATGATTTTATTAGAACTAACCCGGACTGACGCTGTTTTCAGCATAACATGATGTCGTTTTTGTGCAGAAATAAAAGTTTTCGAAATGGGCTGAAAATTTATGGAGAATATATTTGGAAAATATAAAAAATACTAGAATGAAGAGCTGGGCCAGGAAGTGGACGGGGAGGCCACAAGCCCGCTAGGCGCGGCCACCCCCCTAGATCGCGCCCCTGTGGCTTGTGGACTCGTCGAGCACCCCCTTGACTTGAGACCGACGCCAAAAATTCCTATAAATACTAAAACCTCCAGAAAGAAACCTAGATCGGGAGTTCCGCCGCCGCAAGCCTCTGTAGCCATGAAAATCCAACCGGGAGCCCGTTCCGGCACCCTGTCGGAGGGGGAAACCATCACCGGAGGCCATCTTTATCATCCCGACGATCTCCATGACGAGGAGGGAGTAGTTAACCCTCGGGGCTGAGGGTATGTACCAATAACTATGTGTTGGATCTCTCTCTCTCTCTCGTGTTCTTGAGATGAGACGATCTTGAAGTACTGCGAGTTTTATTAATATAGATGAATCATATGAAGTTTTCCCCTCTCTATCTTCTTGTGATGAATTGATTTTTCCCTTTGAAGTTTTCTTATCGGATTGAGTCTTTAAGGATTTGAGAACACTTGATGTATGTCTTGCGATGGGATATCCGTGGTGACAATGGGATTTCTATTGATCCACTTGATGTATGTTTTGGTGATCAACTTCCGGGTTCCGTGACCTTGGAAATCTATGCATAGGGGTTGGCACATGTTTTCATATTGAGTCTCTGGTAGATACTTTGGGCACTTTTTGAAGTTCTTTGTGTTGGATTGAACATAATGAATCTGAAATTGTGTGATGCATATCATATAATCAAGACCATGGGTAATCGTGGTGACATTGGAGTATCTAGGTGACATTAGGGTTTTGGTTGATGTGTGTCTTAAGGTGTTATATTAGTACGAACTCTAGGGCTGTTCGTGACACTTATAGGGATAGCTCATAAGATTGATCGAAAAAGATAACTTTGAGGTGGTTTCGTACCCTACAATAATTTCTTCATTTGTTCTACGCTATTTGTGACTTTGGAGTGAACTCTTTGTCGCACGGGAGGGATTTACATATGATTCAATGATGTTAGTATTGTTGAGAGAACTTGCACTAGTGAAAGTATGAACCCTAGGCCTTGTTTCTAAGCATTGCAATATCGTTTGTGCTCACCTTTTTTACTTGATACCTTGCTGTTTTTATATTTTTAGATTATAAAAACCTATATCTACCATCCATATTGCACTTGTATCACCATCTCTTCACCGAACTAGTGCACCTATACAATTTGCCTTTGTATTGGGTGTGTTGGGGACACAAGAGATTTCTTGTATTTGATTGCAGGGTTGTTTGAGAGAGACCATCTTCATCCTACACCTCCCACGGATTGATAAACCTTAGGTCATACACTTGAGGGAAATTGGCTACTGTCCTACAAAACTCTGCGCTTGGAGGCCCAACACGAGTCTACAAGAAGAAGGTTACGTAGTAGACATCAAGCTTTTTTCTGGCGTCGTTGTCGAGGAGGTGAGTGCTTGAAGGTATATCTTTAGATCTTGCAATTGAATATTTTAGTTTCTTGTTTTATCACTAGTTTAGTCTAAAAAATAAAACTACAAAAAATATGGAATTGAGGTTGCCTCATATGCCTCATCTTTTTAATGTCTTTCGTGAAAACGATGGAAAGGAAAATTGTGCTCAAGTTTTAGAAGAAGAAGTTATCAAAATGTTTGGCACTAAATCTTCGAGTGATGAGCATGATTGCAATGTTGTTGGTATGAATTCTTTAAATATCCATAGAACTAATGATGATTGTACTAGTCATGATAAAAAGATTTCTTATAAGCATGTCAATTTTTGTGGAGTGCATAGAGTTTGTGAAGACATGCCTAAAAGGGAAGATAGATTTTGTAATAGGCAAAAGTATTTACAAACTAAATGGTTGCAAGAGAGGCTATATGTTTGTGCTGAAAGACCTAATATTTCTCGCCGTCCTTGTGAACTTTGCAATGAAAGTGGTCATTTTAATTTCCAATGTGTCGTGGTTTTGTCATGGCAGATGTCCAAAGACTTGGGTTTGAGGCCATCGCTAAGGTGATGGACTCAAAGGGGTTGGTTGAGACGAGGGACACGAGTTTACCCAGGTTTGTCCCCTCAAGAAAAGGTAAAAGCCTACATCCTTCTTGTGTTGTATTGATTGGAGTATCGATTACAAGGGAGCGGATTCGCTTGACCTAGTTCTCGATTGATTGGTTTCTGTCCAAGCCGCCCCGGGTCTCGCCTTTATGTAGGAGGTCGAGGCCCTGGGTTACACGAGTCATACAACGACTCTTACAATGTAGACAATACTGTCTCTAAGTCGCCTTGCCATCTTGGGCAAACTGTCTCCGGGCGACTTAACCACCCGGGTCTTCATACCATCTTCTGTCTGGGCCTTCATCTTGGCCCATCTTGGTAAGACGTCATATAACCAGGCCTATGTCTTTCAGCCTGCTTCTCTAGTCTTGATTATGAGCCGCCAGGTATGACCCGGCCCCACCTGGGCGGGTCTTACCACGGGGTTATATCCCCAACATTAGGCCCCAGGTTGATTTGAGCCTGCTTAGGTTAATCTTCAAACTCACTTGGCGGCGAGTCTCACACTCCATCACCTGAAAGAAAATATATAACCCACCGTGACGTCACATCGGATATGCCAAAAAGATTCTGTGACGTTCACAACGGATCTTTTCATTAAACCGTCGGCCCAAAAATCGAGGCGTCCGTCTCGGTCGGTCAGTTTCTGCCGCCTTGATTCCCACACCCGTTCGGCCTTCCATCCTCTTAAATAGGACCACGAAGGGTCCTTCTCATTTCCTCCTCCACCTCCACTTCTTCTTCTTCCTCTCGAAGCCATTGCCCCCGAGATCCGTCGCGCTGTGAAGCTCCATCGCCGTCGTCAATCCAGGCCGCTGCATCAACCTGAATGGACCAGAATCTTGCCCACGTTCGCCGCGTCACTTCTGGTATGTCTTTATTCCTCCCCTATATCCGTAGCCTAGTGCTTCGAATCCATCGAGTTCATCGGCCCCATTAGAGCGCGAGTTTCCCCGCAATGCCAAACGACAAGTAGCTCTATGGATCTTGCAGTGTCCTCTTCCCGTTGCGGTAGGTGGCATAGAATCATCAACAGCCTAGTGCGGATCTGTAGTTGCTTCCCCTTACTGCGCTTCAACTTGTTAGTCTTCCTCATTTCATCGCTAGGGCTAAAATAAACTTGATTTTTTCCTCTGCCCATAGATCTTGTAGCTTCAGTTTACTACGTGAAACATGTTATAGGTCCTTAGCGATTTTTGCATCACGATTTCCTCCACCTTAACCCTCCGCCAAGCTTTCGGCTCTTAGCAATAAACTGTACCGGCAACTTAGCTTCGTAGTGCTTAAATTCGTCAACCTCCCCTAGTTGTCTGTCACATTCTAACTCACCGCGTACTGCTACCTTTCACAGCCTTAAACCGCCATCATGTCTCGTGCGTCCTCTTCCTGCAATTGGGTTGGCTCTGCCGTCTCAGAGGAGTTCCTGCAAGATTTCATAGACGCAGGAACTTTGCCGACCAAAGATGTTATTCATTGGCGGGTTCTGGGCAAAGAGAAAAAACCCATCCCTCAAGAGGGCGAGATAGTCATATTTGCTGACCACCTTGCGCGCGGTTTCAGCCCGCCCGGTTCTAAATTCTTCCGAGACGTCCTTCATTTCTTCAAGTTGCATCCTCAGGACATTGCTCCCAACCCCGTCTCCAATATGTGCAACTTCTAAATCCTTTGCGAAGCTTACTTACAAGAAGACCCGTCAGTTAACCTCTTCCGCGAGTACTTCTACGTCAACCACCAGACGGAAGTGGCGGCTGGCCCAAGCTTAGAACTCGGCGGAGTCTCCATCCCAAGAGGACGGGATATGTTTTTCCCATCCATTCGAATGCCAAGTCACCCCAAGGACTGGAATAAGACTTGGTGTTACTGCAAGGACATGTCTCCAGAGGGAGAACATCCACTGTCGGGTTATCGTCCTACCCGACTTAGCACCACAACTAAACTCCTAGACTGGATGTCAGCCTCCGAACGAGCGAAGTATGCTCCGGCTTTCGCCAAGATTAGAGCCCTCCTCGCAAACGGTCTGACAGGAATCGATCTGACCCGCTGTTGGATCTCCTGGAAGGTCATGCCTCTAAGCCGACGGGACCAACTTATGTGTGAATACACAGTGACGCCAATGACCCCCTCTGCTTCAACCGCACTACTCTGACAGAAGAGAACATTGTTGCTACTATCAAGGGACTTGTCCATGATTCCCAAGAAGCTTGCCGCTCCGTAAGGTTACAGCCTTTCCGTGCCGCTAACCCAACCCCAGATGAAAGAATAACTTTCAAACCTCTTTACCTCCGAGTTAACTATATATGTATGTAGCGACCTTTAACCTCTTTTGACGACTCTTGCTTTCAGGCCAACTCTAGCTTCTGGAAGAAAAAAATATACTCCTCCTGCGAAGAAGTCTAAGGAGAAGACCGACACCCGTAAGAAGAAGACTGTTTTCCTAGAGCAGCATGAAGTTGATGATTCAGAGGTAGAACTTATCTCTCTTGGCTGTCTTTTATGCATTTTACTGACAATACTTACTCATAGGAAGAATCGGACACAAGCCATGCCAACGCCCCTAAGGTAACCTATATTTCGTCTGACTCAGAACACCTTCCATCAAAGAAGATAAGGCGGACCATCCGAAAAGTCCCACTTTCTCATCGTCTTTCTCACTTAGATCCCATTTTTCTTTTGAAAAAGCAACAACACACTTCCCGATGCCAAAGCCGAAGCACCGGCTCTGAAGATCTTGTAGCCGGGTTATCCAATTCTCTGGCTCAACAAAAACGGCCGGCTGAGGTAATCATTTAAGTAAGTTCAACTTTGTCAAATTTATATTATAACCTTACTATGCTTTATATTCCTTTAACTGTCTTTAGGAAATGCTCCCATCATCAGGTGACTCTACAGCAACTAAGCTGCCGCCTCTGAAGATCAACTCGGAGTACGTGCTTTTATGTATGCATCATACCCTTTGTCATCCTTGAACTTTATATAATAACCTTATGTGCTTTCTAGTGCTCAAGCAAAACGAAAGAAGACTTGCGGGTCTACTTCTGCCCCCACTTCCCAAGAGCCAGAGACTGCCAAGCTGGACTCTCCTACGGTGCATGCTGAACCCTCTGCAGCCACAAAGGATACGCCTGGAGATGATCGTCGGTCCTCCGAGCCGACGGCCCATGAGATGGCAACTGATAGTCCTCCAAGGACGAGTTCTAAGCCGCCCAACCCTTCAATAGCCATTGAAGATCCAATTCTCCCGGACGTCATTATTATTGGTACTGGCTTTTAGTCTCCCAAGCCCCATGTACTGACAAAGCACACCGAGAAGGCTGAAGCTTCTGACAGCCTGGACTTTGAGTTCCCCATGCTGGAGAAATTAACTGCCGATGAATTACATGCTGGTTATCTGAACCGCCTGTCCACAAGACGGAACATGGAGCTCAAACTTGTCAGCTTAATGAAGCAAAAAAAAATGAGGTACTCCTTCCTTTCCTTATACCCTTATGTAGCCCCCAAGAGCCGTTTTAGTATTGCAAATGGTAAACCGGGTCTTCCAATCTGTGTCATAAGTAGAATAACCTAGCCTGTAGCCCCCAAGTATTGGTTTAACATGTATATGTTGAGCCGGTACTCAGTGTTGATTATTTGATCAATGGTGGCCCCTAAGTCCGGGTCAATATAGAAATAATGGGCCGAAACTTCACTATAGACTTGGAAAGTGTCGCTGTAGCCCCCAAGTGCCGGCTTAACTTGATGAAGATGAGCCGAAACTTCATGGTAGACTTGGAAAGCGTCGCTGTAGCCCCCCAAGTGCCGGCTTAACTTGATGAAATGAGCCAGAACTGCCGTGTAGTCTTGGAGAACAAACAGACATTAGCCCCCAAGTGTCGAGTATATTGCTTGCAATCTTCTTGAGACTTGCATTATATTCCCTTAGCTGACCATCTGGTAATATTTTATTCTGGCGACTTACCCCCCCTTTGCTTTGTATATCACATGAAGCTTTAAGTAATGTCAAGTCTGATCTGACCGACTTAAAGGGAAATCTTGCTTCCCAGCAAGCCGCCCGGGGTGAAGCAGAGGAGAAGTGCCGACTTGCCATCGAAGAGCTTGCAAAGGTTAAATCTGACTTTGCTTCTGTCAAGAAGGCTACTAATGTGGAACAAACTGCCCTGGCCAAACGTGCAAATGACGCTGACCAGCGGCTCAAGCTCGCATCAGACGAGTTGCAGAACTTGACACGCCATATTTTGAAGATGACTGCTGCTATTTTTGGTAAGTACTGAATACTCAGCCAATTTTCTAACTTAAAAGACTGTGTAGGCGGCTTATAATGCGAAACCTGTCTTTGTAGGTCAAAGAAGCCGCCAGCTTGGTGCCGACAACCTGTTGCAGCTGAAAGCCGTCTACACTTTATCAAAGCAGTTGTACTGCGGGACTCTTTGCATGATCAGAGCAATGCTGAATAAAGAGAGTATCCCCAAGTTCATGAAAGGAGTCATAGATCTCTTATCAACCCTGCCGAAGCAAATCCAAGAACTCAAACGATCAGCCGCCCGGAAGGGCGCAATTGCTGCGGTAAGCCGGGCGTTGGCCTTTGCCCCGGAGCTGACTGCTAAGGAGATGATGGACGACTTTCCATCCAAGAATGGCGACGACTCAAAATTCACAGAAACTGATTACGCCCGCTGTATGAAGGCCTCCAGTATACTTGCATCAGTGCTGGCGGAGGAGGTTGATCTATCAACGTACCAAGCGGCTTACAATGCTGACAATAACCGAGTGCGCTGCCCAACCTTTGAGGCCAGGGACTTAATTCCTGCACGCCGTAAGCACCTCTTTGCCCCTGACATTGACCCATCTCTCCTCTTTGAAGAGGCCAAGTTTGAAGCTTTAACAAACTTCAACTGGGACGTGGACAATCTTCAGATCGAGGAGGTCGAAGACCCGCCACGGGATGACCCGCCGTCAAGCTGAATAAGTTGTTCATGTAGTGGGATAACCCGGCTCCTTGACCCGCCGAAGTTTGAGCAGTGTAAAAACTTTAAGTCTAGCTTTTTGGGCTTTGTGGAGAGCTTTGTAATAGGCTTAGAAAAACCTTGATTGTCTGAACCATGCCATTGTGCACGTGCACAACTTGATATATCTTTATATATTGTCAACATCTTTCATGGCGGCTTATCTTAAAGGACAAAACCTATGAAAACAAACTGCAGAAATATATTCTGCCTTGCTGTGAGGGCGGCTTAAAAATAGTGCAAACCGGGGATGTCAAATCTTTCTTGACCTTGCTTTTGCAAAAACTTATATGCCAGTTCTTCTGGGTGGACTCGCTACTAGAACTCTTTTACCAGTACAGGGTCTCTATCGAGATTAACCGTCAATTTCTTTGATCGGCTCAGGGTCTCCAGGCACTTAAGAGCGCAACAAACCATAAAGAGATGCATCAGGGCATGAGCACCCTTAATGCCCATAAGCTACCTCTCACGTGACATAAATCCGTCGTTTGAACTTTAAACAGTGCAGGGTCTTTAAAAGAGTAACTGTTTAAGATTACGACCGTGCCACATAGAGGAGAGTCGACGGCAGATGGGTGAGTTTGTCCTTGCTTTCCGTAAGCCGACCCTCACGTGACAAGAGCCACTGGTTTAACCTTGACTAGTACAGGGTCTCTAGGGAGATTGGCTGCCGAATATGTTTGAACAACTCAGGGTCTCTAATCGAGATTAACTGGTATGAGTTTGGCGGGTCACATAGCGGAGCAGCATGAGCATACAGGCAGGTTTAACTCAAACTTGCGGTAGCTTAAGAGACGATCAAGAGGGTGTGTAAGCTAAACCCGGTGAGTTGGAAGCCACCAAATGACCTTGTTGACGGAGTCAACTTTTGGGTATATAACCCGCCTGACTGTGGCTTAAGAGCCGATCAAAAGAGTGTGTAAGCTAAACCCAGTGGGTTGGAAGCCCCCAAATGACCTTGTTTGATGGAGTCAACTTTTGGGTATATAACCCGCCTGACTGTGGCTTAAGAGACGATCAAAAGGGTGTGTAAGCTAAACCCGGTGGCTTGGAAGCCCCCAGATGACCTTGTTTACGGAGTCAACTTTGCACAAACTGAGATGCGTGAAACGGCAAAGGCCCCGACTTACTGGGATGCCAACTTTATTATATATATATATATATATATATGATATGTACAATGATGGTGTAAAATGTCGGGTTTTGATGACTCAAGTATAGTAAGGCCGCAGATGAGCTATATTCCATGGCCGGCGGGTCTCCTGCCCAGAAGTGCTTGACTCGTCTCGTACATCAATGAGATAATACGTGTAACATCCCAAACTTTGGAATGTTATAATAACTATTAGAATGATTGTTTGTTTGTTTGAGTGATTGAAAGTGAGTGAAATTTGAAACTTTTTGAAACTTTTGAAAATTTGATGAGAGGGAATGAAATGACTTTCCCAAAACTTTCACTCTGCATTTTGATCACCAGGAATTCAAATTCATTTCATCACAAAACCCCAGAGTGAAGATGACATGGCTTCTTCCATTTAAAGAAATGAAAAGGGATTTGAAAATGGTTTGAATTCCCATTTGAAAATATTTCAAATTCAGAAAACTTTATGCAACTCAATGATTTTCATGAGAGAGGATAATATGACTTCTTCAAATATATGAAATATGAGTTGGGAGTTTAAAAGAATTTGGAAGTGCCTCTGAAATTATTTTTGGAATCCATTTCATATTTGGTTCCTATTCAAGTTTTCAAAATATTCAAACCCCTTGTCAAAAATTTGAGAGGAGTAAATATGACACTCCAAAACCAGGGGGTATTTTGTGAATTTTTGAATCATAAAACCCAAGGGGTGGTATGAAAAATAATTTGCCAAAAATAAATAAAGCCAATTAAGGCATTTTCTGAAAAATGATTTTTTAAGTATTTAATTTGAACAGATAAAAATGTCTATTAAATGAAATTTATTATGTTGATAATTTTGGTATAAAACTTTTTATTTTTAGGCTAGTGATTATGGGCATTAATTGGTTTTTGATTCGCTGGTATTTAAAAAAATGGAATTTTTTTAAAGGCTTTAAAAGCCGCCGGCCCAGCCCCCCCTAATCTCGCCCGAAAATCCCTCTGACCGGTCGCCCGCCCCTCTTTTCTGTAACATCCCAAACTTTGGAATGTTATAATAAATATAGAATGCTTGTTTGTTTGTTTGAGTGATTGAAAGTGAGTGAAATTGGAAACTTTTTGAAAGTTTATTGAGAGGAAATGAAATGACTTTCCCAAAACATTCAATCTACATTTTGACCACCAGGAATTCAAATTCATTTCATCACAAAACCCTAGAGTGAAGATGACATGACTTCTTCCATTTAAAGAAATGAAAAGGGATTTGAAAATGATTTGAATTTCCATTTTTGAAAATATTTCAAATTCAGAAAACTTTATGCAACTCAATGATTTTCATGAGAGAGGATAATATGACTTCCTCAAATTTTAAGAAATATGAGTTGGAAGTTTAAAAGAAGGAATTGAAAGAGCTTTTGAAAACCTCTGGATTATTTTGAAAATCCATTTCATATTGGTCCCTATCCAAAATTTTCAAAGAATTCAAAACCCTGACAAAAATTTGAGAGGAGTAACATGACACTCCAAGAAAGGGGGTAATTTTTGAAGTTTTTGAATCATCAAACCCAAAAAGTTATTTGAAAAGTATTTGCAAAAGTAAATAAAACCAATTAAGGCATTTTCTGAAAAATGATTTTTTTAAGTATTCAAATGCCAGAATAAAAATGTCCATTAAATGGCATTTATTATTCTGTTAATTTTAATATAAAATTTGACTATATTTGGAATTTATTCGAATGCATTGAAGCAGTTTTATGGCTCTGGTAAAATCATAAATAGCAAAACGGTAACGGTTTTAGAATTAAAACGGGCCGGCCCACAGGCTTTAATTCGCGAATTCATTATGCGCCGGCCGACCGACGCGGAAACCTCGCCCTCCCTCTCGCTGCCACCGGGTCCCACCCGACCGACCGTTAGCCTCGCTCGGTCATCCCTTTCCTCCCCCCACGACCTCGTCGTCGGCAATAACTTCCACCGGACCCCCTCCCTCCTTACTCCCCCCCGACCCCTCTGAGCCCCTATAAATAGCCCTCACCCTCCTCTCTCCATTCCTCCTGTTTTCCCCTTCTTCCGTGCATCACCCTCACCGGAATCTCTCGCCGGAGACACCGGTAGCCGCCGCGCCATTTTCGACATGCTGCTTCCCCTGCCTTCCCCGCAACCTCCCGGAGCCCACTAACCTCCCTCTCTCGCTCGCCCGAACCTCCCCATCTCCTCGCCTTCTCCGGAGACCCACTAGAGCCCCTTCGCCGTCGGCACCCGAAACACCACCGCCGCCTCTGAGCTCGCCGTCGTCGCCACCTTCGTTCCCGAGTCCCTCCGACACCACCATCCTCATCGCCGTCTTCGCCTGCGTCAAACGGAGCCTTTCTCCGGCGCCATAGGACCACCGGAGGCGCGTCCCCGACGACCTCGCCGTCCCTGCCGTCGACGTCGACCTCGCCGGAGCTCCTTCCACCACGGTGAGTACTCTCCCCTGTCCGATCTCGTCTCAACGGCATAGATTAGAACCCACGTACCCCTTCGGTTCTTTTAAAAGAACCGGCCGGCTTTTTCTTTTCTAATTATAGACCGAACTGTTTTCTGTTATGTCTCGGTCGTCCGCTCGTAACACTCCGCATGCACACACCTGGACCAACCAGAGCATGCCACGTAGCCCCCTGACCGTTAGTTTAGATTTTTTTTCTTTTCTGTTTTAATTTCTGTTTCCAGAATAAGTTTTGATTTTATTTTCCTTATAACTTTTAAACTAATTAATGTTTTTAATTGATTTCTTTTGCATTAGATCACAAATTTCATCTAGTTTCTGTGAATACCAAATTTGACTATGTTTGAATATCTAAATTTGAATTTCGACAGATTTGATTTAAATTTTGTTTTCTGAATATCTTGAGATCTAAAATGAATTTTTGATGGATTCTTTTTCCTACTTGTCACTAGTGACCTTAGCTATCCTTTGGTAGAGTTTGAGAATTTTTATAATAATTTTAAATAGTGTTTTCAACTAAAACAGATTCTGTTTAGTTTCCTATTAGTTTATTTAGATTGATTTACTTTGTTTTATTTTTTGAAAATCTGAATATGATTTATATTAAGTTTCAGACTTCATTTAGTTTTGTTGTTCCAAACCTTAGTAATTTACTTGCTGTTAACAAAAGTTAATTTGTTTATTTATAAATTTTTGTTGTAGGGATCTATACCCTCTTTCAAATAGGTATAGTTGTTTTAAAAGCAAATTTGTTAGTAACAATTCTTTTAACTTAAATTTTAAGTATTTAGATTCTGTTTTCAAATAAAGTTTTTACTAATTCTTTTCTGTAAATAAATGTTTTAAATAAAAATACTTTAGTTTTGCCCTATTATGATAGGAAAACTATGTTCTTTATCATTAGGTAATGTGTTATAAAACAGTTTAGTTTAATAGAAACTCTTTTCACAAAACTTTTGATGATCTAATTATGTTTTGTAATAAAGGTTTTTATAAATTATTTTCTGTTCACTTAGTTATTTTTACAAAATGTTTTCTTTTAGTTTATAATTGTGCTTGTAGTTAAGTTCATTAGGTAAACACTTATGTTGTTTAGAATATCGTTTTCATAGTTATACTTGTTCTTCAAAAGTAATTCATTTTGCTAACAAAATATTTACTAAAATCCTTTTATTATATTTTACTTTGTTTTGGGTTTTGTGTCACTTTTGAATTTGTTGAAGTTTTTGGTGTTCAACTTTGTCTTAAGTATTTCTTTTATCAACCTTGTTGCTCTTGTTTTCTTGTGTTACCTTGTGATTGTTAGAATTGATTTCTAGTATGATTTCTTTTGAATGCAATGTTTGCTATATAGATTTTTATCGGAGAGTGACGAATAGTTCTATCAAGTTATTTCTGAGAGCGATCTTTATCTTCATCAACAGTACAGGCAAGTTCACTTTGACCATCTTTTCATACCTATGTTTTATTGCATGTAGTGACATCATTCAACAGATCCCTCCCGTAGTGTTATTGAAACTCTTGTAGTTGAGTAGAATGCATGAGGTAGGAACCCACCACTTGTTACTAAAGCCCCGGGAACGCTAGTTAGTGCAATGCTATGCTAAAGTAGACGGGGTCTGGTATGAGTGTTCGCGAGTGGTGTGAAGAAGGACTCCACGTCAAAACGACGACTTCATGAAGACATCTTCAAGTCCTGCATCTTCAAGACCTCAAGACTTCAAGACTCGAGAAGACAAGTTTCAATACACACTACTGGGTGAAGGATGGTTGATTGGGCATCCCTGGAGAAACCAGTGGATGGCCGGGATGCATGGAGAAGCGCCATGACATCTTGCGGAAAGCTTCACCCAGACTCAAAGAGAAGGATGAATACTTCATGCCCGGAAGCTTACCTGTGTAGCCACAAGTCATTATGGGCTCTGGCTTGGTTGATCCTTGTTGTGACTCTGCTGGGCAGTGCTACGAGATGTAGTCGACGGTAGGATTGGGATGGGCACTGTCGGACAGTCAGGGAAGCACTCTGAAAGACCATGTTTCTTTCATCCTGTTCTCAAACACCAGGCAGTGCGAGGACTTACCAGGAGGGAAAGAATCTTGTGGGTAAAGTACACAACACTCTGCAGAGTTAAACCTAATCGATTAGCCGTGTCCCCGGTTACGGACAATTTGAGCTTCTAGACTTGGATCTATCTCTGAACTCTCAACACTGGACTGATAACTAATTGTGGGCAACTTATGATACTTATGGGCATTGAGACATTGGTTGGCGGAACCATGTCATGATAGGTAACTCTATAGTGAAATTCCTGATATTCCTTTGTTGTAGGAAAATAAAATCAGCTTTTACGCAAAAACTCAGACACAGAGCCACAAAGCCTTTGCATATAGAATAGTCTTTATTTTTTCTGTTCTACTATGGTGATCTTGCCAGTACATTCAATGTACTGACCTATATGGCTGCAACGTATTATGTTGCAGATTCTCTTCTACGACGGGTAAGAGTATGATTCAGGGTTACGGTCCGCACTCAACTTGCCGTTGGTGTTATTGGGACTCCACTCCCGTTGACTGTATCCGCTGCTATTTTAAGGTATATATCAGTTTTACGCTATTTACATGTGATTGCACTTTGATATATACATTGATGTACTGTGTGTGCCAGCATACTGATCCAGGGATGGCACAGAAAACACAGAGGCTTGACTCGTTTTGAGTCGGGTCGCTACAGAAATGGTATCAGAGCACATGTTGACTGTAGGACGTGACCCTAGAAACTGGAAAGCCCTAGGATAGGAAATCTCTAAAACTTTATTTTCAAAAAGATTCTTTACCTCTTGTATTCTCTGATTTGTACCAAATAGTCCCTCTTACCTCAACTAGTTAGATTATACCCTTTTCCCTTTTGACCACATGGAGGATCAACTGAAGCCACTCCAAGAAGGACGAGATATCTGACAACTGATGCTCAACTCAGACCCAGAGGTATTCCATTATGGAAGGAGCTACAAAAGATTGAAGACTATGAAGACCTGAAGAAATGGAAGACCATGAAGAATTTTTCCAAGATGTTATGACCCTAGAAGACCAAACCCTTGTTGTATACTTACGTTAGATACGATGAATTGTGCGCTGTCATTTGTGTGTAAGTTTTATTTTCGACAGCCACAACAAAAATCTATTTTTAAAACCATTGTTTGTATTGTGTGTATCCCCTCCTTTCTCTCCCTTACCCATCTCATCCCCAAAACCTTGAACCCAATAGATGGCATATGAAGCTGGTCTTGTACTTTCTGGACCAATGACCCAGTTAGAGGCAGAAGTATGGATACACAACATGGAGAATCACTTCAGGAGCAACTCGATAGCACAGAAGTATGAGGTTCAATATGCTCTCCAGCACTTTACCCAAAGTGCCGCAACTTGGTGGAAAATGCATCATGCCATACAAGGATTTAATGGAGCAAAGAATTGGGAAGAACTCAAGAAGACTCTGTTAAGATCCCGTCTCATTCAGAATCATTGTGTTATCCCGATGAAGAAGACCCGAGCATGTAAAATCCGTGGAGACATAGGACACACCCAGGAAGAACACAAGAAAGGATGCCCTCATTGTGAAGAGAATCACCCTGCTGAGGACTGCCCAACTGGGCAAATGACATGTTTCTTGTGTGAAGGAACCAATCACTACCCTGCTCAATGCCAAGTGTACCCCAAGGTACAAGAAGTCATCAAACAGCAGAAGAAAGCCATGAAGGAAGCCTTCAAAGAAAAGTCAGAAGAACTTGTGATGAAGGAAGATGTTGAAGACCCTGATGGAGAAGGATTAACCAGATTTTACTCAAATGTCTGCTATACATGTGGAGAAGAAGGACATTTCTCACAGGACTGTACGAAGGAAAGAAAAGAGTATCTGGGAAATTTTCCGACAGAAGAAGTGGAGTTTGATCCACATGAAATTGAAGCTTTGATCGGAACAAATAACCTTAGGAAGAGACGAACCCCTGAACAGAAGGACCTGAGTCATATCAGATGTTTCAAGTGTAAGGATATAGGCCACTACACCAATAAGTGCCCAAGAAAGGAACCAGAACTCCCAAGAGCAAAAACCAACATCAAGAAGACCCGAGATATGTCAGAAATCATTTGTTTTCAGTGCAAGAAGACAGGACACTACTCCTATACCTGTCCAGAGAAGAATGCTAAGCATGAGTAGTTGAGTTCGGAAGTAATAAATGTAATAGGTAGCACTCTTATCCTTTGAGGTTATGTAATGGATAATCCATTTGTTTTAAGGATGACAATACTCTCTAAAGATGTTGGAAAGTGAATTTGAAGTTTGATTTTGAATAACATGGATGTTTACCCAAGTCGAGACATATGTCAATTCTGAGTACCTTTTCTGACACACGCAGATGACCACCCTTTATGAGTCTTTCCTCAAAGGCCCGGAAACAATCATGACCCTGACCAGTGATCATGACTACCCAAGGATCCTGAAGGATATGATGAAGCACATCCATCTTGAAGGAGATGCAGTCTACAAAGGCTACCCATTCATGGATAATGGAGTGAAACTTTGGTATGTGGAGGTACACCTTCACCATGCAAAGGGAGTTTGCCCAAAGACTACTGGACGATACTTTTACATATCTCGTGTACCACAAGCTATTTTCTTTGACGTTGTTCATGAAGCTGCCATGGAAGCCATACGCCATATTGGAGAAATACTTGAAGCAAGACTCCGTCATACTCAGGAATACCTGCAAGAGGTGCATACGGAGATGATGGAGATGAAGCTCATGTCCACCCTAATCAAGGAAAATATGGAGGATTTCAAGGAGCACATCGCAAATTTCAAGTGGTACTAGAGTATCTCCAAGGGGAGATGAATGAATAAAGTTGGGAGTTGATGCTAGACCATACCAAACTATGTGGATGGCAGCATTTGTAATAAAGTACTTTCTAGGAGTTTTAAGAAGTGATTGAGGATGTAACCAAGGATTGAATATGAGGAGAAGGTTAGAATGGGATAGTTAAGTTTTGAAGATGGAAATATCTGTATCATGAAGCACTTTTGATTTCATGAGCTTATGTTGTAACGGAAGTCCCAGAGTTTGTAATAAATTCATGATTCAATGGAATTTATGGTGTCATGATTTACCTTATGTTGCATTTCATGAGTTGTTACTCTATGACCCAAGGTCTCCGACCATTTTCGAGGATATGAGAAAATATGGTCTATGCAAACATGAGTGCATTTCATTTTAAGTGTGGTAGAAACCACAGGTACCTTTCTCGGATTTAGGAGTTTGGATAAATGAATACGGATGAAGAGAATGTGGAACCACCGCAAACTATCCGGATAATAACCTTTGAGACAAAGTGCTTTCGAAGTTGGAATATTGAAAAAAGGAATGATTGTGATGAAACCATACCCAGGGTTAAACAGACCAATGGAAAGGAAAATGGATTCTGCAGAGTGGAATCTAAACAAAAATAAGTCTGTGATTTGTTACCTCAAGGGTATAATGGAGTGAACTGAAGGTAATGCTGGAATATGGATCGATAGTCACCCCACGGGTGAGATGAAGTTGTTCAAGTATTCAAGTTAATCCACAAGTCACTGACCTCAAGATTGATAAGGATCAAGCCCCACCTTTGTGAAGGAAGAAACTTGGAAGAAGCTACGACTGACTATCAAACGTTTTTCTTAGGAGTTTACGATAAACTGAGAGTTGTGAAGAAACGATAGATGTTTTTGCTTAGCTTGCAGAATCAATGGATTTATCCGAACTTTGTTCAAGAGAAATTTCTGCAATGCTTGTGAGGGAGCCCAAGTGCTAGAATACGAGATTACTAAACCTTATACAAGGTAATGATTTCAGTGCGACATGGCTTGGCCACCATGACGACTTACTCTTATCATTCTCTTGCTATTCGGAATGGTAAATTTGAGTGACTTACCCATAGTAAAGAGACGACGTTCTTTGAAAGCTTTTGTTGAAGCCTTAGAATGACATGATGTAAACCCCTTGTATACGGCAGTTGCTGGCACACGTAGGAAATTTTATGGTGAGGAATAAAGCCAAGACCCATTTCACTGCAGGATAACCACTAATGGTAGACCACCATGAGATCATCGATAAGTTATTTAGAATGATCGCGAGACCTGTCAGTTAAGAAGACCTAGTATTTGAGGAAGTACACCTTGTTGTGAGGACACAAGATTTTGATATAACCGAAGATCATCACCAAGGAAGATGCTGTGAAGAATGTGAACAGACAGATGCACCATAGGACTGTCAAGATTTTGAAGGACCAGTAACTCTCATTTCAAGTGTGGTAGACCCACATTTCCAGGTCAATGGAGTTTTGTTGGAAGATCCCACACCTTCCAGGACAGTGGATTTGTTAAAAGACCCCAAACCCTAACCTTTTCTTTCTAGCCCTTCCGAATCTCGAGGACGAGATTCATTTTAAGTGTGGTAGGTTTGTAACATCCCAAACTTTGGAATGTTATAATAAATATAGAATGCTTGTTTGTTTGTTTGAGTGATTAAAAGTGAGTCAAATTTGAAACTTTTTGAAAGTTTATTGAGAGGGAATGAAATGACTTTCCCAAAACATTCAATCTGCATTTTGACCACCAGGAATTCAAATTCATTTCATCACAAAACCCTAGAGTGAAGATGACATGACTTCTTCCATTTAAAGAAATGAAAAGGGATTTGAAAATGATTTGAATTTCCATTTTTGAAAATATTTCAAATTCAGAAAACTTTATGCAACTCAATGATTTTCATGAGAGAGGATAATATGACTTCCTCAAATTTTAAGAAATATGAGTTGGAAGTTTAAAAGAAGGAATTGAAAGAGCTTTTGAAAACCTCTGGATTATTTTGAAAATCCATTTCATATTGGTCCCTATCCAAAATTTTCAAAGAATTCAAAACCCTGACAAAAATTTGAGAGGAGTAACATGACACTCCAAGACAGGGGGTAATTTTTGAAGTTTTTGAATCATCAAACCCAAAAAGTTATTTGAAAAGTATTTGCAAAAGTAAATAAAACCAATTAAGGCATTTTCTGAAAAATGATTTTTTAAGTATTCAAATGCCAGAGTAAAAATGTCCATTAAATGGCATTTATTATTCTGTTAATTTTGATATAAAATTTGACTATATTTGGAATTTATTCGAATGCATTGAAGCAGTTTTATGGCTCTGGTAAAATCATAAATAGCAAAACGGTAACGGTTTTAGAATTAAAACGGGCCGGCCCACAGGCTTTAATTCGCGAATTCATTATGTGCCGGCCGACCGACGCGGAAACCTCGCCCTCCCTCTCGCTGCCACCGGGTCCCACCCGACCGACCGTTAGCCTCGCTCGGTCATCCCTTTCCTCCCCCCACGACCTCGTCGCCGGCAATAACTTCCACCGGACCCCCTCCCTCCTTACTCCCCCCCGACCCCTCTGAGCCCCTATAAATAGCCCTCACCCTCCTCTCTCCATTCCTCCTGTTTTCCCCTTCTTCCGTGCATCACCCTCACCGGAATCTCTCGCCGGAGACACCGGTAGCCGCCGCGCCATTTTTGACATGCTGCTTCCCCTGCCTTCCCCGCAACCTCCCGGAGCCCACTAACCTCCCTCTCTCGCTCGCCCGAACCTCCCCATCTCCTCGCCTTCTCCGGAGACCCACCAGAGCCCCTTCGCCGTCGGCACCCGAAACACCACCGCCGCCTCTGAGCTCGCCGTCGTCGCCACCTTCGTTCCCGAGTCCCTCCGACACCACCATCCTCATCGCCGTCTTCGCCTGCGTCAAACGGAGCCTTTCTCCGTCGCCATAGGACCACCGGAGGCGCGTCCCCGACGACCTCGCCGTCCCTGCCGTCGACGTCGACCTCGCCGGAGCTCCTTCCACCACGGTGAGTACTCTCCCCCGTCCGATCTTGTCTCAACGGCATAGATTAGAACCCACGTACCCCTTCGGTTCTTTTAAAAGAACCGGCCGGCTTTTTCTTTTCTAATTATAGACCGAACTGTTTTCTGTTATGTCTCGGTCGTCCGCTCGTAACACTCCGCACGCACACACCTGGACCAACCAGAGCATGCCACGTAGCCCCCTGACCGTTAGTTTAGATTTTTTCTTTTCTGTTTTAATTTCTGTTTCCAGAATAAGTTTTGATTTTATTTTCCTTATAACTTTTAAAATAATTAATGTTTTTAATTGATTTCTTTTGCATTAGATCACAAATTTCATCTAGTTTCTGTGAATACCAAATTTGACTATGTTTGAATATCTAAATTTGAATTTTGACAGATTTGATTTAAATTTTGTTTTCTGAATATCTTGAGATCTAAAATGAATTTTTGATGGATTCTTTTTCCTACTTGTCACTAGTGACCTTAGCTATCATTTGGTAGAGTTTGAGAATTTTTATAATAATTTTAAATAGTGTTTTCAACTAAAACAGTTTCTGTTTAGTTTCCTATTAGTTTATTTAGATTGATTTACTTTGTTTTATTTTTTGAAAATCTGAATATGATTTATATTAAGTTTCAGACTTCATTTAGTTTTGTTGTTCCAAACCTTAGTAATTTACTTGCTGTTAACAAAAGTTAATTTGTTTATTTATAAATTTTTGTTGTAGGGATCTATACCCTCTTTCAAATAGGTATAGTTGTTTTAAAAGCAAATTTGTTAGTAACAATTCTTTTAACTTAAATTTTAAGTATTTAGATTCTGTTTTCAAATAAAGTTTTTACTAATTCTTTTCTGTAAATAAATGTTTTAAATAAAAATACTTTAGTTTTGCCCTATTATGATAGGAAAACTATGTTCTTTATCATTAGGTAATGTGTTATAAAACAGTTTAGTTTAATAGAAACTCTTTTCACAAAACTTTTGATGATCTAATTATGTTTTGTAATAAAGGTTTTTATAAATTATTTTCTGTTAACTTAGTTATTTTTACAAAATGTTTTCTTTTAGTTTATAATTGTGCTTGTAGTTAAGTTCATTAGGCAAACACTTATGTTGTTTAGAATATCGTTTTCATAGTTATACTTGTTCTTCAAAAGTAATTCATTTTGCTAACAAAATATTTACTAAAATCCTTTTATTATATTTTACTTTGTTTTGGGTTTTGTGTCACTTTTGAATTTTTTGAAGTTTTTGGTGTTCAACTTTGTCTTAAGTATTTCTTTTATCAACCTTGTTGCTCTTGTTTTCTTGTGTTACCTTGTGATTGTTAGAATTGATTTCTAGTATGATTTCTTATGAATGCAATGTTTGCTATATAGATTTTTATCGGAGAGTGATGAATAGTTCTATCAAGTTATTTCTGAGAGCGATCTTTATCTTCATCAACAGTACAGGCAAGTTCACTTTGACCATCTTTTCATACCTATGTTTTATTGCATGTAGTGACATCATTCAACAGATCCCTCCCATAGTGTTATTGAAACTCTTGTAGTTGAGTAGAATGCATGAGGTAGGAACCCACCACTTGTTACTAAAGCCCCGGGAACGCTAGTTAGTGCAATGCTATGCTAAAGTAGACGGGGTCTGGTATGAGTGTTCGCGAGTGGTGTGAAGAAGGACTCCACGTCAAAACGACAACTTCATGAAGACATCTTCAAGTCCTGCATCTTCAAGACCTCAAGACTTCAAGACTCGAGAAGACAAGTTTCAATACACACTACTGGGTGAAGGATGGTTGATTGGGCATCCCTGGAGAAACCAGTGGATGGCCGGGATGCATGGAGAAGCGCCATGACATCTTGCGGAAAGCTTCACCCAGACTCAAAGAGAAGGATGAATACTTCATGCCCGGAAGCTTACCTGTGTAGCCACAAGTCATTATGGGCTCTGGCTTGGTTGATCCTTGTTGTGACTCTGCTGGGCAGTGCTACGAGATGTAGTCGACGGTAGGATTGGGATGGGCACTGTCGGACAGTCAGGGAAGCACTCTGAAAGACCATGTTTCTTTCATCCTGTTCTCAAACACCAGGCAGTGCGAGGACTTACCAGGAGGGAAAGAATCTTGTGGGTAAAGTACACAACACTCTGCAGAGTTAAACCTAATCGATTAGCCGTGTCCCCGGTTACGGACAATTTGAGCTTCTAGACTTGGATCTATCTCTGAACTCTCAACACTGGACTGATAACTAATTGTGGGCAACTTATGATACTTATGGGCATTGAGACATTGGTTGGCGGAACCATGTCATGATAGGTAACTCTATAGTGAAATTCCTGATATTCCTTTGTTGTAGGAAAATAAAATCAGCTTTTACGCAAAAACTCAGACACAGAGCCACAAAGCCTTTGCATATAGAATAGTCTTTATTTTTCCTGTTCTACTATGGTGATCTTGCCAGTACATTCAATGTACTGACCTATATGGCTGCAACGTATTATGTTGCAGATTCTCTTCTACGACGGGTAAGAGTACGATTCAGGGTTACGGTCCGCACTCAACTTGCCGTTGGTGTTATTGGGACTCCACTCCCGTTGACTGTATCCGCTGCTATTTTAAGGTATATATCAGTTTTACGCTATTTACATGTGATTGCACTTTGATATATACATTGATGTACTGTGTGTGCCAGCATACTGATCCAGGGATGGCACAGAAAACATAGAGGCTTGACTCGTTTTGAGTCGGGTCGCTACAAATTTCTCTCTCTCTCACTGGCAACTGGGCCCCACCCCCGACCGAAAATCCCGTCGGTCACCTCCTTCCTTTCTCCTCCCCGAGCAAACCTCGCCGGCGATTCTTGCCGTAATCCTCTCCCCTTCCATTTCGGCCGCACCTGAGCCCCTATAAGTAGCCCCTACCATCCCGCGCCCCATTCCCCCTCCTTGCCCTCTCCCCCACGGCCTCCCGACGCCGGAATTCCTCGCTGGAGTATACGAGCCGCCGCCACGCCATTTTCATCGGGTTGCACCACCCAGTCTCCCCCGCCGTCACCCGAGCCCACCAACCTCTCTCTCTCCCTCGCTCGCACCACCCAGTCCACTCGCCCGTGCCCCGGACCCCCTCCAGAGCTCTCCCCGTCAACCTCGCCGGAGCTCCACCTCCACCGAATCGTCCCGAGCATGTGCCGCTCGCCTCCATCGCCCCGAGGCCTCGCTGACGCCACTATCCTCGCCGCCGTGCTCCCGTGCATCGACCGGTGCCCTCGCCGTCGCCGGAGAACCACCGGAGCTCCGCCCACGTCGACCTCGTTGCCTCGGCCTCGCTGGAGGAGCCCTTGCCGGTGACCCACCATCGCGGTGAGCCTCCCTTTCCTCCTCCATCGTCAGATCAAAATCTGACGCGTAAGATTAGAACCTTTTTATAACCGAACCGGTACGCGCTAAACTTCGGTCGTCCGCACGTAAAAGCCCCCGCGCGCACCCATTTAGCCAATTAGGAAGCGACACGTCACCCCCTGGCCGTTAGCTAGGATTTTTCTTATTTTCTGTTTTGTTAAAAAAACAGATTTAGTCCTGTTTTTGTTTTTAGCATATCTTTTATGTTTTTGAGTATTTTAACTTGATTCTTTTTGCATTAGATCATAAATTTTATCTAGTTTATGTAGATGCCAAGTTTGACCATGTTTGAATAATTAAATTTGAATTTAAAAAGATTTGGTTTAAATTTTGTTTTCTGAATATCTAGAGTTCTAAAAAGTATTTTGAGTTGATTCTTTTTGCTACTTGTTACTAGTGACCCTAGCTATCAGTAGGTGAAGTTTGAGAATTTTTAGAATAAATTTGATTAAGGTTTTAACTAGAAACAGAATCTGTTTAGTTTGTTAATATAGTTTAATTAGTTTTATTTTGTTAGTTTAAATCTGAGTTAGTTTTAATTTGATTTAGTAGGTTTTGTTAGTTAAACTTTAGGTGTTTTACTTACTATTAATAAAAATATAAAATTTGCTTAGTTTATTTCTTTATGGTTATAGGAATCTCAACTCCTTTTCAAATAGGTTTAATTTGTTATAAAACAAACTAGTTAGTAATAGTTTATTCCAACAAAGTTTTATATAATTAAATTCTGTTTTCTAAGAAAAAGTTTTAGTAATTCTTTCTGTTAAGAAATGTTTGTTAATAAAAAAGGTTTAGTTTTACTCCATTATAGGAAACTATATTCTCTATCATTAATTAGTGTTTTATAAAACAGCTTAGTTTTAGTAGAGATTACTTTCCCAAAAGTTTTAGATGATCTAATTCTGTTTTGTAATAAAGATTTTTTATTAATTACTTTCCGTTAACTTAGTTGTTTCATAATTGTTTTCTCTTAGTTATGGTTGTGCTTGTAGTTAAGTTCATTAGGCAAACACTTATGTTGTTTAGGATAATGTTTTCATAGTTTTACTTGTTCTTCAAAAGTAATTCTTTTTGCTAGTAAAATATTTACTAAAATACTTTTGTTGTATTTTACTTTGTTATTGTTTTGTTACTATTGAAAATAATTGTTTGTAAGGGGAAAACTACCTTAGTTGCTTTTATAAAAAACCTTGTTGATTTTAACTTTGTCTTAAGTATTTCCTTCATCAACCTTGTTGTTTTTGGTTCTTGTGTTACATTGTGATTGTTAGTTTTGATTGCTAGAAGTGTTTGCTTATGTATGCAATGTTTGTATAGATTTCATGGGAGAGTGACGTATAGTCTATCAAGTTATTTCTGAGAGCGATCTTTATCTTCATCAACAGTACAGGCAAGTTCACCTTGACCATCTATTTCATACCTATGTTTTTATTGCATGTAGTGACATCATTCAACACATCCCTCCCGTAGTGTTATTGAAATTCTTGTAGCTGAGTAGAATGCATGAGGTAGGAACCCACCACATGTTACTAAAGCCCCGGGGACGTTAGTTACTTTTATGCTATGCTAAAGTAGTCGGGGTTTGGTATGAGTGTTCGTGAGTGGTGTGAAGAAGGACTCTACATCAAGACGACAACTTCATGAAGACATCTTCAAGTCCTGCATCTTCAAGACCTCAAGACTTCGAGACTCGAGAAGACAAGTTTTCAATACACATTACTGGGTGAAGGATGGAATTGATGGGCATCCCTGGAGAAACCAGTGGATGGCCGGGATGCATGGAGAAGCGCCATGACATCTTGCGGAAAGCTTCACCCAGACTCAAAGAGAAGGATGAATACTTCATGCCCGGAAGCTTACCTGTGTAGCCACAAGTAATTATGGGCTCTGGCTTGGTTGATCTTTGTTGTGACTCTGCTGGGCAGTGCTATGAGATGTAGTCGACGTTAGGATTGGATGGGTACTGTCGAACAGTCAGGGAAGCACTCTGAAAGACCATGTTTCTTTCATCCTGTTCTCAAACACCAGGCAGTGCGAGGACTTACCAGGAGGGAAAGAATCTTGTGGGTAAAGTACACAACACTCTGCAGAGTTAAACCTAATCGATTAGCCGTGTCCACGGTTACGGAAAATTTGAGCCTCTAGAATTGGATCTATCTCTGAACTCTCAACACTGGACTGATAACTTAATTGTGGGAAACTTAAGATACTTGTGGGCATTGAGACATTGGTTGGTGGAACCATGTCATGATAGGAAACTCCATAGTGAAATTCCTGATATTCCTTTTGTTGTAGGAAAATAAAATCAGCTTTTATGCTAAAACTTAGACACAGAGCCACAAAGCCTTTGCATATAGAATAGTCTTTATTCTTCTGTTCTACTATGGTGATCTTGCCAGTACATTCAATGTACTGACCTATATGGCTGCAACGTCTTATGTTGTAGATACTCTTCTACGACGGGTAAGAGTACGATTCAGGGTTACGGTCTGCACTCAACTTGCCGTTGGTGTTATTGGGACTCCACTCCCGTTGACTGTGTCCGCTGCTGTTTTAAGGTATATATCAGTTTTTACATTTACATGTGATTGCACTTTGATATATACATTGATGTACTATGTGTGCCAGCATACTGATCCAAGGATGGCACAGAACACACAGAGGCTTGACTCGTTTTGAGTCGGGTCGCTACAATACGACCCGTTATTGAGATTTTTGCTAACCACAAAAGGTCCTTCCCATGGAGGAGATAACTTGTGCACTTCCATATGATCTTGAATCAAATGCAACACCAAGTCGTCTTCTTGAAACGTCCGGGTCTTAACTCTGCGGCTATGGTAGAGACACATGTCTTGCTGATAAATCACCGATCGAGTCGCCGCCAGATCATGCTCTTCATCCAAAGCATCCAACGCATCTTGACGTGCTGTCTCATTATCCGCCTCAACGTAAGCCCCACTCATGGCGAGTCATGACGTATATCGCTTGGTAACACGACTTCTACGCCATAAACCATGAAAAAAGGCGTATAGCCTGTTGATCTATTGGGAGTAGTTCTGATGCTCCATAAGAATGATGGCAACTCCTCTACGCAACAACCTGGCGTTCATTGCAAAGGAACCATAAGCCGGGGCTTGATGCCTCTCGAGATCTCCTAGTTAACACGCTCCGCCTGACCATTGGATTGTGGATGAGCAACCGTAGAAACATCAAGCCGGATGTGCTGACTTTCACAGAATGTTTGCATAGCCCCCTTGGATAAGTTCGTACCATTTTCTGTGATGATACTGTGTGGGTAACCAAAGCGGTATATCAATTTCTGACAAATTGAACTGCCATCGCCGCGTCACACTTGCTGACCGGCTCGGCCTCCACCCACTTGGTAAACTTGTCCACCGCCACCAAGAGGTGGGTCTTCTTGTCCTTGGATCTCTTGAAAGGCCTGACCATATCAAGCCCCTAGACCGCAAATGGCCAAGTAATTGGAATCATTCGTAATTCCTGAGCCGGCACGTGAGCGCGCTGTCTGAACTTCTGACAGCCATCGCACTTGAGAACCAAGTCTTCCACATCCTTGTGAGCCGTCAGCCAGAAGAAACCATGCCGAAAGGCCTTAGCCACCAGAGATTTTGAGCCGGTGTGATGACCACAATCGCCAGCGTGAATTTCATTCAAGATTTCTTTACCTTCTTCAGGTGAAACACAACGTTGAAAAACGCCGGTAACATTGTAGTTATGTAACTCTCCGTTGATGATTGTAATAGATTTAGATCGCCGGATGATCTGTCTTGCCAAGATCTCCTCCTCAGATAACTCGTCGCGTGTCAAGTATGCTAAGTAAGGCAACATCCAGTTGGGGATAGCATGTAGAACAACCACCAGCTACCCCTTCGGGTCAGGTATAGCCAAGTCTTCTTCCGAAGGTAGCTTGAACGATGGGTGATGTAGCACGTCCAAGAACACGTTAGGTGGCACTGGCTTTCGTTGGGAGCCCAGCCTTGATAATGCATCAGCCGCCTCGTTTCTATGATGATCAATATGATCCACCTGATATCCCTTGAAGTGACCAGCAATTTCATCTACCGCCTGATGATAATCCGCCATCCACGGGTCCTTGGAATCCCACGTGCCTGAAACTTGCTGGGCCACGAGATCTGAGTCGCCAAGACATTGAACCTGGCTCAAGTTCATCTCTTTAGCCACCCGGAGGCCATGAAGTAAGGCTTCATACTCAGCTGCATTGTTAGTACAAGGAAACATCAACCTTAACACATAACAGAACTTGTCACCTTTAGGGGAGGTTAAGACAACCCCAGCCCCTGATCCTTCCAGTAGCCCAGATCCGTCAAAGTGAATCGTCCAGTATGTGTTATCCGGCTTCTCATCAGGTGCCTGACACTCTGTCCAGTCATTTATGAAATCCACCAAGGCTTGAGACTTGACCACCGTGCGAGGCACGTATTTCAAATTAAGAGGTCCTAGCTCCAATGCCCACTTAGCAATCCGACCGGTGGCTTCTCTATTTTGAATTATGTCCCCCAACGAGGCAGAGCTAACCACTGTGATCTGGTACCCTAGGAAATAATGCTTCAGCTTATAGTTTGCCATGAACACCCCATATACCAGCTTCTGCCAATGTGGGTACCTCTGCTTGGACTCTATCAGGACTTCACTGATGTAGTAAACCGGCCTCTGAACCAGATATTCTTTCCCTGCCTCCTTACACTCAACAACAATCACGGCGCTAACTGCCCTATTTTTAGCCGCCATGTATAGGATAAAGGGTTCCTTCTCAGCCAGAGCGGCCAAGACCGGCGGCTCAGTGAGTTGCTTCTTGAGTGCGTCAAACGCTTCACCCATCGTCATACTCCAGACAAAGTTGTCTGTCTTCTTCATCCTCTGGTATAAAGGAATGGCCTTCTCACCCAGGTGGCTTATGAACTGGCTTAACGCAGCGATTCGACCTGCCAGGCGCTGAACATCATTGATGCATGCCGGCTCAGCCAGGGAGGTAGTAGCCTTTATCTTATCTGGGTTAGCGTCAATGTCTCGTTCAGAGACGAGAAAGTCCAAAAGCTTGCCTGCACGAACTCCAAAAACACACTTAGCCAGGTTAAGCATCATCTTGTAGACCTGTAAGTTATTGAAAGTTTCCTTCAAGTCGTCAATAGAGTCTCCTTCTTCCTTGAATTGACCACAATATCATCCACATATGCATGAACATTGCGTCCAATTTGATTGTGAAGTCAGTTCTGCACACAACGCTGGTAAGTCGCCTGGGCACTCTTGAGCCCGAAAGGCATAGACACATAGTAGAAAGCACCAAAAGGCTTGATGATAGCCGTATTCTCTTGGTCCTTGAGTGCCATCTTGATCTGATGGTAACCAGAATAAGCGTCCAGGAAGCATAAACTCTCACAACCCGCTGTTGCATCAATAATCTAGTCGATACGGGGGAGAGTAAATGGGTCAACCGGACAAGCCTTGTTAAGATCCATGTAATCCATGCACATACACCACGTGCCGTTCTTCTTAAGCACTAGCACTGGGTTAGGAAGCCACTCTGGGTGAAACACTTCCACGATGAACCTTGCTGCCAGAAGCCAGACCACCTCTTCCCCAATAGCTTTGCGCCGTTCTTCACTGAACCGCCGGAGGAACTACTTAACCGGCTTAAACTTAGGATCCACATTAAGGTGGTGCTCAGCGAACTCTCTCGGTACACTCGGCATGTCAGAAGGTTTCCATGCGAAGATGTCCCGATTCTCACAGATGAATTCGATGGGCACACTTTCCTATTTGGGATCCATATTGGCCCCAATAGTGAACTGTTGTGACGAGTCCCCCGGAGTGAAATCCACCAACTTGGTATCATCCGCCGCAAACTTGAGGGGCGGCTCAGATTCCATAGTACGCTTTTTGAGTGGAGTCATGTCCTCCGGGTCAACATTTTCCTTGTAGAACTTGAGCTCTGCTTCAGCACAGCTTGACTCTGCGTAAGCTGCATCTCCTTCCTCACACTCAATTGCTGTCTTCCGATCACCATGCACAGTAATTGTCCCGTACAATCCAGGCATCTTGAGCTGTAAGTAGATATAGCAAGGCCTAGCCATGAACTTGTCATAAGCCGGACGTCCAAACAAAGCATGATATGGACTTTTGATCTTGACCACCTCAAACCACAAGGACTCCACCCTGTAATTGTATTCATCACCAAAAGAAACTTCCAAAGAGATCCTACCCACTGGGTAAGCCAACTTTCTGCGCACAACACCGTGAATGACCGTCAAAGAAGGCCTAAGATCCTTATCAAGCAACTTCATCCGGCAGAAAGTGTCGTAGTACAAGATATTAATGCTGCTGCCACCATCCATGAGTACCTTAGTAAACACATAGCCTCCCACTTGGGGGGCTACTACCAAAGCTAGCTGCCCCGGGTTGTCAACACGTGGCGGATGGTCCTCTCTACTCCAAGTTATGTCGTACTCAGACCACTTCAAGTATTGCAGGAGAGCCGGCGCGACTGCATTAACCGCCCGCTTGCGCACCTTCTGATCTCGCTTGTCAAGGCAGGTTGTAAAAACATGATATTGACCCGTGCTGAGCTGTTTCGGATTACTCTGATACCTAGATTGGTTATTCTGCTGCTGATTATTGCCACCAGATTGCTGATGATGACCTCCTTGATTGCTCTAACTCTGATAACCAGACCCTGAGCCACCGAAGCCAAGGCTGGCTCGTGACCCGCCTGGGCCTGAGCCGCCCGGCGGGCCACCACTGTTGTTATGATGCTACCGCAAGCTGTAATCTCGGAACTATCGCATAATGTGGAAATTCCTCCACGTATGACCTGCCGCCCTATCGGTCCGACTATGCTCCGGACAAGGTTTATTAAGCATCTCCTCCAGGTTGAATGGAGGTTTACCCTTATTAAAGGGCTGCTTGAAGTTCCCGTTGCCCTTAGCACGATTGTTCCCGGTGCTGGTGTTCACCACCAACTCTGACCTGCCGTCTGGATTCTTCCTCTTGCCATGGTTGCCGCTGCTAGCCGCACCCTTGCCATTGCTATTCTTCTTACCCTGACTTGGCTTCTCCTCATCAGAGCCTGGGTCTTTCGTATTGTTAGAGTCAGCGTACTTGGTGAGAGCCGCCATGAGCTCTCCCATGTCTTGACACGAGCGCTTGAGTCGGCCAAGCTTCTACTTTAGAGGCATAAAGTGACAATTCTTTTCTAGAATCAGAACCGCTTGAGCCGCCGTAATCTACTCAGACGAATGGATGATAGTTGAGACCTGCCGGACCCAATGATGAGCCGACTCGTCCTTCTGCTGCACATAGTGATCCAAATCCACAATCGTCATGGGCTGCTTGCACGTTCCTTGGAAATTTTTGATGAACTTCACCTTCAGATCGTCCCAAGAATTAATGGTGTTGGGTGGCAAGCCCTTCAACCACATGCGAGCCGGCCCTTCTAGCATCATGATGAAATATTTGGCACATACTGTATCGTTGACGTCTAACATCTCCATGGACAGCTCATAGCTTTCAATCCAAGCCTCTAGAGGCAGGTCAGCAGTATAATTCGGGACCTTGCAAGGGCCCTTGAAATCCTTTGGCAGGCGCTCGTTCCGCAAAGCCGGTGGTAAGCACGGCACTTCCATTGCCCTGGAGGTTACTCCTGCTCCTACCGAGATGGAAGGTGCGGGCTTTTGATGAGCCGCCGCCCCCGCTAGAGCAGTCGCCTATCGCTGTGCTCTCACTCGATCCACCAACGCCTGAGCCTCCAGAGGTGCTCGATCACCCCGTGGCGGGTCCCAATGTCGGTCACTGCTAGAAACTGTCGGTGATTCATAACACCGGCTGTAGCTGTGGAGAGGGATGGGGGTCGAGTGCACGCGACTTCAGCTATATGTGTATTTCTCCTGTTGGTCCATCGCCGTCTGCAAGTACCCGATAGCATGCCACACCTCTTCTGCGAAAGGCGCCTTGTCCGGGATAGGGATTGTACCAAGCTGGGTTGCTACCGCAACCATGTTCTCCGCCGGATTGGAATAATGACCCGCCAGCGTTGGGAAAGACATGGGTGAGGCCTGGTTCCGCCGGGGCAGGTTAAGCTGCTGAGCCGCCGGCCGACTTCCAGGTACTTCCGCTATTCGTCATGTTCCTGGCATGCTGAAAAGGTTGCTGGCCTCATACTGATCCGGCAAGCAGGACTGATGCCTCATCCGCTGAACCGTCGCTGCAGACTGCTACTCCAGCTCAAGGCAGAAAGCATCCGCCCTAAGGCTCTCCGCCTCTACCTCCATCTGATCCTTCTGCGCATTGATCTCCTGTTGGACCTCGGTCATCTGGTCCTTCAGCCTCATGATCTCCATGTTCCGGGCCGCTTGATTTTCAGCTGTGACCACAATGGCCATCAGGGTTGTAAGCTCGTTCATCAGATCCAGAAGAACCTGAGCCGGCGGCCTACCAGCTCCTGAATCTGCTACACCATTGGCTGTGCTGCTCGGGGCTGGTGCCGAACCTGCCATGAAGACGACATCATGGCTTGGCGGCTCATAAGGTTCCGGCTCGCGATATTCGGACTTGGGGTATGATTCGACATAGCCTCCAAGCCCGCCATCGTGAACCTGGTAAATTGATTCCGGCTCTCCGCTCGAAGACCCATCGTCCGAGCAGACGAGAGTTTCCTGCGACATAGAACCTTCGAGATCCATGTCCTAAGTAAAACCAACGAAGACATGCTTCTTGGCCGGATCAGCCCGGACGGATTGCACGTGTTGGGCAGGTTGCGCGCGCCGAGCCGGCTCGATGATGTTGGTGCAGACGTTTGGCCCAAGTTCAGATCTGCCGATCTTGCCGATGAAGACGTGGATTCCGCCGAAGGGGATCCGGAAACTGTACTTGATTGAGTCGGCCTCAGGGCCCTAGCCGGCGTCGTCAATGTAGATCTGGCCATGACGGCTCTTGTTCATCCTACCAACAGCGTACCCCTCAATCCCTGGGAGAGAGCCCTTTGAGAACTCAACACCATCGAGTGGTATCCCCATGATGGGTGCCAACTGTCTTGGTTTTGTCATGGCAGATGTTCGAAGACTTGGGTTTGAGGCCATTGCTAAGGTGATGGACTCAAAGGGGTTGGTTGAGACGAGGGACACGAGTTTACCCAGGTTCGGCCCCTCAAGAAGAGGTAAAAGCCTACGTCCTTCTTGTGCTGAATTGATTGGAGTATCGATTACAAGGGAGCGGATTCGCTTGACCTAGTTCTCGATTGATTGGTTTCTGTCCAAGCCGCCTCGGGGTCTCACATTTATGTAGGAGGTCGAGGCCCTGGGTTACACGAGTCATACACTGACTCTTATAACATAGACAATCTTGTCTCTAAGTCGCCTTGCCATCTTGGGCAAACTGTCTCCGGGCGGCTTAACCGCCCGGGTCTTCATACCATTTTTTGTCTGGGCCTTCGTCTTGGCCCATCTTGGTAAGCTGTCATATTACCAGGCCTATGTCTTTCAGCCCGCTTCTCTGGTCTTGATTATGAGCCACTAGGTATGACACGGCCCCACCTGGGCGGGTCTTACCACGGGGTTATATCCCCAACACAATGTGAATTTTTCAAGACCTAATTGTATCCAAAAATTGTGATAACCTCATTACCCTTGAGCATCATAATGAACTTAGTCTATTTTTGGGGTATGAAGAAATGAAACATAAAACTAAGGATGTTCCAGCTTGGGTTCTCATGAAAATGATTGATTTTGATCTAAATGAAATCTATATGTATTGCGTGGTAAATTGCATTGAGAATCCTTATATTTCCAATTACTTAAAGACAAGAAAACAAATAGAATATGAAGATAATACTTATGAAAGGGAAGAGGTTTCCCAATACTGTCCTATTTTTTCTTATGATGAATCAGGTAACGAGGAGGAACCTTTATTCAACCAACCTCTTCAAAAAGAAGATTGGAGGAATTAAATAAACCCACACATAATGTGGTGAAGAAGAAGAAAAGATGGAAAAGTAAAGGTAAAGGGGTATCTCTCCCAAATAATGTTGCTCCCATTATTGATACGCCTCATGAGAATGAATCAAAAATAGTTGTGGAAGATGATACACTTGAGGATTATTTTGTTATGCATATTGCTTGTTGTGATAATTATGATTGGGAACATAATGATACTTCTTATAATCTTGAAAATATTTATGGCACCAACTTGGATGATGATGATAATAATTGCTATACTATTGGTGCTATTCATACCATTAATGATGAGAGTGATTATGTTTAGGATATACAAAGCCACAAATTTGGGGATGCTATGTTTGATGAAAATGACATGTTTGAGAATTTATTCTGCAATTAATGTTTGTCCCAAGCTTGGGAATGCTATGCTTAATGAAGATGATCTTTTTATTCCCCCTACTTTGAATGATCAAATTGGTTATAATGATTTCATGCCTCCTACTTATGATGATTATTGTGATGATATTTATGCGATGAAAAAGAGTGATGATTATTAGTATTATACTTATAATAAGGATGAATATACTTTTACTGAATATTACTCTTTTAATGTGGAACCAATTTTTAGTATTTAATTCTTTTATGATACACACACTATTAGTCATGATAAGAAATTTTCTTGTGTGGAGAGTAGTAAAATTTCTATTTTTGTAGATCATGAAAAGAATGCTTTATGTACTGGTTATATTGTGCAATTCCTTCATGATGCTACTGAAAATTATTACGAGGGAGGAACATATGCTTGTAGGAATTGCAATAATATCAAGTTTCCTCTCTATGCGTTCAAAGTTTTGAAGTTATGCTTGTTTTGCCTTCGTATTCTAGTTGATTCTTACTCCCATAAATTGTTTGACCAAAAAATACCTATTCATAGGAAGTGGTTTAGACTTAAATGTGCTTTTCATGAGATTCATGATGCTCGTTTGCATGTTTCAGTTATTATTCATATGTGAGCATCATTGAAATCATCATGCCTAGCTAAAAGGCATTAAAGAAAAGTGCTTGTTGGGAGACAACCCAACACTTTTACCTTTTTTTTATGTTTTCACATGATTAAGATACTGTATTAATCATTTTTTGTGTCTTTTATATCAATAAAGTGCCAAGTAAAGCCTTTGGGATAGTGTGGATACTTGCTTGTTTGATTCAGTGCAAAAACAGAAAGTTTTGCGTCTAGTATATGAATTATATAATTTTTCTGGACAGTCAAAAAATTCTGAAATTTTTACACAATATTTATATTAAAATTCTGTGATGCATACTAATTTGTAAGAAATTTTAGAGTTAGGAAAGTTTGGTGATCATTCAGGTCTTTACAGACTATTCTATTTTTGACAGATTCTGTTTTGCATGCATAGTTTGCTTGTTTCAAGTGTTCCTATAGCTTATATTGAGTAATATAAATTGTGGAAATGTTGTAATACAGTAGTTATAATGTGTGAATAATTATGAATCTTGTCTTGACAGTACCTAAGTGAATGATATATATTTATTACACTAACCCTTCTCACAAAGTTTCGTTAAGTTTTGTGTGATTGAAGTTTTCAAGTTTTGGGTGATACACCGATATGAGGAGAATAAGGAGTGACAAGAACCTAAGTTTCGGTATTCCCAAGTCACCACCAATTTAATACCCAAGGAATACTCAAGCACCTAAGCTTGGGGATGCCCCGGAAGGCATCCCCTCTTTTGTCTTCAACACTATTGGTATATCTTACTCGGAGCTATATTTTTATTCGTCACATAATATGAGTTTTTCTTGGAGTGTCATTTTATTTTGTTGTTCTATGTTATGTGTTATTTATAATCTTGTTTTTCAATAAAAATTTCCATGAATTGCCTTAGGATGCTTGCATTGCATGTTTTGACATGTGCTGGGTAAAACCAGAAACTTCTGCTGTAGCGTTTGAATTTTCATATTTTACTAGAACGTGGGAAGTTTCTGAAATTTTTACACAGTATTTTCATATAAATTTTATAGAATGTATTATATCTTCATAATTTTTTGAGTTACATAAGTACACTGGTTTAATAAATTGCTCTAGACTGTTCTGTTTAGACAGATTGCTGTCATAGTTTTGTTATCTACTTATCCTATAGTTTCCATAGCCTATATTGGTAGATAAAAATAGTGGAAATGATAATATACAATACATAATATTTGAAAATTATTATGCAGCTTGTCTTGTCAGTACATGAAGTGTTGATTTGTTCTTATGTGTACTAACCTATCTCACGAGTTCTTTTTGAGTTTTGTGTGGATGAAGTTTTTGAGAATAGGTGAAATCGGGATATGAGAGGATTGAGCAAGATACAAAAGCTCAAGTTTGTGGAGGACCAAGGCACCCCAAGTAAATATTTCAAGAAGTCTCAAGCATCTAATCTTGGGGATGCTACGCGTCCCACCTCTCTTCATCAACAATTATCGGTTAGCCTATGTTGAGCCTAAATTTTTATTTGTCCACATGATAGGTGCTATTCTTAGAGTGCTATTTTTGTTTTGGTTGCTGTGTAAATAAAATAATAAGATCTGAAAATCTTAATTGAGATAGAGAGAGAGTCCTCACATAGCTACTTAATTGTTTGACTACTCATTGATCTTCACTTATATGTTTTGGAGTAGTTTTGTCATTTACTCTCGTGCTTCACTTATATCCCGCGAGTAAATGGTTGAATGAATTGAATATGATAAATCTGAAATTATATATGTTTTATATGCTTATCCCATGGGGAGTAATGACTTCACATATAAGAAGCATAGGTTGTAAAATTTATTGAAAGTTAGCAAACACCGAATTGGTCACTTGAACAATTCATGAAAGAATATTGAAGTAAGAGAGATTTCACATATAAATATACTATCTTGGACACATTCTATGATTGTGATCCCCATTAATTATTTTCAAACTTGAGCAAATTAGTTGAAGTTGGACAAGGAAGATGAAAATGTGTTATATCGACTAGAGGGGGGGGGTGAATAGGCGATTTTTACAAATTCATCACTTGAGGAAGTTCAACTTGAGGAATTTGAAATGTGATGAATAACTAGCAGCGGATTAAGTACTCAAGTGCATGGGAAACATAGCAACAACATAGTCATCATGATGAAATGAAACATGCACATATTACAAGTAGCGTGATACATGATAAACAGGTGAGGAACAAGGTAACTTGAAGAATTTGAGGTGAGGAAATTGTGAAAGTCTTTAGTCAAATTCTTCAAAAGTAACGATCAATTTGATAAACAAGTATACGCGAGGAATAGAGGGGGTTGAGGAAGTAGAACCAGGTAGCTCGATGAAGATAATGGTTTGATGACCCAGTTCCAACTGCTGTGACAGTCGTACGTCTGGTTTGGAGCGGCCTGGTATTTAAACCAGAGGACACACAATCCTTACCGTATTCTCCTTGAGCTAAGGTCACAAAGTCCTCGCCCAACACTCGTGGTAAGTCTTCAGGGTAGACTTCCAAAACCCTCACAATCTGGTCACCCGACGATCCACAATTGACTGCTGGATGCTCTAGACCAAGGTCACTCCGTTATCCCCAATTGACTGTAGGATGCACTAGATCATAACGCCTAACCGTCTGGAGGATACAGAGGCCTCAAAGGTAACAAGCGTCCGTTCCACACAGGAACAATCTCTTTAGTGATGCTCAATCACTTTGGGTTTGGTGGTTTGGATTTGGGTTTTTCCTCACTGATGATTTTCTCTCAAAGTCCTCGGAGGATGGGTTGCTCTCAAATGACAAGTGTCAGTTCTCTCTCAGAGCAGACAACCAACTAGTGGTTGTGGGGGTGGCTATTTATAGCCAGGGTGCAACCTGACATGATAAAACATAAATGCCCCTAATGATATAACCATTATGTGGATAAGATGATTGGGGACAGCTGGCGCTAAGCGCAGCAACGGTCAGAATTTCGAACTATGAAAGTCCCCAGGCTTTTCATGTTCCTCACTTGTAGGCAATTCGCACTGGCGAAATCCTAACTCCTCAGTCATATCAATTTCATCAGATACCATAAGAACATCGTCTCTGTCACTGAAGAACTTGACTTAACTGCAAGAGATTTCCAAAAGGCTTCACTCAAAGGATCGGATAGGTTGAGGCTTTTGGAGTTGAGCATTAGTTGGAAATTTTCCTTCGTATTACCTCGGCCCCCTTTAACAGTACGGTGTTTCCTACGACTCAAAGAAAGGAAATGAAACTATGAAAACAAAAGTCTTCATGCCTCATAGTCCTCGTTCATATCTTCAAGGTCACACCAACTTCTTCATTATCAAAGTCTTTAGGGAATACCAAAGTCTTTAGCAAAGTCTTCACAAAGTCTTCACCAAAGTCTTCAGTTGAAGACATACATTTTTTGGGGTCGGTAATTTCCGAATATATCAAACTCCTCATTGACTTATAGAGCCCGTGTACACTCAGAAATACATTAGTTCCTTAACCTATAAGTCTTCAATACACCAAAATCACTAAGGGGCACTAGATGCACTTACAATCTCCCCCTTGTTGGTGATTGATGACAAATAGGTTAAATTTTCAATGGGGATAATACTATGAAGTGTAAATACCGAGTTTGAGGAATTTGATTGCAAGATATAGAAGAACTCCCCCTGAAGATGTGCATATTTGGGGAATTTGCTTTGGACTGCAAATGCACATGGCAGGTTTAAAACATGGAGAACTCCCCCCTATATCTTGTAATTCATACACGCATTTAACATGTGATATGAAGAATTTGAAATGCATGATGAAAATGGTGTCTGACAAAATTCAGCATGCATGCATTAAGGTGCTTGAGGAAATAAGCATGCGGAAAGCAGTTCAAAAGAGTCAGACCACCATCGGACTTAAGTTTTCAACTCAAACAACAAAAGCTTCAGAAGAGCAAGAGTTGTAACTTAAACAAAAATTATCCGATATATAGAGACCCGCTTGAAGACTAACTCAAATTTTCTCCACCTTTGTCATCAAAGACCATAAGGGATGAAAAAGTGAGGACTAACACCCTTGAATAATTTCATCTTGTTGGAGAAGAAGGAGCGCCAGCGGTGTCGGGGTTGTTTGTCGATGCAGGGCCTGCTGCAGTGTCATCAATGTCCTCAACTTCATCTGTCTCACATGATGAAGAATATGAACTTGTAACCATGAGAGGAACTCGAACCTTCTTGAATTTCTTCTAAGGGGGATGAGACCAGTCAAAGTTTTGCTGAAAGTCCATTTCCTTGAGTTCCTCAGGAGTTTTGAGGTGTGCGAGAATGGCCCATGCGCGATCGAAGATTTCATGCACATAGTAGTGATTTTTCCTCACAGAGTTCTGCATCACAGTCATGTTCTGAACAATGGAAGCCAATTGACGCTTTACCCACTTGTGATTGCGATCAACCTTCCGATGAAGACTTATGAGAAGATCATGATTAGTCATCACACGAGGGGTAGACTCTTGAGGCTTTTGCGATGAGGCATTTGCATCAGAATCCTAGGTTGCAGTGTCATCATTTGTGGAGAGGGATGCAGCTTTGCGAAACTAACCATCCAATGGACGAGTGCCTTCATGAATGAAAACTTTGCCTTTTCCTTCAACGGAGGCAATTGTGCTCTTGAGGACTTTAATCGGGGGCAAGAAGCCGAAGTGATTCTAGAAGACCGCCTTGAAGGGAACCAAAGATCTTGATCTGATGAACTTCATGATCCAGGGAGCATAAGGCTTCAGTTCAAATGGGGCAAGTGCTGCATTCACCAATGTCCTCATGAAGAAATCATGGAAGTTGATGGAATCCCATGAATAATGTTGAATAGCATGTTCTTCATGAATCCCTCCACTTTTTCTTCTTCTTCTTCAGAGTTGTGGCCCTTCTGAGGACATAGGGTGTTGGTGAGAATGTGGTAGACCGTCCTGAGCACATAGAGCAAATCCTTCACTAGGAAGGTTGTTCGTTGAGGTTTTGCCGGAGCCAACGGCTTCTTCCGCACTTGCATTAGTTGTTGTGGTAGAGCAGGTTCATCAAACATGCAACGTGCTTCTTCTGAAGGAATTGGGACATGGATTGACCGAAGCAATTCAGATGCTGGAGCAGTGAAGTGAGTAGATCCGGTCATCCAGTCCAAGATCCAGGAGTTGATGTCAGAGACATCACCTGTGATGTGCAGTGTGGCATAGAATTGAAGAATTAGATCTTCATTCCTATCGCAGATGTCCACACAGAAGGGAAGAAATCCTGCATCATGAAGAACTACGAGCACCGGCTTGAAGGATGGACTTGTTTCCATATCAGCATGAGGAATTTGATGGTGCTCGAAGACTTTCTTCTTGTCAAATAGAACTGATGCATAGTAATTCATCTGAGTTGGAGTCCCGAATCTTGTGCGACCGGCCCTTGTTGAGTCATATGGATTAGGGCAAGTGAAGAAAATGTGCTCATCAAAGAAATTGGACTTGAGGAATTTGGGGTGCTTTGAGCCTTTGAATGGCATCCTGGGCTTCGGTTGAAGGTTTGGCTTGAAGCGTCCCTTAATCTCCTTAGGCATAGGAGGAATTTCTTCAGACTGAGGAATTTGTGAAGCAGTTTCCTTAGTGGCAGTTGGAACAACAAAGTCATCAGCTGATGCAGCTGGAATTTCTTTAGTGGCTGGAGTGGCCATGCCATCAGATCCTTCATGAATTTCTTTAGTCTGGGCAGGGGACTGAGGAATCTATGATAGTGGAGTGGTCATTGGGGGAATTGGGGTGAGAAGCTTCCCAATATTCATCATTGATGACAGGTGTTGTGTTGCCAATGTCCACGTCCTCATCAATTTCTTCAACGCAGGCCTCTTCAGCAGTAAACTGAGGCTGGGGCGATGATACCTATGGAGTTGAAGCTTTTGCGTCCACTTCAATTTCTTTATCAATCCGTTCTGAGGTAGCAGCAGATTGATCCATTTCTTCTCGATCATCATTCAGGATGACGTAGTCAACACCGAATGGCACTATTTCATAGGCTGGTGCTGAGGAAATTGGGGTAGCATCAACTGGTTCTTTTGAAGAACTTGATAGTGTCTTCAATATCTTTGCAGCTAGGGAATCTAAAGTTGCAGCTTTTCGTTTCAGCGCCTTGTTGTCAGCAGCCTTGGTCTTCTTCACTTCTGATGCAGAAGGAAGGTTGATTGTCTTCACCCTTGAATATTTGGGGATTTTAGAGGGGTGAAGGGGTAGCAGTTTCCTCAGGTATGACTGATGCAGTCATCCTTGTGGGTTCAGTTTCATCAGGGGCAGCAGTGGAGGTTGCCCTGGCAGGTTCTTCAGCAGTTTGACTTTCTTCAGCTGCACTGGCAGTTTTCTCAGCAGGCTGAGCAGTTTCTTCAGCCTGAGGAATTTGTGGTTGTGATCGAGCTGCAACCCTGGTGTTATGGTCCTTAACAGCAGCTTGGGCTACCCTGATGAATCTCACCTTGGTGCCCTTCCATTCAGCATCGTATTTTTCTTGTTCCTCAGAGAGGGAGCGAATTTCAGACTGAACTGTGATGAGTTGATTTGGATTCAAATTCATCATGTTATTCCTTAGAAATTTCTCTTTTTGAGCCTTGTTCCTCTTAGCTCTCTAAGCTTGATCTCTTTTCCATTTTTCCTTAGCAATAAAGTGGGTGAGGACATGGTCCACTGCTACTTTTCGAGCGTGCGTTGGTTTTTCCCTTGAAGAGGAAAGGGTGATGCAGCAAAGTATAGGTAAGTATTTCCCTCAGTTTGAGAACCAAGGTATCAATCCAGTAGGAGTATCAAGATGAGGCACCAAGAAACCTGCATAAACACAAACAAACTTGCACCCAACGTGATAAAGGGGTTGTCAATCCCTTCACGATTACTTGCAAGGTGAGATCTGATAGTGATAATGAGTAAATATAAATAAGTAAATAAAATTGCAGCAATGTATTTTTGGTGTTTTTGTGTTTAGATCTGAATATATAATATGTAAAATAGACCTGGGGGCCATAGTGTTCACTAGAGGCTTCTCTCATGATAGCAAGTATTACGGTGGGTGAACAAATTACTATTGAGCAATTGATAGAATAGCGCAAAGTCATGACGATATCTAAGGCAATGATCATATATATAGGCATCACGTCCGAGACAAGTAGACCGATACTGTCTGCATCTACTACTATTACTCCACACATCGACCGCTATCCATCATGCATCTAGTGTATTAAGTTCATAACAAATGGAGTAATGCTTTAAGCAACATGACATGATGTAGAAGGATAAATTCATGCAATATGGTATCAACCCCATCTTTTTACCCTTGATGGAAACAACACGATACGTGCCTCGCTACCCCTTCTGTCACTAGGTGAGGACACCGCATGGTATGAACCCAAAACCAAGCACTTCTCCCATTGCAAGAATCATAGATCAAGTTGGCCAAACGAAACCTATAACTCGAAGAGACTTACAAGGATATGAAATCATGCATATAAGAAATCAGAGGAGACTCAAATATTATTCATAGATAAGCTGATCATAAATCCACAATTCATCGGATCTCAACAAACACACCGCAAAAGAGAATTACATCGGATAGATCACCATGAAGATCATGGAGAACTTTGTATTGAAGATAAAAGAGAGAGAAGAAGCCATCAAGCTACTAGCTATGGACCTGAAGGTCTGATGTGAACTACTCACGCATCATCGGAGAGGCAAGGATGTTGATGAAGATGGCCACCGGAGATGGATTCCCCTCCGGCAGGATGCCGGAACGGTCTCCCGAATGGTTTTTGGTGGTTCTGGAGGCTTGCGGCGGCGGAACTTGCGATCTAGGTCTATTTCTGCGAGTTTGGGTATTTATAAGACCTTATGGCGGTGGAAACGAGTGGAGGTGGGCCACTAGGAGGCCATGAGCCCCCTAGCCGCAGCCTAGGGGGGGGGGGCGCCTCCCAGGCTCGTGGCTCCCTCGGCCCACTTCTTTGGTATTTCTTCCTTCAGGTATTTTTGATATTTGCCATAAAAAATTAAGGCGAAAGTTTTATTCCATTTGGACTCCGTTTGATATTCCTACCTGAAAAAGATCAAAAACACGGAAAAAATAGGAACTGGCACTAGGCACTAAGTTAATAAGTTAGTCCCAAAAATCCTATAAATATCATATTCATGCGTATAAAACATCCAAAGTTGATAATATAATAGCATGGAACAATGAAAAATTATAGATATGTTGGAGACGTATCAAGCATCCCCAAGCTTAACTCCTGCTCGTCCTCGAGTAGGGAAGTGATAAAGACCAAATTTTTGATGTGGAATGCTACCCAACATATTTGTTTTATGTAATCTCTTTATTATGGCATGAATGTTCAGATCCATAAGATTCAAAACAATAGTTCAATATTGACATGAAAACAATAATACTTCAAGCATAATAGCAAAGTGATCATAAACTTTCGAAATAACAAGGCCAAAGAAAGTTATCCCTACAAAAATCATATAGTCTGGCTATGCTCCATCATCCCCACACAAAGAATTTAAATCATGCACAACCTTGGTATTGGCCAAGTAATTTTTCACACTCTTACTTTCTCAAACCTTTTTCAACTCCCAAGCAATATATGAGCGTGAGCCATGGATATAGCACTATAGGTGGAATAGAGTGTGGTGAAGGTTACGAGGCAAAAAGAAGGAGAGGTCACATCGACTCGGCGTATCAATAGGCTATGAAGATGCCCATCAATAGATATCAATTTGAATGAGTAGGGATTGCCATGAAACAGATGCACTAGAGCTATAAGTGTATGAAAGCGCAAAAATGAAAACTAGTGGGTGTGCACCCAACTTGCTTGCTCATGAAGACCTAGGGCAATTTTGGGGAAGCCCATCATTGGAATATACAAGTCAAGTTACATAATGAAAATTTTCACTAGCATATGAAAGTGACAAAACAAGAGACTCTCCATCTTCAAGAACATGGTGCTATTTTGAAGCACAAGTGTGGAACAAGATAGTAGCATTGTCCCTTCTCTCTTTTTCTCTCATTTTCTTTGTTTCGGCTCTTTGACCTCTTTTTTTTGGGTGGGCATCTTTGGCCTCTTTTATTTCCTCACATGGGATAATGCTCTAATAATGATGATCATCACAATTTTATTTACTTACAACTCGATACTTAGAACAATAATGACTCTATATGAATGAAAGTGATGGCACATGTCATGAGACAGAACGGTGAAAGTTGCATGGCAATATATCTCGGACTGGCTATGAAAATGCCATAATAGTTAGGTATGGTGGCTGTTTTGAGGAAGATATATGGTGGGTTTGTGTACCGGTGAAAGTTGCGCGGCACTAGAGAGGCTAGCAATGGTGGAAGGTGAAAGTGCATCTGTACGATGGACTCACATTAGTCATGAAGAACTCACATACTTATTGCGAAAGTTTTATTAGTAATCAAAACAAAGTGCTAAACACATACTCCTAGGGGAATGGTTGGTAGGAGTTAAGCATCGCGCGATCCCGACCTCTACACAAAGGATGACAATCAATAAATGCATTATGCTCCGACTTCCTAACATAGCGGTTCACCATATATACGTGCATGCTACGGGAATCACTAACCTCACCACAAGTATTGCTAGGTTCACACCACCCTACTAACATAACTCTCATATTACCATATCCATATCTCAAAACTAATCATGAGGAATCAAACTTCTCTTACTAATCAATGCACTTGAATATGAAAGTTTTTATTATATCCACTTTGGATGCCTATCATATTTAGGACTAATTTCATAACACACGCCAATTACCAAGTTTCTCAGAGAGAGGCACTCTCAAAATGATATAAGTGAAGATTAGAGAGTTTTTATTTGTACAAAATATGACATCGCCGTGCTCTACAAAGATTTAAGTGAAGCACTAGAGTAAAATTTATCTAGCTCAAAAGATATAAGTGAAGCACATGGGAGCAAAATTACTACGCTCGAAGGATATAAGTGAAGCACATGGGAGAAAAATCATCAAGCTCAAAAGATATAAGTGAAGCACATGTGAGCTAATATTACCAATCTCAAAATATATAAGTGAAGCACATGTGAACAAAATCATCAAGCTCAAAAGATATAAGTGAAGCACATGTGAGCTAATATTGCCTAACTCAAAAGATATAAGTGAAGCTCATTGAGTATTCTAACAAATTCACGATGAGTGCATGTACCTCTCAAAAGGTGTGCAGCAAGGATGATTGTGATAAAACAAAAAGCAAAGAATACTATAACACACGACGCTCCAAGCAAAACACATATTATGTGGTGAATAAAAATATAGCTCCAAGTAACGTTACCGATGGATTGAAGACGAAAGAGGGGATGCCTTCCCGGGGCATCCCCAAGCTTAGGCTTTTTGGTATCCTTGAATTTGTCTTGGGATGCCTTGGGAATCCCCAAGCTTAGGATCTTTCCACTCTTTATTCCATTGTCCATAAGAACATCACCCAAAACTTAAAAACTTCACAACACAAAACTTAAACAGAAACTCGTGATAGCATTAGCATAAGAAAACAAACCACCAACTTTTCATGTGCTGTAGTAAACTTGATTTCCATTTAGATTGATGTTATATTACTGTATTCTCACTTTCCCATGACTCGTACCCCCCGATACTAACCATAGTTTCATCAAAATAAGCAATCAACACAACAAAAACAGAATCTGTCAAAAACAGAACAGTCTGTAGAAATCTGTATATTTCGAAAACCTATGCTAAATTAAAAATTCTTAAACAATTATGAAAATTAGGGAAATTTGCATATAAATCAGCAGCAAAAAGAATCAACTCAAAAGATAGGAATGAAAAATAATTTCGTGAGCAGAAAGTTTCTGTCTTTTTCCAGCATGATTAAACAACTATCACCAAAACTAATCATAAAGGTTCTACTTGGCACAAACACTAATTAAGACATAAAAAACACAATCATAACAGAATCATGATGGTGTTGACTCAAAAAAACAGAAAGTAAAAAAGCAATAATAAATCTATTCATTGGGTTGCCTCCCAACAAGCGCTATCGTTTAACGCCCTTAGCTAGGCATAAGGCAATGACATCAAGTATTATCATCTTTAGTGCTCAACCATAAGTAGCTCTCATAATGGATTCATAAGGCAATCTTATTTTCTTTCTAGGGAAGTGTTCCATGCCCTTCTTTAATGTAAATTGAAATTTAATATTCCCTTCCTTCATATCAATAATAGCACCAATAGTCCTAAGGAAAGGTCTACCAAGAATAATGGGACATGTTGGATTGCAATCAATATCAAGAACAATGAAATCTACGGGCACATAGTTCCTATTTGCAATAATAATAACATCATTAATCCTTCCCATAGGTTTCTTAACAGTAGAATTCGCAAGATGCAAATTAAGAGAGCACTCATTAATCTCGTTGAAACCTAGAACATCACATAAAGATTTTGGAATCGTGGAAACACTAGCACCCAAATCACACAAAGCATGTCATTCATAATTTTTAATCTTGATTTTTATAGTAGGTTCCCACTCATCATGAAGTTTTCTAGGAATAGATATTTCCAACTCAAGTTTCTCTTCAAGATATTTCATCATAGCATCAACGATATGTTTAGTGAAAGCCTTATTTTGGCTATAAGCATGTGGAGAGTTTAACAGGGATTGCATCAAGGAAATACATTCAATAAAAGAGCAGCTATCATAATTAAATTCCTTGAAACCAAAAGTAGTAGCTTCATCACTATTCAAAGTTTTGATATCCTCTACTCCACTTTTAGTATTTTTAGCATCAAGATAAAGAGACTTCGAATCATTGGGGTGTTTCTCAACCAAAGTGGATTCACATGCAGCCCCATCATCATTAGGATTGACATTAGAAAACAAGGATTCAATAGGAGTCACATCAAGCACTTTAAGATCTTCGTTGTTTTCATCACATATTTCAGGTTTAGCAGCCATTTTATTGACTAAGGTAGCTTGTTTATCAGAGATCTGGCCTACCAATTTCTCAAGACGAGCAAATTGAGAATTTAACGCAAGGAATTCTTTGGTCATATCATCAACCTGTTTATTCATATATGTCATAAAATAATTTTGCTCCCTTAGTTCTCTACGAAAGAAACTATTATGATCAAACTGTGTAGACATGAAGCTTTTGACACTAGTTTCAATCTCTTCCATCCTTTTATAGTAAGGATCATAATCTTTTTGTTGGGCCATGAGGGTAAATAAGATAGCACACACGAGTCAAACAGGAAGCAAGCGAAAGAAAAAGGGCAAATGAAAAAGGCAAATATTTTTGTTTTAGAAGTGAGAGAGAGGAAAACGAGAGGCAAATGGCAAATAATGTAAATGCAAGAGATGAGTTTGTGATAGGTACTTGATAGATATGCTTCACTTGAATACTTCCCTGCAACGGCGCCATAAATTCTTCCTGCTACTTCTCGAGCGTGTGTTGGTTTTTCCCTTGAAGAGGAAAGGGTGATGCAGCAAAGTAGAGGTAAGTATTTCCCTCAGTTTGAGAACCAAGGTATCAATCCAGTAGGAGTATCAAGATGAGGCACCAAGAAACCTGCACAAACACAAACAAACTTGCACCCAACGCGATAAAGGGGTTGTCAATCCCTTCACGATTACTTGCAAGGCGAGATCTGATAGTGATAATGAGTAAATATAAATAAGTAAATAAAATTGCAGCAAGGTAGTTTTGGTGTTTTTGTGTTTAGATCTGAATATATAATATGTAAAATAGACCCGAGGGCCATAGTGTTCACTAGAGGCTTCTCTCATGATAGCAAGTATTACGGTGGGTGAACAAATTACTGTTGAGCAATTGATAGAATAGCGCAAAGTCATGACGATATCTAAGGCAATGATCATACATATAGGCATCACGTCCGAGACAAGTAGACTGATACTGTCTGCATCTACTACTATTACTCCACACATCGACCGCTATCCAGCATGCATCTAGTGTATTAAGCTCATAACAAACGAAGTAATGCTTTAAGCAAGATGACATGATGTAGAAGGATAAATTCATGCAATATGATATAAACCCCATCTTTTTACCCTTGATGGCAACAACACGATACGTGCCTCGCTACCCCTTCTGTCACTAGGTGAGGACACCGCATGGTATGAACCCAAAACCAAGCACTTCTCCCATAGCAAGAATCATAGATCAAGTTGGCCAAACGAAACCTATAACTCGAAGAGACTTACGAGGATATGAAATCATGCATATAAGAAATCAGAGGAGACTCAAATATTATTCATAGATAAGCTGATCATAAATCCACAATTCATCGGATCTCAACAAACACACCGTAAAAGAGAATTACATCGGATAGATCACCATGAAGATCATGGAGAACTTTGCATTGAAGATCAAAGAGAGAGAAGAAGCCATCTAGCTACTAGCTATGGACCCAAAGGTCTGATGTGAACTACTCACGCATCATCGGAGAGGCAAGGATGTTGATGAGCACCAGAGATAGATTCCCCTCCGACAGGATGCCGGAACGGTCTCCCGATTGGTTTTTGGTGGTTCTGGAGGCTTGAGGTGGCGGAACTTGCGATCTAGGTCTATTTCTGCGAGTTTGGGTATTTATAAGACCGTATGGCGGTGGAAATGAGTCGAGGTGGGCCTCGAGGAGGCCACGAGCCCCCTAGCCGCGGCCTGGGGGGGCGGCCTCCCAGGCTCGTGGCTCCCTCGGCCCACTTCTCTAGTATTTCTTCCTTCAGGTATTTTTGATAATTTTCATAAAAAATCATGACGAATGTTTTATTCCATTTGGACTCCTTTTGATATTCCTACCTGAAAAAGATCAGACTCACGGAAAAAACAGGAACTGGCACTGGGCACTGAGTTAATAAGTTAGTCCCAAAAATCATATAAAATAGCATATTCATGCATATAAAACATCCAAAGTTGATAATATAATAGCATGGAACAATCAAAAATTATAGATATGTTGGAGATGTATCATCCACACCAAGAGGCAGGTTCAGTGAGGAAAGTGGGGTGCTTGGATCCTCATGCCATATGTCAATGAAGTTGAGGATCATCTTGGGATCCAGCATGAGAGGAACAGAGCTGCCTTTGGCTATTGCAGCCTTTTGTTAACTTTCTCTGATGATTTCTTCCAATTCTCCATCATCAGCTTCATCATCATCCTCAGATCCTAAGGGTACAGTTACCACAACTTTGCTTGTGTGAGGACTTGGTCTTTGACCTCGTCCGACAGTTTTCTTCAGTTTCAACACAGTAGGACTTGTTGAAGACTTTGCTTGCACAGAGGGGCATGTAGAGACCTTTGAAGCAATTGAGAATCCCTCTGTCCTCTGACATGGTGCAAGGTGTACAGGAGTTGAGTACTTTGTAGCAGCAACAGATGACTGAGCAGCTAGTGAACCAGCGGCTGAGGCCTCTGAGGACTGAGCTTGAGGAATCTGCTGTGATGATTTTGAAGTTGAAGAATTTGACTTCGCAGCAGATTTCTTCATCATCGATTTCTTCGGAGCACTTGCAGAGGCTCCGACAGTGGCAGCAACAACAGAGTCTTTATTGAATTTCTTCACAACCTCTTTTGCTTTCTTCGCTAGCTTTGCTTGTTGTTTCTCTCATACATGAGGAAAGTCATTACTAGTCTTGAGACTAGTGGGATCAGCTATTTTATTTGGAGCCAAGGGAGGCCTGCTTCAAGGGGGTTTCATAGTGAATTTCATCATGTATTTAGGAGTGACATAACAATATTCCTTCCACTCCTTTGCCAATCTTCTCTCAATTTTCTGCAGACAAATCTTTCTCTGCTTAGTTAACTCTTTGCCATGAGTTGCTTCATCAGGCATGCAATATTCCTCATACAAGTCCTCAGGTATTTCAAAGGCAGTCTGCACATCTGGTTTCTTTCCACCTTTCTGTGGCTTCTTTGCATCAGCCATTTTCTTTCGTTGAGGATTCTGAACTCTTGAAGATTCTGAAGAAGTGCATAGTTTTCCTCAAGAAATGCTGCAAATGATTTAAGTTGATGAGAACCTAGTGATTCATAAGCGGACATGTTTGTACCTATGAACAGAGTATAGGTGCGAGGAATTTAAAGAGGTCATATGCATTCTCAGAAGTTTTTCAATAAAATCAAGTGTGAGGAATTTGACCATGGGTGTCTTGAGGAATTTCATTAAGTGTTCTTTGTCTTTGGTTCCAGAGTTGTGCAAATTTTGAGGATTCACACAATTGAGGAATCTTGAAGAAAATCATAACTTAGGGAAAAACATCAAGTGTATGAACATGTAAGGTGCTCTAGAATGAGATTCGTGAAGAATAAACACCTTTGATAAAATTGAGGTATAATTGAAGTTCAAACAAGGGTAGTAAAAATAGGTTTTATTTACCCTGTTGAAGAACACGACGAACTGTGTGAAGAAATCTAGGAAGTTCGTCAGTCTTGATCTCCCACGCCCTAGCTTGGCAGAGAGACAGCTACAGCGGCAGTGGGGTGAAGACTTCCGTGGCCGATGCGAGTACGACGACGGCGAGGTTGAGGCAGTGAAGCTCTTGCACACTGGCGGCGATGACTTTAGCGGCGACGCTAGGGTTGAGATCGGGAGAGAGTAGGAGTGAGGAGTAACCGAGCATAGTGAAAGGGAAGGGGTATTTATAGCGAAGGTGAAAACGAATCAGTCCGGAGATTTTGGACCAGATTGCCCCTGACCCTTTCTCTCCATGCGACATGTGTCACCCACGTACTAAGAAGTGGCGATATTGGGGGATTGTGGGTTATCCAGTCGTGGGAATCGAAACAGTTTGAGTGGGAAACGCCAAAATTTTTTATAGTGAAAATTTTAAAATTTTCGTTCGCAAATTCTTCAGCTGTCAAGGACACAGTGAAGACTATGAGTGAGTTTCAAAGTAGAACGCATATGAAAAATTTGTGAACAAACTTGGTTGAGTTTAGCATAGAGGGGGAAAGGGTCCGATCACATTCACTTAGATGAAAATCAACTTGAAGAATTAGCAATAAGTGAATGCTGTTGAGGACATTGAAAACTCAAATATATATAGTCAATGAAGAACATATATATAGTCATGAAGAACATAAGTTTCATAGTTTGTAGAATTTGAAAAGTTGAGGAATTTGAAAATCTAAGGAATTTGCAAAATGACGAAAAACCCAACTTTGAAGAATTTCAACTATGGTTGGTGGCGTGACCCACCGTATAAGAATGATGACTTCAGACACCGCGTACAATTGTTGTAGGGTTTTGAGAATCAAATTCTTCATTAATTTGTTCACACTTAGAGGGTTATTCTTCATTGATTGAAGAAAAACGTTACTTCGTGTGTTGCACATCTAAGTCATCAATTTTTCATAAGTGTTAGGATGTGTGTCCTATTTCAAAGAACATTCAAAGATTCTAAGATATTTAGCTCACACCGCAACTTGCAAAATATCTTCTCATCCAAGGGCTTTGTGAAGATGTCGCCCAGTTGTTCTTCAGTGGGGATGTGGTCGATGGAGATGTTGCCCTTGAGTACATTATCTCAAAGAAAGTGATGACGAATCTGGATGTGCTTGGTCTTGGAATGCCGAACTGGGTTGTAAGAAATCTTGATGGCACTCTCGTTGTCGCAGTAGAGTGGCACATTCTTCAACTTGATGCCATAGTCCTTGAGGGTTTGCTTCATCCACAACAACTGAGCGCAACATGAACCAACATCAATGTACTCAGCTTAAGCAGTAAATAGTGACACACAGTTCTGCTTCTTCGAGGACCAAGATACTAAGGATTGTCCGAGGAAATGACATGTGCCTAAGGTTGACTTGCGATCCACGCGATCTCCAGCATAGTCAACATCAGAGTATCCGACGAGGTGAAGATTTTCTCCCTTGGGATACCATAATCCAAGCATTGGGGTGTGATCTAAGTATCGAAGAATATGTTTCACAGCCTTATGGTGTGATTCCTTTGGTGTTGCTTGGAATCGGGCACACATGCAAACACTCAGCATAATATCAGGCCTAGATGCACATAGATACAATAACGAGCCAATCATGGAGCGATATACCTTCTGATCGAAATCTTTACCATTTTCGTCAGTGCAGAGGTGGCCTTTTGAAGGCATTGGAGTTTTGACGCCTTTGCAATCTTGCATGTCAAATTTCGTCAAAACATCCTTGAGGTATTTCTCTTGAGATATGAATATGCCATTGTCTTGCTGACGAATTTGAAGACCTAAGAAGAATTTCAACTCTCCCATCCTAGACATTTGATATTCCTCACTCATCATATAGGCAAATTCATCACTGTAACATTTGTCAGTACAGCTAAAGATAATATCGACTACTTATATTTGGCATATGAACAATTCATTGTCATAGGATTTTTGAAAAGAGTTGGGTCGAGTGAACTAGGTTTGAAGCCTTTCTTCATGAGGAACTCCTTCAGAGTGTCGTACCACGCCCGAGGGGCCTGCTTGAGGCCATAGAGGGCCTTGTTGAGTCTGAAGACTTTGTCAGGATGCTTAGGGTCTTCAAAACCTATGGGTTGAGCAACATATACTTCTTCCTCAAGCTTACCATTGAGGAATGCACTTTTCACATCTATTTGATATAAGATTATATCACGATGGTTAGCATAAGCAAGCAATATGCGAATAGCTTCAAGTCTAGCAACAAGTGCAAAAGTTTCATCAAAGTCAATTCCTTCAACCTGTGTGTAGCCTTGAGCTACAAGACGAGCCTTATTCCTTACCACAAGGCCATTTTCATCTTGCTTGTTGTGGTAGATACACTTGGTACCTATGATGTTATGCTTGCGAGGATCTGGCCGCTTGACAAGTTCCCACACGTTGTTGAGCTTGAATTGATGCAATTCCTCTTGCATATCTTGAATCCACTTAGGCTCCTTGAATGCTTCATCAACTTTGGTGGGCTCTATGATAGATACAAAAGCAAAGTGCCCACAAAAGTTAGTCAAATGTGAAGCTCTTGAGCGAGTGAGGGGACCTAGTGCATTGATGTCATTGATGATTTTGTCAATCTGCACTTCATTTGCGACTCTTGGGTGAGCAGGTTGACGTGGCTGAGGATTTTCTTCAACACCATTTTCTTCAGGTGTATCGGCATGAATGTCTTCATTCGTTGGAATGACTTGCTCAGTGGGTATGATGTCTTGAGTAGCCTTCAGCTTAATGGATTCCTTAGGAGACTGTTCATCTAGCACAGAAGGCAGGTGCTCTCTTTGCGAGCCATTAGTTTCATCGAATCGCACATCTATAGTTTCAACAACCTTATGGTGGTAGGTGTTGAAGACTCTGTAGGTGTGCGAGTCGTTTCCGTAACCAAGCATAAAAACTTCATGTGCTTTCGGTGCAAATTTAGAACTATGGTGAGGATCTCTAATCCAGCATTTTGCACCGAAGACTTTGAGATAACTTACATTGGGTTTCTTGCCAGTCATAAGTTCATATGAAGTCTTCTTGACAACTTTGTGAAGATATACCCTGTTGATGATGTGGCATGCAGTATCAATTGCCTCAAGCGAGAAGCGACGAGGAGTCTTGTATTTATCAAGCATGGTTCAAGCCATCTCAACAAGAGTCCTATTCTTGCGCTCCACTACACCGTTCTGTTGAGGAGCATATGGGGCAGATAACTCAAGAGTAATACCAAGTTCATGAAGATATTTATCAATTTTGGTGTTCTTGAACTCAGTCCCATTATCACTCCTGATATGCTTGATCTTGACGCCGAAGTTCGTGGAGGCCCTTGAAGCAAATCGTCTGAAGACATCCCGCACTTCAGACTTGTACAGAATAATATGCATGCAAGTGCAACGAGAGTAATCATCAACAATGATAAAGCCATGCAAACTTGAAGAATTTGTTAGTTTGGATTAATGAGTGGGGCCAAAGAGATCCATGTGAAGCAATTCAAAGGGTCGAGTCGTGGTCATGATTGTCTTCGAGGGATGCTTGGATCTGGTCATCTTCCCAGACTCAATTAGACCACAAAGGTGGTCCTTGAGGAATTTGACACCTACAATGCCAATGACGTGCTTTTCTTCATGAGCGTGTGCAAGTTCCTCATACTAGCATGTCCAAGTCGTCGATGACATAGCCAACCTTCTCAGGACTTTGCAAGTAGGCATGTGGCAGACTGAGGACCTGTAGAGAAATTAACAATATACAAATCTCCTCTCCTAAAGCCTTCGAAGACTTTGGAATTGTCAGATTCCATGATGATGAAACAATGATATTTTTCCAAATACGACAACCATATCAAGATCACAAAGCATTGAGACGGACATAAGGTTGAACCCGAGGGATTTGACTAACATCACCTTATCCATGGTTCGGTCCTTTGAGATTGCAACCTTAGCTAGACCCAATACCTTGCTTTTTTCCTTTGTCTGCGTAGGTGATATGCTTCAGATGATATGGAGCAAGTGGCAAATTCATTAGTAGATTCTTGTCACCAGTCATGTGGTTTGTGCATCCACTATCGAGGACCAACTCAGTAGCTTTTGGAGTTCATCCTGTAGAAGAATTAATACAACTTACAAACTCATATGCTTCAGAGTGAAGAATATGACATCAATTTCATCAGACAGAATTTCATCACACAAGATAGTAAGCAAGTAGTTTGAGGACGTGAGAAATGAGGAATTCATTTCTACATGGTTAGCTTGCATCCTTTCAAGCATTTCCTCAGGTCTCCAACAAATTCATCAGACGTTCAAGTTCATCTGGAGACCTAACCCTGCATAAGAAATTAGTTCAATTTCTTAACCACCCACATCTCGAGGGGGGACAAAGAGTTCATCATTCTGCGAGCACCATATGAGAAGGGAGGCATTGAAGCAAGTGCGCTTTGTTTTACAGGATGAGGGTTAGAGTACTCATATGAATAAGCAGAAAAATTCTTCGAGGATTTATGAACATAATGATTTGAAGAATACTGCACATATTCAGAACTCTTAGATTTTCCGTGTGAAACAGAAGCATTAGCACGAGAATGATATTTTTGACCATTTGAGGAATTTGGTCCAAGTGAAGACTTTGGTCCATATGAGGAATTTGATCTGGGGTTCCTGTTCTTCATGAGTGGTGTCGTGAGGACATTCACTTGAAGATTTTGTAGGTAGCTCTTGGGAACCTAGATTTTCTTCATAGGAGAACCATTCCTGTAGTTAGTTCCAACAAATCTGGCAAATATTTCACCTTTCTGATTTTTGAAGAATTTGTAGTTGCAGTCAAATGACTCATCAGAGGAATATGAAGTTTCACAAGTAAAGCCAGATAAAGTGGATGGATCCGTAGAAGGTCCTTTTGCAGAAATCCATGAGGTTTTGGGGTACTGCTCAGGTGTCCAGTAGGATCCATCAGCGTTGAGTTTCCTCTCAAAGGCAATACCCTCTTTCCTAGGGTTCCTATTCAGAATCTGCTTTTTGAGGACATTGCAAAGGGTTTGATGCCCTTTGAGACTTTTGTACATGCCTGTCACATACAATTCCTTCAACCCTGCATTTTCATCAGTGATACTTGTGGTATCCTTAGATGAGGAATTTGTGACCACTGAAATAGTTGAAGAATTTTCAGCAATAGAAGCATTTGAACATTCAGGTGTAGAATTAGCATTTTCACATTTGATGCATTTCAAACAAGGTGGAACAAATTCTTCCTGAGCGGTACTGATCTGTTGAGCTAGTAAGGAATTGTTTTCCCTTTGGAGATCCTCATGTGACAACCTTAGTTTCTCAAGATCTTGCTTTCTTTGAAGAAATTCATAAGAAAGCTTCTCATGATCGGCTAAGAGAGCATTATGATGACTCGGATGGTTATCATACTTTGTCTGAAGATTTTTGAGATCATCAGACAAAGTTTGAGTTCGATGCACTTCCTCATTTAACAGATCATTGCTTTTGTCTAGCATTTTCTGAAGCTTTTCAAGTGCACTTTGTTGCCTAGTAGCAATATTAGCAAGTTTGGCATAGCTAGGTTTCACATATTCATTAGATTTACTGTCACTTGATTCAGAGGAGGAGTGATCCTTATGTACCTTGGAACCTTTAACCATGAAGCAATAGGTGGGAGCGTAATAATGGTTGCTAACATCAGAGTTGATGGAGTAGTCATTTTCTTCATCGTTGAAGATGGACTTGCTGATAAAAGCAGTAGCAAGAGTGAGGCTAGCGACACCAGATTATGGTTCCACCTCAGATTCTTCCTCTTCTTCATAATATTCAAATTCTTTTTCTCAGTCCATTTCCTTGTCAATGAAAGCCCGAGCCTTTCTGGAACCATTCTTATTGTGGATTGAGGACTTTGAAGATGAGGACTTTGCAGATGAGGGCTTGAAGATTTCTTCTTTTTCTTTGAGTCATCAGAACTGTCATCTCTGTACTTCTTCTTCTTCTTCTTTGATTCTTTTTCCCAGAGAGGACAGTCAGAGATGAAGTGACCAGATTTCTTGCATTTGTGACAAGTTCTCTTCTTGTAGTCATCTGAGGAATCTGATTTCCTCAAGCCACCTTTTGATGACTTTCCAAATCCACCTTTCCTTGAGAACTTCTAGAATTTCGTCACGAGCATTGCTAGCTCCTGGCTTAGTTCTTCAGGATCACCAAGGCAACTATCAGAATCTTCACCTTCGGATGAGAAAATTGCTTTTGCCTTCAGAGCACGAGATCTTCCATAGCTTGGCCCATAGAGGTCTCTCTTCTCAGCTTGTTGGAATTCATGTGTATTGAGTCTATCAAGAATATCAGCAAGATCAAGTGACTTGTAGTCTCCACGCTCTTGAATCATCAAAGCCAGAGTGTCAAATGAGAAATCAAGAGATCTTAGCAGTTTCTTCACCACTTCATGGTCAGTGATATCAGTGGCACCTAGTGCTTGAAGTTCATTGGAGATATCAGTGAGACAATCAAAAGTTTGTTGAACATTTTCATTGTCGAGTCTGTTGAAACGGTTGAAGAGATTGTGAAGAACATCAACACGAGAGTCACGTTGAGTGGAAACACATTCATTGACTTTGGACAACCTATCCCAGATAAGCTTAGTAGTCTTCAAAGCACTCACCCTGCCATACTGACCTTTGCTCAGATGGCCACATATGATATTGTTTGTTTGAGAATCAAGTTGCTTGAATCTCTTCGTATCAACAACAGTAACAGTCGGAGAAATGCGGGGAACACCATTTTCCACAACGTACCAGAGATAATTTTCAATTGCCTCAAGATGTATGCGCATCTTGTTCTTCTAGTAGGGATAGTCCGTCCCATCGAAGGTAGGACATCCTGCAGAAACCTTGATCATACCTGGAGTCAACATAACTAGAACTCCAGGTGGTTAAACCAAAATCACACAGAACAAGGGAGTACCTTGTTTTGATACCAATTGAAAGTGTGTTATATCGACTAGAGGGGGGGTGAATAGGCGATTTTTACAAATTCATCACTTGAGGAATTTCAACTTGAGGAATTTGAAATGTCATGAATAACTAACAGCGGATTAAGTACTCAAGTGCATGGGAAACATAGCAACAACATAGTCATCATGATGAAATGAAACATGCAAAGATTACAAGTAGCGCGATACATGATAAACAGGTGAGGAACAAGGTAACTTGAAGAATTTGAGGTGAGGAAATTGTGAAAGTCTCCAGTCAAATTATTCAAACAGTAACGATCAATTTCATCAACAAGTATACGAGGAATAGAGGGGTTGAGGAAATAGAACCAGGTAGCTCGATGAAGACAATGGTTTGATGACCCAGTTCCAACTGCTATGACAGTCGTACGTCTGGTTTGGAGCGGCCTGGTATTTAAACCAGAGAACAAACAGTCCTAGGACACACAGTCCTTACCGTATTCTCCTTGAGCTAAGGTCACAAAGTCCTCACCCAACACTCGTGGTAAGTCTTCAGGGTAGACTTCCAAAACCCTCACAAACTGGTCACCCGACGGTCCACAATTGACTGCTGGATACTCTAGACCAAGGTCACTCCGTGATCCCCAATTGACTGCAGGATGCACTAGACCATGACGCCTAACTGTCTAGAGGATACATAGTCCTCAAAGGTAAAAAGCGTCGGTTCCACACATGAATTATCTCTTCAGGGATGCTCAATCACTTTGGGTTTGGTGGTTTGGATTTGGGTTTTTCCTCACTGATGATTTTCTCTCAAAGTCCTTGGAGGATGGGTTTCTCTCAAATGACAAGTGTCAGTTCTCTCTCAGAGCAGACAACCAACTAGTGGTTGTGGGGGGTGGCTATTTATAGCCAGGGTGCAACTTGACATGATAAGACATAAATGCCTCAATGATATGACCGTTATGTGGATAAGATGATTGGAGACAGCTGGCGCTAAGCACAACAACAGTCGGAATTTTGAACTATGAAAGTCCTTAGGCTTATCATGTTCCTCATTTGTCGGCAATTCGCACTGGCGAAATCCTAACTCCTCAGTCAGATCAATTTCATCAGAGACCAGAAGAACATCGTCTTTGTCACTAAAGAACTTGACTGAACTACAAGAGATTTCCAAAAGGCTTCACTCAAAGGATTGGATAGGTTGAGGCTTTTGGAGTTGAGCATCAGTTGGAAATTTTCCTTAGTATTACCTCGGCCCCCTTTAACAGTACGGTGTTTCCTATGAATCAAAGAAAGGAAATGAAACTACAAAAAAAGTCTTCACGCTTCATAGTCCTTGTTCATAACTTCAAGGTCACACCAACTTCTTCATTATCAAAGTCTTCAGGGAATACCAAAGTCTTCAGCAAAGTCTTCACAAAGTCTTCACCAAAGTCTTTAGTTGAAGACATACATTTTTAGGGATCGGTAATCTCCGAATATATCAAACTCCTCATTGACTTATAGAGCCTGTGTACACTCACAAACACATTAGTTCCTTAACCTATAAGTCTTCAATACACCAAAATCACTAAGGGGTATTAGATGCACTTACAGAAGACAACATAATGAGTTATGTTTGGGTATATTTGTATAGAAGTTATATTGTTATGGATCCTCCAACACGTGGTGCTTTCTTCCACCTCATACTAGCCTAAACTTCTGCACCAAGTGGAAATACTAATTGTGCATCCCAATACCCTCAAACCTAAAGTTGTTCCATATGAGTCCACCATACCTACCAATATGCGGTACTTACCTGCCATTCCAAGTAAATTTGCATGTGCCAAACTCTAAACCTTCAAATAATATTCTGTTTTGTACGCCCGAATCGCTCATATATTGACTAGTGGCTATCAGTATCTTCCATGTTAGGTGGGTTATTCTCACGATATGTGTTGATTCACTATCATTCACGAGAAAGTGGCAGGTATTCGGGATGCCCAGTCCCATGCTCAAAAATCAAATCAAAATATAATGAAACAAAAGTCCCCCAGGATTGTTGTTTGTATGGACAATATTCATGGATTCAGCTCACTATGGAGTGTGATTGATTGGTGGAGGGGGAGTAAAAACTTTACCATTCTGTTTGGGAACCGCCTATAATGTATCTAGCATGGAAGATACCGAGATATCTCGGTTTTTATGTTGACAATGAAAGCATACCACTCAAAATTATTATTCATCTTTGTTTTAAAAGCTCGACTCTGGCACCTCTGCAAATCAATGCTTTCCTCTACGAAGGGCCTATCTTTTACTTTCTAGTACTAACCTATATACATGAGTCATGGTGATCTTCACCACTTCCTATATTTTGCCTTTTGCTCTTGGCAAGCATCATGTGGTGGGGAAATATCCAAGCACATATGGCCATTCAAATATATTTGATCATGAATTATTATTGTTGACAGTTACCTATATGATAAATAAGTTGGGAGGCGAAACTTTAAGCCCCTATCTTTCTCTGTGTTCGACGGATGCCATTTGCTCTAAAAATATGCTTTGAAAGTTAGCAATCATGGAAGAGTATAAGATAGTTGATTATGTGGAATTTGCTAAATCAAAGCTCTTACATAGAACCTTCTAGAAAATAAGATGAATTTCAATTGTTTGGTGACTGAAAGCGTAGTTTGTTAGTTTTCAAGAAACTTTATGGTCTATACTTTAACATGTGAATAACTTGTTACTTCATCATGAGAAGTTTTATGAAATGAGATACTATTTATGATATATAATGATGCTAGAAAAGTATTTGGAACTATCATTGATCAAATTTATGCACTATGTTAGCATTCACACATCATAAATTTTTCTGTTATCATTTACCTACTCGAGGACGAGCAGGAATTAAGCTTGGGGATGCTGATATGTCTCCAACGTATCTATAATTTATGAAGTGTTCATGCATATTTAAAATAATTCTATATGATTTTGGTATGATTTTATTAGAACTAACCCAGACTGACGCTGTTTTCAGCAGAACTAACATGGTGTCGTTTTTGTGCAGAAATAAAAGTTCTTCGAATGGGCTGAAAATTTATGGAGAATATTTTTGGAAAATATAAAAAAATACTAGAGCGAAGAGGTGGGCCAGGAAGTGGACTAGGAGTCCACAAGCCTGCTGGGCGCGACCACCCCCCTAGGTCGCGCCCCTATGGCTTGTGGACTCCTTGAGCACCCCCTTGATGTTAGACCGCTGCCAAAAATTTCTATAAATACTAAAACATCCAGAAAGAAACCTATATTGGGAGTTCCATCACTGCAAGCCTCTGTAGCCATGAAAAACCAATCGGGAGCCCGTTCCGGCACCCTGCCGGAGGGGGAACCATCACCGGAGGCCATCTTTATCATCCCGACGATCTCCATGACGAGGAGGGAGTAGTTCACCCTCGGGGCTGAGGGTATGTACTAGTAAGTATGTGTTGGATCTCTTTATCTCTCTCTCATGTTCTAGAGATGACATGATCTTGATGTACCACGAGCTTTATTAATATAGATGAATCATATGGAGTTTTCCCCTCCCTATGTTATTGTGATGAATTGAATTTTCCCTTTGAAGTTTTCTTATCATATTGAGTCTTTAAGGATTCGAGAACACTTGATGTATGTCTTGCGATGGGATATCGGTGGTGACAATGGGATGTTTTATTAATCCATTGGATGTATGTTTTGGTGATCAACTTGCGGGTTCCGTGACCTTGGTAATCTATGCATAGGGGTTTGCACTTGTTTTCGTCTTGTGTCTCCGGTAGAAACTTTGGGGAACTCTTTGAAGTTCTTTGTGTTGGATTGAACATAATGAATCTGAAATTATGTGATGCATATCATATAATCAAGCCTATGGGTACTCGTGGTGACATTGGAGTATCTTGGTGACATTAGTATTTTGGTTGATGTGTGTCATAAGGTGTTATTTTAGTACGAACTCTAGGGCTGTTTGTGATAGTTATAGGGATAGATCGGAAAAGATAACTTTGAGGTGGTTTCGTACCCTACAATAATTTCTTCATTTGTTCTCCGCTATTTGTGACTTTGGAGTGAACTCTTCGTCGCACGGGAGGGATTCACATATTATTCATCCATATTAGTATTTTTGAGAGAACTTGCACTAGTGAAAGTATGCACCCTAGGCCTTGTTACTAAGCATTGCAATACCATTTGTGCTCATTTTTGTTACTTGTTACCTTTATGTTTTTTATATTTTCAGGTTGCAAAAACATATATCTACCATCCATATTGCACTTGTATCACCATCTCTTCGCTGAACTAGTGCACCTATACAATTTGCCATTATATTGGGTGTGTTGGGGACACAAGAGATTTCTTGTATTTGATTGCAGGGTTGTTTGAGAGAGGTCATCTTCATCCTACACCTCCCACGGATTGATAAACCTTAGGTCATCCACTTGAGGGAAATTTGCTACTGTCCTACAAAACTCTGCGCTTGAAGGCCCAACACGAGTCTACAAGAAGAAGGTTACGTAGTAGACATCATGCTCTTTTCTAGCGCCGTTGCCGGGGAGGTGAGTGCTTTAAGGTATATCTTTAGATCTTGCAATCGAATCTTTTAGTTTCTTGTTTTATCACTAGTTTAGCATATAAAATAAAACTACAAAAAATATTGAATTGATGTTTCCTCATATGCTTCATCTTTTTAATGTCTTTCGTGAAAATGATGGAAAGGAAAATCGTGTTCAAGTTTTAGAACAAGAAGTTATTAAAATGTTTGGCACTAAATTTTTGAGTGATGAGCATGATTGCAATGTTGTTGGTATGAATTCTTTGAATATCCATAGAACTAATGATGATTGCACTAGTCATGATAAAAATATTTCTTATAAGAATGTCAATTTTTGTGGAGTGCATAGAGTTTGTGAAGACATGCCTAAAAGGGAAGATATATTTTGTAAGAGGCATAAGTATTTACAAACTAAATTTCTGCAAGCGAGCCTATATGTTTGTGCTGAAAGACATAATATTTCTCGCCGTCCTTGTGAACTTTGCAAAGAAAGTGGTCATTTTAATTTCCAATGTGAATTATTTCAAGATCTAATTGTGTACAAAAATTGTGATAACCTCATTACCCTTGCGCATCATAATGAACTTAGTCTCTTTTTGGGGTATGAAAAAATGAAACATAAAACGATGGATGTTCCAGCTTGGGTTCTCATGAAAATTATTGATTTTGATAAAAATAAAGTTGTATTGCGTGGTAAATTGCATTGATAATCCATATATTGCCAATTACTTATAGACAAGAAAACAAATAGAAGATGAAGACTATACTAATGAAGGGGAAGAGGTTTATTGGGGAACGTCGCATGGAAAACAAAAAATTTCCTACGCACACGCAAGATCTATCCATGGTGATGAGCATGTATGAGAGGGAGAGTGAATCTACATACCCTTGTAGATCGCTAAGCGGGAAGCGTTAAGAAACATAGTTGGTGTAGTCGAACGTCTTCGCGATCCAAATCGTCGAACGTCCCGCGATCTCATCACGATCCGTCCCAAGATCCAATCACGATCCGTCCCGCGAACTCATCACGATCCGTCCCGCGATCTCATCACGACCCGTCCCGCGATCTCATCATGATCCAACCCGCGATCCAATCACGAATCGTCTCGTGGTCTTGATCACGGTCCTTCCGATCTAGTACCGAGCGGACGACACCTCCGCGTTCAACACGTGCAGCTTGATGACGATCTCCACCGTCTTGATATAGAAATAGGAAGTGGAGAGGAGGAAGAGTTCACCGGCAGCATGACGGCGCTCCGGCGATGGTGGTGGAGCAATTCCGGCAGGGCTTCGCCTAAGGACTGCGGAAATCCGATCTAGAGGAGCACCGGTGGAACGGGTAGCATGTGGCCGTAAACTAGTGAAAAACACCCAATACCACAAGTATATATAAGAGGGAAGGAGGAGGATGGCTGGCGCACGAAGGCTGCCCTTGCGCAAGGAGGAGAGGAGGAATCCTCTGCCAATCCTAGTAGGACCAGGATTCCTCCTTTCCTACTTGGAATCTATTTCCACCTTGCGTTTTTTTCTTTCTATTTCAACTCCAGCCGCATGGGCCTCTTAGAGGACTTCCACCAGCCCACTAAGGGCTGGTTTCCACCCTCCCACAGCCCATGTAGCCTATTGGGTCGAAATACCTCTCCTTATGGTCCCCCGGTACACTACCGGCACTCCCGGTACACTACCGATGAGCCCGAAACTTTTCCGGCGACCAAAATAGGACTTCCTATATATGAATCTTTACCTCAAGACCATTCCGTAGCTCCTCGTGATGTCTGAGATCTCATCCGGGACTCCGAATAACCTTCGGTCACCACCATACATAACTCTATACTACCGAAACGTCACCAAACCTTAAGTGTGCAGACACCTCTATGGTCAATAACCAATAGCGGGACCTGGATGCCCATATTGGTTCCTACATATTCAACGAAGATCTTTATCGGTCGAATCTCTATGTCAAGGATTCAGTTAATCCCGTATGATGTTCCCTTTGTTCTTCGGTATGTTACTTGCCCGAGATTCGATCGTCGGTATCTCCATACCTAGTTCAACCTTGTTACCGGCAAGTCTCTTTACTCATTCCGTAATACAAGATCCCGCAACTAACACTTAGTCACATTGCTTGCAAGGCTTATTGTGATGTTGTATTACCGAGTGGGCCCTGAGATACCTCTCCGTCACACGGAGTAACAAATCCCAGTCTTGATCCGTGCCAACTCAACAGACACCCTCGGAGATACCTGTAGAGCACCTTTATAGTCACCCAGTTACGTTGCGACATTTGATACACACAAGGCACTCCTCCGATGTCCGTGAGTTGCATGATCTCATGGTCATAGGAACATATACTTGACAGGCAGAAAACAGTAGCAATAAACTAACATGATCATATGCTACGTTTGTAGTTTGGGACACAGCATGGCATAATATAGAGCCTATGGCTAAGGCATAGGGGACGAAATTCGTCCTTTCTCTTTCTTCTACCATTGTCGAGTTTTGAGCCTCACTCAACTTCACACCTTACAAATCAGGTGAGAACTTTTTCTCTGACTGATCCATTTTGAACTCTTTCAAAATCTTGTCAACGCATGTACTCATTGAAAGTCTCATCAAGCATCTTGATCTATCTCTATAGGTCTTGATGCTCAAAAATTAGGTAGCTTAATCCAGGTCTTCCTTTGAAGAACTCTTTTCAAACAACTGTTTATGCTTTCCAGAAATACTACATCATTTATGATCAACAATATGTCAACCACATATGCTTACCAGAAACTCTATAGTGCTCCTACTCACTTTATTGTAAATAGAAGTTTCTCATAAACTTTGTACAGACTCAAAAACTTTGATCACCTCATCAAAGTGTATATTCCAACTCCGAGATGCTTGCTTCAGTTCATAGAAGGATCACTGAAGCTTGCACACCTTTTAGCATCCTTAGGACTGACAAAACCTTCTGGTTGTATCACATACAACCTTTCCTCAAGTAAACCGTTAAAGAAATGATGTTTTGACATCCATCTGCCAGATTTCATAATTGAAAAATGCAGCAACTGCTAACATAATTCCAACAGACTTCAGCATCGCTACGAGTGAGAAAGTCTCATCATAGTCAACTCCTTGAACTTGCCGGAAACTCCTTTGCGACAAGTCGAGCTTTATAAATGGTGACATTCACCATCAGCGTCTGTCTTCATTTTAAGAAGATCCATTTGTACTCAACGACCTGCCGTCCAACAAGCAAGTCCACCAAAGTCTATACTTGGTTTTCATACATGGATCCTTTCTCAGATTTCATGGCCTCTAACCATTTGTTGGAATCCGGGGCCATCATCGCTTCTCCATAGTTTGTAGGTTCATCGTTTTCCAACAACATAACCTCCAAGACAGGATTGTCGTACCGCTCAGGAGCAGTACACATCCTTGTCGACCTACGAGGTTCAATAGTAACTTGATCTGAAGCTTCATGATCATCATCATTTACTTCCTCTTCAACTGACGTAGGTTCCATAGAAACATCTTTCTGCGCTGCGCTACTCTCTGGTTGAAACAAAGGTTCAACAACCTCATCAAGTTCTATCTTCCTCCCACTCAATTCTTTCGAGAGAAACTCTTTCTCGAGAAAGGACCCGTTTTAGCAACAAACACTTTATGCTTGGATCTGAGATAGAAGGTTTACCCAACTATTCTTAGGGTATTCTATGAAGATGCATTTGTCCGCTTTGGGTTCGAGCTCACTAGGTGAAAACATTTTGCACACAAGCGTCACAGCCCCAAACATTAAGAAATGACATCTTAGGTTTCTATCAAACCATAATTCACACTCTGTCATCTCAACGGATTTAGATGGCGCCCTATTTAAAGTGAATGTAGCTGTCTCTAATGCGTAAACCCAAAATTATAGTAGCAAAACGATAAGAGACATCATAGCACGCACCGTATCCAATGGAGCACGACTATGATGTTCGGACACACCATCACACTATGGTGTTCCAGGTGGCGTGAGTTGTGAAACAACTTTCACATTGTCTTAAGTTGTATGCCAAACTCGTAACTCTGATATTTACCTCCACGATCATATCGCAGGCATTTTTATCTTCTTGTCATGATGATGTTAAACTTCACTCTGAATTTGCTTGAACCTTTCAAATAATTCAAACTTGTGTTTCATTAAGTAAATATACACTATATCTACTCAAATCATTAGTGAGGGTAAGAAAACAACGATATCCACCGCTCGCTACAAGACTCATTGGATTGCATACATCAACATGTATCATTTCCAATGAACCACTTGCCCGCTCCATCAATCCGGAAAACGGGGTCCTTAGTCATCTCGCCCAAGAGGCATGGTTCGCATGTCTCAACCAATTCAAAATCGAATGAGTCCAAAGATCCATCAATATGGAGTTTTTCATGCGCTTTGTACCAATATGACATTTAGCGGCAGTGCCACAAGTATGTGGTACTATCATTATTAACTTTGTATCTTTTGGCATCAATGTTATGAACATGTGTATTACTACGATCAAGATTCAACAAACCATTCTCACTGGGTGCATGACCATTGAAGGTATTATTCATGTAAACAGAATAACCATTATTCTCTAACTTAAATGAATAACCGTGTTGCAATAAACACGATCTAATCACGTTTATGCTCAACGCAAAACACCAAATAACATTTATTTAGGTTCATCACTAATCCCGAAGGTAGAGAGAGCGTGCGATGTTGATCACATCAACCTTGGAAACATTTCCAACACACATCGTCACCTCACACTTAGCTAGTTTCCGTTTATTCCGTAGCTTTTACTTCGAGTTACTAACATTTGGCAACCGAACCGGTATCCAATACCCAGGTGCTACTAGGAGTATTAGCAAGGTACACATCAATAACACATATATCAAATATACTTCTATCGACATTGCCAGCCTTCTTATCTACCAAGTATCTAGGGTTGTTCCACTTTAGCAACCGCTCTACTCATAATAGAAGCACTTAGGCTCGGGTTTGGGTTCAACTTTGGGTTGCTTCACTGGAGCAGCAACTAACTTGCTATCCATGAAGTTTCCCTCCTTTCTCTTGCCCTTCTCGAAACTAGTGGTTTTACTAACCATTAACACTTGATGCTCCTTCTTGATTTCTACCTTCACGATGTCAAACATCGCGAACAGCTCAGGGATCATTATTTCTATCCCTGGCATTTTATAGTTCATCACCAAGTTCTAGTAGTTTAGTGACCGTGACTTGGAGGACTATATCAATCACTATCTTATCTGGAAGATTAACTCCCACTCGATTCAAGCGATTGTAGCACCCAGACAATCTGAGCACATGCTCAATGATTGAGCTATTCTCTTTCATCTTGCAGGCAAAGAATCTTGTTGGAGATCTCATATCTCGCAACATGGGCACGAGCCTGAGATCCTAATTTCAGCTCTTAGAACATCTCATATGTTCCGTGACGTTCAAAACATTTCGGTGCTTCAATTCTAAGCCGTAATGCATGACGCACTATACTATCAAGTAGTCATCAAAACGTGCCTGTCAGATGTTCACAACATCTACAAACGACGCTCGAGGGGTTGGCTCACCGAGCGGTGCATTAAGGACATAAGCTTTCTGTGCAGCAATGAGGACAATCCTCAGATCACGGACCTAGACCACAATATTGCTACCATCATCTTTCAACTCTATTTCTCTAGGAACATATAAAAATACAAGGGAGCAACAACACGGGCAAGTAATCTACAACATAATTTGCAAAGACACTACTGACTATGTTCATGATAATGAGTTCAATTAATGATATTACTGAAGAACTCCCACTCAAATTGACATCCCTCCGGACATTCGAGTGATACATGATCCAAATTCACCAACTCAAGTCCGATCATCACGTGAGTTGAGGTGGTTTCAATGGTGAACATCATAATGTTGATCATATCTACTATATGACTCATGTTCGACCTTTCGGTCTGTTGTGTTCCGAGGCCATGTCTATAAATGCTAGGCTCGTCAAGTTTAACCCGAGTGTTCCGCATGTGCAACACTGGCTTGCACCCGTTGTATGTGAACGTAGAGTCTATCACACCCGATCATCACGTGGTGTCTCAACACGACAAGCTTTCGCAACGGTGTACACTCGGGGAGAACACAATTTATCTTGAAATTAAGTGAGGGATCACCTTATAATGCTACCTTCGTTATAAGCAAAACAAGGTGCATAAAAGGATTAACATCACATGCAAATCATAAGTGACATGATATGGCCATGAACTTGTGCTTTTGATCTCCATCATGAAAGCACCGGCATGATCTCCATCATCACCGGCACGACACCATGATCTCCATCATCTTGATCTCCATCAATGTGTCGCCATGCTTCTACTACTATTGCTACCATTTAGCGATAAAGTAAAGCATTACATAATGCTTAATGATTGACACACAGGTCATACAATAATTAAAGACAACCCTATGGCTCCTGCCGGTTGCCGTACTCATCGACATGCAAGTCGTGATATTCTATACATCACATGATGATCTCATGCATCACATATATCACATCATGTAATTGGCCATATCACATCACAACATACCCTACAAAAACAAGTTATACGTCCTCTAATTGTTGTTGCATGTTTTACGTGGCTGCTATGGGTATCTAGCAAGAACAATTCTCATCTACGCAAAAACCACAACGGTGATACACTAGTTGCTTTTCAACCTTCTCAAGGACCGCCTTTGTCGAATCCGATCCAACTAAAGTGCCAGAAACTGGCACCCGCAAGCCATCTATGCAACAAGTTGCGATTGAGGGAACCGATCTCTTGTAAGCGTACGATTAATGTTGGTCCGGGCCGCTTCATCTCACAATACCTCTGAACCAAAACACGACCAAAGGAGAAAGCAATCTAAGCATCAACACCCACAAACTTTTTGTGTTCTACTCGAGATCTCATCTACACATAGACCTATCTCATGATACCACTGTTGGGGAACGTCGCATGGGAAACAAAAAATTCCCTACGCACACGCAAGATCTATCCATGGTGATGAGCATCTACGAGAGGGAGAGTGAATCTACATACCCTAGTAGATCAATAAGCGGGAAGCGTTAAGAAACGTGGTTGGTGTAGTCGAACGTCTTCGCGATCCAAATCGTCGAGCATCCTGCGATCTCATCACGATCCGTCCCGCGATCAAATCATGATCCATCCTGTGAAATCATCAAGATCCGCCCCGCGATCTCATCATTATCCATCCCGCGATCTCATCATGATCCATCCCGCGATCCAAAGACGATTCGTCTCGTGGTCTTGATCACGGTCCTTCCGATCTAGTACCAACGGACGACACCTCGGCGTTTAGCACACGTGCAGCTTGATGACGATCTCCACCATATTGATCTAGCAAGAGGAAGTGGAGAGGAGGAAGAGTTCACCGTCAGCGTGATGGTGCTCCGGCGATGGTAGTGGAGCCGGCAGGGCTTCGCCTAAACACTGTGGAAATCCGATCTAGAGGAGCACTGGTGGAACGGGTAGCACGTGGCCGTAAAATCTAGTGCAAAACACCCAATACCACTAGTATATATAAAGGGAGGGAGGAGGAGGGCTGGTGCACCAAGGCTTCCCTTGCGCAAGGAGGAGAGGAGGAATCCTCCTCCAATCCTAGTAGGACTAGGATTCCTCCTTTCCTACTTGGAATCTATTTCCACCTTGCGTTTTTTTCTTTCTCTTTCAACTCCATCCGCATGGGCCTCTTAGAGGACTTCCACCAGCCCACTAAGGGCTGGTTTCCACCCTCCCACATCCCATGTAGCCTATTGGGTCGAAATAACTCTCCTTATGGTCCCCCGGTACACTACCGGCACTCCCGGTACACTACCGATGAGCCCGAAACTTTTCCGGCGACCAAAATAGGACTTCCTATATATGAATCTTTACCTCCGGACCATTCCGGAGCTCCTCGTGACATCTGGGATCTCTTCCGGGACTCCAAACAACCTCCGGTCACCACCATACATAACTCTATACTACCGAAACGTCACCAAACCTTAAGTGTGCAGACCTTGCGGGTTCGAGAACTATGTAGACATGACCGAGACACCTCTATGGTCAATAACCAATAGCATGACCTGGATGCCCATATTGTTTCCTACATATTATACGAAGATCATTATCGGTCGAACCTCTATGTCAAGGATTCAGTTAATCCCGTATGATGTTCCCTTTGTTCTTCGGTATGTTACTTGCCCGAGATTCGATCGTCGGTATCCCCATACCTAGTTCAACCTCGTTACTGGCAAGTCTCTTTACTCATTCTGTAATACAAGATCCTGTAACTAACACTTAGTCACATTGCTTGCAAGGCTTATTGCGAGGTTGTATTACCGAGTGGGCCCTGAGACACCTCTCCGTCACATGGAGTAACAAATCCCAGTCTTGATCCATGCCAAATCAACAGACACCCTCGGAGATACATGTAGAGCACCTTTATAGTCACCCAGTTACGTTGCGACATTTGATACACACAAGGCACTCCTCCGATGTCCGTGAGTTGCATGATCTCATGGTCATAGGAACATATACTTGACAGGCAGAAAACAGTAGCAATAAACTAACATGATCATATGCTACGTTTGTAGTTTGGGTCGTGTCCATCACATCATTCTCCTAATGATGTGATCCCGTTACCAAATGACATCTCATGTCCATGACTAGGAAACCATAGCCATCTTTGATCAACGAGCTAGTCTATTAGAAGCATACTAGGGACATGGTGTTGTCTATGTATCCACACATGTATCTAAGTTTTCGATCAACACAGTTATAGCATGGATAATAAACGATTATCATGAACAAGGAAATAGGATAATAACTAATTTTTTATTGCCTCTAGGGCATATTTCCAACAAGGTTTCCCAATATCGTCCTATTTTTTCTTATGATGAATCAGGTAACGAGGAGGGTCCTTTATTCAACCAACCTCTTCAAAAATAAGCTTGGAGGAATTAAATAAACCCACATATAATGTGGTGAATAAGAATAAAAGAAGGAAAAGTAAAGGTAAAGAGGTATCTCTCCCAAATAATGTTGCTCCCATTATTGATACGCGTCATGAGAATGAATCAAAAATAGTTGTGGAAGATGATACACTTGAGGATGATTTTGTTATGCCTATTGCTTGTTGTGATAATATGATTGGGAAGATAATTAGACTTCTTATAATCTTGTAAATATTTATGGCACCAACTTGGAGGATGATGATAATAATTTCTATACTATTGGTGCTATTCATACCATTAATGATGAGTGTGATTATGTTTATGATATACAAAGCCACAAGTTCGGGGATGCCATGTTTGATGAAAATGACATGTTTGGGAGTTTATTTTCTTCAATTAATGTTTGTCCCAATCTTGGGGATGCTATGCTTAATGAAGATGATCTTTTTATCCCACTACTTTGAATGATCGAATTGGTTATAATGATTGCATGCCTCCTACTTATGATGATTATTGTGATGATATTTATGCGATGAAAAAGAGTGATGCTTACTATTATGATAGTTCTCATAATTATGAATAATTTTTTTCTGAATATTACTCTTTTAATGTGGAACCAATTTGTAGTACTTAATTCTTTTATGATACTCCCACTATTAGTCATGAGAAGAAATTTTCTTGTGTGGAGAGTAGTAAAATTTCTATGCTTGTAGATCATGAAAATAATGCTTTATGTTCTGGTTATATTGTGGAATTCCTTCATGATGCTACTGAAAATTATTATGAGGGAGGAACATATGCTTGTAGGAATTGCAATAATATCAAGTTTCCTCTCTATGTGTTCAATGTTTTGAAGCTTTGCTTGTTTTGACTTCCTATGCTAGTTGATTCTTGCTCCCATAAATTGTTTCCTCACAAAATACCAATGCGTAGGAAGTGGTTTAGACTTGAATGTGATTGTGATGAGATTCATGATGCTCTTTTGCATGTTTTAGCTATTATTCCTATGTGAGCATCATTGGAATCATCATGCCTAGCTAAAAGGCATTAAGGAAAAGCGTTTGTTGGGAGACAACCCAACACTTTTACCTTATGTTTTTATGTGTTCACATGATTAAGATACTGTATTAATCATGTTTTGTTTATTTTATTTCAATAAAGTGCCAAGTAAAGCCTTTGGGATAGTGTGGATACTTGCTTGTTTGATTCTATGCAAAAACAGAAAGTTTTGCGTCCAGTATATGAATTATATGATTTTACTGGAGAGTCAAAAATTTCTAATTTTTTTACACAACATTCTTATGAAAATTATGTGATGTGTACTAATTCTTCACAATTGTTAGAGTCATGGAAGTTTGGTGATCATTCAGATCTTTACAGACTATTCAGTTTTTCATAGATTCTATTTTCCATGCATAGTTTGCTTGTTTCAAGTGTTCCTATAGCTTATATTGAGTAATAAATTGTGGGAATGATGGAATACAGTAGGTATCATGTGGTAATAATTATGAATCTTGTCTTGACAGTGCCTAAGTGAATGATATATCTTTATTACACTAACCCTGCTCATAATGTTCCGTTAAGTTTTGTGTGATTGAAGTATTAAAATTTTGTGTGACAAACCGATATGAGGAGAATAAGGAGTGAAAAGAACCTAATATTGGGGACGCCCAAGGCACCGCCAAGGTAATACCCAAGGAATAATCAAGCCCCTAAGCTTGTGGATGCCTCTTTCGTCTTCAACACTATCGGTATATCTTACTCGGAGCTATATTTTTATTCGTCACATAATATGAGTTTTGCTTGGAGCGTCATTTTATTTTGTTGTTCTCTGTTAGGTGTTATTTTTAATCTACTTTTTCAATAAAAAGTTCCAACAATTACCTTATGATGTTTGCATTGCATGTTTTGATATGTGCCGGGTAAAAACAGAAACTTCTGCTGTAGCGTTAGAATTGTCATATTTTACTGGAACATCAAAATTTTCTGAAATTTTTACACAGTGTTTTCATATAAATTGTATAGCATGTACTAAATTTTAATAATTTTTTGAGTTACATAAGTATACTAGTTTAATAAATTGCAACAGACTGTTCTGTTTAGACAGATTGCTGTCATAGTTTTGTTATCTACTTATCCTATAGTTTCCATAGCCTATATTGGTAGATATAAATTTTGGAAAGGATAGTATACACTACCTAATGTTTGAAAATTATTGTGAAACTTGACTTGGCAGTACATGAAGTGTTGATTAGTTCTTATGTGTACTAACCTATCTCACGAGTTCTGTTTGAGTTTTGTGTAGATGAAGTTTTTGAGATTAGTTGAAACCGGGATATGAGAGGATATAACGAGATACAAAATCTCATTCTTGGGAGGACGAAGGCACCCCAAGGAAATATTTTAAGAAGTCTCAAGCATCTAAGCTTGGGGATTCTACGCATCCCACCTCCATCAACAATTATCGGTTAGCCTATGTTGAACCCAAATTTTTATTTGTCCACATGATATGTTCTATTCTTGGAGTGATATTTTTGTTTTGCTTGATGTTTAAATAAAATACTAAGATCTGAAAATCTTTATTCAGAGAGAGATAAAGTCCTAACATAGCTACTTAATTGTTTGACTACTCATTGATCTTCACTTATATGTTTTGGAGTAGTTTTGTCATATACTCTCGTGCTTCACTTATATCCTATGAGTAAATGGTTGAATGAACTGAATATCATAGATCTTAAATTAAATATGTTTCATATGCTTATCCCATGGGGAGTAATGACTTCACATATAAGAAGTATAGGTTGTAAAATTTATTGAAAGTAGGAAACACAGTATTGGTTACTTGAACAATTCATGAAAGAATATTGAAGGAAGAGAGATTTCACATATAAATATACTATCTTGGACATCTTCTATGATTGTGAGCCCCATTAATTATTTTCAATCTGGAGCAAATTAGTTCAAGTTGGACAAGGAAGGAAACTAATGAGTTATGTTTGGGTATATTTGTATAGAATTTATATTGTTATGGATCCTCCAACATGTGGTGCTTGCTTTCACCTCATACTAGCCAAAACTTCCGCACCAAGTAGAAATACTACTTGTGCATCCCAACACCCTTAAACCCATAGTTGTTCCATATGAGTCCACCATACCTACCTATATGTGGTATTTACCTGCCGTTCCAAGTAAATTTGCATGTGCCAAACTCTAAACCTTCAAATAATATTCTGTTTTGTATGCCTGAATCGCTCATATATTGACTCGGGACTCTAAGTATCTTCCATGCTAGGTGGGTTATTCTCACCATATGTATTGATTCACTATCATTCACGAGACAGTGACTAGTATTCGGGATGCCCAGTCCCATGCTCAAAAATCAAATCAAAATATAATAAAATGAAACTCCCACAGGATTGTTGTTTGTATGGACGGTACCCATGGATTCGGCTCGCCTGATTTGTGGAGGGGGAGTAAAAACTTTACCATTTAGTTTGGGAACCGCCTATAATGTATCTAGCATGGAAGATACCGAGATCTCTCGGTTGTTATGTTGACAATGAAAGCATACCACTCAAAATTATTATTCATCTCTGTTTTAAAAGCTCGAGCTTTGGCACCTCTGCAAATCAATGGTTCCCTCTTTGAAGGGCCTATCTTTTACTTTCTAGTACTTACCTTTATACAAGAATCATGGCGATCTTCACCACTTTTTATATTTTGACTTTTGCTCTTGCCGAGCATCATGTGGTGAGGAAAGTCCAAGTGTATATGGCCATTCAAATATATTTCATCATGAATTATTATTGTTGACAATTACTTATATGATAAATAAGTTGGGAGGTGAAACTTTAAGCCCCTATCTTTATCTGTGTTCGACGGATGCCATTTGCTCTAAAAATATGCTTTGAAAGTTCGCAATCATGGAAGACTATATGATAGTTGAGTATGTGGAATTTGCTAAATCGAAGCTCTTACATAGAACCTTGGTGAAAATAAGATGAATGCCAATTGTTTGGTGACTGAAAGCATAGTTTGTTAGTTTTCAAGAAACTTTATGGTCTATACTTTAACATGTGAATAGCTTGTTACTTCATCATGAGAAGTTTTATGAGATTAGCTAGTGTTTATTATGTATAATGATGCTAGAAAAAGTGTTTGGAACTATCATTGATCAAATTTATGCACTATGCTAGCGTTCACACTTCATAAATTATTTATTTTATGAATTACCTACTAAAGGACGAGCATGAATTAAGCTTGGGGATGTTGATACATCTCCAACTTATCTGTAATTTATGAAGTATTCATGCCATGTTTACAATAATTCTATATGATTTTAGTATGATTTTATTAGAACTAACCTGGACTGACGCTGTTTTTAGCAGATCTAGCATGGCGTCGTTTTTGTGCGGAAATAAAAGTTCTCGGAATGGGCTGAAAATTTATAGAGAATATTTTTCGAAAATATAAAAAATACTGGAGTGTAGAGGTGGGACAGGAAGTGGACGAGGAGACCATAAGCCTGCTGGGCGCGACCACCCCCTAGGTCGCGCCCCTATGGCTCGTGGACTCCTAGAGCACCCCCTTGACGTGAGATCGACTTCAAAAATTCCTATAAATACTTAAATCTCTAGAAAGAAACCTAGATCGAGTGTTCTGCCGCCACAAGCCTTTGCAGCCATGAAAAACCAACCGGGAGCCCGTTCCGGCACCCTGCCAGAGGGGGAAACCATCACTGGAGGCCATCTTTATCATCCCGGTGATCTCCATGACGAGGAGGGAGTAGTTCACCCTCGGGGCTAAGGGTATGTACCAGCAACTATGTGTTGGATCTCTCTCTCTCCCTCTCTCTCGTGTTCTTGAGATGACACGCTCTTGATGTACCGCGAGCTTTATTAATATAGATGAATCATATGGATTTTACCCTCTCTATCTTCTTGTATGAATTAAGTTTTCCCTTTGAAGTTTTCTTATCGGATTGAGTCTTTAAGGATTTGAGAACACCTGATGTATGACTTGTGATGGGATGTCCATGGTAATAATGGGATGTTCTATTGAACCACTTGATGTATGTTTTGGTGATCAACTTGTGCGTTCCGTGACCTTGGGAATTTATGCATAGGGGTTGGCTCATGTTTTCATCTCGAGTCTCCAGTAGAAACTTTTGGGAACTCTTTGAAGTTCTTTGTGTTGGATTGAACATAATGAGTCTGAAATTGTGTGATGCATATCATATAATCAAGCCCATGGGTACTCGTGGTGATATTGGAGTATCTAGGTGACATTAGGGTTTTGGTTGACGTGTGTCTTAAGGTGTTATTTTAGTACGAACTCTAGGGATGTTCATGACACTTATAGGGATAGCTCATAAGATTGATCATAAAAGATAACTTTGAGGTGGTTTCGTAGCCTACAATAATTTTTTCGTTTGTTCTCTACTATTTTTGACTTTGGAGTGAACTATTTGTCGCATGGGAGGGATTCACATATGATTCAACTATGTTAGTATAGTTGAGAGAACTTGCACTAGTGAAAGTATGAACCCTTGGCCTTGTTTCTAAGCATTGCAATACCGTTTGTGCTCACTTTTTTTACTTGTTACCTTGCTGTTTTTATATTTCTAGGTTACAAAAACCTATATCTACCATCCATATTGCAATTTTATCAACATCTCTTCGCCGAACTGGTATACCTATTCAATTTGCCATTGTAGTGGGTGTGTTGGGGACATAAGTGATTTCTTGTATTTGATTGCAGTGTCGTTTGAGAGAGACCATCTTCATCCTACACCCCCCACGGATTGATAAACCTTAGTTCATCCACTTGAGGGAAATTTTCTACTGTCCTACAAAACTCTGTGCTTGGAGGCCCAACATGAGTCTACAACAAGGTTACGTAGTAGACATCAAGCTCTTTTCTGGCACCGTTACCGGGGAGGTGAGTGCTTGAAGGTATATATTTAGATCTTGCAATTGAATCTTTTAGTTTCTTTTTTATCACTAGTTTAGTTCATAAAGAAAACTACAAAAAATATGGAATTGAGGTTGCCTCATATGCTGCATCTTTTTAATGTCTTTCGTAAAAATGATGTAAAGGAAAATTGTGCTCAAGTTTTAGAAGAAGAAGTTATTAAAATGTTTGGCACTAAATCTTTGAGGGATGAGCATGATTGCAATGTTGTTGGTACGAATTCTTTAAATATCCATAGAACTAATGATGATTGCACTAGTCATTAAAAATATTTCTTATAAGCATGTCAATTTTTGTGGAGTGCATAGTGTTTGTGAAGACATGCCTAAAAGGGAAGATAGATTTTGTAAGAGGTATAAGTATTTAAAAACTAAATGGTTGCAAGAGAGGCTATATGTTTGTGCTAAAAGACTTAATTTTTCTCGATGTCCTTGTGAACTTTGCAATCAAAGTGGTCATTTTAATTTCAAATGTGAATTATTTCATGATCTAATTGTGTCCAAAAATTATGATAACCTCATTACCCTTGAGCATCATAATGAACTTACTCTATTTTTGGGGTATGAAGAAATGAAACATAAAAATAAGGATGTTGCAGCTTGGGTTCTCATGAAAATGATTGATTTTGATCTAAATGAAATCTATATGTATTGCTTGGTAAATTGCATTGAGAATCCTTATATTGCAGATTACTTAAAGACAAGAAAAGAAATAATATGAAGAGAATACTAATGAAGGGGAAGAGGTTTCCTAATATTGTCCTTTTTTTCTTATGATGAATCAGGTAACGAGGTGGAGCCTTTATTCAACCAACCTCTTCAAAAATAAGCTCGGAGGAACTAAATAAACCCACACATAATGTGGCGAATAAGAAGAAAAGAAGGAAAAGTAAAGGTAAAGAGGCATCTCTCCCAAATAATGTTGCTCCCATTATTGATAGGCCTCATGAGAATGAATCAAAAATAGTTGTGGAAGATCATACACTTGAGGATGATTTTGTTATGCCTATTGCTTGTTGTGATAATTATTATTGGTAAGATGATGATACTTCTTATAATCTTGAAAATATTTATGGCACCAACTTGGAGGATGATGATAATAATTGCTATACTATTGGTGCTATTCATACCATTAATGATGAGAGTGATTATGTTTATGATATACAAAGCCACAAGCTTGGGGATGCTATGTTTGATGAAAATGACATGTGCTACCACTTGAGCATGCGTTGGTTTTCCCTTGAAGAGGAGAGGGTGATGCAGCTAAGTAGATAAGTATTTCCCTTAGTTTTTGAGAACCAAGGTATCAATCCAGTAGGAGGAAGAAGCAAGTCACCAATGGATACACCTACACAAATAATCAAACTCTTGCACCCAATGCTATAAAGGGGTTGTCAATCCCTTCATGGTTATTTCCAAGGATTAGATCCGATAGAGATAGATGTAACGAGTGCGGAAAGTAAAAGGTAAATAAATTGCAGCAAGTATAGATCTGAAAATATATGATGGAAAATAGACCCAGGGGCCATATGTTTCACTAGAGGCTTCTCTCTTGAAGGCAAATATCATGGTGGGTAAACAAATTATTGTCAAGAAATTGATGGAAAAGCGAATAATCATGCAGTTACACAAGGCAACGATCATGCATATAGGCATCACGTCTATGACAAGTAGACCGAAATGATTATGCATCTACTACTATTACTCCACACATCGATCGACTCCTGCCAGCATCTAGAGTATGAAGTTCATGAAGAACAGAGTAAAACATTAAGAAAGATGACATGATGTAGAGGGATAAACTCATGCAATATTATGAAAACCCCATCTTGTTACCCTTGATGGCAACAATACAATACGTGCCTCACTATCCCTACTTTGTCACTGGGTGAGGACACCGCAAGATTGAACCCAAAACCAAGCACTTCTCCCATTGCAAGAATTACCAATCTAGTTGGCCAAACCAAACCAATAACTCGAAGAGACTTGCAAGGATATGAAATCATGCATATAAGAAATTAGAGGAGATTCAAATAAGATTCATGGATAATCTGAACATAAACTCACAATTCATCGGATCTAGACAAACACACCACAAAAGAGGATTACATCGGATAGATCTCCATGAAGGTCATGAAGAACATGGTATTGAAGATCAAAGACAGAGAAGAAGCCATGTAGCTACTAGCTATGGACTCGTAGGTCTATGGTGGACTAATCACGCATCATCGGAGGGGCAATGGAGTTGATGTAGATGCCCTCCATGATCGAAATCCCCTCCGGCAGATTACCGGAAAAGGCTCCAAGATTGGATCTCTCGGGAACAGAGGCTTCCGGCGGCGGAAAAGTATTTGCGTGGCTCTTTTTGATGTTGGTGGAATATTTGGGTATTTATAGGCCAAGAATTAAGGTTAGGAGACATGCCAAGAGGCGACAAGTCTGCTAGGCGCGACCAGGGGGGCCTACACCTAGCAGGCTTGTGGCGCCCTGGCACCTCCCCCGACGTGCACTCCAAGCTTGGATGACTTGTTTCCTTCCAGAAAAATTCCTTGCGCAGGTTTTATTCCGTTTGGACTTCGTTTAATATTCCATATCTGCAAAACTCAAAAACAAGGAAAAAACAGAAACTGACACTTGGCTCTAGATTAATAGCTTAGTCCCAAAGATAATATGAAATAGCATCTTAATGCATATAGAACATCCAAAACAGATAATATAATAGCATGCCATCATAAAAAATTATAGATACGTTGGAGACATATCAGCACCCCCAAGCTTAATTCCTGCTCGTCCTCGAGTAGGTAAATGATAAAACAGAATTTTTGATGTGGAGTGCTATGTAACATATTTATGCAAGTAATATTCATTACTGTGGCATGAATATTCAGATCCGTAAGACTCAAAACAAAAGCTTAATATTGATATAGAAACAATAACAATTCAAGCATACTAGCAAAGCAATTGTATCTCTTCAAAATATAATGGCTAAAGAAAGTTATCCCTACAATATCATATGGTCTGGCTATGCTCCATCTTCCCCACACAAAGTATCTAAATCATGCACAACCCTGATGAACAAGTCAAGCTATTGTTTAACACTTTTATGTTCTCAAACCTTTTCAACTCTCACGCAATACATGAGCGCGAGCCATGTATATAGCACTATAGGTGGAATAGAATATGGTGGAGGTTGTCAAGGGAAGGGAGAAGATAGTCTCACATCAACTAGGCATATCAACGGGCTATGGAGATGCCCATCAATAGATATCAATGTGATTGAGTAGGGATTGCCATGCAAAGGATGCACTAGAGCTATAAGTGTATGAAATCTCAAAAGGAAACTAAGTGGACGTGCACCATGAAGAAAAATTCCACTAGCTATATGAAAGTGACAAAATAGGAGACTCTCCATCATGAAGATCATGGTGCTACTTTGAAGCACAAGTGGGGAAAAAGGTAGTAGCAATGTCCCTTTTATATTTTCTCTCATTTTTTGTTGGGCATCTAAGGCCTCTTTTATTCATTTTTTTTATTTGGGCTTCGCTGGCCTCTTTTATTTTTCATAAATACCGGACTCTCATCCCTACTAGTAAGGGAATCATAGCTTCCATCATACTTTCCTCACATGGGACATGCTCTATAATGAAAATCATCACACTTTTATTTACTTACAACTCAAAAGGAAAATTACAACTCAATACCTATGGCAAAATATGAATCTATATGCAATATGGAAGTGATGGTGCATGTCATAAAAGGAAACGGTGGAAGTTGCATGGCAATATATATCGGAATGGCTATGGAAATGCCATAATAGGTAGGTATGGTGGCTGTTTTGAGGAAAGATATATGGTGTCTATTTTGAGGAAGGTATATGGTGGCTGTTTTGAGGAAGGTGTTTGTTGCACCGACGAAAGTTGCGCGGTACTAGAAAGGCTAGCAAAAGTGGAAGGGTGAAAGTGCGTATAATCCATTGACTTAACATTATTCATAAAGAACTCACATACTTATTGAAAAAGTCTATTAGTCATTTAAGCAAAGCATTAAACGCATGCTCCTAGGGGGGAGGTTGGTAGGAGTTAACCATCGCGCGCCCCCGGTCCTCACACAAAGGTCAACAATCTATAACCAAGTCATGCTCCGACGTCCTTACATAGAGGTTCACCATACGTGCATGCTACGGGAATCACAAACCTTTATACAAGTATTTTTACCAGATCACAATTTACTTCCTAACATGTTTCTTAACATTACCATCTTTATATATCAAAACTTTATGCAAGGAATCAAACTTCTCATAAATACTCAATGCACTTAATATGGAAGTTTTTATTATATCCCTTTTGGATGCCTATCTATTAGGACTAAATTCATAACCTAGACCAATTACCATGCCGTTATTAGAAACTCTCAAAATAATATAAGTGAGGTAAGAGAGTTCAAGTATTTATATAAAATGAAAACACTACCGTGCTCTAAAAGATATAAGTGAAGCATATAGAGAAAAATTGCCCAACTCAAAAGATATAAGTGAAGCACAAAGAGTATTCTAATAAATACACGATTCAGCGTGTCTCTCTCAAAAGATGTGTGCAGCAAGGATGATTGTGGCAAACTAACAAGCAAAGACTCATATCATACAAGACGCTCCAAACAAAACACATGTCATGTAGTGAATAAAAATATAGCCTCAAGTAAATTTACTTATGGATTGAAGACGAAAGAGGGGATGCCTTCAGGGGCATACCCAAGCTTAGTCTCTTTGGCATCCTTGAATATGACTTGGGGCACCTTGGGCATCCCCAAGCTTAGGCTCTTGCCACTCCTTATTGAAAGTCCATCCAATCTTTACCAAAACATGAAAACTCCACAACACAAACTTAACAGAAAACTCGTGAGATTCCTTAGTATAAGAAAATAAATCACCACTTTAGGTACTGTTGTGAACTCATTCTTTATTTATATTGGTATTATACCTACTGTAATCTAACTTCTCTATGGCTCATACCACATGATACAACCCATAGATTCATCAAAATAGGCAAACAACTCAAAGAAAACAAAATCTGTCAAAAAATAGAACAGTATGTAGCAATCTGAAAACTTCTTATACTTCTGTAACTCAAAAGATTTTGAAAAATTAGGAGAACCTATGTGCAGTGTCCTCGACTAGGGGGTACTCACCATGTCGTCTCCCGACTAGTGGGTCGGGCCGAGGACCCCTAGGGCGACTTGATACGTCTCCAACGTATCTACAATTTTTGATTGTTCCATGCTATTATATTATCTGTTTTGAATGTTTTATATGCATTAATATGCTATTTATATCATTTTTGGGACTAACCTATTAATTTAGAGCCTAGTGCTAGTTTCTGTTTTTCCTTGTTTTTGAGTTTCGCAGATAAGGAATATTAAACGGAGTCCAAACGGAATAAAACCTCCGGAATGATTTTTTCTAAAAAATATGGAAGCCACGAGACTTGAGAACCTAGGCAGAGGAGCTGCCATGGGGCCACAATCCCACTTGCCGCGGCCAGGGGGGCCACCCATGCCGGGAAGGCTTGTGGGCCCTTGCCAAGTCCCCTAACCCTAATCATTGGCCTATAAATACCCAAATATTCCATCATTATCAGCACGAGCCACGGAAACAAATTTCCGCCGCCAGAAGCCTCCGTTCCCGAGAGATCCAATCTTGGAGCCTTCTTGGGTAATCTGTCAGAGGGGGATTCGATCACGGAGGGCATCTACATCAACTCCATTGCCCCTCTGATGATGCGTGAGTAGTTCACCACAGACCTACGGGTCCATAGCTAGTAGTTAGATGGCTTCTTCTCTCTCTCTTTGCTTCACAATACCATGTTCTTCATGATCTTCATGGAGATCTATCCGATGTAATACTCTTTTGCGGTGTGTTTGTCGAGATCCGATGAATTGTGGGTTTATGTTCAGATTATCCACGAATATTATTTGAGTCTTTCCTGAATTCATTTATGCATGATTTCATATCTGTGCAAGTCTCTTCAAGTTATTGGTTTGGTTTGGCCAACTAGATTGGTAATTCTTGCAATAGGAGAAGTGCTTAGTTTGTGTTCAATTTTGCGGTGTCCTCACCTAGTGACAAAGTAGGGGTAGCGAGGCACGTATTGTATTGTTGCCATCAAGGGTAAAAAGTTGGGGTTTTCATCATATTGCTTGAGTTTATCCCTCTACATCATGTCATCTTACCTAATGCATTACTCTATTCTTCATGAACTTAATACTCTAGATGCACATAGGAGTCGGTCGATGTGTGGAGTAATAGTACTAGATGCAGAATCGTTTCGGTCTACTTGTCACGGACGTGATACCTATATGCATAATCATTGCCTTCGATATCTCCATAATTATTCGCTTTTCTATCAATTGCTCAACATTAATTTGTTCACCCACCATAATAGTTGCCATCATGAGAGAAGCCATCTAGTGAAACCTATGGCCCCCGGGTCTACTTTCCATATTATACTTTCCGATCTAAAACCAAAAACATCAAAAATACTTGCTGCCCTATCTTTACTTTTAGTTTTACTTTCTGTTCAAGCACCCTATTATATCTATCTCTACTATATATCATCCTTGCAAATAACCATGAAGGGATTGACAACCCCTTTATAGCATTGGATGCAAGAGTTTGATTCCTTGTGCAGGTATATCTATTGGTGGCTCGCTTGTGTCTCCTGCTGGATTGATACAATGGTTCTCAAAAACTAAGGGAAATACTTATCTACTTTGCTGCATCAAATCGTTCCTCTTCACGGGAAACCAACACATGCTTGAGAAGTAGCATGACTCACTAATGGGCCACTTTGGGCAGCCCATTCCGAATACAAGGAGGATTTCACAAGACTTGGCGCCTAAGACAAGGACTCCTCTAAAGCCTAGGCCTATGGTGCATATAGAAACCGAGGACAGGCTAGTCGATAGATGATTACATTAAATCTCATATTCATTACTACAATCTCGTGGTAGATACTTGTACTATGTACTATCCCTGTATCAGTATAATGAAAAGCAGGACGTAGGGTATTATCTCCTTGAGAGAGCCCGAACCTAGGTAAAACCCTGTGTCCATGTTACCATCGCCCCAAGACGCCTAGCTTAGGACCCCTACTACGAGATATGCTGGATTTGACGACAACATTGGTGCTTTCATTGAGAGCCTGCTGAGTAGTCGCCACGGTGCGATGGGAATTCAGAGCGGCTCCATCGCGATCTACGCGTTGGAGTCAAACTACATCGTCAATGTCGGCATCTTCCTCGCCGGCTTGACTGGTCACCTCAGCTATACCGAAAACTTTGCTCCACGTCAGATCATATAGATCGTACGGGGGTATTCATCAACATAAACTCCAATCAACCGAGATCATGGAAGAATCCTCCATGGTGCCCGGGGGCTCAACGTCAACATTGCCCTCGCGCGATCATGCAGTTTTTCTGGACAGCGGATTCATGTTCTTCATACCTGCCTCCTCGAGTATCGTTTTGATGATTTCTTCATTGTAATTGTGTGGAATTGAGTCTAGAACAACCTTGCAAAATTTAGTCGCGTTTCGATGGAGGGATCTCCGGCAATCTGCAATATACCGAAGCCCTGTCGAATCTGGACGGGAATCTGGATGAGTTTAGGGCGAGGTGTCCAGTTTCTAGCTCGAACTTCCCTTTGAAAAATCCCACCGTTCATCGGCTACATAATTCCTATATCGAGCACCCCTCAAATTTCAGCTCGATCTGACCGTTCAAACTCCGGGAAACGTCCGATGAGTACAACGAATTTTGAATCTATTTTCTGCGTGAAAATGAATCCGACCCAAGTTCATCTTTTTCATTAACGGGTTGTTGGACGTCCTTTTAGAAGGAAATTTTCTCATCATCTCGGTCATCCGACAAAGAGTTCGACATCGCAAGGGCCGAATAATCATCTAGCGAACCTCGTCATCCCTGGGTTTTATGGGTTGGGCGCTCCGTTGCTTCATCAAAAAGGATGCGTCGGGTTGTACGGGTCGGGCGCTACGTTGCTTCACCTAGCATTGACCTCATCACAACTTCCAACCTGCATCGGCATTGCCGCGCTGTTACTTTTTCAAGAAGACGTCCAACACGCCGACCTGCTTTGACACCTTGGCTGACGTGAGACTTCGGCGTCACCAACCAACCAGCTTCAACACCTCTGCTGGCATGAGACTTCGGCATCACCAGCCGACCAGATTTGACACTTCGGCTGGCCTGAGACATCGACGTCACCAGCCTACCTGCTCAATCACCTCGGCTAGACCAGGGCTTTGTCATCCCTTCATCAACCTGCTCTGTGTACTTCGGCGTCATCAGCCGACCTGCTTTAACACCTCGGTTGGCATGAGACTTCGGCGTCACCAGCCGACCTGCATGAGACTTTGGCGTCCGCCGATCACAACATCACCATGCTAACTAGACCGAGGACTTCATCTCGCCACATCGACCATACAACGTTGCCACTTGGTCAAGCTGAACTCTTCGTTCAAGCACCTCGGGGCCTTGGCCATATTCCTTTACTTATTTGCTTCACTTAAATTAACTAAGTAGAAGATTTTTATTAAAAATATATATTATTCTCTCTTGCTCGCACTATTTTATGTGTGCAGGTAATCGGCTTCGACTGCGTCACGCGGTCAGTTCGCGTCACCTTGTCGACCTACTCCGCCACCTCGGCTAGACCGGGGGCTTCGCCTCACCACATAGGCCGAGCCGTGTCACTACTTCAAAATGCCGAGCTCCTCACTCGGTCATCTTGGGCTTGGGGGCTGGGACCTCGATCATGCCAAAGACTATGCATCAACAGAGCGCCCCGCGCCTAGCAAGCTTGTGGCGCCCTGGCACCTCCCCCGACGTGCACCCCAAGCTTGGATGACTTGTTTCCTTCCAGAAAAAAATCCTTCCGCAGGTTTTATTCCATTTGGACTTCGTTTAATATTCCATATCTACAAAACTCAAAAACAAGGAAAAAAACAAAAATTGGCACTTGGCTCTAGATTAGTAGGTTAGTACCAAAAATAATATAAAATAGCATATTAATGCATATAAAACATCCAAAACAAATAATATAATAGCATGCCATCATGAAAAATTATAGATACGTTGGAGACGTATATCAGCATGTTTGAGAATTTATTTGCTGCAATTAATGTTTGTCCCAAGCTTGGGGATGCTATGCTTAATGAAGATGATCTTTTATCCCCCTACTTTGAATGATCAAATTGGTTATAATGATTGCATGCCTCCTACTTATGGTGATTATTGTGATGATATTTATGCGAAGAAAAAGAGTGATGATTACTATTATGATACTTGTCATAATTATGAATATACTTTTACTGAATATTACTCTTTTAATGTGGAACCAATTTGTAGTATTCAATTATTTTATGATACTCCCACTATTATTCATGACAAGAAATTTTCTTGTGTAAAGAGTAGTAAAATTTCTATGGTTGTAGATCATGAAAAGAATGCTTTATGTGCTGGTTATATCGTGGAATTCCTTCATGATTCTACTGAAAATTATTATGAGGGAGGAACATATGCTTGTAGGAATTGCAATAATATCAAGTTTCCTCTCTATGTGTTCAAAGTTTTGAAGTTATGCTTGTTTTGCCTTCCTATGCTAGTTGATTCTTGCTCCCATAAATTGTTTGATAAAAAAATCCCTATGCATAGGAAGTGGGTTAGACTTAAATGTGCTTGTCATGAGATTCAGGATGCTCTTTTGCATGTTTCAATTATTATTCCTATGTGAGCATCACTGAAATTATCATGCCTAGCTAAAAGGCATTAAAGAAAAGCGCCTGTTGGGAGACAACCCAACCTTCTGGTTTTATGTGTTCACATGATTAATCTACTGTAGTAATCATGTTTTGTGTCTTTTATTTCAATAAAGTGCCAATTAAAGCCTTTGGGATAGTGTGGATACTTGCTTGTTTGATTCTCTGCAAAAACAAAAAGTTTTGCGTTGAGTATATGAATTATCTGATTTTACTGGAGAGTCAAAAATTTCTAATTTTTTTACATAAAATTTATATGAAAATTCTGTGATGTGTACTAATTTGTCAGAATTGTTAGAGTCAGGAAAGTTGTGTGAGCATTCAGGTCTTTACAGTTTGTACTGTTTTTGACAGATTCTATTTTGCATGCATAGTTTGCGTGTTTCAAGTATTCCTATAGCTTCTATTGAGTAATATAAATTGTGGGAATGATGTAATATAGTAGGTATCATGTGGGAATAATTATTAATCTTGTCTTGATAGTACCTAAGTGAATGATATATCTTTATTACACTAACCCTTCTCACAAAGTTATGTTAAGTTTTGTGTGATTGAAGTTTTCAAGTTTTGGGTGAGACACCAATATGAGGAGAATAAGGAGTAACAAGAACCTAAGCTTGGGGATTTCCAAGACACCACCAAGGTAATACCCAAGGAATACTCAAGCGCCTAATCTTGGGGATGCCCCGGAAGACATCCCTTCTCTCGTCTTCAACACTATTGATATATCTTACTCGGAGCTATATTTTTATTCGTCACATAATATGAGTTTTTCTTGGAGCATCATTTAAATTTTTTTGTTCTCTATTAGGTGTTATATATAATCTTTTTTTTCAATAAAAGGTTCCAAGAATTGCCTTAGGATGCTTGCATTGCATGTTTTGATATGTGCTGGGTAAAAACAGAAACTTTTGCTGTAGTGTTTGAATTTCATATTTTACCAGAACGTGGAAAGTTCCTGAAATTTTTACACACTGTTTTCATATAAATTTTATAGCATGTCCTAATCGTCATAAGTTTTTGAGTTATAGAAGTACACTGGTTCTATAAATTTCTACAAACTATTCTGTTTAGACAGATTGCTGTCATAGTTTTGTTATCTACTTATCCTATAGTTTCCATAGCCTATATTGGTAGATATAAATTGTGTATATGATAGTGTACAGTACCTAATGTTTGAAAATTATTGTGCAACTTGTCTTGTCAGTACATGAAGTGTTGATTTGTTCTTATGTGTACTAACCTATCTAACGAGTTCTTTTCTAGTTTTGTGTGGATGAAGTTTTTGAGAATAGGTGAAATCGAGATATGAGAGGATTGAACGAGATAAAAAAGCTCAAGCTTGTGGAGGACCAAGGCACCCCAAGTAAATATTTAAAGAAGTCTCAAGTCTCTAATCTTGGGGATGCTACGCGTCCCACCTCTCTTCATCAACAATTATCGGTTAGCCTATGTTGAGCCTAAATTTTTATTTGTCCACATGATATCTGCTATTGTTAGAGTGCAATTTTTGTTTTGCTTGCTGTTTAAATAAAATACTCAGATCTGAAAATATTTTCTGAGAGATAAATAGATAGATAGAGATAGAGAGAGAGAAAGTACTCACATAGCTACTAAATTGTTTGACTACTCATTGATCTTCACTTATATGTTTTGGAGTAGTTTTGTCATTTACTCTCGTGATTCACTTATATCCTATGAAATGGTTGAATGAATTGAATATCATAAATCTGAAATTATATATGTTTTATATGCTTATCCCATGGGGAGTAATGACTTCACATATAAGAAGTTTAGGTTGTAATTTTTTTTGAAAGTTAGCAAACACCGCATTGGTCACTTGAACAATTCATGAAAGAATATTGAAGGAAGAGAGATTTCACATATAAATATACTATCTTGGACATCTTCTATGATTGTGAGCACCATTAATTATTTTCAAACTTGAGCAAAGTAGTTGAAGTTGGACAAGGAAGACAACATAATGAGTTATGTTTGGGTATATTTGTATAGAAGTTATATTGTTATGGATCCTCCAACATGTGGTGCTTGCTTCCACCTCATACTAGCCAAAACTTCCGCACCAAGTAGAAATACTACTTGTGCATCCCAACACCCTTAAACCCAAAGTTGTTCCATATGAGTCCACCATACCTACCTATATGCAGTATTTACCTGCTATTCCAAGTAAATTTGCATGTGCCAAACTCTAAACCTTCAAATAATATTCTGTTTTGTATGCTCGAATCGCTCATATAGTGACTAGGGGCTATAAATATCTTCCATGCTAGGTGGGTTATTCTCATGATATGTGTTGATTTACTATCATTACGAGAAAGTGGTTGATATTCGGGATGCCCAGTACCGTGCTAAAAAATGAAATCAAAATATAATGAAACAAAACTACCCCAGGATTGTTGTTTGTATGGATGGTCCCCGTGGATTCGGCTCGCCGTGGAGTGTGATTGATTGGTGGAGGGGGAGTAAAAACTTTACCATTCAGTTTGGGAACCGCCTATAATGTATCTATCATGGAAGATACCGAGATCTCTCGATTGTTTTGTTGACAATGTAAGAAAACCGCTCAAAATTATTATACATCTCTGTTTTAAAAGCATGAGCTCTGGCACCTCTACAAATCAATGCTTCACTCTGTGAAGGGCCTATCTTTTAGTTTCTAGTACATACCTTTATACAAGAGTCATGGTGATCTTGACCACTTCCTATATTTTGCCTTTTTCTCTTGGCAAGCATCATGTGGAGGGGAAAGATCCAAGCATATATGGCCATTCAAATATATTTGATCATGAATTATTATTGTTGACAATTATCTATATGATAAATAAGTTGGGAGGCAAAACTTTAAGCCCCTATCTTTCTGTGTCTTCGATGGATGCCATTTGCTCTAAAAATATGCTTTGACAGTTAGCAATCATGGAAGACTATATGATAGTTGAGTATGTGGAATTTGCCAAATCAAAGCTTTGACATAGAACCTTCTTGAAAATAAAATGAATTGCAATTGTTTGGTGATCGAAAGCATAGTTTGTTAGTTTTCAAGAAACTTTATGGTCTATACTTTAACATGTGAATAGTTTGTTACTTCATCATGAGAAGTTTTATGAGATGATCTACTGTTTATGATATATAATGATAGTAGAAAAAGTGTTTGCTTTGATCAAATTTATGCACTATGCTAGCATTCACACTTCATAAATTATTTCTTTTATCATTTACCTACTCGAAGACTAGGATGAATTAAGCTTGGGGATGCTGATATGTCTCCAACGTATCTATAATTTATGAAGTATTCATGCCATGTTTACAATAATTCTATATGATTTTGGTATGATTTTATTGGAACTAACCCGGACTGACGTTGTTTTCAGCAGAACTACCATGGTGTCATTTTTGTGCAGAAATAGAAGTTCTCTGAATGGGCTAAAAATTTATGGAGAATATTTTTGGAAAATATAAAAAATACTGGAGCAAAGACATGGGCTAGGAAGTGGACGAGGAGGCCATAAGCCTGTTAGGCCCGACCACCCCCTGGGCCGTGCCCCTGTGGCTTGTAGATTCCTAGACCACCCCCTTGACGTGAGAACGACGCCAAAAAATCCTATAAATACTAAAACCTCCAGAAAGAAACCAAGATCGTGAGTTCCGCCGTCGCAAGCCTCTATAGACATGAAAAACCAATCGGGAGCCCATTCTGGCTTCGTGTCGGAGGGGGAAACCATCACCGTAGGCTATCTTTATCATCCCGGCGATCTCCATGATGAGGGGGAGTAGTTCACCCTCGGGGCTCAGGGTATGTACCAGTAGCTATGTGTTGGATTGCTCTCTCGTGTTCATGAGATGACATGATCATGATGTACCACGAACTTTATAATATAGATGAATCATATGGAGTTTTCCCCTCTCTATCTTCTTGTGATGAATTGAGTTTTCCCTTTGTAGTTTTCTTATCAGATTGAGTCTTTAAGGATTTGATAACATTTGATGTATGTCTTGCGATGGGATATCCATGGTGACAAATGGGATGTTCTATTGATCCACTTGATGTATCTTTTGGTGATCAACTTGCGGGTTCCATGACCTTGGGAATCTATGCATAGGGGTTGGCACATGTTTTCTTCTTGAGTCTTCGGTAGAAACTTTGGGGCATTCTTTGAAGTTCGTTATGTTGGATAGAACATAATGAATCTGAAATTGTGTGATACATATCATATAATCAAGACCATGGGTACTCATGGTGACATTGGAGTATCTAGGTGACATTAGGGTTTTGGTTGATTTGTGTCTTAAGGTGTTATTTTAGTACGAACTCTAGGGATGTTCGGGACACTTATAGGGATAGCTTACAAGATTGATCATAAAAGATAGCTTTGAGGTGGTTTCTTACCCTAGAATAATTTCTTCGTTTGTTCTCCGCTATTTGTGAAATTGGAGTGAACTCTTTGTCGCACGGGAGGGATTTACATATGATTCAACTATGTTAGTATTGTTGAGAGAACTTGCACTAGTGAAAGTATGAACCCTAGGCCTTGTTTCTAAGCATTGCAATACTGTTCATGCTCACTTTTGTTACTTGTTACCTTGATGTTTTTATATTTTCAGATTATAAAAACCTATATCTACCATCCATATTGCACTTGTATCACCATCTCTTCACCGAACTAGTGCACCTATACAATTTGCCATTGTATTGGGTGTGTTGGGGACACACTAGATTTCTTGTTTTTGATTGCAGGGTTGTTTGAGAGAGACCATGCTCATCCTACACCTCCCATGGATTGATAAACCTTAGGTCATCCACTTGAGGGAAATTTGCTACTGTCCTACAAAACACTGCGCTTGCAGGCCCAACACGAGTCTACAAGAAGAAGGTTATGTAGTAGACATCAATTGCGAGTTGATTAACCCCAATACCAGTGGGTTTCCCACAAAAGAAAAATCCGACTTTTACTAGCATGCAGGTTGTTTTCCAGAAACAGCGCGCAGGGGGGGGTGTTTGAAAAACAAAAATCTAATTTAAAAGTGAACTGTGGGTTGATTTCCATAAAATAGCATGAAAGACCATTTTTCATTATTAATATGTATAGATTGGTAACATTTTATATGGAGGTATTACTACTTATTGTTGCTGTGATGTTTATACAAAGGGGGCCACTCTCTTCATTTTGCCATGGGCCCCCAAAATCTTAGGACCGGCCCAACCATCTTTATACATGGCACCAATACTACCTCACAATATCCCTCCAGCTACTACAATTGGGGGTAAATACAAGAGACTACATGTGTTTCAACTGGGGCGTTGTCAACTTAATGAAAAGTGTGTCGCATAATCAACAAACCTTTCGATCACACCCCACAACACAATATGCACACCCACGATGACACATACAAAGATGATATCTAGTGGCTCCAATGGTGCTCGCATCGACTGCCGATAGTAGGAGCGGCAGTTCACCTTGTGTCACCCATGTGAGGTTGACGGACCTCTCGATGGTGTACACCAATGACCCGGTCTGGGTGGAGAGGTCCAACCAAACTATGGAGCAGTTGCTTGCTACGGACAAGTAGAATGTGGTCGGCTTCGACCTCAAGTACACTAGCGGTGGTGCCAGGAATCATCAATAGGTTGTCGTTACCTAGTTGTGCGTGCGCCATCACACACTCGTCTACCACTACTGCTTGTACACAAGTCCTTGCGAGCGTTTCAGTAGGTTTGTCAACATCCCCGACTACAGGTACGCAACGGTGGACACCACCAACGATGTAAAGGTGCTGAAGACATCGGGCTTGGCCTCTCAAACTTGTCGGCATTCAAGGCTAGTACAAGGTCTGGGCAACAAGAAGGGGAAGGACTTCCTAGTTGACCTCGTCGTGGCCATCATCGACCCCTACTACAGAAACATGAAGGAGGACTGCAACAAGAACAAGTCGGCCTGGCACAGGGCCTGGGTGTAGAGACCGAATTAAGATCACATCAAGTAAGTGACCAACGACGCATAAATAAGCTACGAGATGTACATGCGGATCGTCGACATGAGGAAGTGCCTCCGTCGTGCAGATGACAAGGGATCGAGCCACAAGTAGAGCAGTGACAACAAGCGTCACAAGAAATAGATGATTTGATGATCGTTTCTCCTAGTTTACTATGCACATTATTATTTGTTGAGGCGAGCAAATGTTATGTGTAGTAAGTTATGTAACTCGATGTTTAATTTGGTTATGCAATATTTGATAGACAGATCATAAATGTTGTGCACACAAAGCAAATTACATCGCATACGATTAAACTAAGAAACACATCAATGATGATTTCAAAAATCATAGAAAATTATTTACCAACAAACATTTTTCCAGAACACACACAACTTATTATCAAGAATCATATGTGTTATTATTCGTCTTTCCACACAATTCTGACTACTGGTCTGTTTTTTGGGTATCACACATATTTTGTTACACTGAATTGTTTGTGTCATTTGGCTCGTTAGAAACAGTTGACTGAGTGGCATGTATGCCATCTATCACACACATCTTGATTTTGGTAATCGTTTGTGTTGTTTTGGCTCATGCAAACAGTTCATTCGAGTGACCTATATGCAATCAATCGCACACATCTTTATTTGGGTAATCATTTGTATTTTTCAGCTCATCGCAAACAGTTTGTATGGATAAACCGTATGCCACATATGCACACACACCTCTTATCTCAATCATGCTCGATGGATCAGCCATCAGACATTGTTCATTTTATTGGAGGGGATTTTTATTACGGTACCATTTACGATTCATGCATCGCATACAGTTTGGTTGAATGGTCTCTGATATATGTGTCATCTTAGCACCTTCCTGAAGTAGTGGTCTAATCTTCCCCGTATGATAATCTATCACCTTAATTTACTTACCTAAACTAATTCTATTTTAATTTACTTACTAAAATTCTCTTCAAAATATAAACTAAATCACACGCAATATTTTATAAACATTTATTTGTACAATCACATCAATGTGGATAGATATATCATAAGCTAACATACTAGAATGTTTATACCCTCGTTGCAACGCACATGTACTGTCCTAGCAATAGAGAAAAAACATGAAGAGGTGCTTCTGTGGGGGTAAAACCCGCTAAAAAATCATACATCAAATGGTCCAAGGATAAATAATAGATAGGAGACATCGTGCTACAACAACTTATAGGTGGTGATCGACCCTCACATGCATGAGAAGTTGTTGTTTACTGCCCAAACTTCCACATGCGTAGTCCTAATACAAATTCACATGTTTTTTAGACAGATACAAATTTGCAAAAAACAAGTTGGGAGATGGAGTTTGTTATTAGTAGTAGTCCTACTACAAATATACTACTTGAAAAGAATGTAAGGTTTCATGCTTCATTTTTCTTTCACCACCCTTCGTCCAATCTTTCCAGTATGATAATCAATCACCTCAATTTACTTACCTTCTGAACCAATTTATTTTAATTTACTTATCATCTCTATATACTACTTAAAAAGAATGTAAGGTTCAATGTTTCATTTTTCTTCCCGCCACCCCTTCGTCCAACCTCCCCCTTACGAAAATCAATCACCTTAATTTACTTATCGTCTGAATATAATTTACTTCAATTTAATTACCAAATTTATCATCGAATTATAATGCAAATAAGAGTAGGATTTGCTAAACATTAATTTACACGATCACAATAAAATGGGAAGATATATCAGAAGCTAACATACTAGAGTATTTATTGTTGGGGAACGTTCCATGGGAAACAAAAAATTTCCTACGCTTCACCAGATCAATCTAGGAGATGATCATCTACGAGAGGGGAGAGTGGATGTACATACCCTTGTAGATCCTTAAGAGGGAAGTGTTAAGAAATGCGGTTGATGTAGTCGAACGTCTTCGCGATCCAACTCGCCGAGCGTCCCGCGATCCAATCACGATCCGTCCCGATCTAGCGCCGAATGGACGGCACCTCTGCGCTCAACACACGTATGGCTTGATGACGATCTCTGCCTTCTTGATCCAGCAAGAGGGAGCGGAAAGGTAGACGAGTTCTCCGGCAGTGCGACAGCATTGTGGCGATGTTGGTGGAGTAATTCCAGCAGGGCTTCGCCTAAGCACCGCTGAAAACCGATCTAGAGGAGAAACTACGATCTAGAGGAGAGGTAGCACGTGGCTATTTTTCTGTGTCAAAAACCCTCAAAACCTCTAGTATATATAGGATGAGGGGAGGGAGGAGACTTGTCTCCCAAGGAGCCAAATCTGGTTCGGCCGAAGTGGAGGGAGGAGTCCTCCTCCTCCACTCCTAGTAGGATTAGGACTCCTTCCTTATTTTCCACTTTTGCCTTTCTTTCCACCTTAGGTTTCTTCCCTAGCCGCATGGGCTTCCTGTGGGCCTTCAGACAGCCCACTAAGGGCTGGTACTCCTTATCCCACAGCCCATGTAGCCTCTTTGGTCTAAATACCCCTCCCGATGGTCCCCCGGTACCCTCCCGACACTCCCTGTACACTACCGATGAGCCCAAAACTTTTTCGGCGACCAAAACAGGACTTCCTATATATCAATCTTTACCTCTGGCCCATTCCGGAGCTCCTCATGATGCCCGAGATCTCATCCGGGTCTCCGAACAACCTTCGGTCACCACCATGCATAACTCTATACTATCGAAATGTCACCAAACCTTAAGTGTGCAGACCTTGTGGGTTCGAGAACTATGTAGACATGACCGAGACACCTCTACGGTCAATAACCAATAGCGGGACCTGGATGCCCATATTGATTCCTACATATTGTACAAAGATCTTTATCGGTCGAACCTCTGTGTCAAGGATTGAGTTAATCCCGTATGATGTTTCCTTTGTTCTTCGGTATGTTACTTGCCCGAGATTCGATCATCGGTATCTCCATACCTAGTTCAACCTCATTACCAGCAAGTCTCTTTACTCATTTCCGTAATACAAGATGTCGTGACTAACAGTTAGTCACATTGCTTGCAAGGCTTGTTGTGATGTTGTATTATCGAGTGGGCCCTGAGATACCTCTCCGTCACACGGAGGAACAAATCCCAGTGTTGATCCATGCCAACCCAACAGGCATCCTCGGAGATAACGATAGAGAACCTTTATAGTCACCCAGTTACGTTGCGATGTTTGATACACACAAGGCACTCCTCCGGTGTCCGTGAGTTGCATTATCTCAAGGTCACAGGAGCATATACTTGACATGCAGAAAACTATAGCAATAAACTGACATGATTATGTGCTATGTTTATAATTTGGGTCTTGTCCATCCCATCATTCTCCTAATGATGTGATCCTGTTATCAAATGACATATTATGTCAATGGTTAGGAAACCTTGACCATGTTTGATCAACGAGCTAGTCTACTAGAGGCACACTAGGGACAAAGTGTTGTCTATATATCATGGATCAATTATATATCAACGATCAATACAATTATAGCATGGATAATAAACAATTATAATGAACAAGGAAATATCGTAATAACCACTTTATTTATTGCCTCTAGGGCATATTTCCAACAGTCTCCCACTTGCACTAGAGTCAATAATCTAGTTCTCATCACTATGTGATTTACATTGTAATGAATCAAACACCCATGCAGTTATTGTTGGGGAACGATGCATGGGAAACAAAAGTTTTCCTACGCACACGCACGATCTATCCATGGAGATGAGAATCTACGAGAGGGAGAGTGGATCTACGTACACTTGGAGATCGCTAAGCGGGAAGCGTTACGAAACGCGGTTGGTGTAGTCGAACGTCTTCGCGATCCAAATCGCCGAGCATCCCGCGATCCCATCACGATCCATCCCGAGATCTCATCATGATCTGTCTCGCGATCCCATCATGATCCGTCCCATGGACCAATCACGAATTGTCTCCCGATCTTGATCACGGTCCTTCTGATCTAGCGCCGAACAGACAGCACCTCCGCTTTCAGCACATGTACAGCTCAATGACGATCTCCGCCTTCTTGATCCAGCAAGAGGGATAGGAGAGGTAGATGAGTTCTCCAGCACGACGGCGTGGTGGTGGTGGTGGAACTATTCCAGTAGGGCTTCGCCTAAGCACTGCTGAAACTAGACTAGAGGAGAAAATGATCTAGAGGAAGAAGAGGGCAGCACGTGGAAATTAGGGTTAGGGGCTGCCCTTAAAATCCCTTAGTATATATAGGAGGAGGAGGAGAGGAGGCATCCTTGGCTTCCAAGCCTAAGAGGTTCGGCCGAACCCTTCACAAGGGAGGAATCCAGCTCCCAAAAGGGAGGTGGAAACCTATTAGGACACCTTCCTAGTTTGGCCCTTTTTGTCTTTTTCCTTTATCCTTTTCGCATGGGCTCTTGACAGAGACTTTGGCCAGACCAATAGGGGCTGGTTCACCTCGACTCACAGCCCATGAGCCTCTTGGGTCGTCACACCCCTCCTGGTGGTCCCCCGGCACCCTCCCGGCACTCCCGGTACACTATCAATGAGCCCGAAACTTTTCCGATGACCAAAACAGGACTTCCTATATATCAATCTTTACCTCCGGAGCATTCCGGAGCTCCTCATGACGTTCGGGATCTCATCCAGGACACTGAACAACCTTCAATCACTACCACACATAACTCTATACTACCGAACGTCACCGAACCTTAAGTGTGCAGACCCTGCGGGTTCGAGAACTATGTAGACATGACCGAGACACCTCTACGGTCAATAACCAATAGCGGGACCTGGATGCCCATATTGGTTCCTATATATTCTACGAAGATGTTTATCAGTCGAACCTCTATGTCAAGGATTGAGTTAATCCCGTATGATGTTCCCTTTGTTCTTCGGTATGTTACTTGCCTGAGATTCGATCGTCGGTATCCCCATACCTAGTTCAACCTCGTTACCGGAAAGTCTCTTTACTCGTTCCGTAATATTAGATCCCGCAACTAACACTTAGTCACATTGATTGCAAGGCTTATTGTGATGTTGTATTACCGAGTGGGCCCTGAGATACCTCTCCGTCACACGGAGTAACAAATCCCAGTCTTGATCCATGCCAACTCAACAGACACCCTCGGAGATACCTGTAGAGCACCTTTATAGTCACCCAATTACGTTGCGACGTTTGATACACACATGGCACTCCTCTGATGTCCGTGAGTTGCATGATCTCATGGTCATAGGAACACATTCTTGACATGCAGAAAACAGTAGCAATAAACTGACACGAGCATATGCTACGTTTGTAGTTTGGGTCTTATCCATCACATCATTCTCCTAATGATGTGATCCCATTACCAAATGACATTTCATGTCCATGACTAGGAAACCATAGCTATCGTTTATCAACGAGCTAGTCTATTAGAGGCATACTAGGGACATGGTGTTGTCTTTGTATCCACACGTGTATCTGAGTTTGCAATCAACAAAATTATAGCATGGATAATAAACGATTATCATGATCAAGGAACTTTGATAATAATTAATTTTTTATTGCCTGTAGGGCATATTTCCAACAGTCTCCCACTTGCACTAGAGTCAATAATCTAGTTCACATCACCATGTGATTCACATTGTTATGAATCTAACACCCAATGAGTTCTAGGGCTCGATCATGCTTTGCATGCGAGAGAGGTCTTATAGTTAATGGGTCTCTGACATTTAGACCCGTGTGTACTTTGCAAATCTCTATGTCAAGTTGTAAACACTTCTACCACACTCCACTTGGTACTATTCCAAATGGCTGCTCCACTATACGTATCCGGATTGCTACCACGAGTAATCTGGATTGGTGTTTAAAGCTTGCATCGACGTAACTCATTATGACGAACTCTTTATCACCTCAATAATCGAGAAAAATCTCCTTAGTCTTTTAGTTACTAAGGATAATCTTGACCGCTGCCCAGTGATCCACTCCTGGATCACTCTTGTACCCCTTGACAGACTCATGGCAAGGCACACACAAGGTGTGCTACACAGCATGGCATAATATAGAGCCTATGGCTAAGGCATAGGGGACGACATTCTTCCTTTCTCTTTCTTCTGCCATTGTCGATCTTTGAGAACTCTTTCTCTGACTGATTAGGCGAGAACTCTTTCTCTAACTGATCCACTTTGAACTCTTTCAAAATCTTGTCAAGGTATGTACTCATTGAAAGTCTCATCAAGCATCTTGATCTATCTCTATAGATCTTGATGCTCAACAATTAGGTAGCTTTATCCAGGTCTTCTTTTGAAAAATTCTTTTCAAACAACCGTTTATGCTTTCCAAAAATTCTACATCATTTCCGATCAACAATATGTCAACCACATATACTTACCAGAAACTCTATAGTGCTCCCACTCACTTTATTGCAAATACAAATTTCTCATAAACTTTGTATAGACTCAAAAACTTTGATCACCTCATCAAAGTGTATATTCCAACTCCGAGATGCTTGCTTCAGTTCATAGAAGGATCACTGAAGCTTGCACACTTTTTAGCATCCTTAGGACTGACAAAACCTACTGATTGTATCTCATACAACCTTTCCTTAAGGAAGGAAACGATATTTTGGCATCCATCTGCCATAATTCATAATTGAAAAATGCAGCAACTGCTAATATAATTCCAACAGACTTTAGCATCGCTACGAGTGAGAAAGTATTATCGTAGTCAATTCCTTGAATTTGTTGTAAACTTCTCTGCAACAAGTCGAGCTTTATAAATGGTGACATTTACCATCAACGTTTGTCTTCATCTTAAAGATCCATTTGTACTCAACGACCTGCCGTCCAATGAGAAAGTCCACCAAAGTCTATACTTGGTTTTCATACATGGATCCTTTCTCGAATTTCATGGCCTCTAACCATTTGTTGGAATCCGGGACCATCATCGCTTCTCCATAGCTCGTAGGTTCATCGTTGTCCAACAACATGACCTCCAAGACAGGATCGTCGTACCGCTCAGGAGCAGTACACATCCTTGTCGACCTACGAGGTTCGATAGTAACTTGATCTGAAGCTTCATGACCATCATCAGTAACTTCCTCTTAAACCAACGTAGGCTTCACAGAAACATCTTCCTGCGATGCGCTACTCTCTAGTTGAAACAAAGGTTCAACAACCTCATCAAGTTCTATATTCCTCCCACTCAATTCTTTCGAGAGAAACTTTTTCTCGGGAAAGGACCCGTTTTAGCAACAAACAGTTTATGCTTGGATCTGAAATAGAAGGTTCACCCAACTGTTCTTAGGGTAATGTATGAAGATGCATTGTTCCGCTTTGGGTTCGAGCTCATTAGGTGAAAACATTTTTCCACACAAGCGTCGCATCCCCAAACATTAAGAAATGACAGCTTGGGTTTCTATCAAACCCTAATTCACACGGTGTCATCTCAACGTATTTTATATGGTGCGCTATTTAAAGTGAATGTAGTTGTCTCCAATGCATAATCTCAAAGAAAGCATAGCATGCACCATATCCAATAGAGCACGACTATGATGTTCGGACACACCATCACACTATGGTGTTCCAGGTGGCGTAAGTTGTGAAACAACTTTCACATTGTCTTAAGTTGTACACCAAACTCGTAGCTCAGATATTCACCTCCACGATCATATCGCAGACATTTTTATCTTCTTGTCACGATGATCTTAAACTTCGCTCTGAATTTGCTTGAAACCTTTCAAACCATTCAGAGTTATATTTCATAAAGTAAATATACACTATATCTACTCAAATCATCAGTGAAGGTAAGAAAATAATGATATCCACCACACGCTATAAGACTCATTGGATTGCATACATCAACATGTTTCATTCCCAATAAATCACTTGCCCGCTCCATCAACCAGAAAACGGGGTCCTTAGTCATCTTGCCCAAGAGGCATGGTTCGCATGTGTCAACCGATTGAAAATCGAATGATTCCAAAGATCCATTAGCATGGAGTTTCTTCATGCGCTTTATACCAATATGAGATTTAGCGACAGTGCCACAAGTATGTGGTACTATCATTATTAACTTTGTATCTTTTGGCATCAATGTTATGAACATGTGTATTACTACGATCAAGATTCAACAAACCATTCTCACTGGGTGCATGACCATTGAAGGTATTATTGCTGTAAATAGAATAACCATTATTCTCTAACTTAAATGAATAACCGTGTTGCAATAAACATGATCTAATCATGTTCATGCTCAACGCAAAACACCAAATACCATTTATTTAGGTTCGTCACTTATCCCGAAGGTAGAGAGAGCGTGCGATGTTGTTCACATCAACCTTGGAAACATTTCCAACACACATCGTCACCTCACCCTTAGCTAGTTCTCCATTCATTCCGTAGCTTTTATTTCGAGTTACTAACATTTAGCAACCAAACCGGTATCCAATACCCAGGTGCTACTAGGAGTACTAGCAAGGTACATATCAATAACACGTATATCAAATATACTTATGTTGACATTGCCAGCCTTCTTATCTACCAAGTATTTAGGGTTGTTCCGCTTCAGCGACCGTTCTCCTCATAATCGAAGCACTTAGTCTCGGGTTTGGGTTCAACTTTGGGTTGCTTCACTGGAGCAGCAACTGACTTGCTATCCATGAAGTTTCCCTCCTTGCTCCTGCCCTTCTCGAAACTAGTGGTTTTTACTAACCATCAACACTTGATGCTCCTTCTTGATTTCTACCTTCGCGGTGCAAAACATCGCGAACATCTCAGGGATCATTATTTCTATCCCTGGCGATTTATAGTTCATCACCACGTTCTAGTAGCTTAGTGACAGTGAGTTGGAGAACTATATCAATCACTATCTTATATGGAAGATCAACTCCCACTCGATTGAAGCAATTGTAGCACCCAGACAATCTGAGCACATGCTCAACGATTGAGCTATTCTCCTTCATCTTGTAGGCAAAGAATCTTGTTGGAGATCTCATATCTCGTAACACGGGCATGAGCCTGAGATCCTAATTTCGGCTCTTAGAACATCTCATATGTTCCGTGACGTTCAAAACTTTTCGGAGCCCCAATTCTAAGCCGTAATGCATGACGCACTAAACTATCAAGTAGTCATCAGAACGTGCCTGTCAAATGTTCACAACATCTGCAAACGATGCTAGAGGGGTTGGCGCACCGAGCGGTGCATTAAAGACATAAGCCTTTTGTGCAGCAATGAGGACAATCCTCAGACCATGGACCCAGTCCGCAATATTGCTAACATCATATTTAAACTCTATTTCTCTAGGAACATATATAAATTCAAGGGAGCTATAGCATGAGCTAGTAATCTATAACATAATTTTGCAAAGACACTACTGACTATGTTCATGATAATGAGTTCAATTAATCATATTACTTAATAACTCCCACTCAAATTGACATCCCTCCGGTCATTCGAGTGATACATGATCTGACGAGTATGTGTACCCGGGGTAGGGTCCTAAGCAGGACCCACATACCCTTCCCAAGGTCACTACCTTAGAAGAGTTGACAATCAAGCATGAACCTCCGAGTGCGTACATGGAAGCACCTAAAGGTCACTCGACAGTACGACACTTGGAATACTTCTTCTCACTCGGCGGTCGCGTGACACTCGACAGGCTTCGTTTCACTCGACGCCAGGATACCGGGAGCCATTACTAAGAGCCCAATGGGCAGACGACGGTTTAGTGGTCATTATGAGCCTTTATAGCAGGCGTTACCTGTAACTGCCATCTTTATACCCCCACGACCAGCCCTTAACTACAGGACAGTTATGAGGGGTAGCGGACTCTATATAAGCCGCCCCTCCCTGTCTTGTACAAGGGTTAACAACACTATTGTAATCTCCATACTTCACATGGCATAAGCTTCCGAGCACTGAGACGTAGGGCTTTTACCTCCACGAGAGGGGCCTGAACTCATACATCCGTGTGTACACCCTCGCCGTAGCTAGGACTCTGCCCTCTCCTTTCTTACCCATACCTTCAACTATCAGACTCGTTCCCACGACAGTTGGCGCCCACCATGGGGCAAGCGTCTAAGCAACTTCCGGCGAGGTTGCAATTTTGTTCTTCGAGCATGTCTTCCGGTGATGTTTTCGCTCTGGGCCGCGAGATCCGTTTCGGTGGGCTCACCTTCATCGCCGACTATTCGGCATGGCTCCAAGAGGCGCCTCTCGATACCGAGGCCCTCCCAGTCCGCGGGGTCGCACACTTTTGCGCGGGTCCCTGCGGCGTGCTGCTGCGCCAGCCCTCAACCCCTTGTCGGTCGGCTCCTCTTGCTGTTCGCGGTCGAAAGCGGTCCGGCCGCCCACGACTCCAGCGTTGGATTGAGCACGCAGCGGCGCACCGATCTTCTCCACAGGTGGCGGCGCTCGAGCCTGCCGAGTCACTTCACGGCATACTCGAGTCGGATTCCGATCCGTCCGACGTACCGTCCAAGTGCGAAAGCTGCGACCCAACCGCGGAGGTCCTGATGGCGGGCTCTCATCAGAGTTCGCCGCCTGGTTTCGGCCATGGCAAGCGCGAGGCCGGAGGCCCATCACCTGGGCAACCGCGTCGCGATGAGGAGTTCCTCCATACTCCCATCATCGGCACAACCGCCAAAGCCCAGGCCCTGGAGGCCGCGCGCATTCGATTGGAAGAACTCCAAGCGGAGATCGAGGAGCGGGCTCGTCAGCGTCAGCCTCGTCCCAGTCGACACCAGCGAAAGCCTCATGACCATGTTGAGGTATACCGAACTCCCGTTCTAAACATTGCTGCGGCTGCGAAGATAACAGATTCCATTCAACCGTCCCAATCAGAGGCCGAAAGGGGGTTGGTTCAGATCAGGGCGTTGCTAGATGCAGCGCAGCGTCAGAATTCGGCAGTTTCTCAGTCCCGTCACAGGATTCACAGTAATTCGCCCAGGGCGGAAACCGTTCAGTCGGCACACAACCCTGGTTCACCCTTGCGGCGTCGAAGTGATGACCGCCGTGACGGTCACCGTCGAGTGCCTTCTCCTCCGCGGAGGGGTCCATACGTGCCCCGGCACCAGGATGACAGGCGCTCTCTCGGTGGCGAGCAAGATGTGGGTTTTGATGCTCGCACGTACCTTCTCCAGAAGAGGATCGACAAGAGGAGAGCACACAGGGATGGACTCGACCGAGATATTCCGAGTGGAAGCTCAGCCATGGTGTCAGGCCCCGAGTGTTTCAGCAGGGCTATACGTTCTGCAGAGATTCTCCCCAATTTCAGGATGGCGGCGGGGATTGGAAAATTCTCCGGCAAAACAAAGCCAGAGACCTGGTTAGATCACTATTGAGTGGCGGTGCAGATCGGCGGCGGGAACGACAACATCGCGATGAAGCACCTTCCCTTGATGCTGGACGGTCTGGACCGTGCATGGCTGAATCGTTTGGCTCCTTCCAGCATACATTGTTGGGGAGATCTCACTCAAGTGTTTGTCCGGACCTTCGAGGGCACCTACAAGCATCCTGCAGGCCTGGTCGACCTACAGCACAACGTTCAGAAGCCCAGCGAAACCCTCAAGGACTACATACATCGATGGTCCGCTCTGCATCACACTATGGAGAATGTGTCGGAACACCAGGCCGTTTGTGCTTTCAAGGACCGTGTGAGATACAGGGAGTTGTACCTGAAGTTTGGGCGAACGGGTGATATTTCACTCGGCAAAATGATGGAAATTGCCACTCGGTACGCCAATGGCGAGGAAGAAGACTGCCTCCGAAGCGGCAAAGGGAAAGCAGTCGCCTACAAGGGCAACGGCACCAATCGCAAGCAGGAGCGGAAGGCCGAAGACCCGACACCGGCAGAGGCAGCCGTGATGTCGAATCAGCCGAAGAACAAGGGCAAGGCCAAGGCGCAATACTCCCCTAAGAAGGGGAAAGGTCAGCTAGGAGCTGACATTATGGATCAGCCGTGTGTGATTCACACGAAGCAAGATGCCGAAGGCAATCTGATTTTGCCTAAACATACCACTCGGCAGTGTTGGACCCTAAACCAGCAATTCAAGGGCGAGCAGTCGAGTGAGAAGTCTCATGAAAAAGACGGCGAAGAAGAGGAAAAGGAAAATTTCTCGGATGTCACCGCAACGCTGGTGATTTTCACTAACGTCGAGAGCAAGAGCAAGTTGAAGGTCATAAATCGTGAGATCAATATGGCCGTGCCTGATACTCCAACTTACCTCAAGTGGTCTCAGTATGCTATCACATTCGACCAGAAAGACCATCCCGCGCGTGTGGCCACTCCTGGTCGCCAGGCTCTGGTGGTCGACCCAGTGGTGCACGGGACTCGACTCAGAAAAGTCTTGATGGACGGTGGCAGTGGCCTGAATATCCTATACGCAAAAACTCTCAAAGGGATGGGCATTCCGATGTCTCGTCTGATCGAGAGCAGCATGCAGTTCCACGGGGTCATCCCGGGAAAGAAGGCCAGGTCACTCGGCCAAATAGCCTTGGACGTGACATTCGGAGATAGCAAGAATTTCCGAAAAGAAAAATTAACTTTTGAAGTCGTCGATTTCAAGAGCGCTTACCACGCCATTCTGGGGCGACATGCTTATGCACGTTTCATGGCACGCCCATGTTACGGGTATCTTAAGCTGAAGATGCCAGGCCCTAAGGGCGTGATCACAGTCACCGGCAATCGGCAGCGGGCGGAGGAGTGCCTCCAGGAGGGCTCCAGAATCGCCGACCACCAGATGGCCATGGTGGAGCTTGAGGAGTATAAGAAGACCACTGACCCTGCTGATTTGCTCCGCGCAAAGAAGACGGCTTCCGAGTCGGCATTTCAGTCGGCGGGATAAGTGAAGAAGGTGCACAATCACCCGACGAATCCCGATGCGGCCCCGACGAACATTTCCACGACACTCGATAGCAAATAGGAAGGCGAGCTCATCCAGTTCCTCTGTGAGAACTGGGATATCTTTGCATGGAAGCCTGCTGACATGTCGGGGATTCCCAGGGAGCTGGCTGAGCACCGTTTGCGAGTGGATCCAAAGGCCAAACCAGTTCGGGAGCGCTTGCATCGATCCGCAGCCGAGAAGCGCAAAGCGATCGGAGAAGAAGTGGCCCGTCTCTTGCAAGCCAAGTTCACTCGGGAGACTCACCACTCCAAGTGGCTCTCGAATGTAGTGATAGTGCCGAAGAAAGATAAGTCATTGCGCATGTGCATTGACTTCAAGAACCTCAACAAGGTGTGCCCTAAAGACCATTTCCCTCTCCCTTGCATAGATCAAATTATTGACTCGACAGCGGGATGCGAGCGGTTGTCGTTTTTAGATGCATACTCCGGGTACCATCAGATCCGTCTGTTTGGGCCCGATGAAATAAAAACAGCATTCATCACCCCATTCGGGTCCTTTTGTTACATCACCATGCTTTTTGGTCTCAAAAACGCAGGGGCTACTTTCATGCGCGTGATTCAGAAATGCCTGCTCGACCAAATTCCTCGGAATGTCGAGGCATACATGGAGGACATAGTGGTAAAGTCACGCAAAGGTTCCGACCTGTTGACTGACTTGGCCGAGACATTCGCCAATCTGAGGCGATTCGACATTAAGCTGAATCCAGCCAAGTGCACCTTCGGCGTCACCGGTGGCAAGTTGCTCGGCTTTCTTGTTTCAGAGAAGGGAATTGACGTTAACCCAGAGAAGATAGGCGCTATCACTCGGATGAAGATCCCCGTGCGACTGCACGACGTGCAAAGGCTCACTAGTTGGCTGGCAGCACTGAGTCGATTCATTTCCCGTCTCGGAGAGAAGGCTCTGCCCTTATATCAGATGATGAAGAAGTCTGAAACTTTTGACTGGACCAATGAAGCCGAAGCAACATTTGCAGATCTCAAAGCACTGCTTTCCACCCAGCCGGTATTGGCTGCTCCTGCCAGCAAAGAGCCCTTGCTCTTGTACATCGCGGCCACAAATCGGGTCGTCAATACTGTGCTGACTGTCGAGCGAGAGGAGGAAGGAAAGCCACTCAAAGTTCAGCGGCCTGTATATTATGTCTCGGAAGTACTGTCCCCTTCAAAACAAAGATATCCACATTATCAGAAGCTGGTGTATGGTATTTACCTATCAGCAAAGAAAGTGGCTCATTACTTCCAAGATCACCAGATTATAGTCGTCAGCGATGCTCCCTTGTCAGAAATCTTCAAAACCCGCGACGCTGGAGGTCGAGTGGCCAAATGGGCTATAGAACTCGCCCATTTCGATATCAGATTCGAGGCCAAGAAAGCTATCAAGTCCCAAGCGTTAGCAGATTTCATTGCCGAGTGGGTCGAGCTGCAGCAGCCTGCCCCAATTCATCTGGCACACTAGATTATGTTCTTTGACGGGTCAAAAATGCTGAATGGATCCGGCGCGGGAGTCGTGCTGATCTCCCCTAAAGGCGAGAAGCTCAGCTATGTTTTGCAGATTCACTTTGACTCCTCCAACAACGAGGCGGAATACGAAGCGCTTCTGTACGGTTTGTGCATGGCCATATCACTCGGCATAAAGCGCTTGATGGTTTATGGCGACTCCGATCTGGTAGTTAACCAGGTTATGAAGGAGTGGGATGTCAGGAACCCCTCAATGACTGGGTATTGCAACGCAGTCTGGAAGCTTGAGAAGAAATTCGAAGGCCTGGAACTCCACCATGTTCCCCGACTGAAAAACCAAGCAGCTCACGAGTTGTCCAAGATTGGTTCCACTCGGCGGGCTATCCCCAGAGGCGTGTTCCTAGAGCATCTGCACACTCCCTCCGTTCAAGAAGACCCCTTCACTGAAGAACCCTCCCAGACTATGAGCCCCACTGACTCGACGGTAGTTGATGTTCCTGCCGTGATCGATCTCGTCATGGAGATTCTGGTTATCATCCCCGACTGGACTGTGCCGTATATCGCGTACATTGTCAGACAGGAGCTTCCAGATAATGAGGCTGAGGCTTGACAGATCGTGCGCAGGTCCAAAGCTTATACTGTCATGGGAGGTCAGTTATTCCGGGAGAGTGTGACTGGCATCACCCAACGCTGCATTTCACCCGAAGAAGGTCGAATGATCTTTGAGGACATTCACTCGGGCACTTGTGGTCATCATGCTTCTTCAAGGGCAATAGTCGCCAAGGCGTACCGAGCTGGGTTTTATTGGCCTCGAGCTAACGAGATGTCCAAAGACATCATGGATCACTGCGATGGGTGCCAATTCTACGCAAACCTCTCGCACAAGCCAGCATCTGCCCTGAAGACTATCCCCCTCGCTTGGCCGTTCGCAGTTTGGGGACTCGACATGGTCGGGCCATTCCGACCCGGAAAAGGAGGATTCACTCACCTGTTCGTTGCAGTCGACAAGTTCACCAAGTGGATTGAGGCCAAACCCATCAAGAAGCTGAATGCTCGAACTGCGGTTACCTTCATGAGGGAGATCATCATCCGGTATGGCGTCCCGCACAGCATCATCACGGACAATGGCACAAACTTTGACTCGGATGAGTTCAGGAGCTTCTACAGCTCCAAGGGCACCCAAGTGGACTACGCTTCCGTTGCTCATCCTCAGACCAACGGGCAAGTCGAGCGGGCCAATGGACTTATCCTGCAGGGGTTGAACCCCTCTGATGCGCGATCTGGGCCACGCCGCAGGTGCATGGGTGATGGAATTACCATCTGTCTTGTGGGGGCTGAGGACAACGCCAAACCGGTCGACTGGACGAACTCCGTTCTTCCTTGTATACGGAGCAGAAGCCATACTGCCGAGTGACCTGGCGCACAATGCTCCCCGAGTGGAACTTTACAATGAAGCTGAAGCTGAGAAGGCAAGGCAAGATGGAGTAGATCTTCTGGAGGAGGAGTGTGAGATGGCCCTAATCAGAACTACTGCTTATCAGCAAGACCTGCGACACTTCCACGCAAGAAATGTCAAGAGTAAAGCGTTCCACGAAGGAGACCTGGTACTCCGAGTGAGTCAGCATCGTCCGCACAAGCTCGCTCCTGCATGGGAAGGCCCCTTCGTGGTCACTAGGGTGCTGAACAACGGGCTTATCACTTGTACAACCTCGTGAAGCAGATGGACGAGCCACGAGCCTGGAATGCAGATTTACTTAGACGATTCTACACCTGAAACAAGAGTTTGCTGATGTAATGAGATTATCTTTGATGCACATTCTTGCAACAAGTAGGTCGACTCAAGTCATACAGTCGTGTCTTGGGAATACTCCGAACGATGATCAATCCTCACGCTCGGGGACTTAGCTGCAAACATGTTTCGCCTAAGTTAAATTCCTCTCGGGTGGATAGCAGTCCATCCACTCGACAACTTAGCCGCGAATCGACATTCGCCTAAGTCTAAAAAACACTCCGAATGATGAGCAAACCTCACACTCGGGGGCTTAGCCACGAACCCGCTTCGCCTAAGTTCAAACACGTCGAACGAACAAAAGTTCGCACACTCGACAACTTAGCTGCGAATCAACATTCGCCTAAGTTCCAAAAAACACTCCGAATGATGAGCAAACCACACACTCGGGGGCTTAGCTGCGAACCCGCTTCGCCTAAGTTCAAACACGTAGAACGAACAAAAGTTCGCCCACTCAACAACTTAGCTGTGAATCGACATTCGCCTAAGTTCCAAAAACACTCTGAATGATGAGAAAACCTCACACTTGGGGGCTTAGCCGCGAACCTGCTTCGCCTAAGTTCAAACACGTCGAGTGGACAACGGTCCACACACTCGACAACTTAGCTGCGAATCAAAATTCGCCTAAGTTCAAAAATACATTCCGGGTGATGAGCACACTTCACACTCGGGGGTTTAGCTGCGAGCCTGCTTCGCCTAAGTTCGAACACGTCGAGCGGACAACAGTCCACACACTCGACAATTTAGCTGCGAATCGACATTCGCCTAAGTCTAAAAACACTCCGAATGATGAGCAAACCTCACACTAGGGGGCTTAGGTGCGGGCGTGCTTCACCTAAGTTCGAACAAGTCGAGCGAACGAAAATTCAAACACTCGACAAAATCAAGCATCAGTCGAAAAACGAGTTAAGATCGAATTGAAACCACGACTGATGTTCGAGCAACAGTGCTTAGGCCTAAGGCTTGAATGAAGTTTTAAGGGATACAAACTCACTCGGCATACCGAGGCAAATTTAATAGTTTTTCTTCTCCCTGTCAGAAATTAAGCGGGCGAAGGGCTGGAGGGCTCAACAAAAGTGTCCAGGTCGATACCGTCGGCGATCCGGGTGGCTGCTTCGATGAAGGTCTCCATGAAGTCCTCAAACAGCTTCGTCGTATTCACCACCTGGAGCCCCTTCAGTTTCTCCTCCCGAACCTCCCGGCAATGCACTCTAACAAGGGACAGAGCCACATCCGCTCCACAACGGGCCGCTGACTTCTTCCATGCTCCGACTCGACCGGGAAGTTCGTTTAGTTGGGCCATGATGGCGTCAAGATCCAGCTCCGGAGTGTCTTCCGGCCAGAGCTCCTTGTCGATTCTCCCCATGACGGCCTTAAGCCGACTGATATGAGCTTTGACGCCCTGGAGCCTGAAGTTGAGCCGCAACATGTTCATCGCCACGGCATTAGCCACGGGCCACCTGGTAGGGTCAAGGTTGGGCTCAACCTCTTTGGTCTCTTTCTCAAAGTCACGGTAGAAGTCTGGAAGAAGAGATAAGGGAAAAATTTAGTCGACAACGAAAAGTTTACACAAGTCAGTCGGCAGAAAAACTCACCGTCAAGCATCAGATACATCTTCCTAGAGAACTCGCCTAGGTGCCTTTCCAGGCCGGCGCTCTTCTTCGTCAGCTTCTCAACCGTCTTGGTGAGATTGGCGTTCCCCTGCTTCAGCTTTACGCACGAGTCCTCAAGCTTCTTCGCAGCTTCAATCTTCTTGTGAGCAGCTTCGGCCTTCTCCTTGGCCGCTCGCTGAGCATCAGCAAGCGCCTTGTCCTTCTCCTCCAGCGCCTTCTTCATAGCATCTAAAGAAACAACATTGTTGAGTCGCGCTTGGAGTCGACGGTTCTCATCGCGCACGTCTACTCGAGCGAAGGTCCTCGGTTCAAGACGAGTCAAGTACGGAAGGAGGTTCGCAATAATAACTAGCATTACCTCCCAGGGTCTTCACCTCCTCACAAGCTCGTCCCAAGGCGTTGTTGGCGACCGCCAGGTCCACCTTCAGTCCGTTCCGATCGTCCTCCACTTCCTTGTACTTCGCCCCCAGTTCGCAAGCACGCTGCGGTCGACACAAAATGGAGTCACAGTCAGCAATTGATAAGGCAGTCGATCGACTGAACATGGCAAGGAAAGTTCAGAAAATAAAAGTCCACTCGACATGTCGAGTGGCAACTCTTCAACGTCTTCGTCACTAAGACCACTAACGGTGCAAGCGCTCGACAGTGGCCTCGGGGACTACACCAAGTGGGTGCGCTAAGAGCGCCCCCACTGAGACGGTTGATTCTCGATCCGGCGAGCAACTCGTCAGAAAAAAATAAAAACTCCACTCGACATGTCGAGTGGCAATAAGACCACTGCTAGTGGAAGCACTCGACAGTGGCCTCGGCGACTACACCCAATGGGTGCGCTAAGAGCGCCCCCACCGAGACGGTTGACTCTCGATCCGTCGAGCAACTCGTCAGAGAAAAACAAAAAAAATCAACTCAACATGTCGAGTGATGCACTCCCTAACCTACGAAGTGTAACCTATCCTTATGCAGCGTCATATCATGGTTTGTAAATTATGTCCATGAAACCTGCAAAGCAAGCACAAAGTGGGGTGGTTCGGAACAAAAATGTATCCTGTACGCAATCAACTCTAAGACCACTGCCAGTGCAAGCACTCGACAGCGGCCTCGGGGACTACACCCAGTGGGTGCGCTAAGAGCGCCCCCACTGAGACGGTTGACTCTCGATCCGTCGAGCAACTCATCAGAAAAAAATAAAAGTCCACTTGACATGTCGAGTGGCAATAAGACCACTGCTAGTGCAAGCACTCGACACCGGCCTCGGGGACTACACCCAACGGGTGCGCTAAGAGTGCGCCCACTAAGACGGTTGACTCTCGATCCGTCGAGCAACTCGTCAGAAAAAAACACTCTCGATCCGTCGAACGACCTGTCAAGAAAAAAAATCCACGACAATAAGATTTATTCAAGGAAAAGCACTCTCTGCTACAGTCACCCAGTGAGTGCAAAGCAACAAAGGGGGTATGGGAGTTTACTCGACAGCGGACTTACAATCGAACTTACTCGGACGTTGGTGCGGAGCGCCGAGCTGACGTCGAACGCCTGCTTGCTCGCTTCGAACGCCTCCTTCGACCTCAACATCAACTGCTCCGCCTGAATCAGAGCTTCCTTTGCGGCCCCAGTTTGATCCTCTGGGGTGTGATACAGAGGGAAAGTCGTCGGAGAAGGGGTCGAACAGTCGCTGGAGCGGTCGGGGCAGCCTCGACGGGTCCCGTGGGGGTTGCCATCAGTACTGTCGAGGTAGCAGGAGGAGCTCACGTCGGGAGCGCAGCAGGCTCTACCTGAGGTTGAGTCGATCCACCTGCCCCTAGGGAAGACTCCCTCGCCGGCCGCTGTGGAGCCTGCGCCAAAGAAGCTCCGCGCGCACGAACATGCGGAGCGGCCTGCTGCACCTTGTCGTCCTCCAACTGGATAACCTCTGCAGCCACAATCGACAAACGTCAACAACCACATATAGTAAGTCACGCACAGACAAGCCAACCGTTCACTCACCGCAGTGGGAGGTGGCCGCGTCCACGGTGTCAACATCCATGGCATCCCCGCCGTCCCTCCGAGGAGAGGTCACGGACATCGCAGCTCTGAAAAACCATACAACATTCAACAAGCAGTACGAGATTTCAGTCAACAGAAACCTCCAGAAACAAGCACTTACGTGCAGACGACCGGAACAACCATCCTCATCCGAGGCAAGGCCTTGCGGGGCTTGGCGACAGTCGGCTTGGGCTGCTTGGCCAGCTTCTTGCTCGGCTCAGCCGTCGAGGGGCGGCTCCGCTTGGGATTCTTGTCGCTGGGGCCTAGGGCCTGCTCCTCCGCGGTCGCAGGGTCGTGGTGGGCCTTGAATAAAGCTTCGTGCCGAGGGCGTTCCTCGACTTGCTTCTCTCTGCTAGACTTCCCTGACTCGCTCTCAGAGTTAGAAGAGATGTCGCCGTCCATGCTCCCGCCGTCGCTCGCCACACCTTCCTCTACGTGGTCCCCGTTGGGAACGGGCGAGTGCATGTCCGTCCACTCTTGCAAGGTTAAAATGGGCGTCAACCTACAAGGCAGAGTTACACTCGACAGTGCTACCGAATGAGTCAGCATAATATCACTTACCAGGTTCCTAGGGGGTTGCTGGGAGAGTACAGCTCAATCCGTTTTGCCCCCGCGCGGTTGTCGAGGGTCCCGGTGACGCTCTGGAGCCACTGCTCGACAACCTCCTGGGAGACTTCCTCGGGGTGCGCCCTGGTCGTGTCATCCGCGTCGGTGTAGTGCCACATGGTCTGGTCCCTAGCTTGGAGGGGCTGGATGCGTCGACTCAGAAACGTCTCCAGCAGATCCAACCCCGTGACGCCGCCCCGAATCAACTGCACCACCGCCTCGACCAATATTCCCACTTGGACGGCTTCTGCGGTTGTCTCCCTCAGGGTCTTCGGAGCGGCAGGGCGATCCATCGTGAAAGGGGGGAGACCAGTCGACATGTTCGGAGAGGCCGCGTCCTGGCAATAGAACCAGGTCGACTGCCACCCCCGAACTGACTCAGGCAAAGTGATGGGGGGAAAGGAGCTCCGCACTCTTTTTTGCACACCGAGACCCCCGCACGTCTGGATGACTTGAGTCTTCCCGTCGTCCGAGTTGTCCTTCTTCACAGTCTGAGATCTGACCATGAAGAGGTGCTTGAACAATCCCCAATGGGGCATGACGCCAAGAAAGCACTCGCACAGAGTGACAAACATCGACAGGTACGTGATGGTGTTCGGTGGCACGTGATGCAACTGTGCCCCAAAGAAATTCAAAAACCCACGGAAGAACGGGTGGGGAGGCAGGGAGAAACCCCTTTCTACATGAGAGAGGAGGAGTACCCGCTCTCCATCGCGTGGCGCGGGCTCGATCTCCCCTCTGGGGAGCCTCCACGCTCCTTCAGCGATGAGCCCGTCGATGACGAGGCCCTCGAGGTCCTCGGCGGTGACGATGGAGGGGTGAAAGTCCCTCTGCATCCAGCCCGCCGGCGCCATGGACCGAGCCGACGAGGGCTTCCGCCCCATGTGCACCGGAGCACCCCTCTTCGCCCGTTGCAACTGGGCAGTGGCGTTCTTCGTCATCCTCGTGCACGGGCTGGTCGTCGGCGCAGAGCAGGAAGCGATGTCGGATGTGGGAGATGGAGGAAGTAAGGGATGAAAGGACTGCAGTGGATACCGAGCGAATCGGACCGGAGAAGGCTTTTATTCACCGTCGAGCGAGTCACTGACCGGTGGACCCTCGAGATAGCCGCGCACACCAACCGCAAGCCGCACCCGATACGTGGTGAAATGTCCGGTGCGAAGATCGAGGCGTCGTGCGAGATGTCAGGCGCAAAAATCCAGGCGTCGTGCGCCCGCCTGCCCAAATCGTGCCGCCATCTTCACGCGCTCGCGCACACCGCTCAGATTTTCGTATCATGAAGATTCCGGACCTGACAAGCCGGACGGTCCTTCCTCAAGATGCCTTCGTTTTGCTCGGTACAAGACAGGTCCCCAATAGTCACTCAGACACTTTTGGAGTTGAATGGATCCGGGCGAACGGAGAAGAATCCAGTCGGTGCAAATTTCTCTGATGCTTCGAATGTCACTCGGGGTGATCTTCAGGGCATGTCCAATCAGATGACAGAGGTCAAGATTTAGTCGACATAAAAGTTCACGAAAGCTCAAGGCGCTTCTCCGAGGATTAGACGCTCCAGCTCGAGGTCGACATCGAAACCTTCTTTTCCTCACTCACACCCCGATCCATTCGGGGGCTAATGACGAGTATCTGTACCTGGGGTAGGGTCCTATGCAGGACCCACATACCCTTCCCAAGGTCACTACCTTAGAAGAGTTGAAGATCAAGCACGAACCTCCGAGTGCGTACATGGAAGCACCTAAAGGTCACTCGATAGTACGACACTTGGAATACTTCTTCTCACTCCGCGGTCGCGTGACACTCGACAGGCTTCGTTGCACTCGACGCCAGGATACCGGGAGCCGTTACTAAGAGCCCAACAGGCAGACGACGGTTTAATGGTCATTATGAGCCTTTATAGCAGGCGTTACCTATAACTGCCATCTTTATACCCCCACGACCAGCCCTTAACTACAAGACAATTATGAGGGGTAGCGGACTCTATATAAGCCGCCACTCCCCCTCCTGTACAAGGGTTAACAACACTGTTGTAATCTCCATACTTCACACGGCATAAGCTTCCGAGCACTGAGACGTAGGGCTTTTACCTCCACGAGAGGGGCCTGAACTCATACATCCGTGTGTGCACCCTCGCCGTACCTAGGACTCTGTCCTCTCCTTTTGTACCCATACCTTCTACTGTCAGACTCATTCCCACGACATGATCCAAATTCACCAACTCAAGTCCGATCATCACGTGAGTTGAGGTGGTTTCAATGGTGAACATCATCATGTTGATCATATCTCCTATATGACTCATGTTCTCCCTTTCGGTGTCTTGTGTTCCGAGGCCATGTCTGTACATGCTAGGCTCGTCAAGTTTAACCCGAGTGTTCCGCATGTGCAACACTGGCTTGCACCCGTTTTATGTGAACATAGAGTCTATCACACATGATCATCACGTGGTGTCTCGACACGACGAACTTTCGCAACGGTGCACACTCGGGGAGAACACAATTTATCTTGAACTTAAAGTGAGGGATCACCTTATAATGCTACCATCGTCCTCAGCAAAACAAGGTGCATAAAAAGGATTAACATCACATGCAAATCATAAGTGACATGATATGGCCATGAACTTGTGCTTTTGATCTCCATCTTGAAAGCATCGGCATGATCTCCATCGTCACCAGCACGACACCATGATCTCCATCATCTTGATCTCCATCAATGTGGCGCCATCGGGGTTGTCGCGCCCATCATGCTTGTACTACTATTTCTACCATTTAGCGATAAAGTAAAGCATTACATAGCGCTTAACGATTGACACGCAGGTCATACAATAATTAAAGACAACCCTATGGCTCCTGCTGGTTGCTGTACTCATCGACATGCAAGTCATGATATTCTATACAACACATGATCATCTCATACATCACATATATCATATCATGTAACTGGCCATATCACATCACAACATGCCCTGCAAAAACAAGTTAGACGTCCTCTAATTGTTGTTGCATGTTTTACGTGGCTGCTACGGGTATCTAGCAAGAACAATTCTCACCTACGCAAAAACCACAATGGTGATACATAAGTTGCTTTTCAACCTTCTCAAGGACCGCCTTTGTCGAATCCGATCCAACTAAAGTAGGAGAAACAGACACCCGCCAGCCATCTTTGTGCAACGAAGTTACACGTCAGTTGATGGAACCGGTCTCTCGTAAGTGTATGAGTAAGGTTGGTCCGGGCCGCTTCATCCCACAGTACCGCTGAACAAAAACACGACCAAGGGAGGAAGCAATCTAAGCATCAACACCCACAAACTCTTTGTGTTCTACTCGAGATCTCATCTACACATAGACCTAGCTCATGATGCCACTGTTGGGGAACGTTGCACGGGAAACAAAAAAATTCCTATGCACACGCAAGATCTATCCATGGTGATGAGAATCTATGAGAGGGAGAGTGGATCTACGTACCCTTGGAGATCGCTAAGTGGGAAGCGTTAAGAAACGCGGTTGGTGTAGTCGAACGTCTTCGCGATCCAAATCGCCGAGTGTCCCGTGATCCCATCATGATCCGTCCCGCGATCTCATCACGATCCATCTCGCGATCCCATAACAATCTGTCCCGCGGACCAATCACGAAACGTCTCGCGGTCTTGATCACGGTCCTTCCGATCTAGCGCCGAACGGATGGCACCTCCGCGTTCAGCACACATACAGCTCGATGACGATCTCTGCCTTCTTGATCCAGCAAGAGGGAGCGGAGAGGTAGATGAGTTCTCTAGCACGACAACGTGGTGGTGGTGGTGGAACTATTCCAGCAGGGCTTCGCCTAAGCACTGCTGAAACTAGACTAGAGGAGAAAACGATGTAGAGGAAGAAGAGGGCAGCATGTGGCAATTAGGGTTAGGGGCTGCCCTCAAAATCCCTTAGTATATATAGGAGGAGGAGGAGAGGAGGCAGCATTGGCTTCCAAGCCTAGGAGGTTCGGCCGAACCCTTCACAAGGGAGGAATCCACCTCCCACAAGGGAGGTGGAAACCTATTAGGACACCTTCCTAATTTGGCCCCTTTTGCCTTTTTCCTTTATCCTTTTCGCATGGGATCTTGAGAGAGACTTTGGCCAGCCCAATAGGGGCTGGTTCACCTCCCCTCACAGCCCATGAGCCTCTTGGGTCGTCACACCCCTCCTGGTGGTCCCCCGGCACCCTCCCGGCACTCCCGGTACACTATCGATGAGCCCGAAACTTTTCCGGTGACCAAAACAGGACTTCCTATATATCAATTTTTACCTTAGGACCATTCCAGAGCTCCTCATGACGTCCAGGATCTCATACGGGACTCTGAACAACCTTCGGTCACTACCACACTTAACTCTATACTACTGAAACGTCACTGAACCTTAAGTGTGCAGTCCCTGCGGGTTCGAGAAGTATGTTGACATGACCGAGACACCTCTGCGGTCAATAATAAATAGCGGGACCGAGATGCCCATATTGGTGCCTACATATTCTACAAAGATCTTTATCAGTCGAACCTCTATGTCAAGGATTGAGTTAATCCCGTATGATGTTCCCTTTGTTCTTCGGTATGTTACTTGCCCGAGATTCGATCGTCGGTATCCCCATACCTAGTTCAACCTCGTTACCGGCAAGTCTCTTTACTCGTTCCGTAATACAAGGTCCCTCTACTAACACTTAGTCACATTGCTTGCACGGCTTATTGTGATGTTGTATTACTGAGTGGGCCCTGAGATACCTCTCCGTCACACGGAGTAACAAATCCCAGTCTTGATCCATGCCAACTCAACAGACACCCTCGGAGATACCTGTAGAGCACCTTTATAGTCACCCAGTTACATTGCGACGTTTGATACACACATGGCACACCTCCGATGTCCATGAGTTGCATGATCTCATGGTAATAGGAACACATACTTGACATGCAGAAAACAGTAGCAATAAACTGACACGATCATATGCTACTTTTGTAGTTTGGGTCTTGTCCATCACATCATTCTCCTAATGATGTGATCCCATTACCAAATGACATCTCATGTCCATGACTAGGAAACCATAGCCATCTTGGATCAACGAGCTAGTCTATTAGAAGCATGCTAGGGACATGGTGTTGTCTATGTATCCACACGTGTATCTGAGTTTCCAATTAACACAATTATAGCATGGATAATAAATGATTATCATGATCAAGGAAATATGATAATAATTAATTTATTATTGCCTCTAGGGCATATTTCCAACAGTTCTGGTGTTGATCATGTTTAGCCCTTGGAAGAGGTTTAGTCAACGGGCCTACAACATTCACCTGCGTGTGCACTTTGCAAATATTTATGTCCTGCTCCTCGATGTAATCGCCTATCAAATTGAAGCGTCATTTTATGTGTCTAGTCCTATTGTGAAACCTTGGTTCCTTGGCCAGAGCAATGGCACCAGTGTTGTCATAGAACAAAGTCATTGGATTCAGTGCACTGGGCACTACTCCAAGATCTGTCATGAGTTGCTTCATCCAGACACCTTCTTTTGCTGCCTCCGAGGATGTGATGTACTCCGCTTCGCATGTAGAATCGGCTACCACGCTTTGCTTGGAACTGCACCATCTTACCGCAGCCCCGTTGAGAATAAATACATATCCGGTTTGTGACTTAGAGTCATCCGGATCAGTGTCAAAGCTTGCATGACCGTAACCCTTTACGATGAGCTCTTGATCACCTCCATAAACGAGAAACATTTCCTTAGTCCTTTTCAGGTACTTAAGGATATTCTTAACTGCCGTCCAGTGCTCCATTCCAGGATCACTTTCAAACCTTTCGGCCATACTTATGGCATGGCTGACATTCGGTCTTGTGCACAACATTGCATACATGATAGAGCCTATGGCTGAAGCATAGGGGATGACACTCATATTCTCTCTATCTTCTACAGTCACCAGGTATTGAGTCTTACTCAACTTCACACCTTGAAAACACAGGCAAGAACCCCTTCTCGGACTGATCCACTTTGAACTTCTTCAAAACTTTATCAAGGTATGTGCTTTGTGAAAGTGCTATCAAGCATCTCGATCTATATCTATAGATCTTAATGCCTAATATGAAAGCAGCTTCTCCCAGGTCCTTCATTGAAAAACTCTTGGTCAAATATTCCTTCACGCTTTCCAGCATTTCTATATTGTTTCCAATCAGCAATATGTCATCCACATATAATATGAGAAACGCTATAGAGCTCCCACTCACTTTCTTGTAAATACAAGCTTCTCCATAAACTTGTATAAACCCAAATGCTATGATCACCTCATCAAAGCGCTTATTCCAACTCTGAGATGCTTGCACCAGTCCATAAATGGATCGCTGGAGTTTGCAAACGTTGTCACCATTCTCTAGATTGACAAAACCTTCTGGTTGCATCATATACAACTCTTCCTCAAGGAAACTTTTGAAGAACGCTGTTTTGACATCCATCTGCCAAATTTCATAGTCGAAATATGCAACTTTTGCTAACATGATTCTTACAGACTTAAGCATCGCTACGGGTGAGAAGGTCTCATCATAGTCAACTCCTTGAACTTGTGAAATACCCTTTGCCACAAGTCGAGCTTTATAGACAGTGATATTACCGCCCGTGTTCGTCTTCTTCTGAAAGATCCATTTGTTCTGAATGGCCTTTCGCCCTTCAGGTAATACTACCAAAGTCCATACTTTGTTTTCATACATGGATCCCATCTCGGATTTCATGGCCTCTAACCATTTCTCGGAATCCGGGCCCGTCATCGCTCCTCCATAGCTCATAGGTTCATTGTTGTCCAACAACATGACCTCCATGACAGGGTTGCCGTACCACTCAGAAGCAGTACGCGCCCTTGTCGACTTACGAGGTTCAATAGTAACTTGATCCGAAAGCTTCATGATCATTATCATTAACTTCCTCTTCAACTGTCTCTTTTGGTTATCCTATGAAGACGCATTTCTCTGCTTTGGGTTCCAGCTTTTCAGGCTGAAGCTTTTTGACATAAGCATCACATCCCCAAACTTTAAGAAACGATAACTTTGACTTCTTGCCAAACCACAGTTCATATGGCGTCGTCTCAACGGATTTAAATGGTGCCCTATTTAAAGTGAATGCAGTTGTCTCTAATGCATAAACCCAAAACTACAGTGGCAAATCTGCAAGAGATATCATAGAACGGACCATATCTAATAGGGTTCGACTACGACGTTCGGACACACCATTACGCTGTGGTGTTCCAGGCGATGTCAATTGTGAAACAATTCCACACTGTCTTAAGTGACTGCCAAACTAATAACTCAGATATTCTCCTCCTCGATCAGATCTCAGGAATTTAATCTTATTGTTACGATGATTCTCAATTTCACTATGAAATTGCCTGAACTTTTCAAATGTTTCAGACTTGTGTTTCATTAAGTAAATATACCCATATCTACTTAAGTCATTAGTGAAGGTGAGAAAATAACGTAATCCACCGCGCAGCGCTACATTCATTGGAACGCACACATCAATATGTATGATTTCCAACAAGTCACTTGCCCGTTCCATTGTTCCAGAGAACGGCGTTTTAGTCATCTTGCCCATGAGGCATGGTTCACATGTGTCAGGTGATTCAAAATCAAGTGACTCCAAAAGTCCATCAGCATGGAGCTTCTTCATGCATTTTACACCAATATGACCTAAACGACAGTGCCACAAGAAAGTGGTACTATCACTATCAACTCTACATCTTTTGGCATCAATGTTATGAACATGTGTATCATCACTATCAAGATTCAATATGAATAAACCCCTCATATTGGATGCATGACCATAAAAGATATTACTCATATAAATAGAACAACCACTATTCTCTGATTTAAATGAGTAACCGTCTCACAATAATCAAGATCCAGAAATAATGTTCATGCTTAACGCAGGCACTAAATAATAATTATTCAGGTTCATCACTAATCCCGATGGTAATAGAAGAGAGCGTGCCGACGGCGATCACATCAACATTGGAACCATTTCCCACACGCATCATCACTTCGTCCTTCGCCAGCCTTCGTCTATTCCGTAGTTCCTGTTTTGAGTTGCAAATGTGAGCAACCGAACCGGTATCAAATACCCAGGCACTACAACAAGAGCTAGTAAGGTACACATCAACAACTTGTATATCATATATACCTTGTTTTTTGTTGGCCGCGTTCTTGTCAGCCAGATACTTGGAGCACTTCCGCTTCCAGTGACCAGTTCCCTTGCGATGAAAGCACTCAGTTTCTGGCTTGGGTCCAGCCTTGGGTTTCTTCACGGGAGGAGCAACTGCTTTGACACCCTTCTTAGAGTTACCCTTCTTTCCCTTGCCATTCTACTTGAAACTAGTGGTTTTATTGACTATCAATACTTGATGTTCTTTCTGGATTTAAGAGTTCGCGACTTTTAGCATCGCAAACAGCTCGGCGACTGACTTGTTCACACCGTGCATGTTATAATTCTTCACAAAGCTCTTGTAACTAGGTGGCAGTGATTGAAGAACTCTGTCAGTGATCTCCTCTGGCAGAAGGGGCATCCCTAACTCTGCCAGACGAGTCAAATAACCAAACATTCTGAGTATATGTTCACAGGTAGAGTCGTTCTCCTCCATTTTGCAAGCATAGAACTTATCAGAGGTCTCATACCTCTCGATCCGAGCATTCTTGTTAAAGATAAACTCCAATTCCTAGAACATCTCATATGCTCCATGGCGTTCAAAATGTATTTGAAGTCCTGGTTCTAATCCATACAATATTGCACACTGAACTATTGAGTAATTTCCAGAACATGCCTCCCAAGCGTTCTTAACGTCTTCAGATGACATGTCTGCGGGTTGGTTACCAAGCGGTGTATCAAGGACATATGACTTCTGGGAAGCCGTGAGGATAATCCTCAGATTACGGGCCCAGTCCACAAAGTTACTTCCATCATCTTTCAACTTAGCTTTCTCTAGGAACGCATTAAAATTCAGGGGTGCTACTGCGCGAGCCATTGATCTACAACATAAATATTCAAAGGTTACTAACAGTATTGTTCAAGATAATGAGTTTAGTTAATCAAATTACTAAAGCTCCCACTCAAATTGACATCCCCCAGGTCATCTGAGTGATACATGATCCAAATTCACCAACTCGAGTCCGATCATCACGTGAGTTGAGGTGGTTTCAATGGTGAACATCATCATGTTGATCATATCTACTATATGATTCATGTTCGACCTTTCGGTCTCTTGTGTTACGAGGCCATGTCTGTACATGCTAGGCTCGTCAAGTTTAACCCGAGTGTTCCGCACGTGCAACACTGGGTTGCACCCGTTGTATGTGAACGTAGAGTCTATCACACTCGATCATCACATGATGTCTCGACACGACGAACTTTCGCAACGGTGCACACTCGGGGAGAACACAATTTTACCTTGAAATTTTAGTGAGGGATCACCTTATAATGCTACCGCCGTCCTAAGCAAAATATGGTGTATAAAAGGATTAACATCACATGCAAATCATAAGTGACATGATATGGCCATGAACCTGTGCTTTTGATCTCCATCTTGAAAGCACCGGCATGATCTCCATCGTCACCGGCATTATGTATCCATCGGGGTTATCGCGCCCACCATGCTCATTTTACTATTGCTACCGTTTAGCGACAAAGTAAAGCATTACATAGCACTTAATGATTGACAAGCAGGTCATACAATAATTAAAGACAACCCTATGGCTCCTGCCGGTTGCCGTACTCATCGACATGCAAGTCATGATATTCTATACATCACATGATCATCTCATACATCACATATATCTCATCATGTAATTGGCCATATCACATCACAACATACCCTGCAAAAACAAGTTAGACGTCCTCTAATTGTTGTTGCAAGTTTTACGTGGCTGCTATGGGTATCTAGCAAGAACAATTCTAACCTACGCAAAACCACAAAGGTGATACATATGTTGCTTTTCAACCTTCTCAAGGACCGCCTTTGTCGAATCCGATCCAACTACAGTAGGAGAAACAGACACCTGCCAGCCATCTTTCTGCAACGAAGTTACAAGTCAGTCGATGGAATCAGTCTCTCGTAAGCGTACGAGTAAGATTGGTCCGGGCCACTTCATCCCACAATACCGCTGAACCAAAACACAACCAAGGGAGGAAGCAATCTAAGCATCAATGCTCACAAACTCTTTGTGTTCTACTCGAGATCTCATCTACACATAGACCTAGCTCATGATGCCACTGTTGGGAAATGTTGCATGGAAAACAAAAAATTTCCTACGCTTCACCAAGATCAATTTAGGAGATGAGCATCTATGAGAGAGGAGAGTGGATCTACGTACCCTTGTAGATTGTTAAGCGGGAAGCGTTAAGAAACGCGATTGATGTAGTCAAACATCGCGATCCAAATCGCCGAGCATCCCGCGATCCAATCACGATCCGTCCCGATCTAGCTCCGAACGGATGGCACCTCCGCGTTCAGCACAAGTACGGCTTGATGACGATCTCCGCCTTCTAGATCCATCAAGAGGGAGCGGAGAGGTAGACAAGTTCTTCGGCAGCGCGACGGCATTGCGGGGGTGGTGATGGAGTAATTCCTTGTGTTGCCATCATATCATTGGTGCTGATGGTAGCGGCTTCACTAGTTTTTCCATTACTTTGGGACTTTCCCTTTTTCTTTTCCATCTGTGGGCATAGCTTCGATCAGCTCCTTGCTGGTGTGATATTTTGTGTATGCATGGTAGTGTTAGTTTTTTGTATTCTAATTATGCAAAGCTCGGGTGTGTGCTCGGTATGATTGTATCCCTTGATGTTATGATATGACTTTATCAAAAAAGTAAACTCATATTGGACTTATACCATGCCTATATCGAAGGAGGTAATGGACCGATCTGGACCTTATGTTGTCACCCTTGTTGGATAAAAGCCTTTTTGACCACATGTTTCGACCGCATACACACTATCTTAAACAATGATTGGTACTTCATTTGGTATGGTATAGATCACACACGAATCCAATGAGTACAATGAAAAACAACATGCAAAGGAGAAGAAATTTTTTGCCATCGAAAAAATAATCAATTTTACATAGCCAAAACGACTACACTCCCGCTCTTATTGCGTTTCAAACCTCTTTGGGATTCCAACTAGTTAAGAAAGAAGCGAATAAAAATTAAGAAGGAAAAGGAAGGGGAATGTATTCTTCTCAGAGTTAAGAAAAGAAAGGACAAGAATTAGAAACGAATGACGGATAATGGAAGCACGCTTCAGAAAGCACACTTTGCACCTTACATACACAAGGTGACAAGGCAGTATCATCAAACTTCTATGGGAAGAACATGCAAGTCAACTCAGGAAATTGATATTCTCACAACAACAGTTAGTAATTGACATTGTTAAACAACAACAAAATAGAGAAAGCTATATAGAGCAGCTCAATGCATGCATATTCAAATATGATTTTGAGTTTGCTCTGGTGACTGCGTAGGCGACTCCGCTAGCTCTGCGCCGCCGGCGCTCTGGCCGCGGCGGCCACCATATTGCGTCGCCTACATGCAACCTCTCTCTACGCCGCTTGCTGCTCCAGCAGCGGCGACCCCCGCCCTGCTTACCTCTGCCATCTTGGCCTGGGGCCAATGCCCTACGGCGGTCATGTCGGCGACATCGCAAGACGGTGACGCGCTGGCTATGGAGCCTCAGGTGGCTGACCTCGAACGGCTGCTGATGTCAGTATTGATGGCAGCAGTTGACGACATGAGTCTGGCCACTCCATGCAGGTCGGGGTTCCTCTCTGCCTCCACGCCGAAGATGCTGCGTCGTTGCCAAGTTGGGCCTTTCTCTCAGCTTTTGCGGACGCCGGGGGACACCCTCCTTCTCTACGCGTTGACGAACTTCTCCTCGCCGGTATGTTCTCCCATCTCTCCGGCGCTATCCGCAGCGACTCCGGAATCAATTTGGGTCCAAGTGTTGCTGCCTTTGCCAGCGCCTTCGGCAGATGCCATTGGTTCGCTGCTCAGGTCTTGATCAGGCTCTACTTTCGAAACTCCTCTTGTTCGCCAAGTTTTATTCTTGCTTATTCTCGGTTTCAGTTGCTAGAAATTGCATTGCCCAGTTCATTTTATCTCTATAGCGGCATCGTAGTAACCTTCCACATTACACCTCCTTTTCCCCTTGTTGTGGGCTGACTCGGTTGTGCCAAAGTGTTATTTCATCGCTCCTTTTCCCCTTGTTGTGGGCTCTGACTCCCAATATCAGGTTGCTGTCGCTACTTCTACTGCAACCAATGCCAAGTCCCCTTTTTCTGCTACTGCTGCTTGTTTCACCATGCACCCTCCGGTCCATGCTCGTCGGCCTCCGTTCCACTCGGCTGTGAGCGCCCTCCTCCTCAGTTTGCCCTTGCATCAGATCATCCTAGAACCCCTCGTGACAGCTCTTTCGTCGCTGGTCATTTATTCTCTGTTCAGCCCAACACAGTGTGCCTGACCCGCCCAGCGAAACCTGCCACGCATGCTACCGTACTGGACGTGCTAGCCGCCGGAATGCTGCCAAGGCCGATAGGCCCTTTGCCTTGGCTAACCTACGATGTTATCCACCAAGACGTGATAGGCTGCATGGTTCCCAACATGCACCCAACCATCTTCAGCCACGCGTCCAATGCCCTGCTGGCCCACTACCAGAGTCAACCTCAGCCTCCTCGCAGCCTTCCCTCGCCTGCGCACAAACGCCAAAGCTTTCTCCGCTCACGGGATGCGACTACGTAGAAATCGAAACCTTTTCCTTGCTTTGCGCGACGAGTGCTCTGCCCACCAAGCCCTCTGGCCTGGCCAAAATTTATTTTGCCTATGTCCTCTCCTCCCCTCCTTATAGCATGCAGGTTCCTCCTCGACCACCATCATGCTCTATCTCTCCCCCCCAAAAAACCTAGCTTCATGAATCGCTGGCATCACTACCTAGCTCGTGACCATCAAGTCAAAGACTACAGAGATCCAATACATTGCCACCACTGCTGGCGATCGGGGCACATCCAATGCAACTGCTCGGCTATTTTAGCACCCGCCACCCCCATTCCATCCAGCAACTCATCTCTCTCCAGCAACTCTAACTCTCCCTCTCCCTTGAGCCCCTCACACCTCTCCCCTGCGTCTGCTCCCCAAGCAGCTCCAATGGCGGACTTCATTCCAGTTCCCATCGACATCTCCACTTCCGAGGAGGAAGAAATCTCTTCTCCAACCCAAAGGTCCACCCCTCCCATGTTTTTGCCTTCCCTGAACAAGTGGATGTTGCGGAGGCTGATGAAGAAGAGGAGGAGGATGCTGAGGAGATTGAGTTTGAATCAGGGGAGGAATCCACTGATTCGGATTCAATCCCTTCCTTGTTTCCTCCTTCGCCTGCAAGGCATCGTTGAGATTACTCCAACGTGTTCATACCTTATGTCCCACTGGAACACTTTCAGAATCTTGACTTGACCTATGTTAACCCACCTCACCCCTCCCCTCAAGCCATGATCCATAGGGCGCTGCAAACTGGGGCAGGGGACCCTCAGGTGGCCATTAAGACATCCACTCAATGTGCCGGCCTAGTCATTTTTGGGTCAGCTTATGAAAGAGAACTTTCTGTCCTTTCTAGTCCTTTCCACTGCCCATTCAATTCAGTCCACCTCATTCGTCATGATAACACCGACAATCGCTTCCTGTTGTGCCTTGGAACTGTCTCTGCCCTTAACTTAGAGGATTTTCCTATCAAGTACTGGTCCCTAGCGACAATAACAAACTCTGTTGTTCCCTTTGCTTGCCCTATCCAGATCGACCTAGTTTGCCTTACTGGGGTTGATTATTCCCTCGTTCTCATCTCTGTTAAGAGTCGCTCCTTCACTGGCGTCCCTCACTCAATCCTTGTTCATGGTTTCTCTGGCCTTGGTGTTATTGCAACAGTGTTGGTCATCCGTTTGGAGGAGCTGCCGCCGGCCGTCATTCCCTATTGCCACCGACGACGATGACACCTCTGGTGGTGGTGGGGATGACAACCACTACGACGGTGGTGGTGATTTCCCTGTCGGGATGGACGCGGAACTGGTGTCGCCGCCCCCGCCTCGCTCGGATGCTCATCATCCGGACCGTGTGGTGCAGTTGCCTGGGGGTATGACCACGATGGCCAACCACAAACCCCTGGTTGTGGTTGTGCCTCTCGACGCCTGCCCTAAGTCCGTCAACGTCAAACTCTTCGCCGGCTTCTTTGACGTTCGCGTAACCATCTTTAACGGCGAGAGGGGCTTCTACCACATCCTGATGCAGTGAGCGGGATCGTCTTGCCTCATCGTCACTAAGCTGGCTACATGCTCCATCGACTACCTCAACAGGGTGGGCACGGTGGGGGAGGCGCGTGTCGGTGTCAAAACCGGCGTATCTTGTAGTAGGGATCCTAAGTTAAGCGTCTTGGAGGTGATGGTAACGTGGATACATGATTTTACCCAGGTTCGGGCTCTCTTAAGGAGATAATACCCCACGTCTTGCTTTTGATTGTATTGATATGGGGGATAGTACATAGTACATGTATCTACCATGAGATTGCAGTAATGAATATGAGATTGAGATTGACTAGCCTGGCCTCGGTTTATATATTCAGCGTAGGCCTAGGGTTTAGAGGAGTCCTTGTCTTGTGCGTCAAGTCTTGTGGAATCCTTCTTGTATTTGGCATGGGTTGCCTGAAGTGGCTCATTAGTGAATCATCATGGGGGTCCTTGGCCAGACCCATAGGTTGGGAGGCGACATGGTGAGTACCCCCTAGTCCATGACACCGTTAGTAGCCCCCTAAACTGGTCTTCAAGTTGGCGACGTTCCTCAGTTCTTCCCAACACCTCTTTGTCTTTGGTCGTTGGTCTTGGAAACTGGTTCAACAAATCTTCCCATCTTCGATCTTGAGGATCGCCGAACTGTATCCGAAGAGTTCACACGTCGGGCATCCGAGGAGCCCTTTTAAGCTATCGGCTTTTATCAATGCCTTGTAATTTTGTACACCACACGTGGGGTCCGAAGTGTTTCTAGTGTGGCGGCTTCCTCTTACGTCTGAGCTCCAACGCCGAACTACATCTGAGGCATCTTTTCACAGCCGAGCTCCAACACTATTCAGCGTTCAAGGTATCCTCTTGCGTCCGAGCTCCAACGCTGGACTGCATCCGAGGTGTCCTTTTGCAGCTGAGTTCCAACACTATTGGGCATTCAAGGTGTCATAGATTACCTTGGTCTCCGAAAATTTGAAGGAGGCCATCCGAGCTTAAATGTCAGAATTAGTATTTAATGGAGCTAGTTATTCGCATTCGAGCTTTATGACGGACTGCTTCCAAGCTCCAACGTCGGACTGCATCCGAGCTCTAACGATGGTCAGCGTCCGAGGTATCATAAACTAACTTGGACCTTAAAAAATTGAAGGAATTCATTTGAGCTTAATGTCGTAAATGCTCTCTATGGAGCCAGCCACTTGCGCCTGAGCTTTATGCCGGACTGCTTTTGAGGTGGTGCACCACCCCAACCGTGGGCTGATTTTTTGTGGATATTTTCGATTGGTGCAATTTATTCTCTGCCGAGATAAATAGCCAGTAGCCCTCAAGGTGTGTGTCGGTCTAAAACCCGAGATGCACCTGAAGGATGACATAAAAACCGCTGATTCCAGTAGCCCCTGAGACTCAGGTCAGTTCGCAAAATCGGACTGAGGATCAACTCCTAGCTCGACAGCATACTTCAGAACACAAAAGCGGTGTGCACAGACCTGGAGACTCAGGTTGGGTGCGTCCGACCAACCCAAGGATCATAATCTCCTCGGAAATTGTATTGCACTTTGAATTTGCTGCATTGAATAGGCAATCCAGTAGCCCCCGAGCCTTAATTTGGACACGGGTGGTCGAATTAAGGATCAAGATTTGTTTGACACAAATTTTGTTTCGCTTGACACAATTCATGTGTAATGATTCTGTGTATTCAAGTACTTTACATCATTAATGCTCGGATCTGCATTGTACAAGACTTTGTTGACCGACCATCGGCTTCAACCTCCTCGGCCAGTAGCCGAGGAATGTTTGCCCTACTTTATAAAGCCTTTAAAAGGGAAAAGATTTATAGCAAACAAGGCAATTCGACCATACCGTTTTATAAACAAAGGTAATCGGAGAGATATTTTATACTATTTAAAGTAAGAAACATCTTCTCAGAAAAATAGTTATTTTATAAGTTCTTTTCCCAGGATATCATGTTGACCATGATTGTGAAACCTCAACTCCGATCAATTTGGGAGGAAAATATTGAGGATTTAGTTTGGGGAATGTTCCCGAACTCTGTGGTCTTTAATGAACCAAAATTTTCACTTCCGTTGCTCCCGACCAATTATATTCTTAAGATGGATAGCTTTCGGCTTTATCCAGTCTGAGGTACTAACCCGGATGATCTGGAAGTAACAATCACAGAGGTGGTCCCTTTACCCCTACCCGAACAATCAGGAATGCAGGGGGTAAGCACATGAGACAGGCAACCCAGCTTGGCTAAAATCTTAAGTCAAATTGATGCATATTTATGGCTTTACAACGATGATTACGGAAGGCAGCACTCGCATATTGAATACAAATGCTTTTATGCTATGTGCTATTTTCACTCCTTTGTGATCGTTTATCATTTGAGAGTGGTCCATCATCGTCTTCTACCCCTTTGTAAATGCTATGCAGGGTGTTTCCGCAGTAACAAGACAATCCTTAGCTGATGTCTTGATGACTGGAGGCGGTTGTGTTAGCGGAAACAAGGCAATCAGATATCTAGGCTTTATAACTTTCGCTTAGTCACATGAGCTTAAAGTTTGGGAGGCCAGTTACTCTCCCCCGGTTTGTGTTCGGCATTAGCCGAGGTAAAGCCATTAACACTCGGCCAATTTTATGAAAGGACCGTTATTTAATACAGTCATCGGATCGCCGACTAGTTTACGCTCATTGTGACAGTCAGTTTTCGGCTTTATCCATTGAGGTACTTGACCAGTTAAACTGGAAGTACAATCGCAATGTTTCTCCCGTTGCGCTCTTAGACAAACAAAGTGGGACATAGGATGCAAGGACAGGAGCCGGGCAACCCAACTATTGACCGAAGACACAATTCGAAACTGATGCATATAGAGCAATATCCAAGACGCTGAGGTGTAGGTCGGCAAGGAAGATGCCAAACAGCGGGTCAAAAAAGATTCCTGAGCTGAATTATTACGTAGGGCACCTCGGTCAAGATGATGTCCCTCCTCCTAAAAAACATACAAATAGCTTAAAAGTGACATATGCTCGAAAAGCCAAAAAACTTATCTAAAAACTTTGACATTAGAACTAAATCAAGTGTTTTGGTGCTAATCCAAAAATTGGTCTTAAAATTAACATGTGCTTCCGTCGTGCTTTAGCATGATACATCCGATCTCTCAGACTTAAAGCGGGTCAGCCTTTGGCTTCAACCTCCATATACCAAGGGCGGAGTGTTTCTCCGAGGCCTATTTAGCAAACTAAACTCAAGCGGCTTTAGAGAGAAACTAGGCTACCCGGTTATTAACCGAACACTCATGTCGAAAAAAGGAGTAGTAGAAAAATACTTTGCAACGATCAACAAGAAAACAACATTTATTATAAAATGGCTCATATAAATTTAAGAGCCCCCAAGTGACTTGGGTAAAAGAATTTTATGTATAATGATTGTATGTACTGAAGTACTTATATCATATATGTGTTCGCCCGAACTTTAAACGCGTCTTAACTAGCCGTCCACTTCTCCCTCTTCGGCCAAGGGCCAAAAAGTGTTATCTACTATGCCATCCGAGGATATCGGAGGTGTTTCGAATAACTAGGCAGTCAGGTCATTAGGCTATAAGCGACAAAGCGCGCCCAAGGAACTTATGCTATATTATTATTTAACGTAAGAAGCATCTTCAAAGAAAATAGTTCCGCCAATGGTTCCATTCTTTGGGTTCTCATGATTACCAGGAGGGGTGTGCAATAGATTTATGTATGCTTGTCTTCCGTCGTGGCTGACCATAGTTGAAAACAGTAAGTGCGCTAGCTTTCGGCTTCACACGTCTGAGGTATGAGTTCGGCTGACCCGATTGTAACAATCGCAGAGGTGCTCCCTTTACTCCCTAGCCGAACAATCGGGAACGTAGGGGTAAGCACAGGAGCAATGCAACCCAGCTTTGCGGAACACTTACGTCAACATGACGCATATATTGGCGAAACACGAACAAGGAAGGGTGCGATACATTAATAATCATATGCAGGAGGAATGACTTCATAAAGGAAGCCCCCAAGTAAACGGGGTATTTGAATTTTTTTGTAACAAACAAAGGTTTGACAAAGAAAGTTTTTCGTAAACAACTTTTTGTCAAAAAAGTATAATGCTTGGTCGAACCGAACAAAATTTAAAACTGAAAGTTTTTTTAGCATGAAAGTGACTTAGCTAGTTAATGTGCTCGATGTTGATGACGCGATTCGGGCTTGTGGCGGGAAAAGGATGCCCATCGAACTTTGACAGATCCAGTGTGTAGTCTGTGGCATGACCGAGGTCCCAGCCCCCAAGCCCATCCCGAGGTGACCGAATGAGTAGTTCGACACTCTGAAGTAGTGTCATGGCTCGATCGATGTGGCGAGGAGATGCCCTTGGTCCAGCCTAGGTAGTGGAGTAGGTCGGCAAGGTGACGCCGGGGTGATCACGTGACGACATTCGAACTCAATTTCCTATGTACACAATATAGTGCACGCTAAGAGTAATTACAAATAAAGGTAATAATATGTTAAAAAAATCTTCTACTTAGTTAATTTAAGTGAAGCAAATAAGTAAAGGAATATGACCTCGGCACCGAGGTGGCTGAACAAAGAGTTTGGATTAACAAAGTGACGAAGCTGCACGGTCGATGTGGCGAGATGAAGTCCTCAGGCCAGTTAACATGGCGAAGCTGTGATCGGCGGATGTCGAGGTCTCATGCAAGATGGCTGGTGACGCCGAAGTCCCATGCCAGTCGAGGTGTTGAAGCAGGTCCACTGGTGATGCCAAAGTCTCATGCCAGCCGGGGTGTTGAGGGAGGTCGGCTGGTGATGCTGAAGTCTCATGCCAGCCGAGGTGTTGAAGCAGGTCGGCTGGTGACGCCGAAGTCCCCGGAGCAGGTTGATGAAGGGATGCCAAAGCCTCGGTCTAGCCGAGGTGATGGAGCAGGTCGGCTAGGTGGCACTAGAGCGCCATGCCAGCCGACGTGTCGAAGCAGGTCGACGTGGTGGACGTCAGCTCGAAAAAGTAACGGTGCGGCAATGCCGACGCAGGTCAGAATTTGTGACGAAGTTGATGCTGGCTTGATGAAGCAACGAAGCGCCCGACCCGTACAACCCACGAATGATGAGGTTCACTTGATGATTATTCGGCCCTTGCGATGCCAAACTCTTGGTCGAAAGACCGAGATGATGAGAAAATTTCCTTTCAAAAAGGACGTCCAACAACCTGTTCATGAAAAAGATGAACCCGGGTCGGATTCGTTTTCATGCAGAAACCACATCCAAAATTCGTTGTACTAATCGGATGTTCTCCAGAGTTTGGATGGTCGGATCGAGCCGAAACTTTGAGGGGTTTTCCAACGGACGTCCGAGCTAGATGTTGGACTCCTCGCTCTAAACTCATCCAGATTCGATAGGGCTCCGATATATTGTAGATCGCCCGAGATTCCTCCACCGGAACACGATGGAATTTTGCAGGATTGTTCTAGACTCAATTCCGCACAATTCCACTGAAGTAATCACCAAAACGACACTCGAGGAGGCAGGGACGACGAACACGAATCCGATGTCCAAAAAAACTGCATGACCGCGCGAGGGCAATGTTGATGTTGAGCCCCCGAGCACCATGAAGGATTCTTTCATGATCTTGGTTGAGATTGGAGTTGATGTTGATGAAGACAACTTCCCGATATATATGACCCGCATGGAGTGCAATCCTCGGCATAGCCAAGGTGACCAGTCAAGCCGGCAACGAAAATGCCAACGTTGACGACGTAGCTCGGTTCCGACGCGTAGATCGCGATGAAGCCGATCTGAATTCCCATCTCACTGCTGCGACTACCCAGCAGGCTCTCAATGAAAGCATAGTTGTCGGTGTCAAAACCGCTGTATCTCTTAGTAGGGGTCCTAAGCTAGGTGTCTTGGAGCGGTGGTAACGTGGACACGGGATTTTACCCAGGTTCGGGCTCTCTCAAGGAGATAATACCCTACGTCTGCTTTTGATTATATGGATATGGGGGATAGTACATAGTACATGTATCTACCACGAGATTGTAGTAATGAATACGAGATTGAGATTGAGATTGACTAGCCTGGCTTCGGTTTATATATGCACCGTAGGCCTAGGGTTTAGAGGAGTCCTTGTCTTGTGCGACAAGTCTTGTAGAATCCTTCTTGTATTCGGCATGGGCTGTCCAAAGTGGCCCATTAGTGAATCGTCATGGGTGTCCTTGGCCCGACACATAGGTCGGGAGGCGACATGGTGAGTACCCCCTAGTCCAGGACACCGTCAGCGCGCATGCCACTAACGGACGCAGAGGTTTTCTGCTCTGACTGGTGCGGCCGTAGCTTTGGTCATGTGGTCACCAGGGAGGAGAAGGTCATGTAGGTCATTAAGATCTTCGACTCTGGCTCCCCTCTTTCCCCCATCAAAATGCGTCCACCTTCGATGCTGCTTCCGGCACCATTGGCTACCACGGACGAGGCACCTGCCCCTGCTGTTGTCGTCTCCGAGCTGCCGCCACCTGCCAAGACCACTATTGTGTACACTCGTCGCAGTGTGCGCCTCAAGCCAGAAGAAGCTCCAATAGGCCTCACCATGCTAGAGAAGGCAACCCTGCACAACAAACTGAAGTATGATGGTCTAAAATCTGCCTCTTCCTCCACCCTGCTACCAGCGGCGAAACTCCTGGAGATCGCTGCTGAAGGAACTCCATCTATCCTTCGCAAGGATGTGATGCAGTTTGCCTATGCTTGCGGCATATCCGAGGTTGATCTCAACAAGGCGGTCCCTAAGTTCAACCATGTGTGAAGGCCCTAGACTCGCCAATCGGCAGCGGTGCTCCATCAGGACACCCTTTCTTTGCAGCTGCGAATCCTCCTCCAATTTTAGTTGCAACTTATCTGCCTTGCACCACGCTTGCATGCCAGTTGTATCCCCTCTAATTCTTGTTTGTGTCTGCTTAGAGCTTCGTTTTGTGCCTGCTTTGATATTCGGTAGTCCATATCCTCTGTCTAAGGGCATGTTCGGGAGCCCTCCCTGGCCGGAAAATCTTCAACTCCAACGCGACAAATCCAGCTCCATCTTCTCAGGATAGATCCCGGAGTTCTACTATGTAATCGTGATCAAAATCTATTTTTCTTATTTTCTCCCTCTCTGTATTTTCTTAACACCCCCTCGTCTATGCTATTGCTACCTATGTTTTGTTGAGAGACATAGTACTAAATCAAAATTTTCCTACGTGTCACCAAGATCAATCTATGGAGAAAACCAGCAACAAGCAAAGGGGGAGTGCATCTACACCTTTGAAGATCGCAAAGCGGAAGCATTACTAGAATGCGGTTGGTGGAGTCGTACTCGCAGTGATTCAGATCGCGGTGGATTCCGATCTAAGCGCCGAACAATGGCGCATCCGCATTCAACACACGTGCAACCCGGTAACGTCTCCTACGCCTTGATCCAGCAAGGAGGAAGGAGTGGTTGAGGGAGAGCTTCGGCGGCACGGCGGCATGGTGACGGTGGAGCTGTGTGGTACTCCGGCAGGGCTTGGCCAAGCACTACAGAGGACAAGGAGGTGGAGAGGTAGGGCTGCGCCAAGAGAGAGAGAGAGATCCGTGTCTCCAGCAGCCCCACGGAATCCACTATATATAGGAGGAGGAGGAGGGACGGCACAGCCCCAAGGGTTCCCACCCTAGGGCCGGCGGCAGCCCTAGATGGCCCCTGGTGCGGCGGACAGAGAGGAAGAGGGAGGGGCGGTGCCCTAGGTGGGCCTAGGGCCCATCTGCCCCTAGGGTTTGCCCCTTCCACCTAGTGTTGCGCCTTGGGCCCTTGTGGGAGGCGCACTAGCCCACCTAGGGGCTGGTTGCCTCCCACCTGCGGCCCATGCAGCCCTCCGATGCTGGTGGACCCACACGGTGGACCCCCAGAACCCTTCCGGTGGTCCCGGTACGTTATCGGTGATTCCCGAAACACTTCCGGTGACCAAAACCTCACTTCCTATATATCAATCTTTACCTACGGACCATTCCGGAACTCCTTGTGACGTCCGTGATCTCATCCGGGACTCAGAACAACCTTCGGTAACCACGTACACTATTTCCCTATAAACCTAGCATCATCGAACCTTAAGTGTGTAGACCCTACGGGTTTGGGAGGCATGTAGACATGACCGAGACACCTCTCCAGTAAATAACCAACAATGGGACCTGGATACCCATGTTGGCTCCCACATGCTCCACGATGATCTCATTGGATGAACCACGATGTAGGGGATTCAATCAATCCTGTATACAATTCCCTTTGTCTATCGGTATGACACTTGCCCGAGATTCGATCGTCGGTATCCCTATACCTTGTTCAATCTCATTACCGACAAGTCTCTTTATTCCTTCCGTAACACATCATCCCATGGCTAACTCCTTAGTCAAATTGAGCTCATTATGATGATGTCTTACCGAGTGGGCCCAGAGATACCTCTCCGTCACACGGAGTGACAAATCCCAGTCTCGATTCGTGCCAACCCAACAGACACTTTCCGAGATACCCGTAGTGTGCCTTTATAGCCACCCAGTTATGTTGTGATGTTTGGCACACCCAAAGTATTACTACGGTAACCGGGAGTTGCACAATCTCATGGTCTAAGGAAATGATACTTGACATTAGAAAAACTTTAGTAGACGAACTACACGATCTTGTGCTATGCTTAGGATTGGGTCTTGTCCATCACATCATTCTCCTAATGATGTGATCTCGTTATCAATGACATCCAATGTCCATGGTCATGAAACCGTGACTATCTATTGATCAACCAACTAGCCAACTAGAGGCTCACTAGGGACATGTTGTGGTCTATGTATTCGCACATGCATTATGGTTTCCGGTTAATACAATTATAGCATGAACAATAGACAATTATCATGAACAAGGAAATACAATAATAACCATTTTATTACTGCTTCTAGGGCATATTTCCCATAGTCTCCCACTTGCACTAGAGTCAATAATCTAGTTACATTGTGATGTATCGAACACCCATAGAGTTCTGGTGTTGATCATGTTTCGCCCATGACAGAGGTTTAGTCAACAGATCTGCGACATTCAGATCCGTATGTAGTTTACAAATATCTATATCTCCTACCTGAATGTAAGCACGAATGGAGTTGAAGCGGCTCTTGATGTGTCTTGTCTTCTTGTGAAACTTGGGCTCCTTGGCAAGGGCAATAGCTCCAGTGTTGTCACATAATAGAGTCATCGGGCCCGACACATTAGGAATCACTCCTAGGTCGGTGATGAACTCCTTCATCCAGACTCCTTCCTTTGCTACTTCCAAAGCAGCTATGTACTCCGCTTCACATGTAGATGCTGCCATGATGCTTTGCTTGCTGCTACACCAGCTGACTGCCCCTCCGTTCAAAATATACACGTATCCGGTTTGTGACTTCGAGTCATCCGGATCTGTGTCGAAGCTAGCATCGATGTAACCCTTTACGACGAGCTCTTCGGCACCTCCATATACGAGAAACATCTCCTTGATCCTTTTCAGGCACTTCAGGATATTCCTTGACCGCTATCCAGTATTCCACTCCGAGATCACTTTGGTACCTCCCTACCAAACTTATGGCATGGTTCACATCAGGTCTGGTACACTGCATGGCATACATAATAGAGCCTATGGATGAAGCATAGGGGATGACACTGATCTTTTCTCTATCCTCCGCCGTGGTCGGGCATTGAGTCGTACTCAATCTCACACCCTGTAACACAGGCAAGAACCTCTTCTTGGACTGATCCATATTGAACTTCTTCAATATCTTGTCAAGGTATGTGCTTTGTGAAAGACCTATGAGGCGTTTCGATCTATCTCTATAGATCTTGATGCCTAATATGTAAGGAGCTTCTCCAAGGTCCTTCATTGAAAAACACTTATTCAAGTAGGCCTTTATGCTTTCCAAAAGTTCTATATCATTTCCCATCAACAATATGTCATCCACATATAATATGAGAAATGCTACAGAGCTCCCACTCACTTTCTTGTAAATACAGGGTTCTCCATAAACCTGTATAAATCCAAATGCTTTAATCACCTCATTAAAGCAAATGTTCCAACTCCGAGATGCTTGCACCAACCCATAGATGGAGCGTTGAAGCTTGCATACTTTGTTAGCATCTTTAGGATAGACAAAACCTTCCGGTTGCATCATATACAGTTCTTCCTTAAGGAAACCATTAAGGAATGCCGTTTTGACGTACATTTGCTAGATCTCAAAATCATAAAATGCGGCAATTGCTAACATGATTCGGACGGACTTCAGCATCGCTACGGGTGAGAAAGTCTCATCGTAGTCAACCCCTTGAACTTGTCGATAACCCTTAGCAACAAGCCGAGCCTTATAGACGGTCACATTACCATCCACGTCGTCTTCTTCTTAAAGATCCATTTATTTTATATGGCTCACTTATCATCAGGCAAGTCCACCAAAGTCCATACTTTGTTCTCATACATGGATCCTATCTCGGATTTCATGGCTTCAAGCCATTTGTTCGAATCTAGGCCCACCATCGCTTCTTCATAGTTCGAAGGTTCACCGTTGTCCAACAACATGATCTCCAAGACAGAGTTGCCGTACCACTCTGGTGCGGAATGTGTCCTAGTGGACCTTCGAATAGCAACTTGATCTGAAGTTTCATGATGATCATCATTAACTTCCTCTCCATCTGGTGCAGGCTCCACAGAAACAACTTCCTGTGCTGTGCTACTCTCCGGCTTGAGTGGAGGTACAATTACCTCATCAAGTTCTTTTTTCCTCCCACTTACTGATTTCGAGAGAAACTCTTTCTCTAGAAAGGATCCATTCTTGGCAACAAAGACTTTGCCTTTGGATCTAAGGTAGAAGGTATACCCAACAGTTTCTTTGGGGTATCCTATGAATGTTGGGGAACGTTGCATGGGAAACAAAAAAATTCCTACGCACACGCAAGATCTATCCATGGTGATGAGCCTCTACGAGAGGGAGAGTGGATCTACATACCCTTGTAGATCGCTAAGCGGGAAGCGTTAAGAAATGCGGTTGGCGTAATCGAACATCTTCGCGATCCAAATCGCAGAGCGTCCCGCGATCACATCACGATCCGTCCCGCGGTCCAATCACGATTCGTCCCGCGATCTCATCACGATCCGTCCCGCGATCTCATCATGATCCGTCCCGTGAACTCATCATGAACCGTCTCGCGATCTTGATCATGGTCCTTCCGATCTAGCGCCGAACGGACGGCACCTCCGCGTTTAGCACACGTGCAGCTTGATGACGATCTCCACTGTCTTGATCCAGCAAGAGGAAGTGGAGAGGAGGAAGAGTTCACTGGCTATGTGACGGCGCTCCAGCAATGGTGGTGGAGCAATTCCGGCAGGGCTTCGCCTAAGCACCGCCAAAACCAATCTAGAGGAGAAACTACGATCTAGAGAAGAAGAGGGCAGCATGTGACAATTAGGGTTAGCTTTTCCCTCTAAATCCTCTAGTATATATAGGAGGGAGGGAGGAGAGGAGGCAGCCTCAAACCCTCGAGATCTGGCCAAAATTGGAGGTGGAGGAGTCCTACTCCAACCCTATTAGGAGTAGGATTCCTCCTTTCTACTTAGAAACTCTTTCCACCTCTCCACCTTTGGATTTTTTCTTTCTCAAACCTCATGGGCCTTGTGTGGGACTTCCACCAGCCCACTAAGGGCTGGTATTTACTATTCCACAGCTCATGAAGCCTCTTGGGTCGAAATAACCCTCCCGGTGGTCTCCCAGTACATTACCGGCACTCCCGGTACACTACCGATGAGCCCGAAACTTTTCCGACGACCAAACTGGGACTTCCCATGTATGAATCTTTACCTCCGAACCATTCCGGAGCTCCTCGTGATGTCCGAGATCTCATCTGGGACTCCGAACGAACTTCGGTCACCACCATACATAACTCTATACTACCAAAACGTCACCAAACCTTAAGCGTGCTGACCCTGCGGGTTCGAGAACTATGTAGACATGATCGAGACACCTCTACGGACAATAACCAATAGCGGAACCTGGATGACCATATTGGTGCCTACATATTCTACGAAGATCTTTATCGGTCGAACCTTTGTGTCAAGGATTCAGTTAATCCCGTATAACGTTCCCTTTGTTCTTCGGTATGTTACTTGCCCGAGATTCGATCATCGGTATCTCCATACCTAGTTCAACCTCGTTACTGGCAAGTCGCTTTACTCGTTCCGTAATACAAGATCTCGCAACTAACACTTAGTCGCATTGCTTGCAAGGCTTATTGTGATGTTGTATTACCGAGTGGGCCCTGAGATACCTCTCCGTCACACGGAGTAACAAATCCAAGTCTTGATCCATGCCAACTCAACAAACACCCTCGGAGTACCTGTAGAGCACCTTTATAGTCACCCTGTTACGTTGCGATGTTTGATACACACAAGGCACTCCTCCGATGTCTGTGAGTTGCATGATCTCATGGTCATAGGAACATATACTTGACATGCAAAAAACAGTAGCAATAAACTGACACGATCATATGCTACATTTGTAGTTTGGGTCTTGTCCATCACATCATTCTCCTAATGATGTGATCCCGTTATCAAATGACATCTCATGTCCATGGCTGGGAAACCTTAACCATCTTTTGATCAATGAGCTAGTCTATTAGAGGCATACTAGGGACATGGTTTTGTCTATGTATCCACACATGCATCTAAGTCTCCGATCAATACAATTATAGCATGGATAATAAACGATTATCATGAACAAGGAAATATGACAATAACTAATTTATTATTGCCTCTAGGGCATATTTCCAACAATGAAGACGCGGTTTTTTGCTTTGGGTTCGAGCTTCTTAGGTTAAAGTTTCTTCACATAAGCATCGCATCCCCAAACTTCCTGAAACGATAGCTTAGGTTTCTTTCCAAACCATAATTCATACGGTGTCGTCTCAACAGATTTAGAAGGTGCCCTATTTAAAGTGAATGCGACAGTCTCTATGCATATTCCCAAAATGATAGCGGTAAGTCAGTAAGAGACATCATAGATCGCACCATATCCAATAGAGTGCGATTACGATGTTTAGACACACCGTTTCGCTGAGGTGTGCCACGCGGCGTGAGTTGTGAAACAATTCCACATATCCTTAGGTGCGGGCCAAACTCGTGACTCGAATATTCTCCGCCACGACCAGATCGTACGCACTTTATTTTCCTGTCACGTTGATTCTCTACCTCGCTCTAAAATTCCTTGAACTTTTCAAAGGTTTCAGACTTCTGTTTCATTAAGTAGACATACCCATATCTGCTCAAGTCATCAGTGAGGGTGAGAACATAACGGTAGCCACTGCGAGCCTCGACGCTCATTGGACCGCATACATCGATATGTACTATCCTCAACAAGTCAGTTGCTCGCTTCATTGTTCCGGAGAATGGAGTTGGTCATCTTGCCCATGAGGCATGGTTCACATGCGTAAAATGATTCAAAATCAAGAGACTCCAAGAGTCCATAAGCATGGAGTTTCTTCATGCGTTTGACACCAATATGACCAAGGCGGCAGTGCCACATGTAAGTGGGACTATCGTTATCAACCTTACATCTTTCGGTACTCACACTATGAACATGTGTAACATCACGTTCAAGATTCATCAAAAATAAACCATTGACCAGCGGGGCATGACCATAAAGCATTTCTCTCATATAAATAGAACAACCATTATTCTCTGATTTAAATGAGTAGCCATCTTGCATCAAGCGAGATCTAGATACAATGTTCATGCTAAAAGCTGGTACTAAATAACAATAATTAAGGTTTAAAACTAATCCCGAAGGTAGATGTAGAGGTAGCATGCCGACGGCGATCACATCGACCTTGGAACCATTCCCAATGCGCATCGTCACCTTGTCCTTCGCTAGTCTCCGCTTATTTCGCAGCTCCTGCTTGGAGTTACAAATGTGAGCAATTGCACCGGTATCAAATACCCAAGAGCTACTACAAGCATAGGTGAGGTACACATCAATAACAAGTATATCACATATACCTTTAATGCTGCCGGCCTTCTTATCCGCTAAGTACTTGGGGCAGTTCCGGTGACTGGTACCCTTGCAATAAAAACACTCAGTCTTAGGCTTGGGTCCATTCTTGTTCTTCTTCCCGGCAACTTGCTTACCTGGTGCGGCAACTACTTTGCTGTCCTTCTTGAAGTTCTTCTTGCCCTTGCCTTTCTTGAAACTAGTGGTCTTATTCACCATCAACACTTGATGCTCCTTTTTGATCTCGACCTCCACTGATTTCAGCATCGAGTACAACTCAGGAATGGACTTCTGCATACCCTGCATGTTGTAGTTCATCACAAAGCTCTTGGAGCTAGGTGGGAGTGACTGGAGGATTCTGTCAATAACCGAGTCATCCGGAAGATTAACTCCCAGCTGAGACAAGCGGTTGTGCAACCCAGACATTTTGAGTATGTGCTCACTGACAGAACTATTTTGCTCCATCTTACAACCGAATAACTTGTCGGAGACATCATATCTCTCGACCCGGGCATGATCTTGGAAAACCAATTTCAGCTCTTGAAACATATCATATGCTTTGTGTTGCTCAAAATGCTTTTGGAGCCCCGGTTCTAAGATGTAAATCATGCCGCACTGAACTAGGGAGTAATCATCACATCACGACTGCCAGGTGTTCATAATGTCTTGATCCGCTGGGAAAATGGGTGTGTCACCTAGCGGTGCATCAAGGACATATAATCTTTTGGAAGCTATGAGGATGATCCTCAAGCTACGGACCCAGTCCGTATAGTTGCTTCCATCGTCTTTCAGCTTGGTTTTCTCCAGGAACGCGTTGAAGTTGAGGACAACATTAGCGTTGGCCATTGGATCTACAATATAGATTGTAAAGACAATTTTAGACCAAGTTCGTGATAATTAAGTTCACATAATAAAATTATTTAATGAACTCCCACTTAGATAGACATCTCTCTAGTCATCCAAGTGACACATGATCCACCTCAACTAGCCCGTGTCCGATCATCACGTGAGACGGACTAGTCATCAATGGTGAACATCTCCATGTTGATCGTATCTTCTATATGACTCATGTTCGACCTTTCGGTCTCCCGTGTTCCGAGGCCATGTCTGTACAAGCTAGGCTCGTCAAGTCAACCTAAGTGTATTGCGTGTGTAAATCTAGCTTACGCCCATTGTATGCGAACGTTAGAACCTATCACACCCGATCATCATGTGGTGCTTCGGGACCACGAACCTTAGCAATGGTGCACAGTTAGGGTGAACACATTTCTTGAAATTTTAGTGGGAGATCATCTTATTAAGCTATCGTCATTCTAAGCAAATAAGATCTAAACATGATAAACATCACATGCAATCAATATAGTGACATGATATGGTCAATATCATCTTGCTCCTTTGATCTCCATCTTCGGGGCACCATGATCATCATTGTCACCGGCACGACACCATGATCTCCATCATCGTGTATTCATGAATATGTCTCGCCAACTATTACTTCTACTACTATGGCTAACGGTTAGCAATAAAGTAAAGTAATTACATGGCGTTTATGATTTAGACGTAGGTCATATAATAAATTAAGACAACTCCTGCTCCTGCCGGTTGTCATACTCATCGACATGCAAGTCATGAATCCTATTACAAGAACATGATCAATCTCATACATCACATGTATCACATCACATTCTTTGGCCATATCACATCACACGGCATATGCTGCAAAAACAAGTTAGACGTCCTATAATTTTTTGTTGCAAGTTTTTACGTGGCTTCTATAGGTTTCTAGAAGGAATGTTTCTTACCTACGCCAAAACCACAACGTGATATGCCAATTGCTATTTACCCTTCATAAGGACCCTCTTCATCGAATTTGATCTGACTAGAGTGGGAGAGACAAACACCCACTAGCCACCTTATGCAACAAGTGCATGTTAGGCGGTGGAACCGGTCTCACGTAAGCGTACGTGTAAAGTTGGTCCAGGCCGCTTCTTCCCACAATACCGTCGAATCAAGATAAGACTAGTAAATGCAAGCAAATTGACAAAATCGACGCCCACAACAACTTGTGTTCTACTCGTGCATAGATTCTACGCATAGACCTAACTCATGATGCCACTGTTGGGAGACGTAGTAGTAAATCAAAACTTTCCTACGTGTCACCAAGATCAATCTATGGAGAAACCAGCAACGAGCAAAGGGGGAGTGCATCTTCATACCTTTTTAGATCGCAAAGAGGAAGCGTTACTAGAACACGGTTGGTGGAGTCGTACTCGCAGCGTTCAGATCACGATGGAATCTGATCTAAGCGCCAAACAACGGCGCCTCCGCGTTCAACACACGTGTAGCCCTGTGACGTCTCCTACGCCTTGATCCAACAAGGAGGAAGGAGAGGTTGAGGGAGAGCTCCGGCAGCACGATGGAGTGGTGACGGTGGAGCTGCATGGTACTCCGGCAGGGCTTCGCCAAGCACTACGGAGGACGAGGAGGTGGTGAGGTAGGGCTGCGCCGAGAGAGAGACATCCGTGTCTCCGGCAGCCCCAAGAGCTCCACTATATATAGGAGGAGGAGTAGGAAGGGCGCAGCCCCTAGGGTTTCCACCCTAGGTCCGGTGGCAGCCCTAGATGGTTCCTGGTGCGGTGGCCAGAGAGGGAGAGGGAGGGGCGGCGCCCTAGGTGGGCCTAGGGCCCATCTGTCCCTAGGGTTTATCCCCCTCCCACCTAGTGCTGCGCCTTGGGCCCTTGTGGGAGGCGCACCAGCCCACCTAGGGGCTGGTTCCCTCCCACCTGCGGCCCATGCAACCCTCTGGTGTCGGTGGGCCCCACACGGTGGACCCCCGGAACCCTTCCGGTGGTCCCGGTACGTTAACGGCGGTGCCCGAAATACTTCCGGTGACCAAAACGTCACTTCCTATATATAAATCTTTACCTCCGGACCATTATGGAACTCCTTGTGACATCCGGGATCTCATCCGGGACTCCAAACAACCTTCAGTAACCATGTACACTATTTCCCTATAACCCTAGCGTCATCGAACCTTAAGTGTGTAGACCCTACGGGTTCGGGAGGCATGTAGACATGACCGAGACACCTCTCCAGTCAACAACCAACAGCTGGATCTGGATACCCTTGTTGGCGCCCACATGCTCCACGATGATCTCATCGGATGAACCACGATGTCGGGGATTCAACAAATCCCGTGTAAAATTCCCTTTGTCTATCGGTATGACACTTGCCCGAGATTCGATCATCGATATCCCTATACCTTGTTCAATCTCGTTACCGGCAAGTCTCTTTACTCGTTCCGTAACACATCATTGATCCCATGGCCAACTCCTTAGTCACATTGAGCCCACTATGATGATGTCTTACTGAGTGGGCCCAGAGATACCGCTCCGTCACACGGAGTGACAAATCCCAGTCTCGATTCGTGCCAACCCAACAGACACTTTTGGAGATACCCGTAGTGTACCTTTATAGCCACGCAGTTATGTTGTGATGTTTGGCACACCCTAAGTATTCCTACGGTATCTGGGAGTTGCACAATCTCATGGTCCAAGGAAACAATACTTGACATTAGAAAAGCTTTAGCAAACGAACTACACGATCTTGTGCTATGCTTATGATTTCGTCGTGAACATCACATCATTCTCCTAATGATGTGATCCCGTTATCAACGACATCCAATGTCTGTGGTCACGAAACCATGACCATCTATTGATCAACGAGCTAGCCAACTAGAGGCTCACTAGGGACATGTTGTGGTCTATGTATTCACACATGCATTACGGTTTCCGGTTAATACAATTATAGCATGAACAATAGACAATTATCATGAACAAGGAAATACAATAATAACCATTTTATTATTGCCTCCATGGCATATTTCCAACATGTTTCCCATGAATAGATCAATTAAAATCTCATCTTGTCCAGGGGCTAGGGAGTCCAAACAAATGTATTGACATTAAAAAGAGCTTCATTCGGCCTCTTCGTCGATTATTTGCCTACATAAGCTGCATGATATCTCTACTTTCAAAGCAATCTCAGTCCTTCATTCAAGCTCTAGATCCTTTCATTTTATTCCTTCCATCGGAGCATCTAGTGGAATCCTCACAGCATGGGACGCAACTATTCCGCAATGCACTAAAGTTCAGCTTGATCATTTTGCCCTCACTTGTTGGTTTTCCTTATGAGCGAATGGCTTGTCCTTTGCCGTTACAAACGTCTATGGCCCTTGCAACCATGGTAGAAAATCAGACTTTCTAGATTCCCTTACCCCTCTCTCCAATCTAATTGATTGTCCATGGAGAATTATGGGAGATTTCAACCTCATTTTGCGTCCTTCTGACAAATCCACAAGAAATTTTAACTCTAATGAGGCCCAAAAATTCTCTTCCATGATGAACTCTATCAATCTTCAGGAAATTCCGCTGTTGGATAGGCTATTTACTTGGTCTAATCAACAAGAAAACCTGACCCTTGTTCGTTTGGACAGAGCTTTCGTGAATTTAGAGTGGTCTTTGTTGTTCCCTGACTCGACACTCACATATCTCGTGCGCACTACCTCAGATCACGTCCCCATTTTACTAACAGCCACCACAACTATTCAAAATCCCTTGTTTTTCGGCTCAACAATTGTTTACTATCAAATCCGCTATTGCTTCAGAAAATTACTTCAAAATGGACAATTATTGGACCCAATCATCACTCCTTGGGCTCCTCGGGCCGCCTCGATCTGAAGCTTAAGCGCACTAGAAATATGGCGAAGAAGTGGGTTGTGAACGCAAAAGCTCCAAGGCGGATGGGTACTAAGTGCTTGAAGATCATTTCTGTTCTAGACAAACTTGAAGAGGTCTAACCGCTCTCTTATCTCGAGCTCATTTTGCATATAGCGGTTAAAGTTCCCCTTCATCACCATAACAGTCTGCTAGCCGCCTATTGGCGCCAACGAGCAAAAAATAAAGAATGTATTCTTGGAGATGAAAATTCGGCTTACATGCATATTTGTGCCTGCGTTAGATTTAGAAACAATCAAATTCCTATTGTGCATGCTAATGGAACAAAGGTCACCTCTCATAATGTAAAGGAAGCTATTGTACATACCTATTTCTCTAACTTACTTGGGACTCAGTCTACCTCTGTCATATCTTTTGTTCTAGATGCTCTTATGATCGGCTCTAAACTTGCTCCCTCTCAAGCCGCCTCGCTCACTAGGCCCTTTTCCTTGGATGAAATTCGCTATGCTATTCTGAGCATGAACGTTAATGCAAGTCCCGGACCCGATGGTTTTGGTCCATCTTTTTTTAAAGAAAATTGGGATCTTTTCAAGTTTGATTTACTTGACCTCATGAACGACTTCCACCAAGGTACTGCAGATCTTGCTAGGATTAACAAGGCTTTTATTGTGCTCCTTCCCAAAAAAGTCGAAGCTACAACCCCGGACAATTTTCGGCTTGTGTCCCTGTAGAAATGTCTCATAAAGATTAGCTCTAAGTGCTTAGCCTCTAGAGCTCATCCTTTCATCTCTTCTATCATCCACCAGGACCAGTCCGGCTTTATTAAAGGTTGTGGTATTGATGAAATTTTTACCTACGCTTCAGATATCGTCCAAACTTGTTATAAGCGCAAAAAATCTGCTATTGTCCACAAACTCGACTTTCAAAAGGCTTTTGACTCTGTATCATGGACGACCTTCTCTACCATTTTGAGAGCGAAGGGCTTTCCTTCGACCTGGTGTGACTGGATTAACAATCTCAATATGACCAGTCAATCTGCAGTGCTCCTTAATTGTAAACCGGGGCCATGGATCAATTGCAAGCAGGGCCTCCGCCAGGGAGATCCGATATCCACATACCTTTTCATTATCATCGCTGACGTCCTACAACGTCTAATCATTCAGGCTTCCTCCAATGGGTGTCTCTCCCACCAAATCAATCCCTTCATTGCTTGCCCTGTACTTCCGCATGTGGACAACGCTCTCATCATCTTCCAAGCTAATCACGATCTACTTCAAACGCTCAAATCTACCCTTCTTGAATTCTCCGCGGCAAACGGCTTACACATTAATTTTCACAAAAGCACTTTTGCTCCTATTCATGTAGACCCAGATCTTGTTATCCAACTTGCTGATATTTTAGGATGCAAAGTAGCATCCTTCCCTCAATCTTACCTAGGTTTACCTTTTTGTGTCCACAAACTCAATCTCAAAGGTTTCTTTATTATGATAGATAAGATTGATCGTCGGCTAGCTGGTTAGCGAGGGGTACTCCTATCTCTTGCCAGCCGCACAATTCTAGTTTGTGCGGTCCTTAGGGCCTTGCCTATCTATGCCATGACTACTCTTCGACTACCGTTGGGCTTTGTCTAGGACATCGATAAACGCTGCATGGCATTTTTTTGGGCGGATCAGGAAAAAGTTACGGGGAGACAGTGTAAAGTGGCCTGGGAATTTGTTTGTGCGACGTTCTTGCATGGGGTGTGGGATTCTGCTCTCTTCAACAATTAAACTCTTGCCTTCTTCTCTCTCATCTCACTAAAATTCACTCTTACATTGCTTCTCGGAGTTGCTCTCACCTTGCTGTTAAATATGGATGGTCTGAGGCCCGTGACCTCGATTCTCCTCACCCATTTAGGTTCATCATTTAGCGTGATATCGCCAAAGGGCTAGAATTTTTTGGCTCCATAACTAAGATTGATATCGGTAATGGTTCAACCACTGCCTTCTGGCTCGATCTTTGGGTTCAAGGCTACACACTGTAAATCTTGCAAAAAAAGTTCCCTGCTCTTTTCTCACATACTCTCAGATCAACGGCCACTGTCGCACGTGTGCCAAGCAACTCAGGGTGGACACGGTCCGGGCCAGTCCGGTCCCGGTCCGAGCTGTCGTTTGGACCGGCCGCCGGCGGACCGGACCGGACCGGACCGAACAGGCTAGCGGTCCTGTTCGCAGGGACCGGACCGGTGCCAACAAAGCCCGAGCCAGACCGAACGGACCGAATGGACCGACCAAGAACAACCGGCGTCGATGTCTGCGGGTGCAGCGGCGAGGTGGGCTACGTGCACTGAGTGATGTGACGAAGTGGACGATGCACAAGCGCCAACGTGCGCGAGAAATTAGCTCGCAACTGAATTTTCTGAACCTGATCAAACTGACCAACGTAGCGCTCTCTCTCTCTCTCCCTCTGTAACTACCAGTCCTAGTCTCTCGCATGATCGCACGAGCTTATCTAGATGCGCTTATTATGGAGGTTGTTAGCGTAATGGCCGGACCTCCGTCAATATACGTGCTATTTCTCTCCTGCTGCTCTTTCTTACACTGACGAAACTGAGGAAACTGATGTGCCCGAGAAATCCCGACGAGCATAGCGATGGCGTCACCTTCAGAGAGTTCAGGATCGTGCCCCAGTTATTCCTGGTGGTGCCGACGAGGTGTTTGCCTGCAAGGGGTAGTTGTTTGCATGCGTACGTGATGTCATAATGTTAGGAATTTGTGCCACGTCCGGGGTCTTACTCCATGGCCAAGAACTTCAGATCGGCGGTGGTGCACACACGACAGCGATGGCGAGCGGCGCTAAGAGGCTATGGCGCACCGGGACGTGAGGAAGGAAGGTGAGGGGAAGCTCCTGGACATGATTTTTCACTCAGGGGATGCCGGTGACCACGACGACGAAGCACGGCGGCGGCGATGACCTGCGCTTTCTCGGTCCGACCGAGCGGCTCGGTCAAAGACCGGACCGGACCGAAACTTTCTCGGGCCGAAAATTAGAGCCCGGACCGACCAGTTTTTCCACCGGTCCTGGACCATCCGGTCCGGTCCTAAACGGGCCACGAGCGGGCCGAGAAGCCCGCTCGTTCCGTCCAGTCTGACAAGCAACCCTGCTCCGAGCCTTGACCTGGCTCCTCGCCTTTCTCATGCCGCCGAACTTGAACTAGGAAACCTACGCGCTATGCTTGCTTATGTTTCCTTGAATTTGCAGGTTATAGACAAACGAACTGGACGTTTTGATAGCAAGCCACTCACCTACAAGTCAGCTTAGAAGGATGTTTGGATAGGCAAGCCAGTCGATCCCTTCGCACCAGCTATTTGGAAGAACTATGCGCCCAATAAATGCAGAATTTTTCCGTTGGTGAGTAGGACGGCTCCGGGGGCGATGAGCGATGAGCTCGTGATGTCTCTGTACACTGTAGATGGATCAGCTGCGAGGGCAGAGCAAAGCGGATCGGTAGGAAATTCACTGAAGGCGGAGAACCGGAGAGTGCGCGCGCGTGTGGGTTGGAGAGGGAGTGAGTCGCTGAACTTGAACGCGGGCGGTAGAGGAAGACGGCGGAGGCCGTCGCGCCGCCGCTCGTTGCGCGCCGCCGAGCGGAGAAAACTGACGACAGGGGGGTTGCTAGGATTTTCCTTTTATTTTCGGCCGTTCCGCGGGAGCCATTGGGCCTTTCAAATATTTATCGCCTTAAGCAACGCATGCGGCAGCGCTCGCTGAAGCTTTTCCCCTTGTATTGGGCCGGCCAGTTCACGCGTGAAGAAACTGAAAAATGCACCAAGGAGAAGTCAAAACATTATCTCCAGCTGGATTACGCGCGGAGCTAGCCACACAGCCCAAGTAGTTTTCAGCTCTAGTAATTTTTATTTATTGCATTAAAAATCTCCGTAAATTTTCAGCTTCATTGGGATGTGCAGAATAGGTATCTCTGTCGTGCTTTCTTCAGGTTGTCGACATTCTCCATCTTTGTGTAAACCTTGCAAATTATAAGAGAAAAGACATTAGAATTACTTCCCATAGCATTATTATGCATAAAGTCATTATAAATAACAGTAGGAAAACATGATGCAAAATAGACGTATCAACTCCCCCAAGCTTAGACCTCGCTTGTCCTCAAGCGAAAGCCGATATAGAAGAACATGTCCACATGGTTTGAGAGAGAGAGAGGTATCGATAAAAACAAAATACAGACATAGTAGCATCATGCTTATTATTATAACAACAACAAAAAATAACATAAAACTTTTATTTCATAACAACATCATATAACTTGTTATGAGCAAGCAACAATTCATCACAACATGAAAGTATAAAGCATAAACCTTATTGGAAACCAACAATCTATGTTCTCAATCAACTTTGCAACTACAATTCATCATATTTACAGGAAGGGTCTCATGTAGGAGCCTTTTGGCAAGTCCACATACTCAACCATCATTTAGTCTTCTATGATTGCTAACACTCACAACATACCCATGAGCAAAAAGTTTCAACCGGACACATAGAAAGATAAGGGCTTATAGTTTGCCTCCCAACGTATTCACCTCAAGGGTGATGTCAACAATAATAACTCATGCCCACTCATATCCAACTGGAATATGTGCCTAGATCTTTCCTCACCACATGATGCTTACCAAAGGAGAAAAATAAAAAAGGAATAGAGAAGAATACTTTGACTCTTGCATAAAAGTAAATACTTAAAAGCAAGGGATAGGTCCTTCACAGAGGGAAGCAGAGGTTGTCATGTGCTTTTTAGTTTGTATGCCCAATCCCTTAGCGCAAAAGAACGTCATGTTGCATTCCGCTTGTGATAGCAACCTTTATTATGCAGTCCGTCGCTTTTATTACTTTGCCATCACAAGTTCGTGCAACGCTCCATTTTCTCTTACACTAATTGATCCAACACTTTAGAAGCAATTTTTATTGCCTTGATGCATCGATGACAACTTACTTGAAGGATCTTATTCAATGCATAGGTAGGTATGGTGGACTCTAAAACATGAGTTTGGGTTTTGGGTTCTTGGATGCACAAGTAGTATCTCTACTTAGTGCAGAATTTTTGGCTAGCAAAGATATTGGGCAAGCACCACATGTTGAAGGATCTATGACAATATAACTTCTATGTGAATATGAACAAGTATAAATCATTACGTTGTCTTCCTTGTCCAATGTCAACAATTTTGGCATATACTATTTAATGGGGACTGACAATCATAAAATATGAGCATGATAGTATATTTGCATGTGAATCTTCTCTTCCCTAATTTATTCTTTCATGAATTGCATCATTGACTAATGCTATGTTTCCTAATCTCCAATAAATTTTACTATTTATACTTCTCTTTATTGTGATGTCATTAGTCATCATAAGATTAGCACATGATCCTTTTCATTTATTTTATTTTATCATGATTGCAACAAGAAAGTAAAAGGGGAAAAGGCTCAAACTGATGAGGACATCAATACTATTGTTACACCCACAACCCCTGGTGCTATACATACTGGACCAGTTACTAGAGCTCGCGCATGCCAACTAAATTATCAGGTACCTTCGTTTCTTGGAAATCCTTCTAATGTTCATGAACATATGATGCTGCCTAAAATAGATACTTTTTTTTTACTTATGTATGAAGAACCTAGCATGGACAAGAAGGATGAACATTGGAGCGGGATCAAGCAAGGAGAAGAAGGTGCACGCACGGGAATGAACAATGGAGTTTCCGGTGGTGATTTTTGCAATTTGAAGCCACCCTAAGGAGAGCATGAAGGATTGGACGAAATATACAAGATGCCACTTCATTAATTTCGTCCATAGGCTATTATAGGTGCCGCATCACCTTATTTTTGGGCCAGACCCATGTAATTTTTAAATACAACTTTATCGGCTATTTTTACAGTCCGTATGTGTGGGAAAACGGAGTAGGGTCGGTTTCGGACCCCTCCTCCAAGGGGTCACAAAATTCCTCCTCTATTCCCCCATATATACAGCCCTTAGGGCACCGTTTAGACTTGGGTTTTGTTTAGATTACAAGTTCGCCATAGCTGCAATTTCGCGTTCTTCGTTTGTGTTCCACGACCAGACAAAGGCGGCACAGAACTCCACCTTCATTAATAAAGCTTTCATCTTATATTCGCAATATCCAGATTGCAATCTTAGTTTCTTGCTTGTTCTTCATTTGCGTGCAGGAAACATACCCTCGTGGTCAGGTTGATCGTTCTCCGGCATGGTCAATAACCTCTCGGAGTTGGTTTAGCAATTGCTAAGGTGCGACGTCGTTGCACGTTCGTAGTCGGATCGTGAAAGTCTACTCCACCAAAAACGATAGCCACCATCTCATCGAAATACGGGACACCTTCACCTATAGCACAAACTTACTTTATTATATAACTCTCACTCGATTACATAGATAGATAGATCACGAAACTAGCACTCGAAAATAGATCATACTAAAATTTTGTTCAACTAAATCATGAAAAGGCTAAGGATCAAAATAAAAAAGCAAAGGTAGAAAGTGATGGTGATACGATATCGGGGCACCTCCCCCAAGCTTGGCTCAAGCCAATGGGAGTGCTCATACCCGTGTACTCAAGTCTTCTTTGGTGGTGAAGATGATGAAGGTGGTGGTGATGATACTTTATTTTTCTTTGCCAAATTACGCTTGAGGATGAAGTTTTCTTTCGTCAAATCATCATTCTCTTGTTCAAGTTTCATCCTTTTTGCATAGAGCTGCCTTGCTCTCTTGCAGAAAACAAGAAGGGATAAAAGGAGTATTGGGTATACTCCTACCATTAGGAAGGCTTGACTTCTTGAACTCCACGTGCATATCTCCAAGTTGTGGTAGTTGAGGTTCATCTTCATCTGAGCCACCGTCTGGTCTATCGTCTTCTATTTCCTCCAGATCGGTGTCTTCTTCCTCCGAAGTCCACAAGTAGGGGTAAATGTCCACAAACATCTTTGGATCAGCAATATAATTGGACACATAGCTCTCTCCCTCAGAATCTTGGGATGACATATTTTCAGATCCGCCAGGAAAACAACACAAAACAAAAACAGAATAAAATCTCGCGATGCGGTGGTCAAAACAATCGGGGTATATATAGAGAATTTTTATTCTTGGAAATCAAGCAAACGGAAGGAAAACAAAGTCTGGAAGGTTTCCGAGGTGGGCACCCTCCACCAGGGCGTGCCTGGGATGGCAACCGCGCCCTGGTGGACCGTGCCCTTCTCGGTTGCCTTCCGATTTATTTTTTATTTCCTAAAATTCTTAAATATTCCAAAAATGAATAAAAATATTTATGTGGATTTTTTGGAGTCCGTTTACTACGTATCACATACCTCTTAATTTTCATGATTCTGGAGTGTTCCGGAAGGTTTCTTATATGTGTTCCTCCAGTGTCATGGTTTGGATAACATTGATTTCAACATTAATAGGCATACCTAAGATATAGTGTTTAATTCTTTGTCCATTGACCAACTTTGGGTTGGTACCTTCAACATTATTAATCTTAATAGCTCCATAGTGACAAACCTCTTTGATAACATAGGGTCCTTCCCATTTGGAGAGAAGTTTTCTTGCAAAAAATTTGAAACGAGAATTGTACACAAGAACATATTCTCCAACTTTGAATTCTCGCTTTTGGGTTCTTTTGTTATGCCATCTTTTAACCTTTTCTTTGAATAACTTGGAATTTTCATAAGCTTGGGTTCTCCATTCATGTAATGAGATAATATCAAATAACCTCTTTTGACCCGAAAATTTGAAGTCATAATTTAGTTCTTTACTTGCCCAAAATGCTTTATGTTCTAGCTCTTGAGGCAAATGACAAGCTTTCCCATATACCATTTTGTATGGAGACATACTCATAGGATTTTTATATGATGTTCTATAAGCCCAAAGTGCATCATCTAATTTCTTAGACCAATTCTTTCACGACCTATTGACAGTGTTTTGTAATATCAATTTTATTTCTCTATTGCTAAGTTCAACTTGACCACTAGATTGATGATGATAGGGCGATGCAATTCTATGGTTAACATCATATTTAGCAAGCATTTTATGGAAAGCACCATGAATAAAGTGCGAACCACCATTGGTCATTAGATATCTAAGGACTCCAAACCTTGGGAAAATAACTTCTTTACACATTTTAATGGACATGTGATGATTATCACTACTAGTTGGAATAGCTTCTACCCACTCAGTGATATAATAAAAAACAACCAAAATTTTAGTGTACCCATTAGAAGAAGGAAAATGTCCCACATAATCAAAACCCCAAATACAAATTGGTTCAACAACGAGTGAATAATTCATAGGCATTTCCTGATGCTTACCGATATTACCAATTCTCTGACATTCATCACAAGATAAGACAAACTTACGGGCATCCTTGAAGAGAGTAGGCCAATAAAAACCAGATTGTAATACCTTATGAGCAGTTCTATCTCCAGCATGATGTCCCCCATAAGCTTCGGAATGACATTCCCATAGGATTTGTTCCTGTTCATGCTCAGGTACACAACGTCTAATAATACCGTCTACTCCTTCTTTATAAAGATGTGGGTCATCCCTAAAGTAATGTCTTAAATCATAGAAGAATTTTTTTCTTTTGTTGGTATGTGAAACTAGGTGCAATATATTTAGCAACAATGTAATTAGCATAATTAGCATACCATGGAGTGTTTTGAGAGACATTTATTGCAGCTAGTTGTTCATCAGGGAAACTATCATCAATAGGCAGTGGGTCATCAAGAATATTTTCTAACCTAGACAAGTTATCAACTATGGGGTTCTCAGCTCCCTTTCTATCAACGATATGTAAATCAAATTCCCGAAGTAAGAAGAACCCACCTAATAAGTCTAGGTTTAACATATTTCTTTTCCATAATTTTTTTATAGCAGCATGATCAGTGTGAACAATAACTTTGGAATCAACAATGTAAGATCTGAATTTATCACAAGCAAACATGACTGCTAGAAATTCTGTTTCAGTAGTAGCATAATTTCTTTGGGCACTGTCTACAGTTTTGCTAGCATAATGGATAAAATTAAATTTCTTATCAACTCTTTGTCCTAGAACAGCACTGTCGTGGTTTTGTCACGGCAGATGTCCAAGGATTTAGGTTTGAGGCCATCGCTAAGGTGATGGACTCAAAGGGGTTGGTTGGGATGAAGGATACAAGTTTACCCAGGTTCGGCCCCTCAAGAAGAGGTAAAAGCCTACGTCTTGTTTGTCTTGTATTGATTGGAGTATCGATTACAAGGGAGCGGATTCGCTTGACCTAATTCTCGATTAGTTGGTTTCTGTCTAAGTTGCCTCGGGTCTCGCTTTATATAGGATATCAAGACCACGGGTTACACAAGTCTCATACCGAATCTTAGAGCGTATCTAATTCTACCTCTACGTCTCCTTGCCTTCGTGGGCAAGCCGTCTCCGGGCGGCTTAACCGCCCGGGTCTTCATACCTTCTCCCGTCCGGGCCTTGTCTTGGCCCATCTTGGTAAGCCGCCAGACGTCTAGGCTTACGTCTCTTGGCCCATCTGCCTTGGTCTGGGTTATGAGCCGCCAGGTATGACCCGGCCCCACCTGGGCGGGTCTTACCCCGGGTTATATCCCCAACATTAGGCCCCAAGTTGATTTGAGCTTGCTCATGTCAATCTTCAATATTACTTGGCGGCGAGTCTCACTCTACGTCACCTGAAAATAAGATAAGTAACCCGCCGTGACGTCATACCGGATATGCCAAAAAGATTCCCTGACGACCACAATGGATCTTTTCATCATTAAACTGATGGCCGGAAATCGAGGCATCTGTCTTGGTTGGTCAGTTTCCGCCGCCTTGATTCTCGCGCCCGTTTCCACTTTCCAGCCTCTTAAATAGGACTGTGAATGGATTTTTTCATTTCCTCCGCCGCCTGCGCCTCTTCTTCTTCCTCTCGACGTCCTCGCCACCGAGCTCCCTCACTCCGGTGAAACTTCATCGTCGTCGTCTCCCTAGGCCGATGCATCAACCTGAACGGACCAGAGCCTTGCCCGCGACTGCCGCATCACTTCTGGTATGTCTTTCTCCATCTCCTAGATCCGTAGCTTAGTGCAACAATTCATGGAGTTCCTTGGCCCCATTAGAGCGCGAGTCCTTCATAATGTCAATCAACACATAACCCACTAGATCCTGTAATGGTCATCTTTCCGCTGCGGTAAATCATGGGCAATCCCCCATAGCCTAGCACAGATCTGTAGTTACTTCCTTTTACTGCCCTCAAACGTTGCCAGTTCGTCGTTTAGGTTTCGAATAAATCAGCTTTTTCCTCTGTCTGTAGATCTGTATTTATAAAGATAGCATGTGAAACCTGTTTTCCACACTTAGTAGCATTTTGCTTCATTGCCCTACCAATCTTAACCCGCCATTAGTTTTTCGGCTCTCACCGTAACTGTACCGGCGGCTTAGCTTCGTAGAACTTAAATTTTGTCAGCCGCCCTTAGTTGTCTGTCACCTTCTAACTCACCGCGCACTGTTACTTTCTGCAGTTTACGCATTATGCCCCGTGCGTCCTCTTCTTGTAACTGGGTCGGCTCTGCCGTCTCTAAGGACTTTTTGAAGTATTTCGTAGACGCAGGGACCTTATCAGCCAAATATGTCATTCATTGGCGGGTTCCAGGCAATGAGAAGAAACCCATCCCCCAAGAGGGCAAAGTAGTCATATTCACGGACCACCTTGTACGCGGTTTCAGCCCGCCTGGCTCTAAATTTTTTCGAGACGTCCTCCATTTCTTCAAGCTGCATCCTTAAGATATTGCACCCAACTCCGTCTCAAATATGTGCAACTTCCAAATCCTCTTTGAAGTTTACTTACAAGAAGAGCCGTCGGTTGACCTCTTCCGTGATTTCTTCTATGCAAACCGCCAGACAGAAGTGGCAGCCGGCCCAAGCTTGGAGCTCGGCGGATTCTCCATTCAAAGAAGACGAGATATGACCTTTCCAGCTGTTCGAATGCCAAGTAACCCCAAGTACTGGAAAAAACCCTGGTTTTATTGCAAAGACACCTCTCTAGAGGGAGAACGTCCATTGTCGTGTTATCGTCCGACCCGGCTCCGCACCAATACTAAACTCCCTGACCGCATGTCGGTCTCCGAACGGGTGAAGTATGCTCCAGCTTACGCCAAAATTAGAGCCCTCATGGCCAATGGTCTGACAGGAATTGATCTGACCCGCTGCTGGATCTCTTGGAGAGTCATGCCTCTGAGCCAGAGAAACCGCCTCATGTGTGAATATACGAATGATGCCAATGACCCCCTCTGCTTTAATCCTACCACGTTGTGAGAAGACAACATCATTTCTGCCATCAAAAGCCTTATCCATGAGTCTCAAGATTCTTGTCGCACCATTGGATTACCATCCTTCTACGTCGCAAACCCGGCCCCAGATGTAAGGGAGACTCTCGTTCTCCTTACTTCCGCGTTAGCTATCCATGCATGTTTGCAATCCTTTAACCTTTTTTGGTGGCTTTACTTTCAGGCTAACTCCAGCTTCTGGAAAAAGAAATATGTACCTCCTCCGAAGAAGTCAAAGGAGAAGGCCGGTGGCCGAAAGAAGAAAATTGTACCTCAAGAGCAGCCTGAGGCTGATGATTTAGAGGTAGAACTTGACTCTCTTGACCGTCTTACTATGCACCTTACTGACAATAATAACTTCTCAGGACGAGACGGAAACAAGCCACGCCAATGTTCCTGAGGTAACCTATGTCCCATCTGACTCAGAATATCTTGCACCACAGAAGATACGACGGGTCGTCCGAAAAGTCCCATTTTCTCATCCTCTTGCTTACTTAGACCCCGACTTTCTTTTGAAAAAGCAACGACACCTTCCCCGACGCCAGACCCGGAGCGCCAGCTCTGAAGATCTTATGGCCGGGTCGTCCCACTCCCCGGTTCAGCGGAAACGGCCGGCCGAGGTATTTGTTTAACTTGGCTTAATGTTGTCAATCTTGCCTTATAATTTTACTCTGTCTTCATATTGCCTTAACTGCTTTCAGGAATCACCCCTTCATCCAGCAACTCTACGACAACTAAGCCACCGCCTCTGAAGATCAACCCAGAGTACGTGCTTTCATGCTTGCCTCATATCCTTTGCCATCCTTGAACTTTATACAATAACTTTCTGTGCTTTCTAGGGCTCAAGCGAAACGAAGGAAGACCGACGAGTCTACCTCTGCCCCCACTGCCCAAGAACCGGAGCCTGCCAAGCTAGACTCTCCTGTTGCACATGTTGATCCCTCTGCCTTTTCAAAGGATACGCCTGAAGACGCGCGTCGTTCAGTCGAGCCGGCGGCCCATGAGCCGGCAACTGAGAGTCCTCCAAGGACCAATTCTAAGCCGCCAAGCCCTTCAACGGCCGTCGACGATCCAGTTCTTTCGGACGTCCTCGTTACTGGCACCGTCTTTCAGACTCCTCAACCTCATATGCTGACAAAGCACACTGAGAAAACTGAAGCTTCTAACAAGCTGGACATTGAGCTCCCCGTGATAGAGAAGTTGACTGCTGATGAGTTACATGCTGGTTATTTGAACCGCCTCTCCACAAGCCGGAACATGGAGCTCAAACTTGTTAATCTGATGAAGAAAAAATATGAGGTACTCCTTCCTTTCCTTATACCCTTATGTATCCCCCAAGAGCCGGATTAATATTTGCTAATGGTAAATCGGGTCTTCCAATCCATGTCATAAGTAGAACCACTTAGCCTGTAGCCCCCAAGTATCGGCTTAACATGTAAATATTGAGCCGGTACTCTCCTACACCACGACACTGCATCTCCAACAACCAGGTTGGTTGGAAATACAGCTTCCACTGTCAAACAGTTGGTCGGGAAAGATTATTGCCGACCGATCGTGTCTGTTGGAAAAACTCCAGACGGGAAGCCCTTTGCCGACCGACATATCTTTCCCGACCAACTGCTTGATGGCTATGGAGTATCTTTCCCGACCCAACAGTCTGTTGGGTCTGTCATGGGCTTTTCCCGACCAACAATTCGTTGTGGGTGCCATGGGCCTTTCCTGACCAACAATCTATTGGGGGTAGCCATGGACCTTTCCCGACCAACATTCAGTTGGGCTTTGCGTCAGCCTTTCCCGACCGACCTTCAGACGACATTTGTTTTGCCGACCAACAATCTGATGGTGTTTTCTTTCGCCGACCAACAAATCATCGACATTTAGTACTGACTATTAACCGTAGCTTTAATTAATTGTCACATACATATAGTTCATGTGTTCTAATCACAATCATCAAGACATCATCCATCAAGTGCACCAAACAGTTTTGATTCCATTAATTAATTGTCACATACACACACTTCAGTCTGTTCTAAGCATAACCACCAAGATACCATACATCAGGTTCACAAAAGGACAACTAAAAGATGCTAGTATGAGACATGAGTTGTACAAAATGAAAGCTAAATATCCAGTTGACACGGATCATTGGCTTCATGGTTTCTTGTGAGTGTTGTCCTTTTGTTTGCTTCCTACAAAAGTTAAACAAGTCTCAGTTATAATAATACAATATCAGAAACTGTATTTCTTTGTTTGTTTTTATTTTGCAAACATTTCATATGTGAGCAGTCCTTTTTTTTGCCAAGTGAATCACATGCTGCTAGAAATGATACCATATCTCAAAATATTTACATGTAAATCGTATTGACTGCTTACACACTGGTCTCAAGAAATAAAAGAAGCGCATACCTAGCTTCATACGAAAGACTGAAAAAAAGATCACCTTAGGCATGCAATCAAAATATGTAACAATTAAATAACAATGTGAAAGCATCATATGAGAGATCAATGGTGGAGGACAAAAAAAAAATAAGGTGTGGCGGACTAGCACCAAAAAATGAGACTCAAAACCGAAGCAGTACACTCTAACAATGCACACTAATACAACTTTGGTGTGATTCTAAGCATAATAACATAATACTCCAGGAACGAAGAGAGTACATGGAAGTGTAAATTTAGATATAAAAGAAGTAAAAGCATATTGCTAATAAAGCTTTAACGGGGTCCAGAACAGTGTACTGTGAATAAAGCTTTGGCTAGTGGAAACGCACCTGCCTTGATGCGTTTGAGGAGAGGATTGGTGCGTACGGTCCAAATATGGTGGCTGCTCATGGCCACCAATACATCAGGCCTTTGCTTTTTCTTTTCAGGATTTTTTGCACGTACTAGCGATCGATCTGAGCACCATGCATGCGTATATACCTACAGCTAATTATTTTTGGCAGGAAATCAAGGTAGGGCAGTTGCCCCACCTCGTCCTACCGGGAGCTCCGCCCGTGTGAGAGACACATGTCAAGACAAAGGAATTTGATTTGAAAGATTTTATCTGATGTTCTTTTGACTCCTCTAGTGAGAGCAAATCTCTTTATAATAATAGTCAGTTTTTTTATAATAACATAACGGAGCAAATTGTTCTTTTAACCTTTCAAGGGAGTATATCAAGCACTTTTTAAGAAAAAAAATAGTGTAACAAATATTCCACCGCTAATGGTGGAACATGCTCATGTGGCCAGACCCATCACACCAAAAGCCTATCATCGACTTTTGTGGACAGAACACAGTTTGAAGCAGCTGTTGCGCAGGCTGGACTATCAGAGACACATGCAAAATTTGGTTTGTCGGATGATGGAGAGCAAGGGCAAAGTTCGTGGGAGGGACAAATCTTGGCAATAAGATCTATAAGTCGCCTTATTTTCCTGAGAGTCCTTGTGTTAAATATGTTGCGATTTAGGAATGATGGTTCTGGTCATCTATATAGCCCCCTAGGAGCTCCATGTTGATAGCCCATTGGTTCTAGAATATATTAGATGATTTTTTTTCTAAAATATGATGACGCATACTTTTCTTTTTTATTGCTGATATTTTTTAATCAAGGTAATTATTTACTATTTTTCGTCCATATATATATGCCAGTAGGATATAGTACAGAGAAGCAAAAATCTTCTATTTGTTATAGTACTACTATTGCTCCTGGCCCTGTCCTAAAGGTAAAAAGGCAAGACAATACAGAGCTTTTCATCCCTTGTTTGTAGCTTTTAACCTTTCACAATTACCTATTTAGTACGAAAGAATATCCCATATTTTTTGTAGCTGGACACACATCTAGTAGTGAGTTGAGTTAAATACCTTGGCAGCGAGATAAAACAGCGTAGCATACCCTCTAATCACAACATCAACCACAACCTCGTAAGTCCCTTGTTTGAGATGCTTTTTGGTGCGAACCTTCCAACAACTCTCATATGAACATAGATCCCTTTGGCATCGTCTTCTTTAACATCATTATCTTCCTTGAGTTCAACTCTTAGGTTCTATCAAACAACCATATGTAAATAGGCGTATTGCATGCATGATGAATAATTATTGTAATGAACAGATGTGGAAATAGTTCATCACTTGTCAATAATTAGAATCATTTGATATAAATTTCATCTCTTCGAGGGGCATATAACTTTAATTCGAACAAAAATGTCTCATGTTACACACAGGGTTGAAGATTCACAAGCATTGCCAAGGAGTACAAATAAAAGGTATCCAATAATTAGCAGCAAAAAGTTTAAGAGATCACACATGCATATTTAAAAGTAATTAGGAGCAACAAGTCTAAGAGGTTAACTACCTCAAGTAAGTTTCAGCAAGGCACAATAGAAGAATCTAGCTATGCTCTCTGAACAAACCAACCAGCACACACGGCTACACTTGCCTAACTAGAACCAGCATAAGTTTGGATTACCTATATGCATTTAAAGTTCCCCTGGTAGATCATTAAAGTTCCACTGGTAGCCGTAAACCATCATATTGATAACACTTACCTATCTGCAGCAGTCCAACGTTTATCCAATACTAGCTGAACTCGGCTGAAAAATAAAGTAAAAATCAAAGCATTTATATGCCTCACAATGGATCACAGGAACAATGTAGTTTTTACATTCAAAATCTGAACCAACAGATCTGGGCAATTCTGAAAAAAATGTAAAAATCAAGGCCTGGCGATGCCTCACAGTCGATGAGGAAACAATTTAGTTGTTGCAGGAACTATAGCTACGCAAGCACAATTTTGCCAACCATGAAAACCTTCCAGCCTGTGTATGTGTGTGTGTGTGTATTTGAGATTGAATGGCAAAGTTTACATGCATATGTCTGAATAATAACGACCTGAGCGAGATTTTCAAATAATTATAATGTTAGGATCAAGGAGGTAATTTCTATGGATTGACAGTAGTGTGACCATAATGCACATGCAGTACTCTGAAAAACACTAAGACAAGTATTATTCGCTCTGTTCACTTGGTAAGTTTACCTTTTATTATAAAACAAGCAGTCTCCAGTATATGATTTGTTCAAATTTCCAATGTCGAAACCTAAACAGTAAGAAACCAGCATGTAACCTGTTAGTCATAAATTATGCAAGGCGTAAAATTGATAATATAGGTTCCAATAGAAACAACAAAAATCTACAAACCGGCAATGTGTAGCCCCCAAGTGCCGGCTTATCTTTGACAAATATGAGCCGGGACTTCATTGCAGACTTAGAAAACATCGCTGTAGCCCCCAAGTGTCGGCTTAACTTGATGAAGATGAGCCGGTACTCACTTGTAGCCTTAGAGAACATCGTTGTAGCCCCTAAGTGCCAGCTTAACTTGATGAAGATGAGCCGAAACTTATTTATAGTCTTGGAGAACAAACAGATATTAGCCCCCAAGTGTCGAGTATATTGCTTGCAATCTGCTTGAGACTTGCATTATATTTTGTTAACTTAACCATCTGGCAATATGTTATCCTCGTGACTTACCCCTCATTTGCTTTTTGTATGTCACAGGAAGCTTTAAGCAATGTTGATTCTGAACTGACCGGCTTAAAGAGCAATCTGGCCTCCCAGCAAGCCGCCCGAAGTGCAGCAGAGGAGAAGTGTCGGCTTGCCGCCGAAGATCTTACAACTGCTAAGTTTGAATTTGCCACTTTCAAAAAAGCTGCTGAGGCGGAGCAAACTGCTCTAGCCAAACGTGCGGACGATGCTGATGAGCGACTCATGGTCGAATCAGATGAGTTGCAATCCCCGAAGCGCCATATCTCCAAGATAACAGGTGCTACTTTTGGTAAGTACTAAAGACTCAACCAATCTTCTTGCTTGAAAAGTTGCACAGGCGGCTTATAACATAAAATTCGTCTTGTGAGGTCAAAGAAGCCATCAACTTGGTGCTGATAGCGTGCTGTAGCTGAAAGCCGCCTACACGTTATTAGAATAGCTGTACTATGGGACCCTTTGCACCATCAGGGCTATGCTGAACAAAGAAAGCATCCCCAAGTTCATGAAAGGAGTTATAGAAGTGCTGTCAACTCTGCCAAAGCAAATCGAAGAACTCAAAAAATCAGCCGCCCAAAAGGGAGCCATCGCTGCCATAAGTCGGGCTTTGGCTTTTGCCCCAGAGCTAACTCCTGAAGAGATGATGGATGACTTTCCGTCAAAGAAGGATGACGGCTCAGAATTCACGGAAGCCGACTATGCTCGTTGTATGAAGGCCTCCAGGGTTTTTGCATCAGTATTGACGGAAGAAGTGAATTTGTCAACATATCAGGTGGCTTACAACGCTGAGAACAAGCGAGTGCATGGACCAACCTTCGAGGCCAAGGATTTAACTCCTGCATGCCGTAAGCATCTCTTTGCCCCTGACATTGACCCATCTCCCATTTTTGAAGAAGCAGACTTTGAAGCTTTAACCAACTACAACTGGGACGTGGACAATCTTCAGATCGAGGAGGTCGAAGACCCGCCGTAGGATGACCCGCCGTCCAGCTAATCAACTTGATAATGCCATGGTATAACCCGGCTTCATGACCTGCCGAAATTTGGAGCGGTGTAAAAAACTTTAATTCATGCTTTTTGAGCTCTGTGGAGAGCGTTGTAATAGGCCTTTAGGAAAAACCTTGTCTTGCCTGAACTGTGCCATCGTGCACATAGGAAATCGCACGACTTTAACATATTATGTCCGCCTTGTGCTTCAATTCATACCAGATGTCGTGGTGGCTCTTCTTAAGAAACTAGCCTGTGAGAGCAGAATACTTTCTGCACTGTTGGGAGGGCGGCTTAGAATAGCACAACCCGGAGATGTTATATCTTTCCTGACTTGCTTTTTCATTAACTCATGTGACGGTTCTTCTGGGTGGACTCGCTAATTAAAACTCCTTATCAGTACAGGGTCTCTATCGATATTGGCCGTCAATTTCTTAGAACGGCTCGGGGTCTCTAAGCGAGATTAACTGACAGGAAGTATAACATCCCAAAAAGAGACACGGCAGGGCATGAGTATCCTGGTAGCCCGTAAACTGCCTCCCACGTGACATAAATCCATCGTTTTAACCTTAAACAGTGTAGGGTCTTTAAAAGATTAACTATCTAAGAGTATGAACGGGCCACATAGCGAAGAGTCGGCAGTAGATGAGAGAGTTTATCCTTGCTTTCCGTAAGCCGGCCGTCACGTGACAAGAACCGCCGGTTTAACCTTAACCAGTACAGGGTCTCTATCAAGATTGGCCATCAATTTCGTTGAACCGGCTCAGGGTCTCTAAGCAAGATTAACTAGTAAGAGTTCGGCGGGTCACATAGCGGAGCAGCATCAGCTTACAGGCAGGTTTAACCCGAGCTTGTGGTGGCTTAAGAGCCGATCAAGAGGGTATGTAAGCTAAACCCGGTGGGTTGGAAGCCCCCAAATGACCTTGTTGACGGAGTCAACTGTTTGGCTTAAGAGCCGAACAATAGGGTCTGATAAGCTAAACCTGGCGGGTTGGAAGCCCCCTAGATTACCTATTGACGGAGTCAACTTTTTTTGGCTTAAGAGCCGATCAATAGGGTCTGATAAGCCAAACCCGGTGGGTTAGAAGCCACCTAGATGACCTGTTGACGGAGTCAAATTTTTTGGCTTAAGAGCCGATCAATAGGGTCTGATAAGCTAAACCCGGCGGATTAGAAGCCCCCTAGATGACCTGTTGACAGAGTCAACTTTTTGGCTTAAGAGCCAATCAATAGGGTCTGATAAGCTAAACCCGGTGGGTTATATCCCCAACAAGCACCAACAGCATAATCACTAGCATCACACAATTTCAAAAGGCAAGTTCCACTGAGGTGGTTGAACAATAGGTGTGGTAGTTATGGCTTTCTTTAGTGTTTCAAAGGCTTCTAAGCAACCATCATAAAAAACAACGGAATATCCTTTTGTAAAAGATTAGTAAGAGGCCTAGAAATTTATGATAAGTCTTTAATAAACCTCCTATAGAAACCAGTATGACCAAGGAAACTTCGAATACCTTTGATCAATTGGGTCAACTTTAGCTTGATCCACCTCAATACATCGTTCAAAGATCTTATTCCCCAAGACAATACCTTCATTAACCATAAAGTGGCACTTCTCCCAATTCAAGGCAAGATTAGCTTTTTCACATCTCTGCAAAACTCGATCAAGGTTTCTTAAGCAATCATCAAAAGAAGTTTTGTAAGGGAAATCATCCATGAAAACCTCCACAATCTTTTCACAAAAATCAGAGAATATAGCAGTCATACGTCTTTGAAAGGTAGCAGGTGCATTGCATAAACCAAAAGGCATACATCTATAATCATAGGTTCCAAAAGCAGCGGTAAAGGTAGTTTTCTCTTGATTAGATTGTGACACAGGTATTTGAGAGAAACGAGAATATCCATCCAAGAAACAAAAGTATGTGTGCTTCGATAATATTTCAAGCATTTGATCAATAATGGGGGAGGGGTAATGCTATTTTCTAGTAGCTTTGTTTAATTTCTAAAATAAATTACCATCCTATAGCCAGTAACAATTCTCTGCGGAATAAGATCATTTTTATCATTAGGAACAACGGTAATACCTCCTTTCTTAGGGACATAATGAACGGGACTCACCCATCTACTATCAGCTATAGGATATATTATACTTGCTTCGAGAAGCTTTAATATTTCAGTTCTTACCACTTCTTTCATCTTGGGGTTCAATTGTCGTTGGTGATCAACAACGGGTTTAGCATCAGGTTTCATACTAATCTTGTGCGGACATAGAGTGGGACTGATGCCCTTAAGATCATCAAGAGTATATCCAATAGCAACCAGGTGCTTCCTCAAAATTTTCAATAATCTTTCGTCTTCATGTTTTGAAAGGTTAGCACTAATAATGACATGATATATCTTTTTCTCATCAAGCTAAGCGTATTTCAAAGTGTCAGGCAATTGTTGAAGTTCAAACAGAAGATCACCTTTAGGTGGAGGAGGACCTCCAAGAGTTTCAATAGGTAAATTGTGTTTCAGTAGAGGTTGTTGTTCGAAGAAAATTGTAGCTATTTCATTTCTTTGATGCAAGTGCATATCATTTTCATGGTCTAGCAAATATTGTTCTAGTGGATCGGTAGGAGGAACGACAATAGAAGCAAGACCAATCATTTCATCCTTATTAGGTAATTCTCTATCATGAGCTTGTCTACTAAATTTGGAAAAATTAAAATCATGAGACACATTACCAAACTCAACACTGACATTTTCTTTTGTACAATCTATCTTAGAATTAACGGTGTTCAAGAAAGGTCTACCGAAGATAATGGGACAAAAGTCATCTTGTGAGGAACCAAGAACTAGAAAATAAAGAGGATATTTTATTTTTCCACACAAGACTTCAACATCTCTAACAATCCCAAGTGGTGTGATTGTCGGGGGGATTACCCCTGGGTAGGCTCATGGAGGCGACTCAACATTTTAAAACAACAGGGCGTCCGACGCCCCTCTGTCCGGCTACTCCGGCTCGTACCTTGGTCCGGGCGGCTGCAGAGTCCGGCCGGCTCCTCCGACCGACCTATGTCCGGCTGCTCCAGCCAGCCCGCTACGCGAGGTCAGCCACACATCCGTCGGACACGAGATGAAGACACTATAGCCTGCGTCATGCATCACTTCACTGCGCTGCAATAGTGGCGCACTGTAGCTTGCATCATGCGTCACCTCGCATGTCATCTCCAATAGTGGTGTACTATTGCCTGCATTACTTGTCACCTCCAACAGTGTATAGTTGGCCTTGCGGGCCACCCTTTGTCCCCTGGTCCTCCCTTTATAAGAGGCACCAGGGGAGCTCCCACACACATGAGCACACACGCATGGAGCTCTCTCTCATTCTCTCATTTCCCCTCTTCATGTACACACATACGAGGCAAGAAGCCTCATGGCTCTCCTCTCCCATACAACTCTAGGAGCAACTCTGTACTGCAATACACCTCATATACAAACATGCAGGAGTAGGGGCATTATCTCTCCGGAGACCCCGAACCTGGGTAAACCACTATGTGCTGTTGCCCTATCCCATCTCGGATCTCCACGACAGCCTTGCTCTCACCTCCTAAGCCATCCCATGGCATCTACCGTCCCAATGCACCCCCATGAGAAAACGACGATAGTTGGCACCAACCTTGGGGCTAGCTGCTGCTGGAACTGCGGTCCGGGCGGGACCATCTTCACCACCGCGATGTCGCCGCCATCGGCGCTCGGGGGCTCGACATCCACACGCCCCGGGACGAATGCGCGCGACGCCGCGTCCTTGACGCCGGTCTCGTCATCACTGTTGCGAGGTCACCATCGTCCGTGAACGTTGTTGCCCCCCGTGTTCCCATGCTCGCTTCATCCTCAGTGTGCTTGTCTCGTCGACCGCTTCACCAACGTCACATGCATCGGTCACAACTGCGTACTCCTCGTGCTAGCGCTACTCCTGGCCGTCGCACTCATGCCGGGGCCGACCGCGTCTCAGTAGATGCAACCGTCGCCGTTTGACTGGACGCCCTGTTGGCTGTCGTGCTCCCCGCATTGGCACTGCTAGTTGTCATCGAGCTCGCGTCGGTAGCAGATGCGTCCTGGCGGCTGCTGTGCCCGCCGCTCGAGCAGGCTCGCGGGCGCATGTTCTGCTCTGGCTCGTGCGCGTCCACACTCCTACTCGTCACCAATACCGCCCTGCTCTTGCTCATGTGTGTCCACGCGCTTGTCCAGCTACGCCCGTGCTTGGTCTCTGTGCGCCGGCGCCTGCACTACGCCCATATGCCATGACCGCGCCTGCCCTACGCGTTGCGGTCACGCGCTCCTCCCACACGCGCCTGGCCGGCTATGCACTGTATGCGACGGCCGATTACTCCTCCCACACGCGCCTGGTCGGCTACACACTGTATGCGACCGCCGACTGCTCCGTTCGGCGGTTGTCGTAGCTATACAGCTGCCAAGGAGAAAAAAATATACGTACATGCATGCACGGCCAAGACGCTTGCATGGTGATACGTCTCCCTCGTATCCACTTTTCCAAACTCTTTCGCCTTTGTTTTGGACTCTAATTTGCATGATTTGAATGGAACTAACCCGGACTGACGTTGTTTTCAGAAGAATTGCATTGGTATTATTTTTGTGCAGAAATAAAAGTTCTCAGATTGACCTGGAAATTTATGGAGTAAAAAATACTGGCGAAAGAATCAACCGGAGGGTGCCACCCATTGTCCACAAGCCAGGGGTGCGGCCACCCCCCCAACCATGCCTAGCAGGCTTGTGGGTCCCCTAGAGCTCCACTGACCTCAATTCGAACTCCATATATTCACACCCGTGGAGGGAAAAAAATCAGAGAGAAGAGTTCGTCGTGTTTCACGATGCGGAGCTGCTACCACCTCCCGTTCTTCCTTGGGAGGCCAAATCTGGAGTCCGTTTTGGGCTCCAGAGAGGGCAAATCGACGCCATGGTCATCACCAACCATTCTTTAACGCCAATTCCATGATCCTCTCCGCCGTTCGTGATTAATTCCATTGTAGGCTTGCTGGACGGTGATGGGTTGGATGAGATTTACCATGTAATCGAGTTAGTTTTGTTAGGGTTTGATCCCTAGTATCCACTATGTTCTGAGATTGATGTTGCTATGACTTTCCTATACTTAAAGCTTGTCACTAGGGCCCGATTGCCATGATTTCTGATTTGAACATATTATGTTTTCATGAATATATATGTGTTCTTCATCCTATCTTGCAAGTTGTAGACACCTATTACGAGTTATGATCCGCATCCCCCAGGGTGACAATAACTGGGATTCTTTCCGATGATTACCGTAGTTTGAGGAGTTCATGTATTCACTAAGTGCTAATGCTTTCGGCTAGTTATCTATTAAAAGGAGCCCTTAATATCCCTTAGTTACCATTAGGTCCCCACTGCCATAGGAGGGTAGGAAAAAAGATGTCATGCAAGTTCTTTTCCATAAGCACGTATGACTATATATGGAATACATGCCTACATTACATTGATGATTTGGAGCTAGGTTTGTGTCACCCTATGTTATAACTGTTGCATGATGAATTGTTGGGGAACGTCGCCTGGGAAACAAAAAAATTCCTACGCACACGCAGATCTATCCATGGTGATGAGCATCTATGAGAGGGAGAGTGTATCTACGTACCCTTGTAGATCGCTAAGCGGGAAGCGTTAAGAAACGTGGTTGGTGTAGTCGAATGTCTTCGCGATCCAAATCGCCGAACGTCCCGCGATCCAATCATGATCCGTCCCATGATCTAATCACAATCTGTCCCAGAACTTGATCATGATCCGTCCCACGAACTTGATTACGATCTGTCCCACGAGCTTGATCACGATCCTTCCGATCTAGCGCCGAACGGACGACACCTCCGCGTTCACCACACGTACAGCTTGATGATGATCTCCGCCGTCTTGATCTAGCAAGATAGAGCGGAGAGGAGGAAGAGTTCTCCGGTAGCGTGACGGCACTGCAGAAATCCGATCTAGAGGAGAAACTATGCACTGGAGGAACGGGTAGCACGTGGTTGAAAAACTAGTGCAAACCCCTAAAATCCACTAGTATATATAGGAGGAGAGGAGGAGAAACTTGGCGCAAGGGCCAAGGCCCCATAGGAGTTGGACGAACCAACTAGGATTGGAGGACTCTCCTCCAATCCTAGTAGGACTAGGATCCGTCCTTTTTTTTCCTTTTTCCACCTTTTCCTATTGGGTTTTCTTCTCCAGCCACATGGGCCTTGTGTGGCAGTTTCCAACAGCCCACTAAGGGCTGATATTCACTCTCCCACAGCCCATGAAGCCTCTTGGGTCGAAATACCCCTCCCGGAGGTCTCCCGATACACTACTGGCACTCCCGGTACACTACCGATGAGCCCGAAACTTTTCCGGCGACCAAAACAGGACTTCCTATATATGAATCTTTAACTCCGGAACATTCTTGAGATCCTCGTGACGTCCGGGATCTCATCCAGGACTCCGAGAACCTTCGGTCACCACCATACACAACTCTATACTACCGAAACATCACAAAACCTTAAGTGTGCAGCCCTGCGGGTTCGAGAACTATGTAGACATGACCGAGACACCTTTACGGTCAATAACCAATAGCGGGATCTGGATGCCCATATTGGTTCCTACATATTCCACGAAGGTCTTTATCGGTTGAACCTCTATGTCAAGGATTCAGTTAATCCCGTATGATGTTCCCTAGTTCAACCTCGTTATCGGCAAGTCTCTTTACTCGTTCCGTAATACAAGATCCCGTGACTAACACTTAGACACATTGCTTGCAAGGCTCATTGTGATGTTGTATTACCGAGTGAGCCCTGAGATACCTCTCCGTCACACAGAGTAACAAATCCTAGTCTTTATCCATGCCAACTCAACAGACACCCTCGGAGATACTGTAGAGCACCTTTATAGTCTCCCAGTTACGTTGCGACGTTTGATACACACAAGGTACTCCTCCGATGTCTGTGAGTTGCATGATCTCATGGTCATAGGAACACATACTTGACATGTAGAAAACAATAGCAATAAACTGACACGATCATATGCTACGTTTGTAGTTTGGGTCTTGTCCATCACATCATTCTCCTAATAATGTGACCCCGTTATCAAATGACATCACATGTCAATGGCTAGGAAACCTTGGCCATCTTTGATCAACGATCTAGTTCACTAGAGGCATACTAGGGACAGAGTGTTGTCTATTTACCCACACATGTAATGTGTTTCCAATCAATACAATTATAGCATGGATAATAAACGATTATCATGAACAAGGAAATATAATAATAAACACTTTATTTATTGCCTCTAGGGCATATTTCCAACATGAATGCCATCGACATAATCATCCATCACTAATCCATTGCCTACGTGCTTTTCACATATTGATCTTTGCTAAGTTACTTTTCCATTGCTACTGTTGCAATCACTACAAAATTGTTGTTGTCACTTTTGCCATTGTTACCGCTACTTCCATACTACTTTGCTACTAAATACTTTGTTGCAGATATTAAGTCCTTCAGGTGTGGTTGAATTGACAACTCAACTGCTAATACTCGAGAATATTCTTTGGCTCCCATTGTGTCGAATACATAAATTTGGGTTGAATACTCTACCCTTGAAAACTGTTGTGATCCCCTATACTTGTGGGTTATCAAGTCCTTTTTCTGACGCCGTTGTCGGGGAGCATATCTCTATTCTCTGAGTCACTTGGGATTTATGTCTGTTGATCACTATGAAGAATCTGAAAGACCCAAAAACCAAAATCTATCCCTCTACTATGAGGGGAGGTAAGGAACTGCTATCTAGCTCTGCACTTGATTTACCTTATGTTATGAGTAAATTTGCGACACCACCACCTGCTATTGATTCTGATATGTCGCAAGTAATTGATGATGCCACTTTTGCTATGCATGATGCTTATGATAATACTTTTCTTGATAATACTATGCCACGGGGTGAATTTCTTGATGGACAAATTTCTAGATTCAATGCTGAAACTGATGTACTTCTGAAACTGATGAAGTTATTGAAACTGAATGCTATGAGACACCTACTAAAGCTAGCTCTCCTAGATATGAATTTTATAATATACCTAAGGGTTATGTTATGGAAGTAGAGGTAACTAGGGACTTTCTTGCTTGTAAATATAGCGATGATCTTAAGAAATTGCTATGCAAGTGGAAGGAAAAATCTTCGAATGCTAGAATGCAATATGATCCTTAGTTTGCTACTTCACGTATCTTTCTTACTGATAAGGATTATGAATTCTCTGTTGATCCCAAGTTAATCACTTTGGTTGAATCTGATCCTTTCCATGGTTATGAATCTGAAACTGTTGTGGCACATCTTACTAAATTGAATAATATAGCCACCCTATTTACTCATGAGGAAAAAAATCGTTATTACTATATTCTTAAGTTTTTTCCTTTCTCATTAAAGGGTGATGCTAAGATATGGTTTAATTATCTTGCTCCTGGTTGTGTGCGTAGTCCCTAGGATATGATATATTCTCTAAAAAATATTTTCCTGCCCATAAGAAACAAGCTGCCTTGCAGGAAATATTAAACTTTGTGCAAATTGAAGAAGAGAGTCACCCACAAGCTTGGGGGAGGCTTCTACAATTACTTAATGCTTTGCTTGATCATCCTCTCAAGAAATACGAAATACTTGATATCTTTTATAATGGACTAAGCGATGCTTCTAGGGACCACCTAGATAGTTGTGCTGGTAGTGTTTTCAAGGAACGAATTGTTGAACAAGATGAACTACTATTGAATAATATATTGAACAATGATAATGATTGGACTCTTCCCGAACCACCTCCAAAGTCCACTCCGAAGAAAAGAGGTATTATATTTCTCAGTCCCGAAGATATGCAAGAGGCAAAGAAATCTATGAAAGAAAAAGGTATTAAAGATGAAGATGTTAAGAATCTACCACCTATTGAGGAAATACATGGACTTGATAACCCGACATAGGTAGTAGAGGTAAATTCTCTCCGTAGATTTGATGAAGGTGATATTCCTTATGATAAGTCTAGTAGCCAATGCTTGGATGAGTTTGATAACTTTGTTGTTAAGCAAGAAAATTTCAATGCTTATGTTAGTAGACAATTGAAACATAATGCTTACATGCTTGATCACTTAGGTGATTATATGATTAGAACTATTAATGATCTTAAGCTTATTTGTAAACATGCTTCCATGGTAACTACTCAAGTAGACCGAGTACTTAGGGCACAAAATGATTTGCTGAATGAGATGAATGGTAAGAACAATGACCATTTTGTTAGAGTTGTGACTAGAGGTGGTAAAATGATCCCGGAACCTTTGTATCCTGAGGGCCGTCCTAAGAGAATTGAGCAAGATTCTTAGGGAATTAATACTGATGTACCTAGTTGTGGGGACCCCGACTCATAAGTCGAGATCACCGAATGCACGTGTACAGTGATCCCAGAGATCAATGCTCACTGAAGACACATAAACTGAATAACAAGAGTCTTACAGCCATACTTAACGTCTTACACAAATAATGACCACAAGGGTCTTAGTCTTACATAGATAGGGCCACATGGGCCAAACGCTTAAAATAGAACAAGCAGCGGAAATCTTGGTCGAAAGCGTGAACCCATGCCATCTGCCTTAACCTACACGCATTCTGACTGGGAAGCGTCCTAGTTGGCATGTTTGTCTCCAATGAACTCTTCAACATACTCCAGTTCTTCCATGCCTGGCCAATTAAATAACCAGTGACAAGCCAATGAGTACTTTGAATGTACTCGCAAGAAACCCAAGTTGTGGAACAAGATAATAATGATGCATGGTATAGAACTAAGTAGGTAACTTTGTGGAAAGCTAATTTTGAATGCAACTGTCATGTTCAAGTAACTTGTAACATGCATAAACAATAAGCAAGTGTCCATATGATCAAGATACCGATATCATCATAACTATCGGTTGAACATCTCATGTTCACTCATCACAATATGTCATCAGACTTAGTCCAATCCTCACACCAAGTCATCGAACTTAGCTCATGTGACCTCTTGTCACCATCACACCCATACTCACACCAAGTTCTTGTGAAAACATTCGGACGTGGCATAAGAAGCACCACCCAACTGTCCTTGACCGTGGACACGGCTATTCGAATAGTTTTACACTCTGCAGAGGTTGCACACTTTACCCACAAGACTCAGGGAACTTCCATGTCATCCACGACTCGCGGTATACAACATACCCAAGGTAAGCACCCGAACAATGCCTTTCCCATGGTGATACTAAACAAAGATTCAACTCATTGGTGCCATACCTCATGATATACATCACTCATATCATCCATGAGGGCACGCAACGGTGTGCCCGATGCGTGTAAAGACAGCGCATGACCTTTCACTCTGGGATGACCCCGTCTCAAGAGTGACCACTTCACTCTTGCCACTAGTAATGCGGGATCCTTGCTAGCACCAACCATAGTAATCAAAAAGGCCCCGTCCCATAAGGGGTATCGTGGTTGCGCATGTAAGGTTGGGATGGTCGACAAATCTTAAACCCTCCATTTTCAAAAACACATCCTCATCTTGTTCCGGCACACCACTTCTTTCTCAAGTGTTCACCCATCTCAGCAACATCTCCCTCGAGCATTAGTGGCACCCGCCGAGGTTTTTGAAAAATCTTTGAAATCATTTCTTTCTTTCCATCACTATGCATAGATCCCATCCCATTTGCGTAGAATCTATCAACAACCTAACCACACCCACCCGCAAAAACCTCATAAGGTGGTAGGGTCATGCACGATGCAAGTCTCAACGGAAAGGTATGGAGGCATCCCATCGAAAGGGGAACACCATATCACATGATCGATTATGATGAAGGTAAAGTGCTATATGACATGCAATAAAAATGGTTTCTTATCATGGTCAAAGGGCTGCTTGCCTGGCTCAACAAAGTCTCCGGGGTCTTCGAAGTCTTCAGGTGTAACTTCTTCGTCAACAGCGCAATCTATCGTCACGATAAAATAACGATAAAAATAAGCAATCACACAAAACAGAGCACTCAAACTACTACCAAAAATGTTAAGCTACTCTGATAAATACTAAAAGTCATACTAAAAATATTCTCTTAGGGTTTTGCTGTGAAAAAGATTTTGGAAATAAAATAACAGAGGCAAAAAGGTGCCTATATATAGGTTTTAAAATAAACTAGTACTACAAATATGTTCAAACATTTTTACAAATGGCACTATTAAATTCTAGGGATTATTTTATGAATTTAGGTGGAAGAAAATTTGGCATTGGATAAACATTTCATTATGTGGGCCTTTTGCAAATAACAGAATAAAAGAAAAGGAAAAAGGTTACTGTGCCCTCTCGGGCCAAAATGCCTGGCTGAAACCGGCCCAAGAGGGAAGCCCGCCCAGGCGAGGAGCCGCGCGCAACAGGTTTGGATTTAAACCTGCCCGCGGGCCCAGCCTGCCAGCGAGAGAGAGAGAGAGAGGGCGAGGGGATGCCATGTCGGCCCCACCTGTCATCCCTCTCCTCGTGACAATATCGAAGGAGGGGCTCACCGGAGGGCTTCAGCCATGGCGAAGGGAACGGAGGGCACTGGCGGGTTCCTGGGGGCGTCGCACGTCGAAGGGGGGTCGTGGGACCACCGGAGAGACAGGGAAGCACCCGCGAGGGGAAGAGCCCGACGGCGGCGGCGAGGATTTGGGTCGGGAGTGGGATCCCGACCATGGGGGAGAGCGCTCTAGGCACGGGGAGAACACGGAGAGAGGGCCAGGGGGGGCAGGGCGGCCTATTTATAGGCGACCGCCGGTCCACCGTGGGCGCGGAGCGTCGGTGAGCACTAGGTGCTCACCACAGGCCACGGGAGCGAGCGAGGCCGTGTCTGGGGGCTACCTAGACGCGATCCATGCGTGGGAGGAGGGAAAGCAGCCAAGAGGGGGGACCGGAGGTGCGCACGTGTGAGCGCAGCCACTAGCTGGTTTGGGCGGCGCCGTGCACGCGCGAGAGAGAGGAGAAACAGTGGGCGACCGAGCGGCATGCTGCAGATGCTGAGGGGGCAGAGGGGACATGCTAGGCGGCCCGAGGTGGTCGGGGCTGCCCGTTGGCTGGTGGCTACAGTGCGGGTGCGGACTGTAGCGCGCTCCAGAGCGCGAGCTGTGCATGCGAGGGCAATATTTTAGCCCCCCCCCCCCCCCCGCGTGTCCTCTTAGCCTTGGGGTATTGGAGATGCCCAAATGCTAGGGTAGGCTAGGGCTAAGCTCTAGAGGAGTCTTAGGGAAGAAGGAAATGGGGAGAGGGGAGGGGTAGAAACAAGGGTTTCACCCCATCTCCTGGTGACCTGGGGTCTTGGGGTTCTTACTGCGGGTAAAATGCACCCATGCGAGACTGTGGTAGAAAGTTGGGGGCAAGGGGAAAATGTTAAGAGGTAGAAATAGGGGTTTTACCAAATCACCTGAAGGTGTCTGGTGAAGTTTTGGGCAAGAAAGAATTACCATCTTACTGAGATTTTTACAAGGATCAAAGGCTAGGTAAAAATGAGATGCTCCACCAAATTTGAGCTCAAGGGGAAAAAGTTGATAATGGAAACTTGATGAACCCTAGAAATAGGCAGAATCAGATTTCTGTAGATCCAATGATGCTAGGCTTTAACCCTTGATGCACCACTTAGTGTATCATCACTATTTGGCCATTAGAGCATGCCCACAAAGTTTCAGGCCAAGGGGATACACTTCACAATGTAAAGTTCCTCAAATTTGACTCTGGACAGGAATGGTTTTGGGATGGTTTGATGAACCAAACCATCTTGGATCGAGATGAAACTTTGCAATATCATGACCCATGGTAGTGTTGACTTTCTGGAATTTATTGAGAATATTTCTTATATAAATATTCCAAAAGTTTGATCTGAACACAAAGGGGTTTGAGGGGTTTTGCCCATGATTTGATCATGCCCTTGTGTGGAACCCCATATATATGGAAAATATATGTCCACTGAGTTTCTCTAAATTTTCTCAAATATTTTGAAGGCATTTAAATAATATTTTCATAGGAAAAACCATTTCTGGCCTTAAGAAAAAGCCTTTAAATAAAATATGATAATAATCCTTAAAAATAATATTTGGTGGTTTTGAGGAGTCATATATATAGTAGGTCTGAAATAGAGCCTTTGTGAAAGAAGGGTCCACCAGATTTGGGTACTTGGAGTGAAAACATCATCTCAGGGGGTTTTGGAAATTTAAAATAAATAAATTATTTTTGGTTAAAAGAAAATTTTGATAAAAATAGGTTTGGGCACTATTCACATGGCATGATCATTGGGCAAGGGGTTTGGAGCAAGGAAGATGATTATGAAGTGGAATAGAACCTAGTAGTGCCATAAAACACAATCAACATACCAAGCAAGCACAACACATAGAAAAACTTTTAGTTGGCTCCAAATTTTATAAACCCAAACATAACTATGTGCTACAAACATAGGGTGTGATAGACCTTCCCCCTTACAAGAATCTCGTCCCCGAGATTCAAAGGCTAAGAGCTAAAAAGGTACGGGAACTCCGATCTAAGATAATCTTCATGCTCCGAGGTTGTTTCCGCTTCCGTGTGGTTGCTCCACTGGACCTTGAAGTACTTGAGGGTGCGGCTTTGGGTGCAGCGCTCGACTTCATCCAAAATGCAAAGTGGCCTCTCACAATAAGTGAGATCTGGCTGAAGATCGATGGCTTGATGGTCGATGTCCTTGTAGAGGTCGGGGCGGTTGGGAACTTGCAGACACTTCCGGAGTTGTGACACATGGAAGACGTTGTGCACATTCGACAGCACGGAAGGCAGGTCCAACTGGTAGGCAACTTCTCCACGTGTTGCGATGATCTTGAAGGGGCTGATATACCTTGGTGCAAGCTTTCCTTTGACGTGGAAGCGCTTAGTTCCCTTGAGAGGCGTGACTCAGAGGTAGACATGGTCGCCGACACAGAAGTTCACCTCTTGGTGGTGAGAGTCGACATAGCTCTTCTATCTTCATTTGGCAGCCTCCAAACGTACTCAGACGAGTTGAACTTGCTCTTCGGCTTCGCGGAGGATATCTGGTCCAAAAACCAATCCTTCTCTGGTATCTGACTAGTTGAGGGGAGTACGGCACTAGCGTCCATAAAGCACCTCAAATGGTGCTATCTGAAGACTCGACTGATAGCTGTTGTGGTAGGAGAACTCGGCAAATGGTAGGCAATCTTCCCACTTGGCTCCATATGTCAAAACACAAGCGTGAAGCATATCTTCAAGTATCTGATTTACTCGTTCCGTTTGCCCATCGGTGTGGGGGTGAAAAGCAGTGCTGAAGGAGAGCTTGGTTCCCATATCTTCTTGATACTTCTTCCAGAATTTTGAGGTGAACTGCGTTCCTCGATCGGACACAATCTCCTTTGGAATTCCATGAAGACTCACGATCCGGTTGATGTAGAGGTTCGCGAGCTGGCTTCCATCGTAGGTAGTTCTGACGGGGATGAAGTGGGCTACTTTGGTCAGGTGATCACTAAAATCCATGCCGACTTTATCCCACTTCCATTCGGGCACCTTGAGAGGTTGCAATAGCACAGCGGGTCGCTGATGCTCAGCCTTGACCCTTTGGTATATGTCACACTTAGCAATGAACGTGCCTATTTCCTGTTTCACGCCATGCCACCAGAATCTTGCCTTGAGGTCTTGATACATCTTGGTTCCTCTAGGATGGATGGAGTAGGGAGTGTCATGATCTTCTTGCAAGATCAGGTTCTTGAGCTCTTCTTTGTTGGGCACACAGATGTGATTCCCGAACCATACAACTCCTTGTTCATCCACTGAGAATCTTGGGGCCTTGCCTGCCTTGATCTTCCTCTGGATGCCTTCAATTCTCTCGTGCCCCTTCTGGGATTCCTTGATATCACCCATCAGGGTAGGCTTTGCTTCGAGGTTGGCGAGGAATCCTGGTGCAACCAGTTGCAAACCGAAGCTCTCAAGTTCTTCATACAGGGCGGGTAGCCTTTCCTTAATCATAGCATTCAAGGAACAAGCCTTTCTGCTCAAGGTGTCTGCTACCACATTGGACTTTCCGGGGTGGTATTGAACACTGAGGTTGTAATCCTCAATCAATTCCAACCATCTTCATTGCCTCATCTTCAACTCCCTTAGGGTGAACATATACTTTAAAATCTTGTGGTCTGTGAATATTTCACACCACTTCCCCAGAAGGTGATGTCACCATGTCTTCAAGGCATGAACCACGGCTACCAACTCGAGCTCATGAGTTGTGTAGTTCTCTTCATGAGGACTTAGCTATCTGGACAGATGTGCTACGACTCTGCCTTCTTGCATCAGAACACCTCCAAGTCCGGTTCTTGATGCACCGCAATAAATCAAAAACTCCTTGTGAATGTCAGGGGTGGCCAAAACTGGGACTGTGGTCAATCTCTTCTTGATCTCCTGCAAGCTTTCCTCGCATTTAGCTGTCCACTTAAACTTCCTGTCCTTCTTCAAAAGCTGGGTCATGGGTCGGGCAATGCTTTAGAACCCTTCCATGAACTTTCGGTAATAACCCGCGAGTCCGAGGAAGCTCCTGACTTCCTTCACGGTGGTTGGGGTTTTCCATTTAGTCACGGCTTCTATCTTGGCAGGATCCACTGATAATCCTTCCGCAGTCAACACATGACCCAAGAATCCAACTTCATGTAGCCAGAATTCACACTTGCTGAACTTGGCATAAAGCGGGTGCTCTCGAAGCTTTTCTAGGACCCATCTCAAGTGTTCCTCATGTTCTTCTTCAGATTTGGAGAAGACAAGTATGTCGTCAATGAAGACAACAACGAACTTGTCCAAGTACTCCATGAAGACCTTATTCATGAGGTACATGAGGTAGGCAGGGGCATTACTTAACCCAAATGACATGACCGTGTATTCGTACAGGCCATACCGAGTTACAAATGCCGTCTTCGGAATGTCTTGGGGTCTGATCTTCAGCTGATAGTACCCAGACCTGAGGTCAATCTTGGAGAACACCTTGGCTCCGTTCAACTAATCAAACAGATCTTCAATCTTGGGGAGTGGGTACTTGTTCTTTATCGTGACCTCATTGAGAGAACGGTAATCGACACAAAGTCTGATAGTTACGTCCCTCTTTGACACAAATAGAACAGGCGATCCCCAAGGAGAGGCACTAGGGCAAATAAATCCTTTCCTGAGCTGCTCTGCTAGTTGCTTCTTCAACTCAGCCAACTCTTCGGATCCCATCCTGTAAGCCTTCTTATAGATGGGCCTTGATCTGGGCATAAGCTCAATGATGAACTCAATGTCGCGGTCAGGAGGCATTCCGGGCAGCTCTTCAGGAAAAACATCCGGGTATTCACATACCACTGGCACTTGATCCAACTCAACTCCCGATAGGCAGTTAGCCGGAGGGGCTTGATTGCAGGCAGGGTTGGGGACATACTTGACTTCCACTCCTTGGCTATTGGTCATGGTGACAATCCTCTTGGCACAGTCCAACATGCCTTGGTGCTTACTTAACCAATTCATGCCAAGGATAACATCCAAGCCTGGTGAGACCAGAACTATAAGGTCTGCTAGGAAGTCTACCCCGTTGATGTCAATCTTCACTCCCTTACACCCTATCCCAGACTTCATAACTGAACTGGGGGTTTGTAACAACATACGACTACCCAGGGGTGTAGGTTTCATGCCACTCTCTAGTGCAAAATTTTGGGTGACAAAGGAATGCGAAGCTCCACAATCAAAGAATATTGTTGCTGGGGTTGAGTTGACGAGGAACGTACCCAGTATGACGTCCTGGTCTTCCTGGGCTTCCTCCGTGGTGACGTGATTCACACGACCCTTGCCATTGTTGGGCTGGTTGCAGGGAGCTGGGTTCCTTGGTGGTGCTCCATGGGCTTGACCTTGGTTTGGTGCATTGGGGCACGGTGCATCTGGCTTCCTATTGGGGCAAAGCTTAGAGATGTGTCCAGACTGACCACATCCAAAGCAAGTGACTTGCCCAAGGTTGTTGTTGAAGTTTCTGCTACCGTTGTTGTTATTCGGGTTGTTGTTGTAGGCTAGCCTGGGGTTGGCATACTGCTGCGGATGGTAGCTCGGATGAGGTGCAGGAGGTCTAGCCTGCTGCGACTGATAGGTTGGCCTGGCTGGGGCTGGCTACTAGGGGCGAGGCTTCTGGTTGCTTGAGCTTCCCTTGTTGATCATCTTGCGCTAGCGAGTGTCGTATATGGCACGACGCTTGTCTTCCAGCATGAGGGCCTTGTTCACCATGTCGAAGAAGGTACGACACTCGTAGATGATGAGCTGATACTGCAGGACCTACTGAAGTCCTTCCATGAAGTGTTCCTTCTTGGCATACTCCGTGCGGACATCTTCAGGTGCATACCTTGACAGCAGGTTGAACTTCTGCAGATACTCCTTGACAGAGCCACTTCCTTGCTTCAGCACTTGGAATTCTCTCTTCTTGATAGCCATGATCCCAGAAGGAATATGGCCAGTGCGGAATCCTTCCTTGAAGTCATTCCACGTGATCACATGTTCTCCTTTCATGACCTTGAATCTATCCCACCAAGCTCGAGCGGTACCTCCGAGGCAGTGAGAGGCATAAAGCACCTTCTCACGATCCTCATTGCAGTTGACCATTGCAAGGAGGTCCTCTATGGTGCGGATCCAGTCATCAGCATCCAACGGTTCAGCAGTCTCGGTGAAGGTTTGGGGCGAGTTCCTCATGAACCCAGACAACATGGAGCAGCTATTGCCGTTCCTGCCTTGCTGCTGGTTGTTCATGAGAGCCTGAGGCATCTGTTGGATAGCAGCATTCTTTTCTTGGCGCTCCTTCCGGAGAACTTGGAGAAACTGAGCTATGGTCATGTTCTCCGGTGGAGGTGGTTGCGGGGGAATGTCGCCTTGTGGCTGCTCCTGGTATTCTCCAACGTGAGCAGCCCCACCAGCTCCCTGTTGCTGGCTCGAGTTGCCAGCTTCAGGGTTGGTGAAGGAGCTGTTGCGGGTAGCATTCACCATCCTATTTGGAGCAGCCAAGTCAAACAACTGTTATTGACAAGAGGATAAGCAATAACGGAAAATCGCGCCTAAGGGTGTCGGTCAAGTGCAAGTGTGATAAAACAAGGGTTAAAAGACCAACAACATATATTAAGATAGATGATGGAGTCGCTTACATGTTTCCTGAGGCAAAAGCATGACTTGCATCGGAACACAAACAACAAAACAAACAACAAGCACACATGGTTTCATATGAACCATTTACACGAACTCGACTTCGCATGAGGAATACATGACTGATCCTACCCTAGGGGTTCTCGGACTCAGGTGGTGGAGTGCTTGGTCTCGTAGTCACGCTCCTCTGGGTCTTCCTCCTGTTCATCATCTGAACGGGCATCGTTCCCGGTCGAAGGGGTCGGGGAACGAGGAGGTCCATCCTGACGATGCTTTGCAGGCGGGTCAGTGAAGAGCTCACGGTACTCCTTCACACTCATGCGACGACGACGTGTGGGTGTATCACTAGCTGGTGGTACTCCTCCTCGATAGGCGACAGCTGGTCGTCCCTCAGGGGCTCCATCCTTCCTGATCTTGTTTGGCTTCGTCTTGGCTGGTCGAAGTAGCTCTCGGGTGTGGTGAAGTTCCGCGCAGAGCTTCACGGACTCCTTCATCAAGTTATGAACCAGACTATCGGCGGAGAGGCTGAAGTAGGTCTGAAACCTAAGTGGTGTGCCATCTTCCTTGGTCGGAATCAGCGTCCAACTCTCGCCAAAGTCATCCTTCCTGAAGCGAAGGTAGCAAGTAGTTGGCTCATCAGCCAACTCCGGAATCATGTCACGAAGGTGTAGGAGTGCCTTGCGTGCGGCTGTCTCGACGGCAAACATCATGGTCTCCATCCGTGGTCCTTCAAAGAACCAACTAGTCGTGGAGTCGTTTGCCTTCACGACCACATCCACGTGGTACTCCTTCGTGACGGTATCGACCCGGTGCTCGTGGTAGAGGAAAATGGGTGGTTGGCAAAACTAGCACTTCTTCAGGTTATCCCCAAGGAGTAAGGGAAAGCCGGATGTCAGGAAGGCTTCGGGTACGGCGACCATCTACAAATGTTTGAAAGGAGGAGAGTCAGCAAAGTGTTGTGTGAAGCATAGGAGAGGTAAATAGTGCAGAATTCCTAAGTTCCATTGCTAGGTGTAGTTTTGAAAACAAATTCATCCCGTCTAACGTCCATGCTAACTAAAGGCTTCCTACAGTCAGGATGGCTCTGATACCAGCTCTGTGGGGACCCTGACTCATAAGTCGAGATCATCGAATGCACGTGTACAGAGACCCCAGAGATCAATGCTCCCTGAACACACAAAAACTGAATAACAAGAGTCTTACATCCATACTTAACGTCTTACACAAATAATGACCACAAGGGTCTTAGTCTTGCATAGATAGGGCCACACGGGCCAAACACTTAAAATAGAACAAGCAGCAGAAATCTTGGTCGAAAGCGTGAACCCATGCCATCTGCCTTAACCTACACGCATTCTGAGTGGGAAGCGTCCTAGTTCGCATGTTCGCCTCCAACAAACTCTTCAACATACTCCAGTTCTTCCATGCCTGGCCAATTAAATAACCAGTGGCAAGCCAATGAGTACATTGAATGTACTCGCAAGCAACCTATGTTGTGGAACAAGATAATAATGATGCATGTTATAGCACTAAGTACGTAACTTTGTGGAAAGCTAATTTTGAATGCAAATGTCATGATCAAGTAACTTGTAACATGCATCAACAATAAGAAAGTGTCCATATGATCAAGATACCAATATCACCATAACTATCGGTTGAACATCTCATGTTCACTCATAATGCTATGTCATCAGACTTAGTCCAATCCTCACACCAAGTCATAGAACTTAGCTCATGTGACCTCTTGTCACCATCACACCCTTACTCACACCAAGTTCTTGTGAAAACATTCGGACGTGGCATAAGAAGCACCACCCAACTGTCCTTAACCGTGGAGACGGCTATTCGAATAGTTTTACACTCTACAGAGGTTGCCGACTTTACCCACAAGACTCGGGGAACTTCCGTGTCATCCACGACTCGCGGTATATAACATACCCGAGGTAAGCACCCAAACAATTCGTTTCCCATGGTGATACTAAACAAAGATTCCACTCATTGGTGCCATCCCTCATGATATACATCACTCGTATCATCCATGCGGGCACGCAACGGTGTGCCCGGTGCCTGTAAAGACAACGCACGACCTTCACCTATGGGACGACCCCATCTCAAGAGTGACCACTTCACTCTTGCCACTAGTAATGCGGGCTCCTTGCTAGCACCAACAATAGTAATCAAGAAAGCCCCATCCCATAAGGGGTATCGTGGTTGCGCATGTAAGGTTGGGACAGTCAACAAATCTTAAACCGTCCGTTTTCGAAAACAAATCCTCATTTTGTTTCGGCACACCACTTCTTTCTCAAGTGGTCACCCATCTCATCAACATCTCCCTCGAGCATTAGTGGCACCTGCCGGGGTGTCTGAAAATCTTTGAAATCATTTCTTTCTTTCCATCACTATGCATAGATCACATCCCATTTGCATAGCATCTATCAACAATCTAACCACACCCACCCGCACAACCCTCATAAGGTGATAGGTTCATGCACGATGCAAGTCTCAACGGAAAGGTACGAAGGCATCCCATCGAAAGGGGAACACCATATCACATGATCGATTATGATGAAAGTAAAGTGCTATATGACATGCAATAAAAATGGTTTCTTATCATGGTCAAAGGGCTGCTTGCCTGGCTCAACAAAGTCTCCAGGGTCTTCGAAGTCTTCGGGTCCAACTTCTTCGTCAACAGCGCAATCTATCGTCGCGATAAAATAACGATAAAAATAAGCAATCACACAAAATAGAGCACTCAAACTACTACCAAAAATGTTAACCTACTCTGATAAATACTAAAATTCATACTAAAAATATTCTCTTAGGGTTTTGCTGTGAAAAAGATTTTGGAAATAAAATAACAGAGGCAAAAAGGTGCATATATATAGGTTTTAAAATAAACTATACTAAAAATATATTCAAACATTTTTATAAATGGAACTATTAAATTCTAGGGATTATTTTATGAATTTAGCTGGAAGAAAAATTGGCATTGGATAAATATTTCATTCTATGGGATTTTTGCAAATAACAGAATAAAAGAAAAGGAAAAAAGGCTACTGTGCCCTTTCGGGCCAGAATGCCTGGCCGAAACCGGCCCAAGAGGGAAGCCGACCCACGCAAGGAGCCGCGTGCGGCATGTTTGGATTTAAACCTGCCCGCGGGCCTGGCCTCCCAGCAAGAGAGAGAGAGGGGGGGCAAGGGGATGACAGGTGGGCCCCACCTGTCATCCCTCTCCTCACGATAGCAGCGGAGGAGGGGCTCACCGAAGGGCTTCAGGCCACGACGGAGGGAACGGAGGGCACTGGTGGGTTCCTGGGGGCGTCGCGCGTCGGAGGGGGGTTGCGGGACCGCTAGGGAGAGAGGGGAACACCGGCAAGGGGGAGAGCCCAACAACGGCGGCGAGGATTTGGGTCGGGAGAGGGCTCCCGACCACGGGGGAGAGCGGTCTCAGCACGGGGACAACGCGGAGAGAGGGGGAGAGCAAGGAGAGAGGGCCAGGGGAGCAGGGCGGCCTATTTATAGGCGACCGCCGGTCCATCGTGGGCGTGGAGCGCCGGTGAGCACGGGATGCTCACCACAGGCCACGGGGGCTGGCGAGGCCGTGTCTGGGGGCTACCTGGACGTGGTCCGCGCGTGGGAGGAGGGAAAGCAGCCAGGACGGGGGGCAGAGGTGCGCGCGTGTGAGCGCTGCCACTGGCCGGTTCGGGCGGCGCCGTGCACGCGCGCGCGAGAGAGAGAGGGGAAAGAGAGGGGCGACCGGGCGGCGTGCTTCGAACGCCGAGGGGGGCAGAGGGGACATGCTGGGGCGCCCCGAGGTCGTCGGGGCTGCCCGTTGGCTGGCGGCTACAGTGCGGGTGTGCACCGTAGCATGCTCTAGAGCGCAAGCTCTGCATGCCAGGGCAATATTTTAGCCCCCCTACGTGTCCTCTTGTGCCTTGGGGTATTGGAGATTCCCAAATGCTAGGGTATGCTAGGGGTAAGCTCTACAGGGGTCTTAGGGAAGAAGGAAATGGGGAGAGGGGATAGAAATGGTGCTGCCATGGGTAGAAACTGGGGTTTCACCCCACCTCCTGGTGACCTGGGGTCTTGGGGTTCTTATTGGAGGTAAAATGCACCCATGAGAGATTGTGGTAGAAAGTTGGGGGCAAGGGTAAAAGGTTAAGAAGTAGAAATAGTGGTTTTACCAAATCCCCAGAAGATGTTTTGTAAAGTTTTGGGCAAGAAAGAATTACCATATTACTAAGATTTTTACCAGGGTCAAAGGCAAGGTAAAAATGAGATGCTCCACCAAATTTGAGGTCAAGGGGAAAAAGTTGATAATGGAAACTTGATGAACCCTAGAAATTGGCAGAATTAGATTTTTGTAGATCCAATGATGCTAGGCTTTAACCCTTGATGCACCACTTATTGTATGATCACTGTTTGGCCATTAGAGCATGCCCACAATGTTTTAGGCCAAGGGGAGATACTTCACAATGTAAAGTTGCTCAAATTTGACTCTGGACAGGAATGGTTTTGGGATGGTTTGATGAACCAAACCATCTTGGATTGAGATGAAACTTTGCAATATCATCACCCATGGTAGTGTTCACTTTCTGGAATTTTACTCAAATTTATTAAGAATATTTCTTATATAAATATTCCAAAAGTTTGATCTGATCAGAAACGGTTTTAGGGGTTTTGCCCATGATTTGATCATGCCCTTGTGTGGAAACTCATATATATGGAAAAAAATATGTCCACTGAGTTTCTCTAAATTTTCTCAAATATTTTTAAGGCAGTTAAATATATTTTTCCTAGGAAAAACCATTTCTGGCCTTAAGAAAAAGCATTTAAATAAAATATGATAATAATCTTTAAAAAATAATATTTGGTGGTTTTGAGAAGTCATACATATAGTAGGTTTGAAATAAAGCCTTTGGGAAAGAAGGATCCACCTCATTTGGGGACTTGCAGTGCAAACCTTATCTCAGGGGGTTTTGGAAATTTAAAATAAATAAATTAGTTTTGGTTAAAACAAATTTTTGATAAAAATAGTTTTGGGCACTATTCACATGGCATGATCATTGGGCAAGGGGTTTGGAGCAAGGAAGATGAATATGAAGTGGAATAGAACCTAGTAGTGCCATAAAACACAATCAACAAGCAAGCAATCAACAAGCAAGCAATCAACATAGCAAGCAAGCACAACACATAGAAAAACTTTTAGTTGGCTCCAAATTTTATAAACCCAAACATAACAATGTACTACAAACATAGGGTGTGACAGAGCTTCCCCCCTTACAAGAATCTCATCCCCGAGATTCCTAGGCTAAGCGCTAAAAAGATACGGGAACTCCGATCTAAGATAATTTTCACGCTCCCAGGTTGCTTCCGCTTCCGTGTGGTTGCTCCATTGGACCTTGAAGTACTTGAGGGTGCGGCTTCGGGTGCAGCGCTCGGCTTCATCCAAAATGCGAACTAGCCTCTCATGATAAGTGAGATCTGGCTGAAGATCGATGGCTTGATGGTCGATGTCCTTGTAAAGGTCGGGGCGATTGGGAACTTGCACACACTTCCGTAGTTGTGACGCATGAAAGACGTTGTGCACATCCGAAAGCTCGGATGGAAGCTCCAATTGGTAGGCAACTTCTCCACGCGTTGCAGTGATCTTGAAGGGGCCGATATACCTTGGTGCGAGCTTTCCTTTGACGTGGAAGCGCTTAGTTCCCTTGAGAGGCATGAGTCGGAGGTAGACATGGTCGCCGACACAGAAGTTCACCTCTTGGCGGTGAGAGTCGGCGTAGCTCTTCTGTCTTCATTTGGCAGCCTCCAGATGTTCTCGTATGAGTTGAACTTGCTCTTCGGCTTCGCGGAGGATATCTGGTCGAAAAACCAATCCTTCTCCGGTCTTTGACCAGTTGAGGGGAGTACGAACTTGCGTCCATACAGCACCTCAAATGGTGCCATATGAAGACTCAACTGATAGTTGTTGTTGTAGGAGAACTCGGCAAACGGTAGGCAATCTTCCCACTTGGCTCCATATGCCAAAACACAAGCGTGGAGCATATCTTCGAGTATCTGATTTACTCATTCCATTTCCCACCAGTCTAGGTGTGAAAAGCAGTGCTGTAGGAGATCTTGGTTCCCATAGCTTCTTGAAACTTCTTCCAGAATTTTGAGGTGAACTGCGTTCCTCGATCGGACACAATCTCCTTTGGAACTCCGTGAAGACTCACGATCTGGTTGATGTAGAGGTTCACGAGCTGGCTTCCATCGTAGGTGGTTCTCATGGGGATGAAGTGGGCTGCCTTGGTTAGGTGATCAACAATGACCCAAATGGAGTCATGTCCCTTGTTTGACCTCAGTAAACCAGTGATAAAATCCATGCCGCACTATAGGAATCAGGCACTTTGCTATCAGCCATCCCGTCCGGCAAAGGCATGCATCCCGGATGGCAAAGGCTTTGCCGTCCGCCAGCAGACGGCCAACCGTCCGGCTGAATAAGCCACCGTAAAGGGCGCTTTGTCGTCTGCTCGCACACGACAAATACCTTTGAATCTTTGCCATCTGTCTGTGGACGACAAAGGGCTTGGACGGCACACATGGCAACTTAGCTCTGTTAAGGGCTTAACAGCGTGCTTTGCCGTTCGCTGACAGACGACAAAGACCTTAGTTCTTTGCCGTCTGCCAGCGGACGGCAAAGTGCCTGCTTTTTTGCTGGCCTAGGTGGTTTCTTTGTCGTTCGCTGGCAGACGGCAAAGAACTAAGGTCTTTGCCGTCAGCCAGCGGATGGCAAAGAACCCACCTAGGCCAGGCCCAGGTTGCACAGGCAGCTGCCACGTGGCATCTTTGCCGTCTGCTGGCTGATGGCATAGCTCTTTGTCGTCCACTAGCAGACGGCAAAGTGGCTATATAGCCCCTGTTTTTTCTTAAAATCATTCAATTTGACAGAATATCACATAGATATCCAACATATCAACAATACAAGTTTCAACAACCATACCAACAATAAGTTTCAACAAGCATACCAACAATAAGTTCCAACAAGAATACCAAATAAGTTCCAACAACATATCCACAATATACAAGTTTTGAACAACATATACAAGTTTCGAACAACATATCTAACATACATATCCAAAGCAAGTTTCCAACAAGTTTCCATAAACAAAAAGGAAGCAGAAGTACAAGAGTACACTCCATCAATGCAAGCTTCCTCATCTATAGCAAATCTGCAAAGTAGTGAAGATGAAAGTTAGAAGAAGAAGACTAGGTAGAAGAAAAAGAAGAAAAAGAAGAAGAAGAAGAAGAAGAAGAATGTATCTTCTCTTTCTTTTCTCCTCTCCTCTCCTCTTCTTCAAGGTAGTAATGCCATTTTCTAGCTAGCTAAGCATATCAAGTCATTTTGGAGGAAAAAATGCTAAGTATAGGTCATTTTATAACTATCCTAGGTAGAATATATCATTTGGAGGTACGTAAGGTTATTATGTCATTTATAAGGAAAATAAGCTAAGTATAGGTCATTTTGGAGCTAAACCAAGGTTATTATGCCATTTTTTTTACCTAAGTGGGCTAATTATGTCATAAATGAACTAGCTAAGCTAACTATAGATCATTATTGAGCTATCCTAGGTAGTTATGCCATCTTGTACCTAAGTGAGCTAATTATGTCATAAATGGACTAGCTAAGCTAGCTATAGATCATTGTTGAGGTATACTAGGTAGTAATGCCATTTTCTAGCTAACTAAGCATATCAAGTCATTTTGGAGGAAAAAATGTGAAGTATAGGTCATTTTATAGCTATCCTAGGTAGAATATAACATTTTCTAGCTAACTAAGCACATCAAGTCTTTTTTGAGGAAAATAAGCTAAGTATAGATCATTTTGGAGCTAAGTAGGTCATTTCTTAAGCTAAGTATGCATTTGTTAATGAAAACACTTGGGAAAACTTACCATCAACACGAAGGTGAAGGACTGGTAGGGTTTGCGCTAGGGTGAGACGTAGAAGGACCGGTCGGGCTTGCGGCAGACACACAAGGATCGGTCGATGCTTGTTGGGAGGCACGCTGCACCAAAGATCATTTGTAATGTCTCCTTAGCATGATGCAACTCAAATGTGATTACTAGTAACTAATGACCATTTAAATGAAACTCACCATGGGTGCTATAGCAATATGGGGCATCGACGGAGGGGTCTGACCATTGTTCTTGCAGACGGTCTGCACATTTTGTTTTCACGAGTCATTCATATTAGTTAGTGATGAAACGAACATTACGTGCATGATTTGGCTAATATGCATGAGAAACTTACCACGAGGAGCTCGTATAGGGCCCGATGAGATGCGTCGTTTTGGTTCCTCTCCTCCTCTAACAGCCTAGCTGTCCTCTCCTCCATGTCCCTCTCCCTCTGCGCCACCTGCCTGTTTGCCTCCGCCAGAAGCTCCTGGGCCCTAGCCTCAATGGCAAGCTCCATTGGCCGTGGACGAGGCCTTATATTAGGATCAGAGCTCATCTGGCGCTTCTTGATCTCCGGGATAGTTCTAGGACAACTTATCAGTCCAACCCAATGGCTATCAAGCCATGGGGCCTCCCGCCACCAAATATCATCACGAGCTCTGGATCAAAAGGACTCTGGCTCGGGTTGAAGTCCCCCCCTTTCCTCTCCTTCCCCTCATCTCTGTACCTCACGAGCTTGTTATGGGAGGAGATGTTGCTGAAACTCTGTTGATGGTCGAGGTCATCCTTAGAGAATGCCTTGGCCTTCTTGTACGAGGCAGTATGGGCCATGGCATAGAGGTCGAACAGAGGTGGCACCTCCTTGTTGTTTTCTGGTACTCAAACGGGTTGGATCTCCCTTGATGGTGTGGCACACCTCTCATTTGGGCACGATTATCCTTGGCCTTGTTGTGTTCGGCTAGCCATTCGGGAGAGCACTACTCATCCACCAATGCCGCGCAACAGTCCATCCTATCCGCAAACCATCTCGGGGGCACCTAAGTTAGACAAGAGAAATTTCAGCGCTATGCCTACGAATCAAATCAAAGAAACTAAGTACAAGGCCTTAAGAATAGATAATTACCTTCATTAACTTCTCCTTACTCAGATAATTTTTGCGGCACTTCTTCTTGGACCTCTTAATGTTACTCGAGGCATAGTAGTCTCGAATAGCCTGCACCGAAGCCTCGTGCCGTAAGTTCTGAAGTAGGCGCTTGCACTAGGCTTTGAGAAAAATAGCCGCTTTCGCCTCGTCTTCCTCAACACACCTGTAGAAGGTCTGCAATCAAACAAGACAACACATTAGACACTGATTAGTACAATCACTAGGTGTTGTTGATTTTTAATTCTGTAAATGAGAAATTACCCAAAAGCAACGGATCACAATGTCAGCCACCGCCTCGCACAAGACACTGTCGACCATCTCCTCCAGCGGGGCCGGGGCAGCCTTGTACAGCTCCCAGGTCAGTGCTACCTATGGAGACTCACCCTCATCGGGCAACTGGACCTTCCACGGAAAGTGGTGCCGGAGAAGCACACCAAGGACCTGGTCAGGCCTGCGGACACCATGCTCGTATTTCCAACTCATGCAGTAGGACAAGGCCAACACATTAGATATTAATTTGAATAAACATGAAGGCAAAAGGTTAAAAAAGAGTAAATGCACTTACTTCTTTGCATTAGGCGCAATCAACCACCTCTGCTCGCGGGTCGTTGGCACGGGCGGCAGCTTTGTACAACCACGCTGGTAGACCTTCTTGCCCTTCTCAACCAGCTCGCCCTCACTATAGGTGTCCTCAGACAAGTTGTCCTCGCCACCATCAGCATGGCCACTAGCCTCCGGAGTCACGTGGGACGAAGACTCTTTGGTGCACCGGATGATTTCGAAGCATCGGCTGGTGCGAGCTTCCCTTTGAATAGGCTGAGGTTGGATCGACCTTCTTCACGGTCGCCATCATTGTACCGAGGCTTTGGATTATGCAAATGACAATTCTGGGCTGTGTAGTGTCACGAAGTTTGCCGCCTCCTCAGTAATGAATGCCTCGGCCATCGATGCTTCAACTCTACGTTTATTTTTACATTTTGCTCGAAGCGTCTTCTGTATCCTCTCATTTGAGAAGCACCAATGATTTTGCATGGATCCCCCCAATCTTGCCTCGGTCGGGGGATGCAAAATCAAATGCTGCATTGGATTAAAGAAGCCTGGTGGAAAGATCTTTTCTAACTTGCAGATCAACTCCGGCGCCAACTCTTCCAGTTCGTCTAGCACGTTAGGCGATAGTTCTTTCGCACAAAGAGCACGGAAGAAATAGCTCAGCTCTGCCAGTACTAGCCATTCATCCTCAGGGATAAAGCCACGCAACAGCACCGACATTACTCGCTCAAGACATATGTGCCAATCATGACTCTTGAGACCAAATATTTTAAATTTTTCAAGACTCGCTCCCCTCTTTAGGTTCGCTGCATCCCCATTAGGGAACATCCACTACATTTTCACCCACAAGATCATTTCCCTCATAGCTGGCCTTCCAAGATTGAACCAAGCCTTTGGCTTCCTCCAGTTCTTGTTTCCTTTCGGTTGTCGAATGTTTTGTAACGGTCTATCACATAGAGCCTCCTGGTCGACTGTAGCCTTAGGATTATCCTTTGACTTCCCCTCTATCCTGAACAATGTACCAAAAAGGGCCTCCAGGATATTCTTTTCAGTGTGCATCACGTCGATGTTGTGTGGGAAAAGGAGGTATTTAAAGTAAGGCAGATCCCACAAATATATCTTGTGAGTCCAGGCGTGTTCCGTATTATACCCTTTGAAATACCCTGGACAATCTGGATCCGGCTCGAGAGCGTTTATCTGATCCAGGATCTGTTGGCCTGTCAATGTAGGTGGTGCAATATTTTTGACAACTCTACATTTGATGAAATTCTTCTTGTCTTTTCTAAACTTATGGTCAGGATCCAGGAACTGTCTATGCATGTCAAAGCAAGAAAACTTGCGACCCGCCTCCAGCCAACGGAACTGAAGAACTGCCTTGCATGTGGGGCATGGAAACCTTCCATGCACACACCAGCCAACGAATAGTGCATACGCCAGCAAGTCATGCATCGAGTACATGTACCACACATGCCTTTTGAAGTTCTTTTTTGTAGCGGCGTCGTATGTATTGATCCCATTATCCCAGGCTTCTTGCAATTCATCCTTAAGCGGTTGCATGTACACATTCATATTCTTCCCCGGATATTTGGGCCCTGGAATTATCAACGCCGGGAAAATGTTCTTTCTTTTCATAATCTCTCCGGGGGGAGATTGAGTGGAATGACAAATACAGGCCAATAACTGTATTGTGTTGCCGTCATACCATACACATTGAACCCATCCATGCTGATGGCAACTCGAGGATGCCTTGGATTTGCCGCTTTATCCTTATATAATGCATCGAAGTGCTTCCACACAAAAGCGTCTGAAGTGTGTCCCAACAATGGATTCCCATCTGCATCCAGTTCTGTTCTTTTGCCCAATTTATGCCACGTCATCTATCTAGCCATCTCTTCGACCATGAAAAGACATTGAAGTCTTGGTATGATTGGCAGATACCGAAGAACATTAATGGGGATTTTTGTCTGACTCTTCTCATCCATACCGTTGTCTACGAGAACATACATACCTGGAAGCATCGCAAATGGGGCAATAGTTCAAGCCCGCATACTCAAGCCTAAATAAGGCACATCCATTCTGACCTGCATCTATCTTCTCATAGGGCATCTTAAGCGCACGTAGGATTTTATCTGACTGGTACAAGTTTGGTGGCAATACATGGCCTTTGGGTAGAAAGCGTCCAAATATCGTCATCATCGCGTCGTAGCATTCTCTGCCTAGGTTGAATTGAGCCTTTAGAGCCATTACTTGTGCGATGGCATCCAGCTGACAAAGCTCGATGTGCTCGTGGAGAGGACGTTTTGAAGACTCCAACATTTCATAAAAGGTCTTTGTTGATTCCTCCATCTCATCGTCCGAATCCCGAGCATCATCAAAGTCTTGCACCATGTCTTCGATCCTGGTACCATGCTCGTCGGTGTGACGACGAACCACCTCAGCTCTGGCACGTTGGGCAGACTCACCATGAAATGTCCAGACTGTATAATTAGGCGTAAAACCCCACTTCTGCAGGTGTTTGATCATTTCAAACTCCGACTTCTTCTTACAGTTGTCGCAATTGACACAAGGGCACCAGGTTGTTTTCTGTCCATTTCCAAATGCGACTCTCACAAACCCCTTGGTTTTTGTTAACCATTCATGGGTCATGTCTTTCTGACTAGTGTGACCGGTGTACATCCACCCACGATCACTCATCTTGCCTCGCTACTGGACACACACAAAATATATACATAATTCAGCAAACCATACTCATCAATTAATAGTGTTTGTCAGTTTCATTACGTCGATGCAACCTAGACGCTAGTAGGTAAAGATAGGTCCTAATCCCACCCGAGTATGCGTAGATTGGGTTCGTTTTCCCATGCTCCACTCCGGGTTTGACGCACAATTATGGCAGCACCTCCCCGCTGTTCTCCTGATACATGCCTCGGGAATAAGCAGAGAGGATGTGTACCTGAAGAACAACAGGGAGGCACTGACGAAATTCTGCATCGAATCCAGAGCAGAGCATATGGGAAAACGAACCCAATCTACACATACTCGGGCTGTCCATGGATAATGTTGGACAATTCGAAAGAATCACGGTTATAAATATGCTAATGAATGCATATTTATAGATGTAACCCTTTCGAACGGGAGACGCATAGTGGTCATGCATACTGATGATTGAATACACCTATAGCTAGCAAGTTTCATCGGCATGAAGACACGAATAGAGGAAATGAAGGGGGAGGAGGAGATGTCATTTGTGCTCACCCACGAATGCAGGGGCGGAGCTCGTCGATCGCACGGGGAGGTTGTCGAACACCAGACCCTCACATCGACGAAACAACTTCACATTTAAATCCACCTGATCAACATAAATATGATGTTTTGTATAAGCAAATCGAAAAATATATGACCTAACTCATAAGTCACAAATATATGACATGTCGGCCTTGGGAAGGCCGAAGAACACCTTTTTCGGGATTGGGGTGTCGGGGGTGTCGTGTCGGGGTAGGGGTGCTGTGTCGGGGTCGGGAGTGCCGTGTCGGGGTGTCGGGGTGTTGTGTCGGGGGTCGGGGTGTCTGTGGTGTCGTGTCGGGGTCGGGGTGTCAAGGGTATCGTGTCGGGGTAAGGGTGCCGTGTCGGGGTGTCGGGGTGTTGCGTCGGGGTCGGGGTGTCTGTGGTGTCGTGTTTGGGTCGGGGTGCTGTGTCGGGGTCGGGGGTGCCGTGTCGGGGTCGGGGTGCTGTGTCGGGGTCGGGGGTGCCGTGTCGGGGTCAGGGTGCTGTGTCAGGGTCACGGTGTTAGGGTGTCGTGTCGGGGTCGGGTGTCGGGGTGTCGTGTCGGGGTCGGGGTGTCGGGGTCAGGTGGTCGGGGTCGGGATGGCACATCCTTGACCCCTCGACCCCTGGACCCCTTTTCCCCTTTTCCCCTCGACCCCTCGACACCTCGATCCTCGACCCTAGACCCTTGACTCCTTTTCCCCTCGATCCTCAACCCCTCGACCACTCGGCGACCCTCCTTTTCTACTTTTCCTACTTCTTTTTTTCATCTTCTACTTGTACTTCTTTTTTCATCATCATCTTCTTCTATTCTTTTCCTCCTCCTCCTCCTCCTCTTCTTCTTCTTCTTTATTTCCCTTTTTCCTCTCCATCTTATTATTCTTCTTCCTTCTTTTCCTTCTTCCTCTTGTCTTCTTTTTCTTCTTCATTTTCCCTATTTTCCTTTTTCCTCTCCACTTCTAGTTTTCTTCTTTTCTTATTTTTTTCATCTCACAAAACATAGCAATAACCTAAACTATGACTAACCTGAAATATTATAATCTAAAATATGACTAAATATAAAAAACTAACCTACAATCTACTAACCTAAAAAAGCAACTAACCTAAATTACTAACAGTACAACCTAAATCAACTAACCTAAATTACTAACAATACCTAAATCAAAAAACAACAAGAAAAAAAGTAAGAAAAAAATAGGAAGAACCTCACCAGGGGGCGGCTGGACGGAACGGCGCCGGGCGGCGGGGGGTGGCTTGACGGAGAGGGGCCGGGCGGTGGGGGGCAGGGCGGCGCCTGGTGGCGGGGGGCGGCTAGACGGAGAGGGGCCAGGCGGTGGGGGCCGGGGGCGGCAGGGCGGCCGCAAGGCTTGGGCGAGGCACCGGGCGGCGGGGCGGCCGCAAGGCCTGGGCGGGGTTAGTGGGCCTCGTTAGTGGGCCACCCTTCCTCTTTGCCGTCTACTAGCAGACGATAAAGCTAGTTTGCCGTCCGCTGGCAGATGGCAAAGAACTGGCCGATGGCAAAGAGCTTCTTTGCTGTCAGCTAGTTCTTTGTCGTCTGTTTTCTAGAAACTGATGGCAAAGAGTTGCTTTGCCGTCTGCCAGCTGACGGCAAAGAACTGGCAGACGACAAATTTGGTGTTTCCAGTAGTGCCGACTTTATCCCACTTCCATTCGGGCACCTTGAGAGGTTGCAATAGCCTAGCGGGTCGCTGATGCTCAGCCTTGACCCTCTGGCATATGTCACACTTAGCAACGAACGTGCCTATTTCACGCTTCATGCCATGCCACCAGAATCTTGCCTTGAGGTCTTGATACATCTTGGTTCCTCCAGGATGGATGGAGTAGGGAGTGTCATGAGCTTCTTGCAACATCAGGTTCTTGAGCTCTTGTTTGTTGGGCATGCAGATGCAATTCCCGAACCATACAACTCCTTGTTCATCCAATGAGAATCCTGGGGCCTTGCGTGCCTTGATCTTCCTCTTGATGCCTTCAATGCTCTCGTGCCCCTTCTGGGATTCCTTGACATCACCCATCAGGGTAGGCTTTGCTTCGAGGTTGGCGAGGAATCCTGGTGCAACCAGTTCCAAGACGAAGCTCTCAAGTTCTTCTGTAACATCCCAAATTTTGGAATGTTATAATAAATACTAGAATGATTGTTTGTTTGCATGAGTGATTGAAATTGAGTGAAATTTGAAACTTTTTTGAAAACTTTTGAATGAGAAGGAATAAAATGACATTCCCATTTTCTTTTGAATTCAAATTCTTATTTTTCAAATCAGTGGGAGAAGATGACATGACTTCTTCAACATGAAAAGATATGGAAAGGGAATTTGAAAACTATTTGTAAATTTCTCATATGAAGTTTCACTTTCATATTTGAATTCCCTATTTGAATTTGCAAGCATTCAAACCCTTGATAAAGTTTTTGTGAGGAGTAATATGACACTCCAAACCAGGGGTATTTTTCTGAAGTATTTGAACCATAAAACCCAAGGGGTTATTTGAAAAAATATTTGCAAAAATAAATAAAGCCATTTAGGCATTTTTTGAAAATAATTTTTTTAAAGTATTTAATTTGGCCTTGGATTTTTTTTCATTAAATGGCATTTATTTCCCTGATCATTTTGGTATCTAAAACTTTATTTTTTGGACAGGTTTTGAATGCCTTAATGTATTTTAATGCTCTATAAATTAATAAAAGGAAACAATTAACTTGTTATTAGCCCACCGGCCCACCGGCCCTAATCCCTCTCCCGAAATTCCTCCGCACCAGCCACCGCTGACCGTGCCCTCTCTCTCTCTCGCTGATAACCAGACCCACCGTCCGACAGCATCATCATCGCGGTCGTCCCCTCCATCGCGCCCCTGACCTCGCCGGAGATCCCTCCCGCGATGGTTTCGCCTCCACCTGCCTTCTCTCGACCATCCGCAGCCCTATAACTACCCCGGCCTCCCTCCGCGTTCCATTCCACCCCGAAACCCCCTCTGCTCCCGCCAAAACCACCCCGCACGAGCTCGCCGGAGTTCTGCATCACCACCCGAAGCTCCCGGAGCTCGTGCTGCTCACCACCATCACCCCCTCATCTCTCCGTCGCCACCAACATCCCCAGAGGATCCCCGCCATTGATTGGAGGCCTCGCCATCGCTGGAGGACCACCGGAGCACCGTCCCCATCGCCCCGACCTCCTCTACCTCGGCGAAGACCACGCGGGAGCTCCCCACCCCTCTGTAAGTCACCGGCGACGCCATCCACCGTCCGATCTATATCCAACGTACCGTAATAGATCACTTAAGCAGCGAAAAATTTTCTTCTAAGGCCCGGTCGTCCGCTCGTTAGCACCCACGCGCACGCGTTAGCAACCAATAGGAAGCCGCCACGTAGCCCCTGTCCATTAGCTAATTTTTTTTTCTGTTTTTGTTTTAGAAAAAAGAATAGGTTCTGTTTTTATTTTTGTTATATCTTTTATGTTTTTAGGTGTTTTAATTTGATTCTTTTTGCATTGTGTCAAAAATTTGTTCTAGCTTCTGTAGATATCAAGATTTGATTCAAATCTTCTTTTCTGAATATCTTGAGTTCAAAAATATATTTTGAGTTGATTCTTGTTGCTACTTGTCACTAGTGACCTTAATTATCAGTAGGTAGAGTTTGGAATTTTTAATATTTTATAGTAGTCTTTTCAAGAAAAACAGATTCTGTTTAGTTCCTATTAGGTTTATTTATATATTTTTTGTTTTAAATTGTTTTAAATTATTTTTTCTTTTTAGTGATGGATTTTATAAAGTTTTCTGTTAGATAATAGTAGCCCTTCAAAACAAATAATAATTTATTAGTTGATTGCATGAAAATCAATTCTATTTCAATTATAACTTGCAATTGGATTTTCATTGCTATCTTCTATTTAAAAATAGTTTCCACAAATGGTTTTATAATTTTTATGTTGTGTCAATCTAAGTTTAGACCAGAAACAATTTGTATTATAGTTGAGATTGTTTGTGGTTTAAGCCAAGGATGACCTTGTTTTATATCAAAAGAAGAATCTTTATAAAAGACTTTCAATTAGTTTTTTTTGCAAAATAAAGACTTATGAGAAAAATACTTTTTGTTAATTATTTGCTTTAAAATTTGTTTTTCTTTTATTAACTTAGTGTTTTCTACTGATATGTTCTAGTAGTTAAAAACTTATGTTGCTAGAGTATTGTTTTCTAAATTATTAGTTGTTCTTCAAAAGTAATTCTTTTTGCTAGTAAAATATTTACCAAAATACTATGGTTATATTTTACTTTGTTTTTGTTTAGTTACTTCTGAAAATAGGATCATTTGTAGAGAAAACCAACCCTTGGTTGTGTTGATGAAGTTTTGTTGATTTGAGTTTTGTCTTAAGTATTTCCTTCATCACAACCATAGTCGTGTTGATGTAGTTTTGTTATTTTGAGTTTTGTCTTAAGTATTTCCTTCATCACCACCTTAGTTGTGTTGATGTAGTTTTTTTATTTTAAGTTTTGTCTTAAGTATTTCCTTCATCACCACCATGTTGCTTTTGGTTTTGTGTTGCCTTTTTGATTGTTAGTATTGACTGCTAGTATGATTGCTTATATGAATGCAATGTTTGATTTTAGATTTTTATCGGAGAGTGAAGAATAGTCTATCAAGTTACTTCTGAGAGCGATATTAATTCTTCATCAACAATACATGCAAGTTCACTTTGACCATCCATTTCATACCTATGTTTTATTGCATGTAGTAACATCATTCAACAAATCCCTCTAGTAGTGTTATTGAAATTCTTGTAGTTGAGTAGAATGCATGAGGTAGGAACCCACCACTTGTTACTAAAGCCCCGGGAATGTTAGTTATTTCAATGCTATGCTAAAGTAGACGGGGTCTAGTATGAGTGATCGTGAGTGGTATGAGAAGGAGGACTCTACGTCAAGACGACAACTTCAGGAAGGCATCTTCAAGTCCTGCATCTTCAAGACCTCAAGACTTCGAGACTCGAGAAACAAGTTTTCAATACACATTACTGGGTGAAGGATGGTTGGAATGGCGCCCTGGGGAAGCCAGTGGTTAGCCTAGGTGTTGCTAGGGAAGTGCCAGTATTCACGCGGAAAGCTTCACCCAGACTCAAAGAGACGGATGAATACTTCACGCCTGGAAGCTTACCTGTGTAGCCACAAGTCATTATGGGCTCTGCCTTGGTTGATCTTTGTTGTGACTCTGGCTGGGCAGTGCTATGAGATGTAGTCGACGTTAGGATTGGATGGGCACTGACAGTAGTCAGGGAAACACTCTGAAAGACCATGTTTCGTTCATCCTGTTCTCGGACACCATGCAGTGCGAGGACTTACCAGGAGGGAACGAATCTTGTGGCTAAAGTACACAACACTCTGCAGAGTTAAACCCAATCGATTAGCCGTGTCCCCGGTTAGGGACTATTTGAGCTTCTAGACTTGAATCTATCTCTAAACTCTCAACACTGGACTGATAACTAATTGTGGGCAACTTATGATACTTGTGGGCATTTAGACATCGGTTGGCGGAACCATGTCATATTAGGTGACTCTATAGTGAAAACTCCTGATATTCCTTTGTTGTAGGAAAAGAAAATAAAACCAGCTTTTCTGCAAAAACTTAGCCACAGAGCCAAAAAGCCCTACTGCATATAGAATAGTCTTTATCTCCTGTTTCTGCTATGGTGATCTTGCCAGTACATTCAATGTACTGACCTACACGACTGCAACGTCTTATGTTGCAGATAAGCTCTACGACGGGTAAGAGTACGATCCAGGGTTACGGTCTGCACTCAACCTGCCATTGGTGTTATTGGGACTCCACTCCCGTTGACTGTTTCCGCTGAGATGTTTAAGGTATATATCAGTTTTACGTTAATTACATGTGATTGCACTTTGATATATACATTGATGTACTGTGTGTGCCAGCATACTGATCCAGGGATGGCACAGAACACACAGAGGCTTGACTCGTTTTGAGTCGGGTCGCTACATCTTCATACAGGGCGGGTAGCCTTTCCTTAATCATAGCATTCAAGGAACGAGCCTTTCTGCTCAAGGTGTATGCTACCACATTGGCCTTTTCGGGGTGGTATTGAACACTAAGGTCATAATCCTTGATCAATTCCAACCATCTTCGCTGCCTCATGTTCAACTCCCTTTGGGTGAAGATATACTTTAAGCTCTTGTGGTCTGTGAATATTTCACACCGCTTCCCCACAAGGTAATGTCGCCATGTCTTCAAGGCATGAACCAGGGCTGCCAACTCGAGATCATGAGTTGCGTAGTTCTCTTCTTGAGGATGTAGCTGTCTAGACAGATGTGCTACGACTCTGCCTTCTTGCATTAGAACACCTCCAAGTCCGGTTCTTGATGCATCGCAATAAATCAAAAATCCTTGTGAATGTCAGGGGTGGCAAAAACTGGGGATGTGGTAAATCTCTTCTTGAGCTGTTGGAAGCTTTCTTCGCACTTAGCTGTCCACTCAAACTTCCTGTCCTTCTTCAAAAGCTGGGTCATGGGTCAGGCAATGCTTGAGAACCCTTCCACGAACTTGCGGTAATAACCCGCGAGTCCGAGGAAGCTCCTGACTTCCTTCATGGTGGTTGGGGTTTTCCATTCAGTCATGGCTTCAATCTTGGCGGGATCCACTAATAATCCTTCCGCAGTCAACACATGACCCAAGAATCCAACTTCATGTAGCCAGAATTCACACTTGCTGAACTTGGCATAAAGCTGGTGCTCTCGAAGCTTTTCTAGGACCAATCTCAAACATTCCTCATATTCTTCTTGAGACTTGGAGAAGACAAGTATGTCGTCAATGAAGACAACAACAAACTTGTCCAAGTAATCCATGAAGACCTTATTCATGAGGTACATGAAGTAGGCAGGGGCATTAGTTAACCCAAATGACATGACCGTGTATTCGTGCAGGCCATACCAGGTTACAAATGTCGTCTTCGGAATGTCTTAGGGTCTGATCTTCAACTGATAGTACCCAGACCTGAGGTCGATCTTGGAGAACACCTTGGCTCCGTTCAACTAATCAAACAGGTCTTCAATCTTGGGGAGTGGGTACGTGTTCTTGATCGTGACCTCTTTGAGAGAACGGTAGTCGACACAAAGTCTGATAGTTCCGTCCCTCTTTGACACAAATTGAACACGCGATCCCCAAGGAGAGGCACTAGGGCGAATAAATACTTTCCTGAGCTGCTCTGCTAGTTGCTTCTTCAACTCGGCCAACTCTTCAGATCCCATCATGTAAGCCTTCTTATAGATGTCCCTTGATCCGGGCATAAGCTCAATGATGAACTCAATGTCGCGGTCAGGAGGCATTCCGGACAGCTCATTAGGAAACACATCCGGGTATTCACATACCACTGGCACTTGATCCAACTCAACTCCCGATAGGCAGTTAGCCCGAGGGGCTTGAGTGGAGGTAGGGTTGCGGACATACTTGACTTCCACTCCTTGGCAATTGGTCATAGTGACAATCCTCTTGGCACAGTCCAACATGCCTTGGTGCTTAGTTAACCAATTCATGCCAAGGATAACATCCAAGCCTGGTGAGTCCAGAACTATAAGGTCTGCTAGGAAGTCTACCCCATTGATGTCAATATTCACTCGCTTACACTCTACCCCGGACTTCATAACTGAACTGGGGGTTTGTGTCAACATATGACTACCCAGGGGTGTAGATTTCATGCCACTCTCTAGTGCAAACTTCTGGGTGACAAAGGAATGCGAAGCTCCACAATCAAAAAATACTTTTGCTAGGGTTGAGTTGACGAGGAACGTACCTAGTATGACGTCGGGTCTTCCTGGGCTTCCTCTATAGTGACGTGATTAGCACGACCCTTGCCATTGTTGGGCTGGTTGCCGGGAGCTGGGTTCCTTGGTGGTGCTCCACAGGCCTGACCTTGGTTTGGCGCATTGGGGTGCGGTGCATCTGGCCTCCTGTTAGGGCAATGCTTAGAGATGTGTCCAGACTGACCACATCCAAAGCAAGTGACTTGCCCAGGGTTGTTGTTGAAGTTTCTGCCATCATTGTTGTTATTGGGATTGTTGTTGCAGGCTGGCCTAGGGATGGCATACTGTTGAGCCTGGTAGCTCGGACTAGGTGCAGGAGGTCTAGCCTGCTGCGGCTGATAGGTTGGCCTGGCTGGGGCTGGCTGCCAGGGGCGAGGCTTATGGTTGCTTGAGCTTCCCTTGTTGATCATCTTGCGCTTGTGAGTGTCATCTATGGCACGACGCTTGTCATCCAGCATGAGGTCCTTGTTCACCAGGTCGAGGAAGGTACGACAGTCGGAGATGATGAGCTGACACTGCAGGACAGGGTGAAGTCCTTCCATGAAGCGTTCCTTCTTGGCATCCTCCGTGCGGACATCTTTAGGTGCATACCTTGACAGCAGGTTGAACTTCTGCACATACTCCTTGACAGAGCCACTTCCTTGCTTTAGCGCTCGGAATTCTCTCTTGTTGATATCCATGATCCCAGAAGGAATATGGGCAGTGTGGAATCCTTCCTTGAAGTCATTCCACATGATCACATGTTCTCCTTGCATTACCTTGAATCCATCCCACCAAGCTCGGGCGGTACCTCCGAGGCAGTGAGAGGCATAAAGCACCTTATCACGATCCTCATTGCAGTTGACCAGTGCAAGGAGGTCCTCGATGGTGTGGATCCAGTCATCAGCATCCAACGGTTCAGCAGTCTCGGTGATTATTGGGGGCGAGTTCCTCATGAACTCAGAGAGCGTGGAGCGGCCATTGCCATTCCTTCCTTGCTGCTGGTTGTTCACGAGAGCCCGAGCCATCTGCTTGATAGCAGCATTCTTGGCTTGGCGCTCCTCCCGGAGAACTTCGAGAAACTGAGCTATGGTCATCTTCTCCGATGGAGGTGGTGGCGGGGAAATGTCGCCTTGTGGCTGCTCCTGGTGTTCTCCAACATGAGCAGCCCCACCAGCTCCCTTTTCTGGCTCGAGTTGCCAGCTTCAGGGTTGGTGAAGGAGATGTTGCGGGTAGCAGTCACCATCATGTTTGGAGCAGCCAAGTCAAACAACTGGGATTGACAAGAGGATAAGCAATAACGGAAAAGCGCGCCTAAGGGGGTTGGTCAAGTGCAAGTGTGATAAAACAAGGGTTAAAAGACCAACAACATATATTAAGATAGATGATGGAGTCGCTTACATGTTGCCTAAGGCAAAAGCGCGACTTGCATCGGAACACAAACAACAAAACAAACAACAACCACACATGGTTTCATATGAACCATTTACACGGACTCGACTTCGCATGAGGGATACATGACTAATCCTACCCTAGGGGTTCTCGGACTCAGGTGGTGGAGTGCTCGGTCTCGTAGTCCTGCTCCTCTGGGTCTTCCTCCAGTTCATCATCTGAACGGGTATCATTCCCGGACGAAGGGGTTGGCGAACGAGGAGGTCCATTCCGATGATGCTTTGCAGGCGGGTCGGTGAAGAGCTCACGATACTCCTTCGCACTCATGCGATGACGACGTGTGGGGGCATCACTAGCTGGGGGTACTCCTCCTCGATAGGCGACATCTGGTCGTCCCTCGGGGCTCCATCCTTCTTGATCTTGTCTGGCTTCATCTTGGCTTGTCTAAGTAGCTCTCGGGTGTGGTGACGTTCCTCGCGGAGCTTCACGGACTCCTTCATCAAGTTATGAACCAGACTATCAGTGGAGAGGCCGAAGTAGGTCTGAAACCTAAGTGGTGTGACATCTTCCAAAGTCATCCTTCCTAAAGGGAAGGTAACAAGTAGCTGGCTCGTCAGCCATCTCCGGAATGATGTCTCGAAGGTGTAGGAGTGCCTTGCGTGCAGTTGTCTCGACGACAAACATCATGGTCTCCATCTGTGGTCCTTCAAAGAACCAACTAGTCGGGGAGTCATTTGCCTTCGTGACCACATCCACGTGGTACTCCTTCGTGACGGCATCGACCCAATGCTCGTGGTAGAGGGAAATGGGTGGTTGGCGAAACTGGCACTTCTCCAGGCTATCCCCAAGGAGTAAGGGAAAGCCGGATGTCAGGAAGGCTTCGGGTACGACGGCCATCTACAAAGGTTTGAAAGCAGGAGAGTCAGCAAAGTGTTGTGTGAAGCATAGGAGAGGTAAATAGTGCACAATTCCTAAGTTCCAATGCTAGGTGTAGTTTTGAAAACAACTTCATCCTGTCTGACATCCATGCTAACTAAGGGCTTCCTACAGTCAGGATGGCTCTGATACCAGCTCAGTGGGGACCTCGACTCATAAGCCGAGCTCACCGAATGCATGTGTACAGTGATCCCAGAGATCAATGCCCACTGAACACACAGAAACTAAATAACAAGAGTCTTACATTGATACTTAACGTCTTACACAAATAATGACCACAAAGGTCTTAGTCTTACATAGATAGGGCCACACGGGCCAAACACTTAGAATAGAACAAGCAGCGGAAATCTTGGTCGAAAGCGTGAACCCATGCCATCTGCCTTAACCTATAGGCATTCTGAGTGGGAAGCGTCCTAGTTCGCATGTTCGTCTCCAACGAACTCTTCAACATACTCCTATTCTTCCATGCCTGGCCAATTAAATAACCAGTGGCAAGCAAATGAGTACTTTGAATGTACTCGCAAGCAACCCAAGTTGTGGAACAAGATAATAATGATGCATGGTACAACACTAAGTAGGTAACTTTGCGAAAAGCTAATTTTGAATGCAAATGCCATGATCAAGTAACTTGTAACATGCATCAACAATAAGCAAGTGTCCATATGATCAAGATACCGGTATCATCATAAGTATCGGTTGAACGTCTCATGTTCACTCATCACGCTATGTCATCGAACTTAGTCCAATCCTCACACCAAGTCATTAGACTTAGCTCATGTGACCTCTTGTCACCATCACACCCATACTCACACCAAGTTCTTGTGAAAACATTCGGACGTGGCATAAGGAGCACCAACCAACTGTCCTTGACTGTGGACACAGCTATTCGAATAGTTTTACACTCTGCAGAGGTTGCACACTTTACCCGCAAGACTCGGGGAACTTCCATGTCATCCACGACTCGTGGTATATAACATACCCGAGGTAAGCACCCGAACAATGCCTCTCCCATGGTGATACTAAACAAAGAGTCCACTTGTTGGTGCCATCCCTCATGATATACATCACTCGTATCATCCATGAGGGCAAGCAACGGTGTGCCCGGTGCCTGTAAAGACAGCCCATGACCTTCCACTTTGGGACGACCCCGTCTCAAGAGTGACCACTTCACTCTTGCCACTAGTAAGGCGGGCTCCTTGCTAGCACCAACCATAGTAATCAACAAAAATCCCCATCCCATAAGGGGTATCGTGGTTGCACATGTAAGGTTGGGACGATCGACAAATCTTAAACCCTCCGTTTTCGAAAACACATCCTCATCTTGTTCAGGCACACCGCTTCTTTCTCAAGTGGTCACCCATCTCATCAGCATCTCCCTCGGGCATTAGTGGCACCTGCCGGGGTTTTTGAAAAATCTTTGAAATCATTTCTTTCTTTCCAGGACTATGTATAGATCCCATCCCATTTGTGTAGCATCTATCAGCAACCTAACCACACCCACCCACACAACCCTCATAAGGTGGTAGGGTCATGCACAATGCAAGTCTCAATGGAAAGCTATGGAGGCATCCCACCAAAAGGGGAACACCATATCACATGATCGATTATGATGAAAGTAAAGTGCTATATGACATGCAATAAAAATGGTTTCTTATCATGGTCAAAGGGTTGCTTACCTGGATCAACAAAGTCTCTGGGGTCTTCGAAGTCTTCGGGTCCAACTTCTTCGTCAACAGCGTGATCTATCGTCGCGATAAAATAACAATAAAAATAGGCAATCGCACAAAACAGAGCACTCAAACTACTACCAAAAATGTTAACCTACTCTGATAAATACTAAAAGTCATACTAAAAATATTCTCTTATGGTTTTGCCGTGAAAAATATTTTGGAAATAAAATAACAGAGGCAAAAAGGTGCCTATATATAGGTTTTTAAATAAACTAGTAATAAAAATATATTCAAACATTTTTACAAATGGCACTATTAAATTCTAGGGATTATTTTATGAATTTAGGTGGACTAAAAATTGGCATTGGATAAATATTTCATTCTGTGGGATTTTTCCAAATAACAGAATAAAAGAAAAGGAAAAAGTCTATTGTGCCCTTTCGGGCCAGAATGCCTAGCCATAACTGGCCCAAGAGGGAAGCCAGCCCAGGCGAGGAGCTGCATGATAACCCACAAGTATAGGGGATCACAACAGTTTTCGAGGGTAAAGTATTCAACCCAAATTTATTGATTCGACACAAGGGGAGCCAAAGAATATCCTCGAGTACTAGCAATTGAGTTGTCAATTCAACCACACCTGAAAGATTTAGTATCTGCAGCAAAGTTTTAGTAGCAAAGCAGTATGGTAGTAACAGTAATAGTGGTAACAGTAGCAGTAGTGATTTGTGTAGCAAGTGTGACAGCAATAGAGGTAAAGTAACTAAGAAAAGACCAGTATAGGAAAAGCTCGTAGGCATTGGATCGGTGATGGATGATTATGTCGGATAGCATTCATCATGTAACAATTATAACATAGAGTGATATGTAACTAGCTCCAGTTCGTCAATGTAATGTAGGCATGTATTCCGTATATAGTCATACGTGCTTAGGGAAAAGAACTTGCATGACATCTTTTGTCCATCCCTCCCGTGGTAGCGGGGTCCTAATGGAAACTAATGTATATTAAGGTCTCCTTTTAATAGAGTACCGGAACAAAGCATTAGCACATGGTGAATACATGGAATCCTCATACTATGGTCATCTCCGGGAGTGGTTCCGGCTATTGTCACTCCGGGGTTGCCGGGTCATAACACATAGTAGGTGACTACAACTTGCCAAATAGGATCAAGAACACACATATATTGATGAAAACATAATAGGTTCAGATCTGAAATCATGGCACTCGAGCCCTAGTGACAAGCATTAAGCACAGCAAAGTAGTAGCAACATCAATCTTAGAACATAGTGGATACTAGGGATCAAACCCCATCAAAACTAACTCGATTGCAGGATAGATCACATCCAACGCATCACCGTCCAGCAAGCCTACGATGAGATTACTCACGAACGATGATGATCATCATGAAATTGGCGATGGAGGATGGTTGATGATGACGATGGCTTCGATTTCCACTCTCCGGAGCCCAGAACGGACTCCAGATCTGCCCTCCCGAGGAAAAACGCGATGATTTCTTCTCCTTGATTTTTTCCGGACGAAAGAGCTTATATGGAGCTGGAGAGGAGGTCAAAGGAGCTACGTGGGCCCCACGAGCCTGCCGGGCACGTCCTAGGGGGGGCGCGGGTCCTGGGCTCGTGGCCCACTGGCATCCCCTCTCCGGTTGATTATTTCTTCGGTACTTTTTATATATTCCACAAAAATTCCTCGTAAGTTTTCAGGTCATTCCGAGAACTTTTATTTCTGCACAAAAACAACACCATGGCAGTTCTGCTGAAAATAGCATCAGTCCGGGTTAGTTTCATTCAAATCATGCAAGTTAGAGTTCAAAACAAGGACAAAAGAGTTTGGAAAAGTAGATACGTTGGAGACGTATCAACTCCCCCAAGCTTAAAGCCTTGCTTGTCCTCAAGCAATTCAGTTGATAAACTGAAAGAGACAAAAGAAAAACTTTTACAAACTCCGTTTGATCTTGTTGTTGTAATTATGTCTGACTCATATTCATATTTTCAGCAACATCATAAACTAACCACATAAGCAATGACATTAAGGTCTCACGGTATACTCATACCAATGGCATAATTAACTAGCGAGCAATAATAACAAGTTTCAAACAACAACACTTCAATCAAAACAATCATGATACAATATGAATAGATGGTATCTCTCTAGCCCTTTCTGAGATTGCAAAACATAAATGCAAAGCACCTACAAAAACTAAGGGCCGACTAGAAATTGTAATTCATGGCAAAGAAGATCTAGTCATAGTCATACTCAATATCAATTAATAGCAAAGCATACAAATGACGGAGGTGCTCTCTAGCTGGTGCTTTTAATAAGAAGAGGATGACTCGACAGAAATGTAAATAGATAGGCCCTTCGCAGAGGGAAGCATTGATTCATAGAGGTGCCCGAGCTCATGCTTTCTAAAACAGATATAGATAATTTTTTGGCGTGGCATGCTTTCATTTTCAACGCGATGACAAAGAGTTTTCACCATCTTCCATGCTACACGTATTATAGGCGGTTCCCAAACAGAATAGTAAAGTTTTGACTCCCCCACCACCGATCAATCACACTCCACGACTAGCCGAATCCTCGGGTGTCGTCCATACCAACAACAATCCATGGGGAGTTTTGTTTGCAATTATATTTTTATTTGATTTGAACATGGAACTGGGCATTCCGATTACCGGCCCCTTTCTCGTGAGTGATAGTGAATAAACACATATCAAGGATAACACGCCTAGCATGGAAGATACTGACCGCCCCTTGTCACAACATGAGCGGTTCAGGCATACAAAACAGATTATTATTTGAAGGTTTAGAGAATGGCACATGCAAATTTTCTTGGAACGGCAGGTAGATACTGCATATAGGTAGGTATGGTGGACTCATATGGAACAACTTTGGGTTTAGGAAGTGGATGCACAAGCATTATTCCCGCTTAGTACAAGTGAAGGCTAGCAAAAGACTGGGAAACGACCAACTAGAGAGCGACAACAGTCATTAACATGAATTGGGATTAACCAACATTAGGTGCAAGCATCAGTAGGATATAAATCACCATGAACATGAATATCGTGGAGGCTATGTTGATTTTGTTTCAACTACATGCATGAACATGTGCCAAGTCAAGCCACTTGAATCATTCAAAGGAGGATACCATCCTATCATACTACATCACAATCATTTTAAAATTCATGTTGGCATCCAAGCCAAACCATTATAAGCTCCTAGCTAATTAAGCATGGCATAGGAAACTATGATCTCTAAGTTGTCATTGCAAACATGTTTCTCTCATAACAATGCTGAGTTAAGAACAATGAGCTAGTCATATTTACAAAAACAAAATAGGTCGAGTTCATACCAGCTTTTCTAGGCTCAGTCACTTCATCATATATCGTCATTATTGCCTTTCTCTTGTACGACCGACTGATGTGAATAATAATAAGAGTGTTCATGCATTGGACTAAGCTGGAATCTGCAAGCAAACTCAGAGGAGAAGACAAGGTAATATGGCTCTTTGACGGATGAACAATAATGCATATGAGAGCCACTAATCATTTTAATCATGGTCTTCTACCTCGACCCAAAGAAAAGGAAAACCATTTACACGGGAAAGCTCCCAACAAGCAAAAGATGAATGGGAAATATTTTTGGGTTTTCTTTTTAGTGACTACTAAGCATGCAAGAATGTAAAGTTACAACTAATTTTTTGTTTTTCCCATTTTAATTTTTTTTTGGATTTTCTCAAGTTAACCAAACACACAAGAAGAATACGAGACAAGAAAATAAGCTAGCATGGATGATATAATGAGAAAGTGTGAACACCGACTATCAAAGTGAATGTGTGAACATGAATATAAAGTCGGTGAGAAACACATACTCCCCCAAGCTTAGGCTTTTGTCCTAAGTTGGTCTACTCCCAGGGAGGAAAGTAACCAGCTCCTGGGTACTCCGGACGATATCCAAAATCATAATGTGGGTTGTACTAGGACGCGGCAGCTATAGCCTGAATAGCTGCCTCACGGAGGCGAGCAGCCTTCGCTTCTCTCTCATACTCCTCTGCCTCTTCTCTAGTTATGTAATACCTTCGTTTACTTTGAAAATCAAAGAAGGCAGGAGCAGGAAGGGTAATATGAAAAACACGTTATCGGTTAAATATTAACCGGTATAGGAGGGACTCATTGCTCCTCTGAAGGAACTGGAAATGTATCATAGCAGCACGATCAAGGAAGGCACTGTGAAGCGGGGGATCTCCAGTCCGGATGGGTATTTTAAGGTAATTAGCTAGGCGAGTGGCATAGATCCCACCAAAGAAATCTCCTTCGTTAGCATTGTTATTTAGTCTCCTAGCAATTATAGCTCCCATGTTATAACTTCTATCACCTGTTACTGCACTCTTAAGTATATTGAGGTCAGGTGCACAGAGGTGGCTATGATCACGCTTACCATTAATGCATCTACCTATGAAGAGGGCAAAATAATGTAAGGCAGGAAAATGAATGCTCCCCATGGTAGCCTGCGTAATATCTCTAGTCTCTCCAACAGTTATACTAGAAATAAAATCTCTAACCGGGGACTTAGGAGGGTCATTGGGACTACCCCAATCAGGTATCTTGCATATTCTATTAAAATCCTCTAAATCCATAGTATACGATTTATCATAAAGATCAAACAGTATGGATGTGTCACGGCCAACTGAAAATTTGAATCTACGGACAAAAGAGGCAGTGAGTGTAGTATATTGTTCACATTTATTGGAGATGAATTTCTCGAGCCCGGCGTTACGAATAAATGTATCAAACTCATCCTTGAAACCTGCATCAATCATGAATTCATCGGAAGGCCATTCACATGGTTGCACCGATGCGTCTCTCGGCTGATAAGAATCGGGGTCCCGAATCGCGAGACGGGGACCCCTCTTGCTTGAGGAACCACCATGATAGTTCTTCCTAAACATTTTCCTTTTTTTTAAATAATTCTGGAATATTTAGTGACTCAAAATAAAAGTGAACAAAATTTAACAAAACTCATAGCAACTACTCCTACAAGTGCCTAGAGGCTATATCTGGCATCAAAAATACTTGGGACCAAATAAAATCAACATGCAAAGCTCAAGAACAGGATCACCAAGGCAACAATAATATGCAATGAATAAAGCACTAGAACAAAAACTAATTGGACCAATGGAGGAGTCACATACCAAGGAACAATTCCCCAAAACAGTTTGGTGAATGGGGCTTTGCACAAGGAGATCAAAAAATGTAGCAAAACAAGCAAGAACACGGGTTTGAGCTGTGGATGATTTTTTCTGGACGTATAAGAAGGAGATGGGTGCTGGAATAAGTGGAGGGGGCCACGTGGGACCCACGAGCCTGCCAGGCGCGACCAGGGGGGTGGCCGCACCTCCTGGGCTCGTGGCCCACTGGTGCATCCCCCTGACTAGTTATCTATATCAAAAATTCTTAAATATTCCAGAAAAAATCATACTTGAATTTCAGGGTATTTGAAGAACTTTTATTTTCAGGTCATTTTTTATTGGACGGATAATGTAGAAAACAGGAAAATAATGCAATTTTTATTATTTTTCTACTAAGTAACTGAAAGTAAAAGTTGGGAACAGAAGATTATGACTTCTAGATTCATCCATCTCATGGTCATCAAAACAAATCCATCAATGAGGTTGATCAAGTCTCCTTGACAAACTTTTTCCGAATCACATGAAACTGGAGAATTTTCAAAAAATCACTAAGTTACCTCAATGGGGATATGCATATCCCCCAAAATAAGTATATCATATCTCATCTTGACAGTAGGTACAGGAAATTCAAAGCTTCCAATAATAATGGATGAAGATTTCTCAATAGGATTTATGCAATGAACCCGATATTGTTTCTTCGGAAAGTGCACCGTGTGCTCATTACCATCAACATGGAAAGTGACACTTCCTTTGTTGCAAACAATAACAGCCCATGCAGTGTTTAAAAAGGGTCTTCCAAGGATGATTTCCATGGCATCATCCTCGGGAATATCAAGAACAACAAAGTCCGTTAAGATAGGAACGTTCGCAACCACAACAGGCACATCCTCGCAAATGCCGATAGGTAAAGCAGTTGATTTATCGGCCATTTGCAAAGAAATTTCAGTAGGTGTCAACTTATCTAATTCAAGTCTATGATATAAAGAGAGAGGCATAACACTAACACCGGCTCCAAGATCACATAAAGCAGTTCTAACATAATTTCCTTTAACGGAGCAAGGTATAGTGGGTACTCCGGGATCACCTAGTTTCTTAGGAGTTCCACCCTTAAAAGTGTAATTAGCAAGCATGGTAGAAATCTCAACATTAGGTATCTTTATTTTATTAGTCACAATATCTTTCATGTATTTAGCATAAGGAGACATTTTAAACATATCAGTCAAACACATTTGCAAAAAGATAGGTCTAATCATTTCAACAAAGCGCTCAAAATCCTCATCATCCTTTTTCTTCGATGGCTTAGGAGGAAAGGGCATGGGTTTCTGAACCCAAGGTTCTCTTTTTTTACCGTGCCTCCTAGCAATAAAATCACTCTTATCATATCTTTTGTTCCTAGGTTGTGGGTTATCAGGTTCAATAGCAGGTTCAATCTCCACACCATTATCGTTACTAGGTTGAGCATCAATATGAACATCATTATCAACATTATCACTAGGCTCATGTTCATCACCAGATTGTGTCTCAGCATCAGAAATAGATATATCATTTGGATTCTCAGGTGTAACAGCAACAGGTTTACTAGCATGCAAGTTCCTATCATCTTTATTTTTCTTCCTATTACCAGGATGACCAGGTGCATCAGTATTAATTCCTTGAGAATCTTTCTCAATTCTCTTAGGATGGCCCTCAGGATACAAAGGTTCCTGAGTCATTCTACCACCTCTAGTAACTACTTTAACAGAATTATCATTCAATTCATTAAGCAAGTCATTTTGAGCCTTAAGTACTTGCTCTACTTGAGTAGTGACCATAGAAGCATGTTTACCAATAAGCTTAAGATCATTTACATGTTTATCCACACAATCACTTATATGATTAATCATACGAGCATTTTGTTCCAGTTGTCTGCTAACATAATCGTTAAAGCTTTGTTGTTGGCCAACAAAGTTATCAAATTCATCTAAGCATAAGCTAGCAGGTTTATCATAAGGAATATCACTCTCATTGAATCTACGAAGAGAATTTACCTCTACTACCTGTGTCGGGTTATCAAGACCATGTATCTCTTCAATAGGTGGTAGATTCTTAATATCTTCAGATTTAATACCTTTCTCTCGCACAGATTTCTTTGCTTCTTGCATATCTTCAGGACTGAGGAATAGAATACCTCTTTTCTTCGGAGTTGGCTTCGGAGGTGGTTCGGGAATAGTCCAAGCATTATCATTGCTCAAGATATTATTAAATAGAATTTTAGCTTGTTCCATAGTTCGTTCCCTGAAAACACAGCCAACACAACTATCTAGGTGGTCCCTAGAACCATTGGTTAGTCCATTATAAAAGATATCAAGTATTTCATTTTTCTTAAGACGGTGATCAGGCAAAGCATTAAGTAACTGGACAAGCCTCCCCCAAGCTTGTGGGAGACTCTCTTCTTCAATTTGCATAAATTTATATATATCCTGCAAGGCAGCTTCTTTCTTATGGGCAGGAAAATATTTCTCAGAGAAGTAGTATACCATATCCTGGGGACTACGCACACAACCAGGAGCAAGAGAAGTAAACCAAGTTTTAGCATCACCCTTTAGTGAGAAAGGAAGCAACTTAGGTATATAGTAATAGCAATTTTTTTCCTCGTTAGTGAATAGGGTGGCAATATCATTCAGTTTAGTAAGATGAGCTACAAAAGTTTCAGATTCATAACCATGAAAAGGATCCTATTCAATAAAATTGATTAACTCAGGATCGACAGAGAACTCATAATCCTTATCAGTAACAAAGATAGGTGAAGTAGAAAACTTAGGATCATATTTCATTCTAGCATTCAGAGATTTTTCTTTCCACTTGCGTAATAAAATCTCAAGATCGTAGCTATCCTTACAAGCAATAAAGGCTTCAGCTACCTCTCCTTCCAAAACATAACCCTTAGGTATATTAGGCAATTCATATTTAGGAGGGCTAGGTCTAACAGGTGTAACAGCAGGTTCCATTTCAAGAATTTCATCAGTTTTAGAAGTATCATTTGATTCAGTATTAACTCTAGCAATTTGTGCATCAAGAAATTCACCAAGTGGCACATCATTACCAAGCAAAGCATCATCATAATTATCATGTATAGAAGAAGTAGCATCATCAAGCACAGGCGACGTATCAGAATTCATAGCAGGTGGCGGTGTCGCAAATTTACTCATAACAGAAGGTGAATCAAGTGCAGAGCTAGATGGCAGATCCTTACCTATCCTCGTAGTTGAGGGCAGAACTTTAGTTTTTGGATCTCGCAAATTCTTCATAGTGATCAATAGACAATAACCCCAAGTGACTCAGAGAATAGAGCTATGCTCCCCGGCAACGGTGCCAGAAAAAGGTCCTGATAACCCACAAGTTTAGGGGATGGCAACAGTTTTCGAGGGTAAAGTATTCAACCCAAATTTATTGATTCGACACAAGGGGAGCCAAAGAATATCCTCGAGTATTAGCAGTTGAGTTGTCAATTCAACCACACTTGAAAGATTTAGTATCTACAGCAAAGTTTTAGTAGCAAAGCAGTATGGTAGTAACAGTAATAGTGGTAACAGTAGGAGTAGTGATTTGTGTAGCAAGTGTGACAGCAATAGCGGTAAAGTAACTAAGCAAAGACCAGTATAGGAAAAGCTCGTAGGCATTGGATCGGTGATGGATGATTATGTCAGATGGCATTCATCATGTAACAATTATAACATAGAGTGATATGTAACTAGCTCCAGTTCGTCAATGTAATGTAGGCATGTATTCCGTATATAGTCATAAGTGCTTAGGGAAAAGAACTTGCATGACATCTTTTGTCCACCCCTCCCATGGCAGCGGGGTCCTAATGGAAACTAAGGGATATTAAGGTCTCCTTTTAATAGAGTACCGGAACAAAGCATTAGCACATGGTGAATACATGGAATCCTCATACTATGGTCATCTGCGGGAGTGGTTCCGGCTATTGTCACTCTGGGGTTGCCGGGTCATAACACATAGTAGGTGACTACAACTTGCAAAATAGGATCAAGAACACACATATATTGATGAAAACATAATAGGTTCAGATCTGAAATCATGGCACTTGGGCCCTAGTGACAAGCATTAAGCATAGCAAAGTAGTAGCAACATCAATCTTAGAACATAGTGGATACTAGGGATAAAACCCCATCAAAACTAACTCGATTACATGATAGATCACATCCAACCCATCACCGTCCAGCAAGCCTACGATGAGATTACTCACGAACGATGAAGAGCATCATGAAATTAGCGATGGAGGATGGTTGATGATGATGATGGCTTCGATTTCCACTCTCCGGAGCCCAGAACTGACTCCAGATTTGCCCTCCCAAGGAAGAACAAGTGCTGGCGACGGCTCCGTATCGTAAAACGCAATGATTTCTTCTCCTTGATTTTTTTCTGGACGAAAGAGCTTATATTGAGCTGGAGAGGAGGTCGGAGGAGCCACGTGGGCCCCACGAGCCTTCCAGGCGCGGCCTAGGGGGGCTGCGGCTCCTGGCCTCGTGGCCCACTGGCAGCCCCTCTCCGGTTGATTCTTTCCCCGGTATTTTTTATATATTCCACAAAAATTCCTCGTAAGTTTTCAGGTCATTCCGAGAACTTTTATTTCTGCACAAAAACAACACCATGGCAGTTCTGCTGAAAACAGCGTCAGTCCGGGTTAGTTTCATTCAAATCATGCAAGTTAGAGTTCAAAACAAGGGCAAAAGAGTTTGGAAAAGTAGATACGTTGGAGACGTATCACTGCACGCGGCAGGTTTGGATTTAAACCTACCCGCGGGCCCGGCCTGCCAGCGAGAGAGAGAGGGGGCGAGGGGATGATAGGTGGGCCCCACCTGTCATCCCGCTCCTCGCGACAGCAGTGGAGGAGGGGCTCACCGGAGGGCTTCGGGCCACGACGGAGGGGACGGAGGGCACTGGCGGGTTCCTGGGGGCGTCGTGCGTCATAAGGGGGTCACGGGACAGCCGGGGAGAGAGGGGTACGCCGGCGAGGGGGATAGCCCGATGGCGGCGACGAGGGTTTAGGTCGGGAGAGAGCTCCCGACCACGGGGAAAAGCGCTCTGGGCACGGGGAGAACGCAGAGAGAGAGGGAGAGCGAGGAGAGAGGGCTAGGGGGAGTGGGGCGGCCTATTTATAGGCGACCGCCGGTCCACCGTGGGCGCGAAGCGCCGGTGAGCACGGGGTGCTCACGACAGGCCACGGGGGTGGGCGAGGCCGTGTCTGGGGGCTACCTAGACGCGGTCCATGCGGGGGAAAGCAGCCAGGAGGGGGGCCCGGAGGTGCGCGCGTGCGAGCGCGGCCACTGGCCGGTTCGGGTGGCGTCGTGCGCATGTGCGAGAGAGAGGGAAAAGAGAGGGGTGACTGGGCGGCATGCTATGGATGTCAAGGAGGGCAGAGGGGACATGCTGGGGCGGCCCGAGGAGGTCAGGGATGCCCGTTGGCTGGCGGCTACAGTGCGGGTGCGCACTGTAGCGCGCTCCAGAGTGCGTGCTCTGCATGCCAGGCCAATATTTTTGCCCCCCCCCCCCCGCATGTCCTCTTGTGCCTTGGGGTATTGGAGATGCCCAGATGCTAGGGTAGGCCAGGGGTAAGCTCTAGAGGAGTCTTAGGGAAGAAGGAAATGGGGAGAGGGGGTAGAAATGGTACTGCCAGGGGTAGAAATAGGGGTTTCACCCCAACTCCTGGTGACCTGGGGTCTCGGGGTTCTTACTGGAGGTAAAATGCACCCATGAGAGACTGTGGTAGAAAGTTGGGGGCAAGGGTAAAAGCTTAAGAGGTAGAAATAGGGATTTTACCAAATCACCTGAAGGTGTTTGGTGAAGTTTTGGGCAATAAATAATTACCATCTTACTGAGATTTTTACCAGGGTCAAAGGCTAGGTAAAAATGAGATGCTCCACCAAATTTGAGCTCAAGGGGAAAAAGTTGATAATGGAAACTTGATGAACCCTAGAAATTGGCAGAATCGGATTTCTGTAGATCCAATGATGCTAGGCTTTAACCCTTGATGCACCACTTAGTGTATCATCACTATTTGGCCATTAGAGCATGCCCACAAAGTTTGAGGCCAAGGGGAGAGACTTCACAATGTAAAGTTGCTCAAATTTGACTCTGGACAGGAAAGGTTTTGGGATAGTTTGATGAACCAAACCATCTTGGATTGAGATGAAACTTTGCAAGATCATCACCCATGGTAGTGTTGACTTTCTAGAATTTTCCTGGAATTTATTGATAATATTTCTTATAGAAATATTCCAAAAGTTTGATCTGAACAGAAAGGGGTTTGAGGGGTTTTTCCCATGCTTTGATATTCTATATATATGGAAAATATATGTCCACTGAGTTTCTCTAAATTTTATCAAATATTTTCAAGGCATTTAAATAATTTTTCCTACAAAAAACCATTTCTTGCCTTAAGAAAAAAGCCTATAAATAAAATATGATAATAATCTTTAAAAAATAATATTTGGTGGTTTTGAGAAGTCATATATATAGTAGGTTTGAAATAAAGCCATTGGGAAAGAAGGGTCCACCTGATTTGGGGACTTGCAGTGCAAACCTCATCTCGGTGGGTTTTGGAAATTTAAATTAAATAAATCATTTCTGGTTAAAACAAAATTTTGATAAAAATAGTTTTGGGCACTATTCACATGGCATGATCATTGGGAAAGGGGTTTGGAGCAAGGAAGATGATTATGAAGTGGAATAGAACCTAGTAGTGCCATAAAACACAATCAACAAGCAAGCAAGCACAACACATAGAAAAACTTTTAGTTGGCTCCAAATTTTATAAACCCAAACATAACAATGTTCTACAAACATAGGGTGTGACACTAGTCGTCGCATTAATAAAAGGAAAAAAGAATGATGATAGGACCTTGCATGCTGCTAGTGAACCTGTTATAGATACACATGAAAACCCAAATGATATTTCTATTTCTGATGCTGAGACACAATCTGGTAATGAACACGAGCCTAGAGATAATATTAATGATGATGTTCATGTTGATAACCCACAATGTAAGAATAAAAGTTATGACAAAAGAGACTTTGTTGCTAGGAAGCATGGTAAATAAAGAGAACCATGGGTTCAGAAACCCATGTCCTTTCCTCCTAAACCATCCAAGAAAAAGGGTGTGAGGATTTTGAGCATTTTGTTGAAATGCTTAGACGTGTCTTTTTGAGTATGCGCTTGACTGATATTCTGAAAATGTCTCCTTATGCTAAGTATATGAAAGATATTGTGACAAATAAAATAAATATACCGTAAGGTGAGATTTAAACCATGCTTGCTAATTATACCTTTAAGGGTGGAATACCAAAGAAACTAGGAGATCCCGGAGTACCTACTATACCATGCTCTATTAAAACAAATTATGTTAAAATTGTTTTATGTGACCTTGGAGCTGGTATTAGTGTTATGCATTTCTGTTTATATCGTAGACTTGATTTGAATAAGTTGATGCCTACTTAAATCTCTTTGCAAATGGCTGATAAATCAACTGCTTTACCCATCGGTATTTGTGAGCATGTACCTGTCCTAGTTGCAAATGTTACTATCCTAATGGACTTTGTTATTCTTGATATTTCTGAGGATGTCAATATGTTGATCATCCTTGGTAGACCTTTTTGAATACTATAGGGACTGTTATTGATTGCAACAAGGGCGATGTCACTTTTCATGTTAATGGTAATAAGTACATGTTGCACTTTCCGAAGAAACAACCTCAAGTTCATAGTATGAACTCGATTGAAAAAATTTCAATGATTATTATTAGAGGTTTTGAATTCCCTCTCCCTAATGTCAAGAAGAAATATGATATACTTATTTTTTGGGATATGCATATCCCCATTGAGATGAAGAAATGATGAGGAGATTGTTAAGAGGCTCTTCAATCCGGGGCTTTAAAGAAGATGAAAATGACAGAATGCAGGCATCACCAACTTCCTCAACGATAAGTGTGACCAGTACCTCTTACTCACAAATATATTTGTGCAAAACTTTCACTTTTATCCTAGGGAGGATCCTCCCATGGTAGATTTTTACTTGTATGATGTGCCCAAGAAGATGACACTTTGCGCTTTTTGCAATGTTTACAAAATACCTTATGAGGGCAGCATTAGTGAACCACATCCTAGAGACATGAAGGACTTTATTGCCGCAAACACTATGAGGGAAGAGAGAGGGGTGTCAAAGGAAAGAACGGATAGTTTACATTTTTCCTATTATACGTTATTATTCATTATTGGTGGGGAGATGTTTAGTTGGTCATGGGGAGAGTGGAGGCCTTAGTGCTCCTGACCTTGCCGTTCTGCGCCACGCTTAACATGCTGATAGAACTTTTAGTCTGGGCACTATGGTGGCCCAACGGTTGAACTTAAACCGTTCAAAGGGGCCCATATTCGGAGGTATCTATACATCTCGTCTAGCTACACATTTTAAGATACCCATTAAGCTTGACAAGGAAGAGGAAATGTTGCTACCTACAAGATATTTAGACTATGATAGTATGGTAACACATGATTTTATTAGGAATAATAATGATAGGAGGCTGCTTTAAAACTTAGTGTTTACTCAATGTACTTGTGAGATTATTACTCTACCCACTTCTTCTTTGTTCGATATTCATTCAGGCAGGTACACTATTATGCTCGAGGACATCTACAAATATTGGGTTATGTCGCAACTCCCAACACCCGAGCCGGCACCAGCCCTTGATTCGTATCAGGATCCAGTTTTTCAGTTGGAGGCACAGGAGCTCACCAACGAGTGGAACCCTTAGGACCCTCTAGAGTATCCAGGTGATGGTTATTTTCAGCCATGGCCTGAGACCAACTTGGGCCAAAAGACTAAGCTTGGGGGAGTATTTATTTATTAGCGACATTACATTCATGTTCACACAATCATCTTGGTAGTTGGTGCTCATACTTTTTCATTGTACCATCCATGGTAGTTTATTTCTTCTTTCCGCTTTCTTCTTGTGTGCTTAGTTAACCTTGAGAAAATCAAAAAAATTAGTTATAGCTTTACCTTCTAGTCTGTTTAGTTGTAGCGTTAAAAGAAAACACAAAAAGATTTTTCGTTCTTCTTTTTCTTGTTGGGATCCCTCTCGTGTAAATAGCTTTTCTCGTTCTTGTTTGAAATTTCTTTCTTTGGGTCATAAGGACAAGAACACAATGAAAATGTTGAGTGGATCTCATGTGCATTATTGTTTATCTATCAGAGAGCCCATATTACCTTGCCTTCTCCTTTGAGTTATTGTTTGCAAATTCGAGCTTGCTCCAATGCACGTGCACTCTTATTATTATTCACACCGTTCGGTCGTGCAAGTGAAAGGCAATAATGACGATATATGATGAAAAGCTTGAGATGGAGAAAAGCTGGAACGAACTCGGCCTATTTCTCTTTTGTAAATATGATTAGCTCATCGTTCTAAATTCAGCTCATTATGGGTGAAACATATTTGCAATGGAAATTAGAGATTATAGTTACTGATGCCATGCTTAATTAGATAAGAGTGGATAATGGTTTGTCTTGAGTGCCCACATACATATTAAAATGGTTGTGATGTACTGTGATAGGATGGTATCCTCCTTTGAATGGCTCAACTAGCTTGACTTGGCACATGTTCATGCATGTAGTTGAAACAAAATCAACATAGCCTCCACAATATTTATGTTCATGGTGATTTGATATGTCTCCAACATATCTATAATTTTTTATTGTTCCATGCTATTATATTATCTGTTTTGAATGTTTAATATGCATTAATATGCTATTTTATATTATTTTTGGGACTAACCTATTAATAGAGAGCCTTGTGTCAGTTTCTGTTTTTCCTTGTTTTTGAGTTTCGTAGATAAGGAATATTAAACGGGGTCCAAATGGAATAAAACCTTTGAAAGGAATTTTTCTGGAACAAAAGGAATCTATGAAACTTGAGGACCAAGGAAGAGGAGCCACCATGGGGCCACAAGCCCTAGGGGCGTGGCCAGGGGGTGGTCGCGCTGGGCAGGCTTGTGGGTCCACGACTACTCCCCTAACCCAAATCTTCGGCCTATAAATTCCCAAATATTCCATCATTATCAGAACGAGACACGAAAACACTTTCCGGCCGCAAGAAGCTTCCGTTCCCGAGAAATCCAATCATGGATCCTTTTCCGGTAATCTGTTGGAGGGGGATTCAATCACGGAGGGCATCTACATCAACTCCATTGCCCTCCAAGGATGCGTGAGTAGTTCACCATAGACCTATGGGTCCATATCTAGTAGCTAGATGGCTTCTTCTCTCTCTTTGCTTCTCAATACCATGTTCTTCATGATCCTCATGGAGATCTATCCGATGTAATACTCTTTTGCGGTGTGTTTATCGAGATCCGATAAATTGTGGGTTTATGTTCAGATTATCCATGAATATTATTCGAGTCTTTCCTGAATTCGCATATGAAGGATTTCATATCTTTGCAAGTCTCTTCGAGATATTGGTTTGGTTTGGCCAACTAGATTGATAATTCTTGCAATAGGAGAGGTGCTTAGTTTTGGGTTCAATCTTGTGCTGTCCTCACCCAGTGACAAAGTAAAGGTAGCGAGGCACGTATTGTATTGTTGCCATCAAGGATAAAAATATGTAGTTTTCATCATATTGCTTGAGTTTATCCCTCTACATCATGTCATCTTACCTAATGCGTTACTCTGTTCTTCATGAACTTAATACTCTAGATGCAGGTAGGAGTCGGTCGATGTTTCAAGTAATAGTAGTAGATGCATAATCGTTTCGGTCTACTTGTCACGGACGTGATGCCTATATGCATAATCATTGCCTTGGATATCTTCATAATTATTCGCTTTTCTATCAATTGCTCGATAGTAATTTATTCACCCACCGTAATACTTGACATCATGAGAGAAGCCATCTAGTGAAACCTATGGCCCCCGGGTCTAATTTCCATATTATATTTTCAGATCTAAAACCAAAAATACCAAAAATACTTGCTGCATCATTTTTACTTTTAGTTTTACTTTCCGTTCAAGCATCCTATTATATCTATCTCTATTAGATCTCATCCATGCAAGTAACCGTGAAGGGATTGACAACCCCTTTATAGCATTGGGTGCAAGAGTTTGATTCTTTGTGCAGGTACATCTATTGGTGATTCGCTTGTATCTCCTACTGGATTGATACCTTGGTTCTCAAAAACAGACGTAAATACGTATCTACTTTGTTGCATCAAATTGTTCCTCTTCACGGGAAACCAACGCATACTCGAGAAGTAGCAAGAAGGATTTCTGGCGTCGTTGCCGGGGAGATACATAGCAAGTCAAGATACCAAGTACCCATCACAAACTCATCTCTTGCATTTACATTATTTGCCATTTTCCTCTCGTTTTCCTCTCCCCCACTTCTAAAACGAATTTCAGAAAATACCAAAAAGATTTGCCTTATTATTCGCCCTTTTTCATTCGTCTTTTCGTTTGCGAGGTAGATCGCTCAAACTCATGGCTAGCCTTGCTACTATCGCTCCCGAGTATGAAGTTCTTAACTTTAAGCAAAGGGGGGAGAAAACTTAAAAGATGCTTGGTATAGAATTTGCAACGCTCAAAATAGATCTATTTGTAAGCAATCTACTACCATTCTCCATCGCAATTTTTACATGGGAATCACTCCTTGGAATAGATATGTCCTAGATACCATCACAGGAGGGAATTTTTTGGGTAGTCATACCTTTGACTCCTATAGTCCTATGATAAATTTGTTTGGATCACCCCCAATCATGGTTAATGGGACAATTTTAACTTTGGAACATGTTATGCGAAGGTTGGATATCATTGAAAATAAAGTTGCTACTATAGAGCTCATTCAAAACTTGGATAAAAAGATCCATAATCATATCACTCAATATGGATCTAGGGTAGGAGTTACTCTAAAAAACCTAAGGGGAAAAGAACCCATAGTTAATGAAAAATTGGATCAAGATTCCTTTAGAATAGGAAAGCTAGAGGAAATTATTACCAACTTGGGTTCTGCTTTTGGCTCTGTTCAAACCACTCCTAAATTTCCTCTTTCTAAGGCTGCCAAGTTTGTTTACATTCCCAAGAATAAGGGTGAATCCTCTAGAAAAGGGGACGAAGATCTTAAGATGATAAGTGTTGACCCTAATTTTATCAACATTGTTCGGGAACCGATTGGTACAAGAGAATTTCTTGACTTTTTGCCTAGCAGTATGATCATTGATAAAACCAAAAAACCTCCTGGATTTGAGAAGGTCCTTACAAAAGTTGCCAATACCAAAGATGACAATACCTAGATCTATTGGGTTTTGCCTAGCTAGGGGTGTTAAACAATAGCGCTTGTTAGGAGGCAACCTAATTTTATTTGGCTTTCTGCTTTTTGCTTCTGTTTTTGTGTGTTTGGCACATTATTAATTCTATAGTAATTGTGTTTTTGTGTTTTAATTAGTGTTTGAGCCAAGTAAAACCTTTGGGGTGATCTATGGTAGTTGTTGATTTGATCCTATTGAAAAATAGAAACTTTTAAGCTCAGTCCTTGAATTTTCCAAAACATTTAGAGCGTCAACTTGATCTTAACTTTTTACACAAGATTGATATAGTAATTTCCTTGATTTTCCTAATGTTTCCGAATTTTTAGAGTTCCAGAAGCATTAGAAGTTTACAGATTGCTACAGACTGTTCTGTTTTTGACAGATTCTGTTTTCTTTGTGTTGTTTGCTTATTTTGATGTATCTATAGGTCGTATCGGGGGGTACGAGTCATGGAAAAGTTAGAATGTAGAGTTTACAATTGTACCTAAAGGGGTGATTTATTTTCTTATACTAACAGATCTTATGAGTTTTCTGTTGAGTTTTGTGTTGTGAAGTTTTCAAGTTTTGGGTGAAGATTTGATGGACTATGGAATAAAGAGTGGCAAGAACCTAAGCTTGGGGATGCCGAAGGAACCCCAAGTCATATTCAAGGATACCAAAAAACCTATGCTTGGGGATGCCCTGGAAGGGATCCCCTCTTTTGTCTTCAATCCATCGGTAAATTTACTTGAGGCCATATTTTTATTCACCACATGATATGTGTTTTGATTGGAGCGTCTTGTATGATATGAGTCTTTGCTTGTTAGTTTGTCACAATCATCCTTGCTGCACACATATTTTGAGATAGACACGCTGAATCGTGAATTTGTTAGAAAACTCTATGTGCTTCACTTATATCTTTTGAGCTAGGCAATGTTTCTCTAGTGCTTCACTTATATCTTTATATAGCATGGTGGTGTTATATTTTATAGAAATTGCTGAACTCTCGTTCCTCACTTATATTATTTTGAGAGTTTCTAAAAAAAGCACTGTAATTTGGTTAGGTTATGAATTTAGTCCTAATATAATGGGCATCCAAGAGGGATATAATAAAAACTTTCAAATTAAGTGCATTAAAAACTATGAGAAGTTTGATTCCTTGCATATAGTTTTGAGATAATAGGGATCATAATATGAAAGTCATGCTAGTGAGTAGTTGTGAACTGGAAGAGATACGTGTGTTAAAGCTTGTGATTCTCGTAGCATGCACGTATGGTGAACCATTATTTAACGAAGTCGGAGCATGATTTGTTTAATGATTGTCGACCTTTATGTGAGGGTCGGGAGCGCGCGGTGGTTAACTCCTACCAACCTCTCCCCTAGGAGCATGTGTCTAATGCTTTGTTTGAAGACTAATAGACTTTTGCAATAAGTATGTGAGTTCTTTATGACTAATGTGAGTCCATCGATTATACGCACTCTCACCCTTCCACCTTTGCTAGCCTCTCTAGTACCGCGCAACTTTCGCTGGTACACCAAACTTTCCTTCCTCAAAACAGCCACCATATATTCCTCAAAACAGCCACCATACCTACCTATTATGGCATTTCCATAGCCATTCCGAGATATGTTGCCATGCAACTTCCATCATGTAGTTTTTTCTATGACTTGCATCATCACTTCCTATTGCATATAGAGTTATATCTTGTCACAAGAATTGAGTTGTAATTTTTTTTCTTTGAGTTATAAGTAAATAAAATTGTGATGATTTTTCATTAATAGAGCATTATCCCGTGATAGAAAAGGATGATGGAGGCTATGACTCCCTCACAAGTTGGGATGAGTATCCGGACTTTACAAAAAATAAAAGAGGCCAGCAAAGCCCAAACAAAAAAAATAAAGAGGCCAAATAAGCCCACCACAAATAAAAAAGTGAGAGAAAGACAGAAGGAACAATTGCTACTACCTTTTTCCACACTTGTGCTTCAAAGTAGCACCATGATCTTCATGATAGAGAGTCTCCTATTTTGTCACTTTCATATAACTAGTGGATATTCATTATGCACGACCACTTAGTTTTCTTTTTGAGATTTCATACACTTATAGCTCTAAGCGCATTTGTTGCATGGCAATCCCCACTCACTCACATTGATATCTATTGACCGGCATCTCCATAGCCCGTTGATACACCTAGTTGATGTGAGACTATCTTATCCTTTTTCCCTTTGCACCTCCTCCATATTCTATTCCACCTACAATGCTATATCAATGGCTCACGCTCATGTATTGCGTGAAAGTTGAAAAGGTTTGAGAACACCAAAAGTGTGAAACAATTGCTTGACTTGTTCATCGGGGTTGTGCATGATTTAGATACTTTGTGTGGGGAAGATGGAGCATAGCCAGACCATATGATTTTGTAGGGATAAATTTCTAAGGCCATGTTATTTCGAAAGGACACGACTACCTTGTTGGTGTGCTCGAAGTATTACTGTTTTTATGTCAATATTAGACTATTGTTTGGAATCTTACGGATCTAAATATTCATGCCATAATAAATAATATTACATGGATAAATACGTTGGGTAGAATTCCATATCAAAAATTCTGTTTTTACCATTTACCTACTCGAGGACGAGCAGAAATTAAGCTTGGGGATGCTAATACGTCTCCAACGTATCTATAATTTTTGATTGATCCATGCTATTATATTATCTGTTTTGGATGTTTTATATGCATTAATATGCAATTGTACATTATTTTTTGGACTAACCTATTAATCTAGAGCCATGTGCCAGTTTATGTTTTTTCCTTGTTTTCGAGTTTCGTAGATAAGGAATATTAAACGGAGTCCAAACGGAATAAAACCTTCGGAAGAAATTTTCTGGAACAAAAGGAATCTACGAGACCTGAGAACCAAGGCAGAGGAGCCACCAAGGGGCCACAGGCCCTAGGGGTGAGGCCAGGGGGTGGCCATGCCGGGCAGGCTTGTGGACCCACGGCTGCTCCCCTAACCCTAATCTTCAGCCTATAAATTCCCAAATATTCCATCATTATCAGAACGAGCCATGAAAACACTTTTCTGCCGCCAAAAGCCTCCGTTCCCGAGAGGTCCAATCTAGCCTTTTTCGGTAATCTTCCGGAGGGGGGTTCAATCACGGAGGGTATCTACATCAACTCCATTGCCCCTCCGATGATGTGTGAGTAGTTCACCACAGACCTATGGGTCCATAGATAGTAGCTAGATGGCTTATTCTCTCTTTTGTCTTCTCAATACCATGTTCTTCATGATCTTCACAGAGATCTATCCGATGTAATACTCTTTTGCGATGTGTTTGTCGAGATGCGATGAATTGTGGGTTTATGTTTAGATTATCCATGAATATTATTTGAGTCTTTCCTAAATTCTTATATGCATGATTTCATATATTTTCAAGTCTCTTCGAGTTATTTGTTTGGTTTGGCCAAGTAGATTGGTAATTCTTGCAATAGGAGAAGTGCTTAGTTTTTGGTTCAATCTTGCGATGTCCTCACCCCGTGACAAAGTAGGGGTAGCGAGGCACGTATTGTATTGTTGCCATCAAGGATAAAAATATGGGGTTTTCATCATATTGCTTGAGTTTATCCCTCTACATCATGTCACCTTATCTAATGTGTTACTCTATTCTTCATGAACTTAATACTCTAGATGCAGACAGGAGTCGGTCGATGTGTGGAGTAATAGTAGTAGATGCAGAATCATTCAAGTCTACTTGTCACGTGCGTGATGCCTATATGCATACTCTTTGCCTTGGATATCTTCATAATTATTCGCTTTTCTATTAATTGCTCGACAGTAATTTGTTGACCCACCATAATACTTGCCATCATGAGAGAAGCCATCTAGTGAAACCTATGGCCCCCGGGTCTATTTTCCATATTATATTTTCAGATCTAAAACCAAAAATACCAAAAATACTTGTTGCATTATTTTAAATTTTAGTTTTACTTTCTGTTCAAGCATCCTATTATATCTATCTCTATTTGATCTCATCCTTGCAAGTAACCGTGAAGGGATTGACAACCCCTTTATAGCGTTGGGTGCAAGAGTTTGATTGTTTGTGCAGGTAGATCTATTGGTTATTCGCTTGTATCTCCTACTGGATTATTACCTTGGTTCTCAAAAACTGAGGGAAATACTTATCTACTTTACTGCATCAAACTATTCCTCTTCACGGGAAAACAATGCATGCTTGAGAAGTAGCATGCTCGAGAAAGCATACCGCTCAAAATTGTTATTCATCCATGTTTTAAAAAGCTCGAGGTGTGGCATCTCTGCATATCAATGCTTCCATCTGCGAAGGGATTATCTATTTTACTTTACCGTTGAGTCATCCTCCACTTACAAAAAGCACCAGTTAGAGAGCACCACCATCATTTGTATACTTTGCTATTGATTTATATTGAGTATGAGTGTGACTGGATCTCTTTTACCATGAATTACAATGTCCAGTCGGTCCTTTTTCTTCAGGGGTGCTGTGCATTTATGTTTTGCGGGATCAAAAAGGACTAGCGAGATACCATTATATCATATTGTATCATGATTGTTTTGACAAAAGTGTTGTCATCTGAGAGTTATTATTATTGCTCGCTAGTTGATTATGCCATTGATATGAGTAAATGTGAGACCTGAATGTTATTGTGAACGTGGTTAGTCTATAATCATTTTTGAAATCTGCACATCAGTTCGACATATTTACAACAACAAGATCAAACAGAGTTTGCAAAAGTTTTTCTTTATCACTTTCAGTTTATCAACTGAATCGCTTGAGGACAAGCAATGGGTTAAGCTTGGGGGGAGTTGGTACGTCTCCATCGTATCCATTTTTCCAAACTCTTTTGCCCTTGGTTTGGACTCTAATTTGCATGATTTGAATGGAACTAACTCGGACTAACGATGTTTTCAACAGAATTGCCTTGGTGTTTTTTCTGTGCAGAAATAAAAGTTCTCGGATTGACTTGAAAATTTACGGAGATTATTTTGGGAATTAATAAAAAATACTGGCGAAAAAATCAACCAGAGGCCCATTGGCCACAAGCCAGGGGCGACCACCCCCTGGCCGCGCCTAGCAAGCTTGTGGGCCCCCTAGAGCTCCACCGACCTCAATTCCAACTCCATATATTCACATCCGTGGATAAAAAAATCAGAGAGAAGATTTCATCACGTTTCACGACACAGAGTCGTCGCCACCTCCTGTTCTTCCTCGGGAGGCCACATCTCGTGTCCGTTTTGGTCTCCGGAGAGGGAAATCAATTCCATCGTGATCACCAATTCCATGATGCTCTCCGCCATTCGTAAGTAATTCCATCATAGTCTTGATGGACGGTGGTGGGTTGGATGAGATTTACCATGTAATCGAGTTGGTTTTGTTATGGTTTGATCCCTAGTATCCACTATGTTCTGAGATTGATGTTGCTATGACTTTTCTATACTTAATGCTTGTCATCAGGGCCCGACTGTCATGATTTCAGATCTGAACCTATTATGTTTTCATGAATATATAATATGTGTTCTTGATCCTATCTTGCAAGTTATAGACACCTATTACGAGTTATGATCCGCATCCGCCATGGTGACAATAACTGGGATTCTTTCTGGTGATTACCGTAGTTTTAGGAGTTCATGTATTCACTAAGTGCTAATGCTTTGGTCTCGTTCTCTATTAAAAGGAGGCCTTAATATCCCTTAGTTTCCATTAGGTCCCCGCTGCCACGGGAGGGTAGGACAAAAGATGTCATGCAAGCTCTTTTTCATAAGCGTGTATGATTATATATGAAATACATGCCTACATTACATTGATGAATTGGAGCTAGTTCTGTGTCATCCTATGTTATAACTATTGCATGATGAATGCCATCTAACATAATTATCCATCACTGATCCATTTCCTACGAGCTTTTCACATATTGATCTTTGTTAAGTTACTTTTCTGTTGCTACTGTTTCAATCACTACAAAACTGCTACTGTCATTTTTGCCATCGTTACAGCTACTTCCATACTACTTTGCTACTAAATACATTGCTGCGAATATTAAGTCTTTCGGGTGTGGTTGCATTGACAAATCGGCTGCTAATACTCGAGAATATTCTTTGGCTCCCCTTGTGTCGAATCAATAAATTTGGGTTGAATACTCTACCCTCGAAAACTGTTCCAATCCCCTATTCGTGTGGGTTATCACATGGCCACACACATGGCTGGCTACATGCTTAGCCGACTGCATGCATGGCCGACCGCTGGCTGCAGCTCAGCCCGCCTTGGCCAGCTGCACGGCCGCGTGCGCCTGCGTTGCTTCCCCACGTCGGCTCCGCCACTCCGGCCGCTCCCGCGTCGCGCTCCCGACCAGACTTAGCACGCCTTGGCCGGCTGCACGGCCGCGTGCGCCTGCATTGCCTCCCTACGTTGGCTCTACCACTCCCGCACTGCGCTCCCGGCCGGCTTCGTGTGTACCCGTCTGCCTCGCCACGCACTGGCTCTGTTTAGCCTCCAAGCCGGCCGGATGCACGTGGCCCGGGACGACTCCTACCATGGCCGGCCGCCCACGCGCGTCGTTCGATGGATCTCGCCGCACCTGTCGGCTCCGGCTCGCCTCCCCGCGCCGTTCGTTTCGTGCCTCTTCCACCAGCTTCTCGTATGTGCGCAGGCCGGCTCCACCCTGCTTCGAGCGGCCGCGTCGCTTCGTCGCCCGCGTGTTGGCTCTGCCCCGGACGTCGGCTGGCTCGGACTCCAGCCCCGAGCATTGGCTCCGCCCTGGCCGCCCGGCCGTCAAACCCTCCTCCGCATGTCCGGCTGGCTCCACCCCGCTTACGACGGCCGGTGGCTCCGCCCGTGCGCCCGCGTCATCGCGAGCCGGCTACTGAGAATAAGCAAGAAATATACACACATGCATGCATGTGGTATGTGCATGACCTGAAAGGATGCACTAAGCACGTGCATGCATGGCGGGCTACATGCCCTGACCAGTTGCACTGCCTGCGTACATTCTTGGCTGGCTGCATTGCCAAGGCCGACTGCACCACGTGCGGGCATGCATGCCTGGTCGGTTCCATTATGTACGTATCTATGATTTATAAATTATTCATATCATATTTACAATAATATTATATGATTTTGGTATGATTTTATTAGAATTAATCCGGACTGACGTTGTTTCCTTCTTCTCATATTTCATCACGATGTCATCAACATAAATGTGAACATTGCGCCCAATCTGTGAACTTAGGCAGTTCTGGACGTAGCGCTGATAAGTCACCCCAGTGCTCTTGAGCCCAAAATACATGGTATCATAGCAGAAAGCCCCAAAGGGGGTGATTTATTTTTCTTATACTAACGGATCTTATGAGTTTTCTGTTGAGTTTTGTGTTGTGAAGTTTTCAAGTTTTGGGTGAAGATTTGATGGACTATGGAATAAAGAGTGGCAAGAACCTAAGCTTGGGGATGTTGAAGGAACCCCAAGTCATATTCAAGGATACCAAAAATCCTAAGCTTGGGGATGCCCTAGAAGGGATCCCCTCTTTTATCTTCAATCCATCGGTAAATTTACTTGAGGCTATATTTTTATTCTCCACATGATATGTGTTTTGATTGGAGCGTCTTGTATGATATGAGTCTTTGCTTGTTAGTTTGTCACAATCATCCTTGCTGCACACATATTTTGAGATAGACATGCTGAATCGTGAATTTGTTAGAAAACTCTATGTGCTTCACTTATATCTTTTGAGCTAGGCAATGTTGCTCTAGTGCTTCACTTATATCTTTATATAGCATGGTGGTGTTATATTTTATAGAAATTGCTGAACTCTCGTTCCTCACTTATATTATTTTGAGACTTTCTAAAAAAAGCACGGTAATTTGGTTAGGTTATGAATTTAGTCCTAATATAATGGGCATCTAAGAGGGATATAATAAAAACTTTCAAATTAAGTGCATTAAAAACTATGAGAAGTTTGATTCCTTGCATATAGTTTTGAGATAATAGGGATCATATTATGAAAGTGATGCTAGTGAGTAGTTGTGAATTGGAAGAGATACATGTGTTAAAGCTTGTGATTCTCGTAGCATGCATGTATGGTGAACCATTATTTAACAAAGTCGGAGCATGATTTGTTTAATGATTGTCGACCTTTATGTGAGGGTCGGGAGCGCGCGGTGGTTAACTCCTACCAACCTCTCCCCTAGGAGCATGTGTCTAATGCTTTGTTTGAAGACTAATAGACTTTTGCAATAAGTATGTGAGTTCTTTATGACTAATGTGAGTCCGTGGATTATACGCACTCTCACCCTTCCACCTTTGCTAGCCTCTCTAGTACCGCGCAACTTTCGCTGGTACACCAAACTTTCCTTCCTCAAAACAGCCACCATATATTCCTCAAAACAGCCACCATACCTACCTATTATGGCATTTCCATAGCCATTCTGAGATATATTGCCATGCAACTTCCATCATGTAGTTTTTTCTATGACTTGCATCATCACTTCGTATTGCATATAGAGTTATATCTTGTCATAAGAATTGAGTTGTAATTTCTTTTTCTTTGAGTTATAAGTAAATAAAATTGTGATGATTTTTCATTAATAGAGCATTATCCCGTGATAGAAAAGGATTATGGAGGCTATGACTCCCTCACAAGTTGGGATGAGTATCCGGACTTTACAAAAAATAAAAGAGGCCAGCAAAGCCCAAACAAAAAAAATTAAAGAGGCCAAATAAGCCCACCAAAAATAAAAAAGTGAGAGAAAGACAGAAGTAACAATTTCTACTACCTTTTTCCACACTTGTGCTTCAAAGTAGCACCATGATCTTCATGATAGAGAGTCTTCTATTTTGTCACTTTCATATAACTAGTGGATATTCATTATGCACGACCACTTAGTTTTCTTTTTGAGATTTCATACACTTATAGCTCTAAGCGCATTTGTTGCATGGCAATCCTCACTCACTCACATTGATATCTATTGACCGGCATCTCCATAGCCCGTTGATACACCTAGTTGATGTGAGACTATCTTATCCTTTTTCCCTTTGCACCTCCTCCATATTCTATTCCACCTACAATGCTATATCAATGGCTCACGCTCATGTATTGCGTGAAAGTTGAAAAGGTTTGAGAACACCAAAAGTGTGAAACAATTGCTTGACTTGTTCATCGGGGTTGTGCATGATTTAGATACTTTGTGTGGGGAAGATGGAGCATAGCCAGACCATATGATTTTGTAGGGATAAATTTCTAAGGCCATGTTATTTCGAAAGGACAAAACTACCTTGTTGGTGTGCTCGAAGTATTACTGTTTTTATGTCAATATTAGACTATTGTTTTGAATCTTACGGATCTAAATATTCATGCCATAATAAATAATATTACATGGATAAATACGTTGGGTAGAATTCCACATCAAAAATTCTATTTTTACCATTTACCTACTCGAGGACGAGCAGAAATTAAGCTTGGGGATGCTAATACGTCTCCAACGTATCTATAATTTTTGATTGATCCATGCTATTATATTATCTGTTTTGGATGTTTTATATGCATTAATATGCAATTGTACATTATTTTTTGGACTAACCTATTAATCTAGAGCCATGTGCCAGTTTATGTTTTTTCCTTGTTTTCGAGTTTCGTAGATAAGGAATGTTAAACGGAGTCCAAACGGAATAAAAGCTTCGGAAGGAATTTTCTGGAACAAAAGGAATCTACGAGACCTGAGAACCAAGGCAGAGGAGCCACCAAGGGGCCACAGGCCCTAGGGGTGCGGCCAGGGGGTGGCCATGCCGGGCAGGCTTGTGGACCCACGGCTGCTCCCCTAACCCTAATCTTCAGCCTATAAATTCCCAAATATTCCATCATTATCAGAACGAGCCATGAAAACACTTTTCTGCCGCCAAAAGCCTCCGTTCCCGAGAGGTCCAATCTAGCCTTTTTCGGTAATCTGCCGGAGGGGGGTTCAATCACGGAGGGCATCTACATCAACTCCATTGCCCCTCCGATGATGTGTGAGTAGTTCACCATAGACCTATGGGTCCATAGATAGTAGCTAGATGGCTTATTCTCTCTTTTTTCTTCTCAATACCATGTTCTTCATGATCTTCACGGAGATATATCCGATGTAATACTCTTTTGCGATGTGTTTGTCGAGATGCGATGAATTGTGGGTTTATGTTTAGATTATCCATGAATATTATTTGAGTCTTTCCTAAATTCTTATATGCATGATTTCATATATTTTCAAGTCTCTTCGAGTTATTTTTTTGGTTTGTCCAACTAGATTGGTAATTCTTGCAATAGGAGAAGTGCTTAGTTTTTGGTTCAATCTTGCGGTGTCCTCACCCCGTGACAAAGTAGGGGTAGCGAGGCACGTATTGTATTGTTGCCATCAAGGATAAAAATATGGTGTTTTCATCATATTGCTTGAGTTTATCCCTCTACATCATGTCATCTTATCTAATGTGTTACTCTATTCTTCATGAACTTAATACTCTAGATGCAGACAGGAGTCGGTCGATGTGTGGAGTAATAGTAGTAGATGCAGAATCGTTTCAGTCTACTTGTCACGGGCGTGATGCCTATATGCATACTCTTTGCCTTGGATATCTTCATAATTATTCGCTTTTCTATTAATTGCTCGACAGTAATTTGTTGACCCACCATAATACTTGCCATCATGAGAGAAGCCATCTAGTGAAACCTATGGCCCCCGGGTCTATTTTCCATATTATATTTTCAGATCTAAAGCCAAAAATACCAAAAATACTTGTTGCATTATTTTAAATTTTAGTTTACTTTCTGTTCAAGCATCCTATTATATCTATCTCTATTTGATCTCATCCTTGCAAGTAACCGTGAAGGGATTGATAACCCCTTTATAGCGTTGGGTGCAAGAGTTTGGTTCTTTGTGCAGGTACATCTATTGGTGATTCGCTTGTATCTCCTACTGGATTATTACCTTGGTTCTCAAAAACTGAGGGAAATACTTATCTACTTTGCTGCATCAAACTATTCCTCTTCACGGGAAACCAATGCATGCTTGAGAAGTAGCATGCTCGAGAAAGCATACCACTCAAAATTGTTATTCATCCATGTTTTAAAAAGCTCGAGGTGTGGCATCTCTGCAAATCAATGCTTCCATCTGTGAAGGGATTATCTATTTTACTTTACCGTTGAGTCATCCTCCACTTACAAAAAGCACCAGTTAGAGAGCACCACCATCATTTGTATACTTTGCTATTGATTTATATTGAGTATGAGTGTGACTGGATCTCTTTTACCATGAATTACAATGTCCAGTCGGTCCTTGTTCTTCAGGGGTGTTGTGCATTTATGTTTTGCGGGATCAAAAAGGACTAGCAAGATACCATTATATCATATTGTATCATGATTGTTTTGACAAAAGTGTTGTCATCTGAGAGTTATTATTATTGCTCGCTAGTTGATTATGCCATTGATATGAGTAAATGTGAGACCTGAATGTTATTGTGAACGTGGTTAGTCTATAATCATTGTTGAAATCTAAACATCAGTTCGACATATTTACAACAACAAGATCAAACAGAGTTTGCAAAAGTTTTTCTTTATCACTTTCAGTTTATCAACTGAATCGCTTGAGGACAAGCAATGGGTTAAGCTTGGGGGGAGTTGATACGTCTCCATCGTATCCATTTTTCCAAACTCTTTTGCCCTTGGTTTGGACTCTAATTTGCATGATTTGAATGGAACTAACTCGGACTAACGCTGTTTTCAACAAAATTGCCTTGGTGTTTTTTCTGTGCAGAAATAAAAGTTCTCGGATTGACTTGAAAATTTACGGAGATTATTTTGGGAATTAATAAAAAATACTGGCGAAAAAATCAACCAGAGGCCCATTGGCCACAAGCCAGGGGGCGACCACCCCCTGGCCGCGCCTAGCAAGCTTGTGGGCCCCCTAGAGCTCCACCGACCTCAATTCCAACTCCATATATTCACATCCGTGGATAAAAATATCAGAGAGAAGATTTCATCACGTTTCACGACACAGAGTCGTCGCCACCTCCTGTTCTTCCTCGGGAGGCCACATCTCGTGTCCGTTTTGGTCTCCGGAGAGGGAAATCAATTCCATCGTGATCACCAATTCCATGATGCTCTCCGCCATTCGTAAGTAATTCCATCATAGTCTTGATGGACGGTGGTGGGTTGGATGAGATTTACCATGTAATCGAGTTGGTTTTGTTAGGGTTTGATCCCTAGTATCCACTATGTTCTGAGATTGATGTTGCTATGACTTTTCTATACTTAATGCTTGTCATTAGGGCCCGACTGTCATGATTTCAGATCTGAACCTATTATGTTTTCATGAATATATAATATGTGTTCTTGATCCTATCTTGCAAGTTATAGACACCTATTACGAGTTATGATCCGCATCCGCCATGGTGACAATAACTGGGATTCTTTCTGGTGATTACCGTAGTTTTAGGAGTTCATGTATTCACTAAGTGCTAATGCTTTGGTCTCGTTCTCTATTAAAAGGAGGCCTTAATATCCCCTAGTTTCCATTAGGTCCCCGCTGCCACGGGAGGGTAGGACAAAAGATGTCATGCAAGCTCTTTTTCATAAGCGTGTATGATTATATATGAAATACATGCCTACATTACATTGATGAATTGGAGCTAGTTCTGTGTCATCCTATGTTATAACTATTGCATGATGAATGCCATCTGACATAATTATCCATCACTGATCCATTTCCTACGAGCTTTTCACATATTGATCTTTGTTAAGTTACTTTTCTGTTGCTACTGTTACAATCACTACAAAACTGCTACTGTCATTTTTGCCATCGTTACAGCTACTTCCATACTACTTTGCTACTAAATACATTGCTGCGAATATTAAGTCTTTCGGGTGTGGTTGCATTGACAAATCGGCTGCTAATACTCGAGAATATTCTTTGGCTCCCCTTGTTTCGAATCAATAAATTTGGGTTGAATACTCTACCCTCGAAAACTGTTCCAATCCCCTATTCGTGTGGGTTATCACATGGCCACACACATGGCTGGCTACATGCTTAGCCGACTGCATGCATGGCCGACCGCTGGCTGCAGTTCAGCCCGCCTTGGCCAGCTGCACGGCCGCGTGCGCTTGCGTTGCTTCCCCACGTCGGCTCCGCCACTCCGGCCGCTCCCGCGTCGCGCTCCCGGCCAGACTTAGCACGCCTTGGCCGGCTGCACGGCCGCGTGCGCCTGCATTGCCTCCCTACGTTGGCTCTGCCACTCCCGCGCTGCGCTCCCGGCCGGCTTCGTGTGTACCCATCTGCCTCGCCACGCACTGGCTCTGTTTAGCCTCCAGGCCGGCCGGATGCACGTGGCCCGGGACGACTCCTACCATGGCCGGCCGCCCACGCGCGTCGTTCGATGGATCTCGCCGCACCTGTCGGCTCCGGCTCGCCTCCCTGCGCCGTTCGTTTCGTGCCTCTTCCACCAGCTTCTCGTATGTGCGCAGGCCGGCTCCACCCTGCTTCGAGCGGCCGCGTCGCTTCGTCGCCCGGGTGTTGGCTCTGCCCCGGACGTCGGCTGGCTCGGACTCCAGCCCCGAGCATTGGCTCCGCCCTGGCCGCCCGGCCGTCAGACCCTCCTCCGCATGTCCGGCTGGCTCCACCCCGCTTACGACGGCCGGTGGCTCCGCCCGTGCGCCCGCGTCATCGCGAGCCGGCTACTGAGAATAAGCAAGAAATATACACACATGCATGCATGTGGTATGTGCATGACCTGAAAGGATGCACTAAGCACGTGCATGCGTGGCGGGCTACATGCCCTGACCAGTTGCACTGCCTGCGTACATTCTTGGCTGGCTGCATTGCCAAGGCCGACTGCACCACGTGCGGGCATGCATGCCTGGTCGGTTCCATTATGTACGTATCTATGATTTATAAAGTATTCATATCATATTTACAATAATATTATATGATTTTGGTATGATTTTATTAGAATTAATCCGGTCTGACGTTGTTTCCTTCTTCTCAGATTTCATCACGATGTCATCAACATAAACGTGAACATTGCGCCCAATCTGTGAACTTAGGCAGTCTAGACGTAGCGCTGATAAGTCACCCCAGTGCTCTTGAGCCCAAAAGACATGGTATCATAGCAGAAAGCCCCAAAGGGGGTGATGAAGGCCGTCTTTTCTTGGTCCTCAACTGCCATCTTGATTTGATGATAGCCGGAATATGCATCCAAGAAGCATAATCGCTCTCAACCCGCCATAGAATCAATGATCTGATCAATACGCGGAAGGGAGAAAGGATCCTTGGGACAAACCTTGTTGAGATCGGTGTAATCGACACACATGCGCCAAATGCCATTTTTCTTTAAGACAAGCACCGGGTTAGCCAACCACTCATAATGAAAAACTTCCAATGTGAACGCAATAGCTAGGAGCCAGGCCACTTCCTCTCCAATGACCTTACGCCTCTCCTCATTAAAATAGCGGAGGTATTTGTGTATTGCTTTCATCTTAGGATCTATGTTAAGGTGGTGCTCAACAAGTTCTCTTAGAACTCGACGCATGTCAGACGGCTTCCATGCAAATATGTCTCGGTTCTCACGGATGAACTTGATGAGCGTGCTTTCCTATGCGGGATCCAAACCGATCCCAATAGTGAGTTGCTTGGATGACTCGCCCGGCATGAAGTCTACTAGCTTGGTGTCTTCGAACGACTTGAGCTTGAGCGCAGGTTCTGACTCAGTGTTGGGCTTCTTGAGGGGGCTCATATCACCCGGGTCTAATTTAGCACTAATTTAGCATATTTATTTGATTCCCACTAATTTAACATATTTATTTCCATATAGACGCTGGACACTGGACGTGTTGTTTCCTTGTGCGGGCATGCGATCGTGGGGACGGCAGAGTTTTCGTCCGCTTGGAAAAAATGCTAAACACACCTTTGACGTGGGTGGGAGCAATCTTGACGGTTAGTTGAAATTAAGTGATCTGATCGGGAGGTTCTTATTCCTCCGTGTTATCATGTGTAGCTTTGGCTCGGGTCACGTAGCGATGAATATGTTGGATTGTTTATTAGTAGTAGAGATGAACGTATGCTTACAAAATTTTGTACAAACATATGGTCAGATATGCCATGTATATTTTGCCAAAAAAAATACTCTACCATAATAATAATAAAATCCATGGCCACTAGCATGGAGGACATATACTTTTGTAGAAGAAGAGCACTGAGAAATCTGCTCCCGACGAGATTTTGGCGCAGGGTGCATCACTGTGAAATGGTACAGTCCAAGTAGTCCATAACCACTCACATTCACACGCAGAGCCAAATACTTACTTTGGAAAGAAATAAAGGTAATCAATCTATCGGCGACGTAGGGGCCAAATACTAACTTTGGAAAGAAATAAAGGGCAATCAATCCATTGGCGACGTAGGGGCCAAATACTTAGGGACGCAACACCTTCTTGTCTTCTTTATGTAATTCAATAAATTGCTCGATTATACGTAGTCTCGAACTTGTTTACCTGAAGTCCTGAACCCCCTGTACATATGATATATTTTGTAGTCATATGATTATATGGTAATAGCATATATTTCTTGCCATTTTCGTAGGTAGAGGAATAGGCGTCCAAGGTGACATGGACCACGGGTGCAAGGGTGCTGCGACGTGCTATACCTGTTGGACCCATGATATGTGCTATCCGACGATGGCAATTTGCAAAGCCCACTGCCCACCACCTCCGGATGCAACCACCTCCTCTGTCGCTCCTCATTAGCTTCAAGAATGTACTGGATGTGTGTTATCTACTGATGAAAAAGAACTATGACTGAATAAGAGCTAATAATATACTAACTTTTTATTTTTCACTTACACTAGTAGAAAACAGTGCTTTGGTCCTGGGCAGATCAGAGCATTAGTCCCGGTCGTCTTACGAACCGGGACTAATAGGAGCATATGACCCGGTTCGAACGGCTAGGACGTCGGTCAGGCCTCGGCAGGCATCAGTCCCGGTTCGAGCGGGACTAAAGGGGTTATTGCCCTTTAGTCCCGGTTCGTGTCTCAAACCGGGACTAAAGGGTAGGTCATTAGTCCCGGTTTTAGGCACGAACCGGGACTAAAGGGGTTGAGGCTTTAGTCCCGTTTAGAGATACCAACCCGGACTAAAGGGTTTTGAAAGTTTCTTTTTTTGTTTTTCTATTTGTTTTTTGTTTTAAATTGCTTATATTTTTTATGATATTTGATGTTTTTGAGTGATTCTTTTTGCATTAGATTCAAAATTTTGTCTTTGTGTTTCGGCAATTAGTTTTCAAATTTGAATGGTCTAAATTTGAATTTGTTCAAATTTGCTTCAAATCCTAGATTGTGAATAACTTGAGTTTAAAATAGTTTTTAATTTAATTCTTGCTCCTAGGCACATGTAATGGTGCATGTTGATCGTACAAAAAGTCTGGAGTTAAAATAAGTTTAAAAAAATGAAATGCCTTTGTAACACATAAGTTTTCGCCCGAAATCCTGATACTTCGAAAGGGATTATCCAGTTTGTACACGAAGTGCATCTAGTTTTACCGTAACCCTCTCAACTTTTTAGTACATGCTATGTGGTTGAAATGATTATACAGTGCCAAGTTTCAACCTTTTCAGAGTTCATTTGTAGTGCTTTTTAATTTCGGGGTCATTTAGCTCAAAAAATTAATAAATACATGAAAAGTAGCGAATGAAGTGGGAAAGGGTTGAAAATTGATGATGTGGCTTTGAATGGTGCATGTTGAACGCACAAAAACTCTGGAATTTAAATAGGTTTTAAAAAATAAAATGTCTTTGTAATAGATGAGTTTTTATCCGAAACCCTGATACTTCGAAAGGGATTGTCCCGTTTGTACACGAAGTGCATCTAGTTTTTAACCGTAATCCTTTCAACTTTTTAACACATGCTATGTGGTTGAAATGATGGTATCATGACAAGTTTCAACCTTTTCAAAGTTTATTTTTAGTGTTTTTCAATTTCAGGATTATTTAGCTCAAAAAAATTAATAAATACATGAAAAATAGCGAATGAAGTGGGAAAGGATTAAAAATTGATGATGTGACTTTGGATGGTGCATGCTGAACGCACAAAAGTCTGAAGTTGAAAAAAGTTTAAAAAATTGTTATGAAAAAGTAAAATGGATATAACTTTTGCATACGATGTCGAAAAAAAAGTGTTATGAATTTTTTGTTTTCGAAATAAATGATGTCATATTTGGATTCCTCACATTTTTCTCATGATAATGGATTTATTATTTGTTAAATTTCGATTTACAGATTTAAAGATATTAATTATGCCATATTAAATAAATAAATAGCAAAAATTGAATAAAATAGTATTATTACTTATTTTATTTTCATTGAAATTCAATATTATTATTACTTATTTTATTTTGAACTTTTTATTATTTTGGTTTTTTCGTTTTGTTTTTGAGAATTTCACATTTTTTGCCTTTCTTGAAGTTTTTTTAGTTTTTAAATTAATCATTGTTGTTTGTTAATCATTGTTTTTTATAATTGTTTGAAATTCAAAAAATTAAATCATGTGACATCAAGACCTAAGGGTTAATAGGATTGATAGCTTATTATTGTCTATAAAACAATAAGTGCAGACTTGGAAACTAGGGGTGATAGAACTCGAAAGTTAAGCGTGCTCAGGTTGGAGCAGTGAGAGGATGGTTGACCGGTTGAGAAGTTAGAAAATTTCGAATGAGGGGTGATTAATGATTAAATTGTCAAATAATTCAAGTGCAGTAAGGAGGGATGATTAGAGATTAAATTGTTAAATAATTAAAATATTTGAAAATCAAAAAATATTTCAAAAAAAGACCTTTAGTCTTCCAGCCCCGCTCAAGAAAGCTGCCACACGGAGCCCCTTTAGTCCCAGTTCGTAAACCAACTGGGACTAAAGGCTTGTTTTCTACTAGTGTTGTTGTATGCAATTTGTTGGGAACTCTTGCCTCAGGTATTCTGATGCTAAAAACTTTTAGGACATCTCATAGATTGTTTCTCGGGAGTTCAATCCATCAGTCATTATTTCATATACTCCCTCCGTCTCGATTTATAGGATGTGTACGTAGTTCTAGATCATCAATTTGGCTAGCTAAATATGAGTTATATGTGACCAAAAGTATATCTTTGGATTCTCAAGCAGAAGTAGTTTTTAAACATATATTTTCACCAAATATGATACATATTTAACTAGTCAAATTGTCAACCTAAAACAACGCGCATGCCTTATAAACTGAGATGGAAGAAGCATAACTTATTGGGAAGCGGGTTTCTGCTTCCGGGCTCAACTGCACCCACGCTGAAGAAAAAAATCAAAACAAATAATAGAAAATTTCAAAAAATCTATTTTTTAGTGTGATATATAATTTGATGCGTGAGATCAATTTGAACTCATTTGGGCATCTAAGCAGCTCTCGGCAAAAAAAGACAAATCGGGGTCTGTAAAAAATGTTCACTGTTCACGCATTGTTCTGACCCGATTTGTCTTTTTTGCCAAGAGCTGCTTAGATGACCAAATAAATTAAAATTTGGAACGTACATCACGCAACAAAATATCTAAGGCACAAAAACAATTTATATTTTTTCGAATTTTTCTAGTATTTTTTTTTAATCTAAGCGGAAGCAAATGAGCCCAAGAGCAGACTTGGATTTTCAAACTTACCGTCCTCTCCCTCCAACCTCCTCATCGGTCTTTACCCGTACTATTTTCCGCCACCGCACATTCAAGCACAATGAATTACGAGCCACGTGCGTTAGCTGATTTATCTGGAGGGAGTATTTAATATGAAACTACCAGAATTCAGCCGACCTTTGCAAAAAAAAAAACTAGTAAAATCCAAGTTGTTCTGCACCCGAGCTCACATGATTTGTACCGAGGGAGTATTTATATGATTCTCACCCGAGCTCACATGAGATTGGTGAACAGTAAAATCCAAAAAAACAGTAAAATGTTTTTAAAAGTTGATTTTTTAACATGAATCATTGATTATTTTTCACATACCTGCAAAATTTCGCTACGCAATCACATTCGTATAGGTGTGGGCAAAAAACAAACAAAATTGATAGATATGATTTCGTAGCAAAATTGTGTACACATGTTGAAAAAAATCAATGTTTCTTGCAAAAGGAAATCAGTTTTTCTAATCGTTTTACTATTTTCCGGAGTTTATTGTTCACCCTAGCTCACGTGACCTCGGATGGAGAACAGCTGCGTCCCTTTTCCCTTTTTACTTTCTATAACAAGCTATTTGAACGAGAGAGGCGTTTTGGCTCTTATATTTTGTACATCCAGCTGCACATAGGGATTTGCGCTACATCATATTCAATTGCATATACGAATAGGTTGAAAATCTGTAATATTGTGTGCTAGGCGTATGTACGTATCTACCATAAGAGCAAGTATAATAAGGTGACATAAGCCGAAAATTGTTTTTGGAGGCCGGGCTCCATGGAGGCCTTTAAATTCAAAATTCAAAATTCATGAAAATTCATATTTTTACATTTTCAAAATTTCTGAAAAAAAATACAGATATATGTGAGGGCGTAACACACATGTGTGTAAATTTTCAGAAAAAAATATGCTGAAATGAGGCCTGTATAAAAAAGGCAAATCTGAGGCTTTTTAACATATGATACTATTCATCGTCCCAGGTCATGAATTTGTTTTTTTTGTGCAGATCATATTTCAAGATATTTCATCCTAAATATTTACACACGTAAACATAACATCCTTCCTTAGTTGCATAATTTTTTTCAGATTTTTTTGAAACCAAAAACTTTGAATTTTGAATTTTTCAAAAATACAGAGCTCCATGAAGCTCGGCCTCCAAACGTCCGTTCTCGACATAAGCAGGATATAAGGACTAGAATAATATATCCTTGCTTAGTTGGAGGAGAGAGAAAAAAAGCGGGCTCTTGGTGAGTAGGCAGCTACAGCACGAGACCCAAGACACTTTGTGAGGGTGTAGAATGGGCCAACTATTAATAATAAAGTATACATTTAAAACTTATTATTATATATGCTGACTATTAGGTTGGCTTTATATGACATGTCAATTTTTTATAGTCCATTATTGACTGTATTATTAACTTTGCTCTAATAGGTGAGGGGCAAAGGACAAAGAGCGACGTGAAGGGTAGGTGCCTGGGCGGCTGCAGATGGTAGGCGTCAATGCGATCTACCAATAGAACGGAAACCTGATGAACGTCTGGACCGTGGTACAGGACAGTCCACAAAGCAGTTACTACGAGTTAGCTTGTGTTGCTGGCCTTTTGTGCCAAAAACAGAGCCACGCGACAAACCGTGGTCGGGCTGCCGGCGCTGCGTCGCTGTCGAGCGGTTGACGCAGTGCTGCCGAGTGCCGCTGCTAGGATTAGCGTTGAGTTGCCGACGTGCATCGCCGGTTGCGCCCTGCCGTTGCTACGATTATCGTCGAGTTGGCGATCACTGTCGGACTGGCACAGGCCGTCTTAGTGCAGTTCTACATTATGATAAATTCTTTTCTATGATGCAGGTTTCTAGAGTAAAAGTCATTGAAGCCCTTTGCTCTAATTACTTCTTCCGATCATTGTCAAAAGGAAATGCTCGTGGTTTAAATGAAGTGGCAAAGTTCGTACAATAGTTGTAATTCTCTGAAATAGAATCGTTCCATGTGGTTTTAGTGGTTAGGCCTTTTGAGATTTTAACCAGCATTTGCAGTACTCTGTACGTGGTCGCATGATTCATTACTAAGACTGCAATGGAACCCCAATGGAACCTGATTTTCTTTGCTTCAGTACTTGATTTGTCATTCTTTCAGTATTCAGACTTTGTGCCTCGTACTTGTTTCTTTTATTCGGTTTACGCCTGAACTAGCAGCTCGACCGATATTAGCGCCTACGTCTGTTGTGTCGTGCCTCAAGGCGCGTCCGAAGAGCTGACTCCAGCGTCATAGGTAATTCGACATTGAAGCACTGTGGCAGGCAAAGGAAGGATCTGGAGGAAGAGTACTGCTCTTTTAACCTTTGGGGATTCAGGAGGCGTTGCGGCGCAGGAAGACAATGGAGTTTTCCGTCGATCCGATTGTTTGATGTTCGCAGAGATGCTGGCTAACTCTGAAGCTCTGGCCGTCTTGATTCAGAGTACCAATCTTTCCGGGCCATGAGGCGGTCGCGACGGCGGAGCCTGCCTTGAGGGATGAGGGATACATCACAGCCTGACCCCTTGCCAATCCTATCCTATATACTTAAAAAATCCATTCTCACTACTTGATTTATCTCAATATGCAGCATAGACACCTCAGCGTCCAATCACATCCAGCCACATCACACCTCATGCAGTCTCACTCAAATCCACCTCTTCAGGTCTGACCAAATATTAATAGAAATAACAAAATCTTTAGGATTCTTTGAAGCGTACACGCCAATACATTTCAGGGAAACGCCATAATGGTTCCGTTTCAAAGTAATAGCCGAAGAAGCGCTCTCCAAAGGCTCTCTTCCACTATATATACCCACATAAAAAACGTCAGTGTTTTCCTTTCCAACAGATAGCTCACAATCGTGGAAAGAACGAAGCCAGCCTTTCCCCTAGCTATGATCCAGCGACTTGCAGGCGATCTCCGTGTGAAGTTCAGTGCTCTGGGCCGTCGGTCTACTTCACTTGCAACTCCTCTCTACACAGGCCAGGCCATGGTTCCGTTGCCGGCTGCCGAGATCGTCGCTGAGGGCACAGCCGAGTCAGCCTGTTCGTGTCGTTATTACGCACCTAGCCTACTCGGCACGCCGGACGGTCTGCCTCGTCATCGTCTCTTTGGCGGCTGGGGCGCGAGCCAGGTTGTTGTTATGTTGCCGGCAACCTAGAATCTCAGATCGTTGATTAAGGCGCGATCGACGAGGCCTCTGTGCTCGATGGCCGCCGTCGGCTGCAACAAGCATCGTGGAGTTCACCTCAATCAGCAAAGAAGACTATTCCAGCGGCTACAGCTTCGTGGCTGGTACATCAGCTTGTCAGCGAGCATTGTAGCACTTAGGACATAGTTAATAGTATAGCCAACTGCTGGCTACATGATGTTTTTTTTAAATGAGTGTTACCTTCGGCCTTTACATCAACACGATGCATATGACCTCTTTATTAAAACAAACAAAACACAAAAGGTTCGTCTCCTCGGTCTAGTAGCAAAGGAATAACAAATATGGTTTCAGAAACAAAAGAAGTAAATGGCCATTGCCGGCATAAATAGACATAGATGCCTAACCACCTATTCTATCATTGGACCGCCATCCAAACCGTCTGAAAATATCCCGAGCTACCATCTCTCACCGGGCAGACCGAGTAACCAATGGCTCTCTGGCTTTCGCAGGAGTGAGTAATGACCACGTACGGATTGATGCCGCCGCTCTGTGTAGTACCTGCAAGAAATGTATACGTGTTTGTCTGTTAAAAATCATGTCATTTCTGCAATTCCATATTGCTCATAATAGCGCACATACACCTATGCGTAAATGTCTTGTCATATTAATATGAATTCCATCTAGCCACGTGCCAAACAGCGTCCCAATGCTATCTGGAGGATTAATATTAAAGGTAATTCTAACCGTTTGCCATAATAGTTTAGCTAGTGGACACTCGAGAAAGAGGTGTTGGATTGACTCATGGTGATCACAAAAACTACATCGTACACTCCCTGGCCAATTGCGTTTCGCAAGATTGTCCTTAGTAAGAATCACCTTCTTGTGAACAAACCACATGAAGACCTTGATTCTAAGAGGTACCTTGACCTTCCATATATGAGTTGACCTAGGCACTGCCGTCGTGTCAATTAGGTCCAAATACATCGACTTTACTGTAAACATACCAGAATTCATGAGCTGCCACTGAACTCTATCTGGATCCTCTGATAGGTGAATGTCCATCAGCCTATTAACTAGGTGTAACCATTCCGTCCAACGATGACCAATTAACGATCGCCTAAACTGAATATTGAGAGGAATAGTCTGTAAGATTGTGGCCACATATCTTTCCTTATGTTGCACAATATTATACAGCGATGGATACTGTAAGGCCAAGGGCGTCTCCCCCAGCCACGTATCCTCCCAGAACCTAGTGTTCTCTCCATTGCCGACAACGAACTTAGTTCGATTAAAAAATTGAGCCTTGACCTTCATCAAGCCCTTCCAGAATGGAGAGTCAGATGGTCTAGCGGAGACCTGAGCTAGAGATTTAGAATTCAGATACTTATTACGTAAAATTTGTGCCTACATTCCATCCATCTCCACAGACAGTCTGTATAGCCACTTGCTAAGTAGACATCTGTTCTTAACTTGTAGGTTCTCGATCCCCAAATCTCCTTGGTCTTTGGGACGACAAATGATATCCCATCTTGCTAGTCTATATTTCCTCTTAATATCATCACTCGGCCAAAAAAAAACGCGACCTAAAGAAATCCAATCTTTTGTGTACCCCTACAGGTATCTCAAAGAATGACAAAAGGAACATAGGCATACTTGTAAGGACAAAATTAATCAAAATTAGCCTCCCACCATATGACATTAGCTTGCCCTTCCAACAACTCAGCTTCTTTTCAAACCGGTCCTCAATCGTCTTCCACTCATGATTTGAAAGTTTACGATGGTGTATAGGAATGCCCAAGTAGCTAAACGGTAAGCTACCTAATTCACATCCGAACCTATAGCTTTCCTGTTCTTCCTTGGCTCTTCCAAAGCAGAACAATTCGCTCTTATGAAAATTGATCTTCAATCCCGACAGTTGTTCGAATAGGCATAATATAAGTTTCATATTCCGGGCCTTTGCTACATCATGTTTCATAAAGAGAATTATGTCATCAGCATATTGTAAGATGGACACCCCATCCTCGACTAGATGAGGCACTAGACCACCTACCATTCCTTCTTGCTTGGCTATATGATGTTGTCATGTCATATATAGTCAGCATATATAGTTACTCATACAATAAGGTTAGATATAAGGTTGGCTATAAGAGTATTATTTTCTTTCACCTTCTCTCTATCTCTTCCTTAACATTTATTGCATTTGTCTAGAAGTACGTATATAGTTAGGCTCTTGCATGAGAACTCACCTCTATCATTTTTTCATCTCTCTTTTCTTCACATAGGCAAAAAATGCCATATAGGTGGGCTATAAGTCCACTATTGTACTTGCAGTTACTTTCACGTGATATGAGAAATACCATGGTTGACATACTTCTCTGTGGTACACTGGTACGGTGGTACCATCTTTACTGTATATTCGAGTGATGCTACACACACGACACTGCTTGCACGATTTATGCTGTTATGCACGATGAGTCAGCTGGGCTTTCATTATGTCTGATGCATGGATTAGCACCCTTGGACCAGTTGTCGCGCAAGGATCGGCTAGCGAACTGTCGTGTGTAAAGTAGTTTAGTTTATATACTACCTTTGCGAGCACTCTCTACTTCCCAGTCCCCACTTTGCATTCCACGTCATCTGTGTCTCCGAGCACCAGGCTTCCAACACACCGCTATCAGCTCTACATGATACCACATGGACTTTACGGAGTTGTTGTTTCAATCGGACATCAGGAAACGTATACCTTTTTATATTCTACAGTGAGATTTGGATTTGAACCATTGGTCGCACACAAGTGTTTGATTACTAACACATATCATTTTCTTTCTCATGCCTTTTCAGCAATAGTATTGATGTCTATTTGCAAGATGCCTTCCAAGGAGTTTCCAAAATTCTCGAGCTGGTTTTGTTTTTGTGCCGAATTTCGTTCACCCCAAATTAAGCCTTTCAGCTTACAATATTTGTTGCATGTTATGTTCCATTATACTCACTAAGGTGCAATTCCTTTCCTCTAAATTTGGAACTATAATGTTTTCTGCAGCATTAGTATAAAGGTTTGCAAATCTGCTCCATCCAACACGTTATTGTAAAAGTGCTCCTCCCAATAGGTCCTTATATAACAACTATTTTTTTTAAAAACCCCACCCATATATTGATTAATTAATAAGATTCATACATTGTTTATTACAATGCTAGCCACAGTTTGCAGAACACTATTACAAAGCACACCATCGAACTTAGTATTAAAACTAAATTTAACAATCGCATGCGCCGCCTTATTAGCTAGCCTATTCACCTTAACAATCTTAATATCCCCCATAAATTTCAAGACGCCAATCACTTCCTTTTTAGATCCACGAAAGCCGACCTGTCAATTGTTTCTTTTGCTAGGAAAGATACAACATAGGAGCTGTCAATTTCCAAAATAATAGGTCTGTGAAGAGTAATACCTATGTAAAGCCCAGCAAGGCACGCACGAAGTTCTGCTTCATCCACTCCGAAACACGAAGGAAGATAGTCCCATGATGAAACCAGGACCACTCCCAAATGATTCCTAGCGACAACCCCCACACTAGCCGATCTCATGCACTCCACAAAACTTGCATCAACATTTATCTTAATATAATTTGGATCCGGAGGATTCCAGACATCGCGTGTATTCGTAGATGGATAAAAGCACTTATCATTACTTATCGCCCCTTTACCTTTGTTGGTTTGATCCACCTTCACACAAGCACCGACACTCGAGAATGTTTTCCAATAATTTTCCAAATAGGCCACCGACGCATTCACAGATTCTTTCCTTTTTCCAAAAATCAAATTGTTCCTAAGATGCCAGTTTTATTCATGTTCTGGAGAGCCTAACAACTGAAATTTTAAGCATTGACTGGCATGTATTTGTAGAGCCTATGATAGATATAGAAGCATCAAAAGTCAATATATGCCCATCTTCATTATGGTAAAGTTTTACATACTATTTTCCTTTGCCTATTAACCGATTCATGAAATAATTCATTGAGGTGGCCAAACACATTACTTTCATACAATACATATGTGTTTTCGTTTTCTCCGTATATAGTTCAACATATTATTGTTAATGGTACAAACTGATCTTGATTTTTCAATTGGCGACCAGTTGGATCTTGTCCATTTGGATCATGTCTAATGTGGTGAAGGTGACACATTCAATATTTTTTTGTGAGACTCCATTACCAAGGTGAGACATTTCCCCCTTATTTGTTTGAGATGTTGTCTACAGTTTTAGTGTTCAGGTCAGTTGCTCGGCACTTTAGGATACGTCGTGCTTCACACCCAAAACAAGCTTCAATTAGTTTTACCATAAAAAATGTTGTGCCATTTAGTGTTGTTACCATCCATTTCACATTTCTCTTTTGTGATGCCTAATCAAAAACTTAAAGATTTTCATTTTGTGGTTAATGCATTTCAAATTAGTTCTGGTGGTTAATTTTATTGATTCGAAGTTTCTAATTGGGCAAATCCAAATTTGTTCTTATACGTGGGATTCATTTTGCCTCTGTGGTAATCCATCAGGTAAGTAGAAAATGGTTTAGTGGATATCATATATTTTTATGTTACTCAATATCATAAATATAGTTTTTGTCTATATTTTTGAATATTCATCTACTAATTCCCGCAAGAACGCGCGGGGTATCCACTAGTTAATACAGAGACAATGCCGGTGCAGGGGCGGAGCTTGTCGTGCTGGATTACGCCAACATCACATCACACCCGCTTGCAAATGGATCCCATATAGGAGCCCCATCGAATGTGGAGGGGCTGAGATCTGCTTCAGGGCGGCAGGCAGAATGGGCATGGAATCAGAAGGAGGAATGTCTGCGGCCTAGGTTGATGGGAGGAGGAAGACGAAGAAGCCATGGCTAGATTGACTTGCTCTGCTCGAGCTAGGATTTTTCCAGGGTCGAGAATTTAATGCAGCAGGGGTGAGCGGCTGGGTAACGGAGCTGTTGCATGGGATGGAGCAGCTGCCCACTACACGACTCATGAACTAAACCAAACAGGAGGGACTTATTGGGACTTATAGTGGTCATTTGAGACTTATCAAAAAAGACTCTCGGGGAGGAACTTATTGGGACTTATCGCGGACCGCACCTACCGCATCGCCTCGCTCATTCCCCGCATTGCCTCGCTCGTTCCCCGCCTCCTCGCATCGCTCCTTCCCCACGTCGCTCCAATCGCCGCCGCCGCCGGCACCCTCAACCGCCGCTGCCATGGCCGATGAGGAGGAGGACCAGATCCCCTTCTTCTCCCAGTTCCCCTCGCATCAACAAGCAAGCCAAGGCTCATCCGCCGGCGGAAATCTCGGGAGGGGAATGGGTTTATTGGATCTCAACAGCAACGTCGACGTCTTCCCAGAGTTGGGCTCGTACCAGCAACTCCTCTTCGACCAGTCGGCCGGTCAGGATACCCAAATAGACCGGGTTATCTAGCACCATACAAGGGTTTAACCTATCATTTCCAAGAGTACCCTGATGGCACAATGCCTAGAGGAAAAAAGGAACACTTCAATTTCACCCATTCTTCACTTAGAAATGTCATCGAGAGGTGTTTTGGAGTCTTGAAGAACAAGTGGAGGATTTTGTTTCACTTGCCTAGTTATCCACAACAGAAACAAAGCAAAATCATTGTGGCTTGCATTGCACTGCACAATTTTATTAGACAAAGTCAACTCGTCGATATAGATTTCGACTTGTGTGATCAAGATGAAAATTATGTACCATTGTCTATGCCAACGACTACAACAAATGATTCAACAAATGAGATGGACAATGCTGCTATGAATCAATTTAGAGCTTGGGTCGCTGATGGGTTGTGGTCCTTGAAACAACAATGATATGAACAAGTGTTCTTTGCTTATGTAATTTTTGTTATCTCGGTTGTTATGTACTCTCTCTTATTTTGGTTCTTATGAACAAGTGTTAATTTGGTTGTCACTATTCTGTAATTCGTTTGTATGAACAAGGGTTATGTGAACAAGTGTTTTATTATTAGGGGTAACATGGACTTATAAGTCCCTGTAAACAAACAGGTTGGGATTTATAAGTCCCTGTAAACAAACAGGTAGGAACTCGGGACTTATAAGTTGGGACTTAAAAAAGTCCTATGACTTATGAAACAAACAGGGCCTACGTCTAGACCAACGCCGAGGAGAAGGGACATACGACCATTAAATGACGATCGGACATGGGCTAGGTTCTGTTTCAAATAGGATCGACGAATGTGAATACGTTGCCAAATACACAAGGTAGATCATATCGCGAGGAGAAGGGCCAGTCAAGATTACAGGAGCATATGGACCTGGGAACCAAAAAGAATTTCCGTATTTGAACCCCAATGCACATGTTCTTCTGTCACAGCTAAATCGCCAGATAGGACCTCAATTTCACAAGTTAATAAGAGCATCTCTAGTAGATTCGATATACGCTCGTCCCATAAAAAGCGTTTACGGTATTCCGTAAACAAAATTTGTGGGACGGTGAACGACATGAACGAATAGATCCAGCATTCACATATGGCATATCCAGACTAGATTTCACGCCACATATTATATGACCAGAGTTCAACGAAATTAAACTAGAGTTCATACGAAACAGTGCATAAAAACAAAGTTAAACTAGATCTACTCATCATCGTTGTCGACGGGCTTCTTGCAATGGAGGTGGTACTCCATCAGGGACACTAGTGAAAAAAAAGGCCCATTTGTCCCGGTTCCAGAGGCCCATCTATTCCGGTTTCAGACCCGAGACTAAAGGGTCGGGACTAAATCCCATGACCTTTAGTCCCGGTTCGCTTACGAACTGGGACAAATGGGGCTACACGTGGCCGCTCCGCCGAGCCCAGGCAGGAGGGCCTTTGGAGCATCCACGCGTCAGCAGCTGAGGAGCTGTTTTTTTTAAAGAGGTGGGGGGTTTGAGGGTTTTGAAGGGTTAATTTAGGGGTTTCATATATTTTGTTAGCTAGCTAATAGAGAGAAGTGACATATCTTATCTTCGTTCTTGGTCGTGACGCTACGTACTATACGTATCGAGAGAACATATAACACTATTTAATCATCATTTTCGTCAATGAGACTGTTGGAAATATGCCCTAGAGACAAAAATAAAATGGTTATTACTGTATTTTCTTGTTCATTATAATTGTCTATTGTTCATGCTATAATTATGTTAACCGGAAACCGTAATGCATGTGTGAATACATAGACCACAACATGTCCCTAGTGAGCCTCTAGTTGGCTAGCTTGTTGATCAATAGATGGTCACGGTTTCATGACCATGGACATTGGATGTCGTTGATAACGGGATCACATCATTAGAAGAATAATGTGATGGACAAGATCCAATCCTAAGCATAGCACAAGATCGTGTAGTTCGTCTGCTAAAGCTTTTCTAATGCCAAGTATCATTTCCTTAGACCATGAGATTGTGCAACTCCCGGATACCGTAGGAATGCTTTGGGTGTGCCAAACGTCACAACATAACTGGGTGGCTATAAAGATACACTACATGTTTGTCCGAAAGTATCTGTTGGGTTGGCACGAATCGAGACTGGGATTTGTCACTCCGTGTGACGGAGAGGTATCTCTGGGCCCACTCGGTAAGACATCATCATAATGAGCTCAATGTGACTAAGGAGTTAGCCATGGGATGATGTGTTAAGGAATGAGTAAAGAGACTTGCCGGTAATGAGATTGAACAAGGTATAGGCATACCGATGATCGAATCTCGGGCAAGTGTCATACTGGTAGACAAAGGGAATTGTATACGGGATTGATTGAATCTCCGACATCGTGGTTCATCCGATGAGATCATCGTGGAGCATGTGGGAGCCAACATGGGTATCCAGATCCCGCTGTTGTTTATTGACCGGAGAGGTGTCTCGGTCATGTCTACGTGCCTCCCGAACTCGTAGGGTCTACACACTTAAGGTTCGATGACGCTAGGGTTATAGGGAAACAATGTACGTGGTTACTGAAGGTTGTTCGGAGCCCCGGATGATATCCAGACATCACGAGGAGTTCTAGAATGGTCCGGAGGTAAAGATTCATATGTAGGAAGTAAGGTTTTGGTCACCAGAAGTGTTTCGGGCATCACCGGTAGCGTACCGGGACCACCGGAAGGGTTCCGAGGGTCCACCAAGTGGGGCCACCGGCACTAGAGGGCTGCATGGGCCGTAGGTGGGAGGGAACCAGCCCCTAGGTGGGATGGTGTGACCCACACAAGGGCCCAAGGCGCAACACAAGAGGAGAGGACGGCAAACACTAGCCCAGATGGGCCTAAGGCCCACCTAGGGCGCCGCCCCTCCCCTCTCCCTCTCTGGCCGCCGCCGCCCAGGCCGTCTAGGGCTACCGCCGGCCCCTAGGGTGGGAACCCTAGAGGATGTGCCCTCCCTCCTTCTCCTCCTATATATAGTGGGGTTTTGGGCTGCCATCTACATGAGTTCCTCTCTCTCCTCGGCGCAGCCCTACCCCTCCTCCTCCTCGTCCTCCGTAGTGCTTGGCGAAGCCCTGCCGGAGTACCACACAGCTCCACTGTCACCACGTCGTCGTGCTGCCAGAGCTCTCCCTCAACCTCTCCTTCCTCCTTGATGTATCAAGGCGTAGTAGACATCACCGGGCTGCACGTTTGTTGAACGCGGAGGCGCCGTTGTTCGGCGCTTAGATCGGAATCCACCGCAATCTAAATCGCTGCGAGTATGACTCCTCCAACCGCGTTCTAGTAACTCTTCCGCTTTGCGTTCTTCAAAGGTATGAAGATGCACTCCCCCTTTGCTCGTTGCTGGTTTCTCCATAGATTGATCTTGGTGACACGTAGGAATTTTTTTGATTTACTACTACATCTCCCAACATTGGCATCAGAGCTAGGTCTATGCGTAGAATCTATGCATGAGTAGAACACAAGGTGTTGTGGGCGTCGATTTTGTCAATTGTCTTGTCGTTACTAGTCTTATCTTGATTCGGCGGTATTGTGGGATGAAGCAGTCCGGACCGACTTCACACGTATGCTTACGTGAGACTGGTTCCACCGCCTGACATGCACTTGTTGCATAAGGTGGCTAGCGGGTGTCTGTCTCTCCCACTCTAGTCGGATCGGATTCGATGAAAAGGGTCCTTATGAAGGGTAAATAGAAATTGGCATATCACATAGTGGTTTTTGCGTAGGTAAGAAACGTTTTTGCTAGAAACCTATAGCAGCCACGTAAAAACTAGTAACAACAAATTAGTGGACGTCTAACTTGTTTTTGCAGCATATGTCGTGTGATGTGATATGGCCAAAGAATGTGATGTGATATATGTGATGTATGACATTGATCATGTTCTTGTAATAGGATTCACGACTTGCATGTCGATGAGTATGACAACCGGAAGGAGCCATAGGAGTTGTCTTAATTTATTGTATGACATGTGTGTCAATCATAAATGCCATGTAATTACTTTACTTTATTGCTAATAGTTAGCCATAGTAGTAGAAGTAATAGTTGGCGAGACAAATTCATGAAGACACGATGATGGAGATCATGGTGTCGTGCCGGTGACAGTGATGATCATGGTGCCCCGATGATGGAGATCAAAGGAGCAAGATGATATTGACCATATCATGTCACTATATTGATTGCATGCGATGTTTATCATGTTTACATCTTATTTGCTTAGAACGACGGTAGCTAAATAAGATGATCTCTCACTACAATTTCAAGATATGTGTTCACCCTAACTGTGCAGCGTTGCTATGGTTCGTTGTTCCGAAGCACCACGTGATGATCGGGTGTGATAGGCTCTAACGTTCGCATACAACGGGTGTAAGCCAGATTTACACACGCAATACACTTAGGTTGACTTGACGAGCCTAGCACGTACAGACATGGCCTCGGAACACGGGAGACCGAAAGGTCAAACATGAGTCGTATAGAAGATACAATCAACATGGAGATGTTCACCATGGATGACTAGTCCGTCTCACGTGATGATCGGACACGGGCTAGTTGACGTGGATCATGTATCACTTGGATGACTGGAGAGATGTCCATCTAAGTGGGAGTTCATTAAATAATTTGATTATGTGAACTTAATTATCATGAACTTAGTATAAAATTGTCTTTACAATCTATATTGTAGATCCAATGGCCAACGCTAATGTTACCCTCAACTTCAACGCGTTCCTAGAGAAAACCAAGCTAAAAGACGATGGAAGCAACTATGCGGACTAGGTCCGTAGCTTGAGGATCATCCTCATAGCTTCCAAGAGATTGTATGTCCTTGATGCACCGCTAGGTCACGCACCCGTTTTCCCAGCAACTCAAGACGTTATGAACGCCTGGCAGTCATGTTGTGATGATTACTCCCTGCTTCAATGCGGCATGCTTTACAGTTTAGAACCGGGGCTCCAAAAGCGTTTTGAGCAACACGGAGCATATGAGATGTTCCAAGAGCTGAAATTGGTTTTCCAAGCTCATGCCCGGGTCGAGAGATATGATTCTCTGACAAGTTATTCAGTTGTAAGATGGAGGAAAATAGTTCTGTCAGCGAGCATATACTCAAAATGTCTGGGTTGCACAACCGCTTGTCTCGGCTGGGAGTTAATCTTCCGGATGACTCGGTTATTGAAAGAATCCTCGAGTCGCTTCCACCTAGCTACAAGAGCTTTTTGATGAACTACAACATTCAGGGTATGGAGAAGTCCATTCCTGAGTTGTACTCGATGCTGAATCAGCGAAGGTCGAGATCAAAAAAAAGCATCAAGTGTTGATGGTGGATAAGACCACTAGTTTCAAGAAAGGCAAGGGTAAGAAGAACTACAAGAAGGATGGCAAAGCAGTTGCCGCGCCCGGTAAGCAAGTTTCCGGGAAGAAGAACAAGAATGGACCCAAGCCTAATATTGAGTGCTTTTATTGCAAGGGTACCGGTCACTGGAAGCGGAACTACCCCAAGTATTTAGCGGATAAGAAGGTCGGAAACGTTAAAGGTATGGGTGATATACTTGTTATTGATGTGTACCTTACCAGCACTCGTAGTATCTCCTGAGTATTTGATACCGATGCAGTTTCTCACATTTGTAACTCCAAGCTGGAGCTGTGGAATAAGCGGAGACTGGCAAAGGACGAGGTGACGATGCGCGTCGGGAATGGTCCCAAGGTCGATGTGATCGCCATCGGCACGCTACCTCTACATCTACCTTCGGGATTAGTCATAAACATTAATAATTGTTATTTAGTACCAGCTTTGAGCATGAACATTGTATCTAGATCTCGTTTGATGCGAGATGGCAACTCATTTAAATCTGAGAATAATGGTTGTTCTATTTATATGAGAGAAATGTTTTATGGTCATGCCCCGCTGGTCAATGGTTTATTTTTGATGAATCTCGAACGTGATGTTACACATGTTCTTAATGTGAGTACCAAAAGATGTAAGATTGATAAAGATAGTCCCACTTACATGTGGCACTGCCGTCTTGGTCATATTGGTGTCAAACGCATGAAGAAACTCCATGCTGATGGACTTTTGGAGTCTCTTGATTTTGAATCATTTGACACGTGCGAACCATGCCTCATGGGCAAGATGACCAAGACTCCATTCTCCGGAACAATGGAGCGAGCAACTGACTTCTTGGAGATAATACATACCGATGTATGCGGTCCAATGAGCGTTGAGGCTCGCGGTGGCTACCGTTATGTTCTCACCCTCATCGATGACTTAAGAAGATATGGGTATGTCTACTTAATGAAACACAAGTCTAAAATCTTTGAAAAGTTCAACAAATTTCAGAGTGAGGTAGAGAATCAACATGACAGGAAAATAAAGTGCCGACGATCTGATCGTGGCGGAGAATATTTGAGTCACGAGTTTGGCACGCACCTAACGAAATGTGGAATTGTTTCACAACTCACGCCGCCTAGCACACCTCAGCGAAATGGTGTGTTTGAACGTCGTAATCGCACTCTATTGGATATGGTGCGATCTATGATGTCTCTTACCGACTTACCGCTATCATTCTGGGGATATGCATTAGAGACTACCGCATTCACTTAAATAGGGCACCGTCAAAGTCCGTTGAGATGACACCGTATGAATTATGGTTTGGAAAGAAACCTAAGCTGCGTTTTTGAAAGTTTGGGGATGCGATGCTTATGTGAAGAAACTTCAACCTGAGAAGCTCGAACCCAAAGTGGAAAAGTGTGTCTTCATAGGATACCCCAAAGAAACGGTTGGGTATACCTTCTACCTCAGATCCGAAGGCAAGGTCTTTGTTGTTAAGAATGGATCCTTTCTGGAGAAAGAGTTTCTCTCGAAAGAAGTAAGTGGGAGGAAAATAGAACTTGATGAGGTAATTGTACCTCCACTCGAACCGGAGAGTAGTGCAACACGGGAAGTTGTTTCTGTGGAGCCTGCACCGGCTGGAGAGGAAGTTAATGATGGTGATCATGAAACTTTAGATCAAGTTGTTATTGAACCTCGAAGGTCCACCAGGACATGTTCCACACAAGAGTGGTACGGCAACCCTGTCCTGGAGATCATGTTGTTGGACAACGGTGAACCTTCGAACTATGAAGAAGCGATGGCAGGCCCAGATTCCAACAAATGGCATGAAGCCACGAAATTCGAGATAGGATCCATGTATGAGAACAAAGGATGCACTTTGGTGGACTTGCCTGATGATAAGCAAGCCATAGAAAACAAATGGATCTTTAAGAAGAAGACTGACGCAGATGGTAATGTGACCGTCTATAAGGCTCAGCTTGTCGCTAAGGGTTATCGACAAGTTCAAGGAGTTGACTGTGATGAGACTTTATCACCCGTAGCGATGTTGAAGTCCATCCAAATCATGTTAGCAATTGCCGCATTTTATGTTTATGAGAACTGGCAAATGGACGTCAAAACGGCAATCCTTAATGGTTTCCTTAAGGAAGAACTATATATGATGCAGCCGGAAGGTTTTGTCGATCCTAAAGATGCTAACAAAGTATGCAAGCTTCACCGCTCCATCTATGGGCTGGTGCAAGCATCTCGGAGTTGGAACATTTGCTTTAATGAGGTGATTGAAGCGTTTGGATTTATACAGGTTTATGGAGAACCCTGGATTTACAAGAAAGTGAGTGGGAGCTCTGTAGCATTCCTCATATTATATGTGGATGACATATTGTTGATGGGAAATGATATAGAACTCTTGGAAAGTATAAAGTCCTACTTGAATAAGTGCTTTTCAATGAAGGACCTTGGATAAGCTGCTTACATATTAGGCATCAAGATCTATAGAGATAGATCGAAACGCCTCATAGGTCTTTCACAAAGCACATACCTTGACAAGATATTGAAGAAGTTCAATATGGATCAGTCCAAGAAGGGGTTCTTGCCTGTGTTGCAGGGTGTGAGATTGAGTATGACTTAATGCCCGACCATGGCAGAGGATAGAGAAAAGATGAGTGTCATCCTCTATGCTTCAGCCATAGGCTCTATTATGTATGCCATGTTGTGTACCAGACCTGATGTGAACCTTGCCATAAGTTTGGTAGGGAGGTACCAAAGTGATCCCGGAGCGGAACACTAGACAGCGGTCAAGAATATCTTGAAGTACCTGAAAAGGACCAAGTACATGTTTCTCGTATATGGAGGTGTCGAAGAGCTCGTCGTAAAGGGTTACGTCGATGCTAGCTTCGACATAGATCCGGATGACTCCAAGTCACAAACCGGATATGTGTATATTTTGAACGGAGGGGCAGTCAGCTGGTGCAGCAGCAAGCAAAGCATCATGGCGGCATCTACATGTGAAGCGGAGTACATAGCTGCTTCAGGATGTCAGGATGTGAAGCGGAGTACATAGCATCTACATGTGCCACCAACCGGGACCAATGGTCCCTTTTCGTCAGCCGGCGGAAAACAGGGATCTTTGGTCCCGGTTGGTGCCACCAACCGGGACCAAAGGTTGGTATTAGTCCCGGTTGGTTCCACCAACTCGGACGAAAGGTTGGTGCTGCCCGGGGACAAATGTTTAGTCCCACCTCGCTAGCTAAGAGGGCTCGAGAATGGTTTATAAGTGTTGTTGCGCCAACCCTCTCGAGCTCCTCTAAACTACAGGCTTACGGGCCTAACCACACACTCCTCTGCCTGTGGGCCTACTTGTCCTTCTTCCAGCCTGAATCCTGGCCCAACTAGACGTTGGGTTTCTAGTCGTATTCAGGTCGTGGTGGCCTAGTAGGCGGCATTTTTTTTTAAATCTTGTTTTTTGTTTTGTTTTTTGCTTTCTGTATTTTCTTTTGTTTCTACTTATAGTTTTTCAGTGATTCTTTTTTGCTTTTAGGTCACAAAAATTATAAACTTTCTGTTAGTGCCATTAGTTTTCAAATTTGAATAGTTTAAATTTGAATTCTTTGAAATTTGTGTGAATCACTAGTTTGTGAATAACTTTACTATAAAAATAGATTTTTGAGTGATTCTTTTTCCTGTTATTTAATATTGCTTTGTTTTAACATTATATTCAATTTTATAATTTTTAGGTTATTTTAAATGGTTGTTTAAATCAAAAACAGATTTTGTTATTTTAGTTTGCTATTAAAGTTTCTAACAAAAAAATTCTTTATAAGAATTCTTTTTGCTATTGAAGAATATTATAGCTCCTTAAATAATATTTAAATTGACTATTTTTAGTTCATTGTTTTTCCTATTAGGGTTTCATCAAAGTTTTTCAGTTGATTCTTTTTGCTATTAGTTCATTCTTTGAGCTAAACGACCCTGAAATTGAAAAGCACTACAAATGAACTCTGAAAAGGTTGAAAGTTGGCATGGTATCATAATTCCACCCACATAGCATGTGCTAAAAAGTTGACAGGGTTACGGCAAAAGCTGGATGCACTTCGTGTATAAAACGGACAGTCTCTTTCGAAGTATCAGGGTTTCGGACGGAAACTCATCTGTTACAAACGGATTTCATTTTCTTGAACTTATTTAAACTCCGGACTTTTTGTGTGTTCAAAATGCACCATTCAAAGCCACATCATCAATTTTCAACCCTTTCTGACTTCATTTGTTATTTTTCATGCAGTTATTGATTTTTTTAGCTAAATGACCCTGAAATTGAAAAGCACTACAAATGAACTCTGAAAAGGTTGAAAGTTCGCATGGTATCATCATTACACGCACATAGCATGTGCTAAAAAGTGAGAGGGTTATGGCAAAAGTTGGATGCACTTCATGTACAAAACGAACAGTCTCTTTCGAAGTAACAGGGTTTCGGACGGAAACTCATCTGTTGCAAAAGGCATTTAATTTTCTTGAACTTATTTGAACTCCAGACTTTTTGTGTGTTCAAAATGCACCATTCAAAGCCACATCATGAATTTTCAACCCTTTTTGACTTTATTTGTTATTTTTCATGCAGTTATTGACTTTTTTGAGCTTAACGACACTGAAATTGAAAAGCACTACAAATGAACTCTGAAAAGGTTGAAAGTTGGCATGTTATCATAATTTCACCCACATAGCATGTGCTACAAAGTTGAGAGGGTTACGGAAAAAGCTAGATGCAGTTCATGTACAAAACGGACACTCTCTTTCGAAGTATCAGGGTTTCGGACGGAAACTCATCTGTTACAAACGGATTTCATTTTCTTGAACTTATTTGAACTCCGGACTTTTTGTGTGTTCAAAATACACCATTCAAAGCCACATCATCAATTTTCAACCCTTTCTGACTTCATTTGTTATTTTTATGCAGTTATTGATTTTTTTAGCTAAATGACCCTGAAATTGAAAAGCACTACAAATGAACTCTGGAAAGGTTGAAAGTTCGCATGGTATCATCATTTCACGCACATAGCATATGCTAAAAAGTTGAGAGGGTTACGGCAAAAGTTGGATGCACTTCATGTACAAAACGGACAGTCTCTTTCGAAGTATCAGGGTTTCGGACGGAAACTCATCTGTTACAAAAGGCATTTAATTTTCTTGAACTTATTTGAACTCCAGACTTTTTGTGTGTTCAAAATGCACCATTCAAAGCCACATCATCAATTTTCAGCCCTTTCTGGCTTCATTTGTTATTTTTCATGCAATTATTGATTTTTTTGAGCTAAATGACACTGCAATTGAAAAGCACTACAAATGAACTGTGAAAAGGTTGAAATTTGGCATGTTATCATCATTTCACCCACATAGCATGTGCTAAAAAGTTGAGAGGGTTACGGAAAAAGCTAGATGCAATTCGTGTACAAAACGGACACTCTCTTTCGAAGTATCAGGGTTTCAGACGGAAACTCATCTATTACAAAAGACATTTCATTTTCTTGAACTTATTTGAACTCCGGACTTTTGTGTGTTCAAAATGCACCATTAAAAGCCACATCATGAATTTTCAACCCTTTCTGACTTCATTTGTTATTTTTCATGCAGTTATTGATTTTTTTAGCTAAATAATACTGCAATTGAAAAGCACTACAAATGAACTCTGAAAAGGTTGAAAGTTGGGATGTTATCATCATTTCACCCACATAGCATGTGCTACAAAGTTGAGAGGGTTACGGAAAAAGCTAGGTGCAATTCGTGTACAAAACGGACACTCTCTTTCGAAGTATCGGGGTTTCGGATGGAAACTCATCTGTTACAAAAGGCATTTCATTTTCTTGAACTTATTTGAACTCCGGACTTTTTGTGTGTTCAAAATGCACCATTCAAAGCCACATCATGAATTTTCAACCCTTTCTGACTTCATTTGTTATTTTTCATGCAGTTATTGATTTTTTTAGCTAAATGACACTGAAATTGAAAAGCACTACAAATGAACTCTGAAAAGGTTGAAATTTAGCATGTTATCATCATTTCACCAACATAGCATGTGCTACAAAGTTGAGAGGGTTACGACAAAAGCTAGATGCACTTCGTGTACAAAACGGGCAGTCTCTTTCGAAGTATCAGGGTTTCGGACGGAAACTCATCTGTTACAAAAGGCATTTCATTTCTTCACATGTAACTGCGCACTACTGGAATCAGCAAATTTGCCGTCAGCTAGTTATTTGTCGTCAGCTGGCAGACGATAAAGAAGCTCCTTGCCATCCATTTACAGAAAACGGACGGCAAACAACTAGCTGACGGCAAAGAACCTCTTTGCCATCAGCCACTTCTTTGTCGTCTGCTAGGGGACGGCAAAGGATATTTGCCGTCCGCTAACGGACGACAAAGAGGGAGGTGGGATCACTGACGAGAACCAGCTAACGGCCAGATCCTTTGCCGTCTGCTAGCGGACAACAAAGCTTCTTTGCCGTCCGCTAGCACACGGCAAAGAATCTGGCCCAAATAAACGTTGTGACCTCCTCTATCTCTCTCTTCTCTCTCTGCCTCTCTCTCCTCCCCCCACCCCCACCGCACCCGACCCCCACCGCTGCCCGCCGCCACCCCTACAACCCCTGAACCCCACACCCGCCGGCAGCTGCCCCTGCCGCCCCCACCGCACCTACCGGTCGCCGCACCCGAGCCCCACCGCCCCTGCTGCCGCACCGTCGCCCATCACCACTCCTGCCACCCCTGACCCCCACTGCCCCTGCCGCCGCACCGCCGCCCGCCGCCGCCCGCCGCCGCCCCTGCCACCCCCAACCCCCACCGCCATCGGCCGCCACCCCTGCTCCTTCCCCCACCGCACCCGTCGGCCACCGCCATCGACCCCCATCGCCCCTACCGCCGTCCCTTCCACACCCACGGGCCAATGCCCCTACCGTCCCCGACCCCCCTCCCCTACGGCGGCCGCCCGAGCCCCACCGTGAGGCAGGCCACGACGTCGTCCCCTCCCCTACGGCGGCCCTCCTCCACCGGTCCCCTCCTCCACCGGACCCCTCCTCCCCAAGGTGAGCTTATTCTCCTTTTTTGTTTTTTTAGGTTCAGGTTTAGTTTAGTTTTGATTTAGTTTAGGTTTAGGTTTATTTTAGATTAGATTTAGTTTAGGTTTAGTTTAGGTTTAGTTTAGAAGAAGAAGATGAGGAGGGGAGGAGAAGAAGAAAAAGGAGGAGGAGGAGGAGGAGAAGAAGAAGAAGAAGAAGAAGAAGAAGAGCCCTCGATCCCCGACGCCACTAAACCCCAACCTCTGATGCCACCGACCCTCGATGCCACCGACCCCCAACCCCCGATGCCCCGGACCCCCAACCCCGACCCCCGACCACCGACGCCATCGCCCCCCGACCACCGACACCCGACCATCGACGCCATCATCCCCCGACCACCGACACCATCGACCCCCGACCATCGACGTCATCGACCCCCGACCACAAACGCCACCGACCCCCGACTCCAGACACCACTGACCCACGACCACCAACGCCACTGACCCCTGATGCCACTGTCTCCCGATGCCACTGACCTCCGACCCCGGACACCTATTTTGCCTCCTGTTGACCAAAAATGTGCTCTTAGGCCTTCGTGAGGTCGAGGAGGTCATAGTTTTGTAAATTATGAGCTAGGTCACATATTTTCCTATTTTGTTATAAAAAACATCATATTTTGTGTTGATCAGGTGAATTTCAATGTGCAGTTGTTCGACGACCTCCCCGTGCATTTGACGAGCTCCCCTATTGCGTTTGTTGGTGAGCACAAATGACATCATCTCCCCCGGCACCCTTAAAAATGTTGGCTCTATTCCGGTCTTCGTGCCGATGAAACTTGCTAGCTATAGGTGTCTTCAATGATCAGTATGCGTGACCACTATGTGTCTCCCGTTCGAAAGGGTTACATCTATGAATATGCATTCATTAGCATATTTATAACTGTGATTCTTTTGAATTTTCCAACGTTATCCATGGACAGCCCGAGTATGTATAGATTGGGTTCGTTTTCCCATATGCTCTGCTTCGGATCCGATGTAGAATTTCTTCAGTGCCTCCGTGTTATTCTCCGGGTACACATCCTCTCTGCTTATTGTCGAGACGTGTATTAGGAGAACAGCGCGGAGGTGCTGCCAAAATTGTGCGTCGGATCCGGAGCGGAGCATGGGAAAACGAACCCAATCTACACATACTCGGGTGGGATTAGGACCTATCTTTACCTACTAGCGTCTAGGTTGCATCGATGTAATAAAACTGACAAACTCTATTAACTGATCAATATGGTTTGCGGAATTATGTATATATTTTTTGTGTGTCCAGTAGCTAGGCAAGATGAGTGGTCGTGGGTGGATGTACACCGGTCGCACTAGTCAGAAAGACATGACCCGTGAATGGATAACAAAAACCAAGGAGTTTGTGAGAGTCGCATTTGCAAATGGACAGAAAACAACCTGGTGCCCTTGTGTCGATTGCGACAACTTAAGAAGAAGTCAGAGTTTGAAATGATCAAACACCTGCAGAAGTGGGGTTTTGCGCCTAATTATAAGGTATGGACATTTCATGGTGAGTCTGCCCACCGTGTCAGAGCTGAGGTGGTTCGTCGTCGCACCGACGAGCATGGTATCGAGATTGAAGACATGGTACAAGACTTTGATGATGCTCGGGATTCAGAGGATAAGATGGAAGAATCTGCAAAGGCCTTTTATCAAATGTTGGAGTCTTCAAAACGTACTCTCCACGAGCACACTGAGCTTTGTCAGCTGGATGCCATCGCGCAAGTAATGGCTCTGAAGGCTCAGTTCAACCTGGGCAGAGAATGCTGCGACGCGATGATGACAATATTTGGATGCTTTCTACCCAAAGGCCATGTATTGCCAGCAAATCGGTACCAGTCGGACAAAATCCAACGTGCGCTTAAGATGCCCTATGAGAAGATAGATGCCTGTGAGAAAGGATGTGCCTTATTTAGGCTTGAGTATGCGAGCTTGAACTATTGCCCCATTTGCAATGCTTCCGGGTATGTTCTGGTAGACAACGGTATGGGTGAGAAGAGTCATACCAAAATCCCCATTAATGTTCTTCAGTATCTGCCAATCATACCAAGACTACAATGTCTTTTCATGGTCGAAGAGATGGCCAGACAGATGACGTGGCATAAATTGGGCAAAAGAACAGAACTAGATGCAGATGGGAATCTGATGTTGGGACACACTTCAGACGCTTTTGCGTGGAAGCACTTTGATGCATTACATAAGGATAAAGCAGCAGATCCAAGTTATCCTCGAGTTGCCGTCAGCACGGATGGGTTCAATGTGTATGGTATGACGGCAGCACAATACAGTTGTTGGCCTGTATTTGTCATTCCACTCCCCCCGGAGAGATTATGAAAAGAAAGAACATTTTCCTAACGTTGATAATTCCAGGGCCCAAATATCCGGGAAGAATATGAATGTGTACATGCAGCTGCTTAAGGATGAATTGCAAGAAGCCTGGGATAATGGGATCAAGACATACGACGCCGCTACCAAAAAGAACTTCAAAATGCATGTGTGGTACATGTACTTGTCGCATGACTTGCCGGCGTATGCGCTATTCGTTGGTTGGTGTGTGCATGGAAGGTTTCCATGCCCCACATGCAAGGCAGCTCTTGAGTTCCGTTAGCTGCAGGCAGGTCGCAAGTTTTCTTGCTTCGACATGCATAGACAGTTCCTGGATCCTGACCATAAGTTCAGAAAAGACAAGAAGAATTTCATGAAAGGTAGAGTTGTCAAAAACACTGCACCACCTGCGTTGACAGGCCAATAGATCCTGGATCAGATAAACGCTCTCGAGCCGGATCCAGATCGTCCAGGGTATTTCAAAGGGTATAATATGGAACATGCCTGGACTCACAAGATATGTTTGTGGGATCTGCCTTACTTTAAAGACCTCCTTTGCCCACAGAACATCGATGTGATGCACACTGAAAAGAATATCGCAGAGGCCCTTTTTGGTACATTGTTCGGCATAGAGGGGAAGTCGAAGGATAATCCTAAGGCTAGAGTCGATCAGGAGGGCTCTATGTGATAGACCGTTACAAAACATTCGACAACCGAAAGGAAAGAAGAACTGGAGGAAGCCAAAGGCATGGTTCAATCTTGGAAGGCCAGCTATGAGGGAAATGATCTTGTGGGTGAAAATGCAGTTGATGTTCCCCGATGGGTATGCAGCGAATCTAAAGAGGGGAGCGAGTCTTGACAAATTGAAAATATTTGATCTCAAGAGTCATGATTGGCACATATAGCTTGAGCGGGTAATGCCGGTGATGTTGCATGGCTTTATCCCTGAGGATGAATGGCTAGTACTGGCAGAGCTAAGCTATTTCTTCCGTGCTCTTTGTGCGAAAGAACTATCGCCTGGTGTGCTAGACGAACTGGAAGAGTTGTCGCCGGAGTTGATGTGCAAGTTAGAAAAGATCTTTCCACCGGGCTTCTTTAATCCAATGCATCATTTGATTTTGGATCTCCTGACCGAGGCAAGATTGGGGGGCCCGTGCAAAATCGTTGGTGCTTCGCAACTGAGAGGATGCAAAAGACGCTTTGAGCAAAATGTAAAAATAAACGTAGAGTTGAAGCATGGATGGCTGAGGCATTCATTACTGAGGAGGCGGCAAACTTCGTGACAACACACTACGAAGCCAAGAATCATCATTTGCATAATCCAAAGCCTCGGTACAATGATGGAGACCGTGAAAAAGGTCGATCCAACCTCAGCCTATTCAAAGGGAAGCTTGCACCAGCCGGTTCTTCTAAAGCAATAGCATTGGATGTCGAAGAATGGCAGACCATTTCGTTGTATAACTTCAACAACCTAACAGTAGTGCGGTCATACATCGAGTAAGTTCTCGGTACATTGTTTCGCAACTTCTAATTCCTTTGAAATGCTCTTATTCCCGGATATGTGATACAGTTGATACGTTGCCAAATTCTCGGATGGAGTGGTGATCCAAAAGGATTCCATCGAAGAGTATGAGCTTCTGGCAAAGCATGGAGGCGGCTATCCTGGCTTCATCTCTTGGTTCAATCAAACGGTAAGTTCCATTAGACGATTTCATTTCTTCGTATAGTTTGTGTCTAATGCAACAATCCTTTCGCATTAAACTTGTAGGCTAATGCAGAGTCTATGAACTCCGAATTGAGACAAGTTCCTAATGGTTTTCACTATAAGGTTCGTTCATTTGACAAATACGACATCAACGGGTATCACTTTCGTACTTTTGGCAAAGAGCTATCTATGGCTGACCGAGAGTCTACAAATTGTTGTGTCTCCACTGTTGACGAAGGAGGGGTCGAGTATTATGGAAGAGTTGAAGCAATTTATGAACTTACATTCTTTGGTGAAAACCCACCAAACGTTGTAGTCTTCAAATGTTATTGGTTCCATCCGAAGGAGACTAGAAGGACTCATGAACATATAGGGCTAGTCGAAATCAAACAAAGCACCCATTTAGATGTTCCCGATGTCTATATTACGGCTCAACAGGCGACCCAAGTTTTCTATCTACTGTGGGCCTGCCAAACGGATCCAAATCTAAAAGGTTGGGATGTCGTTTATGATGTGCCGCCACATTTTAGACCACCTCCCCTCAATGAAGATGATTATGAACCTCACATTAACCTAGACACATATGAAGGAGAATTCTTCCAAGAAACACGTGTTTCCAAAACGTTTCAAGAACCGCTCTACTTCACCGAAGAACATTGAGGTCGACAGTGACAGTGAATCCGACTTCACCCCTGAGCCAGAACAAGAAGAGACAGAAGAAGAAGAGGTTACTGCTGCGGATGACTTGTCAATGTTTGACCAATTACATAGAGGTCATCCACATGTTGATGCATTTATTGATGATGTTGATGAGCACGTCATTACTGATAGTGATTATGATTATGCATTTATAGATCCTGGAGCATATATAGACGATGAAGATTAATATTAGTAATTTGAGGTATTCAATTATTATTATGTACATATATATTATTAATTAGTTCATGTTATTAGGTATTCAATTTTTTTATGTTGAACTAATTTCGTTCACTCTTTGTCATTGCAGGTGTTGACAGATGGTTGGCGCGGGTCGAGAGCGCTCTGAGCCTTCTTCCTCGGCGCGTGCTGGGAGGGGTGCTATTATTCCACCCCAGCAACTCCGGAGAGTGCTGGTACACAGTATGCAGACACCAGCGGGTGCTTCTTCTTCGATCGAGAGAGGTCGGGGGAAGACGAAGAGCGGTGCTAGAAGTAGAAAGGTTGCTGCGCCTTCCTCGCCGCCACCCCCAGCTAATTCTCCCGACCGTAGGAGTGCTCCATCTCAGGTGGAACCATCTGACCTGGACCCGTCTCGGACTCCGATCACCGAGCCTCGGGTCGACGAGCCTTGGGTCACCGAGCCTTCGTCCCAGGAGACTCGGGTCCCAGAGTCTTCTTCCCAGGAGACTCGGGTCCCAGAGTCTTCATCCCACGTGACTCCGGAGGCTAGTGGCCATGTTGATGGTGGCGAGGAAAACTTGTCTGAGGACACCTATAGCGAGGGCGAGCTAGTTGAGGAGGGCAAGAAGGTCTACCAGCATGGTTGTACAAAGCTCCCGCCCTTGCCGACGACCCGCGATCAGAGGTGGTTGATTGAGCCTAATGCAGAGAAGTAAGTGCATTTACTCTTTTTTAACCTTTTGCCTTCATGTTTCTTCAAATTAATATCTAATGTGTTGGCCTTGTCATACTGCAGGGGTTGGAAACACGAGCGTGATATCTGCATGCCCAACCAGGTCCTTGGTGTGCTTCTCCAGCACCACTTCCCGGGGAAGGTCCAGTTGCCCAGTGAGGGTGAGGTTCCACAGGTAGCACTGACCTGGGAGCTGTGCATGGCTGCCCCGACCCCGCCGGAGGAGAGGGTCGATGGTGTCTTGTGTGAGACGGTGGCTGACATTGTGATCCGTCGGTTTTGGGTAATTTCTCCTTTACAGAATTAAAAATCAACAACACCTAGTGATTGTACTAATCAGTGTTCTCTTGTTTGATTGCAGATCTTCTACAGGTGTCTTGAGGAACACGAGGTGAAAGTGGTTGTTGTTCTCGTAGCCAAGTGCAAGCACCTACTCCAGAACTTATGGCACGAGGCTCGGGTGCAGGCTATTCGAGACTACTGCGCCTCGACTAACATTAAGAGGGCCAAGAAGAAGTGTCGCAAAAATTATCTAAGAAAGGAGAAGGTAATGAAGGTAATTATCTATTCTTAAGGCCTTGTACTTAGTTTCCTTGATTTGATTCGTAGGCGTAGCGCTGATATGTCTCTTGTCTAACTTAGGTGCCCCCGAGATGGTGTGCGGATAGGATGGACTGTTGGGAGGCATTGGTGGATGAGTGGTGCTCTCCCGAATGGGTAGCCGACCATAACAAGGCCAAGGATAAGCGTGCCCAAATGAAAGTGTGCCACACCATCAAGGGAGCTCCAACCTGTTTGAGTATGGGGATCACTGGGTATGTGGTTTGCTTCATGATTCATGCAATTTCATTCTTCATGCTAGCTTGAGCCCTTAACTAATATTTTGTTCCTATCTTTTAGGTGCGAGAAAACAAGAAGGAGGTGCCACCTCTGTTCGGCCTCTATGCCATGGCCCATACTGCCTCGTACAAGAAGGCCAAGGCATTCTCTAAGGATGACCTCGATCATCCAGAGAGGTTTAGCAACATCTCCTCCCATAACAAGCTCGTGAGGTACAGAGATGTGGGGAAGGCGAGGAAAGGGGAGGACTTCAACCCGAGCCAGAGTCCTTTTGATCAAGAGCTTGTGATGATATCTGGTGGTGGGAGGCCCCATTGCTCGATAGCCATTGGGGATGGACTGATACGTTGTCCTAGAACTCTCCCAGATATCAAGAAGTGCCAGGCGAGCTCTGATCCTGAGATAAGGCCTCGTCCACGGCTAATGGAGCTCGCCATTGAGGCTAGGGCCCAGAAGCTTCTGGCGGAAGCAAACATGCAGGCGACGCAGAGGGAGAGGGACATGGAGGAGAGGACGGGTAGGCTGTTGGAGGAGAAGAGGAACCGGAACGACGCGTCTCACCGGGCCCTATACGAGCTCCTCGTGGTAAGTTTCTCCTGCATATTAGCCAAATCATGCACGTAATGTTTGTTTCATCACTAACTAATATGAATGACTCATGAAAACAAAATGTGCAGACCTTATGCAAGAACAATGGTCAGACCCCTCCGTCGATGCCCCATATTGCTATAGCACCCATGGTGAGTTTCATTTGAATGGTCATTAGTTACTAATATTCACATTTGAGTTGCATCATGCTAAGGAGACATTGCAAATGATATTTGGTGCAGCGTGCCTCCCAACAAGCATCGACCGATCCTTCTGCATCTGCCGCAACCCCGACCGGTCCTTCTCCGTCTCACCGTAGCGCAAACCCGACCGGTCCTTCACCTTCGTGATGATGGTAAGTTTTGCCAAGTGTTTTGCTTAACAAATGCATACTTAGCTTAAGAAATTACCAATTTAGCTCCAATATGACCTATACTTAGCTTCTTTAGTTCATTTATGACATACTAAGCATACTTAGGTAAAAAAATGGCATGATAACCTTGGTTTAGCTCCAAAATGACATAGACTTAGCTTATTTTCCTCCAAAATGGCATAATAACCTTACCTACCTCCAAAATGACCGATTATAACTAGGATAGCTCTAAAATGACCTACACTTGCCATTTTGTCCTCCAAAATGAGTAAATATGATTAGTTAGCTGAAAAATGGCATAACTACCTAGGTTAGCTCATAAATGACCTATACTTAGCTTCTTCAGTTCATTTATGACATACTTAGCATACTTAGGTAAGAAATGGCTTGATAAACTTGGTTTAGCACCAAACTGTCATATCATTAGTTTGTTTTCCTCCAAAATGACAAAATAACCTTACCTAGCTCCAAAATGACAAATTTTAACTAGGATAGCTCAAAAATGACCTACACTTAATATTTTGTACTCCAAAATGAATAAATATGCTTAGTTAGCTCAAAAATGGCCTAACTACCTAGGATAGCTCAATAATGATCTATACTTAGCTTAGCTAGTTCATTTATGACATAATTAGCTTACTTAGGTAAAAAATGGCATAATAACCTTTGTTTAGCTCCAAACTGTCATATCATTAGTTTATTTTCCTCCAAAATGACAAAATAACCTTACCTAGCTCCAAAATGACCGATTATAACTAGGATAGCTCAAAAATGACCTACACTTGCCATATTGTCCTCCAAAATGAGTAAATATGCTTAGTTAGCTCAAAAATGGCCTAACTACTTAGGATAGCTCAATAATGATCTATAATTAGCTTAGCTAGTTCATTTATGACATAATTAGCTTACTTAGGTAAAAAATGTCATAATAACCTTGGTTTAGCTCCAAACTGCCATATCATTAGTTTATTTTCCTCCAAAATGACAAAATAACCTTACCTAGCTCCAAAATGACCGATTATAACTAGGATAGCTCAAAAATGACATAATTAGCTTACTTAGGTAAAAATGGATATAATAACCTTACTAACCTGCAAAATGACCTATTTACCTAGCTTAGCTCTAAAATGACCTACGCTTAGCATTTTTACCTAGCTTAGCTAAAAATGGCATTTTTACCAACCTTAGTTAGAATAAGAAGAAGATAAAGAAGAGGAGAGGAGAAAAAGAAAGAGAAGAAAAATTCTTCTTCTTGTTCTTCTAGCTAGTCTTCTTCTTCTAGTCTTCTTCTTCTTCTAGCTAGTCTTCTTCTTCTTCTTCTTCTTCTTCTAACTTTCTACTTTCCCAATTTGCAGATTTGCTTTCGATGAGGAATCCTGCATTGATTGAGTCTACTCTTCTTCTTGTGCTTCCATTTTGTTTTCATTTTGTAGGATGAACAATGTGAAACTTGCTACCTATATATGTATGTATGGATGAAACCATTGTATGCTTGTTGTGGGATATGTTGGCTAGCTATATATGTTGCATATGGACTTTTCATTTGGTATGTATATATATGTGTTGGATGATCATATCCATATGGCAGGGATATGATTTGGTATGAATATGTGTCGTTATGCTTGTTGAAAGTATTTTCAAATGTGTGTGTATATATGTGAAATTCTGTGAAATTGAATGAATTTAATAAAAAAACAGAAAAATAGGGGCTGTGTAGGCTCTTTGCCGTCTGCTGGCAGACGGCAAAGAGCTTTGCCATCAGCCAGCGGACAGCAAAGCTGCCACGTGGCAGCTACCTGTGCAACCTGGGGTAGCACTAGGCTGGCCTATGTGGTTTATTTGTCGTCTGCTGGCAGACGGCAAAGAACCATAGGTCTTTGCCATCTTCCAGCGAACGGCAAAGAAACCACGTACGCCGGCAAAGAAACAGTTGCTTTGCCGTCCGCTAGCGGACGACAAAGATCCTTAGGTCTTTGCCGTCTGCCAGCGGACGACAAAGCATGTCGTTAACCCCTTAACGGTCGTAAGCTTCCACGTGTGTCGTCCATGGTCTTTGTCGTCAGCTGGCGGAAGGCAAAGACCAAAGGATCTTTGCCGTCTGCCAGCAGACGGCAAAGAGCCCTTTACCGTAGCTTATTTAGCCGGACAATTGGTCGTCTGCTGGCCGACGGCAAAGCCTTTGCCGTCCACCATGCATGCCTTTGCCGTCAGGGATGGCTGACGGCAAAGTTGCTGATTCCTGTAGTGGCAATGATATTCTAGATCAAAGGCATCATCATAATAGTTGTGGAGAGAAAGTCTTCATTTTTTCTTCGCTTGTCTCCTTTGCTTATTGCGCCGTAACCATGGATAATCTTCATTGTTTAACAGGGTTCTTGGGTCAACCTTGACTTTGAAGGGAGGAATTTTCTAAAACTTTTCATAATCTTCACACATGTCTATCTTGCCCTCCAATCCCACGATGTCTCTTTTGCCTGAAAGAACTATGTGACGCTTTGGCTCATCGTATGATGTATTCGCTTTCTTATCTTTTCTTTTTCTCGGTTTGGTAGACATCTCCTTAACATAGAAAACATGCGCCACATCATTGGCTAGGACGAATGGTTCGTCTGTGTACCCAAGATTGTTGAGATCCACTGTTGTCATTCTGTAATGCGGGTCTACCTCTACCCTGCCTCTTGTAAGATTGACCCATTTGCATCGAAACAAAGGGACCTTCAAATCATGTCCATAGTCAAGTTCCCATATCTCCTCTATGTAACCATAATATGCGTCGATCTTATCATTGGTCGTTGCTGCATCAAAGCGGACACCGCTGTTTTGGTTGGTGCTCTTTTGATATTGGGCGATCGTGTAAAATGTATTCCCATTTATCTCGTACCCTTTGTAAGTCAATAGAGTCAAAGATGGTCTCCTGGCCAACGAGTACAGCTCATCAGAAACAGTGTTGTCACACCTGAGACGTGTTTGCAACCACCTGCTGAAAGTCTTGATGTGTTCACATGTAATCCAGTCGTCACACTGCTCCGGGTGTTTGGAGCGCAGAATGTTCTTGTGTTCATCGACATACGGGGTCACCGATTAGAATTTTGTAGAACTGTGTAGTGTGCTTGAGACCAAGAATGCATGTCCTCACATATTATTGACTTCGCTCCTAGCGTGCCTTTTCCACTCAGTCTCCCCTCATACTGCGATTGAGGGAGACCAATCTTTTTAAGGTCAGGAATGAAGTCAACACAAAACCCAATGACATCCTTTGTTTGATGGCCCATGGAGATGCTTCCTTCTGGCCTAGCGTGGTTACGGACATATTTCTTTAGGACTCCCATGAACCTCTCAAAGGGGAACATATTGTGTAGAAATACAGGGCCCAGAACAACAATCTCGTCGACTAGATGAACTAGGACGTGCGTCATGATATTGAAGAAGGATGGTGGGAACACCAGCTCAAAACTAACAAGACATTGCGCCACATCACTCCTTAACCTTGGTAGGATTTCTGGTTCGATCACCTTCTGAGAGATTTCATTGAGGAATGCACATAGCTTCACAATGGCTAATCAAACGTTTTCCGGTAGAAGCCCCCTCAATGCAACCGGACGTAGTTGCGTCATAATCACGTGGCAGTCATGAGACTTTAGGTTCTGGAACTTTTTCTTTGCCATATTTATTATTCCCTTTATATTCGACGAGAAGCCAGACGGGACCTTCATACTGAGCAGGCAATCAAAGAAGATTTCCTTCTCTTCTTTGGTAAGAGCGTAGCTGGCAAGACCTTCATACTGCTTTGGAGGCATGCCATCTTTTTCGTGAACACGTTGCTGGTCCTCCCGTGCCTCCGGTGTATCTTTTGTCTTCCCATACACGCCCAAGAAGCCTAGCAGGTTCACGCAAAAATTCTTCATCATGTGCATCACATCGATTGCAGAGCAGACCTCCAGGTCTTTCCAGCAGGGTAGGTCCCAAAATATAGATTTCTTCTTCCACATGGGTACGCGTCCCTCAGCGTCATTCGGAACAGATAGTTCACCGGGACCCTTTCCAAAGACTACTTGTAAATCATTGACCATAGAAAGTATGTGATCACCGGTATGGATGGCGGGCTTCTTCCGGTGATCTGCCTCGCCTTTGAAATGCTTGCCTATCTTTCGACATTGATGGTCGGAAGAAATCGACGATGCCCCAGGTACACATTCTTCCTGCAATTTTCCAGGTATATACTTTCGGTGTCATCTAAGCAGTGTGTGCATGCATGGTATCCCTTGTTTGTCTGTCCTGAAAGGTTACTGAGAGCATCCCAATCATTGATGGTTACAAACAGAAATGCATGCAGGTCAAAATCCTCCTGTTTGTGCTCATCCCACATGCATACACCGTGTCCATTCCACAACTGTAAAACTTCAACTAATGGCCTTAGGTACACATCAATGTCGTTGTCGGGTTGCTTATGGCCTTGGATGAGAACTGGCATCATAATGAACTTCCGCTTCATGCACAGCCAAGGAGGAAGGTTATAGATACATAGAGTCACGGGCCAGGTGCTGTGATTGCTGCTCTGTTCCCCAAAAGGATTAATGCCATCCGCGCTTAAATCAAACCATACGTTCCTTGCGTCACCTGCAAACTCCTTACAGTACTTTCTCTCGATCTTTCTCCACTACGACCCGTCAGCGGGTGCTCTCAACTTCCCGTCTTTCTTACGGTCCTCTCTGTGCCATCGCATATTCTTGGCATGCTCTTTGTTTCTGAATAGACGTTTCAACCGTGGTATTATAGGAGCATACCACATCACCTTGACAGCAACCCTCTTCCTAGGGCGCTCGTCCTCAACATCACCAGGGTCATCGCGTCTGATCTTATATCGCAATGCACCGCATACCGGGCATGTGTTCAGTTCCTCGTACTCACCGTGGTACAGGATGCAGTCATTAGGGCATGCATGTATCTTTTGCACCTCCAATCCTAGAGGGCATACAATCTTCTTTGTTGCATATGTACTATCGGGCAATTCGTTATCCTTTGGAAGCTTCTTCTTCAATATTTTTAGTAGCTTCTCAAATCCTTTGTTAGGTACATCATTCTCTGCCTTCCACTGCAGCAATTCCAGTGTGGTACTGAGCTTTGTGTTGCCATCTTCGCAATTGGGGTACAACCCTTTTTTGTGATCCTCTAACATGCGGTCGAACTTTAGCTTCTCCTTTTCACTTTCGCACTGTCTCTTTACATCAACAATGACCCGACGAAGATCATCATCGGGCACATCGTCTGGTTCCTCTTGATCTTCAGCTTCCCCGGTTGCAGCATCAACGTATTCAGGGGGCACATAGTTGTCATCATCCTTTTCTTCTTCGCCGTCTTCCATCATAACCCCTATTTCTCCGTACTTGGTCCAAACATTATAGTGTGGCATGAAACCCTTTACAAACAGGTGGCTGTGAAGGATTTTCTGGTCAGAGTAAGACTTCAAATTCCCACATGTAGGGCATGGACAACACATAAAACCATTCTACTTGTTTGCCTCGGCCACTTCGAGAAAATGATGCACCCCCTTAATGTACTCGTCGGTGCGTCTGTTATCGTACATCCATTGCTGGTTCATCTACATGCATTATATATAATTAAGTGTGTCAAAAACCATTACAGAACATCAGGAATACAGAAGTGACCAAATTAATAGAAGTTCATCATCACATTAAAACCAAACCATGGCACTATATAATAACAAACAATAATTAAAGTAAGAAAATCATACGAGTAAGTATATTTTCTTTTAGAAAGAAGATAAGATCCAGAGGCTCACCATGCGCGGGCGATCGACGACGGTTTCGGACGGGGACGAGACGGGACGGACCGCCAAACCTAGACAAATTTTGACAAAAATGGAGTTTGAACAAGGAGCTTTGAGAGGAGAAAGCTTAAGTGTGGCTCGGGCATTTCATCGAACACCTCATGTGCATAGGAGGTGAGCTAGAGCACCACAAAGCTCTAACACTGTTGTCCTGGAAAAACAGAGCACTCCACGGCTCTGCCAGCGGCGGGCGAGGGTTTATAGAGGCAGATCATTGGTCCCACTTCGTGCCTGGAACCGAGACAATAGGTCTCCCTTTGGTCCCGGTTCGTGGCTGGAATCGGGACCAAAGGGGCCAAACGAACCGGGACCAATGGCCCACGTGGCCCGGCTGGCCCCCTCGGCTCACGAACCGGGACAATTGCCACCTTTGGCCCCGGTTCATGAGCGAACCGGGATTAATGGGATTAGGAGGCCCGAACCAATGCTCTGTTTTCTACTAGTGGGAGTTGGGGAGGATGAAGGCGAGCTGGTACTCCTCATTCAATGCCATCACCTGGACCGTTGCACCTTCGTCTACTGTAGCGGCGGCCTCCTTCGCATTGAACCTCGCCTTATCCGCCGCCAGGAGCCGCTTGACCGTGGGCGTGAAGATGCGGTCGAGCCTCTCGAAGTTGATCCAGGCCCGATGGCCAAATCTAAGGGAGGGGTTACCGTGCGTGTGCGCCTGCTCCCTGCGCCACCCCTCCACCGACGGGCGGAGGGAGGAGCTGTCGATCTTGTGGTCCTTGGCCGCTTGCGAGGCGAATCGCCACTATGGCCGTTGAACCCCTCTCGGCCACCCACGCACAACATCACGGATTGGATCCGGTGGCTATGCACGCCGCTAACGGCTATCAGATGAGAGGGATTTCTCACCGGGATAGAGAAGATTTGCGGCCAAGTGGATAAGGAAAATGGAGGACGGGAACCCTAAAAGCGTCCGGCTCAGATATATATGTGGGGGCGTTTATGGGCCTCCGTATAACTTTTACGGGCCAGACCGTTTTTAACAGACTTGTTTAGGCCGTATATTTCGCCCGTGCCATAAAACCATCAAAAAAATACAGTCCCGAAAGCTTTTACGGGGTTTGTTAAAGATGCTCTAAACAAGGCTTTAGCTAAAATGGTATGCCTCCATCAACTTGTAAACAAAATAAATAATCGCATGCTTGTGACGCCCTGTAACTGTCAATATACATCACGCGTTGGTGTAGTGCTTTGCCACCTATATATAGGTACACATATAATGCTACAAATAATATACGTTCAAAAAAAAATCTCAAGACGAAGCACGTAGCAAGCACCAAATGACGATTCCAACACCGTCTTCTTGACGTTGATCGTGGATGCTTGTTGGATTTGGTACTAGCAAGCGGATGGAGTCATGGATGCTTGGATATAACAATGTTTGGAGTAGCGTCCTTGACGCCGTGGGCTTTGAAGTATCCCATCCAATGATCCAAATATCATTGGAGCGGGGAGGTTGTCGTCGCAACATCGTCGAAGAAGTTGAGCCCCCGTCGCATCACTGCCACGACCGAGAAAACATGGCGTCGCATCATCACCAACGACCATTTGAAGCATGTTGTCGCCGCAGTTGGTGGCAGCATTGCGATAGTTGTCGAAGCACCCGCAACGGGCGTTGACGTCGCAACATCATTGAATCAGCCGGATTGCTATCCTAGTGTCACCGCTCCTGTCAAAGCATTTGCCGCAGCTATCGAAGCACGGCATCACAACATCAATGAATCAGTCGGGTTGTTATCATGGAATCACCGCTCCCCTCGAAGCACCCACCACGGTCGTCGAAGCACGTCATCGCAACATCATTGAACTAGCCAGGTTGTCGTTGGAACATCACCGCAACCATTAAAGCACCCGCCGCGGTTGTCGAAGAACGTCATCACAACATCATTGAAGTAGCCAGGATGTTGTCGTAGCATCGCCACAACCATCAAAGTAAACCGCGCTGTCAAAGCATGTCGTCGTAACATTATTGAAGCAGCCAGGTCGTTGTCGCAGCATTGCCGCGATCGGCAAAGCACACACCGCAGCCGTCGAAGCACGTCATCGCAACATCATTGGAGTAGCCATGTTACCGTCGTAGCACCACCATAATCATCAAAGCAGACCATGACCGTCAAAGCATGTTGTCGCAACATCATTGAAGCAGACGGGCTACCGTCGCGGCATTGCCGCGACTGTCGAAGCAAGCCGTCGGTCCATCGCCGTGGCCGTTGAAGCATGTCGTCACAACATCATTGAAGCAGCTGGGTTGCCATCATAGTGTCACCGCTCCTGTTGAAGCACCCGCCGCAGCCATGGAAGCATGTCATCACACCATCATTGAAGTAGCCAGGTTGCCTCCATAGCATACCGCTACTGTCAAAGCACACCGCGGTTGTCGAAGCATGTCGTCGCTACATCATCGAAGCAGACGGGCTGCCATCGCAGCATTGCCGCAACCGGCAAAGCATACCGCCATTGTGTGAAGCACGCCGTCAGGGCATCGCCACGGTCGTTGAAGCATGTCGTCGCGACATCGTTGAAGCGGTCAGGTTGCTATCCTAGCATCGCTGCTCCTGTCGAAGCACCCGTGGCAGTTGTCGAAGCATGCCATCACAACATCGTTGAACTAGCCAGGTTGCCGCTGTAGCATCATCGTAACCGTCAAAGTATGTCGTTGGAACATCATCAAACTAGACGGACAGTCGTGGCTGTATTGCTGTGGTTGCCGAAGCACACCGCTGATGTGCAAAGCACGCCGTCGTGCCATCGCCGCCGCGACCGTTGAAGCATGTCATCTCAACATTGTTAAAGCGGCCAGGCCTCCGTTGCAGCACGCCTTGAAGCAGTCGGGCCGCTGTCGCTTTGATGTGACGCAGCTCATGCCTATAAAAGTTGTTATAAATAAAATGGCAAGACCCAAAATAATTCAACGATCATGTAGTTGACAGAATTTGAAGTAGCTAGTTGAGTTCCGTGGAGATACTCAAGTTGTTGCACAACAACGTCCAGTCATACGGGAAAAAAAGTTAAACCAGTTCACATGGTAGCTCAGTCAACCGGATGATCGGTAGCATCCGCCATTTTTTTTTTTGTTAAGATCGGACCAAATTCAGACATGTGTTTGACTGTATGACCTAATTCAGACATGTGTTTGAATTCAGACACATGTGTTTTGACTCTGGATCGAACCTGCAGCGAACATTGGCATGTACAGATTGCGCATGAACCGAGCATCAAATCAGACGACCATCCCGGCCAAGATCACAGCGATAGCGATGAGCTCGTGTCTCGTGCTGTCTATGTATCCGGATTGGCTGCGACCGTGGAGCGAAGACGGTTAGTGCAAGATTAATAGAAGAGTCGGCTGCTGGCTACATGTCAATGTCATGTCACATGAAGCCTTTACAAAAGCCTACTAGTATAATAGATGGGATATACACGAGTACGAAGTTTTGGAGGACGGGGACATTGAAGGACTTTATTTCAAAGACTGAAAAATGATATTTTTATATTTCAAAAAAATCTGAAAAAGAATATGTGAAACCATATGCATAGTTGTAGTGGATCTGTGAAATTTTGTTCAAAAATATAATTGTTTGCAAGCTGCACAAAAAGAACAAAAATCCAGGCCCAACTACAACAAAAAATATAATTGTTCACAGCGATGAGCTCGTGCTGTCCGGATTGGGTGCGACCGTGAAGCGAAGACGGTTACGTATGACAATCACCAAAGATGAAGTGCGCGCATTTTCTTTTCTTTTCTTCTTGTTTTTTCATTTTGCGCACGCGTGCACCTGGATTGCGGATGTAGGCGACGTAGCCGAAGCGCTGGGCCTGGCGGTAGAGTGGGTGGTGCCGCTTGGGCAGGGACGTAGCTGCCTCGTAGGCATTGGGCTCAGTTGATCCCAATGATTTTTGAAAATCCTTCACTGATTCAGTACAAGTCATTGAAAATCCTTCACGAATTCAGTACAAGTCATTGACATTTATAGAAGGATGAACCCACTGTCATATACATGACCCCATCAAACATTTTTTCGAGATTCGTCCCTGCCCTTGGGCCGGTCATCCTCCGGTTGCGCAGTGGCGAGCGAATGGGATTTGCCGTCGTTTAACCGGAGCGATGGGCTGCCAACGTGACGATATGGCCTTGTGGCTCGGACCAAACAAGTTTTGATTATGGAAAACGTTTTAAAGTTGTGCTACACTGCTGTTTCTCAAAAAGAAAAAAACTGCTTTTCTCTGGCATCTCTCTCGCTGGTTTTCTGGGAGCTCCTGTGTACCGCTCCTAGCAAATTTCTCAAAATTCCAGAAAAAATGGTTTCTGAAGAAAAGCTGCTTTACAGAAAACACATAGTAATACATTTTTTGAGCTAGAAAATACATATATTTCTTTCCTCACAAAAGTACATACATTTCTTTGTTCTTTTCAAAACAATATTATAAGTGAGATTATAATGCTACATTCAATTTTAGTAGAAACTATGTACTACAAATAGTTTTATAGTTTGAGGAAAAAATTAATATATTTTTTTGTACATGAAACTTCACACCATGAAAAAATTGTTTAAGTTTGTCTTGAGAAATGTTACCTAAATTAAAAAAAACGTTCTTCCAATATAAAAAAAACATTTTTTACTAATATCACTTGATGATTTCATGTATTTCAAAATTCAAACGTCCATGACTTTCATAATAAATGTTCAAGTGCACAAGAAATGGCCATGACTTCTAAAAATATTAATGTATTGCCCTAGGCCCACTAGCCATTCTCATTCGGAACTACATCAAAAAGTATGAAGAATCGATTTTCTTTTCAGTTTTTAGGGATAGCATTGATTTATTTGATGTCCAACAAGGAATCAAAGTCGCTTACAGGAAAATTGTGGCAATGATTAGTCCATATATACAGGGCCGGTCCTGAGATTTTTGGGGCCCGGGGCGAAACTAGAACCGGAGACCTCTTAATATATGTATCAAATTATAACCCCAGCTCATAAATCCGAATATTTTATATCCCTAATTGTGTCCCATCAAGCAATTATCAATGATCATGTTTCCACAAAACGCAGAAGCAAATATTGATGGTCATCTATAATATTGGTCATTTTACCAATCGTTTTATCATAATAAATATTTGTCAATCATCACGAAAAAAGTGCAGACATATGTTATGAGAGTCGTACCTTCTCAGATTGTCCCTAATCGGCTAATTATATTTCTTCCAAGGATCAAGCGGAAGGATCAAAGGGCAACACCGACTCATAAATCTGAATAAATAATATATATTGCTAAACCCTGTCCAATTAATCAATTGTCAATGGCCATGTTTCAACAACAAAGAAGTAAATATTGAACTTTTTACTAGAATGAATATTTATCAATCATCATCGCAAAACGAAGTGCATATGCTATTAGAGCCATACCTTCTTTAATTCTCTGAAATCTGCTAGTTATATTTCTTCCAATCATGAACGCAAAGGATCAAAGTCCATGCCCTGGAATCAATTTGCGGGTACAGTGAACGCGATGCTAATGCGGTCGCTTCTCGGGGTGGAGAACTAGCAAATATGCGATGGGGTGTCTCCAGCAGGGAGTGTGGCATGGCCGCGTCGGGGTAGGCGTTCGATCGCACGGCTGGAGCGGGGTCAAGCGTCTAACGTAGTTGGGTACACGGGGATTGAATTTTTTTTATGGGTTGCATGATTTGATATATCGATTCCGCCATGATACGAAGCCTACTTTCAGTGCGTATATTGTGTTTCAATTGGGCTGCTTTCTACCTGCGTACTGATGGTTGCCGGGCTGCTGGTTATGTGGGCGAATCCTATTTAGCGCCACAGACGCCGGTTATAGGCAATTTTGCAAACTGGCCTGCAGCACTCCCCGCTTGCTATGCTTTGGGCCAGCCCACATATACATTCTCCCTTTTTCTGTTATAACACCGAAAATACTTCAGCACTCAGGTTTCAAACCGGCAACCTCTCCCCTCTTAGCTTACTACAACAACCACTAAGCTATGTTACCCAATCGCGTATATTTGCTTTCTTTTGTTCCTTTTATTCGGTCTTTTTGCTCGCGTTCTTTCATATCTGGTTCGCTTGTCAATTTCTGGACGTTTTTATTTGGTTTTTAAAATATCTTTATTTTTGTTTTTTGTTTTTTCTTAAATAAGCTGGTTTTAATTAATTTGTTTTTTTTCAAAACGGATGAATTGTTTCAATTTTATGAACGTTTTCTGGCTATTGATGAACTTTTTTTAGTTTTTGTGAACTTTTTAAAAATCCAATGAACATTTTTTCAATTCGATGAAATGTTTTTCAAAATCAATGATTCTTTTTCCAAAATCGATGATCTTTTTCTCAAAATAGATGAACGTTTTTCGAGATTATTGAACTTATTTTCAAATTGGATGAACTCTTTTCAAATTGATGATATTTGTATTAGCATTTATGAAAAAAAATCAAAGTCGTCATTTTTTCTTTCAAAGGGATGAACTTTTTCTAGAATTTGTGAACTTTTTCTCAAATTTGATGTTTGATGAAATGTTTTTCAAAATCGATGAACTTATTTTCAAATTGGATGAACTTTTTTCAATTCGATGATATCTGAATTAGAATTTATGAACATTTTTCAAAGTCGTCATTTTTTCTTTTAAATGGATGAACTTTTTTTAGAATTTGTGAACTCTTTCTCAAAATTGAAGAACTTTTTTCAAAACCGATGAACTTTTTTTTCAATTTGATGACAGGTTTTTCAAAATCAATGAACTTTTTTGGAAATCAGTGAACTTATTTTCAAATTGGATGAACTTTTTTCAATTCGATGATATGTTTTTCAGAATTTATAAACTTTTTCAAATTCAATAAAAATAAATCGTAATCAACAAACTTGTTTCAAAGTCGTTATTTTTCTTTCAAATTTATTAACCTTTTTTGTCAAATTTGTGAAATTTTTCAAATTCAATGAACTTTTTATCAAAATTAATAGACTTGTTTCAAATCGTTATTATTATTTCAAACTGATGAACCTTTTTTCAAATTTGTGAACGTTTTCTAAAATTGATGAACTTTTTTCGAACTCACTATATTTTTTTTAATTAATGACAGTTTTTCAAACTCACCATTTTTTCTAAATTCTTGAACTTTGTTCCCAATTTAGTGAAGCTTTTTTTAATTTCATATTTTTTTTTGGAATATGCGAGTTCGATTCAAATAGCGCGGCTGCAAAAAACGTGCGCGGTGCAATTACTCACAAGCACTTGTTTTTTCGTAGAGTGGTATCCTACGTCTTTTCTCGCGTGAGTTTGATTCTCCATAGCCACCTGTTTTTTGGTAGATTCTCCCGCTACACTACTTGGTGTGTTGAGCTAGCGTTCATGGGCCAGCCCAATAGGATGTTGTTGCGAGCACTAGTTTGCTTCCACAGAGCTTAAAACGCAGGATAGAAGGTCCCACGGTTCCCATGATATTACTGGGTTGTACAACACGACCTTGGGGGTGGAGTGTGCGGTCGAGCTTCGAGGGCCGGCCGCACACTCCCCCTCCCCCCCCCCCCCCCCCGAGTGCTACAAATCATTCGACTGATTTGTGAAAACATAAGCCGCCTGTAGGGTCGTTAGATGCGCATCATCACAACTGTCAAGTTGGGCTCTTGAGGGATCCTACATCGCTCTCCAGCAGCATACGCCCCCCTCCCTAGGAAGAACGCCACCTAGCGTTTCAATGCAACACGGACACTACCGGCGAGTTGCATCGCAGCTCCGAGACCTCCGTCGAGCGCTCCATTGCTGCGTCAGGAGCACTAAAGAGAGCTCCATTGCAGCAGTGGTGAGCTCTTCATTGTAACGCCCGGAGGGAGCACCGGAGAGCGCTCCATTGCAGCTCCAACGAGACGCATCACAACTCCGAGACTTTCGGTGAGCGCTCCATTGCAATGGTGGGAGCGCCGGCGAGCGCTTTATTCCTGCGATGGTGAGCTCTCCATTGCAGCGCCCAGAGGGAGTAACGGCAAGCACTCCCATTGCAGCTCCGGTGAGATGCATCGCAGCTCCAAGACTTTCGGTGAGCGCTCCATTGTAGCGGCAGGAGCGTCGACGAGCATCGACGAGCGCTTCATTGCAACAACGATGAGATGTCCATTGCAACGCCGTGAGGGAGCGACGGTGAGGGCTCCCATTGCAGCTCCGGCGAGATGCATCGCAGCTCCGAGACTTTGGGTGAGTGCTCTATTGCAGCTATTAGTCTCAAGTGGGTGTTCAAGGTAAAGAAGAATGAGCACGACACAATCTTCAAGCTCAAGGCCTGACTCGTCGCAAAAAGGGTATGTGCCACGTGTAGGGGCGGACTTCGAGGAAGTTTTTGCACCCATGCCAAGGCTCGAATCTGTGCGACTGATCCTTGCCCTGGCAGCACATTAAGGCTGGGAGGTCCACCACATGGGCGTCAAGTCGGTGTTCCTCAACGTCAACCTCTAGGAGGAGGTCTATGTGTCCCAGCCACCTGGCTTCATCGCCGAAGGACACGAGCATGGCGTGTACAAGCTACACAAGGGCATGTACGATCTTCATCAGACACCAAGGGCATAGAACGCTAATCTGGAAGCAAGCTTGGCCTCACTCGTAGCACCTTCGAGCACGGCATGTACGCTCATAGAACTAGGGACACGCTTCTCATCGTCAGCATCTACGTCGATGACCTCATCATTGCTGGTGCCGAGCATACTAAGGTGCTCCACTTCAAGGAGGAGATAAATCACCTCTTTAGCATGAGCGACCTCGGGCTGGTGGTGAACCAGGACCATGGTCGCGCGACAATCACTCAGATGGCCTACGCCGCCAAGATGCTCGAGTGATCAGGCATGAAGGACTATGATTTCGTGCACTGCCCGATGAAAGCATGATGTAACCTATGCCAGGAGAGTAAGGAGAAACCACACTACATCCTATGGAAGCGTCATCGTCAGCCTGAGGTATCTTGTGCACACCCGGCCATACATCTCATTCGTCGTCGGGTTCCTGAGCAGGTTCATGGAGGCTCCCACTAGCGATCATCTCGGCGACGGTCAAGCACCTGCTCTGGTACATTTCAGGCACGATCATGCACGGTTGCGTGTATCACCATGGCGACAGCGAGAACCTGGTCGGCTAAACAAACTCCAACCACACTTGTTGACTTGGACTCCAGGAAGAGCATCTCTAGCATAGTGTTCTTCCTTGGGAGCACTCCCATCAGCTGACCGTCGGCGAGGCAAAAGGTTGTCGCGACTTCAGCGTAAGGGGCGAGGTACATCACGGCAGACTCACCTTCTCGGCGAGATGCTGAACCAAGACACCGTCCCTACACTCATATCCGTTGACAACAAGTGGGTGATTTCCCTCTACAAGAACCCAGTGCTTCATGACCATAGCAAGCACATCGATCCCTGCTATCACTTCATGATTGCGTCGAGAAAGGCAGAGTGGTCGTGGAGTTCATCCGGACTGATGAGCAGAAGGGGAACATCCTGACGATGGCACTCAGACGTGTCTAGTTTTAGGAGCTTCATGACAAGATCGGGATAATCAACATCAAGCCCTTCTATAGGATTAAGGGGGAGATTATGGTAGTAAATCATTTGGTTACAATAGTACGCAACTGGTGTGAACATGCGGCTGCAAGAGTCAAGATAAACTGCCTGGCTAAGATAAGATAAGATAAGCTGCCAGGGATATAATTTAATGATGGCCTTGACTGAGATTTTAGATATTTCTTTCGGTGTACTAGTCTAGAGTACTAGTCTAAATGACGGTTATGGAATACGTAGTCAGTTTGGCTGTTTATAAAAGGAGCTAACCTCTCGGTTGTAATATGCCCAGCAGATCAAAGCACTCTGTACTTACATTGGCAGTTGACACTTGCCAGAATCAAGGTGTTGTTGACCAACATAGTCAGCGGCGCCACCAGCTCCAGGAGCCATGGCCGCGCCCCGCCCCACCGTCCTCGTCACCGGCGCCGGTGGCCGCACAGGTAACCTCATCTCGTAGCACCCACGCGCTCCAGCGCTGTTTCTCCCAACAAAACCGGACGGGCTCGCCCGTCGCGGCGGGGAATTCCGGTTCATTCATGAGAGCGCGACGAGCACCACCCCTGACGCCCGAATCGATCGCAGGCCAAATCGTGTTCAACAAACTCAGGGAGAGATCCGACCAGTTCGCGGTGAGGGGCCTGGTGAGGTCCGAGGAGAGCAAGCAGAAGATCGGGGGAGGCGACGACGTCTACGTCGCCAACATCAGGGAGGCAGACCAGCTCGTGCCCGCCGTCCACGGCATCGACGCGCTCGTCATCGTCACCAGCGCCGCCCCCAAGATGAAGCCGGGGTTCGACCCCACCAAGGGCGGTGAGCCCGAGTTCTACTTCGAGGACGGAGGCTACCCTGAGCAGGTTGGCTTTTCTTTTCTTTTCTGTACTGTACTGCATCCGCATGTGCCCCTCTTTGGATTCAGGGTGTGCCGCTCCCTCCAATGAGTACAGTTTCAGGATATGTCTCTTCTGTATTTAAATGACACATGCCATATCCTGAAACTCAACTTAGCCCTTATCGGTTATGTATTTAACAGTGATGAATTTTGGTATGGATGTGTGGCAGGTAGATTGGATTGGCCAAAAGAATCAGATTGATGCCGGTAAGCTTCTTGTTGGTTCTGCATTTTATATGTGCATAAGTTTGGTTAGATGTTTGTTGAATGGGATTGTGTGTGGAGCAGCCAAAGCAGCCGGTGTGAAGCACATAGTGTTGGTGGCATCCATCGGGGGAATAGATCCCAACCACCCACTGAATAACCTTGGCAATGGCAAAATATTGGTAAGTTCTTGGAGATGTGCCTATAAGTCAGCTCTCCTTTGCTTCATCGCAGTTCGTTTGCTCTAGTACTATTCTGTGAACATTGTTTGGCAGCAGATGAGCCACAGGTCTGAAGGATTTTTCAACATAGAAATATTCAGTTCATAGATTTCTGAGTTCTTACTGTTGACAGGTCCGCCATAGAAATGTTCATTCGATAGATTTCTGACCTTTCTGAATATTTAGTTCCCATCTTAGCTAAGATTTGAAAGTCCTGTATCCTCTCTATTGGGCTGAAATGTCCATGTCGGAAGTCTTGCTTTTGTTTTATTTTCATTGAAGCTTTATTTTGTTTCATCCAAATAAAGCAACGGACAAATGATAGCAACTTGTATGCCAGAAATACTAGGAACGGTGCTTACTCAGCTAGTCGTGGTATCATTGATCTAGTAATCCACCGAGACAAATTCATTTTGCAAATTTGTACGATTGTATTATTGAAATCTTGGTTATTGGTCTCTGCTGTAGATCTGGAAGCGCAAGTCTGAACAGTATCTGGCAGACAGTGGAGTTCCTTATACAATCCTAAGGTATAAAAAGAACATGCAGTAGTATGGATAAAAAGGCATCCTTTACATCAATTATTCTTGAAACAGAGTTGCTCAGCTTTCTGAAGTGGTATACTTAATTACACTAAATATCAATCACTTTGGATAAAACTGAAGATCTGCTATAGAAGTTTGGAATATCCTTATATACCACTAAATATCTGTGAATCCCTCGGTGGGAAGGTGGATCAAGCTCCACATTTAACGAGACAACGAGTTCCATATAAAGGGGTGAAGCAAATACTAGTGCTAGTTTTTTTTTTCCATCTAATTAGCATCTCTCTGAGTCATCTAAAATCCGTACTAAACATTTTCATTGTTGGACTACTGCAGTTAAATTTGACAGCTAGTTTTTGTGAAGCTAGAATAACAGTGCATTCTGCTAATATGTACAAAGAACACTAGAACAGGTCAACTCGTCGCTGATATAAATAATACAATATGCTATAATTTTCTTCTTTTCCTTCAATCTAGGCCTGCCCGTCTGGAAGACAAAGATGGGGGTGTGAGGGAGCTGATTGTCGGGAAGGATGATGAGCTTCTCCAGACTGAGTATGCGGACATTCCTAGGGCTGATGTGGCCGAAGCTTGTGTTCAGGTATATGATAATTGCTGCAACTTTATTCTGTAGACGGACACTTGGGGACTATCATTCTGATTATATACTTGTCTTGAAACAGGCCCTGCAATATGAAGAGGCCAAATTCAAGGCATTCGATTTGGCTTCGAAGCCTGAAGGTGAGGGCACCCCGACGAAAGATTTCAAAGCGCTGTTCTCCCAGGTCACAGCCCGGTTTTGACTTTTGAGCCATCAGTCACGGAGCATGCTCGCATTTCTAGCTTGTAAGGATCTTAATTAATGTCTTGAGTATGTAAGCTTTTGTGCATTATGGAGTTGCTGACTGGTGTAATTGCATGATTGGTTTATCAATAATGTTGAAATAAACTCCTGCCGATGCATGGAGATTTGAGAAGCAAAATCCTTTGCATTTTCTCAAGCTTTTCGTTGTGGTGAAGAAGTCGGCAAACATTTGAAAATGGGAAATGATTCCCTTCAACCGGTCGATATTTGTGTAGCGTCCGTCACCTTGATATCCGTTGGATGGGCTCGTAATCAGATGGTCGAAAGCCAAACATGTCCACCTTCTCTAACTGGTTCATTGTTTTAGAGTGGGTTTTTGCAACTAGCCCCTTATTGCAAACCGATCAGACGTTAGACTTTACAGGGTCCCATGTTACAAAAAATATATTCTTGTAAAAATTTCTTCGGGTGGTAACAAGTGGCTCCTGTTGAGTCCTGTCGACCTACCTACACGGATGTGGTCATTGCTCGCCGTAAGGACCGTGTGCACAGTGGCGGAGCTTGGCCGAGAATGTTGGGCGGTCCGGCTATAGAAAATAAGTACAGGGATCATATTTCATGGCCAAAAACACGTATACACTGCAGAAAATTGCATGGACCGGACGGGCCATAGCCACTTCGGCCTTGCCGTAGCTCCGCCACTGCGTGTGCATATGCAATTATAGGGACCGAGGCGAGTGGAGGAGACAATATTATTTGACTTTGGTTGGGTGATACTTCTCGAGTACTTAGTCTTGAGCTCCGGGGTGAAAACTCTGGTCTGATCCTAGTTGGTTATACCTGGCAATGGCGACGTTCTTTGCATCGTTACCCTGATGATGGCATTGCTCGAATTTTGCATTGAATTGATCCTATGGATGAAAACCATGATCTGGCCTTCGGTGGTTGGATCCAACGACGGGGACGCATGTACGTCGTTTCTTTCCTGGAGGCGTCACTTTTGGAGAACCCTTCTCGTAATATTTGTGTTGTCAAGAGATGGTTGACGTTGGTGGTCACTGTTGTATTTCGTCAATTGTTGTTTTCATTGCTTCGGATTTCTTTTCTCGCTCTCTCCGTCTAGGCATAGTTTTGGCCTTGCATGACTTGGTTTTTTGCCGGCATGATCATTATCTGTGTGTGTTGTGTTGACTGTGTGCATCTTAATTATGCAGAGACTGGGTGTGTATTCATTATGATTGTATCCTTGATGCTACGTTATGAATCAATAAACACATTTTTTATCAAAAAAACTAAGCATGCCTCCGTCAAATAACTAGCTACTAATCACGTTTCGATAGAAAGATGCTATTTTTAGAAATTACTAATAAAAATAAACATATACAACTACGGTTGGATGGCCGCCTCTCGCATCGATATCCGTGGACTGGTTTCATCGGTCCACGGACGGGTATGGCGACCGATTTAGGGGTCAGCCTTGCAGATGCTCAATTTCTTTCCTACTTATAAAGGTTTGAGTTGACGATGAGTTCATTCCTATTTCTCCTCTTACACATGGGACCTATTATCACCGTAGCTGAAATTATTTATTTAGCCAGTTGAGCCCAGCATGTCTCCTACTCCTTGCCATCTAGAAAAATATGAGGACTGTATGTGGCAGCACTACCCACGATCAACTCACTCAGATGCCACTGTTAACTACCTGATAAATAAATAAAATAATAATACCACTCACACATTGCACAATGCCATGGCTATAAGTCGCATGTGTGCATGCCTAGGTTGTCATTGTATCTTCAGCATTTTCTTGTCATTTCTTTGTTTTCCCCATTCTCCTTTCATTGATGTTTTTCTCAACATATAACCCCGCCAACACATTGGGTTGGCGCCTTGTCGTCGGAACACCGCTTTTGTCCACAGTTGGTAGCTCGTGCGCTATTCCTCATTGTCATAATCGCCCACTTGACCTTTGGCTGTGAGGACATTTCTTACTCGTATTATGTATACTTGTAATACCAAACACGCATTGTATTGTTAGAATGAGAGGAAAGCTGTGACATTGAGCAGCTATAACGATAAAGCGTCGTGAGAGCATTTGAATTTTTTTTAATCAAGCACACAAAAAATCTGGAATTAAGCTAGACATGTACTGATAGATGTTATCGTTTTGTCTATAATCTTGCAAGCACACAAAAAATCTGGAATTAAGCTAGACATGTACTGATAGATGTTATCGTTTTGTCTATAATCTTGCATTGAATTACTATGTTGTAGTCTAGGTTTTGCCATAATGACATTGCACATAACTGATGATCAATACAAATAAATATACCAAATTGGGAAGTTATCCTTTTTTTCGTTGCCTGCAGTAAAGTACGGACGAGTTTTTTTTTTTTTTGAAAAGGAGGGTGTCCCCCGGCCTCTGCATCTAAACGATGCATGCGGCCACTTTATTAAAATATCCTGTCAAACTTAGTAATAAATCCAAGTATTACAGTTGCTCACGCAGGAGCCGGGCCAAGAAGATGAACATAGGTAGTGGTTACAACCGACGACAAAAATGGGTAAGAAACTATTCTCCTATCCTATTACATGACCGCCATCCAAACCGGTTGAATATACTCCGAGCTACCATCTTCCATCGGGCAGATCCAGTAACCATACGCTCCCTGGCATCCATCGGAGTGAGTAGCGACCACATACGGATTGATGTTGTGGCTCTGAAGATGACCTGCAAAAAATGAAAGTTTGTTTCTTTGTTAAATACCAAATCATTCCTGCAGTTCCATATCGCCCAAAGTAAAGCACATACGCCGACACGAATGTGTTTAGTTGTCTCTATATCCACTCCATTAAGCCACGTCCCAAATAACGTGTGTATGCTAGTTGGTGGTGCTATGTTGAAAGCGATATGAACCGACCGCCACAAAATTTGAGCCATTGGACAGTCTAGGAATAGGTGTTTGATAGACTCATCGTGATCACAGAAGCTACATCTTCGGGATCCATTCCAGTTACGCTTTGCCAGGTTGTCATTGGTGAGTATAACTTGTTTGTGGACGAACCACAAAAACACTTTGATTTTTAAGGGAACCTTGACCTTCCAGATATTACCAGTTGCGGGGATAGATACCACATTTATCATATCCAAATATATAGACTTAACGGTAAACACTCCGTTATTCGTTAATTTTCAGTGCAACCTATCTGGATCGATAGTAAGATGAACATCCATCAACCTTCTTACTAGATGTAACCAATCAGCCCAGCGGTTGCCAATGAGGTTCCTTCTGAACTGAATATTTAGAGGAATCGATTGTAATACCGTTGCAACAGAGGCCTCTCTACGTTGAACAATATTATATAGAGCCGGGTATTGCATAGCTAGCGACGTCCCCCTGAGCCATGTATCCTCCCAGAATCTCGTAGTAGTACCATTACCCACAATAAATTTTGTCCTTTGGAAGAAAGCTGATTTCACTTTCATCAATCATTTCCAGAAAGGAGAGTCTGTTGGTCTGGCGATAACCTGTGCTAATGTCTTGTGCTGCAGGTACTTACTTCGCAGAATCTGCGTCCATGTGGTGTCGGTCTCATTGAACAACTTAAACAGCCATTTGCTGAGTAAGCATTTGTTCTTCATCTCTAAATTTTCAATCCCTAAACCCCCTTGGTCTTTTGGACGACAAATAATATCCCATTTTGCTAGTCTGTATTTACGCGTTGTTTCGTCACTCTGCCAGAAGAAACGTGACCCATAAAAATCTAGTCTTTTCCGTACCCCTACTAGGACCTCAAAGAAAGATAGGAGAAACATTGGCATACTTGTGAGCACCGAGTTAATGAGAATTAGTCGGCCTCCATATGACAACAGCTTACCCTTCCAGCAGCTGAGTTTCTTTTCAAATCAGCCTTCAATACATTTCCATTCGGCATTAGAAAGCTTACGATGGTGAATTGGAATTCCCAGATACGCGAACGGCATCGAGCCCAGCTCACATCCAAACAATTGTCTGTAGGCCTCTTGTTCTTCTTTGGCATGTCCAAAGCAAAAGAGTTCACTCTTGTGAAAGTTGATTTTTAGCCCCGACAACTGTTCGAATAAGCACGGCAACAACTTCATGTTTCTTGCTTTAACTAGGTCGTGCTCCATGAAAAATGATGGTATCATCCGCATACTGTAAAATGGATAGTCCACCATCCACCAGATGTGGGACTAAACCACTAATCTGGCCATTCTCTTTAGCTCTCCCTATTAAGATTGCCAACATATCAACCACTATGTTGAACAAAATAGGTGACATCGGGTCACCTTGACGAAGACCCTTGTGTGTCTGGAAGTAGTGACCAATATCATCATTCACTTTGATACCGACACTGCCTTTTTGCGTAAAAGACTCGACCTGACTCCTCCAGGCCTCATCGAATCCTTTCATTCGCAATGCTTGCTGCAAGAATGGCCATTTGACCTTATCGTAAGCTTTCTCAAAGTCCACCTTGAAGATCACTCCATCAAGTTTTTTGGTGTGCAGCTCGTGCAAAGTTTCATGAAGAACCACCACCCCTTCTAGGATGTTTCGGTCTGGCATGAAGGCTGATTGGGAAGACTGCACCACGTTATGCGCTATTTGTGTCAGCCTATTTGTTCCTACTTTTGTGAAAATCTTGAAACTGACGTTAAGGAGACATATTGGACGGAACTGTTCAATCCGCACTGCCTCCGTCTTCTTCGGTAGAAGAGTAATTGTTCCAAAATTTAGGTGGAAAAGTTGTAATTGACCCGAGAACAGGTCATTAAACATTGGCAACAAGTCATCCTTGATGATGTGCCAACATCTCTTGTAAAACTCCGCCGGAAACCCGTCTGGCCCTGGTGCTTTACAATTTTTCATCTGTGTAACAGCCTAAAATACCTCTTTCTCAGTAAATGGAGCGATCAAGATCTGGTTGTCGTCAGCCTCAAGTTGGGGAACATCTTCTATCCTCGATTCATCCAAGGATATGAAACTTTTGTCAGGCTCCCCAAACAATTGTTTGTAATAGTTCGTGATGTATAACTTGAGGTTTTCAAGTCCCACTATTGTTCCTTCATCTTGCTCTAGCTGAAAGATTTTTTTCTTCCGGTGTTTGCCATTTGCAATCATATGGAAGAACTTCGTGTTGTTGTCCCCTTGGACAACTTTTCGCACCTTGGCTCTCAGTGCCCATTTCAATTCTTCCTCTCTCAACAAATCCTTAAGACGCCTTTTAGCCTCTACTTTAGTCTCAAGTTATGTGGTACATAGAATGGAGTACTCCGCTTTGAGATCCAATCCATCAATGAGTTGAATCAGCTGCTCCTTTTCAATTTTATAAACACCACTCAAATGTTTGGCCCATCCTCGAAGGAATTGTTGTAGGTGTCTAATCTTATTCTGCCATCTATCCACATTGGACTGTCCTCCCGAATCTTTTGTCCATTCCCGGGCCACCAGATCCATAAAACTTTCTCTCTCAAACCACGCCAACTCGAAAGAGAACTGGGTTTTATTCCCAACATGAGTAGGCTCCCCAGAGTCCACTAGGAGAGGCGCATGATCCGAAATTCCCCTGGTTAGGGCTCTGACCGTAACTAGGGGAAATTTCTCTTCCCATTCCACACTTGCGAGAACTCGGTCTAACTTCTCAAAAGTTGGAGTTGGAAGTGTATTAGCCCAAGTGAATTTTCGACCTGAGAGCTCTATTTCCCTCAAGTCGAGACTTTCGATAATGGCATTGAACATGAAGGACCATCTACCATCGAAATTATCGTTATTCTTTTCATATCGTCTTCTGATTATGTTAAAATCCCCCCAACCAGGATTGGGAGTGTCTCCTCACCACATATTCGGACAAGGTCTGCCAGAAAGTCTGACTTCAACTCCGGTTGTGCAGCATCGTACACTGCTACTAGGGCCCACTGGAACCCATCAAGCTTTGACCTTACCCGAAATTTGACTGCAAATTCCCCGAGGAACACATTCTGAACCTCCAAGGTTTCGCATTTTACCCCAAGAAGGATCCCACCAGATCTTCCTCTTGGTGGTAGACAATGCCAGTCAAAATCGACCCCTCCAGTGAGGGTGCTCAGGAACTGAGAAGTGAAATTATCCCTCCCCGTCTCGGAGATGGCTATAAAATCAAGTTTATGTTGAGTAGACGCATCAGCCAGGAACCTACGTTTAGCCAAGTCTGTCAGACCTCCCTCCTATTCCAAAATATCCCTCTCATCTTTCATCATAAAAAAAATTAGCCTTCCTATCCCTCATACTTCTGCGCACCGCCGAGGCCGGATATATATTCCGGCACCACGTACGTTTAGGCTTCTGGCACTCATCAACTTGGTTCATTCCACCAAACTCAGTAAGTGCTTCGCCTTCCGGCACCGTAGGATCTGGTATATCAGAGCTGTCATGTTCCTGAGACTGTGCGGGAGACTCCACTAAATCCTGACACAAATTATTGAGGATTCCTAAACCCTCTAATTCTGAGTCATTTAACGGTTTAACGGCCGCTATGTTTCTAATCACTTCCATAGCTCGTTCCGCCTCAAGATCTAGTAAGTCATTAATAGATTTCGCCATCTCTTTCCCATTACTCCCTAGTGTAACTCCTAACTCGTGGGCAATATGCATAATGTCTTTATCAGAGAAATGCAGAATAGAGTTAGAAGTATTGACCGACATACTTGTCGTGACCTTGATATCACGGAGCTTCGCTGCCCTCATGGCTCGCCCAAGCTGCAGGTCGTCAGCCTCCGGCTGATGTTGAAGACGGTTACTCATCCGTCGACCCTCGGAACGAGGATCCGCTATGCCACCGAAGGCAACTACCTCGTCCTGCGTGGATTGGTGCAATAATTTAGACTCATCCGCCTCCGCTGAGGAATGTGCCTGCCGCAAACACTCACTCGACCCAACCGCCAAAGGTGTAGGACTTACCTTGGATGCAGGTCCGCGATCGACGGTAACCGATAAACCCGGTGAAACTGGCGCCCCCCGCCTGTTTGCCAGTTCAGCCGACGTCGGCTCCTCCAGCTGGTCACCAACAGCCTGGTTGGTTGGTCTGCGTACCTGCGAGGCAGTCACCCTCTTTGCCACCGGTGGCTCTTCCATCGGCGCATTAGGCGAGGTTATCACCATGGGACCGGATGTCTCAGATTTTAGCGCACCACTGTCATGATCCATCACGATCGACCCATTCATACCCTGGTCTAAAGTCAACATGGTCGCCTTAGTAACATTAAGATGCAACAGATTTGAACATAGTTCGGTAGAATTTACCTCTCGGCTGGCATCCCTGGCCGGCGCCACTCCCCGGGCTGGCCCCCCCAGTCGTCGGGTGGCAGGGCTGCGAGCCACCAGCGCCCACCATGACCGCGGTGTTACAGCATCCTGCATCCACCGCCGGCAGTGCAAACCCACCCCGCTCATCCTCGTTAATGGTGGTCGTGGGGCCTCCATTCACCAGAAACGAGCGAGGCTGCATGCTAGTGTCCAACTACGTCGCCCCAAATGTCCGGAGCCGAGCAGGCGCCGATTTGGCCTCAAAGGATCCAAATCTGAGCGATTTGGATGGCAACACATTGTTAATCTAGTAGTCGTGTCAGTTTTCTCGTTCGGACCTTTAAAGGCATCCTCTGGTTTATCTTGATGTCCCAGATCCTTAGCTCCAGAGGAGCCATCCCCGTCAGTTGTGTCCATGTCCTTTGGGCCATCCTCCTGCTGTCCCACCGGAGTATCTTCCATTGCTACTTCCAGGTCATAAGTGACACCCATATACGTCCAGACGACAACATCTGGTACATACTCAAGATTAGCAATACTAACCAGTAGGCACGCAACTCCATTGGCACGCGTAAAGGGCATATCGACCTTCTCAGTTTTTCCTATGAGTGACCCTAGGCTCCATGTGACAAGAAAGTTATTGAGGGCCTTTGGTGGGGCACCAGAAAACCTGACCCACACCTGGATCAGTGGCGTACCCTGTGGTTCATGTTCCTTCCATTCATCAAACTCCATGATAATGCTGGTTTTCGAACCCTGCACATACCAAATTTAAGAGTGCGAGCTTGATCCTCCTTAGATGGGAACTCCAACTTAAAAGTTTGCCCCTCAATTCGAACGACATTCCATTCGAAATTTCCTAGGGCTAGTTCTCTCATCATCTGTTCCACCTGAGCCTCAGTCATCATGCCATTAGTAACCTTGACCATGCCTGGGAAGGAAGCATCGTTGATGTGATCGGTGTGCTCCACCTTAGGAGTTTCGAAGAACATCAGCTCAGAACAGCAAACCCCATAAATGGTCACCACCGGCTTTGGTCCAAGATTTAAAGGACACTACGCGGATAAGTGTTTTGGCTTTAGGCAATATTCGCAAAGTTCCATCATACATTCTGCCACGAAGTGACCCGGTTCGCCACACCGAAAACAGGTGAGTTTCTCTTTCTTGCGCGCCCACTTAGTAGGCTTTTCTCCGTCTGATTTATCCGACCCTCTTTCTGCAGCAACATCACGTGCGTGCACATCAGATTGCTTCGGCGCCGGGGCCTTAACAGCAGCCAGAGCCTTCACGGCCTCCATGGCAGCCTTTGGGAGGGCCGGATGCGCCCCGTTAGCAATCGGCTCCGTCGTCGGTGCAGGTTCCTCCACCAATGGCGCCTCTGGGCGGTGCCTACGGGGTATCGGCCGTCTGCCGCCCCCTCTCCCCCCACGATTATGCCTATAGTTGATCCACCGTTTTCGTTGGTTCGGTCCTGACGAAGCTTCAACGAAGCCACCCTGTGGTCCTTGAAACTCGCAATGCGCCCCGCCGTCCGGTTGCCAGCCATACCCGCGGCCACTACCGTGCGATGACGAGCTGCGGTGTTGCCCCTCACCGTAGGCGTCAATGCCGTCATCGCCCCACTGGCCCCGAGGAGGCAGGCGTCGGTCAGCACCGTCGAACCTACCCCGGCCAAAGCCCTGGTTATCGCGGCTGCTCTGGTTGGGACCGACCGCACGTCCTGGTGGCGGCAGCGCCCCTCCCGATTGTTGTTTACGCGGAGGCGAGGGCCCGTTACCCCGACCAGCCATGGCAGCGCTCCTCGAACTCAGTTTCGATGTTGTTGGCGATGTTGTGATGATCGCAGCACGTCCACGGCTGCACTTAGGGAAACCTGGCGTCGCCTGTTTTCTAACCCTAGCGGGCAGAACACCTCGATCGGCTAGGAACGCAGCCGCTGGTGATTGTATCAGCTGTGTATTCTCTGTGATGGGCTTGCATGCACTCATGATTGTACGGACAACTTGCATCCCCTCGACAGGGCCAGTTGCGGTGATCGCCGACACCACCCGCGTGAGATCCGACGAGGGCGGGGTCTCCGGTGGCGACAGCGCCGCCCCATCCGTCGGCCCCCCGCTATCGCCCATTTCTGCAATTGTAGCTGACCTTCCGAAGAAAAGGAACCGCACAATCCATGGCGTTCGTCTTTTCATAGCTCCGTAGCAAAGCACGCGCACTATGCTAGTCATAGTATAATGCCACAGCTGAACGCAACATAGTTTGGCATTGGCATGGATGTGGTCATTCCCCCGGATTCACGGCGTGAGATGTAGCCGTGTGTGGCTGTTTGCCTCTTGGGAGTTCAAGATTTGGCGCACTTCGCCGGCAGCCCACCACCCAGTTGGTCTGTGGAATTTTTATGCGCGGGGTCAGTGAACTCGTATGGAGTCTTTACAGTCCCGGATACCCGGTGGACGGGGCATTTCGCCGTTACCACAGCGTGCCGATCGAGCGGGCGTAGCGCGCAGGGTAGTTTGACACTGACACGGGTGGGTTTAGGAACGAACTCTGCTAGCTCCTTAAATCAAGGCGTTCATGGCCGAGGCTACTACACAGAACACAGCACGTACTTACCCACCAGTCCACTCCCCGAAATGATCATGGCAAGGCCGGCGATCCAAGCTACGGCGGTCCTCCTAGCGACGTGGTGCCTCGTCTTCCTCGGGAGCTCGTCAGCCCCAGCCGTGCCTGCACTCCGGCCACCGCCACCACCATCAGCACCAGGAGGCACCCTCTGCTTCCCCCGCGAGCGGGATGCGCTTCTCGCCTTCAAGGCCGGCCTCACCGATCCAACCAACTACCTTTCGTCGTGGCGGGCCGAGGAGGACTGCTGCCGGTGGATGGGCGTCGGGTGCAGCAACCGGACCGGCCACGTCATCGAGCTCAAGGTCAACAGCTACAGCTATGACCAGCTTGTGGTTGGAAATATAGGAGGTGAGATAAACCCCTCTTTGCTCTCTCTCCGACGTCTGGAGCATCTAGACCTCTCATACAACGACTTCGGTGGGAGACCCATTCCTGAATTCATTGGTGGCCTCCGGAGCCTGACTCATCTCGCCCTCACTGATTCGTTCAGTGGGCGAATCCCTCCTCACCTCGGGAACCTCTCAAATCTGGTCAATCTTGAGCTCTCTATTATGGGTTGTTACTCGCCTGATCTCGTATGGGTGACGCACCTACAGAAGCTACAATACCTCGACATGGCTGGGGTGGACCTTAGCGCCGCCGTCAACTGGACTCATGATGTCAACATGCTTCCCTCTCTTGTAATCCTTAGACTAGCTGGTTGTGGGCTCCGGAACATTATGCCTCCACCGTTGCACTCCAACCTCACATCACTAGAGGTCCTCTTTCTCGAGTACAACTCCTTTAACTCATCCTTTGGAGCCAACCACTTGGCTTGGGATCTACCGATACTTCGTCACTTAAGAATGTATGCCTGCAGAATCCAAGGTCTTATACCTGCTGCAGTTGGAAACCTGACCTCCATTCAATATGTGCTTCTGGATGGAAACAACTTCTTGGGCATGGTGCCATCAACATTCAAGAAACTCAAGAGACTAAAAGTACTCATGCTATCAGAAAACTCCTTTAGCGGAAGCACAGAAGATCTATTTCATAGCCTGCCAGCATATGGGTTAGAAGAGTTGTACTTGGATTACAACAATTTGACTGGGGGCCTTCCAAATCAACTAGAGGATTTTAGTAGCTTGACCATACTTCGGCTCAATAATAACAAACTATCCGGAGAGATACAAGTTGGTATACGGAAACTTACAAAATTGAAGGAGCTACTCGTGAACTCAAACAACCTGCATGGTACACTTACTGAACACCATTTCACATATCTGAGTAGCCTACAGGTCTTTTCAATCTCTGATAATACCTTAACTATGATGGTCAACAACACATGGAATGCTCCATTCAAATTAACTTCAGGAGGCTTTAGATCTTGCATCCTAGGGCCCAAATTTCCAGTATGGGTTGTCAGGTCAAAAATCAGCACTCTTGATCTTTCAAACACAAGTATACATGATTCCATACCTGTTGAGTTTTGGACCGCGACACGCCATGCTCGAGCCTTGGATTTGTCGGGAAATCGGATTGTTGGGAGGCTTCCCACAAATTTTCTGTTTGATGGACTAGAACCTCTTATGTTGGATATCAGTTCTAACCAACTTGTTGGCCCGATTCCAGAGCTCCCAAAGAACCTAATCTACTTAGACCTCTCTAGGAACAATCTATCAGGTTCACTGCCACTAAATATTGGAGCACCGAAGCTAGAAATACTAGTGTTGTTTAAAAATTCTTTTTCTGGGACCATTTCATGCTCCCTGTTTGAGTTGCGACACCTGTGGTTCCTAGACATATCAAAGAACCTACTAAATGGGAGATTTTTTAATTGTCCTCGTGCACCCAGAATTTCAAGCATCACCGTGCTTAACTTGAATAGTAACAATCTTTCGGGAGGATTCCCATCGTCTCTTCAAATGTGTAAAGGTATACAATTCCTTGATATCGCAAACAATAAATTTTCTGGGAACTTACCGACATGGATTGAGTCAAAATTACCATACTTGAGGTTTATGCGATTGCGCTCAAACATGTTCTCTGGTACGATCCCTGTTGAACTCACAATGCTGAGGTATCTTCGGTATTTAGACATTGCAAGCAACAATTTATCAGGGAACATACCACCTTCACTTGGGAATCTCTTTGGTATGGCACAAGCTCCGGACCCACAAGATGTCCTTTTCTATACTCTCAGTGCTGGGGTGTTTGCCATCGACAAGTATAGTTATGCTTGTAACGATAGTGTGTTGGTGGTCACAAAAGGTCAGCAGTTGGAATACACAACAGGAATCACATATATGGTAAACATGGATTTTTCTTGCAACAGTTTAACAGGGAAGATTCCTCATGAAATTGGCATGCTCGTTGCATTGAAAAACTTGAACCTGTCATGGAATAACCTTAGCAGCACAATCCCTCAAACTATTGGTGAGCTACGGGCAGTGGAATCTTTGGACCTCTCACACAATGAGCTCTTTGGTCAAATCCCGACGAGTCTGGCAGATCTAACTTCACTTGCCCACTTGAACTTGTCATACAACAATCTGACAGGAACCATACCTTCCGGCAATCAGTTACAGGCTTTGGACGACCAAGCATCCATTTACATTGGGAATCCAGGTCTCTGTGGTCCACCTATATCAAGGAACTGCTCAGGAACGCAAATCACCCCATGGATTCCAGAGGATCAGCATGAGGGCATGAGTGATACATTGTCATTATACCTCGGCATTGGCACGGGGTTCGTAGCAGGTCTCTGGATCATCTTGTGCGGCTTCTTGTTCAAGAGGAGCTGGAGAGTTATTTGGTTCTCCTTCTTCGACCGCGTGTGCGATTGGGTCTACGCGCGAACGGCAGTGAGCTGGGCCTCATTCACAAGGAAAGAGTAGTAGAAGCTGAGATCACTACAGTCCATGGTCACATAGGTGGAGCTTCCGTTCCTACATAATAGTATATGATATTTTTTTGAAAAGAAATAGTATATGATATGATATGGGGTTGTAATGATACTTTCACCTTTCTTGTCCAGTGTAATGCTCTTCTTTCGTTGTGTAAGTCACTCAGTTTGTATGATAAACCATGGGTTACCTTCGATGTGTATGAGGAACTCTTAAACATGTGTAACGAATAAAGACGTCGATCTCTGTAGCATGACTGGTTGTTATTTATATTAGGGAGTGCCTATTTTACGTCCGGATGAAAAGCAATTAGCTTTCATCCAAATTTTCCATCCAATTATAAGATGACACTTGTCCCCTATCCTGTGTCCCCTGTCCCGTCTCACCTTTTTAAACTGGTTCACAACTCTTCCAACCCGATAAAAAACCACCTAAAGCAGGAAATAAAAAAGAACAACAGGTACTGCATGTCCAGACAGAAAAAAAACACCTAAAGTCAGCTGCTTGAGCACATATATTACCACTAATGACACTATAATTTCCACCATGCCCACTAATAAATACAATGTAAAATGCACTAAAAAGACACTATAAATCACCAATAATCCAAATGATTTACACAGAAATAAACTTACGAATTACAGTGTAAGATGCCTCTCTAAAATCCATCAAAAGGGACAGCATAAAATCCATCAAAAACCTAAAAATGATTTGCACTGGAAAAGGAGACAGATCATTGGTGGAATTTAACACCGCAAAAGAAGGGAGATCATTTGTGGAATTTCAAACACAGGAAAAAATAAGTAAAGAGCTATCGGTTAGTACAATGGTCTATTATTTACATGGTAAAACAACTAAAGAATTACAGTGTGAATCCACCAAGACTTACAGTGTAAACACAACTAGAATTACACAGTAATACCAGTAACAAAATTATAGTGTTAATCTACTAAGACTTACAGCATAAATCCAAGTAGAATTACACAGTAAAACCAGTAACAAAATTACTACGTTAATCCACTAAGACTTACAGTGTAGATCCAAATAAAATTACATAGAAAATCCACCAAGACTTACTGTGTAAACACAACTACAATTACATAGTAAAACCACTACCAAAATTACAGTGTGAATCCACTAAGAATTCATTGTAAAGCCAACTAGAATACACAATAAAACAACTAAAGAACTACGGTGTGAATCCACCAAGACTTACAGTGTAAACACAACTAGAATTACACAGTAATACCAGTAACAAAATTACAGTGTGAATCTACTAAGACTTACAGTGTAAATCCAAGTAGAATTTGGAGGCAAGCCATTTGACAAATCTAAGAGGGACCTCAGTCCTCACAAACTTGACAAGGCAGTCTGCGTTGTAACTCTGAATGACACGAACTTGCCTAGGAAACAAGGCAGCAAGACAGGAGGAGAAAATCTTGCCAAAATATCTAGTGAAGGTGGACATTGCAGGAAAATCTGATGATCTCTTGAGTTTCTACAAAGAACAGAAAAACACGAAAAATCTGGATTCAGTAAAAGAAAACAGTACAACAAAAAAGACATACATCAAAAGAAAACAACCACTCAATACTGTTCCGGTCTAATTTGGTCATTCAAAACTCTTTGACGCTGCATGCGTCTCACTGAATTTTCGCACGGACATTCAATCTACTTACAGAAAAACTACACTAAAAATACGTACAAACATCAAACGGAAACAAGAATATGCTCCAACAAAAGATATAGTAAAAACAAAAAATGAGAACAAAACTACAATATCACATTACGAGCTGCTGCACGAAAACTTCCGTTTTAAGCGATTAACTTTCTGCAACAGAAATAAAAGGAGTTAATTCAACAAAAAATAAATCTAGAAATGCGATGGGATAAAAAATGAAATAAATACAACAACACACATATGTGGGACACATATAAATCGTACAAAGCTTTATCGAACTCGGCGTCATCCATTTCGCCATCTGCATAAACACCAAAAAGAAAAGAGAGAGAATAAAGTACCGGGACCAAAATAGTGTAACCCACAACATCATTATACAAAAAAGTGAAAGGAAAGATACAAGCAAAAAAGAGAACGGACCTCTGAAAACGGGCAATCATCGTCCTCAGCAAAATCATTTGGCACAAAAGGAACCCCATCTGAACCACCAGCCTCTTCGAAACAATCAACAGGAATGCTCTTACAGAAACACTTCCTGAGTCTATCCATATATTCGACTATTTCCTAAATATTTAAAATCATATAAAAGAAAAAAAGTGAGAAGTATGGCATGAAGGATAAACATTATACAAAAATAACAGATCATAAATATGATTAGTACATAGAGATAACCAGATACATAAAGGACCAGGTGTTGGGAAACGTTGCATGGGAAATAAAAAAATTCCTACGCACACGCAGATCTATCCATGGTGATGAGCATCTACGAGAGGGAGAGTGGATCTACATACCCTTGTAGATCGATAAGCGGGAAGCGTTAAGTAACGCGGTTGGTGTAGTCAAACGTCTTCGCGATAAATCACCGTGCGTCCCACGATCCAATCACGATCCGTCCCGCGAACTTGATCACGATCCGTCCCACGAACTTGATCACGATCCTTCCGATCTAGCACCGAACGTACGGCACCTCCGCGTTCAGCACACGTACAACTTGATAACGATCTCCGCTGTCTTCATCCAGCAAGAGAGAGCGGAGAAGTAGAAGAGTTCTCCGACAGCGTGACGACGCTCCGACGATGGTGGTGGAGCAATTCTGGCAGGGCTTCGCCTAAGCGCTGTAGAAATCCGATCTAGAGGAGAAACTATGCACTGGAGGAACGAGTAGCACGTGGCTGAAAAACTAGTGCAAAATCCTAAAATCCACTAGTATATATAGGAGGAGAGGAGGAGAGCCTTGGCACAAGGGCCAAGGCTCCTATGGTTCGGCCGAACGTACTAGAAGAGGAGGACTCCTCCTCCAATCCTAGTAGGACTATGATTGCTCCTTTTTTTCCCTTTTTTCCACCTTTTCCTATTGGGTTTTATTCTCCAGCCACATGGGCCTTGTGTGGGAGTTTCCACCAGCCCACTAAGGGCTGATATTCAGCCTCCCACAGCCCATGAAGCCACTTGGGTCGAAATACCCCTTCCGGAGGCCTCCCGGTACACTACCGGCACTCCCGGTACACTACCGATGAGCCCGAAACTTTTTCGGCGACCAAAACAGGACTTCCTATATATGAATCTTTACCTCCGGACCATTCCGGAGCTCCTCATGACGTTCGGGATCTCATCCGGGACTCCAAACAACCTTCGGTCACCACCATACATAACTCTATACTACCGAAACGTCATCAAACCTTAAGTGTGCAGACCCTGCGGGTTCGAGAACTATGCAGAGATGACCGAGACACCTCTACGGTCAATAACCAATAGCGGGACCTGGATGCCCATATTGGTTTCTACATATTCTACGAAGATCTTTATCGGTTGAACCTCTATGTCAAGGATTTAGTTAATCCCATATGATGTTCCCTTTGTTCTTCGGTATGTTACTTGCCCGAGATTCGATCGTCGGTGTCTCCATACCTAGTTCAACCTCGTTACCGGCAAGTCTCTTTACTCGTTCTGTAATACAAGATCCCGTGACTAACACTTAGACACATTGCTTGCCAGGCTTATTGTGATGTTGTATTACCGAGTGGGCCCTGAGATACCTCTCCGTCACACGGAGTAACAAATCCCAGTCTTGATCCATGCCAACTCAACAGACACCATTGGAGATACCTGTAGAGCACCTTTATAGTCACCCAGTTACGTTGTCACGTTTGATACACACAAGGCACTCCTCCGATGTCCGTGAGTTGCATGATCTCATGGTCATAGGAACACATACTTGACATGCAGAAAACAGTAGCAATAAACTGACACGATCATATGCTACGTTTGTAGTTTGGGTCTTGTCCATCACATCATTCTTCTAATGATGTGATCCCGTTATCAAATGACATCACATGCCAATGGCTAGGAAACCTTAACCATCTTTGATCAACGAGCTAGTTCACTAGAGGCATACTAGGGACAGAGTGTTGTCTATTTACCCACACATGTAATGTGTTTCCAATCAATACAATTATAGCATGGATAATAAACTATTAATATGAACAAGGAAATATAATAATAAACACTTTATTTATTGCCTCTAGGGCATATTTCCAACAGTCTCCCACTTGCACTAGAGTCAATAATCTAGTTCACATCACTATGTGATTTTCATTGTAATGAATCGAACACCCATGCAGTTCTGGTGTTGATCATGTTTAGCCCTTGGAAGAGGTTTAGTCAACGGGTCTGCAACATTCAGATCCGTGTGCACTTTGCAAATATTTATGTCCTTCTCCTCGATGTAATTGCGGATGGAGTTGAAGCGTCGCTTTATGTGTCTGGTCCTCTTGTGAAACCTTGGTTCCTTGGCCAGAGCAATGGCACCAGTGTTCTCACAGAATAGGTTCATTGGATTCAGTGCACTGGGCACTACTCCAAGATCTATCATGAACTGCTTCATCCAGACACCTTCCTTCGCCGCCTCCGAGGCTGCGATGTACTCCGCTTTGCACGTAGAATCGGCTACCACGCTTTGCTTGGAACTGCACCAGCTTACCGCTCCCCCGTTGAGAATAAATACGTATCCGGTTTGCAACTTAGAGTCATCCGGATGAGTGTCAAAGCTTGCATCGACGTAACCCTTTACGACGAGCTCTTCATCACCTCCATAAACGAGAAACATTTTCTTAGTCCTTTTCAGGTACTTAAGTATATTCTTGACCGTTGCCCAGTGCTCCATTCCAGGATCACTTTGAAACCTTCCGGCCATACTTATGGCAAGGCTGACATCGGGTCTTGTGCATAGCATTGCATGCATGATAGAGCCTATGGCTGAAGCATAGGGGATGACACTCATCTTTTCTCTATCTTCTGCAGTCACTAGGAGTCTTAATCAAATTCACACCTTGTAACATAGGCAAGACCCCTTCTTGGACTGATCCATTTTGAACTTCTTCAAAACTTTATCAAGGTATGTGCTCTGTGAAAGTGCTATTAAGTGTCTCGATCTATCTCTATAGATCTTAATGCCTAATATGAAAGCAGCTTCTCCTAGGTCCTTCATTGAAAAACTCTTGTTCAAATATTCCTTCACGCTTTCCAGCATTTCTATATTGTTTCCAATCAGCAATATGTCATCCACATATAATATTAGAAATTCTATAGAGCTCCCACTCACTTTCTTGTAAATACAAGCTTCTCCATAAACTTGTATAAACTCAAACGCTTTGATCACCTCACCAAAGCGCTTATTCCAACTTCGAGATGCTTGCACCAGTCCATAAATGGATCGCTGGAGTTTGCAAACTTTGTTAGCATTCTCTGGATCGACAAAACCTTCGGGTTGCATCATATACAACTCTTCCTCAAGAAAACCGTTGAGGAATGCCGTTTTGACATCCATCTGCCAAATTTCATAGTCGAAATAACAGCTTTTGCCAACATGATTCTGACAGACTTAAGCATCACTACGGGTGAGAATGTCTCATCGTAGTCAATTCCTTGAACTTGTGAAAAAGCCTTTGCCACAAGTCGAGCTTTATGGACGGTGATATTATCGTCCGCGTCTGTCTACTTCTTAAAGATCCATTTGTTCTGAATGGCCTTTCGCCCTTCAGGTAATACTTCCAAAGTCCATACTTTGTTTTCATACATGGATCCCATCTTGGATTTCATGGCATCTAACCATTTCTCGGAATCCTGGCCCATCACCGCTCCTCCATAGCTCGTAGGTTCATTGTTGTCCAACAACATGACCTCTAAGACAGGGTTGCCGTACCACTCAGGAGCAGTACGCGCCCTTGTCGACCTACGAGGTTCAATAATAGCTTGATTCGAAGCTTCATGATTATCATCATTAACTTCCTCTTCTACCGTTGTAGGTTCCACAGAAACATCTTTCTGCGCTGCACTACTTTCTGGTTGAAGTAAAGGTTCAATAACCTCATCAAGCTCTATCTTCCTCCCACTCAATTCTTTCGAGAGAAACTCTTTCTCAAGAAATGTTCTATTCTTAGCGACAAACACTTTGCCTTCGGATCTGAGATATAAGGTATACCCGACTTGTCTCTTTCGGGTATCCTATGAAGACGCATTTCTCTGCTTTGGGTTCCAGCTTTTCAGGCTGAAGCTTTTTGACATAAGCATCACATCCCCAAACTTTAAGAAACGACAACTTTGTCCTCTTACCAAACCACAGTTCATATGGCGTCGTCTCAACGGATTTCGATGGTGCCCTATTTAAAGTGAATGCACTGTCTCTAATGCATAACCCCAAAACGATAGTGGCAAATCAGCAAAAGACATCATAGAACGCACCATATCTAATAAGGTTCGATTAAGACGTTCGGACACACCATTACGCTATGGTGTTCCGGGCTGTATCAACTGTGAAACGATTCCACATTGTCTTAAGTGACTGCCAAACTCATAATTCGGATATTCACCTCCTCGATCAGATCGCAGGAACTTAATCTTCTTGTTACGATGATTCTCAACTTCACTCTGAAATTGCTTGAACTTTTCAAACGTTTCAGACTTGTGTTTCATTAAGTAAATATACCATATCTACTTAAGTCATCAGTGAAGGTGAGAAAATAACGATATCCACCACGCGCTGTAACATTCATTGGACCGCTGGAGAAGAATACCCCTCCCGGAGGTCTCCCGGTACACTACCGATGAGCCCGAAACTTTTCCGGTGACCAAAACAGGACTTCTTATATATGAATCTTTACCTCTAGACCATTCCGGAGCTCCTCTTGACGTCCGGGATCTCATCCGGAACTCCGAACAACCTTCGGTCACCACCATACATAACTCTGTACTACCGAAACGTCACCAAACCTTAAGTGTGCAGACCCTATGGGTTCGAGAACTATGCAGACATGACCGAGACACCTCTACGGTCAATAACCAATAGCGGGACTTTGATGCCCATATTGGTTCCTACATATTCTACGAAGATCTTTATCGGTTGAACCTCTATGTCAAGGATTTAGTTAATCCCGTATGATGTTCCCTTTGTTCTTCGGTATGTTACTTGCCCGAGATTCAATCGTCGATATGTCCATACCTAGTTCAACCTCATTACCGGCAAGTCTCTTTATTCGTTCCGTATTACAAGATCCCATGACTAACACTTAGACACATTGCTTGTAAGGCTTATTATAATGTTGTATTATCGAGTGGGCCCTGTGATACCTCTCCGTCACACGGAGTAACAAATCCCAGTCTTGATTCATGCCAACTCAACAGACACCATCGGAGATACCTGTAGAGCACCTTTATAGTCACTCAGTTACGTTACGACGTTTGATACACACAAGGCACTCCTCCGATGTCCGTAAGTTGCATGATCTAATAGTCATAGGAACACATACTTGACATGTAGAAAACAGTAGCAATAAACTGACACGATCATATGCTACGTTTGTAGTTTGGGTTTTGTCCATCACATCATTCTTCTAATGATGTGATCCCGTTATCGACATCACATGTCAATGGCTAGGAAACCTTGACCATCTTTGATCAACGAGCTAGTTCACTAGAGGCATACTAGGAACAGAGTGTTGTCTATTTACCCACACATGTAATGTGTTTCCAATCAATACAATTATAGCATGGATATTAAACGATTATCATGAACAAGGAAATATAATAATAAAGACTTTATTTATTGCCTATAGGGCATATTTCCAACACAGGGTAAATAGACAATAAAAAAAGAACACATGAACTAAATCGACGAATACAAAAAAACTTCCATAAAAGGGTAACACACTAAGATGTAAAATAGCTTATTACAAGGGCATACGATTAATTACAACAACCATGAATTTCGAGTCACTTGACTATTCGCGATTAGTCGTCGACTAGTCGATGAGTCGCAACAAAAAGGTCGACTCAACTTAGTGTTGACTCGAAAAGCGAGTCGCGACTAGTCACAACTACAGGCTCGACTCTTTTCGAGTCACTACCCCTAAGCGACTCGCATGAGTCGCGACTGGAAAACCTTGACAACAACTGAGATGAAAAAAGACTAAATGAACAATTCAAAAAAATTACAAATACAATCAAATATAATCAGTGGATTACACACAAAACAAATGATCCTGGTGAAATAAAATACACAAATAAACTGGAAAAAAAGAACTAATAAAATAATAATTATCAGGTATATGAAACACCCTGCAAAAAAACCAAAAAACTATGATTAGCATCAAGCATGACAACAAAAAAACCCACAAAATCAAATAAAATGACCTAGACGCAAAAAATAGTTGCAAGCCAAAGGCCTATACAATAGCCAGTGGAAAAATCCATCAAAAGATAAAGTACAGTACAAACACACTAAGATATACACCGTGGAAACACTAAGAACGGCGTGAATACACTGAGAATTACACTGTAAAAAAACCACTAAGATACATTGCACAATGAACTAAGAATTACACTACCAAAAATATCATAAAGTTACACTAAAAAACACTGGATTTTTTTTGAGTAAATCACTATAAGTTGCAGACTACTGACATTACGATGAAAAATACACAGAAATTACAGTGTAATAAACACTTTAGTTGTCAAGGTGGTGGTTGTGATTATTAGTAGAAGCATGGCAGTGCTAGTGGATCAGGTAGTCGAATGGACTACCATGCTAGAACTGCTGAAATGCATTACAATAGCACAAAAATTATAGTGGAAACCAACTGAGAATTACAGTCCATCAGCTACAATGAAAACCAACTGAGGATATCAATGGAACTAGATTCACACCGTAAATCATAGGAATTTCAGATAAAAGGCAGGAAATTACAGTGGAACCCCACTAAGAATTACAGTGAAAATATCTCCTGAGAATTACAACTAAAATTCCACTAAGAATTACATTGCAGTATCCCAAAATAGAAATACAGTAAAACCACTAAGAAAATACAGTAAAAATCCAATCAGGATTACAGTGTAAATCCGAACTATAATTACAATGTAAAATCTAATAAGAAAAATACACTGTAAATCCAATAAGGATTACAGTGTAAATCCAGTAAGAATTACAGTGTAAATCCAAAAGATAATTACAGTGTGGAATCTACTAAGATAAATACAATGTAAATCCACTAAGGATTACAATGTAAATCCAAAAGATAATTACGGTGTAAAATCTACTAGATACAATGTAACAACCAACAAGCAATAAACAAACTGAAGACACTCAACTTTAGGTTTGATTTGCTGACCCACAATACATGACAACAGTTGGGGGAGTGACAACAGCTCAGTTTACAAACTAGAAAATTAACTATGAATTAGAATGCAAATCACTGAAAAATCCAGTATAATTACACTTGAAATCACTCTTAAAATTAATGGGAACAGTATAACCCAAGGGGGTCTTAGGGGAACAGAGTTCAGATTCGACTGGATACACCAGACAACTACAAGTAAACAAGCCAAATAGGGTTAGGGAATTTGTGTGCGGAGCCGTCCCAGACATGAACAACTCCAACTCGAACGGCCAACAAAATACAAAAACAGAAGAACAAATCTACATGCATCCGACCTACCCCAGCTACTACGCTTACCAGATCAATCAAAAGCATCTTGGAAAACGACGCAACCTCACAAATCTAGAAAGGAAATACCTGCGGGCATGGATACTATCTACCTAACAGATCACATGAACAAAAAAAGGGGAGGAGGGGGAAGGAAATACCGAATCCGATGAGCAAATCGCCAACGGCGAAAATGGGGACGAATCACTACGGGGCAGAGAGACGCAGCAGATCCCGCCGATAGGGACAAAGATCACGCAGAGGAAGCGGGACAACAAGACGGAGAGCACGAACAAATCACCACCAAAACACTGGATCAAGTGGCGAGGCGGCACTCCAAATCGCCATGGCCATCTCTCTCGCTCGACTCTGTTCAGGGTTGCGCGTGCGAAATGACAAGAAGGGGAGAAGGAGGAGCGTCAGAAACACGCGCGCACTTGCGGATAACGGGTCAACAACGCGGGCATGATAAAGAAACGAGACAAATAAAAAAGAAAAACACGAATTTCCACCTACAGATCGCACGTTTCAGAAAACGGATGAAAGCGAATAGTTTTCATCCGGATGAAAATTAGCACTCCCGTTATATTATCCTGAAAGCCTGAAACTCAGCGTGCGTGTCTTTCAATCTTGTGAGCAAAGAAATGCGCCTTGCTCAGAGGAAAGCGTATAGCAGGCAGGCGCGACGTGGCCGCCCTCCGCGCCGCGCGCCCTCTTGGCATGTCCCGTCGCGTCAGGTCGGTCGGCACGGCCTTCTAGACGAATCCTACCAGCGCCGTCTCATCCATCCTTCCCTGCTCTCGCTGCTTCTCTCGTGACACATTGGCAGTTGGCAGCACAGCATCGACGTCTTCAGTCCGCGGTTCGCGACCCCAGCCTGCGCCACCAGCTTCTTGCCCGGTGCCATGGCCGCGCCCCGCCCCACCGTCCTCGTCACCGGCGCCGGCGGCCGCACAGGTACCCCACCGCCCTCTCCTCCTCCCCCGGCGGGGAATTCCGGTTTTGCCACAGCGTCACGGGCACCGCCCCTGACGCCCGAATCCATCGCAGGCCAACTCGTGTTCAACAAGCTCAGGGAGACATCCGACCAGTTCGCGGCGAGGGGCCTGGTGAGGTCCGAGGAGAGCAAGCAGAAGATCGGGGGAGCCGACGACGACGTCTTCGTCGCCGACATCAGGGAGGCGGACCACCTCGCGCCCGCCGTCCAGGGCGCCGACGCGCTCGTCATCCTCACCAGCGCCTCCCCCAAGATGAAGCCCGGGTTCGACCCCACCAAGGGCGCCCGGCCCGAGTTCTACTACGAGGACGGAGCCTACCCTGAACAGGTTGCGAATTCTTTTCTCTACTGTCTACTGTATGTGCCCCTCTTCTGTATTTCAGTGGCATGCCATATCCTGAAACTCCACTTAGCCGAGCGGCGTATGCTGAAACCCTTATCGGTTAGTATTAAATAGTGATGAATTTTGGTATGGATGTGTGGCAGGTGGACTGGATTGGCCAAAAGAACCAGATTGATGCCGGTAAGCTTAGTCTTGGTTCTGCATTTTATATGTGCACTAAGTTTGTATGAATGTTTGTTGAGTGGAATTGTGTCTTGGGCAGCCAAAGCAGCCGGTGTGAAGCACATAGTGTTGGTGGGATCCATGGGGGGAACAAATCCCAACCATCCACTCAACAGCCTTGGCAATGGCAACATATTGGTAAGAGTCTACAAGTCTGTTCACCTTTACTTCATTGCAGTTCATTTGCTCTATTACTCCCTCCGTCCCAAAATTCTTGTCTTAACTTTGTCTAGAGATGGATGTATCTAAAGTTAAGACAAGAATTTTGGGACGGAGGGAGTATAACGTAATAAACTTATTATCTGCAACGCCTTAGGACTATTCTCTGAACATTGGTCGGCAGCAGATGAGCGATCTGTCCCAGAAGCCTGAAGGAATGCTTATAACCTTCAATTGCTAGATTTCTAAGTTCTAGCTATTAGTAACAGGTTCGTCATGGAAATGTTCGGTCGAAAAATCTCTAACTTCAAACCAATGATAAAGGCAAAAACAACTTAATGAAGAAAGTTTTACAGATAAACCTTTCTGGATATCAAGTTCCCATCATAGCAAAGATTTGAAAGTTCTGTTTCCTCTCTGTTGGGCTGAAATATTCATGTCGGAAGTCTTGCTTTTGTTTTATTTTCATCTAAGATTTATTTTGTGTCATCCAAATAAAGCAACCGATAAAAGATAGCAACTTGTATGCCAAAAATACAATTAACATTGCTTACTCACCTACTCCTTGTATCATTATTCTAGTAATCCACTAAGACGAATTCATTTCGCAAATTCGGAGGATTATATTATTGAAATGTGAAGTGTTGATTATTGATCTCTGCTGTAGGTCTGGAAGCGCAAGTCTGAACAGTATCTGGCAGACAGTGGAGTTCCTTATACAATCATAAGGTACATGAAGAACCTGCACTAGTTTGGAGAAAAAGGCATCCTTTAGATCAATTATTCTTGAAACAGAGTTGCTCACCTTTCTGAAGTGGTGTAACTTAATTACACTAAATATCAATCACTCTGGATAAGACTGAAGATCTGCTATAGAAGTTGTTGGAAATATGAGCAATTTACCGAATGATTTGAACGAAATAAACAGTTTGGAATAATTCCTTATATGCCACTAAATATCTTCGAATCCCTCAGTGAAAAGGTTGATCCAGCTCCTCGTTTAACTAGACAATGAGTAGCATATAAAGGGGTGAAACAAACACTCAATGCCATCTAGTGTTTTTTTTAATACATCTAATTATCATATCTCTGAATTGTCTAATACTTGTGCTAAATGTCTCATTGTTGGACTACTGCAGTTAAATTAGATAGGTGGTTTTTGTGAAGCTAGAATAAAAGTGCATTGTGCTAATATATATAAAAGAACATTAGAACAGGTTAACTCTTCGCTGATACATAATATGCCATCATTTTCTTCTTTCGCTTCAATTTAGGCCTGGTGGTCTGCAAGACAAAGATGGGGGGGTGAGGGAGCTGATTGTTGGGAAGGATGATGAGCTTCTCCAGACTGACACTAAGGCAATCCCTAGAGCTGATGTAGCCGAAGTTTGTGTTCAGGTATAACCTGTATGATAATTGCTGCACCTTTATTCGGTGGATAGACACTTGAGGACTATCATTCTGAATATATACTACATATATACTACTTCTCTTAAAACAGGCCCTGCAGTATGAAGAGGTGAAGTTCAAGGCATTCGATTTGGCTTCGAAGCCTGAAGGCGAGGGCACCCCGACGAAAGATTTCAAAGCGCTGTTCTCCCAGGTCACAGCTCGGTTTTGAGTCATCAGTCACGGGGCATGCCGGCATTTCTTGTTTATAAGGATCTTAGTGTCTGAGTGTGTAAGCTTTTGTGAATTATGGAGTTGCTGACTGGTGTAATTGCACAATCCGTTTATCAATAATGCTGGAAATAAACTCATGCCGATGCATGGAGATTGGAGAAGCAAAATCTTTTGCATTTTCTCGAGATTTTTGTTGTGGAAAAGAAGTCTGACAAACATTTGAAAACACGTCGGTAAATTTTAACGGACAGGACTATCTTCTTTTCGCACTCTTGACTCAGACCTGATGCACACCAATAATCCATATGATATTACATCTATATTTCCAGCAGCTAATATATCACTCAGCAGCTCATATGCGCCTTAAATTGGACTCAGAAATGGAATAACACTGTGGGAATAAATATCAGCGCTACTCATTCAAGGAACAAACAGTTGAAATCCACATGCTACATTTGGTAATACGAAAAGCTTCTGTTCTAGTTAAACTTCAGCAAAGATATCCATTAACTCTGCTCCCAGGAAAGGGCAAAAACACATCAACATAAGTATCAGAATATCATTTTTATTTAACCCAACAGGTAATGTATCACTCGGCCGCTGATATGCACCTTCCATTGAACAGAGAACTTAAATATCAGAGCTACTGATTCAAGGAACAAACAGTTGAGAACTCAACATGCTACATTTAGTACAAATCACATGCAGGAAAAGCTTCTGTTCTAGTCAAGTTCAGCAAAAATATCCATTAATTTCCTCCCAGAAAAGGGCCAAAACTCATCAACATATAAGCATCAGAATATCAGATAATACAACAGAAGAGGAAAAGGATGATGAAATGTACCAGGCAACAAGGCCAGTGGTGTCTACAGTTCTAGCTAGGTTTCCATGTAGACAGGGCACAGATGACTCTGCCCTTCCAACCCTGCAACATCCACTTGTTATCTTCGTCGACGAAGAAATCCCGGTGATAGCTCTTGGTTACCTTGTATCTTGCTTTTTTCACCGCCTCTTGCAGCAGAGGTACCTGCCTGAACCCTGCCCTGAGGTTCCTTACCTGCCATTGCTTGTAGGTCTCGGGCCTCTCGACCCTCTCTGTGCCTTCGCAAGCGACCACGTTGAGAGCCTCCCGTCCAAAGTATTCCCTTTCGATCAGCTGCCTGTGTTCGTCCACCGGCGGTGCGGTCGCATCGAGCATGTCGAAGAGCGAAGAGAAGTAGAACAGAGCCTCCTTGAAGCGCGTCACGAAGAATGGCGCGTTGAAGGTGCCATTGACGACCGCGTGGATGAACAGATGCGGGTTCATCCTCCTGATCGTGTTCAAGACTGTCATCCTCGGGCTCTCATCCGTCACCGTCTCGTCCATCATGTGCCGCATTCTGAACAAGCAGTTGACAATGAGAAGATCATCGTTGTCGATCATGAGATCTTCGACTCGGATGGCATCCCACTTTGCAGCAATTGCACGATACTCGAAGGGAACATGAAACATCTTGGCGTAATCGCTTATCCGCCGGCCTGTTGCCTCCAAACGCTCCGCAGGCCGGAACCCTGGCTGTGGCAAGTCAATGCCGGTGATTCGGATTCTTGGGGGGCCGCCATCTCTCTTCGAGATCCGCTGCAGGAAGATTGGCCACTGGAAGCCCCAGTCTATACCGTAGTCCAGAATGTGCACGCTTTTCACACCCTTGGCAGCATCCAAGATGGCTTCATTCGAGTAGAACCTGAACATTCTCATGAACGGGCAGGCAGTCCCATACAACTTGAATATCTTCAGCATGTCAGCAGAAGAAGTTCGCCGCGCAGCAAGCGAGCGGTAGACGGTGCTACCGGTGCCGGCAAGGCGAGCCTCGAGCCCATTAGCAATGTAATGCGCCAGCCTCTGCCCGGCATCCCCATGAGGGGAAGAATGCCGCCTGATCTGCTTCAGCAGCTCACCCGAACCGCGGTGATCATCGATGGCCGCGGCCTGGGCACAGTGTATGAGCAGGGTTGTCAGATCGACGGACTCCTCCTCGACGGTGGCCACTCCGGCCTTGCCCTTCTTGCGCCCTCTCCGGTTCCCTGAGCCTTTCACGTACACGCTGCTGATCTCTGCTTCTGCTGGCAGTGGCGACTGGAGGATGCAGTTGACACCGTTGCAAAGGAGCACTTTGTCGAACATCTCCCGGACGGTCTCCTCCTCGGACAGCGCCAGCTGCTTGCGCCGCCTCTCGTCCTCCTGCTCCAGGTCGTCGTCGCCGTGCCGGTTCTTCCGGCCCTTGTGGACGGCGCACTCCTCCTCCACCTTGACGGATTCGCAGGGCACCAACTGGCACGAGCTCTGTCTGCTGCCGACGAACATGTCAGGGGATCCTCCTCCCATTCCCCCGAAAGCGCAGCAGGGATCCGTCCAGGAACTGTGCTGGTACGCTGGCTTGGCGTCGGCGATGATGTCGACGAAGGGCTTGGCGACGGCGAGGAGCGCCGAGTCCCGCGCCGGCGCGGCGGCGGCGGGAGCAGAGGACTCGTCGTCGTCGTCCTCGAGGAGGAACTGGTTGATGTAGGCGAGCACGGCGTCGTCGGACGCTTCCTCGGGGCTCCCCAGCTCCGTGGTGGTCGAGACGGGGCTCGGCGTGCCGCCAATCAGCGCCGACTGCGGCGGGGACGGCTGGTAATCCGCGGCAGGAAGGCCGTGGAAGCCGTAGGATGAAGGGGGGAAACGGAGCTGCTGCCTATGATGATGCTGGTGGTGGTGGAGGAGGGAGAAGTCGAGCGCGTAGGCGGGGGCAGCCGCCGGGTTGGCGACGGAGAAGACGTCGCCGTACTCCACGTCCTCGCAAGAACCCATGCCGCCACGATCTGCCTCCTTCCGTCCTTCCTTGAAGACTCTGCTGGTGCTGCTGCCACTTCTTGGCGCGAGATCTCGCAACAATCACACGCAAAACCCAGCTCCGGCGTATCCTCACAGAGGAAGAGGAAGATTGATTCTTGGCTCCCGGAGAACTGGATGACAAAGGGGAAGGGCAGGGAAAATCAATCCCACCAACCCGGTGGCGATTCTTGCAGGACCCAGTAGAGGACAAGGCCAGTGGCAAGCGGTAGCGTGGGAGAGGCGGCGGCGGAAAAGGAAAAGAAATCGCGGGAGTACCTTGCGGGAGGGAAGCGGCCGGGCGGCGACTAGAAACCCCGAGGCTTGGGAGCTGGGAGGGAGGAGGAAGAAAGCGGGGGTGATTGGTGGGGAGCGGACGCAGACTTACGCGGACGCGGACGCCGACGAGAGTCTCCCACCGAGCGTGCTGGTGGCTGGTGCTCTGGCTTTGGGTGGGGAGTGGGATGGCGACGTGCGCGTCTTTGATCGGCAGCCGCTTAAACCTAAAGCTGCGCCCTTTTCCGCTTTGTTTAATGGAGCGGGAGTGATCTCATCTGATCTGATCAGATTAGCGGCTGCGGCAGTTAATTAAATTAAACGGCGCCACCTGCTGGCTGGCTGCGACTTGGTCGTCTCGGAGGTAGGATGCGGGGGAGAAGGGAATGGGCGCGGCGACGCGCCACGCACGGCGCCACGTGCGCGCGCCACGAATCTTCTCCGCTCGCCTCGCGGGTTAAACGCCGGGAAATTTATTTATTATTTTCTGAAAGAGCCAGCGTAGCTGGCATTTATTGATAATAGCACGAAGCAACGAAAAAACAACAAGGTAATGAAAGTCCCAGGACCAGAAGATTCGGAGATCAAAGAAAAAGAAAAAACAACAATCCCAGTGACTGCACCACAACACTCCATACAAACTAGACTAGGCAGCGTAGCTCCGACTCCGGCGGTGCATTACAAAGGAATAGGCAAGGTTGGCGTCACGGAGTAGCACCGAACGAACCACCTGGCCCGTGTCATCGTATACCACCGGCCCTTCACCATGGCTTCGATTTCGCAGCAACAAACAGTCGAGGCAGGACACGCTGGAGAAGAAGAACCGACTACCACGACCAAGACCACCCCTCTGAAGTTGCCCACAGCCGTCATCTTTGCCGTAGAAGGCCCCGTGCGCGTCCAGGTGAAGGAAGCACCCGAGGGATCAAAGTCTTCAAGACGGCGCCTTAAAGAGAGGGAACGACGTTGAAGACGACACCGCCATCTGACCCTACAGCAGGATCTGGGCTTTCACCCGAAGAAATTGATCCGGGAGAAAAGGTTGTGGAATTCCCGACGATGCCTCCAAGGAGGATAAACGACGTCCACGGGCGCCGTCACCGTCGGTCGGTCAGCACCGGTCAGGCTTTCACCCTGGGCAGCCACTCCCGCGTAGCAGGCCGAAGCCGCCCCGTGCCTCCATTGGACCGCGCACCCCTACACATCCATTGCGCCATCACTATGCAGGACCACCAGCAAGCCTCCTCAACGACGGGCCTGCAGGGATCAGATCGGGTCCTGCGCCCCGCATCCAACCGCGATCGAAGCCTCCCTGCTCCGGCAAACGGCATTTGGGCACCACCAACCGCCGATAGCGCCCCTCCCGGTGAGGGAGTCCTGGATTAAGGGGTCCTCGGGAGGCCGGCCTATCTCTATGGGTCGGACTATATGGTCCACTTACCGAACACGGGGTTCATTGACTTGTCTCCAAGATGGAAGCTTCGGGACGTACGGCTTGTGCTCCACGTTTGACGTAGCAAATAGGCATGTTATTTCTTTGGCGTGTAACCGACCATGTGTAAACCCTAGGTACCCTCGACGTCTATATAAGCTAGAGGGTTTTAGGCTATAGGGATAGAACAACTCATCGAGGGTTAGCTATTCGATCTCGAGGTAGATCAACTTTGTAATCCCCTATACCATCAATACAACCAAGCAGGATGTGGGGTATTACCTCCATAGGAGGGCCCGAACCTGGGTAAATATGTGTCCCCTTCGTCTCTTGTTACCATCGGTTCTAGTCTCACAGTTCGGGACCCCCTACCCGAGATCCGCCGGTTTTGACATCGACATTGGTGCTTTCATTGAGAGTTCCTCTGTGAGCAGTCGAGGGATCAATATCTCGCTTTTTCATCAACGAAGAGGTCCGCAATATGGACACTTTCGTCCCCGGACAGATCTTCGCCTTCGCCAGCGTTGTGCTGCACGCCGACCCGACCGGCCATCTAGGCCATGTCGAGAGTTTCGCCCCCAATCAACAGGTCCAATTTGGGAACCTAGAGTTCTCCGTGGATTCTCGGGGCGACTTGTCATTAACCGGGCTTGCGACTCCGCTTGCCATGCCCGAAGACTCTGAGGTTTTAACCTCGTTACCGGCAAGTCTATTTACTCGTTCCGTAATACAAGATCCCGTGACTAACACTTAGCCACATTGCTTGCAAGGCTTGTTGTGATGTTGTATTACCGAGTGGGCCCTGAGATACCTCTCCGTCACACGAAGTAACAAATCCCAGTCTCAATCCATGCCAACTCAACAGACACCCTCGGAGATACTTGTAGAGCACCTTTATAGTCACCCAGTTGCATTGCGACGTTTGATACACACAAGGCACTCCTTCGATGTTCGTGAGTTGCATGATCTCATGGTCATAGGAACACATACTTGACATGCAGAAAACAGTAGCAATAAACTGACACGATCATATGCTACGTTTGCAGTTTGGGTCTTGTCCATCACATCATTCTCCTAATGATGTGATCCCGTTATCAAATTGCATCTCATGTCCATGGCTAGGAAACCTTAACCATCTTTTGATCAACGAGCTAGTCTATTAGAGGCATACTAGGGACATGGTTTTGTCTATATATCCACACATGCATCTAAGTCTCCGATCAATACAATTATAGCATGGATAATAAACGATAATCATGAACAAGGAAATATGATAATAACTAATTTATTATTGCCTCTAGGGCATATTTCCAACCGTCTCCCATTTGCACTAGAGTCAATAATCTAGTTGACATCACCATGTGATTCGCATTGTTATGAATCTAACACCCAATGAGTTCTGGGGCTCGATCATGCTTTGCATGTGAAAGAGGTCTTATAGTCAACGGGTCTGTGACATTCAGATCTGTGTGTACTTTGCAAATTTATATGTCAAACTGTAAACACTGCTACCACACTCCACTTGGTACTATTCCAAATGGCTGCTCCACTATCCGTATCCAGATTGCTACTACGAGTCATCCGGATTAGTGTTAAAGCTTGCATCGACGTAACTCCTTACGACGAACCCTTTATCACCTCCATAATCGAGAAACAATTCCTTAGTCTTTTAGTTACTAAGGATAATTTCGACCGTTGTCCAGTGATCCTACTCCTGGACCACTCTTGTACCCCTTGACACTCATGGCAAGGCACACATAGGTGCGGTACACAGCATGGCATAATATAGAGCCTATGGCTAAGGCATAGGGGACGACATTTGTCCTTTCTCTTTCTTCTGCCGTTGTCGAGCTTTGAGTCTCACTCAACTTCACACCTTACAAATCAGGCGAGAAGTTTTTCTCTGACTGATCCATTTTGAACTCTTTCAAAATCTTGTCAAGGTATGCACTCATTGAAAGTCTCATCAGGCATCTTGATCTATCTCTATAGATCTTGACGCTCAACAATTAGGTAGCTTTATTCAGGTCTTCCTTTGAAAAACTCTTTTCAAACAACCGTTTATGCTTTCTAGAAATTCTACATCATTTCCGATCAACAATATGTCAACCACATATGCTTACCAGAAACTCTATAGTGCTCCCACTCACTTTCTTGTAAATACAAGTTTCTCATCAACTTTGTATAGACTCAAAAACTTTGATCACCTCATCAAAGTGTATATTCCAACTCCGAGATGCTTGCTTCAGTTCATAGAAGGATCACTGAAGCTTGCACACCTTTTAGCATCCTTAGGACTGACAAAACCTTCTGGTTGTATCACATACAACCTTTCCTCAAGTGGACTGTTAAGGAATCGATGTTTTGACATCCATCTGCCAGATTTCATAATTGAAAAATTCAGCAACTGCTAACATAATTCCAAAAAACTTTAGCATCGCTACGAGTGAGAAAGTCTCATCGTAGTCAACTCCTTGAACTTGCTAGAAACTTCTTTGCGACAAGTCGAGCTTTATAAATGGTGACATTCACCATCAGCGTTTGTCTTCATTTTAAAAAGATCCATTTGTACTCAACGACCCGCCGTCCAACGAGCAAGTCCACCAAAGTCTATACTTGGTTTTCATACATGGATCCTTTCTCGGATTTCATGGTCTCTAACCATTTGTCGGAATCCGAGCCCATCATCGCTTCTTCATAGTTTGTAGGTTCATCGTTGTCCAACAACATGACCTCCAAGACAGGGTTGTCGTACCGCTCAGGAGCAGTACACAGCCTTGTCGACCTATGAAGTTTGATAGTAACTTGATCCTAAAGCTTCATGATCATCATCATTAACTTCTTTTTCAACTAACGTAGGCTTCACAGAAACATCTTCCTGCACTGCGCTACTCTCTGGTTGAACAAAGGTTTAACAACATCATCAAGTTCTATCTTCCTCCCACTCAATTCTTTCGAGAGAAACTTTTCCTCGAGAAAGGATCCGTTTTAGCAACAAACACTTTGCACTTGGATCTGAGATAGAAGGTTCACCCAACTGTTCTTAGGGTATTCTACGAAGATGCATTTGTCCGCTTTGGGTTCGACCTCATTAGGTGAAACCATTTTCCACACAAGCGTCGTAGCCCCAAACATTAAGAAATGATAGCTTAGGTTTCTATCAAACCATAATTCACATGGTGTCATCTCAACAGATTTAGATGGTGCCCTATTTAAAGTGAATGTAGTTGTCACTAATGCATAACCCCAAAATTATAGTAGCAAACCGATAAGAGACATCATAGCACGCACCGTATCCAATAGAGTACGACTATGACATTCGGACACACCATCACACTATGGTGTTCCAGGTGGCGTGAGTTGTGAAACAACTTTCACATTGTCTTAAGATGTATGCCAAACTTGTAACTCAGATATTCACCTCCACGATCACATCGCAGACATCTTTATCTTCTTGTCACGATGATCTTTAAAACTTCACTCTGAATTTGCTTGAACCTTTCAAACGATTCAGACTTGTGTTTCATTAAGTAAATATCCACTATATCTACTCAAATCATCAGTGAAGGTAAGAAAACAACGATATCCACCGCACGCTACAACACTCATTGGACCGTATACATCAACATGTATTGTTTCCAATAAGTCACTTGCTCGTTCCATCAAGACGGAAAACGGGGTTTAGTCATCTTGCCCAAAAGGCAAGTCTGCATGTCTCAACCGATTTGAAATTGAATGAGTCCAAAGATCCATCAGCATGGAGTTTCTTCATGCGCTTTACACCAATATGACATTTAGCCGCAGTGCCACAAGTATGTGGTACTATCATTATTAACTTTGTATCTTTTGCCATCTATGTTACGAACATGTGTATTACTACACTCAAGATTCAACAAACCATTCTCACTGGATGCATGACCATTGAAGGTATTATTCATTTAAACAGAATAACCATTATTCTCTAACTCAAATGAATAACCGTTATTGCAATAAACACGATCTAATCACGTTCATCCTCAACGCAAAACACCAAATACCATTTAGGTTCGTCATTAATCCCGAAGGTAGAAAGAGCGTGCGATGTTGATCACATCAACTTTGGAAACATTTCCAACACACATCGTCACCTAACACTTAGCTAGTCTCCGTTCATTCCTTAGCTTTTACTTCGAGTTACTAATATTTAGCTACTGAACCAGTATCCAATACCCAGGTGCTACTGGGAGCACTAGCAAGGTACACATCAATAACACGTATATCAAATATACTTCTGTCGATGTTGCCGGCCTTCTTATCTACCAAGTATCTAGGGTTGTTCCGCTTCAGCGACCGCTCTCCTCATAATCGAAGCACTTAGTCTCAGGTTTGGGTTCAACTTTGGGTTGCTTTACTGGAGCAGCAACTGACTTGCCATCCATGAAGTTTCCCTCCTTGTCCTTGCCCTTCTCGAAACTAGTGGTTTTACTAACCATCAACACTTGATGCTCCTTCTTGATTTCTACCTTCGCGGTGTCAAACATCCCGAACAACTCAGGGATCAATATTTCTATCCTTGGTGTTTTATAGTTCATCACCAAGTTCTAGTAGCTTAGTGACAATGACTTGGAGAACTATATCAATCACTATCTTATCTAGAAGATCAACTCCCACTCGATTCAAGCGATTGTAGCACCCAGACAATCTGAGCACATGCTCAACGATTGAGCTATTCTCCTTCATCTTACAGGCAAATAATCTTGTTGGAGATCTCATATCTCGCAACACGGGCACAAGCCTGAGATCACAATCTCAGATCTTAGATCATCTCATATGTTCCGTGACGTTCAAAATGTTTCGGAGCCCCAATTCTAAGCCGTAATGCATGACGCACTAAACTATCAAGTAGTCATCGGAACGTGCCTATCAGATGTTCACAACATCTACAGACGACGCTAGAGGGGGTGGCGCACCGTGCAATGCATTAAGGACATAAGCCTTCTGTGCAGCAACGAGGACAATCCTCAGATCACGGACCCAGTCCGCAATATTGCTACCATCATCTTTCAATTCTATTTCTCTAGGAACATATAAAAATACAAGGGAGCTGCAGCATGAGCTAGTAATCTACAACATAATTTGCAAAGACACTTTGACTATGTTCATGATAATGAGTTCAATTAATCATATTACCTAAGAACTCCCACTCAAATTGACATCCCTCCGGTCATTCGAGTGATACATGATCCAAATTCACCAATTCAAGTCCGATCATCACGTGAGTTGAGGTGGCTGCAATGGTGAACATCATCATGTTGATCATATCTACTATATGACTCATGTTCAACCTTTTGGTCTCTTGTGTTCCGAGGCCATGTATGTACATGCTAGGCTCGTCAAGTTTAACCCGAGTGTTCTGCATGTGCAACACTGGCTTGCACCCGTTGTATGTGAATGTAGAGTCTATCACACCCGATCATCACGTGGTGTCTCAACACGATGAACTTTCGCAACGGTGCACACTCGGGGAGAATACAATTTATCTTGAAATTAAGTGAGGGATCACCTTATAATGCTACCGTCGTCCTAAGCAAAACAAGGTGCATAAAGGGATTAACATCACATGCAAATCATAAGTGACATGATATGGCCATGATCTTGTGCTTTTGATCTCCATCATGAAAGCACCGGCATGATCTCCATTGTCACCGGCACGACACCATGATCTCCATCATCTTGATCTACATCAATGTGTCTCCATCGGGGTTGTCGCGCCCAACATGCTTCTACCACTATTGCTACCGTAGCGATAAAGTAAAGCATTACATAGCACTTAATGATTGACACGCAGGTCATACAATAATTAAAGACAACCCTATGGCTCCAGCCGGTTGCCGTCAAGTCGTGATAATCTATAAAACACATGATCATCTCATACATCACATATATCACATCATGTAATTGGCCATATCATATCACAACATACCCTACAAAAACAAGTTAGACGTCCTCTAATTGTTGTTGCATGTTTTACGTGGCTGCTACGGGTATCTAGCAAAAACGATTCTTATCTACGAAAAACCCACAACGGTGATACGCTAGTTTCTTTTCAACGTTCTCAAGGACCGCCTTTGTCAAATCTGATCCAACTAAAGTGAGAGAAACTGTCACCCGCAAGCCATCTATGCAACAAGTTGCAGTTGAGGGAACCGGTCTCTCGTAAGCGTACGAGTAATGTTGGTCCGGGCCGCTTCATCTCACAATACCGCTGAACCAAAATCCGACCAAGGGAGGAAGCAATCTAAGCATCAACGCCCACAAACCTTTTGTGTTCTACTTGAGATCTCATCTACACATAGACCTAGCTCATGATGCCACTGTTGGCGAACGTTGCATGGGAAACAAAAAATTTCCTACACACACGCAGATCTATCCATGGTGATGAGCATCTACGAGAGGGAGAGTGGATCTACATATCCTTGTAGTTCGCTAAGCGGGAAGCATTAAGAAACACGGTTGGTGTAGTCGAACGTCTTCGCGATCCAAATCGCCGAGCGTCCCGCAATCTCATCACGATCCGTCCCGCGGTCTCATCACAATCCGTCCTGTGAACTCACCATGATCCGTCCCGTGAACTCATCGCGATCCTTCCCGTGAACTCATCACGAACCATCTCGCGATCTTGATCACGATCCTTCCGATCTAGCGCCGAACGGACGACACCTCCGCGTTCAGGACACGTACAGCTTGATGACGATCTCCGCCGTCTTGATCCAACAAGAGAGAGCGGAGAGGTAGAAGAGCTTGCCAGCAGTGTGACGGCGCTCCGGCGATGGTGGTGGAGCAATTCCGGCAGGGCTTCGCCTAATCACTGCAGAAATCCGATCTAGAGGAGAAACTATGCACTAGAGATTAGGGTTGCACGTGGCTGAAAATCAAGTGCAAAACCCTAGAAATCCACTAGTATATATAGTAGGAGAGGAGGAGAGGAGGCAGCTTGGCCTCCAAGCCATGTAGGCTTCGGCCGAACCAGGAGAGGAGGAGTCCACCTCCTCCACTCCTAGTAGGATTAGGACTCCTTCCTTATCTTTAGCCCTTTTTGCCTTTTTCCACCTTTTTCCTTCTGGGTTTTCTTCTCCAGTCACATGGGCCTTGTGTGGGACTTCCTCCAGCCCACTAAGGGCTGGTATTCATCCTCCCACAGACCATGTAGCCTCTTGGGTCGAAATACCCCTCCTGATGGTCTCCCGGTACACTACCGGCACTCCCGATACACTACCGATGAGCCCGAAACTTTTTCGGCGACCAAAATAGGACTTCCTATATATCAATCTTTACCTTCGGACCATTCCGGAGCTCCTCGTGACATCCGTGATATCATCCGGTACTCAGAACAACCTTCGGTAACCACCATACATAACTCTATACTACCAAAACGTCAGCAAACCTTAAGTGTGTAGACCCTGCGGATTCGAGAACTATGTAGACATGACCGAGACACCTCTACGGTCAATAACCAATAGCGGGACCAAGATGCCCATATTGGTTTCTACATATTCCATGAAGATCTTTATCGGTCGAACCTCTATGTCAAGGATTCAGTTAATCCCGTATGATGTTCCCTTTGTTCTTCGGTATGTTACTTGCCCGAGATTCGATCGTCGGTATCTCCATACCTAGTTCAACCTCGTTACCGTCAAGTCTCTTTACTAGTTCCGTAATACAAGATCCCATGACTAACACTTAGTCACATTGCTTGCAAGGCTTATTGTGATGTTGTATTACCGAGTGGGCCCTAAGATACCTCTCCGTCACATGGAGTAACAAATCCCAATCTTGATCCATGCCAACCCAACAGACACCCTCGAAGATACGTGTAGAGCACCTTTATAGTCACCCAGTTACGTTGCAACATTTGATACACACAAGGCACTCCTCCGGTTTCAGTGAGTTGCATGATCTCATGGTCATAGGAACAGATACTTGACATGCAGAAAACAGTAGCAATAAACTGGCACGATCATATGCTACGTTTGTAGTTTGGGTCTTGTCCATCCCATCATTCTCCTAATGATGTGATCCTGTTATCAGATGCCATCTCATGTCAATGGCTAGGAAACCTTAGCCATCTTTGATCAACGAGCTAGTCTATTAGAGGCATACTAGGGACATGGTGTTGTCTATGTATCCACACATGTATGTGAGTTTCCGATCAATAAAATTATAGCATGGATAATAAACGATTATCATGAACAAGGAAATATGATAATGACTAATTTATTATTGCCTCTAGGGCATATTTCCAACAACACCAAGGTCCTCGGCGTCTGGCCCCAGACGCCAGGGTTCCTCGCGTCTGACCCCTGGCCTCCGCAAAACACCTTTTGAACCTTCCTAAAGCCTCATGGGATTTACCCCTTGTCGTAGTTTTCTCACGGGGGGTCACGAGACATGGCAGATGCCATGGGTAGGCTTATCGAGGTGAGAGCAAGGCTGCCATGGATGGTCCGGGACGGGTATGCGAATAGCACGCAGTGGTTTACCCAGTTTCGGGACTCTCCGGAGAGATAATACCCTGATACGTCTCCAACGTATCTACTTTTCCAAACTCTTTTACCCTTGTTTTGGACTCTAATTTGCATGGTTTGAATGAAACTAACCCGGACTGACGCTGTTTTCAGCAGAACTGCCATGGTGTTGTTTTTGTGTAGAAATAAAAGTTCTCGGAATGACCAGAAAATTGACGAGGAATTTTTGTGGAATATATCAAAAATACCGGCGAAAGAATCAACCCGAGGGGAGGAGCCAGTGGGCCACGAGCCCACGAGCCGCACCCCCCTAGGCTGCGCCTGGCAGGCTCGTGGGGCCCACGTGGCCCCTCCGACCTCCTCTCCAGTTCCATATAACCCTATTCGTCCCAAAAAAAATCAAAGAGAAGAAATCATCGCGTTTTACGATACGGAGCCGCCACCACCACCTGTTCTTCCTCGGGATGGCAGATCTGGAGTCCGTTCTGGGCTCCGAAGAGTGGAAATCGAAGCCGTCATCATCATCAACCATCCTCCATCGCCAATTTCATGATGCTCTTCATCGTTCGTGAGTAATCTCATCATAGGCTTGCTGGACAGTGAGGGGTTGGATGAGATCTATCATGTAATCGAGTTAGTTTTGATAGGGTTTGATCCCTAGTATCCACTATGTTCTAAGATTGATGTTGCTACTACTTTGCTATGCTTAATGCTTGTCACTAGGTCCCGAGTGCCATGATTTCAGATCTGAACCTATTATGTTTTCATCAATATATGTGTGTTCTTGATCCTATTTTGCAAGTTGTAGTCACCTACTATGTGTTATGACCCGACAACCCCGGAGTGACAATAGCCGGAACCACTCCCGGAGATGACCATAGTATGAGGATCCCATGTATTCACCATGTGTTAATGCTTTGTTCCGGTACTCTATTAAAAGGAGACCTTAATATCCCTTAGTTTCCATCAGGACCCCGCTGCCACGTGAGGGATGGACGAAAGATGTCATGCAAGTTCTTTTCCATAAGCACGTATGACTATATACGGAATACATGCCTACATTACATTGACGAACTGGAGCTAGTTACATATCACCTTATGTTATAACTGTTACATGATAAATGCTATCCAACATAATCATCCATCACCGATCCAATGCCTACGAGCTTTTCCTATACTGGTCTTTGCTACGTTACTTTATCGCTACTGCTGTTACACTTGCTACACAAATCACTATTGCTACTGCTGCTGGTGTTACTATTACTATCATATTACTTTGCTACTAAAAACTTTGCTGCAGATATTAAATCTTTCAGGTGTGGTTGAATTGACAACTCAACTGCTAATACTCGAGGATATTCTTTGGCTCCCCTTGTGTCGAATCAATAAATCTGGGTTGAATACTCTACCCTCGAAAACTATTGCGATCCCCTATACTTGTGGGTTATCAAGACCTTTTTCTGGCACCCTTGCCGGGGAGCATAGCTCTATTCTCTAAGTTACTTGGGATTTATATCTGTTGATCACTATGAAGAAATTGCGAGATCCAAAAACTAAAGTTCCGCCCTCAACTACGAGGACAGGTAAGGAACTGCCATCTAGCTCTGCACTTGATTCACCTTCTGTTATGAGTAAATTTGCGACACCGCCACCTGCTATTAATTCCGATATGTCGCTTGTGCTTTATTATGCTACTTCCGCTATACATGATAATTATGATGATGCTTTGCTTTACAATGAGATGCCACTTGGTGAATTTCTGGATGCACAAATTGCTGGAGTTACTACTGAATCAAATGATACTTCTGAAACTGATGAAACTATTGAAATTGAACCTGCGGTTACACCTGTTAGACCTAGCCCTCCTAGATATGAATTGACTAATATACCTAAGGGTTATGTTATGGAAGGAGAGGTAGCTGAAGACTTTCTTGCTTGTAAGGATAGCTATGATCTTGAGAAATTATTACGCAAGTGGAAAGAAAAATCTCTGAATGCTAGAATGAAATATGATCCTAAGTTTGCTACTTCACCTATCTTTGTTACTAAAAAAGATTACGAGTTCTCTGTTGTTCCTGAGTTAATCACTTTGGTTGAATCTGATCCTTTTCATGGTTATGAATCTGAAACTGTTGTGGCACATCTTACTAAACTGAATGATATTGCCACCGTGTTCACTAATGAGGAAAAAATTCGCTATTACTATATCCTTAAGTTGTTTCCTTTCTCACTAAAGGGTGATGCTAAAACTTCATTTACCTCTCTCGCTCCTGGTTGTGTGCGTAGTCCCCAGGATATGGTATACTACTTCTCTGAGAAATATTTTCCTGCCCATAAGAAACAAGCTGCCTTGCAGGATATATAAAACTTTGTGCAAATTGAAGAAGAAAGTCTCCCACAAGATTGGGGGAGGCTTGTCCAGTTACTTAATGCTTTGCCTGATCACTCTCTTAAGAAAAATGAAATACTTGATATCTTTTATAATGGACTAACCAATGCTTCTAGGGACCACCTAGATAGTTGTGCTGGCTGTGTTTTCAAGGAACAAACTATGGAACAAGCTTAAATTCTATTAAATAATATCTTGAGCAATGATAATGCTTGGACTATTCCTGAACCACCTCCGAAGCCAACTCCGAAGAAAAGAGGTATTCTATTCCTCAGTCCTGAAGATATGCAAGAAGCAAAGAAATCTATGCGAGAGAAAGGTATTGAATTTGAAGATGTTAAGAATCTACCACCTATTGAAGAGATACATGGTCTTGATAACGTGACACAGGTAATAGAGGTAAATTCTCTCCGTAGATTCAATGAGAGTGATATTCCTTATGATAAACCTGCTAGCTTATGTTTAGATGAATTTGATAACTTTGTTGTCAAACAACAATGTTTTAATGATTATGTTAGCAGACAACTGGAACAAAATGCTCGTATGATTAATCATATAAGTGCTTGTGTGGATAGAAATGCCAATGATCTTAAGTTTATTAGTAAACATGCTTCTATGGTCACTACTCAAGTAGAGCAAGTACTTAAGGCTCAAAATGACTTGCTTAATGAATTGAATGATAATTCGGTTAAAGTTGTTACTAGAGGTGGTAGAATGACTCATGAAACTTTGTATCCCAAGGGCCATCCTAAGAGAATTGAGCAATATTCTCAAGGAATTAATACTGCTGCACCTAGTCATCCTGGTAATAGGAAGAAAAAGAAAGATGATAGGAACTTGCATGCTAGTAAACCTGTTTTAGTTACACCTGAGAATCAAAATGATATATCTATTTCTGATGCTGAGACACAATCTGGTGATGAACATGAGCCTAGTGATAATATTGATAATGATGTTCATGTTGATGCTCAACCTAGTAATGATAATGATGTGGAAATTGAACCTGCTATTGATCCTAATAACCCACAACCTAAGAATAAAAGATATGATAAGAGTGATTTTATTGCTAAAAATCACGGTAAAGAAAGAGAACCATGGGTTCAGAAACCCATGCCCTTTCCTCCCAAACCATCCAAGAAAAAGGATGATGAGGATTTTGAGCGCTTTGTTGAAATGATTAGACCTATCTTCTTGCAAATGCGTTTGACTGATATGCTTAAAATGTCTCCTTATGCTAAATACATGAAAGATATTGTGACAAATAAACGAAAGATACCTGATATTGAGATTTCCACCATGCTTGCTAATTACACTTTTAAGGGTGGGACTCCTAAGAAACTAGGTGATCCCGGAGTACCCATTATACCTTGCACCATTAAAGGAAATCATGTTAGAACTACTTTATGTGATCTTGGAGCCGGTGTTAGTGTTATGCCTCTATCTTTATATCGTAGACTTGAATTAGATAAGTTGACACCTACTGAAATTTCTTTGCAAATGGCCGACAAATCAACTGCTTTACCTATCGGCATTTGCGAGGATGTGCCTGTTGTGGTTGCAAACGTTACTATCTTAACAAACTTTGTCATCCTTGATATTCCCGAGGATGATGCCATGGCAATCATCCTTGGAAGACCCTTTTTAAACACTGCAGGAGCTGTTATTGATTGCAACAAAGGCAATGTCACTTTCCATGTTAATGGTAATGAGCACACAGTGCACTTTCCGAAGAAACAATATCGGGCTCATTGCATAAATTCTATTGAAAGATCTTTATCCATTATTGTTGGAAGCTTTGAAATTCCTTTACCTACTGTCAAGATGAGATATGATATGCTTATTGTTGGGGATATGCACATCCTCATTGAGGTAACTTAGTGTTCTTTCGAAAATTCTCCGGTTTCATGTGATTCGAAAAAAGTTTGTCAAGGAGACTTTATCAACCTCATTGATGGATTTCTTTTGATGACCATGAGATGTATGAATCTAGAAGTCACAACCTTCTGTTTCAAACTTTTACTTTATGTTACTTAGTAGAAAAATAATAAAAATAGCATTATTTTCCTGTTTTCTGCATTATCCGTCCAAAAAAATGACCTGAAAATAAAAGTTCTTCAAATGCCCTGAAATTCAAGTATGTTTTTTTTCTGGAATATTTAAGAATTTTTGAGACAAATAACAACCGGAGGGGATGCACCAGTGGGTCACGAGCCCAGGAGGCGCGGCCACCCCCCTGGCCGCGCCTGGCAGGCTCGTGGGGCCCACGTGTCCCCCTCCACTTATTCCTGCCCCCATCTCCTTCTTCTACCTCCGAAAAAATCATTCCACAGCTCAAACCCGTGTTCTTGCTCACTTTGCTGCGTTTTTCGATCTCCTTGTGTAAAGCTGCATTCACCAAACTGTTTTAGGGAATTGTTCCTTGGTATGTGACTCCTCCATTGGTCCAATTAGTTTTTGTTCTAGTGCTTTATTCATTGCATATTATTGCTGCCTTGGTGACCCTGTTCTTGAGCTTTGCATGTTAATTTTATTTGGTCCCAAGTAGTTTTGATGCAAGATATGGCCTCTAGGCACTTGTAGGAGTAGTTACTATGAGATTTGTTAAGTTTTGTTCTCTTTTATTTTGCTCCACTAAAAATTTCAGAATTTTTCAGAGGAATAAAAGAGAACCATGATGAGGTTTCTAAGGGGCTCTTCGAGCCGTAATCCCAAGGAAGATGAAAATGAGAAGAAGAAACCCTAGTATCTGGTCCCCCGAGTTGCAGAAGTTTGAGCATGCGAGTGGCCAAGCGATATGTTCTTGCACGCTACTGGTATCCATAAGGATTTTTATTACTTGGTGGAGAATGCAGGCCTTACCGCATTTGTCTAAGATAAGTGTCCACAATACCTCCTCCTCACTAATACTTTCATGCAAAGCTTTAATTTCTATCCGAGGAAGAGTCCTCCTATGGTTGAGTTCAAGTTATATGATATCCCCCAGCGCATGTCACTTCAGGATTTTTGTAATGTTTGCAAGTTACCTTATGTTGGGGATATTCATGAACCTTGCCCACGGGACTTGGAGGCTTTCATTGATACTATTGCCGTAGGAGAGGAAAGAGGAGTGTCTGGTGCCAGAATTGCCAGCGTGCATTTTCCCGTGCTTCGTTATTTATCTTTATTTGTAGGAAAATGTTTGATTGTCCGAGGAAAGGCCGGGGGTCTTAGTGCCCCAGATCTTGCAGTCCTACGCTCAGCTTTACATAATGATAGAACTTATAGTTTGGGTGCTATTGTTGCCCAACAGTTGAACACGAACCATTCCAAGGGCACTGTATATGGAGGTATCTATGCTACTCGTCTAGCTAATCATTTTTGGATACCTGCTAGGCTGCATGAGGAGGGAGAGATGCTTCTTCCAAAGAGATATTTAGACTATGATAGCATGGTTCGCCATGACTTTATTGATAAATATGATAATGGGAGGTTAATTTATAACTTGGTATTTAGCCAAGGTACTCGTGAGGTCATTACCCTGCCTGGTCCTTCTTTGTTCAATCTTCATCTAGGCAGGTACATTATTATGCCCTCGGACATCTATGCACACTGGGGCATGGCACCACCTCAAGCGCCCGACCCCGAGCCACCAGTCGAGTACGAGCCGCCAGTTTATCAGTGGGAGCCGGAGGAGCTCTCCCAATAGTGGCACCCTCAGTACACTCCGGAGTACCCAGGAGCTAGTTACTTTCCTCCCTGGGAGTATACCAACTTAGGCCAAAAGCCTAAGCTTGGGGGAGTACGTGTTTCTCACCGACTTTATATTCATGTTCACACATTCACTTTGATAGTCGGTGTTCACACTTTTTCATTATATCATCCATGCTAGTTTATTTTCTTTTTTCTCGCATTCTTCTTTTATGTTTTATTAACTTGAGAAAATCCAAAAAAACGAGAAAAACAAAAAAAAATTAGTTGTAACTTTACATTCTTGCATGCTTAGTAGTAATTAAGAAAAGAAAACCCGAAAAGATTTCCCGTTCTTCTTTTGCTTGTTGGGAGCTTTCCCGTGTAAATAGTTTTCTTCTTCTCTGGGTCGAGGTACAAGACCATGATTAAAATGATTAGTGGCTCTCCTATGTATTATTGTTTATTCGACAAAGAGCCATATTACTTTGTCTTCTCCTCTGAGTTTGCTTGCAGATTCCAGCTTAGTCCAATGCATGAACACTCTTATTATTATTCACATCATTCGGTCGTGCAAGTGAAAGTCAATAATAATGATATATGATGAAGTGACTGAGCCTGGAAAAGCTGGTATGAACTCGATCTGTTTTGTTTTTGTAAATATGACTAGCTCATCGTTCCTAATTCAGCATTGTTATGAGAGAAACATGTTTGCAATGACAATTTAGAGCTCATAGTTCTTATGCCATGCTTAATTAGCTAGGAGGTTATAATGGTTTGTCTTGGATGCCAACATGAATTTTAAAATGATTGTGATGTAGTATGATAGGATGGTATCCTCATTTGAATGATTCAAGTGGTTTGACTTGGCACATGTTCACGCATGTAGTTGAAACAAAATCAACATAGCCTTCACGATATTCATGTTCATGGTGATTCATATCCTACTCATGCTTGCACTCAATATTGGTTAATATCAATGCATGTTTATGACTGTTGTCGCTCTCTAGTTGGTTGCTTCCCAGTCTTTTGCTAGCCTTCACTTGTACTAAGCGGGAATACTACTTGTTCATCCATTTCCTAAACCCAAAGTTGTTCCATATGAGTCCACCATACCTACCTATATGTGGTATCTACCTACTGTTCCAAGTAAATTTGCATGTGCCACTCTCTAAACCTTCAAATAATAATCTATTTTGTATGCCTGAACCACTCATGTGGTGACAAGGGGCGGTCAATATCTTCCATGCTAGGCGTGTTATCCTCGATATGTGTTTATTCACTATCACTCATGAGAAAGGGGCCGGTAATCGGAATGCCCAGTTCCATGTTCAAATCAAATAAAAATATAATGGCAAACAAAACTCCCCCAGGATTGTTGTTGGTATGGACGGCACCCGAGGATTCGGCTAGCCGTGGAGTGTGATTGATTGGTGGTTGGGGGAGTCAAAACTTTACTGTTCTGTTTGGGAACCCCCTATAATACGTGTAGCATGGAATATGGTGAAAACTCTTTGTTATCGCGTTGACAATGAAAGCATGCCACCCCAAAAATTATCTATCTCTTTTTTAAAAAGCTTGAGCTCTGGCACCTCTGCAAATCAATGCTTCCCTTTGCGAAGGGCCTATCTATTTGCATTTCTATTGTGTCATCCTCTTCTTATTAAAAGCACCAGCTAGAGAGCACCTCCGCCATTTGTATGCTTTCCTATTAATTGACATTGAGTATGATTATGACTGGATCTTCTTTGCCATGGATTACAATTTCTAGTCAACCCTTGGTCTTTGAAGGTGCTCTGCATTTATGTTTTCCGGTCTCAGAAAGGGCTAGCGAGATACCATCTATTCGTATTGTATCATGATTGTTTTGATTGAAGTGTTGACGTTTGAAACTTGTTATTATTGCTTGCTAGTTACTTATGCCATTGAAATGAGTATATCGAGAGACCTGAATGTCATTGCTTATGTGTTTAGCTTATGATCTTGCTGAAAATCTGAATATGAGTTAGACATAATTATAACAACAAGATCAAACAGAGTTTGTAAAAGTTTTTCTGTTGTCTCTTTCAGTTTATCAACTGAATTGCTTGAGGACAAGCAAGGCTTTAAGCTTGGGGGAGTTGATACGTCTCCAACCTATCTACTTTTCCAAACTCTTTTTGCCCTTGTTTTGGACTCTAATTTGCATGATTTGAATGAAACTAACCCGGACTGACGCTGTTTTCAGCAGAACTGCCATGGTGTTGTTTGTGTGCAGAAATAAAAGTTCTCGGAATGACCTAAAAATTGATGAGGAATTTTTGTGGAATATATAAAAAATACCGGCAAAAGAATCAACCGGAGGGGAGGAGCCAGTGGGCCACGAGCCCAGGAGCCGCCCCCTAGGCCGCGCCTGGCAGGCTCGTAGGGCCCACGTGGCCCCTCAGACCTCCTCTCCAGTTCCATATAACCCTATTCATCCCAGAAAAAACCCAGAGAGAAGAAATCATCGCGTTTTACGATACGGAGCCGCCGCCACCACCTGTTCTTCCTCGGGAGGGTAGATCTGGAGTCCGTTCTGGGCTCCGGAGAGTGGAAATCGAAGCCATCATCATCATCAACCATCCTCCATCGCCAATTTCATGATGCTCTTCATCGTTCGTGAGTAATCTCATCGTAGGCTTGCTGGACGGTGAGGGGTTGGATGAGATCTATCATGTAATCGAGTTAGTTTTGACGGGGTTTGATCCCTAGTATCCACTATGTTCTAAGATTGATGTTGCTATTACTTTGCTATACTTAATGCTTGTCACTAGGGCTCGAGTGCCATGATTCAGATCTGAACCTATTATGTTTTCATCAATATATGTGTGTTCTTGTTCCTATTTTGCAAGTTGTAGTCACCTACTATGTGTTATGACCCGGCAACCCCGGAGTGACCATAGTCGGAACCACTCCCGGAGATGACCATAGTATGAGCATCCCATGTATTCACCATGTGTTAATGCTTTGTTCCGATACTCTATTAAAAGGAGACCTTAATATCCCTTAGTTTCCATTAGGACCCTGCTGCCACGGGAGGGATGGACGAAAGATGTCATGCAAGTTCTTTTCCATAAGCACGTATGACTATATACGGAATATATGCCTACATTACATTGACGAACTGGAGCTAGTTACATATCACCTTATGTTATAACTGTTACATGATAAATGCTATCCAACATAATCATCCATCACCGATCCAATGCCTACGAGATTTTCCTATACTAGTCTTTGCTACGTTACTTTACCGCTACTACTGTTACACTTGCTACACAAATCACTACTGCTATTGTTACTGTCACTATCATATTACTTTGCTACCAAAAACTTTGCTACAGATATTAAATCTTTCAGGTGTGGTTGAATTGACAGCTCAACTGCTAATACTCGAGGATATTCTTTTGCTCCCCTTGTGTCGAATCAATAAATCTGGGTTGAATACTCTACCCTCGAAAACTGTTGTGATCCCCTATACTTGTGGGTTGTCAAGACCTTTTTCTGGCGCTGTTGCCGGGGAGCATAGCTCTATTCTCTGAGTTACTTGGGATTTATATCTGTTGATCACTATGAAGAAATTGCGAGATCCAAAATCTAAAGTTCTGCCCTCAACTACGAGGACAGGTAAGGAACTACCATCTAGCTCTACACTTGATTCACCTTCTGTTATGAGTAAATTTGCGACACCACCACCTGTTATTAATTCCGATATGTCTCCTGTGGTTGATGATGCTACTTCCGCTATACATGATAATTATGATGATGCTTTGCGCTACAAGGAGATGCCACTTGGTGAATTTCTGGATGCACAAATTGCTAGAGTGGGTAGCTTACATCCTAAGCAGCTTGAGGTGTAAGCTACCATGGGTAGCTTACAAGTCAAGCCACATGTAGCTTGTGGACTAAGCTACGTCTGTCCCCTGGTGCACTTTATAAGTCAGCGTCCAGGGGGGAGGTTACACTGTAGATAGTACTGCGCGACACCCGTGCAGTGCGCTAATGCTCGCCACCAGTGCACTGCCACGGGACGTGTCTGTCCGGTCCGCGCACGTCCGATGGGACGTCGTAGTTGGCCCCGGGCTACCGGCTGGCGGGCGCGACCGGCTGCTCTGACCAGCCGGCCACGGGCATGAGCCGGATTAGCCGGCCCAGGCGGGCAGGCACCCGGTCCGACTCGCCGTCTTTGCGGTACCCGGGGGTCATCCCCCTGATAGTAGCCTCCGAGCCTCCGGGTGACTCGTAGAGTCAGGTGGAGGGTTTTCGTAGTCGTTGTCGTTGTTGTAGAAGTTGTCGATGACGGTCGATCGCGGGTTGAGGACGACACGTCTTGCTTCCAGTGGGGGCGCGCTAGCGCACCCGCTGGGTGTAACCTCCAAGCTTCTGGGTGACTCGAGGAGTCGGGCGGAGGGTCTTTGCTATTGCTGAAGTAGACGATGGCGTAGAGGATGTAGGGCGTGGATGCGGAGTCCGCCGGCTAAAGGACGCGAGGCGATGCCGGGGGCGAGCGCAGAGTTCACCGGCTAGCAGTTTCCAGAAGGGGCGCGCCAGCGCACCCGCTGGCTATAGCCTCCGAGCCTCCGGGTGACTCGAGTAGTCAAGCGAAGGGTCCTTGCTGTTTCTGAAGTAGATGGTGGCGTCGAAGGTTCCAGGCAGGGTCTGCTGGCGGATGAGCACGAGACGCTACCGGGCGTGAACGGTGGGTCCGCCAGCTGATGAGCGCGAGGCGCTGCCGGGTACGAACGGAGGGTCCGCCACCTGATGAGCGCGAGGCACTGCCGGGCATGGACGGTGGGTCCGCCGGCCGGTGGGCGCGAAGCCCTGCCGAAGGCGGACGCGGGGTCCGCCCGCTGTCGAGCATGAGGCGCTGTCGGGCGCGAACGGAGGGTCCGCCGGCCCGTCGGCGCGGAGCCCTGCCGAAGACGGACGCGGGGTCCGCCGGCTGTCGAGCGCGAGGCGCTGCCGAGCGCGGACGGAGGGTCCGCCGGCTTGTGGGCGTGGATCCGTGGCGAAGGCGGACGCGGGGTCTGCTGGATGTCGAGCGCGAGGCGTTGCCGGATGCGGACGGAGGGTCTGCCGGCCTGTGGGCGTAGAGCCCTGCCGAAGGCGGACGCAGGGTCTGCCGGGAGTCGAGCGCGAGGCACTGCCGGACGCAGACGAAGGGTCCGCCGGCCTGTGGGCGTGAAGCCCTGCCAAAGGCGGATGCGGGGTCCGCCGGCTGTCAAGCGCGAGGCGCTGTCGGGCATGAACTGAGGGTCCGCCGGCCTATGGGCACGGAGCCCAGCCGAAGGCGCATGTGGGGTCCGCCGGCTGTCGAGCGTGAGGCACTACTGGTCGCGGACGGAGGGTTCGCCGGCCAGTGGGCGCGGAGCCCTGCCGAAGGCGGACGCGGGGTCCGCTGGCTGTCGAGCATGAGGCGCTGCTGGGTGCGGAAGGAGGGTCCGTCGGCTGGTGGGCGCGGAGCCCTGCCGAGGAGTAGCCTCTGAGCCTCTAGGTGAGGAGGTTCCTCATGGACGATCATGCAAAAGATAAGGTTAAGTCTGCACAGTTATATCGAATATTTGATGTTGGTAGTGCATGAGCTTTATGCAAGGGATGGCGACTCGGTATCGTCCGATCCCCTTAAGTCTTTTTCATGTTCTCTCTTCTCTTTGGCTTTTACTCTTGCTAGCCAGACAGCCGAAAGCCAGTCTGTAGCTGAGACGAAGAGTGGGCCGTAGAATAGAGCGTACAGTACTCAGACTTGGGAGAAGACTCGACCAAGCAGATACTCATAAATGAAATGACCGGGTCGCCCAAGTCGTTTTCTCCCTGGACGCCTTTCGCGTGTGGCGACCTCTAGTCGCTAGCTGGACAGCCGCGGTGCGGTCTGTAGCTGAGACAGAGAGTGGGCCTTCGGTCCCGTGCACGCTACTAAGCCATCCCGTGGGAACGAATGTATCGGGCCAAGCGGCCAGTCCCGGGCCAAGACTAGCTGGCGTCGGGGCGAACAATAGGGCAGTAGAATGAATGCAGAGATGGCCCCTGAGGGTCGCTCGGGGTTATTTGTTTTGTGTGTTAGGTGCAGGGGTATGCTCGTGGGGATCTCACATTGCTTTTGGGTGCCGGGGAGGCGGTTTTGTCGATGTCGGTCAGCGTGGTTTGTAGCTGATGCGGTCCTCCTGATGCACGCGAGGCGCTGCCGGGCATGGACTTGGGGTCCGCCGGCTATCGAGCGCGAGACGCTGCCGGGCACGGACGTGGAGTCTGCCGGCTGATGGGCGCGGAACCTTGCCGGGCGCGAACGCAGGGTCCGCCGACTGATGTGCGCGAGGCGCTGCCGAGGGCGGACGCGGGGTCCACCGGCTGATGAGCACGAGGCGCTGCCGAGGACGGAAGGAGGGTCCACTGGCTGGTGGGCATGGAGCCCTTCCAGGCGTGAACGCGGGGTCCGCCGGCTGATGTGCGCGAGGCGCTGCCGAGGGCGGACACGGGGTCCGCCGGCTGATGAGCGCGAGGCGCTGTCGAGGGTGGACGGAGGGTCCGCCAGCTGTTGAGCACGGGGTGCTGCCGAGGACGGATGCGGGGTCCACCGGCTGATGTGCGTGAGGGCGCTGCCGAAGGCGGACGCGGGGTCCGCCGGCTGGTGCGCGCGAGGCGCTGCGAGGCGAACGGAGGGTCCGCCGGTTGGTGCGCGCGAGGCGCTGCCGAGGGCGGACGCAGGGTCGGCCGGCTGGTGTGCGCGAGGCACTGCCAAGGGTGGACGAAGAGTCTGCCGGCTATTTAGCACGGGGTGCTGCCAAGGGCGGACACGAGGTCCGCCAGCTGATGTGCGTGAGGGCGCTGCCAAAGGCGGATGCGGGGTCCGCCGGCTGGTGTGCACGAGGTGCTACCGAGGGCGGACGCAGGGTCGGACGACTGGTGTGCGCAAGGCGCTGCTGAGGGCAGACGCAGGGTCGGACGGCTGGTGTGCGCGAGGCACTGCCAAGGGCGGACGGAGGATCCACCGGCTATTGAGCACGGGGTGCTGCCGAGGGCGGACGCGGGGTCCCCCGACTGATGTGCGCGAGGGCGCTACCGAAGGCGGACGCGGGGTCTGCCTGCTGGTGTGCGCGAGGCCCTGCCGAGGGCGTACGCGGGGTCGACCGGCTGGTTTGCGCGACGCGCTACCGAAGGCAGACGCGGGGTCCGCTGATTGATTGACGCGAGGCGCTACCGGAGGCGGACACGGGGTGCGCCGGCTGGTGGGCACGAGGCGCTGCCGGTGGCGGACGCGGGGTCTGCCGGCTGGTTAGCGCGAGGCACTGGCTGGAGTAGCCTCCGAGCCTCCGAGCGAGGAGGTTCATTGTTTTTGACACCGACAAGGCCGTTTGTCGTTGAAGATAACCGGCGTGGCTATTCGCCAGCGCAGCGCGCCGGCGCCCTCGCTGGGTGTAGCCGTCGAGCCCGTGACGGTCGACGGTGTGCCAACCGGCCAAATTTGACCGGCCAGACGGTAAGACAGGTGGGCAGCTAGAGCCGGCCCGGTGTCGAAGTAGACGGGCAGGCCAGACCGGCGACACGAGTCGGCTGTCCGAGTGGGGATGCAGGTGTCATCTCTCTCTCTTTTTAGACATGCTTCACTTTTCTTCTCTCTTTGTCTTGATGCGGCCAGCACTGGCAGCGCGGGCGCCGAGCCGGTGGGCTAAGGCGAGCCGGTGCCGGCCGGCGGCGGAACGTGGCGCAGCCGACCACGACGCGCGACCCGGGAGCCGGCAGGCAGGGTGCAAGGGGCGACAGCCGGACGGGGCGCTGCAGTGGCAGCCCACCGGGATGGCGACCCGACGCCGCGGGCCGAAGCGGCAAGGCGAGGGCGACACATGGAGCACAAGCGGGGGGCATCACGGAGCCGGCAGCCAGATGGGGCGAGACATCGGCAGCCGGCATGCGAGGGAGGCGGCAGTCAGACAGGGTGGTGGCCCGGTGCCGCAGGCCAGAGTGGCGAAGGCGAGCCGGAGCCGTCCGGCGGCCGAACGCGTCGCAGCTGGCCATGACGCGTGACCCGGGAGCCGGAAGGCAGGGCGCAAGGGGCGACAGCAGAACGGGGTGCGGCAGCGGCAGCCGGCCGGGGTGGCGGCTCGGCGCCGCGGGCCCGGGCAGCGAGGCGAGGCCGGCGCGCGAAGCACAGGCGAGGGCCGGTGCGTGTGTGGCACGCGCAGTGGGAGCCGGGTACCCGTGAGAGTCGTCGGGCTCATGCGCGGCCACGGGAGCTTGCGCAGAGCAAAGCAGCGGTGGGGCAGCGGGGTTGTCGTCGCCGGAGGTGGAGACGGCCCCGACCGAGCGGGGGTGTCGCGTCGCTGAAGGCTGACCGGTGGGGCGGAGGAGGCCCTGGGCGCTGAAGTCGGAGGCAAGTGGAGGAGGCGAAGGCGCGTGCTGGCCGCGCGGCACCGGAGCCGGCAAGCCAACGCGAGCTGGAGGGAGGCGAGGCATAGGCCACAATGACGGGACTTGCGGTGGGACGGTGCAAGGCACGACCGAGTGCGCGCAAGGGGTGGCGCGGCCAACCGAATGCTCCCGGCGAGGCAGGAACTTAGCACGGGTTTCGGCAGGGTCCCCCGAACAGCGCCCGTCGTCTTCGTGACAGAGCAGAGCAAAGGCAGCACGGGATTGGAGAGGCGGGTTGGCCAGGACGGATTGCTAATGGGGGAGAGCGCGGGCCTAGAGATGCCAAACGCGCCACCACAGGTGCCGCCGCTCGCGCCCTTCCCACGACATGCTGAGGTGGAGGCGACCGAGCAGGCGACACGGGGTGGAGCCAGCAGAGGAGGCACAGGAGGGCCGGAGCTTGCCGATGCCCAGAGTCGGCCGGGGGCGCTCGTGCGGGGGCGGAGTAGGCGAGCGTGGCGCGAGCATGCGGAGGCTGCAGGTGACAGGGAGGCGCCGGCGCGTAGCCGCGCTGCCACGAACGCCCGTGAGAAGGCCAGGGATGATGATGTGGTCGATGTGGAGGCGGACGGTGCCGAGGCCGATGGCGAGGAGGCGGCGCACCGCACGGTCATCCCGAGGCGTGCTGATGTCGAGCCGCCGGGCGCTATCGGAGAGATGTCGGTGACGCCACGCTGGCGATGACGAAGATGGCGAGGTCGACGACGAGGACGCGCCGCTCCGCGCGGCCGCCCTGGGGCGAGTTGATGTCGAGCCCTCGAGAGCGGCCGGAGAAACGGTAGCGACGGTGCGGCGGAGATGACAAAGATGGTCCCGCCCGGACAACGGTTCTAGCAGCAGCTTGCCCCACGGTGGGTGCCAACTGTCGTCATTTTCTCACGGGGGGTCACGGGAGACGGCATATGCCAAGGTAGGCTTATCGAGGTGAGAGCAAGGCTGTCGTGGATGGTCCGGGACGGGTATGCGAATAGCATGCAGTGGTTTACCCAGGTTCGAGGCTCTCTAGAGAGATAATACCTCTACTCCTGCATGTCTGTATATCTGTGGAATATATAGTACATGGTTGCTTCTGGAGTTGTATGGGAGAGGAGAGCCATGAGGCTTCTTGCCTCATGTGTGTGTAAGTACGTGAGAGTGGGAGAATGTGTGGGAAGCCAACCTCCATATGTGGTGGGCATGAGGCCTTTATATAGGCATGAGGGGGTAGCTTGGGATGTAAGCTAGAGTGGGTAGCTTACATCCCAAGTAGCTTGAGGTGTAAGCTACCATGGGTAGCTTACAAGTCAAGCCACATGTAGCTTGTGGACTAAGCTATGTCTGTCCCCTGGTGCACTTTATAAGTCAGCGTCCAGGGGGCAGGTTACACTATAGATAGTACTGCGTGACACCCGTGCAGTGCGCTACTGCTCGCCACTAGTGCACTGCCACGGGACGTGTCTGTCCGGTCCACGCGCGTCCGATGGGACGTCGTAGTTGGCCCCAGGCTACCGGCTGGCGGGCGCGGCCGGCTGGTCAGAGCAGCCGGCCACGGGCATGAGTCGGAGTAGCCGGCCCAGGCGGGCAGGCGCCCGTCCGATTCGCTGTCTTTGGGGTACCCGGGGGTCATCCCCCCGACACCCCTTGGCCCAAATGAAGTGTTCTGGTACCCCCGAACATTTCGAGAAACACCCGAAACTATTCCCGTGAATTCTGAAACCCTTCCGGAGACCAAACACTATTATCCCATATATCTATCTTTACCTTCAGACTAATTTGGAGCTCTTCGTCATGTCCGGGATCTCATCCGGGACTCCAAACAACTTTCGGTCACCAACATAACAACTCAACTATACTTATATCGTCACCAAACGTTAAGTGTGTAGACCCTGCGGGTTCAACAACTATGCAGACATGACCGAGACACCTCTACGGTCAATAATGAATAGCGGGAGCTGGATGGCCATATTGGTTCCTACATATTCTACGAAGATCTTTATCGGTTGAAGCTCTATCTCAAGGATTCAATTAATCCCGTATAATGTTCCCTTTGTTCTTCGGTATGTTACTTGCCCGAGATTCGATTCTCAGTATCTCTATACCTAGTTCAATCTCGTTACCGACAAGTCTCTTTACTCGTTACGTAATACAAGATCATGTGGCTAACACATTAGTCACTTTTCTTGCAAGGCTTGATGTGATGTTGTATTACCGATTGGGCCCCGAGATACCTCTCCGTCACACGGAGTAACAAATCCAAGTCTTGATCCATGCCAACCCAACTACCACCGTCGGAGACACCTGTAGAGCACCTTTATAGTCACCCAGTTATGTTGCGACTTTTAATACACACAAGGTACTCCTCCGGTGTCAGTGAGTTGCATGATCTCATGGTCATAGGAACATATACTTGACATGCAGAAAACTGTAGCAATAAACTGACACGATCATATGCTATGTTTATAGTTTGGGTCTTGTCCATCACATCATTCTCCTAATGATGTGATCCCGTTATCAAATGATATCTCATGTCCATGGCTAGGAAACCTTAAGCATATTTGATCAACGAGCTAGTCTATTAGAAGCATACTAGGGACATGGTGTTGTCTATGTATCCACACATGTATCTGAGTTTCCAATCAATACAATTGTAGCATGGATAATAAACGATTATCATGAACAAGGAAATATGATAATAACTAATTTATTATTGCCTCTAGGACATATTTCCAACATTTTTTGACCCACCCACCACCCACTTGATAGCTACAGTCGAAGATTTAACCGACATGCTGGACTATTCCTACGATGAGGCAGAATACATGGATGAAGAGGATTGCACCCCCACTGCTGTTAATACCGGACGATGGGCCGCCACTTCAACATATGATGTCTACATGGTGGACACTCCTAATGGCGACAAAACGCCTAATAATGACGGGGATAAGTCGGGCGACATAGTGTCAAGGCGCTGGAAACCGCATAAGCGGTCCAAAGGCAAAAAGGGAAGGAAAGCTATCATCGGCACCGGGGATGGAGTTACCCCCAAGGAACGCGGCGACCCTGATATCCCCGAACACCCGTTAGAGGGTCAGGACAGGCCTGAAGACCAGAGCAACCCTGATGACGTCAACGACTCCGAGGACGATAACTACCTCCCCCCTGTCGTGGAGGAGGATATCCTGGCAGCCGCTGACTTAGACATCCCTGATAACGATGAAGATCAGGAACTATTCAGACAATAGCTCATAGCGATGGCGCGAAGCCTGAAATCTATGGAACGGTAGCTTAAAGCCGAACATGATGACCAAAATGATCGATGGACAAGAGTCCTCTCAGCTGAGGAGGGACTTGGAGCCGGTCTATCCGACCAGCCCAAAAGCTATCCCCGAAGAAGGATCCTACCAGAATTCGACGACAAGCTCACTGATACCCCGTCTCCAAAACACACTCCATACGACAAGCCAGACCGCCCTCCTCGCGGGCATGATCGGACGACTGACGACACCGGTTATAGGCCGGCAATACCCAGAAGATGGGGAAAGGAGCCACTAGATCCCAATGGCAGGTTCGACCTGTGTGATGACTTAGATCATAGAGTAGGCCACAGAAGATCCATTTACGGATCTAGAGGATACTCACCCGATAGACGGGATGGGTACAGACCATGGCTCGACCGAAGAGATAACAGAGACCGGGAACGTAACCAAGCTAGAACAGACGCTGATTACAGGCACGACATAGCTCGGGTTTGAGGCGCCACTCACCGCTATGTTTCACAAATGAGGTGATGCAGCATCAGTTCTTGGAAGGGTTTAAACCCGTGAACATCAAACAGTACGATGGGACAACTGACCCAACCGTATGGATCGAGGAATTCCTACTCCACATCCACATGGCTTGAGGAGATGATCTCCACGCAATCAAATACCTCCCACTTAAACTCAAGGGGCCATCTCGGCATTGGCTGAACAGCCTCCTCGAAAACTCCATCAGATGCTGGGAAGACCTGGTGGATGCATTCCGCTCTAACTTCCAGGGAACCTATGTTCGGCCGCCGGACTCCTCCGACCTAAGTAACATGATACAAAACCCGAAGAGTGCTCCACGACAATTCTAGAATCGGTTCTTGACCAAGAAGAACCAGATTATTAACTGTCCGGATGCCGAGGTAATAGCCTCTTTTCGGCATAATATTCGGGACGAATGGCTGGCTCGCCAGCTTGGCTGGGATAAACCTCAGACCATGTTCGTCCTAACTTCCCTGATGACCCGCTTTTGTGCGGGTGAAGACAATTGGCCAGCAAGGTGCAACCACAACTCCGAAGCGTTTGGAACCTCCAAGGTTCGGGATGGCAACGGGAAGCCCAAGTGCAACAAGAACAAGTGTCGTCACAATAACAGTGATGCCGATGATATGGCCGTCAACGCCGGCTTCCGCAATTCCCATCCTGGGCAGCGGAAGAAGACCCCTAAAGGCAATTGTGATGGACCCACTTCACTGGAAAAAATCATGGAAAGGCCTTGCCAAATCCATGGGACCCAAGAGAAGCCCGCCAACCACACACACGACAATTGTTGGGTGTTTAAACAGGTCTGCAAGCTCCCACCCGAGGATCAGAGCAAGAGCCCTCACGGCGAGAATGAGGATGAGCCTCGGGGTCCGATTGGTGGTAGTCAAAAGAAATTTCCTCCAGAAGTCAAGACACTAAACATGATATACGCCACCCATATACCCAAGAAGGAGAGGAAGCATGCCCTTCGAGATGTCTATGTTGTAGAGCCCGTGGCCCCGAAGCACAACCCATGGTTGACATATCCGACTAGTATCCGTCATGGGGGCTCGGCCGCACTCGTCCTCGTCCCTATTATCGATGTGTATCACCTCATGAAAGTCTTAATGGACGGAGAAGTAGCCTTAGCCTGCTTTATTCAGATACGGTGAAATAGATGGGCATAGATCCGTCATGAATCAAACCCAATAACACTACCTTTAAAGGGGTGATTCCAGGTGTCGAAGCCCGATGCGCGGGCTCCGTTACCCGAGAAGTTGTGTTCTGCTCGCCCGATAACTTTCGTAGCAAAGAATTGATATTCGATATTGTGCCCTTCCACAGCGGCTATCATGCCCTGCTCGGCAGGACAACATTCGCTCGTTTCAACACAGTCCCACACTATGCATACCTCACACTCAATATGCCTGGACCCAAGGGGATCATCACTGTTAACAGCAACACGGAGTGATCTTTACAAACTGAGGAACATGCGTTGGCCCTGGCAGCCAAATTTAGTTACAAAGATGATTGGCAAGTTCCAGCATCTACCGTAAAGGCACGCAAGGTCGGGAAGCGAACTTGGCTGCAGGCCAAACTCCGAAAGCCTTCCTCTCCCCTCAAATAGGGACTCGCCCCCCATCGCACGCCCCCAGGACCAGCGAGGTATGTGCCAAGAAGGCACAACTTCGCACTTAAAATTCCATGGGCAGCGGTGGGGAAATAAAGGTAGGAGTCCGGCTGGACCGGACTACTACCAGTCAATACGTCTTCAGACAAAATGCAGGGACCATTGAAGGCCCACCAAGGGCATCAAGCTTATTCATAATTTGGCGACTTTTCAAGCCTTGTTTGCAAGATCCGTTCATCGAACAACCAAATATCACGAGTAAACTAGCAACAGGGCAAATCGAGGATGTAAGGCCACAAATCAAAGACCCCTAGTATAACCACTCATGTAATCTCTTTTTTCACATATCTGTAAGCAGTTGCTTCGGCACTCCGAGTAATAAGAGTTATGGAGAAAACATAAATATATAGCATCATTTTACATGTTTGTCTGGTTGTCCTTTTTGGCACATATTTTCCTTTGCTCCCTCTTCTCGCTACACAGTTCGATATGTTACGATGCAACCGGATAATATACCGGGGGCTCGAGCTTACCAACAAATCGCCTTACGTATGTTTTATTATGTGTTCGGCATCTTGGAGTTCACTTTATATGCATCGGTTCCGAACTATGTTTTGGGTCAATAGTTGGGTTGCCCGACTCCTGTGCTTGCCCCTTTACATTCCGCTCGTTCTGCTAAAAGGTCAAACGGAGAACCCCTGCGAATGTGTTTCTGGTTAGTGTGGTCAAGCACCTCAGGGGAGAAAGCCAAAAACTGACCGTCATAGTATGCGAGAGCTCGTCTGTGAATCCGATCCTGAAGTGTTATACTTACATCCTCGTCAAAGGATATTTTGCGTTGTGCGAAGGGTTTGCTAGTCATGTGAACCATGTGATGCTTGCCTTAGCCACGGTTCATCTGAGCATCACAACACTCCGGGGGCTAGTCCTTAGCCCCCCGCAGTCCTTTTCACGCCCCTACGACTAAGTGAAAGAAATAAGGCACTATAGTGTGATTGCCTAGTCTGCCGCACTCTACCGCCTTCGGGTTCTGATCACTCGGCTAAGGAATACCATGCATTGGTAGAGACACCCCATGTAGTATCTACATGGGGGCTGAAGCTGACGACTCGCATCTTTCAGTTTTAATATCCACACAGGAGTTATAAAGGAATGCAAAAACATCAAAGCTGAATAAATAACTTATAACATTAAATTCTTTGAAAAGTCTTCAGACTTATTACAATTCATTCGAATACATTATCGCCCGAACACTAAGAAGCTATCGCCCGAGCACCTTACATTACTCCGGTGAAGTATAGCTCGGGGCGTCTATGCTCCTTCCCAAGAGGCGACGGAGCAATGTCTACCTTCATCGGATCCCGCCCCGGCCAGTGCACCTTGGCCTTGGCAAGGGCCATCCGGACTCCCTCGATGCCAGAGGAGCACTTCATAGTGCCGAAGCGGGGTGAAGCGGCGATCAACTTCTGCACCAGGCCAAAGTAGCTGCCTGGCAGCGGCACGCCAGGCCATAGGCGGCTACAGAGGTCCTTCATGGCCGGCTCTGCCATGTGGTGCATCTCCATCAGCGGTTTTAGCTGCTCCACAAGAAGAGGAGAGCGCTCGGGGGCTCCGAATTGTGCCCAGAACAACCGAGTTTCGTCTCCTTGTTCCCTCGAGGCGAACAGCCGATTGGCACCCGTCACGCTCTTCTGGAGATCGGAGGAGGCACCTGAACAACGCCACACCTGGGTAAGAAATTTTAATTTGCTATCCCCGAAGACGCACTATTGTAAGTATGGATTACCATCCATTATGTCCTTCGCTTGGCGGACCTGCTCCTCATAGAACTACCTGTCCACTTGCTCCTTTTGAGGATCGTTCTTCGGGGTAGATAGTTTGGCCGTGCTCTCCTTGCCCTTCAGCTCAAGGGTCTCACACTTCTGGCTGGCACCCTTGAGCTCCTGCTGGACCTCCACCACACGAGCCTCGTGCTTCTGTCTGGTCGCTCACAGAGAGGAGAGGGCGGTCGCTGCTTCTTTGGTTGTCGCCCTCTCGACGGCCGCGTGGTCTTTCGCTTGTTGGAGCTCGGCCTTGAGCCTCTCCACCTCTTTCGCCGAAGTTGTTTAAACATTAAAACATTATGAAAAACTAGATGGACAATGTTCGGGTCAAGGTGTTCGGGCAAAGGTATTTGTATTTTATTTTGACCTACCTTGTGCCTCATCAAATCTTCTGTTGAGGGCATCAACTTCATCCTCAGAGCGTTTAAGCTTCCGATTCAGTTCATCCAGTTCGGCGCCATTTATTTCCGCCGCCGATGACGAAGCCTGTAATACACATGCAGTTGACATGTTACATGGGTTCTATACTCCCGATCTGTATTCAATCCGATCATATGTTCGACCTTATTAGGGGCTAATCTAATGTTCTAGACACATAATTTGTATCTAGTCTGGAATCGGATACATGATTGACCCCTAGGTAAGTTTTTTCAAACTCACCTAGGGATCGGGGGCTGCCATGTACATAATAATAAAAATAAGTAAAATCTAGGCAAATAAGAGTTTCATGTCACTTACTTGAAAAACCGTTGGGAGACCTTTGAAGGCCTCCTTCAATCCGTTGTCGATGGACTGAATGCTCTGTAACACCGCACCCATAAGGGTGCGTTGCACCTCGGAGATCTAGGCGCTCGATAGAGCCTCCTTCATGACCGGCCACTCATTGGTCGGTGACGCCGGAGGTGATCAGATAACCCGATCACCGACCGGGGTTTGAACCAGTACCTCTGCAGGCATGGTGCGCTCCAGAGATGCCCTCGGAGGAGACTGAGCGGCTGCTCGTCTGGTTTTCTCAGTGTCCGGGCGAGGTACCTCCCCCCGGTCTTCGGTGACCAAGGATTTTAGCCTCGGCCATTATATCATCTCCCCCGCCACTAGTGCCCGGCTTCATAGGAGCATGTTGCGATGACACCTCCGCGGTGTCCTTCGCGGCGCCTCAAGTAGCGGGATGCGAGGCATTCCCACTTTCCGCTAGTTCGGTGGGCAGGGTCTCCCATCCGATATTTAATCGATGGGAAGGATGCGCGGGGGCTGCAAAATCAATAAGCACCTGCGTGTTAATAACTCTAAACCTGTTAAAGGACGAACAAGGTGTAACAGCCCGGGACCGACGCTCCAGAATATTCCCCTTTGTTTCCATTCTCGTCTGTGATTCATATGGTTGTTGCATTCATCATCGCATCATTCGCATCATCTGCATAGTATCGCCTCTCGTTTTTGAAAACTTGCATCCGTTCATAGTCGTCGGTTCTCTCCGTTCTTGTCGTTGCCCATTTCGAGACCAACCACACATGCACGTGCCCGCGGCATCGATTAAAATATTGTTTTTAAAAGTGCCTTTAAAATATTCACGGATTGGGTTGAAACATGGCGTGCGGTCTGGGTATATTGTAGGTAGACCGCCTGTCGAATTTCGTCGCATTCCAAGTTCGTTTGATACCCCATCGGTCAACCATAGCAGTGCGGTCATCGGTTATTCGTCGGATGATTTTCGGTGTTTTAAAACATTGTGTCACGGGCCACAAACCTCCCTCTCATCTCCTCATAGCCCTTCCACACAGCCCAACACCCTTGCCCCAAGCCGACCGTCCGATTGCGATCGCACGGCCAAAATCGGCTCCGAAACCATCAACCCTAGCCCCTAAAACTATAAATAGACCCTTCCCGTTCCTAATTTGGACCCAAACCCTAAAACCACAGAGGTTTGTCCCTCCAGCACCGCCACCCTTGCCTCTTCCACCTCGGGATCACTCTCGATCCAAATCCTCCAACACCGGCCCCTCCTCGATTTCTGCAGTGAGCTAACCAACGCCGATCCAGCCACCATAGAGCGCCTCAGCCCCTCCTTTCTTGAGTCCCTGCCCGGATCCAACATCGAGCCCCACCTCGTCTGTCCTCCTCCTCCCGTGAACCTCGCCTTCCTCTATCATGCCTCATCGGACCGTCCGTCACCGTCGAACGATCCAAAAGAAGGCTGGTGTCGCGCACCGTCGCCCTCTCTTTCTCTCCTTGCCTTCCCTCTCCCCTGGTTCACTCTCTGACCTCCCCTACTCTGCCTCTGTCTCTGTATTTTTTTGAAGCAGCGGGAGACCGCCATGGCGCCAGGTCTGGAGCTTCCTCGTCCCCATGTTTGCCTCGATCTCCAGCCCACCTCCGGCAAGCCGTGGCCATGCAAGGCCTCCTCCTCGCTGGTCAGCAGCATCAGGTGCTCGCGTGTAGCCCCGCGTCCCCGTTCTCCTCTACTTCCTCCCCTTCTTCTCCCTCTCTTGACCTTATGCTCTGTCTTCGCTGACTACAGGAGCTCCCATGGCTGCCCGACGCCGTTTGGCCCAGCCGGCCACCGTCAACCACCGCCAAGAGCCGGATCTCGATGGGAACGAGTTGATCCGTTCCATTCCCGGCCTCGTGCCCGACGTCAACGCTGGAGCATTGTCCAGCCCACCGGTCTCTGAATCCCCGATGTTAGCACCTTCCTGCATAGCTAAACTTCTCCTCTTTTCCTAGATCCATTCTAGTATGTTCAGGTTATTAGTGTAGCCACGACTTTTCTTCTCAAGATGTCGAGTATCCCAGTTGATTAGCACATCAGTTGTCAACCAGTACATCCTGGGTTTGAGTCCCCAAGGTTGCTCTGTTTTTTTCATGCATTTTTATCTCACCGGCAGATCAACTTTCGTCTATGTTTTATTTGCTGTCCAGTCTCAATTATGTCACAAGTGGCTGAGTAGTCTACTGGTAGCGCAGCCGATCTCCATCCAATGGGTCTTGGGTTCGAACCCAGTGCACCCCTAGTTTTTATGTTTTGTTCTGTTTGTTTGTTATAGTAGTGTTTCAGTCTGGTCACATTATCATCTATGGCCGAATCCATCCCTTAGCACATTGCCGTCTTAACTTAGCTGGTCATTCTAGTGCTCATACACCCAAGGGTCTAGGGATCAAATACCAAATACCCTACATGTTTTTTTTGCTGTTTTTCGTTTGTTTTCAGATAAGAAAAAAAACTGCACATGTTTTAGTATTTTGTGGCAATTTGTAAAACCCATATAAGTTCAACCGTGCATCATATGAGGTCATGATATATATATGAATGTTGCTTAGCTTTCTGTCTACTTTCACAATATGCAACTTTTACACATGCTAAAATTTTTAAACTTGTTGTTTGATCAATTTGCATGAATGTCCTATTAGAACGATTTCATCTATAACTAAATAACCATAACTCCGATGCAAATGTTTTATGTATGTAACTTGACTAGAAAATCATGTAGAATCTCATGGTGATATTTATTTTGCTGTTTAATAACTCTAAAATGGTGTTAGGACAGATCTGCACCTAAATCATAAAATGCTTATGGGGATGTTTCGGGAATGCTATATGTTGCTTCCGAACCCATTTAAAATGCCTAGATGATATAGTTGTTCATGCTTCACCTCTTTCCATGTCTAACAACATTTAATTTTGATGAGTCACTAAACGGGAGTAACCTAAATAATTCGAACGTGGTGTCTTTAATGTGTAGTTGTTGTTTGACGTGGATTGTCATGCCTTGCATATTTAAACCGGACATGCATCATAGTTATTTGCACATCATGTCATGCATATGTTGTGGTGTATCATGTATTGATTGTGTTTCAGATTTTTCCTTCTCAATAGAGTTCCGAAAGCGTTCGGATTATGAGGATTCTTTCGGCTACGTTGGCCCGTCTTCTTCATGGACTCGATCTTCTTCCGAGCGGAATCTCAGGCTAGATGACACATTTCCCTGGATACCACTTCTATCATTGCTATGCTAACTTTTTCCACTTTTATCGTTATGTCACGCTACCTACCACTGGTTTGTCAAGCTTCCCAACATTGCCATGATAAGCCTCTAACCCCTCCACATCCCAGCAAACCTTTGTTTGGCTATGTTCCGCTTGCTCAACCCTTCTTATAGCGTTTCTAGCTGCAGGTGCAATTGCTTCCATGTGTCAACATGGACATTCTTTTGTTATCACAATATTATTGCTATTTAATTTAATCCACTTATACACTTGGTAAAGGGTGGAAGGCTTGGCCTTTTGCTTGGTGTTTTGTTCCACTCTTGTCACCCTAGTTACTTGTGAACCGGTGTTATGTTCCATAATTGAGCGCTCCTAACATGCTCGGGGTTGTTATGGGGACCCCCTTGATTTTCGTTTTAGGATCACGCTTGTCTGGCAAGGCCCAACTTTGGTACTACATTTGCCCATCATAATAACTGATCACTTTATTAAAGCATAGAGGGTCGCCCCCTCATGGATTAATTTAACATAATACAGGGGGGGCAGTGCTGCTGGTGCTGGTCCAAAACAGAGTCGTGTGCGGGGCCAACCCCGGGCAACTCAGGAGATTTCTATCAGGCCACTATACGCTGTGCTTATCCGGTCGTGTCCTGAGAACGGGATACATGGCTCCTATCAGGTTCGTCGACACGTCGGACAGTCTTGCTGGACTTGTTTTACCTTTCTCGAACGTCTTGAGTGAGGAACTTGGATCTTCTTCGGGCTATCTCGAGGTGTCGGATTTCCTTTGGAATTGCCTAGGATGATCACGAGATCCGTGGTCGAGGTTATTCCCGCTGCGTGTGGTTAATTTGTGATCGATGAGTTGGAGCACCCCTTCAGGGTTAAATCTGTCGGAAAGCCATGCCCGCGGTTATGTGGCAAACTTGGATACTTTGTTTAACACCCGGTCATAGCAAACTTGAAGTAAACTCAAATAAAATACACCAACTGTGTGCGTAACCGTGACTGTCTCTTCTCGTGAGTCCTTATCCGAGAGAGAACACAATGGGGTTATGTTTAACGTAAGTAGGTGTTCAGGATCAGTTCGTGATCATTACTAGTTCACGTCCATTATGCGTAGACCACCATACTTTATGTTCTGTACTCGTAAGTTAGCCACTCAAATAAATGCTTAGTCGCTTGCTGCAGCCTCACCACTTAACCATACCTCACCCATTAAGCTTTAATAGTCTTGGTACCCTTGGAAATGAGATTGCTGAGTCCCTGTGGCTCACAGATACTACAACAACAGTTGCAGGTACAAGTAATGCGATGATTGAACGTGAGCGTGATGCTTGTTTGATTTGGAGTTCTTCTTCTTCATCAATCTAGGATGGGTTCCAGGCGACAGCCTGGGATAGCAAGGATGGATGTCATTTTATCGTTTATTTTTGTCCGTAGTCAGACCCTGCTCTTCTCTATGATGTTTGAGTATGTTGTTGTATTTATGTGATGTTATTGTAGCTTGTGGCGAGTGTAAGCGAATTCCATATACTCATCTCTTTTGTACATGTACTTGTAATGATATCCATTCTTGCAACACGACGAGATGCGCTTCTATCCCTGTCGAGGCCCTCGTGCCAAAATAAGGATAGGATCGCATCTTGGGCATGACAAGTTGGTATCAGAGCCTGTACCGACCTAGGATCCCCCTCGATTGATCGAACTTGGCCGACTCGAGTCTAGAGAAAAAATATTTTGAGTCTAGTTATATCAGAGAGTAGGTTTCTTTTACTCCTCTTCTATGCTCTGGTGAGGAATTATGACTTAGGAATTTTGATTCTACTCCTCTTCTCGCTCAAAAAAAATTTAGGATCACGCAGGTATTTTGGAAACTATATGATGCCGATGTGACGGAGTTCTGTCTTGGTGCCTCCTATCTGACTTGATTTCTTCCTGGGAGTTTAGCTCCAGGGAATTCTTGGCACATTGTTATCATTCAGCTTCCTTAGTATCTCAGGACGGAGGATGTTAATTGCTTCAATACTTGTCGTGGTGAGATAAGGTTGGAGTCACCCAGTACTGGGGAGGCGCCTGGGGTACCACCATGGTTAGTATCGTTGTGCTTTCGAGGATCTGAGTTAGATGGACTTGCGGAAGCCTATGGTTATGTGTTGAAGGATGGATATAGTTGGGGTGTAGGTTTGTTAGTTGTGTGAGATATTTCCTCCTTGTATCCCCAACACCGGATTGCATAACCAGAATGTTTTTGGAAGTTCTTAGGTGGGAATTCAAGTAGGTCCCTAGGATTATCTTTCAACAAGTGCATAGTGGGTATGTATTTGTTCTGGCTTGTTTTGTAAGCCGCATCCTTTGTTTTGTTTTGAATATGGTAATTAGTGGTGCTTCGATGTCAAGTGGTGATTTCATATCTTTCCGAAGAAGAGTTCTCATATTTCTATGAGAATGATAATTGTTTTTCTCAATCGGGTTGTCCTATCAAGTACTTTTATCCAGTGCGCTCCTCCTCAAGATAATTCAATCCTCTCAAAAAAATTGCAAGATCAATCCTCTTATTCTTCTTCGGAGTTTGTCTCATCTGTCCCAAGTTTTCTTTGTTTTTCCCACCCTCCCGCCCTTTTTCTTCAATGATTAATTCTCATCCAGGTGCCTTTTCTATTCATGAAATGCTTCTGCTATCTTTCTTCTGTATCGTATCCGGTGATTCTTTATGAAGATCCTCAAGTGCTTCAAGTTCATCATTCTTCATTCTTGTTTTCATTCCCGGCACAATCAATTCAAGCTTCGGTGCTCATCTTATCCTTTCTCATTCGTTCAATGGTTTCCATGTTGGAATTTCTTTTCCAAGGGTCTCTTGTTTATTCGTCTCTCTCTGTTCTATCCGGAGGTTGAAGATATCCCAGAGATTCATGTGTTCTTTCATTCCTTACAAATTATTTCGAGGTTCTCACTTCATCAAGTTCTTAATTTGTACTAGTGCAATCTCTCTTTTAATCAATCGTTTCAATTGTGGTTTCTTTTGAGTGGGCCCATAACCCACAAGTTTTTTCCCAGGATCCTACCCGACTCTTCTAATCTTTCCGGAGATGAACTCAAGTTCTTTTCAAATATGACATAAGTATGAATTTCATCAGTCACATGCCTTCTCGAAGATCGTTCTAAATCATTTTCATTGTTGGCTCAACCTTTCTTTATTCATTGTTCCGGAGTGTCTCAGTAATTCATGGTGTTGTTTCTCATCATCGTTCTAAGCATTGAAGACCGAAGGATAGTTTCTCTTAATCTTAATCCATTCTCTAGAGATTCATGGTTTCAGGTTGTCGCTATCATCTCAAATTGTTTTGGTCATGAGTAATTCCATCCTTATCTATCCGGTGCTTTTAGAGTTGTTTTCATTTCTCAATCCTCCGAAGGCCATCGTTTCAGAAGATTTGTTCGTTCTCAGCTTTCAGCTTTCGTTCTCAAATTCTACTCAATTGTTGTCCCTCGTTCGTATCTCATTTATTCTGGTGCCTTGTTCAGTTTCTATTAGGAAAATCTTGATCTCTTCATTCTCATGCATCCTCTTTAGTTCCTAATTCTTTCCGGTGTATCGTCCAAGACCTCTTCAAGTTTGTGCTCTATCTATCTTTCCTATCTTTTCCAAAAGGATAAGGGTATGCCAAATCCGTTATTTCTCATCAATTTAACTTGATGAAGGACGGGCATATCATAATTCTTATTCTTGTTTCATCCAACTGATTTCAATCCTTCTTCCGGAGTTGTTCATGATATTAAATTCCTTATCCCAAGTGGTCATCTTTTTCCTAGTTTGTCTCAAGTATCTTGTCGCTAAGCTTCATCTAATTTATAGCAAGGCCTCAATCTTGTTCTTTTTGCATCCTTCAATTCTTTCTATCATCCATTTGTTTCAGAGTTCTTACGGAGGTTCTTCATGGTGGTTCATCATGATTTCTTTCATTTTCAAGTGTTTGTCAAGATTATTGTTGGAGGTGCTTAAGTGTTCTTTATCTTGGATGTCTAAGTTCAATTCCTTCACCATTGTTTGCGAGATGGTGTTATTAAATTCTTGATTATGAGGAGTCTCGAAGGAAAATTGTCAAGAATAAGATAAGTAAACCCATCTTGTTTTCTCGAAGTTATCTTGGGTTGAATTTCACCTAAATCATTTCCTAAGGATTGTTGCTATCATGGTGTCATAAAAGATCCAAGTTTTCTCCTCCTCGTCTTGGTGAAAGAAGTTTTGCATATCTTGTTGCTCTCAAGCAATCAAGTGTTTGTGTTGTGGCAGGTTGTCACCTCATAATTTGGAGATGTTGTCTTTAAGCCCACAAGAAGCTTATTCTTTTCATTGTTGATTCTCCATTTACTCTGTTCAACCATGTTTTTCAAGTTCAATGGTGGTAGAAGTTGTTATTTTCTTCTCTGTTCTCTTATCTCCAAAGATCTAGCTTCTATTCTTTTGTTCCGGAGGCATAGTGGTGTTGCTCTTTTCAACTCTCATCTAGTTTGATTAAGATCATGTTCTTTCTTTGCTTATTCATTTAATCGGAGTGCTGTGCAACGTTTTCATGATCCTTCCATCTTATGAAGTTTTGATTCTAATCCAAACAAAGTTTGGTGTATCTCTTTCAATTTCTTTCCATCATATCTAATTTTTCCTCTCTATCCTACAGAATTGCTGCTGAAATTTCTTGCGAATTCTTGCTTGTTCCTCATGTCATTCTTCTTCCCATTGAAACCTTAAATGATGATTGGTTTCACTCGTTTTTCAAAGAAGCAACTAAGTTTTACCTCTTGCTCTTCCTCTTCCCCTTCTCATTCTAGATCTCGGGTCGAGATCCTCGTGTAGTGGAGGAGAGTTGTAACAGCCCAGGACCGACGCTCCAGAAGATTCCCCTTTGTTTCCATTCTCGTCTATGATTGGTCTGGTTGTTGCATTCATCATCACATCATTTGCATCATCTTCGTAGCATCGTCTCTCATTTTGAAAAATTGCACCAATTGGTAGTCGCCGGTTCTCTCCGTTCTTGTCGTTGCCCGTTTTGAGACCAACCACACATGCACGTGCCCGTGACATCGATTAAAATATTGTTTTTATAAGTGCCTTTAAAATATTCTCGGATTGGGTTAAAACTTAGCGTGCTATCTTGGTATATTGTAGGTAGACCGCCTGTCAAATTTTGTCGCATTCCAAGTTCGTTTGATACCCCATCGGTCAACCGTAGCAGTGCGGTCATCGGTTATTCGTCGGACGATTTTCGGTGTTTTAAAACCTCGTGTCACAGGCCACAAACCTGTTGGGAGACGTAGTAGTAAATCAAAATTTTCCTACGTTCACCAAGATCTATCTATGGAGAAACCAGCAACGAGAGGGGAGAGATTGCATCTTCATACCTTTGAAGATCGCTAAGCGGAAGCGTTACAAGAACGCGGTTGATGGAGTCGTACTCGCAGCGATTCAGATCGCGGTAGATCCGATCAAGTGCCGAACGGACGGCACCTCCGCGTTCAACACACGTGCAGCCCGGTGACGTCTCCAACACCTTGATCCAGCAAGGAGGAAGGAGAGGTTGGGGAAGGGCTCCAACAGCAGCACGACGGCGTGGTGGTGGTGGAGTAGCAAGGTATTCCGACAGGGCTTCGCCTAAGCGCTGCGGAGGAGGAAGAAGAGAGGTAGGGCTTCGCCGTGAGAGAGAGAGATCAAATCCTGTCTCAAAACATCCAAAACCTCAAGTATATATAGGAGGAGGGACGTGGAGGGCTGGCTTGGCCTCTACTCCAAAGAGGAGATGGCCGGCTGAATTAAAGGGAGAGTCCACCTCCCACAAGGGAGGTGGATCTCCTCCTTTTAAATCCTTTTTGCCTTATCTCCTTATCTCCAGCCGCATGGGCCTTTAGCAAAAGTCTTGCCCAGCCCAATAAGGGCTGGCACACTTTATCTAACAGCCCATGTGGTCCTTTGGTCGTCACACCCCTCCCGGGGGTCCTCCGGCACCCTCCCGGCACTCCCGGTACACTACCGATGAGCCCGAAAACTTTCCGGTGACCAAAACTGGACTTCCTATATATCAATCTTTACCTCCGGACCATTCCGGAGCTCCTCGTGACGTCCGGAATCTCATCCGGGACTCCGAACAACCTTCGGTAATCACGTATACCTTTTCCCTATAACCCTAGCGTCATCGAACCTTAAGTGTGTAGACCCTACGGGTTCGGGAGACACGTAGACATGACCGAGACACCTCTCCGGCCAATAACCAACAGCGGGATCTGGATACCCATGTTGGCTCCCACGTACTCCACGATGATCTCATCGGATGAACCACGATGTCAGGGATTCAATCAATCCCGTATACAATTCCCTTTGTCTATCGGTATGGTACTTGCCCGAGATTCGATCGTCGGTATCGCCATACCTTGTTCAATCTCGTTACCGGCAAGTCTCTTTACTCGTTCCGTAACACATCATCCCGTGGCTAACTCCTTAGTCACATTGAGCTCATTATGATGATGTCTTACCGAGTGGGCCCAGAGATACCTCTCCGTCACACGGAGTGACAAATCCCAGTCTTGATTCGTGTCAACCCAACAGACACTTTCGGAGATACCCGTAGCGTACCTTTATAGCCACCCAGTTACGTTGTGACGTTTGGCACACCCAAAGCATTCCTACGGTATCCGGGAGTTACACAATCTCATGGTCTAAGGAAATGATACTTGACATTGAAAAGCTTTAGCAAACGAACTACACGATCTTGTGCTATGCTTAGGATTGGGTCTTGTCCATCACATCATTCTCCTAATGATGTGATCCCGTTATCAACGACATCCAATGTCCATGGTCATGAAACCGTGACCATCTATTGATCAACGAGCTAGCCAACTAGAGGCTCACTAGGGACATGTGATGGTCTATGTATTCACACATGTATTACGGTTTCTGGTTAACACAATTGTAGCATGAATAATAGACAATTATCATGAACTAGGAAATACAATAATAACCATTTTATTATTGCCTCTAGGGCATATTTCCAACAGTCTCCCACTTGCACTAGAGTCAATAATCTAGTTACATTGTGATGAATCGAACACCCATAGCGTTCTGGTGTCGATCATGTTTTGCTCGTGAGAGAGGTTTAGTCAACGGATCTGCGACATTCAGATCCGTATGCACTTTACAAATATCTATGTCTCCCTCCTGAATGTAATCACGGATGGAGTTGAAGCGGCGCTTGATGTGTCTTGTCTTCTTGTGAAACCTGGGCTCCTTCGCAAGGGCAATAGCTCCAGTGTTGTCACAGAGTAGAGTCATCGGGCCCGACGCATTTGGAATCACTCCTAGGTCGGTGATGAACTCCTTCATCCAGACTCCCTCCTTTGCTGCTTCCGAAGCAGCTATGTACTCCGCTTCACATGTAGATGCCGCCACGACGCTTTGCTTGCTGCTACTCCAGCTGACTGCCCCTCCATTCAAAATATACACGTATCCGGTTTGCGACTTAGAGTCGTCCGGATCTGTGTCGAAGCTAGCGTCGACGTAACCCTTTACGACGAGCTCTTTGGCACCTCCATATATGAGAAACATGTCCTTTGTCCTTTTCAGGTACTTCAGGATATTCTTGACCGCTGTCCAGTGTTCCGCTCCGGGATCACTTTGGTACCTCCCTACCAAACTTATGGCAAGGTTCACATCAGGTCTGGTACACAGCATGGCATACATGATAGAGCCTATGGCTGAAGCATAGGGGATGACACTCATCTCTTCTCTATCCTTTGCCGTGGTCGGGCATTGAGTCGTACTCAATCTCACACCTTGCAACACAGGCAAGAACCCCTTCTTGGACTGATGCATATTGAACTTCTTCAATATCTTTTCAAGGTATGTGCTTTGTGAAAGACCAATGAGGCGTTTCGATCTATCTCTATAGATCTTAATACCTAATATGTAAGCAGCTTCTCCAAGGTCCTTCATTGAAAAACACTTATTCAAGTAGGCCTTGATACTTTCCAAGAGTTCTATATTATTTCCCATTATCAGCATGTCATCAACATACAATATAAGAAATGCTATAGAGCTCCCACTCACTTTCTTGTAAATACAAGGTTCTCCATAAACCTGTACAAACCCAAACGCTTTAATCACCTCATTAAAGCGAATGTTCCAACTCCGAGATGCTTGCACCAGCCCATAGATGGAGCGCTGGAGCTTGCATACCTTGTTAGCATCTTTAGGATCGACAAAACCTTCCGGCTGCATCATATACAGTTCTTCCTTGAGGAAGCCATTAAGGAATGCCGTTTTGACGTCCATTTGCCAGATCTCATAATCATAAAATGCGGCAACTGCTAACATGATTCGGACTGACTTTAGCATCGCTACGGGTGAGAAAGTCTCATCGTAGTCAACTCCTTGAACTTGTCGATAACCCTTAGCGACAAGCCGAGCTTTATAGGCGGTGACATTACCGTCCGCGTCAGTCTTCTTCTTAAAGATCCATTTGTTTTCAATGGCTCGCTTATCATTAGGCAAGTCCACCAAAGTCCATACTTTGTTCTCATACATGGATCCTATCTCGGATTTCATGGCCTCAAGCCATTTGTTGGAATCCGGGCCCGTCATCGCTTCTTCATAGTTCGAAGGTTCACCGTTGTCCAACAACATGATCTCTAGGACAGGATTGCCGTACCACTCTGGTGCGGAACGTGTCCTGGTGGACCTTCGAATAGCAACTTGATCTGAAGTTTCATGATCATCATCATTAACTTCCTCTCTAGCCGGTGTAGGCTCCACAGAAACAACTTCCTGTGCTGCGCTACTCTCCGGTTCGAGTGGAGGTACAATTTCCTCATCAAGTTCTATTTTCCTCCCACTTACTTCTTTCGAGAGAAACTCTTTCTCGAGAAAGGATCCATTCTTGGCAACAAAGACTTTGCCTTCGGATCGTAGGTAGAAGGTATACCCAATAGTCTCCTTGGGATATCCTATGAAGACGCACTTTTCCGCTTTGGGTTCGAGCTTCTCAGGTTGAAGTTTCTTCACATAAGCATCGCATCCCCAAACTTTTAGAAACGACAGCTTAGGTTTCTTTCCAAACCACAATTCATACGGTGTCGTCTCAACGGATTTAGACGGTGCCCTATTTAAAGTGAATGCGGCAGTCTCTAATGCATATCCCCAAAATGATAGCGGTAAGTCGGTAAGAGACATCATAGATCGCACCATATCCAATAGAGTGCGATTACGACGTTCAGACACACCATTTCGCTGGGGTGTGCCGGGCGGCGTGAGTTGTGAAACAATTCCACATTTCCTAAGGTGCGTGCCAAACTCGTGACTTAAATATTCTCCGCCACGATCAGATCGTAGGCATTTTATTTTCCTGTCACGTTGATTCTCGACCTCACTCTGAAATTCCTTGAACCTTTCAAAAGTTTCAGACTTGTGTTTCATTAAGTAGACATAACCATATCTACTCAAGTCATCAGTGAGGGTGAGAACATAACGGTAGCCACCGCGAGCCTCGACGCTCATTGGACCGCATACATCGGTATGTATTATTTCCAACAAGTCAGTTGCTCGCTCCATTGTTCCGGAGAACGGAGTCTTGGTCATCTTGCCCATGAGGCATGGTTCGCATGTGTCAAATGATTCGAAATCAAGTGACTCCAAAATTCCATCAGCATGGAGCTTCTTCATGCGTTTGACACCAATATGGCCAAGACGGCAGTGCCACATGTAAGTGGGACTATCATTATCAACTTTACACTTTTTGGTACTCACACTATGGACATGTGTAACATCACGTTCGAGATTCATCAAAAATAAACCATTGACCAGCGGGGCATGAGCATAAAACATTTCTCTCATATAAATAGAACAACCATTATTCTCGGATTTAAATGAGTAGCCATCTCGCATCAAGCGAGATCCAGATACAATGTTCATGCTCAAAGCTGGTACTAAATAACAATTATTAAGGTTTAAAACTAATCCCGAAGGTAGATGTAGAGGTAACGTGCCGACGGCGATCACATCGACCTTGGAACCATTCCCGACACGCATCGTCACCTCATCCTTGGCCAGCCTCCGCTTATTCCGCAACTCCTGCTTGGAGTTACAAATGTGAGCAACTGCACCGGTATCAGATACCCAGGAGCTACTACGAGCGCTGGTCAAGTACACATCAATAACAAGTATATCACATATACCTTTAATGTTGCCGTCCTTCTTATCCGCTAAATACTTGGGGCAGTTCCGCTTCCAGTGACCGGTACCCTTGCAATAAAAGCACTCAGTCTCAGGCTTGGGTCCATTTTTCTTCTTCTTCCCGGCAACTTGCTTACCGGGCGCGGCAATAGCTTTGCCGTCCTTCTTGAAGTTCTTCTTACCCTTGCCTTTCTTGAAACTAGTGGTCTTATTCACCATCAACACTTGATGCTACTTTTTGATCTCGACCTCCGCTGATTTCAGCATCGAGTACAACTCAGGAATGGACTTCTCCATACCTTGCATGTTGTAGTTCATCACAAAGCTCTTGAAGCTAGGTGGAAGCGACTGGAGGATTCTGTCAATGACCGAGTCATCCGGGATATTAACCCCCAGCTGAGTCAAGCGGCTGTGTAGCCCAGACATCTTGAGGATGTGCTCACTGACAGAACTATGCTCCTCCATCTTACAGCTGAAGAACTTGTCGGAGACATCATATCTCTCGACCTGGGCATGAGCTTGAAAAACCAGTTTCAGCTCCTGGAACATCTCATATGCTCCGTGTTGCTCAAAACGCTTTTGGAGCCCCGGTTCTAGACTGTAAAGCATGCCGCATTGAACAAGGGAGTAATCATCGCAGCGTGATTGCCAAGTGTTCATAACATCTTGTTCCGCTGGGAGAACGGGTGCGTCACCTAGCGGTGCATCTAGTACATACAATCTCTTGGAAGATATGAGGATGATCCTCAAGCTATGGACCCAGTCCGCATAGTTGCTTCCATCATCTTTCAGCTTGGTTTTCTCTAGGAACGCGTTGAAATTGAGGGTGACATTCGCGTTGGCCATTGGATCTACATCATAGATTGTAAAGACAATTTTAGACTAAGTTCATGATAATTAAGTTCACTTAATCAAATTAATGAACTCCCACTTAGACAGACATCTCTCTAGTCTTCCAAGTGATACATGATCCATGTCAACTAGCCCGTGTCCGATCATCACGTGAGACGGACTAGTCATCCATGGTGAACATCTTCATGTTGATCGTATCTTCTATACGACTCATGTTCGACCTTTCGGTCTTCCGTGTTCCGAGGCCATGTCTGTACATGCTAGGCTCGTCAAGTCAACCTAAGTGTTTCGCGTGTGTAAATCTGGCTTACACCCGTTGTATGCGAACGTTAGAACCTATCACACCCGATCATCACGTGGTGCTTCGGAACAACGATCCTTAGCAACGGTGCACAGTTAGGGTGAACACTTCTCTTGAAATTTTATTGAGAGATCATCTTATTTACTACCGTCGTTCTAAGCAAATAAGATGTAAACATGATAAACATCACATGCAATCAATATAGTGACATGATATGGCCAATATCATTTTGCTCCTATGATCTCCATCTTCGGGGCACCATGATCATCACTGTCACCGGCACGACACCATGATCTCCATCATCATGATCTCCATCATTGTGTCTTCATGAAGTTGTCTCGCCAACTATTACTTCTACTACTATGGCTAACGGTTAGCAATAAAGTAAAGTAATTACATGGCGTTTATGATTGACACGCAGGTCATACAATAAATAAGACAACTCCTATGGCTCCTGCCGGTTGTCATAATCATCGACATGCAAGTCGTGAATCCTATTACAAGAACATGATCAATTCATACATCACAATGCATCACATCACATCCTTTGGCCATATCACATCACAAGGCACATGCTGCAAAAACAAGTTAGACGTCCTCTAATTTGTAGTTGCAAGTTTTTTACGTGGCTGCTATAGGTTACTAGCAAGAACGTTTCTTACCTACGTCAACACCACAACGTGATTTGCCAATTGCTATTTACCCTTCATAAGGACCCTTTTCATCGAATCCGATCCGACTAAGGTAGGAGAGACAGACACCCGCTAGCCACCTTATGCATCTAGTGCATGTCAGGCGGTGGAACCGGTCTCACGTAAGCGTACGTGTAAAGTTGGTCCGGGCCGCTTCATCCCACAATACCGCCGAATCAAGATAAGACTAGTAGCGGCAAGCAAATTAACAAACTCGACGCCCACAACTGCTTTGTGTTCTACTCGTGCATAGATTCTACGCATAGACCTAGCTCATGATGCCACTGTTGGGAGACGTAGTAGTAAATCAAAATTTTCCTACGTTCACCAAGATCTATCTATGGAGAAACCAGCAACGAGAGGGGAGAGATTGCATCTTCATACCTTTGAAGATCGCTAAGCCGAAGCGTTACAAGAACGCGGTTGATGGAGTCGTACTCGCAGCGATTCAGATCGCGGTAGATCCGATCAAGTGCCGAACGGACGGCACCTCCGCGTTCAACACACGTGCAGCCCGGTGACGTCTCCAACACCTTGATCCAGCAAGGAGGAAGGAGAGGTTGGGGAAGGGCTCCAACAGCAGCACGACGGCGTGGTGGTGGTGGAGTAGCAAGGTATTCCGACAGGGCTTCGCCTAAGCGCTGCGGAGGAGGAAGAAGAGAGGTAGGGCTTCGCCGTGAGAGAGAGAGATCAAATCCTGTCTCAAAACATCCAAAACCTCAAGTATATATAGGAGGAGGGACGTGGAGGGCTGGCTTGGCCTCTACTCCAAAGAGGAGATGGCCGGCTGAATTAAAGGGAGAGTCCACCTCCCACAAGGGAGGTGGATCTCCTCCTTTTAAATCCTTTTTGCCTTATCTCCTTATCTCCAGCCGCATGGGCCTTTAGCAAAAGTCTTGCCCAGCCCAATAAGGGCTGGCACACTTTATCTAACAGCCCATGTGGTCCTTTGGTCGTCACACCCCTCCCGGGGGTCCTCCGGCACCCTCCCGGCACTCCCGGTACACTACCGATGAGCCCGAAAACTTTCCGGTGACCAAAACTGGACTTCCTATATATCAATCTTTACCTCCGGACCATTCCGGAGCTCCTCGTGACGTCCGGGATCTCATCCGGGACTCCGAACAACCTTCGTTAATCACGTATACCTTTTCCCTATAACCCTAGCGTCATCGAACCTTAAGTGTGTAGACCCTACGGGTTCGGGAGACACGTAGACATGACCGAGACACCTCTCCGGCCAATAACCAACAGCGGGATCTGGATACCCATGTTGGCTCCCACGTACTCCACGATGATCTCATCGGATGAACCACGATGTCAGGGATTCAATCAATCCCGTATACAATTCCCTTTGTCTATCGGTATGGTACTTGCCGGAGATTCGATCGTCGGTATCGCCATACCTTGTTCAATCTCGTTACCGGCAAGTCTCTTTACTCGTTCCGTAACACATCATCCCGTGGCTAACTCCTTAGTCACATTGAGCTCATTATGATGATGTCTTACCGAGTGGGCCCAGAGATACCTCTCCGTCACACGGAGTGACAAATCCCAGTCTTGATTCGTGTCAACCCAACAGACACTTTCGGAGATACCCGTAGCGTACCTTTATAGCCACCCAGTTACGTTGTGACGTTTGGCACACCCAAAGCATTCCTACGGTATCCGGGAGTTACACAATCTCATGGTCTAAGGAAATGATACTTGACATTGAAAAGCTTTAGCAAACGAACTACACGATCTTGTGCTATGCTTAGGATTGGGTCTTGTCCATCACATCATTCTCCTAATGATGTGATCCCGTTATCAACGACATCCAATGTCCATGGTCATGAAACCGTGACCATCTATTGATCAACGAGCTAGCCAACTAGAGGCTCACTAGGGACATGTGATGGTCTATGTATTCACACATGTATTACGGTTTCTGGTTAACACAATTGTAGCATGAATAATAGACAATTATCATGAACTAGGAAATACAATAATAACCATTTTATTATTGCCTCTAGGGCATATTTCCAACAAAACCTCCCTCTCATCTCCTCATAGACCTTCCACACGGCCCAACACCCTTGCCCCGATCCGGCCGTCCGATTGCGATCGCACGACCGAAATCGGCTCCAAAAACCATCAAAGCCCCTAAAACTATAAATAGACCCCTCCCCTTCCTAATTTGGACCAAACCCTAAAACCAAGGAGGTTTGTCCCTCTAGCATGGCCACCCTTTCCTCTTCCACCTCGGGATTGTTCTCGATCCAAATCCTCCAACCTCGGTCCCTCCTCGATTTCTGCAGTGAGCCAACCAACGCCGATCCAACCACCATAGAGCGTCTCGGCCCCTCCTTTCTTGAGTCCCTGCCCGGATCCAGCATCGAGCCCCACCTCGTCTATCCTCCTCCTCCCGCGCACCTCGCCTTCCCTCGTCATGCCTCATCGTACAGGCCATCAACGGAAAACGATCCAACAGAAGGCCGGTGTCATGCACCGTCGCCCTCTCTTTCTCTCCTTGCCTTCCCTCTCCCCTGGTTCACTCTCTGACCTCCCCTACTCTGCCTCTGTCTCTGTATTTTTTTGAAGCAGCGGGAGACCACCATGGCGCCAGGGCTGGAGCTTCCTCGTCCCCATGTCTGCCTCAATCTCCAGCCCACCTCCGGCAAGCCGTGGCCATGCAAGGCCTCCTCCTCGCTGGTCAGCAGCATCAGGTGCTCGTCTGTAGCCCCGCGTCCCCGTTCTCCTCTACTTCCTCCCCAGCAGCATCAGGTGATGCCGGAGGTGATCAGATAACCCGATCACCGACCGGGGCTTGAACCAGTACCTCTGGAGGCATGGTGCGGTCCAGAGATGCCCTCGGAGGAGACTGAGCGGCTGCTCGTACGATTTTCTCACTGTCCGGGCGAGGTACCTCCCCCCGGTCTTCGGTGACCAAGGATTTTAGCCTCGGCCATTATATCATCTCCCCCGCCACTGGTGCCCGGCTTCATAGGAGCATGTTGCGATGACACCTCCGCGGTGTCCTTCGCGGCGCCTCGAGTAGCGGGATGCGAGGCATTCCCACTTTCCGCTAGTTCGGTGGGCAGGGTCTCCCAGCCGATATTTAATCGATGGGAAGGATGCGCGGGGGCTGCAAAATCAATAAGCACCTGCGTGTTAATAACTCTAAACCTGTTAAAGGACGAACAAGGTGTAACAGCCCGGGAACGACGCTCTAGAATATTCCCCTTTGTTTCCATTCTCGTGTGTGATTCATATGGTTGTTGCATTCATCATCGCATCATTCGCATCATCTGCATAGTATCGCCTCTCGTTTTTGAAAACTTGCATCCGTTCATAGTCGCCGGTTCTCTCCGTTCTTGTCGTTGCCCATTTCGAGACCAACCACACATGCACGTGCCCGCGGCATCGATTAAAATATTGTTTTTAAAAGTGCCTTTAAAATATTCACGGATTGGGTTGAAACATGGCGTGCGGTCTGGGTATATTGTAGGTAGACCGCCTGTCGAATTTCGTCGCATTCCAAGTTCGTTTGATACCCCATCGGTCAACCATAGCAGTGCGGTCATCGGTTATTCGTCGGATGATTTTCGGTGTTTTAAAACATTGTGTCACGGGCCACAAACCTCCCTCTCATCTCCTCATAGCCCTTCCACACAGCCCAACACCCTTGCCCCAAGCCGACCGTCCGATTGCGATCGCACGGCCAAAATCGGCTCCGAAACCATCAACCCTAGCCCCTAAAACTATAAATAGACCCTTCCCGTTCCTAATTTGGACCCAAACCCTAAAACCACAGAGGTTTGTCCCTCCAGCACCGCCACCCTTGCCTCTTCCACCTCGGGATCACTCTCGATCCAAATCCTCCAACACCGGCCCCTCCTCGATTTCTGCAGTGAGCTAACCAACACCGATCCAGCCACCATAGAGCGCCTCGGCCCCTGCTTTCTTGAGTCCCTGCCCGGATCCAACATCGAGCCCCACCTCGTCTGTCCTCCTCCTCCCGTGCACCTCGCCTTCCCCTGTCATGCCTCATCAGACCGTCCATCACCGTCGAACAATCCAAAAGAAGGCCGGTGTCGTGCACCGTCGCCCTCTCTTTCTCTCCTTGCCTTCCCTCTCCCCTGGTTCACTCTCTAACCTCCCCTACTCTGCCTCTGTCTCTGTATTTTTTTGAAGCAGCGGGAGACCACCATGGCGCCAGGACTGGAGCTTCCTCGTCCCCATGTCTGCCTCGATCTCCAGCCCACCTCCGGCAAGCCGCGACCATGCGAGGCCTCCTCCTCGCTGGTCAGCAGCATCAGGTGCTCGCATGTAGCCCCGCGTCCCCGTTCTCCTCTACTTCCTCCCCTTCTTCTACCTCTCTTGACCTTATGCTCTATCTTCGATGACTACAGGAGCTCCCATGGCTGCCCGACGCCGTTTGGCCCAGCCGGCCACCATCAACCGCCGCCAAGAGCCGGATCTCGATGGGAACGAGTTGATCTGTAACATTCCCGGCCTCGTGCCCGCTATCATCGCTGTAGCATCGTCCAGCCCACCGGTCTCGGAATCCATGATGTGGGAACCTTCCTGCATAGCTGAACTTCTGCTCTTTTCCTAGATCCATTCTAGTATGTTCAGGTTATTAGTGTAGCCACGACTTTTCTTCTTAAGATGTCGATTATCCCAGTTGGTTAGCATGTCGGTTGTTAACCAGTACATCCTGGGTTCGAGTCCCCAAGGTTGCTCTGTTTTTTTCATGCATTTTTACCTCACCAACGGATCAACTTTCGTCTATGTTTTATTTGTTGTCTAGTCTCAATTATGTCACAAGTGGCTGAGTAGTCTGCTGGTAGCGCAGCCGATCTCCATCCAATGGGTCTTGGGTTCGAACCCAGTGCACCCCTAGTTTTTATGTTTTGTTCTGTTTGTTTGTTATAGTAGTGTTTCAGTCTGGTCACATTATCATCTATGGCCGAATCCATCCCTTAGCACATTGCCGTCTTAACTTAGCTGGTCATTCTAGTGCTCATACACCCAAGGGTCTAGGGATCAAATACCAAATACCCTACATGTTGTTTGATTTGGAGTTCTGCTTCTTCATCAATCTAGGATGGGTTCCAGGCGACAGCCTGGGATAGCAAGGATGGATGTCATTTTGTCGTTTATTTTCGTCCGTAGTCGGACCCTGCTCTTCTCTATGATGTTTGAGTATGTTGTTGTATTGATGTGTTGTTGTTGTAGCTTGTGGCGAGTGTAAGCCAATTCCATATACTCATCTCTTTTGTACATGTACTTCTAATGATATCCATTCTTGCAACACGACGAGATGCGCTTCTATCCCTGTCGAGGCCCTCGTGCTGAAAGAAGGATAGGATTGCATCTTGGGTGTGACACAAGGGTCTTCGGATCCTAACCTTTGGGTCGGGGGCTTGACCCTGAGGTTCTTTTGTGGAACCACCTCAAGGTCATCGGACTTAGTATCTGAGTCCGAGTTGTCATCGGACAAGATCACCTATGCCCGACGCATCCTCTTCTGGGCAGGAGGGGGTACCTCCTTCTGGGCTTCCGATGATGCCGCCCTCTTCCTTGTGAGGGGGAATTGCCTTCCCCTCGGCTTGTCCCCCTCTTCTTCCTCTTGCTCCTCCTCTTCCTCTTCCTCCTCATACTCCTCTTGATTCGAGGAGGCATGAGTCTTCCCGGACACAGTCTCTGACTGGTCCCTGATGCGAAGGCCACTTCGGCCTGGTTTCTTCTTCTTCTCCTTCTTCGTGGGGGGCTCGTAAGGCTTCGCCATGAGCATTTCTGCCAACAGCTCGGACCTGGCGTCTTCGGGCTGAGGTGCCGGACTGCTGATGTTAATGGCTTTCCTTAGCCATTTCTGCAAGGGAATAATCAGAAGAAAAAGTTATGGATCCTCTTTGGGAAAAGTAAAACCCGATCGAGCAGAAGTGTACCGTACCTCGGTGGTGGGCTTGGAGGCATGCAGGCCCCTGTCGTCCTCCTCGGATGGCCAGCTCTCCTATGACTTGAAGATCGCCTTCCATAGCTTCTCCCGCATAGTGCGGAAGAGGTTCCAGATTGTGGGCGCATTGTCAAGCTGACGAGCCCACAAGGGAGTGTCTCGGCGCTAGCAGGGGAGGATGCGTCTCCGGAGCATTGATACATCTTCATCGTATCTACAATTTTTGATTGTTTCATGCCAATATTCTACAACTTTCATATACTTTTGGCAACTTTTCATACTATTTTTGGGACTAACATATTGATCCAGTGCCCAATGCAAGTTCCTGTTTGTTGCATGATTTTTTTCCATAGAAAATCCATAACAAACAAAGTCCAAATGAGATAAAAACTTAAGAAGATTTTTTCTGGAATATATGTGAATTTTGGGAAATCGAATCAACAGAAGGCAGTGCCCGAGGGGCCCACAAGCCAGAAGGACGCGCCCTGGGGGGGGTAAGGCGCGCACTGAGGGCTTGTGGCCACCGCTTAGGTCAGTTGGAGCTGTCCTTTGGATGCAAGAAAGATAATTTTTGGATTAAGATCCACTCAAAATTTCAGCCCGATCAGAGTTACGTATCTCCAGGAATATAAGAAACGGTAAAAGGCCAGAATCTGGGAGCGCAAAAACAGAAGGAAACAGAGAGAGATCCTATCTCGGAGGGGCTCTCGTCCCTCCGTCGCCATGGAGGCCATGGACCAGAGGGGAAACCCTTCTCCCATCTAGGGGTAAGGTCAAGGAATAAGAAGAAGGAGGGGGTCTCTCTCCCCCTCTCTCCCGATGGTGCTGAAACGCCGACGGGGCAATGATCGTGACGGCGATCTACTCCAACAACTCTGTCATCTTCCACAACACCTCCATCACCTTACCCCATCTATCTACAGTGGCCCACTCTCTCGCAACCCTCTGTAGCCTCTACTTGAACATGGTGCTTTATGCTTCATATTATTATCCAATGATGTGTTGCCATCCTATGATGTCTGAGTAGATTTTTGTGGTCCTATGGGTTGATTGACGATCATGATTGGTTTGAGTTGCATGTTTTATTATTGGTGCTTTCCTATGGTGCTCTCTATGTCAAGCAAGCATGAGGGATCCTTGCTGTAGGGTGTTGCAATGTGTTCATGATTCGCTGTTGGTGGGTTGCTTGAGTGACAGAAGCATAAACCCAAGTAGGTGGGTTGTTGCATATGGGAGTAAAGAGGACTTGATACCTTATAATGCTATGGTTGGGTTTTACCTTAATGATCTTTAGTAGTTGCGGATGCTTGCTAGAGTTCCAATCATAAGTGCATATGATCCAAGTAGAGAAAGTATGTTAGCTTATGCCTCTTCCTCATATAAAATTGTAATAATGATTACCGGTCTAGTTATCGATTGCCTAGGCACAATTCCGCAACTCCTACCACCAGTTTGCCACACTTGTTAATCTAACGTAGTTGTTTCAATATCTTAGCAGCCCCTAGTTTTTATTTATGTGCTCTTTATTATCTTGCAAACCTATCCTACCACACCTACAAAGTACTTATAGTTTCATACGTGTTCTAGGTAAAGCGAACGTTAAGCGTGCGTAGAGTTGTATCGATGGTCAATAGAACTTGAGGGAATATTTGTTCTACCTTTAGGTCCTCATTGGATTCAACACTCTTACTTATCGAGAAAGCCTACAATTTATCCTCTACCCTTGTGGGTTATCACTACTTTTTCTGGCGCCGTTGCCGGGGAGCAATAGTGTGGGGTGAATATTATCGTGTTTGCTTGTTTGCTGTATCAGTAAGTAGATTTTATTTGTTGTTCTAAGTTGTTCTCTATCTTTAGCTATGGATAAGGAACACGAAATACCAAAAAAATTAGGTGTACTTGCTACTCATGGAGACGGGGAACCTCCTAAAACCCTCGATGCTCGTTATGTGAAAGATATTATGTACTACTTTAATAAACCTGAGAAAACCCCATTCAATTATATAATGGGAGACATGTTGGATCAACGTAAATACTTTAGGGATTATCTCTTGACTCAAAAAGGGAAACTGTTATGGGATCATATTTATATGTTGAAATGGTATGCTTGGAATATATGCCAGAGATATGATTATACTTGTTTCTCTAGGATGAAGGCTCACCACCTCCCTTTTTCATGTAAATTTAATGATAATGAAACCTTGGCTTATTATGCTAAAGGTATTTATTATTACTATGATGTGAAACAAATAGAGGAATTCATTTCTTTTAAGGGTGCTTATGAAATTGAATCTTTGTTTGAGAAGTGTGAAAATTATGATGATGCTGTTTATAGACCAATTTTTTGCTATACTTAAATATTGCTATGAGAATTATCAATATAATTCCGACATCGATGCATTTATTGGGAGAATGTCTACTGCCTTGGAAGATACTAATATTTTGCAGAAATCTATGGAAGAAGAAATTGATGACACTGTGAGCTCATTGGATGAAGAAGATGAGGAGGAGAGCAAAGAACAAAAGGAGGAAGAGAGGATTAGCTACCCGTGCCCACCTTCTAATGAGAGTAACTCTTCAACTCATACATAATTTAATCTCCCTTCGTTCTTACCGAAGGATGAATGCTATGATAATTTCTATGATCCCTTGGATTCGTTTTAAATATCCCTTTTTGATGAACTTGATGCTTCCTACGCTTGTGGCAATGATGCCAATATGAATGATGCTTATGGAGATGAACTTGCTATAGTTCCTTATGTTAAACATGAAATTGTTTCTATTGCACCCACACATGATATTCCTATTATCCTTTTGAATTCTCCTAACTACACTATATTGGAGAAGTTTGCACTTATTAAGGATTATATAGATGGGTTGCCTTTTACTATTACACATGATGATTTTGATAGATATAATATGCATGTTCTTGCTACTCCTACTTGCAATTGTTATGAGATAGGAACTAAATCTCCGCCTCTCTATGTTTCCAATATGATAAAATTGCAAGAAACTGCTTACACTATGTATTGGCCTTTACTTTCTATGCATGAATTGTTCTTTTATGACATGCCGATGCATAGGAAGAGAGTTAGACTTTGTTGTTGCATGATATATGTTACTTTGTGCTCAATACTGAATTACAAATCATTATTAATTAAAATTGGCTTTGATATACCTTGGGATCAGAGTGGATCCATTATTTGAGCACTTTATGCCTAGCTTAATGGCTTTAAAGAAAGCGCTGCCAGGGAGACAACCCAGAAGTTTGAGAGAGTCATTTTATTCTGTTGTGTGCTTTTATATAGATTAAAAACAAAAAAAATATAAAGAGGGGAACCTAAAACTTTTTCAAAAAAATTGAGAAGTGAAAGTAAGAAGGACGAGCACCGTTGAAGTGGGGGAGCCCCTTGAACTTTGTTCATGCCCATGGAAACTTTGCAAATCTTGATTACAGAAACTTTTCAACAAAAATAATTATCCACTTGTATAAATCCATTGTATTATAAAAATAATGTTCCAAGATTGGCCTTTAGGATGATTAGATTGCTTGTTTGGTGTGTGAAGTGCAAGAACATAAACTTTGGCTATAGTGCGTGAATTTAATTTTTTTACTGGAATGTCAAAAGTTTCTGAAATTTTTACACAATACTGATATGAATTTTTTTATTTTCTCCTAATTTTTCAGAATTTTAAGACTTACAGAAGTATGGTGAATGTTCAAATTACTACAGACTGTCCTGTTTAAGACAGATTCTGTTTTTGATGCATTGTTTTGCTAGTTTTGAAAAAACTATCGATTTTATCTGTGGTATAAGTCATAAAGAAGTAATATTATAGTAGCTAAAATGCAAAAACAAAATATGAATTGGTTATCAATTGTAATTAAAGTGGTGATTTGTTTTATTATACTAATATATCTCACGAGGGTTTTGTTAAGTTTTGTGTGATTGAAGTTTTCAAGTTTTGGGTGAGATCACGATGGATGAATCAATAAGGAGTGGAAAGAGACTAAGCTTCGGTATGCCCAAGGAAACCCAAGGTAATATTCAAGGACTCCCGAGAAACTAAGCTTGGGGATGCCCCGGAAGGCATCCCCTCTTTCTTATAATAACCATCGGTAGTTTTACTTGGAGCTATATTTTTATTCATCACATGATATGCGTAAATCTTGGAGCGTTGTGTGATTTTTATTTTTATTTTAAAAATGCACCTTGATGCTATGAGATAGTACTTGGTTGATTTATATAATGCTTCATGCACTTCACTTATATCTTTTGAGTATGGCTTTATAGAATGCTTCATGTGCTTCACTTATATCATTTGAAGTTTGGATTGCATGTTTCTCTACACATAGAAAACCGCCATTTGTAGAATGTTCTTTTGTTTCACTTATATTTTTTAAAGCGTGGGCATATCTTTTGTAGAAAGAATTAAACTCTCATGCTTCACCTATACCTATTTAGAGAGTTAACATGAGTTGGTCATTCACACGGTTAGTCATAAAATCCTACATAAAACTTGTACATCACTAAATATGATATATTTGATTCCTTGCAATAGTTTTACGATATAAAGATGGTAATATGAGAGTCGTGCTAGTGAGTAATTGTGAATTGGAGAAATACTTGTGTTAAGGTTTGTGATTCCTATAGCACGTATGGTGAACCGTTATGTAACGAAGTCAGAGCATGATTTGGTTAATGATTGTCAACCTTTGTGTGAGGGTCGGGAGCGCGCGATGGTTAACTCCTACCAACCTCTCCCCTAGGAGCATGCATCTAATGCTTTGTTTGATAACTAATAGACTTTTGCAATAAGTATGTGAGTTCTTTGTGACTAATGTTGAGTCCATGGATTATACGCACTCTCACCCTTCCACCTTTGCTAGCCTCTATAGTACCGTGCAAATTTTGCCGGTGCATCAAACCCACCTTCCTCAAAACAGCCACCATATATTTTTCTCAAAACAGCCACCATACCTACCTATTATGAAATTTCCAAAGCCATTCCGATATATATTGCCATGCAACTTCCACCGTTCCGTTTAGTATGACATGCACCATCATTTTCATATTGCTTTGCATGATTGTAAGACAGCTTGCCCGATGTTTTCATGGCTTGTTCGTTTTTTATGTCATTTTCTAGGGTAGATCGTTGCACATCCTGGTATCCTACCAGAAACATTCATATAAAGTCATATTTTTGTTCTAGGTATCGAGTTGTAAGTAAATAAAAGTGTAATTATTTTCATTATTAGAGCATTGTCCCGTGTGAGAGAAGGATGATGGAAGCTATGATTCCCTCACAAGTTGGGTGGAGTCTTCGGACTTTACTAAAAAATAAAAGAGGCCAGCGAAGCCCAAATAAAAAAATAGGCCAAAGATGCCTACCAGAAAAATAAAAAATGAGAAAAAATAAAAAAAATGAGAGAAAGAGAGAAGGGACAATGCTACTATCTTTTTCCACACTTGCGCTTCAAAGCAGCACCATGATCTTCATGATAGAGAGTCTCCTATTTTGTCACTTTCATATAGCTAGTGGAATTTTCATCATTTGCACGACCACTTAGTTTTCTTTTTGAGCTTGCATACACTTATAGCTCTAGTGCACCCGTTGCATGGAAATCCCTACTCACTCACATTGATATCTATTGATGGGCATCTCCATAACCCGTTGATACGCCTAGTTGATGTGAGACTATCTTCTCCTTTTTCCTCAGCACCTCCACCACATTGTATTCCACCTATAGTGATATGTCCATGGCTCACGCTCATGTATTGTGTGAGAGTTGAAAAGGTTTGAGAACATAAAAGTGTGAAACAATTGCTTGACTTGTTCATCGGGGTTGTGCATGATTTAGATACTTTGTGTGGGGAAGATGGGGCATAGCCAGACCATATGATTTTGTAGGGATACCTTTCTAAGGCCATGTTATTTCGAAAGGAAACAATTGCCTTGTGGGTGTGCTTGAAGTATTATTGTTTTTTATGTCAATATGGACTATTGCTTTGAATTACTCGTGTCTTAATATTCATGCCATGATTAGATTATATGATCAATATTATGCTAGGTAGAATTCCACATCAAAAATTATTTTTTATCATTTACCTACTCGAGGACGAGCATGAATTAAGCTTGGGGATGCTAATACGTCTCCATCGTATCTATAATTTTTTATTGTTTCATGCCAATATTCTACAACTTTCATATACTTTTGGCAACTTTTTATACTATTTTTGGGACTAACATATTGATCCAATGCCCAGTGCCAGTTCCTGTTTGTTGCATGATTTTTGTTTCGTAGAAAATCCATACCAAACAAAGTCCAAACGGGATAAAAAATTACAGAGATTTTTTCTGTAATATATGTGAATTTTGGGAAGTGGAATCAACAGAAGGCGGTGCCCGAGGGGCCCACAAGCCAGGAGGACGCGCCCTAGGGGGTAGGGCGCGCCCTCAGGTCTTGTGGCCACCCCTTAGGTTGGTTGGATCTGTCCTTTGGCAGCAAGAAAGCTATTTTTTGGATAATGATCCCCTCAAAATTTCAACCCGATCGGAGTTATAGATCTCCAGGAAATATAAGAAATGGTGAAAGGCTAGAATCTGAGAGCACAGAAATAGAAGGAAACACAAAGAGAGAGAGATCCAATCTCGGAGGGGCTCTCGCCCCTTCGCTGCCATGAAGGCCATGGACCAGAGGGGAAACCCTTCTCCCATCTAGGGGAAGGTAAGTAAGAATAAGAAGGAGGGGGCTCTCTCCCCCTCTCTCCCGGTGGCGCCGGAACGCCCCCGGGGCCATCATCGTGACGACGATCTACTCCAACAACTCTGTCATCTTCATCAACACCTCCATCACCTTCGCCCATCTATCTACAACGGTCCACTCTCCCGCAACCCGTTGTACCCTCTAATTGAACATGGTGCTTTATGCTTCGTATTATTATCCAATGACGTGTTGCCATCCTATGATGTTTGAGTAGATTTTTGTTGTCCTATGGGTTGATTGACGATCATGATTGGTTTGAGTTGCATGTTTTATTATTGGTGTTGTCCTATGGTGCTCTCCATGTCGCGCAAGCGTGAGGGATCCTCGCTGTAGGGTGTTGCAATGCGTTCATGATTCTCCTATGGTGGGTTGCTTGAGTGACAGAAGCATAAACCCGAGTAGGCGGGTTGTTGCATATGGGAGTAAAGAGGACTTCATACCTTATAATGCTATGGTTGGGTTTTACCTTAATGATCTTTAGTAGTTGAGGATACTTGCTAGAGTTCCAATCATAAGTGCATATGATCCAAGTAGAGAAAGTATGTTAGCTTATGCCTCCCCTCATATAAAATTGCAATAATGATTACCGGTCTAGTTATCGATTGCCTAGGGACAATTCCGCAACTCCTACCATCACTTTTCCAAACTCGTTAAATTAACTTAGTTGTTTCTCTATCTTAGCAGCCCCTAGTTTTTATTTACGTGCTCTTTATTATCTTACAAACCTATCCTATCACACCTACAAAGTACTTCTAGTTTCATACGTGTTCTAGGTAAAGCGAACGTTAAGCGTGCGTAGAGTTGTATCGGTGGTCGATAGAACTTGAGGGAATATTTGTTCTACTTTAGCTCCTCGTTGGGTTGACACTCTTACTTATCGAGAAAGGCTACAATTGATCCCCTACACTTGTGGGTTATCAAGCATCACCTGGACCAGATTGGTCAGGTTGATGTCCTTCTCGACCATGGAGCGGATTCGCTTCTCCAGGTCTTTCACCTCCTTGCTCGGTCCCCAGATAATGCCCTTTTTGAGCCATGAAGCTAGTATGGTGGGGGACCAGATATGAATTCGGCAGGAGGAATCTGACCTTCTTCTCATGGTTCTGTGATGCGAAACTACTCCTTCTACCATGCCTTGATGGTGTCGATGAAGGTGCCCGATGGCCACATGACGCGGGTGAGCTTGCCAATGACAACTCTGCCCCAATCTGCGTGCTTCACACCGACACAATTCATCTTGACGTTGAACACTTTGAGCCATAGCCCAAAGTGCAGATTGACTCGCAGGAAAGCCTTGCAGACGAGGATGAACGCCGAGACGTGCATGAAAGAGTTCGGCAGGAGGCCGTGGAAGTCGAGGCCGTAGAAAAACATCAACCCCCTGACAAAGGGGTGGAGCTGGAAGCTCAAACCCCTGATGAAGTGGGGGAGGAAGACCACCCTTTTGCCTGGCCGGGGAGTGGGGATCACTTGGCCCTCCTCCGGTGCGCGATGAGGGATGTCAATAGAGAGGTAGCTGGCCTTCTTGAGCTCAAGGATGTCCCGGTCGGTGACCGTGGAAGCCTCCCACTGGCTATTGGAGCCCGCCATTGATGAACTAGGAGCTGGGGGAGGTGTAAGACCTAGATCTGTGCTTCGAAGGCATAGAGGAATGGAAGATAGAGAGGGCGAAAGGGGAGCATGAATAGGCTTTGGGGTTTTCTTTCCCTTTTATGAGGCTTATCGATTCGGTCTCCCCTTGCTGCGCCGTGAATCCCTTCGCTTCCCGAGACGTGTGAGTTGTTGCGCGCGCGTGATTAAACATATCCCATGTAAAACGGGGCATGATCAATACATCGATAGATCGTGATGATTAAAACGGCCTCGAACCGCGAATCGAGTTTGTGTAACTAGCCTAGCGGACATGGTGGACTGTGACCTTTCATCAGAAAGGTCATCAGAGGACATAATTTTGGTTCTTGATGTTTAGCCTTCAAGGCTGACCTATTTGCAGTGTTCGAACGTGCCACTATGTGGAAGGCTACTTGTCATCGGAGGCCTAACTAAGTTCGGCGGGAAGAACTCACCTCGCAAGCCGAAGACTCTGATCGTATGAAGCAATTGAAGCTAAGACCCTTGGTGTTGGAGGCAAGTTCGGGGGCTACCGAGGGAGTTCTGGATTAAGGGGTCCTCGGGAGGCCGACCTATCTCTATGGACCGAACTATATGGGCCACTTACCGAACACGGGGTTCATTGAAGACCTTATCTCCAAGATGGAAGCTTCGGGACGTACAGCTTGTGCTCCACGTTTAACGTAGCAAATATGCATGTTTATCTCTTCGGCGTGCAACTGACCATGAGTAAACCCTAGGTACCCTCGGCGTCTATATAAGTCGGAGGGTTTTAGGCTATAGGGATAGAACAACTCATCTAGGGTTAGCTATTGGATCTCGAGGTAGATCAACTCTGTAATCCCCTATATCATCAATACAACCAAGCATGACGTAGGGTATTACCTCCATAGAAGGGCCTGGACCTGGGTAAATCTGTGTCCCCTTCGTCTCTTATTACCATCTGTTCTAGTCTCACAGTTCGGGACCCCCTAACCGATATCCGCCGGTTTTGACACCGACACTTGGGCCGCCAGCCATGGACGACCTGCCAAGCAGCCAAGCTGCCGCGCCACGATCACCACAGCGACCGTCGTCGCCCCGTCGACCGCCATCATTGACCATGCTCGCGAACTGCATCAAGCAAGACTTTCGTTCGAAGGATCTGCACCGAACGCCGCACCACCACCAACAGACCACACACCGCCATACGCCGCTCCGCTCCAATACATCACACGATCACCTCAGGCCGCCCCAAAGACGACCTAAGCACATGACGCAGCCGGGACGCAGCCAGATCTGGCCCGCCCGAGGCGAGGCAAAGCCCCCGGCTGGGACTCGCCCGGCACGGCAGGCCCGATGAGGAGCCCCCGCTGGAGCCATCTAAGCCCGCCATCGGCCCGGAGCGGGCCAGATCTGGCACTCCCGCCCACCACCTTCGTCGTACGTCCATAGGAGGAGCCGCGGCCGCCACCACCATGGCACATCGGCGGCCACCTCCACCGTCGCTCCCATGCGCGTCCCCGCGACACCCCGTAGCAAACACGCGTCGCCCGTCCGCGCCGCCCAGTGCCTTGCGAGAGGGAGAAACAGGGCCCGTCGTCGTCGAATCCGCACGGGCTTTGTCTGGCGGCACTCACCGGCGGCAGCGGGGGGAGGAGGTGAGGTGGTGGGAGGTCCTGACGGCGGCTAGGGTTTTGCACCCGGGCCGCTCACGAGAGAGCGGCATGGAGCTCCTTCGCTCTATATCAAACACCAGGAAATGTATGGATCATTTTTGGTGTTCCGTTGTTTACCTCGTTTGCTCGGGCAGGGTGCACTGTGTGCAATGACCCACCATCAAACTTCGCATCATACCTGTGGGCGCATCCGGATGCGTCAGTAAACAACTTAAATGGGTTGTTGCACATTTACATACTTCATATTTGAAGTCTTATATTCATATGATCAATGCACGTTGATCACACGATATAAATTGATCTTAATTCAACGGTTCGAAACAAAATAAAATGAGTCATAGTTCAACAATCGCAACATGCCAAAATAAAATCAATGTCCAAGCATGATGGATGCCTCGCTGATTGGCCGGATCACTCGTCGGCCGTCATCCATGCCGCAGCTCATGGCATCCTTGTGTTTTGCTCCGTCTGCACTTGGGCCGCATGCTCCACCTGCATCATTGCCGCATACCCCGTCTCTAGCATGTGTTGTCTTTGCCTTTTTCTTCTTCTTGGTCGGATTGGGATTGCACGTTGTCCCAACTTTAAATGAATGACAATTTGGATCCCCAAATTAGTACTTCATTTGGGTCAGACCTTGATCATCACTAATCATGTCTGACATGAATACCTACTACGTGATCATGGTTTTCAAGCATTCATCATATCTAAAATAGTCTACCGGCCTATGCAAAACATTGAACATACATATGCAAAGTTGATCGGATAGGAACAACAAGAACATACCGACACTTGTTGTGTCATTCCTCGAACCAGGTAAGGGCAGCCCGGGCGCCACCGGTGGCCGTGCTCATCCGCTCCTGAATGAGTTGCGTCGAGTGACATACGTCCACCGCTGCCATCTGTGTGGGAGGAAAGCTCTCTGAAATGACCCAACCGGACATCGGATCCTCCTCTGCCCCCAACCTAGCCTGACAGCGCAATCTGCGCCAGCGGACGGATGGATGGGGTGTGGGGTTCCGGATGCGGCATAGGGGTCGACTGCTTGTTCATGTCCGCATTCGCTCCCTGTGTCGGCATCACCGGTTCGTCCGAACGATGTTCTCCAACTTGCACGACGAAGCCAAGGACGGGACGTCGACGAACATGGTGGACGCAACGTCTATTGCCGTGGTCGGGAACGGGCTGAACAACATCTAGGATGGTAGATCGGGACCGACGGTGAAAATGGGGAATAAGGGTGACGGACGGCGGGGTTCAAACATGGAAAAGGTAGGAAGGCGACGGAAGGAGAAGGGATGATTTGGTTTTGATGCAAATTATGGTGGGATAGGACTGTCGGATCCGACGTAACTGACATGCCCCGGACTTTCCAATATGCGCTCTAGATTTGAGCTAGATTTAAGGGTTACCGGTTAGCCGGACGTTTGAAGAAACATGTGTGGATTGATTTTTTATGATCAGGTTGTTCGTCTGACGATGAGACAGGTTCGAGACGAGTGAATGTAAATGCCAATCCCGTACAAATAACCAAACATATAAGAAAGAAAATAAAAAATGTTATTGTGTAAATGGACAAATATGGAATACGTTCGGTCAGGGTCAGCGACCGGATGCGTCCGTTTGCTTAGTTGGGGCTGTAGATGCTGTTAGCACTAGAAATTTTCTGAGCCACATGAGATTTGACAAACCCGAAAACGAAAAGGCACATTATCAAAAGCGAAAGTCATACTAGTGGCAGTGGGGGTGATCCGAGGCTGGCATTAAACCGAACAGCGACGGGGATTGTGGTATCGGGGCTGGTTCCCTGCATCTGTATGCACCACGCCCACCCACGTGCGCGACGACGAATCTCCGCTCCGCTCGCGCCAAGATTATTTTCCTGTGCGGATGATTGCTCGGCTTCGGTATTCCGCGCCACGCCGCCTCGTCTAGTGTACGTGTACGTGGTGGACGTTGGAGAATTGCCAGGCAGGAGCAGACACGAGCCGGTCCGTGCCTGCCGGGTGTCCGATCCGATCCGACACGATGTACGTACATATATACTGTATATTTTTGCGGGACGATGTACGTACACAATGACGCACCGTGTATATACACAACGCCCTACTTGTACTAGTATTATAGTGTTATAAGTACAGTATATAGTAGTCACGGTCGCTTCCTGGCCCGGGGCGAACCGATGATGAGGGCAGGTGCGGCCGGGCAGAGGTGAGCTCAGGGTGTCGAGTGTTGACCGGTGGCTTGGGGATGTGAACAATGGGCGCGACGGGTCAAGTCAAGGCATAAAAGGACATGTCTCGATCTCATGCCTGTTTCCATTGCAAAATATGTTGCCCTTCATGCCTATAAGGGAGAAGGCTCGATCAAGTCTCGACAAGAAGTGTTGGCAGAGAGGTCAAAGGCCTATGGTTAGGAGGATATGTGCCTAACCATGAAGGAACTTCGGGTAAAGTGTTTGCTCTGGATTGCGCTCCATAGCGTGTGGTTATGCTTATTGTATGTTTATACGTAGTCGCTGGGTGTGAGAGGGTACATATCTCTCTAATACAGTTCTTCCTAAGAAAATAGGTAATTTTTGATTAAATTAATTCATGAGCAAATAGCTAGCCTGGCATTAAAAGAAATAAAGACGTAGATATTTGATCACGCAAACACATACTAATGATACTATGCTAACAACAAATACATCTACGTATAATGCTAGCACAGCTAAAACATAAGACAATAGGAGTGCAACAAACGAGTTATACCTTTCAATCGGCCATGCGGAGGCTGCGGCGGTGGCGGCAACGTCCTCGACGGCCTTCTTCTCGGCTTCGAGCTTCTCGGCGGCGGCATGGTCAGCATCGATGGACATGATGATGAGGAAGTAGACGAACGGCGACAAGCAGTCACGTAGGAAATGTGGTAGATACCTTTACTATGTATTATCCCCATATAAATACAATCAAAAGCAGGACGTAAGGTATTAACTCCTTGAGAGAGCCCGAACCTGGGTAAAATCCTGTGTCCATGTTATCATCGCTCAAGGACGCCTAGCTTAGGACCCCTACTACGAGATACACCGGTTTTAACACCGACACGAGGGCCCGAACCTGGGTAAAACCGTGTTCCCTTTGTCTCCTATTACCATCGATTCTAGTCTCACATCTCGGGACCCTCTACCCGAGATCCGCCGGTTTTGACACCAATAACATGGGTTGCCGGTTATCCGGAAGTTTGACGAAACATGTGTGGATCAATTTTTTGACCAGGTTGTTCGCCCTGACGAAGTGACAAAGTGACGATGAGACATGTTCGAGGCGCATGGTTGTAGACACATTCTAGACACGTGACAAGATATGAGGGTTCGAATATGAAGGATGCGGATGTAGAAGGCAAAAAAAAATATGCATTCGGTAAGTAACCGTGTCCGCGGGCGTTTGAGGCGTCGGATCTAGCATACGAGGTTGTAGAAGCTCTTAGCTTTAGAAATTTTCTCAGCCACATGATATTTGACAAACCCGAAAATGAAAAGGCACGTTAGAGCATCTACAGCCGGACCCCTCATACTCTCCACAAACGCCCGTTGTCGTGGATTTGTCATGACAGATGTCCGGGTGAACGGACTTGGATTCGAGGCCATCGCTAACGTGATGGACTCAAAGGGGTTGGTTGGGACGAAGGACACGGTTTTACCTAGGTTCGGCCCCTCAAGTCGAGGTAATAGCCTACGTCCTGCTTGTTCTCGTATTACTTGTTGTATCGATTACAAGGGAGCAAAAAGCTTGACCTGGTTCTCGATAGTCTAACTCTAAGTCGCCTCGGGTCTGCCTTTATATAGGAGGTAAAGACTCTGGGTCATACAAGTTGTAACCGACTCTCATTGTCTATCTGAGTCTCCCTCTATCTTCTCTGTCAAGCTATCTCCGGGTGGCTGACGCACCTGGGTCTTCTCTCCCCGGGCCACCTAACGGCCCACGCCATGAGCCGCCTATCTTCATGGGCCGTAAGCCTCATGGCTCATCCTTGGGCTGGCTTACGAGCCATCAGGTATAACCCGAAGCCCTTTGGGCGGGTCACATTGTGGGGTTATATCCCCAACATTAGGCCCCAGGTTGAATTGAGCTTGCTCACTTCATCCCTTTCATCTGTTCCTTGGCGAGTCGCCCGGTGATGACCCGGCGTGACGTCACATGGGCCCTGCAAAAAAGATCCACTGACGTACCAACAAATCTCTTATTAAATGGTTAGTCCAGAAATCGAGGCTTCCGCCTTGGTCGAATGATTTCTGTCGCCTGGATTTTCGCGCCCGCCCCATCTCCCTTTTAAATAGGACCGCTGCGGCTGACATTTTTTCCTTCTCCCGCTCGCTCTTCATCTTCTTCCTCTCGACGCCTCCGCTCCAACGCATCCTACTCCGGCGCCGACTCCTCACCGCCGTCGACTAGGCCGCTGGATGAACCTGTTTCGTTCCAGAATCTCGTCCGCGTTCCACCGCACCATCGCCTATAAGCCCATACTTCTCCTTAGATCCGTTGCCGCTGCAGTAGGGTTTGTAGAAAAACTCCGCCACCGCTGCCCGGGTTCTTCTGACGCCATTGCTAGTGTTCTCCCGACGCCTTTGGCGCTTTTAACGCTCGTCCTTGCCGCGCCGCCGCGTACGAGGCGGCCGTGCGCAATGCGCGGACCCATCGCGGCTCTGTTTTACCGTTTCATTTTCCTCTGCTTCGCCTGTTCTTCGTTAGGTCTGAAAATAGGAACTTTTGTCCTGCTTTTGTAGATCCATAAATATAGCGGTAGTTTGTGAAATCTATTTTTCAGGGCTTAGCCAAAATTTCGCCCCTTGTTTGCTACGTTGACACGCCACACTACGCTGGCTCTCATCAGCCGAAGTATAGCATCTTATATGTAGAATCTTTAAGCTCGTAAGCTGCCATAGATTTTAGTCTCTTCTTGACTCGCCGCACCTCTAATTTGCACAGTCTTTAAGCCAGCGGTATGTCTCGCGCCTCCAACTCATGCAACTGGGTCGGGTCCTGCCTCACGGAGGAGTTCTTAATGGATTTCGTTCACGTGGGCAATCTTCCTTCCATGGAAGTCCTTAATTGGCGAGTCCCTGGTGATGAAACACGGCCCTCACCTCAAGAAGGTGAAGTAGTGGTTTTCTCTGTTCATCTCGAACAAGGATTCGTGCCTCCCGGCTCGAAATTCTTCCGTGACGTCCTTCACCTCTACAAGCTTCACCCCAAGACTTGGCCCCAATTCCGTCTCAAAAATCTGCAATTTTCAAGTGCTCTGCGAAGTTTACCTGCAAGCCAAGCCATCTGTGGGGTTGTTCTGGGAGTTATTCTATGCTAACCGGCAAACTGAAATGAAAGCCGATCCGAGTCTAGAGCTTGGCGGGATCTCCATTCAACGGCGCAGGGACATTATTTTTCCGGCTACGCAGATGCCGAGTCACCCGAAGGACTGGAACAAGACCTGGTTCTACTGCAAAGACACCACCCCAAAGGGGGAGCGTCCACTGCCGGGCTACTGTCCTTCCCGGCTCAAAACAACTTCAGAACTACCTGGCCGACTGTCTGCTTCTGAGCGGGCAAGATACGAGCCAGCTCATGCTAAGATCAAGGCCCTCAAGGCCAACGGATTAACCGGAATAGACTTGATCCGCTGCTGGATTTCCTGGCGGATCATGCCTCTGAGCCACACGAGCCGACTTATGTACGAATATAAGGGCATGTATGATAGCTCCTTATGCTTCAGCCAATCAACGCTGCTAGAAGATGATATCACTACCGCCATCCGGAGCCTTGTTCATGAAGCATCCGGATCATGCAGCGCCATCGGTCTGGCGCCTTTCTGTGCCGCCAATCCGGCTTCGGATGTAAGTTGACTTCTTCCCATCCGTCTCTTGGATCTTGTTTGAACCTTGCTGATATTTTGTTATTTATCCGGCTTACTTTCTCAGGCCGACACTGATTTCTGGAAGAAGGAGTACGCCCCTCCTTTGAAGAAGCTCAAGAAGAAAGCCGCAGCCAATAAGCCAAAGAAAGACACCCCGCAAGAGGGATGGTTCGACCCGCCACAATCATCTGGCTCAGAGGTAAAATTTCAGCTGTTCTTTTGAGACTTTGCCTTCCTGTTTTGCTAACACCTGTTTTACTCACAGGATGATGTGGAGACCAGCCGCGCCAATGCCCCTGAGGTAATCTATATTTCTTCCGACTGAGAGTATTTTGTCCCCCGAAAGCCGCGGCGGCTTATCAGAAAAGTTCCTCTTTCTCATCCCCTTGCTTATCTGGCTCCTGACTTTCTTTTGAAAAAGCAACAACAGGCTGAACGACGTCAGACCCGGAGCGTCGGCTCTACTGAGCTTATGGCCGGCTTGCCAAACTCGCCGGCTCCGAAAAACGCCCCGCAGAGGTACGTATCCCCACTTGATTCATTTTCTTTGTAACCTTGGTGCCGTCTCATATTTATTAAATTGCATCTTAGAAGTCGCCCTCCTCTGGTGACTCTTTGGCAACCGCTCTGCTGCCTCCTAAGATCAACCCGTTGTAAGTGTTTTTCACTATAATCATCCGGTTCTTTATACGGTAGTAGTATCCCTTGGATTCTGATCCTTCTATTTTGCAGTGCTCAAGCCAAGCGGCGAAAAACCAACAAGTCCTCCCCCGGTCCTTTTGCTCAAGATCCAGAGCATTCAAAGCCGGATGATTTGCGGCCAGCTAAAGATATTCCAACAGCTTCTGCAGAACCGGCCGCTAATGACATCATCGTGGATAGTTCGTCAAAGAATCCTTCTAAGCCGCCAAGCCCTGCCCAGGCGGCTAAGGGCACAACCGGCCCATAAGTTGAAATCCCTGGTGCCGGCTTGCATTCTTCCCCAGCTCATGTGCTGACCAAGCGGGGTGAAACAGCTGAAGCTTCCAGGAAACTGGATTTTGAACCTTCTGTGTTGGAGAGGATGTCACCTGAAGAGCTTCATGCTGGCTACATGACCCGGCTATCCACCAGCCGGGACTTGGAGCTTCAACTGGTCAACCTCACGAAGAGGAAATATGAGGTATTCTCTTCCTACCCTTACATAGCCCCCAAGTGCTGGCTTAACTTTGCCAATGGTTGAACCGGGACTTTGCATAGGTATTCTTCCTTTAGATAAATTCATTGTGTAGAAGATAGTTGAAAGAGCCGATAGTAGGCCCCAAGGGCCGACTCAAACTTGTTTCAAAGTTGAGTTGGGACTTCTTTTTAGAAGATAATTCAGAAGAACTAATAGTACTCCCCAAGGGCCGGCTCGGCTTGACAAAGTTGAATCGGAGCTTCATTGTAGATAGTTTTAACAGCCGACTGTAGCCCCCAAGGGCCGGCTCAATTTTAATAAACTTGAGTCGGAGCTTCAATGTTGATAGCTTAAAGAGTCAATTGTAGCCCCCAAGTTCCGGATTATCTTCATGAAGATGAGCCGGAACTGCACTGTAATCTTTAGAGATCAAATATACATTAGCCCCCAAGTGTCAAACATATTGCTTGCAATCTGCTTGAGACTTGCATAATTTTGTCTTAATCTTCATCATCCGATACTGCTCCATCCTGGCGACTTATTCTGCATTTTGATATGTCACAGGAAGCTTTAAATGAGGTCGGGTCGCAGTTGACGGACCTGAAGACCAATCTGGCGGCTCAACAAACGGCCCGAAGTGCCACCAATGAAAAGTGCCAGCTCCTCTCTGAGGAGTTGGTCACAATCAAGGCCGACTTCGCTGCTCTTAAAGAGTCAGCTGAGTCTGAGGAGATCTCTTTGACCAAGCGGGCGAATGACGCTGACCAGCGGCTGATAGCTGTGGCTGACGAACTCCAAGCCCTGAAGCGCCACATTGCCAAGATGACAGCCGCTCTCTTCGGTGAGTTCTTGATATCTTGCTCTTAATTGCTGTATAACCTCTGAGTTGGCGACTTATTATGAAATTCTCCGGCTTATACAGGTCCTAGAAGCCGTCAACTAGCATCCGAACACCTCTTGCCTCTGAAGGCCATCTACACCTTGGCGGAACAACTTTATTGTGGCGCGATGTTCACGATTAAGTCGGTGCAATACAAGGACAAGATCCCTTCAACTCTCCAAGGGGTCTTGGAGCTTTTCTCGACCATGCCGAAGCAAATCGCTGAGTTGAAGAAATTAGTCGCCCGCCAAGGAGCGATTGCAGGCATAAGCCGAGCTCTGGCTTTTGCTCCGGAGCTCATGCCGGCCGAAATGATGGAAGGCTTCCCCTCGAAGAAGGATGACGGCTCAGAGTTTACGTAAGCCGACTACATCCGGTGTGTCAAGGACTCCCGATACGTGGCCTCCGTCTTAGCAGAAGAGGCTGACCTGGACACTTACCAGGCGGCTTACGATGCCCAGCAGAAGAGAGTTCGCGGCCCCCTCTATGAGTGGAAGGACTTCGCACCCGCTCGCAGGAAGGATCTCTTTGCTTGTGATCTTGACCCATCCCCCTTCTTTCAAGAAGGTACTTTTGCAGCTCTGGTCGACTGCAATTGGAACTTGGACAACCTTCAGATCCAGCCAGCCGAAGAGCCGGAGCAGGATGAGCCGCCAGCCAATTGATTAACTTGTTGTAACTCTTTGCAATAACCTGCTCCTTTTGATCCGCCGTCCGAGCTTTGTAACATATATTTCCTGTGACTTTTGCCATGCTGGTCCTTCTTTCATGAGAAAAATCTGGCTTTCCATCTTTCTTGTATATTTTCTTGAGTCGTCATTGTTTGCTTCCTCTATTTTGGATAGAGAGTCGGCCGAAAGGACTTAATAATTTTCATCCGCGGCTAATCATGTTAACCAGAGCTTTGTAACATAAATCCGGCTCATAAGTATTGTAAGACGTATCCGTAGTTAAAAATACGGTGTAAGCGCCGGCGGATAAGCGTTAGAAGTTGTACCCGAAGGTAAGAAGCCACCCTCGCCGCGGATAATTTTCCTTAGCTGGATTTTGTGCCATAAGGCCGGCTAATAAGCGTTAGAACCTGTACCCGAAGGTAAGAAGCCGCCGTTCGCCATAGCTAATTTACCTTAGCTGTTTTTACGTGGCCTAAGGCCGGCTAATAGGCATTATAAGCTATACCCGGAGGTAAAAAGCCGCCGTTCGCGGGTCATGAGACGTTAGCTACCCATCGGTAAAAACCTCTCATAACCGCGGCTAAACATGTTAGCCGGAAATTTGGCATAAGCCGGCCGATAGGGTGTTAGAAGCGATACCCGTCGGTAAGAAGCCCCCCTCAGCAGTACGGCGTAACCCGCCGGCGGATAGGCGTTAGAAGCTGTACCCGAAGGTAAGAAGCCGCCCTCGCCACGACTTATTTACCTTAGTCAGTTTTTTTGTGGCAAAATGCCTGCTTAATAGGCATCTACTGCCGTTCAGCCATACGGCGTAATTTGCCGGCGGATAGGCGTTAGAAGCTATACCCAAAGGTAAGAAGCCGCCCTCGCCATGACCAATTTACCTTAGTCGGTTTTTTATGGCATAACGCCTGGCTAATAGGCATCTACTGCCGTTTGCCGATCTCAGTTGATGTATCAACCGGAATATTGTTTAATCTTCTCTCATTCGAGGATGTGTGAAACAACAGAGGCTTATTTATTTATTTATATAACTGTGATATGTACAATGATAGTGTACCATGGTTGGTCCCTACACCCTTAAGTGAAGTAAGGCCAGAGATGCGCGATGTTCCATGGCCGACGGGTCTCCTGACCCGCCGTATCTGAGTCATCTCGAATATTAATGAGGTAATATGACCCATTGTTGAGATTTCTGCTGACCACAAAGGGCCCTTCCCATGGAGGTGACAGCTTATGCATATTTGTCTGATCCTGAATCAGCTGGAGCACCAAATCGCCTTCCTGGAACGTCCGGGTCTTGACCCTGCGGCTGTGATAGCGATGTAGGTCTTGTTCATAAATCGCCGATCGGGCCGCTGCTAACTCCCGCGCCTCTTCCAAAGCATCCAAAGAGTCTTGGCGTGCCGTCTCGTTGTCTGTCTCAACGTAAGCCGCCTCCCTTGGCGAGTCATGCCAGATGTCACTGGGCAAAACGGCCTCAGCGCCATATACCATAAAGAAAGGCATGAAACTTGTGGATCTATTAGGGTGCTTCTGATGCTCCATAGGATGGAAGGTGTCTCTTTGACCCAACACCCAGGCGTTCTCTGCAAAGGAACCATAAGACGCGGTTTAATCCCCCTTAGAATTTCCTTATTGGCACGCTCTGCCTGACCGTTGGATTGTGGATGTGCCACGGCTGAAATATCAAGCCAGATATGCTCTTCGTCACAAAACTTCTTCATAGCCCCCTTGGATATATTTGTACCATTATCCGTAATGATGCTATGTGGGTAACCAAAGCGGTAGATCAACTTCTTAATAAATAGAACCGCTGTAGCTGCGTCACATTTGCTGACCGGCTCTGCCTCTACCCACTTGGTAAACTTGTCAACCGCCACCAAGAGGTGTGTTTCCTTGTCCTTGGATCTCGTGAAAGGTCCTACCATGTCTATCCCCCAGACCGCAAACGGCCAAGTGATTGGTATCATCCTCAATTCTTGAACCGGAACATGAGCACGCCGGCCAAACTTCTGACAGCCGTCGCACTTACGAACTAAATCCTCTGCATCTTTGTGAGCCGTCAACCAGAAGAATCCGTGCCGGAAAGCCTTGGCCACCAAAGATTTCGAGCCGGCATGGTGTCCACAATCACCAACATGTATTTCATTCAATATCTGTCGGCCCTCCTCTGCTGAAACACAACGTTGAAAACCCCCAGCTATGTTGCACTTATGCAACTCACCATTAACTATCGTCATGGACTTAGAGCACCGAGTGATCTTTCTGGCCAGGTCTTCATCTTCAGTTAGCTCGCCCCAGGTCAAATAGGCCAAATAAGGAATAGTCCAATCTGGGATAGCGTGTAGAGCCGCCATCAACTCTGCCAAATCTTCTTCTGAAGGTATCTTGACAGTCGGATGGTGTAAGACATCCAGAAAGACATTAGGCGGCACCGGCTTACATTGGGAACCTAGCCGTGATAAAGCATCAGCCGCCTCATTCTTGCGACGATCAATGTGATCTACTTGATATCCTTTGAAGTGACCCGCAATAATGTCAACCGCCTATCTATAAGCCGCCATCCGCGGGTCTTTGGAGTCCCAAGTGCCAGAAACTTGCCGAGCCACCAGATCTGAGTCGGCCAAGCACCTGACCTGGCTCAAATTCATCTCCTTGGCTAACCTAATACCATGAAGCAAAGCCTCATACTCAGCCGCATTGTTAGTGTAGGGAAACATCAGCCGGAGCACATAACAAAACCTATCACCCTTGGGGGATGTCAGGACCTCTAACTGCTTGGATCCATCAAAGTGTATAGTCCAGTATGTGTTATCCGGCTTTTCTTCGGGAGCTTGACACTCTGTCCAATCATTTATAAAATCCACCAAAGCTTGGGATTTGATCGCCGTGCAAGGAACATACTTTGAATTGAGAGGTGCCAGCTGCAATGCCCACTTAGCAATCCTTCCTGTGGATTCTCTGTTCTGGATGATATCCCCCAACGGAGCAGAACTGACCACAGTTATCTAGTGCCCTAGGAAATAGTGTTTTAACTTGCGGTTGGCCATGAAAACCCTGTATACCACCTTTTGCCCATGCAGATATCTTTGCTTAGACTCTGTGAGGACCTCACTAATATAATAAACCGGCCTTCGCACAGGATACTCCTTCCCAGCCTCCTTGCGCTCGACCACCACTGTAGCGCTTACTGCCCGGTTGTTAGCCGCCACATAAAGGAGTAATGGTTCTTTCTCAACCGGAGAGGCCAACACTGGCGGCTCAGTGAGCTGTTTTTTAAGCGCCTCAAGTGCTTCACCCGCCGCTTTCCTCCAAACAAATTTGTCCGTCTTCTTCATCATCTGATATAAGGGAATAGCCTTCTCTCCAAGACGGCTTATGAACCGGCTCAACACAGCAATTTGCCCTGCCAAGCGCTGAACATCATTAATGCAAGTCGGCTCTCCTAGAGAAGTAATGACCTTGATTTTATCCGGGTTAGCCTTGATGCCACGCTCAGAGACCAAGAAACCCACAAGCTTTCCCGCCAAAACACCAAAAACACATTTGGTCGGATTAAGCATCATCTTGTAGACCCGGAGATAATCAAAAGTTTCTCTCAGATCCTCCAAGAGTGTCTCCTTCTTTATGGACTTGACTACGATGTCATATACATGAGCATGAACATTACGGCTGATTTGACTGTGAAGGCAGTTCTGCACGCACCGCTGATAAGTCGCCTGAGCACTCTTGAGCCCAAAAGGCATAGAGACATAATAGAACGCCCCAAACGGTGTAATAAAATCCGTCTTCTCCTGGTCTTTAACCGCCATCTTGATCTGATGATAACCTGAGTAAGCATCCAAGAAACACAAACTTTCACAACCCGCTGTAGCGTCCATGATCTGATCGATACGGGGGAGGGCAAACGGATCAGCCAGACAAGCCTTGTTAAGGTCCGTGTAGTCCACACACATGCGCCATGTGCCGTTCTTTTTGAGTACCAGCACTGGGTTAGCCAACCATTCTGGGTGAAAGACTTCAACGATAAAACCTGCTGCCAAGAGCCGGGAAACTTCTTCCCCAATAGCCTTGCGCCTCTCTTCATTGAACCGCCGCAGAAACTGTTTAATCAGCTTAAATTTTGGATCCACATTAAGGTTGTGCTCAACGAACTCTCTCGGTACACCCGGCATGTCAGAAGGTTTCCATGCAAAGATGTCCCGATTCTCACGGATGAATTCGATGAGCACGCTTTCCTATTTGGGATCCATGTGAGCTCCAATGATGAACTGCTTAGATGAGTCGCCCGGAGTGAAACCTACTGCCTTGGTATCATCCGCGAAAAACTTGAGGGGCGGCTCAACCTCTGTGGTGGGCTTTTTCAGCGGGGTCATATCCTCCGGATCAACATTCTCCTTATAGAACTTAAGCTGCACCTGGGCGCAACTGGACTCTGCGTAAGCCGCATGTCCTTCTTCACACTCAATAGCCATATTTCGGTTACCATGAACGGTAATTGCACCGTTTAAGCCGGGCATCTTGAGCTGTAAGTAAACATAGCAAGGCCGGGCCATGAACTTAGCATAAGCCGGCCGCCCAAACAAGGCATGATAAGGGCTCTTGATCTTAACCACCTCAAACCATAAGGATTCCACTCTGTAATTATACTCATCGCCCAAAGCCACTTCCAAAGAAATCCTGCCCACCGTATATGCTGATTTACCTGGTACCACACCATGAAAGACAGTGGACCAAGGTTTTAAGTCTTTGTCAAGCAACTTCATCCATGGGAAGATGTCATAATAAAGGATGTTTATGTTGCTGCCGCCATCCATGAGCACCTTGTTCACCATATATCCACCCACCTGGGGGGCCACGACCAAAGCCAGCCGCCCCGGGTCATCGACGCGCGGCGGTGATCTTCTCGGCTCCATGTTATGTCATACTCAGACCACTTTAAATACTGTGGAAGAGCTAGCGCAACCGCATTAACTGCCCGCTTTCGCAACTTTTGGTCCCCTTTATTGAGGCTGGTTGTAAAAACATGGTACTTCCCAGAGCTGAGCTGCTTCGGATTACTCTGATAGCCAGATTGATTACGCTGTTGCTGTTGCTGTTGATGTTGATTATTGTTGCCAGAATGCGGCTGGTGTCCCCCGTGATTATCCTGACCTGGATGACCGGATCCTGATCCGCCAGAACCAAACCTAGCTCCTGACCCGCCATGTCCTGAGCTGCCTGGCGGGCCGCCGTCTCGATTGTTAGGTTGTGTGACATACCTCCTGTACTTCTGCATAAAGGGGCAGTTCTCCCATGTATGGTTTGCCGGCTTATCAGGCAGGCTGTGGTTCGGGCATGGTCGCTTAAGTAACAACTCCATGTTAGATAAAGAATTATCCTTGCCAAAGGGCGGTATGAACCTCCTGTTGCCCTTGGGGTGATTCTGCTGGGCATTTGTATTGGCCATCAGCTTTGACCCGGCCTTTGGATTCTTACGCTTACTCTGGCTCCCATTGTTCGCTGCACCCTTGCCCTGGTTGCTCTTCTTTCCTTGACTGGCCTTTTCCTAATCAGAACCCGGATCTTTCGTGCTATCAGAGTCAGCATACTTTGTGAGAGCCGTCATGAGCTCTCCCATGTCCTGACACATACGTTTGAGCTAGCCAAGTTTCTGCTTTAGAGGAATAAAGTGGCAGTTCTTCTCCAAGATCAGCACCGCTTGAGCCGTCATGATCTGCTCTGAGGAATGGATAATTGTCGAGACCCGCCGTACCCAATGATGAGCCGACTCATTCTCCAGTTGGACACACTGATCAAGATCCACAATGGTCATAGGCTGCTTGCACGTCCCTTGAAAGTTTTTAATAAACCGAGCCCTGAGCTCCGCCCATGAGTTGATGGTATTAGGTGGTAACCCCTTTAGCCATGTACGAGCCGGGCCTTCAAGCATCATGACGAAAGACTTGGCACAAACCGCCTCACTGACATCCAACATCTCCATGGCCAGTTCATAGCTTTCCACCCAGGCCTCCGGGGGTAAATCAGTGGTATAATTTGGGACCTTGCGGGGCCTTTGAAGTCTTTCGGCAACCGTTCTCTCCGCAGAGCTGGCCACAGACACAGCAGCCCTACCGCCCTGGGGTTTACTCCTGCCCCTACCGAAACGGAAGTCCCGGGCTCCCGGTAAGCCGGCCTAGCTGGCGCCTCTTGCGTGATTCCCGCGTGGTTTACAAATGCCTGCGTATCTCTTCCCGGTCGGTGACCCGTTGGAATCTCTCTATGATGGTTGCTGCTGGAACCTGCTGGTGACTCGTAGCGCTGGCTAAAGCTACGGCTAGGAAGAGGGGTTGAATAGACACGGCTCCGGTTGTAAGCGTATTTCTCCTGCTGGGCCATGGCCGTCTGCAAGTACCCGATGGTGTTCCGCACATCCTCCGCAAAGGGTGCTTCATCCGGATAGGAATCGTCTCAAGCCGGGTGGCTGCCGCCACCATATTCTCGGCCAGGTTAGAATAATGACCCGCCGGCGTTGGAAAGCCCCTAGGTGAAGCTTGGTTACGTTGGGCCGGATGAGTCACCAGTCGTTCCGTCGGGCGGCTCTCGGGCGCGCCCGTGGCTCGCCCCTCGCCAGGGGTATTGAAGAGGTTCCTTACTTCATAGCGCTCGGGTAGACGGGGCTGATGCCTCCTCCGGTGTACCGCCGCTGCTGATATTTGCTCCAGCCCTAGATGGAAAGCATCTGCCATGATACGTTCTGCCTCTTCTTCCATCTGGACCTTTAGCTCAGCCATCCTTTGTCTTTCCTCCGTCATCCGGCCCTTGATCATTGCAATCTCTAAATTCTGAGCTGCTTGATTATCTCGTGTTATCCTCAGTGGCCATAAGAGCTGCGAGCTCGTCCATCAGCTCCACAAGAACTTGAGCCGGTGGCAGCGGATTATCACCCGCGGTGGCGGCTCCTGCGCCCGCACTACTCGTGGCTGGGGCTGATCCCGCCATGAACACCGCAACATGAACCGGAGCCCTTAGATCATTTGACTCAGAGTGATCCGACTTAGGGCAGACATCGTCGTAGCCCCCAAGGCCATCATTGCGGAGCTGGTACATTGATTCTGTTTCTCCACTTGAAGATTCATCCTCTGAATAAACGAGGGTCTCCTGTGACCCGGAAACTTCCAGATCCATACCTTGAGTGAAGCCCATGAACACATGCCTCTCACCCAGATTAGCACGGGAAGGACGCACATTACGCGCAGGTTGCAGACGCCGAGACAACTCGATGATGTCGGCACAGATGTCCGGCGCGGGTGTAGATCCATCTGCCTTTTTGATGAAAACGTGGATCCCGCCGAACGGAACCCAGAATCCATACTCCACAGACTCAGCATCAAGCCCCCAGCCGTCATCGTCGATGTAGAACCGGCCGCGGCGACTCTTGCTCATCCTTCCGACCACGTATCCTTCTAGCCCTGGCAGAGAGCTCTTTGAGAACTCAACACCACCAAGCGTGAGCCCCATGGTAGGCGCCAACTGTCGTGGATTTGTCACGGCAGATGTCCGGGTGAACGGACTTGGATTCGAGGCCATCACTAACATGATGGACTCAAAGGGGTTGTTGGGTCGAAGGACATGGTTTTACCCAGGCTCGGCCCCTCAAGTCAAGGTAATAGCCTACGTCCTGCTTGTTCTCGTATTACTTGTTGTATCGATTACAAGGGAGCAAAAAGCTTGACCTGGTTCTCGATAGTCTACCTCTAAGTCGCCCCGAGTCTGCCTTTATATAGGAGGTAAAGACTCCGGGTCATACAAGTTGTAACCGACTCTCATTGTCTATTCAAGTCTCCCTCTATCTTCTCTGTCAAGCTACCTCCGGGCGGCTGACGCACCCGGGTCTTCTCTGTCTGGGCCACCTGACGGCCCATGCCATGAGCCTCCTATCTTCATGGGCCGTAAGCCTCATGGCTCGTCCTTGGGCCGGCTTACGAGCCATCATGTATAACCCGGAGCCCTTTGGCTGGATCACATCGCGGGGTTATATCCCCAACACCCCGGCAGCCGCCCCGGTCATTGACCAGTCACGAAAAGCGATCCAGACAAACACCTCATACCAGACCTGGCCATGGGCAGCCCGGCCCGGCCCGAAAAAGCCCGATGTGGCCCGACCTTGCCCACGGGCCGGGCTTGGGCCTAGATTTTGAGCCCGGTGGCCGGGCCGGACCCGAGCCCGTGCCCGTTGAAATCTAGATTGATGCCTATGTTAGGCTGATACGTCTCCGTCGTATCTATAATTTTTGATTGTTTCATGCCAATATTCTACAACTTTCATATAATTTTGGCAACTTCTTATACTATTTTTGGGACTAACATATTGATCCAGTGCCCAGTGCCAGTTCCTGTTTTTTCCGTGTTTTTGACCTTTTTCTGATAGGAATATCAAACGGAGTCCAAACGGAATAAAACTTTCACCGTGATTTTTTATGGAAAATATCAAAAATACCAGAAGAAGAAGATACCGGAGAGGAGTCCCGAGGAAGCCACGAGCCTAGGAGGCGCGACCACTCCCCTGGGCGCGCCTAGGGGTCTCGTGACTCCCTCGTGGGTCCCCCTGACTTGTTCTTGATGCCGTCTGGTCTTATAAATATAGAAACCTCCAGAAACAAACCTGGATCGGGAGTTCCTCCGCCGCAAGCCCCTGTAGCCACCAAAAACCAATTGGGAGCGCAGAAACAGAAGGAAACAGAGAGAGAGATCCAATCTCGGAGGGGCTCTTGCCTGTCCGTCACCATGGTGACCATGGACCAGAGGGGAAACCCTTCTCCCATCTAGGGAGGAGGTCAAGGAAGAATAAGAATAAGGGGGGCTCTCTGCCCCTCTCTCCCGGCGGCGCCGGAATGCCGCCCGGGACATCATCGTGTGACGGCGATCTACACCAACACCTCCGTCATCTTCACCAATACCTCCATCACCTTCCCCTATCTATATTCAGCTGTCCACTCTCCCGCAGCCCGCTGTACCCTCTACTTGAACATGGTGCTTTATGCTTCATATTATTATCCAATGATGTGTTGCCATCCTAGGATGTCTGAGTAGATTTTCGTTGTCCTATCAGTGATTGATGAATTGCTATGATTGGTTTAAATTGCTTGTGGTTATGTTGCGGTCCTTTGGTGCCCATCATATGAGCGCGCGCGTGGATCACACCATAGGATTAGTTGTATGTTGATAGGACTATGTATTGGAGGGCAAGGGTGACGGAAGCTTCAGCCTAGCATAGAAATTGATGCATACGGGATTGAAGGGGGACCAATATATCTTATTGCTGTGGTTGGGTTTTACCTTAATGAATGTTAGTAGTTGCGGATGCTTGCTAATAGTTCTAATAATAAGTGCATAGAATTCCAAGTAAGGGATGACATGCTAGCAGTGGCCTCTCCCACATAAAACTTGCTATCGGTCTAGTAACATAGTCAATTGCTTAGGGACAATTCCGCAACTCCTACCACCACTTTTCCACAATCGTTAAACTCATGTAATTTTTCTTTATCTAAACAGACCCTAATTTTTATTTATGTTTTCTTTATTATCTTGCAAACCTATCCTATCACACCTACAAAGTACTTCTAGTTTCATGCTTGTTCTAGGTAAAGCGAACGTAAAGTGTGCGTAGAGTTGTATCGGTGGTCGATAGAACTTGAGGGAATATTTGTCCTACCTTTATCTCCACGTTGGGTTCGACACTCTTACTTATCGAGAAAGGCTACAATTGATCCCCTATACTTGTGGGTTATGAAGACCTTTTTCTGGCGCCGTTGCCGGGGAGAGATAGCGTGGGGTGAATATTCTTGTGTGTGCTTGTTTGCTTTATCACTAAGTAGATTTACTTGTTGTTCTAAGTTGTTCTCTGTATTTAGTTATGGATATGGAACACGAAATACCAAAAAAATTAGGTGTACTTACTACTCATGAGATGGGGAACCTCCTAAAACCCTCGATGCTCGTTATGTGGAAAATATTATGCACTTCTTTAATAATCCTGAGAAAACCCCATTTAATTATATAATGGGATACACATTGGATCAACATGAATACTTTAGGGATTATCGCTTGACTAAAAAAGGGAAACCATTATGGGATCAAATTCATATGTTGAAATGGTATGCTTGGGATCTATGCTTGAGATATGATATTACTTCTTGCTCTAGGATGAAGGCTAAACACCTTCCCTTTTCTTGTAAATTTAATGCTAATGAAACCTTGGCTTCTTATGCTAATGGTATATATGATTACTATTATGTGGAACAAATAGAAGAGTTTGTTGCTTTTATGGGTGCTTATGAAATTGAAGCTTTGTTTTAAAGGTGTGATGATAATGATGATGTATTTTACCGATCTGAAAATTCGGTTATGCTTCGTTATTGTTATACTAATTATGAACATAATGCCCATATTTATCTATTTATGGAGAAATTCTCCGCTGCCCAAGAAGAGACTAATATTTTGCAGGAAACTATGGAAGAAGAAAATGCGGAAACTGTGAGCTCATTAGATGAAAAAGATAACGAGAGATGAAAAAGATGACGAGGAGAGTGAAGAACAAAAGGAGGAAGAGCAGACTAGCTACCCGTGCCCACCTTCTAATGAGAGTAACTATTCAACTCATACATTGTTTAATTTCCATTCGTGCTTACCGAAGGATGAATGCTATGTTGATTGCTATGATCCCTTGGATTCGTTTGAAATATCCCTTTTTTACGAACTTGATGCTTGCTATGCTTGTGGCCATGATGCCAATATGAATGATGCTTATGGAGATGAACTTGCTATAGTTCCTCATGTTAAACATGAACTTGTTGCTATTGCACCCACATATGATAGTTCTATTATCGTTTTGAATTCTCCCAACTACACTATATCGGAGAAGTTTGCTCTTATTAGGGATTACATTGATGGGTTGCCTTCTACTATTACACATGATGATGTTGATGAATATAATATGCCTGTGCTTGCTTCTCCTACTTGCAAATATTATGAGAGAGGAACTACATCTCCACCTCTCTATGCTTCCAATACGACAAAATTGCAAGAATATTGGCCTTTACTTGATGTGCATTAATTGTTCTTTTATGACATGCCAATGCATAGGAAGAGAGCTAGACTTTTTCATTGCATGATATATGTTACCTTGTGCTCACTACTAAATTACAAATCATTGTTAATTAAAATTGGCTTTGATATACCTTGGGATCCGGGTGGATCCATTACTTGAGCACTTTATGCCTAACTTAATGGCTTTAAAGAATGCGCTGCATGGGAGACAACCCGGAAGTTTTAGAGAGTCATTTATTTCTGTTGAGTTCTTTTATATAGTTTAAAAACAAAAAAATATACAGGGGAACTTAAAACTTTTTCAAAAAGAGAAGCGATTGAAAGGTGATGCATTGCAGAAGTGAGGGTCGACCTTGAACACTTGTGTTCATGCTCATGGAAACAATGTAGAATTTTTCATGGAAGTTTCTCGAAAAAATAATTATCCCCTTGTACAATTCCATTGTATTATAAAAATAATGTGCCAATTAAAGCCTTTATGATTAGTTTGGGTGATAGTTGTTTAATCATGCTGAAAAACACAGAAACTTTGTGCTCACGAAATTATTATTAGTTCCTATCCAGAAAGAGATTTTGAGTCGATTCTTTTTTATGATGATTGATATGCAAATTTCCCTAATTTTCATATTTTTTTCATAATTTTTGGGATAGCATAGGTATACGAAATGTACAGATTGCTACAGACTGTTTTGTTTTTGACAGATTCTGTTTTTGTTGTGTTGATTGCTTATTTGGATGAAACTATGGTTAGTATCGGGGGGGGGGGGGGTACGAGCCATGGAAAAGTGAGAATACAGTAATATAACATCAATATAAAGGTAAATTAAGTTTACTACAGTACCTAAAAAGTTGGTGGTTTGTTTTCTTAGGCTAATGCTATCACGAGTTTCTGTTTAAGTTTTGTGTGATTGAAGTTTTCAAGTTTTGGGTGAGACCACGATGGATAAAGGAATAAGGAGAGGCAAGAGCCTAAGCTTGGGGATGCCCGAGGCACCCCAAGGTAATATTAAAGGAAGACTCAAGCGTGTAAGCTTGGGGATGCCCCGGAAGGCATCCCCTCTTTCGTCTACAATCTATCGGTAATTTTACTCGGAGCTATATTTTTGTTCGTCACATGATATGTGCAAATGCTTGGAGCGTCTTTTGTGTTTATTTTTCCTTTTTTATTTTATGCACCATGCTGGTATGAGATAGTCCTTGGTTGATTTATAGAATGCTCTTTTCACTTCACTTATATCTTTTGAGTATGGCTTTATAGAATGCTTCATGTGCTTCACTTATATCATTCGAAGTTTGGATTGCCTGTTTCCCTACACATAGAAAACAACCATTTGTAGAATGCTCTTTTGCTTCACTTATATTTTTTTAGAGCGTGGCATATCTTTTGTAGAAAGAATTAAACTCTCAGGCTTCATTTATACCTATTTAGAGAGTTAACAGGAGTTGGTCATTCACATGGTTAGTCATAAAATCCTACATACAACTTGTAGATCAATGAATATGATATGTTTGATTCGTTGCAATAGTTTTGCGACATGAAGATGTGATATTAGAGTCATGCTAGTGAGTAATTGTGTATTCGTAGAAATACTTGTGTTAATGTTTATGATTCCCGTAGCATGCACGTATGGTGAACCGTTATGTGACGAAGTCGGAGCATGATTTATTTATTGATTGACATCCTTTGTGTGGAGGTCGGGATCGCGTGATGGTTAACTCCTTCCAACCCTTCCCCTAGGAGCATGCGTGTAGTACCTTGTTTCGATGACTAATAGACTTTTGCAATAAATATGTGAGTTCTTTATGACTAATGTGGAGTCCATGGATTATACGCACTCTCACCCTTCCACCATTGCTAGCCTCTCTAGTACCGCGCAACTTTCGCCGGTGCATTACACCCACCATATACCCTTGCTCAAAACAGCCACCAGACTTAACTATTATGGCATTTCCATAGCCATTCCAAGATATATTGCCATGCAACTTCCATCGTTCCGTCTATTATGACACGCACCATCCTTGTCATATTGCTTTGCATGATCGTAAGATAGCTAGCACGATGTTTTCATGGCTTGTCCGTTTTTTGATTTCATTGCTACGCTAGATCATTGCACATCCCGGTACACCGCCGGAGGCATTCTTATAGTCATATTTTGTTCTTAATATCGAGTTGTAAATAAATAGAAGTGTGATGATCATCATTATTAGAGCATTGTCCCATGTGAGGAAGTAATAAAAGAGGCCAATGAAGCCCCCAAAAAAAGAGGCCAAAGAAGCAAAAAGATAAAAAAACATGAGAGAAAATAGAGAAGGGACAATGCTACTATCCTTTACCACACTTGTGCTTCAAAGTAGCACCATGATCTTCATGATAGAGAGTCTCCTATATTGTCACTTTCATATAATAGTGGGAAATTTTCATTATAGAACTTGGCTTGTATATTCCAATGTTGGGCTTCCTCAAATTGCCCTAGGTCTTCGTGAGCAAGCAAGTTGGATGCACACCCACTTAGTTTCTTTTTGATGTTTCATACACTTATAGCTCCAGTGCATCCATTGCATGGCAATCCCTACTCACTCACATTGATATCTATTGATGGGCATCTCCATAGCCCATCGATACGCCTAGTTGATGTGAGACTATCTCCTCCTTTTTGTCTTCTCCACAACCACCATATTCTCTTCCACCTATAGTGCTATGTCCATGGCTCATGCTCATGTATTGCGTGAAAGTTGAAAAAGTTTCAGAATACTAAAGTATGAAACAATTGCTTGGATAAAACCGGGGTTGTGCATGATTTAATACTTTGTGTGATGAAGATGGAGCATAGCCAGACCATATGATTTTGTAGGGATAACTTTCTTCGGCAATGTTATTTTGAGAAGACATGATTGTTTATTATTATGCTTGAAATATTATTGTCTTTATGTCAAATGATAGACTATTGCTTTGAATCACTCGTGTCTTAATATTCATGCCATGATTAGATTATATGATCAAGATTATGCTAGGTAGAATTCCACATCAAAAATTATCTTTTTTTATCATTTACCTACTCGAGGATGAGCAAGAATTAAGCTTGGGGATGTTGATACATCTCTGTCGTATCTATAATTTTTGATTGTTTCATGCCAATATTCTACAACTTTCATATACTTTTGGATACTATTTATACTATTTTTGGGACTAACATATTGATCCAGTGCCTAGTGCTAGTTCCTGTTTTTTTCCGTGTTTTTGACCTTTTTCAGATAGGAATATCAAACGGAGTTCAAACGGAATAAAAATTCGCCGTGATTTTTGATGGAAAATATAAAAAATACCAGAAGAAAAAGATACCAGAGAGGATTCCCGAGGAAGCCACGAGCCTCGGAGGCGCGGCCACCCCCCTGGGCGCGCCTAGGGGGCTCATGACTCCCTCGTGGGTCCCCCTGACTTGTTTTCGATGCCATATGGTCTTATAAATATAGAAACCTCCAGAAACAAACCTGGATCGGGAGTTCCACCGCCGCAAGACCCTGTAGCCACATAAAACCAATCGGGAGCGCAGAACAGAAGGAAATAGAGAGAGAGATCCAATCTTGGAGGGGCTCTCGCCTCTCCGTATCCATGGAGACCATGGACCAGAGGGGAAACCCTTCTCCCATCTAGGGAGGAGGTCAAGGAAGAAGAAGAAGAAGGGGGGATCTCTCCCCCTCTCTCCCGGTGGCGCCGGAACAACGCCCGGGACATCATTGTGTGATATCAATCAGCAGAAAAAAGAATCAACTCAAAAGCTCTATCTGGATAAAAATGAAAAATAATTTCGTGAGCACAAAGTTTCTGTCTTTTTCAGCATGATCAAACAACTATCACCCAAACTAATCATAAAGGCTTTACTTGGCACTTTATTGAAATAAAAGCTATAAACATGATTAATACAGTATACTAATCATGTGAACACACAAAAATAGTAAGGATACATATTGGGTTGTCTCCCAACAAGCACTTTTCTTTAATGCCTTTCAAGCTAGGCAAGATGATTTCAATGATGCTCACATAAAAGATAATGATTGAAACATAATGGAAGCATCATGAAGCATATGACTAGCACATTTAAGTCTAACACACTTCCTATGCATAGGGATTTTGTGAACAAACAACTTATTGGAGAAAGAATCATCTAGCATAAGAAGGCAAAGCAAGCATAGCATCAAAAATTTCAACACATAGAGAGGAAACTTGACATTATTGCAATATGTAGAAGCATGTGATCCTCTCTCATAATAATTTTCAGTAGCATCATGAATGAATTCCACAATATAACTAGCACATAAATCATTATTTTGATGATGCAAAAGCATAGAAATTTTTTCACTCTCCTCATAAGCAGTTTTCTTCTCATTCAAAATAGTGGGAGCAAACTCAACAAAATAACTACCATGACATGCTTGATTCACATAACCACTTTGAATATTAGAATCATGATGAAAAGTTTCATGGTTACCGTTACTCTTTATAGCATATGTGTCATCACAATAATCATCACAGATAGGACGCATGTCATAATCATAATAGTTTTGCTCATCAAAACTTGAGGGTTAAAAATATCATCCTCATCAAACATAGCATCCCCACGCTTGTGGCTTTCCATATCATTAGCGTCATGGATATTCAGATAATTCATAGTAACAATATTACTATCATGCTCATCATTCAAATATTTAGTGCCAAACATTTTAATAACTTCTTCTTCTAACACTTGAGCCCAATTTTCCTTTCCATCATTTTCACGAAAGACATTAAAAAGATGAAGCATATGAGGTAACATTAATTCATTTTTTTGTAGTTTTCTTTTAATAAACTAAACTAGTGATAAAATAAGAAACTAAAATATTTGATTGCAAGATCTAAAGATATACCTTCAAGCACTCACCTCCCCGGCAACGGCGCCAGAAAAGAGCTTGATGTCTACTACGCAACCGTCTCCTTGTAGACGTTGTTGGGCCTCCAAGTGCAGAGGTTTGTAGGACAGTAGCAATTTTCCCTCAAGTGGGTGACCTAAGGTTTATCAATCCACAGGAGGCGTAGGATGAAGGTGGTCTCTCTCAAGCAACCCTGCAACCAAATAACAAAGAGTCTCTTGTGTCCCCAACACACCCAATAGAATGGTAAGTTGTATAGGTGCACTAGTTCAGCGAAGAGATGGTGATACAAGTGAAATATGGATGGTAGATATAGGTTTTTGTAATCTTAAAATATAAAAACAGAAATATAACTAATAGTAAAAGTGAGCACGAACGGTATTGCAATGCGTGGAAACAAGGCCTAGGGTTCATACTTTCACTAGTGAAGTTCTCTCAACAATGATAACATAATTGGATCATATAACTAGCCCTCAACGTGCAACAATGAGTCACTCCAAAGTAACTAATAGCGGAGAACAAACGAAAAGATTATTGTCGGGTATGAAACCTCCACAAAGTTATTCTTTCTGATCGATCTATTCAAGAGTCCGTAGTAAAATAACACAAAGCTATTCTTTCCGTTCAATCTATCCCAGAGTTCGTACTAGAATAACACCTTAAGACACATATCAACCAACACCCTAATGTCACCTAGATACTCCATTGTCACCTCAAGTATCCATGGGTATGATTATATGACATGCATCACACAATGTCAAAAGCATCTATTCAACCAACACATAGAACTTTAAAGAGTGCCTTGAAGTTTCTACCGGAGAGTCAAAACGTGTGCCAACCCCTATGCATAGGTTCCCAAGGTCACGAAACCCACAAGTTCATCACCAAAACATACATCAAGTGCTCACACGAATATCCCATTGTCACCATAGATAGACACGTGCAAGACATACATCAAGTGTTCTTAAAGATTCGATCCGATAAGATAACTCCAAAGGGGAAACTCAATTCATTACAAGAAGGGAGAGGGAGAAGAACATCATAAGATCCAACTATAGTAGCAAATCCTGCGGTACATAGAGATCAAGACATCTCAAGAACACGAGAGAGAGAGAGAGAGAGATCAAACACATAGCTACTGGTACATACCCTTAGCCCCGAGGGTGGACTACTCCCTCCTCGTCATGGAGATCGCCGGGATGATGAAGATGGCCACTGAAGATGGGTTCTCGCTCCGGCAGGGTGCCGGAACGGGCTCCCGATTGGTTTTTGGTGGCTATAGAGGCTTGCGGCGGTGGAACTCCCGATCTAGGTTTAGTTCTGATGGTTTCTCTATTTATAAGACCTTATGGCATTGAGAACAAGTCAAGAGGGGCCACGAGGAGGTCACGAGCCTCCCAGGTGTGGCCAGGGGGGTGGCCGCGCCTCCCAGGCTCGTGGCTTCCTCGGGACTCCTCTCCAGTATCTTTTGCTTCTGGTATTTTTGATATTTTCCATAAAAAATCACAGCGAAAGTTTTATTCCGTTTGGACTCCGTTTGATATTCCTATATGAAGAAGGTCAAAAACACAGAAAAAACAGGAACTGGCACTGGGCTCTAGGTCAATAGGTTAGTCCCAAAAATAATATAAAATAGCATATAAATGCATATAAAACATCCAATGTTGATAACATAATAGCATGGAACAATCAAAAATTATAGATACGTTGGAGACTTATCAAGCATCCCCAAGCTTATCTCCTACTCGTCCTCGAGTAGGGAAGTGATAAAAACAGAATTTTTGATGTGGAATGCTACCTAACATATTTGTTCTATGTAACTTCTTTATTGTGTCATGAATGTTTAGATCCATAAGATTTAAAACAATAGTTTAATATTGACATGAAAACAATAATAATTCAAGCATAGTAGCAAAGTAATCATGAACTTTCGAAATAACATGGCCAAAGAAAGTTATCCCTACAAAATCATATAATCTGGCTATGCTCCATCATCCCCACACAACGAATTTAAATCATGCACAACCTCGGTATTGGCCAAGTAATTGTTTTCACACTCTTACTTTCTCAAAAAAAAATCAACTCTCACGCAATACATGAGCATGAGCCATGGATATAGCACTATAGGTGGAATAGAGTGTGGTGGAGGTTGTGAGGCAAAAAGGAGGAGATGGTCACATCGACTCGGCGTATCAATGGGCTATGGAGCTGCCCATCAATAGATATCAATGTGGATGAGTAGGGATTGCCATGGAACAGATGCACTAGAGCTATAAGTGTATGAAAGCTCAAAAATAGAAACTAGTGGGTGTGCACCCAACTTGCTTGCTCACGAAGACCTAGGGCAATTTGAGGAAGCCCATCATTGGAATATACAAGCCAATTAACATAATGAAAATTCCCACTCGCATATGAAAGTGACAAAACAAGAGACTCTCTATCATGAAGAACACGGTGCTATTTTGAAGCACAAGTGTGAAAAAGGATAGTAGCATCGTCCCTTCTCTCTTTTTCTCTCATTTTTTGTTTGGGTTCTTTGGCCTTTTTTTTATTTGAGCTCTTCGGCCTATTTTTTTGTTTGGGATCTTTGGCCTCTTCCCCCTTTTTTATTTCCTCACATGGGACAATGCTCTTATAATGATGATCATCATACTTTTATTTACTTACAACTCGATACTTAGAACAATAATGACTCTATATGAATGAAAGTGATGGCACATGTCATGAGACGGAACGATGGAAATTGCATGGCAATATATCTCGGAAAGTCTATGAAAATGCCATAATAGTTAGGTATGGTGGCTGTTTTTAGGAAGGTATATGGTGGGTTTGTGCACCGGCGAAAGTTGCGCAGCACTAGAGAGGCTAGCAATGGTGGAAGGTGAAAGTGCATCTATACCATGGACTCACATTAGTCATGAAGAACTCATATACTTATTGCGAAAGTTTTATTAGTAATCAAAACAAGGTGCTAAACGCATACTCCTAGGGGAAGGGTTGGTAGGAGTTAACCATCACGCGATTCGGACCGCGACACAAACGATGACAATCAATAAATCAATCATGCTCCGACTTCCTAACATAGCGGTTCACCATACGTGCATGCTACGGGAATAACTAACCTTAACACAAGTATTTCTAGATTGACAACACACTACTAGCATAACTCTAATATTACCATATCCATATCTCAAAACTAATTGCGAGGAATCAAACTTCTCTTACTACTCAATGCACTTGAATATGAAAGTTTTTATTATACCCCTTTTGGATGCCTATCATATTAGGACTAGTTTCATAACCTAAGCAAATTACCATGATGGTTAAGACTCTCAAAATTATATAAGTGAAGCATGAGAGTTCATCAATTTCTCTAAAATATAATCATTGCAATGCTCTATAAGGATATAAGTGAAGCGCTAGAGCAAAAGACAAACTACTCCAAAAGATATAAGTGAAGCTCAATGAATAGTTGAATAATTATTTAGCTTATCTGAAGACTCTCCCATACAAGAATTTCATATCTTAAGTACCTTATTCAAACAAAATAAATTGACACTCCAAGGATAGCACGAATCATGTGAAGAAGCAAAAACTTAGGTTGAACCGATACTAACCGATAATTGTTGAAGAAGAAAGGTGGGATGCCAACCGGAGCATCCCCAAGCTTAGACGCTTGAGACTTCTTGAAATATGGATTGGGGTGCCTTGGGCATCCCCAATCTTGAGGTTTTGTGTCTCCTTAATTCCTCTCATATGACGGTTTCCGAAATCTTAAAAACTTCATGCACACAAAACTCAACAAAAACTAGTGAGATAAATTAGTATAAATCAATGAAAAACTTTATAATCCTCTACTTTAGAAAATTACTAAAGTTTTTAATTGACATTTCATACTAAATTCCTCTGCATATTTAAAACTCCCATCATCAAATGGAATCACTAAGCATGCAAACATATGCAATGTAAACAGAACAGCAATCTGCCTAAACAGAACAGTCTCTGAAGAATGCAGCAAGATCCATACTTAGTTAACTCCAAAAACTCTGAAACAATTCCAAGATGTATGGAATTTATAAGAGCATACTGTGTCCAAATTTTAAGTTGTTCTGACATACATAAATTCTAGGGAATTTTTGCACTACAAGCAAACTTTCTGTTTTGGAACAGCAACTCCTATACTTATAAATTGAGCATGGTAAAGGCTATCCTTGAAATTTTTATTGAACTAAATGATGGAAAACTTTAAAATTAATATAAATAACAGAAATAAAGTACTAATAAAACAAAATTACGCTGCAAGCAAAACACATATCATGTGGTGAATAAAAATATAGCCCCAAGTAAAGTTACCGATGGAATGAAGACGAAAGAGGGGATGCCTTCCCGGGGCATCCCCAAGCTTAGGATCTTTGGTGTCCTTAAATATGGATTGGTATTCCTTGGGCATTTCCAATCTTAGTCTCTTTCCACTCCTTGTTCCGTTGTCCATCCGAACTTTACCCAAAACTTGAAAACTTCACAACACAAAACTTAACGGAACTTTGTGAGATGGGTTAGTATAATAAAGACAAATCATTCATTTGGTACTGTCAAGACAAGATTAATAAATGTTCCCACACAATGCCTACCGTATCTAATCATTTCCACAATTTATATCTCTTAATATAATCTATGGAATCACTAAAACAAGCAAACTATGCATTGAAAACAGAATCTGTCAAGAGCAGAACAGTCTGTAATGATCTGGATGATAACCATACTTCTGCACCTCGAAAAATTCTGAAAAAATTGTGAAAATTAAGGAAATTTGTGTATAAATCAGAAGAAAAACTAATCCACTCAAAATCTCTCTCTGAATAAAAATGAAAAATAATTTCGTGAGCACAAAGTTTCTGTCTTTTTCAGCATGATCAAACAACTATCACCCAAACTAATCATAAAGGCTTTACTTGGAACTTTATTGTAATAAAAGCTATAAACATGATTAATAAAGTATACTAATCAGGTGAACACACAAAAACAGTAAGGATACATATTGGGTTGTCTCCCAACAAGCACTTTTCTTTAATGCCTTTCAAGCTAGGCATGATGATTTCAATGATGCTCACATAAAAGATAAGGATTGAAACATATGACTAGCACATTTAAGTCTAACCCACTTCCTATGCATAGGGATTTTGTGAAAAAACAAATTATTGGAGCAAGAATCATCTAGCATAAGAAGGCAAAGCAAGCATAGCTTCAAAAATTTCAACACATAGAGAGGAAACTTGACATTATTGCAATATGTAGAAGCATGTGATCCTCTCTCATAATAATTTTGAGTAGCATCATGAATGAATTCCACAATATAACCAGCACATAAATAATTATTTTGATGATGCACAAGCATAGAATTTTTTCACACTCCTCATAAGCAGTTTTCTTCTCATTCAAAATAGTGGGAGCAAACTCAACAAAATAACTATCTTGACATGCATGATTGACATAAACACTTTGAATTTTAGAATCATGATGAAAAGTTTCATGGTTACCATTACTCTTTATAGCATATGTGTCATCACAATAATCATCATAGATAGGACGCATGTCATAATCATAATAGTTTTGCTCATCAAAACTTGGGGGGCTAAAAATATCATCCTCATCAAACATAGCATCGCCATGCTTGTGGCTTTCCATATCATTAGCATCATGGATATTCAGAGAATTCATAGTAACAATATTACTATCATTATCATAATTCAAATATTTAGTGCCAAACGTTTTAATAACTTTTTCTTCTAACACTTGAGCACAATTTTCCTTTCCATCATTTTCACGAAAGACATTAAAAAGATGAAGTATATGAGGTAACCTTAATTCCATTTTTTGTAGTTTTCTTTTAATAAACTAAACTAGTGATAAAGCAAGAAACTAAAAGATTTGATTGCAAGATCTAAAGATATACCTTCAAGCACTCACCTCCCCGGCAACGGCGCCAGAAAAGAGCTTGATGTCTACTACGCAACCTTCTCCTTGTAGACGTTGTTGGGCCTCCAAATGCAGAGGTTTGTAGGATAGTAGCAATTTTCCCTCAAGTGGGTGACCTAAGGTTTATCAATCCGTCGGAGGCATAGGATGAAGGTGGTCTCTCTCAAGCAACCCTGCAACCAAATAACAAAGAGTCTCTTGTGTCCCCAACACACCCAATACAATGGTAAGTTATATAGGTGCACGAGTTCGGCAAAGAGATGGTGATACAAGTGCAATATGGATGGTAGATATAGGTTTTTGTAATCTGAAAATATAAAAATAGCAAGGTAACTAATAGTAAAAGTGAGCACGAACGGTATTGCAACGCGTGGAAACAAGGCCTAGGGTTCATACTTTCACTAGTGAAGTTCTCTCAACAATGATAACATAATTGGATCATATAACTAGCCCTCAACGTGCAACAATGAGTCACTCCAAAGTAACTAATAGTGGAGAACAAACGAATAGATTATTGTCGGGTACGAAACCTCCACAAAGTTATTCTTTCTGATCGATCTATTCAAGAGTCGGTAGTAAAATAACACAAAGCTATTCTTTCCGTTCAATCTATCCCAGAGTCCGTACTAGAATAACACCTTAAGACACATATCAACCAAGACCCTAATGTCACCTAGATACTCCGTTGTCACCTCAAGTATCCGTGGGTATGATTATACGACACGCATCACACCATCTCAAAAGCATCTATTCAACCAACACATAGAACTTTAAAGAGTGCCCCGAAGTTTCTACCGGAGAGTCAAAACATGTGCCAACCCCTATGCATAGGTTCCCGAGGTCACAAAACCCGCAAGTTGATCACCAAAACATACATCAAGTGCTCACACGAATATCCCATTGTCACCATAGATAGACACGTGCAAGACATACATCAAGTGTTCTTAAAGATTCAATCCGATAAGATAACTCCAAAGGGGAAACTCAATTCATTACAAGAAGGGAGAGGGGGAAGAACATCATAAGATCCAACTATAGTAGCAAGGCCTGCGGTACATAGAGATCAAGACATCTCAAGAACGTGAGAGAGAGAGAGAGATCAAACACATAGCTACTGGTACATACCCTTAGCCCCGAGGGTGGACTACTCCCTCCTCGTCATGGAGATTGCCAGGATGATGAAGATGGCCACCGGAGATGGGTTCCCGCTCCGGCAGGGTGCCAGAACGGGATCCCGATTGGTTTTTGGTGGCTACAGAGGCTTGCGGCGGCGGAACTCCCGATCTAGGTTTAGTTCTGATGGTTTCTCTATTTATAAGACCGTATGGCATTGAGAACAAGTCAAGAGGGGCCACGAGGAGGTCATGAGCCTCCCAGGCGCGGCCAGGGGGGTGGCCGCGCCTCCCAGGCTCGTGGCTTCCTCGGGACTCCTCTCTGATATCTTTTGCTTCTGGTATTTTTGATATTTTCCATAAAAATGACAGCGAAAGTTTTATTCCGTTTGGACTCCTTTTGATATTCTTATCTGAAAAAGGTCAAAAACACGAAAAAAAACAGGAACTGGCACTGGGCTCTAGGTCAATAGGTTAGTCCCAAAAATAATATAAAATAGCATATAAATGCATATAAAACATCCCTAGTTGATAACATAATAGCATGGAACAATCAAAAATTATAGATACGTTGGATACGTCTCATCCACTCTCCTGCAACCCGCTGTACCCTCTACTTGAACATGGTGCTTTATGCTTCGTATTATTATCCAATGATGTGTTGCCATCCTATGATGTGTGAGTAGATTTTGTTGTCCTATCGGTGATTGATGAATTGCTATGATTGGTTTAAATTGCTTGTGGTTATCTTGCTGTCCTTTGGTGCCCATCATATGAGCGTGCGCGTGGATCACACCATAGGGTTAGTTGTATGTTGGTAGGACTATGTATTGGAGGGCAAGGGTGATAGAAGCTTCAGCCTAGCATAGAAATTGATGCATACGAGATTGAAGGGGGACCAATATATCTTATTGCTATGGTTGGGTTTTACCTTAATGAACGTTAGTAGTTGCGGATGCTTGCTAATAGTTCCAATCATAAGTGCATAGAATTCCATGTAAGGGATGACAAGCTAGCAGTGGCCTCTCCCACATAAAACTTGCTATCGGTCTAGTAACATAGTCAATTGCTTAGGGACAATTCTGCAACTCCTACCACCACTTTTCCACACTCGTTAAACTATCGTAATTGTTTCTTTATCTAAACAGCCCTAATTTTTATTTACGTGTTCTTTATTATCTTGCAAACCTGTCCTATCACACCTACAAATTACTTCTAGTTTCATACTTGTTCTAGGTAAAGCGAACGTAAAGTGTGCGTAGAGTTGTATCGGTGGTCGATAGAACTTGAGGGAATATTTGTCCTACCTTTAGCTCCTTGTTGGGTTCGGAACTCTTACTTATCGAGAAAGGTTACAATTGATCCCTTATACTTGTGGGTTATCATGGGCCGGGCCTGCCAGGCCGGGCCGGGCTTTCTTCTGGCTCGGGTCGGGCCTGGGCCCAAATATTAGGCCCAACGGCCGGGACGAGATGGGATCGGGCCTGGATTTCTAACGTCGGGCTTTTTTAGGCCCGACCCAAGGCTCGGCCCGGCCCGAGGTTTGGCTAGGTATAGCCATCCCAAATGCGTGGAGTGACGGCCACCCCTCATATGCGTCTCAAATATGAGGACGATATGTGGGGCCACGGACGCGCCCGGGCACGTCCGATCAGTTCGTCACGTTGGACGCGACCCCACCCGAACCACCTTTTCTCTTTCTTTATTCATTCTTTTCTTTCTCTCTCTTCTTCTCTACCAATCACATGCAAGTGACCGGACATATGAGCAAAAATATGAAAGATGCGGCTGTTGTTGAGTATATGAGCAAATTACTACAATATTTAATCGAAATAAGCAGAAAATAAATCATGTCAGCAAAAGCATAGATTAAACTAATCATGCAGACTAGCAACGTAAATGAGTAGATTGAATCTACGGCACAAACTAGACATAGGAATTCTAGTATGATCTCAAAAGGGAGGATAAGATTGCATACGGTGCAGCGGGAGTAGAACCGCCAGCGTTGACATTGTCGTCCATGTCATTGACGAAGAGGTTGCCGGGGTCAGGGAAGAAGTCGTCATCCGGGAAACCGTCAAAGCCAACAGTCGCGCATGTGCGCTCCCCAAAAACCTGATCGCCCCTCTCCCGTACAGGATCACAAGAGGCAGGGTTCTGGAGGCCTGCTGTACCTTCGCACGGTGCATGCCGAAAGGAGGGATAGAGAAGACTTGGATGGAGGTGCAATGATCTGGAACGGTGTGAAACCATATGTGGTGACGGCGTCTAGGGTTGGCAGGGACCTCGCGTATATATATGCGCGACGGTAGAGAGACGTGGGGTAGACCCACGCCCGAGTTGGTTAGAACCCATGATCCGACGATACGTCTCCAACATACCTATAATTTTTTATTGTTCCATGCTATTATATTATCAACTTTGAATGTTTTATATGCATGAATATGCTATTTTATATTAATTTTGGGACTAACTTATTAACTCAGTGCCCAGTGCCAGTTTCTGTTTTTTCCGTGCTTTTGACCTTTTTCATATAGGAATATCAAACGGAGTCCAAATGGAATAAATCTTTCGCCGTGATTTTTTATGGAAAATATCAAAAATACCAGAAGGAAAAGATACCGAAGAGGAGGCTCGAGGGAGTCACGAGCCTGGGAGGCGCGGCCCCACCCCTAGGCCGCGGCTAGGGGGCTCGTGACCTCCTCGTGGCCCCTCTTGACTTGTTTCGACTGCTATACGGTCTTATAAATAACCAAACCACCAGAACTAAACCTAGATCGCAAGTTCCGCCGCCGCAAGCCTCTGTAGCCACATAAAACCAATCGGGAGTCCATTTCGGCATCCTGCCGGAGGGGAATCCATCTCCGGTGGCCATCTTCATCAACACCATTGCCTCTCCGATGATGCGTGAGTAGTTCACATCAGACCTACGGGTCCATAGCTAGTAGCTAGATGACTTCCTCTCTCTCTCCAATCTTCAATACAAAGTTCTCCATGATCTTCATGGTGATCTATCCGATGTAATTCTCTTTTGCGGTGTGTTTGTTGACATCCGATGAATTGTGGATTTATGATTAGATTATCTATGAATATTATTTGAGTCAATTCTGAATTCCTATATGCATGATTTCATATCCTTGTAAGTCTCTTTGAGTTATGGGTTTCGTTTGGCCAACTTGTGTTGGGGAACGTTGCATGGGAAACAAAAGTTTTCCTACGCACACGTAGATCTATCCATGGTGATGAGCATCTACGAGAGGGAGAGTGGATCTACGTACCCTTGTAGATCGCTAAGCGGGAAGCGTTAAGTAATGCGGTTGGTGTAGTCGAACGTCTTCGCGATCCAAATCGTCGTGCGTCCCGCGACCCAATCACGATCCGTCCCGCGATCTAATCACGATCCATCCCGTGAACTTGATCACTATCCGTCCCACGGACTTGATCACGATCCTTCCGATCTAGCGCCGAACGGACGACACCTCCGCGTTCAGCACACGTACAGCTTGATGACGATTTCCGCCGTCTTGATCCAGCAAGAGAGAGCGGAGAGGTAAAAGATTTTGCCGGTAGCATGACAGCGCTCCGGCGATGGTGGTGGAGCTGTTCCGGCAGGGCTTCGCCTAAGCACTGCCGAACTAGTCTAGTTTAGAGGAACTTGATCTAGAGGTAGGGTTTAGACGTGTCTAAAAATCCTTGTCCCAAAAACCGTAAAACCACTCATATATATAGGAGGAGGGGATAGTAGGCTGCGCCCAAGGGGAGGGCCTCCCTTGGCTTCGGCCGAACTGGTGGAAGGAGAGTCCTCCTTCACCTGGGAGTCCACCTCTCACACAAGTGGTCGAACTTGGGGAGGACTCCACCCCAATTTGGTTTGGGCCTCTCTTCCCTGCACCTAGGCCACCTTGGCCGACCCCACCAGCCCACTAGGGGCTGGTGGGTCGCCACTTTGGCCCATGAGGTGGGTTGGCCCCACTGGTGGACCCCCGGAACCCATTCGTCACTCCCGGTACACTACCGAAAATGCCCGAAATCTTTCCGGAGTCCAAATACCACCTTCCTATATATCAATCTTCGTTTCTGGACCATTCCGGAACTCCTCGTGACGTCCGGGATCTCATCTGGGACTCCGAACAAACTTCGGTCACCACCATACATAACTCTATACTACCGAAACGTCACCAAACCTTAAGTGTGCAGACCCTGCGGGTTCGAGAACTATGTAGACATGACCGAGACACCTCTACGGTCAATAACCAATGGCGGGACCTGCATGTCCACATTGGTTCCTACATATCTACGAAGATCTTTATCGATTGAACCTCTATGTCAAGGATTCAGTTAATCCCGTATGATGTTCCCTTTGTTCTTTGGTATGTTACTTGCCTGAGATTCGATCGTCGGTATCTCCATACCTTGTTCAACCTCGTTACCGTCAAGTCTCTTTACTCGTTCCGTAATACAAGATCCTGCAACTAACACTTAGTCACATTGCTTGCAAGGCTCATTGTGATGTTGTATTACCGAGTGGGCCCTGAGATACCTCTCCATCACACGGAGTAACAAATCCTAGTCTTGATCCATGCCAACTCAACAGACACCCTCAGAGATACCTGTAGAGCACCTTTATAGTCACCCAGTTACGTTGTGATGTTTGATACACACAAAGCACTCCTCCGATGTCCGTGATTTGCATGATCTCATGGTCATAGGAACACATACTTGACATGTAGAAAACAGTAGCAATAAACTGACACGATCATATGCTACGTTTGTAGTTTGGGTCTTGTCCATCACATCATTCTCCTAATGATGTGATCCCGTTATCAAATGACATCTCATGTCCATGGCTAGGAAACCTTAACCATCTTTTCATCAACGAGCTAGTCTATTAGAGGCATACTAGGGACATGGTTTTGTCTATGTATCCACACATGCATCTAAGTCTCCGATCAATACAATTATAGCATGGATAATAAACGATTATCATGAACAAGGAAATATGATAATAACTAATTTATTATTGCCTCTAGGGCATATTTCCAACAGTCTCCCACTTACACTAGAGTCAATAATCTAGTTCACATCACTATCTGATTCGCATTGTTATGAATCTAACACCCAATGAGTTCTGGTGCTCGATCATGCTTTGCATGTGAGGGAGGTCTTATAGTCAATCGGTCTGCAACATTCAGATCCGTGTGTACTTTGCAAATCCCTATGTCAAACTATAAACACTGCTACCACACTCCACTTGGTACTATTCCAAATGGCTACTCCACTATATGTATCCAGATTGCTATTATGAGTCATCCGGATTGGTGTTAAAGCTTGCATCGACGTAACTCTTTACGACGAACTCTTTATCACTTCCATAATCGAGAGACATCTCCTTAGCCTCTGGTTACTCAGGATAATTTTGACCGCTCTCTAGTGATCCTACTCCTGGACCACTTGTGGTACCCCTTGACAGACTCATGGCAAGGCACACACAGGTGCCGAACACATCATGGCATACAGTACAGAGCCTATGGCTAAGGCATAGGGGACGATGTTCGTCCTTTCTCTTTCTTCTGTCGTGGTCGAGCTTTGAGGCATAGGCGAGAACTCTTTCTCTGACTGATCCATTTTGAACTCTTTCAAAATCTTGTCAAGGTACGTACTCATTGAAAGTCTCATCAAGCATCTTTATTTATCTCTATAGTTCTTGATGCTCAACAATTAGGTAGCTTTATTCAGGTCTTCCTTTGAAAAACCTCTTTTTAAACAACCGTTTATGCTTTCTCGGAAAGGACCCATTTTAGTAACAAACACTTTGCACTCGGATCTAAGATAGAAGGTATACCCAACTGCTCTTAGGGTATTCTATGAATATGCATTTTTCCGCTTTGGGTTCGAGCTTATTAGGTGAAAAAAAATTCCACACAAGCGTCGCAGCCCCAAACATTAAGAAATGACAATTTAGGTTTCTATCAAACCATAATTTACACTGTGTCATCTCAACGGATTTAGATGGTTCCCTATTTAAAGTGAATGTAGTTGTCTCTAATGCATAACCCCAAAATTATAGTAGCAAAACGATAAGAGGCATCATAGCACGCACCATATCCAATAGAGCATGACTATGAAGTTTGGACACACCATCACACTATGGTGTTCCAGGTGGCGTTTGTTGTGAAACAACTTTCACATTGTCTTAAGTTGTATGCCAAACTCGTAACTCAGATATTCACCTCCACGGTCATATCGCAGTCATTTTTATCTTCTTGTCACGATGATCTTAAACTTCACTATGAATTTGCTTGAACCTTTCAAATGATCCAGACTTGTGTTTCATTAAGTAAATATACACTATATCTACTTAAATCATCAGTGAAGGTAAGAAAATAACGATATCCAATGCACGCTACAAGACTCATTGGATTGCATACATCAACATGTATCATTTCTAATGAATCACTTGCCCGCTCCATCCAACGGGGTCCTTTAGTCATCTTGCCCAAGAGGCATGGTTCGCATGTCTCAACCGATTCGAAATCGAATGAGTCCAAAGATCCATCAGCATAGAGTTTTTTCATGCGTTTTATACCAATATGACATTTGGCGGCAGTGCCACAAGTATGTGGTACTATCATTATTAACTTTGTATCTGTTGACATCAATGTTATGAACATGTGTATTCCTACGATCAAGATTTCAACAAACCATTCTCACTGGGTGCATGACCATTGAAGGTATTATTCATGTAAACGGAATAACAATTATTCTCTAACTTAAATGAATAACCGTATTGCAATAAACATGATCTAATCATGTTCATGCTCAACGCAAAACACCAAATAACATTTATTTAGGTCCGTCACTAATCCTGAAGGTAGAGAGAGCGTGTGATGTTGATCACATCAACCTAGGAAACATTTCCAACACACATCGTCACCTCACCCTTAGTTAGTTCTCCGTTTATTCCGTAGCTTTTACTTTGAGTTACTAACATTTAGCAACTGAACCAGTATCCAATACTCAGGTGCTACTAGGAGCACTAGCAAGGTACACATCAATAACATGTATATCAAATATACTTCTGCCGACGTTGCCAGCCTTCTTATCTACCAAGTATCTAGGGTTGTTCCACTTCAGCGACCGCTCTCCTCATAATTGAAGCACCTAGTCTCGGGTTTGAGTTCAACTTTGGGTTGCTTCACTGGAGCAGCAACTGACTTGCCATCCATGAAGTTTCCCTCCTTGTCCTTGCCCTTCTCGAAACTAGTGGTTTTACTAACCATAAACACTTGATGCTCCTTCTTGATTTCTACCTTCGCGGTGTCAAACATCGCGAACAGCTCAGGGATCAATATTTCTATCCCTCGCGTTTTATAGTTCATCACCAAGTTCTAGTAGCTTAGTGACAATGACTTGGAGAACTATATCAATCACTATCTTATCTGGAAGATCAACTCCCACTCGATTCAGGCGATTGTAGCACCCAGACAATCTGAGCACATGCTCAACGACTGAGCTATTCTCTTTCATCTTGCAGGCAAAGAATCTTGTTGGAGATCTCATATCTCGCAACACGGGCACGAGCCTGAGATCACAATCTCAGCTCTTAGAACATCTCATATGTTCCGTGACGTTCAAAACGTTTCAGAGCCTCAATTCTATGCCGTAATGCATGATGCACTAAACTGTCAAGTAGTCATCGGAACGTGCATGTCAGGTGTTCACAACATCTACAGACGACGCTAGAGGGGGTGGCGCACCGTGCGGTGCATTAAGGACATAAGCCTTCTATGCAGCAATGAGGACAATCCTCAGATCACGGACCCAGTCCACAATATTGCTACCATCATCTTTCAATTCTACTTCTCTAGGAACATATAAAAATACAAGGGAACTATAGCATGAGCTTGTAATCTACAACATAATTTGCAAAGACACTTTGACTATGCTCATGATAATGAGTTCAGTTAATCATATTACCTAAGAACTCCCCCTCAAATTGACATCTCTCCGGTCATTCGAGTGATACATGATCCAAATTCACCAACTCAAGTCCGATCATCACGTGAGTTGAGGTGGCTGAAGTGGTGAACATCATCATGTTGATCATATCTACTATATGACTCATGTTCAACCTTTTGGTCTCTTGTGTTCCGAGGCCATGTCGGTACATGCTAGGCTCGTCAAGTTTAACCCGAGTGTTCTGCATGTGCAACACTGGCTTGCACCCGTTGTATGTGAACGTAGAGTCTATCACACCCGATCATCACGTGGTGTCTCAACAAGACGAACTTTCGCAACGTGCACACTCGAGGAGAACACAATTTATCTTGAAATTAAGTGAGGGATCACCTTATAATGCTACCGTCGTCCTAAGCAAAACATGGTGCATAAAGGGATTAACATCACATGCAAATCATAAGTGACATGATATGGCCATGATCTTGTGCTTTTGATCTCCATCATGAAAGCACCGACATGATCTCCATCGTCACCGGCACGACACCATGATCTCCATCATCTTGATCTCCATCAACGTGTCGCCATCGGGGTTATCGCGCCCAACATGCTTCTACCACTATTGCTGCCGTAGAGATAAAGTAAAGCATTAGATAGTGCTTAATGATTGACACGCAGGTCATACAATAATTAAAGACAACCCTATGGCTCCTGCCGGTTGCCGTACCCATCGACATGCAAGTCATGATAATCTATACATCACATAATCATCTCATACATCACATATATCACATCATGTAATTGCCCATATCATATCACAACATACCCTGCAAAAACAAGTTAGACATCCTCTAATTGTTGTTGCATGTTTTACGTGGCTGCTACGGGTATCTAGCAAGAACAATTCTCATCTACGCAAAAACCACAACGGTGATACACTAGTTGCTTTTCAACCTTCTCAAGCACCGTCTTTGTCGAATCCGATCCAACTAAAGTGATAGAAACTAACACCCGCAAGCCATCTATGCAACAAGTTGCGGTTGAGGGAACCGGTCTCTTGTAAGCGTACGAGTAATGTTGGTCCGGGCCGCTTCATCTCACAATACCGCTAAATCAAAATCCGACCAAGGGAGGAAGCAATCTAATCATCAACGCCCATAAACCTTTTGTGTTCTACTCAAGATCTGATCGACACATAGACCTAGATCATGATGCCACTGTTGGGGAACGTTGCATGGGAAACAAAAGTTTTCCTACGCACACGCAGATCTATCCATGGTGATGAGCATCTACGAGAGGGAGAGTGGATCTACATACCCTTGTAGATCGCTAAGCGGGAAGCGTTAAGTAACGTGGTTGGTGTAGTCGAATGTCTTCGCGATGCAAATCGCCATGTGTCCCGCGATCCAATCACGATCCGTCCCGCGATCTAATCATGATCCGTCCCGCGAACTTGATCACTATCCGTCCCACGAACTTGATCACGATCCTTCCGATCTAGTGCCGAACGGACGGCACCTCCGCGTTCAGCACACGTACAGCTTGATGACGATCTCCGCTGTCTTGATCCAGCAAGGGAGAGCTGAGAGGTAGAACAGTTTGCCAGCAGCGTGATGGCGCTCCGGTGATGGTGGTGGAGCTGTTCCGGCAGGGCTTCGCCTAAGCACTGTCGAACTAGTCTAGTTTAGAGGAACTTGATCTAGAGGTAGGGTTTAGACGTGGCTGAAAATCCTTGTCCAAAAACCCTAAAACCACTCATATATATAGGAGGAGGGGAGAGGAGGCTGCGCCCAAGGGGAGGGCCTCCCTTAGCTTTGGCCGAACTGGTGGAAGGAGAGTCCTCCTCCATTAGGAGTCCAACTCTCACACGAGAGATGGAACTTGGGGAGGACTCCCCCCCAATTCGGTTTGGGACTCTCTTCCCTGCGCCTAGGCCACCTTTGCCGACTCCACCGGACCACTAGGGGCTGGTGGGTCGCCACTTTGGCCCATGAGGTGGGTTGGCCCCACTGGTGGACCCCCGGAACCCATTCGTCACCGAAAATGCCCGAAATCTTTCTGGAGTCCAAATACCACCTTCCTATATATCAATCTTCATTTTCGAACCATTCCGGAACTCCACGTGATGTCCGAGATCTCATCCGGGACTCCGAACAAACTTCGGTCACCACCATACATAACTCTATACTACCGAAATATCACCAAACCTTAAGTGTGCAGACCCTGCGGGTTCGAGAACTATGTAGACATGTCGGAGACACCTCTACGGTCAATAACCAATGGCGGGACCTGGATGTCCACATTGGTTCCTACATATTCTACGAAGATCTTTATCGGTCGAACCTCTATGTCAAGGATTCAGTTAATCCCGTATGATGTTCCCTTTGTTCTTCGGTATGTTACTTGCCCGAGATTCGATCGTCGGTATCTCCATACCTTGTTCAACCTAGTTACCGGCAAGTCTCTTTACTCGTTCCGTAATACAAGATCCCGCAACTAACACTTAGTCACATTACTTGCAAGGCTCATTGTGCTGTTGTATTACCGAGTGGGCCCTGAGATACCTCTCTGTCAACTCAATCCCAGTCTCGATCCATGCCAACTCAATAGACACCATCGGAGATACCTGTAGAGCACCTTTATAGTCACCCAGTTACGTTGCGACGTTTGATACACACAAGGTACTCCTCCGATATCCGTGAGTTGCATGATCTCATGGTCATAGGAACACATCTTGACATGCAGAAAATAGTAGCAATAAACTGACACGATCATATGCTACGTTTGTAGTTTGGGTCTTGTCCATCACATCATTCTCCTAATGATGTGATCCCATTATCAAATGACATCTCATGTCCATGGCTAGGAAACCTTAACCATATTTTGATCAACGAGCTAGTCTATTAGAGGCATACTAGGGACATGGTTTTGTCTATGTATCCACACATGCATCTAAGTCTCCGATCAATACACTTATAGCATGGATAATAAATGATTATCATGAACAAGGAAATATGATAATAATTAATTTATTATTGCCTCTAGGGCATATTTCTAACAACTTGATCTATAGTTCTTGCAATGGGAGAAGTGCTTGGTTTTGGGTTCATACCGTGGAGTGTCCTCACCTAGTGACAGAAGGGGTAGCGAGGCACGTATCGTGTTGTTGCCATCAAGGGTAAAAAGATGGGGTTTATATCATATTGCATGAATTTATCATTATACATCATGTCATCTTGCTTAAAGCGTTACTCCGTTTCTTATGAACTTAATACACTAGATGCATGCTGGATAGCGGTCGATGTGTGGAGTAATAATAGTAGATGCAGAAAGTATCGGTCTACTTGTCTCGGACGTGATGCCTATACGTATGATCATTGCCTTAGATATCGTCATGACTTTGCGCGATTCTATCAATTGCTCAACAGTAATTTGTTCACCCACCGTAATACTTGCTATCATGAGAGAAGCCTCTAGTGAACACTATGGCCCCCGGGTCTATTTTACATATTATATATTCAGATCTAAATTAAAAAACACCAAAAATACCTTCTGCAATTTTATTTACTTATTTACATTCACCTATTATCAGTATCAGATCTCACCTTGCAAGTAATCGTGAAGGGATTGACAACCCCTTTATCACGTTGGGTGCAAGTTTGTTTGTGTTTGTGCAGGTTTCTTGGTGCCTCATCTTGATACTCCTACTGGATTGATACCTTGGTTCTCAAACTGAGTGAAATACTTATCTGTACTTTGCTGCATCACCCTTTCCTCTTCAAGGGAAAAACCAACGCAAGCTCGAGAAGTAGCATCCGACGTCTTAGATCGTGGCGCGTCTGTTAAGGACTCTCCGTTCCTGACTGGAAAAAATAAGCGCGTAGGTATGAGCTCGGCTCGGCTCAATACAGCAACCCATGACGCGTCGTGACGAGGCGAGCAAGGAGAAGGAGTGCACGAGGGCTTCTTCTCTTCTCACCCTCTTACAAGTGCTAGAAGAGCTCACCTTATAAAGAGGTGTTGCTCTCTCTCCACTAGCGGTATGGGACTAAACTTCAGTCCCAACCACACCACTCAAAACAGCCAACACACATGGGCCATGAGAATTTCAGATTTTGGATGGGCTTTCACTAGTAGAAAACGGGCCTTTTGTCCCGGTTTGTAAGGGCCTTTAGTTCCGGTTCAAGAACCAGGACGAAAGGGCCGGGACTAAAGGTCTCCACTTTTAGTCCCGGTTGGACTACGAACCGGGACTAAAGGGCTCCCCGTGGCAGCTTTCTAGAGCGGGACCTTTAGTCCCGGTTGGTGTTACCAACCGGTACTAAAGGTATTTTCCAAAATAAATTTTTTATTTTTATTTTTTCTGATTTTCAAATCTTTGAATTATTTGACAATTTAATCTCTAATCACCCCTCCTCACTGCTCTGGAATTATTTGACAATTTAATCTCTAATCACCCCTCATTCCAAATCGTCTAACTTCCCGGTCAGTCACCCATCCTCTCACTGCTCCAACCCAAGCACGCTTAACTTTCAAATTCTATCACCCCTAGTTTTCAAGTGTGTACTTGTTGTTTTCTTGACAACAGTAAGCTATCAATCCTATTAACCCTTGGGTCTTGATGTAACATGATTTAATTTTTTGAATTCCAAACCATTATTAAAATAAACAACAATAAATGATTAATAATAATATTGAATTTCAATGAAAATAAAAAAAGTAATAATGTTATTTTATTCATTTTTTGCAATTTATTCATTTAATATGGCATAATTAATATCTTTAAATCTGTAAATCAAAATTCAACAAATAATATATCCATTATTATCAGAAAAACGTGAGGAATCCAAATATGACATCACTTATTAAAAAATATATTTTTCATAACACTTTTTTTGACATCGTATGCTAAAGTTATTATCGTTTTACTTTTTCATAACAGTTTTTTTTAATCTTATTTCAGCTCCAGACTTATTGTGCATTCAACATGCACCATCCAAAGCCACATTATCAATTTTCAAACCTTTCCCACTTCATTCACTATTTTTCATACATTTATTAAGTTTTTGAGCTAAATGACCCTGAAATTGAAAAGCACTACAAATGAACTCTAAAAAGGTTGAAACTTGGCATGGCATCATCATTTCACCCACATAGCATGTGCTAAAAAGTTGAGAGGCTTACGGTAAAAACTAGATGCACTTCGTGTATAAACTGGACAATCCCTTTCGAAGTATCACGGTTTAGGACGAAAACTCATCTATTACAAAGGCATTTCGTTTTTTAAAACTTATTTAAAGTCCAAAGTTTTTGTGCGTTCAACATGCACCATTCAAAGCCACATCATCAATTTTCAACCATTTCCCACTTCATTCGTTATTTTCCATGCATTTATTAATTTTTTCAGCTAAATGACCCTGAAATTGAAAATCACTACAAATTAACTTTGAAAAGGTTGAAACTTGACATGGTATCATTATTTCACCCACATAGCATGTGCTAAAAAGTTCAAAGGCTTACGGTAAAAACTAGATGCACTTCGTGTACAAGCTGGACAATCCCTTTCGAAGTATCACGGTATGGGACGAAAACTCATCTGTTACAAAGGCATTTCGTTTTTTAAAACTTATTTAAACTCAAGAGTTTCTGTGCGTTCAACATGCACCATTCAAAGCCACATCATCAATTTTCAGCCATTTCCCACTTCATTCGCTATTTTTCATGCATTTATTAAAAAAATTAAGCTAAATGTCCCTGAAATTGAAAAGCACTACAAATGAACTCTAAAAAGGTTGAAACTTGGCATGGTACCATTATTTCACCCACACAGCATGTGCTAAAAAGTTGAGAGGGTTACGGTAAAAGCTAGATGCACTTCGTGTACAAACAGAACAATCCCTTTAGAAGTATGAGGGTTTGGGACGAAAAATCATCTGTTACAAAGGCATTTAATTTTTTAAACTTATTTCAACTCCATACTTTTTATGAGTTCAACATGCACCATCTAACATGTGCCTAGGAGCAAAAAGAATTAAATTAAAAACTATTTTTAAACTAGAGTTTTTCACAATCTAGGGTTTGAAGCAAATTTGAACAAATTCAAATTTAAACCATTCAAATTTGAAAACTAATTGCACAAACACAAACTAGGAATTTTTTTGAATCTAATGCAAAAAGAATCACTCAAAAACATCAAATATCCTAAAAGATATAAGCAATTTAAAACAAAAACGAAAAACAGAAAAGAAATAGAAAAAGCAAAAAAACTTTCAAAACCCTTTAGTACCGGTTGGTATCTCTAACCGGGACTAAAGGCCTTGGAGACACGAACCATGACTAAAGGGTATCGTCCCCTTTAGTCCCGGTTGGTGTCTCCAACCGGGACTAAAGGTCCCGATCGAACCGGGAGTAATGCCCGACCGACGCCCTAGCCACTCGAACCGGGACTAATGCTCACATTAGTCCCGGTTCGTAAGGCAACCGGGACTAATGTGTAGATCGAGCTGTGACCAAAGCCATGTTTTCTACTAGTGTTTGGGCCAAAGGCCTCATAGTAAAATCCAACAATCCCCCACAAAGTCTCATTGGCACATCTCATCATTTCTTAGTTCCAAAACATTGTTTATATACCCGTTCTTGATGGAGACTGTTAAGTTGAACTTCCATTTATAAATTTATGCCACACTAGATCACAACTTGAATAGTGGACTATGCCTTGAACTACAAGTTTTCCGCGAGTCTAGTTTCACACAAATCCTTGATTGATACTAGGTTGCCACAAGGCTTCCCCGCGGGTGGAGCATATACGTCATACTCCAAGGCCTTTCATGAATTTCTTAGAGAGCACCCAATTCTCATAGACTGTCACATTTATAGTCAAATTCATATAGCTATGTTCCTCGGGAGATGTTCTGCAGGACAACATCACTACTTACCCAAATAAGCCACTTGGAACACATTAAGATAGGTATCAACCTGCCATGCAGATTATGAGAGTATTGCATCTTCACGGAGTGGGATAGCGAATATAGGGATACTCTCCTTCTAGTTGTCAAACAACTTGTCTCCCACTTCTACTTCACGGGATCTCCGGTCACATAAAGTTGGTTACCACTAGGGGCAACTCATACGGTTGGTCTCAAACCCATCTCCATCGATGCGTTTTCTATCACATTATGCGATAAACCCTTTGTGAAGGGATTTGCCAAGTTTTTAGACGTTTGGATATAATCCAACGCAATAACTCCAGAGTTCTTCATTTTTCTGACAGATTTCAATCTCCTCTACACATGCCTTGGGGACTTCATATTATCCTTAGAACTGTTTATCTTTATAATCACAGTTTCATTATCACAGTTCATTAGGATCGCAGGTATAGGTTTTTCAACCATAGGCAAGTCCATCAAGAGCTGACAAAGCCAATCTGCTTCAAAAGTGGTTGTGTCTAATGCTGTGAGTTCTGCTTCCATAGTTGACCTCGTTAAGATGGTGTGCTTGCAAGACTCCCAGGAAACAGCGCCACCACCAAGTGTAAAAACATATAACCACTTGTTGCTTTAATCTCATCAGCATCAGATATCTAGCTTGAGTCACTATAGCCCTCCAGTACCCTCCGGTACTCGGTGTAGTGAATCCCATAGCTCGCAGTGCCTTTCAAATAGCGCATAACTCTCTCAAGCGCATGCCAATGATCATCTCCCGGGTTCGATACAAACCGGCTTAGTTTGCTCATAGCAAATGAGATGTCAGGCCTTGTGGAACTCGCCAAGTACATAAGCAAGCCTATTATCTAAGAATACCTCAGTTAATCTCTAGCAATTCGTCGGTTCTTTCGAAGCAGCATACTAGCATCATATGGAATGGGAGAAGGCTTGTAGTTGCTATACCCAAAATGACTCAAGACCTTTTCCACATAGTGAGATTGGAGCAGTGTGATCCCACCATTCTCATCTCTCAGCAGCTTGATGTTCAGTATAACGTCATCTACTCCAAGATCTTTCTTCTCAAAACAGCGAGATAAGAAATCCTTAACCTCCTTGACTAGAGCAAAGTTGGTTCCAAAGATCAGTATGTCATCGACATACAGATAGAGAATATCTCCTTCGCCCCACCATGGTAATAGTATACACACTTGTCATCTTCATTTACAAAAAAGCCTGTAGTAGTTAATGTCCGTTTGAACTTCTCATGCCACTGCTTAGGAGCTTGCTTAAGGCTATACAAAGACTTCTATAACTTGCACAATTCCCTTCCTGGCCAGGTACTATAAAACCATCTCGCTGATCCATGTAAATTCCTCATTCAACTCTCCATTGAGGAAAGTCGTCTTAACGTCCATTTGATGAACAAGAAGACCATGTGAGGCAGCCAGTGATAGTAGCACCCGAATTGTGGTTAGTCTAGCCACAGGTGAGTACGTATCAAAGAAGTCTTCACCTTCTTTCTGGGTATAACCCTTGGCCACAAGCCGTGCCTTGTACTTTTCAATTGTACCATCAGGTCTAAGCTTTTTCTTGAACACCCACTTACATCCCACGGGTTTACACCCATAAGGACGATCAGTGACTTCCCAGGTTCCATTAGCGAAGATGAAATCCATCTCTCTAAGGACAGCTTCCTTCCAGTAGTCAGCATCAGAAGATGTATAGGCTTCTGAAAGAATCCTGGGGGTGTCATCCACGAGGTACACAATGAAATCATCACCAAAAGACTTTGCAGTCCTTCATCTCTTATTCCTTATAGAAGTTTCATTGTCATCCTCCTCAGGATTCTCAACGTGTTCCATTGCAATGGTGGGTTCAAGAATTATAGAAGATTCCTGAGTAGATAGAGTAGGTATCTCCTGATTTGATGAGTTAGGCATATCCTTCATAGGAAATATGTCCTCAAAGAAAGTTGCATCATTCGACTCCATAATCGTACCAACATGCATGTCGGATACCTCAGATTTTATTATCAAAAATCTATAGACAATGCTATGAAAAGCATAGCCCAGAAGAACACAATCCATGGGTTTTGGTCCAAGCTTGCGCTTCTTGGGAATTGGTATATTGACTTTCGCCAAACAACCCCAAGTACGTAGATAAGAGAGTTTCAGCCTTTTCCTTTCCCATTCCTCAAATGGAGTAATAGTTTTGTTCTTTGGGGGAACTCGGTTTAGGACATGACAGGCAATCATTAGCGCCTCCCCCACCATGCCTTGGAGAGACCCGATGTGTCTAACATGGCGTAAACCAAATCAGTTAGAATTCAGTTCTTTCTTTCAGCCACCCCATTTGACTGAGGTGAATAGGTAGGCGTCCTCTAATGGATTATACCATGTTCCGCACAAAACGAATCAAATTCATTGGAAAAATACTCTCCACCACGATTAGACCTAAGTCGTCTAATTTTCCGATCAAGTTCGTTCTCTGCTTCAGCTTTATAGTTTTTGAAGAATTTTAAAGCCTCGTCTTTTGATTTCAGAAGATACACATAACAATATCTAGTGGAGTCATCAATAAACATCATGAAGTGTTTCTTTCCACCTTTTTCAACTTGCCATTCATCTCACAAAGATCAGAATGGATAAGCTCTAGTGGCGCCAAGTCTCTCGCCTCTGCAGTCTTATGGGACTTGCAAGGTTTCTTGGCTTGCACACACACTTGGCACTTGGAGCCCTTGACAGTAGTGAATTTCGGAATTAAACTCATATTGGCTTGCCGCGTCATGCATCCAAAGTTAATAGGACAAAGTCGCGAATGCCAAATATTAGGCTCATTACCGTGGAAAACATTATTAATAACTTTAGTGCAAATATCTGACAAAGACAGGAGGAACAAGCCTCCGCACTCATAACCTTTTCCAACAAATTGTCCATACTTAGAAATAACAACTTTATTGGACTCGAAAACCAACTTAAAACCATCTCGACACAAACAAGAACCGCTGACGAGGTTTTGATTGATGGAGGGTACATGATGAACGTTCTTCAGACGCATGATCTTCCCCGAAGTAAACTTCAGATCGACTGTACCGACCCCTCGAATAGTGGCGTGTGACCCGTTCCCCATCAGCACGGGAGAAGTCCCTGTGAACTGATAAGAATAGAACATAGAGGCATCAGCACAAACATGTACATTAGCACCGGTGTCAATTAACCAATCTGGAGAATGACAAACTGAAAGGATGGTAGGAAAAATACCGTACCCAGAATCCTTCACATCAGTATCGCCGATGACCACATTAGCGGACTTGGCGCTCTTCTCATGTTCGCGCTCCTCATAGCGGTTAGCTCATCTCGGAGCCCAGTGCTTGGGGTCACCGCAGACATGGCACCGTCCCTTCCCTTTATTATGAGAATTCTTCTTGAAGTTGGTAGATTTTGACGGCTTGTTCTTTGCAACAAACTTGCCTTTGCTCTGGGTTTTTTTCTTGTTGTTCTGGGACTTGTTGAGATGGAAGTCCTTCTTTTGCACCACGTGGGCACTAGAAGCTCCCTCAACTGCTCGAGCACATGTGTCTTTTGCTCTCGCCTTCTTTTCAACATCAAGAGTTCCAATGAGATCCGAAACAGAAAACTCTTGTCTCTTGTGTTTTAGAGAAGTAGCAAAATTGTTCCACGAGGGTGGAAGCTTCGCAATGATGCCCCTGGCCACAAAATTGTCCGGTAACACACACTTGAAGTACTCAAGCTCCTTGGCGAGAGAGTGTATCTCATGAGCTTGTTGAACAATAGAGTGATCATCAGTCATCTTGTAGTCATAGAATTGCTCCATCACGTACAACTCGCTGCCAGGGTCCGAGGCCCCAAACTGGCCTCGAGCACAGCCCACATGTCCTTGCTGTTGTCAAACAACCTATATGAATCCACAATGGAATCGTTAAGAACACTCAGTAGGGCACCTTTGAAGAGGGTATCGATCTTCTCAAAAGCTTCCTGCTGTGCAGGATTAAGATCGCCCTCGGGCTTACCCTTGGTGGCTTCATAGCAGTACATGGTCTGAAATCGGTAAACTGCTCTCGTGCACCACATTTTATATTGCACCCCCTTAAAGGTGAGTGGCTTCATATGCACAGCAAAACCACTTGGAGTAAATTTCCTATAATCAGGTTTTTGGATTGTTGAGTATATGAACAAATTACTACAATATTTAATCGAATAAGTAGAAAATAAACCATGACAACAAAATCATAGATTAAACTAATCATGCGGACTAGCAATGTAAACGAGTAGATCGAATCTACGACACAAACTAGACATAGGAACTCTAGTATAATCTCAAACAGGGAGGACAAGATTGCATACGGTGCAGCGGGAGTAGAACCGCCACTGTTGAAGTTGTCGTCCATGTCATTGAGGAAGAGGTTGCCGAGGTCGGGGAAGAATTCGTCGTCCGGGAAACCGTCGCTGCCAGCAGTCGCGCATGTGCACTCCCCAAAAACCTGATCGCCCCTCTCCCGTAGAGGATCACAAGAGGCGGGTTTCAGAGGCCTACTGTCCCTTCTCGCGGTGCACGCCGGAAGGAGGGATGATGAAGACTTGGATGGCGACGCAATGATCTGGAATAGTGCGAAACCATATGTTGTGATGGTGGCTAGGCTTGGTAGGGACCTCGCGTATATATATGCATGGCGGTGGAGAGATGTGGTGTAGACCCACGATCGAGTCAGTTCCAGCCCATGATCCGACGTCTCAGATCGTGGTGCGTCCGTTAAGGACTCTCCATTCCTGACCGGCAAAAATAAGCGCGTAGGTATGAGCTCAGCTCGGCTCAATCTCGCAACCCGTGTTGCATCGTGACGAGGCATGGCATGGCATGGGATGGCGAGGCGAGCAAGGAGGAGGAGTCTGCGAGGGCTTCTTCTCTTCTCACTCTCTTACAAGTGCTAGAAGAGCTCACCTTATAAAGAGGTGTTGCTCTCTCTCCACTAGCGGTATGGGACTAAACTTTAGTCCCAACCACACCTCAGCCAACACACATGGGCTATGAGAATTTCAGATTTTGGATGGGCTTTGGGCCAAAGGCATCATAGCAAAATCTAGCAATCCCCTACAAAGTCTTATTGGCACATCTCATCATTTCTTAGTTCCACAACATTATTTATATACCGGTTCTTGATGGATACTGTTAAGTTGAACTTCCATTTAGAAATTTATGCCACACTAGATCACAACTTGAATAGTGGACTATGCCTTGAACTACAAGTTTTCGGCGAGTCTAGTTTCACACAAATCCTTGACCGATACTAGGCTACCACAAGGCTTCCCCACGGGTGGAGCGTATACGTCATACTCCAAGGCCTTTCATGAATTTCTTAGAGAGCACCCAATTCTCATAGACTGCGACGTTTATAGTCAAATTCATATAGGTGTGTTCCTCAGGAGATGTTCTGCAAGACAACATCTCTGCTTACCCAAATAAGCCACTTGGAACACATTAAGACAGGTATCAACCTTCCATGCAGATTATGAGAGTATTGCATCTTCACAGAGTGGGATAGCGAATAATGGGATACTCTCTTTCTAGTTGTCCAACAGCTTGTCTCCCACTTCTACTTCACGGGATCTCCGATCACATAGAGTGGGTTACCACTATGGACAACTCATACAGTGGGTTTCAAACTCATCTCCATCGATGCATTTTATATCACATTACACGATAACCCATTTGTGAAGGGATCTGCCAAGTTTTTAGACGTTTGGATAATCCAACGCAATAACTCCGGAGTTCTTCATTTTTGTGTCAGATTTCAATCTCCTCTTCACATGCCTTGAGGACTTCATATTATCCTTAGAACTGTTTATCTTTATGATCACAGTTTGATTATCACAGTTCATTAGGATGGCCGGCATATGTTTTTCAACCATAGGCAAGTTCATCAATAGCTGACGAACCAATCTGCTTCAATAGTGGTTGTGTCTAATGTTGTGAGTTCTGCTTCCAAAGTTGACCTCGTTAAGATGGTCTGCTTGCAAGACTTCCACGAAACAGCGCCACCACCAAGTGTAAAAACATAACCACTTGTGGCTTTAATCTCATCACCATCAGATGTCCAGTTTGAGTCACTATAACCCTCTAGTACCCTAGCTCGCAGTGAATCCCATAGCTCGCAGTGCCTTTCAAATAGCACATAACTCTCTCAAGCGCATGCCAATGATCATCTCCCGAGTTTGATACAAACCGGCTTAGTTTGCTCACAGCAAACGAGATGTTAGGCCTCACGGCACTCGTCAAGTACATAAGCGAGCTTATTATCTGAGAATACCTTAGTCGATTTTGTCATCGATTTGTCACGGGAGATGTCCAGGTGAACGGACTTAGGTTCGGGGTGAAGACGCAACGACGTGGCGCTTTGAAGGGGTTGATCGAAATCGAGAGGCATGGAGTTTTACCCAGGTCCGGTCCCTCTGATGGAGGTAACAGCCTACATCCTGCTTGTCTGGTATTGATGATGAAGGAGATCTCTCGGTTACAAGGGTGATGGTTGCTACCTCTAATCATGAGAGCCTCTAATCTGTCTCTCTCTAATCTTTTATGTTGTCTAAACTTGTGGACATGTGAATCTCTTCCCTCTAGGGGTGCTCTACCCCTCCTTATATAAGTGGAGAGGGTAGGCTTACAAATAGAGTCCTACTAGGAGTAGGAGTAGGATTCGTCTCTCTAGAATCCTATTCTGGGTCTTGTTTCCTTCGGTACGGAGTCTTTCTCTCTTTGGGCCTTCTCTTGTGAGCCGCCTGGCGTTGGCTCACACGCTGGGTCTTGGGCCTGGTCGTCCTGCGGCCCGCCAGCCGGATTTTTTTTCAAAACTAGTATGGATTTTGTACAAATATTGAAAACAGATGTACCAGGTCAAAAAAATATCAAAACTAGTACCCCGTCGGCCAATACAAGGCCGAGCAGGGACCCGTCGGCCAGCACCAGGCTGACCAGGGGCCAGTCGGCAACCAGTAGGCCGAAGAGCACCCTGTCGGCCAATTCGAGGCTAGTGCGAGGCCTGTCGGCCAGGTGGGGGCCGAAGAGCCTCCTGTCGGCCAGTGAGAGGCCGATGGGCCCCTGGATAAGGCCCACAACCTCTTTCTTCCTCCTCTCACCACTCGTTTCAACCTCCCCCGTCTAGCAGCCTGGCCCTCTTCACCTCTCACTCCCGTTTCTCTCTGGTGCTTCCACCGCCCGGCCGATCTCTTCGCCGAACCACCCATTTTGTTATTCTACCCACCTAAAAAATAGATCAGGGCGCTCTCCATCGGCCTAGGGTATTTTTTTTTTGGCTTCCAGCTCAATCGAATGAGAACTCTGAATTTGGTAGTGGATTTAGTTCTTATTGGCCACCATCCGTCTTCAGGTAATGGCTTGCCCATTTTGCCGAGCTCCAGGTTGGCCTTGTGCTGCCGTTGATTCAGGTGCGTCTGTATTTACTGTGGTGCTGGATCGTCGATGTTCAAGACGTGTTGTAAGATTCTATGTCTTGATTACTAGACTGTGGCATATTCGAATGCCTCTGTTTATAAGTTTATGATCCTTGGTTCCCTTCTTGTTGTACTATGTTCCGTGAAGTGTTAGATCACATCTTGCTCGGTACATTGAGGAGTGCAGAGCTATAGCTATTCGGAGAGGTGACACAGATATTGATCTTTCTCTGCACAACAGTGAGGGTAACTTATACCATGTTATATTTACACATGGTAGGATGAGCAGTAAATTCCATGGTCCTTTGTGGGAACTTGTTGACAGCTGTTTTATAGTCGTGGTGTCACTCTGAATTATCATCAAATGTATGTCATGTCGCGCCAGCTCTTTGATGACAACTACATACTGTGTACTCCTTTTCTTCATAGGATGGATCGCATGAATGTTATTTCCCAACATATGGTAAGCTTTGGTTTCTGCTTTCTATTATTTGTTTGTTCTTTGCTGGTTCATAGGATGGATCATATAACTTGCTTGTTTTTGTTAGGTTATTCCTACCATGGTTGTGAGGAGTTTGATGGAATTTGTGGCTATTCCTAGGACTCGTTCTTTAACTCTTGAAATTACTTTGGATTTAGAAGATAATGATATATTTGTGAGCATTCCTTGCTCCTACTTCATTGGCTTGGGTGATCGAATGGTGTTGAAGAAGGAAGGTTTCGGTAATTTTCTGCTGGCATCGTCTATCGAAGTCAACAATTTGGTGCTCATAACATTCATACAGCGTGAACATGAGCTAGCTGTTGTTTTCAGCTATCTGCCACAGTGAGAAAGAAAGAAAGAGCTCGTGTAGCCCCGGGAACAGAAGAATCTAGAGATGGAAAAGGAAAATATCCACGTTGTACTTAGTAGATTTATATTCTTGTAACTCAATTTCAGCAAGTTGTATCTTAATTTCTGCAAGTTGTATCTTAATTCCATCAAGATGTAACTAAATTTCAGCAAGCCGTACTATTCCCATTATTATTTCCGCCATACTGTGCCGCCACCTTTGTCCCACCATTCTCTGTCGCCACTTTCGTTCCCGCCATTCTCTCCCGCCACTTTCCTTCTAGCCATTCTCTCCCGCCAAGTATTCCCGCCAAATTTTCCCGCCCGATTTCCCGCCAGATTTCCGCCATTGCGGTTGTCATCTGCCTATAAAAGGAGGCATTGTATCTGCCTTCCTGCATCGGCAACCAGTACTAGAAAAAACCAGTGCGGTAGATATTATGAGTTTACCTTGTTCGGATCAAAGCATTAGGCCTAGCAAATGGAAGAGTGCGAAGTTGCCTCAGGGGATGGAAGCAGTTACTTGTTGGTGCGGGGATCTCTACAAGGTGAAGGAGGTGACGGATTTTTCAGATTGGTTGGGCATGAAGTTTTTCATGTGCGCTAATTATGAGGAAGATCCACCCATTGGTCCTTCTCCGTACATCATGCCTCCGGTAAGTTTTAGTCACACAGAATAAACACATTGTTCATATTGCTGTTGATTTGATTTGTTATATTTCTGTTTCTTTTGTAGTCTCCTCCGCCCCTGTGCCAGTACTACCTATGGATAGACACGAAAATGCCGGACTGGGCGGTGACTGAGATTCGTGAAAGAAGTCGTCGAGCATGGGCAAGTTTGGACTTGGAGGAGCGCCGCGAGAAGGCGGCAGCATAGGAGAAAGCAGAGCAAGAGAGAGCTTGGCAAGAGTATTGTGTGGGGTAGAGGGCTTTTCTTGCTGAGATGAAGAAGAAAACCAAGAAAACCAAATTCGACTGGCGGAGGTCTACCGTCAGCGAGAGGAGGCCCGTGAAGCTGAGAGGCAGAGAAAGAAAGAAAGGGCTCGTGCAGCCCTAGCAGCAGAAGAAGCTGGAGATGGAAAAGGAAAATATCCACGTTGGACTCAGTAGATTTAGATTCCAGTAATTCAATTTCAGCAAGTTGTATCTTAATTTCAGCAAGTTGTATCTTAATCTCAGCAAGTTGTATCTTAATTTCAGCAACTTGTATCTTAATTTTAGAAACTTGTATCTTAATTTCAGTGAGAAGCGTGATACTTGCCTCTTGCGCAAATGCATTGATTCTCTGTCGGCACTTTCTCTCCTGCCATTTTCTCTCGCGCCATTTTCTCTCCCGCCACTTTCTCTCCCGCCTATTTCTCTCCTGCCATTCGTTCCCGCCATAGTCTTTCCCGCCTTTTTCTCCTGGCATTTTCTCTCCCGCCAGTTTCTCTCCCGCCACTTTCTCTCCCGCCTATTTCTCTCCCGCCATTCGTTCCTGCCATAGTCTTTCCTGCCTTTCTCTCCCACCATTTTCTCTCCCTCCTATATAACCACATTCGCAGTAAGGAGGGTGAGCAGGCCCTTCCTTTCCCTCCATCCTTTCATGGAGATGTCTCATCCTCCTCATCCTCACTATCCTTTTGATCGTAGTTTTCACAAGGGTATGTCCGACCGCCTTATTCATCTAGCTGCCAATTTCAAGATGAACGATAGAGTAGTTCCATGGGAGGATTTCATTAGTAGTGACCTCATAATGAATGAGTTGGCTCACCAATTAGCTAGGAGTGGGTGGCCTCCCAGGACTTTTGAGGACATACGGAAAGAACTTCTGAGGTTGCACGCCAGATGGCAAAAGCAACTGCACAAGGGTGATGCTTAACTCAGGATTGTTGTGAATAATTCAGGTTTATGGTCAGCAGAAAGTGAGGACGAGGATGACCTCTTCATGCTGAGCAGCAAGGTGAAGAGTTCTGCATCGTAGGGGAGAAGTTCTGCACCGACGAAGGGCAAGAGTTCTACATCGATGAAGGGAAGAGTTCTGCATCGACTGAGGATGAAGACGATGTCTTGATGCCGAGTACCAAGGTGAAGACGACCGCATCGTCAAAGGGCAATAGTTCTGCAGCGACAAAGGGGAAGAGATTTGCATCGACTGAGGATGATGATGATGCATTCATGTAATACGTTTTTCATGTAGTACTATTTTCTGTAGTGGTATTCTATGTAGTGCAGTTTAATTCAGTTGTAACGTTTAATTCAGTTGTAACGTTTAATTCAGTTGTAAAGTTTAATTCAGTTGTAAAGTCTAAATCATGTCGATGGATTCAGTTTGCGTTACTGTTGTTCTCTCTCTCTCTCCAAATCAAATACATAGAGGCTAAATATGTCTGATACATACATGCTAAATATGTCAAATACATGAATACGTCCGATACATAAAGGCTACATATGTCTCATACATAAATAGATAGTCATGTCTCGTACATACATGAACATATCACTGCTGGGGCTTGCGACAAATCTTGGGCTTCCTCGGACGTGGACTAGAAGGCGATAAGCGCTGAGGCAGTGGACGAGTGTCACGATGACCACGACCATAGAACACCTCGTCCATTGGTGTCTGTGTCTCCTGCGTCGATGGTGGTGGTGGAGTGGCAAGCACTGTCTCCGAGATACCATACGTGCATGCAGCACGGTCATTGTCCTCGCCGTCACCAGGTATGTATGAACCAAGACCAGTAAACATAGGTGACTAAACTAAAGTCACAAACGGTTGCGACTGGCTGCCGCCTGATGGTGAATTAAAACATGTAAGGAATGACTTACGAGGCTAAATTTTGTAAAAGAATGTACAAAGGTAAGTTACCAGTTTCCACCTCTAAAGGTCCTATGGCAGCACCGGCCAGAGGTAATCCCAACAAGTAAGACACGTCTTGTAAATTAGGAGCCATCTATCCCCAGGGAAAGTGAAACGTATGTGTCTCTGGTCTACATCTATCTACTAAGCAGCTAAGGAGTGACCTGTCGTAAGAGAAGCATGATACTTGCCTCTTGTGCAATTGCATTGGTTCACCAGCGTCATCCAAGTCCGGGTGATCAACCCACTCATCCAATGTACCCTCAACCAGTCATGCCAAGGGTAGAAGTCCAGCCCAATTCAGCCTACAAAATAAACAGAATGTAGCTTACAATTAGCTTCTAGCAAAACGATGTCAAACGTACTAAGTGATTATACCGACAGATACCTATCAACCCATGCATGGTGTATCATCCAGTTAGACTTTGGGGTGCGAGTGATCAACACGTCTAAGTTCGTGCCCAATTCCGTAAGTGCGCCTCGGTGCCCTCTGTCGATATTACCATTAAGCACCGGATACGAAGCCATATCTACAATTAGAACATACTACAAACATATTACAAAATAAAACATAGATGTTTGCATAGTATAAATAAAAACTTTAGTCTCACAAATAGAAATCAAAACTTAGTCTCACATATTACACATTCAAACATAGTCTCACATATTACAAATAAAAACATAGTGCACACATATTACAAATAAAAACATAGTTCGACATATTACAAATTAAAAACATAGTCGCACAGATTATGTAGCTTCTGAGTTATTCATTCCTCGTCCGCCCCTTCGGCCTCGAGAGCCACGTTCACCACGACTGCCAGGACCTCCTCTTGCAACTGTTGTTGCAGTCGTCGATGTGGAAGCACTCGTCGATGTGGAAGCACCGTCTTTCTTCAGGTCGGGGCAATATTTCATCCTATGCCCATATGCCGCACAGAGCAAACATTGCCTGGTTGCTCCACCAGCTTCAGATTGGTCCATATCGTTTCGGATGCGCTGTACCTTACGCCTGCCCCTGCTAGTTCACCGTAGTGCAGGATCCGGGATGTACACTATATCACCATCGTTTACCTTTTTGAAATTGCCGACGACTCTGAACCCTGTCATCTCACCTGTCTAGACATTGAGTACTGCCTCCTTTGAATAGTACGGAGACACAAAGGAGATAGCGTCTAACTGAATCTGCCCACACGCAGCCAACACATGTGAGCAAGGCAGGTGCAATAACTGTGGTTTGTTGCATGTACACTCACAAGTTGGATAAAATTCTGATCCAATTGTAACCTCATGCGTCTTCACCTCATTTGCATAACCAAAACCATCAGTAGGAAGTTGAACCTCATACCTCCTTTCCTAATTACCTATGAGTGTGACGTTGTGGTTTTTTGCTTTCTTTATCTTCTTAGCCATGTACTCCATGACACGGCTACAATAAGGAGTGTTCTGATTATATGCAATATGCTTCCTTGCTAACTCGTGCCTTTCTCTGAAATACCTCACAGTGCCATGGAATACAACCTCCACAATAGCTGTCAGTGGAAATGCTCTATTCCCTCTGAGAACAAAGTTATAGATCTCTTCAAGATTGGTTGTCATGTGGCCATACCTAGCTCCATGGGTGTCATGCAGCAAAGACCAATTCACCGGAGGATCTTTCTCTATCAACTCAGAAAAATTCTTTATTGCCCTGCCCTTCTTTCTCTTCGTATTAGGAGGGTCAATTGCTGGCAAGTCACAAAGACCAACTGGCCCCTCCATCTCTGCAATGAGTGCTGTTAATTTAACCTGGCCTTTTTCCATTTTCTTCCGAGCAACGACCTGCTTCTCAGTGAACTCATCTAGTTTTGACCAAATGAAATCGTATTTCCGCCGCTGGTTCTGCTTGCATAACTTCTTGAACAAGTTCATTAACCTTTTGTTCTTGAACCGTGAGAAAAAATTTGCACCCCGATGGCACATGCACCACCGGCTTTGCAAGTCCTTCCAAGGTGTTGGCTCGTCAGCAGTTGGATTACTCAGTGTCTTGACGGGCTTCAATATACCAGGATGTCTATCATGAATGAGACACACATTTGGTCGGTCCTTCACGATCGCAATTTTAACTTGCCGGAAGAACCATACCCAGCTCGGAAAGTTCTCACCCTCCACAAATGCCATGGCTTGTGGGATGATTTGGTTGTTCCCGTCCACACTAATAGCAGTCAGGATTTTCCCTTTGTACTGACCAGTCAGGAACGTACCATCCACAAACATCACAGGAGGACAATGCCTGAAAGCTTTGATGCACATACCGAAATAGAAGAATACTCGTTTCAACACCTTGTAATCTGGTATGCTATCCAACCAAGTGTGCTGAATGTTAACATAAGTGTCGGGATTCCTCTCCTTCAGTATGTCAAGGAGACGGACAACATTATCATAGGAGTCGAAGAACGTCCCAAACCTCTCCTCCATAGCCTTCTGCTTAGCTCTCCAAGCCTTCCCATATGGAATTTCATACTTCCATCTGACCTTCACTGCTGTTTGGATGTGCTTTGCTTCCATATCTTTCTTCGTCACTATCTCAGTATACATGAGTTGCGCTATGAGGGTTGAAGTAAGGTTTGGATGACGAACCAACATGTTTTTCCTAACACAATTATGCGGTACAACATATGTCACAACCTAGTGGATGTTATACTTTGGCACGTGGGCGTGCACCTTCGCAGGACAACCTGATTCAGCACACTTCACAGTATATTTTTTTATACTCGATGTGTGTGTTCAGAAAACCCTCTGCGTAGACATATCCCACTTTATCACCGCATACTTCATTTTCTTCTTTATGTCAAACATAGCACCAATCTGGACTTGGTTCAGATTATATTGCCATGGAGTCTCATGGCTATCGTTGAGAGTAAAGCCGGCGGATATATCCTACTCCCATGCAGCAGGAATTGGTACCTCCTCCTCATCCTCGGAATTTTTAGAATCAAGTTCCTTTGCAATCCCATCCTCGTCCTCTTCCTCCATCACCCTCTCCATTTCCTCGCCTTCCTCGTCCCCATCAGCAACACCAGAGGCAGCTAATACTACCGATTGAATACTCTGACCAGCAGCATGACCACTAACATGGTCTGACTCATTGTCGGCTTGGGTAGCATTCACATCCGAGGGCTGTGACCCGGATACATAAATCTCGTTAGCCACTTGACTACTCTGGCCTGGTTCATACCCCACGGTGGATGGTACGATGTTCTCCTCCTTCGCCACTGGTTGCACCAGGGCATAAGGATGGATTCTTCGGTCTCTGCAATGACTTAACAGAGATAACCAATGGTGGATCCTATCTATCAGAATCAAATCCCACTTGACATTTTTATACGATTTGGTCGACAAGGCATGAATACTGACGGAACAAACTTCAGGATCGAGGCCAAAACTAGTAGTCAACCAGTGCTTCAACTGCCTAATGTCTAGTTTGTCCGGGTCTGAAAGTGTCATCTTGCCTGTTTTAAACTCGCTAAGATCAACGCCTAACTCATTATATCGAACAGTACTAGGGTCGTAATACATAGTCAGATTTACGGATTCAGACATTTTAACGACATTGCTAGCTTCTCATTATTCGCAACGAATGTATCAACACTAAAATAAAACGTACACTATAATGTACCTACAGATTCTAACTAAACCTACACTAAAATGAACTACAAAAAATTAAACCGACACTACTATGACTACACTAACTAAACCTACACTCGGAAAACATAAACTAAAACGTACAGTAAAATGTACCTACGTATTCTAAAAAAAACCTACACTAAAATTTACTTCACAAAAATAAACCGACACTAATATGACTACACTAACTAAACCTACACTCCGAAAACATACACTAAAATCACTACACTAACACAAGTAACCTAAAAGAACTACACTACTAAAAATAACATAAACTAATTTTACGTACATTAAAAAAACTAACACAAAAAAAACCCAAACCAACAGCAAAAATTTATACCTTTGACGCGTGAGTCCCCTTCTTCTTCCTCTCCACCTTCTTCTTCCTCTACACCACTCAACCTTCTCAACCTTCTCACCTCCACCACCACACCATTTTCTCCTCCACACGAACAAACTAATACCCCATTGCAAAAAGTAAAACCATAGGGCGGGGGAGTTGAAGCCGATCTATCGTTTCATCGGATTGAAACATAAAACGTGTGGACGGAATGGGAGATCAAGGGGGGGGGGATTTTCGACCGAAAAATGGAGCAAGAGAGAGATGGAGCAGGAAGAAAGGAGCCTGGATGCGTCGGCCTTATCCTGGGACCTATCGGCCTCCTGGCGGCCGACGGGTGGGGCTCGGCCAGGAGCGGGCCGACGGGATGGCGATTCGGCCTGGCTAAGGCTGATGGGCCAGTTTTGGCCCCGTTTAGGCCGACGGGCGGCCGGTCGGCCCAATACCGGCCGACGGGGTACCAGATTTGACATTTTTGGATCTCACACCATTTTTTTCAAAATTGCTGCAATTTTAGTGGTACTTTTGAAAAAAAATCCCGCCAGCCGGGTCATTAATAAAATGTCATGTCTTTGGCCGGGTCTCCTGTGAGTCGTCAGGTCGGGTCATACTGCGGGGTATATCCCCGATATTAGCCCCCGGGTTAGTTTGAATTTGTTCATGCTAAGCTCCTGAAATAAGAATAACAAATATGTTAAGTGGCAGTCTTGCGTTCTTAGCCGGATTATAAAATGGTTCCTCAGAAATCTGGGTCTTTTCTGCATATGAACGAGTCGTCTTGAAAATCGTCTTGCTTGTCAGTGTCCTTTGAAAAATATTTCAAAATAGAACACCCATATGCCACTAAGTCGGCTTCCAATACTCTTGGCGGGTCATCTTCGCTGGGTCATAATCATTGATGATGCCGAGCCAAATAACCAACTGACTTGATAAAAATATTGGGATGAAGATCCATCTGATGTAAAACTGGACTTCCATTGTTGTGAAGCAGGGCGGCTTATATAAAACCTGGCGGGTTACGATCTTTTGATAACACCAGGTCATAAATGTTGGTGACGTCGGGTCTAACAACTGAACTCCATAATTAACATCTTGAAAATTCTCTTCAATGTTTCTGATATGTCCATATTACCTGTAGCCCCCAAGCTCCGAGATTATCCATGATAACTTGGTGCTTTGCAATAATATTTTGGACTGTGTAGCCCCCAAGTGCCGGGTTGTCTTGCCTACAGCAGCCTGGGACTTATAACTGTCTTATACATTATGAAACTTCAGCAGGTGTAACCCCCATGGGTCGGCTCATCATCATGTGATGGGCCGGGTCTTCAATTTGAACTGTATATTTTTTTGAATAGCTTGAATACTGTAGCCCCCAAGTGATGGGTTGCACGCCTATGGCGACTTGGGACTTTTAGTAAATTTAATCTGAGCGGTGTAGCCTCCAAGTGCCGGGTCAGTAAGAATTACTGGGCTGGGACTTAGAAAATATAGAAAGGACGGGTCATCTCCTTGAGATAATAGGGTCTTGCTGACAATGTAATGATTTGAAAACCGGCTTGCATTAGCCCCCAAGTGTCGTAGTGCGTGCTTGGAGCGTTATGTGACTTGCATAATTGATATAAACTTGGACTTTGAATAATGTATCCCCCAAGTGTCGGGTTGTCTGCCTGCGCGACTCGGGACTATGCGAGAATAATATGACTCACCTCAATTTGTTGAACAAATCCTTGACCGTGGTTGTAATATAACCCGGAATGAATATCCTGAAATAATTCCTTTATCTTTTGACATGAAATCCCTTCTCATGGTTGCGATGCAATCCGGCAAATATATATTTGGAGAAATCCATGAGTGTTGTAAATTACTACAGAGCACAATTGAAGAAATCCGAGAACCGGCCAATTATATGACACATCATTATATCTGACAGGGCGGCTCTAGAAAAATAATAAATTCTCTGAGCTGGTTTGAAAACCCCAATCATTTATTACTGGTTATAATAAATCATGAAGATCCAGCCATGTTGGCTATTAAAAGATCCATTTGCTCTTGCAGAATACTTATCGGCGGCTCATCTTAAGAGATAATACCTACAAAAAATAAACAAGACAGAATATATTCTGCATTGTTGTGAGGGAGGCTTGAAGAAGAGCAACCCGGAGATGTTATATCTTTCATAACATTGCTCCTTCTTTCATAATCTTGCTCTTACCCGGTTTGATAAGCCGGCATGTCATGTGAATATGATGCAAAGTATGATGCAATGTTAAATTGTCAACATTTTTGGCGCGAACGCCGGTTGTTTAGGGCTAGATAATCTACGCCCGAAGGTGGAAGCCCTCTTTGACAACCGCGGCTAATCATGTTAGCCAGAAATGGCATAAAGCCGACCGATAGGGTGTTAGAAGCGATACCTGTATGTAAGAAGCCCCCTTCGGTAATATGGCGTAAACGCCGGTCGATAAGGCATTAGAAGCGATACCCGAAGGCAAGAAGCCGCCCTCGAGCGCGGCTAATCGTGTTAACCGGAAATGGCATAAAGCTGGCCGATAAGGTGTTAGAAGCGATACCCGAAGGTAAGAAGCCACGATCGGTAATATGGCGTAAACGCCGGCTGTTGGGTGTTAAATACCCGTCGGTAAGAAACCACCTACAGCCACGGCTAATCATGTTAGCCAGAGATGGCATAAAGCCGGCCGATAGGGTGTTAGAAGCGATATCCGTCGGTAAGAAGCCCTCTTCGGTAATATGCCGTAAACGCCGGTCGATAAGGCGTTAGAAGCGATGCCCGAAGGTAGGAAGCCGCCCTCGACCGCGGCTAATCATGTTAGCCGGAGATGGCATAAAGCCGGGCGATAAGGTCTTAGAAGCGATACCCTAAGGTAAGAAGCCACCCTCGGTAATATGGCGTAAACGTCGGCTGTTGGGTGTTAAATACCCGTTGGTAAGAAACCCCCTACAGCCGTGGCTAATCATGTTAGCCGGAGATGGCATAAAGCCGGCCAATAGGGTGTTAGAAGCGATACCCGTCGGTAAGAAGCCCCCTTCGGTAATATGGCGTAAACGCCGGTTGATAAGGCGTTAGAAGCGATGCCCGAAGGTAAGAAGCCGCCCTCGACCGCGGCTAATCATGTTAGCCGGAGATGGCATAAAGTCGGCCGATAAGGTGTTAGAAGCGATACCCGAAGGTAAGAAGCCACCCTCGGCAATATGGCGTAAACGTCGGCCGATATTTTGTGCACCATCTTGTAAGTCGCCATCTTGTACACCTCCATCTTGTATGAAGAAACGGCACAGGCTCTATGTAACTTTATGATAATCCAATAATCCGGGCACCCATGTTTGAATGGTGCATCATGGCGGTTCGTCCTCTTGGGCAACTTTTAATCTTCCGCCAATAATGTAATAGCCCCCATGATTGGATTTTCTCTTGCAAATACCCGGAGTTCTTGTTGAAAATGACCAAATGTGACCTGCCATGTCTGTAGCCCCCGAGTCTTAAGTTGACTCGAAGAGGCGGCTTGAGAATCTCCACTAAAAGTTGAGGTTGACCGTTGTGGGCTATAGATAATCCCGTATGACTTGTTTCAGTAATCCGGTCGATGATTCATCCCGGCTGGCTGCTGAAATTAACCGAACTGCAGGGGTGTCGACTTGTGCGTCTGTCCATTTGGGCGGCTCGTGTATACGAACACTGCCCGATATGCTGATGTAGATAAGACCGCAGGGCGGCGACTCATAAGCGTCCGTTGGGCGGCTCATATAGGCGAGCCCGGCATGTATTATGCCGATGTAGATTGGATCGCAGGGCGACGATTCAGCACTGTCCACTGGGCGGTTTGTACCGGTGTATGCAGCCACTCGTGTGTTGACGTAGCCATAGAAGACCTGCCACGACATTGTAAGCCGGTGTTGTTGTGAAAGACACCACGGCGTTGTAAGCTGGCGCGGACGGCGAGAGACGGCTGCGGCGTTGGAAGCCGGCGTGATCATGAGACGGTCGCGGCGTTGTAAGTCGATGGCTGATGTAGACTCGAGCGCATGAACGGCGGGTTGTATGCGTCCGTCTGGTAGCTCGTCATTGCGCATGTGCGGACGCGACCTCTGATGAAGGCGTGTGAAGAACCATACTCTGATCCTGAGTTTAATCGACCTACGTACATAATAGCATAACTCAACGTAAAACCGTTTGATGATATTTCAATTATACGAAATAATAGTTAAAAAGATATCACCTGATTTTTTTTACTGAGTCCAAACATCCCCAACTCTTTTCTTTTCTTAGCCGGCTCTTATAGCTTTTTCCGCGTGAGATATCCATCCGCAACCATCAGACGAGCTGGCTGGGGCGAGCGGCTGACCAGGGTGAGCGGGGCAAAGCCCGAATCGGCCATGTCGCGAGCGGAGCCGGCTGTGGCAGAATCAGCAAGCGGGGAACGGCTGCGGCCGACGAGAACGGCGACTCGGCGCGCTGGGGGCGCGTGGTGGCGAAGATGGAGGAAGGCGGCGGGGCAGAGCCGGCGGCTCGTGAGGCGAGGTGGCGGCCAAGCTGGCGAGGTGGAACGGCCGGGGCGAGGCGCGCGGCGACTCCGGCCGGGTCGAGGCGACGACGAGAGAGGTGAGTCCACCGGCGAGCGACTGCAATAGGACGCGGCGAAAGCGGGTTGACGCGCCCAAGGCCGGCCTAAAGCGAGCAAGGCAGCTTGCGGCAGCAGTGGCGCGGCGCGGCGGTTCGTGGGAGCAGCGGCGCGAGGCGGACAGCTTGGCGGAAGCGAGCGAAGGCGGCTCGGCGGCAGAAGCGAGCGGAGGCGGCTCGCGCGGGACTTGCACGGAGCATCGCGTGGCGATGGGAGCGGCCAAGGCATTAGGTGACGCGGCAGTCAAGGCCAGGCCTGGCTCAACGGCGGCTCCCGAGGTGGAGGCCAGTCGCAGTGGCAATTCAAGGCGCGGCGAAGGTCGGCTCAAACGGCGGCTTCAGGCGTGGCGCGGTCACGACGAGCCGGAGCAGCTTTGACACGGCCACGGTGGCGGAGGCGGGCCAGCCAGAGGAAGACGACGGGGCCGGTCGGGCAGCAGACGTGAACCGTCGACGTGGGTGGTGGTGATGGCAGGAGGCCTGCTCGTCCACGGCCGCAGCGTTTCCTCGGGTGAAATGGGGGGTGCTGGGTACTTCCTCTGATTCTTTTCACGTTCGGATCGGGTGGCTGGTCATGCTTTTGGAATCGGCCGAGAGGCAGCCGCATTGTCTGACGAAAAGCCAGACGGACTCGAATCTGAAAGACTAGCGGACTCGAATCACGTTCATGAATTAGAGCGTCTGTACTAGTATTGGTCCCATGAATTTCACGTATGGCCATCTAGTAGGTTTAGTTCTTCTCCAATCTTGATACTCGTGCCAACATAAACAATGATGTGGAGCTCCGTGTCTTCTCTTTCTTCTAGCTCCTAACCAGAGATGCTTTCTCCTTTTACTTTTTGATAGTCATATGTCAAACTAACGTAGTAGCTTTTACTTTCCTTAATTCCTGAATTGGCCTGGTGGTGGTTTCGACTGATTTCCTTGGGACTATATTTCGGCGAATCTTTCCGAACTGCGCCGGCTCTTATCCAGCCAGTCAATTGCAAGTTTCTCGATCTTGAAAGAGAATTCCCTACAAGAACACAACATCACCGTGTGACTCGCACCACGGTGGGCCCCAACTGTCGTGGATTTATCACGGCAGATGTCCGGGTGAACGGACTTAGGTTCGGGACGAAGACGCAACTACGTGGCGGTTTGAAGGGTACGATCGAAATTGAGAGGCACGGAGTTTTACCCAGGTTCGGCCCTTCTGATGGAGGTAACAGCCTACATCCTGCTTGTCTGGTATTGATGATGAAGGAGATCTCTCCGTTACAAGGGTGCTGGTTGCTACCTCTAATCACGAGAGCCTCTAATCTGTCTCTCTCTAATCTCTTATGTTGTCTAAACTTGTGGACTTGTGAATCTCGTCCCTCTAGGGGTGCTCTACCCCTCCTTATATAAGTGGAGAGGGTAGGCTTACAAATAGAGTCCTACTAGGAGTAGGAGTAGGATTCGTCTCTCTAGAATCCTATTGCGGGTCTTGTTTCCTTCGGAAAGGAGTCTTTCTCTCTTTGGACCTTCTCTTGTGAGCCGCCTGGCGCCGGCTCACACGCCGGGTCTTGGGCCTGGTCGTCCTGCGGCCCGTCAGCCGGTTCATTAATAAAATGTCATGTGTTTGGCCGGGTCTCCTGTGAGTCATTAGGCCGGGTCATACCGCGGGGTATATCCCCGATAGATCTCCAGCAATTCGTCGATTCTTTCGAAGCAACAGACTAGCATCATATGGAGTGGGAGAAGGCTTGCGGTCACTATACCCAAAACGACTCAAGACCTTTTTCCACATACTGAGATTGGAGCAGTGTAATCCCACCATTCTCATCTCTCGGCATCTTGATGTTCAGTATAATATCAGCTACTCCAAGATCTTTCATCTCAAAACAGCGAGATAAGAAATACTTAACCTCCTTGACTAGATCAAGGTTGGTTCGAAAGATCAGTATGCCATCGACATACAGACAGAGAATAACTCCTTCGCCCCCACCATGGCGATAGTATACACACTTGTCAGCTTTGTTTACAACAAAGCCTGCAGTAGTTAACGTTCTTTCGAACTTCTCATGCCACTGCTTAGGAACTTGCTTAAGGCCATACAAAGACTTCAATAACTTGCACACTTTCCCTTCCTGACCAGGTACTATAAAACCATCAGGCTGATCCATGTAAATTTCCTCATTCAACTCTCCATTGAGGAAAGCCGTCTTAACGTCCATTTGATGAACGAGAAGACCATGTGAGGGAGCCAGTGATAGTAGCACCCGAATTGTGGTTAGTCTAGCCACAGATGAGTACGTATCAAAGAAGTCTTCGCCTTCTTTCTAGGTATAACCCTTGGCCACAAGTCATGTCTTGTACTTTTCAATTGTACCATCAGGTCTAAGCTTTTTCTTGAATACCCACTTACATCCCACAGGTTTACGCCCATAAGGACGACCAGTGACTTCTCAGGTTCCATTAGCTAAGGTGGAATCCATCTCGCTAAGGACAGCTTTCTTCCAGTAGTCAGCATCAGAAGATGCATAGGCTTCTGAAAGAATCCTGGGTGTGTCATCCACGAGGTACACAATGAAATCATCACCAAAAGACTTTGCAGTCCTTCATCTCTTACTCCTTATAGAAGTTTCATTGTCATCCTCCTCAGGATTCTCAACGTGTTCCATCGCAATGGTGGGTTGAGGAATTATAGAAGATTCGTAAGTAGATAAAGTAGGTATCTCCTGATTTGATGAGTTAGGCATATCCTTCATAGGAAATATGTCCTCAAAGAAAGTTGCATCATTCGACTCCATAATCGTACCAACATGCATGTCGAATACCTCAAATTTTATTATCAAAAATCTATAGCCAATGATATGAAAAGCATAGCCCAGAAAAACACAATCCATGGTTTTTGGTCCAAGCTTGCGCTTTTTGGAAATTGGTATATTGACTTTCACCAGACAACCCCAAGTACGTAGATAAGAGAGTTTCAGCCTTTTCCTTTCCCATTCCTCAAATGGAGTAACGGGTTTATTCTTTGTGGGAAATCGGTTTAGGACATGACATGCAATCATTAGTGCCTCCCCCACCATGCCTTGGAGAGACCCGATGTGTCTAACATGGCGTTAACCAAATTAGTTAGAGTTCGGTTCTTTCTTTCAGCCACCCCATTTGACTGAGGTGAGTAGGGAGGCGTCCTCTCATGGATTATACCATGTTCCGCACAAAACGAATCAAATTCATTGAAAAAATACTCTCCACCACGATCGGACCTAAGCCGTTTAATTTTCCGATCAAGTTGGTTTTCTCCTTCAGCTTTATAGTTTTTGAAGAAGTTTAAAGCCTCATCTTTTGATTTCAGAAGATACACATAACAATATCTAGTGGAGTCACCAATCAACGTCATAAAGTATTTCATTCCACCTTTTGTCAACATGCCATTATCTCATAAAGACTAGAATGGATAAGCTCTAGTGGCGTCAAGTCTTTCGCCTCCGCAGTCTTATGGTACTTGCGAGGTTGCTTGGTTTGCACACACACTTGATACTTTGAGCCCTTGACAGTAGTGAATTTCGAAATTAAACTCATATTGGTTAGCCGCGTCGTGCAACCAAGGTTAATATGACAAAGTCGCGAATGCCAAATATTAGACTCATTATCGTGGCAAACATTATTAATAACTTTAATACAAATATCTGACAAAGACAGACGGAATAAGCCTCCGCACTCATAGCCTTTTTTAACAAGTTGTCCATACTTAGAAATAACAATTTTATTGGACTTGAAAACTAACTTAAAATCATTTGACGTTTGAGGGGTCAAATTTACAGGTCGTGGCTGACCACTTCCACCAACGTGCGGCGACGACGAACTTCCGCTCCGCTCGGGAAGATTCTTTCTATCTGCGGGTGATTGGTCGGCTTCGGTATTCCGGGCCTCGCCGCCTCGTCTATTGTATGTGGTGGACGTTGGAGAATTGCCAGGCAGAAGCACAGACGAGTCGGTCTGTGCCGGGTGTCCGATCCGATTCGACACGATGTACGTACACAGTGACGCACGGTGTATATATACAACTCCCGCAAGGTACTACTTGCACTAGTATTATACTCAGTAGTACTCACGGCCGCTTCCTGGCCGGGGCGAACCGATGATGAGGGCAGGTGCGGCCGGGGAGAGGTGTACTCAAGGGGGCCGAGTGTTGACCGGGTACATAGGAATGTGAACATGGGAGCGACGGGTCAAGTCAAGTCATAAAAGGACATGTCTCAATCTCACGCCTGTTCTTATTTTCTCGCGTCGATTGCAAAAATATGTTGCCCCTCATGTCTATAAGGCTTGCTCAAGTCTGGACAAGTGAAGTCTTCGAGGAGAGGTCATGGCCGGGACTATGGTTAGGAGGATATGTGCCACCAACGAAGGAACTTCGGGTAAGGGAAACGATTGGGTTCGGCGCGCCGTCCGAACTTTCAGCTGGTCGCCCGCTATCACGCATCTTGTTTCTTTCGTTCCATTGCAGCGGCGATCAACTCTAGCAAGCGAGCGGCCCCGACAAGCGGTGACGGCGCACGGCCCCGGCGATTCTTCCATCTACCCTCCGCATCGATGGCGAGCTGCGACAGCGAGCAGCCACGATGAGCGCGTGAAGGGAGTGACCCCCGTGAGGTCGCTGTCTTTCGCGTTCCTGCGTGCACGACCACCTCTTATCCGCGATTCCGGCTATTCCAGCGCAACGTCTTCAGCTCCACCATTTTCGTAGCTCCGGCAGATGAGCTGCATAACTGCGACGACGAGGCACACACGCGATGTTGGAACCAACATCGAAAATTGCAACATGTTTCAACCGGCATCATAATTTGCTACAAGCAGCATCACATTTTGCTACCATCGGTGTCGCATTTTGCTACATCGCACATGACATCGTGATTTTTGCTACATCCATCATTTGATTTTGCTGTGACCGTCGTTGATTTTTGCTACAACCGGCAATTGTTTTTGCTACGTCCATTCATGACGAGTTCCGACCCACGGGGACGACGACGATATTTTTATTGCAACCGTTGTTGCCTTTTGCTACAACCGAAAGATTTTTTTGTTACATCCATGTTATGGTGCGATTGAAGCTTTTTCTATCATGGTTGAAGTTTTTTTCTATTCCGATTGAAACATTTTTTCACAGCGGTGGAAGCTTTTCTTGACGCCGGTTGAAGCTTCTGTTTCCCATCGTTGAAGCTTTTCTTGACAAGACGGCGAGCGGCCACGGCAAGAGCTGCAAGGACGACGACCAGCAGCGAGGACGGGACAGCTTGCGGCCCTACGGGGTGCGGTTTGCGGCGGGGGACGGGGCGGCTTGCGACAGTGCAGGGCGGGGCGGGGCTGCGCTCGAAGCGCGCTGTGATCCACACCGGCGAGCGGCCACGGTAGGAGTTGCAAGGACGACGACCAGCGGCGAGAACGGGGCATCTTGCGGCGCTGCGGCAGGGGACGGGACGGCTTGCGGCAGTGCAGGGCAGGGTGAGGCTGTGCTCGAAAAAAAAAGTCGACGCAAATCGAACGACGGGGCTGGCTGCATCGAACGGCTAGGGCACGACCGGCCCCAACTATTGGGCCGGCGCGTCGCCACCTAGCAATGCCCTTCGGGTAAAGTGTTTGCTTTGGATTGCGCTCCATAGCATGTGGTTATGCTTATTGTATGTTTGTACGTAGTTGCTGGGTGTGAGAGGGTATGTATGTCTCCCTAATACAGTTCTTCCTCATGAAATAGGCATTTTTTGATTAAATTAATCCATGAGCAAACCACTAGCATGGCTTTAACAGAAATAAAGACATGTTGATATTTGATCATACAAACACATACTAATGATACTATGCTAACAACAAATACATCTACGTATAATGCTAGCACAGCTAAAACATAAGACAATAGGAGTGTGATAAACGAGTTATACCCTTCTAGAGGCCGCGACGGTGGCGGCAGCGTCCTCGGCGGCCTTCTTCTCGGCTTCGATATTCTCGGCGGCGGCATGGTCAGCATCGATGGACATGATGATGAGGAAGGCGACGCGGACATAGAGGAAGCAGACAAACGGTGACGAGCAGTCGCGTAGGAGATGCTCCCCAAAACCTAATCGCCCTCTCCCATACATGATCTGAAGAGGCGGGGTTTCAAAGGCCTCCTCTCCCGTGAACCGTGTACGTAGTGAACGGGATGGAGTCGCCAATGGGGACATCAGCAGCAAAAGGAACGACAGGGGCGGTGTGTGTGGATCAGATGTGATATGTTCTCATGGCGTCTAGGGTTAGCCAACTACTCGCATATATATGCGTGTTCAGGAAGAGAGTCGTGGGCTGGTCCCACGTTCGAGTCGGCAACAACCCACGATCCGACGTCTCGCATACGTGACGCGTCTATGATGGGCTCTTCGTTCTTGACCGGCAAAAATAAACGCATAGGTATGAGCTCGGCTCGTCTCAATCCGACAACCCGCATCCCGTTGTGTCGTGGCGTGGCGTGGCAAGGTGGCGGCGAAGGAGGAGTGCGCGAGGACGGCTTCTTTTCTCAAGCTCCAATAGCATGTGGAAGAGAATCCCTTATAAGGAGGTGGACGACGGAGGAGTGCACGAGAATAGCTTCTTTTCTCAAGCTTCAATAGCATGTGAAAGAGAATCCCTTATAAGTAGGTCCAACTCCTCTCCAACTAGCACTAGCAGGATAGAGACTAAACATGTCACTATCCCCTTATCATGACACCTATATGGGCCCTTAGAGCTTTTTAAAAATTGTTGGATGGACCTAAAGCCCATCTCATATTTCAACAGTTGTTAGCTCCATAGCGTGTGGTTATGCTGCGAAATATGTCGGGCTCGCCAACCATGTGGCGGTTTCTTGCGAGGCGGAGAATTTTGCCTTGATGGACCGTCGTCAGAGACAACGCGAGCATGAGTCGATGGCGAAGGAAGCTACGGAGGTGGCCGGTACAGAGATGGCCTTCGTGCCTGGTGCTGAGGACATGGGCTTTGGCGTGACACATACCAATCCGGATGTCGTCGCCGCGGGGACAAACAACTTGTTGGTGGAGCCCGACTCCTTCCCTGCCTCCTAGTGAGCAAGCATCCCGAATTTGAGCTTTCTGCAAGCCGTCTCAGACGCGTTCAGGCAGCCACCCCAAATTTGAGCTTTTTGCAAGCCGTCTCCAACGCGTTTATGTTGGCCGACTCGCTGCAGCTCCAAAGGCATCGGGCAATGCCGGTTTCGGTCATGTCCACACACTGTTGGACGGAATGCCCGACCAACACCCGATACAATCTTTTTTACCTTTCATACTTGCATTCGTAGATTCTTTTGTTGCACATACTATATAATCAAATCTGTAGGACGGTACTTAAATTGTGATGCATATTATGGGAACAAATATTGAAAGACATGATAAATGATAGTTAAGAGTCTTTGCAATTTACCATGGGCATACCAATTTCTCGGTATTTGAAGTTGGGCAAACATCACGTTCTAAAAACAAAGTTGGTGTGAAACTAGTGAAGCCAGGAGGTCCCTCATTCACACAATTTAAAAATGTTTTGTTTGTCTGAAAGTTGATGTAACACTAGCATGGATCTGATATGTGGAACCAAGCAAAAATGCGAGAAATATTGAGAAAAACTACATAAACTATACCGTGAGCAAAAACACCATGTGAAACCAAACTCAATATCTACAAACCGTGTCCCGTGCTCTCTCTAACATAGATGGTCACTCACCCAAGAGATCGTGTGAAAATTTGTTGGTTATCTCAACCAAGTTGCCGGGTGCAACCAAAGCGGCATTGAAGTTCAAACACATGCAAATTTATCGACGGCTTTGTACCATCAAGTGGAGAAAAAGATGTTCACTTCTTTCCATTGTTGGACGAAATTGAATGAAAAAAACCCAAGTTGCAAACCTTCATCGAGAAGATTAGAACAAGCACGAAGAAGATGAAGATAAATGATGTGTCTAGCTCTGCTCAATCAATTGGACCGGATGAGGAACAAGAAAAAAAATGGTGGGATGAACATGCAAGCAACCATGCCGAATAAAAACCGGGAGGTGATAGGAAACAAGTGGGAAAAGCACAAGGTGACGCATGAAGCCGTGGCAAGCAAAATGCCTGTCGCTGGAATGGGCATTTTTTTCGTCAAGGAGGTGGAGAAAGAGAAAACATATAAGATGTTCATCGATGTGCAAAGGAAGAAGATGGAGTTCGACCGAAAGAGGTTGACCTATGAGAAGGAGAAAATAGAAATAAAGAGGTAAGAGAAGGTTGCAAAATGGGAGCTTCAACTAAACTATGGCAACACAAAGACTTGAGCTCGATACAAAAAAGTTATCACTTACGAGAGAGATGAAGGAGTCGAGAATCGTATTGCATCACATCAACTTCTTGGATGATGAAGGGAAGAAGTGCTTGGTCCGCATGAAAAGGAGGATCAATGACGGTGGCAATTGAAGCCATTGATTTTGTCATATCGTTTATCTATGTATGAATTGTCGAAATATATTTTGCCATGTAATGAATTGTTGTTTATTTTAGAGTAAAATCCACCACTGGTCCTAAAAGTATTTGAGGTGTGTCACTTTAGTCCTAAAACTATGAAAACACATATTTGAGTCCTAGTTCTTTCCAAAGTGTGCCACCGCAGGTCCTAAACTCACCGGAGCAGGTCTGACCCGCAGACGTGACAGTTTGACCTTTGCCATGTCGGATGAATCAATTTTGGCGGCAAAATTCCCACCCTAGACAGTTGGTGGGCTTGCATTTACCCCCTGCATGTAGTACATAATATAGAAAGGGCTGCTCCTTTGTACACTTCCCCACATCAACACATGCATGAGGATTACTTCAACTATGGCGACGAGCGAGCTCAACCATGCAATAAACGGTTGTGCTTAAAACAATGTCCCAATTAATCTCTACAGAGAATCACTCTCTGTCAGTGAAAAATATTGAAACTTGTCATGTGTAATTAACAGAGAATGATCTTGCACAAATACGTATATCATGTGCTTGCAAATTAACAAGTGTCCAGTATCAATATCGATGTCATATCAATCACATATTCAGAGCTTTTGTCTAACTCTAAAGCAAAAGACAGTATATATCATAGATTGGACCAACCATAGCAGTGCAATCCCAACTCTGGACAAACCATAGCAGTATAATCCAACCACGTAACCACTTAATAGCATAGATTGAACAACGATCAAACATTCCAGAGTTTGGGAAAGGATTTATGCAAGGATTCAGAGGATTAGGGCTCGGGTTCGTACTGTACACTGGTGGGGGATCCCCGGGGGCATGCCGCTGTGGAGCCATCCGCGCCAAGCCCTGCACCCGCTTCGCGGTCCACCTACTTCCGGCGACGTCCGACGGTTGCTGTTGCCCCCCAGTCGCCCCTGACCCGTGCGTGTGCCAGAGAAGTAGAGAAAACTCGATGGGGGTGCGGTATGAGGATAAGAGATCCAGGGGGTGTATTGTAATGTATACAATGAAGTTTTTTTATCCAACGTGGCCTTTCAGTTGGACGTGGCATAGGTCAAACTGCCACGTGTGCGGGTCAGACCTGCTCCGGCGAGTTTAGGACCTGCGGTGGCACACTTTGGAAAGAAATAAGACTCAAATATGCGTTTTCATAGTTTTAGGACTAAAGTGACACACCTCGAATACTTTTAGGACCAGTGATAGATTTTACTCTTTATTTTATATTGTTGAATCTACAAAAAAATTGTGTAATATGATGGACGTGCATAAATTTGCACGGATTTATGTATTGAGGTACGAAAAAATGTGGTTGTGGAGGAGGATAAATGAGGATGTGCCTAAAGCTGCCGGGCCGCGTCCGGACTTGCCCACAGTCATACAGGAGCTCGGATTTATTTACTGTGATATAGTAGTAGATGCTCTTACCATTTTCACTGTGCGGAGCTCGGATTTATTTACTGTGATATAGTAGTAGATGCTCTTACCATTTTTACTGTGCGAACCAGGGGAGGCAGACGATTTTTTTTCAAAACTAGTACGGAATTTGTACCTAATTTGAAAACAATTATAGCAGTTGAATTTTTTTCGAAATTAATACCCCGTCGGCCAGCACCAGGCTGAACAGGGGCCCGTCGGCCAGCACCAGGCCGAAGAGGGGCCCGTCGGCCAGCACCCGGTCGAAGAGCCCCCTGTCGGCCAATCAGAGGCCGGGGAGAGGCCTGTTGGCTAGAGGGAGGCCGATGAGCCCCTAGATAAGGCCCAAGACTTCTTTCTTCCTCCTTGTTTCACCCTCCCCGTTCAGTAGCCTGCCCCTCTCCACCTCTCACTCCCGTTGCTCTCCGGTGCTTCCACCGCCTCGCCGATCTCTTTGCTCGACTACCCATTTTGTTATCCAACCCGCGTAAACAATAGATCAGGGTGCTCTCCATCGGCCTACGGTATTTTTTTTGGCTTCCAACTCAATCGAATGAGAACTCTGAAGTCGGTAGTGCATTTAGTTCTTATTGGTCACCGTCCGTCTAGAGGTAAATGGCTTGCCCATTTTGCCGAGCTCCAGGTGGCCCTTGTGCTGCCGTTGGTTCCGGTGCATCTGTATTTAGTGTGGTGCTGGATCGTCGATGTTCAAGACGTGTTGTAAGATTCTATGTCTTTTTTATCTGACTGTGGCATATTTGAATGCCTTTGTTTATATGATTATGATGTTTGCTTCCTTTCTCGTTGTAGTATGTTCCGTGCAGTGTTAGATCACATCTTGCTCGGTACATTGAGGAGTGTAGAGCTTTAGCTATTCGGAGAGGTGACATAGATATTGATCTTGCTCTGCACAACAGTGAGGGTAACTTATACCATGTTATATTTACACATGGTAGGATGATCAGTAAATTCCATGGTCCTTTGTGGGAGGAACTTGTGAATGAGTATGGTCTCCGCCATAGTGACATGATGACTGTTATGCTTGAGCACTATGGAACTTATATTAGTGTCGAATTTCATCGGGATGGTGTTATGTTGTTTCCTTTACCCCATGTTGGTAAGATATCCGTTTGACTGATTTTCAGATTTGTTTTAGCTTATACGTTTTGCTGTTCATCTATGTTAGTCAAATCATTTTTTTGTAGCTCTTGAGGATCTTAGTGAAACTCGGACGGAACTTGTTGACAGTTGTTTTTATAGTCGTGGTGTCACTCTGAATTATCATCAAATGTATGTCATGTCGCGACAGCTCTTTGATGACAAGTACATACTGTGTACTCCTTTTGTTCATAAGATGGATCGCATGAATGTTATTTCTCAACATATGGTAAGCTTTGGTTTCTTTTTATTATTATTTGTTTATTCTTTGCTGGTTCATAGGATGTATCATATAACTTGCTTGTTTTTGTCATGTTATTCCTACCATGGTTGTGAGGAGTTTGAAGGAATTTGTGGCTATTTCTCAGACTGATTCTTTAACTCTTGAAATTACTTTGGATTGAGAAGATGATCATATATTTGTGAGCATTCCTTGGTCCTACTTCATTGTCTTGGGTGATCGAATGGTGTTGAAGAAGGAAGGTTTCGGTAATTTTCTGCTGGCATCGTCTATTGAAGTCAACAATTTGGTGCTCGTAACATTCAAACAACATGAACAGGAGCTAGCTGTTGTTTTCAGCTATCTGCCACAGTGAGAGAAAGAAAGGTCTCGTGTAGCCCAGGCAACAGAAGAAGATGGAGATGGAAAAGGAAAATATCCACGCTGGACTCAGTATATTTATATCCTTGTAACTCAATTTCAGCAAGTTGTATTTTAATTTCAGCAAGTTGTATCTTAATTTTAGCAAGTTGTATCTTAATTTCAGCAAGATGTATGTTAATTTCAGCAAGCCGTACTATTCCCGTTTTTATTTTCCGCCATACTGTGCCGCCACCTTTTTCCTACCATTCTCTGCCGCCACTTTCCTTCCCGCCATTCTCTCCCGCCATTTTCTCCCACCAAGTATTCCCGCTCGATTTCCCGCCATTGCTGTTGTCATCTGCCTATAAAAGGAGGCATTGTATCTGCCTTCCTCCATCGGCCACCAACACTCGAAAAAACCAACGCGGTAGTCATTATGAGTTTACCTTGTTCGGATCAAAGCATTAGGCCTAGCAAATGGAAGAGTGCGAAGTTGCCTCAAGGGGTGGAAGCAGTTCGTTGTTGGTGCGGGGATCTCTGCAAGGTGAAGGAGGTGACGGATTTTTCAGATTGGATGGGCATGAAGTTTTTCATGTGCGCGAATTATGAGGAAGATCCACCATTGGTCCTTCACCGTACATCACGCCTCTGGTATGTTTCAGTCACCCAGAATAAACACGTTGTTGATATTTTTGTTGATTTGATTTTTATATTTCTGTTTCTTTTGTAGTCTCATCCGCCCTTGTGCCAGTACTATCATTGGATAGACACGAAAATGCCAGACTGGACGGTGACTAAGATTCGTGAAAGAAGTCGTCATGCATGGGCAAGTTTGGACTTGGAGGAGCGCAGCGAGAAGGTGGCAGCAGAGGAGAAAACAAAGCAGGAGAGAGCTTGGCAAAAGTACTGTGTGGAGCAGAGGGCTTTTCTTGCTAAGATGAAGAAGAAAACCCAAGAAAACCAACTTCGACTGGCGGATGTCTACCGATAGCGAGAGGAGGCCCGTGAGGCTAAGAGGCAGAGAAAGAAAGAAAGGGATCGTGCAGCCCAGGCAGCAGAAGAAGCTGGAGATAGAAAAGGAAAATATCCATGTTGGACTCAGTAGATTTATATTCTTGTAACTCAATTTCAGCAAGTTGTATCTCAATTTCAGCAAGTTGTATCTTAATTTCAGCAAATTGTATCTTAATTTCCGCAAGAAGCTTGATACTTGCCTCTTGTGCAACTGCATTGGTTCTCTCCCGCCACTTTCTCTCCTGCCACTTTCTCTCCCGCCATTATCTTTCCCGCCTTTCTCTCCCGCCACTTTCTCTCCCGCCTATATAACCACATTCGCATTATCCTTCCTTTCCCTTTCGCTCCCTTTCGCTCCGCCATCCTTCCGCTCTCGCCATCCTTTCATGGAGATGTCTCATCCTCCTCATCCTCACTATCCTTTTGATCGTAGTTTTCACAAGGGTATGTCCGACCGTCTTCTTTGTCTAGCTATCAATTTGATGATGAATGATAGAGTAGTTCCATGGGAGGAACTCATTAGTAGTGACTTTATAATGAATGAGCTGGCTCACCAATTAGCTAGGAGTGGGTAGCCTCCCAGGACTTTTGAGGAGATACGGAAAGAACTTCTGAGGTTGCACGCCAGATGGCAAAAGCAACTGCACAAGGGTGATGCTTATCTCAGGATTGCTATGAATAATTCAGGTTTATGGTCAGCAGAAAGTGAGGACGAGGATGACCTCTTCATGTCGAGGCGCAAGGTGAAGAGTTCTGCATCGAAGGGCAAGAGTTCTGCATCCACGAAGAGGAAGAGTTCTGCATCGACGGAGGACGAAGACGACATCTTCATGCCGAGTACCAAGGTGAAGACGACCGCGTCGTCGAAGGGCAAGAGTTCTGCAGCGACAAAGGGGAAGAGATCTGCATCGACGAAGGATGATGATGATGCATTCATGTAGTACGTTTTTCGTGTAGTACTATTTTCTGTAGTGGTGTATTATGTAGTGTTGTTTAATTAAGTTGTAACGTTTAATTCAGTTGTAATGTTTAATTCAGTCTTAACGTTTAATTCAGTTGTATTGTCTAATTCATTTGGACGCATTTGGTTTGCGTTACTGTTGTTCTCTCTCTAAACCAAATAAGTCTCAACCATAAATATGTCGCATACATGAATATGTCCGATACATAGAGTCTACATATGTCTCATATATGAATATGTCCAATACATAGAGGCTACATATGTCTCGTACATAAATAGATAGTCATGTCTCGTACGTAGATGACCATATCACTGCTAGGAACGGCGACGAATCTTGGGCTTCCTCGGACGTGGACTGGAAGGAGATAAGTGCTGAGGCGGTGGACGAGTGTCATGATGACCACGACCATAGAACACCTCGTCCGTCGGTGTCTATGTCTCCTGCGTCGATGGTGGTGGTGGAGTGGCAAGAACTGTCTTCGAGATACCGTAGATGCATGCACCACGGTCATCGTCCTCGCCGTCGCCAGGTATGTACGAGCCAGAACCAGTAAACAGAGGTGACTGAACTGAAGTCATAAACGGTTGCGACTGGCTGCCGCCTGCTGGTAAATTAAAACATGTAAAGAATGACTTACGAGGCTATTTTTTTTAAAGAATGTACAAAGTTAAGTTACCCTGGTCCATCTGCTGAAGCCAAGAAGAATCCGCGGGTTGTGAGGAGGTGCCTGCTGGTAGAAATAGCCCCCGGGTTGTGAAGGAGGTGGCTGCTGGTAGAAATAGCCCCCGGGTTGTGAAGTAGGTGGCTGCTGGTAGAAATAACTCCCGGGTTGTGAAGGAGGTACGTGCTGCCAGGAGGAGCTCCCTGGCTGTGAAGGAGGTGTCTGCTCTCAGGAGGAGCTCCCTGGCTGTGAAGGAGGTGCCTGCTGCCAGGAGGAGCTCCCTGGCTGCGAAGGAGGTTCCTGCTACCAGGAGGATCTCCCTGGTTGTGAAGGTCGAGGTTCTGAACGCTACAGAGAGGGGTGTGGCGGATGATGTGCTGCACGAGTATGAACAACATCGAAAGATCGGCTACATGTAACAACTGCGACGAACCCGCGTATCTTCGCTTGAAGACTCTTCAACATTGTTGCTTGCTCTCTCAGTGCGATATTTTCTCCTCTGTCAATGCGGTCCACCAAAGCGGTAACCTCCTCTAGCGCCTGAGTTCCCAATTCACCCTGTAGGCAGAAAGTTAACAATTGTACATGTTCATGTATATGGAAAACGTAGCATTTGAGAAAAACTGAGGACATACCGCGTGGTGTCTAGTTCCCACAACTGAGGCAGTTGGGAACAGATCGCTGGCAAGAGGAACTGGGATATGATCCGGAGCAGATGATGCAACCAAGTAGATCCTCGTGCTCTGTCTGTAACGCTTCAGATACAACCCGAACTTGTCCCGGTCGAAGACACGAACTTCATCCCATATATTTGTCGGGGTAGTACTACATTCCTCGAGGTAAGGTCTGATCTCGCGAAACCAAGAAGCCTGGGACTTGTTTCCTCCTATGCGACTGTACCTGAGATTGAAATGCACATTACATGATTAGCTATAAGTAGACCGAACAGTCTAACCAACCTATTAATGCAGAGCTGAGAACCAAAGTAGTATTACTTACTTGTGCACGTGATCTGGTAATTGTGAAATTACCGGAATGTCAGGTTCTTGGCACAGACTGAACTGTCTCATCACCCTATTAGTAGCCATCTCCTCAACCGTCACGTCAAACACCAACTTGGCCTTGGTCATCCAATAATGCTGATCTCTAGTGCAGAATCCAGAAATCCCACCTAGGTACCTTTCTGAAATAGCCTTACGGGTGTATGGTTCCCATATAACCTAATCCTCGGGCAGACTATCAAACTGCTCCGTGAAGAAGGGGTAGTAGCCCCTCACTTGGCTCGGCGTAAACTGTCTCCGTGCATGACAACAAACATTAGTACATAATATTGAATAGCGAGAAATAAACATTACTAATTCATATTGTTAATAATGAAAATACCTCTCTCCATGCCCAAACAGATCCCACAGTAGGCAAGTCGCCAATAGAAGGCACGTAATGTCCAGCCATGTCCTCATTACCAAAAGGTTTGTCAACGCTGACGTAGGGTCGACCAATAGGGAATCTCTCATATGACCAAAGCTGCGACAATAGTGGACATTCGAGAAGACCAGATTTTCTTGACCTCAACTGGCAAGCTTTGCACAAGCCTCTATACGTAGCTGCTAACACAGCAGAACCAAAAATCCTCTACACAATGTCCTCCAGGGACCGTGTGTGAGCTATCTCTCGTGCAACACTGACCAGTCGTGCATCTACAGTGGTCACGTGGTTCTCTGTGAACATTGTGTTGCCAAACAACCACATAATATATGCCTCTAGGGACCGGTCAATCTGTGCCTCTGACAATTGAAAAGTGGGGTATCCTAAGGCGACAATCTGAAACTGGCTCAACCACCTAAAAAGAGGCCCGTGCCGATCGTTGTCTAGCGTCTTAGTAGTTGGCACCGCAGCTAGAAAACGGGTATGCATAGATGCTAGCCAATCAGTTTCTACCTTTAAAGGTCCTATGGAAGCACCGGCCAGAGGTAATCCCAACAAGTAAGACACGTCTTGTAAAGTAGGAGCCATCTCTCCCTAGGGAAAGTGAAATGTATGTGTCTCTGGTCTTCATCTATCTACTAAGCAGCTAAGGAGTGACCTGTCGTAAGAGAAGCGTGATACTTGCCTCTTGTGCAACTGCATTGGTTCACCAGCGTCATCCAAGTCCGGGTGATCAACCCACTCATCCAATGTACCCTCAACCAGTCGTGCCAAGGGTAGAAGTCCAGCCCAATTCAGCCTACAAAATAAACAGAATATAGCTTACAATTAGCTTCTATCAAAACGATGTCAAACGTACTAAGTGATTATACCAACACATATCTATCAAGCCATGCAGGGTGTATCATCCAGTTAGACTTTGGGGTGCGAGTGATCAACATGTCTAAATTTGTGCCCGATTCCGTAAGTGCGCCTCGGTGCCCTCTATCGATATTACCATTAAGCAACGGATACGAAGCCATATATGCAATTAGACAATAGTACACACATATTACAAAATAAAACATAGATGTTTGCATATTAAAAATAAAAACATAGTCTCACATATAACAAATAAAAACTTAGTCTCACATATTACACATTAAAACATAGTCTCACATATTACACATTAAAACATAGTGCACACATATTACAAATAAAAACATAGTCCGACATATTACAAATTAAAAACATAGTCCCACAGATTATGTAGCTTCTGAGTTATTCATTCCTCGTACGCCCCTTCGGCCTCAAGAGCCACGTCGACCATGACTGCCAGGACCTCCTCTTGCAACTGTTGTTGCAGTCGTCGATGTGGAAGCACTGTCTTTCTTTAGGTCAGGACAATATTTCATCCTATGACCATAAGCCGCGCAGAGCAAACATTGTTTGGTTGCTCCATCAGCTTCAGATTGGTCCATACCGTTTCGGATGCGCTTTACCTTACGCCTGCCCGTGCTAGTTCGCTGTAGTCCAGGATCCGGGATGTATACTCTATCACCATCGTTTACCTTGTTGAAATTGCCGACGACTCTAAACCCTGTCATCTCACCTGTCCAGACATTGAGTACTGCCTCCTTTGAATAGTACGGAGACACGAAGGAGATAGCATCCAACCGAATCTGGCTACAGGCAGCTAACACATGTGAGCAAGGCAGGTGCAATAATCGCGGTTTGTTGCATGTACACTCACAAGTTGGATAAAATTCTGCTTTAATTTTAACCTCATGCGTCTTCACCTCATTTGCAAAACCAAAACCATCAGTAGGCAGCTGGACCTCATACCTCCTTTCCTGATTACCTATGAGTGTGACGGTGTGCTTTTTTGCTTTCTCTATCTTCTCAGCCATGTACTCCATGACACGGCTACAATAAGGAGTGTTCTGATTATCTGCAATATGCTTCCTTGCTAACTCGTGCCTTTCTCTCAAATATCTCACATTGCCATGGAATACACCCTCCACAATAGCTGTCAGTGGCAATGCTCTATTCCCTCTAAGTACAAAGTTATAGATCTCTACAAGATTGGTTGTCATTTGGCCATACCTAGCTCCATTGGTGTCATGCAGCAAAGACCAATTCACTTGAGGCTCTTTCTCTATCCACTCAGAAAAATTCTTTATTGCCCTGCCCTTCTTTCTCTTCGTATTAGGAGGGTCAATTGCTGGCAAGTCACAAAGACCAACTGGCTCCTCAAGCTCCGCAATGAGTGCTATTAATTTAACCTGGTCTTTTTCCATTTTCTTCCTAGCAAGGACCTGCTTCTTAGTGAACTCATCTAGTTTTGACCAAATAAAATCGTATTTGCGCCGCTGGTTCTGCTTGCATAACTTTTTGAACAAGTTCATCAATCGTTTGTTCTTGAACTGTGAGAAAAAAATAACACCCAGATTGTGCATGCACCACCGGCTTTGCAAGTTCTTCCAAGGTGTTGGCTCGTCAGCAGTTGGATTACTCAGTGTCTTCACGACCTTCAATATATCGGGATGTCTGTCATGAATGAGACACACCTTTGATTGGTCCTTCACGATCGCAATTTTAACTTTCCGGAAGAACCATACCCAGCTCGGAAAGTTCTCACCCTCCACAAATGCCATGGCTAGTGGGATGATTTGGTTGTTCCCGTCCACACTAATAGCAGTCAGGATTTGCCCTTTGTACTCACCAGTCAGGAATGTATCATCCACAAACATCACAGGAGGACAATGCCTGAAAGCTTCGATGCATATACCGAAAGAGAAGAATACTCGTTTCAACACCTTGTAATCTGGTATACTATCCAACCTCGTGTGCTGTATGTTAACATAAGTGCCGGGATTCCTCTCCTTCAGTATGTCAAGGAGACGGACAACATTATCATAGGAGTCGAAGAACGTTCCAAACCTCTCCTCCATAGCCTTCTGCTTAGCCCTCCAAGCCTTTCCATATGGAATGTCATACTTCCATCTGACCTTCAATGCTGTCTGGATATGTTTTGCTTCCATATCTTTCTTCGTCACTATCTCAGTATACATGAGTTGCGCTATGAGAGTTGAAGTAAGGTTTGTATGACGAACCAACATGTTTTTCCTAACACAATTATGCGGGACAACATTTATCACAACCCAATGGATGTTATACTTTGGCACGTGGCCGTGCACCTTCGCAGGACAACCTGATTCAACACACTTCATGGTATATTTTGTTGGACTAGATATGTGTGTCCGGAAAACCCTCTGCGTAGACATAGCCCACTTTATCACCGCATACTTCATTTTCTTCTTTGTGTCAAACATAGCCCCGATCTGGACTTGGTTCAGGTTATATTGCCATGGAGTATCATGGCCATCGTTGACAGTAAAACCGACGGGTATGTCCTGCTCCCATGCAGCAGGAATTGGTACCTCCTTCTCATCCTCAGAATTTTCAGAATCAAGTTTCTCTGCAATCCCATCCTCGTCCTCTTCCTCCATCACCCTCTGCATTTCATTGCCTTCCTCATCTCCATCAGCAACACCAGAGGCAGCTAATACTATCGACTGAATACTCTGACCAGCAGCATGACCACTAACATTATGTGGCATATAATCTGACTCTTTCTCGGTTTGGCTAGCCTTCACATCCGGTGGCTGTGACCCGGATACATAAATCTCATTAGCCACTTGACTACTCTAGCCTGGTTCATACCCCACGGTGGGTGGTACGATATTCTCCTCCTTCGCCACTAGTTGCACTAGGGCATACAGATGGATTCTTCGGTCTCTTCAACGACTTAATAGAGACAACCAATGCTGGCTCCTATCTATCGGAATCAAATCCCACTTCACATTTTTACAGGATTTGGTCCACAAGGCATGAATACTGACGGAACAAACTTCAGGATCCAGGCCAAAACTAGTAGTCAACCAGTACTTTAACTGCCTAATGTCCAGTCTGTCCGGGTCTGAAAGTGTCATCTTGCCTTTTTTAAACTCGCTAAGATCAACCCCCAACTCATTATATCGAACATTACCAGGGCCGTAATACACTGTGGAATTTACGGATTCAGACATTTTAACCTGTCAGACATTGCCAGCTTCTCATTATTCGCAACGAATAAATCGACACTAAAATAAAACGTACACTAAAATATACCTATGTATTCTAAATAAACCTACACTAAAATGAACTTCATAAAAATAAACCGACACTAGTATGAGTACACTAACTAAAACTACACTCCAAAAACATACACTAAAATGTACACTAAAATATACCTACGTATTCTAAATAAACCTATACTAAAATGAACTTCACAAAAATAAACCGACACTAATATGACTATACTAACTCAACCTACACTCGGAAAACATACACTAAAATCACTACACTAATAAAAGTAACCTAAAATCACTACATTAATAAAAATAACCTAAACTAATTTTACGTACATTAAAAAAATAACAAAAACTAACCTAAACTTACAGAAAAAAATTATACCTATGACGCGTGAGTGTCCTTCTTCTTCCTCTCCATCTTCTTCCTCTTCACCACTCCACCTTCTCACCATTCACCTCCACAACCACACCATGTCTCTTCCACACGAACAAATCACTACCACGTTGCAAAAAATGAAACCGTAGGGCGGGGGAGACGAAGACGATCTATTATTTCATCGGATTGAAACAAAAAATGGTTGGAGGGAAAGGGAGATAAAGGGGGGTGAGATTTTCGGCCGAAACTGAGAGAAGAAGAAGGAGCTGGCTGCGTCGGCCTTATCCAGGGGCTCTTCGGCCTCCTGGCGGCCGACGGGCGCTCTTCGGCCTGGAGTGGGCCGACGGCCCGCTCATCGGCCTGGTGTCGGCCGATGGGCCCTTTTCGGCCTGCACGAAGCCGACGGGTGCCCGGTCGGCCCAACTAAGACCGACGGGATGCTAATTTCGTCATTTTTTCAACAGTTATAACTGTTTTCAAATTTGATACAAATTTCGTACTACTTTTAAAAAAAATTCGAGGTAGACAGCGAGACAGAGTGCTCACCGTGGTGTTGACCACGTACATCGGTACATGCATCTCTTCCATGCATGTGAGCGCACGACTTGTTTCTTTTTCTTTAATATTACTGGTACGTTCTTGGGCACGACTGGAAACCATGGCAAAGTACGAACAAAAACGAAAGTCATACGCTTGCGTTAACCAAACAGCGACGGGGATTGTGATCTGGGACCGGTTCTCCGCACCTGATCAGAGTGATGGGGAATGGGGGAGGAGCGAAGAACCCACATGCGCGAGGAATCTTGACTCGCTCGCGGAACGGCGCCAAGATCCTCCTCTTCTCTGCGGGTGATTGCTCGGTGTTCGGTATGCGGCCGGCGACTCAGTCCATGCCCAGTGCCGCTCCGACACCATGCAGGAGTAGGTATACAATGACACATTCGCAATACATTTGTGGTCTTGAAAAGAAAAAACATTCGTATACACCACTATATTAATGTGTGTGCTCGCCGTCACTCCCCCGGGGCGAACCAGCCGGGGTAGATGCTGGCCGCTGGCGGCCAAGGAATGTGAACACCTGCGGCTCAAGGTCAAGTCAAGGGAAATTTTGACATCCCTCGGTCTTACATAAGTCGGTTAGTGTCTCGTGTTTTACTCTATGTTTTACTATATCTTATCCATGACCGGATCAATATCATGAGGGACGCAGCCAGGACATGAGCACGGTGGAGTCAAACGACCTTCGCTTAGTATTAATTTTACGTTGCACGTAATAATATGAAAATAAAGTTTTTCATTTTAGATATCCAGATGTAGAATCTATTATTTAAGACGTGATCGGTCAGTGTCCGCCGACGTGTCCAGACGCGTCTGCGGCATTTAAGGGACCGGATTTGCAAGTTCTGGATGCACATGCTCTAAGCCGTGCTCCACGTCAAGTCAAAGGAAAATTAGACATCTCTTTGTCTCACGACCGTTAGAGTATGTACAACCATGCCGCTCAAACCCTTCTCAAATGTCCGGACGCCTTGAACACCTAGCAAATGTCGGGTGAACAACCCGGTAAAAAATGACCTAACGTCCAGGTTAAGCGACACCTCTCGTATCTAGTCCTAATATGAGGTGGGCATGGGGCGATCAGGACGCGTCCGTTATGTCGGACCTGACAGCCCGAACCCCCCAAAAGTTGCATCAACTCCCCTCTTGACCTACACGATTTTACTTGTGTCGGACTGCACCTTGCCCTTTATGTGTTCAACTCCTCATCCGTCTAGTTTTCTCGTGATTTTGTCTTAAGAGCTTAGCAAAATGATTGAAAAAAGTTCTCGTGCATAAAAAAACTTAAGAACAAACAATTTATTTGGTATGTAATCAATCCCGTCGGCTCAACATGGACAAAAACATCCAATAAGATCTAAGTGCATGTCTTTGCATGTATTAGATGTTTTGAATATAAGGTTCGAGTTTGCAAATGAAAATATTTGATGCATGCCCTGTCACTATTAGCGGGTGCATCGATTTGCCTATCGTGGTTGTAGATGCTCTTACTCTTAGTAGACAAATATGCAGTCGAATCAACACATCACTGACTTGGATTTCTTCAATCCAACTAGAGCTAAGGCAGTGGGGACGTTGTGCCTCTTCAGTTTGTTTGTCGTAGATGGCCTCTCGAGCACTCCGGACAATCAAATTGAGGGCCAACTATTTGTAAACTAGATGATACCCCGCGTGTTGCTGCGGAAATTGTTAGTCATGTTCACATGATAATAAATAAATTGGATAACTTTACTTATGTATTAGATATTTGATGTTAACATGAAAATTTGGCAATTTACAGAGTATTGAGTATATATATGGTTATAAAGGGTGCAAGATGTGAATTATGTGATCCAATTTGTTTGTACTAAATATAGTCATGTGACATACGCCATTTCATATCATTTAAACAAATTTTAGTGTATATAACGACATAAAGTATATGCATCAGTTATGAACAAATTGCCATTTTGAGACACTTATCGTGTACTATGTGGGTTTGTTGTTGTAAATCAAGCTTCATATCTACATACTCCACATACTTAAATCTGCACAAAGAATAAAAATTGAACTTGAATATTAGCCATTGTGGTAGCTACATTTGAGTAATGGGGCTCCAATATCATAATAATCCATTTATCATCACCGGAGGAAAAAAATACCCATCTTTTCTCTTCTTTGAGCGAGTGTCAAAACCTTTATCTCGAGGCTATGGGCTGAAAATAGCATAATGACTTATACATGGATAAGCACCAAGATTCAATTATCATGTTACAGACGGAATTCATTTGCAACAAAAATAAATTACACACGATAATTTATAAAATAAATTAAGCAAATGAAAATAAAGAACAAAAAATTGAAGGTTTAAGATATCAAACATGATGAATTCTTTTTTTAGACATTGGAAAATTTGCATATCCTGAACACAAATAGCATGAAGTATGGCAATTAGATACTACATGGAAATTACATGATTTGATATGTCGCATTAACTTCCCATCTATCTTGATTAATGCCCTTATGATCCTTCAGTTTTTTTCAAACTGCATCAACTTTATTAATTAGAAATAATGGTTACATCGTTTATAAGAAGGTTTACAATATTTTCTATAGGTTCTTTGAACCAATCCCTTGTCACGGAATATTTTGCTAGTCTAACAAGCTCATGAGCAACTTTATTCACTTCCCTATTACAATGTTCAAAACTAGTAAGAGGAAAATCACAAGCCATAACATAGCAATCATCAAAGACAGCCGATGCCAGTCCTTCAGAATGTCCTCTGGTTTTCATTGTGTCAAGGACTTCCATGTTGTCAGAGTTAATAATAAGATGATTGTATCCCGCCTTTTGTGCAAGCATTAAGCCAACCCAAAGCGCTAACACTTTGACAGCTAGGACATGAACACACAACTCAATCTTCTAGTTTCTGCCAATAATGAAATTTGCTCCGTCATCGCTAAGAACGACACCTATTGTGCCACTTAGCAAGTCATGGTCAAAAGAAGCATCCACATTCACTTAACAAACCCCCTAGGTGGTCTGCACCATCCTCTCTTTTTTCCTTTTTGCTTTCGTGAGTGAGCATTTACATAGTTTGTTGTTATAGCACGAATCCCCATCGATGTTTGCTGCACCTCCTAGGACTTTCCCTATTGAACCGGCTTTCGTTTATTCCACCAGAAATATCACGCGGTTATAACAATCATCTCTCGTGCATCCAGAAGGCTCAGTATAGCTAGTTCTTGATTTGGCATCTGGAGTAATTAATAGTTCAAGGACTGCCTTTCCCGCATGATCAACAACACAATTCTTTTAACCGCTTCATACATCCCCAAATTATCCAACACTTCTTTATAATCCTTCGATTGGTATACCATGGAATTTTATCCCTACAATATACACTTGGGAAACATAATACTGCCTGATTAGAAACTGAGTTATCTCTATCATTGTGTGGGAGCAAACATGTTTTCCTAAAATAACATCATTTCATTGGAAAGCTCATCAAATGCAGCTAGAGATAGTACCGACGTTGAAGCAATGTTTTTTTGTCCTAGTGGTGAACCTCCCAATATCCATGTCTGCTATTGCATGCTCTCTTCATATAAAACATACCTTCTCCAAAACAAAGGAGGAATAATATGGAGACCACATTGGAAGCTTTCCCATCCACTGAAGCACTATCAAGAATAATATGAATATATTCTATACTCTCTTGAATAAACTTTGTGATATTATCCCTACAACGGGAAAGTCAATAGAAAAGTTGTATAAGTATTTACTTATGACCCATGAGCAAGGTGGAGAAGTGTGTATTCATCTTATTAAGATGTATGAAACAATACAATCATTATCGTCATGAAATCAATAGATGCAGATAGCTTACACCTAGAAGATAGCGATCTAGTAGTTCAAAATATGCAAATTACAGAAGACTTGACAAAAGACAATCAGGGATCAATTTATTTGTATTCATAAACAAGATACATAAGCAAAAGAACACATGTAGACATATGCCCCAATAAGGCTTAGGGCAAGGAGATGTGTGGCAACTGCAGAATAATATAATAAAATGCTTGGAACTTAAAGTGAGTACATACCATAGATAACCCGTGTTGCTGATGATATGTTCTATATCTACTTTTCTCGAGAAATGGGAAAAATGATTTATCACATCCTCTATTACTCATGCATTTTTTGTACTTTGGTTCAATAATTGAAGAACCACTTCCAATATGTGTGCATGTTGCAAGACACACCATAATAAAGGTTGCATGCAAGGGAATATTAAGTACGTGAAATTCATCATACCTTCGTTGGCCCTCCAAAAATAATCTTGTCATAATTGCAGCCCTAGTGTTAGAATCCTTCTGTGCAAATTATCAACTATCAATTCTACGGCTAGATTTCATACTTATATTGAATCTCATCAGTTCCTAGGATGAGCACGAAATAACAATACATGGTCAATGTAGATGCATTTCCATATTTCACAAAGCAAAGAGACATTATGGGACAACTAAACATTGCAGATCCATAACTCTCAAGAAAATCGAGGAAAATGACCAGCTCATGTCATTACCAAACCTTGCCAAAAATAGAAGTATAGTCGCGTAGAAAAAGGATCCCTCTGATTGTAGATCACCGGATCTTTGATCTTGGTCCGGTGATGTATACCTTGAATATATAACGTGTGACATAAATAAGTAATAGAGAAGTGAGGAAACACTTCATCACTTACAACCTCGTAAATTTTGGGCAGAACATCCATCCATCCGGATAAAAATGGCAATAGATAACCAACATCCAGATGACCAAAGTCCAATGACAACTCGGGTGTGACAACCAATTTAATGTTGGGTGATTACCACCAAACACGATACATACACTAATCGCCAGAGTCACCGATCACCAGTTGCAAGGGTTCACTTCCATAATTTTGACACAACACAAGCAAGGAAACTCCAAATCTACCTTCCCAAGTTCTAGATAGAGAGTCCCCCATGTTCCCACATGAGCCATGTCGGGATGATGGCACCGTGGTGGACTTCTCCGCATAGTATAGGTGTTAATGCCATGGCTTCCTAGTTTTAATAAAATATGTGAAAGAAAAACATTGGAGGGTAAGATTATGAAAAATAGAGTCTTGTGCCCTCCCTCCGCACAAAAATACACATTTATATTTGCCCACCCCAAAGGGTTTTACCTAGCTTTGCTAGTCCCTGTAACACAAAAGAATATATCTGAGATCCCTTTTACTTCTGATGCGGTGCTATAGTGCCTACGAATTAATCAATCAAGGGCGTGTTTGGTTGCCCGCATCCGGCCCAACCAGGCCCAGTTGGGCCACGAAATGTGTGTTTGGTTGGAAATGCAGTGGGATGGCCCGCATCGGCACGAAGCTTAAAGCAGCCATCGACCTGGATCGCTAGGAACTGCCAAAAGGGAGTTTCTACCCAGCCAGGCTGAGAGCGGCGCAATCTCAAACACGCGGTGGCAGGGAAAAAGCAAGTGGGGATGGTGGGAGAAGGAAATCGGACGCGGCGGTATGGGTCACCACTCCCTCTAGGATAATATCTTTCTCTAGCCTCACCACCTCCTGCGGCGGCAACTTAGATCCTTGCAAGCGGCGGTGGCGGTAGAGCCGTCACTAGGAGCTATTGCTCCTCTTCCTTTTGGTCATCGTTTGCTCGTGGTTGATTCAGCCATGGCCCCCTTTGTCGGCCTCATCTCCAATGCCGGTAAGCAACACCCGCTCTCCCAAATGTTAGGTTCCATTGTTAGGCCGCTAGGAAAGGTGTAGGATCGATTTCCCCATTGCTCAACACACCCTTGATGTGGACTAGGTTATGGACGCACGGATGCGGCTGGTAGTTCAGGCAGCAGCGCTGATATCTGTGATTCGGGCATGGGTCATGTTCATGCACAAGAGAGTTTCTCATGGTGGCGAGAGACTTGTCATCAGATATGATCCAATGCTTATGCTGGAGCAGGAGAGAATCTCCAATCTGAACTACATATACAACTACAATGACACAGAGGCTCTGTGTATGCTTCGAATGAAAAGAGAACCATTTGCCAGACTTGTCTAAATCTTTAGGACTAGGGGGCTGCTAGAACATAGCATCCATATAGTGTGGAAGATCAAGTGGCCATATTCCTTCATGTTGTTGGCCATAAACGGAGATTCAGTGTTATCCACAACACATTTAGGAGATCAATGGAGACCATCTCAAGGTATTTCAAGCAAGTGTTTTGATCAATGGAGACCATCTCAAGGTATTTCAAGCAAGTGTTTTATGTTGTTGGGGAGTTGAGAGGAGAGATGATCAAGTCACCATCTGGCCGGAGTCCTAGCAAGATCCATACCAGCCCAAGATGGTATCCATACTTCAAGGCAGGCAATGCAGTATGTAGTTCATTGCTTCATATACTAGGATTGTTCAAGGTGAGCACTAACACAATCTCTGTTGCCATTTTAGGATTGCATTGGGGCAATAGATGGTACTCATGTCACTACGAGAGTGCCGACGTCACAATATACAACATTAAGGGGGGGGAGGCACTACAGAAGTCAAAATGTTCTTGTTGTTGTCGACTTTGATATGAAGTTCACATATGTGCTGGCAAGCTGGGAAGGGTCAGCACATGATGCTAACATACTCACTGACAGCATGATTCGTCCTGATGGCATCAACATCCTTAATGGCAAGTTCTACCTAGGAGATGTTGTCTATGCATGTAAACCAGGTGTTCTTCCCACCCTTCATGAAGACCAGGTACCATCTTAACGAGTTCTCTGGCAAGAACTGCCCTTGGACTCCACAGGAGCTGTTCAGTCTCGGACACTCCAGCCTTAGAGTAATCACTGAGAGGGCATTTGGAGCTCTGAAGAACAAGTTCAAGATCTTGGATTAAAATCCATTCCACCATTACCCCACCCAGGTTAAGCTTGTTCTTGCATGTTGCGTTCTACATAACCGGATCCTGTAGTGGGGTTTAGATGAATTGGTGCCTGAGGAGGAAGATGTGACCCTTGCCGATCTTGACCTCAGTGGCCATGGTGTGGAGACATTTGACAACGAAGCCTGGAAGTCCAAAAGGCTGGAGTGGGCATAGGCAATGTGGGCCAACAGAGGTAAATGTCCTGTTTTCGGCGCATATTTCTTTTCTCCTTTCTCCCTCTTCTCGTGAACTTGTTCGGTATGACGCGAGGTAACTGCCTAATAGTCCGGGGGCTCGATTTCGCACACAAATTGCCTTATCTATCATGTGTTCGGCGTCTTGGCGTTCGCTTTATATGCATCGGTTCCGAACTATGTCTTTGGTCAATAAGTTGGGTTGCCCGGCTCTTGTGCTTTCCCCTTTACGTTTCGCTCGCTCATCTAAAGGGCAAAGGGACCACCCCTGTGATTGTGTTTCCAGATAGTATGGTCAAGCACCTTAGGGGAGAAAGCCGAAAACGGACTGTTGTAGTATGCGCGATCCGATATGTGAACCTCGAGCTAGAAGTATTATACTTCAATCCTCGCAAGCGGTTATTCCGTGTTACATGAGGAACTTGCCCTTTTTGCAGACATTGTGATGCCGGCTTCGGCCACGGTACGTTCAAACATCACAACACTCCGCTGGCTAATTGTATGCTCCCCGTAGTCCTTTTCGCACCCCTTCGGCTAAGTGAAAGAAATAAAGCATTATAGTCTGATTGCCTAGTCTTTTGCACTATACCGCCTTAGGGTTCCGATAATACGGCTAGGGGCACAATGCATTGGCATAGACACCCCATGTAGTATCTATGTGGGCGCTGAAGCCGGCGACTCGCATCTTTTAGTATTAAACAACCACATAGGAGTTATAAAGGAATGCAAAACCATATAAGAGCAAATACTAATATCATTAATAGTTAACCCAAGTCTTCGTACAAATTACAAGCTCATTCAAATAATTTTTCACCCAAACAATGCGACGCTATCACCCGAGCACTCTCCATCACTCCATCGAAGTACAGATCGAGGCATCGATGCTCCGTCCCGGGTGGCGGCGGGTCGGTGGCGACCTTCATCGGATTTATCCCCGGCCAGTTGAAAGCACGTTTGCTAACTTGGTGGTTTTGGTAATTAATAACAACATATAAGTCATTGAACTAATGTTTTCACCAAGTATGTTTCAGGAAAGTTCAATGATGGCAATGGCTAAAGGATTGTGGTATTACCCCAAGATTCAAGGAAATAGGTTGGCCAAGCTTCAAGCAAGAGGACTCTACATTTTACATTTGTGAGAAATCATTTCAGTCTATAGGAAAGCCAATACTATTCAAGGGGGTTAAAGTTTTGATGGTGGACAATATGCTCAAACGTGCACAAGTGACAGTCATGAAAACACCCACATACTCTCCCACCAAAGTCTGTCCTAAGCCAAACATGTCAAATCGGTGCAACCAACCTTCCTATCCTGGTGCCACCGAGTTCCAAACCCTAGACAGACTCAGCCAAACCCTAACACTTCGGTGTAGCCAACAGTGCACTCGATGCCACCGAGTTGTGTTGCCAACTTTCTGTTATGCAAATTCACATTTTCGGACCGACCGAGAATGGTGAATCGGCGTCTCCGAGACTGGTAAATCTGATCATTGGTCACCTAGTGCAACCGAGAGTTGTATATCGGTCCCTCCGAGATTCAAAAGTGGCCACTTTTTGTCACTTCGGTACCACCGAGTTCTACACGTCGATGTCACCGAGTCTGACTTATTGTTTGTAACGGTTGGATTTTTGGGGATGCCTATATATACCCCTTCACCACCACCCACTCGAAAGAGAAACACTCAGAACTAGTCCATACCTCTCCTAGTCAGTTTTCTGAGAGAGAACCACCTACCCTTGTGTTGAGGTCAAGATCTTCAACTCCAACCATATGGATCTTGATTTCTAGCCTCCCCAAGTTGCTTTCCACCAATCCCATCTGTTCTACCAAGCCAAATCCGTGTGAGAGAAATTGTGTGTTGAGGAGTCTATCATTTTTAAGCACAAGAGCAAGGAGTTCGTCGTCATTACCGAGCCTATTACCTTTTGGAGGGTGGTGCCTCCTAGATTGGTTAGGTGTCGCTTGGGAGCCTCCTACTTTGTGTTGTGGAGTGAACCAAGAAGTTTGTAAGGGCAAGGAGATTGCCTACTTCGTGAAGATCTACCCATAGTGAGGCTAGTCCTTAGTGGACGAAAGCCACATGGAATAGTCAAGGTTGCTTCTTCATGGAACCCTCCATGGACTCTCGCGGCCGTTACCCTCCGTGGGTTGAAGACTCCATGAACGTGGATGTACGATAGCACCACCTATCAGAACCACGGGAAAAATCATCGTGTCATCACTTGTCTTTGCATTCCTCACCCTCTCTTTACTTACAATTGCAATGTCTTTATTTTCCGCTGCTACACTCTTAGACATGCATGTGTAGGGTGTTACTTGATATGCTATGAATGCTAAAACTTACCAAGAATTAAAATTGGGAAAAAGGCAAAACTTTTATTTTGTCAAGTAGTCTAATCACCCCCCTAGACCGACTTTCGATCCTACAAGTGGTATCAGAGCATTGGTCTCCATTGCATTGGTTTCACAACCTAGGTGAATTATGGCATCTAGTGAGGGAAATTATCACCGTAGAGGTCCGTACTTTGATGGCACTAACTGTGCTAGTTGAAAGCATAAAATTAAAATGCATTTGCTTGGTCATAATCCTACCGTTTGGGCTGTTGTTCGTGTTGGCTTGCAAGATGAATTCTTTGCGGATGGAAAGGAAACTTATCGTGAAGCATCCGCGGATGAATTCAAGATGTTGCAATTCAATGCTCAAGCATGTGACATACTATTCAACTGCCTATGTCCTGAAGAATTCAACAAAATCAGCCGTCTAGAACACGCAAAAGAGATTTGGGATACTTTGGTTGATATGCACGAAGGAACTGAGTCCGTGAGAGAATCCAAGTTAGATATTCTTCAAGGTCAACTTGACAAGTTCAAGATGAAGGATGGTGAAGGAGTTTCTGAAATGTACTCTAGGCTAGCTGTCATCACCAATGAGATTGCCGGCTTAGGAAGCGAAGATATGACTCACAAGTTCCTCATCAAGAAGATACTTCGATCTTTGGATGAGAGATATGACACCGTGTGCACATTGATCCAAATGATGCCCAGCCATAAAGATGTCAAACCAACGGAAGTGATTGGTACAATTGTTGCTCATGAGATGACACTCAAAGACAAGGAAGACCTTCATCACAAGTCTAGCGGTGCTTACAAAGCCACAAGTGATACTCCTGCTACCTCAAGCGACAACCTTGTCACAAATGAAGAGATAAGCCTCATGGTGAAGAAATTCAACAAGTTCTACAAGAATAGAAGCAAAGATCGCAGCTCTAACTGAAGATATGAAGAGAAGCATTTGTCAAGTCGTGATCGAAACTGCTACAATTGTGGGAAGCTCAGACACTACTCCAATGAGTGCTCAGCTCCCTACAAACGAAGAGAAGAGTCACCAATAAGACGAAGCTCAAGAGATGAATCACCTCGGAGAGAGACAAGGAGTAGAGATGACCGTTATGAATGAAGGCCCTCAAGGAGATGTAGGGACTCGGAGAAGAAGGACAAGCACACCAAGAGCTACTCAAGAAGGAAGCATCACACTCATGTTGGTGAATTGGTTTCCGGCTCCGACTGCGACAATCACTCCGAGAGAAGCTATGACTCCAACTCTGACTACAGTCAAGATGATGGTGTTGCCGGAATTGCACTAGTGACAACCAACTCCTATGATATATTTGATTCACCAAATGAAGGAGGTGGAAGTTCCTTCATGGCTAAAGTCCCCAAGGTATCACACCCCGAATATCTTGATTTCGATAGTGATGAAGATGACTTGATTTACGATGATGACTTGCTATGTGGTAAAACTAGTGATGTTAATCATAATGAACTTCATATTTCTCATACTAGTCGATATAAGTCAATTGACAATGATAAGATGAAAATAGAAAAACTAACTAAAGAACTCAACACTCTTAAGTTATCTCATGAAACTACTCTTGAATAACATATAGAGCTTGTAAGAACTCATGAGAAGCTACGCTTCGAGAAGCTCAATTTGGAGCAAGAACATGAATTTCTTAAAGCTATCAATGACGATCTCCGAAAGAAGAATTCATCTTATATTGCCAAATGACTACTCTTGTCTACATTCATGCCACAAGTCAAATCTAAGCAAACTAGTAACAAAGGAAAGATAGGTTCTTCATCTAGTAGAAACAATAAAAATGCTAAACCCAATGATGTTGCTCCTAGTAGTTCTATTGATTACACTAATGATGATTCTCTTAGCCAAGTTACACTTGAGCAAGAAAATTCTTTATTTAAAGGAATTATAGAGATAGGTATCTACAAGAGTCTTGAAGGGTACAAACAATTTGATGAGATTGTACGCAAGCACGGAGGATACCGGAAGAATCGCGGTGTTGGCTACTTCAACGCTAATGGAGCTGAATGGGCAGAAGGTAAATGTCCCAATACCAAGTTTGTTCCTCAAAAGGAGAAGTATGAAAATACTCTTACCAAGGGGACAAATACTCAAGATGACCTTCCACCACAAGACACCAAGCTTAAGGGCAAGAACAAGCTCCAATAGGACTTTGACTCTTATGAAGATGAGCCCCAAGCTTTGGTGAAATGGGTTCCCAAGGCTACTACAAGCTCAACTTCTACAAGTGCTACTTCAACACCAAGGATCGCCATCAACTTGATGTGGATTCCCAAGAAGAAGAACTAGAGAGTTGTTGAGGGGTGACTTCGCCAATGAAATTCACTCACATTCATTATTGGCAAGATCTATTTGCAATCAACATCAACCTTATGCAATAGATCAAGGAGTCACACATTCCCTCAAAGGTAAGCAAGGGACAAGGTAATCAACAAATCAATGGACATCATTACACATGGCTTGCACTCCATGTCCATAGATATCCTTGTATTGGTCTCTTGTGTGTTGGGACTAACCCATTTAGGTGAGAAGAGTAAGGAAACAACAAGGATGCTCCCAACTCTTGGTGATCTTCATCAACCTTGAGCATCCATCGCTACCTCACCAACATGAAGTCTTCATCGACAAAACCCAAGGTTAGTTTCTCCCTCTTATGGGGGCATGTCACATCAAGGGGGAGCTTTAGTCTAAGACTTGAGTCAAAGCATCTCTTAGTATGTGACAACAGTAAATGCTTTATGTCAAAGTGGTAACGCCATTTGTGCTTAAATGATGAGTATGACCTATGATCAAGTACTCTTACTTGGCTCATAAGTCAAATACTCATATATAGATGACTCCGTGTTTGGCTGGTGCCTTGACCTTCATCCTCATTGAGGAATCGGACGTGGCATACTTGTCCGCTTTGGACATCAGGTTCGCCAGGGAGGTTGGCTCGGAGCACAAGAGCTTGTGCTTGAGTGGGGTGCCATCGCAGCAGCCTTCGATGAAGTACTGGACGCCTACTCCGGCTACCACCAGATAAAGCTGGACCCGGCCGACCTGCTCAAGACCTCCTTCATCACCCCCTTTGGGGCCTACTGCTAAATCACCATGTCCTTCGGCCTGAAGAATGCAGGCGCTACCTTCCAGCGCTGCATGCAGAAGTGCCTCCTGCCTCAGATAGGCAGGAACGTCCACATCTACGTGGACGACATCGTCGTCAAATTCAAGAAGCACTTCAGCCTCCTCGACGTCCTTCGGGAGACGTTTGCCAACTTGCGCGAGTACAAGATCAAGCTCAACCCGGAGAAGTGTGTCTTCGGCGTCCCAGCCGTCCAGCTCATGGGTTTCTTCGTGTCCGCCCGCGGCATCGAAGCTAACCCAGAGAAGATCCGGGCAATCAAGCTCATGCCCAAGCCGGTCTGGCTCCGCGACGTCCAGAAGTTCACCGGTTGCCTTGCCTCCCTCACCCGGTTCATCAGCCGGCTGGGCGAGAAGGCCCTGCCCCTCTACGGGCTCCTACGCAAGTCGGTCCTGGTCGAGCCGGGCCGGGACCTCATGAAGAAGCCGGCCCTGTTCGACTGGTCCGACGAGGCGGATGCAGCGTTCCGCGGCCTCAAGCGGGTCCTCACTAGCGCGCCCATCTTGGCCGCGCCGGTTGACAAGGAGCCCTTCCTCGCATACATCGCGGCCACCACGCATGTCGTCAGCGTCGTCTTGGTGGTGGAACGGCCAGAGGAGGGCAAGGCGCTGCCGACGCAGCGTCCCGTCTACTACCTCAGCGAGGTCCTCTCCGCCTCTAGGCAAAACTACCCCCACTACCAGAAGATGTGCTACGACATATACTTCGCCGCCCAGAAGATCAAGCAATACTTCTAGGAGCACGTCATCACCGTCGTGAGCACAGCCGCTGGGCGAAATCACGACCGGCCGGGACGCCACCGGCCGGATCGCCAAATGGGCCATTGCCCTGGCTGACTATGAGATACGGTACGAGCCCCGCACCGCCATCAAATCCCAGGCAATGGCCGACTTCCTCGTCAACTGGGCTGAAACCCAGTTCTTGCCGCCTCCGTCTGACTCCACGCACTCGCGCATGCACTTCGACAGCTCGAAGATGCAAACCGGCCTGGGAGCCGGCATCGTCTTGTCGTCTCCCAGAGGAGACCAGCTCCGCTACGCCCTCCAGATCCACTTCGTCGCCTCCAACAACGTGGCCGAATACGAGACCCTCGTCCACGGCCTCCGGATTGCCAAGGAGATCGGCATCCAGTGCATCATCTGCTTCGGCGACTCCGACCTCGTGGTGCAACAGGTCTTTGGTGAGTGGGACGCCAGGGACGCCAACATGGCCAGCTACCGCTTCCTTGTCCAGCAGCTCACCGGCTCCTTCGAGATTTGCGAGTTCCACCACGTCCCCCGTGCCGACAACGAGGCGGCTGACACGCTGGCCAAGATCGGCTCCACTCGGCAGGCCATCCTAGCCGGCGTCTCCCTCGAGCGGCTGCTGAAGCCCTCGATCAAGCCTTCTCCCGAATTGGAGTCCATCTTTGTCCCGGCGAGCGCGGCCGGCACCTCGACGGAGCTGGCTGCCCAACCAACCCCGCCGGCTGCGGCAGCTTTTCGGCTCCATCACCACCAGCCGTAGAGCCGGCGCCTTCTGCCATGACAATCGAGCCGGCTACATCTACGCGCGCCGGCACCGGGTCCGTCTCCGTCATGATGACGGTCGACGCTCCGGCTGCTTCTTCACCCCCGGGGACTGGTGAGCCGGTCCCGAGGACTGACGAGATGGTCCCGGTGGCTGAGCCGGCCCTTTTCGTGGCTCCATCATGGGCCAAGCCCATCCTGGCGTTCCTCCAGCGCGGCGAGCTCCCCTCCGACGAGGCCACTGCGAGGCAAATTTAGCATCAGGCCCCGGCCTACAGCATCATCAACCACGAGCTGGTCCATCGCAGCACCACCGGCGCTTCCAGCGCCGCGTCCAGCCGAAGAAAGGGCAAGAGATCCTCCTCAACATCCACCAGGGCAAGTGCGTGCATCATGCCGCCTCCAGGTCCCTGGTGGCCAAAGCGTTCTTCCACGGTTTCTACTAGCCAATCGCCCTAGAGGCGGCCAAGGAACTGGTCGACAAGTGCGAGGGCTGCCAGCGCTTCAGCACGTAGAGCCATCTGTCGGCCACCGCCCTCCAGACCATCCCCCTGTCGTGGCCTTTCGCCGTCTGGGGGCTGGACATGGTGGGACCCTTCAAGACCGCCCGAGGCGGCATGACGCATTTACTGGTTGTTGTCGACAAATTCACCAAGTGGATCGAGGCCCGACCAATCAAGAAACTAGACGGCCCCACGGCCATCCGGTTTATCGAAGACATCACGGTCCGCTATGGTGTCCCCCATAGCATCATCACCGATAACGGCACAAACTTCGCCAAGGGCGTGCTAGCGTGCTTCTGCTTGAGGCGTGGCATCCGTCTCGACCTGGCATCCATTGCCCACCCACAGTCGAACGGCCAGGTCGAGAGCGCAAATGGCCTGCTCCTGTCCGACATCAAGCCGCGGCTCATGACACCACTGGTCTGGTGGGCCAGCTACTGGGTCGAGGAGCTGTCGGCCGTCCTTTGGAGCCTCTGGACCACGCCCAACCGGTCGACCGGCTACACTCCGTTCTTTCTCGTTTACGGGTCCGAGGCGAGCATCCCCACCGACGTCAAGTTCGATTCGCCTTGGGTCACCATGTACACCGAGAAGGACGCGAGGGAGGCAAGGGAAGACGGCTTCGACCTCCTCGAGGAAGCCCACGATCTGGCTTTGAGCCGGACAGCCATCTACCAGCAGAAGCTCCGGCACTACGACAACAAGCGGATCCGACCACTCTCCTTCCGTGAAGGGGACTTGGTGCTTAGGCGGATCCTGCGAACTGCCGGCCAGCACAAGCTGTCCTCCCCATGGGAGGGCCCGTTCATTGTTAGCCGGGCGCTACACAACAACGCGTACTATCTAATAGATGCCCAGAAGCCGCAGAAGCGCAAGAGAGACGCCTCCGGCGAGGAGACGGAGCGCCCATGGAATGCGGCACTCCTCCGTCTGTTTTATTGTGAAGAACCAATGTATGTATCCTTCCCTTTTGGGTTTATGAATGCAGCGGGGGCCCCAAGCCGGTGCTTGGGGCATGCCCCCTTTCCAATTCTCCAAAGTTTTTCCTATTGTTGTGAGGCGCTTCAACCGGGTCCGGTTCCCAGGCCCGGGGGCTCGCCCGGTTCCCCCCCGAGGCGGACAAGTTGTGTGGGCAAGCAATCCTTCGCCTCCCCTCCCTAACCAGCTACTGACCGGCTCCCGGCTATCCGGCAGAAGGGGCCACGGAGTACGAAGGAACTACCCACACAGAGGTCAGCCGACGCACGGAACCGGACCAGCCTAACGGAACTGCACTACTCCTAGTAACCGGCCTCTGCCGGCTCAACCTAGCCCTAGCCAGTTGACTCTAAGAGCTCGCCGATGTTCCCCAAGGACGAAGCCCCGTCCCTGTCCCAGACCGGCTCCCGGCTGGCCGACAGGCGGGGTGGAAGCCGGAAGGGATCCCGGCGCGGGAATGCAAGTCAGAAGGCAAAAAGCGAAAGAAGAGCCGGCACGCACATTATTTAGCAAAGAGTAAATGACATAAATCTGAAACGATAAAAGAGGCCCACAACCATGAGTTCATTACATATATTAGAAATACAACCCCAGTGGGTGGAATTCTAGTACTAAGGCAAAATGTAGAAGAAAAACAAAAGTCTAAGCGGCGACAGCTTCAAGCCGGCTTTCCTTCGGTGAAGGCGCTTCCAGAGCCGGCGATGCTCACACCTCTGAGGCCGGCAGTGTTGGCGCCTTCGAGGCCGGCGCTTTCGGGGTGGCTGAGGTTGAAGTCCCCGCTCCGGCATCCGGAGCCGGCTCGGACTCGGCATAATCATTGGTGTCGGACTCCCCGTCATCCGTCTCGGCGGCACTCCCCTTCGGGTCGTCCAGGGCGAGCCCATACTGGTCCTCCGCGATCGCCACGCCGTCCACCCCGCGCTCCGGGACGTACTCATCCCACGCGGCGAAGGACGCAAGGTCGCTCACCCTCACCTGCAGCTCGTCGGCCACCGCCTCCAGCTCCACGTCGGCGCCGACACGCTGGGCCGTGAGCAAACCCAGGTTTAGCTCAGGGTACCACGACTTGGCGATGCGGAGCGCCATGACCGCACCTACGCGTGCCTCGGAGGCCCTCCAGGCGTTCACCCGCACGGTCCTGGACTCCAGCCACCTGGACAGCCGGTTCATGGAGCCCGGGTCCACCGCGCTGGGCCAGAGGGTGCGGACCAACACCGAGCCGGCCGCCTGGAGCTGCTTCAGGGCCCGGACCACCTCCGGCAGGCGTGCGTCGGCCGCGATCCCCACCTCGTCCAAGGTCCAGGGGGCAAGCTGCCCAACGCTTTCCCCCTATGCCTGTCGGGCCTCGCGGGCGACCTCCATAGCCGCGCGCGTGACCTCCTGCGTGCCGAGGAAGAGCCCTAAGAGTAGGGCAGGAAATAAGCAGGAGGAAGGCAAGAAAACCCAATGCGGAAGACAAGAAAAGAACAAGGCAAAAGACTTACGGTGCAGCATCCGGTCTACTTTGTGGCCTTGCTCCTGCAGCTGCACCTACCTGGCCGACCACTCCTGGTGCTAGCGCTTGTTCTCGTCCCTAGCCGCCTGCACTTCCTTGGCCACCTTGGCTAGTGCGGCGTCTTGGGCCTCCAGCTTCTCGCGGAGCACCTTCTCCCGCTCCTCCGCGTCCCGGTGGAGAGCCGCCTCTCGGTCTGCCAACGCTTGGCAATGAGCCGCCTCGCGCTCCCTCTACTCCGCCCTCGCCTCGTCCGCCTTCCCGCGGAGCCAGTTGCACCCCACCGTCACGAGGTCTTGCCCTGACGCCGGAGGCTGACTGTATCGGCGTGGGTGGCTTCACGTGAAGAAACCTCAGCTGTCAGAAATCAACAACAAAGGGATTCAGCCCGCCTCCGGGGCAGCCGGCCTGATTCCCGGGGGCTACACCCCCCACTGAAATTACAAACGCATGTACCTCGCAAGTCTGTGGAGACGATGGCGAGTCGGTTCTCGGCTCCTCGGTACAACCCCAGCAGGGTGTTGTACGCAGCCGCCCGACGGTCATGCGCCGCCTGCAAAACAATAACACAACAGCTTCAGGCTCGACCCGCCTGCACCCCAGACGGCTTGAGGCTCGGGGGCTACACCCAGTGGGTGCGCTGGCGCGGCCCCACTTGAAAGAAGAAAGGAATAGAAGACAGAAGAAAAGGAAAGAACACTCATCACGACCGCCTGCTCCAGGCTCACCAACCGGTCGTTGGCAGCCCGGGCATCCTGTGTCGCCTAGGTGCGGCAGACAGCGAATGCTTCCATGACGGCGACCACCGCCGTCCCAAGAGCACTCGGCGACTCGCTAGGGGCCGAGCTCCCGGCCGACGCGCAAGTCTGCTACGGCTGGCCCCCGTTTGCAGGTCCTCCCTCGTCGGAGACTGCGACGGGACTAGCCCTCATCATCGCCACCATGCCGGGGGCGCCGTCGACGCGCCTGCCGCAACAGTCTCCTCGGTCGTCGTGGCCCGCGCCTCTGGCGCTCCGCCTCCGGCGGTTCCTGGCCGGCTTGCATCCGGCGCCGGCACTTCAGGGGCCGGCATCTCCAATGCCGGCGCTTCCGGGGGCGGCACCTCCGCCCCTGGCAGCATGTCGCCCGCCTCCGGCGGCGCATCGTCCGTCACTGGCGGCGCGTCGTCCGCCATCGGCTGGGTGGCGTCGCGGTCCCTCTCTGCCGCGTCCTCCGCGACCTCCACGCCCGCCTCCGCAGGTCGCCCGGGGCCATGGTAGCCCGTCGACCTCCCCTCCGGGTCGTAGGGGAACGACTCCCACGCACCGCCAGCGGCCTCCCCGCTGGCTCCCCCTCCTTCCCTGCCACCTCTTCCCACCGGCAGAGCTCCTCGGCGCGCCGCTCCCGCTCGGCCTCCTCGAGGTCGAGCCATGCCTGGCGCTCCCTCGCTTCGGCAGTCGTCAGCGGCGTCGCCCTCTCCGTCCCGCTGCCCGGGGTCCTCCCTAGGGCACGCGCCTCCCTGGCAACAACGAGATAAGGGGCCAGGAGGGAGGAAGGCTGGAGCAAGTTGAGGTAGGGGGAGATGAACTTACCCGGCAACAACGGGGACCGCCCGCCTTGTGGCTCCCGCTGGGGCAACCCTCTTCTTTTTGCCCCCGCCTCCGCGGCTGTCGCCCGGCTGCGCGGCCGCCACGTGTTTGGGCGCCGGCTTGAAGGCAGCCGACCCTTTCCCCTTGTCATCCATGGCCGGGCCTCCCCAGCTAGAGCCGCCGCCGGCTCGTGGCTGGCGCTTCTGCGGCGCCGTGACCTCCCCCTCCAAGAACTCGGGCTCCTCCGGGGCCTCTGCAACACGAGCCGGCTCCTTCTTAGCATCATCATCGGTCCAATCCCGTAGACACAGCCAGGGAGGAGACTCACCCGACGACTCAGCCTCTTCGGCCTCCTCGGTCTCCGTCTCGGCGTTGCCCTTCAACGCACCAGCTCGCCCAGATACGGCCGACTCCACGTCATCGCGGTCCTCGACCTCCTCGAGGTCCGAGTCCGCCGTGTCGGGCGCCGGCTCCTCGTAGTTCTGCAGAAGCGGGAAGTTCTGCGGGTGAGCCGGGCAGCGCGCCGTCAAACCAAAGGGGAGGAACACTACAGCAGCAAAAGAGTGGGGGAAGGAGCCGGTTGAGTACTTACCCGTGGCGCCGGGCGGCTCCGGCTATACAGGATCTTTCCTCACTGCCATTCGCCCTCCTTTATCTTCGCCGTCGTAATGGCGTTCACCTTCCTCGCCACGTGGGCCGGCTTCTGCTCCTTGGTGGAGAGCCGGCAAGGGTCATGGCGTCCCCCCATCTAGCAGATGAGGTGCAGCCAGCGCTACAGTGGTTGCACCCGGCACGCCATCATCGCTGCCAGCAGGTCGGTGGCTTTCAGCCCCTCCGACCCGGTCAGCTCGAGAAGGCGCTCGCAGAGCCAGTCAGCCGTCTCGGGCGCCTAAGGCGGCACCGCCCGCCAGTTCAAGATTGCGGTCGGCAGGTGGTTGACGAAGTCGGGGAGGTTGATGTAGTCCTGCTCCGGCTTCGTGTTCTTCACGTAGAAGAACTCCCGTTGCCAGCGCTTCACCGACTCGTGCAGCAGAAGCTCCGCAGGCGGTCATCTTCATCTGATGCGTCGCCGGATCCTTCGCCCTGTGCCGTTTGAGGAAGAACAGCCGGCACCAGAAGTCGAGCCTCGGATCGATCCCCAGATACCCCTCGCAGAGGGTGACATAGGCTGTCAGCTGCAGGACGGTGTTGGGGGCGAGGTGATGCGGCTCTAGGCCGAAGTGCGTCAGGAACCGACGGAAGAAAGCGCTAGCCGGCAGCCCTAGCCCACGGTGGAAGTGGTCGGCGAAGACCACGACCTCGCTCTTCCGTGGCGCCGGGGAGTTCTCCGCCCCGGCCGGGCGCGCTTCCAAGAACGCCTCTGTCGAAAGCTTGCGGCGATGGCGGAGATGCTCGATGAAGGTTTCGTCAACGTCGCTGCCGTCCCAAGCGCCCTTGCTCGCCATGGTCGCAGAGGGGGCGCGTGGTCGCAACGGTGGGCGCAGGTGCTCGGAGGCGGCCTGGGTTTCTGGCGGCGACGGGCGACGGTGCGGCCTGCCCGCAAGGTCTGCCCTCCTTATCCCTCTCTACTTCTCTCTCGCGCGGCGAGGGGAACAGGGATGCGAGAGCGACGCGGCAGGGGCGAGGGGAGCAAATGGGTTGTTCCTCTCGTCCCCCTCTCCCCATTTCTACCCCGCGCGGGCGGTCGTGGGGAGCGGACTCGTCGCGCCCGACCCCCACGATTCCTGAAGCGCTCGGGGTGGACATCATGGCATTCAGGAACGCCAACCGCCCGCCCGGGTCGTACGAGATCCGCGCATGCGGTTTGAGGCCGTGGCCGTGGAGGGCCCCTCCCTGCTGCCTGGTCTTTTCCATCGCGTGGTCTGTCGGGCCACGGCCCGCTACCCGGTGGAGGGACTCGAGGGGGTGAGCGAGGCCTCGGCTGGCTGAAGAGCCGGCTGCCGCTTGCTTGTTGGGAAACGCTGCATGGGAAACAAAAAAAATTCCTACGCACATGCAGATCTATCAATGGTGATGAGCGTCTATGAGAGGGAGTGTGGATCTACGTACCCTTGTAGATCGCTAAGCGGGAAGCGTTAAGTAACGCGGTTGGTGTAGTCGAACGTCTTCGCGATCCAAATCGTCGTGCGTCCCCCGATCCCATCACAATCCATCCCACGATCTTATCATGATCCGTCCTGCGAACTTGATCATGATCCGTCCCACGAACTTGATCACGATCCTTCCGATCTAGCGCCGAACAGACGGCACCTCCGCGTTCAGCACACGTACAGCTTGATGACGATCTCCACTGTCTTGATCCAGCAAGAGAGAGCGGAGAGGTAGAAGAGTTCGCCGGCAGCGTGATGGCGCTCCGGCGATAGTGGTGGTGCAGTTCCTGCAGGGCTTCGCCTAAGCACTGCAGAAATCCGATCTAGAGGAGAAACTATGCACTGGAGGAACGGGCAACACGTGGCTGAAAAACTAGTGCAAAACCCTAGAAATCCACCAGTATATATAGGAGGAGAGGAGGAGAGGCTAGGCTCCCACCTTTGGTTCGGCCGAACCAGGTGGTGGAGGTGGAGTCCACCTCCACTCCTACTAGGACTAGGATTCACCCAATTTTGCCTTTTTTCACCTTTTCCTATTGGGTTTTCTTCTCCAGACACATGGGCCTTGTGTGGAAGTTTCCACCAGCCCACTAAGGGCTGATATTCACTCTCCCACAGCCCATGAAGCCTCTTGGGTCGAAATACCCCTCCCGGAGGTCTCCCGGTACACTCCCGGCACTCCCGGTACACTACCGATGAGCCCGAAACTTTTCCGGCGACCAAAATAGGACTTCCTATATCTGAATCTTTACCTTCGGACCATTCCGGAGCTCCTCATGACATCCGGGATCTCATCCGGGACTCTTAACAACCTTCGGTCACCACCATACATAACTGTATACTACCGAAACGTCACCAAACCTTAAGTGTGCAGACCCTGCGGGTTCGAGAACTATGTAGACATGACGAAGACACCTCTACGGTTAATAACCAATGGCGGGACCTGGATGTCCACATTGTTTCCTACATATTCTACGAAGATCTTTATTAGTTGAACCTCTATGTCAAGGATTTAGTTAATCCCGTATGATGTTCCCTTTGTTCTTCGGTATGTTACTTGCCCGAGATTCGATCGTCGGTATCTCCATACCTATTTCAACCTCGTTATTGGCAAGTCTCTTTACTCGTTCTGTAATACAAGATCCCGCAACTAACACTTTAGTCACATTGCCTGCAAGGCTTATTGTGATGTTGTATTACTGAGTGGGCCCCGAGATACCTCTCCGTTACACGGAGTAACAAATCCCAGTCTTGATCCATGCCAACTCAACAGACACCCTCCGAGATACCTGCAGAGCACCTTTATAGTCACTGAGTGACGTTGCGACGTTTGATACAAACAAGGCACTCCTCCGATGTCTATGATTTGCATGATCTCATGGTCATAGGAACACATACTTGACATGCAGAAACAGTAGCAATAAACTGACATGATCATATGCTACGTTTGTAGTTTGGGTCATGTCCATCACATCATTCTCCAAATGATGTGATCCCATTATAAAATGACATATCATGTCAATGGCCTAGGAAACCTTGACCATCTTTGATCAACGAGCTAGTTGACTAGAGGCATACTAGGGATAGTGTGTTTCCAATCAATACAACTATAGCATGGATAATAAACGATTATCATGAACAAGGAAATATAATAATAAACAATTTACTTATTGCCTCTAGGGCATATTTCCAAGAGTCTCCCACTTGCACTAGAGTCAATAATCTAGTTCACATCACTATGTGATTTACATGGTAATGAATCGAACACCCATGCAGTTCTGGTGTTGATCATGTTTAGCCCTTGGAAGAGGTTTAGTCAACGGGTCTGCAACATTCAGATCCGTGTGCACTTTGCAAATATTTATGTCCTTCTCCTCGATGTAATACCGGATGGAGTTGAAACGTTGCTTTATGTGTCTGGTCCTCTTGTAAAACCTTGGTTCCTTGGCTAGAGCAATGGCACCAGTGTTGTCACACAACAGGTTCATTGGATTTAGTGCACTAGGCACTACTCCAAGATCTGTCATGAACTGCTTCATCCAGACACCTTCCTTCACCACCTCCGAGGCTGCGATGTACTCCGCTTCGCACGTAGAATCAGCTACCACGCTTTTCTTGGAACTGCACCAGCTTACCGCTCCCCGTTAAGAATAAATACGAATCCGGTTTGCGACTTAGAGTCGTCCGGATCAGTGTCAAAGCTTGCATCGACGTAACCATTTACGACGAGCTCTTCATCACCTCCATAAACGAGAAACATTTCCTATGTCCTTTTCAGGTACTTAAGGATATTCTTGACCACTTGCCAGTGCTCCATTCTAGGATCACATTGAAACCTTCCGGCCATACTTATGGCAAGGCTGACATGATAGAGCCTATGGCTGAAGCATAGGGGATGACACTCATCTTTTCTCTATCTTTTGTAGTCACTGGGCATTGAGTCTTACTCAACTTCACACCTTGTAAGATAGGCAAGAACCCCTTCTTGGACTGATCCATTTTGAACTTCTTCAAAACTTTGTCAAAGTATGTGCTCTGTGAAAGTGCTATTAAGCATTTTGATCTATCTCTATAGATCTTAATGCCTAATATGTAAGCAGCTTCTCCTAGGTCCTTCATTGAAAAACTCTTGTTCAAATATTCCTTCATGCTTTCCAGCATTTCTATATTGTTTCCAATCAGCAATATGTCATCCACATATAATATTAGAAACGCTATAGAGCTCCCACTCACTTTCTTGTAAATACAAGCTTCTACATCAACTTGTACAAACTCAAACGCTTTGATGACCTCATCAAAGCACTTATTCCAACTCCGAGATGCTTGCACCATCCATAAATGGATCGCTGGAGTTTGCAAACTTTGTCAACATTCTTTGGATCGTTAAAACCTTCGGGTTGCATCATATACAACTCTTCCTCAAGGAAACCGTTGACGAACGCCGTTTTGACATCCATGTGCCAAATTTCATAGTCGAAATAAGTAGCTATTGCCAACATGATTCTGACAAACTTAAGCATCGCTACGGGTGAGAAAGTCTCATCGTAGTCAACTCCTTGAACTTGTGAAAAACCCTTTGCCACAAGTCGAGCTTTATAGACAGTGATATTACCGTCCGCGTCTGTCTTCTTCTTAAAGATCCATTTGTTCTGAATGGCCTTTCGCCCTTCAGGTAATACTTCCAAAGTCCATACTTTGTTTTCATACATGGATCCCATCTTGGATTTCATGGCCTCTAACCATTTCTCGGAATTCAGTCCCATCACTGCTCCTCCATAGCTCGTAGGTTCATTGTTGTCCAACAACATGACCTCTAAGACAGGGTTGCCGTACCACTCAGGAGTAGTACGCGCCCTTGTGGACCTACGAGGTTCAATAGTAGCTTGATCCGAAGCTTCATGATCATCATCATTAACTTCCTCTTCTACCGTCATATGGTTCCACAGAAACAACTTTCTGCGTTGTGCTACTTTCTGGTTGAAGTAAAGGTTCAATAACCTCATCAAGCTCTATCTTCGTCCCACTCAATTCTTTCGAGAGAAACTCTTTCTCAAGAAATGTTCCGTTCTTAGCAACAAACACTTTGCCTTCGGATCTGAGATAGAAGGTATACCCGACTATCTTTTTCGGGTATCCTATGAAGATGCATTTCTCCACTTTGGGTTCCAGCTTTTCAGGCTAAAGCTTTTTGACATAAGCATCACATCCCCAAACTTTAAGAAACGACTACTTTGCGAAACCATAGTTCATATGGCGTCGTCTCAACGGATTTCGATGGTGCCCTATTTAAAGTGAATGCAGCTGTCTCTAATGCATAACCCCAAAACGATAGTGGCAAATCAGCAAGAGACATCATAGAACACACCATATCTAATAAGGTTCGATTACGACGTTCGGACACACCATTACGCTGTGGTGTTCCGGGCGGTGTCAACTGTGAAACAATTCCACATTGTCTTAAGTGACCGCCAAACTCATAACTCAGATATTCACCTCCTCGATCAGATCGCAAGAACTTAATCTTCTTGTTACGATGATTCTCAACTCCACTCTGAAATTGCTTGAACTTTTCAAACATTTTAGACTTGTGTTTCATTAAGTAAATATACCCATATCTACTTAAGTCATCAGTGAACTTGAGAAAATAATGATATCCACCGTGCACTGCAACATTCATTGGACCGCACACATCAGTATGTATGATTTCCAATAAGTCACTTGCCCGTTCCATTGTTCCAGAGAACGGCGTTTTAGTCATCTTGCCCATGAGGCATGGTTCACATGTGTCAAGTGATTCAAAATCAAGTGACTCCAAAAGTCCATCAGCATGGAGCTTCCTCATGTGTTTTACACCAATATGACCTAAACGACAGTGCCACAAGAAAGTGGTACTATCATTATCAACTCTACATCTTTTGGCATCAATGTTATGAACATGTGTGTCATCACTATCAAGATTCAATATGAATAAACCCCTAACATTGGGTGCATGACCATAAAAGATATTACTCATATAAATAGAACAACCTTTATTCCCTTATTTAAATGAGTAACCTTCTCGCAATAAACAAGATCCAGATATAATGTTCATGCTTAACGCAGGCACTAAATAACAATTATTTAGGTTCATCACTAATCCCGATGGTAATCAAAGAGAGAGTGTGCTGACGGCGATCACATCAACCTTGGAACCATTTCCCACGCGCATCGTCACTTCGTCCTTCGCGAGCCTTCGTTTATTCCGTAGTTCCTGCTTTGAGTTGCAAATGTGAGCAACCTAACCGGTATCAAATACCCAGGCACAACTACGAGAGCTAGTAAGGTACACATACAAAACATGTATATCATATATACCTTGTTTGTCGTTGTCCGCCTTCTTGTCAGCCAGGTACTTGGGGCAGTTCCGCTTCCAGTGACTAGTTCCTTTGCAATGAAAGCACTCAGTTTCTGGCATAGGTCCGTGCTTAGGCTTCTTTGTAGGAGTAGCAACTGCTTTGCCATCCTTCTTGGTTTTACCTTTATTGCCTTTGCCCTTGCCATTTTCTTGAAACTAGTGGTTTTATTGACCATCAACACTTGATGTTCTTTCTAGATTTCAGACTCAGCGACTTTCAGCATCGCAAACAACTCGGCGACTGACTTGTTCATCCCGTGCATGTTATAGTTCATTACAAAGCTCTTGTAACTAGGTGGCAGTGATTGAAGAGCTCTGTCAGTGATTGCCTCTGGCGGGAGGGTAATTCCCAACTCTGCTAGACGATTTGAATACCCAGACATTCTGAGTATGTGCTCACTGATAGACCCGTTCTCCTCCATCTTGCAAGCATAGAATTTATCGGAGGTGTCATACCTCTCGAACCGGGCATTCTTTTGAAAGATAAACTTCAACTCCTCGAACATCTCATATGCTCCATGACGTTCAAAACGTCTTTGAAGTCCCGGTTCTAAGCCATACAATATTGCACACTGAACTATTGAGTAGTCTCCAGCACGAGCCTCCCAAGCGTTCTTAACGTCTTCGGAGGTCATGTCTTCTGGTTGGTTACCAAGCGGTGTATCAAGGACATATTGTTTCTGGGAAGCCGTGAGGATAATCCTCAGATTACGAGCCCAGTCCACAAAGTTACTTCCATCGTCTTTCAACTTAGCTTTCTCTAGTAACGCATTAAATTTTAGGGGTGCTACTGCGCGAGACATTGATCTACAACATAAATATGCAAAGGTTACTTAGACTATTGTTCAAGATAATGAGTTTAGTTAATCAAATTACTAAAGCTCCCACTCAAATTGCCATCCCTCAGGTCATCTGAGTGTCAGATGATCCAAATTCACCAACTCAAGTCCGATCATCACATGAGTTAAGGTGGCTTCAATGGTGAACATCATTATGTTGATCATATATACTATATGACTCATGTTCGACCTTTCGGTCTCTTGTGTTCCGAGGCCATGTCTGTACATGCTAGGCTCGTCAAGTTTAACCCGAGTGTTCTACAGGTGCAAAACTGGCTTGCACCCGTTGTATGTGAACGTAGAGTCTATCACACCCGATCATCACGTGGTGTCTCGACACGACGAACTTTCGCAACGGTGCACACTCGAGGAGAACACAATTTATCTTGAAATTAGGTGAGGGATCACCTTATAATGCTACCGTCATTCTAAGAAAACAAGATGCATAAAAGGATTAACATCACCTGCAAATCATAAGTGACATGATATGGCCATGATCTCTTTCTTTTGATCTCCATCATGAAAGCACCGGCATGATCTCCATCGTCACCGGCACGACACCATGATCTCCATCATCTTGATCTCCATCAACGTATCGCCATTGGGGTTCTTGCGCCCAACATGCTTCTACTACTATTGCTACCGTAGCGATAAAGTAAAGCTTTACATAGCGCTTAATGATTGACACGCAGGTCATACAATAATTAAAGACAACCCTATGGATCCTGCCGGTTGCCGTACTCATCGACGTGCAAGTCGTGATAATCTATACATCACATGATCATCTCATACATCACATATATCACATCATGTAATTGTCCATATCATATCACAACATACCCTGCAAAAAAAAGTTAGACGTCCTCTAATTGTTGTTGCATGTTTTACGTGGCTGCTACGGGTATCTAGCAAGAACAATTCTCATCTACGCAAAAACCACAACGGTGATACACTAGTTGCTTTTCAACCTTCTCAAGGACCGCCTTTGGCGAATCCGATCCAACTAAAGTGGGTGAATCTGGCACCCGCAAGCTATCTAAGCAACAAGTTGCGGTCAAGGGAACCGGTCTCTTGTAAGCATACGAGTAATGTTGGTCCGGGCCGCTTCTTCTCACAATACCGCTGAACCAAAATCTGACCAAGGGAGGAAGCAATCTAAGCATCAACGCCCACAAACCTTTTGTGTTCTACTCGAGATCTCATCTACAGATAGACCTAGCTCATGATGCCACTATTGGGGAACGTTGCATGGGAAACAATTTTTTTTCTACGCACACGCAGATCTATCCATGGTGATGAGCATCTACGAGAGGGAGAGTGCATCTACGTACCCTTGTAGATCGCTAAGTGGGGAGCGTTAAGTAACGCGGTTGGTGTAGTCGAACGTCTTCGTGATCCAAATCGCCATGCTTCCCGCGATCCAATAACACTCCGTTCCACGATCTAATCACGATCCGTCCCGCGAACTTGATCATGATCCGTCCCATGAACTTGATCACGATCCTACCGATCTAGCGCCGAACGGACGACACCTCCGCGTTCAGCACACGTACAGGTTGATGACGATCTCCGCCATCTTGATCCAGCAAGAGAGAGCGGAGAGGTAGAAGAGTTCGGCGGCAGCGTGACGGCGCTCCGGCAATGGTGGTGGTGCAATTCCAGCAGGGCTTCGCCTAAGCACTGCAGAAACCCGATCTAGAGGAGAAACTATGCACTGGGGGAACAGGCAGCACGTGGCTGAAAAACTAGTGCAAAACCCTAGAAATCCACCATTATATATAGGAGGAGAGGAGGAGAGGCTAGGCTCCCTCCTTTGGTTCGGCCGAACCAGGTGGTGGACGTGGAGTCCACCTCCACTCCTAGTAGGACTAGGATTCACCCAATATTGCCTTTTTTTCACCTTTTCCTATTGGGTTTTCTTCTCCAGCCACATGGGCCTTGTATGGGAGTTTCCACCAGACCACTAAGGGATGATATTCACTCTCCCACAGCCTGTGAAGCCTCTTGGGTCGAAATACCCCTCCCGAAGGTCTCCCGATACACTACCGGCACTCCCGGTACACTACCGGTGAGCCAGAAACTTTTCCGGCGACCAAAATAGGACTTCCTATATATGAATCTTTACCTACGGACCATTCCGAAGGTCCTCGTGATGTCCGGGATCTCATCCGGGACTCCGAACAACCTTCGGTCACCACCATACATAACTCTATACTACCGAAACGTCATCAAACCTTAAGTGTGCAGACCCTGCGGGTTCGAGAACTATGTAGACATGACCAAGACACCTCTATGTTCAATAACCAATGGCGGGACCTAGATGTACACATTGGTTCCGGGATATTCTACGAATATTTTTATCTGTTGAACCTCTATGTCAAGGATTCAGTCAATCTCGTATGATGCTCCATTTGTTCTTCGGTATGTTACTTGCCCGAGATTCGATCGTCGGTATCTACATACCTAGTTCAACCTCGTTACCGGCAAGTCTTTTTACTCGTTCCGTAATACAAGATCCCACAAATAACACTTTGTGATGTTGTATTACCGAGTGGGCCCCGAGATACCTCTCCGTTACACGGAGTAACAAATCCCAGTCTTGATCCATGCCAACTCAACAGACACCCTTGGATATACCTGTAGAGCACCTTTATAGTCACCCAGTTACGTTGCAACATTTGATACACACAAGGCACTCCTCCGATGTCTGTGAGTTGCATGATCTCATGGTCATAGGATTACATACTTGACATGCAGAAAACAGTAGCAATAAACTGACACGATCATATGCTACGTTTGTAGTTTGGGTCTTGTCCATCACATCATTCTCCTAATGATGTGATCCCGTTATGAAATGACATCTCATGTCAATGGCCTAGGAAACCTTGACCATCTTTGATCAATGAGTTAGTTCACTAGAGGCATACTAGGGACAGTGTGTTGTCTATTTACCCACACATGTAATGTGTTTCCAATCAATACAATTATAGCATGGATAATAAACGATTATCATGAACAAGGAAATATAATAATAAACAATTTACTTATTGCCTCTAGGGCATATTTCCAACAGTCTCCCACTTGCACTAGAGTCAATAATCTAGTTCACATCACTATGTGATTTACATGGTAATGAATCGAACACCCATGCAGTTCCGGTGTTGATCATGTTTAGCCCTTGGAAGAGGTTTAGTCAACGGGTCTGCAACATTCAGATCCGTGTGCACTTTGCAAATATTTATGTCCTTCTCCTCGATGTAATATTGGATGGAGTTGAAACGTCGCTTTATGTGTCTAGTCCTCTTGTAAAACCTTGGTTCCTTGGCTAGAGCAACGGCACCAGTGTTGTCATAGAACAGGTTCATTGGATTCGGTGCACTAGGCACTACTCCAAGATCTGTCATGAACTGCTTCATCCAGACACCTTCCTTCGCCGCCTCCGAGGCTGCGATGTACTCCGCTTCACACGTAGAATCAGCTACCACGCTTTGCTTGGAACTGCACCAGCTTACCGCTCTCGCATTAAGAATAAATACGAATCCGGTTTGCGACTTAGAGTCGTCCGGATCAGTGTCAAACCTTGCATCGACGTAACCCTTTATGACGAGCTCTTCATCACCTCCATAAACGAGAAACATTTCCTTAGTCCTTTTCAGGTACTTAAGGATATTCTTGACTGCTTGCCAGTGCTCCATTCTAGGATCACATTGAAACCTTTCGGCCATACTTATGACAAGGCTGACATCGGGTCTTGTGCATAGCATTGCATACATGATAGAGCCTATGGCTTAAGCATAGGGGATGACACTCATCTTTTCTCTATCTTCTGTAGTCAATGGGCATTGAGTCTTACTCAACTTCACACCTTGTAACACGGGCAAGAAGGCCTTCTTGGACTGATCCATTTTGAACTTCTTAAAAACTTTATCAAGGTATGTGCTCTGTGAAAGTGCTATTAAGCGTTTTGATCTATCTCTATAGATCTTAATGCCTAATATGTAAGCAGCTTCTCCTAGTTCCTTCATTGAAAAAATCTTGTTCAAATATTCCTTCACGCTTTCCAGCATTTCTATATTGTTTCCAATTAGCAATATGTCATCCACATATAATATTAGAAACGCAATGGAGCTCCCACTCACTTTCTTGTAAATACAAGCTTCTACATCAACTTGTACAAACTCAAACGCTTTGATCACCTCATCAAAGCGCTTATTCCAACTCCGAGATGTTTGCACCAGTCCATAAATGGATTGCTGGAGTTTGCAAACTTTGTTAGCATTCTATGGATCGAGAAAACCTTCGGGTTGCATCATATACAACTCTTCCTCAAGGAAACCGTTGAGGAACGCCGTTTTGACATCCATCTGCCAAATTTCATAGTCGAAATAAGAAGCTATTGCCAACATGATTCTGACAGACTTAAGCATCGCTATGGGTGAGAAAGTCTCATCATAGTCAACTCCTTGAACTTGTGAAAAACCCTTTGCCACAAGTCGAGCTTTATAGACAGTGATATTACAGTCCGTGTTTGTCTTCTTCTTAAAGATCCATTTGTTCTGAGTGTCCTTTCACCCTTCAGGTAATACTTCCAAAGTCCATACTTTGTTTTCATACATGGATCCCATCTCGGATTTCATGGCCTCTAACCATTTCTCAGAATCCGGGCCCATCACTGCTCCTTCATAGCTCATAGGTTCATTGTTGTCCAACAACATGACCTCTAAGACAGGGTTGTTGTACTACTCAGGAGTAGTACGCGCCCTTGTCGAGGAGATACTCAGGAATAGTAGCTTGATTCAGATTTTATTCCTGAGGAGATACTTGCTAAGAAGCAAGAAAAGGTTGCCAAGAAGTCAGATCCTGAAGCTACTTCTTCTTGAAGAGTTGTCAGCAAAGTCTATGCACCTGCTGAAACTTCCAAGGCACATGAGAGTGCAAGGGCCATTGTGTCAATTGAGATCCCCAAGTAAGCTATGCCTAAGAAGGCAGGGGAGAAGAAGTCCAGGAAAGGGATTGTCCACGTTATTGGCAGGCCTACCTCTATGTTTGAAGATCCAAAGGAGGCTGCTGGTGTTGCTGCTGAGGAGGAGGAGGAAGAGCATGTTGAGATAGTCCCTCCCAAGAAGAAAGCCAAGAAGCTCATGGCTGATGCTATGCCAAAGACTGGCACCTCCAAGAGCACCGAGCCTACATCTAAGAAGGCTGCTACATACAACTCCAACAGGACTACCAGGGACATTCCTGCTTCAGAGAAGAACAAAGGGACGGCCTCCAGAGTGGAAGATGATGATGACTTGACTACATTGATGAAGCTCAGACCACATCTTCAAGTGCACGATGCCAGCCACTTAGTTGCTGAGGACATCAAGAAAAGGAAAGACTCAGGATTGAGAGCCTGGAGAGCCATACATACTTATGCTCAAAGGAAGAAGACTGATGTTGACTACAGGATTTACACCAGAGAGCAACAGGATTTCTATGAGACCGTTCTGCTTGAAAAGGGCCCAGGTGTTAGCGACATGAGGTATGTCAATTGGAAGTTCATCAAAGTTAATGTGGACTACTTCCCAAGTGTCCAAGACAACTTCCATTGCATTGGTCTAGACAAGTTCATTGGCAGAGAGCTTACTGCATGGAATGACGAGATGATCATGCAATTATACTCCACTGCTCATTTCTATGGAGATGATAGAATTGTATGGATGACAACAGGTGCTAGATATGAATCCACTCTTGAGGAATGGGCTGCTCTACTAGAAGTTCCAGAAGCTCAGGAAGGAGATTTGGATGTATACTCTGAACCCAAGGCAAGTCACAATGCCATGAAAGACATGTATACTCCTATCCCCGCAGACCAGGTGCAATCACACAAGCTATGATCCATCTATTATCTGCAAGCAGGCCTTCGGACTATAAACATCATTCTCAGGCATACCTTGATGCCCAAGTCAGGAGATAACAAGATGATCCGAGGCTACTCCACCAACATGTTGATCCACCTTGACAGGAACACCAGGATTAGAGTAATGGATTTGATTGTTGACACAATCAAGAGGGTTGCTGCTGACCAGAAGTGGTCATGTTGTTATGCATCCTACATCCAGTTGCTTATCAACTCTCAGTTGCACATTTTTGCTCTTGATCGCCCACATCTACCCCTACAGCCAGTGTTCGAGGATAAAGTTGTGGTGATGAACCCAGATCATTCCACATCTGCTACAACACAAGCGGAGGTAGAAGTTGTTCAAGCCGCTAGTGCTCATGCCCCCAGATCCAGGAACTAGCAAATGTATCTTCTCATCATTGCCGTCCAAGGCATGCAGAAGGATATCAAAGGGATTCTGGAGAACTAGAACAACCTTTTGAGGATCTTTGAGTCAAGGATCAAAGTGCTTGGTGACAAGGTGGACAAGGTCACAAAGACAGTGATAGAGCTCCAAAAGGAAGTTGACTCCGTGCACATTCCCCGGGTTTCTTCTACCTATAATTCTGATGATGAGGAGGAGGAAGGATCACCTCTCAAGCCGGGCACCCAGTTCTTCACTCATACTAGATCAACAACAATGCCACCTCCAGACTTGAGGCCCTCTTCATCAGCTCTTGCTACTGTCAGCACAACTCCTGCTCCATTAGCTCCAGTTCCACGAGTGTCTACTCCAGATCCTTCAACAACATCTGCAGAGATCTTTGTCGACGCCGTGCTGTCGACTCCTTCATCAACAACTAGAGGAGATCATCCCAAGAACGCTTAGATAGATACCTTCGAACTGTTTGGTAACTTGTTGCCAAAGGGGGAGAAGTGCATATAGATCATTAGGCTTCGAGAGAGAGAGAGCGTTTGGTGTTCTGCTTTTTCAAAACAATTGATTTTGGTAGCCGTGATACTGTTTATTTTGCTTGTGATACACGCTTGATGATGTTTGATCAAACGCTTTGATGTGTGATGCTACTATTTCCTATCATCTTAAATGCTTATGTAATGATCATTCATCTTTGGTCGATTGTGTTGTGCTATGATATTCACTCCAATTACTCCCGCACACCACCAAGTGGTATGTGACATGTGAGAAGAGTCCCATGTACCTAATAGATTGTGCATTTGCATTCAAACACAAATTTAAAATAATGCACAAATTTAGGGGGAGCTCTTTCTTATCACACACTTCTCAAAGCGACGACTATATTCATTGATTATATCTTTGTCGAAGCTTTGATCAATATGTTGTCATCAATTACCAAAAGGGGGGATTTTGAAAGCACATTTGCTCCCTTGGTGGTTTTGGTAATTAATAACAACATATAAGTCGGAACTAATGTTCTCACCAAGTTTATTTCAGGAAAGTTCAATGATGGGAATGGATAAAGGATTGTGGTATTACCCTAAGATTCAAGGAAATAGGTTCGCCAAGCTTCAAGCAAGAGGGCTCTACATTTTACATTTGTGAGAAATCACTTTGAGTCTATAGGAAAGCCAATACTATTAAAAGGAGGGTAAAGTTTTGATGGTGAACAATATGCTCAAATGTATACAAGTGACAGTCACCAAAACATCCACATACTCTCCAACCAAAGTCTGTCCTAAGCCAAACATGTCAAATCGGTGCAACCAACCTTCCTATCCCGGTGCCACCGAGTTCCAAACCCAAGACAGACTCAGCCAAACCCTAACACTTCGGTGCATCCGACACTGCACTCGGTGCCACCGAGTTGGGTTGCCAACTTTCTGTTACGCAAATTCACATTTTTGGTCCGACCGAGAATGATGAATCGGTGTCACCGAGACTGGTAAATCTGACCGTTGGTCACCTTGCCGGTGCAACCGAGAGTTGTATATCGGTCCCTTCGAGATTCAAAAGTTGCCACTTTTTGTCACTTCGGTACCATTGAGTTCTAAACTTTGGTGTCACCAAGTCTGACTTGTTGTGTGTAACGGTTGGATTTTTGGGGATGCCTATATATACCCCTTAACCACCACCCACTCAAAAGAGAAGCACTCAGAACTATTCCATACCTATCCTACTCAGTTTTCTGAGAGAGAACCACCTACCCTTGTGTTAAGGAGTCTACCATTTTGAAGCACAAGAGCAAGGAGTTCATCGCCATTACCTAGCCTATTACCTTTTGGATGGTGGTGCCTCCTAGCACTACTAGGGAAATGCTTATACATAGGGGCTCACCAGTAGAGCTTTTAAAAAAGAAGCGCTGCTGATAAATAGCAATAGCGCTTGGGCAAAAAGAGCACTCCTACTATGGACATAGCAGTAGCGCTGTAGATATAAAACACGCTACTACTACTATTGCCTGACCATTGCAGACATACTAGGTATACTAGTACCGCTCATAGGTTAAAAGTGCTACTGCTATTGAATTTAGCAATAGCGCTTTCCTCTAACCAGCGCTACTGCTAAATTTAGTCCCCTTCTAAGACCAAAGTTTAGTCCCACCTCGCGGCGCGAACAGTATAGTTGTAGCGCTTCTTTACCTAAAGCTACTTCTATTGTACCTAGCAGTAGCGGTGGTTAAGAACCAGCTCTACTACTACGGGGCACCTTAACCACACGTATGGCCCACGCGCGTCCTCACTTTCTCCCTCACACTCTCGCTCACTCCGCCGCGCGCCGTCACCGCCGTCGCCGCCGTTGCCCACCGTCGCCCACCAGTGCCCCCAAGGTCCCTCCCTCCCTCCTCCTCCCTCCTCCCTCCGGCGGACCCCTCCTCCTCCCTCCGGCGCCCCCTCCTCCTCCCTCCTCCTCCCTCCCCTCCTCCTCCTGCCCCCTCCTCCTCCCTCCTCCTCCCCTCCCTCCTCCTGCTCTCGCCTCCTCCTCCCTCCTCCTCCCTCCTCCTCCCACCTCCTCCTCCTCCTCCTTTCTATAATACAAAGTTTTTTAGTAACAGAATTTAGTAATAAAATTTTTAGTTAAAGAAATTAGTAGAAATTTTTAGGTACAAAAATGTATTATGCTATATGATTTTTTTAGTAAATGTAGGTTTTTGAATACAATAGATTTCGTTCGATGTCGGTATCAAATAAAATATGAAAATACCCATGTCGATGAATAGAACTAGGGTTTATGAGGATATATAGATAGATGGATGGATGGAGAGATGTTAGGGCTAGAACTATGGTATTTTTAGTAAATGTATAGGTCTTTTCAATTTTTATGGTTAGAACAAGGTATTTTTAGTAAATGTTAGGGCTAGAACTAGGATGTTTTAGACATAGGGTTTCACTAAGTCCTAAGATGAGGATAATAATGTTTTTGTTTATATTTTCTTTTTGCAGAAATCAAGGAGCCCCTGCATCATCCCCGCTGTCGTCCCCGTCACCGACCACCTCTGACCTCGAGGTGAGACCAGCCAAATCCCCATGTCGATGACGATGTAGATGTTTTGATAGATGTAGTAGAGTAGTAGCTACATGAGTAGCTGTGACAATTTTCATGGAATATGTGACATGTAGTGTTATGTAGTACTAGTGCTTTCCCAAGTGGCCTATGTTTGCAGGGAACACCTCACAGTGACCTATGTTTTGCTGGAGTGTTGATTCATTTACGTTCCGGTAAATTTCAGGTGCTCGATATGTCCTATTTTAGCAAAGTTCATGCCGCATTTTTTCATGAATTTTAGCATGACTTGTGCTAGAATATGTAGGAAATATTGAGTGACCCGAATTTTCTAGTAAGAGAATTAAATGACATTTTGAGTGTCCACCATATATGAGAGAGGAAGGAGAATCCCGACAAACCGATAGTCAACCCGTGATGAATAATAATGATCTAATTTAGTTTTTATAGTACATATATTTAAGTTTAGAAGTTTAGTAATTCTGTTTTCATAATTAAGCATTTGTTCTTGACGTCGACGATGCCTGGCCCGCATCCTCATCATCGATTCGGCGGAGGAGGCCTACTTGATTATAGGGGCCATGTCTGGGACTGGGCTCCATCGGGCTGGTACTGCGAGGTCCTACCCTCCGTGGCGGTAAAGATAGTTCACTTGAGGACCGAGCATGGTTTTACTTTTTCGGTAAAATTGTACCATGTAGACACCTACTACTACTTTGAATGCAAAATTTGGAGAGCACTATGCAAGGCTTATGCATTTGAGCCTAATATGCTTATCACCTTTGATATTCGTCCAGAAGATGAAATTGAAGGTAATATCGACATCTGGGTCGACGTGCAGACGCCTCCAGTTCTACCATTATGTGAGTTTCTCAACCATATTTGTTAAGTAATTTATATTGTTTATTTTAAAATAGTTGACAACTTATTTGCATTGACAACTTATTTGCGTTCTTCAAAAATGTACGGAAGATGGTAGACAGTACCTACTACTACAGTGGTGAAGCAGAATTAACTTATAAGGAGAAAGATCATGTTACCACATTTCTTATTCATCTTGAGAATTAGAATAGCTATTATCAAACTCCTCCACATCATGGTCAATACGTGCCACTAGTGCACGTGGTGAACTACGGTAACATCCATGGAGATTGCATGGTAAGATTTTCTAATATTACGACATCCGTGCATCTTTTGCATAAATTCTTCTAAAACTAAACTACATTGCTAACTAAAAAGTTATTACTATATTTTTCAACAGAAAATCCCGAAGGATTGTGTGCCTCATCTGATGTTTCCAAGAGGTCGCGTTGTTGTTATGAGCTTAGGGCCACCACGGCTAGGTCAGCCTACGCATCACTTCTGTCCATACCGGATTTCTGAAACAGATGAAGACATGACAATCAAATATTGGAAAAAATGTATGGTCAATCGTAGAGAGCTACTTGGAAGCAACATTGTGCGTACGCCAAGAATGGGAGACAGGATGATCTCCGTTCTCCATAATGGAGAGTCAGGGCCTATACTATTTTATGATATTGTACCTAAGAGAGGGTAGAGTAGGTCCTATGAGAGAGGACTAGGTCCTAGGTACAATATGTTATTATGTGCTACAATGTGTGAGAGTTGATGATGATGATGAGGAGGAGTTGTAATTATGACTAGTGACCAACTTGTTATATGATGTCTCATTGACGAAAATCATGATGATGAGGAGTTTTTATATGACAATGATGTATTATGATGATCTGATGAAACTACTGTATAGATCCTATATAAATACATTATAAATATGTAGAGGGTGTAAATCTGCGAAAGCAGGAATACTAGCAGTAGCACTGGAAATCATCTAATAGCAGTGTTGGATTAGCAGCAGCGCTTCGTTCGTCCAAGTAGTGCTTTCTAGGCAAGCGCTACTGTTAACAGCACATAGTAGTAGCGCTTGCCAGGCTAGCGCTACTAATAAAACATAGCTGTAGCGCGATAGCAGTAGCGCTGGGCCCAACGCTACTACTATGCATATTTCGAGCGCTACTACTAGGGCTTTCCCTAGTAGTGTAGATTTGTGAGGTGTCGCTTGGGAGCCTCCTACTTCGTGTTGTGGAGTGAACCAAGAAGTTTGTAAGGGCAAGGAGATCGCCTACTTCATGAAGATCTACCCATAGTAAGGCTAGTCCTTCGTGGACGAAAGCCGCATGGAATAGTAAAGGTTGCTTCTTCATGGAACCCTTCGTGGATAGAGCCCTCCGTGGACTGTCTTGACCGTTACCCTCCGTGGGTTGAAGACTCCATGAACATGGATGTAAGATAGCACCACCTATCTGAACCACGGGAAAAATCATCGTGTCATTACTTGTCTTTGCATTTCTAACCCTCTCTTTACTTACAATTCCAATGTCTTTATTTTCTGCTGCTACACTCTTAGACATGCATGTGTAGGGTGTTACTTGATATGCTATGAATGCTAAAACTTGCCAAGAATTAAAATTGGGAAAAGGCAAGACTTTTATTTGTTCATGTAGTCTAATCACCCCACCCCCCTCTAGACTGACTTTCGATCCTACACCAGTGCACTTTGGCCTTGGCAAGGGCCATCTGGCCTCCTTCGATGCAGGAGGAGCGCTTGACGGTGTCAAGGCGGGGCGTAGCAACAATTAGTCTCTGCACCAGGCTGAAGTAGGTGCCTCGTAGCGGCTCGCCGGTCCATAAGTCGATGCAAAGGTCCTTCATGGGTGGCTCCGCCATCTGGTGCAGCTCCATCAACTGTTTGAGCTGCTCCACCAGAAGAGGAGGACACTTAGGGGCTCCGAACTGTGCCTAGAACATCCGAGCTTGATCTTCCTCTCCCCGCGAGGCGAACAACTGATTGGCATCCGTCACGCTCTTCTGGAGATAGGCGGACGCGCTTGAGGATCGCCACACCTGGGTAAGCAATTCGAATTTGCTATCCCCGAATACGCAATTTAATGAGTACGGCTTACCATCGGCTATTTCCTTGGCCTGGCGCACTTGCTCCTCATAGAATCATTTGTCCATCCGCTCCTTCCAGAGGTCGGTTTTCATGGTGGACAGTTCAGCTGAGCTCGCCTTATTCTTCTGCTCCAAGGCCTCGCATCTCTCGCTAGCATCATTGAGCTCCTGTTGGACCTCTACCACACGAGGTTCATGCTTTCCACTAGTGGCCCGCATGGCGGAAAGGGCGGTAGCCTTTTCCTTAGTAGCCGCCCTCTCGGCGTTCGTCTCGTCCTTCGCACGCTGGAGGTCGCCCTTCATCCTATCCACCTGATTTGCTGAGGCTGCGCGTGCAGTACACAAAGATAAATAATCTGCACTGATAGTATTCAGACTATAAAACTCAGACGAGAAGGTATTCGGATTTTTTTTCAACATACCTTGAGCCTCATCGAGCCTTTGGCTAAGGGCCTCGGCTTCGTCTTCGGAGCACTTCAGCTTCCAATTTAGCTCCTCCAGCTCGGCGCCATTTTTGGCCGCTGCCAATGACGAAGCCTGCATTACATACACAATCAATACATCACATGGGCTCTCAATTCACAAATTGTAGACAATCCGAACATATGTTAGGTTATTCTAACATGCTGGACACTTAAAGTGCTTCCAGGGTGGTACCAGATTCAGATGTGACCCCTAGGTGAGCTTTTTCACCTCACCTAGGCTCAGGGGCTGCCATGTATACAATACAAATAAATAAAAATCTTTGTATAATAAACATCGGATGACTTACCTGAAAGCCCACAAGGAGACCTTCGAAGGCATCATTCAGTCCGTTGTCAACGGACTAGACGCTTTGTAGTACCGCACCCATAAGGGTGCGGTGATCCTCAGGGATGCAGACGCTCGATAGAGTCTCCTCCATGGCCGACCACCTATCGATCGATGGTGCCGATGATGATCGGATTCCCCGATCACCCATCGGGGATTGGATCGGCGCCTCCGGAGGTATAGTGCAGTCCGGAGACGTTATCGAAGGGGACTGAGCACCCGCTCGCCCGGCCTCCTCAGTATCCTAGCGGGGTGCTTCCCCCGGTCTTCATTGGCCGATGCGTTAGCCTCAGCCACGGTGCCATCTCCCTCACCACTGGTGTCCGCCTCCATAGGATTGGGCTGGGACGACACCTCCACGACGTCCTTTGTGGCGCCTGCAATGGTGGGATGCGAGGCATCCCCGCTTTCTGCCAGTTCGGCGGGCGGGGTCTCCCCGTCCGATATCACCTCGGTGGGGATAACATGCGGGGGGCTGCAAGGCCAATACCCTACATGTTAGTCTACTCATAATGGACAGGAAGGTCGCCGGATCCTAACCTTTTTTTTTGGGGGGGGGCTTGACTCTTAGGCTCCTTCGTGGAACCTCCTCCGGATCTTCGGATGCAGAGCTTGAGTCTGAACTGTCACCGGACAGAACCTTCCGCGTCTGCCACGCCCTCTTCGGAGCAGGAGAAGTGACCTGCTCCGGGGTGTCCGAAGACACCGCTATCTTCCTGACACGAGGGGAATTGCCTCCACCCTCGCCCTCACCCTCGGCCTCCTCCTCCTCTTCTTCTTCCTCCTTCTCAGCCTCCTCTTGATTTGAGGAGGTGGGGGTATCTTCGGATGCGGCATCAGGCTAGTCCCTGATGTGAAGGCCAGCCTAGCCTGGTTTCTTCTTCTTCTTCTCTTTCTTTGTGGGAGCCTCGTAAGGCTTCACCATGAGCATCTTGGCCAACAGCCCGGTCCTCTCATCTTCGGGCTGAGGCGCCAGACTGTTGATGTTGACGGCTTTCTTCAGTCATCTCTGCTCGAACAGATCAGATAAGAGGTTATAGGAATTTTTTGTGTAATAAAACCGACCAAGCTGGGGTATATCGTACCTCGGAATCCTTATCCGCCTCCTGGGATGTCCAACTCTTTATTGATTTGAAGAGCGCCATCCACAACTTCTCTCGCATAGTGCGAAAGAGGTTCTGTATTGTGGGCTCGGTTTCGAGTTCTCGAGCCCACAAGGGGGTTTCCCAGCGCTGGCAGGGGAGGATGCATCTTGGGAGCATCACCTGGACCCCATCGGTCAACTTGGTGCCCTCCTCGACCAAGGAGCGGATGCGCTTCTACAGATCGGTCACCTCCTTGCCCGATCCCCTGACGAGGCCCTTTTTGAGCCATGAAGCCGGATCTGAATGCGGTTGCGGGGAGCTGGCCCTCTTCCTGTGGTTCGGTGATGTAGAACAACTCCTTTTTCCATCCCTTGATGGTGTCGATGAAGGTGCCCGACGGCCATCAGACGCGGGTGAGCTTGCTGATAATATACGGCCACCTGGAGGTCGTGGTGGGCCGTATCCTTTCGTCAGAAAGGTCGTCAGAGGGCCGTTGTTTATCCCCTGGTGTGTGGTCTTCAATGCCAATCAATTTACAGTATTCGGACGTGCCACTATGCGGGAGACTACTTGTCATCGGAGGGCGAACTATGGTTCGACAGGAAGGAACTCACCTCACAAGCTGAAGACTCTGTTCACGAAGCAGTCGGAGCTGAAGACCCTTGGCATTGGTGGCAAGTTCGGGAATCACGGCTTGCACTCCACATCTGATGTAGTAATTGGGCATGTTTATCTCTTCGGCATGTAACTGACCATGTGTAAACCCTAGGCATCCTCGACATCTATATAAGCCGGAGGGTTTTAGGGTATAGGGACAGAACAACTCATCTAGGGTTAGCTACACGATCTCAAGGTAGATCAACTCTGTAACCCCTTACATCATCAATACAACCAAGAAGGACGTAGGGTATTACCTCCATAGGAGGGCCCAAACCTGGATAAACTCGTGTCCCCTCCGTCTCCTATTACCGTCGATTCTAGTCTCATAGTTCGGGACCCCCTCCAAGATCTGCCGGTTTTGACACCGACAATGTACATGGTGGGTCTTTGTGATGGTGCTTCCCCTAGTCTACCGCTGGCTAAAACAATGACCAGGTTGATAATCACCTTCAGCAGGAATAGGGTGGTTCTCTTGGCTAGGTTGCAGATCGTATGCATTTGCATCATGATCACATGGCTGACAGCTTGAACCAGTTGGCATTAAAAAAATATGAATTAATTCATCTCTCTTCATCTTCATGTCTAAATAAACACAATTGGAGAATCAAAAAAATTGTAATTAGTTTCCTTGTCTGTAGGACTACAATTACATTATAAGACACAAACTCATCTCATCCTAAAAAGTAAACAAACCCTTTTTCCTTGTTTGATCGCTTGTCCATATGGTCGGTCGGCCGGAATGTGTGTTGGATCTGTGTGATGGCGCTTGTATGTCGCCTTACCTTATCGACAGTAGATGATCTACTAGGTGATGACTAGTAGTTTTTTCCAATCGCAAAAACTAGTAGATTGGAACGAGCGACTGAAGGAGATGGAACTACCCTGTATGTGCGACGTGCATGAGCCTGGGTCCTTCTGTTTTACGGTGAGCTATTTTTATTTTCATTCTTTTCCTGATATTTAGGCAAGGGAAGAGCAAGAAAAACTACCACATTACGGGTCATCGTTCCAAAAACCTTCCGCTTTTTTAATCTTTTCAGAAAAATACCACAAAATTGGTGGGCTATTCCAAAAAACAACTGGCCGAACGGTTCAATTTTAAGCGCGATTATGACATGTGGGCCCGCCCGTCAGGTTTTTGTCGGCTAGAGGTGTACGACGCACGGATGACGGTCGTTAGGTTGGCCCGTCCAGACTAGGTCAAAAGCGCCCAATCGCTCCCCTCCCCCACTCGCTCACTCACTCTGTGCCTCGCTCTATTCCCCTCTCCTGGAGCTCGCCATTGCCGCCGGACACCTCTCTTCCTCATCGCCGGCCAGGATATCGTCCTGGAATGATGGTGATGAGAGCTCGGACGACGACAGCATGGGGGGGAAACCTGATGGACATGGAGTACTTTGTAAGCTCCCCTCTCCTCTCCTGCCCCCCTTAGCCATTTTCTAGGGTTAGGGTTAGGTCACTGGATTTGGGTTTCAGGCCTGGGATCTTTTGTTGATTCATTGGATTATGTACTGATAGATTGATCTGTCACTATTTGTTGCATCCATTGATTGATATAGCAGCATCCTCTCCCTTCTGTAGGACACACCTTATACCATCCCTGACCCATTGTTCTGTGGTGCTCCCATGGAGGTTGTTCCCAAATGCACATTGCACCAGATGATGCCTAGGAAGTGTTTGGCTTTTAAAGGTTCTAACACCGGAAGGAGGTTTTATGGATGCCCTGTTCAGGTGAGTATCAAGATGATTTAGTTCATTGCTCTGTCAGGCCATATGAAGCAACAGATTAGTTCACTGCATGATGTTATATGTTATGTTATATGTTGAAGCAACACTGATGCCCTGTTCTTCAGTAGCAACACTGAATTCTGAATCTAGGGTGAGTACATATTCTGAAGCAACACCGAATTATGTAGTTCCTTTTGGTTCTGTTATAATATCATAATTAATTAGTACATATTATAGGGTTAGGGTTAGGTAACTTTGTGTTCTATATTTGAACTAAAATAGTTTCTGTCTGACTTAGCTGAATACACTTATGAAATTAGAATTGTTAATTTACTTTCTTTTATTGCACAAGGAGGTGTCAACTGTTGTGTAGTTAAGTGGGCTGACCCTGTCTGGCCTGACACACTTAAGAACTGCATGATCAAGTTGTGGGAAATGTTCCATGAGCAAAACCTTGGCAAGATTCAAGACAAGAATGCATATAAGAATGAGATATCCAAGTTGAAGAAGGAGTATGATGATCTCTGTAGTGATTATCATAAGAAGGATGATGATGTTAGCAAGATGTTTGACTGGTAGGATGGTGGAGGCAAGGTGGACTGCCAAAAAGCAAGGGATGTAGAGAACTATGAGAAGAAGAAGGAATATCTAGAGATGGAGGTGAAGATGGAGAAGCTTAGGCTAGCCAAGGAGCAGAATTGCATCCTTAGGGCCTAGGCAGACATAATTCAGAACACTAGGAAAGCCATGAAAGTGATCAAGGTGGACAGGGATCTTCTTGCACAAGAGAAGAAGGAGCTCGAGAAAACAGTTGCTGATCTGCTCAATGCTGGCCATGGGAGCAAAGAAAAGCTTGAGCAAATCAAGGCCATTCTGGAGGCTTGAAGAAAGAGAAGTGGTGCTCTCAATAAGTAAGTAAGTAGGCCTATATATAATAACATGCCTTGCAAGTTGATGGTAGGAGTATATTTTGTGCATCATATATGAACTGCTTAAGTTATTGTCGTCGTTTTCTCACTACAGATGCCATGGGTAGGCTTATCGAAGATGGTTGGGGCCGGAGGACGCCGATGGGCTCTGGGTGCGGGGTTAGGCACAAGCGGTGATGACACGCGATGTACCCAAGTTCAGGGCCCTCCGTGGGAGGTAATACCCCTAGTCCTGTTGGATCTAGTTCAATCGATAAGGAAAGGTTACAATGTTGCTCCTGGAGCTGCTGTCTAGAGGTGGAAGCGGGAGCAGCTGGCTTCCCTTCCTTGGCTACATGGGTGAGTATGTGGGTTCTGGTCTATCTAATTTCTTGCCTTGTGCATGGGGGGCTCCGGGGGGGTTTATAGGCCAACCCCCCGGATTACAATATGGGTGGAAAGCCGTCGGGGGCCCAGCTGGCAGCCTCTGTAGCCAGCCTTGGGGCCCCCGGTTGTAGGGTCTTGTCGTCGGTAGGGCCTGCCATCTGGGGGGTTCGCTGTTGGAAGTATGCCCTAGAGGAAATAAATAAAGTGTTTATTATTATGTTTCCTTGTTCATGATAAACGTTTATTATCCATGCTATAATTGTATTGATTGGAAACACATTGCATGTGTGGATAAATAGACAACACTTTGTCCCTAGTATGCCTCTAGTAAACTAGCTCATTGATCAAAGATGGTCAAGGTTTCCTAGCCATTGACATCAGATGTCACTTTATAATGGGATCACATCATTAGGAGAATGATGGGATGCACAAGACCCAAACTATAAACGTAGCATATGATCGTGTCAGTTTATGGCTACAATTTTCTCCATGTCAAGTATATGTTCCTATGACCATGAGATCATGCAACTCACGGACACCGAAGGATTGCCTTTTGTGTATCAAATGTCGCAACGTAACTGGGTGACTATAAAGGTGCACTACAGGTATCTTCGAGGGTGTCTGTTGGGTTGGCATGGATCAAGACTGGGATTTGTTACTACGTGTGACGGAGAGGTATCTCAGGGCCCACTCAGTAATACAACATCACAATAAGCTTTGCAAGCAATGTTACTAAGTGTTAGTCATGGGATCTTGAACGAGTAAAGAGATTTGCCGGTAACGAGGTTGAACTAGGTATGGAGATACTGACGAACGAATCTCGTGCAAGTAACATACCAAAGAACAAAGGGAACATCATACGGGATTAACTGAATCCTTGAAATAGAGGTTCGACTGATAAAGATCTTCGTATAATACGTAGGAACCAATATGGGCATTAAGGTCCTGCTATTGGTTATTGGCCGTAGAGGTGTCTCGGTCATGTCTACATAGTTCTCGAACCCATAGGGTCTGCACACTTAAGGTTCGGTGACGTTTCGGTAGTATGTTGTTATGTATGGTGGTGACCGAAGGTTGTTCAGAGTCCCGGATGAGATCCCGGACGTCACGAGGACCTGCGGAATGGTCCGGATGTAAATATTGATATATAGGAAGTCCTGTTTTGGTTGCCAGAAAAGTTCCGGGCTCATCGGTAGTGTACCGGGAATGCCGGGAGGGTACCGGGTGACCATTGGGAGGTGTATTTTGACGCAAGAGGCTATATGGGCTGTGGGAGGATAAATACAAGTCGTTGGTGGGCTGGCCAAAGTCCCACACAAGGCCCATGCAGCTGGGAAGAAATTCCAAAGTGGAAAAGGTGGAAAAAATGCAAAAAGGTGGAAATAAGGGTCCTAATCCTACTAGGAGTGGAGGAGGAGGACTCCTTGATACGTCTCCAACGTATGTATAATTTTTAATTGTTCCATGCTATTATATTATCAACTTTGGATGTTTTATGTTCATGAATATGCTATTTTATATTATTTTGGGACTAACTTATTAACTCAGTGCCCAGTGCCAGTTTCTGTTTTTTTCCGTGTTTTTGACCTTTTTCCTATAGGAATATCAAACGGAGTCCAAACATAATAAAACTTTCGCCGTGATTTTTTATGGAAAATACCTAAAATACCTGAACGAAAAACTACCGGAGAGGGGGCCCGAGGGAGCCACGAGCCTGGGAGGCGCGGCCACTCCCCCTAGCCGCGCTTGGGAGGCTCGTGACCTCCTCATGGCCCCTCTCGACTTGTTTGCAACGCCACACGGTCTTATAAATAGAGAAACCCGTAGAATTAAACCTAGATCGGGAGTTCCGCCGCCGCAAGCCTCCAGAGCCACCAAAAACCGATCGGGAGCCCGTTCTGGCACCCTGCCAGAGGGGGAATCCATCTCCGGTGGCCATCTTCATCATCCCGGCGATCTCGATGACGAGGAGGGAGTAGTTCACCCTCGGGATTGAGGGTATGTACCAATAGCTATGTGTTTGATCTCTCTCTCTCTCGTATTCTTGAGATGTCTTGATCTCGATGTACCGCGGGCTTTGCTACTATAGTTGGATCTTATGATGTTCTTCCCCAGCTCCCTTCTTGTAATGAATTGAGTTTTCCCTATGAAGTTATCTTATCGGAATTAGTCTTTAAGAACACTTGATGTATGTCTTACATGTGTCTATCTGTGGTGACAATGGGATATTCTTGTGAGTAGTTGATGTATGTTTTGGTGATCAACTTGCGGGTTTCGTGACCTCGGGAACCTATGCATAGGGGTTGGCACACGTTTGACTCTCTGGTAGAAACTTCGGGGCACTCTTTGAAGTTCTATGTGTTGCTTGAATAGATGATTTTGAGATTGTGTGATGCATGTCGTATAATCATACCCATAGATACTTGAGGTGACAATGGAGTATCTAGGTGACATTAGGGTCTTGGTTGATGTGTGTCTTAAGGTGTTATTCTAGTACAAACTCTAGGATAGATTGAACGGAAAGAATAGCTTCGTGTTATTTTACTAAGGACTCTTGAATAGATAGATCAGAAAGAATAACTTTGTGGAGGTTTCATACCCAACAATAATCTCTTCGTTTGTTCTCTGCTATTAGTGACTTTGGAGTGACTCATTGTTGCACGTTGAGGGCTAGTTATATGGTCCAATTATGTTATCATTGTTGAGAGAACTTCACTAGTGAAAGTATCAACCCTAGGCCTTGTTTCCACGCATTGCAATACCGTTCGTGCTCACTTTTACTATTAATTACCTTGCTGTTTTTATATTTTAAGATTAGAAAAACCTATATCTACTATCCATATTGCACTTGTATCACCATCTCTTCACCGAACTAGTGCACCTATACAACTTACCATTGTATTGGGTGTGTTGGGGACACAAGAGAATCTTTGTTATTTGGTTGCAGGGTTGCTTGTGAGATACCATTATCATACTATGCCTCCCGCGGATTGATAAACCTTAGGTCACACACTTAAGGGAAAATTGCTACTGTCCTACAAACCTCTGCACTTGGAGGCCCAACAACGTCTACGAGGAGAAGGTTGCGTAGTAGACGTCAAGCTCTTTTCTGGCGCCATTGCCGGGGAGGTTAGCGCTTGAAGGTATATCTTTAGAACTTGCAATCAAATCTTTTAGTTTCTTGTTTTATCACTACTTTAGTTTATTAAAAGAAAACTGCAAAAAATGGAATTAAGGTTACATCATATGCTTCATCTTTTTAATGTCTTTCATGAAAATGATGGAAAAGAAAATTGTGCTCAAGTGCTAAAGGAAGAATTACATAGAATGCTTGGCATAAAATATGTGAATGATGAGCATGATTGCAATGTTGTTAGTATGAATTCTTTGAATACCCATGATGCTAATGATATGTAAAGCCACAAGCGTGGGGGTGCTATGTTTGATGAGGATGATATTTTTAGCCCCCCAAGTTTTGATGAGCAAAACTATTATGATTATGACATGCCTCCTATCTATGATGATTATTGTGATTAAACATATGCCATAAATATTAATGGTAACCATGAAACTTTTCATCATGATTTTAATATTCAAAGTGGTTATGTCAATCAAGTATGTCATGATAGTTATTTTGTTGAGTTTGCTCCCACTATTTAGAATGAGAAGAAAACTGCTTATGAGGAGAGTGAAAAAAATTCTATGCTTGTGCATCATAAAAATAATGATTTATGTGCTGGTTATATTGTGGACTTCATTCATGATGCTACTGAAAATTATTATGAGAGAGGATCACATACTTCTACATATTGCAATAATGTCAAGTTTCCTCTCTATGTGTTGAAATTTTTGAAGCTATGCTTGCTTTGCCTTCTTATGCTAGATGATTCTTGCTCCAATAAGTTATTTGTTCACAAAATCCCTTTGCATAGGAAGTGAGTTAGACTTCAATGTGCTAGTCATATGCTTCATGATGCTTCCATTATGTTTCAATCCTTATCTTTTATGTGAGCATCATTGAAATCATCATGCCTAGCTTGAAAGGCATTAAAGAAAAGTGCTTGTTGGGAGACAACCCAATATGTATCCTTACTGTTTTTGTGTGTTCACATGATTAGTATACTTTATTAATCATGTTTTATAGCTTTTATTTCAATAAAGTGCCAAGTAAAGCCTTTATGATTAGTTTGGGTGATAGTTGTTTGATCATTCTGAAAAAGACAAAAACTTTGTGCTCACGAAATTATTTTTCATTTCTATCCAGAGAGAGATTTTGAGTTGATTCTTTATTTCTGATGATTTATATACAAATTGTCTTACTTTTCATAATTTTTGCAGAATTTTTTCGAGGTGCAGAAGTATGGTTATCATTTAGATCATTACAAACTGTTTTGTTCTTGACAGATTATGTTTTCAATGCATAGTTTGCTTGTTTTAGTGTTTCCATAGATTATATTAAGTGATATAAATTGTGGAAATGATAAGATACAGTAGGGGTTGTGTGGTAACATTTATGAATCTTGTCTTGACAGTACCAAAATGAATGATTTGTCTTTATTATACTAACCCATCTCACGAAGTTCCGTTAAGTTTTGTGTTGTGAAGTTTTCAAGTTTTGGGTAAAGTTCGGATGGAAAAAGGAACAAGGAGTGTCAAGAGCCTAAGCTTGGGGATGCCCAAGGAATCCCAAGCCATATTCAAGAACACCAAAGATCCTAAGCTTGGGGATGCCCCGGGAAGGCGTCCCCTCTTTCGTCTTCAATCCATCGGTAACTTTACTTGGGGCTATATTTTTATTCACCACATGATATGTGTTTTGCTTAGAGTGCCATTTTATTTTATTAGTACTTACTGTTATTTATATTAATGTTAATGTTTTGCATCATTTAGTTCAATAAAAATGTCAAGGATAGGCTTTACCACGCTTAATTTGCAAGTATAGGAGTTACAGTTCCAAAACAGAAAGTTTGCTTGTAGTGCAAAAATTCCCTAGAAATTTTTGTACGTTAGAATAACATGAAATTTGGACACGGTATGCTATTATAAATTCAATACAGCGTGGAATATTTTTCAGATTTTTTGGAGTCAATTAAGTATGGATCTTGCTGCAATCTTCACAGACTGTTCTGTTTAGGAAGATTGCTGTTATGTTTCCATTGTTTGCATATGTTTGCATGTTTAGTGATTCCAATTGATGATGGGACTTTTATATATGCAGAGACATTTAGTATGAAATTTCAAATAATAATTTTAGTAATTTTCTACAGTAGAGTATGATAAAGTTTTGCATTGATTTATACTAATCTATCTCACGAGTTTTTGTTGAGTTTTGTGTGGATGAAGTTTTTAAGATTTCGGAAACCGTCATATGAGAGGAATTAAGGAGACGCAAAATCTCAAGATTGGGGATACCCAAGGCACCCCAATACATATTACAAGAAGTCTCAAGCGTCTAAGCTTGGGGATGCCCTAGTTGGCATCCCACCTTTCTTCTTCAACAATTATCGGTTAGTATCGGTTCAACCTAAGTTTTTGCTTCTTCACATGATTCGTGCTATCCTTGGAGTGTCAATTTATTTTGTTTGAATAAGCTACTCAAGATCTGAAATTCTTAGATGGGAGAGTCTTCACATAGCTAAATAATTATTCAACTATTCATTGAGCTTCACTTATATCTTTTGGAGTAGTTTGTCTTTTGCTCTATCGCTTCACTTATATCCTTATAGAGCATTGGAATATTTATATTTTAGAGAAATTCATGAACTCTCATGCTTAACTTATATCATTTTGAGTGTCTTAAACATCATGGTAATTTGCTTAGGTTATGAAACTAGTCCTAATATGATAGGCATCCAAAAGGGATATAATAAAAACTTTCATATTCAAGTGCATTGAGTAGTAAGAGAAGTTTGATTCCTTGCATCTAGTTTTGAGACATGGAGATGGTGATATTAGAGTCATGTTAGTAGAGTGTTATGAATCTAGAAATACTTGTGTTAATGTTAGTGATTCGCGTAGCATGCACGTATGGTGAACCGCTATGTTAGGAAGTCGGAGCATGATTGATTTATTGATTGTCATCCTTTGTGTGGCGGTCCGGATCGCGCGATGGTTAACTCCTACCAACCCTGCCCCTAGGAATATGTGTTTAACACCTTGTTTCGATTACTAATAAAACTTTCGCAATAAGTATATGAGTTCTTCATGAGTAATGTGAGTCCATGGTATAGATGCACTTTCACCTTCCACCTTTGCTATCCTCTCTAGTGTTGCGCAACTTTCGCCGGTGCACAAACCCACCATATGCCTTCCTCAAATCAGCCACCATACCTACCTATTATGGCATTTTCATAGCCATTCCGAGATATATTGCCATGCAATTTCCACCATTCCGTCTCATGACATGTGACATAACTTTCATTCATATAGAGTCATTATTGTTCTAAGTATCGAGTTGTAAGTAAATAAAAGTGTGATGATCATCATTATTAGAGAATTGTCCCATGTGAGGAAATAAAAAAAAGGCCAAAGAGCCCAAACAAAAAATAAAAAAAATAAAAAAAGAGGCCGAAGAGCCCAAACAAAAAATGAGAGAAAAAGAGAGAAGGGACAATGCTACTATCTTTTTCCACACTTGTGCTTCAAAATAGCACCATGTTCTTCATGATAGAGAGTCTCTTGTTTTGTCACTTTCATATGCTAGTGGGAATTTTTCATTATGTAACTTGGCTTGTATATTCCAATGATGGGCTTCCCCAAATTGCCCTAGGTCTTCGTGAGCAAGCAAGTTGGGTGCACACCCACTAGTTTTCATTTGTGAGCTTTCATACACTTATAGCTCTAGTGAATCCGTTTCATGGAAATCCCTACTCATTTACATTGATATCTATTGATGGGCATCTCCATAGCCCATTGATACACCGATTCGATGTGACCATCTCCTCCTTTTTGCCTCACAACCTCCATCACACTCTATTCCACCTATAGTGCTATATCCATGGCTCACGCTCATGTATTGCGTGAGAGTTGAAAAAGTTTGAGAAAGTAGGAGTGCGAAAACAATTACTTGGCCAATACTGAGGTTGTGCATGATTTAAATTCGTTGTGTGGGGATGATGGAGCATAGCCAGACTATATGATTTTGTAGGGATAACTTTCTTTCACCATGTTATTTCGAAAGTTCATGATTACTTTGCTAGTATGCTTGAAGTATTATTGTTTTCATGTCAATATTAAACTTTTGTTTTGAATCTTATGGATCTGAACCTTCATGCCATAATAAAGAATATTATAAAAATAAGTATGCTAGGTAGCATTCCTCATCAAAAATTCTGTTTTTATCACTTCCCTACTCGAGGACGAGTAGGAGTTAAGCTTGGGGATGCTTGATACGTCTCCTACGTATCTATAATTTTTGATTGTTCCATGCTATTATATTATCAGCTTTGGATGTTTTATATGCATGAATATGCTATTTTATATTATTTTTGGGACTAACTTATTAACTCAGTGCCCAGTGCGAGTTTCTTTTTTTTCGTGTTTTTGACCTTTTTCAGATAGGAATATCAAACGGAGTCCAAACGGAATAAAACTTTCGCCGTGATTTTTTATGGAAACTATCAAAAATACCTCAAGGAAAAACTACCGGAGAGGGGGCCCGAGGGAGCCACGAGACTGGGAGGCGCGGCCACCTCCCTGGCCGTGCCTAGGAGGCTCGTGACCTCCTCGTGGCCCCTCTCGACTTGTTTCCAACGCCACACGGTCATATAAATAGAGAAACCCGTAGAATTAAACCTACATCGGGAGTTCCGCCGCCGCAAGCCTCAAGAGCCACCAAAAACCAATCGGGAGCCCATTCCGGCACCCTGCCGGAGGGGGAATCCATCTCCGGTGGCCATCTTCATCATCCTAGCGATCTCCATGACGAGGGGTGAGTAGTTCACCCTCGGGGCTGAGGGTATGTACCAGTAGCTATGTGTTTGATCTCTCTCTCATGTTCTTGAGATGTCTTGATCTCGATGTACTGCGAGCTTTGCTACTATAGTTGAATCTTATGATGTTCTTCCCCCTCTCCCTTCCTGTAATGAATTGAGTTTTCCCTATGAAGTTATCTTATCGGATCGAGTCTTTAAGAAACACTTGATGTATGTCTTGCACGTGTATATCTGTGGTGACAATGGGATATTCATGTGAGTACTTGATGTATGTTTTGGTGATCAACTTGCGGGTTTCGTGACCTCAGGAATCTATGCATAGGGGTTGGCACACGTTTGACTCTCTGGTAGAAACTTCGGGGCACTCTTTGAAGTTCTATGTGTTGGTTGAATAGATGATTTTGAGATTGTGTGATGCATGCCGTATAATCATACCCACGGATACTTGAGGTGACAATGGAGTATCTAGGTGACATTAGGGTCTTGATTGATGTGTGTCTTAGGGTGTTATTCTAGTACAAACTCTAGGATAGATTGAACAGAAAGAATAGCTTCGTGTTATTTTACTACGGACTATTGAATAGATCGATGAGAAAAATTACTTTATGGAGGTTTCGTACCCGACAATAATCTCTTCGTTTGTTCTCTGCTATTAGTGACTTTGGATTGACTCATTGTTGCACGTTGAGGGCTAGTTATATGGTCCAATTATGTTATCATTGTTGAGAGAACTTCACTAGTGAAAGTATGAACCCTAGGCCTTGTTTCCACGCATTGCAATACCGTTCGTGCTCACTTTTACTATTAATTACCTTGCTGTTTTTATATTTTCAGATTACAAAAACCTATATCTACTATCCATATTGCACTTGTATCACCATCTCTTCACCGAACTAGTGCACCTATACAACTTACCATTGTATTGGGTGTGTTGGGGACACAAGAGACTCTTTGTTATTTGGTTGCAGGGTTGCTTGAGATATACCATCTTCATCCTACGCCTCCCGCGGATTGATAAACCTTAGGTCACCCACTTAAGGGAAAATTGCTACTGTCCTACAAACCTTTGCACTTGGAGGCCCAACAACGTCAACGAGGAGAAGGTTGTGTAGTAGACATCACTCCACTCCACTTCGGCCGAACCAAAGACGGGCTGGCCCTTGCGCCAAGTCTCCTCCTCCTCTCCTCCTATATACACTAGAGGTTTCAGGGTTTTTGCATAGGATTTTCAGCCACGTGCAACCCTACCCGCTAGTCCATAGTTTCTCCTCTAGATCGGTTTCGGCTGTGCTTAGGTGATGCCCTGCTGAGATTACTCCACCACCATTGCCACAGCACCATCACGCTGCCGGAGAACTCGTCTACCTCTCTGCTACCTCTTTCTAGATCAAGAAGGCAGAGATCGTCATCAAGCCGTACGTGTGCTAAACGCGGAGGTGCCATCCGTTCGGTGCTAGATCGGGACGGATCGTGATTGGATCGTGGGACGCTCGGCGATTTCGATCGAGAAGACGTTCGACTACATCAACCGCGTTTCTTAACGCTTCCTACTTAGCGATCTACAAGGGTATGTAGATCCACTCTCCCTCTCGTAGATGCTCATCACCATGGATAGATCTCGCGTGTGTGTAGGAAATTTTTTGTTTCCCATGCAACGTTCCCCAACAGTGGCATTATGAGCTAGGTCTATGTGTAGATGAGATCTTGAGTAGAACACAAAGAGTGTGTGGGCGTTGATGATTAGATTGCTTCCTCCCTTGGTTGTGTTTTGGTTCAGCGGTATTGTGGGATGAAGTGGCCCGGATCAACCTTACTCGTACGCTTACGAGAAACTGGTTCCATCGACTGACGTGTAACTTCGTTGCACAAAGATGGCTGGTGGGTGTCTGTTTCTCCTACTTTAGTTGCATCGGATTCGCCTAAGGCAGTCCTTGAGAAGGTTGAAAAGCAAATTTTGTATCACTGTTGTGGTTTATGTGTAGGTGAGAATTGTTCTTGCTAGATACCCATAGCAGCCACGTAAAACATGCAACAACAATTAGAGGACGTCGAACTTGTTATTGCAGGGTATGTTGTGATGTGATATGGCCAATTACATGATGAGATATATGTGATGTATGAGATGACCATGTGTTTTATAGAATATCACGACTTGCATGTCGATGAGTACGGAATCCAGGAGGTGCCATAGGGTTGTCTTTAACTATTGTATGACCTGCATGTCAATCATTAAGCGCTATGCAATGCTTTACTTTATCACTAAATGGTAGCAATAGTAGTAGAAGCATGGTGGGCGTGACAACCCCGATGGCGACATGTTGATGTAGATCAATATGATGGAGATCATGGTGTCATGTCGGTGACGATGTAGATCATGCCGGTGCTTTCAAGATGGAGATCAAAAGCACAAGTTCATGGCCATATCATGTCACTTATGATTTGCATGTGATGTCAATACTTTTATGCACCTTGTTTTTCTTAGGACGACGGTAGCATTATAGGGTGATCCCTCACTTACATTTCAAGATGAATTGTGTTCACCCCGAGTGTGCACCGTTGCGAAAGTTCGTCATGTTGAGCACCACGTGATGATCGGGTGTGATAGACTCTAAGTTCACATACAACGGGTGAAAGCCAGTGTCCCACATGCAGAACACTCGGGTTAAATTTGACGAGCCTAGCATGTACAGACATGGCCTCGAAACACAAGAGACCGAAAGGTCGAACATGAGTCATATAGTAGATATGATCAACATGATGATGTTCACCATTGAAACCACCTCAACTCACGTGATGGTCGGACTTGAATTGGTGAATTTGGATTATGTGACACTCAGATGACCTAAGGGATGTCAATTTGAGTGGGAGCTTTAGTAATTTGATTAACTAAACTCATTATCTTGAACAATAGTCTAAGTAACCTTTGCATATTTATGTTGCAGATCAATGGCTCACGTAGTAGCACCCCTGAATTTTAATGCGTTCCTATATAAAGCTAAGTTAAAATATGATGGAAGTAACTTTGTTGACTGGGCCTGTAATCTGAGAATTATCCTCACGGCTTCCCAGAAATCATATGTCCTTGATGCACCGCTTGGTGACCAACTCGAAGACATGTCATTCGAAGACGTTAAGAACGCTTGGGAGGCACGTTCTGGAGCTCAATAGTTTAGCGTGCAATGTTTTATGGCTTAGAACCGGGACTTCAAAGACGTTTTGAACGTCATGGAGCATATGAGTTGTTCGAGGAGTTGAACTTTATCTTTCAGAAGAATGCCCAAATTGAGAAGTACGAAACCTCCGATAAGTTCTATGCTTGCAAAATGGAGGAGAACGGGTCTATCAGTGAACATATACTCAGAATGTCTGGCTATGCGACTCATCTGGCGGAGTTGGGAATGCCCCTTCCGGCAGAGGCGATTACTGACAGAGTTCTTCGATCACTGCCACCTAGCTACAAGAGTTTGTGCTGAACTATAACATGCATGGGATGAACAAGTCAGTCGCCAAGCTGTTTGCGATGCTGAAAGTCGCTGAGTCTGAAATCCAGAAAGAACATCAAGTGTTGATTGTCAATAAAACCACTAGTTTAAAGAAGAATGGAAAGGTCAAGGGAAAGAAGGGTAAAACCAAGAAGGATGGCAAAGCAATTGCTGCTCTTGTAAAGAAACCCAAGGCTAGACCCAAGCCAGAAACTGAGTGCTTTCATTGCAAGGGAACTGGTCACTTGAAGCGGAACAGCACCAAGTACCTGGCTGACAAGAAGGCGGCGAACAACAAAAAAGGTATATATGATATACATGTTATTGATGTGTACCTTACTAGCTGTCGTTGTAGTGCCTGGGTATTTGATACCGGTTCGGTTGCTCACATTTGCAAATCAAAACAGGAACTACGGAATAGACGGAGGTTGGCTAAGGACGAAGTGACGATGCACGTGGGAAATGGTTCCAAGGTTGATGTGATCGCCGTTGGCACGCTCTCTCTTCGATTACCATCGGGATTAGTGATGAACCAGAATAATTGTTATTTACTGCATATGTTAAGCATGAACATTATATGTGGATCTTGTTTATTGCGAGACGGTTACTCATTTAAATCAGAGAATAATGGTTGTTCTATTTATATGAGTAATATCTTTTATGGTGATGTACCCAATGTGAGGGGTTTATTCATATTGAACCTTGATAGTGATGATACACATGTTCATAACATTGATGCCAAAAGATGTAAAGTAGATAATGATAGTACCACTTTCTTGTGGCACTACCATTTGGGTCATATTGGTGTAAAACACATGAGGAAGCTCCATGCTGATGGACTTTTGGAGTCACTTGATTTTGAATCACTTGACACATGTGAACCATGCCTCATGGGCAAGATGACTAAAACGCCGTTCTCTGGAACAATGGAATGGGCAAGTGACTTGTTGGAAATCATACATACAGATGTGTGCGGTCCGATGAATGTTGCAGCGCGCGGTGGATATCGCTATTTTCTCACCTTCACTGATGACTTAAGTACATATGGTTATATTTACTTAATGAAACATAAGTCAGAAACGTTTGAAAAGTTCAAGCAATTTCAGAGTGACGTTGTGTTGGAAATTTCCCTAGAGGCAATAATAAATTAGTTATTATCATATTTCCTTGTTCATAATAATCATTTATTATCCGCTATAATTGTGCTGATCGGAAACTCAGATACATGTGTGGATACATAGACAACACCATGTCCCTAGTATGCCTCTAATAGACTAGCTCGTTGATCAAAGATGGCTATGGTTTACTAGTCATGGACATGAGATGTCATTTGGTAATGGGATCACATCATTAGGAGAATGATATGATGGACAAGACCCAAACAACAAACGTAGCACATGATCGTGTCAGTTTATTGCTACTCTTTTCTGAGGGTCAAGTATGTGTTCCTATGACCATGAGATCATGCAACTCACTGACATCGGAGGAGTACCTTGTGTGTATCAAATGTCGCAACGTAACTGGGTGACTAGAAAGGTGCTCTACAGGTATCTCCGAGGGTGTTTGTTGGGTTGGCATGGATCAAGACTGGGATTTGTTACTCTGTGTGACGGAGAGGTATCTCAGGGCCCACTCAGTAATACAACATCACAATAAGCCTTGCAAGCAACGTGACTAAGTGTTAGTCACGGGATCTTGTATTATGGAACGAGTAAATAGACTTGTCGGTAACGAGATTGAACTAGGTATAGAGATACCAACGTCGAATCTCGGGCAAGTAACATACCGAAGAATAAAGGGAACAACATACGGGATTAACTGAATCCTTGACATAGAGGTTCGAGCGATAAAGATCTTCGTAGAATATGTAGGAACCAATATGGGCATCCAGGTCCCGCTATTGGTTATTGACCGTATAGGTGTCTCGGTCATGTCTACATAGTTCTCGAACCCGCAGTGTCTGCACACTTAAGGTTCGGTGACGTTTCGATAGTATAGAGTTATGTATGGTGGTGATCGAAGGTTGTTTGGAGTCCCGGATGAGTTCCCAGACGTCACGAGGAGCTCCGGAATGGTTCGTAGGTAAATATTGATATATATGAAGTCCTATTTTGGTCGGCGGAAAAGTTTCGGGCTCATCGATAGTGTACCGGGAGTGCCGATAGTGTACCGAGGGACCATCGGGAGGGGTATTTCGACCCAAGAGGCTACATGGGCTGTGGGAGGATAAATACCAGCCCTTAGTGGGCTGGTTGAAGTCCCACAAAGGGCCCATGTGGCTGGGAAGGAAATCCCAAGGAGAAAAAGGTGGAAAAAGGCAAAAAGGCTAAATATGGAAGGAGTCCTAATCCTAATAAGGTTGGAGTAGGACTCCTCCACCTCCAATTTCGGCCAGATCTTGAGGGTTTGAGTGTTGGGAGACGTAGTAGTAAATCAAAATTTTCCTACGTTCACCAAGATCTATCTATGGAGAAACCAGCAACGAGAGGGGAGAGATTGCATCTTCATACCTTTGAAGATCGCTAAGCGGAAGCGTTACAAGAACGCGGTTGATGGAGTCGTACTCGCAGCGATTCAGATCGCGGTAGATCCGATCAAGTGCCGAACGGACGGCACCTCCGCGTTCAACACACGTGCAGCCCGGTGACGTCTCCAACACCTTGATCCAGCAAGGAGGAAGGAGAGGTTGGGGAAGGGCTCCAACAGCAGCACGACGGCGTGGTGGTGGTGGAGTAGCAAGGTATTCCGACAGGGCTTCGCCTAAGCGCTGCGGAGGAGGAAGAAGAGAGGTAGGGCTTCGCCGTGAGAGAGAGAGATCAAATCCTGTCTCAAAACATCCAAAACCTCAAGTATATATAGGAGGAGGGACGTGGAGGGCTGGCTTGGCCTCTACTCCAAAGAGGAGATGGCCGGCTGAATTAAAGGGAGAGTCCACCTCCCACAAGGGAGGTGGATCTCCTCCTTTTAAATCCTTTTTGCCTTATCTCCTTATCTCCAGCCGCATGGGCCTTTAGCAAAAGTCTTGCCCAGCCCAATAAGGGCTGGCACACTTTATCTAACAGCCCATGTGGTCCTTTGGTCGTCACACCCCTCCCGGGGGTCCTCCGGCACCCTCCCGGCACTCCCGGTACACTACCGATGAGCCCGAAAACTTTCCGGTGACCAAAACTGGACTTCCTATATATCAATCTTTACCTCCGGACCATTCCGGAGCTCCTCGTGACGTCCGGGATCTCATCCGGGACTCCGAACAACCTTCGGTAATCACGTATACCTTTTCCCTATAACCCTAGCGTCATCGAACCTTAAGTGTGTAGACCCTACGGGTTCGGGAGACACGTAGACATGACCGAGACACCTCTCCGGCCAATAACCAACAGCGGGATCTGGATACCCATGTTGGCTCCCACGTACTCCACGATGATCTCATCGGATGAACCACGATGTCAGGGATTCAATCAATCCCGTATACAATTCCCTTTGTCTATCGGTATGGTACTTGCCCGAGATTCGATCGTCGGTATCGCCATACCTTGTTCAATCTCGTTACCGGCAAGTCTCTTTACTCGTTCCGTAACACATCATCCCGTGGCTAACTCCTTAGTCACATTGAGCTCATTATGATGATGTCTTACCGAGTGGGCCCAGAGATACCTCTCCATCACACGGAGTGACAAATCCCAGTCTTGATTCGTGTCAACCCAACAGACACTTTCGGAGATACCCGTAGCGTACCTTTATAGCCACCCAGTTACGTTGTGACGTTTGGCACACCCAAAGCATTCCTACGGTATCCGGGAGTTACACAATCTCATGGTCTAAGGAAATGATACTTGACATTGAAAAGCTTTAGCAAACGAACTACACGATCTTGTGCTATGCTTAGGATTGGGTCTTGTCCATCACATCATTCTCCTAATGATGTGATCCCGTTATCAACGACATCGAATGTCCATGGTCATGAAACCGTGACCATCTATTGATCAACGAGCTAGCCAACTAGAGGCTCACTAGGGACATGTGATGGCCTATGTATTCACACTTGTATTACGGTTTCTGGTTAACACAATTGTAGCATGAATAATAGACAATTATCATGAACTAGGAAATACAATAATAACCATTTTATTATTGCCTCTAGGGCATATTTCCAACATTGAGGCTACCTACTCCCCTCCCTTCCTCCTATATATACTAGAGGATTTAGAGGGAATAGCTAACCCTAATAGCCACGTGCTACCTCTCCTCTAGATCGCAGTTTCTCCTCTAGATCGGTGATAACGAGGCTTGCCACGCCCTGGAGGCGGCCTAGCAGGAGCTACTTATCGAGGGGTGCCGCCCGTGGGAGGAGGCAGCGAGGAAGTGAGCGCCATCAGGAGGGGCCGACAGGGAGGCTACCGGCCAGTCATGGGAGCCCTTCCCCGAGGGTCGGGCAAGGCGGTCCAAGGACCGTCATGACCCCATGCGACATGCGGAAACAGCCGGGAGGCCGCAGAGAACGTACGGGCGGCGACGGACATGGGAGCGGACCGCGCCGTCGATGAGGAGGAAGAGGAGGCAGATCACGGCGCGGACCCCTCAAGGGTGGATGACCTGCCGCTGGGGGCGGACCACGGCGCGGGTCCCGCCGAAGGAAACGACATGCCACCGGAGGCGGCTGATCCCCTAGATGCGGAGACGACGGTAGCGGGGGCGCCCGCTCCGGAAATTCCGGCTCCATAGGTGCCGCCTCCGGAGGCTCCGGCGCTAGCGGTGCCGGCTCGAGAGGATACGGTTATGGTAGCGCCGGCTCCCGGGCTGAGCCGGGCGGGAGAGGCCGGCAGCAGAGGATCGAGGCGGGAGGCCGAGGCGCCCGACGGTTCAAGTGGCGCGGGCTCCTCGTCCGGGGCCGTTGTCACAATGGTGCCGGGGGGAGCCGCCCCCTGGTGATCGCAGGCAAGGGCGGGCCAGCAGACAGAGGGTCGGCGTGGCAAAGCTAGGCCATGGCCAGCCGCCCGTCAGCCGGGGATCTACCGAGCACTCCCGTGGCGGAGGTGTCCGCCGCAGTTGGGGCATTCGCCGTTTGCCATGCCAGACGGCGCAAGACGCCTGGGCAGCTAATGACCGGCTGGTGCAGCTGGAACGGACTGTCGCGGTAAGCTTTCTTCCTTTCTCTGTATTCTCTTCGATGTTTTCTCTAGTGGGGGGGCGCTAGCGCACCCACTGGGTGTAGCCCCCGAGACCCGAGCCGGCTGTGGTGTAGGCGGGTCGGGTCTAGAGCCGCGTGCTGTTTTTGTTGTCCGCAGGCGGCGCACTACGATCGGGTAACCGCATACAACTCCTTGTTGGGCTTGTAGCGAGAGAACGAGATCAGGCTGACCACTCTGTCCCAGGACTTGCGAGGTAAGGTCTTCACGATTTCCGAGGTGGGGGCGTAGCCCCCGGGATTCGAGCCGGTTGCCGTGGAGGCGGGCCAAATCCACTTCTCCTTCTTTGTTTTCTGATTGAGATTTTTTCCGTCCCGGGCAGACACCAATGCCGAGGCGGTCAACCTCCAACGCCAGGTCGTGGAGCTCGGCGACTAGCGGAGCTCCCTGACCGTGGAGTGCGAGTGGCTCCGCGACGAGGTGGATCGAGCGCAGGTGACGTCGACCGAGCGCGAGGCAGCCCACCGCCAGGAGCTGGCGGACCACGAGGTGGCCATCCGCTAGGAGTTATCGAGCCGCAAGGCGACCCTTCGCTAGCAGGCAGAGGAGCGGGAGCGTGCCCACCACCAGGAGCTGACGGATCGCGAGGCGGCCGTCCGCCAGGAGTTATCGGGCCGCTAGGCGGCCCTTCGCCAGCAGGCGGAGGATCAGGAGCGCGCCCACCGCTAGGAGCTGGAGGCCAAGGACGCCCCTTTGGTGCAGGCGGCTGGCGAGGTGCAGGCAGCTCGGAGCGAGCACGAACGCCGGCTCGAGGAGTGGTCTGCTAGGGAGTCGGAGCTATGGGAGCAGGGGCATGGGATAGACCGCATGCTACACGGTAAGATCTTGTCGTCTCGAACTTTCCACCGCTCGTTTCTGGTTTTGGTTGGCCTTTTTGCTCATATTTCTTTTCCTTCTTACCTTCTCAGGGCTCTTCCTTGGCACGCAGGAAGCCGCTGAGGCGGACGTGGTGGCCCATCGTGAGGGCCAGGGGGAACATGGGGTCGCCATTGGGCCGCATGCCCACTGGACCCTGAACGAGGTGGGGATTGCTGCCAGGGCGAGGCTGGAGGTGGTGTTTGCGCCTTGAAGCGGCTTCAGGCGGCTGGCGAGGCATTGGTCTGCGTCCTTTGGCCGGGCGCGGTGGATCCGGCTTCGATGAGCCGGCTGTCGTTGTGGCTTGAGTTCGGGACCACATGAGTGAACGCCTAGAGGGCGTCCGTCGCGCGTTCCGGTGCGCACATATCCCTTCGTATTGTGAGGTCGTGGTACCTGAGCTGGACCTGAGCCTTCTCACGGCCCAGCGTGCCGGCACCGATGCGGATCTCGAGGCGGTGGACGTTGCGCTGGCCGTACGAGCCAGTGACCTTGCGTCCTTTGCCGTCTGGGACGAATATGTCCCCGAGCGCCAGGCGGACGGTACGGTGATCCCAGAGGACCAGTACGCACTTGTGCTGGATGAACCGGAGGTAAGCGGCGCCGAGATGGACGGTGAGGATGTTGGCTCCATTACTGATGACTACACTGAGCTCGAGCAGGCTCGGGACCCGGAAGCGAGAGTGACCGCGGGAGGTGGCGGAGATGGCGGCGCGGCCGCCCCTTAGAGTCCTCTGTTTTTTCTTTTATCCCTGCGCGTTTGTTACCACTTCAAGTCCACGTACTAGGGGTGTAAATGTAATGAACTCATGGCCGTGGGCCTTCTAAGTTTTATGAAGTTTTTATATTTGTTGCAAAGTCTATTTTTATGTGTGCCGGCTTGCCCTTTTGGTTCTATCAGCTCAGTTTTTTCCCCCTTGGTTTCGGCCCTGCCAGCCTGATAGCCGGGAGCCGGTCTGTAGCTGGGACGGCGCGTCCACCTCGTAGGAGCCGGCTCTGAGCTTAGGAACCGCGAGGGTTTTTCGATGAATCAAGTGACAGAGGCAAGAAAATGCTCCGGCTAGACCTAACCGGCGACCCCCTAGCGATCGGTTTTTCGTGTGTGCCAAGGTTTGCCGCCCCTGGACCCCATGAGCCGACGGCCGGGAGCCATTATGTGGCTGGCAGGGATGGGAGGACTTTACTCAGCTCACCCTACTTGATCTACCTTGGGGAAGGACCTTAGGACTAGCCGTATAGCCCCCGGGACCGGGAGCCGGATACGGGAGCCGGTGAATTGAATTGAATTTTTTTATATGAAGCGAGAAGGGGCATGCCCCGAGTGCCGTATTGGGGCACTCGCTGCATTCATAAACCCAAAAGGGAAGGATACATACATACACTGGTTCCTAGAAGTAAAACGGGTGGAGGAGCGTCGTGTTCCAGGGGCGCTCTGTCTCCTCGCTGGAGGTGTCTCTCTTGCACTTCTACAGCTTCTGGGCATCTATCAGATAGTACACGTTGTTGTGCAGCGCCTTGCTAATGATGAACAGGCCCTCCCATGGGGAGGACATCTTGTGCTGGCCGGATGTACGCTGGATCCGCCTGAGCACCAAGTCCCCCTCACGGAAGGAGAGTGGCCGGATCCGCTTGCTGTGGTAGTGCCGGAGCTTCTGCTAGTAGATGGCCATCCGACTCAAGGCCAGTTCGCGTGCTTCTTCGAGTAGGTCGACGCTGTCTTCTCTTGCCTCCCTTGCGTCCTTCTCTGTGTACAAGGCGACCCGAGGCGAGTCGAACTCTATGTCAGTGGGGATAATCGCCTCGGACCCATACACGAGAAAGAAAGGAGTGAAGCCGGTCAACCGGTTAGGCATGGTCCTGAGACTCCAAAGTACAGCCCGCAACTCGTTGACCCAGCAGCCGGCTGACCATACCAGCGGCATTACGAGTCGGGGCTTGATGCCGGATAGGATTAGGCCGTTTGCCCTCTCGACCTGGCCGTTTGACTGTGGATGAGCAACAAAATCCAGGTCGAGCCGGATGCCTCGCTTGGAGCAGAAACGCGCTAGCACGCCCTTGGCGAAGTTCGTGCCATTGTCGGTGATGATGTTGTGGGGAACACCGTAGCGAACCATGATGTCATCGATGAACCGGATGGCCATGGGGCCGTCCAGCTTCTTGATCGGCCTAGCCCCGATCCACTTGGTGAATTTGTCGACGGCCACCAACAAATGCATCATGCCGCCTCACGCGGTCTTGAAGGGACCCACCATGTCCAGCCCCCAGACAGCGAAGGGCCATGAGAGGGTGATTGTCTAGAGGGCCATAGCCGGTAGATGGCTCTGCCTGCCGAAGAGCTGGCAGCCCTCGCATTCGTCGACCAACTTCTTGGCCGCCTCCAAAGCGGTCAGCCAGTAGAATCCGTGGCGAAAGGCCTTGGCCACCAAGGTCCTCTAGGCGGCGTCGTGGCTGCACTCGCCTTACTGGATGTCGAGGAGGGTCTCCTGACCCTTCTCCAGCTCGACGCATCGCTGGAAGACGCCGGTGGTGCGGCAGTGGACGAGCTCGCGATTGATGATGCTGTAGGCCGGGGCCCGGTGCTGGATTTGGATTGTTGTGGCCTTGTCCGGGGGAGTTCGTCGCACAGAAGGAATGCCAGGATGGGCTAGCCCATGAGGGAGCCAAGATGGGGGCCCGCTTGGAAGCCACCGGGACCGGATCGCCGTCCTCGGGACCGGCTCGCCAGCCCCCAAGATGGGGACGATAGGTGGGGCGTCGATCATCATCATGACCTTCGTGTCATCGGAGCCAGCTGCATCCGACACAGCTGGCCGTACCAACTGATCCGGCGCCGGCAAGGCAGCCGAGGTTGAAGGAGCCGACGGCGAAGATGCCGAGGGGGCAGGTGGAGCCGCCGATGGGCCAACAGCATTGGCCGATACAAAGATGGAGTCCGACTCCGGGGAAGGCTTGATCTTTGGTTTGAGCAGCCACTCAAGGGAGACACCAGCTGGGATTTCCTATCGGGTGGACCGATCTTTGCCAGCGTATCGGCCGCCTCATTTTCCGCCCACGGGATGTGGTGGAACTCACAGCCCTTGAAGGAGCCAGTGAGTTGTTGTACGAGGAAGCGGTAGCTAGCCATGTTGGTGTCCCTGGCGTCCCATTCGCCAGAGACCTGCTGCACCATGAGGTCGGAGTCGCTGAAGCATAGGCTGCGCTTGTGCCGATATCCTTAGTGAGCCGGAGGCCGTGGATGATGGCCTTGTATTCGGCCACGTTGTTGGAGGCGGCGATGTTGGAAATATGCCCTAGAGGAAATATATAAAATGTTTATTATTATATTTCCTTTTTCATGATAATTGTTTATTATCCATGCAATAATTGTGGTGATTGGAAACACATTGCATGTGTGGGTAAATAGACAACACAATGTCCCTAGTATGCCTCTAGTGAACTAGCTCGTTGATCAAAGGATGGTTAAGGTTTCCTAGCCATGGACATGAGATGTCATTTGGTAACGGGATTACATCATTAGGAGAATGATCTGATGGACAAGACCCAAACTACAAACGTAGCGTATGATCGTGTCAGTTTATTGCTACTGTTTTCTGCATGTCAATGTATATGTTCCCTTGACCATGAGATCATGCAACTCATGGATATCAGAGGAGTGCCTTGTGTGTATCAAACGTCGCAATGTAACTGGGTGACTATAAAGGTGCTCTACAGGTATCTCTAATGGTGTTTGTTGAGTTGGCATGGATCGAGACTGGGATTTGTTACTCCGTGTGACGGAGAGGTATCTCAGGGCCCACTCGGTAATAAAACATCACAATAAGCCTTGCAAGCAATGTGACTAATTGTTAGTTGTGGGATCTTGTATTACGGAACGAGTAAAGAGACTTGCCGGTAACGAGGTTGAACTAGGTATGGAGATACCGACGATCGAATCTTGGGCAAGTAACATACCGAAGAACAAAGGGAACGTTATACGGGATTAACTGAATCCTTGACATAGAGGTTCGACCGATAAAGATCTTCATAGAATATGTAGGAACCAATGTGGACGTCCAGGTCCCGCCATTGGTTATTTGCCGTAGAGGTGTCTTGGTCATGTCTACATAGTTCTCGAACCCGCAGGGTCTCCACACTTAAGGTTTGGTGATGTTTCGGTAGTGTAGAGTTGTGTATGGTGGTGACCGAAGGTTGTTCGGAGTCCCGGATGAGATCCTGGACGTCTTGAGGAGCTCCGGAATGGTCCGGAGATAAATATTCATATATAGGAAGTCCCAGTTTGGTCGCCGGAAAAGTTTCGGGCTCATCGGTAGTGTACCGGGAGTGTCGGTAGTGTACCGGGGGACCTCCGGGAGGGGTATTTCGACCCCAAGAGGTCCATGGGCTATGTGAGAATAATAACCAGCCCTTAATGGGCTGGGGAAACAGACACAAAGGCCCATGGCGTAGGGAGAGGAATTCCTAAAGGGAACAGGGGGAAATCAGCCAATAGGAAGCAATCCTACTCCAACTAGCATTGGAGTAGGAGTAGGATTGCTCCTCCTTGGCCGGCCGAATCCCCTAGGGGGACTTGGTGCGCCAGCCCCCCTCCTCCTCCTCTCCTCCTATATATATTGGTGGATAGCAAGGGTTTTGCATAGAATTCCCGGCCACATGCTACCCGTTCCACCGGTGCATAGTTTCTCCTCTAGATTAGTTTTCCGCAGTGCTTAGGCGAAGCCCTGCCGGAATTGCTCTAGCACCACCATCACCGGAGCGCCATCATGCTGCCGGTGAACTCTCTCTCCTCTCCACCTCCTCTTGCTGGATCAAGACGGTGGAGATCGTCATCAAGCCGCACGTGTGCTGAACACGGAGGTGCCGTCCGTTCGGTACTAGATCGGAAGGATCGTGATCAAGGCCACGGGACGTTCGTGAGCGAATCGCGGGACGGATCGTGACGAGATCGCGGGACGGTTTGTGATTAGATCGCGGGACGCTCGGCGATTTGGATCGTGAAGAAGTACGACTACACCAACCGCGTTTCTTAACGCTTCCCGCTTAGCGATCTACAAAGGTATGTAGATCCACTCTCCCTCTCGTAGATGCTCATCACCATGGATAGGTTTGCGTGTGCGTAGGAAATTTTTTGTTTCCCATGCAACGTTCCCCAATAGTGGCATCATGAGCTAGGTTGATGGTTCGATGAGATCCCGAGTAGAACACGAAAGGTTTGTGGGCATTGATGCTTAGATTGCTGCCTCCCTTGGTCGGATTTTGGTTCAGCGGGATTGTGAGATAAAACGGCTCAGACCAACATTACTCGTACACTTACGAGAGACCGGTTCCCTTGACGCAACTAGTTGCTTAGATGGCTTGCGGGCGACAATTTTTCTCACTTTAGTTTGATCGGATCCGACAAAGGCGGTCCTTGAGAAGGTTGAAAAGCAATCTATGTATCACCGTTGTGGTTTATGCATAGGTGAGAATCGTTCTTACTAGATACCCGTAGCAGCCACGTAAAACATGCAACAACAATTAGAGGACGTCTAACTTGTTTTTGCAGGGTATGTTGTGATGTGATATGGACAATTACATGATGAGATATATGTGATGTATGAGATGATCATGTGATGTATAGATTTTCACGACTTGAATGTCGGTGAATACGGCAACCGGCAGGAGCCATAGGGTTGTCTTTACTTTATCGCTAAGAAGTAGCAATAGAAGTAGAAGCAGGGCTGGCGCCACAACCCCAATGGCAACACATTGATGGAGATCAAGATGATGGAGATCATGGTGTTGTGCCGGTGACGATGGAGATCATGCCGGTGTTTTGAAGATGGAGATCTTAAACAAAAGTTCATGGCCATATCATGTCACTTATGAATTGCATGAGATGTTAATCCTTTTATGCACCTTGTTTTGCTTAGTACGGCGGTAGCATTATAAGGTGATCCCTCAATTGAATTTCAAGATGAACTGTGTTCTTCCCGAATGTGCACCGTTGCGAAAGTTCGTCGTGTCGAGACACCACGTGATGATCGGGTGTGATAGACTCTACATTCACATACAACGGGTGCAAGCCAGATTTGCACGTGCAGAACACTTGGGTTAAACTTGACGAGCCTAGCATGTACAGACATGGCCTCGGAACACAAGAGACCGAAAGGTCGAACATGAGTCATATAGAAGATATGATCAACATAATAATGTTCACCATTGAAACTAGCTTAACTCACGTGATGACCGGACTTGAGTTGGTGAATTTGGATCATCTGACACTCAGATGACTTGAGGGATGTCAATTTGAGTGGTAGCTTTAGTAAATTTGATTAACTAAACTCATTATCCTGAACAATAGTCTAAGTAACCTTTGCATATTTATGTTGTAGATCAATGGCTCGCGCAGTAGCACCCCTGAATTTTAATGTGTTCCTAGAGAAAGCTAAGTTGAAAGATGATAGAAGTAACTTTGTTGATTGGGCCCGTAATCTGAGGATTATCCTTACGGCTTCCCAGAAACAATATGTCCTTGATGCACCGCTTGGTGACCAACCAGAAGACATGACCTCCGAAGACGTTAAGAACGCTTGGGAGGCTCGTGCTAGAGACTACTCAATAGTTCAGTGCGCAATATTGTATGGCTCGGAACCGGGACTTCAAAGACGTTTTGAACGTCATGGAGCATATGAGATGTTCCAGGAGTTGAAGTTCATCTTTCAGAAGAATGCCCGGATCGAGAGGTATGAGACCTCCGATAAGTTCTATGCTTGCAAGATGGAGGAGAACGGGTCTATCAGTGAGCATATACTCAGAATGTCTGGATATTCAAACTGTCTAGCTGAGTTGGGAATTGCCCTTCCGCAAGAGGCGATCATTGATAGAGTTCTTCAATCACTACCACCTAGTTACAAGAGTTTTGTCATGAACTATAACATGCACGGGATGAACAAGTCATCATCCTAGCTGTTTGCGATGCTGAAAGTCGCTGAGTCTGAAATCCAGAAAGAACATCAAGTGTTGATGGTCAATAAAACCACTAGTTTCAAGAAAAATGACAAGGGCAAAGGCAAGAAGGGTAAAACCAAGAAGGATGGCAAAGCAGTTGCTGCTCCTACAAAGAAGCCTAAGCATGGACCTAAGCCAGAAACTGAGTGCTTTCATTGCAAGGGAACTGGTCACTCGAAGCGGAACTGCCCCAAGTACCTAGCTGACAAGAAGGCGGCCAATGACAAACAAGGTATATATGATATACATGTTATTGATGTGTACCTTACTAGTTCTCGTAGTAGTGCCTGGGTATTTGATACCGGTTCGGTTGCTCACATTTGCAACTCAAAGCAGGAACTACGGAATAAACGAAGACTGGCAAAGGACGAAGTGACGATGCGCGTGGGAAATGGTCCCAAGGTTGATGTGATCGCCGTCAGCATGCTCTCTCTTCAATTACTATTAGGATTAGTGATGAACCTGAATAATTGTTATTTAGTGCCTGCGTTAAGCATGAACACTATATCTGGATCTTGTTTATTGCGAGACGGGTACTCATTTAAATCAGAGAATAAAGGTGGTTCTATTTATATGAGTAATATCTTTTATGGTCATGCACCAAATATTAGGGGTTTATTCATATTGAATCTTGATAGTGATGACACACATGTTCATAACATTGATGCCAAAAGTTGTAGAGTAGTTAATGATAGTACCACTTTCTTGTGGCACTCCCGTTTAGGTCATATTGGTGTAAAACGCATGAGGAAGCTCCATGCTGATGGACTTTTGGAGTCACTTGATTTTGAATCACTTGACACATGTGAACCATGCCTGATGGGCTAGATGACTAAAATGCCGTTCTCAGGAACAATGGAACGGGCAAGTGACTTATTGGAAATCATACATACTAATGTGTGCGGTCCAATGAATGTTGCAGCGCGCGGTGGATATCGTTACTTTCTCACCTTCACTGATGACTTGAGTAGATATGGGTATATTTACTTGATGAAACACAAGTCTGAAATGTTTGAAAAGTTCAAGCAATTTCAGAGTGAAGTTGAGAATCATCATAACAAGAAGATTAAATTTCAGCGATCTGATCGAGGAGGTGAATATCTGGGTTATGAGTTTGGCAGTCACTTAAAACAATGTGGAATTGTTTCACAGTTGACACCGCCCGGAACACCACAGCGTAATGGTGTGTATGAACGTCGTAATTGAACCTTATTAGATATGGTGCGTTCTATGATGTCTTTTGCCGATTTGCCACTATCTTTTTGGGGTTATGCATTAGAGACAGCTGCATTCACTTTAAATAGGGCACCATCGAAATCCGTTTGAGACGACGCCATATGAACTGTGGTTTGGCAAAAAGCCGAAGTTGTCGTTTCTAAAGTTTGGGGATGTGATGCTTATGTCAAAAAGCTTGAGCCTGAAAAGCTGGAACCCAAAGCGGAAAAATGCGTCTTCATTGGATACCCGAAAGAGACAGTCGGGTATAGCTTCTATCTCAGATCCGAAGGCAAAGTGTTTGTCGCTAAGAACGGAACATTTATTGAGAAAGAGTTTCTCTCGAAAGAATTGAGTGGGAGGAAAATAGAGCTTGATGAGGTTATTGAACCTTTACTTCAACCAGAGAGTAGCGCAGCGCAGAAAGATGTTTCTGTGGAACCTACGACGGTAGAAGAGGAAGTTAATTATGATGATCATGAAGCTTCGGATCAAGCTACTATGGAACCTCATAGGTCGACAAGGACGCGTACTACTCCCGAGTGGTACGGCAACCCTGTCTTAGAGGTCATGTTGATAGACAACAATGAGCCTACGAGCTATGGAGGAGCAGTGATGGGCCCGGATTCCGAGAAATGGTTAGAGGCCATGAAATCTGAGATGGGATCCATGGATGAAAACAAAGTGTGGACTTGGGAAGTACTACCTGAAGGGCGAAAGGCCATTCAGAACAAATGGATCTATAGGAAGAAGACAGACGCGGACGGTAATATCACTGTCTATAAAGCTCGACTTGTGGCAAAGGGTTTTTCAGAAGTTCAAGGAGTTGACTACGATGAGACTTTCTCACCCGTAGCGATGCTTAAGTCTGTCAGAATCATGTTGGCAATAGCTGCTTATTTCGACTATGAAATTTGGCAGATGGATGTCAAAACGGCGTTCCTCAACGGTTTCCTTGAGGAAGAGTTGTATATGATGCAACCCGAAGGTTTTGGCGATCCAGAGAATGCTGACAAAGTTTGCAAACTCTAGCGATCCATTTATGGACTGGTGCAAGCATCTCGGAGTTGGAACAAGCGCTTTGATGAGGTTATCAAAGCGTTTGGGTTTATACAAGTTTATGGAGAAGCTTGTATTTACAAGAAAGTGAGTCGGAGCTCTATAGCGTTTCTAGTGTTATATGTGGATGACATATTGCTGATCGGAAAAGATATAGAAATGCTGGAAAGCATGAAGTAATATTTGAATAAGAGTTTTTCAATGAAGGACCTAGGAGAAGCTGCTTTCATATTAGGCATTAAGATCTATAGAGATAGGTCGAGACGCTTAATAGCACTTTCACACAGCACATACCTTGATAAAGTTTTGAAGAAGTTCAAAATGGAGCAGTCCAAGAAAGGGTTCTTGCCTGTGTTACAAGGTGTGAAGTTGAGTAAGACTCAATGCCCAGTGACTGCAGAAGACAAAGAAAAGATGAGCGTCATCCCCTATGCTTCAGCCATAGGCTCTATCATGTATGCAATGCTGTGCACAAGACCCGATGTCAGCCTTGCCATAAGTATGGCCGGAAGGTTTCAAAGTGATCCTGGAGTGGAGCACTGGCAAGCGGTCAAGAATATCCTTAAGTACCTTAACAAGACTAAGGACATGTTTCTCGTTTATGGAGGTGATGAAGAGCTCGTCGTAAAGGGTTACATCGATGCAAGCTTTGACACTAATCCGGACGATTCTAAATCGCAAACCGGATACGTATTTATTCTTAACGGGGGAGCAGTAAGCTGGTGCAGTTCCAAGCAAAGCGTGGTAGCTGATTCTACGTGCGAAGTGGAGTACATCGCAGCCTCGGAGGCGGCGAAGGAAGGTGTCTGGATGACGCAGTTCATGACAGATCTTGGAGTAGTGCCTAGTGCGCTGAATCCAATAAATCTGTTATGTGACAACACTGGTGCCATTGCTCTAGCCAAGGAACCAAGGTTTCACAAGCGGACCAGACACATAAAGCGACGCTTCAACTCCATCTAGTTCTACATCGAGCAGAAGGACATAAATATTAGCAAAGTGCACACGGATCTGAATGTGGCAGACCCGTTGACTAAACCTCTTCCAAGGGCTAAACATGATCAACACCAGAACTGCATGGCTGTTCGATTCTTTACCATGTAAATCACATAGTGATGTGAACTACATTATTGACTCTAGTGCAAGTGGGAGACTGTTGGAAATATGCCCTAGAGGCAATATATAAAAAATTTATTATTATATTTCCTTGTTCATGATAATTGTTTATTATCCATGCTATAATTGTGGTGATTGGAAACACATTGCATGTGTGGGTAAATAGACAGCACAATGTCCCTAGTATGCCTCTAGTGAACTAGCTTGTTGATCAAAGGATGGTTAAGGTTTCCTAGCCATGGACATGAGATGTCATTTGGTAACGGGATTATATCATTACGAGAATGATGTGATGGACAAGACCCAAACTACAAACGTAGCGTATGATCGTGTCAGTTTATTGCTACTGTTTTCTGCATGTCAAGTATGTGTTCCTATGACCATGAGATCATGCAACTCACGGACATCGGAGGAGTGCCTTGTGTTTATCAAATGTGACAACAAAACTGGGTGACTATAAAGGTGCTCTACAGGTATCTCCAATGGTGTCTGTTGAGTTGGCATGGATCAAGACTAGGATTTGTTACTCCGTGTGACGGAGAGGTATCTCAGGGCCCACTCGGTAATACAACATCACAATAAGCCTTGCAAGCAACGTGACTAATTGTTAGTTGCGGGATCTTGTATTACAGAACGAGTAAAGAGACTTGCCGGTAACGAGGTTGAACTAGGTATGGAGATACCGACGATCGAATCTCGGGCAAGTAACATACCAAAGAACAAAGGGAACGTTATACGGGATTAACTGAATCCTTGACATAGAGGTTCGACCGATAAAGATCTTCGTAGAATATGTAGGAACCAATGTGGACGTCCAGGTCCCGCCATTGGTTATTGGCCGTAGAGGTGTCTCGGTCATGTCTACATAGTTCTCGAACCCGCAGGGTCTGCACACTTAAGGTTTGGTGACGTTTCGGTAGTGTAGAGTTGTGTATGGTGGTGACCGAAGGTTGTTCGGAGTCACGTATGAGATCCTGGACATCACGAGGAGCTCCGGAATGTTCCGGAGGTAAAGATTCATATATAGGAAGTCCCGTTTGGTCGCCGGAAAAGTTTCGGGCCAATCGGTAGTGTACCGGGGGACCTCCGGGAGGGATATTTCGACCCCAAGAGGTCCATGGGCTGTGGGAGAATAATAACCAGCCCTGAATGGTCTGGGGAAACAGACACAAAGGCCCATGGCGCAGGGAGAGGAAGTCCTAAAGGGAAAAGGGGAAAATCAGCCAATAGGAAGCAATCCTACTCCAACTAGGATTGGAGTAGGAGTAGGATTGCTCCTCCTTGGCCGGCTGAATCCCCTAGGGGGACTTGGTGCGCCAGCCCCCTCCTCCTCCTCTCCTCCTATATATATTGGTGGATAGCTAGGGTTTTGCATAGACTTCCCGGCCACGTGCTACCCGTTCCACCGGTGCATAGTTTCTCCTCTAGATTAGTTTTCCGGAGTGCTTAGGCGAAGCCCTGCCGGAATTGCTCCACCACCACCATCACCGGAGCACCGTCATGCTGCCGGTGAACTCTCTCTCCTCTCCACCTCCTCTTGCTGGATCAAGATGGTGGAGATCGTCATCAAGCTGCACGTGTGCTGAACGCGGAGGTGACGTCCGTTCGGTACTAGATCGGAAGGATCGTGATCAAGGCCACGGGACGTTCGTGATCGGATCACGGGACGGATCGTGACGAGATCGCAGGACGGTTCGTGATTAGATCACGGGACACTCGGCGATTTGGATTGCGAAGAAGTACGACTACACCAACCGCGTTTCTTAACGCTTCCCGCTTAGCGATCTACAAGGGTACGTAGATCCACTCTCCCTCTCGTAGATGCTCATCACCATGGATAGGTTTGTGTGTGCGTAGGAAAATTTTTGTTTCCCATGCAACGTTCCCCAACAGGCGAAGTGGGTCTGGAGGGCGTACTTGAGCTGATTACCTTTTGGGGTGGAGAGGACTATGCCGGCACCCAGACCGGTCCTCATCTTTGAGCCGTCGAAATGCATGCGCCAATGTGTGGAGTTTCGGGGTGGTGGCACGAACTCGGTCTCCACCCAGTCGATGAGGAAGTTGGCTAGTGCCTACGACTTGATGGCGGTAAGCAACTCATACCAGATCTCATGGTCGGCGAGGGCGATGACCCATTTGATGATCCGGCCGGTGGAGTTCCGGCCGCTCATGATCTCGCCGAGCGGGGTCGTGATCACCATGGTGATGGTGTGCTCTTTGAAGTGCTGCTTGACCTTCTTGGCGGTGAAGTAAATGTCATAGCACATCTTCTGGTAGTGGGGTAGTTTTGCTTGGAGGCGGAGAGAACTTCGCCGAGGTAGTAGACGGGGCGCTAGACCGGCAGGTACTTACCCTCCTTCGACCACTCGACCACCAAGACGATGTTGATGATGCGTGTGGTCGTCGTGATGTAGGAGAGCAAGGGCTCCTTCTTAGCCGGCGCGGCCAGGATGGGCGCGTGGGTGAGGGCATGCTTGAGGCCGCGGAAGGCCTGATCCGCCTCGTCGGGCCATTCGAAAATGCCCGGCTTCTTCGTGTGGTCCGGCTCGACCAGACCCGTCTTGCGAAGGAGCCCATAGGGGGCAGGGCCTTCTCCCCCAGCCGGCTGACGAATCGGCTGAGCGAGGCAAGGCAGCCGGTGAACTTCTAGACGTCATGGAGCCGGGTCGGCTTGGGCATGCGCTCGATCGCGCAAATCTTCTCAGTGTTGGCTTTGATGCCGGGAGCGGACACGAATAAACCAAGGAGATGGACGACTGGTACGTCGAAGACACACTTCTCCGGGTTGAGCTTGATTTTTTACTCACGCAGGTTCGCGAGCGTCTCCCGAAGATCGTCGAGGAGGCTGAAGTGCTTCTTGGTCTTGACGACGATGTCGTCGACATAGACGTGGACGTTCCTGCCTATCTAAGGCAGGAGGCACTTCTGCATGCAGTGCTGGAAGGTAGCACTTGCATTCTTCAAGCCGAAGGACATGGTGATGTAGAAGTCGTCCCCGAAGGGGGTAATGAATGATGTCTTGAGCCGGTCCTCCGGGTCTAGCTTGATATGATGGTAGCTGGAGTAGGGGTCCAGGAAGGACAGCAAATCGCAGTCGGCCGTGGAGTCGATGACTTGATCCATCCGTGGCAGGGCGAACGGGTCCTTGGGGCATGCCTTGTTCAGGCCGGTGTAGTTGATGCACATGCGCAAGGTTTTGTTCTTCTTTAGCACCAGGACTGGGTTGGACATCCAGTGCGGGTGAGCAGCCAGGCGATCTCTTATCCTATAGTGTGCCGCTTCTCCTCAGAGAAACGATGTAGAGGTTGCTTGACCGGTTTAGCATCTGTCCGGATGTGTGGCTTGTGCTCGGCGAATTTCCTCGGAACACCCGACATGTCCTTGGGGGACCACGCAAATATGCCCCAATTCTCATGGAGGAAGTCGACGAGCTCGCCTTCCTATTTGCTATCGAGGCGGGAACCGATGGTGACGCACTGCGCGGGGTTGGCCGGGTTGAGCAGGATCTGCTTGGTGTCCTTGGACGGCTGGAAGGATGCCTCGCCGACCGACTGTGAGGGAGGAGCCGGCACGGCCGGCTGGCTGGCAGCAAGGGCCACGAGCCGGTCGATCTACCTCTTTTCCTCGGCTATCTCCAGGGCCTCGGCTAGCCGGATGTCGTCTCGAGCGCACTCGAGCGACATCTTGTAGTCACCCGCGATGGTGATGATTCCCTTGGGGCCCAACATCTTGAGCTTGAGGTAGGCGTAGTGGGGGGCCGCCATGAACTTGACGGGATCCGGTCGGCCCAGCAGCGTGTGGTAGGGACTCTCGAGGTCCACTACCTCGAACAACACCTGCTCGCGAAGGAAGTGACCGGGGCCGCTGAAGAGGACGTCAAGCTTGATCTTGCCGACAGGGGATCAGGACTTTCCCAGCACGATGTCGTGGAAAACCGTCTGGCTCGCCTGTAGGTCTTCTAATCTCAACCCCAGCTTGTGTATTGTGTCGAGGTAGAACATGTTGATGCTGCTGCCACCATCAATTTGCACCCGCGTGAAGCTGTAGGTGCGTTTCTCGGTGGCGATGGTGGGGTCGAGGACCAGGGCATAGCTGCTAGGACTTGGCATCACAGCCGGGTGATCCGCCCGGCTCTAGGTGTCCGGCTTCTCCGTCCAGTGCATGAACTGGGGAGTCCCCGACATGGTGTCATTCACCTCACGATGGAGCCGGCACTGAGCATGATTGCTCGTCTCTTCACTGGTGAAGACGACGTAGCAACTGTCCTGGTTGGGTAACTGGTTGTGCAGGCGGCCGTCTTGTGTGCCGGAGCCGGAGCCGGCGTCGGGGCAACAGCTGGTGCTGGGGCCGGCGCGCGGACATGCGGTGCCGGGGGAGCCGGAAGGCCGTCCCCCTGGGCCAATCGTTGTGAGAAGCTCCACTTCCGGAGTGTGTGCGTGGTGGGCTTGGCCCCAGAGTGGTTCTTGCAGGGGAGGTCAAGCATCTGCTCAAACATGAGCTTTGGCTGCCAGGCAGCCTTGCTAGTGCGCTGGCGCTGACTGGAAGGCTGGGCAACTGGCTCCTGTTCCTCAATGGTAGCGACCTGTTAGCTCCCATCGCAGGAGTCGGGCTGATCATTCTTGCGCTTGTTGTTTTGAGGCTGCCGGTTGTGGACAGCCGGTCGGGGCGCCGCCGGCGTCGGCGTTGGCTTGGTGGGCGGGGTCGTCTTGACCGGAATGGCGGAGTCGACCGTGGTGTACCTGTCCGCCTTGGTCATGAGCTCGGCTATCGTAGCCGGCTCAGAGCATAGGAGCTTGTGCTTGAGGGGAGTGCCTTCGCGACAGCCTACGATGAAGTACTGTATGTCTTGCACCTCGTGCACCCCCTCACAGGAGTTGTAGAGCTCGGTCCATCGGGTGAGGTAGTCGCGGAGGGACTCGTCCCGCCCCAGAACGCACATGGCTAGTTCACGGGGGCGGCCGAGCCGCTTGTAGGTGTCGGTGAAGTTGTGGACAAAGGCTTCCTCGAAGTCTGTTCAATTGTTGATGTTGCCGGTTGCCAGGCTATTGAGCCAGGTTGGGCCGAACCGATCAGCATGAGGGGAGTGTAGCAGACAACTACGTGCTTGTTCCCCCTGGCGATGCCGACTGTGGTGGTGTACTCGATGAACCATTCTTCGGGTTTGGTGGCCTCAATGTACTTCGGGGTGTCCCGGGGGAGTGTGAAGCCGGTCGGGAATGGCTCGTTGCGGATCCGAGGGCCAAAGCACGTCGGGCCAATCGATCCCTCCTCCTCGAGGAGGGCCGACTGCGTGAGGCAGTCGATGCGGAGGCAGGCGTCATTCTCATTGTGGGGGACACGCGGTCCGAGCCTGGCCGAGAGTTCAGGGGGGATGACAGGTGGGACCGACCGCGTCGGCTCGTGTTACGGAGCCGGCAGCCGACGCCCCGTGGTGGCGATTGCTGGGAGCCGGGTTGTTGGTGCGCCGGCTGTTCATAGCCGGCTGCTCGTTTCTCGGCAACTGAGAGCGCCGAGGGTTGATTGCCTCGACCCGGTGGTTGGAGGCGCGAGGGGAATAGGGGTGTTGAGCCGGCTCACGGCCAACAGTCCCAGTGCCCTCGCCCCGGGCCGGGGGCCTTCGGTGGCGACACCGCCCGCCGCGAGCTAGTGCTGCTGCGCGTCGGCGGTGTCGATGAGGTCTTTGATGTGACGGTCGCGGGTAGCACATTCCTCGCCCTCCAAGGTAGCCAAATCTTCGTAGGATACCTTGGCGGCCCGCAGGTTGGCTGCGGGGGTGTCGTAGACGGGCATGTTGCCGCCAAGATTTCGGCGACCACGCGACCGCGATCGCGCACAGCCCCACGTCGGCTAGGCTTGGTGCCATCCGGGGTGAGACGGTAGGCGGAAGCATACTCCTGCTGAGCAGCCTCCTTGCGGCGCTACGTGGTCATGAGGGCACTGGCGTCTTCGAACAGGAGGCGGCGAACCACCTCCAACTCGGCTGTGGTGACATTGGGGTTCGCCGTCGGGGCGATGGGGCTGCTCAAGCCCCAAAGGGCCGCGCCGAGCGGATCATAGGTGCCGATGCAGGCCGCGGCGGCGTCGGCCTCAGCCCGTGCGCGACCAGAGGACGTTGAAGAGATGATGACCATCACTCCCACACAGACGTGGGAATTGCTGGACTGAGTTGCGGCGAGTACGCCCACAGCCGTGGGCGGATCAGCGCAGTTGAGCACCTGACTAGGGTACTCATCAGCGACTGGTGCTTCGGCAAGGCTCATCCTACCAAAGCGCTCGGTGAGCACGTCGATGTCAAGCGTGAGGTCGACGATGCTGCCCGCAGGGCCTGCCGGAGCAAGCCCCACAAGCCTGTTGTTTTGCCTGGACGTGCGGCGGCCCCGGGGAATGGCGAGGGGTCCCGCCCGGAGCATGAATCCGGCCGGTGCTTGTACGGACCCACGGTGGGCCCCAACTATCATTGTTTTCTCACGACAGATGCGATGGGTAGGCTTATCAAAGGTGGTTGGGGCCAGAGGACACTGACGGGCTCCGGGTGCAGGAGGCACAAGCGGTGATGACACGCGATGTACCCAGGTTCAGGGCCCTCCGTGGGAAGTAATACCCCTAGTCCTACTAGATCTAGTTTGATCGATAAGGAAAGGTTACAATGTTGCTCCTGGAGCTACTATCTAGAGGTGGAAGAGGTAGCAGCCGGCTTCCCTTCCTTGGCTACGTGGGTGAGTATGTGGGTTCTGGTCTATATGATTTCTTGCCCTCTGCATGGGGGGCTTCGGGGGGTTTAATAGGCGAACTCCCCGGATTACAATATGGGTGGAAATCCACGGGGGGGGGGGGGGGGTAGCTGGCAGCCTCTGTTGCCAGTCGTGGGGCCCCCGGCTGTAGGGTCTTGTCGTCGGTAGGGCCCGTCGGTTGGGGGTCGCATCGAGAGCCAGAAGGGCCCGCATAGCAGGTCCCAGCAAGGGTTACTTCTCGGCATGGGTCGTCCTTCGGGGCATCGTCTTGCGTCATCCGGCCGTGGTCAGCGGTATGGCCGGCTGCAGTGTAGCCATGCTAGGGCAAGTCATGGAGTGGTTGGAGGCATGCCGGCACTATTGCGAGCCCGGTCACGGTCAGCCGAAGTCAGCAGCACTATTGCCTCCGCTGTGGCCATACGGGCGCTGACCCCGACGAGATGGGGGCCACTGTAGCCGCGCATGCCTGGGCTGTGGGATCCAAGGCATGGTCGGCTAGGGGGCCTGGAATCCCTGCGTCCAGCCGACATCCCTTGGCCGAGCCGGCTATGCATAGCCGGCAGTGTCGAGCTGGCGCCACACAGCCGGCCGGGCTCAATCTTGGCAATAGGGGGAGGCGGCTCACCCTTCGTCCATTTCAGAAAGTCTGGGGAAGTAGGTTGATTTAGGGTACCCCGAGGTTATCCCCCCGACAGTTATGGTAACTGTAGTGATGGCTATGTTATGTGTTGTAGCAACTGAGTATGCCAAGTTATGGTACTGCTATGTTGCAATACATGAGACTGCTAGAACCTATGTTAATTAAAGCAGTGAAGCACTATTTAATTTCTACATGCTCTATTTTATGCAATGTTTTATGCTCTGCTTTACACTGTGCCGTATTACATTAATTTGGGCCAGAATACCATTTTGTATGCTCCATGGGCTACTGTCGGGCTGTTTCTACTCCACAACCTCTCTACCAGCCGCATGTTTCAGCCTATAAATTCCCTCCCCTTGCCAGTAACCCTAGTCAGACCCAAACCCCTCCCCCCTCCTCCCAACAGCCGCCAGAGAAGAGAGTGCTCAGCTGGACTAGCAAGGAGACATGGATCCTGGAGATGGACAGGTGATTGGTCTATGTAGCAATGAATGAATGAATGAGTGAATTTTTGAATTGTTGTTCTATGTATGTATGTATGGATTAGGTGAATTGTTGATCTATTTATGGATTTATGATCATATTCAACATGAAACAATCCATGACACAATTTTTAATACCACACAATACTCAACATCAAAGATGCCAACCCAAGCTCTAACAAATTCATTACCTGCCAAATAAACTCAATTCATGTTATTACATAATTTTTCCAAGCAGTTCAAACAAAGAAACCAAACTAATTGTCCCAAGCATTGTTCAGGGCATTACTTAATATATGTTTCATAAGCATATTGCAACATATTCAATGGTTGCCACTTGCAGTGAAATACAAATCAAATTTGCTTGGTGCCTTCCTCTTCCTCTTAGAACCAACATCAGCTTGACCTAAGGTTGATGCTTCGCTTGGAGCACTAAAACCTCTGGAAACTCTTGATCTTGTGTTCTTTGCTAGAGATGATGCACTTGACCTGGTGTTGTTGGCTGGTGCTGAAGCTGCTGGGTACTTTCTCTTTCTTGATCCAGCTGTTGGGACTACAGTACCAGCAGTGATCGCTCTTGTTCAAGTTGTAGCTGGTTTTCTGCCCCTGACTTGTCCTGATGTTGTGGCTCTAGATGGAGGTGGCCTGGGTGGTGCTGAAGCTATAGCAGGACCTGGAGATGCACCAGGACCAGAAGCTGATGATGTGGCCCTAGATGGAGGTGGCCTGGGTGGTGCTAAAGCTACTGGGTAGGATGCCCTGTTTTCCTAGAATTAAAACAAGTAGCAGCTCAAAAGATTGATGCATTTAAAACAAGTAGAAGAATTTTAAGAAATATTGTGCATTCTCTTAGTTACCTGGTGATTGTTCTTTCTTGTCACGAACTTGTCCTTAAGCCTGTCTTCACAACTTGTCCACCTATGGCCTTGCTTCCCACAGTTAATGCATGTTATTGTGCCAATCCTTGATGTATCCTTTAGAGATGGCACTTAAAATTCACCCTTTCTCCTAGTTGTCTGCTTCTTCCCTTTCTTCTCCCTAAAAACTGGTGGTTCAATGTCTAGTGCATTGGTGTTGGGCCAGAATTCAGGACCAAGAACAGGGTAGATGATGTGCTGGTATCCAGCCTTATACATTTGCTTCTTAAAGAATGGATGCACATAATCTTCTGGGTGAACTTTTATCTTATGCATTGCAGCTATTGCATGGTGGCAAGGTGATCCAGTCATGTCCCATCTTGTGCAAGAGCAGTTCCCTTCATCAAGCTTCACACAATATGTGTTCTCTCCACTATTAACTTGCCAGATGTTGGGACCAGCCATGTTTGCTTCACAATATTTAGCCCACTTCTTGCTCTTTTCAAGCTTCTCCATGTAATGCGGGGTTATTTCCCATCTATAGCTCTATGTTTTCTCTCAGATGCCCTGGTACTTAACCATTAGTTTGGTCCTCAACCCTTCAAACCTAGTCTTAATAGGTTTGGACCTAACATCTAGAATCATTTTGTTGAAAACCTCACTAAGTTTGTTCACAACCAAGTCAGTCTTGCACACCTGATCCATTGCATGTCTAGCCCAACACTCCTTAGGGATGCCATTCAACCACATGTAGGTTGGTTCACATGCTGCTTTCAAACTAGTCGTTCCTTCTTTGAAACCATGTTCAGTGAAGGAATAGCTAGCTTTGTCAACCCATTTCTTAAGTTCTGCTCTAAATCCAGATGACTGGAAGTTGGCATATATGTGTCTAAGGCAATTTCTTCGTGGGGATTGAGGAAATATTTCATTAATTGTTTTAAGAAGTCCATCTTGTTTGATTACATAAGCAAATAATAAGATAACTACGCTACCTCTTGAGCATGCGTTGGTTTTCCCTTGAGGAGGAAAGGGTGATGCAGCGAAGTAGATACGTATTTCCCGCAGTTTTTTAGAACCAAGGTATCAATCTATTAGGAGGAACAAGCAAGTCACCAATGGATGCACCTACACAAATAATCAAACTCTTGCACCCAACGCTATAAAGGGGTTGTCAATCCCTTCACGGTTATTTGCAAGGGTTAGATCCGATAGAGATAAATGTAATGAGTGCGGAAATTAAAGGTAAATAAATTGCAACAAGTATAGATCTGACAATATATGATGGAAAATAGACCCGGGGGCCATAGGTTTCACTAGAGGCTTCTCTCTTGAAGACAAATATCATGGTGGGTAAACAAATTACGGTCAAGCAATTGATAGAAAAGCAAATAATCATGTAGTTATCCAAGGCAATGATTATGCATATAGGCATCATGTACGTGACAAGTAGACCGAAACGATTCTGCATCTACCACTATTACTCCACACATCGACCGACTCCTGCCTGCATCTAGAGTATTAAGTTCATGAACAAAAGAGTAACGCATTAAGAAAGATGACATGATGTAGAGGGATAAACTCAAGCAATATGATGAAAACCCCATCTTGTTACCCTTGATGGCAACAATACAATACGTGCCTCGCTACCCCTACTTTGTCACTGGGTGAGGACACCGCAAGATTGAACCCAAAACCAAGCACTTCTCCCATTGCAAGAATTACCAATCTAGTTGGCCAAACCAAACCAATAAATCAAAGATACTTGCAAGGATATGAAATCATACATATAAGAAATCATAGGAGATTCAAATAAGATTCATGGATAATCTGAACATAAACCCACAATTCATCGGATCTTGACAAACACACCACAAAAGAGGATTACATCAGATAGATCTCCATGAAGATCATGAAGAACAAGGTATTGAAGATAAAAGAGAGAGAAGAATCCATATAGCTACTAGCTATGGACCTGCAGGTCTGTGGTAGACTACTCACGCATCATCGGAGGGGCAATGGATTTGATGTAGACGCCCTCCGTGATCGAAACCCCCTCTGGCAGATTACCGAAAAAGGCTCCAAGATTGGATCTCTCGGGAACGAAGCTTCCAGCGGTGGAAAAGTATTTGTGTGTCTCTTTCTGATGTTACGGGAATATTTAGGTATTTATAGGCCAAAGAATAGGGTTAGGAGACCTGCCTGGAGGCGACAAGCCTGATAGGCGCGGCCAGGGGCGCCTAGCAGGCTTGTGGCTCCCTGGCACCTCCCCTGACGTGCACTACAAGCTTGGATGACTTGTTTCCTTCCAGAAAAATTCCTTCCAAAGGTTTTATTCCGTTTGGACTCTGTTTAATAGTCCATATCTGCAAAACTCAAAAACAAGGAAAAAAACTAGCACTTGGATCTAGATTAATAGGTTAGTCCCAAAAATAGTATAACATAGCATATCAATGCATATAAAACATCCAAAACAGATAATATAATAGCATGCCATCATCAAAAATTATAGATACGTTGGAGACGTATCAGCATCCCCAAGTTTAATTCCTACTCTTCCTCAAGTAGGTAAATGATAAATATATTTTTATGTGGGGTGCTACCTAACATATTTATCCAAGTAATATTCTTTATTGTGGCATGAATATTCAGATCCATAAGACTCAAAAGAAATGCTTAATATTGATATAGAAACAATAACATTTCAAGCATATTAGCAAAGCAATTGTATCTCTTCAAAATATAATGGCAAAAGAAAGTTATCCCTACAATATCATATGGTCTGGCTGTGCTCCATCTTCCCCACACAAAGTATTTAAATCATGCACAACCCCGATGAAAAGTCAAGCAATTGTTTTCACACCTTTATTTTCTCAAACTTTTTCAACTCTCACGCAATACATGAGCGCGAGCCATGGATATAGCACTATAGGTGGAATAGAATATGGTGGAGGTTGTCAAGGAAAGGGAGAAGATAGTCTCACATCAACTAGGTGTATCAATGGGCTATGGAGATGCCCATCAATAGTATCAATGTGAGATAGTAGGGATTGCCATGCAACAGATGCACTAGAGCTATAAGTGTATGAAAGCTCAAAAATAAACTAAGTGGATGTGCATCATAAAGAAAAATATTCCACTAGCTATATGAAAGTGACAAAATAGGAGACTCACTATCATGAAGATCATGGAGCTACTTTGAAGCACAAGTGTGGCAAAAGGTAGTAGCAATGCCCCTTCTCTCATTTTTTTGTTGGGCATCTAAGGCCTCTTTTATTCATTTGTTTTATTTGGGCTTCACTGGCTGATACATCCATTTTGCATCATACGTCTATATTGACATTTATCGCACTATGAGCTGTTATTACACATTATGGTACAATACTTATGCCTTTTCTCTCTTATTTTACAAGGTTTACATGAAGAGGGAGAATGCCGACAGCTGGAATTCTGGGCTGGAAAAGGAGCAAGTTTGAGATGTCTATTCTACACAACTCCAAAAGCCGTGAAAATCAACAAGGAATTATTTTGGAATATATTAAAAATCCTGGGTGGAATAAATACCAGAGGGGAGCCACCAGGAGGCCATGAGCCTGCCAGGCGTGCCCTACCCCCCTGGGTCGCCTAGGGGCTCGTGGGTCCCCTGTAGCCCTTCTGGCCCCCATCTTCTTCTATATGAAGGGTTTCGTCCCAGAAAAAATCGAGAGAGAGCTTTCGGGAAGAAACGCTGCCGCCACGAGGCGGAACTTGAGCAGAACCAATCTAGAGCTCCGGCAGGGCCGTCCTGTCGGGGAAACTTCTCTCCCTTAGAGGGAAATCGCCGCCATCGTCATCACCAACACTCCTCTCATCGGAGGGGACTCATCTCCATCAACATCTTCATCAGCACCATCTCATCTCCAAACCCTAGTTCATCTCTTGTATCCAATCTCCGTCTCGCGACTTCGATTGGTACTCGTGAGGTTGCTAGTAGTGTTAATTACTTCTTGTAGTTGATGCTAGTTGGTTTACTTGGTGGAAGATCATATGTTCAAATCCTTAATGCTATTCAATACCTCTCTGATCATGAACATAATTATGCTTTGTGAGTAGTTACGTTTGTTCCTGAGGACATGGGATAAGTCTTGCTTCTAGTAGTCATGTGAATTTGGTATTCGTTTGATATTTTGATGCGTTGTATGTTGTCTCTCCTCTAGTGGTGTTATGTGAACGTCGACTACATGACACTTTACCATTATTTGGGCCTAGAGGAAGGCATTGGGAAGTAATAATTAGATGATGGGTTGCTAGAGTGACAGAAGCTTAAACCCTAGTTTATGCGTTGCTTCATTAGGGGCTGATTTGGATCCACTAGTTTAATGCTATGGTTAGACTTTGTCTTAATTCTTCTTTCGTAGTTGTGGATGCTTGCGAGAGGGGTTAATCATAAGTGGGATGTTTGTCCAAGTAAGGGCAGCACCCAAGCCCCGGTCCACCCACGTATCAAACTATCAAAGTAGCGAACGCGAATCATATGAACATGATGAAAACTAGCTTCACAATAATTTCCATGTGTCCTCGGGAGCGCTTTACCTTATATAAGAGTTAGTTCAGGCTTGTCCCTTGATACAAAAGTGATTGGGCCATATTGCTGCACCTTTGTTACTATTGTTGTTGCTACCCATTACAAATTATCTTATCACACAACTATCTGTTACCGACAATTTCAATGCTTGCACAGAATACCTTACTGAAAACCGCTTGTCATTTCCTTCTGCTCCTCGTTGGGTTCGACACTCTTACTTATCGAAAGAACTACGATAGATCCCTATACTTGTGGGTCATCAAGACTCTTTTCTAGCCCCGTTGCCCGAGGATGAGTTCAATAAGAAGGTCTTTCCCTTATCTTTGAGGGATAAACCATTGACATGGTATAGGCTATGTGATGATACTAGATCATGGAACTACAACCGATTGAAATTGGAATTTCATCAAAAGTGTTATCCTAAGCATTTGGTACATCGTGATCGGAATTATATCTATAATTTTTGGCCTCGTGACAGAGAAAGTATCGCTCAAGCTTGGGGAGGCTTAAGTCAATGTTATATTCATGCCCCAACCATGAGATCCGTAGAGAAATTATTATTATGAAATTTTATGCTCGGCTTTCTCATGACAATCGCACCATGCTTGACACTTCTTGTACCGGTTTTTGTACGAAGAGAGATATTGACTTCAGATGGGATTTATTGGAAAGAATTAAGCGCAATTCTGAAGATTGGGAGTTTGATGAAGGCAAGGAGTCAGGTATGAACCTTAAGTTCGATTGCGTTAAATCCTTCGTGGAAACAAATACTTTTCGTGATTTTAGCGCTAAACATGGACTTGACTCTGAGATAGTAGCTTCTTTATGTGAATCATTTGCTACTCATATTAATCTCCCTAAGGAGAAGTGGTTTAAATATCATCCTCCCATAGAAGTTAATGTAGCTAAACCCGTTTTAGTTGAAGAGAAAGTTATTGGTTATAATGATTCTATTGTTCCTACTGCTTATATTGAGAAACCACCTTTCCTTGTTAGAATAAAGGATCATGCTAAAGCTTCAACTGTGATACGTAAGGGCCACATTAGAACACCTACACCCCCTAAGCAAATTAAAGTTGAACCTAGTATTGCTATTATTAAAGATCTCTTGGCCGACAATGTTGATGGGCATGTTATTCAATTCTATGAAGCTTCTGCTAGAATTGCTAAACCTCAGACTAGAGACAAACATAAACCTGTAGTTGGCATGCCTGTTGTTTCTGTTAAGATAGGAGATCATTGTTATCATGGTTTATGTGACATGGGTGCTAGTGTTAGTGCAATACCTCAATCTTTATATACTGAAATTAAAGATGAGATTGCACCTGTCGTCATGGAATTTATTGATGTTACTATTAAACTTGCTAATAGAGATACTATGTGCCCTGTGGGAATTGTTAGAGATGTTAAAGTCTTGTGTGGTAAAACTAAGTATCCTACTTGCCCGTTGAATTACTTGGAGATCCACCTCCACCAAAGGGTGATCCTGTGTTTGAGCTTCAACAATTACCTGATACTCTTAAGTATGCTTATCTTGATGAAAAAGAGATATATCTTGTTATTATTAGTGCTAACCTTTCGGAACATGAAGAAAAGAAATTATTGAAAACTCTAAGGAAGCATCGTGCTGCTATTGGATATACTCTTGATGATCTTAAAGGCATTAGTCCCACTCTATGCCAGCATAAAATTAAAACTGATCCTGATTCCAAACCAGTTGCCGATCCCCAACAAAGACTGAATCCTAAGATTAAAGAGGTGGTAAGAAAACAAATACTAAAGCTCCTGGAAGCAGGTATTATTTACCCTGTTGCTCATAGTGATTTGGTAAGTCCGGTGCATTGTGTCCCTAAGAAGGGAGGTATTACCGTTGTTCCTAATGATAAAGATGAATTGATCCCACAAAGAATTGTTACTGGCTATAGGATGGTAATCGATTTTAGGAAATTAAATAAAGCTACTAAGAAATATCATTACCCTCTACCTTTTATTGATCAAATGCTAGAAAGATTGTCTATACATACACACTTTTGCTTTCTAGATGGTTATTATGGTTTCTCCCAAATATCCGTTGCACAATCTGATTAGGAGAAAACCACTTTTACTTGCCCTTTCGGTACTTTTGCTTATAGAAGTATGCCTTTTAGTTTATGTAATGCACCTGCTACCATTCAAAGATGTATGATGGCTATATTCTCTGACTTTTGTGAAAAGATTGTTGAGGTTTTCATGGATGATTTCTCCGTTTACGGATCTTCTTTTGACGATTGCTTGAGCAACCTTGATCGAGTTTTGCAGAGATGTGAAGATACTAACCTTGTCTTGAATTGGGAGAAGTGCCACTTTATGGTTAATTAAGGCATTGTCTTGGGACATAAAATTTCTGAAAGAGGTATCGAAGTTGATAAGGCTAAAGTTGATGCCATTGAGAAGATGCCATGCCCCACAGACATTAAAGGTATAAGAAGTTTCCTTGGTCATGTTGATTTCTATAGAAGGTTTATTAAAGACTTATCTAAGATTTCTAGGCCTCTCACTAATCTCTTGCAAAAAGATATTTTGTTTGTTTTTGATGATGATTTTGAAGAAGCATTTGAAATACTCAAGAAGGCCTTGATAACTGCACCTATTCTTCAACCACCTGATTGGAACCTACCTTTTGAAATTATGTGTGATGCTAGTGATTATGCTGTTGGTGCTGTCCTAGGACAAAGACTTGATAAGAAATTAAATGTTATTCATTATGCTAGTAAAACTCTAGACAGTGCTCAAAGAAATTATGCTACTACTGAAAAAGAATTTTTAACAGTTGTGTTTGCATGTGATAAGTTCAGATCTTATATTGTTGATTCTAAAGTTACTATTCACAGTGATCATGCTGCTATTAAATATCTCATGGAAAAGAAAGATGCTAAACCTAGACTTATTAGATGGATTCTCCTGCTACAAGAATTTGATTTCTCGAGAATAGTCCAAGCATTATCATTGCTCGAGATATTATTCAACAGAATTTCAGCTTGTTCCAACGTTCGTTCCCTGAAAACAGAGCCAGCACAACTATCTAGGTGGTCCATAGAAGCATTGGTTAGTCCATTATAAAAGATATCAAGTATTTCATCTTTCTTAAGAGGGTGATCAGGCAAAGCATTAAGTAACTAGACAAGCCTCCCCCAAGCTTGTGGGAGACTCTCTTCTTCAATTTGCACAAAATTATATATATCCTGCAAGGCAGCTTGTTTCTTATGGGCAGGAAAATATTTCTCAGAGAAGTAGTATATCATATCCTAGGGACTACGCACACAACCAGGAGCAAGAGAAGTAAACCAAGTTTTAGCATCACCCTTTAGTGAGAAAGGAAACAACTTAAGGACATAGTAATAGCAAAAAAATTCTTCATTAGTGAATAGGGTGGCAATATCATTTAGTTTAGTAAGATGTGCTACAACAGTTTCAGAGTCATAACCAAGAAAAGGATCAGATTCAACCAAAGTGATTAACTCAGGATCCACAGAGAACTCATAATCCTTATCAGTAACAAAGATAGGTGAAGTAGCAAACTTAGGATCATATTTCATTCTAGCATTCAGAGATTTTTCTTTCCACTTGCGTAATAAGTTCTCAAGATCATAGCTATCCTTACAAGCAAGAAAGTCTTCAGCTACCTCTCCTTCCATAACATAACCCTTAGGTATATTAGGCAATTCAAATCTAGGAGGGCTAGGTCTAACAGGTGTAACAGCAGGTTCCATTTCAATAATTTCATCAGTTTCAGAAGTATCATTTGATTCGGTAGTAACTCTAGCAATTTGGCTTCGATTTCCCCTCTCCGGAGTCCGGAATGGACTCCAGATCTGCCCTCCCGAGGAAGAACAGGTGGTGGCGGCAGCTCCGTATCGTAAAACATGATGAATTCTTCTCTCCTAACTTTTTCTGGACGAAAGAGGCTATATGGAGCTAGAGAGGAGGTCGGAGGAGCCACGTGGGCCCCACGAGCCAGCCAGGCGCGCCCTAGGGGGGCACGGCTCCTGGGCTCGTGGCCCACGGGCAGCTCCTCTTCGGTTGATTCTTTCTCTGGTATTTTTTATATATTCCACAAAAAATCCTCGTAAGTTTCCAGGTCATTCCGAGAACTTTTATTTCTACACAAAAACAACACCATGGCAGTTCTGCTGAAAACAGCATCAGTCCGGGTTAGTTTCATTCAAATCATGCAAATTAGAGTCCAAAACAAGGGCAAAAGAGTTTGGAAAAGTAGATACATTGGAGACGTATCATGTACCTCAGCATGAACAGGGACAGATCCTACAGAAGTGCCACTCCGAGGCTTACGAAGGACACCATGCTGGAGATAGAACTGCACACAAGGTATTGCAATCCTGTTTTTATTGGCCTACTCTCTTTAAGGATGTTCGTAAGTTTGTCTTGTCTTGTGATGAATGTCAAAGAATAGGTAATATTAGTAAACGTCGGGAAATGCCTATGAATTATTCACTAGTTATTGACCATTTGATGTTTGGGGTTTTGATTATATGGGACCTTTTCCAAAGTCCAATGGGTATACTCATATTTTAGTTGCTGTTGATTACGTTACTAAGTGGGTAGAAGCTATTCCAACTAGTAGTGTTGATCATAACACCTCTATTAAGATGCTTAAAGAAGTTATTTTCCCTAGATTTGGAGTCCCTAGATATTTAATGACTGATGGTGGTTCGCATTTTATTCATGGTGCTTTCCATAAAATGCTTGCTAAGTATGATTTCAACCATATAATTGCATCTCCTTATCATCCTCAGTCTAGTGGTCAAGTAGAGTTAAGTAATAGAGAAATTAAATTAATTCTGCAAAAGACTGTTAATAGGTCTAGGAAGAATTGGTCTAAGAAACTTGATGATGCACTATGGGCTTATAGAACTGCTTATAAGAATCCCATGGGCATGTCTCCGTATAAAATGGTTTACGGTAAAGCATGTCATTTACCTCTAGAGCTAGAGCATAAGGCTTATTGGGCAATAAAAGAGCTCAACTTTGATTTCAAACTTGCTGGTGAGAAGAGGTTATTTGATATTAGCTCACTTGATGAATGGAGAACTCAGGCATATGAAAATGCCAAGTTGTTTAAAGAGAAAGTTAAGAGGTGGCATGATAAAAGGATACAAAAACATGAGTTCAATGTAGGTGATTATGTCTTGCTATACAATTCTCGTTTAAGATTTTTTACAGGCAAGCTTCTCTCTTAATGGGAAGGTCCTTATATTGTTGAAGATGTATATCGTTCTGGTGCCATCAAAATCAACAACGCGGAAGGCACTTTTCCAAGAGTTGTGAATGGGAAAAGAATCAAGCATTATATCTCAGGTACTCCCATAAATGTTGAAACCAATATAATTAATACCATAACCCCGGAGGAGTACATAAGGGATGTTTACCAGCCTGTTTTAGACTCCGAAAACGAAGAGGTATGTGATACGGTAAGCAAACCGACTCCAAAACTTTTCCAACAACATTTTTTCTCTGTTTTGGAATATTTAGAAACATACAAAAAATTAAAGTTGTCCGGAAAGCGCACGAGGAGGCGACGAGCCTGCGAGGCACGCCCCTACCCCCTGGGCGCGCCTGGGGGGGCTCGTGAGCACCTCGTGTGCCTCCCGGACTCCGTTTTCTTGTGGAATGCACCTTATGGTCGGTACAAATTCATTATATAATATCCCGAAAGGTCTGACCCTCGTATCACGCAAATATCCTCTGTTTTCGTTTCGAGCTTGTTTCTGCAGCAGATTTAGAGCAAAGATGTCCTCTCAAGATTCAGAGGGGGAGAGCTATGTGGCTGATTACCTTGCTAACCCCAAGGTCTACGGAGACTTAGATCCTTATGGTTGGACCACAGATGAGGAAGAAGATTATGATCCTAAGGGGAAGGAAGGAACAAGTTCCGACGAAGAGGAAGTTCCTCTACCCCAACCTGGGGACATGCATGTGGAGTTCAAGAAGTCGAGTCTATTGGGGAACGTTGCATGGGAAACAAAAAATTTCACACACACGCACATCTATCCATGGTGATGAGCGTCTACGAGAGGGAGAGTGGATCTACATACCCTTGTAGATCGCTAAGCGGGAAGCATTAAGAAACGCGGTTGGTGTAGTCGAACGTATTCGTGATCCAAATCGCCGAGCATCCCGCGATCTCATCACGATCCGTCCTGCGATCTCATCATGATCTGCCTGACGATCTTGATCACGATCTGTCCCGTGAACTCATCACGATCCGTCCCGCGATCTCATCACGATACGTCTCACGATCTTGATCACGGTTCTTCCGATGTAGCGCCAAACGGACGGCACCTCCGCGTTCAGCACACGTACAACTTGATGACAATCTCCGCCTTCTTGATCCAACAAGAGGGAGCGGAGAGGTAGAAGAGTTCTCCAGCAGCATGACGGCGCTCCGGCGATGGTGGTGGAGCTATTCCGGCAGGGCTTCGCCTACGCACTGCAGAAATCCGATCTAGAGGAGAAACTATGCACTGGAGGAACGGGTAGCAAGTGGCTAAAATCTGGTGCCAAAAAACCCTAAAACCTCTAGTATATATAAGAGGAAGAGAGGAGGAGGCTTGGCCCTCAAAGTACCAGCAATTGGGTCGGTCAAATCAAGTGGGAGAGGAGGAATCCACCTCCAATCCTAGTAGGACTAGGATTCACCCTATTTTTGCCTTTTTCCACCTTTTTCTCTTTGGGATTTTCTTCCCAACCTCATGGGCCTAGTGTGGGATTTCCACAAGCCCACTAGGGGATGGTATTTAACCTCCCACAGCCCATGTAGCCTCTTGGGTCGAAATACCCCTCCCGATGGTCTCCCGGTACACTACCGGCACTCCCGGTACACTACCAATGAGCCCGAAACTTTTCCGGCGACCAAAATAGGACTTCCTATATATGAATCTTTACCTCCGGACCATTCCGGAGCTCCTCGTGACGTCCGAGATCTCATCCGGGACTACGAACAACCTTCAGTCACCACCATACATAACTCTATACTACCGAAACGTCACCAAACCTTAAGTGTGCAGACCCTGCGGGTCCAAGAACTATGTAGACATGACCGAGACACATCTACGGTCAATAACCAATAGCGGGACCTAGATGCCCATATTGGTTCCTACATATTCTACGAAGATCTTTATCGGTCGAACCTCTATGTCAAGGATTCAGTTAATCACGTATGATGTTCCCTTTGTTCTTCGGTATGTTACTTGCCCGAGATTCGATCGTCGATATCTCCATACCTAGTTCAACCTCGTTATCGGCAAGTCTCTTTACTCATTCCGTAATACAAGATCCCATGACTAACACTTAGTCACATTGCTTGCAAGGCTTATTGTGATGTTCTATTACCGAGTGGGCCCTGAGATATCTCTCCGTCACATAGAGTAACAAATCCCAGTCTTGATCCATGCCAACTCAATAGACACCCTTGAAGATACCTGTAGAGCACCTTTATAGCCACCCAGTTACATTGCGATGTTTGATACACACAAGGCACTCCTGCGATGTATGTGAGTTGCATGATCTCATGGTCATAGGAACATATACTTGACATGCAGAAAACAGTAGCAATAAACTGACACGATCATATGCTACGTTTGTAGTTTGGGTCTTGTCCATCACATCATTCTCCTAATGATGTGATCCCGTTATCAAATGACATGTCATGTCCATGGCTAGGAAACCTTAACCATCTTTTGATCAATAAGCTAGTCTACTAGAGGCATACTAGGGACATGGTGTTGTCTATGTATCCACACATGTATCTGAGTTTCCGATCAACACAATTATAGCATGGATAAAAAATGATTATCATGAACAAGGAAATATGATAATAAATAATTTATTATTGCCTCTAGGGCATACTTCCAACAGTCTCCCACTTGTACTAGAGTCAATAATCTAATTCACATCACTATGTGATTCGCATTGTTATGAATCTAACACCCAATGAGTTCTGGGGCTCAATCATGCTTTGCATGTGAGAGGTCTTATAGTCAACGGGTCTGCGACATTCAGATCCATGTGTACTTTTTAAATCTCTATGTCAAACCGTAAACACTGCTACCACACTCCACTTGGTACTATTCCAAATGGCTGCTCCACTATACATATCCAGATTGCAACTACAAGTCATCCGGATTGGTGTTAAAGCTTGCATCGAAACTCTTTACAACGAACTCTTTATCACCTCTATAATCGAGAAACATCTCCTTAGTCTTTGAGTTACTAAGGATAAGCTTGACCGCTATCCAGTGATCCACTCCTGGGTCACTCTTGTACCCCTTGACGGACTCATGGTAAGGCACACACAAGTGCGGTACGCAGCATGGCAAACTGTACAGAGCCTATGGCTAAGGCATAGGGGATGGCGTTCGTCCTTTCTATTTCTTCTGCCGTGGTCGAGCTTTCAGTCTCACTCAACTTCACACCTTACAAATCAGGTGAGAACTCTTTTTCTGACTGATCCATTTTGAACTCTTTCAAAATATTGTCAAGGTATGTACTCATTGAAAGTCTCATCAAGCATCTTGATCTATCTCTATAGATCTTGATGCTTAACAATTAAGTAGCTTTATCCAGGTCTTCCTTTGAAAAACAATTTTTAAACAACCATTTATGCCTTCTAGAAATTCAACATTATTTCCGATCAACAATATATCATCCACATATACTTATCAGAAATTCTATAGTGCTCCCACTCACTTTATTGTGAATACAAGTTTCTCGTAAACTTTGTATAAATTATAAAAACTTTGATCACCTCATCGAAGTGTATATTACAACTCCGAGATGCTTGGTTCGGTCCATAGAAAGATCACTGAAGCTTTCTCACCTTTTAGCATCCTTAGGACTGACAAAACTTTCTGGTTCTATCACATAAAACCTTTCCTCAATTAAACAGTGAAGGAAACGATGTTTTGACATCCATCTGCCAGATTTCATAATTGAAAAATGTAGCAACTGCTAACATAATTCCAACAGACTTTAGCATCGCTACGAGTGAGAAAGTCTCATCGTAGTCAACTCCTTGAACTTGTCACAAACTTCTTTGCAACAAGTCGAGCTTTACAAATGGTGACATTTACCATCAGCGTCTGTCTTCATTTTAAAGATCCATTTGTACTCAACGACCTACCGTCCAACGAGCAAGTCTACCAAAGTCTATACTTGGGTTTCATACATGGATCCTTTTCTCGGATTTCATGTCCTCTAACCATTTGTCGGAATCCGGGCCCATCATCGCTTCTCCATAGCTCGTAGGTTCATCGTTGTCCAACAATATGACCTCCAAGACAGGGTTGTCATACCGCTCAGGGGCAGTACACATCCTTGTCGACCTACGAAGTTCGATAGTAACTTGATCTTGAAGCTTCATGATCATCATCATTAACTTCCTCTTCAACTAACGTAGGCTTCACAGGAACATTTTCCTGTGCTGCGCTACTCTCTGGTTGAATAAAGGTTTAACAACCTCATCAAGTTCTATCTTTCTCCCACTCAATTCTTTCGAGAGAAACTCTTTCTCGAGAAAGGATCCATTTTTAGCAACAAACACTTTGCACTTGGATCTGAGATAGAAGGTATACCCAACTGTTCTTAGGGTATTCTATGAAGATGTATTTGTCCGCTTTGTGTTCGAGATCATTAGGTGAAAACATTTTTTCCACACAAGCGTCGCAGCCCCAAACATCAAGAAATGACAGCTTAGGTTTCTATCAAACCATAATTCACACGGTGTCATCTCAACGGATTTAGATGGTGCCCTATTTAAAGTCAATGTAGTTGTCTCTAATGCATAACCCCAAAGCTATAGTAGCAAATCGATAAGAGACATCATAGCAAGCACCATATCCAATAGAGCACGACTATGACATTCGGACACACCATCACACTATGGTGTTCCAGGTGGCGTGAGTTGTGAAACGACTTTCACATTGTCCAAAGTTGTATGACAAACTCGTAAATCAGATATTCACCTCCACGATCATAACGTAGACATCTTTATCTTCTTGTCACGATGATCTTAAACTTCACTCTGAATCTGCTTGAACCTTTCAAACGATTCAGACTTGTGTTTCATTAAGTAAATATCCACTATATCTACTCAAATCATCAGTGAAGGTAAGAAAATAACGACATCCACCGCACATTACAAGACTCATTGGATTGCATACATCAACATGTATCATTTCCAATAAACCACTTGCCCGCTCCATCAATTCGGAAAAGGGGTCCTTAGTCATCTTGCCCAATAGGCATGGTTCGCATGTCTCAACCGATTCGAAATCGAATGAGTCCAAACATCCATCAGCATGGAGTTTCTTCATGCGCTTTATACCAATATGACATTTAGCGGCAGTGCCACAAGTATGTGGTACTATCATTATTAACTTTGTATCTTTTGGCATCAAAAACATGTGTATTACTACGATCAAGATTCAACAAACCATTCTCACTGGGTGCATGACCATTGAAGGTATTATTCATGTAAACAGAATAACCATTATTCTCTAACTTAAATGAATAATCATGTTGCAATAAACACGATCTAATCACGTTCATGCTCAATGCAAAACACCAAATAACATTTATTTAGGTTTGTCACTAATCCCGAAGGTACAGAGAGCGTGCGATGTTGATCACATCAACCTTGGAAACATTTCCAACACACATCATCACCTCACCCTTAGTTAGTTCTCTGTTTATTCCGTAGCTTTTACTTCGAGTTACTAACATTTAGCAACTGAACCGGTATTCAATACCCAGGTGCTACTAGGAGTACTAGCAAGGTACACATCAATCACACGTATATCAAATATACTTCTGCTTCTTATCTACCAAGTATCTAGGGTTGTTCCGCTTCTGCGACCGCTCTCCTCATAATCGAAGCACATAGTCTCGGGTTTGGGTTCAACTCTGGGTTGCTTAACTGGAGCAGCAACTGACTTGCCATCCATGAAGGTTTCCTCGTTGCCCTTGCCCTTCTTGGAACTAGTGGTTTTACTAACCATCAACACTTGATGCTCCTTCTTGATTTCTACCTTCGCGGTGTCAAACATCGCGAACAGCTCAGGGATCATTATTTCTGTCCCAGGCATTTTATAGTTCATCACCAAGTTCTAGTAGCTTAGTGACAGTGAATTGGAGAACTATATCAATCACTGTCTTATCTGGAAGATCAACTCCCACTTGATTCAAGTGATTGTAGCACCTAGAACATCTCAGCACATGCTCAACGATTGAGCTATTCTCTTTCATCTTGCAGGCAAAGAATCTTGTTGGAGATCTTATATCTCGCAACACGGGCACGAACCTGAGATCCTAGTTTCATCTCTTAGAAACATCCCATATGTTCCATGACGTTCAAAACGTTCTGGAGCCTCAATTCTAAGCCGTAATGCATGATGGACTAAACTATCACGTAGTCATCAGAACGTGCCTCTTAGATGTTCACAACATCTACAGACGATGCTAGAGGGGTTGGCGCACCGAGCGGTGCATTAAGGACATAAGCCTTCTGTGCAGCAATTAGGACAATCCTTAGATCACGGACCCAGTCCGCAATATTGCTACCATTATCTTTCAACTCTATTTCTCTACGAACATATAAAAATATAAGGGAGCTACAGCGTGAGCTAGTAATCTACAACAGAATTTGCAAAGACACTTTGACTATGTTCATGATAATGAGTTCAATTAATCATATTACCTAAGAACTCCCACTCAAATTGACATCCCTCAGGTCATCTGAGTGACACACGATCCAAATTTACCAACTCAAGTTCGATCATCACGTGAGTTGAGGTGGCTTCAATGGTGAACATCATTATGTTAATCATATCTACTATATGACTCATGTTCAGCCTTTTGGTCTCTTGTGTTACGAGGCCATGTCTGTACATGCTAGGCTCGTCAAGTTTAACCCGACTGTTCTGCATGTGCAACACTGGCTTGCACCCGTTGTATGTGAACGTAGAGTCTATCACACCCGATCATCACGTGGTGTCTCAACACGACGAACTTTTGCAACGATGCACACTCGGGGAGAACACAATTTATCTTGAAATTAAGTGAGGGATCACCTTGTAATGCTACCGTCGTCCTAACCAAAACAAGGTGCATAAAAGGATTAACATCACATGCAAATCATAAGTGACATGATATGGCCATGAACTTGTGCTTTTGATCTCCATCATGAAAGCACCGGCATGATCTCCGTCGTCACTGGCACGACACCATGATCTCCATCATCTTGATCTCCATCAACGAGTCGCCATCGGGGTTTGTCGTGCCCAACATGCTTCTACTACTATTGCTACCGTAGCGATAAAGTAAAGCATTACATAGCGCTTAATGATTGACACGCAGGTCATAAAATAATTAAAGACAACCCTATGGCTCCTGCCGGTTGCCGTACTCAACGACATGCAAGTCGTGATAATCTATACATCACATGATCATCTCATACATCACATATATCACATCATGTAATTGGCCATATCATATCACAACATACCCTGCAAAAACAAGTTAGACGTCCTCTAATTGTTGTTGCATGTTTTACGTGGCTGCTATGGGTATCTAGCAAGAACAATTCTCATCTACGCGAAAACCACAACGGTGATACACTAGTTGCTTTTCAACCACCTCAAGGACCGCCTTTGTCGAATCCGATCCAACTAAAGTGAGAGGAACTGTCACCCGCAAGCCATCTATGCAACAAGTTGCGGTTGAGGGAACTGGTCTCTCGTAAGCGTACGAGTAATGTTGGTCCGGGCCACTTCATCTCACAATACCGCTGAACCAAAATCCGACCAAGAGAGGAAGCAATCTGAGCATCAAAGCCCACAAACCTTTTGTGTTCTACTCGAGATCTCATCTACACATAGACCTAGCTCATGATGCCACTGTTGGGGAACGTTGCATGGGAAACAAAAAATTTCCTACGCACAAGCAGAACTATCAATGGTGATGAGCATCTACGAGAGGGAGAGTGGATCTACATACCCTTGTAGATCGCTAAGTGGGAAGCGTTAAGAAACGCGGTCGGTGTAGTCGAACGTCTTCGCGATCCAAATCGCCGAGCGTCCCGCGATCTCATCACGATCCGTCCCGCAATCTCATCACGATCCATCTCATGATCTTGATCACGATCTATCCCGTGAACTCATCATGATCCGTCCCGCGATCTCATCACGATCCGTCTCACGATCTTGATCACGGTTCTTCCAATCTAGCGCCGAACGGAAGGCACCTCCGCGTTCAGCACACGTACAGCTTGATGACGATCTCCGCCTTCTTGATCCAGCAAGAGGGAGCAGAGAGGTAGAAGAGTTCTCCGGCAGTGTGACGGCGCTCCGGTGATGGTGCTGGAGCTATTCCGACAGGGCTTTGCCTAAGCACTGCAAAAATCCGATCTAAAGGAGAAACTATGCACTGGAGGAACGGGTAGCACGTGGCTAAAATCTGGTGCCAAAAACCCTAAAACCTCTAGTATATATAAGAGGAAGAGAGGATGGCTTGGCCCTCAAAGGACCAGCAATTAGGTCGGCCAAATCAAGTGGGAGAGGTGGAATCCACCTCCAATCCTAGTAAATCCTAGTAGGACTAGGATTCACCCTATTTTTGCCTTTTTCCACCTTTTTCTCTTTGGGCTTTTCTACGCAGCCTCATGGGCCTTGTGTGGGATTTACACCAGCCCACTAAGGGATGGTATTTACTCTCCCACAGCCCATGTAGCCTCTTGGGTCGAAATACCCCTCCCGATGGTCTCCCGGTACACTACCGGCACTCTCGATACACTACCGATGAGCCCGAGACTTTTACGGCAACCAAAATAGGACTTCCTATATATGAATCTCTACCTCTGGACCATTATGGAGCTCCTCGTGATGTCTAGGATATCATCCGGGACTCCGAACAACCTTCGGTCACCACCATACATAATTTTATACTACCGAAATGTCACCAAACCTTAAGTGTGCAGACCCTGCGGGTTCGAGAACTATGTAGACATGACTGAGACACATCTACGGTCAACAACCAATAGCGGTACCTGGATGCCCATATTCTTTCCTACATATTCTGTGAAGATCTTTATCGGTCGAACCTCTATGTCAAGGATTCAGTTAATCCCGTATGATGTTCTCTTTGTTCTTCGGTATGTTACTTGCCCGAGATTCGATCGTCGGTATCTCCATACCTAGTTCAACCTCGTTACCGGCAAGTCTCTTTACTCGTTCCGTAATACAAGATCCCGTGACTAACACTTAGTCACATTGCTTGCAAGGCTTATTGTGGTGTTGTATTACCGAGTGGACCCTGGGATACCTCTCCATCACACGGTGTAACAAATCCCAGTCTTGATCCATGCCAACTCAACAGACACCCTCGAAGATACCTATAGAGCACCTTTATAGCCACTCAGTTATGTTGCGACATTTTATACACACAAGGCACTCCTCCGATGTCTGTGAGTTGCATGATCTCATGGTCATAGGAACATATACTTGACATGCAGAAAACGGTAGCAATAAACTGACACGATCATATGCTACATTTGTAGTTTGGGTCTTGTCCATCACATCATTCTCCTAATGATGTGATCCCGTTATCAAATGACATCTCATGTCCATGGCTAGGAAACCTTAACCATCTTTTGATCAATGAGCTAGTCTACTAGAGGCATACTAGGGAAATGGTGTTGTCTATGTATCCACACATGTATTTGAGTTTCCGATCAACACAATTATAGCATGGATAATAAACGATTATCATGAACAAGGAAATATGATAATAACTAATTTATTATTGCCTCTAGGGCATATTTCCAATAGAGTCTCCCTAACTCAAGGGAGAAGCCTAAGATTTTCTTTACCCCTTCTCGTCTTTTGCAGGAGAGTAAGCAAGAATTATGTCAAAGGGTGTTGAGGCTTGAAGAGGAAGTTAACGATCTAAAAGAGCAGAACTTTGTGCTAAAAAGGAAACTAAACAAGCTTAAGCATTCTGCAACAACTCCACCACCATCACCCCCAAAGGAAGACAATTAAACACACGAGTATGGGCACTCCCCTTGGCTTGTGCCAAGCTTGGGGGAGTTGCCCCGGTATCGTAGCACCATCACATATTTTGCCTTTACCTTTATATTAGTTCGATCCTTTTGGTAATATCTTTATCTAGTAGAATAAAGTTCTTAGTATGATTTAGGATTCTGTTTTGCTTTGTGTTACCCCCAATGTAATTGAGTTCGTGAGTTATATAATAAAGAGTGTTTTAGTTAAGGGCTTTGCTTCTTGCCATGATCTAAAGAAAATAATAATAAGAGAACAAAAGCATGAAAGATCATGTGATGATCTTATGGGAAGTGATAGCTTCACATATAAAAAGAATGTTGACGGAAACTTGTTGTGGGTGGACAAACGTAGACCTTGGTCATTGTTTCAGTTAATAGGAAGTAATAAAGAAAGAGACGTTCACATATAAATATATCATCTTTGACACCATCTATGATTGTGAACACTCATTAAACTATTACATGCTAAGAAGTAGATGTTGGACAAGGAAGACAACATAATGAATTATGTTTGCTTGGTTCCGAACAATGTTATATGATTATGGATCCTTTAGCATGTGACGCTTGCTTCCACCTCATATTAGCCAAAACTTTCGCACTAAGTAGAGATACTACTTGTGCATCCATAAAACCCTCAACCCAGTTTTGCCATGAGAGTCCCCCATACCTACCTATGGATTGAATAAGATCCTTTAAGTAAGTTGTCATCGGTGCAAGCAATAAAAATTGCTCCCTAAATATGTATGATCTATTAGTGTGTGGAAAATAAGCTTTGTATGAACCTGTGATGAGGAAGACATAAAAGCGACAGACTGCATAATAAAGTTCTTTATCACAGGAGGCAATATTAAGTGACGTTCCTTCACACTAAGAGATCACACATCCAAACCTCAAAAGCGCCTGACAACCTCTGCTTCCCTCTGCGAAGGGCCTATCTTGTACCTTTACTTTTTATCTTTAAAAGAGTCATGGTGATCGTCACCAATTCCTTATTTTGCCATTATCTTGGCAAGCGTCATGTGCTAAGGAAAGATCTATATTCATATATCAACTTGGAAGTAAGTAATCATGAATTATTATTGTTGACATTACCCTTGAGGTAAATAGTTGGGAGGCGGAACTATAAGCCCCTATCTTTCTCTGTGTCCGACTGAAACTTTAATCTCATGAGTACCGCGTGAGTTTTAGCAATTGTAGAAGACTAAAAGATGATTGAGTATGTGGATTTGCCTTACAAGCTCTTATTTGACTCTTTCCGATGTTATGATAAATTGCAATTGTTTCAATGACTAAAGACTATTGGTTGTTAATTCTCAATAAGGTTCTTGATGCATGCTTTACATTCTGAATGAATTGTCACTTTAGCATAAGGGATTATATGATGATATTGTTGTTCTAAATATGATCATGATGCCTGTATGTCCGTATTTTATTTTATCGACACCTCTATCTCTAAACATGTGGGCATATTTATCGATCTCGGCTTCCGCTTGAGGACAAGCGAGGTCTAAGCTTGGGGGAGTTGATACGTCAATTTTGCATCATACTTATATATTGATATTTATCGCACTATGAGCTGTTATTACACATTATGGTACAATACTTATGCCTTTTTTCTCTTATTTTAAAAGGTTTACATGAAGAGGGAGAATGCCGGCAGCTGGAATTCTGGGCTAGAAAAGGAGCAAGTTTGAGATGTCTATTCTACACAACTCCAAAAGCCATGAAAATCAATGAGGAATTATTTTGGAATATATAAAACATACTGGGCAGAAGAAATACCACAGGGGAGACACCAGGAGGCCACGAGCCTGCCAGGCGCGCCTGGGGGGCGCGTGGGCCCCCTGTAGCCCCTCTGCCCCCCATCTTCTCCTATATGAAGGGTTTCTTCCCAGAAAAAATCGAGAGAGAGCTTTCGGGAAGAAACGCCACTGCCACGAGGCGGAACTTGAGCAGAACAAATCTAGAGCTCCGGTGCCATCGTCATCGTCATCACTGCCAGGGAAACTTCTCTCTCAGAGAGGGAAATCGTTGCCATCGTCATCACGAACACTCCTCTCATCGGAGAGGACTCATCTCCATCAACATCTTCATCATCACTATCTCATCTCCAAACCCTAGTTCATCTCTTATATCCAATCTCCGTCTCACAACTCCGATTGGTACTCGTGAGGTTGCTAGTAGTGTTAATTACTTCTTGTAGTTGATGCTAGTTGGTTTACTTGGTGGCAGATCATATGTTCAGATCCTTAATGCTATTCAATACCTCTATGATCATGAACATAATTATGCTTTGTGAGTAGTTACGTTTGTTCTTGAGGACATGGGATAAGTCTTGCTACTAGTAGTCATGTGAATTTGGTATTCGTTCGATATTTTGATGTGTTGTATGTTGTCTCTCCTCTAGTGGTGTTATGTGAATGTCGACTACATGACACTTTACCATTATTTGGGCCTAGAGGAAGGCATTGGGAAGTAATAAGTAGATGATGGGTTGCTAGAGTGACAGAAGCTTAAACCCTAGTTTATATGTTGCTTCGTAAGGGGCTGATTTGGATCCACTAGTTTAATGCTATGGTTAGACTTTGTCTTAATTCTTCTTTCGTAGTTGAGGATGCTTGCGAGAGGGGTTAATCATAAGTGGGATTTTCCAAGTAAGGGCAGCACCCAAGCACCAGTCCGCCCACGTATCAAACTATCAAAGTAGCGAACGCGAATCATATGAACATGATGAAAACTAGCTTGACAATAATTTCCATGTGTCCTCGGGAGCACTTTACCTTATATAAGAGTTCGTTCAGGCTTGTCCCTTGCTAAAAAAGGGATTGGGCCATATTGTTGCACCTTTGTTACTATTGTTACTTGCTACCCATTACAAATTATCTATCACACAACTATCTGTTAACGACAATTTCAGTGCTTGCAGAGAATACCTTACTGAAAACCGCTTGTCATTTCCTTCTGCTCCTCATTGGGTTCGACACTCTTACTTATCGAAAGGACTACGATAGATCCCCTATACTTGTGGGTCATCACTGGCCTCATTTATTTTTCATAAACTTCGGACTCTCGTCCCTACTAATAAGGGAATCATAGCTTCCCTCATCCTTCCCTCACATGGGACATGCTCTATAATGAAAATCATCACACTTTTATTTACTTACAACTTAAAAGGAAAATTAAACTTCTATACCTATGACAAAATATGACTCTATATGCAGTATGGAAGTGATGGTGCATGTCATAAAAGGAAACGGTGGAATTTGCATGGCAATATATCTCAGAATGGTTATGGAAATGCCATAATAGGTAGGTATGGTCGCTGTTTTGAGGAAAGATATATAGTGGCTGTTTTGAGGAAGGTATATGGTGGCTGTTTTCAGGAAGATGTTTGTTGCACCGGCGAAAGTTGCGCGGTACTAGAAAGGCTAGCAAAAGTGGAAGGGTGAGAGTGCGTCTAATCCATGGACTCAACATTAGTCATAAAGAACTCGCATACTTATTGCAAAAGTCTATTAGTCATTGAGGCAAAGCATTAAACACATGCTCCTAGGGGGAGGTTGGTAGGAGTCACTACTGGAATCAGAAGAGTTGCTGTCTGCTAGCTCTTTCCCGTCTGCTAGCAGACGGCAAAGAGTGGCTTTGCCATCGGCTAGCACAAAGCAGACAGCAAAGAGCTAGCAGACGGCAAAGAGGGGCTTTGCCATCAGCCAGCTCTTTGCCGTCTCCTAGCGGACGGCAAAGATTTTTTGCCATCAGCGAGCGGACGGCAAAGAGGGGGTGGGGCCCAGTTGACGGCAGCACTATAATGGCCCACCACCCCACCTCTTTGTCGTCCGCTAGCGGAAGGCAAAGAAGTGGATACCTAATCGCTAACGGCGCACCCCCACGCCTCTCATCTCTCTCCCCCGACCCATCTCCCGACCCACCCAGCCCTTACGTCCCCCACCGCGCCCCCGCGCCGGCCGCCGCCCCGCCCCCGTGCTCCCGGCCGCCGTCGCGCCCCCCAATGCCCCCCTCCCGCCCGCCCGCCGGCCGCCCGCGCCCCATGCCCACGCCAGCGCCCCCTCCCCCCACCACCCCGCCCCTCTCTCCCTCACCGGCGCCCCCGCCACCCCACCGCCACCGCCCACGCCACGCCCCCCGACGCCCCACAGTCGGCATCCACCTCCCCCACTCCGGTGAGCCCCCTCCCCCTCTCTATTTTTTTATTTTTTTAATATTCTAGTTAGTAATTTAGTTAGTTAGTTGTAGTTAATTAGTTTAGTTAGTAATTTAGTTAGTTAGTTGTAGTTAATAGTTTAGTTTAGTTTAGTTAGTAATTTAGTAATGTAGTTAGGTTAGTTAGTTAGTAATTTAGTTTAGTAAGAAGAAGAGGAGGAGAAGGAGATGAAGAAGAAGAAGAAGAAGAGGAAGGAGAAGAAGAGAAACAAGAAGAAAAGGAGGAGGAGGAGGAGAAGAAAGAAGAAAAATAAGAAGGAGAATAAGAAGAAGAGGAGGAGGAGGGGTTTTCGTCGGCGCCGACGTAACCGGGTCGAGGATCGCCCACACGACACCATTGACACCCCGACACCACTAACACCCCGACCCCCGACACCACGACACGGCACCCCGGACCCCGACACGACACCCCCAACACCCCGACCCCGACACGGCACCCCGACCCCGACCCCGACCCTGACACCCCCACACGGCACCCCGACCCTGACACCCTGACACCCCGACACAGCACCCCGACCCCGACACCCCGACACGGCACCCCCGACCACGACACAGCACCCCAACCCCGAAATGACACCCCCGACACCCCGACCCCGACACGGCACCCCGACCCCGACCCCGACACCCCGACACGGCACCCCAACCCCGACACCCCGACACAACACCCCGACCCCGACACCCCCGACCACAATACATCACCCCAACCCCGACACGACACCCCCAACACCCCGACCCCGACACGACACGGGTCATATATTTGTGAATTATGAGTTAGGTCATATATTTTTCGATTTTGTTATACAGAACACCATATTTATGTTGATCAGGTGGATTTAAATGTGCAGTTGTTTCGTCGCTGCGAGGTTCTGGTGTTCGACGACCTCCCCGTGCATTCGACGAGCTCCACCCCTGCATTCGTGGGTGAGCAAAAATGACATCTCCTCCTGCACCCTTCATTTCCTCTATTCCGGTCTTCGTGCCGATGAAACTTGCTAGCTATAGGTGTCTTGAATCATCAGTATGCGTGACCACTATGCGTCTCCCGTTCGAAAGGGTTACATCTATAAATATGCATTCATTAGCATATTTATAACCGTGATTCTTTTGAATTGTCCAACGTTATCCATGGACAGCCCTAGTATGTGTAGATTTGGTTCGTTTTCCCATATGCTCTGCTCCGGATCCGATGCAGAATTTCGTCGGTGCCTCCCTGTTGTTCTCCGAGTACACATCCTCTCTGCTTATTGCCGAGACGTGTATCAGGAGAACAGCAGGGAGGTGCTACCGAAATTGTGCATCAGATCCGGAGCAGAGCATGGGAAAACGAACCCAATCTACACATACTCGGGTGGGATTAGGACCTATCTTTACCTACTAGCATCTAGGTTGCATCGACGTAATCAAACTGACAAACTCTATTAACATATGAATATAGTTTGCTGAATTATTTATATATTTTGTGTGTGTCCAGTAGCTAGGTAGGATGAGTGATCGTGGGTGGATGTACACCGGTCACACTAGTCAGAAAGACATGAGCCGTGAATGGTTAACAAAAACCAAGGAGTTTGTGAGAGTCGCATTTGCAAATGGACAGAAAACAACCTGCTGCCCTTGTGTCGATTGCGACAACTGTAAGAAGAAGTCAGAGTTTGAAATGATCAATCACCTGCAGAAGTGGGGTTTTACGCCTAATTATACGGTCTGGACATTTCATGGTGAGTCTGCCCAACATGCCAGAGCTGAGGTTCTTCATCGTCTCACCGACAAGCATGGCACCAGGATCGAAGACATGGTGCAAGACTTTGATGATGCTCGGGATTCGGACGATGAGATGGAGGAATCTGCAAAGGCCTTTTATGAAATGTTGGAGTCTTCAAAACATCCTCCCCACGAGCACACTAAGCTTTGTCAGCTGGATGCCATCGCGCAAGTAATGGCTCTAAAGGCCCAGTTCAACCTAGGCAGAGAATGCTACGACGCGATGATGACGATATTTGGACGCTTTCTACCCAAAGGCCATGTATTGCCACCAAACCTGTACCAGTCGGACAAAATCCTACGTGCTCTTAAGATGCCCTATGAGAAGATAGATGCCCGTGAGAATGGATGTGCCTTATTTAGGCTTCAGTATGCGGGCTTGAACTATTGCCCCATTTGCAACGCTTCCAGGTATGTTCTGGTAGACAACGGTATGGGTGAGAAGAGTCAGACCAAAATCCCCATTAATGTTCTTCGGTATCTGCCAATCATACCAAGACTTCAACGGTGTTTCATGGTCAAAGATACGGCTAGACAGATGACGTGGCATAAATTGGGCAAAAGAATAGAACTGGATGCAGATGGGAATCCGATGTTGGGACACACTTTAGACGCTTTTGCGTGGAAGCACTTCGATGCATTACATAAGGATAAAGCGGCAGATCCAAGGCATCCTCGATTTGCCATCAGCACGGATGGGTTCAATGTGTATGGTATGACGGCGGCACAATACAGTTGTTGGCCTGTATTTGTCATTCCACTCAATCTCCCCCCCCCCCGGAGAGATTATGAAAAGGGAGAACATTTTCCTGACGTTGATAATTCTAGGGCACAAATATTCGGGGAAGAATATGAATGTGTACATGCAACCGCTTAAGGATGAATTGCAAGAAGCCTGGGATAATGGGATCAAGACATACGATGCCGCTACAAAAAAGAACTTCAAAATGCATGTGTGGTACATGTACTCGATGCATGACTTGCCGGTGTATGCGCTTTTTGTTGGCTGGTGTGTGCATGGAAGGTTTCCGTGCCTCACATGCAAGGCAGCTCTTCAGTTCCGTTAGCTGGAGGCGGGTCGCAAGTTTTCTTGCTTCGACATGCATAAACAATTCCTGGATCCTGACCATAAGTTCAGAAAAGACAAGAAGAATTTCATCAAAGGTAGAGTTGTCAAAAACACTGCACCACCTGTGTTGACAGGCCAACAGATCCTGGATCAGATAAACGCTCTCGAGCCGGATCCAGATCGTCCAGGGTATTTCAAAGGGTATAATACGGAACACGCCTGGAGTCACAAGATATGTTTGTGGGATCTGCCTTACTTTAAAGACCTCCTTTGCCCACACAACATCAATGTGATGCACACTGAAAAGAATATCACGGAGGCCCTTTTTGGTACATGTTCGGCATTGAGGGGAAGTCAAAGGATAATCCTAAGGCCAGACTTGACCAGGAGGCTCTATGTGATAGACTGTTACAAAACATTCGACAACTGAAAGGAAAGAAAAACTGGAGGAAGCCAAAGGCATGGTTCAATCTTGGAAGGCCAGCTATGAGGGAAATGATCTTGTGGGTGAAAATGCAGTTGATGTTCCTCGATGGGTATGCAGCGAATCTAAAGAGGGGAGCGAGTCTTGACAAATTGAAAATATTTGGTCTCAAGAGTCATGATTGGCACATATGGCTTGAGCGGGTAATGGTGGTGACGTTGCGTGGCTTTATCCCTGAGGATGAATGGCTAGTACTGGCAGAGCTGAGCTATTTCTTTCGTGCTCTTTGTGCGAAAGAACTATCGCCTAACGTGCTAGACGAACTGGAAGAGTTGGCGTCGGAGTTGATCTGCAAGTTAGAAAAGATCTTTCCATCGGGCTTCTTTAATCCAATGCAGCATTTGATTTTGCATCTCCCAACCGAGGCAAGATTGGGGGGCGTGCAAAATCGTTGGTGCTTCTCAACTGAGAGGATGCAGAAGACGCTTCGAGCAAAATGTAAAAATAAACGTAGAGTTGAAGCATCGATGGCCGAGGCATTCATCACTCAGGAGGCGACAAACTTTGTGATAGCACACCACACAGCCCAGATTCGTCATTTCCATAATCTGAAGCCTCGGTACAATGATGGCGACCATGAAAAAGGTCGATCCAACCTCAGCCTATTCAAAGGGAAGCTCGCACCAGCCGGTGCTTCAAAATCAATAGGGTTGGATGTTGAAGAATGGCGGACCATTTCGTTGTATATCTTCAACAACCTAATAGAAGTGCGACCGTACATCGAGTAAGTTCTTGGTACATTGTTTTGCAACTTCTAACTCCTTTGAAATGCTCTTATTCCCGGATATGTGATATTGTCGATACGTCGCCAAATTCTCGGATGGAGCAATGATCCAAAAGGATTCCATCGAAGAGTATGAGCTTCTGGCAAAGCATGGAGGTGGCTATCCCGGTTTCATCTCTTGGTTCAAGCAAACGGTACTTTTCATTAATTAGACGATTTAATTTCTTCGCCTAGTTTGCGGCTAATGCAACAATCCTTTGGTATTAAACTTGTAGCCTAATGCAGAGTCTATGGACTCCGAATTGAGACAAGTCACTAATGGTTTTGACGTTAAGGTCCGTTCATTTGACAAATACGACATCAACAGGTATCGCTTTCGTACTTTTGGCAAAGAGCTATCTATGGCCGACCGAGAGTCTACAAATTGTTGTGTCTCCGTTGTCGATAAAGGAGGGGTCGAGTAGTATGGAAGAGTTGAAGCAATTTATGAACTTACACTCTTTGGTGAAAACCCACCAAACGTCGTAGTCTTCAAATGTTATTGGTTCCAGCCAAAGGAGACAAGAAGGACTCATGAACATATAGGCTAGTCGAAATCAAACAAAGCACCCATTTGGATGTTCCCGATGTCTATATTACGGCTCAACAGGCAACCCAAGTTTTCTATCTACCGTGGGCCTGCCAAACGGATCCAAATGTGAAAGGTTGGGATGTTGTTTATGATGTGCCGCCACATTTTAAACCATCTCCCCTCAATGAAGATGATTATGAACCTCACATTAACCTAGACACATATGAAGGAGAATTTTTCCAAGAAACACGTGTTTCCAAAAAACGCTTCAAGAACCGCTCTACTTCACCCCAGAACATTGAGGTCGACGGTGACAATGAACCCGATTTCACCCCTGAGCAGGAACAAGAAGAGATGGAAGAAGAAGAGGTTACTGCTGCGAATGACCTGACAATGCTTGATCGATTACATAGAGGCATTCCACATGTTGATGCATTTATTGATGATGTTGATGAGCACGTCATTACTGATAGTGATGATGATTATGCATTTATTAATCCCAGAGCATATATAGACGATGAAGATTAATATTAGTAATGTGAGGTATTCAATTATTATTATGTACATATATATTATTAATTAGTTCATGTTATTAGGTATTCAATTTTTTTATGTTGAACTAATTTCGTTCACTCTATGTCATTGTAGGTGTTGACAGATGGTGGGCGGGGGTCGAGAGCGCTCTGAGCCTCCTTCCTCGGCGTGTGCTGGGAGGGGTGCTATTATTCCACCCCAGCAACTGAGTTTAAATGGTCATTAGTTACCGGTATTCACATTTGAGTTGCATCATGCTAAGGAGACATTGCAAATGATCTTTGGTGCAGCATGCCTCCCGACAAGCATCGACCGATCCTTCTGCGTCTGCCGCAACCCCGACCGGTCCTTCTACGTCTCACCCTAGCCCAAACCCTACCGGTCCTTCACCTCCGTGTTGATGGTAAGTTTTCCCAAGTGTTTTCATTAACAAATGCATACTTAGCTTAAGAAATGACCTACTTAACTCCAAAATGACCTATACTTAGCTTATTTTCCTCAAAAATGACTTGATATACTTAGTTAGCTAGAAAATGGTATATTCTACCTAGGATAGCTATAAAATGACCTATACTAAGCATGTTTTCCTTCAAAATGACTTGATATGCTTAGTTAGCTGGAAAATGGCATTAGTACCTAGTATAGCTCAATAATGATCTATAGCTAGCTTAGCTAGTTCATTTATGACATAATTAGCTCACTTAGGTACAAAATGGCATAACTACCTAGGATAGCTCAATAATGATCTATAATTAGCTTAGCTAGTTCATTTATGACATAATATGCTCACTTAGGTAAAAAAAATGGCATAATAACCTTGGTTTAGCTCCAAAATGACCTATACTTAGCTTATTTTCCTCAAAAATACATACTAACCTTACTTACCTCCAAAATGATATATTCTACCTAGGATAGCTATAAAATGACCTATACTTAGCATTTTTTTTCTCCAAAATTACTTGATATGATTAGTTAGCTACAAAATGGCATTACTACCTGGGAGAAGAGGAGAGGAGAGGAGAAAAAGAAAGAGAAGATAAATTCTTGTTTTTCTTTTTCTTCTTCTTCTTTTTTCTTCTTTTTCTTCTTTTTCTTCTAGCTAGTCTTCTTCTTCTTCTAACTACCATATTTCCTACTTTGCATATTTGCTATAGATGAGGAAGAGTGCATTGATGGACTGTACTCTTCTACTTCTGCTACCTTTATGTTTATGGAAAACTTGTTTTGGATACGTATGTATGGATATGTTGTTGGAAACCATATTGTGTGTTGTTGGAAACTTGTATATATGTTGGACTTGTATGTTGGAACTTATTGGTATATGCTTGTTTCAACTTATTGTTGGTATGCTTGTATTGTTGGATATATATGTGTGTGATATTGTTGGATATATATGTGATATTGTTGGATATACATGTTTCAAATTGAATGATTTTAAAAAAAACATGGGCTATATAGCCACTTTACCGTCTGCTGGCAGACGGCAAAGAGCTTTGCCGTCTGCCAGTAGACGGCAAAGTGGCCACGTGGCAGCTACCTGTGCAACCTGGGGCTGGCCTAGGTTGGTTCTGTTGGAAATATGCCCTAGAGGCAATAATAAATTATTTATTATCATATTTCCTTGTTCATGATAATCGTTTATTATCCATGCTATAATTGTATTGATCGGAAACTCAGATACATGTGTGGATACATAGACAACACCATGTCCCTAGTATGCCTCTAGTAGACTAGCTCGTTGATCAAAAGATGGTTAAGGTTTCCTAGCCATGGACATGAGATGTCGTTTGATAACGGGATCACATCATTAGGAGAATGATGTGATGGACAAGACCCAAACTACAAACATAGCATATGATCGTGTCAGTTTATTGCTACTATTTTCTGCATGTCAAGTATATGTTCCTATGACCATGAGATCATGCAACTCACGGATATCGGAGGAGTGCCTTGTCTGTATCAAACGTCGCAACGTAACTGGGTGACTATAAAGGTGCTCTACAGGTATCTTCGATGGTGTCTATTGAGTTGGCATGGATCGAGACTGGGATTTGTTACTCCGTGTGACGGAGAGGTATCTCAGGGCCCACTCGGTAATACAACATCACAACAAGCCTTGCAAGCAATGTGCCTAAGTGTTAGTCACGGGATCTTGTATTACAGAATGAGTAAAGAGACTTGCCAGTAACGAGGTTGAACTAGGTATGGAGATACCGACGATCGAATCTCGGGCAAGTAACATACCGAAGAACAAAGGGAACGTTATACGGGATTAACTGAATCCTTGACATAGAGGTTCGACCGATAAAGATCTTCGTAGAATATGTAGGAACCAATGTGGACGTCCAGGTCCCGCCATTGGTTATTGACCGTAGAGGTGTCTCGGTCATGTCTACATAGTTCTCGAACCCGCAGGGTCTGCACACTTAAGGTTCGGTGACGTTTCGGTAGTGTAGAGTAATGTATGGTGGTGACCGAAGGTTGTTTGGAGTCCCGGATGAGATCCCGGACGTCACGAGAAGCTCCGTAATGGTCCGGAGGTAAAGATTCATATATAGGATGTCCCAGTTTGGTCGCCGGAAAAGTTTCGGGCTCATCGGTAGTGTACCGGGAGTATCGGTAGTGTACCGGGAGTGCCGGTAGTGTATCGGGGGACCTCAAGGAAGGGTATTTCGACCCCAAGAGGTCCATGGGCTGTGGGAGAATAATAACCAGCCCTTATTGGGCTGGGAAAACAGCCACAAAGGCCCATGGCGCAGGAGAGAAAGTCTTAAAGCAAAAAGTGGAAAATCAGCCAATAGGAGGCAATCCTACTCCAACTAGGATTGGAGGTGAAGTAGGATTGCTCCCACCTCCTATTTCGGCCGACCCAAAGGCCTTGGCTGCCTCTCCTCTCCTCTCCTCCTATATATACTAGTGGATTGGGTGGTTTTTGTACAGAATTTCCGGCCACGTGCTACCCGTTACACCGGTACATAGTTTCTCCTCTAGATCGGTTTTCTGCAGCGCTTAGGCGAAGCCCTGCCGGAATTGCTCCACCACCATCACCGGAGCGCCGTCACGCTGCCGGTGAACTCTCTCTCCTCTCCACCTCCTCTCGCTGGATCGAGACGGTGGAGATCGTCATCAAGCTGCACGTGTGCTGAACGTGGAGGTGCCGTCCGTTCGGCGCTAGATCGGAAGGACCGTGATCGAGATTGCGAGACGGTTCGTGATGAGATCGCGGAACGGATCGTGATGAGTTCGCGGGACAGATCGTGATCAAGATCGTGAGATGGATCGTGATGAGATCGCGGGACGGATCGTGATGGGATCGCGGGACGGATCGTGATGAGATCGCGGGACGCTCGGCGATTTGGATCGCGAAGATGTTCGACTACACCAACCGCGTTTCTTAACGCTTCCCGCTTAGCGATCTACAAGGGTATGTAGATCCACTCTCCCTCTCGTAGATGCTCATCACCATGGATAGGTTTGCGTGTGCGTAGGAAAATTTTTGTTTCCCATGCGACATTCCACAACAGGTTCTTTGCAGTCCGCTGGCAGACGGCAAAGAACATTAGGTCTTTGCCGTCCGCTGGCAGACGGCAAAGAACATTAGGTCTTTGCCGTCCGCTGGCAGACGGCAAAGAACCTTAGGTCTTTGCCGTCCGCTGGCAGACGGCAAAGAACCAACCTAGGCTAGCAAAAAAAGGTCCATTGCCGTCTGCCAGTTGATGTCAAAGCACGCCGTTAAGCCCCTAACCGAGCTAAGTTGCCACGTGTGCCGTCCAGGCCCTTTGCCGTCCACTAGTGGATGGCAAAGATTCAAAGGTCTTTGCCGTCCGCCAACAAATGGCAAAGCACCCTTTACCGTGGCTTATTCATCCGGACGGTTGGCCGTGTGCTGGCGGACGGCAAAGCCTTTGCCATCCGGGATGGCTGACGGCAAAGTGTCTGATTCCTGTAGTGAGTTAACCATTGCACGCCCCGACCCTCACACAAAGGTCGACAATCTATAAACAAGTCATGCTCCGACTTCCTTACATAGCAGTTCACCATACGTGCATGCTACGGTAATCACAAACTTTTACACAAGTATTTTTTCCAAACCACAATTTACTTCCTAACATGTCTCTTAACATTACCATCTTTATATCTCAAAACTTTATGCAAGGAATCAAACTTCTCATAAATACTCAATGCACTTAATATGGAAGTTTTTATTATATCCCTTTTGGATGCATATCCTATTAGGACTAAATTCATAACCTAGAACAATTACCATGCTGTTTTTAGGAAATATCAAAATAATATAAGTTAGTTACGAGAGTTCAAGTATTTCTATAAAACGAAAACACCATCGTGCTCTAAAAGATATAAGTGAAGCATATAGAGCAAAATTGCCCAACTCAAAAGATATAAGTGAGGCACAAAGAGTATTCTAATAAATACACGATTCAGAGTGTGTCTCTCAAAATATGTGTGCAGCAAGGATTATTGTGGCAAACTAACAAGAAAATACTCATATCATACAAGATGCTCCAAGCAAAACACATATCATGTGGTGAATAAAAATATAGCCTCAAGTAAATTTACCGATGGATTGAAGATGAAAGAGGGGATGCCTTCCGGGGCATCCCCAAGCTTAGGATCTTTGGAATCCTTGAATATGATTTGGTGTGCCTTGGGCATCCCCAAGCTTAGGCTCTTTCCACTCCTTATTACATAGTCCATCCAATCTATACCGAAAACTTGAAAACTTCACAACACAAAACTTAACAGAAAACTCGTGAAATCCGTTAGTATAAGAAAATAAATCACAACTTTAGTTACTGTTGTGAACTCATTCTTTATTTATATTTGTGTTATACCTACTGTAATCTAACTTCTGCATGGTTCATACCACATGATACAACACATAGATTCATCAAAACAGGCAAACAACTCAAAGAAAACAAAATCTGTCAAAAACAGAACAGTCTGTAGCAATCTGGAAACTTCGTATACTTATATAACTCAAACAATTATGAAAACTTATGAAAACCTGGTAAATTTATATATAAATCTTTTATAAAAATTTCAGGTCAATTAGACGCTCTTAAAAAATAGAAAATTGCTGGACTGAGTGCAAAAGTTTCTGTTTTTCAGCAAGATCAAATCAGCAACTACCATAGATCACCCCAAAGGTTTTACTTGACTCAAACACTAATTAAAACACTAAAACACAATTACTAACAAAGTAATAATGAGGGAAAGACTCAAAAACAGAACACAAAAATAAAATTGGGTTGCCTCCCAACAAGCGCTATTGTTTAACGCCCCTAGCTAGGCAAAACGCAATAGATCTAGGTATTGGCATAATAGAAGTAAGGGAGATTGTTCATGCTCATCTCGTACTCCCTTCTTTCAGAAGCTAATTTCCTTTGTCACAAGAAAAAATAATCAAAAGGGCTGAATTTAATAGGATAAGGATCCTCAAGATCAAGTGCGGGAGGGATAGGTTCCTCCTTTGCCCCTTATAGTGTACAATCAATTCATCATTATAGGCTTTCCTTTCAGTCAAGGCCATGAGCCTTTTTCTAAGAATGAACACTAATCCATTATTTTGTATAGAAAAATTATCATTGACTTCAGAAATCTTATCAACCAAAACCTCGGTAGGGAATTTTTTTCTCAAATTTTCATTATAAGCCACTTTATCCGAAGATCGTAGTCTCATTATCTCTTCTTGATTAAAAACGATCTCCTCAGTAGGGGGACATCCACCATTAATTTTGTAATGAGCAAAGATTTCACTAGCCTCTTTCATGATAAATCTAAACTCATGGGCTAGGAATATAGTGGCGGCACGCTTAACAGAAGAATGATGAATATTAGAGAACTCAAGAAAATCATTTGTATGCAAGGGTGCACATGTAAGAATGGCCTCTCAAGTTCACTTATTAAAAAAGTTATAGCATCCGCAAGACAATTAGTTTTATTGAGAATGGAAACTCCTAAGGTAGGAAGCGTTCCCGCACAAGTGAAGAAATCTTGAATAACACATTTTCCAATGATATTACCACTACCTATGCGGAACCTTTTTGTATCAATGATAGTAGGTTCTTTTTGAGGGTTGTCATTATCAAGGTCACCAAAATTCCCCTCAAGATTATTACTATCTTTTTCATTGGAGGTCTCTCTAGATTCCCACATGGTGGCAAAGCAAGCAATCAAGCACACAAGCAAACGAAAGGCAAACGAAAGGCAAACGAAATAAGGCGCAATAAAAAGGCAAATATTTTTGATATTTTTTGAAAATCGTTTTAGAAGTGCGGGAGAGGAAAACGAGAGGCAAATGGGAAATAAAGTAAATGCAAGAGATGAGTTTGTGATGGGTACTTGGTAGGCTTGATGTGTATCCTCCCCGGCAACGGTGCCATAAATCCTTCTTGCTACCTCTTGAGCATGTGTTGGTTTTCCCTTGAAGAGGAAAGGGTGATGCAGCAAAGTAGATAAGTATTTCCCTCTGTTTTTGAGAACCAAGGTATCAATCAAGTAGGAGGAACAAGAAAGTCACCAATGGATGCACGTACACAAATAATCAAGCTCTTGCACCCAACGCTATAAAGGGGTTGTCAATCCCTTCACGGTTATTTGCAAGGATTAGATCCGATAGATATAGATGTAACGAGTGTGGAAAGTAAAAGGTAAATAAATTGTAGCAAGTATAGATCTGAAAATATATCATGGAAAATAGACCTGGGGGGGCCATAGGTTTCACTAGAGGCTTCTCTCTAGAAGGCAAATATCATGGGGGTAAACAAATTACTGTCAAGCCATTGATAGAAAAGCGAATAATCATATAGTTATCCAAGGCAATGATCAAGCATATAGGCATCACGTGCGTGACAAGTAGACCGAAACGATTCTGCATCTACTACTATTACTCCACACATCGACCGACTTCTGCCTACATCTAGAGTATTAAGTTCATGAAGAAGAGAGTAACGCATTAAGAAAGATGACATGATGTAGAGGGATAAACTCAAGCAATATGATGAAAACCCCATCTTGTTACCCTTGATGGCAACTATACAATACGTGCCTTGCTACCTCTACTTTGCCACTGGGTAAGGACACCGCAAGATTGAACCCAAAACCAAGCACTTCTCCCATTGCAATAATTACCAATCTAGTTGGCCAAACCAAACCAATAACTCGAAGAGACTTGCAAGGATATGAAATCATGCATATAAGAAATCAGAGGAGATTCAAATAAGATTCATGGATAATCTGAACATAAACCCACAATTCACTAGATCTTGACAAACACGCCACAAAAGAGGATTACATCGGATAGATCTCCATGAAGATCATGAAGAACATGGTATTGAAGATCGAAGAGAGATAAGAAGCCATCTAGCTACTAGCTATGGACCCGTAGGTCTGTGGTAGACTACTCACGCATCATCAGAGGGGCCATGGAGTTGATGTAGATGCCCTCCGTGATCGAAACCCCCTTCAGTAGATTACCGGAAAAGGCTCCAAGATTGGATCTCTCGGGAATGGGGGCTTTCGGTGGCAGAAAAGTATTTGCGTGTCTCTTTCTGATGTTGCGGGAATACTTAGGTATTTATAGGCCAAAGAATAGGGTTAGGAGACCTGCCAGGAGGCGACAAGCCTGATAGGCGTGGCCAGGGGGCCCGCGCCTAGCAGGCTTGGCGCCCTGGCACCTCCTCTGACGTGCACACCAAGCTTGGATGACTTGTTTCCTTCCAGACAAATTCCTTACGAAGGTTTTATCTCGTTTGGACTCCATTTAATATTCCATATCTGCAAAACTCAAAAACAAGGAAAAACAGAAACTCGCACTTGGCTCTAGATTAATAGGTTAGTCCCAAAAATAGTATAAAATAGTATATTAATGCATATAATGTTGGAAATATGCCCTAGAGGCAATAATAAATTAGTTATTATCATATTTCCTTGTTGATGATAATCGTTTATTATCCATGCTATAATTGTATTGATCGGAGACTTAGATGCTTGTGTGGATACCTAGACAAAACCATGTCCCTAGTATGCCTCTAATAGACTAGCTCGTTGATCAAAAGATGGTTAAGGTTTCCTAGCCACGGACATGAGATGTCATTTGATAATGGGATCACATCATTCTCCTAATGATGTGATGGACAAGACCCAAACTACAAACGTAGCATATGATCGTGTCAGTTTATTGGTACTGTTTTTTGCATGTTCAGTACGTGTTCCTATGAGGGTGTCTGTTGAGTTGGCATGGATCAAGACTGGGATTTGTTACTCCGTGTGACGGAGAGGTATCTCAGGGCCCACTCGATAATGCAACATCACAACAAAGCCTTGAAAGCAATGTGACTAAGTGTTAGCCATGGGATCTTGTATTACGGAACGAGTAAAGAGACTTGCCGGTAACGAGATTGAACTAGGTATGAAGATACCGACGATCGAATCTCGGGCAAGTAACATACCGAAGAACAAAGGGAACATCATACGGGATTAACTGAATTCTTGACATAGAGGTTCAACCGATAAAGATCTTCGTAGGATATGTAGGAACCAATGTGGACATCCAGGTCCTGCCATTGGTTTTGACCGTAGAGGTGTCTCGGTCATGTCTACATAGTTCTCGAACCAGCAGGGTCTGCACACTTAAGGTTTGGTGACGTTTCGGTAGTATAGAGTTATGTATGGTGGTGACCGAAGTTTGTTCGGAGTCCCGTATGAGATGCCGGACGTCATGAGGAGCTCCGAAATGGTCCTGAGGTAAATATTCATATATAGGAAGTCCTGTTTTGGTCGCCGGAAAAGTTTCGGGCTCATCGGTAGTGTACCGGGAGTGTCGGTAGTGTACCGGGAGGGGTATTTCGACCCAAGAGGTTTCATGGTCTGTGGGAGAGTGAATACCAGCCCTTGGTGGGCTGGTGGAAGTCTCACATAAGGTCCATGTGGCTGGGAAGAAAATCCCAAAAGGAAAAAGGTGGAAAAAGGCAAAAAAAAGGCAAATTAGGGAAGGAGTCCTAATCCTACTAGGAGTGGAGGAGTTGGACTCCTCCCTAGATTGGTTCGGCCGACTCCTATGGGGCCTTGGCCTTGCGCCAGCCCTCCTCCTCCCTCCCTCCTTTATATATTGGTGGACTTGGGTGTTTTGCACTTGATTTTACGGCCACGTGCTACCCGTTCCACCGGTGCTCCTCTAGATCGGATTTCTGCAGCGCTTAGGCAAAGCCCTGCCGGAATTGCTCCACCACCATCGCCGGAGCGCCGTCACGCTGCTAGAGAACTATTCTACCTCTCTGCTCCCTCTTGCTAGATCATGAAGGCAGATATCGTCATCAAGTTGTATGTGTGCTGAACACGGAGGTGTCGTCCGTTCGGCGCTAGATCGGAAGGACCGTGATCAAGATCGCGAGACGGTTTGTGATGAGACCGCGGAACGGATCGTGATGAGTTCGCGGGACAGATCGTGATCAAGATCGTGAGACGGATCGTGATGAGATCGCGAAACGGATCGTGATGAATTCGTGAGACGGATCGTGATTGGATCGCGGGACGGATCATGATGAGATCGCGGGATACTCGGCGATTTGGATCGCAAAGACGTTTGACTACACCAACCGCATTTCTTGACGCTTCCCGCTTAGCAATCTACAAGGGTGTGTAGATCCACTCTCCCTCTCATAGATGCTCATCACCATGGATAGATCTGCGTGTGCGTAGGAAAATTTTTGTTTCCCATGCAACGTTCCCCAACATATAAAACATCCAAAACAGATAATATAATAGCATGTCATCATCAAAAATTATAGATACGTTGGAGACGTATCAAACTACAGCAACATGGTTATGTGCATAAGATTAATGCAGAGTCAGAGAAAATACCTTCTGTATGTCAGACATGATGGTGTAGTTCCCAAACTAGTTACTGGTGCCAATGCAGACTCTAAGTTGGTTTAGAAACCAGGTCTAGCTAGGCCCATCCTCTTTCTCAACCACCCCAAAAGCAATTGGGAAGACATTGTTGTTCCCATCTCTCCCTGTTGCTACCAATATCTGCTGGCCTGTGGATAACTTGATGAAGCAACCATCAAGTCCTGCATAAACAGTGATACGTAGGGCCAAATTATATAACTATGTACAATACTTACATTTCAAATAGAATTACATCAGTGAAATTTACCTATGAAAGGCCTACAACCAGCAAGGAATCCATCATTTGATGCCTGGAGGCAGTAGAACATGTTCTTGAACCTTCGTGTGGGGGCTGGGTTCTCAGGATCCTCCAAAGTTGTCACTATGCACCAGCTTCCAGGGTTTGTGTTAAGCACACATTATAGGTAGTCCCTCAACCTGAGATACTGCTTTCTATGATCAGCTTGCACAACATCAACAGCCATCAGTCTTTCCCTATATGCCAAACTCCTAGGTACATGCACCCCAAACTTCTTCTTAGTATCTTTTAGAACCGTCTCTACATCAGCCTTTACATTTGATCTAACTGTGTCCTCCACAGCTTCGGCAACCCACTCTACAGTCACCTTGGTAATCTCTGAACAAGCCCCACAACTATGATCCATGTGGCACTTCTTGATTGCGAATGTATCTTCATGGGCTACTTTGGAGGCACTAATGAAAAATTCATAGCCATTCTTCCTCTCTGGGCACCAAACAATAACCCTTGATGGTTCATTCCTATGGTACTGAAAGTTTCTCAAAGTCCCAACATGAAAATTTCTCAAAGCCTTTCTAAACTCATACACATTGTTGAAGCAAAGGTCCTTGCACAACTGCTCATGTGCATCAGGTAGCTTTGGGTCAAACCATTTCCTATCTTTCTTCTTCAATCTTCTCTTCCTTCCAGAAGGTAGTCTTGGAGCCTCTCCATCTAAGTCAAAATGGCCACATCACCAGGGAAGCAATATTCATCAGCTTCAGGTACAAAATCTTGAAACTTGGGAATCTCTGGCTGACTGTGAGCGCTGGAAGTAGGACCTGGATTTACTGCTGCTCTTGTCACACGTATAAGTTTCTAAGGCCTGCCTTTTGCCACAACTATCTCCTCTCCACTGTCAGCCTCTTTCTCCTCCTGCCAAAACTCGGAAACATCACTGTCACCTTCAAACTTTGGTCTTTCTTCTACGACATATGTTTCTTCTTCATTTGCAATATTTTCTTCACCTCTCTTCCAATCCTTGTAAGACATCTTTATCCATCTGTAGTCACCCCTATCAGATCCATCTTCACCACCAGCATGTCCATCATCACCACCAGGAGCTTCTGAAATGTTCAAGTTGCAGCTCTGATGTGTGTTCACATTAACTTCAAGAGGGCGAACTACTCCATCTTGTGATAGACTATAAACAAAACCAGCCCCCCCCCCAGTGGACTGCCATTGGAATTTGTTCTTCACAAACATTGTGAGCCCTGTTACATTCAAAATCTTTATATTCATTTGCCTTGGCCACAATGATTCACCACTGTGAAATCACATTGGTCTATCATTTCTTCAACTGCATCTTGACTGTCCAGAAGCAATAAACCTTCCTCTCCAATCCCTTCTTCTTTTACCCAGTACATGTAGTCATCTGATCCATAGCCTTCAGTTTCATTAAGTGCTATCAAGTTCAGAAAAGTGATGTCTGAAACAGAAAACCTCCTTTCCATGTTATCTCTGCCCTGGAAATGCAGTCTCACCTCCCAAATTTCATCATCCAACCTGCAATACATAATATTTTATTTCAAAGCATAACTAAGTGTTTTTGCTACAAAATTCAGTTCACACTAACTATAAAATACAGTAAGTAATCTGAATCCAACAAACGCTTCTCTGAATCCACCATGCATTTCTACTCAATCCAACTAATCCTTCAGTGAAAATGATACTGCTGCATCCAACAAATGCCACAGAGTGTTTCCTCGACTTTGAACTGAACTAGCACAAATGAATCACAGTAGCATCAACCTAGGGTATGGTCAAAACCTAACTAAAAGATGCTTTGTTTTTTGAACTGAACTAGCACAAATGCAGAAACTGTTGAAGGACCTCATCAAGAGAGACAAAAATCTTACTCCACCCCTCCAAATGAAGAGGCCCAGTGGTGGGAGTTGGCCGGATCTGCCTGCACAGCGCCAGCAAGAGACCTTGCCGCTTTGTACTCAAGCGAGAACTAGCGAGCCTGGGGCGATGTCGGTGCAGCCTGTGGTGTAGGAGCCTGCGCCGGCGGTGCATCCTGTGGTGTCCGCCGCGGTGGCGGTGGCGCCGCCGGCTGGGTTGTGAAGCTCCCGCTCCCTAGCCAGCTGTCAACCTTCGAGTACTCTCCGCCTTCATCCCCCGTTCCACCTCCACCCGTTGAGTGGCTGCCGTCAACTGGTTTCGCCACCGGCGACGCCATCACCTAGCTCGGAGAGGGAGACACAGTGAGAGAGAGTGAGTGAGAGAGGGGGGAACACTAGTGGAAAAAGCCCCATTTGTCCCGGTTCGTAAGGCCCATTTGTCCCGGTTCTGGAACCGGGACTAAAGGGTCGGGACTAAAGCCCACGACCTTTAGTCCCAGTTCGCTTACGAACCGGGACAGATGAGGCTACACGTGGCCACTCTGCCAAGCCCAGGAAGGAGGGCTTTGGTCCCGGTTGGTAACACCAACCGGGAACAAAGAGCGTCCATGCGTCAGCAGCTGAGGGGCTGTTTTTTTAAAGAGGGGGGGTTTGAGGGTTTTGGAGGGTTAATTTAGGGGTTTCATATATTTTGTTAGATAGCTAATAGAGAGAAGTGATCTCTCTTATCTCCGTGCTTGGTCATGATGCTACGTACTATACTTATAGATAGAACATATGACACAATTTAATCATCATTTTCGTCAATGAGACACCATATCACAAGTTGGTCACTGGTCATAATCACAACTCCTCCTCATCATCATCATCATCAACTCTAACACATTGTAGCACATAATAACACACTGTACCTAGAACCTACGTACTCCTATCTCGTAGGACCTACTCTACCCTCTCTTAGGTACAATATCATAAAACAAGATAGGCCCTGACTCTCCATTATGGAGAACGAAGATCATCCTGTCTCCCATTCTTGGCCTACGCACAATGTTGCTTCCAAGTAGCTCTCTACGATTGAGCATACATTTTTCCAATCTTTGATCGTCATGACTCCATCGGTTTTAGAAATCCGGTATGGATAGGAGTGATGCGTAGGCTGACCTGGTCGTGGTGGCCCTAAGCTCGTAACAACGACGCGACCTCTCAGAAACATCAGATGAGGCACACAATCCTCCAGGGATTTCTGTTGAAAAACATAGTAATAACTTTGTAGTTAGCAATGTAGTTTAGTTTTAGAATAATTTATGCAAAAGATGCACGGATATCATAATAGTAGAATTAAAATCTTACCATGCAGTCTCCATGGATGTTACCGTAGTTCACCACATGCACTAGTGGCACGTATTGACCATAATGTGCAGGAGTTTGATAATAGCTATTGTAATTCTCAAGATGACTAAGAAATGTGGTAAGATGATCTTTCTCCTTATAAGTTAATTCTGCTTCATCACTTTAGTAGTAGGTTTTGTCTACCATCTTCCGTACATTTTTTGAAGAATGAAAATAAGATGTCAATCCAAACAAGTTGTCAACTATTTTTAAATAAACAATATAAATTACTTAATAAATATGGTTGAGAAACTCACATAATGGTAGAACTGGAGGCGTCTGCACATCGACCCAGATGTCGATATTACCTTCAATTTCATCTTCCAGACGAATATCAAAGGTGATAAGCATATTAGGCTCACATGCATAATCCTTGCATAGTGATTGCCAACTTTTGCATTCAAAATAGCAATAGGTGTCTGCATGGTATAATTTTACCGCAAAAGTAAAACCATGCTCGGTCCTCAAGTGAACTATCTTTACCTCCATATATTTTTTAGTACTGAAACCAATCTTATCCAAGACAGCAATTCTTGCATGGCAGGGGATACGCTAGTAGAACAATAAAAAATTAAAATTAATTATAAGTTGAAGCAAAAGAGGCAGAAGTCATGCTTAATCACGAAAAAAGACTTGTCATTGTGACTTACTGTATCCACTTCGAAGGTCTCATCCAGCATGATGCTGAAGCGCCTACCATCAACTAGGAAAGTCTTGTCACACAGGCCGCGCTCGTGTTTGCAGTATTCGCAAATACCTAATTCACTTTCGTTGTCAGACATTTCCTATGTTCATAGTTGAAACATTTAAAATCGATCAAAGGAAACTACGAGAAAAGTGATCAACACACAGATCACTATTACTCAATATGCAACAGGTTGACTTTAGGTTTGTTGAGTCTTTCCTTCTTAAACTCTCGTATCACATATATGGTGGGCACTCCCTCTGATATTTCGACCGTCGGTGATGGTGGCTCCTCCATTCGTCCGAGAGTGCATTACACCAAAATGTCTAGCACACTGGAACGAAGGAGAAGCGACCCCCACGACAACAGTCGGATGCTTCCTCTCTCTCTCTCATATATATATATATATATATGGTGGACACTCTTCCTCACTGAAAGACACACAAGGAGCCGAAATAGACCTTAAGTCAACCCGTTTCATATATCGAGAAATGACTTGGAAAAAATTTCCTATGTTTTACCGGAATGACTTGCAAATCACAAATACATTTATAATGAACTCGAATATAATATCACTAATACATCATCCCGAATAATCCAGTTCAAGAATTACGACACGCTTTAGATCTTAATTAATGCGTGTGTGACTTTCGCTCCGTCGAGGCTTTCCTTAAATAACTCTCATATCTCATGGTGTGTTGGTGCGCACTCTCTCACATTGATATGGTGGTGTATATATGTTGGTGGACACTCTCTCACAGTAATAGTTCGACCGCCGGTGATGGACGCCTCCCCTCTTCTCTTCTTGAGCAATATATCGACGAGTATATCGCAAAGAAGAGAAGAAAGAGGAGGCGCCCCCCACGACAACAGTCGGGATTCCTCCATAAAGAACACACATGAATGTCACACAAGGAGCAACGACAGACCAAAAGTCACACACGCATTATACCGATAAAATATCACTAATACATTAATATTTATAATGACCTCGAATATAATATCACTAATACATCATCCCGAATAATCTAGTTCAAAAATTACGGCACGCTTTGGATCTTAATTAATGTGTGTGTGACTTTTTGGTCCGTCGAGGCTTTCCTTAAATAACTCTCATATCTCATGGTGTGTTGGTGCGCACTCTTTCACATTGATACGGTGGTGTATATATGTTGGTGGACACTCTCTCACAGTAATAGTTCAACCGCCGATGATGGACGCCTCCCCTCTTATCTTCTTGCACAATATATTGACGAGTATAATGCAAAGAATAGAAAAAAGAGGAGGCGCCCCCCGTGACAGGAGTTGGGATTCCTCCATCAAGAACACACATGAAAGTCACACAAGGAGCAACGACAGACCGAAAGTCACACACGCATTATACCGATAAAATATCACTAATACATTAATATTTATAATGACCTCGAATATAATATCACTAATACATCATCCCGAATAATCCAGTTAATGCATCATCAAATATTAACTAATACATCTCGAATATTATCATATAAGATCACTAATACAGATCGAATATCCTAGAATCCAAAATGGAGGATGGTGAACTCTGTTCACTAGCGGTCTCTGAGTCACCGGCGGTGGACACCCAAAGATGAGGAACCATCACGGGATCATAACTCAAGTGAGATCCCTGAAGGATCTGCCAGGTATTGTCAAACTGGGCGTCCAACGCCGCCATGTAGCGACGAACGTGCTCGTCCTCCTCCCTGACACGGCGACGTACCACCTCTGCGGGTGTCGGCTCCCTCCGCACCAAAAGTGGCCCGCGTGACCGCCACCACAGAAGGTCTGAGTCGACGACGATACCTGCATTCCTCACCAACCTCCGAGCCCGGGAAGGTAGCACCTCCCAGTGCCAGCCTGGCGAAGCCCAGTCCCGAACATGGCGCCTATCAAGCAGGCTCTCGCGGACTACTCGACGACGAGGATGCGGGCCAGGCATCGTCGACAAATTCCTATGAGAACGTTTTCTTATCGTTTAATCACTAATTTTTCATAAAACCCAAAATCAACATACAAATACTAATCTAACATAAACATACTAATCTACTTTCAAAAAAACATAAACATACTAATCTAACATACACATACTAATCTAGCTAACATAAACATACTAATCTAACATAAACATTCATCATATAAAAAATCAACATATATTTAAAAAAATTGCAACGAGCCGGGGCGACGGCGGCTCACAGCGGGGGCGGCGACGGGGGCCGGGTGGCGACTGGGACGGGGCGGCGATGGGGCGACGACCATGGCAGGGCAGAGACGCGGGCGGCGGGGGAGGCGACGGGGGAGGGGCGGCGACGGGAGCGGGGCGACGACGGGGGAGGCGACGGGGGCGGCGGAGGAGGCGACGGGGGAGGGCGGCGACAGGGGCGGCAACGAGGGTGGGGCGGCGATGGGGGCGATAGGGGAGGCGACGAGGACAAGGCAGCGACGAGGAGGGGGATGACGATGGCGGGGGCGGCGATGGGGCGGCAACGGGGACGGCGACAGCGGGATCGGGGCGGCGACGAGGGCGAAGTGGCAATGAAAACTGTGAAATTTCCTAAGTGTTTCTTATATAGAAGAAGCATTTGTCCCGGTTGGTGCCACCAACCGGGACCAAAGCCTTGTTTTCAGCAGCCCAAAGGGCGGGAAGGCCCTTTGGTCCCGGTTGGTGACACCAACCAGGACGAAAGGGGGGCATTGGTCCCGGTTGGTGCCACCAACCGGGACCACTGGTCCCTTTTCGTCTGCCGGCGGGGAAGCAGCAGATGTTTAGTCCCACTTCGCTAGTCGAGGGGAGACAAGACATGTTTATAAGCCCCTGTCAAGCTCCTCTCATAGTGAAAATAGATGCCCTTATACACGAAATTTGACCTAAATTCAAACTGCTAGTTAGGTGCCTAACTACCTAACTAGCCCTTTGAATTTGGGTTGAATTTCAGTATAAGTGCATCTATTTTCACTTTTGCTATTTTTTATGTTATTTCTTTGCTATTTTTCCTGCTATTTAATATTACTTTGTTTTAACATTATATTCAATTTGGTAATTTTTAGGTTTTATATAATTTTAGTTTCAAAAATACTAGAGGTTGAAAGTTGAAAAGCACTACAAATGAACTCTCAAATTGATTTTTTTCATGCAGTTATTGATTTCTTTGAGCTAAATAACCCTGAAATTAAAAAACACTACAAATGAGCTCTGAAAAGGTTGAAAGTTGGCATGGTATCATCATTTCACCCACATAGCATATGCTAAAAAGTTGAGAGGGTTACGGCAAAAGCATGATGCACTTCGTGTACAAAACGGACTATCTCTTTCGAAGTATCGGGGTTTCGAACGGAAACTCATCGGTTACAAAAGGCATTTCATTTTCTTGAACTTATTTGAACTCCAAGCTTTTTGTGTGTTCAAAATGCACCATTCAACACCACATCATCGGTTTTCAACCATTTCTAACTTCATTTGGTATTTTTTTCATGCAGTTATTGATTTTTTTGAGCTAAATGACCTTGAAATTGAAAATCACTACAAATGAACTCTGAAAAGGTTGAAAGTTGGCATGGTATCATCATTTCACCCACATAGCATGTGATAAAAAGTTGATAGGGTTACGGTAAAAGCAGGATGCACTTCGTGTACAAAACGGACAGTCTCTTTCGAAGTATCGGGGTTTCGAACGGAAACTCATCGGTTACAAAAGGCATTTCATTTTCTTGAACTTATTTGAACTCAAGGCTTTTTGTGTGTTAAAAATGCACCATTCAAAGCCACATCATCAATTTTCAACTCTTTCTGACTTCATTTGGTATTTTTCATGCAGTTATTGATTTTTTTGAGCTAAATGACCCTGAAATTGAAAAACACTACAAATGAACTCTGAAAAGGTTGAAAGTTGGCATGGTATCATCATTTCACCCACATAGCATGTGCTAAAAAGTTGAGAGGGTTACGAAAAAAGCAGGATGCACTTCGTGTACAAAACGGACAGTCACTTTCGAAGTATCGGGGTTTCGGATGGAAACTCATCGGTTACAAAAGGCATTTCATTTCTTGAACTTATTTGAACTCCAGGTTTTTTGTGTGTTTAAATGCACCACTCAAAGCCACATCATCAATTTTCAACCTTTCTGACTTCATTTGGTATTTTGCATGTAGTTATTGATATTTTTTTGAGCTAAATGACCCTGAAATTGAAAAGCACTAGAAATTAACTCTGAAAAGGTTGAAAGTTGGCATGGTATCATCATTTCACCCACATAGCACGTACTAAAAAGTTGAGAGGATTACGGCAAAAGCAGGATGCACTTTGTGTACAAAACGAACAGTCTCTTTCGAAGTATCGGGGTTTCGGACGAAAATTCATCAGTAACAAAAAGGCATTTCATTTTCTTGAACTTATTTGATATCCAGGCTTTTTGTGTGTTCAAAATGCACCATCCAAAGCCACATCATCAATTTTCAACCCTTTCTGACTTTATTTGGTATTTTTCATGCAGTTATTGATTTTTTTTGAGCTAAATGACCCTGAAATTGAAAAGCACTACAAATGAACTCTAAAAAGGTTAAAAGTTGGCATGGTATCATCATTTCATCCATATAGCATGTGCTAACAAGTTGAGAGGGTTACGGCAAAAGCAGGATGCACTTCGTGTACAAAACAGACAGTCTTTTCGAAGTATCGGGGTTTTTGGACGGAAACTCATCGGTTAGAAAAAGCATTTCATTTTCTTAAATTTATTTGAACAATGCGTCGGTCACCGTACATCCATTGCTGGTTCATCTGTGTGCGTTATATAATAAAGTGTATTATAAACCATTACAACATATCATGAATAGAGAAGTGACCAAATTAATAGAAATTCATCATCACATTAAAGCCAAAGTACAATAATGACCAAAATAAATACATACAGTTCACACATAGTTGTCATTATTGAACAACATATAGTTTTCTAGAGCATCTAAGTAAAACATACAACGAAACTAAGTAAAAAAATTAAATGCAACAACAAATGTAATCATAACCGCTACTAAGGTACCAATTGATTCAACAGCATAATGATACCAAGCCTCAGTATGAATGGCATATTTTCTAATCTTTCTAAGCTTCAAGCGCATTGCATCCATCTTGGTCTTGTGATCGTCGACGATATCGGCAACATGCAACTCCAATCCCATCTTGTCATCTTCAGTTCTTTTCAATTTTTCTTTCAAATGATCGATTTCTTTTTCAGCTTCTGTTAACTTCTCGAGCAGAATTGCATAGTCGGTTGGAATTTCTAGTTCAACTACTTCCTATAGATAAAAACATCTACGTCAAGTTGGTGGCATAATTAATTGTCATAGACATTAGATATGTGAAATAGTTATATAAAAGATAATATACCACATCTGAATCATAGACTGCACGAGGGCCGACGTGGGCGGATACCATAACCATGGCACTATATAATAACAAACAATAATAAAAGTAAGAAAATCATATGAGTAAGTATATTTTCTTTTAGCAAGAAGATAAGATCAAGAGGCTCACCATGCGCGGGCGATCGACGGCGGTTTCAGGACGGGGACGGGACAGGACGGACCGCCAAACCTAGACAAATCTTGACGAAAATGAGTTTGGACAAGGAGCTTCGATAGAATAAAGCTTAAATTTGGCTTGGGCATTTCATCAAACATCTCGTGTGCATAGGAGGTGAGCTAGAGCACCACAAAGCTCACCCCTCGCTGACCTGAAAAACAGAGCAATCTGGAGTGCTCGTTGGCGAGGGGGTATATATAAGCATCTCATTGGTCCCGGTTCGTACCTGGAACCGGGACTAAAGGACCCCCTTTGGACCCGGATCCAGCCACGAACCGGGGCCAATGGTTGTGGGCCAGGAGTGAGGCACATTGGTCCCGGTTCGTGTCTGGAACCGAGACCAAAGGTTCCAGACGAACCGGGACCAATGCCCCACGTGGCCCGCCCGCCCCTGGCCTCAGGAACCGGCATTGTTGCCCCCATTGGTCCCGGTTCGCGACTGAACCGGGACTAATTTGCTAGCCCGGCCCGAACCAATGCCCTGTTTTCTACTAGTGGAACAGAGGAACGGCTCAGTCGTTTGACCTGGTCGGGACGGACCGACCTAACGGCCATCACCCGCGCGCCGTCCGCCTCTCGTCGACAAAAACCTGACGGGCGGGCCCCACATGTCATAACCGTGCTTAAAATTGAACCGTTCAGTCACTTGGTTTTTTTTGGAACAGCCCATCAATTTTGTGGTAGTTTTATGAAAAGATTAAAAAAGAGGTAGTTTTTTGGAACAATGACCCTTAATTTGGTAGTTTTTTTCTATCTATTTGGGCCTTTGACCTATTGCTTGCAGTCACTACATGCTGATGTGCTGCCTTCTACGTGATATATACATGGGAGGGGGGCTCTCGTCCCCCTTGGTTGTGTATGCATCGGATTGATGCAATTGAGGGATGCGGTCGTTAGTGAGGTTGCCGGAGTAGCATGAGATGGGACCCGATCGCCAGGGAAACTGGGATTGATGGGTTTGACTAAATTGAGGGGGTAGACGAACCGGGATCCCTTCACTTGTTGTGCCAGTCTTTGTTCCCTTGTCGTCATTCTCTAATGTTGGTCAGGCTGCGGTTAGTCTCTCTTCCCCTGCTGATAATGGATCGCTCACATGGTCGTTCTTTAAGCTGATTAACCTATGGCGAGCCCCACCTGTAAGTCAATAATGCAATGATGATGTAGTTGGACTGCTGATGTGGATAGACTGCATGTTAAGTTAATTAGTTAGTAGGGATGAACTTTGTAGTCTGCTCGTAATGGGAGTATAATAAGTAGTATCATGCATGCAAACTATGCAATTTTGATAAGGTGCCATAGAAGTAAATAAAGAAAAAGATGATTAAGTATCATATCATGATACCGATATTAAATGATTTGCTAATATGTGTCATGCATGATAATAAATAGAGTCATTTATGATAACAACATATGATTACTTTTTATGAATTATATGTCATCAAAACTAGAGCATTGGGTTTTTATCGGATTTAGTTTCTAAACATAGATTCTTTAGGCCCCTCCCAATGCTCCACCTTGCACATGTGCTAAGGCTTTCACATAGGCAAAAAAATTGATGTGACAAGGTATTTAAGAGGAGAGAGATGGGTGTGATGACCTTAGGAAGAAATGGTACCAAGCGCGTGAACCTAGGCAAAATACTTAAATTAAAGAAAGCCCATCAATGCATGAAGAATTTTTGTACTCCCTCCATCTCGGTGTATAACTCATCTTAGGTTGTGCATCGTGACCAAGACGGAGAGAAAAACGAGAGAAATTAAAGTTAATTTGCTAATTAATACCATTGCATGCAATGAATTGATCAATGTATGTCGTGCTAGTTAGTCTCAAGTCATTAACCCCACTTCTTTCATTGGTTGATTCCAAAAACGAGATGAAAGTTAATGCACCGCGCCTTAGTGCTTTGGGATTATTTGGTTGTAAGATGACTTATACACCGAGACGGAGGGAGTAGCTATATCATTAAATAAAGTATGCTTAGCTACAACAAGTTAAACACCTATGCATTGGATACTTTTGTTGCTAAACTTTTAAATATGCTTAGCACCTTATCTTAACACCAATGCATTGGAAGTAGCCTTATTAAATATAATACATATTTAGCTAGTTAAATTGTCAACCTAAAACGACGTGCATGACTTACAAATCGAGATGAAGAAAGTACTATGCATTCTAGATAGAGTATATACGCTAGTATTGTATGTATTATACTAATATATGATCTTTCCCAATCAACATATAGGTTGTATTGTCGTTCTTATTATGATTACAACAGTTGGTGAGGACCCTTGTAGACATTGCCCCAAAAATGAGGGCCAATTCTTCATTCTACTCTGGGATTTTGTACCGGGGTGGTCGAGTGGAGGGTGCGGCGATCGCGAAACGACGTGACTATTCTCCTCTCCACCTACCGACAAAGATTGCTCTGTTTCTTTTAGTATTTGTCATCTTGCCTTGTTCGCGTGTGGAGATTGGCCACGCACAAGTCAGACTCAAAATAGGCTTTATACGTACACAGTAACACATCGTACAAACCAATTTATGGTTGAATGGTTACATGGACAATGGTATCCTAACCCATCAGGATTTAAATCCTGATGCTTGTATTATTCCTTAATTTATTTCAGGATTTTCGACGATGTGTATTCAGTGGGAAAAGACGTTTCCATCGACGACGAAGCGCCTATGGTGACTTCGTAAATCTCAAGACGATATATCGGCTTAGTCTTTCGGAGGTGCTCATAGGGATAGGGTATGCGTGTGTACGTTCATAGGGATGAGTGTATGCACGTATATATATGAGCGCTTGCGTCTGTACTATGCTAAAAAAAACACATCATGTTCGTATGTTCGGAAAAGCAACCGGATCCTTGTACCCGTTTCAAACATCATGCCTTCATATTCAACGTAAATATAGAACGGATATGAAGCACCCGGCGTGTTTGGGTAGACGGGAACGCCCGCCACGTTAGCCCGCGCTGTTTTGCATCGACCCCACATAACCAAACCCTAGCAATTTCACCGGATCAAACCCTAGCAATTTCACTTCACTCCCCTTCACTCCCATCTATCACCTCCGACGATCTCCGGCATGGCGGACAGCGGATTGGAGTCCTTCATATCCTGATCCGTTGACCACGAGCTCATCTCACGCGGCTCCGAGAAGGAGATGGTCGTCCGGCTCAGTGGCAAAGTGTGACGAGCAACCAAGGGGGCCCAATTTCAAAACAAAAGTAAAATTTGTACAAAAACAGATGCTACTTACAGTCTTACAATATAAATGCCGGGAATTCATTACGTCGGCACAACTCGTGCTTAGATCCGACATCGCTGCCTCACTGGAGGCGGTGCGGTCCGTCTGACGTCCGAACGCTGTGGCGGAAGCGCAACCCCTTTGTTGACGCGCCGAGCATGAACCATGGGCGTCCTCGGACGATAACATGGTGCGACGAGCCCACCGTGTGAGACAGCAGGCGCGGCAGGTGGCGGAGGCCCTGGCAGCAGTGGATGTCGGAAAGGCGGAGTCACACTCTCCGACGCCCTGTAGGGTGCACTAGTGCGGGCGCCGCATTCGCGTCGTGGTGAAAGTCCGCTCCTCCCAGGAAGGATCTGTCATCGACCTTATGTCCACCGACACCGTCCGGATTACGGACACCGACGAGGAAGAGTAGGGCATGGGAGACGCCGAGAGCTCAAGTCCCGTGAGACGGCTATTGTTCCATGTCCTACTCTACCTTGCCGGCGACAGAACCGACACTACGACGGGCGCAGACAGCAGACGGGCATGGACACGGAGGAGCCGGACGAGCTCCGCTTGTATTAGATTTACGTTACATGTAATAGTATGGATTTGAGATTTCTAATTTAAGGTATCTAGTTGTAGAATACATTATTTAAGGCGTGACAGGTCAGTGTCCGTGAATGCACCCGGACGCGTTTGCGGACGTTTGAGGAGACGGATTTGCAAGTTGCGGTTGTAGATGCCCTTAGACAGAATCATAAATGGGCTGGGGCGAATGCAATGCTTAGTACTAATATATTTTTTTCCAATTTTGTAGGGGGGGTCGTGGCCCCTTTGGCCCTAAAGAGGCTCCGCCAGTGGTCCAGCTTGCGTACCGCCGTTCCTAGGAGACGGCCGCACGATGGCAGCGCTTGGACTCACAACGTCGAGAATCCATTGTGTTGGCACAGCCGGTACTTGGAACCGGCGACGCTGCCTCATCAAAGGCAGTGCGGTCCATCTAGCGTTCGAACGTCGTGGCGGACGCGCAACCGTTCCATAGGCATGCTGAGGACGCACCATGGATGTCCGCGGATGCTAACACGGCACGGTGTGCCCGCTGTGCGATGCAGCGGGCACGTGAGGCAACGAAAGCCCTCGCGGCGATGGATGTTGAGAGACAGAGTCACATTCTTCGGCACCCCGTATGCTGCATGGGTACGAGCGCCGCAACCTGTCATGGTGGAAGTCGGCTCTTTTGAAGAAGGGTTCGTCATCGATCTCACATCCACCGGCGCCGTCCGGGTTACAGGCTCCGATGAGGATGAATAGGGCATGAGAGATGGTGGGAGCTCGACTCCCGTGAGCCAACTGGTGTCCAATGTCCTACTCTATCTCACTGGTGACAAGACCGACACTACGATGGACACAGCCAGCTGCGGATATGAGCATGTCGAAGCCGGATGAGCTCTGCTTAAATATCATTTTACATTATATGTAATAATATGAATTTGACGTTTCTAATTTAAGTTATCTGGTTAGTGTGTACTCCCTCTGTCTCAAAATAAGTGACGAAAATTTAGTACTAAGTTAATATAAATATTGTACTAAATCAACGACACTTATTTTAAAACGAAGGAGTACAAACATGATTTACCAAGTCCATGCTCTCGTGGTACCTGTCATCAGGCATCACCTCCACGGCGCGGACGACCGGGTGAGATGCTGCCGCCGCCGGGTAGACACGGAGTGTGCACGCCGGGGCGCCGTTGACCGCGTGCGTATCCATGTGGACACGAGAGCGATCCGTTTACGATTCTAGGGGTGGAAGTGGAACGGAACCTCGCAGTCCCCGGCAATGCAATGCTTTGCAAAGCACGGGAGCGTGAACTCTACAGTGAAATGGCCGAGGGACAGAGACGAAAGCCATACGGTATGCAGATGCAGAGAACGATCTTGCATTGCATGCCTGTGGAAGAACGAGTCGGGCGTATCGCGCTGGTCTGGTCAAGGAAAGAGACGCATCTCTGTCGATCCTGTTCTATTCTGTCTCGAGCGTTGCTGTTTTCTAACCCCTGCGTGCATCACCATTTTCATGAGCGATTGTGCGTTACAGAAAGGAAGGAAAAATACGATCGAACAGAATTTCGAAATCATTGATTCAGAAGTACTTCTTTTAAAGGACATTTTCATCTTTATTGCGACAAGTGACACACTGCATGTGTGTCATGGCAATCTAGGATTTTTTTCCATAAATCTGTTATTTTAAAATGTTTTATCTCTTAAACCGTTCATCTAAAACTCGAACCGTTTTCAATGTTGAATTCCTTGTGTCGAGATATTCATCGAAACTAGCTTTCATGTTGACAGGTTTCGACAAACTTCTTTTTTATGAAAAAAAATTGACGAAAAAATCGTGCATCTTGCGAAAGAAAATATATGTTTTTTCATTTTCGAGAGACACGGACAAGCAAAACTATGCCTGTCGTGAAAGATTTTTTTTATTTACAGTCGTGTCTCTCGCTAAAGCAAACCGGACCTCCCGAGAAAGAATAAAAGAAAAAGAAAACGTATTTTTTTTGTTTCCGAGAGGCATGGCCGTGCCTCTCATGAAAGCAAATCTTCACCTCTCACATAAGCAAAAATGTGTCTCTTGAAGAAGGAAAAAAAATAGAATGCATGTTTTTCGTTTTCAAGAGACAGGGCATGTCATTTATGGAAGCAAAACTATGCGTCTCGAGAAAGGAAATAACGTGGAAGGGAAAAACTTGTTCCTTCGTGCAATTTTTTTAAGAAAATCCTTTCAAAAGCTAAGAAAGACCAGTGGAAAACCAAAACAGAAAATAAAAAACAAAAAATACATCTAAAAAGCAAAAAAGGCGTGTGAAAAATTTAAAAATATCCGAGGAAAACAACCACGAGACATGTGACGGCGACTAAAAACACATGAAGTGATTGCGTCTTAGAGTGACCATTAGAAGGCTTCCGAAAAAGTGCTCTTCAGATAATTGCTCCCGGAGTTCCCTATATGACGCATTAAATGTCAAAATTGGATGTTCGCATCGCCAGCTAAGGTAAAGCATATTTGGGCCAGCCAATTAAAATATTTCCGGTGATTTCTGCTAAAATGTTTCGACCCCTGTTTTATTGGTTTTGAAGCCTTCTAGAAGGGGACCTCCTATATGCCGCGTAACGCGGCAACTAGTCGCGGTTTCGCACAGGGTGCAGCTCGCCCTGGGCCAGCCTATTTGCAGTGGCTCCGCTTCGCGAGGTAAACATCGCAGAAACAACTTATGAATGGAATCGAACCCACCACATGCTGCAGATGCACAATCGCGCTAGCCACCACGATTGGCCTGCCCAAATGAAAGAATTCCAACGTGAAATATAAAGAAACAAACGGCGGCAACATAACTTAAAACTCAGTTCGCCAAATTTCCAAAACAAAGTTTTGTGAACATTCTTTTGGAAAAACAAGAATTTTCGAAATTATGAACAATTTTTACAAAAGTAAAAAAATATTGAAATTTTCCACGAATATTTTTTTGATTTTCTTACAAAAATTCAAAACGTGAACATTTTTTTGAATTTGCGTACAAATTTCGAAAATGCGAACATTTTTGAAGTTTCTGAGAATTTTTTAGTTTGTGAAAAAAATTACAGGAACACTTTTTTTGAAAATAATGATCATTTTTATAAACGGGCAATTTTTTATAAAATTCCAGAACAAAAGTTGGGAATGCGAACATATTTTGTAATTTCCTAATAAAATGAAAACCTAAATATTTATAAACTTTGAGAACAAATTTGAAACTAGAACAATTTCTTAAACGCCTAAAGAATAAGAAAAACTTGAACATTTTTGGAATGTATGAACAAATTTTTGAAAAACAGATATATTTTCGAAAAACAGGAACACTTGGAAACGCGAACATATTGTTAAACTTCCAAACAAAATTTAAAATAACAAATATTTTGAAAACATTGTGAACATTTTCAAACTAGAAAGTTTTAAGAAACACCTAAAGAATATGAAAACGTGAACATTTTTTGAACTTTATGAACATATTTTCAATTTGTGAACAATTTTTTAAAACAGACATTTTTTGAAATCCAGCATTTATCGACAGTTCGACGCATCAAGCGGCAAATAGGAAATTCTTTCAAGAAGGCTCCTTAACCGGGTTTTTTCAGTTTGGTTTGTTTTATTTGATTTCCCTTTTTTCATCTTTTCGTTTTCATTTGTCGTTATGCCTTTTTGTAAAATTAATTTTATATTATTTTTCAAATGGTTTTTGGAAATTTCAAATATTTCTTAAAATTTCAATCGGTGGTGTCATTTCCGAAATTTCTACATAATTTTAGAATATGTCTGTGTTTCAAAAGAGTTCACAAATTTGAAAAATTGTTTGCAGTATCGTTAATTCTTTGGAATTTCAAAAGGTATTGTCATTTTTGAAATATTGGTCAGAAAATGCAAAAACTAATCATGTCTTCACATTTCTTTACAAAAGGCATACCAAAATGTATTTCTTATTAAATAAACCATATTTTCATAAAAAAACTATTTTTCATTTTTTCAAAATTTCATGAGATATTACGTTTTTTGCAAAATTGTTTGCAGATTAGAATAATGTTATTTTTTAAAAATGACATCCACATTTCTTTTTTTTTCGGTGGGATTTTTCACTGTGCAAAGCGTTTGCTACTAGGTTCGCAAATGGCTATGTGTATGTGAATCGCAAACTATTCGTTGCAAAATGCAACTCACAGAACATGGTTCAAGCCCAATTCTTTGGATGCGATTATGGAGAATCATGCTTTGGAAAATCAGAAGCTCAAATAATCTTGATTTGATTGTCCAGAATCGTGAAAATCGAACCATAATAGATAGTGCAACTCAGAAGCGTCATTTCGGGTCGATTCTGGTGATTCCCGGGCTATGTCAAAAGAAAACGTTTCATTTTTTAAAGCCTAGCCCTGTTTCAGCTTGTAATTACAGGTAAAATGCACTTCCTGTTGGAAATATGCCCTAGAGGCAATAATAAAATGGTTATTATTGTATTTCCTAGTTCATGATAATTGTCTATTATTCATGCTATAATTGTGTTAACCGGAAACCGTAATACATGTGTGAATACATAGACCACAACGTGTCCCTAGTGAGCCTCTAGTTGGCTAGCTCGTTGATCAATAGATGGTCTCGGTTTCATGACCATGGACATTGGATGTCGTGATAACGGGATCACATCATTAGGAGAATGATGTGATGGACAAGACTCAATCCTAAGCATAGCACAAGATCGTGTAGTTCGTTTGCTAAAGCTTTTCAATGTCAAGTATCATTTCCTTAGACCATGAGATTGTGTAACTCCCGGATACCGTAGGAATGCTTTGGGTGTGCCAAACGTCACAACGTAACTGGGTGGCTATAAAGGTACGCTACGGGTATCTCCGAAAGTGTCTGTTGGGTTGACACGAATCGAGACTGGGATTTGTCACTCCGTGTGACGGAGAGGTATCTGTGGGCCCACTCGGTAAGACATCATCATTATGAGCTCAATGTGACTAAGGAGTTAGTCACGGGATGATGTATTACGGAACGAGTAAAGAGACTTGCCAGTAACGAGATTGAACAAGGTATGCGGATACCGACGATCGAATCTCGGGCAAGTACCATACCGATAGACAAAGGGAATTGTATACGGGATTGATTGAATCCCTGACATCGTGGTTCATCCGATGAGATCATCGTGGAGTACGTGGGAGCCAACATGGGTATCCAGATCCCGCTGTTGTTTATTGGCCGGAGAGGTGTCTCGGTCATGTCTACGTGTCTCCCGAACCCGTAGGGTCTACACACTTAAGGTTCGATGACGCTAGGGTTATAGGGAAAAGGTATACGTGATTACCGAAGGTTGTTCGGAGTCCCGGATTAGATCCCGGACGTCACGAGGAGCTCCGGAATGGTCCGGAGGTAAAGATTGATATATAGGAAGTCCAGTTTTGGTCACCGGAAAGTTTTCGGGCTCATCGGTATTGTACCGGGAGTGCCGGGAGGGTGCCGGAGGACCCCCGGGAGGGGGTGACGACCAAAGGACCTCATGGGCCCTTAGAGGAGGTGTACCAGCCCATATTGGGCCAGCCAATACCTTCTAGAAAGGGCCCATGCGCCAGGGATCTGGAGATAAGGGCTAAGGGAATTTAAAAGGAGGAGATCCACCTCCCGTGTGGGAGGTGGACTCTCCCCCTAGTTCGGCCGAAGCTCCCTCCTTGGAGGAGGGGCTAGGTCAGCCCTCCCTCTCCCTTCCTCCTATATATACTCAAGGTTTGGGGCTGGTTTGAGACGACGAACTCTTTCTCTCTCGCTGCAGCCCTATTCTGCTTCTTCCTCCTCCGCAGTGCTTAGGCGAAGCCCTGCCGGGATACCTTGCTACTCCACCACCACCACGCCGTCGTGCTGCTGCTGGAGCTCTTCCCCAACCTCTCCTTCCTCCTTGCTGGATCAAGGCGTAGGAGACGTCACCGGGCTGCACGTGTGTTGAACACGGAGGTGCCGTCCGTTCGGCACTTGATCGGATCTACCGCGATCTGAATCGCTGCGAGTACGACTCCATCAACCGCGTTCTTGTAACGCTTCCGCTTAGCGATCTTCAAAGGTATGAAGATCCAATCTCTCCCCACTCGTTTGCTGGTTTCTCCATAGATAGATCTTGGTGACACGTAGGAAAATTTTGATTTACTACTACGTCTCCCAACAGTGGCATCATGAGCTAGGTCTATGCGTAGAATCTATGCACGAGTAGAACACAAAGCAGTTGTGGGCGTCGATTTTGTTAATATGCTTGCCGTTACTAGTCTTATCTTGATTCGACGGTATTGTGGGATGAAGCGGCCCGGACCAACCTTACACGTACGCTTACGTGAGACCGGTTCCACCGCCTGACATGCACCAGTTGCATAAGGTGGCTAGCGGGTGTCTGTCTCTCCCACCTTAGTCGGATTGGATTCGATGAAAAGGGTCCTTATGAAGGGTAAATAGCAATTGGCATATCACGTTGTGGTTTTGGCGTAGGTAAGAAACGTTCGTGCTAGAAACCTATAGCAACCACGTAAAAACTTGCAACTACAAATTAGAGAACGTCTAACTTGTTTTTGCAGCATATGCCTTGTGATGTGATATGGCCAGAAGCATGTGATGTGATGCATTGTGATGTATGAGATTGATCATGTTCTTATAATAGGGTTCACGACTTGCATGTCGATGACTATGACAACCGGCAGGAGCCATAGGAGTTGTCTTATTTATTGTATGACCTGCGAGTCAATCACAAACGCCATGTAATTACTTTACTTTATTGCTAAGCGTTAGCCATAGCAGTAGAAGTAATAGTTGGCGAGACAACCTCATGAAGACACAATGATGGAGATCATGATGATGGAGATCATGGTGTCATGCCGGTGACAATGATGATCATGGTGCCCCGAAGATGGAGATCATAGGAGCAAGATGATATTGGCCATATCATGTCACTATATTGATTGCATGTGATGTTTATCATGTTTACATCTTATTTGCTTAAAACGACGGTAGTAAATAAGATGATCTCTCAATAAAATTTCAAGAGAAGTGTTCACCCTAACTGTGCACCGTTGCTAAGGATCGTTGTTCCGAAGCACCACGTGATGATCGGGTGTGATAGGTTCTAACGTTCGCATACAACGGGTGTAAGCCAGATTTACACACGCGAAACACTTAGGTTGACTTGACGAGCCTAGCATGTACAGACATGGCCTCGGAACACGGAAGACCGAAAGGTCGAACATGAGTCGTATAGAAGATACGATCAACATGGAGATGTTCACCATGGATGACTAGTCCGTCTCACGTGATGATCGGACACGGGCTAGTTGACATGGATCATGTGTCACTTAGATGACTAGAGAGATGTCTATCTGAGTGGGAGTTCATTGAATAATTTGATTATGTGAACTCGATTATCATGAACTTAGTCTAAAATTGCCTTTAATATCTATATTGTAGATCCAATGGCCAACGCAAATGTCAACCTCAATTTCAACGCGTTCCTAGAGAAAACCAAGCTGAAAGATGATGGAAGCAACTATACGGACTGGGTCCGTGGCTTGAGGATCATCCTCATAGCTTCCAAGAGATTGTATGTCCTTGATGCACCGCTAGGTGACCCACCCATTCTCCCAGCGGACCAAGACGTTACGAACGCTTGGCAGTCACGCTGCGATGATTACTCTCTTGTTCAGTGCGGCATGCTTTACAGTTTAGAATCGGGGCTCCAAAAGCGTTTTGAGCAACACGGAGCATATGAGATGTTCCAAGAGCTGAAACTGGTTTTCCAAGCTCATGCCCGAGTCGAGAGATATGACATCTCTGACAAGTTCTTCAGCTGTAAGATGGAGGAGAACAGTTCTGTTAGTGAGCACATCCTCAAGATGTCTGGGCTTCACAACCGCTTGACTCAGCTGGGAGTTAAACTCCCGGATGACTCAGTCATTGACAGAATCCTCCAGTCGCTTCCACCTAGCTACAAAAGCTTTGTGATGAACTACAACATGCAGGGGATGGAGAAGTCCATTCCTGAGTTGTACTCGATGCTCAAATCAGCAGAGGTCGAGATCAGAAAGGAGCATCAAGTGTTGATGGTAAACAAGACCACTAGTTTCAAGAAAGGCAAGGGTAAGAAGAACTTCAAGAAGGACGGCAAAGCTGTTGCCGCGCCCGGTAAGCAAGTTGCCGGGAAGAAGAAGAACAAGAATGGACCCAAGCCTGAGACTGAGTGTTTCTATTGTAAGGGTACCGGTCACTGGAAGCGGAACTGCCCCAAGTACTTAGCGGATAAGAAGGTCGGCAACGTTAAAGGTATATGTGATATACTTGTTATTGATGTGTACCTAACCAGCGCTCGTAGTAGCTCCTGGGTATTTTATACCGGTGCAGTTGCTCACATTTGTAACTCCAAGAAGGAGCTGCGGAATAAGCGAAGGTTGGCAAAGGACGAGGTGACGATGCGGGTCGGGAATGGTTCCAAGGTCGATGTGATCGCCGTCGGCACGCTACCTCTACATCTACCTTCGGGATTAGTTTTAAACCTTAATAATTGTTATTTAGTACCAGCTTTGAGCATGAACATTGTATCTGGATCTCGCTTGATACGAGATGGCTACTCTTTTAAATCCGAGAATAATGGTTGTTCTATTTATATGAGAGAAATGTTCTATGCTCATGCCCCGCTGGTCAATGGTTTATTTTTGATGAATCTCGAACGTGATGTTACACATGTCCATAGTGTGAGTACCAAAAAGTGTAAAGTTGATAACGATAGTCCCACTTACATGTGGCACTGCCGTCTTGGCCATATTGGTGTCAAACGCATGAAGAAGCTCCATGCTGATGGACTTTTGGAGTCACTTGATTTCGAATCATTTAACACATGCGAACCATGCCTCATGGGCAAGATGACCAAAACTCCGTTCTCCGGAACAATGGAGCGAGCAACTGACTTGTTGGAGATAATACATACCGATGTATGCGGTCCAATGAGTGTCGAGGCTCGCGGTGGCTACCGTTATGTTCTCACCCTCACTGATGACTTGAGCAGATATGGGTATGTCTACTTAATGAAACACAAGTCTGAAACCTTTGAAAGGTTCAAGGAATTTCAGAGTGAGGTCGAGAATCAACGTGACAGGAAAATAAAATGCCTACGATCTGATCGTGGCGGAGAATATTTAAGTCACGAGTTTGACACGCACCTTAGGAAATGTGGAATTATTTCACAGCTCACACCGCCAGGCACACCTCAGCGAAATGGTGTGTCTGAACGTCGTAATCGCACTCTATTGGATATGGTGCGATCTATGATGTCTCTTACCGACTTACCGCTATCATTTTGGGGATATGCATTAGAGACTGCCGCGTTCACTTTAAATAGGGCACCGTCTAAATCCGTTGAGACGACACCGTATGAATTATGGTTTGGAAAGAAACCTAAGCTGTCGTTTCTAAAAGTTTGGGGTTGCGATGCTTATGTGAAGAAACTTCAACCTGAGAAGCTCGAACCCAAAGCGGAAAAGTGCGTCTTCATAGGATATCCCAAAGAGACTATTGGGTATACCTTCTACCTACGATCCGAAGGCAAAGTCTTTGTTGCCAAGAATGGATCCTTTCTCGAGAAAGAGTTTCTCTCGAAAGAAGTAAGTGGGAGGAAAATAGAACTTGATGAGGTAATTGTACCTCCACTCGAACCGGAGAGTAGCGCAGCACAGGAAGTTGTTTCTGTGGAGCCTACACCGGCTAGAGAGGAAGTTAATAATGATGATCATGAAACTTCAGATCAAGTTGCTATTCGAAGGTCCACTAGGACACGTTCCGCACCAGAGTGGTACGGTAATCCTGTCCTAGAGATCATGTTGTTGGACAACGGTGAACCTTCGAACTATGAAGAAGCGATGGCGGGCCCGAATTCCGACAAATGGCTTGAGGCCATGAAATCCGAGATAGGATCCATGTATGAGAACAAAGTATGGACTTTGGTGGACTTGCCTGATGATAAGCGAGCCATTGAAAATAAATGGATCTTTAAGAAGAAGACTGACGCAGACGGTAATGTGACCGCCTATAAAGCTCGGCTTGTCGCTAAGGGTTATCGACAAGTTCAAGGAGTTGACTACGATGAGACATTCTCACCCGTAGCGATGCTAAAGTCTGTCCGAATCATGTTAGCAGTTGCCGCATTTTATGATTATGAGATCTGGCAAATGGACGTCAAAACAGCATTCCTTAATGGCTTCCTCAAGGAAGAACTGTATATGATGCAGCCGGAAGGTTTTGTCGATCCTAAAGATGCTAACAAGGTATGCAAGCTCCAGCGCTCCATCTATGGGCTGGTGCAAGCATCTCGGAGTTGGAACATTCGCTTTAATGAGGTGATTAAAGCGTTTGGGTTTGTACAGGTTTATGGAGAACCCTGTATTTACAAGAAAGTGAGTGGGAGCTCTATAGCATTTCTTATACTGTATGTGGATGACATGCTGATAATGGGAAATAATATAGAACTCTTGGAAAGTATCAAGGCCTACTTGAATAAGTGTTTTTCAATGAAGGACCTTGGAGAAGCTGCTTACATATTAGGTATTAAGATCTATAGAGATAGATCAAAACGCCTCATTGGTCTTTCACAAAGCACATACCTTGAAAAGATATTGAAGAAGTTCAATATGGATCAGTCCAAGAAGGGGTTCTTGCCCGTGTTGCAAGGTGTGAGATTGAGTACGACTCAATGCCCGACCACGGCAAAGGATAGAGAAGAGATGAGTGCCATCCCCTATGCTTCAGCCATAGGCTCTATCATGTATGCCATGCTGTGTACCAGACCTGATGTGAACCTTGCCATAAGTTTGGTAGGGAGGTACCAAAGTGATCCCGGAGCGGAACACTGGACAGCGGTCAAGAATATCCTGAAGTACCTGAAAAGGACAAAGGACATGTTTCTCGTTTATGGAGGTGCCGAAGAGCTCGTCGTAAAGGGTTACGTCGATGCTAGCTTCGACACAGATCCGGACGACTCCAAGTCGCAAACCGGATACGTGTATATTTTGAATGGAGGGGCAGTAAGCTGGAGCAGCAGCAAGCAAAGCGTCGTGGCGGCATCTACATGTGAAGCAGAGTACATAGCTGCTTCGGAAGCAGCAAAGGAGGGAGTCTGGATGAAGGAGTTCATCACCGACCTAGGAGTGATTCCGAATGCGTCGGGCCCGATGACTACTCTGTGACAACACTGGAGCTATTGCCCTTGCGAAGGAGCCCAGGTTTCACAAGAAGACAAGACACATCAAGCGCCGCTTCAACTCCATCCGTGATTACATTCAGGAGGGAGACATAGATATTTGTAAAGTGCATACGGATCTGAATGTCGCAGATCCGTTGACTAAACCTCTCTCACGAGCAAAACATGATCAACACCAGAATGCTATGGGTGTTCGATTCATCACAATGTAACTAGATTATTGACTCTAGTGCAAGTGGGAGACTGTTGGAAATATGCCCTAGAGGCAATAATAAAATGGTTATTATTGTATTTCCTAGTTCATGATAATTGTCTATTATTCATGCTATAATTGTGTTAACCGGAAACCGTAATACATGTGTGAATACATAGACCACAACGTGTCCCTAGTGAGCCTCTAGTTGGCTAGCTCGTTGATCAATAGATGGTCTCGGTTTCATGACCATGGACATTGGATGTCGTTGATAACGGGATCACATCATTAGGAGAATGATGTGATGGACAAGACTCAATCCTAAGCATAGCACAAGATCGTGTAGTTCGTTTGCTAAAGCTTTTCAATGTCAAGTATCATTTCCTTAGACCATGAGATTGTGTAACTCCCGGATACCGTAGGAATGCTTTGGGTGTGCCAAACGTCACAACGTAACTGGGTGGCTATAAAGGTACGCTACGGGTATCTCCGAAAGTGTCTGTTGGGTTGACACGAATCGAGACTGGGATTTGTCACTCCGTGTGACGGAGAGGTATCTGTGGGCCCACTCGGTAAGACATCATCATTATGAGCTCAATGTGACTAAGGAGTTAGTCACGGGATGATGTATTACGGAACGAGTAAAGAGACTTGCCAGTAACGAGATTGAACAAGGTATGCGGATACCGACGATCGAATCTCGGGCAAGTACCATACCGATAGACAAAGGGAATTGTATACGGGATTGATTGAATCCCTGACATCGTGGTTCATCCGATGAGATCATCGTGGAGTACGTGGGAGCCAACATGGGTATCCAGATCCCGCTGTTGGTTATTGGCCGGAGAGGTGTCTCGGTCATGTCTACGTGTCTCCCGAACCCGTAGGGTCTACACACTTAAGGTTCGATGACGCTAGGGTTATAGGGAAAAGGTATACGTGATTACCGAAGGTTGTTCGGAGTCCCGGATGAGATCCCGGACGTCACGAGGAGCTCCGGAATGGTCCGGAGGTAAAGATTGATATATAGGAAGTCCAGTTTTGGTCACCGGAAAGTTTTCGGGCTCATCGGTATTGTACCGGGAGTGCCGGGAGGGTGCCGGAGGACCCCCGGGAGGGGGTGACGACCAAAGGACCTCATGGGCCCTTAGAGGAGGTGTACCAGCCCATATTGGGCCAGCCAATACCTTCTAGAAAGGGCCCATGCGCCAGGGATCTGGAGATAAGGGCTAAGGGAATTTAAAAGGAGGAGATCCACCTCCCGTGTGGGAGGTGGACTCTCCCCCTAGTTCGGCCGAAGCTCCCTCCTTGGAGGAGGGGCTAGGTCAGCCCTCCCTCTCCCTTCCTCCTATATATACTCAAGGTTTGGGGCTGGTTTGAGACGACGAACTCTTTCTCTCTCGCTGCAGCCCTATTCTGCTTCTTCCTCCTCCGCAGTGCTTAGGCGAAGCCCTGCCGGGATACCTTGCTACTCCACCACCACCACGCCGTCGTGTTGCTGCTGGAGCTCTTCCCCAACCTCTCCTTCCTCCTTGCTGGATCAAGGCGTAGGAGACGTCACCGGGCTGCACGTGTGTTGAACGCGGAGGTGCCGTCCGTTCGGCACTTGATCGGATCTACCGCGATCTGAATCGCTGCGAGTACGACTCCATCAACCGCGTTCTTGTAACGCTTCCGCTTAGCGATCTTCAAAGGTATGAAGATCCAATCTCTCCCCACTCGTTTGCTGGTTTCTCCATAGATAGATCTTGGTGACACGTAGGAAAATTTTGATTTACTACTACGTCTCCCAACACTTCCCTCAGCCAAACCTGCCGCCCAAGAAAACGCATGGGCCGGCATCAATCCCCTATCTACTCGTTCGTTCTCCATTCGAACTGATCGGTCGCACTAGGGTTCCTCACCTTGCCACATTACTCTCCTCTTCCCTCTGATGATCGGAGTCCTTTCCACCGCCCTGGAGCAGCTGGCGAGCATGGCTCTGACGTGCAATCCTGGCGGCCCGGCAGTCCTCCACCCTCATCCCGTCGGCCCTGCAGTCCTCCGCTTCGCCGACATGACGCCTTGCAGTCTTCCATCCAGCCGGCCCTTGCCATCCTCCGCCGGACGCACCCATCCTGCTCGCCGCAGCACTCCTTCCACCGCTGCGCGGGTGGGCCTCTTTTCCTTTAGTTTTTTGTTCATCTCTCTGTTCTAGTTCCTCTCTTGTACATGGAACGAAGGATGCTGGGTAGAAGGATTTGCTTGATGGATGGATGAATGGTGCTAGTTTTTTCCTCAATGGATGGATGAATGGTGCAAGCATGCATGTTTGTTGGCTATTGAGCTAATGTGAAGGGTAGATGACTTGCTAAAAAAATTGTGTTGGGATTGCTCAATGCTACCGTGAATGGTTATCTTTTGCAGCTCGGTATTGTAATATTTAGAACTCTATTATATTCATAAATCATTTTCATGCTCATATTCGATGAGCAATTTCAAAAAGACTAGGTGTTAGGAATTGTAGTTCAAGGACATTACATACATTTCAGCACATAATCTCATACCATAATTTCAAAAAAGAACACGACAACTGATTCTGGCTAATTCTATGGAAGCTGATTCTTCGGGAAGTTTCCCAAATGTTGATTCTCAAGATCAAAAACTAAAAAAAACTAGGCCTCAGTCCACGCACACGACCGTCACCCATGGGTAGTCCAAGCCCATTACGAAAGAGCCCGAGTCAACATGGCTTGCTCACATCTCGGGCTGAGCTGAGGTCATGCCAAGCCCAAAAGCTAAATTGCCCCGTCTAGCGTGATTGGCTGGGAACACATGCACAAAGCTAAAAATAAGTTTTACTACGGAAAAACTAAGGCCGATGGTAAAGAAGAAATGGAGGACGGAAGTATTACCTGATTCTGGCGTCGGGTTGGCGACGAAGATGAAGGAAACATGTGTCCGGTATAAACGAAAAATGAAGAGATGTGATCCTCGTGAGAGAGGGATGTCCTCTATGAAGTTGCATAGTTGTGCAACATTTGACCTTCCGATAAATTGCTTTATCTTATTTTAGGGCATCTACAACATCGATCCTTAAATTTTCTTCTACATCTGTTTATGAACAATGATGTCGGAGGCTGTTATTCAACATTATGTGCATACATTTTAACATCTATTTGAACCAACCAGATGAAATTTATGCAAACCGGGATGGTTTTGACATAAACCGGACGAAGTTCATTTGAAGTAAGATAATTTTTATACAAAACCATATGATATTTCGTCTAGTGAACAGAAAACCATAAAACAAAACGTTAAACTACCCTATACTTGACGGTGATCTCGTAGGTCATGTCGGGCTAGCCGACAACACCTTAAATAGCCGCCAGGCCATGCGAAGGGCCGGTCGACCGCTTCAATGTGGGGTAGCGGCCACAGTTGGTTCCTCGAGAAGTCGCGTTCGTATTGAAGCGACGGCTCCCGAGAGGTCGAGTCGCTTAGCGTCACCTCCCTCCAGTCACATCGCGGTGTAAATGCTGGCGGTTGTGTGCTTTGGGCCGACATTGATGCGGCGCGGGAAGTGGCGTGTGCATCGGAAGGAAAGCGTTAGGAGCGGGCATGACTGTTTTTCGGACACCCGCAAAGCCCCCCAAGTTTGTCTCCGATCTATAAGAAAGATCACATCCAGACCGCTCGGCGGACTGATACAAGTCTACGTTGAATGACACGGGACGCTCGGACAACGTAGTTTGAATGTATGTGAATAGTTGGAGAGTCGGCATTGGAGATGCCCTAAGAGCATCTATAGCCGGACGTCTCAAATCCGTCTGAAACGTCCGATCACTGGCTGGTCACAAAAAATCAACCAAGACGGGCGCCTCAAACTGGTCACAAACGCCTGGGGTGACCGACACCCCTCATATGCATGCTAAATACGGGAAGGATATGGGGAAGCTCGGGCGTGTCTAGCACGTTGGACCCGAGCCACGCTGGCCCATCCGATCCCACATATATTCCTCCCCATCTGTTCGCCGGACAAAACCCTAACCACTTCACTCCACTCCACTCCGCCACCCAAACTCCCGTCCGGCGATCTCCGGCCTTTCCCGGTATGGCGGGCAGCGGATCTGAGTCCTTCACCTTCAGATCCGTCAACCACGAGCTCATTGCACCCAGCCCCGAGGAGGATATGGCTGTCTGGCTTGCGCTCTGCCACTCTTGGGAGGTGACCGCCCAATGGCAGCGCTTTGATTCCTTCCGTCGAGAATCCATTGCGTCCGCACAACTAGTGCATGGATTCATCGTCGCTGCCTCACAGGAGGTGGTGCGGTCTGTTTGGCGTCCGAATGTGGTGGCGGACATGCATACTCTTCGGTGGCGTGCCGAGGATGCACCATGGGTGTCCGCGGACGCAAGCATGGCGTGGTGTGCCCGTCGTGAGAGGCAGTGGACGCGGGAGGTGGCGGAAGCCCTCACAGCGCCATACATTAGGGAGGCGGAATCGCACTCTCTGACACTCCGTATGGTGAACCAGTGCGGGGCACCACAACCGCGTCGTGGTGGACGTTATCTTCTCCTAGGAGGGATCCGTCATCGATCTCACTTCGACCAGCACCGTCCGTGTTGCAGGCTCCAACGAGGAGTAAGGCATGGGAGACAGTGGGAGCTCGACTCCTATGAGCTGGCTAATGTCCCATGTCTGCTCTATCTCGTCGGCGACCAACACTACGAGGGGTGCAGCCAGCCGCCGGAAGATCTTTGCTTATTGTTAGGTTTACGTTATGTGTAATAGTATATATTTGAGGTTTCTTATTTAAGGTATTCGGTTGTAGTGTCTGCGGATGAGTCCAGACACGTCTACACATGTTTGAAGGGTCGGATTCGTAAGTCCGATTGTAGATGCTCGTACATCTTATTATTGTTCCATAGCAAGCTTAAGCCCTCTTTGTTTGGGCTTTAGTTTCGGCTTTTACAGCTTTTCCACTTTGGCCAAAAAGCCATAGAAGCTCCTAAATAGGTGTTTTTGAAGCTTTTATGGCTTTCGATGAATCAATATAACAATATTTGGGTCCAAAAGCCATAAAAGCTCCAAAAGCATCTTTTTAGGAGTTTTTGTGGCTTTTTGGTCAAAGTGGAAAAGTTGCAAAAGCAGAAGCTAAAGCCCAAACAAACAGGGCCTAAGGACATTCAACTAGTATGAAATCGTAAAAGGATGACTTTTTTTCGAAGCCTATCATTTTCCAGTTGGATAAGAGCATCTACGGTCAAACCTTGCAAATTCGGTGACTCAAATGCCCGCGGACGTGCCCGGGCGCGTCCGTGGACAGTGACCGGTCACGCCTCAAATAAAGCTCGTTGCATCCGGACATCTCATATTTCTTCCTCAAATCCATACAAAAGCATGTAACTAAATAAAAGCTACGTACTACTATCAACTCTTCGTCGGAGATGTGGACAATCTCCGTCCCCTCTAGCGGATAGATGTGCACGTGCCGCAGGTCCGCTCCCTCCGACGTCGGAATTGTTGCCCCCTTCGCTGCGGCTTCCTCGGCCTCGATCTCGGCATCCAGCTCCATGAAGAGGGCGTCGACTTTCGCCCGCCTCCGCCGGATGAGCCGGTGGTTGGCCTCTACCTCGGCCTCTTCCCGGATGGAATCCAGGATGGCTTGTTGATCCGCCATCTTGTCCGATTGGGCGATGACGAACTCCGCGTCCGCCTCCGCCATGGTCAAGTTGGGAGCCTCCTGCTCCGGCTCCTCCTCCTCCATTGCCTCCGGCTCCTCCTCCTCCATTGTCTCCGGCTCCTTCTCCTCCGGCAGCTCCTCCTCCTCCACATCCTCCTTCGTCTCCGGTGAGTCCGAAGGGAGACCCGTAGCGATGCGGGCGGCGCGACGAGCGTGGTTCTCCTCATCAATTTGTCGGCGCCGCTCCGGCGTCAGCTGCGTGTAGGTGGTGATGAGCCGACGGGCCATCCTAACGGAGAGGGAACAACGAGAGGAGGCGGAAGGGCTCGGAGGGAATAGCGAGAGGAGGCGGAAGGGCTCGGCTGGCAGCGGAGAGAGGGAGGAGGCGGATGTGTTAGGGCTTGGGGGCCCCGGCCGGCTTAAATAGCCGGCCCCGACCTCGGATGGGGAGGATGTGGCGCCACACGACGTTCACACCACACCGACGGTCGAGGCGTCCGTCGGACCATCGAATTTCCCGGCAAGTCCGTGTGGGTCCACGCCGTCAGTCTGACGTGACGGGCGTGCCCGGGCACATCCGGACGCCCCCATACCTACCTCATATTTAGGTTGGATATGGGGGGTATCGGTCAGCCCGGACATTTGTGGACCGTTTAAGGGGTCTGTTTGGGTCAAAAAAATGATCAGACGACTTGCCCGGACGTTTGTGACGGGTTTAAGAGGTCCGGTTATAGATGCTCTAACATACGAACCTTGGATACCAAGCAAACTATCGTCATCGTTGTCCATAAACCACCGCAGATCAAATTGGCATATTCTCCCTACATTCCATAATAAGTGTCTCAACTTTATATTAAGTATAATGTTGTATTAAAGTTGAAACATTTATTTTGGAACCGAGGGAATACTACTCGCGAAGCTTTTCTTTTCTCGTGGACCGAAACGAAATCCACCGGCCACAAGCCATGCGCAACGGCACGACACATCGCCCATGCGCGCGCCTCACCAACTGACCGGCGTCACCAGCCGTACAAGCACCGCACCCGCACTGCACAGGCGGTCGCCTCGTACCACCGCGCCGCCTGCCTGCCACCCCACGTCCCGGGAGAGACGACCTTGGCGCTTGCCCCCGCCGTTTCCCCTTTGGATCCGCCCGCGACTGCGCATCGATCGGTCGAGTGCGGGGCGAACCAAGCAGTAGTCGCCGCTTCGTCACGGGCTCACGGTGGTGGGCGCCGCAGCGGCTAGCTTATCGAGGTGGCGCCGCAGCGTGTCCTGCTCGCCGCCCGGGTCAATGCAGATCAGCGGCGATATCCTCGTCGAGGTCACGGTGATCTGGTCGAATGATTGCTCACTCTCGCCGGTCAATTCCTACTCCCCGGCCCATGGCCCCGTCCGCGGCCGAAAGCCTGACACGGGCACACGCACAAACAAGGAGGTGGCGCCAAATGCTCGCTCGATCTGCTGCGGTGCTTGTTCGTTCCTTCTGCTGAGTAGGTGGATTCTGTACAAGTGTCCAGTGCTCAGCCCATCGTACTACGTGACCAACCAACAACGCCCACAAGAACCCAGATGCTAAAATTCTACCCCGGGTCAACTTCAACCTGTGTAAGAATTTGAAGACGTGCCTAAGGCGTACTAGTACTAGACTCACCGAGACCGACGCCATGTGCTCTGCGGCTGATGATGATCGACCAGGACCAGAGGACAAAACAAGGCACTCCAGTCCTAACTATTGAAGCGCACTAGAACCCAGGTGGCGAGAGGTCAAACCTTTCAATTAGTAGGAGTATCTATCAACCTGTCCAGGCTGTGTCAACAGTGGTGGTAGGAACCGTACGTCGTGACCTTCACCTAACGCCGTGGTAATGCACACAAAAAGGACATGAAAAAAAAGAGAGGGAACTCTGCTCGATTCCGGCACATGGCCGGCCGGAGTACCATCACTGTGTTATGTGTACATGTCATGCGCATACGTGTGGGAACTACACAGTAATGCCATTGACTTCTCAGTGAAGTTGCTGATGCGTGCGTCAACCACGCATGACTTCCGTCCCGGTCGACAACATTTCCTCTGGTTCACATCTCGCTGTACGCACACGTCTGAAGATGGCAGCGTTGGATGGAGGAGGGACTGTGTGTGAAACGCATATACGAAAGCTGCCCGGTGCACACGGTACAGCGATGGACTGACACGTCGGTGCATGCAGTTGTCGGCTTCACATGCATGCAAAGAGACCGAAAGAAGTTTGAAACGAACATCCATCCATGGTAACGTGGATGGCAGCAGCCTTCATGGATGCGTCACTCGTACACATATACACAAGTCGCGTCGAGCTGTAGGTTTCATACTTGCCGGGCGCGAGCGAGCGATCGACCGGGAACATCTCACTTTCACAGTGGATCGGAGATGAAACCATTGTACGCGCAGGGGACAGGGCCAAAAACAACAAAGGCAACAAGAGAAAGGCGAAAGTTGCTGTAGCCAGTTACAAGCGGTACGTACTGCAGATATTTGGTTTCGTTTCTGCTTGTCTCCTTGTGAATCTACAATGCTATAGCCTTTGCCAACATTCAACGGAGCACTGTACGCACCACGTATCATCTCGTGTGGTAGTGTGATGAGACGATGAATAATTGCCCGCCCGGGCCGCACTTGTTCATTTGTTCGTAGCTAGAGTTCTCACGCAGATGTCCATATGCTTGCTCGGACCGGGTTCCGAGAGGCTGCTAGCCCTTGTCTTGATCCGTCCAACAGACGGCCGAAAAGACCCGAGAAACACCACACCGTGTTCTACTCTACCTAGTACACATTTATCGTCTTCTACTTGAGAGTTGAGAGTCCGGTCCAGTCCACCGTACCGTGCCATCGTGCTGCCACGGCAAGTCTAGTAGGAGCGCTACAGACATCTTGGAGGTCAAATCAATTGGAACAGTTCCAAAAGCAGGGCAGCTCCTACATGCCACACATCCATGGTCCCTCCCTCCCTCCCTCCCTTCCAGTGTGATCTGCGGGCGTGATGCATGGCATGGGTGTGATGGCTGATGAGGACGATATGCGGCGCGTGAGTGTGCGGGCGACGACCTCCAGACCCCGCTCGCCGTTCGGCGACGTGCATGCATGCATGGTGTAATCCGTCGCATGGCTAGCTACGATCACACTCTACGGGAAGGAACCAGAGGCTTGGAAGATAGGGTATGGTCGTAGTAGGTAGTAGTAGCTGTACTATTTAAGTGTCTGTGACAACCATGGAGAGCTGACCATCGATGCCAATGATTGATGCCAGTAAAAGGACTACTATAGCTAGGCAGGTCGAAGTCCTCTCGTGTCCGTACCGGTAATAATCGTGAAGATTACCAGAGGACGTAGTACGTCACGGTGTAGAGTAGAGTACCGTTTCACCTCGCTTGAGCATATATCCACCGAACGTAGAGGCAAAGGGACGGAGGGCTAGCCCTCTACCGGCCAGAGATAACACGCCGCGCACCGCACACGGATGAGTGTCGCGCGCTCAAGGGAAACGTTGCGCTTGGCGCTCGCTCGATGGCACGTGGCTCCACATGTAGTAAATCACAAGTTCATGTGGTTGTATCCCTCCTCCTTGAGCAGTAGGGCTTGCGGGTGATCCGGTAAAATAATCGCCGATTTACGGGACGAAATGAATTTTTCGGTCCTGCATAGATCCACAAAATTGGTTGACACGGTTTTTTTTGTGCGATTCCAAATCCGCGAGTCCATTCCCTTCATATATTTACCGAGGAAAAAAAGTCATTACAAACATTCCTTACATCATGCACCGCACATGATAGGACACTATTAATAAGAACACCGTCCAATCAATTATCAAAACTATTTTGTAATATCGTGTGTCACCCCATTGTCCTAACCAACTGATATTGGACAACTTAATAATTTGGAGAAGTTTTGATATGCTAGTACTTCCTTCTTCATATCAACAAGATGACACTTGCCAAGATTTTCATTTGCGAAGGAACAAGCCACAAATGAACCACTAGTTAAAAAAGAATTATGAAGAGTGACACCGATACAAAGAACGGTGTGGCACGCCCGAAGCTCATCTTCATCCACACTCGTGCACAACCCAATAAAATCCCATGAAGATACGAGGACACGCCGGAAGAGTTACCGGCAACAATCCCCACACCCGCATCGCTATTCAAGATAATTGGCTTCGACGTGGATTATATTTATTTTTTCAAAAAAAAGGCGCTTTATTACGACGTTGATTATATACAATCAGAAGGAGGTTATCACACCACATGTTTTCTAACAGCAGCAGTGGGAGGTCTTCACCCGACCTCTAACCCCATACCTTTGTTGTTCGAATCAAACCAATCATACTTTTCATTTGGCCTCTCATCGGTTTTGTCGGTGGTTTCCCTAGCAATATGTTGTGGTGTATGTCGGGGAAGTGACAATATGAAAAACAACGCAACAAGAAATCATTCGCCTTGGATGCCGCTGCAGTATGCATGAAAAAACAATGTGTTGCAAGGCTAGTGAGCTATGTTGCGATCGCGAGGGCATATCTGAGTTTTGTCGGTGGTTTCCCTTGCAATATGTTGTGGTGTATGTCGGGGAAGTGACAATATGAAAAACAACGCAACAAGAAATCATTCGCCTTGGATGCCGCTGCAGTATGCATGAAAAAACAATGTGTTGCAAGGCTAGTGAGCTATGTTGCGATCGCGAGGGCATATCTGAGTTTTGTCGGTGGTTTCCCTTGCAATATGTTGTGGTGTATGTCGGGGAAGTGACAATATGAAAAACAACACAACAAGAAATCATTCGCCTTGGATGCCGCTGCAGTATGCATGAAAAAACAATGTGTTGCAAGGCTAGTGAGCTATGTTGCGATCGCGAGGGCATATCTGGTGCACCCAGAGTTTTTTGCTACCAGTGCACCTGACATCAAAAGCTTGAATTATGAGTTTCCTTAAAAAAATAAGTATAAAGAAATAGCATAGATCTCACATGTTACAAAATTTCAGATGTTAATTTAAGTCACAACAACAGAAATAAAAGTAACAAATTCAAAAGGGGTAGTGCAAACGTACCCAATTCATGGCCCGGTTTAATTATTTTTTTTACGAAGCCCCCCTCCCCCCCGGCACGTCGTCCGCCTGGAGGCGGCTCAGGCGGGAACCCTAGCTATCACCGCATCGACCACCACCCCTCGCCGTCGTCGGCAGACGTTGCCGGGCAAAGCCCGCTAGCTGCCGGCGGCGACGAGATTCCTCCTCTCACGCCGAGGTCTCACCTCGCCCCACCCCCTACGCTGGATCTGGTAGGAGGCGTCACGCCTCTCGCCAGCTGTGGGTGCTACTTTCTCGATGGTCCGCCCCCTCGCCCCGGTGATCTCTCCCCTCCTTCCGCCACCCCCGCCCCCGCGCCGATCTTGTAGTGGCCATCATGTCTCCTATGAGCTACTGCTCCCGCCGGTGGTCCACTACCCACGCCCTGGCGATGGTATCCTTTGCTCCCCGTCGTGGTGGCGGAGAACAACCTCCTCCAGCCCTCCCCCTCCCCCAACTCAATATCCAACTGCTTCTTCCTCGCCCAACCCCTGACCTCTGAGCTTGGTGAAACCAGGCCCTCTAGCGGTTGCCTCTCCCGGTGGCTAGGACCAGCACTAGTAGAAAACAGGGCATCAGTCCTGGTTCCAGAGGGCCTTTACTCTCGGTTCTGCAACCGGGACAAAACGATCGGGACAAATGCCCGTTACTTTTAGTCCCGGTTGGCTTATGAACCGGGACTAAAGGAGCTCCACGTGGCCGTCGTGGGACGCCTGGCAGGAGGATCTTTAGTCCCGGTTAGTAACACCGACCGAGACTAAAAGGCAGCCACACGTGACCAGCTGCCAGGCGCTGGGGTTTCGTTTTTGAACGGAGGGGTTTGGTAGTTTTGGAGGGTTTAGGGGCTTTCATATTGTGTTTCCCCCTTTTATTTTTGTGTTTACCATTTTTATTTTATGCTTTTCATTCAACTTGACGCTAGCTACTACATATAACAATGAAAGAACGCCATTACACAACATCGTCATGATCAATATATAGAGTGAAGAAGTGACCTCTCTTTCTCCATGCTTAGTCGAACAATGCAACAAGTTTTCATAAATCTATTCGACGCTATTACATATAATATATACAATATAACATCTCTTACGATCTTAATATCTAATTGACGACATCGCATAACACTGATGGTATGACATGATCAACAAAGAATCCCGCCAAATCCTCTTGAATTGCTCGCATGCGATCAGTTGGTAGGAGTTCGTCCGCTTCTGCCAGATCTAATTTAAAGAAGGGGGACAATATATGAATGAAACACAAACACGACTGATGGTAATAAAATAAAAATGCGAACATTGTTTACGTACTTCAAATTGTTCTAAAGATATGCCCCGACCCCGCTCAGAGGTCGAGTGGCGAATGAACTCGTAAACGTAGTATGCACATAAATTAGTCCCGGGTGCCTGTCACAAGCACTTTACGAGAATAGAGTTCAATCAAAATGATAACCAAACATGATAATGGTATTGAAACTAGAATTAATGAGAGAGGCGCGGTACTAGAGTAGTACTTTGGGGTGTACAAATTGCAGCTCCAGTTTCTAGTTGACACCCTTAACCTTTTTGGTAAACTTTTTTCAAACCCTGCCCGACAAAGAAAATGATTACTTGATATCAGGAAATGAACGAAAGTTGCCGATATGGTGAGATAATGATTGAACTTACTTCTGAAGCATTTGCCTCATGTTCGTCCACTCGTTAGGGTCTTTACGTCTCGAATCCAAGACAGTTACTTTTCCCTCTTCAAGCTGAATGTCTAGGAAAATAAAATGGAAACTACGCACGCATAACTTGTTAATTGCACTTAACCTCGAGTAAACGAAATAGAATGTGCACAAGATAGTAACACTCGCTTAAAGTTGTAAGGAAATAGTATTTTCTTTCTGGTTTGTTGTCCAAGTACGCATTTAGCAATTTTTTCTCTGTATCGGCGAGGTATTTTTTTAACGTATGTTCATTTATGAAATTTGGGTCAATGAACCCAATGTCACAGATTTGTTGTTGTTTGCATTCGAGGATCTTCATTCTGCATAATATAGTGTGAAGATAATTAATACATGCAATGAACGAGCTGAGCTAGAGACTTAATTATAGAAAAAAAATACTTACAGACAATAGCAACTGACGATAGTTTTGTCGAGTTATTTTTGATTGTATAACTGAAATATTTCTTCGAATTCAACGAACAACACCTGCTCTCCATTGAAGAAGTGTTCATCTTTAATTCCCACGAATATATTGTCGGTCCCGTCCTTGCAGGCTTTCAAGTACCATTCATGCAATTGTCGCATCATCGTTAGTAGACGGTCAAGCTCCTCACATGTGACGAGAGGCTTCCCGTTCGCGTATATTACGGTTTGTACTACCTTAGCCTTTTCAAATTGTTTCGAGTCGGGTAAGTAATCACTAGCGGTGATAGCAAGACCACCGACCACTTACTCTAGATCATTAGCAGTGTTATCGGTAACCACCTTGAGTGGAGGGCACGATTGCAATTCTTGTTCTCCAAGTTGGGGAATTGTTTTCCCACTTCTTTGCGCCATTGCTATTTAAGCTTCCCAACCGTTCGCTTGACCAAATGTCTTTTGAATACAACGGTCATAGTTTGATTGCGGTGGAGGCGGTGGTGGTCTCCTAAGGGCATCCAGAGTTCGCTTCGCTTTCACCGGATCTATTTTCTCCTCTGGAGGTGGACATTTTGGTGCAAGCAGATGTTTCACTTCGGCCTCCACGACCTTGTTAGTTTCCTCTTCATTCAATTCGTATGGTAACTTGGGAGGAAACTTCAGGCTTGGACCTGCTCTGAATCTCTTTGTTTTGGTACTGCCGCTAGCCGCCGAAGTGGCAACGACTCTGTTCTGATGTTGTTGAGGCGGCAAAGGAGGCGGAGTCCGATGACGCGGCGGAGACAGCTAAGGCGGGGGAGGATTCTGCTGAGGGTCCTCCTCCCTCGGAGTCCGCTGAGGCGGCGGAGACGGTTGACGTGTCGGAGACGACTCAGGCAATGAAGAAGACTGACGCACCGGGGACGGTTGATGATAACCCACAAGTATGGGGGATCAATTTTAGCCTTTCTCGATAAGTAAGTGTCGAACCCAACGAGTAGCTAAAGGTAGAACAAATATTCCCTCAAGTTCTATCGACCACTGATACAACTCTACGCATGCTTAACGTTCGCTTTACCTAGAACACGTATGAAACTAGAAGTACTTTGTAGGTGTGATAGGATAGGTTTGCAAGATGATAAAGAGAACGTAAATAAAAACTAGGTCTGCTAAGATAGAGAAACAACTAAGTTAGTTTAACGAGTGTGGAAAAGTGGTGGTAAGAGTTGCGGAATTGTCCCTAGGCAATTGATAACTAGACCGGTAATCATTATTGCAATTTTATATGAGGGAGAGACATAAGCTAACATACTTTCTCTACTTGGATCATATGCACTTATGACTGGCACTCTAGCAAGCATCCGCAATTACTAAAGATCATTAAGGTAAAACCCAACCATAGCATTATAAGGTATCAAGTCCTCTTTATTCCCATACGGAAACAACCTACTTACTCGGGTCTGTGTTTCTATCACTCACGCCACCCACCATAAGCAAATCATAAGCATATTGCAAACCCTACAACGGGGACCCCTCACGCTTGCGCGACACGGAGAGCACCATAGGACAACACCAATAATAAAACATGCAACTCAAACCAATCATGATCATCAATCAACCAATAGGACAACAAAAATCTACCCAGACATCATAGGATGGCAACACATCATTGGATAATAATATGAAGCATAGAGCACCATGTTCAACTAGAGGGTACAACGGGTTGCGGGAGATTGGACCGCTGTAGATAGATGGGGGAAGGTGATGGAGGTGTTGCTAAGGATGTCGGAGTTGTTGAAGTAGATCGCCGTCACGATGATGGCCCCGACGGCGTTCCGGCGCCACCGGGAGAGACTGTAGCGACCCGACCTGAAAGGTCGAATCCCTGGTGTTTCCGTACCATCCCAAGATCATGCTGGTACACACACGGTACATCAATGTATATATCAAAGTGAAATCGCACAGCTTTATTAATCGAAAATCTCATATCGAGTCCTTTATTACAATAAAAATTAGAATAAAGTGGCTAAAGGCCAACTCATGAGATAAACTAAACCAAAGTCTTGCGGAAGCTTCAAAGGTAGTTGAGTCCATCTGACTCCAAGGGCATCTCACCGAGCATAGAGCGTATCCTCACTCCTGGTCGGAAAAGTACTCTGCAACATGATACGTTGCAGCCGTGTAGGTCAGCATATTGAAAATGCCGGCAATGTCACAAAAGAGGGGGTGTAAAGTAATCATCTATTCTATATGCATATTTGTCAGGTGGGGTAGTAAGTTTTGCATAAAGCCAATTTTTCCTACAACAAGAGGGGGCAAAATATTATTACTACAATGTTGGTTGATTAATGAGATGGTTCCACCAACCAATTCTCATACCCAAGTTGTCATTAATACCCACATCATTATAATACTTTGTGTTGAGAATTCCAGATAGTTTCAGTTCCTTTGGCTCAAGTTGTCCATGACCGTGGACACGGCTAATCGATTAGGTTTGGGTACTCTGCAGAGTTTTGCACACGTTCCCCACAAGATTTGACCGCCTCCGTTGGATTTCTCGCACTTCAGGGTGTTTGAGAAACGGATGACCAAAACATGGTCTTCTAAAGGGTTTCCCTGAGACTCTGTCGGTGCCCATCCATTCCTACCGTTCTTCTACATCTCGTAGCACCGCCTGTCCAGGGTCACCAAAATATCCAACCAAGCCAGAGCCCATAATGGCTTGTGGCTATCCAGGTAAGCCTTGGGTCTTGAAGCATCCATCCATCTCTTTGTGCCTGGGTGGACCTTTCCGCTTGAATACTGGCACTTCTCCAGCAACACCTAGGCTAACCACTGGTTTCTCCAGGGCGCCGTTCAAGCATCATCCACCCAGAGGTATGTTGAAAACTCGGAGTCTTGAAGTCTTGATCATCTGTAGGTCTTGAAATTATTATCTCACAACTCTCATGAATCACATAACCAACCCCGTCTACTAATAGCATAGCAAAATTAAATCAACGTTTCCCAAGGCCAATGTGTCAAAGGGTTGGGGGGATCCTACGACATGATACTACATCAAGTAACCAAGTTTCCAAATTACCTACTTTGCATGCAATTGGGGAGATGGTAGAACTAATGCAATAAAAACATGGGTATACATGGTCAAAGTGACTTGCCTTGCTGACGATCCTCATACTCAAGAGACTCTAGATAACAAGCTTCGCAGTCCGGATGATCTAACGAATCAGACAAAACACACAATAAGCATAACCACAATCCAATTCATACAACAGCAAGGTAACAAATACTTCAACAAACAATAGCACAATCAAAAGGAAGAATCACTCAAAGTATAAGACTCTAAAATTTTTGGTGTCAAATCTCTACTAAGACATAACAAGACAAAAATTTGTTTTGAACAACTAGCCATTTAGATAACAGAAAAGTGAATACAATTTTTTTATTAGAAAAAAGAAAGTATTTCATTATAAAAAATTTGTGCAAAAAGAGTTACTACAAAACATTTTTCTAAACATTACAAATGGTGAAACAAAGTTTTCCTATTTAAATTAGAGCACAAAACAAAATAAAAATATATATTTTTTATTATCATAAAATAGTTCACCTAGTGTTAAACAACAGAACTAAATAAACTAAAATAAAAAGTTAAACTAACACAAAGTCAAAATAAAAACAAATTCAAATAAACACCAAGAACTAAACAGAATCTGTTTTTACTAAAAACACTAATTTAAAATATCTTATAAATTCTCAAACAGTCCTGTATGATAGACCTAACTAATACAAAACAGTGGCAACAAGAATCACTCAAAAATATATTTTTAAACTCTAGTTATACAGATTTTAGTAATTTAAGGAAATTTGGTTAGATTCAAATTTGAAATCTAAGACTACAGGATGAAACTACATGAAATTTGTGACCTAATGCAAAAAGAATCAATTAAAAACACTAATTATTTTAAAAGATATAATAAAAATAAAAACAGAACACATTCTGTTTTCTAAAACAGAAATAGAGAATGAAAAATATTATCGATCAGTTAGGGGCTACGTGGCATGCTGTGATTGGCCGAGGCCGTGTGCATGCGGGAGCTAGTGAGCGGATGGCCGGTTATTAGAAGAAAACGGTTCGGCGTCTTAAAAGTTCTAATTTGGCGCGTTGGATCTAGATCTGACGGTCCAGGGGGGGTGCGATGGCTTACAGAGGGGGTCGAGGTTTCCGGCAAGGTCGACGGCGGCCGGAGGTGGTCGGAGATGGTCGTGCGGTGGTCGACAGAGGCATCCGAAGTGCTCAGGCGATGACGGCAAAGCTTCGGCATCGAATGATGGCGTCGGACCGGGCTGGGGGCAACGGAGGTGACGACCTCGTGCTCGGGGAGCTTCGGTCGATGGCCGAACTCCGGCGAGGTGGAGCGGTGGCGTTTGCACGCGAGGGCAGGGGCGTTCGGGGGTGGAACGGAGTGCGGAGAGGCGGGGCTACTTATAGGCCCGGTGCGGGAGCAGGAGAGGGATAGAGGAGCGAGATCCGGGGAGGAGAGATCGCCAGCGAGGTCGGGGGCGAGGGGAAGGGGATGAGCGCGGGGATGGTGCTGTCGGACGGTGGGTCCTGCATGTCAGTGAGAGAGGGGGCAGGATCAATGTGTCAGTGACCGATCCGGAGGGATCTCGGGGCTTAAAGGCTGTGGGCTGTCCGGTTTTCATTTAAAACGTTTAAATTTGTTTCCTTTTCTATTTTCCAGAGCGTTGAAAACCCTTTAATGCATTCAAATCATTTCCAAACATAGGGAATATATATATATATATATATATATATATCAAAATGATCAGGGGAAGAAATGCTATTTAATGAACATTTTTCCTCTGTCAAAATGAATACTTAAAAAATTATTTTTCAGAAAATACCTAATTGATTTTAAATTCTTTTGAGATAAACTTTCAAATAAACCCCTGGTTTTATTGTTCAAATAATTCACCACTATGACCCTGGCGTGGAGTGTCATGTTACTCCTCTCTTTTTGTTTGAATAATTCCAGAGATTTTCAAATAAGTGAAACAAGTAAATGGAAAAGTGAAAGTGGCCTTTCAGAGTTTCAACAGATGAACTTCAACAATTCTATTCATTCAACAAATTGCATGATGATGCATAGCTATATTTCATAACATTCCAAAATGGAAATTTTGGGATGTTACAAACCTACCCACCTTAAGATGAATCTCGCCCTCGAGATTCGGGTTCGCTAGAAAATAAGTGCGGGTGGTCTCTACGAAGATCTTCTTCGCGTTCCGAGGTGGCTTTTTCCTCGGTGTGGTGACTCCATAGAACCTTACAAAACCTGATGGTCTTTCTACGAGTAACTCTGTTGGTAGTCTCGAGGATTCTGACAGGCTTCTCCTCGTAGGTCAGGTCACTGTCAAGTTGTATGGCCTCTAGGGGCACTGTGTCTCTCAAAGGAATATCAGCCATCTCAGCATGGCATTTCTTCAGCTGAGAAACATGGAAAACATCATGAACTCCAAACAATTCTTCCAGCAATTCCAATTTGTATGCAACTTCGCCTCTACGTTCAAGAATTTTGTTGGGGCCTATGAATCTGGGTGCTAACTTTCCTTTAACACCAAACCTCTTGATTCCTCGAAGTGGGGACACACGAAGGTATGCTCGGTCTCCCACTTCATACGTCACCTCCTTGCATCTGCTATCAGCATAGCTTTTCTGCTTGGATTGGGCTATCTTGAGTCGGTCTCGAATCAGTTTGACCTTTTCTTCAAAATCTCGGATAAGATCGGGACCAAAAAGCTTTCGGTCTCCAACACCATCCCACATCAATGGTGTTCTGCACCTCCTTCCATATAAAGCTTCAAAAGGGGCCATCTTCAGACTCATCTGATAACTGTTGTTGTACGAGAACTCTGCGTAAGGTAAGTTGTCATCCCAACTAGACCCATAGTCTAGCGCACAAGCTCTCAACATGTCCTCTAGAATCTGGTAGACTCTCTCAGTCTGTCCATTGGTTTGCGGATGAAAAGCGGTACTAAATTCCAGCCTTGTACCCAAAGTTTCATGTAACTGATGCCAAAACTTTGAGGTAAATTTTATTCCTCTATCTGACAAGATACTCCTCGGAACTCCATGCAGACACACGATCCTAGTCATATATATCTTGGCTAACTTAGCACTGGTATAGGTGGTCTTCACTGGAATGAAATGAGCCTCCTTGGTCAAGCGATCGACCACTACCGAGATGGAATCATAACCTGAACGGGTCCTGGGTAATCCTGTGATGAATTCCATACCAAGTTATCCCATTTCCACTCGGGTATCGGCAAAGGTTGGAGTAACCCTGCTGGTTTCTGATGTTCCGCCTTTACTCGCTGACAAACATCACATACCACAACATGTTCGGCAATATCCTTCTTCATACCTGTCCACCAGTAACTTTCCTTCAAATCCAGGTACATCTTGGTGTTGCCTGGGTGTATCGAGTAGGGTGAATTGTGGGCTTCTTGAAGTATCAACTTCCTGAGCTCTGGGTCATCATTGGGCACATAGATTCGGTTCTCAAACCATAGAGTACCTTGTTCATCTTCACGAAAGTCTTTAGCTTTTCCATCCTTCATCCTCTGGTTTATCTCAGCTATCTCCTTGTCCGATTTCTGGGCTTCACAAATTCTTTCGGTCAAGGTGGACTGGATCTCTAGTGTGGCAACAGATCCTTTTGGAACTATCTCTAGCTGGAGCTCTTTGAGATCATCGGCTAACTCCTGGGGTAATCCTCCTGCTATGAGTGTGTTCACATAACTCTTCCGACTCAAAGCATCTGCTACAACATTTGCCTTTCCTGGATGGTAATGCAGTCTCATGTCATAGTCCTTGATTAACTCTAGCCATCTCCTCTGTCTGAGGTTCAACTCCTTCTGTGTGAAGATATACTTCAGGCTTTTATGATCAGTGTAAACATCACAACTATTTCCGATAAGGAAATGTCTCCAGGTCTTGAGTGCGTGCACTACGGCTGCTAGTTCCAAATCATGGGTGGCATAGTTCAACTCATGGGGTTGTAGCTGTCTAGATGCATAGGCTACAACTTTTCCCTCCTGCATGAGTACTCCTCCGAGTCCTTGACGTGATGCGTCACAATAAACCTGGAAGTCCTTCCGAATATTTGGCAGAATCAACACTGGGGCTGTGACCAAATGCTTCTTCAACTCCTGGAAACTAGCTTCACATTCCTTAGTCCAAATATACTTAGACTCTTTCTTCAACAACTCTGTCATGGGCTTGGCAATCTTTGAGAAATTCTCAATGAACCTCCGGTAATATCCGGCAAGTCCGAGAAAACTACGGATCTCCTTAACTAAGGTGGGTGACTTCCACTCAGTGACTGCTTCAACCTTAGCAGGGTCTATTGCTATTCCTTCTCTGGAAATAATGTGTCCAAGGAATCCGACTTCCGTCAGCCAAAATTCACATTTACTAAACTTGGCATATAACTGATGCTCTCTAAGCTTCTCCAGAACTAAACGCAAGTGTTCCTTGTGTTCTTCCTCGCTCTTGGAGAATATCAAAATGTCATCGATGAACACCACGACAAACTTGTCCAGATATTCCATAAACACTTTGTTCATCATACTCATGAAATAGGCCGGAGCATTAGTCAAACCAAAAGACATGACTGTATACTCATATAGGCCATACCTTGTGGTGAAGGCTGTTTTGGGTATATCCTGTTCACGAATTTTCAATTGGTGATACCCTGATCGAAGATCGATCTTGGAGAATACTTTGGCTCCCACTAGTTGATCAAACAAGTCATTAATCATCGGCAGAGGATACTTGTTCTTGATAGTCACCTCGTTCAATGCACGATAATCGACTACCATCCTCAAGGTTTTATCCTTCTTCTCCACCAAAATAACTGGGGCTCCCTAAGGTGAAGAACTTGGGCTAATATACCCTTTGTCCAATAACTCCTTAATCTGCTTCTTGATTTCCTCCAAATCATTTGCGGGCATCCGATATGGTCTCTTGGAAATTGGGGCTATTCCTGGTAGTAACTCTATCAGAAATTCAATCTCTCTATCTAGTGGCATGCTTGGTAATTCCTCTGAGAATACATCTGGAAAGTCTTGTAGCACCGGCACTTCCTCCTGAACAACTCTTGTGAGGGAATTTAACCGAGCACTCATCTGTGCGCGTCGGGATACATACTTAATCCTCTTGTTCTCTGGGGTGGTGAGCAAAATAGACTTGCTGGGGCAATCAAGGTTTCCTTCATACTTGGTCATCCAATCCCTGCCTAGGATTACATCCAACCCCTGGGATTCTAATACGATGAGGTCGGTGGGAAAAACATGGTTTCCTATATGGAGTTTCAATGCGTGGCATCCTATCCCTACCATCGTCATACCTCCTGGGGAATTGACCTTAAGGGGCTGACTAAGGGTTCTGGTGGGTAAACCATACTTTTCCACAACTACCCTTGATATGAATGAATGAGTTGCTCCAGAATCAAAAAGTACCATAACTGGACGTGAATGCAATAAAAACTTACCAACCACAGTCTCGGGCTGATCATAGACTTCTTCCACATCAATGTGGTTCACCTGAGCACGGGGAAAAGGATTTGGCTTCTTAGCTGATGGGTTGCCGTTCCCACTTCCATTGCCGTTCTTGAAGTTGCCATTGTTGGGACGATTATTCCCATTTCCTCCATGGTTGTGCACGTGATGAGTGTGTCCTCCATACTTACCGGTCCCTGATCCAGTATTCCCTGAGTACGAGGAGTAGCGGGGCTTCTGTTGAGCTCCAGAGTTAGACTTCCCCTATCCATACTTCCTCTTGCGGTTTTCAATTTGCTGCTGCTTCCCTTCCAAGATGAGGGCCTTGTCTACCAGCTCCTGGTAGTTGTTGAAAGTAGCCACCATCAGCTGCACGCTCAACTCATCGTTGAGTCCTTCCAGGAACTTCTCCTGTTTGGCTGCATCATCGGCCACATCTCCTGGTGCATAACGAGCCAACATGCTGAATTCATCTACATACTGGGCTACGGAGCGGTTCCCCTGGCGTAAGTTGTGAAACTCACGCTTCTTCAGACTCATGGCTCTAGCTGAGACATGAGCGGTGCGGAAAGCTAGCTTGAACTGCCCCCAAGTCACAGCAGCAATGGGGTATGTGGTGGTGTAGTTCTCCCACCATGAAGCTGCTAGTCCCTCCAATTGATGGGCGGCAAAGCGCACCTTTTCAGCCTCAGTGCATCCAGCGGTGATGAGTTCCCTCTCCATCTTGTGGAGCCAATCATCTACCACAATGGGCTCAGTGCTGCTGGAGAAAGTTGGTGGATTCAGCCTCAGAAAACGGGTGAGGTTGTCGCCCTAAGGTGGAGGGTGGTTGTTGTGGTTGTTGGTCTGGTTCTGGATCAATAGCTGCATCAGGGCATTCTGCTGCTGGAGAAGTTGTGTGAGTTCCGGCGGGAAGGTGAAGTCGGGCTCACGTCGTGGAGGCATCTTACTGTTTTCAGAGGGGTGAGAATTAGAATAGAACAAGGGCCTAAAAGAAAATTTCACTACCCATATGCAATGCAACAAACATAACACACCAAACACTCATTCATTTATTCAACTCAAGGTTCAAACATCGAGATACAAGTCTCCAAATAAAACTAGGCATCGACCTACGTTTTAACGACGAAATTTAAAGATACATGAGGGCATGACTAAAGTTCTCCCGAAAATTCCATGGTAATGTGGCCTCCTCCGGTGGCGCTCTCCTCATAGTCATCATCGTTGCTGATCAAGGGAGCCATGTCCCCTTCTGGGTGAAGATTTTCCCCATGTCCAGCTGTTCCTCCAGAGTTGCAATGCGAGTGTTCAGCTTCTCGATCCTCTCCAAGAAATCCTTCACTTCATGCTCATGCTCGTACTTGGCTTCCCGTAGGTCAGCCTCGAGGTCAAGCTCATGTTTCATCAGCCTCTTGATCGTCTTCATGTCTGCGCGTAACCGAAGCTCCAAGGTCCTGATGTGAGTCTCCAAAGTCTGGGTATAGAAATGGTGGAGTCTTCAGTGGGGATGTTTATGATATTTCCATTGGCATCCTTGCGACAAACCATGCCGAGTCCTGGCGAAATGGGACCACCCCTGTATTCCTCCTGAATACGTCCGAGGGCACGGTGAATCGCCATGTCCCTCCCAAGAATCCAGCTGGGTGCCACAAACTTGAAGTCGATGGGTTCTTTACGATTTCCAAAGGTCTTTCCAGGGATGTGCACCTCGATCCTGTAGCGACCGTCTTGTGGAAAAGACATGATAGGAGTCCCGGTGATGCTTGGCAAAGCGATCCTTACGTCCCTGTCGATCTTCACCAGCTCCTTGCCAAAGGGCATCGTTGCGTCAGGCTGACAAAACTCCATGAACAAAACTGGGGTGAAGGTGGCCATCTAGAAAGGTTGAAATAATCGGAGGGAAGTCAGAAATGAATAGATGAGAATATAAGAATTTTAAAGACAAAAGAGAAAAGAAAAAAAATCCTAAGGCTTTTCCAATCCAAGAGGTTACGTCCTACGGTCAGCGTGTGCTCTGATACCATTTCTGTAGTGACCCGACCTGAAAGGTAGAATCTTCGATGTTTCCGTACCACCCCAAGATCATGCCGGTACACACACGATACATCAATGTATATATCAAAGTGAAATCACACAGCTTTATTAATCGAAAATCTCATATCGAGTCCTTTATTACAATAAAAATTACAATAAAGTGGCTGAAGGCCAACTCATGAGATAAACTAAACCAAAGTCTTGCGGAAGCTTCAAAGGTAGTTGAGTCCATCTGAATCCAAGGGCATCTCACCGAGCGTAGAGCGTATCCTCACTCCTGGTCGAAAAAGTACTCTGCAACATGATACATTGCAGCCGTGTACGTCAGCATATTGAAAATGCCGGCAATGTCACAAAAGAGGGGGTGTAAAGTAATCATCTATTCTATATGCATATTTGTCAGGTGGGGTAGTAAGTTTTGCATAAAGCCATTTTTTCCTACAACAAGAGGGGGCAAAATATTATTACTACAATGTTGGTTGATTAATGAGATGGTTCCACCAACCAATTCTCATACCCAAGTTGTCATTAATACCCACATCATTATAATACTTTGTGTTGAGAATTCCAGATAGTTTCAGTTCCTTTGGCTCAAGTTGTCCATGACTGTGGACACGGCTAATCGATTAGGTTTGGGTACTCTGCAGAGTTTTGCACATGTTCCCCACAAGATTTGACCGCCTCCGTTGGTCTTCTAAAGGGTTACCTTGAGACTCCGTCGGTGCCCATCCTTTCCTACCATTCTTCTACATCTCGTAGCACCGCCTATCCAGGGTCACCACGATATCCAACCAAGCCACAGCCCATAATGGCTTGTGGCTGTGCAGGTAAGCCTTGGGTCTCGAAGCATCCATCCATCTCTTTGTGCCTGGGTGGACCTTTCCGCGTGAGTACTGGCACTTCTCCAGCAACACCTAGGCTAACCACTGGTTTCTCCAGGGCGCCGTTCAACCATCATCCACCCAGAGGTATGTTGAAAACTCGGAGTCTTGAAGTCTTGATCATCTATAGGTCTTGAAATTATTATCTCACAATTCTCATGAATCACACAACCAACCCTGTCTACTAATAGCATAGCAAAATTAAATCAACATTTCTCGGGGCCAATGTGTCAAAGGGTTGGGGGGATCCTACCACATGATACTACATAGGGTAACCAAGTTTCCAAATTACCTACTTTGCATGCAATTGGGGAGATGGTAGAAGTAATGCAATAAAAACATGGGTATACATGGTCAAAGTGACTTGCCTTGCTGACGATCCTCATACTCAAGTGACTCTAGATAACAAGCTTCGCACTCCGGATGATCTAACGAATCAGACAAAGCACACAATAAGCATCACCACAATCCAATTCATACAACAGCAAGGTAACAAATACTTCAACAAACAATAGCACAATCAAAAGGAAGAATCACTCAAAGTATAAGACTGTAAATTTTTTGGTGTCAAATCTCTACTAAGACATAACAAGAAAAAAATTTGTTTTGAACAACTAGCCATTTAGATAACAGAAAAGTGAATATAAATTTTTTATTAGAGAACAGAAAGTATTTCATTATAAAAAATTTGTGCAAAAAGAGTTACTACAAAACATTTTTCTAAACATTACAAATGGTGAAACAAAGTTTTCCTATTTAAATTAGAGCACAAAACAAAATAAAAAAATATATATTTATTATCATAAAATAGTTCACCTAGTGTTAAACAACAGAACTAAATAAACTAAAATAAAAAGTTAAACTAACACAAAGCCAAAATAAAAACAAATTCAAATAAACACCAAGAAGAACTAAATAGAATCCGTTTTTACTAAAAACCCTAATTGAAAATATCTTAAAAATTCTCAAACAGTGTTGTATGATAGACCTAACTAATACAAAACAGTTGCAAAAAGAATCACTCAAAAATATATTTTTAAACTCTAGTTATACAGATTTTAGTAATTTAAGCAAATTTGGTTAGATTCAAATTTTAAAGTTCAAATTTGAAATCTAAGACTACAGGATGAAACTACATGAAATTTGTGACCTAATGCAAAAAAGAATCAATTAAAAACACTAATTAGTTTAAAAGATATAATAAAAATAAAAACAGAACACATTCTTTTTTCTAAAACAGAAACAGAGAAAGAAAAATATTATCGATCGGTTAGGGGCTATGTGGCATGCTGTGATTGGCCGAGGCCTAGTGCGTGCGGGAGCTAGCGAGCGGACGGCCGGTTATTAGAAGAAAACGGTTCGGCGTCTTAAAAGTTCTAATCTGGCGCGTTGGATCTAGATCTGACGGTCCAGGGGGGTGAGGTGGCTTACAGAGGGGGTCGAGGTTTCCGGCGAGGTCGACGGCGGCCGGAGGTCGAAGGTGGTCGGAGATGGTCATGCGGTGGTCGACGGCGGCGTCCGAAGTGCTCAGGCGATGGCGGCAAAGCTCCGCCGTCGAATGGTGGTGTCGGACGGGGCTGGGGGCGACGCAGGCGACGGCCTCGTGCTCGGGGAGCTTCGGTCGATGGCCGAACTCCGGCGAGGTGGAGCGGTGGCGTTTGCGCGTGAGGGCAGGGGCGTTCGGGGGTGGAACGGAGTGTGGAGAGGCAGGGCTACTTATAGGCCCGGTGCGGGAGCGGGAGAGGGAGAGAGGAGCGAGATCCGGGGAGGAGAGATCGCCGGCGAGGTCGGGGGCGAGGGGAAGGGGATGAGCGCGGGGATGGCTCTGTCGGACGGTGGGTCCCGCGTGTGAGTGAGAGAGGGGCAGGATCAGTGCGTCGGTGACCGACCCGAAGGGATATCGGGGCTTAAAGGCTGTGGGACGGCCAGTTTTCATTTAAAACATTTAAATTTGTTTCCTTTTCTATTTTCCAGAGCGTTTAAAACCCTTTAATGCATTCAAATAATTTCCAAACACAAGGAATATATATATCAAAATGATCAAGGGAATAAATGCTATTTAATGAACATTTTTCCTCTGTCAAAATGGATACTTAAAAAAATTATTTTTCAGAAAATACCTAATTGATTTTAAATTGTTTTGAGATAAACTTTCAAATAAACCCCTGGTTTTATTGTTCAAATAATTCACCAAGATGTCCCTGGTGTGGAGTGTCATGTTACTCCTCTTTTTTTGAATAATTCTAGATATTTTCAAATAAGTGAAACAAGTAAATGGAAAAGTGAAAGTGGCCTTTCAGAGTTTCAACAGATGAACTTCAACAATTCTATTCATTCAACAAATGTGATGATGATGCATAGCTATATTTCATAACATTCCAAAATGGAAATTTTGGGATGTTACAGAGACAGGGAGAGAGCCCCCCTCCTTCTTCTTCTTAGATGGGAGAAGGGTTTTCCCTCTGGTCCATGACCTCCATGGCGGCGGATGGGCAAGAGCCCCTCCAAGATGGGATCTCTCTCTCTCTCTCTGTTTCCTTCTGTTTATGCGCTCCTAGATTCTGGCCTTTCACCGTTTCTTATATATCCAGAGATCCGTAACTCCGATCGGGCTGAAATTTTGAGGGAATTTTTCTTATAAAAATATCTTGCCTTTGGCCAAAGAACACCTCCAACCGACCTAAAGGGGTGGCCACAACCCCTTAGGGCGCGGCCAGGGGTGAGGGCCATGCCTAGCAGGCTTGTGACCTCCTCGGGCATTGTCTCGCATTGATTCTTTTTCTCAAAAAATCACATATATTCCAAAAAAAATCTCCGTAAGTTTTTATCGCGTTTGGACTTCGTTTGATATGGATTTTGTACGAAACAAAAAACATGCAACAAACAGGAACTGGCACTGGGCACTGGATCAATATGTTAGTCCCAAAAATAGTATAAAAAGTTGCCAAAAGTATATGAAAGTTGTAGACTATTGGCATGAAACAATCAAATATTATAGATACGACAGAGACGTATCAGTTGCCGCACCGGAGACAAGTTAGGCACTGTGTGTTGGGGAACATTGCATGGGAAACAAAAAATTTCCTACGCACACGCAAGATCTATCCATGGTGATGAGCATCTACGAGAGGGAGAGTGGATCTGCATACCCTTGTAGATCGCTAAGCAGGAAGCGTTAAGAAACGCGGTTGGTGTAGTCGAACGTCTTCGCGATCCAAATCACCGAGTGTCCCACGATCTCATCATGATCCGTCCCGCGATCCAATCACGATCCGTCCCGCGAACTCATGACGATCCGTCCCGTGATCTCATCATGATTCGTCCCGCGATCTCAATCATGGTCCTTCCGATTTAGCGCCGAACGGACGGCACCTCCGCGTTCAGCACACGTATAGCTCGATGACGATCTCCGCCTTCTTGATCCAACAAGAGGGAGTGGAGAGGTAGAAGAGTTCTCCAGCAGCGTGATGGCGTCACAGCGATGGTGGTGGAGCAATTCCGGCAGGGCTTCGCCTAAGCACTGCAGAAATACGATCTAGAGGAGAAACTATGCACTGGAGGAACATGTTGGGGAACGTTGCATGGGAAACAAAAACTTTCCTGTGCACACGCAGATCTATCCATGGTGATGAGCATCTACGAGAGGGAGAGTGGATCTACGTACCCTTGTAGATGGCTAAGCGAGAAGCGTTAAGAAACACGGTTGGTGTAGTCGAACGTCTTCGCGATCCAAATAGCCATGCGTCCTGCGATCCAATCACGATCCTTCCCGCGATCCAATCACGATCCGTCCCGCGAACTTGATCACGATCCGTCCCACGAACTTGATCACGATCCTTCCGATCTAGCGCCGAATGGACGGCACCTCCGCGTCCAGCACACGTACAGCTTGATGACGATCTTCGCCATCTTGATCCGGCAAGAAGGAGCAGAGAGGAAGAAGAGTTCTCCGGCAGCGTGACGGCGCTTCGATGATGGTGGTGGAGCTATTCCGGCAGGGCTTCGCCTAAGCGCTGGAGAAAACCAATCTAGAGGAGAAACTATGCACTGGAGGGACGGGTAACACGTGGCTGAAAATTCTGTGCAAAAACCCTAAAACCTCCAGTATATATAAGAGGAAGAGAAGAGGAGGCTTGTGTTGGGGAACGTCGCATGGGAAACAAAAATTTTCCTACGCACACGCAAACCTATCCATGGTGATGAGCATCTACGAGAGGGAGAGTGGATCTACGTACCCTTGTAGATCGCTAAGCGGGAAGCGTTAAGAAACGCGGTTGGTGTAGTCGAACTTCTTCGCGATCCAAATCGCCAAGCGTCCCGCGATCCAATCACGAACCGTCCCGCGAACACATCATGATACGTCCCGCAAACTCATCACGATCCGTCTCACGATCTTGATCACGATCTGTCCAGCGAACTTATCACGATCCGTTCCGTGATCACATCACGAACCGTCTCGCGATCTCGATCACGGTCCTCTTGATCTAGCGCCGAACGGACGGCACCTCCGCGTTCAGCACACGTGCAGCTTGATGACGATCTCCACCGTCTCGATCCAGCGAGAGGAGGTGGAGAGGAGAGAGATTTCACCGGCAGCATGACGGTCCTCCGGTGATGGTGGTGGAGCAATTCCGGCAGGGCTTCGCCTAAGCGCTGCAGAAAACCGATCTAGAGGAGAAACTATGCACCGGTGGAACGGGTAGCACGTGGCCGGAAATTCTGTCCAAAAACCACCCAATCCACTAGTATATATAGGAGGAGAGGAGAGGAGAGGAAGCCAAGGCCTTTGGGTCGGCCGAAATAGGAGGTGGGAAGCAATCCTACTTCACCTCCAATCCTAGTTGGAGTAGGATTGCCTCCTATTGGCTGATTTTCCACTTTTTGCTTTAGGACTTTCTCTCCTGCGCCATGGGCCTTTGTGGCTGTTTTCCCATCCCACTAAGGGCTGGTTATTATTCTCCCACAGCCCATGGACCTCTTGGGGTCGAAATACCCCTCCCGGAGGCCTCCCGGTACACTACTGGCACTCCCGGTACACTCCCGACACTCCCGGTACACTACCGATGAGCCCGAAACTTTTCCGGAAACCAAACTGGGACTTCCTATATATGAATCTTTACCTCCAGACCATTCCATAGCTCCTCGTGACGTCCGGGATCTCATCCGGGACTCCGAAAAAACTTCGGTCACCACCATACATAACTCTACACTACCGAAACGTCACCGAACCTTAAGTGTGCAGACCCTGCGGGTTCGAGAACTATGTAGACATGACCGAGACACCTCTATGGTCAATAAAAAATGGCGGGACCTAGACGTCCACATTGGTTCCTACATATTCTACGAAGATCTTTATCGGTCGAACCTCTATGTCAAGGATTCAGTTAATCCCGTATAACGTTCCCTTTGTTCTTCGGTATGTTACTTGCCCGAGATTCGATCGTCGGTATCTCCATACCTAGTTCAACCTCGTTACCGGCAAGTCTCTTTACTCGTTCCGTAATACAAGATCCCGCAACTAACAATTAGTCACATTGCTTGCAAGGCTTATTGTGATGTTGCATTACCGAGTGGGCCCCGACATACCTCTCCGTCACGCGGAGTAACAAATCCCAGTCTCGATCCATGCCAACTCAACAGACACCATCGGAGATACCTGTAGAGCACCTTTATAGTCACCCAATTACGTTGCGACATTTGATACACACAAGGCACTCCTCCGATATCTGTGAGTTGCATGATCTCATGGTCATAGGAACACATACTTGACATGCGGAAAACAGTAGCAATAAACTGACACGATCATATGCTACGTTTGCAGTTTGGGTCTTGTTCATCACATCATTCTCCTAATGATGTGACCCCGTTATCAAATGACATCTCATGTCCATGGCTAGTAAACCTTAACCATCTTTTGATCAGCGAGCTAGTCTATTAGAGGCATACTAGGGACATGGTTTTGTCTATGTATCCACACATGCATCTAAGTCTCCGATCAATACAATTATAGCATGGATAATAAACGATTATCATGAACAAGGAAATATGATAATAACTAATTTATTATTGCCTCTAGGGCATATTTCCAACAGTCTCCCACTTGCACTAGAGTCAATAATCTAGTTCACATCACCATGTGATTCGCATTGTTATGAATCTAACACCCAACGGGTTCTGGGGCTCGATCATGCTTTGCATGTGAGAGAGGTTATAGTCAACGGGTCTGTAACATTCAGATCCGTGTGCACTTTGCAAATACCTATGTCAAACTGTAAACACTGCTACCACACTCCGCTCGGTACTATTCCAAATGGCTGCTCCACTATACGTATCCAGATTGCTACTACGAGTCATCCGGATTAGTGTTAAAGCTTGTATCGACGTAACTCCTTACGACGAACTCTTTATCACCTCCATAATCGAGAAACATCTCCTCAGTCTCTTAGTTACTGAGGATAATCTTGACCGCTGTCCACTAATCCACTCCTGGTTCACTCTTGTACCCCCTGACGGACTCATGGCAACGCACACACAGGTGCGGTACACAGCATGGCATAATATAGAGCCTATGGCTAAGGCATAGGGGACGACGTTCGTCCTTTCTCTTTCTTCTGCCGTTGTCGAGGTTTGAGTCTCACTCAACTTTCACACCATACAAATCAGTCGAGAACTCTTGCTCTGACTGATCCATTTTGTACTCTTTCAAAATCTTGTCAAGGTATGAACTCATTGAAAGTCTCATCAAGCATCTTGATCTATCTCTATAGATTTTGATGCTCAACAATTAGGTAGCTTTATCCAGTTCTTCCTTTGAAAAACACTTTTCAAACAACCTTTTATGCCTTCCAGAAATTCTACATTATTTCCGATCAACAATATGTCAACCACATATACTTATCAGAAACTCTATAGTGCTCCCACTCACTTTATTGCAAACACAAGTTTCTCGTAAACTTTGTATAAACTACAAAAACTTTGATCACCTCATCAAAGTGTATATTCCAACTCCGAGATGCTTGCTTCAGTCCATAGAAGGATCACTGAAGCTTGCTCATCTTTTAGCATCCTTAGGACTGACAAAACCTTCTGGTTGTATCACATACAACCTTTCCTTAAGTAAACCGTTAAGGAAACGATGTTTTGACATCCATCTGCCAGATTTCATAATTGAAAATGCAGCAACTGCTAACATAATTCCAACAGACTTTTAGCATCGTTGCGAGTGAGAAAGCCTCATCGCAGTCAACTCCTTGAACTTGTCACAAACAACTTTGCAACAAGTCGAGCTTTACAAATGGTGACATTCACCGTCAGTGTCTGTCTTCATTCTAAAGGTCCATTTGTACTCAACGACCTGCCGTCTAACGAGCAAGTCTACCAAAGTCTATTCTTGGTTTTCATACATGGATCCTATCTCGGATTTCATGGCCTCCAACCATTTGTCGGAATCCGGGCCCATCATCGCTTCTCCATAGCTCGTAGGTTCATCGTTGTCCAACAACATCATCTCCAAGACAGAGTTGTCGTACCACTTAGGAGCAGTACACATCCTTGTCGACCTACGAAGTTCGATAGTAACTTGATCCTGAAGCTTCATGATCATCATCATTAACTTCCTCTTCAACTAACGTAGGCTTCACAGAAACATCTTTCTGCGTTGCGCTACTCTCTGGTTGAACAAAGGTTTAACAACCTCATCAAGTTCTATCTTCCTCCCACTCAATTCTTTCGCGAGAAACATTTCCTCGAGAAAGGATCCGTTTAAGCAACAAACACTTTGCACTAGGATCTGAGATTGAAAGTTCACCCAACTGATCTTAGGGTATTCTATGAAGATGCATTTGTCCGCCTTGGGTTCGACCTCATTAGGTGAAAACATTTTCCACACAAGTGTCAAAGCCCCAAATATTAAGAAATGATAGCTTAGGTTTCTATCAAACCATAATTCACACGGTGTCATCTCAACGGATTTAGATGATGCCCTATTTAAAGTGAATGTAGTTGTCTCTAATGCATAACCCCAAAAATTATAGTAGTAAAACGATAAGAGACATCACAGTATGCACTATATCAATAGAGCATGACTATGATGTTCGGACACACCATCACACTATGGTGTTCCAGGTGGCGTTTAGTTGTGAAACAAATTTCACATTGTCTTAAGTATTATGCCAAACTCGTAACTCAGATATTCACCTCCACGATCATATCGCGGTCACTTTTATCTTCCTGTCATGATGATCTTTAAACTTCACTCTGAATTTGCTTGAACCTTTCAAACGATTCAGACTTGTGTTTCATTAAGTAAATATACACTATATCTACTCAAATCATCAGTGAAGGTAAGAAAATAGCGATATGCACTGCACGCTACAAGACTCACTAGATTGCATACATCAACATGTATCATTTCCAATGAATCACTTGCCTGCTCCATCCAACGGGGTCCTTTAGTCATCTTGCCCAAGAGGCATGGTTCGCACGTCTCAACTGATTCGAAATCGAATGAGTCCAAATATCCATCAGCATGGAGTTTCTTCATACGCTTTATACCAATATGACATTTAGCGGCAGTGCCACAAGTATGTGGTACTATCATTATTAACTTTGTATCTTTTGACATCAATGTTATGAACATGTGTACTACTACGATCAAGATCTCAACAAACCATTCTCACTGGGTGCATGACCATTGAAGGTATTATTCATGTAAACAGAATAACCATTATTCTCTAACTTAAATGAATAACCGTATTGCAATAAACATGATCTAATCATGTTCATGCTCAACGCAAAACACCAAATAACATTTATTTAGGTTCTTCACTAATCCTGAAGGTAGAGAGAGCGTGCGATGTTGATCACATCAACCTTGGAAACACTTCCAACACATATCGTCACCTCACCCTTAGCTAGTTCTCCGTTTATTACGTAGCTTTTATTTCGAGTTACTAACATTCAACAACCAAACCGGTATCCAATACCCAGGTGCTACTAAGACTACTAGCAAGGTACACATTAATAACTCGTATATCAAATATACTTCTATCAATGTTGCCAGCCTTCTTATCTACCAAGTATCTAGGGTTGTTCCGCTTTAGCGACCGCTCACCTCATAACAGAAGCACTGAGTCTTGGGTTTGAGTTCAACTTTGGGTTGCTTCACTGGAGCAGCAACTGACTTGCTATCCATGAAGTTTCCCTCCTTGCTCTTGCCCTTCTCAAAACTAGTGGTTTGATTAACCATCAACACTTGATGCTCCTTCTTGATTTCTACCTCCGCGGTGTCAAACATCGCGAACAGCTCAGGAATCATTATTTCTATCCTTGGCAACTTATAGTTCATCACCATGTTCTAGTAGCTTAGTGATAGTGACTTGGAGAACTATATCAATCACTATCTTATCTGGAAGATCAACTCCCACTTGATTCAAGCGATTGTAGTACCCAGACAATCTGAGTACATGCTCAACGATTGAGCTATTCTCCTTCATCTTACAGGCAAAGAATCTTGTTGGAGATCTCATATCTCGCAACACAGGCACGAGCCTGAGATCACAATCTCTGCTCCTAGAACATCTCATATGTTTCGTGACGTTCAAAACGTTTCAGAGCCTCAATTCTAAGCCGTAATGCATGACGCACTAAACTATCAAGTAGTCATCGAAACGTGCCTGTCAGATGTTCACAACATCTACAGACGACGCTAGATGGGGTGGCGCACCGAGCGGTGCATTAAGAACATAAGCCTTCTGTGCAGCAATGAGGACAATCCTCAGATCACGGACCCGGTCCGCAATTTTGCTACCAACATATTTCCATTCTATTTCTCTAGGAACATATAAAAATACAAGGGAGCTACAGCGCGAGCTAGTAATCTACAACATAATTTGCAAAGACACTATTGACTATGTTCACGATAATGAGTTCAATTAATCATATTACTTAAGAACTCCCACTCAAATTGACATCCCTCGGGTCATTCGAGTGATACATGATCCAAATTCACCAACTCAAGTCCGATCATCACGTGAGTTAAGGTGTCTTCAATGGTGAACATCATTATGTTGATCATATCCACTATATGACTCATGCTCGGCCTTTCGGTCTCTTGTGTTCCGAGGCCATGTCTGTACATGCTAGGCTCGTCAAGTTTGACCCGAGTGTTCTGCGCGTGCAAATCTGGCTTGCACCCGTTGTATGTGAACATAGAGTCTATCACACCCGATCATCACGTGGTGTCTCAACACGACGAACTTCGCAATGGTGCACACTCGGGGAGAACACAGTTCATCTTGAAATTTAAGTGAGGGATCACCTTATAATGCTACCACCGTACTAAGCAAAACAAGGTGCATAAAAGGATTAACATCTCATGCAATTCATAAGTGACATGATATGGCCATGAACTTGTGTTTAAGATCTCCATCTTCGAAACACCGGCATGATCTCCATCGTCACCGGCACAACACCATGATCTCCATCAATGTGTTGCCATTGGGGTTGTGGCGCCAGCCCTGCTTCTACTTCTATTGCTTCCGCTTAGCGATAAAGTAAAGCATTACATAGCGCTTAATGATTGACACGCAGGTCATACAATAATTAAAGACAACCCTATGGCTCCTGCCGGTTGCCGTACTCAACGACATGCAAGTCGTGAAATTCTATACATCACATGATCATCTCATACATCACATATATCTCATCATGTAACTGGCCATATCACATCACAACATTGTTGGAAATATGCCCTAGAGGCAATACATAAAGTGTTTATTATTATATTTCCTTGTTCATGATAATCGTTTATTATCCATGCTATAACTGTAGTGATCGGAAACACATTGCATGTGTGGATAAATAGACAAACACTATGTCCCTAGTATGCCTCTAGTGAACTAGCTCGTTGATCAAAGATGGTCAGGGTTTCCTAGACATTGACATGTGATGTCATTTGATAACGGGATCACATCATTAGGAGACTGATGTGATGGACAAGACCCAAACTACAAACGTAGCATACGATCGTGTCAGTTTATTGCTACTGTTTTCTGCATGTCAAAGTATATGTTCCTATGACCATGAGATCATGCAACTCACGGATATCGAAGGAGTGCCTTGTGTGTATCAAACGTCGCAACGTAACTGGGTGACTATAAAGGTGCTCTACAGGTATCTCCGATGGTGTCTGTTGAGTTGGCATGGATCGAGACTGGGATTTGTTACTCCGTGTGACGGAGAGGTATCTCGGGGCCCACTCGATAATGCAACATCACAATAAGCCTTGCAAGCAATGTGACTAATTGTTAGTTGCGGGATCTTGCATTACATAACGAGTAAATAGACTTGCCGGTAACGAGATTGAACTAGGTATAGAGATACCGACGATCGAATCTCGGGCAAGTAACATGCCGAAGAACAAAGGGAACGTTATACGGGATTAACTGAATCCTTGACATAGAGGTTCAACCGATAAGATCTTCGTAGAATATGTAGGAACCAATGTGGACATCCAGGTCCCGCCATTGGTTATTGGCCGTAGAAGTGTCTCGGTCATGTCTACATAGTTCTCGAACCCGCAGGGTCTGCACACTTAAGGTTCGGTGACGTTTCGGTAGTATAGAGTTATGTATGGTGGTGACCGAAGGTTGTTCGGAGTCCCGGATGAGATCCCGGACGTCACGAGGAGCTCCGGAATGGTCCGGAGGTAAAGATTCATATATAGGATTTCCCAGTTTGGTCGCCGGAAAAGTTTCGGGAGTATCGGTAGTGTAACGGGAGTGCCGATAGTGTACCGGGGGACCTCCGGGAGGGGTATTTCGACCCCAAGAGGTCCATGGGCTGTGGGAGAATAATAACCAGCCCTTAGTGGGCTGGGAAAACAGCCACAAAGGCCCATGGCACAGAAGAGAAAGTCCTAAAGCAAAAGTTGGAAAATCAGCCAATAGGAGGCAATCCTACTCCAACTAGGATTGGAGGTGAAGTAGGATTGCTCCCACCTCCTATTTCGGCCGACCCAAAGGCCTTGGCTGCCTCTCCTCTCCTCTCCTCCTATATATACTAGTGGATTGGGTGGTTTTTGGACAGAATTTCCGGCCACGTGCTACCCGTTCCACCGGTGCATAGTTTCTCCTCTAGATCGTAGTTCCGCAGTGCTTAGGCGAAGCCCTGCCGGAATTGCTCCACCACCATCACCGGAGAGCCGTCACGCTGCCGGTGAACTCTCTCTCCTCTCCACCCCTCTTGCTGGATCAAGACAGTGGAGATCGTCATCAAGCTGCACGTGTGCTGAACGCGGAGGTGCCGTCCGTTCGGTATTAGATCGGAAGGATCGTGATCAAGGCCACGAGACGTTCGTGATTGGATCGTGGGACGGATCGTGACGAGATCGTGGGACGGTTCGTGATTGGATCGTGGGACGCTCGGCGATTTGGATCGCAAAGAAGTTCGACTACACCAACCGCGTTTCTTAACGCTTCCCGCTTAGCGATCTACAAGGGTACGTAGATCCACTCTCCCTCTCGTAGATGCTCGTCACCATGGATAGGTTTGTGTGTGCGTAGGAATTTTTTTGTTTCCCATGCGACGTTCCCCAACAGTGGCATCATGAGCTAGGTTGATGGTTCGATGAGATCTCGAGTAGAACACAAAAGGTTTGTGGGCGTTGATGCTTAGATTGCTTCCTCCCTTGGTTGGATTTTGGTTCAGCGAGATTGTGAGATGAAGCGGCCCGGACCAACATTACTCGTACGCTTACGTGAGACCGGTTCCCTCGACGCAACTTGTTTCTTAGATGGCTTGCGGGTGACAGTTTCTCTCACTTTAGTTGGATCGGATCCGACAAAGGCGGTCCTTGAGAAGGTTGAAAAGCAATCTATGTATCACCGTTGTGGTTTATACGTAGGTGAGAATCGTTCTTGCTAGATACCCGTAGCAGCCACGTAAAACATGCAACAACAATTAGAGGACGTCTAACTTGTTTTTGCAGGGTATGTTGTGATATGATATGGCCAATTACATGATGAGATATATGTGATGTATGAGATGATCATGTGATGTATAGATTATCACGACTTGCATGTCGGTGATTACGGCAACCGGCAGGAGCCATAGGGTTGTCTTTAATTATTGTATGACCTGCGTGTCAATCATTAAGCGCTATGTAATGCTTTACTTTATCGCTATGGTAGCAATAGTAGTAGAAGCATGCAGGGCGTGACAACCCCGATGGCGACACGTTGATGGAGATCAAGATGATGGAGATCATGGTGTCATGCCGGTGATGATGGAGATCATGCCGGTGTTTCGAAGATGGAGATCTTAAACACAAGTTGATAGCCATATCATGTCACTTATCAATTGCATGAGATGTTAATCCTTTTATGCACCTTGTTTTGCTTAGTACGACGGTAGCATTATAAGGTGATCCCTCACTTAAATTTCAAGATGAACTGTGTTCTCCCCGAGTGTGCACCGTTGCGAAAGTTCATCGTGTCGAGACACCACGTGATGATCGGGTGTGATAGACTCTACGTTCACATACAACGGGTGCAAGCCAGATTTGCACGTGCAGAACACTCGGATTAAACTTGACGAGCTTAGCATGTAGACATGGCCTCGGAACACAAGAGACCGAAAGGTCAAACATGAGTCATATAGTAGATATGATCAACATAATGATGTTCATCATTGAAGCCACCTCAACTCACGTGATGATCGGACTTGAGTTGGTGAATTTGGATCATGTGACACTCAGATGACCCGAGGGATGTCAATTTGAGTGGGAGCTTTAGTAATTTGATTAACTAAACTCATTATCTTGAACAATAGTCTAAGTAACCTTTGCATATTTATGTTGTAGATCAATGGCTCACGCAGTAGCACCCCTGAATTTTAATGCGTTCCTAGAGAAAGCTAAATTGAAAGATGATGGAAGTAACTTTGTTGACTGGGCCCGTAATCTGAGGATTATCCTCACGGCTTCCCATAAGTCATATGTCCTTGATGCACCGCTTGGTGACCAGCCAGAAGACATGACCTCCGAAGACGTTAAGAACGCTTGGGAGGCTCGTGCTGGAGACTACTCAATAGTTCAGTGTGCAATATTGTATGGCTTAGAACCGGGACTTCAAAGACGTTTTGAACGTCATGGAGCATATGAGATGTTCCAGGAGTTGAAGTTTATCTTTCAGAAGAATGCCCGGATCGAGAGGTATGAGACCTCCGATAAATTCTATGCTTGCAAGATGGAGGAGAACGGGTCTATTAGTGAGCACATACTCAGAATGTCTGGGGTACTCAAACCGTCTAGCGGAGTTGGGAATTACCCTTCCGCCGGAGGCGATCACTGATAGAGTTCTTCAATCACTGCCACCTAGTTACAAGAGCTTTGTGATGAACTATAACATGCACGAGATGAACAAGTCAGTCGCCGAGCTGTTTGCGATGCTGAAAGTCGCTGAGTCTAAAATCCAGAAAGTACATCAAGTGTTGATGGTCAATTAAACCACTAGTTTCAAGAAAAACGGCAAAGGCAAAGGCAAGAAGGGTAAAACCAAGAAGGATGGCAAAGCAGTTGCTACTCCTACAAAGAAGCCTAAGCATGGACCTAAGCCAGAAACTGAGTTCTTTCATTGCAAAGGAACTGGTCACTGGAAGCGGAACTGCCCCAAGTACCTGGCTGGCAAGAAGGCGGCCAACGACAAACAAGGTATATATGATATACATGTTATTGATGTGTACCTTACTAGTTCTCGTAGTAGTGCCTGGGTATTTGATACCGGTTCGGTTGCTCACATTTGCAACTCAAAACAGGAACTACGGAATAAACGAAGACTGGCAAAGGATGAAGTGACGATGCGCGTGGGAAATGGTTCCAAGGTTGATGTGATCGCCGTCGGCACGCTCTCTCTTCGATTACCATCAGGATTAGTGATGAACCTAAATAATTGTTATTTAGTGCCTGCGTTAAGCATGAACATTATATCTGGATCTTGTTTATTGCGAGACGGTTACTCATTTAAATCAGAGAATAAAGGTTGTTCTATTTATATGAGTAATATCTTTTATGGTCATGCACCCAATGTTAGGGGTTTATTCATATTGAATCTTGATAGTGATGACACACATGTTCATAACATTGATGCCAAAAGATGTAGAGTAGTTAATGATAGTACCACTTTCTTGTGGCACTGCCGTTTAGGTCATATTGGTGTAAAACGCATGAGGAAGCTCCATGCTGATGGACTTTTGGAGTCACTTGATTTTGAATCACTTGACACATGTGAACCATGCCTTATGGGCAAGATGACCAAAACGCCGTTCTCTGGAACAATGGAACGGGCGAGTGACTTATTGGAAATCATACATACTGATGTGTGCGGTCCAATGAATGTCGAAGCGCGCGGTGGTTATCGTTATTTTCTGACCTTCACTGATGAATTGATTAGATATGGGTATATTTACTTGATGAAGCACAAGTCTGAAACATATGAAAAGTTCAAGCAATTTCAGAGTGAAGTTGAGAATCATCGTAACGAGAAGATTAAATTTCTTCGATCTGATCGAGGAGGTGAATATCTGAGTTATGAGTTTGGCAATCACTTAAGACAGTGTGGAATTGTTTCACAGTTGACACCGCCCGGAACACCACAGTGTAATGGTGTGTCTGAACGTCGTAATCGGACCTTATTGGATATGGTGCGTTCTATGATGTCTCTTGCCGATTTGCCACAATCGTTTTGGGGTTATGCATTAGAGACAGCTGGATTCACTTTAAATAGGGCACCATCAAAATCCGTTGAGACGACGCCATATGAACTGTGGTTTGGCAAAAAGCCGAAGTTGTCGTTTCTTAAAGTTTGGGGATGTGATGCTTATGTCAAAAAGCTTCAGCCTGAAAAGCTGGAACCCAAAGCGGAAAAGTGCATCTTCATAGGATACCCGAAAGAGACAGTCGGGTATACCTTCTATCTCAGATCCGAGGGCAAAGTGTTTGTCGCTAAGAACGGAACATTTCTTGAGAAAGAGTTTCTCTCGAAAGAATTGAGTGGGAGGAAAATAGAGCTTGATGAGGTTATTGAACCTTTACTTCAACCAGAGAGTAGCACAGCACAGAAAGATGTTTCTATGGAACCTACAATGGTAGAAGAGGAAGTTAATGATGATGATCATGAAGCTCCGGATCAAGCTGCTATTGAACCTCGTAGGTCGACAAGGACGCGTACTACTCCCGAGTGGTATGGCAACCCTGTCTTAGAGGTCATGTTGTTGGACAACAATGAACCTACGAGCTATGGAGGTGCAGTGATGGGCCCGGATTCCGAGAAATGGTTAGAGGCCATGCAATCTGAGATGGGATCCATGTATGAAAACAAAGTATGGACTTTGGAAGTATTACCTGAAGGGCGAAAGGCCATTCAGAACAAATGGATCTATAAGAAGAAGACGGACGCGGACGGTAATGTCACCGTCCATAAAGCTCGACTTGTGGCAAAGGGTTTTTCACAAGTTCAAGGAGTTGACTACGATGAGACTTTCTCACCCGTAGCGATGCTTAAGTCTGTCAGAATCATGTTGGCAATAGCTGCTTATTTCAACTATGAAATTTGGCAGATGGACGTCAAAACGGCGTTCCTCAACGGTTTCCTTGAGGAAGAGTTGTATATGATGCAACCCGAAGGTTTTGTCGATCCAGAGAATGCTGACAAAGTTTGCAAACTCCAGCGATCCATTTATGGACTGGTGCAAGCATCTCGGAGTTGGAATAAACGCTTTGATGAGGTGATCAAAGCGTTTGGGTTTATACAAGTTTATGGAGAAGCTTGTATTTACAAGAAAGTGAGTGGGAGCTCTGTAGCATTTCTAGTGTTATATGTGGATGACATATTGCTGATCGGAAACGATATAGAAATGCTGGAAAGCGTGAAGGAATATTTGAATAAGAGTTTTTCAATGAAGGACCTAGGAGAAGCTGCTTTCATATTAGGCATTAAGATCTATAGAGATAGGTCGAGACGCTTAATAGCACTTTCACAGAGCACATACCTTGATAAAGTTTTGAAGAAGTTCAAAATGGAACAGGCCAAGAAGGGGTTCTTGCATGTGTTGCAAGGTGTGAAGTTGAGTAAGACTCAATGCCCAGTGACTGCAGAAGATAAAGAAAAGATGAGCGTCATCCCCTATGCTTCAGCCATAGGCTCTATCATGTATGCAATGCTGTGCACAAGACCCGATGTCAGCCTTGCCATAAGTATGGCTGGAAGGTTTCAAAGTGATCCTGGAATGGAGCACTGCCAAGCGGTCAAGAATATCCTTAAGTACCTTAACAGGACTAAGGACATGTTTCTCGTTTATGGAGGTGATGAAGAGCTCGTCGTAAAGGGTTACGTCGATGCAAGCTTTGACACTGATCCGGACGATTCCAAATCACAAACTGGATACGTATTTATTCTTAACGGGGGAGCGGTAAGCTGGTGCAGTTCCAAGCAAAGCGTGGTAGCTGATTCTACGTGCGAAGCGGAGTACATCGCAGCCTCGGAGGCAGCGAAGGAAGGTGTCTGGATGAAGCAGTTCATGACAGATCTTGGAGTTGTGCCTAGTGCACTGAATCCAATAAATCTGTTCTGTGACAACACTGGTGCCATTGCTCTAGCAAAGGAACCAAGGTTTCACAAGAGGACCAGACACATAAAGCGACGCTTCAACTCCATCCGGTTCTACATCGAGGAGAAGGACATAAATATTTGCAAAGTGCACACGGATCTGAATGTTGCAGACCCGTTGACTAAACCTCTTTCAAGGGCTAAACATGATCAACACCAGAACTGTATGGGTGTTCGATTCATTACCATGTAAATCACATAGTGATGTGAACTAGATTATTGACTCTAGTGCAAGTGGGAGACTGTTGGAAATATGCCCTAGAGGCAATATATAAAGTGTTTATTATTATATTTCCTTGTCCATGATAATCGTTTATTATCCATGCTATAACTGTAGTGATCGGAAACACATTGCATGTGTGGATAAATAGACAAACACTATGTCCCTAGTATGCCTCTAGTGAACTAGCTCGTTGATCAAAGATGGTCAGGGTTTCCTAGCCATTGACATGTGATGTCATTTGATAACGGGATCACATCATTAGGAGACTGATGTGATGGACAAGACCCAAACTACAAACGTAGCATACGATCGTGTCAGTTTATTGCTACTGTTTTCTGCATGTCAAAGTATATGTTCCTATGACCATGAGATCATGCAACTCACGGATATCGAAGGAGTGCCTTGTGTGTATCAAACGTCGCAACGTAACTGGGTGACTATAAAGGTGCTCTACAGGTATCTCCGATGGTGTCTGTTGAGTTGGCATGGATCGAGACTGGGATTTGTTACTCCGTGTGACGGAGAGGTATCTCGGGGCCCACTCGGTAATGCAACATCATAATAAGACTTGCAAGCAATGTGACTAATTGTTAGTTGCGGGATCTTGCATTACGGAACGAGTAAATAGACTTGCCGGTAACGAGATTGAACTAGGTATAGAGATACCGACGATCGAATCTCGGGCAAGTAACATGCCGAAGAACAAAGGGAACGTTATACGGGATTAACTGAATCCTTGACATAGAGGTTCAACCGATAAGATCTTCGTAGAATATGTAGGAACCAATGTGGACATCCAGGTCCCGCCATTGGTTATTGGCCGTAGAGGTGTCTCGGTCATGTCTACATAGTTCTCGAACCAGCAGGGTCTGCACACTTAAGGTTCGGTGACGTTTCGGTAGTATAGAGTTATGTATGGTGGTGACCGAAGGTTGTTTGGACTCCCAGATGAGATCCCGGACATCACGAGGAGCTCCGGAATGGTCCGGAGGTAAAGATTCATATATAGGATGTCCCAGTTTGGTCGCCGGAAAAGTTTCGGGAGTATCGGTAGTGTATCGGGAGTGCCGGTAGTGTACCAGGGGACCTCCGGGAGGGGTATTTAGACCCCAAGAGGTCCATGGGCTGTGGGAGAATAATAACCAGCCCTTAGTGGGCTGGGAAAACAGCCAGAAAGGCCCATGGCACAGGAGAGAAAGTCCTAAAGCAAAAAGTGGAAAATCAGCCAATAGGAGGCAATCCTACTCCAACTAGGATTGGAGGTGAAGTAGGATTGCTCCCACCTCCTATTTCGGCCGACCCAAAGGCCTTGGCTGCCTCTCCTCTCCTCTCCTCCTATATATACTAGTGGATTGGGTGGTTTTTGGACAGAATTTCCGGCCACATGCTACCCGTTCCACCGGTGCATAGTTTCTCCTCTAGATCGTAGTTCCGCAGTGCTTAGGCGAACCCCTGCCGGAATTGCTCCACCACCATCACCGGAGCACCGTCACGCTGCCAGTGAACTCTCTCTCCTCTCCACCCCTCTTGCTGGATCAAGACGGTGGAGATCGTCATCAAGCTGCACGTGTGCTGAACGCGGAGGTGCCGTCCATTCGGTACTAGATCGGAAGGATCGTGATGAAGGCCACGAGACGTTTGTGATTGGATCGTGGGACGGATCGTGACGAGATCGTGGGACGGTTCGTGATTGGTTCGCGGGACGGTTCGTGATTGGATCGCGGGACGCTCGGCGATTTGGATCGCGAAGAAGTTCGACTACACCAACCGCGTTTCTTAACGCTTCCCGCTTAGCGATCTACAAGGGTACGTAGATCCACTCTCCCTCTCGTTGATGCTCATCACAATGGATATGTTTGCGTGTGCATAGGAATTTTTTTGTTTCCCATGCGACATTCCCCAACAAACATACCCTGCCAAAACAAGTTAGACGTCCTCTAATTGTTGTTGCATGTTTTACGTGGCTGCTACGGGTATCTAGCAAGAACGATTCTCACCTACGCATAAACCACAACGGTGATACATAGATTGCTTTTCAACCTTCTCAAGGACCGCCTTTGTCGGATCCGATCCAACTAAAGTGAGAGAAACTGTCACCCGCAAGCCATCTAAGCAACAAGTTGTGTCGAGGGAACCGGTCTCTCGTAAGCGTACGAGTAATGTTGGTCCGGGCCGCTTCATCTCACAATCCCGCTGAACCAAAATCCGACCAAGGGAGGAAGCAATCTAAGCATCAATGCCCACAAACCTTTTGTGTTCTACTCGAGATCTCATCGAACCATCAACCTAGCTCATGATGCCACTGTTGGGGAACGTCGCATGGGAAACAAAAATTTTCCTACACACACGCAAACCTATCCATGGTGATGAGCATCTACGAGAGGGAGAGTGGATCTATGTACCCTTGTAGATCGCTAAGCGGGAAGCGTTAAGAAACGCGGTTGGTGTAGTCGACCTTCTTCGCGGTCCAAATCGCCGAGCGTCCCGCGATCCAATCACGAACCGTCTCGCGAACACATCATGATCCGTCCCGCAAACTCATCACGATCCGTCTCACGATCTAGATCACGATCTGTCCCGCGAACTCATCACGATCCGTTCCGTGATCACATCACGAACCGTCTCGTGATCTCGATCACGGTCCTTCCGATCTAGCGTCGAACGGACGGCACCTCCGCGTTCAGCACACGTGCAGCTTGATGACGATCTCCACCGTCTCGATCCAGCGAGAGGAGGTGGAGAGGAGAGAGAGTTCACCGGCAGCATGACAGCACTCCAGTGATGGTGGTGGAGCAATTCCGGCAGGGCTTCGCCTAAGCGCTGCAGAAAACCGATCTAGAGGAGAAACTATGCACCGGTGGAACGGGTAGCTCGTGGCCGGAAATTCTGTCCAAAAACCACCCAATCCACTAGTATATATAGGAGGAGAGGAGAGGAGAGGCAGCCAAGGCCTTTGGGTCGGCCGAAATAGGAGGTGGGAAGCAATCCTACTTCACCTCCAATCCTAGTTGGAGTAGGATTGCCTCCTATTGGCTGATTTTCCACTTTTTGCTTTAGGACTTTCTCTCCTGTGCCATGGGCCTTTGTGGCTGTTTTCCCAGCCCACTAAGGGCTGGTTATTATTCTCCCACAGCCCATGGACCTCTTGGTGTCGAAATACCCCTCCCGGAGGCCTCCCGGTACACTACCGACACTCCCGGTACACTACCGATGAGCCCGAAACTTTTCCGGAAACCAAACTGGGACTTCCTATATATGAATCTTTACCTACGGACCATTTCGGAGCTCCTCGTGATGTCCGGGATCTCATACGGGACTCCGAACAAACTTCGGTCACCACCATACATAACTCTACACTACCGAAACGTCACCGAACCTTAAGTGTGCAGACCCTGCGGGTTCGAGAACTATGTAGACATGACCGAGACACCTCTATGGTCAATAACCAATGGCGGGACCTGGACGTCCACATTGGTTCCTACATATTCTACGAAGATCTTTATCGGTCGAACCGCTATGTCAAGGATTCAGTTAATCCCGTATAACGTTCCCTTTGTTCTTCGGTATCTTACTTGCCCGAGATTCGATCGTTGGTATCTCCATACCTAGTTCAACCTCGTTACCGGCAAGTCTCTTTACTCATTCCGTAACACAAGATCCCATGACTAATACTTAGTCACATTGCTTGCAAGGCTTATTGTGATGTTGTATTACCGAGTGGGCCCTGAGATACCTCTCCGTCACACGGAGTAACAAATCCCAGTCTTGATCCATGCCAACCCAACAGACACCCTCGGAGATACTTGTAGAGCACCTTTATAGTCACCCAGTTACGTTGCGACATTTGATACACACAAGGTACTCCTCCGGTGTCAGTGAGTTGCATGATCTCATGGTCATAGGAACATATACTTGACATGCAGAAAACAGTAGCAATAAATTGACACGATCATATGCTACGTTTGTAGTTTGGGTCTTGTCCATCACATCATTCTCCTAATGATGTGACCCCGTTACCAAATGACATCTCATGTCCCTGACTAGGAAACCATAGCCATCTTTGATCAACGAGCTAGTCTATTAGAGGCTTACTAGGGACATGGTGTTGTCTATGTATCCATACATGTATTTGACTTTCCGATCAACACAATTATAGCATGGATAATAAACTATTATCATGAACAAGGAAATATGATAATAACTAATTTATTATTGCCTCTAGGGCATATTTCCAACAGTCTCCCACTTGCACTAGAGTCAATAATCTAGTTCACATCACCATGTGATTCGCATTGTTATGAATCTAACACCCACTGAGTTCTGGGGCTCGATCATGCTTTGCATGTGAGAGAAGTATTATAGTCAACGGGTCTGCGACATTCAGATCCGTATGTACTTTGCAAATCTCTATGTCAAACTGTAAACACTGTTACCACACTCCGCTTGGTACTATTCAAAATGGCTGCTCCACTATACGTATCCGATTGCTACTAAGAGTCATCCGGATTAGTGTTAAAGATTTCATTGACGTAACTCTTTACGATGAACCCTTTATCACCTCCATAATCAAGAAACATTTCCTTAGTCTTTTAGTCACTAAGGATAATATTGACCGCTGTCCAGTGATCCACTTCTGGATCACTCTTGTACCCCTTGACAGACTCATGACAAGGCACACACCGGTGCGGTACACAGCATGGCATACTATACAGAGCCTATGGCTAAGGCATAAGGGACAACATTCGTCCTTTCTCTTTCTTCTGCCGTTATCGAGCTTTGAGTCTCACTCAACTTCACACCTCGCAAATCAGGCGAGAACTCTTTCTCTGACTGATCCATTTTGAACTCTTTCAAAATCTTATCAAGGTATGTACTCATTGAAAGTCTCATAAAGCATCTTGATCTATCTCTATAGATCTTGATGCTCAACAATTAGGTAGCTTTATCCAGGTCTTCCTTTGAAAAACTCTTTTCAAACAACCGTTTATGCTTTCCAGAAATACTACATCATTTTCGATCAACAATATGTCATCCACATATACTTATCAGAAATTCTATAGTGCTCCCACTCACTTTATTGTAAATACAAGTTTCTCGTAAACTTTGTATAGACTCAAAAACATTGATCACCTCATCAAAGTGTATATTCCAACTCTGAGATGCTTGCTTCAGTCCACAGAAGGAACATTGAAGCTTGCACACCTTTTAGCATCCTTAGGACTGACAAAACCTTCTGGTTGTATCTCATACAACCTTTCCTTAAGGAAGGAAACGATGTTTTCGCATCCATCTGCCATATTTCATAATTGAAAAATGCAGCAACTGCTAACATAATTCCAACAGACTTTAGCATCGCTACGAGTGACAAAGTCTCATCACAGTCAACTCCTTGGCAGAAACTTCTTTGCGAGAAGTCAAGCTTTATAAATGGTGACATTCACCATCAGCGTCTGTCTTCATTTTAAAGATCCATTTGTACTCAACGACCTGCCATCCAACGAGCAAGTATACCAAAGTCTATACTTGGTTTTCATACATGGAACCTTTCTCGGATTTCATGGCCTCTAACCATTTGTCGGAATTCAGGCCCATCCTCACTTCTCCACAGCTCGTAGGTTCATCGTTGTCCAACAACATGACCTCTAAGACAGGGTTGTCGTACCACTCAGGAGCACTACACGTCCTTGTCGACCTACGAGGTTCGATAGTAACTTGATCCAAAGCTTCATGATCATCATCATTAACTTCCTCTTCAACTAACGTAGGCTTCATAGAAACATCTTCCTGTGTTGCGCTACTCTCTCGTTGAAACAAAGGTTCAATAACCTCATCAAGTTCTATCTTCCTCCCACTCAATTCATTCGAGAGAAAACTCTTTCTCGACAAAGGACCCAGTAATAGCAACAAACACTTTATGCTTGGATCTGAGATAGAAGGTTTACCCAACTGTTCTTAAGGTAATCTATGAAGATCCATTTGTCCGCTTTGGGTTCGAGCTCATTAGTGAAAACATTTTCCACACAAGCGTCACAGCCCCAAACATTAAGAAATGACAGCTTAGGTTTCTATCAAACCATAATTCACACGGTGTCATCTCAACGGATTTAGATGGTGCCCTATCTAAAGTGAATGTAGTTGTCTCCAATGCATAACCCCAAAATTATAGTAGCAAAACGATAAGAGACATCATAGCAAGCACCATTTCCAATAGAGCATGACTATGACGTTCGCACTATGGTGTTCCAGGTGGCGTGAGTTGTGAAACAACTTTCACATTGTCTAAAGTTGTATGCCAAACTCGTAACTCAAATATTCACCTCCACGATCATATCGCAGACATTTTTATCTTCTTGTCACGATTATCTTAAACTTCACTCTGAATTTGCTTGAACTTTTCAAACAATTCAGACTTGTGTTTCATTAAGTAAATATACACTATATCTACTCAAATCATCAGTGAAGGTAAGAAAATAACGATATCCACCACACACTACAAGACTCATTGGAGCGCATACATCAATATGTACCATTTCAAATAAATCGCTCGCCCGCTCCATCCATCTGGAAACGGGGTCCTTAGTCATCTTGCCCAAGAGGCATGGTTTGCATGTCTCAACCAATTCGAAATTGAATGAGTCCAAAGATCCATCAGCATGGAGTTTCTTCATGTGCTTTATACCAATATGACATTTAGCGGTAGTGCCACAAGTATGTGGTACTATCATTATTAACTTTGTGTCTTTTGGCATCAATGTTATGAACATATGTATTACTATGATCAAGATTCAACAAACCATTATAACTGGGTGCATGACCATTGAAGGTATTATTCATATAAACAGAATAACCATTATTCTCTAACTTAAATGACTAACCGTGTTGCAATAAACACGATCTAATCACGTTCATGCTCAACGCAAAACGCCAAATAACATTTATTTAGGTTTGTCACTAATCCTGAATGTAGAGAGAGCGTGCGATGTTGATCACATCAACCTTGGAAACAGTTCCAACACACATTCTCACCTCACCCTTAGCTAGTTCTCCGTTTATTCTGTAGCTTTTATTTCGAGTTACTAACATTCAGAAACCGAACCGGTATCCAATACCCAAGGTGCTACTAGGAGTACTCGCAAGGTACACATCATTAACACGTATATCAAATATACTTCTGTCGACGTTGCCAGCCTTCTTATCTACCAAGTATCTAGGGTTGTTCCGCTTCAGCGACTGCTCTTCTCATAATCGAAGCACTTAGTCTCGGGTTTGGGTTCAACTTTGGGTTGCTTCAGTGGAGCAGCAACTGACTTGCTATCCATCAACTTTCCCTCCTTGCTCTTGCCCTTCTCGAAACTAGTGGTTTGACTAACCATCAACACTTGACGCTCCTTCTTGATTTCTACCTTCGCGGTGTCAAACATCGCGAACAGCTTAGGGATCATCATTTCTATCCCTGGCATTTTATAGTTCGTCACCAAGTTCTAGTAGCTTAGTGACAGTGACTTTGAAGAACTATATCAATCACTATCTTTATCTGGAAGATCAACTCCCACTCGATTCAAGCGATTGTAGCACCCAGACAATCTAAGCACATGCTCAATTATTGAGCTATTCTCCTTCATCTTGCAGGCAAAGAATCTTGTTGGAGATTTCCTATCTCGCAACACGGGCACGAGCCTAAGATCCTAATTTCAGCTCTTAGAACATCTCATATGTTCCGTGACGTTCAAAACATTTCAGAGCCTCAATTCTAAGCCGTAATGCATGATGCACTAAACTATCAAGTAGTGATCAGAACGTGCCTGCCAGATGTTCACAACATCTACACACGACGCTAGAGGGGTTGGCGCACCGAACGGTGCATTAAAAACATAAGCCTTCTGTGCAGCAATGAGGACAATCCTCAGATCACGGACCCAGTCCGCAATATTGCTACCATCATATTTCAACTCTATTTCTCTAGGAACATATAAAAATTCAAGGGAGCTACAACGCGAGTAAGTAATCTACAACATAATTTGCAAAGACACTACTGACTATGTTCATGATAATGAGTTCAATTAATCATATTACTGAAGAACTCCCACTCAAATTGACATCCCTCCGGTCATTCGAGTGATACATGATCCAAATTCACCAACTCAAGTCCGATCATCACATGAGTTGAGGTGGTTTCAATGGTGAACATCATCATGTTGATCATATCTACTATATGACTCATGTTCGACCTTTCGGTCTCTTGTGTTCCGAGACCATGTCTGTACATGCTAGGATCGTCAAGTTTAACCCGAGTGTTCTGCATGTGCAACACTGGCTTGCACCCGTTGTATGTGAACATAGAGTCTGTCACGTCCGATCATCACGTGGTGTCTCGACACGACGAACTTTCGCAACGGTGCACACTCAGGGAGAACACAATTTATCTTGAAATTAAAGTGAGGGATCATCTTATAATGCTACTGTCGTCCTAAGGAAAACAAGGTGCATAAAAGGATTAACATCACATGCAAATCATAAGTGACATGATATGGCCATGTACTTGTGCTTTTGATCTCCATCATGAAAGCACCGGCATGATCTCCATCGTCACCGGCACGACACCATGATCTCCATCATCTTGATCTCCATCAACATGTTGCCATCGGGGTTGTCACGCCCATCATGCTTGTAATACTATTGCTATCGTTTAGCGATAAATTAAAGCATTACATAGCGCTTAATGATTAACACGCAGGTCATACAATAATTAAAGACAACCCTATGGCTCTTGCCGGTTGCCGTACTCATCGACATGCAAGTCGTGATAATCTATACATCACATGATCATCTCATACATCACATATATCACATCATGTAATTGGCCATATCACATCACAACATACCTTGGAAAAACAAGTTAGACGTCCTCTAATTGTTGTTGCATGTTTTACGTGGCTGCTACGGGTATCTAGCAAGAAAAATTCTCACCTACGCATAAACCACAACGGTGATACACTAGTTTCTTTTCAACATTCTCAAGGACCGCCTTTGTCGAATCCGATCCAACTAAAGTGTGAGAAACTGGCATCCGCAAGCCATCTATGCAACAAGTTGTGGTTGAGGGAACCAGTCCTTCGTAAGCGTCCGAGTAATGTTGGTCCGGGACGCTTCATCTCACAATAGCGCTGAACCAAAACACGACCAAGGGAGGAAGCAATCTAAGCATCAACGCCCACAAACTCTTTGTATTCTACTCGAGATCTCATCTACACATAGACCTAGCTCTGATACCACTGTTGGGGAATGTTGCATGGGAAACAAAAAATTTCCTACGCCCACGCAAGATCTATCCATGGTGATGATCATCTACGAGCAGGAGAGTGGATCTGCATACCCTTGTAGATCGCTAAGCGGGAAGCGTTAAGAAACACGGTTGGTGTAGTCGAACGTCTTCGCGATCCAAATCGCTGAGTGTCACGTGATCCAATCACGATCCATCCCGCGAACTCATCACGATCCAATCACGATCCATCCCGCGATCCAATCACGATCCGTCCCGCGAACTCATCACGATCCGTCCCGCGATCTCATCATGATCCGTCCCGCGATCTCAATCACGGTCCTTCCGATCTAGCGCCGAACGGACGGCACCTCCGCGTTCAGCACACGTATAGCTCGATGACGATCTCCACCTTGTTGATCCAGCAAGAGGGAGTAGAGAGGTAGAAGAGTTCTCCAGCAGCGTGATGGCGCCGCGGCGATGGTGGTGGAGCAATTCCGGCAGGGCTTCGCCTAAGCACTGCAGAAATCCGATCTAGAGGAGAAACTATGCACTGGAGGAACATGTAGCACGTGGCTGAAAATTCTTTGCAAAACCCCTAAAATCCTCTAGTATATATAGGAGGAGAGGAGGAGGAGGCTTGGCTCCCAAGGAGCAAGCCCTTGGGTCGGCCGAACCAAGGAGGAGAGGAGGAATCCTCCTCCAATCCTAGTAGGACTAGGACTCCTCTTTTTGCCTTTTTCCACCTTTTTCTCTTTGGGATTTTCTTCCCAGCCGCATGGGCCTTGTGTGGGACTTCCACCAGCCCACCAAGGTCTGGTACTTACTCTCCCACAGCGCATGTATCCCCCTGGGTCGAAATACCCCTCCCGAAGGTCTCCCGGTACACTACCGGCACTCCCGGTACACTACTGATTAGCCCGAAACTTTTTTAGCGACCAAAATAGGACTTCCTATATATCAATCTTTACCTCCGGACCATTCCGGAGCTCCTCATGATGTACGAGATATCATCCGGGACTCCTAAAAACCTTCGGTCACCACCATACATAACTCTATACTACCAAAACGTCACCGAACCTTAAGTGTGCAGACCCTACGAGTTCGAGAACTATGTAGACATGACCGAGACACCTCTACAGTCAATAACCAATAGCGGGACCTGGATGCCCATATTGGTTCCTACATATTCTACGAAGATCTTTCTCGGTCGAACCTTTATGTCAAGGATTCACTTAATCCCGTATGATGTTCCCTTTGTTCTTCGGTATGTTACTTGCCCGAGATTCGATCGTCGGTATCTCCATACCTATTTCAACCTCGTTACTGGCAAGTCTCTTTACTCATTCCGTAACACAAGATCCCATGACTAATACTTAGTCACATTGCTTGCAAGGCTTATTGTGATGTTGTATTACCGAGTGGGCCCTGAGATACCTCTCCGTCACACGGAGTAACAAATCCCAGTCTTGATCCATGCCAACCCAACAGACACCCTCGGAGATACTTGTAGAGCACCTTTATAGTCACCCAGTTACGTTGCGACATTTGATACACACAAGGTACTCCTCCGGTGTCAGTGAGTTGCATGATCTCATGGTCATAGGAACATATACTTGACATGCAGAAAACAGTAGCAATAAACTGACACGATCATATGCTACGTTTGTAGTCTGGGTCTTGTCCATGACATCATTCTCCTAATGATGTGATCCCGTTACCGAATGACATCTCATGTCCATGACTAGGAAACCATAGCCATCTTTGATCAACGAGCTAGTCTATTAGAGGCATACTAGGGACATGGTGTTGTCTATGTATCCACACATGTATCTAAGTTTCCGATCAACACAATTATAGCATGGATAATAAACGATTATCATGAACAAGGAAATATGATAATAACTATTTTATTATTGCCTCTAGGGCATATTTCCAACACTGTGGCCTCCTCCGGCTAGTCTGCTGATGCGGCGTCCAGTATGGAAGCACAGTGTGTTCCTTAAGTCATATTGAAGAAGAATCTCCCCTTCACCTGTAACGTACTCAAGATCCATCCCATCAAATCCTTCCATTATTTCATCCACGTTCACGATAGCAAAGCCAACTAGAATGGGATTGCAATGGAAAGTTGCATCAAGTCGAGGAGGTAAGACATAGCCGACCGCTGCCTTAAAGGCCAGGTAATGGCATTTCTCCATTAGCACACAATGTTCATTACCCGTGATACCATCCACGGGGTAGCGAGGAGCCATGCTATCAGGATGGACGAGCTTCGTGGAAGCCACGCTGCTTCTCCGCTGAGATGGTGGGGTACCATCGTGGGTAGTCTCCAATGAAGGATCTTCGTCCTGCTGAGATGCTTGGCCGGTAGCTCGCTTGCTAAGTGCATCTAGTTTCGCTAATCTTCCATTCATCTTCTGCATTTCACATGCTTCTCTTTCTTCTTTCTCTATTGGCTTCTGTAACCAATGCTGTCGGGAAACACAACCTTCCAAGGAACAGATCCTAATGTGCCTCGTGTTCGTCCAGGGTGTTCAGGATTCCCGAGGGCCAATGATAGCTCGTCATTCTCTCTTTCGGGAACGAACGTCCCTTCCTGCGATTTCTTGATTACTCCCTCAAGCTTTTTGATGGGTGTTTCAAGTTGAGCTTTCGTCCAAACACACTACCCTGTTTCTGGGTCCAAAGTTCCCACAAACGCGAAGAACCAAGTCCTTGCCCGATCTGGCCAGTGCAATGTCGTTGGTTGGACATCTTTAGCAAGCAGGTCTTGCTCAACTTTGTCCCATGCAGGCCGGGCTTTACTGTAGCGACCTGACCTTGTAACATGGTGATAGTCCTTCTTTGTGGCATTTTTCTTATTTGTAGGTGACCTGTTCTTAGCCTTCTCCAATTTCTTATAATCCACAAATGCGGGCTAGTGATCTTTTATCTTCAAGTATTGACCTTTGAATTCTAGAGTCTTGTATTTCTCGACAAACTTTCTGTTCAATTCTTTCTTCCAGTTCTTGAATAGTTCTGCCATCTTCTTAAGAGCAAACACTTTGACCTATCGCTGTATAACTAGGTTATTCGCATTCTCTTCTGGCGATAGGCTGAAATTTCTCATCAGCGTTCCAAAGATCATCTTTAAGTCTATTGTGGACATAAGGAACTTCAGGGTCCTTCTTCTTATTCCATTCTTGAATGCTGATTGGGGTGATGTCCCTAAAAATAACTCCGCGTTGATGTATAAATTTGTTCTTGGTCCGCTTGGGAGCAATCGATTGGCCTTTTGGAGAGACTTCTTCGATAGTGAACCTTTTTTCCGGGTCCAACCTTCTCATCGGGCCTCGTCTCCTTACCGAAGTGGAGCTCGATCCGAATGGCTAATTAAAAGAAGAAAGAAGTGTTAATATATGTACATACAAAACAATTAATGCATCTAGTCAGCAGATGATTAATTAATATATATACATACCTCTTCGGACTTTGAAGCAGTTATGGCGCCCTTCTCCATTTGATCACTGGAGCTGTCATGATCTCCTTCGTCCTCAATTCGATCAGTGGAGCCGCATTATCTCCTTCGTTATCAATTCGATCACCAGAGGCGCATCCTCTCTTTCCTCACAATCGGTCTCGTTGAGAAATGACAAGCAGATGACATCGATATCACCTCCGTCGCGGATTATATCCCACAACAACTCTTCTTTTTCTAAGTCTCTATCCATAGTTCCTGCAAATATTACAACGTGGCAATATACAACCATGAGAGATGGATTAGTGGCAAACATAGACTTAATCACAACAAGGAATCATATGCATATGAGCAATGGATTAGTGGGAAACATCATGCAAAGTTCACAAGTTTTATAACAGTCAGTATCAGACGATCGTCGAGGAATCTTCCCCCCTCATGTCGAAGTTATAGGGGATATGTTGAATTCCCAAGAGAGTTAGGGGGTGTTCTAACACGACACTACACAATATAGGTGAAGGGGGATAACATCCGAGAATGTTTTACCTAAGTGCTACATTTTCGGACAGATGAAACGGAGGGGGCGGCTCTAGGTTCGTTATGCCAGCTGCTTGTGAAAGACGAATGGAGGGCATATGTTGATCATACTAGATGATCACGATTGATCTATAGTTCTAATGGAGACATTTCATATAAGTGTTTTACTCTACATATGAGCATTTTCTATATACATCAATCCATCCATATACATAAATACATACATGGACCAACAAATTCTATGAACAAAAAAAATCATCATATCAACATTTTCTATATATATATACAACCATCCATCCATCGATCTTGAGCAGAGTAGAGTATGTGTCACAACATTCCTAAAGTTTTCCACAACTTTGCCATATAATTAAGGTCAAAAGCTCTCAATTTTATTACTTTGACACAACAAAAATTTCTTCAATGAACATCAAAATGAACTCTAAATAAACTCTAAAGACAAAATGATCATCCATCCATCTAAACATATCTACCTATCCATCTAACATATCATACATATTTGATGCAAAAAATATAGCAAAGACAAAATGAACTCTAATGCAAAAAAAATGTTTTTTGGTTTGCAAAGGAGCTTTCTTGTCCCAAATTTTTTTGCAACCACAAAAATTACTCCATCTATTTGACAGTACCCACAACCCATTCCGCCAAAAACATTTGGTTCCATAGTTCAAAATTTTCAGATTTCATTCAGTTCAAATTTGGACCAGATTCGAACTCCATGGTCAAAGCCCAATTTAAATTGCTCCATAAATTCTGAAACTTTGCCAGACTCTCTTTTGTGCATCAAAATCTCACCACAGAAATTCTCAAAAATTCCTAGAGCCCTCTAGCATTTCATCATACACTTGACTTGCACTGTTTACCACTGTCAAAAAATTAAGTAAATTCAGTTAAATCTTTTGCATCATACATTTTGGAAGGGCTCGTCTGGACGGGCCAGCGGGATGCCGCGTGGGGGGGATAGCTCGGCGACAGTGTCGGGCAGGGCTCGGGGACGGCGTCGGGGGGGGGGGGCGAAGACGAGTAGCGTGCTCGAGAAGGAGGGCGAGGAGGTCCGGCAACGAGGATGGCGGGGAGGTCCGGTGATGAGCAGAGGGCTCAGGGACGGCTCAGAGACGATGGTGATGCGATGGCATCGGGCAGTGCTCGGGGACGGCATTGGGGGTGATGGCGAGGCGACGACGTCGGGCAGGGCTCGGGGACGGCGTCGGGGCGGCGACGAGGAGCAGGTTCGGGGAGGAGGGAGAGGAGGTCCGGCGTCGAGGACCAGGGGAAACCCTAGATCCGGCTCTGGATCAGAGTGTGGTGGCGTCATGGCGCCGTCCCCTTCCTTAAGGCGTTGTCATGGTTGCTCGTGGCGTCCCTGGTGTTGGATCTTGTGGTTTTGGATCCCGTGCTTGGTGTGGGCTGCTTCTCAGGGCATGGGCATCCAGGGCGCAATGTACGACATCGTCAGCTCTTCCTTCATGGCTCCTTCCTCAGGCTCAGCCGTCTCATACAACCCACTCGCTGACTCTTCTATGCGTTTATGGTGAGGTGTATATTGATTCAGTCGGTTCTTGAGTCGTAGCCACGTGACGTGGGTGCCTCGGGGTGGTCGTGACGTGGCCTTGGTGTCCTGAGTCTTGTCTCCTTGCCTTTGTTGGTTGGAGTTCGGGCTATGCTAATTTAGGGTTATGTTGTTATGTTCTCTTTTCCCACATTTTGGTGTGGTGCCTTCCCCCCTTCCCTATGTAGGGTTCTTCTTCGAGGAAAAAAAGAATCGTACGAGCATTGAAACTTGTCTTCACAGTTGACTTGTGTGTCCGTTTAGCTAAAACAACTGTGAGTGGGCTACGTAGGCAGCGTAGAGCAGAGCATGTAGCCATGCATGCGTTTGACCTCGATCGGCTTCGAGACGAACAACGGAAACGTAGAGGCGAAGAAGACCCCGCTGCCCTACCCGCCCACCGGAGTTAACACGCGCGCACGGACACGCCCGAGGAAACCGTCGTTGTAGGTGGCCGGCCGGCTGGCGACCTCTGCCCCCCTCGAGCCTCGACGTACCGTACGTGCCGATCGCCCGCAAGCGCCACACCGCGTACGGCGTGGCCCCGGCCGCTGCCGAACGCCGTCGCGGTCCCGGCGAGGCGATCGAGGAGGGGCTCGGACACGCACGCGCGTCGCTCAGGCTTGACCGAACAGAGCGACGTGGCCGCGTGCAACGATCCTAATGGTGAACGCAGGCGTGTGATTCTCGTACGTGTCTCTTCGTTCGGGCGCCTGTCGCGGCGGGGGTGGTGGGGACGCCGACCCCCGCTCGTCACGCCGCGCAAACGGCCGACGGCGACGGCGTGCGCCGGCCTTCGTGCGCTGCCTTCACTGTCGCTGCCGACGAAGAAAACGGGCACGGACGACGTGAATCGATTTCACTGCTTGCCCGTACGTACGTGCTCTTGGATTTCGCACGGAGAGAGGCATCCCGACGCTACCCATCGTCTCGCCAGTGCTCCATCTTGTAGCTCACCAGTACCATTGTATCTTCTCTTCCCTGATCCCATTGAAGGCAGAATGCACGTACATAACCCGTTGTAACCATGCCGTGCGATCGCTTGGCTCCGGGTCCTGACCCCATTTATGCGCGCAGGCGTGCGTCATGCACACGCAGTAAATAGGGGACGCATGCATGCACGGAGCTTTGAAGAAGGGCTGGTGGTGCCATGTCCGGTGGTGCGGCTTCGTGGCGATCGGGCCGCGGTGGGGACACGCATGGTCGAGTCGATCACGCAGGGCGGGGTGGACGTACGTGGTATGGAGAAGGCCCAGGTATCCTAGGGCGCATACGTGCGTGCGCCTGCTGCGGCCTCCACTTTGACGCACCCTACCTACGACGTGTTTGGTAAGGGCGCACTACCATACGGTCCATGCCATACCACCGACACCCTGCAACTCCGTGTCTAAGTGTAACCAGCAACAAATGTATTGTCGCTTCACTCACTGTGCGTGAGCACCTTTTTCAACAGCTCCAAGTGTGAAAACATGCTCTATTTGAAAGTCAAATTATGATTATTTTTAGAAAACAAAGCGCAAAAACAAATGGTGCACTATTATTCTTTTGGCTGAGAACCTAGAGAGCATACATATGTGTGTACCATGCAATATGGGCGAGCAATGAACTCCGAGCTCTACCTTTTTGGCACCACTCGATGGCGTGCTTCTGCAGCCCCCCAAATGCACATCTACCGCTACTGTTGGGCATTCAACGGATGCACGGGCAAATTGGTTCATACGCCAACCTTATTTGCTAAACCAACCTGGTCCACGCTACTGCTACCGGCTACCGCTACATGTCACGCGGCGCCACCCATGGCCGCTCCACCGAGCAAAGCATGATCAGTATGCATGTGTTGCCATCCAGATTTGCAGGCCTACCAGCTAATCCAATCATCGTCTATCAGTCTATGTATGTGTCCTGTTTTAACTGCAAGTAAGTATAATGATCGATGTAGCCTAAAACTCCAAAAGAATCTTCGAGACTCTTTAGAACACGAATCAATCCCCCTCCCCCCCCCCCCCCCCCCCCCAAGCATTTCTCGACGAGTATATTTTTAAAATAAAGAAACACCACCCACTTTATGCATTAGATAAAACAGATACATCGCGTGTGAGGAAGGTTACAATTCCATTTAACGGTTCCTCAAGCCAATCATAAGTTGAGCAAAATCTTGCTAACCTAGTTAGTTCGTGAGCTACCTTATTTGCTTCTCAACTACAATGTTCAAATATAGAAATAGGAAAAATCACAAGTGAGATGATAACAACCGTCGGAAATCGCCGCAGTTGCGCCCGTGGAACAACCTCCACTATTATTATTATTTTACTGTGAACAACCTCCATTGTTCATTGTCTCAATGTGCTCCAGATTGTTTGAGTTGATAACTAGGTGATTGCAACCCCAATACTTGTGCCAAGGACAACCCATATCGAAGTGTCAATGCTTCAGCGTCCAGCACATATGCGCACCAGTTCATTGTCCTTATCCAGGAACTGCTTGAAAGTGCCTACGGTGTTCTTTACCCAGTGTGGCTCATTGTTGTACACCACCGAGATATCTTCAATTGATCTGCTATGGGTCTCCACGCGGCGATGCAGGCTGAACTGCTCATTTAAGCACCTGGGAGCGCCATTGAAGCCGCTCAAGATCATCTCTGTATGAGCAGTGTCGTTGAGGGTGTGATCATCTGTGTATGGGCAGTGAGATTTTGGGACAAACATACACTTTGGATGATCATGGCTGCTTGTGGGATTTTACACAATATGATCATCGAGCACGGTGGCGGTCAAAATTTGGACTACTACTATGTGTTCATGGGAAGGGTAATGAATTCACGTAGGAGAGAAGGACACATCCGTTACTTTCTTCAAATTTACCATGAAATTCAAGATACGGATATTGATGAAAATATTAAACAAAATCTCCCCATCAGTGGTGGAATTGGAATGGGCTACAAGGCCACTACTTCTACTTCTATGATTCGCGTTATGTTTAGTGTGCTCCATTTTTTGTTTGATGAGCAATTGTGTTGGATTTGGGTTGTGGATTGATGAAGTATCTAATAATCAAGTATTAATTTGTGTTTTATTAGTGTGGAATTTATTTGACATGATTTGACATTATTTGAAGCATTGCATATGTATAAATATATGTGTTAGAGATAGAAATTGAAATATGGGTATCCAGACATGGATATGTTGTAAAACCAAAATATTGTTGGCTATCCAAATGTCCAAATGTTCACCCCCCCCCCCTCTTTTTCTGTGTTGGAAAAACTTTTGATTTATTTACGAAACATCATGGCAGTACAAAAGAACACGAGAAGTAACAGAAAACTACGTCCATGTCCGTAGACCACCCAGCGATGACTACTTGCACTTGAGCAAGCCGAAAGCATGCCGCCGTCATCGCCTCTTCCTTACCAGAGCCGAAAAAAAATGTAGATTGAAAGGATCCAACGTATAACCACATGAACACATGCGAACGAAGACTAGATCCACACAGATTCATCGAAGACAAACACCGTCCTTATCCAGCAAGATTCGTCGGCGAGACACGTCCACACTGTTGGAAATGTGCCCTAGAGGCAATAAATAAAGTGTTTATTATTATATTTCCTTCTTCATGACAATCGTTCATTATTCATACTATAATTGTATTGATTGGAAACAAATTACATGTATGGATAAATAGACAACACTTTGTCCCTAGTATGCCTCTAGTGAACTAGCTAGTTGCTCAAAGATGGTCAAGGTTTCCTAGCCATTGACATGTGATGTCATCTGATAACGGGATCACATCATTAGAAGAATGATGTGATGGACAAGACCCAAACTACAAACGTATCATATGATCCTGTCAGTTTATTGCTACTGTTTTCTACATGTCAAGTATATGTTTCTATGACCATGAGATCATGCAACTCACGGACACCGGAAGAGTGCCTTGTGTGTATCAAACGTCGCAACGTAACTGGGTGACTATAAAGGTGCTCTACAAGTATCTTTGCGGGTGTCTGTTGGGTTGGCATGGATAAGGACTAGGATTTGTTACTCCGTGTGACGGAGAGGTATCTCAGGGCCCACTCGGTAATACAACATCACAATAGGCCTTGCAAGCAATGTGACTAAGTGTTAGTCATGGGATCTTGTATTACGGAACGAGTAAAGAGACTTGCCGGTAACGAGGTTGAACTAGGTATGGAGATACCGACGATCGAATCTCGGGCAAGTAACATACCGAAGAACAAAGGGAACATCATACGGGATTAACTGAATCCTTGACATAGAGGTTCGACCGATAAAGATCTTCGTAGAATATGTAGGAACCAATATGGACATCCAGGTCCCGCTATTGGTTATTGATCGTAGAGGTGTCTTGGTCATGTCTACATAGTTCTCGAACCCGCAGGGTCTGCACACTTAAGGGTTGGTGACGTTTCGGTAGTATAGAGTTAGGTATGGTGGTGACCGAAGGTTGTTTGGAGTCCCGGATGAGATCTCGTACATCACGAGGAGCTCCAAAATGGTCCGGAGGTAAAGATTGATATATAGGAAGTCCTATTTTGGTCGCCGGAAAGGTTTCGGGCTCATCGGTAGTGTACCGGGAGATCATCGGGAGGGGTATTTCGACCCAAGAGGCTACATGGGTTGTGGGAGGATGAATACCATCCCTTAGTGGACTGGTGGAAGTCCCACACAAGGCGCATACAGCTGGGAAGAAAATCCCAAAAGGAAAAAGGTGGGAAAAGGCAAAAAGGCTAAGATAAGAAAGGAGTCTTAATCCTACTAGGAGTGGAGGAGGAGGACTCCTCCCTCTTGGTTCGGCCGAAGCCTAGGACTGGCTCCTTGAGGGCCAAGCCTCCTCCTCCTCTCCTCCTATATATACTAGAGGTTTTAGGGATTTGGCACATGATTTTCAGCCACGTGCTACCCGTTCCTCCAGTGCATAGTTTCTCCTCTAGATCAGATTTCTGCAGGGCTTAGGCGAAGCCCTGCCGGAATAGCTCCACCACCATCGCTGGAGAACCGTCACGCTGCCAGACTCCGCTCCCTCTTACTGGATCAAGAAGGCGGAGATCGTCATCAAGCTGTACGTGTGCTGAACGTGAACGTGTCGTCCGTTCGGTGCTTGATCGGGACGGATCGTGATTGCATCGCGGGACACTCGGCGATTTGGATCGCGAAGACGTTCGACTACACCAACCGCGTTTCTTAACGCTTCCCGCTTAGCGATCCACAAGGATATGTAGATCCACTCTCCCTCTCGTAGATGCTCATCACAATGGATAGGTCTTGTGTGAACGTAGGAATTTTTTTGTTTCCCATGCAACGTTCCCCAACAATGGTATCAGAGCTAGGTCTATGTGTAGATGAGATCTCGAGTAGAACACAAAGAGTTTGTGGGCTTTGATGCTTAGATTGCTTCCTCCCTTGGTCGTGTTTTGGTTCAGCGGTATTCTGGGATGAAGCGGTCCGGACCAACCTTACTCGTACGCTTACGAGAGACCGGTTTCATCGACTGACGCGTAACTTCATCGCACAAAGATGGCTGGCGGGTATCTGTTTCTCCTACTTTAGTTGGATTGGATCCGACTAAGGCGGTCCTTGAGAAGGTTGAGAAGCAACTTATGTATCACCGTTGTGGTTTATGGGTAGGTGAGAATTGTTCTTGCTAGATACCCATAGCAGCCACGTAAAACATGCAACAACAATTAGAGGACGTCTAACTTGTTTTTGCAGGGTATGTTGTGATGTGATATGGCCAATTACATGATGTGATATATGTGATGTATCATATGATCATGTGTTTTATAGAATATTAGGACTTGCATGTCGATGAGTACGGCAACCGCAGGAGCCATATGGTTGTCTTTAATTATTGTATGACCTGCGTGTCAATCATTAAGCGCTATGTAATGCTTTACTTTATCGCTAAACGGTAGCAATAGTAGTACAAGCATGATGAGCGCGACAACCCTGATGGCGACACGTTGATGGAGATCAAGATGATGGAGATCATGGTGTCGTGCCGGTGACGATAGAGATCATGCCGGTGCTTTCAAGATGGAGATCAAAAGCACAAGTTCATGGCCATATCATGTCACTTATGATTTGCATGTGATGTTAATCCTTTCATGCACCTTGTTTTGCTTAGGACGACGGTAGCATTATAAGGTGATCCCTCACTTAAATTTCAAGATGAATTGTGTTCTCCCCGAGTGTGCATCGTCGTGAAAGTTCGTCGTGTCGAGACACCACGTGATGATCGGGTGTGATAGACTCTACGTTCACATACAATGGGTGCAAGCCAGTGTTGCACATGCATAACACTTGGGTTAAACTTGACGAGCCTAGCATGTACAGACATGGCCTCGGAACACAAGAGACCGAAAGGTCGAACATGAGTCATATAGTAGATATGATCAACATGATGATGTTCACCATTGAAACCACCTCAACTCACGTGATGATCGGACTTGAGTTGGTGAATCTGGATCATGTGACACTTAGATGACGTGAGGGATGTCAATTTGAGTGGGAGATTTAGTAATTTGATTATCTAAACTCATTATCTTGAACAATAGTCTAAGTAACCTTTCAATATTTATGTTGTAGATCAATGGCTCGCGCAGTAGCACCCTTGAATTTTAATGCGATCCTAGAGAAAGCTAAGTTGAAGGATGATGGAAGTAACTTTGTTGACTCGGCCCGTAACTGAAGGATTATCCTCGCGGCTTTCCCAGAAATCATATGTCCTTGATGCACCGCTTGGTGAACAACCAGAAGACATGTCATCCGAAGACGTTAAGAACGCTTGGGAGACACGTTCTGGAGATTACTCAATAGTTCAGTGTGCAATACTGTATGGCTTAGAACCGGGACTTCAAAAACGTTTTGAACGTCATGGAGCATATGAGATGTTCCAGGAGTTGAAGTTTATCTTTCAGAAGAATGCCCGAATCGAGAGGTATGAGACCTCCGATAAGTTCTATGCTTGCAAGATGGAGGAGAACGGGTCTATCAATGAACATATACTCAGAATGTCTGGGTATTCGACTCGTCTAGCGGAGTTGGGAATTGCCCTTCCGCCAGAGGCGATCACTGACAGAGTTCTTCAATCACTGACACCTAGTTACAAGAGCTTTGTGATGAACTATAACATGCACGGGATGAACAAGTCAGTCGCCGAGCTGTTTGCGATGCTAAAAGTCGCTGAGTCTGAAATCTAGAAAGAAGATCAAGTGTTGATGGTCAATAAAACCACTTGTTTCAAGAAGAATGGCAAGGGCAAGAAGGGTAAAACCAAGAAGGATGGCAAAGCAGTTGCCACTCCTGTAAAGAAGCCCAAGCATGGACCCAAGCCAAAAACTGAGTGCTTTCATTGCAAGGGAACTGGTCACTGGAAGCGGAACTGCCCCAAGTACCTGGCTGACAAGAAGGCGGCCAACGACAAACAAGGTATATATGATATACATGTTATTAATTTGTACCTTACTAGTTCTCGTTGTAGTGCCTGGGTATTTGATACCGGTTCGGTTGCTCACATTTGCAACTCAAAACAGGAACTACAGAATAGACGAAGGCTAGCAAAGGATGAAGTGACGATGTGCGTGGGAAATGGTTCAAAGGTTGATGTGATCGCCGTCGGCACACTCTCTCTTCGATTACCATCGGGATTAGTGATGAACCTGAATAATTGTTATTTAGTGCCTACGTTAAGCATGAACATTATATCTGGATCTTGTTCATTGCGAGATGGTTACTCATTTAAATCAGAGAATAAAGGTTGTTCTATTTATATCAGTAATATCTTTTATGGTCATGCACCCAATGTGAAGGGTTTATTCATATTGAATCTTGATAGTGATGACACACATGTTCATAACATTGATGCCAAAAGATGTAGAGTTGAAAATGATAGTACCACTTTCTTGTGGCACCGCCGTTTAGGTCATATTGGTGTAAAACACATGAGGAAGCTCCATGTTGATGGACTTTTGGAGTCACTTGATTTTGAATTACTTGACACATGTGAACCATTCCTCATGGGCAAGATGACTAAAACGCCGTTCTCTGGAACAATGGAACGGGCAAGTGACTTATTGGAAATCATACATACTGATGTGTGCAGTCCAATGAATGTTATAGCGCGTGGTGGATATCGTTATTTTCTCACCTTCACTGATGACTTAAGTAGATATGGGTATATTTACTTAATGAAACACAAGTCTGAAACGTTTGAAAAGTTCAAGCAATTTCAGAGTGAAGTTGAGAATCATCGTAACAGGAAGATTAAATTCCTGCGATCTGATCGAGGAGGTGAATATATGAGTTATGAGTTTGGCAGTCACTTAAGATAGTGTGGAATTGTTTCACAGTTGACACCGCCTAAAACACCACAGCGTAATGGTGTGTCCAAATGTCGTAATCGAACCTTATTAGATATGGTGCGCTCTATGATGTCTCTTGCTGATTTGCGACTATCGTTTTGGGGTTATGCATTAGAGACAGTTGCATTCACTTTAAATAGGGCACCATCAAAATCCGGTGAGACGACGCCATATGAACTATGGTTTGGCAAGAGGCCAAAGGTGTCGTTTCTTAAAGTTTGGGGATGTGATGCTTATGTCAAAAAGCCTCATCCTGAAAAGCTGGAACCCAAAGCGGAGAAATGTGTCTTCATAGGATACTCGAAAGAGACAGTCGGGTATACCTTCTATCTCAGATCCGAAGGCAAAGTGTTTGTCACCAAGAACGGAACATTTCTTGAGAAAGAGTTTCTCTCGAAAGAATTGAGTGGGAGGAAAATAGAGCTTGATGAGGTTATTGAACCTTTACTTCAACCAGAAAGTAGCGTAGCGCAGAAAGATGTTTCTATGGAACCTACGACGGTAGAAGAGGAAGTTAATGATGATGATCATGAAGCTTTGGATCAAGCTACTATTGAACCTCGTAGGTCGACAAGGGCGCGTACTACTCCTGAGTGGTACGACAACCCTGTCTTGGAGGTCATGTTGTTGGACAACAATGATTCTATGAGCTATGGAGGAGCGGTGATGGGCCCGGATTCCGAGAAATGGTTAGAGGCCATGAAATCCGAGATGGGATCCATGTATGAAAACAAAGTATGGACTTTGGAAGTATTACCTGAAGGGCGAAAGGCCATTCAGAACAAATGGATCTTTAAGAAGAAGACAAACGCGGACGATAATATCACCGTCTATAAAGCTCGACTTGTGGCAAAGGGTTTTTCACAAGTTCAAGGAGTTGACTACGATGAGAGCTTATCAACCGTAGCGATGCTTAAGTCTGTTAGAATCATGTTGGCAATAGCTGCTTATTTCGACTATGAAATTTGGCAGATGGATGTCAAAACAACGTTCCTCAACGGTTTCCTTGAGGAAGAGTTCTATATGATGCAACCAGAAGGTTTTATCGATCCAGAGAATGCTGACAAAGTTTGCAAACTCCAGCGATCCATTTATGGGCTGGTGCAAGCGTCTCGGAGTTGGAATAAGCATTTTGATGAGGTGATCAAAGCGTTTGAGTTTATACAAGTTTATGGAGAAGCTTGTATTTACAAGAAAGTGAGTGGGAGTTCTATAGCGTTTCTAATATTATATGTGGATGACATATTGCTGATTGGAAACAATATAGAAATGCTGGAAAGCGTGAACGAATATTTGAACAAGAGTTTTTCAATGAAGGACCTAGGAGAAGCTGCTTTCATATTAGGCATTAAAATCTATAGAGATAGATCGAGACGCTTAATAGCACTTTCACAGAGCACATACCTTGATAAAGTTTTGAATAAGTTCAAAATGATCAGTCCAAGAAGGGGTTCTTGCCTGTGTTACAAGGTGTGAAGTTGAGTAAGACTCAATGCCCAGTAACTGCAGAAGACAGAGAAAAGATGAGTGTCATCCCCTATGCTTCAGCCATAGGCTCTATCATGTATGCAATGTTGTGCACAAGACCCGATGTTAGCCTTGCCATAAGTATGGCTAGAAGGTTTCAAAGTGATCCTGGAATGGAGCACTGGGCAGTGGTCAAGAATATCCTTAAGTACCTTAAAAGGACTAAGGAAATATTTCTCGTTTATGGAGGTGATGAAGAGCTCGTCGTAAAGGGTTACGTCGATGCAAGATTTGACACTGATCCGGATGACTCTAAGTCACAAACCAGATACATATTTATTCTCAACGGGGGAGCGGTAAGCTGGTGCAGTTCCAAGCAAAGCATGGTAGCCGATTCTATGTGCGAAGCGGAGTACATCGCAGCCTCGGAGGCAGCGAAGGTAGGTGTCTGGATGAAGCAGTTCATGACAGATCTTGGAGTAGTGCCCAGTGCACTAAATCCAATGAACCTGTTCTGTGACAACACTGGTGCCATTGCGTTGGCCAAGGAACCAAGGTTTCACAACAGGACCAGACATATAAAGCGACGCTTCAACTCCATCCGCGATTACATCGACGAAAAGGACATAAATATTTCCAAAGTGCACACAGATCTGAATGTTGCGTCATTGACTAAACCTGTTCCAAGGGCTAAACATGATCAACACCAGAACTGCATGGGTATTTGATTCATTACAATGTAAATCACATAGTGATGTGAACTAGATTATTGACTCTAGTGCAAGTGGGAGACAGTTGGAAATATGCCCTAGAGGCAATAAATAAAGTGTTTATTATCATATTTCCTTGTTCATGATATTCGTTTATTATCCATGCTATAATTGTAATGATTGGAAACACATTACATGTGTGGGTAAATAGACAACACTTTGTCCCTAGTATGCCTCTAGTGAACTAGCTCATTGGTCAAAGATGGTCAAGGTGTCCTAGCCATTGACATGTGATATCATTTGATAACGGGATCACATCATTAGAAGAATGATGTTATGGACAAGACCCAAACTACAAACGTATCATATGATCGTGTCAGTTTATTGCTATTGTTTTCAGCATGTCAAGTATATGTTTATATGACCATGAGATCATGCAAATCACAGACACCGGAAGAGTGCCATGTGTGTATCAAACATCACAACGTAACTGGGTGACTAGAAAGGTGCTCTATAGGTATCTCTGAGGGGGTGTGTTGGGTTGGCATGGATCAAGAATGGGATTTGTTACTCCGTGTGACGGGGAGGTATCTCAGGGCCCACTCGGTAATACAACATCACAATAAGCCTTGCAAGCAATGTGACTAAGTGTTAGTCACGGGATCTTGTATTACGAAACAAGTAAAGAGACTTTCCGGTAACGAGGTTGAGGTATGGAGATACAGACGATCGAATCCCGGGCAAGTAACATACCGAAGAACAAAGGGAATATCATACGGGATTAACTGAATCCTTGACATAGAGGTTCGACCGATAAAGATCTTCGTAGAATATGTAGGAACCAATATGGACATCCAGGTCCTGCTATTGGTTATTGACCGTAGAGGTGTCTCGGTCATGACTACATAGTTCTCGAACCCGCAAGGTCTGCACACTTAAGGTTTGGTGACGTTTCGGTAGTATAGAGTTATGTATGGTGGTGACCGAAGGTTGTTCAGTGTCCCGGATGAGATCCCGGACGTCATGAGGAGCTCCGGAATGGTCCGTAGGTAAAGACTGATATATAGGAAGTCCTATTGTGATCGCCGGAAAGGTTTCAGGCTCATCGGTAGTGTACCGGGAGTACCGGTAGTGTACCGGGAGACCATCGGGAGGGGTATTTCGACCCAAGAGGCTACATGGGCTGTGCGAGGATGAATACCAGCCCTTAGTGGGCTGGTGGAAGTCCCACACAAGGCCCATATGGCTGGGAAGAAAAGCCCAAAAGGAAAAAGGTGGAAAAAGGCAAAATGGCTAAGATAAGAAAGGAGTCCTAATCCTACTAGGAGTGGAGGAGGAGGACTCCTCCCTCTTGGTTCGACCGAAGCCTAGGGCTGGCTCCTTGAGGACCAAGCCTCCTCCACCTCTCCTCCTATATATACTAGAGGTTTTTAGGGTTTTGGCACAAGATTTTCAGCCACGTGCTACCCGTTCCTCTAGTGCATAGTTTCTCCTCTAGATCGGATTTCTGCAGTGCTTAGGCGAAGCCCTGCCAAAATAGCTCCACCACCATCGCCGGAGCGCCATCACTCTGCCGAAGAACTCTTCTACCTCTCCGCTTCCTCTTGCTGTATCAAGAAGGCAGAGATCGTCATCAAGCTGTACGTGTGCTGAACGCGGAGGTGCCGTCCGTTCGGTGCTTGATCGGGACGGATCGTGATTGGATCATGGGACGCTCGGCGATTTGGATTGCGAAGACGTTCAACTACACCAATCCCGTTTCTTAAAGCTTCCCGCTTAGCGATCTACAAGGGTACGTAGATCCACTCTCCCTCTCGTAGATGCTCATCACCATGGATAGGTCTTGTGTGAACGTAGGAAAATTTTTGTTTCCCATGCGACGTTCCCCAACACACACACACACCATCTAACGACACGAGACACACCGCCGGGACGAGAGCTAGACGGTGAAAATCATCTTCAGGGATCCGCCACAGCCTGACCTTCCTAAACAAGGCACTAAACCCTTAGCATACTAAAAAAACGTAAAATTGAAGCATATGTCATCCCGTTGGGAAGGGTCGGGATCCACCGTGCCTCCATTAACCCTAAGGCCTTGGGAGGCGAGGTGATCGACATCGACGCTGGCGGAAGGCATAATAACCCTAAACGCTTGGGAGCCTTTTTTTTCTCAGGAAGAAATAAAACGCACAAGGAAATCTGAATTTTCTCTCCCTGAGCTCATGATGAATTTTGGTAGCTATAAAATTGAACGCGTCTAGGGAGCGGTCGACTGCTCCCTAGCGTTCCCGAGTGGCCGTAAGAAAAGGAAAGATTCAGTTCCCCTTCTAAAAAAGGGAAACCCTCCACTAATTGCAACACACGCGCGCCAACCCAACAACCCACACGCTGGATGCGGTCCCCGCACCATCACGTGCCCTCCTCTCCCTTCCCAAAGCTCTCACGCCCTCTGGTCACCAACGCCTTCTCTCCATGCCCATACCTGCCCCACCTTCTTCCCCACAAAACAAGGGGTTCTCAGGTCAGCATCTCCATCACCAGAGCTGCCATGGCACACAAATGAAGATGAAATAATAATATATATAGAACAGTTTATTTTGAAAATGGGACAAGCCAACTTTTGCATCAATGAGACAAGCCAAATTTTGCATCAATGTGTGTGAAAAAAACGCAGAATATATGCAAATATATAGGAGAGAGCACATATAGAGTCTTACTTCACACATAATGCAGAAGAACCAATGTCCATGTAGCAAAAAAAAGAAAATTATATTGTAGGTACTATGAAAACATAACTACCAACTGGACAAGAATTTGATTTGCATGTGCTTTTTTCCTTTGATCGTTCCACACAATAGTATATGAGAATTTTTAGCTTAGAATCGCGTGCACAAATCTACAACAACGCATCCATCCCCAGAACCCCCAAAACCTGCAAATGATGCAAAAAAGAAGCTTGAGAAAAGATGACCAAGTCTGGCTTGTATTTGTGCAACTTAACCAGTACAAATGTGCAACTGACAACACTCCTATATCCAACTGTTTATGGTGTTTGAATTTTATTAGTTGGCATCTTCAACTCATATAAAAGTAGAACATGCCAACTCATATAATTTCGTATTCATTTTGGCTTTAGCTAAATTATGTATGCAGAATTCCAAAAAACTTTATGTTGGTTGTTGTGCAACTAAATCATGTTGGAAATATGCCCTAGAGGCAATAATAAATTAGTTATTATCATTTCCTTGTTCATGATAATTGTTTATTATCCATGCTATAATTGTATTGATCAGAGACTTAGATGCATGTGTGGATACATAGACAAAACCATGTCCCTAGTATGCCTCTAATAGACTAGCTCGTTGATCAAAGATGGTTAAGGTTTCCTAGCCATGGACATGAGATGTCATTTGATAACGGGATCACATCATTAGGATAATGGTGTGATGGACAAGACCCAAACTACAAACGTAGCATATGATCATGTCAGTTTATTGCTACTGTTTTCTGCATGTCAAGTATATGTTCCTATGACCATGAGATCATGGAACTCACGGACACCGGAAGAGTGCCTTGTGTGTATCAAATGTCGCAATGTAACTGGGTGACTATAAAGGTGCTCTACAGGTATCTCCGAAGGTGTCTATTGAGTTGGCATGGATCAAGACTGGGATTTGTTACTCCGTGTGACGAAGAGGTATCTCAGGGCCCACTCGGTAATACAACATCACTATAAGCCTTGCAAGCAATGTGACTAAGTGTTAGTCACGGGATCTTCTATTATGGAACGAGTAAAGAGACTTGCCGGTAACGAGGTTGAACTAGGTATGGAGATACCTACGATCAAATCTCGGGCAAGTAACATACCGAAGAACAAAGGGAACATCATACGGGATTAACTGAATCCTTGACATAGAGGTTCGACCGATAAAGATCTTCGTAGAATATGTAGGAACCAGTATGGGCATCTAGGTCCCGCTATTGGTTATTTACGGTAGAGGTGTCTCTGTCATGTCTACATAGTTCTCGAACCCGCAGGGTCTGCACACTTAAGGTTCGGTGACGTTTCGATAGTATAGAGTTATGTATGGTGGTGACCGAAGGTTGTTCGGAGTCCCGGATGAGATCACGGTTGTCACGAGGAGCTCCGGAATGGTCCGGAGGTAAATATTGATATGTAGGAAGTCCTATTTTGGTCACCAGAAAAGTTTCGGGCTCATCGATAGTATACCGGGAGTGCCGGTAGTATACCGGGAGACCATCGGGAGGGGTATTTCGACCCAAGAGGCTACATGGGCTGTGGGAGAGTGAATACCAGCCCTTAGTGGGCTGGTGGAATTCCACACAAGGCCCATGCGGCTAGGAGAGAAAACCCAAAGAGAAAAGGAGGAAAAAGGCAAAATAGGGAGGAATCCTAGTCCTACTAGGATTGGAGGAGGAGTCCTCCTCTCCTCCTTTATTCGGCCAAACCAAGGGCTGGCCCCTTGAGGGCCAAGCCTCCTCCTCTGTTCCTCCTATATATACTAGAGGTTTTAGGATTTTTGGCACTTGACTTTCAGCCACGTGCTACCCGTTCCTCTAGTGCATAGTTTCTCCTCTAGATCGGATTTCTGAAGTGCTTAGGCGAAGCCCTGCCAGAATAGCTCCACCACCATCGCTGGAGCGCCGTCATACTGCCGGAGAACTCTTCTACGTCTCCGCTCCCTCTTGCTGGATCAAGAAGGCGGAGATTGTCATCAAGCTGTACATGTGCTGAACGCGGAGGAGTCGTCCGTTCGGCGCTAGATCGAAGGACCGTGATCAAGATCGCGAGACGGATCATGATGAGACTGCGGGACAGATCGTGATGAGTTCATGGGACGGATCATGATTGGATCGCGGGACGGATCGTGATGAGATCGCGGGATGCTCGGCGATTTGGATTACGAAGACGTTCGACTACACCAACCGTGTTTCTTAATGCTTCCCGCTTAGCGATCTACAAGGGTATGTAGATCCACTCTTCCTCTCGTACATGGTCATCACCATGGATAGATCTTGCATGTGCGTACAACGTTCCCCAACAGTGGCATCATGAGCTAGGTCTATGTGTAGATGAGATCTCGAGTAGAACACAAAGAGTTTGTGGGTGTTGATGCTTAGATTGCTTCCTCCCTTGGTCGTTTTTTGGTTCAACGGTATTGTGGGATGAAGCGGCCCGGACCAACATTACTCGTACGCTTACGAGAGACCGGTTCCCTCAACCGCAACTTGTTGCATAGATGGCTGGCGGGTGTTAGTTTCTCTCACTTTAGTTGGATCGGATTCGACAAAGGTGGTCCTTCAGAAGGTTGAAAAGCAACTAATGTATCACCATTGTGGTTTATGCGTAGGTGAGAATTGTTCTTTCTAGATACCCGTAGCAGCCACGTAAAACATGCAACAATAATTAGAGGACGTCTAACTTGTTTTTGCAGGGTATGTTGTGATGTGATATGGCCAATTACATGATGTGATATGTGTGATGTATGAGATGATCATGTGATGTATAGAATATCACGACTTGCATGTCGATGAGTACGGCAACCGGCAGGAGCCATATGGTTGTCTTTAATTATTGTATGACCTGCGTGTCAATTATTATGCGCTATGTAATGCTTTACTTTATCGCTAAATGGTAGCAATAGTAGTAGAAGCATGATGGGCACGACAACCCCGATGGTGACACGTTGATGGAGATCAACATGATGGAGATCATGGTGTCGTGCCGGTGACGATGGAGATCATGCTAGTGCTTTCAAGATGGAGATCAAAAGCACAAGTTCATGCCATATCATGTCACTTATGATTTGCATGTGATGTTAATCCTTTTATGCACCTTGTTTTGCTTAGGACGACGGTAGCATTATAAGGTGATCCCTCACTTAATTTCAAGATAAATTGTGTTCTCCGCGAGTGTGCACCGTTGCGAAAGTTCGTCGTGTCGAGACACCACGTGATGATCGGGTGTGATAGACTATACGTTCACATACAACGGGTGCAAGCCAGTGTTGCACATGCAGAACACTCAGGTTAAACTTGATGAGCCTAGCATGTACAGACATGGCCTCGGAACACAAGAGACCGAAAGGTCGAACATGAGTCATATAGTAGATATGATCAACATGATGATGTTCACCATTGAAACCACCTCAACTCACGTGATGATCGGACTTGAGTTGGTGAATTTGGATCATGTATCACTCGAATGACCGGAGGGATATCAATTTGAGTGGGAGTTCTTAAGTAATATGATTAATTGAACTCATTATCATGTGCATAGTCAGTAGTGTCATTTCAAATTATGCTGTAGATTACTTGCTCGCGCTGTAGCTCCCTTGAATTTTTATATGTTCCTAGAGAAATAGAGTTGAAAGATGATGGTAGCAATATTGCGGACTGGGTCCGTGATCTGAGGATTGTCCTCATTGCTTCACAGAAGGCTTATGTCCTTAATGCACCACTCAGTGCGCCAACCCCTCTAGCGTCGTCTTTAGATGTTGTGAACATCTGACAGGCACGTTCTGATGACTACTTGATAGTTTAGTGCGTCATGCATTACGGTTTAGAATTGAGGCTCTGAAATGTTTTGAATGTCACGGAACATGTGAGGTGTTCTAAGAGCTGAAATTAGGATCTCAGGCTCGTGTCCGTGTTGCGAAATATGAGATCTCCAACAAGATTCTTTGACTGGAAGATGAAAGAGAATAGCTCAATCGTTGAGCTTGCGCTCAGATTGTCTTGGTGCTACAATCGCTTGAATCGAGTGGGAATTGATCTTCCAGATAAGATAGTGATTGATATAGTTCTCCAAGTCACTGTCACTAAGCTACTAGAACTTGGTGATGAACTATAAAATGCCAGGGATAGAATTAATGATTCCTGAGCTGTTCGTGATGTTTGACACGGCGAAGGTAGAAATCAAGAAGGAGCGTCAAGTGTTGATGGTTAGTAAAACCACTAGTTTCGAGAAGGGTAAGGGAAAGGAGGGAAACTTCATGGATGGCAAGTCAGTTGCTGCTCCAGTGAAGCAACCCAAAGTTGAACCCAAACCCGAGACTAAGTACTTCGATTATGAGGAGAGCGGTCGCTGAAGCAGAACAACCCCAGATACTTGGTAGATAAGAAGGCTGGCAACGTCGTCGGAAGTATATTTGATATATGTGTTATTGATGTGTACCTTGCTAGTACTCCTAGTAGCACCTGGGTATTGGATGCCGGTTCGGTTGCTAAATGTTAGTAACTCGAAGTAAAAGCTACGGAATAAACGGAGACTAGCTAGGTGTGAGGTGACGATGTGTGTTGGATATGTTTCCAAAGTTGATGTGATCAACATCGCATGGTCTATCTACCTTCGGGATTAGTGACAAACCTAAATAAATGTAATTTGGTGTTTTCATTAAGAATGAACATGATTAGATCGTGTTTATTGCAACACGGCTATTCATTTAAGATAGAGAATAATGGTTATTATGTTTACATGAATAATACCTTCAATGGTCATGCAGCCAGTGAGAATGGTTTGTTGAATCTTGATCGTAGTAATACACATGTTCATAACATTGATGCCAAAAGATACAAAGTTAATAATGATAGTACCACATGCTTGTGGCACTTCCGCTAAATGTCATATTGGTATAAATCGCATGAAGAAACTCCATGTTGATGGATCTTTGGACTCATTCGATTTTGAATCGGTTGAGACATGCGGACCATGCCTCTTGGGCAAGATGAATAAAACCCCGTTTTCCGGAACGAGCAATTGACTTATTGGAAATGATACATGTTGATGTATACCGTCCAATGAGTGTTGTAGCGTGCAGTGGATATAGTTATTTTCTTGCTTTCACTGATGATTTGAGTATATATGAGTATATTTACTTAATGAAACACAAGTCTGAATCGTTTGAAAAGTTCAAGAAAATTCAGAGTGAAGTTTAAGATCATCGTGACAAGAAGATAATATCTGCGATATGATCGTGGAGATGAATATCTGAGTTATGAGTTTGGCATACAACTTAAGACAATGTGAAAATTGTTTCACAACTCACGCCACCTGGAACACCATAGTGTGATGGTGTGTCTGAACGTCATAGTCGTGCTCTATTGGATGTGGTGCTTGCTATGATGTCTCTTATCGTTTTGCTACTGTAGTTTTGGGGTTATGCGTTAGAGACAACTACATTCACTTTAAATAGGGCACCATCTAAATCCGTTGAGATGACACCGTCTGAAACTATGGTTTTTGATAGAAACCTAAGCTGTCATTTCTTATTGTTTGTGGCCGCGACACTTATGTGAAAATAGGTTTTCACCTAATGAGCTCGAACCCAAAGCGGACAATGCATCTTCATAGAATACCCTAAGAACAGTTGGCTATACCTTCTATCTCAGATCCAAGTGCAAAGTGTTTGTTGCTAAAACGGGTCCTTTCCCGAGAAAAGTTTCTCTCGAAAGAATTGAGTGGGAGGAAGATAGAACTTGATGAGGTTGTTGAACCTTTGCTTCAACCAGAGAGTAGCGCAGCGCAGAGATGTTTCTGTGGAACCTACGTCAGTTGAAGTGGAAGTAAATGATGATGATCATGAAGCTTCAGATCAAGTTACTATCAAACCTCGTAGGTCGACAAGGATGCATACTGCTCCAGAGTGGTACGACAACCCTGTCTTGGAGGTCATGTTGTTGGACAACGATGAACCTACGAGATATGGAGAAGCGACGATGGGCCCGGATTCCGACAAATGGTTAGAGGCCATGAAATCTGAGAAAGGATCCATGTATGAAAACCAAGTATAGACTTGGTAGACTTGCTCATTGGACGGCAGGTCATCGAGTACAAATGGACCTTTGATATGAAGAGAGACGCTGATGGTAAATGTCACCATTTATAAAAATTGACTTGTCACAAAGAAGTTTCCGACAAGTTCAAAGAGTTGACTGCGATGAGACTTTCTCACTCGTAGCGATGCTAAAGTTTGTTGGAATTATGTTAGTAGTTTCTGCATTTTTCAGTTATGAAATCTGGCAGATGGATGTCAAAACATCGTTTCCTTAACGGTTTACATGAGGAAAGGTTGTATGTGATACAACCAGAAGGTTTTGTTAGTCCTAAGCATGCTAAAAGGTGTGCAAGCTTCAGTGATCCTTCTATGGACTGAAGCAAGCATCTCGGTGTTGGAATATACACTTTGATGAGGTGATCAAAGTTTTTGAGTCTATACAAAGTTTATGATAAACTTGTATTTACAATAAAGTGAGTGGGAGCACTACAGAATTTCTGATAAGTATATGTGGATGACATATTGTTGATCAGAAATAATGTAGAATTTCTGGAAGGCATAAAAGGTTGTTTGAAAAGTGTTTTTCAAAAGAAGACCTGGATAAAGCTACCTAATTGTTGAGCATCAAAATCTATAGAGATAGATCAAGATGCTTGATGAGACTTTCAATGAGTGCATACCTTGACAAGATTTTGAAAGAGTTCAAAATGGATCAGCTAGAAAAATAGTTCTCGTCTGATTTGTAAGGTGTGAAGTTGAGTGAGACTCAAAGCTCGACAACGGCAGAAGAAAGAGAAAGGACGAACGTCATCCCCTATGCCTTAGCCATAGGCTCTATATTATGCCATGCTGTGTACCGCACCTATGTGTGCCTTGCCATGAGTCTGTCAAGGGGTACAAGAGTGGTCCAGGAGTGGATCACTGGACAGCGGTCGGAATTATCCTTAGTAACCAGAGGACTAAGGAAATGTTTCTTGATTATGGAGGTGATAAAGAGTTCGTCGTAAAGAGTTACGTCGATGCAAGCTTTAACACCTATCCGGATGACTAGTAGTAGCAATTTGGATACGTATAGTGGAGCAGCCATTTGGAAATAGTACCAAGTGGAGTGTGGTAGCAGTGTTTACGGTTTGACATAGAGATTTGCAAAGTACACACGGATCTGAATATCACAGACCCGTTGACTATAAGACCTCTCTCACATGCAAAGCATGATCGAGCCCCAAAACTCATTGGGTGTTAGATTCATAACAATGCGAATCACATGGTGATGTGAACTAGATTATTGACTCTAGTGCAAGTGGGAGACTGTTGGAAATATGCCCTAGAGGCAATAATAAATTAGTTATTATCATATTTCCTTGTTCATGATAATCGTTTATTATCCATGCTATAATTGTATTGATCGGAGACTTAAATGCATGTGTGGATACATAGACAAAACCATGTCCCTAGTATGCCTCTAATGGACTAGCTCGTTGATCAAAGGATGGTTAAGGTTTCCTAGCCATGGACATGAGATGTCATTTGATAACGGGATCACATCATTAGGAGAATGATGTGATGGACAAGACCCAAATTACAAACGTAGCATATGATCGTGTCAGTTTATTGTTGTTGTTTTCCGCATGTCAAGTATATGTTCCTATGACCATGAGATCATGCAACTCACTGACACCGGAGGGATACTTTGTGTGTATCAAACGTCGCAACGTAACTGGGTGACTATAAAGGTGCACTATAGGTATCTCCGAAGGTGTTTGTTGAGTTGGCATGGATCAAGACTCGGATTTGTTACTCTGTGTGACGGAGAGGTATCTCAGGGCCAACTCGGTAATGCAACATCACAACAAGCCTTGCAAGCAATGTGACTAATATGTTAGCCACGGGATCTTGCATTACGGAACGAGTAAAGAGACTTGCCGGTGACGAGGTTGAACTAGGTATGGAGATACCGACGATCGAATCTCGGGCAAGTAACATACCGAAGAACAAAGGGAACGTTATACGGGATTGATTGAATCCTTGACATAGAGGTTTGACCGATGAAGATCTTCGTAGAATATGTAAGAACCAATGTGGACGTCCAGGTCCTGCCATTGGTTATTGGCCGTAGAGGTGTCTCGGTCATGTCTACATAGTTCTTGAACCCGCAGGGTCTGCACACTTAAGGTTCGGTGACGTTTCGGTAGTGTAGAGTTATGTATGGTGGTGACCGAAGGTTGTTCGGAGTCCCGGATGAGACACCGGACATCACGAGGAGCTCCGGAATGGTCCGGAGGTAAAGATTCATATATAGGAAGTCCCAGTTTGGTCGCCGGAAAAGTTCCGGGCTCATCGGTAGTGTACCGGGAGTGCCGGTAGTGTACCGGGAGACCACCGGGAGGGGTATTTCGACCCAAGAGGCTTTGTGGGCTGTAGGAGGATGAATACCAGCCCTTAGTGTGCTGGTGGAAGTCTTACACAAAGCCCATGAGGCTGGAAAGAAAATACCAAAAGGAAAAAGGTGGAAAAAGGCAAAAAGGGCCAAATAAGGAAGGAGTCCTAATCCTACTAGGAGTGGAGGAGGAGGACTCCTCCCTCCTTGGTTTGGCCGACCCAAGGGCTGCCTTTTTGGCAGCCAAGCCTCCTCCTCCTCTCCTCCTATATATACTAGAGGATTTTAGGGTTTTGGCACAAGATTTTCAGCCACGTGCCACCCGTTCCTCTAGTGCATAGCTTCTCCTCTAGATCGGTTTTCTGCAGTGCTTAGGCGAAGCCCTGTCGGAATTGCTCTACCACCATCACCGGAGCGCCGTCACGCTGCCGGTGAACTCTCTCTCCTCTCCACCTCCTCTTGCTGGATCAAGACGGTGGAGATCGTCATCAAGCTGCACGTGTGCTGAATGCGGAGGTGCCGTGCGTTCGGCGCTAGATCGGAAGGACCGTGATCGAGATCGCGAGACGGATCGTGATGAGATCGCGGGACGGATCGTGATGAGTTCGCGGAACAGATCGTGATCAAGATCGTGAGACGGATCGTGATGAGATCGCGGGACGGATTGTGATGGGATCGCGGGACGGATCGTGATCACGGGACGCTCGGCGATTTGGATCGCGAAGATGTTCGACTACACCAACCGCGTTTCTTAACGCTTCCCGCTTAGCGATCTACAAGGGTACGTAGATCCACTCTCCCTCTCGTAGATGCTCATCACCATGGATAGGTTTGCGTGTGCGTAGGAAAATTTTTGTTTCCCATGCGACGTTCCCCAACAGTGGTATCAGAGCTAGGTTGATGGTTCGATGAGATCTCGAGTAGAACACAAAAGGTTTGTGGGCGTTAATGCTTAGATTGCTTCCTCCCTTGGTCGTGTTTTGGTTCAGCGGTATTGTGGGATGAAGTGGCCCGGACCAACCTTACTCGTACGCTTACGAGAGACCGGTTCCCTCAACTGCACTTGTTGCAACAGATGACTAGCGGGTGTCAGTTTCTCCTACTTTAGTTGGATCGGATTCGACAAAGGCGGTCCTTGAGAAGGTTGAAAAGCAAACTAGTGTATCACCGTTGTGGTTTATGCGTAGGTGAGAATTGTTCTTGCTAGATACCCGTAGCAGCCACGTAAAACATGCAACAACAATTAGAGGACGTCTAACTTGTTTTTGCAGGGTATGTTCTGATGTGATATGGCCAATTACATGATGAGATATATGTGATGTATGAGATGATCATGTGATGTATAGAATTTCACGACTTGCATGTCGTTAAATACGGCAACCGGCAGGAGCCATAGGGTTGTCTTTAATTATTTTATGACCTACGTGTCAATCATTAAGCGCTATGTAATGCTTTACTTTATCGCTACAGTAGCAATAGTAGTAGAAGCATGCAGGGCGTGACAACCCCGATGGCGACACGTTGATGGAGATCAAGATTATGGAGAGCATGGTGTCGTGCCGGTGACTATGGAGATCATGCCGGTGCTTTCTAGATGGAGATCAAAAGCACAAGTTCATGGCCATATCATGTCACTTATGATTTGCATGTGATGTTAATCCTTTTTATGTACCTTGTTTTGCTTAGGACGACGGTGGCATTATAAGGTGATCCCTCACTTAATTTCAAGATAAATTGTGTTCTCCCCGAGTGTGCACCGTTGCGAAAGTTCGTCGTGTTGAGACACCACGTGATGATCGGGTGTGATAGACTCTACGTTCACATACAACGGGTGCAAGCCAGTGTTGCACATGCAGAACACTCGGGTTAAACTTGACGAGCCTAGCATGTACAGACATGGCCTCGGAACACAAGAGACCGAAAGGTCGAACATGAGTCATATAGTAGATATGATCAACATGATGATGTTCACCATTGCAGCCACCTCAACTCACGTGATGATCGGACTTGAGTTGGTGAATTTGGATCATGTATCACTCGAATGATCGGAGGGATGTCAATTTGAGTGGGAGTTCTTAAGTAATATGATTAATTGAACTCATTATCATGAACATAGTCAATAGTGTCTTTGCAAATTATGTTGTAGATTACTAGCTCGCGCTGTAGCTACCTTAAATTTTTATATGTTCCTAGAGAAATAGAGTTGAAAGATGTTGGTAGCAATATTGCGGACTGGGTCCGTGATCTGAGGATTGTCCTCATTGCTGCACAAAAGGCTTATGTCCTTAATGCACCGCTTGGTGCGCCACCCCCTCTAGCGTCGTCTGTAGATGTTGTGAACATCTGACAGGCACGTTTCGATGACTACTTGATAGTTTAGTGCGTCATGCATTACGGCTTAGAATTGAGGCTCCGAAACGTTTTGAACGTCACGGAACATATGAGATGTTCTAGGAGCAGAGATTGTGATCTCAGGCTCGTGCCTGTGTTGCGAGATATGAGATCTCCAACAAGATTCTTTGCCTGTAAAATGAAGGAGAATAGCTCAATCGTTGAGCATGTACTCAGATTGTCTGGGTACTACAATCGCTTGAATCAAGTGGGAGTTGATCTTCCAGATAAGATAGTGATTGATATAGTTCTCCAAGTCACTGTCACTAAAGCTACTAGAACTTAGTGATGAACTATAAAACACCAGGGATAGAAGTATTAATCCCTGAGCTGTTCGTGACGTTTGACACCGCGAAGGTAGAAATCAAGAAGGAGCGTCAAGTGTTGATGGTTAATCAAACCACTAGTTTCGAAAAGGGCAAGAGCAAGGAGGGAAACTTCATGGATAGCAAGTCAGTGGCTGCTCCAGTGAAGCAACCCAAAGTTGAACTCAAACCCGAGACTAAGTGCTTCTATTATGAGGTGAGAGGTCGCTGAAGCAGAACAACCCTAGATACTTGGTAGATAAGAAGGCTGGCAACATCGACAGAAGTATATTTGATATACGAGTTATTGATGTGTACCTTTCTAGTACTCCTAGTAGCACCTGGGTATTGGATACCGGTTCGGTTGCTAAATGTTAGTAACTCGAAATAAAAGCTACGGAATAAACGGAGAACTAGCTAAGGGTGAGGTGACGATGTGTGTTGGAAATGTTTCCAAGGTTGATGTGATCAACATCGCACGCTCTCTCTACCTTCAGGATTAGTGACGAACCTAAATAAATGTTATTTGGTGTTTTGCGTTGAGCATGAACATGATTAGATCATGTTTGTTGCAATACGGTTATTCATTTAAGTCAGAGAATAATGGTTATTCTGTTTACATGAATAATACCTTCAATGGTCATGCACCCAGTGAGAATGGTTTGTTGAAATCTTGATCGTAGTAATACACATGTTCATAACATTGATGTCAAAAGATACAAAGTTAAATAATGATAGTACCACATACTTGTGGCACTGCCGCAAAATGTCATATTGGTATAAAGCGCATGAAGAAACTCCATGCTGATGGATACTTGGACTCATTCGATTTCGAATCGATTGAGGCATGCGAACCATGCCTCTTGGGCAAGATGACTAAAGGACCCCATTGAATGGAGCGGGCAAGTGATTCATTGGAAATGATACATATTGATGTATGGAATCTAGTGAGTCTTGTAGCGTGCAGTGGATATCGTTATTTTCTTACCTTCACTAATGATTTGAGTAGATATAGTGTATATTTACTTAATGAAACACAAGTCTGAATCGTTTGAAAGGTTCAAGCAAATTCAGAGTGAAGTTTACAGATCATCGTGACAAGAAGATAAAAATGACCGCGATACGATCGTGGAGGTGAATATCTGAGTTACGAGTTTGGCATACAACTTAAGACAATGTGAAATTTGTTTCACAACTAACGCCACCTGGAACACCATGGTGTGATGGTGTGTCCGAACATCATAGTCATGCTCTATTGATATAGTGCATACTGTGATGTCTCTTATCGTTTTACTACTATAATTTTTGGGGTTATGCATTAGAGACAACTACATTCACTTTAAATAGGGCATCATCAAAATCCGTTGAGATGACACCGTGTGAATTATGGTTTGATAGAAACCTAAGCTGTCATATCTTAATATTTTGGGCTGTGACACTTGTGTGGAAAATGTTTTCACCTAATGAGGTCGAACGCAAGGCGGACAAATGCATCTTCATAGAATACCCTAAGATCGGTTGGGTGAACCTTCAATCTTAGATCCTAGTGCAAAGTGTTTGTTGCTTAAACGGATCCTTTCTCGAGGAAATGTTTCTCTCGAAAGAATTGAGTGGTAGGAAGATAGAACTTGATGAGGTTGTTAAACCTTTGTTCAACCAAAGAGTAGCGCAACGCAGAAAGATGTTTCTGTCAAGCCTACGTTAGTTGAAGAGGAAGTTAATGATGATGATCATGAAGCTTCAGGATCAAGTTACTATCGAACTTCGTAGGTTGACAAGGATGTGTACTGCTCCTAAGTGGTACGACAACTCTGTCTTGGAGATCATGTTGTTGGACAACGATGAACCTACGAGCTATGGAGAAGCGATGATGGGCCCGGATTCCGACAAATGGTTAGAGGCCATAAAATCCGAGATAGGATCCATGTATGAAAACCAAGTATAGACTTTGGTAGACTTGCTCGTTCGACGGCAGGTCGTTGAGTACAAATGGACCTTTAGAATGAAGACACACACTGATGGTGAATGTCACCATTTGTAAAGCTCGACTTGTTGCAAAGTCGTTTGTGACAAGTTCAAGGAGTTGACTGCGATGAGGCTTTCTCACTCGTAGCGATGCTAAAAGTCTGTTGGAATTATGTTAGCAGTTGCTGCATTTTCAATTATGAAATCTGGCAGATGGATGTCAAAACATCGTTTCCTTAACGGTTTACTTAAGGAAAGGTGGTATGTGATACAACCAGAAGGTTTTGTCAGTCCTAAGGATGCTAAAAGATGAGCAAGCTTCGGTGATCCTTCTATGGACTGAAGCAAGCATCTCGGAGTTGGAATATACACTTTGATGAGGTGATCAAAGTTTTTGTAGTTTATACAAAGTTTATGAGAAACTTGTATTTGCAATAAAGTGAGTGGGAGCACTATAGAGTTTCTGAGAAGTATATGTGGTTGACATATTGTTGATCGGAAATAATGTAGAATTTCTGGAAGGCATAAAAGGTTGTTTGAAAAGTGTTTTTCAAAGGAAGACCTGGATAAAGCTACCTAATTGTTGAGCATCAAAATCTATAGAGATAGATCAAGATGCTTGATGAGACTTTCAATGAGTGCATACCTTGACAAGATTTTGAAAGAGTTCAAAATGGATCAGCTAGAGAAATAGTTCTCGTCTGATTTGTAAGGTGTGAAGTTGAGTGAGACTCAAAGCTCGACAATGGCAGAAGAAAGAGAAAGGACGAACGTCGTCCCCTATGCCTTAGCCATAGGCTCTATATTATGCCATGTTGTGTACCGCACCTATGTGTGCCTTGCCATGAGTCTGTCAAGGGGTACAAGAGTGGTCCAGGAGTGGATCACTGGACAACGGTCGGAATTATCCTTAGTAACCAGAGGACTAAGGAAATGTTTCTTGATTATGGAGGTGATAAAGAGTTCGTCGTAAAGAGTTACGTCGATGTAAGCTTTAACACCTATCCGGATGACTAGTAGTAGCAATCTGGATACGTATAGTGGAGCAGCCATTTGGAAATAGTACCAAGTGGAGTGTGGTAGCAGTGTTTACGGTTTCACATAGAGATTTGCAAAGTACACACGGATCTGAATATCGCAGACCCGTTGACTATAAGACCTCTCTCACATGCAAAGCATGATCGAGCCCCAAAACTCATTGGGTGTTAGATTCATAACAATGCGAATCACATGGTGATGTGAACTAGATTATTGACTCTAGTGCAAGTGGGAGACTGTTGGAAATATGCCCTAGAGGCAATAATAAATTAGTTATTATCATATTTCCTTGTTCATGATAATCGTTTATTATCCATGCTATAATTGTATTGATCGGAGACTTAAATGCATGTGTGGATACATAGACAAAACCATGTCCCTAGTATGCCTCTAATGGACTAGCTCGTTGATCAAAGGATGGTTAAAGTTTCCTAGCCATGGACATGAGATGTCATTTGATAACGGGATCACATCATTAGGAGAATGATGTGATGGACAAGACCCAAATTACAAACGTAGCATATGATCGTGTCAGTTTATTGCTGTTGTTTTCCGCATGTCAAGTATATGTTCCTATGACCATGAGATCATGCAACTCACTGACACCGGAGGGATACTTTGTGTGTATCAAATGTCGCAACGTAACTGGGTGACTATAAAGGTGCACTATAGGTATCTCCGAAGGTGTCTGTTGAGTTGGCATGGATCAAGACTGGGATTTGTTACTCCGTGTGACGGAGAGGTATCTCAGGGCCCACTCGGTAATGCAACATCACAACAAGCCTTGCAAGCAATGTGACTAATATGTTAGCCATGGGATCTTGCATTACGGAACGATTAAAGAGACTTGCCGGTGACGAGGTTGAACTAGGTATGGAGATACCGACGATCGAATCTCGGGCAAGTAACATACCGAAGAACAAAGGGAACGTTATACGGGATTGATTGAATCCTTGACATAGAGGTTCGACCGATGAAGATCTTCGTAGAATATGTAGGAACCAATGTGGACGTCCAGGTCCCGCCATTGGTTATTGGCCGTAGAGGTGTCTCGGTCATGTCTACATAGTTCTCGAACCCGCAGGGTCTGCACACTTAAGGTTCGGTGACGTTTCGGTAGTGTAGAGTTATGTATGGTGGTGACCGAAGGTTGTTCGGAGTCCCGGATGAGATCCCGGACGTCACGAGGAGCTCCGGAATGGTCCGGAGGTAAATATTCATATATAGGAAGTCCCAGTTTGGTCGCCGGAAAAGTTCCGGGCTCATCGGTAGTGTACCGGGAGTGCCGGTAGTGTACCGGGAGACCACCGGGAGGGGTATTTCGACCCAAGAGGCTTTGTGGGCTGTAGGAGGATGAATACCAGCCCTTAGTGTGCTGGTGGAAGTCTTACACAAAGCCCATGAGGCTGGAAAGAAAATACCAAAAGGAAAAAGGTGGAAAAAGGCAAAAAGGGCCAAATAAGGAAGGAGTCCTAATCCTACTAGGAGTGGAGGAGGAGGACTCCTCCCTCCTTGGTTTGGCCGACCCAAGGGCTGCCTTTTTGGCAGCCAAGCCTCCTCCTCCTCTCCTCCTATATATACTAGAGGATTTTAGGGTTTTGGCACAAGATTTTCAGCCACGTGCCACCCGTTCCTCTAGTGCATAGCTTCTCCTCTAGATCGGTTTTCTGCAGTGCTTAGGCGAAGCCTTGTCGGAATTGCTCCACCACCATAACCGGAGCACCGTCACGCTGCCGGTGAACTCTCTCTCCTCTCCACCTCCTCTTGCTGGATCAAGACGGTGGAGATCGTCATCAAGCTGCACGTGTGCTGAACGCGGAGGTGCCGTCCGTTCGGCGCTAGATCGGAAGGACCGTGATCGAGATCGCGAGATGGATCGTGATGAGATCGCGGGACGGATCGTGATGAGTTCGCGGAACAGATCGTGATCAAGATCGTGAGACGGATCGTGATGAGATCGCGGGACGGATTGTGATGGGATCGCGGGACGGATCGTGATCACGGGACGCTCGGCGATTTGGATCGCGAAGATGTTCGACTACACCAACCGCGTTTCTTAACGCTTCCCGCTTAGCGATCTACAAGGGTACATAGATCCACTCTCCCTCTCGTAGATGCTCATCACCATGGATAGGTTTGCGTGTGCGTAGGAAAATTTTTGTTTCCCATGCGACGTTCCCCAACAGGATCATGATGAGATCGCGGAATGCTCGGCGATTTGGATCGTGAAGACGTTCGACTACACCAACCGCGTTTCTTAACGCTTCCCGCTTAGCGATCTACAAGGGTATGTAGATCCATTCTCCCTCTCGTAGATGCTCATCACCATGGATAGATCTTGCGTGTGCGTAGGAAATTTTTTGTTTCCCATGCAACGTTCCCCAACACATCATCTATTTTGTGCAACAGCAGGTACTTTGCATGCAGTTCATGTTGCATGTTTGTGCAACTATGTAATGAATTTTGAACTAATGGACATGATGAATTTAGCCTGTCTAGATGCAAGATATGAAAAACACTTGAGTTTAAAATATTAGAATCTTAAAAATAAGTATTGCAACTACATTCGAGTGCATCTGCAAACCTAGAAAATCAGATGCATGTGAAGACGTGAGGATGCCAACTACTGAATGGTTCTTGTGCAACTAAAGAAGTTGAAGATGCCAACCCATGTGGCATTGTTGTGCAACTACTATTTTTTGGGGGGAGGGGGGATGCCAACATATGATTGTTCTTGTGCAAAACAAATTGTGGATGCCAACTCGTGTGATATTGTTGTGGGACTATTTAAAAAGTTGAAACTGCCAACTCCCAAATGGTTCTGGTGCAACTATGAAAGTCGAGGATAGCAACCCATATGATACTGTTGTGAAACTATTTGAAAAGTTGAGGATGCCAACTCCTAATTGATTCTTGTGCAACTATAAAATTTCATGATGCCAACACCTAGCTGGTTCTTATGCAATTGTGGAGAAAATCATATCTCGGGTTTTCTTTGTGTAGAAAAAAATAAAGTAAAAATCCCAATGCCGTTTCATGCTATCTCCGCAGCAGCTGCAGACGATGTGCCAGCTCCAGCTAAAACTCCAACTTGTGTGGTCACCTTCCGTTTACGCCGTTTCACAAAGGGGAATTGGTCACCAACCTAAAGAATGCATGGAAAAAGTTACTTGTGTGTGTGTGTGTGTGTGTGAAAATGGGAAATGCACCCATACTGCTTCCTTGATACTTACCTCATCGTCCTGTGCCTCCCCATCGATGTCAGGACCCCCCCCCCCAAATGTTATTATAATTACAAAACGAAACTGCTACAAGGATAAATGAAAAAGGATGAAAACAAACATGCCTCTCCTTCACTAGGAGTCAAATTTCCTTCTACAACCTTTTTGGTCTATGAAAAAAATGAAAGAACAAATTAATCAAAGCAAACAAATTTAACGAAAGAAATTTTTGTGAAATTTTTTTTGGTATAAATAAAGTTTTTTTTCAAAACTATGACGTATTTTATTTCAAATTAGGAAACTATATGCCCGAATGCAAAAAAAATCAAAAATGTCACCCCGTCGGCCTCTAGCTTGCCGAAGAGGGGCCTGTCGGCCTCTGGCTGGCCGAAGAGCCTCGGTCGGCCTCCAGGCAGCCGAAGAGCCCTTGGATAAGGCCGAGACACTCCCTTTCTTCCTCCTCTGCTCACTAGCTCCTCCTCTCTTTCCAGTTGCTCTCTGGTGCCTCCACCCTCGCGCCGATCTATTCCCTCGTCCACCCATTTTTCTATCCTACCCGCATAAACAATAGATCATATCATTCTCCACCGGCCTACGGTATTTTTTTTGCTTCCAACACAATCAAATGTCAACTTTCAACTCGGTTGTGGATTCAGTTCTTATTGGTCACCTTTTCTTTGCAGGTAATGGCTTGCCCCTTCTGTCGAGCTCCAGGTGGCCCTTGTTCTTCCTTTGATTCTTCTATGTCTGTATTCACTGTGGTGTTGGATCGTTGATGTTCAAGGCGTGTTGTAAGATTATATATCTTGTTTATCTGATTGTGGCATATGGTTGATGTTGTTTTGGTTGGAATGTATTCTAATGCCTTTGTTTATATGATTATGATGTTTGCTTTCATTCTTGCTATAGTATGTTCCATGCAGTGTTAGATCACATCTTGCTCGGTACATTAAGGAGTGCAGAGCTTTAGCTATTCGGAGGGGTGACACAAATATTGATCTTGTTCTTCACAACAGTGAGGGTAACTTATATGGTGTTCTGTTTAGACATGGTCAGTTGAGCAGTAAATTCCATGGTCCTTCCTCGGAGGAACTTGTGCATGATTATGGTCTCCATCATCGTGACATGATGACTGTTAGGCTTGGGCACTATGGAACTATGATTGGTGTTGATTTTCATCTGGATGGTGTTATGTTGTTCCCTTTACCTTGTGTTGGTAAGTTTTTTTTGACTGATTTTAAGTTTTGTTTCAGCTTATACGTTTTGTTGTTCTGCTCAATTTGTGAAATTATTTTTTTGTAGCTCTCGAGGATCTGAGTGAAACTCAGAGGGGACTTGTTGACAGTTGTTTTTAGTCATGGTGTCAGTCTGAATTATCAGCAAATGTATGTCATGTCGCAATAGCTCTTTGATGACAACTACTATTGTGTACCCCTTTTGTTCATAAGATGGATTCCATGAATGTTATTTCTGAACATGTAGTGAGCTTTGTTTTAGTGTACTATTTATTTATTTGTTCTTTGCTTTAGTATATTGTTTTAAATTTGTAAGCTGAATATCATATAACTTGATGTTTTTTGTCAGGTCATTCCGAGCATGATTGTGAGGAGTTTGAAGGATTTTTTGTCAATTCCTAGGACTGGTTCTTTAACTCTTGAAATTACTTTGGATTCTAAAGATGATGATATATGTGTGAGCATTCCTTGTTCTTACTTTATTGGCTTGGGCGATAGAATGGTGTTCAAGAAGGAAGGTTTCGATAATTTTCTTCGGGCATCATCTATTGAAGTCAACAATTTGGTGCTCCTAACCTTCAAAGAGCATGATCAGGAGCCTGCTATTGTTTTCAGCCATCTGCCGCAATGATCGTTCTATCCCGCCCTTCTTTCCCGTCATTTTCTTTTCCCACCATATTATCCTGCCATTTTCTTTCCCGCCCTTAAGTCCCGCCATTTTCTTTCCTGCCATATTCTTTTCTGCCATTCTCTCCCGCCATTTTCTTTCCCATCTTTCTCTCCTGCCATTCTTTCCCGCCATCTTCTCTTCTGAACCTATATAATCCCCTCCGCAGTAAGGTGTGTGAGCAGGCCCTTCTTTCCCGCCTTTCTCTCCCGTCATCCTTTCGTGGAGATGTCTCATTATCCTTTTGATCGTAGTTTTCACTCTGGTATGTCCGATCGTATTCTTTGTCTAGCCGCGAATTTCAAGATCAATGATAGCGTGTTCCGTGGGAGGAACTCAGCAGTAGTGACACCATAATGAATGAGTTGGCTCACTCATTAGCTAGGAGTGGGTGGCCTCCCAGGACATTTGAGGAGATACGGAAAGAACTTCTCAGGTTGCATGGTAGATGGCAGAAGCAACTGCATAAGGGTGAAGCTTAACTCAGGATTGTTGCAAAAAATTTGGATTTATAGTCAGCAGATAGTGAAGACGAAGACGACCTCTTCGTGCTGAGCACCAAGGTCAAGACTACCGCATCGTCGAAGGGCAAGAGTTCTACATCGACTAAGGGCAAGAGATCTGCATTGACGGAGGACGAAGACAACGTCTTCATGCCGAGCACCAAGGTCAAGATTACCGCATCGTCGAAGGGCAAGAGTTCTGCATCGATAAAGGGCAAGAGCTCTGCATCGACAAAGGGCAAGAGCTCTGCATGCACGGAGGAGGAGGAGGATGCATTCATGTAGGCTTTTAGCTATAATTTGCAATTTTAGTTGTACTGCTTAATTCAGCTGTATTTTATATTATCTTTGTGTATTATCTTGTTTTGTGGGCATTATGTTTCATGTAGTGCTGTGATCCGGATAAACAAATCTCGTTAGCCACTTGACTATCCTGGACTGGTTCATACCCCACATGGAGTTGTACGATATTCTCCTCCTTCGCCACTGGTTGCACTAGGGCATATGGGTAGATTCTTCGGTCTCGGCAACGACTTAACAGGGTCAACCAATGTTGGCTCCTATCTATCGACATCAACTCCCACTTGACATTTTTATAGGATTTGGTCCACAATGCATGAATACTGACGGAACATACTTCAGGATTCAAACCAAAACTAGTAGTCAACCAGTGCTTCAACTGTCTAATGTCCAGTCTGTCCGGGTCTGAAAGTGTCATGACGCCTTTTTTAAACTCGCTAAGATCAACCCCCAACTCATTATATCGAACATTACCAGGACCGTAATAAACAGTCAAATTTACTGATTCAAACATTTTCACCTGTCAGACATTGCCACCTTCTAATTAATCACAATGAACAAAATTGTCCGCAAATATGACTACGTACACTAACTATCCGCTAAAATGACTACATACACTAAATAAAATGTACAATATCTCATAGAAAATTTGTGACGACATTGGTATACCTTCGACGCGTGTGTCCTCTTTTTCTTCCTCTCCATCCCACCACCTCCTCTCCACCCCACCACCTCCTCACCAGCCACACATCCTCCACCCCACCATGGCTCCTCCTCAAGCACAAAATACTACCCCATGGCAAAAAATACCATAGGCCGATGGAGAATGCGGAGATCTATTGTTTCTGCGGATTGAAATAGAAAATGGGTGGACGAGGGAGGAGATCGGCGCGGGGGTGGAAAATTGCTAAAAAATGAGAGAGAGGAGGCAGCGACCAGAGGAGGAAGAAGTCGCTCGGTCGAGCTTATCCATGGGCTCTTCGGCCGCCTGGAGGCCGACGGGCCCCCTTCGGCCTCCCGCAAGCCGACGGGCCGCTTTTCAGCCACCTAGGGGCCGACGGGCTCACTTCGGCCGTCCACAAGCCGACGGGCCCCTCTTCGGCCGTCCGCAGGCCAAAAGGCCCCTCTTCGGCCCACCAGAGGCCGACGGGGTGATATTTTTGATTTTTTTGCGCTCGGCCATATAGTTTCCGAATTTGATATAAAATAGGTCATAGTTTTGAAAAAAAAATCTAAAAAAAGTCATGAGGTAAGCAACTAATGTTTATTTTTTCAAATCACACCTACAAAACAAAACAAAAATGTGTGCAACTTAATTCACTGTATAGCCAACAGGGCACACATGAGTGTGCAACCAAAAACTCAGCATACACACTGCCTAATCATGATTTAGGCACTGGAGCCCAAACTAAACTCCTGTATGAACGCATGGAACTATATAGCCCTTCCTTGTACAACTACATAAGTGTGCCTAAGCCAACTAGGATATGAATTGCTTTGATCTACAAACTCATGTATGTAAGCATACCCTTGACAACAAAGCACACATGAGTGTGCACCCAAAAGAACACACATACTGCTTGAATATGGTTTATATAGTGTATCCATCTAAATACCATCGATTGTGCAACTGGTTAGTCCTTATTGTGCAACTTCATAAATTGGCTAGCCAACTGAGATATGTATATGTATAATCCAACTACATTTGCGTTTCTGTGCAACTATGACAACAAACTAGCCAACTGGTTACTTATATGCATACAACTTATGAGAAAACATAAAAACCACACGGATGCATTTTGAGAGGGTTGAGCAAAAACATCAGAACTATCTTCTCGGTACTCTTATGTACTTCCTTCCTTCTATTCCAACTCAAATAGCCGCCACAAAAAATCAAAAAATCGCCACGCTGGATCAAAGAGTTTGGTCATGGGGCAACACGTTAGATAACTAGACTAAATTGCCGCGCCACTGACCATATGTGTGTGTAACTAGTCTTGCCAACTAAACATCAATGTGTGTGTAACTAGACTACATTGCCGTACCAACTGAGCATATGCTTGTGTAACTAGTCTTCCCAACTAAATATCAATTGTGTGCAACTAGACTACATTGTAAGCCAATTGAGCATATGTGTATGCATAAAAACACCCCAAGTGCATGAACATACTAAAAATAAACAAACTTCTATCAGCTCCATGCCCTGTACTTCCCTCCTGACAAGCACACTCAATAAATTAGGACACAAATCACACCCATTAGTCTTTTTTTCCATCCTAGTTATTTTCTGAACACACACAACAATCTTGATTGTTCATCAGAAGGGATAAATTCTCTGGCTGAAAGATCAAATTAAACAATGTGAGTAGTCATTGTTGATGGCATTAACTCATAGAAAAACATGAAGTCCAGTGCAATTTACGCACCTTCACATCCTGATGAGTTAGGTCCGGGCTCTGCAAATACTCCCGTGTTCAGAAATGCGTCAAAAACAAAAGCGGAAAAATCCCATGTAATCTATGAGATGATAATCAGATCCAATGCTAGACCTTGCACTTTTTAGATTTTATAGGTATAAAATTTGGATCCGTTTCCCTTCGTTTTAGGACACGTAGGTGTAAAAACCTGTGCGGCCGATCTAGGCGACAAAGGTCCTTCCGTGCAACGGTGGCATCTCATCTGGTTCCATGGGCTGCCGGGAACACGTTGCAGACTTTGCAGCCGGCACAGACGACGCACGTACGCCAATTATTTGCTGAAGATATATGGGGCGGAAGTACATCAACGTGCGTATAGGTAAAAAAGAATCGATCATTGAGTGACAGCCCAAGTTCTTTCACCGCAGAGAACACAATGAAACTATTTCACGGGGGTGGATAACTCATAACATGACCTCGAGCGTATCGCAGGCAGCGTGCATCATGCATGCCGTCGCCATGCGCTCGCCGGCACGCCATACGGCTCGCCCCCCCACGTACCGCACGCATACGGTACACCCACAGCATGAACCCGTACACGCAGAATCCTACGTTACGTACGTACGCGCGGTGCAGCAGCACGAGCACGAGCACGAGCATCCCGCGGCCATACGGACGAGACGACAGACGGAACGAAAGGCTCACGACGCCGCGCGCGAAAGCGCATGGGATTTTTGCCGCGGTTCACTCCATATTTCTCGCCGGCGGGCGACTGACTTGCATTCGAATTTCGAAACCAAACATGGCGCCGGCGCATCGGAACTTCGACAGCACTGCTTCTACTGCGGGCGGCCGGCCGGGCGAAAGCGAAAGCCAAAAGGCCCGGCGGCAAAGAAAAGCTGCCGCCGATGATGGATGGATCGGGTCCGTCCGCCGCTCGCTCACCGACCAGAGCAGCGGCGGGGCCGGGGGAGGACCAGGGGAGAGAGAAGGGATGGATGGATGGCAGTGGCACAACTTGCGATGGAAGCAAAGGGAGCGGAAGCGGACAGCCGTGCTCCATGCCTACCAACATGCCACAGCCGTGCGCCGCTTTTGGTCTCCCGCCCTCCTCGTCCAGTCGCCCATCCTTCGGATATCGCCGTATCTCCCCGCCGTAACGTACGCGCGCCGCGCCATCTCGGCCGTCCGTTCCGTCCGTGCTCTCGGCTCTGCTTTGCTCTGCTCATGGCCCGGACGAGACGACACAATCATGGCTGGCAATCAATCCTAGATCCAACATTTACAGCGGTCATATACACTAGTCGTATAAAACAGATTTACTGCGAACGGCAATCATGTCTGCGATTGGTCCTTTCTAGCAGAGGGCTGGAGCCGGGGAAAGAACAAGATTTGGGATCGCAGAAACCATGCGCACGGATTTAATCTGTACTTCGATGCAGCAAATAATCCGAAAGATCTGACAATCAGGACAACCAGCAAAATTATCAAGCATTGTACTCCTGGTGAAGTTACATTTTTACCATTACGACCGGCGCTGTGAAGCAGAGTACTGCACCGAAGCCCGAACAGTGGCAGGTAGCAGGGGCAGGGAGGGAGGAAGAAGAAAGAAAAAGGCATCGGTCCCAACTGTCCAGCACGTCGCTTTGCTTTCCATCAGAGCACGGCGGCCACGAAGCAGAGGCAGAGCAACACAGCACAGTGACAGTAGCCGGCCAGGCCTGCTTCGTCAATCAATGGCTAAAACCAGCGATAATCACGCATCTCCTAACGGAGAAGAAACGCCCGTCCCATTGCCACCATCTTCTTTTCTTCACCATCCCCTGGCCTCCCCTCGGCGCCATTATTTGGTCTCCCTCCTGCCACTCCATAAATACCCACCCCGCTCGCTCCCACTCTTCAACTTCAACCCCCCCCCCGCCCCCCACGCCACTCGCCAGCACCTTCGCTCCCCGGTCGCCGCCGCCGTCCCCTCGCCTTCTTGTTCTGCTCACCGCGAGCGCGTGCGCCCGGAGCGACGATGGCCGCCGCAATGCCGCCGTCGCCGCTCGCTCTCCTCCTCGCGGCGCTGCTGCTGGTGACGCTCTCGCCGGCCGCGGCGCGCGTCCCCGGCGTGTACACCGGCGGCGACTGGCAGAGCGCGCACGCCACCTTCTACGGCGGCAGCGACGCCTCCGGCACCATGGGTACGTAAAAGCGTCGTGCTCCGCCGGCCGTGTGATTCCGCCATGACGTCTAAAACTGATCTGATCTCGTCTTGTTGTTGATTTGGCGTGGCGTGGCAGGCGGCGCGTGCGGGTACGGGAACCTGTACAGCCAGGGGTACGGGGTGAACAACGCGGCGCTGAGCACGGCGCTGTTCAACGAGGGGCAGCGCTGCGGCGCGTGCTTCGAGATCCGGTGCGTGAACCAGCCGGGGTGGGCGTGGTGCCTCCCGGGGCAGCCGTCCATCGTCGTCACCGCCACCAACTTCTGCCCGCCCAACTACGCGCTCCCCTCCGACGACGGCGGCTGGTGCAACCCGCCCCGCCCCCACTTCGACCTCGCCATGCCCATGTTCCTCCACATGGCGCAGTACCGCGCCGGCATCGTCCCCGTCTCCTACCGCCGGTACGAATCACTCCCTCCATCCATCCCAAATCTCCCGCCAACTTCCCTTCCCATTTCTCTGCCACTTGCCTAAAAATACGCAAAATTTAGTGCTCCCGAGTCAAATTTGATACTGTACTGTTTCTTGGTGGTCATAGTATAGTAAAAAAACATTCGTCTTGGTTGAAATTTTCTTTTCGTTTGCGGCCAATGGGGAGAGCGCAGGCCCTGCGCCGCGCCCCTCTTTACCCGGCACGGCGATTCCTTTTCTTCGCGTCTTTTAAGACGCGGCGCTCTCGTCCTGCACCGTCCCGTCCGTCCACAGGAAAAGGGAAAGAAATCTGGACGCGTTCCGTCAATTAATTTCTCTTTATTTATCCTCGCCGTCATCTCCACCGTACTATCATGAGAATATTAAAAAAAAACTTAATGGATAATATCAACATTTATGGGCAAGCATTATCCTGTACTGTAGAAATTGATACGGTAACATGGGCTGTTCATTTTTTTTCCTTCCAAAAAAATCGTCAGAGGATACGGTACAGGATAATACTTGGCACGTACTAGTATCGTGATAGTATAGAACAGGCAGGCACGGCATGGCGATAAATCCTCATAAATCTCGGCGCTTCTACTCGTAGAGTAGGAAATATTTCGTCTCTGAATCTATACGGCCGGGAGGGGATAGCGTGAACGTTGGCCGGAATGTGCACCGGGACCGGACACGCATGCAGGGCAGGCCATAAAAGCGGAACGTGACACGATCGGCAGAGTGAAGAAGATCGCACCACGACGGCCGGCCGCCATTACTCCCCGTTCGTGGCGTGGCGTCGTGGTACGAGTAAAAGCGGCCTTGGAACGAAGCTGGAAACGGCGATCCGCGCTGGTTCCAGCCAACTCCCCAGCCGGCCGGCGTCATGTGCTTTCGACGTCTCTTTCGTTCCCGTCTCAAATATGGCGTCAATGCCGATCAGGAGCGCACTGTTTTTGTCACGTTTAGCTTTAATGTTAGTAGGGGTAGCAGTTGTTGGTGGTGATCTCGACACTGCTTTTGTCATGATCTCCGGCACTCTGGTTAGCGGGCGAGCGACCCGGATGCCCAAGGAAAATGGGACTTGGAATTGCACCACGACGCCGCGATTCGCGCTGGCCGCGGCGTGGTGGTCGGAGGAACGTCCAAACCGTGCGTGTCCGTCGTGGTTGTACGTACGTACGTACTAGTCGCTGCAGCAGTAGAACCCACTGTCAGGCCACACAGATCACCAAAGCCTTTGACCTTTCGTCCTGGCCCGTCCCGTCTGCCCCTGGCATCTCATCTCACCTGTGTCCGCCACCCCAAAATTACCATCCTACCCCCACCACAAGATCACATGTTTTTATTTCTCTGTGTGTGTGTGTGTGTTGTGCTGATCAGCTGATGGCTTGGGCTCGTATGTGCGTGTGTGCAGGGTGCCATGCCGGAAGTCGGGCGGGGTGCGGTTCACGATCAACGGGTTCAGGTACTTCAACCTGGTGCTCATCACCAACGTGGCGGGCGCCGGGGACCTGGTGCGCGCCAGCGTGAAGGGGTCCAGCACCGGGTGGATGCCCATGTCGCGCAACTGGGGCCAGAACTGGCAGTCCAACTCCATCCTCGTCGGCCAGGCGCTCTCCTTCCGCGTCACCGCCAGCGACCGCCGCACCTCCACCTCCTGGAACGCCGCCCCCCAGAACTGGCGCTTCGGGCAGACCTTCGAGGGCAAGAACTTCAGGGTCTGATCCCATGACGACCTTCTTCTCCGGCGCCGGCCGGCCGGCGGCATGGGTGGGAGGTTCATCGCCTTACATATATAAACGAGTACTGCTACATACTACTAGTGAGTGAGTAATTACATGGTTGGTCTGGGTTGGTGTGTTTTTCCCGTCGTCCTTGGTGCGTGGCCTGTGAATGCAGATGCAATGTGCAAGCAGGTTGATATACTAAGTAGTACTAGTAGTAAAAAAGTCTAGTCTTAATTAATTAGGGTGAACTGGGAAGTGAGGAGAGTGGTGGTTGTGTGGAGTGGTGGCTGAAGTGGCTGCAAAGCTGCGGCTAAGAAATGGGAGCGGCGAGTGTAGCCCGCAGCTGCTTCTTCTCCGGTGTCGTCCCGTGTCGTGGCACGCTGCTGTTACTACTACTATCTATCAATCAATCAATCATGGACCTGATTTATATGTCTATCATCAATCAACTTGGTGATTGGGGTTGTAACAAGGTTCGGATCTCTGTTCTATGTGCTTGTGCATCAGTGTGTATGTTGGGTTAAGCATCAGTCCTGCCGGCTCTCCTCTTGGAGAGTGCGGACGCCGAGTGTGATCGCTGAAAGCGCGTGGAGAAACGGTATGAAGGCAGAGCACGAAAGCGAAAGCGCACGGAGTGACGCTGCTTTTGTTCGGACGATCGGAAGAATGGCGCCAAGGACGCGCCACCGACCATGCAGGCCGTTTTCATTGTGGGCATCATGGACGTGCAGCGTCCTGCTGCCGCCCCTTGCCGTTGCCTGCCTGACCTGATCCCGTTGCCGTCCACGTCGCCAGGAAAGGCAGAAGCAAGTTTGCAGATCGTCGCCGGGTCCGAGTCAAACAGACAATGACAGCGTCGCTCTCACCGGTGATATCGGCTGACGCCCGGCAGGATCGCATGCAAGTACCACCGGAGCATGTGTCAAAGTCAAAATGCACGGCAACAGCCAGTAGGGGACGCCACTGAGACTGAGTTATGCATTTCATATAGTTGGATACAGTGAAGACCACACAGGCACGACAGGGAGTATGCATGCGGCATGAGCTCCACTGCACATGAGAATTCAACGACACACAAAATACACATCCAGGTTGCCATGCACAGGACATTTTCAGACGACCACCCTAGCTACAGATAACAGGTTCAGACTCTGGGTTGCTATGACTACCGGCCTTGTTTCCAAGGTCTCCCGAGCTTTCAGGACGACGCCTCCCAGTCCCAGCATCCCCGCTGGGCGGTGTCGTTCTGCCGGCGGACTTAGGCTCGTGATGCTTCTCTGCTGCTGGTTTCTTGCTTGGGTCACTGGAGCCTTGAACCTCTTCTAGAATGGAGACCACGTAACCCATGGTTGGCCTCATATTGCCATTGATGTGCAAGCACGCGACAGCAAGGTTGGCGATCTTTTTAGCCCCGTTGAGTGGGTATTGACCTCCTAACCTTTCATCCACGACTCGAAAAATCCCGCGCTTACTTGTGAGATACGGTCGGGCCCATTCAACAAGACCGCGCTCCGCCTGGGGACGGTTCTGGTCAAGTGCACGACGACCACTCAGCATCTCTAGAAGCACTACCCCGAAGCTGTATACGTCGCACTTTGCAGTAAGATGCCCTGGATATGGGTAAAAGAACATATGAGCTGAAACTACTGACCGGTTAAAGTACATTCAGAATGTAAGATGAGCTGAAACTACCGACCGGTTAAATGAATGTTTACCACACGCTGAATATGACCTCTAGGTAAGTTTTACAAAATGTTACCAAAGGGCAGTTTGCAACATTTGCCAGTAAATTAATTAACTGTAATTCAAAACATGTCATTTGATGGAACAACCTATGGTTGAAGGTAACAAAAAAATCATCAAACATTTCCCGATATAGTTTGTGTATTCACACCATTGGACATAGTTCACAAAGAAAAGGTATGAAGAAATCATAAATTTCATGATGGCGGGGCATTAGATATACAGTATCAGATCCTGACACGGAATGCATTTCAACTGCATGCGTAGCAACTTCAATAAAGTAAACTGCATTCCAAAAATGGTATCAGCACATCAGCAGATGGACAACAAATGGAACAACCTGTACATTTTTAATTAACACCTTACACCGACTGCTCACTAAAAGCTCACTAACACTCAATTGTTCCAGTCACATGCCAGATGTTTTATATCGAAGACAAGCAAATGCGCAGAATACTGGCTTGATAAAACACAAAATTGCAAGTCAAAAGTTACCTGTTGACACATATTCTGGAGCTGCATAACCATATGTTCCCATTACCTTTGCGGTCGCATGACTGTCCTCACCAACAGGACCATCCTTTGCCAATTCAAAACAAAAGAGTTTTGCAGTATAATCCTGGGCAGTACAATATGCATTCATTTCAGAGATCAAATGATCATAAAGGTTAACTATGCTATATTGACGATTCACTTTCACTTACTGTGTCAAGGAGAATATGGGATGTCTTAAAATCCCTATAAATAATGCTAGCCTCCGAACTGTGAAGGTAGGCTAGTCCTTTTGCAGCTCCGAGTGCAACCTTCATCCTTAGGTCCCATGGAAGAGGTTGAAAGTGCAAGCCTCCTACATCAAGGATTCATATATAGAAAGTTATAACTAGAACATACTACAGTTTTACAGCGATGACATATGCAAAATGAATAAATGTTCCTAGGACAGGGGTAGAGCACCAAGTCCAAGTTTAACTTACTCCTGAAGAGATGATTGTCCAAGCTGCCATGTCGCATGAACTCATACACTAGCAGCCGGTGCTCGCCTTCTAAGCAGTAGCCGATTAGCTTGACAAGGTTGGGATGGCAAAATTGACCTATGTAATTAACTTCTACCTACAAATGGAGACATGACAAAGTCAGAATAATATCCAAGTCTTTGATTCAGTAATGTCACATGAAGGTAGGGATATTTGAAAGTGAACATCAAAGAAACATGAATCAGGAATGAGATCAAGGATAACAGCAAAACAATGAATGGGTGCAGTTATGCTCACCGACCACTCTTGGTGCCCTTGCAAACCCTCCTGATTGAATTTCTTCACAGCAACAACCATCCCAGTGCCAGGTTTACTAGGTGACAATGTACGCTCATCAATCCATCCTTTATAGACAGGTCCAAACCGTCCTTCACCAAGCATAGTGCCAGGAATGAAGTTCATTGTGGCTAACCTGAGATCATTATAGCGGAAGACCTTAACTTTGGCTGACTGCACGACTTCACATCCAGTGTTCGCACTTGAAGAAGTGTTCGCACTTGAAAAGGTGTTCACACTTGAAGGCTTGGAAGCTGAAAAAGTTTGACTGCTGCCGCCAGTAAGCCAGGAAGCCAAAAAAGTTGGACTGCTGCTGGCAGTTAGGCTACTCTCATGTTTACTGCTCCTTGAGAAATTTCCTGCAGATCATGTCTTCAGTAGTCAGTACAGAGTCTTCAGAATGATACTTACATAAAAAGGACAGCCCGATGCATGTAGCTTCCGATTGCGCAGGGTCCGGGAAAGGGTCAGACCACTTTGGATCTATTGTACGCTGCCTTTCCCTACATATCTGCAAGAGTCTGTTTCCATGACTTGAACCCGGCAACAGCTTTACCGCTGTGCCAAGGCTCCCCTTCTGAATGATAATTACATAAAAGTTACAAAATCTAGGCACTGGTTTAAATGGAAGTATTATCTGATGAAGAAGTTTTCGCAGTGATCTAGCCCAGGTACATGGTATGATAATCAAGTATTGCCAGTTCTGAATGGTTGATTCTACCTTTTTAAAGGAAACTTTGCACGACAACCAGGGACTGGATGAAGAAAGCAATCATTAGTTGCCCATTATCTGAATTTTGATATGAGTTGTCAGAATGCAAAATTAGCCATGACCAGCTGTGCCACACAATTCTAGCGATAATAATTAACTGGTGTTCATGAAGTTTATGCGAAGACCGCCTCCAACAGCATAGCAAGCAACATAGCAGGAATGTTGATGCCTGCAAGTGGTGATATGCTCTGGACCCAAAAGATAGATAATAGTTGCATCGAGCACCATGGCAAAATGAATATGGTTGAAAAAAGAGGGGTTACCCTCCAAGGTGGGCGGCTTCAGGGCAGACGTGATCGTCAACAACACCGATGAAGGTGCCGAGGGTAGGAGACTGTTAAGAGCATCTCCAGCCGTTGCCCCCCCCCCTCACAGGGGCCGATTTTAGCGCTGCCTGGGGCGAAGCCGGCGCTAAAATCGGCCTGGGGGGCTCGGCTTCCCAGTCGCCGCCCCACAGGCACCCTCCAACCGCCGCCTTCGGCCCATTTAAGGTCATAAAACCGGCCCAAAGTTCGATTTTCATTTCAAAATAGATTACAAAACTAAGAAAAAAAACTAAGTCGACTACGTCGTCGTCCGCCGCCGCCGCCGTATTCTACATGCCGAGGAGCTTGTAGAAATTGGTGTAGTCGCCGCTGTCGTCTCCGTCGCCGTCGCCGCCCTGCACGCCGCGGCCGCCGTCCCTGCTGTAGCCCTGCCCTTCGTCACCGAAACGATGCAGGTCGGGGTTGGAGGGCCCTGGCGTCTCGCCGTCGCTGTCATCGTCGAGGATGATCAGGCCGGTGAGCTCCTCCTCGCGGCGGGCATGGTGGCGAGCCTCGATCTCCTTGAGGGCCCGGCGCTGCCGCTCCATCTCCTCGCGAACGTAGTCGTCGCGCGCCCACTTCATGGCCGTCTCGTCGGCGGCGGCCATGTCGAGGTGCTCCTACTTCACCACCGCCGTGTCAGGCTCCGTCTTCGGCCTGACAAGGCAAAGGTGGCCGCGAGGAGGTGAGGGCTCGCGGCGGTGGCCCTCGTTGATGGTGATGCCCCTGGCGCTGCGACCACTGTGCCGGAGTGGGGTCGAGCCAGGCTCGGCCTTCACGGCGACGGGAGGCGTGCGTGCTGCGCCGGAGGAGTGGGACGACGAGGAGGACAGCGTCTCCATGCGTCGTGGCATCCACGACGAGCCGCGTCGGCGAGAGATGGAGGTCGGCTCCGTCGGGTACTCGAGGCGCGGCACGTTGCCGCCCTCGATGTGCTCGAGGATGACCTCGAGCGTGCGCCCGGGGACGCCTCACCAAAGGCGGCGACCCTCGCTGTTGTTGCGGCCGCGTGCAGGGCCGCCGTTGGTGGAGGCGAGCTGCTCCTCGCGGCGACGCTCGAAGTACGCCGTCCAGAGGTTCGTGCTATCCGGGGCGTACCTCGGCTGCTGACGCACTTCCTCGGAGAGGGAGGACCGGATTCGGGCGATCTCGGCGCGCCGCTCGGCTCCGGTGGGCACCGGCGGCACAGGGACGCCGGCGGCGCTGAGCCTCCAGGCGCCCGGCGCCCGCATGTCGGGCAGCGTCGGGTACTCCGCCTCGTACAAGAGGCGGGCCTCGTCCTCGTGGAGGTGCCGGCGGCCGAAACCATTGCGGGCCGTGTCGCCGCCTGGGTAGCGCTCCGCCATCGGGGGGAAAGGAAGGGGAGAGGGGATCGCCACGGGAAGAGAGAAGGGCATCGGCGGTGGGGGTTTGGGGGGCAGGTGAAGGTGTGGCGGGGCACCGGCAAGGGGTCGGCTTTTATAGGGGCGATGGGGCGCGTGGAGAGGGGAGGTGTGGACGCGCGTCGCCCCATACTGAAGGCACCGCCCGTAAACGCCGCCTCGTGAACCCGCCGCATCAATGGAAGGCTTACCGGCGGCAGCGGGGCATTGATTCCTCGTGGGAAATCGAGGCGATGAGGATGATGACGTCGCGCGGTCGCTGACTCGGCGGACCCACCCCTTTTCGCGTCAAAAACGTTTCGCCTGGCGCGCCCAGGCGTCTCCTAGCCTGCCGGGCTCAGGCTGGGTACGCCGGCGCAAAATTCGGCCCGAACTGGTGAAAAATGGGCTCCTGGGGGCGTGACTGGGCCGATTTTTGCCCATTGGCGATAAAAAATGGCTCTAAGCTTGATGACATACGTGGAAAGCAGGACTTGAACTCAAGAACTTAGGCTCTAACCATGTTAAGCTTCATGCACTAGCCAACGCAACCAAAAGACCGAACTAATAGAAAGGGCTAGGCAATCCACGTATACATTTCAACAAATATGACTCGACACAATGGCCCTGTCGAGCAGATCGTTAAGCCTGGACGATAGTGGTGGAGAGCTCACCGGTGTTGGATGGAGCAAGGTGGTGCCACCAGGGGAGGCTGTCGATGGCAGCTTTCAAGGTGGTCTGGGGTCTGGTTTTCGAGGTGGGTCTGGCCCTGGCCCACAAAGAGAGGATTCTCCAGCCATATCTCCTATCAGGCGGTCTCCGAGGTGACTCGGGGGACGACTCCAGTAACGTAGAAATCCTGATTACAGCAAAACCATTTAGCGTCAAAGAAAAACATTTTGAAGGATTAATCAATTGAAAGGAGGAAAAGTTCGTACCCGATATCAGGTTGCTGCCTGTTCACATCATCCCCTTCGCACTCATATTCCGTGTTCTCCTCCAGGATCTCACCTAGTTCTTCTATAATCCGACCTGCATGCTTTGGTATCGCCTTAATTCTATCTTCATCCGCATATAACTTCCAGTTCACCAGTTGATTGTTTACCTTCGGATTTTTCGGATCATTGCTAATAGAAATCCGCAAGGCATGCTCTGTGCCAGCAGCACCTACACCCACGATATTTGCGGAGATCTCTTTAAGCCTTTCCAAGTGCTCGATGCAGATAGGTACAGCACCATGCTGCACCTCCTGGGCACTGAAGACTAGATTGAGCTTCAGAAGATTAGGCATTGTACCAGCCTCAAATTTCAGCAAAGGTTCACTGCACCTCAACTTGAAGTACTTGAGAGTTGAAAATCCTGCCTTGCCAAAGACAATCCTCTCTGTAGGTGCAGTCCGGATATATAGTGAGAGAGCAGTGAGGGCAGGCAATCCTTGCACGATGTCAATGTCACTGTTTGAGAACTCTTTAACTGCTACCTTTAGACTACAGAGTTTGCTGAGTGTTTTGAACCACTTTGGGAGGCTGGGCAAGATGCAAATCCGCGGCAATAACTCAAGTTTCTGAAGATGGGATGGAGCAGGGGACACACTGCTCAAGCCATCGCACAGAATACTCATCCTTGAAGTATTTACGGAAGATGAGCTGGCAGATGTCAGAGCTACAGATTTGAGATTGCTGAGTTTCTCAAGAATTGAGCCCAGGTATTTCATGTTGTCCTCCAGATTATCAACTGAATGTACTGTAGAACAGGTGAGATGAAGATCCTGAAGGTTAACCAGCCCGCCAAGGTCCCTCACACTAGCTTGGCTTGGAAGGCGGAGGTGCCGTAATTTCTTCAAATTTCCAATATCTGATGGAACATCAGATAGTCTTCCATCTATTTGCAGTGTCTCCAAGCATCGTAACCCTTGAATCTTGTCTGGCAAATTGACAGTGACATTACATTCAACCTTGACATATTTCAGTCGAAATAGTTCACCAATTGTAGTTAGGTCAAAGCTCGTCTTGTCTTGATCAGCCCAAATATGAAGAATTAGAGTTCGAAGAAGGCCATAATCTGGAATGGAAGGTACACATCCAGAGAATCCACAAAAGAAAAGCGATCGGACTTGGGACATTCTGATGCTTTCCAGTATCTTCGCAGTTTTTGCACCTCCGAACTGGATGGACAATCGACGGGCCTTATCAGAAAGCCTTATAGTTGATTCAAGATAGTTCACAGTAATGATGAAATTATCCTCCAAGGATTTGTGACTGATAAGATCCAGTACCATGTGGTTAACTGTACATGACAACACCTCGCCGTGATAGTTAGTGTCTACAGGTTGGATCATACCTCTTCTGACAAGCTCGTTAAAGTAACCATGATCAGCATCACCGACAAAACTTTCAGCAACCCATTGCTTCTCCAAATCATCCTTACTAAACGTGTAGCCCTCTGGATACATACCAACATAGAGCAAGCATGTCTTCAAATGAAGTGGAAGCTTATCATACACAAGGATTAGAACATCTTTCATGCCATTGGAAGTAGGATTTGTCCTCAACGTGGAGGGTAGAGAACTTTCTACCTTTTTCCATTGTTGAATTGGAGGGTTTGGTTTGCTTGATAGCAACAGGCTTGCTATATTTAGAGTTGATAACGGTAAACCACCACATTTCCTGATAATCCTATCCACGACTACTTCGAACTCCTTAGGACAACCACCTTCACATTCAGAGCCAAAAACAGTATCAAAGAATAATTTTCGAGAATCACCATTATTAAGAGGTTCCAAGTTAAATATGTACTCTAGCTCATAACCAGAACATGCCAATGCTACATCCTCAATCTGTGTGGTTGTCAGTATTCTGCTGCAACAATCACCATAAGGAAAAGCACGGCTAATAATATCCCATACTGATGCTGTCCATAAATCATCAACAACAATGAAGTACCTGCAAGATAATTTTGTTCATATTGAATATATTTAGCTGCTATGGGGACACCAGAGCATGTTTGGCCACATAAAGTTTACAGGATACCAGACCCTAATTAGTTAACGACTTAAAATATGGTTTGCTAAAAATTATCTGAAAATAAATTCTAGCAAGAATGCAAGATACAATAACAAATCTCACAATCCAAATAACCACCTATGATTTCTTCTATATGAATATGTAGGAAATTAATTAGGAAAAAAAACATTTGGATAATTTACTATTCCCATTTTTTATCGACTTCCCTGTGATAAAAATGTGCTTGAACAGTTGAAAACCCCACAGAAACAAGAATGAGTTCTGCACATGCATGAGTTGAGCCAGCTAAAGAACCTGCAATGTGATATCCTCCTCATCAATTCAAGAAATATCGGGCACGATTTCCTTCACGGAAGCATGACGCGCATCAGGGTATGTATTTGCTCGGTACTAGAACCATGAAAACAATTCTTGTTTGAATAAAGCATGGTGCTAACAGTTTGGCAAGAGAAAATGGGGAATAGTAATCAATTACTCATGGTAAGATAGAAAAATCAGATTCAATAAACATTTACGGACTCTTTCTCATTGGTAACTGTTTTTTTTTTTTTTTTTTTTTTTTTACTTTGAGATCAGTACACTTGTACAAAAGCAAGACTCATTTTTCCTATGCATTTCAAGCAATCTAAAGATCCCCAGCCTAAACATACCAGTTTGTTTTCAAAATAATTGGGAAATACCTTTTCTGGTGAAGATGTTTGATGATACAGTCAATAAGGTCCTGCGCATCACAAAAGTTGTGAGCCCCTGGTGCCTTAATTTGTGAGAGAATGCTGTTGAGAAGCCTCCTCATATCAGGATTCCGGCACACCCGTACAAAAGCCCGGCACTGGAATTCCCCTCCAAACTGATGATATATCGCTCTGGCAACTGTCGTTTTTCCAACTCCTGCAGATCCAAAGACAGGTATCACCTTGAGCTGTTTCTGTTGGTTGTCACCGAAAGCAAGCAAGTTGACAAGCTTCTTCATGGGTTCCTCGACACCAACTAGGCTACGGCCGGCGGCTGACGCGGTCGACACCGGCAGGTCTATGGACAGTTCAGTGGTGTGGCTGCTGGTACTGGCTTGTCCATGGTCAGATTTGATGGCTGTCTCTGAAGCAAGCTGGAAACTTTGGCACCTTTCCCTCGCATCATCCACACGAGCCATTAAAAGTGAGAAATCTTGTGCAATCTGGGGCAGTCGCTGCTTCCGCTTACTGGTAATTCCAAATATGGTACTGAGAGGAACGCCGCCGCCGCCGCCGGACTGCATAACCTCGTCGAAGAAGTCCTCCGTGTCGTAAGCAAGTTCCCGGACCTCCTTGATCCACCATTTGGGCGTGAAGCTAGGGTTGTCCAGATCTGCCTCCGGCAAACCCTTGAGGTGGTCGCACAATCCTTCTAGGCCCTCTCTGAGAAGCCCGACCCCGTTCGAACTGAGCTCCTCCGGCAGAGGTCGTTGGGACGCCTCCAGCGAATGGAGTCGCCGGAGGAGGCGAGCCATGGGGCCGAGCAAAGTCGTGATGGGATCCTCCATTTTCGCCTCAAGCGAAGCGGAATCTCCTCCGTCTTCACCGGAAGCCAACAGTTGGCTCTGCATCCCCACCTGAAGTATGCATCTGCCTAACTAATTGTTGACATGGATGAGTAGTTTCTCTTTTTCTGAGAACATGGATAAGAATATCGAAAAGCACGAGAAAGCATGCCTGGCCGCGAGGAATCGTAACCAGTGAAGTCTCAATCCCGATGAGCAGGATGTGGTGGAAAACAAGCACCACACAGACCACCAACAAGCATACGGCACTTCCTGGGCCGTCTTCAACGCTTTTCTCGAATCACTCGAAAATGTCGAAATAAAAATGTAGGGATATCTTTTTTTCCATCCAACGACATATCACAAACATCCGTAGATGGATCGCATGTTTTGAATTATCGCAAACCGGTAACAAGTTGAAGAGCTTTGCGGGAGTTTAGACCTTCGTCATATAAGACTTCAGCACCTCAGCCCATTCAAATCTCCCACCCCATCTCTCCTCCCTTGCTTTGCATTTGTATTCTTTTAACTCGACGTCGTCAATATATCATTTCGGCCTTATCCGACGTTCACTAGCCCCCTTCTGTCTGCCCGCCTTCGACTATGCCACTTTCCACCCCGGTTCCGTCCACAGCCATGTATCCTCCGCCCCCCCGCCCTTGTTGACGTCGTCCGTGCCAAACATCATGACCAACAAGTGTTCGACCAATTGCTACTAGGTTTTTTTTACGTTTATGTTGTTCATTTGAAGCAAGCACGATGGTGAGGTGGGGTAAACGATGAGAAATGATGAGTTGTTGTGTGACGTGTGGTTGGCCAGAAGTGTGGCTTTGTAGGCATGAGGCAAGGGGGCCACGTGTTTTGGCTAAATGCACATTCTTGTTTTCATGAGCCACTTCCTGCCTTACAACTTGCAAATGATCTACAATCGCAATGTGAAGTCGCTAACCCATCGGTGATACGCCATCTCAAACTTCGTCCAGAAGTCTTGTTGTAAGATTATACAAGTGGAGAGAACGTTGTCACTGGATGCGTCAATCATGGAGGTCATAAGTTTTGCTTTATGTTGCTCTACATGTCTGTCAATCTATCCATAATCCATTCATTTAATGTTGCAACTTGATAATTATCACATAGTATAGCCACCGCACTGTCTTGGTGTACCAAATAACGGAGGACGCACCATTCAAGTTCAGACATTGCTAGATGAAACTCAAAAGGCACACGTCTATATGACCAACATTTACGGTAAGTGATGCATTGTTGAACTCGAGTAATGTTGAATTTGTATCGATAAATTTAAAACAACTTGTTGAACATCGGATTATTCCAGATGTAATATTTATTCTATTTGAACTATAATTGTACTAGGATGTCTACATATTTTTTAATGGACGAATTATGTTATTGCTATATTATTTCAAGTTTTTTAGACATAGTGAAAAAAACAGAGACAAACATTTGATAGGCAGGGTTGGATGTCCGACTCTTATATCCGTATCCATGAACGTGTTCAGGCGCATCCGCACACGAACAGATAATAAGTTTGTTTTGAGGTAAGGCATTGAAGATGCTCTAAGACATCAAAAAATCTAAAAAAGAAAGGGTGTGCTTGGATCCAGACAAGGGCATCCCCTGGCCTTGCTAGTGATGAGTGATGTTTTTATGTTCATCACGTCATTATTTAAACTAGATAATTTTGGAATTCCCAAGAAAATCATTCAAATATTGCCACTAATGAACAATGAATATGTGAGATTGTGAAATCCTTTGTTTAATTTGTTTCCACAGGAAACGAGTCCAAACTTGAATGGAAATCATCACCAAGAAGGAAACAATGTATATGAAAGAAGGAAGGAAGGAATTGGGGGTGCAATAGTTAATCCAGAGCGCAAGACAGTGTCTTGTACAAGCGCATGCGCTCATACCAAGTGTCAGCAGCTCCGTAAGGTTCAACCAACCAACATTTGTAAAGGGGTCTAGAATCCCAGCAGGAGAGCGTCAAGAACACCAATTGTGGAACATAAGTCATTTTCCAACCCTAGCCAGCGCCATCGACATCACCGCAATAATCGTCCTCCAAGTTAGTGTTGGAAATATGCCCTAGAGACAATAATAAAATGGTTATTATTATATTTCCTTGTTCATGATAATTGTCTATTGTTCATGTTATAATTGTATTAACCGAAAACCGTAATACATGTGTGAATACATAGACCACACCATGTCCCTAGTAAGCCTCTAGTTGACTAGCTCGTTGATCAATAGATGGTCATAGTTTCCTGGCCATGGACATTGGATGTCGTTGATAACGGGATCACATCATTAGGAGAATGATGTGATGGACAAGACCCAATCCTAAGCATAGCACAAGATCGTGTAGTTCATCTGCTAGAGCTTTTCTAATGTCAAGTATCATTTTTTTAGACCATGAGATCGTGCAACTCCCGAATACCGTAGGAATGCTTTGGGTGTATCAAACGTCACAACATAACTGGGTGACTATAAAGGTGCACTACAGGTATCTCCAAAAGTGTCTGTTGGGTTGGCACGAATCGAGACTGAGGTTTGTCACTCCGTGTGACGGAGAGGTATCTCTAGGCCCACTCGGTAATACATCATCATAATGAGCTCAATGTGACTAAGGAGTTAGTCATGGGATCATGTGTTATGGAATGAGTAAAGAGACTTGCCAGTAACAAGATTGAACAAGGTATAGGGATACCGACGATCGAATCTCGGGCAAGTAACATACCGATGGACAAAGGGAATTGTATACGGGATTAATTGAATCCCCGGCATCATGGTTCATCCGATGAGATCATCGTGGAACATGTGGGAGCCAATATGGGTATCCAGATCCCGCTATTGGGTATTGGCCGGAGAGGTGTCTCGATCATATCCGCATGGTTCCCAAACGCGTAGGGTCTACACACTTAATGTTCCGTGACGCTAGAGTTGTAATGGGAATTGTATGTGGTTACCGAAAGTTGTTCGGAGTCCCGTATGAGATCTTGGACGTCACGAGGAGTTCCGGAATGGTCCGGAGGTAAAGATTTATATATGAGAAGTCCTATTTTGGCCACCGGAAAATGTTCGGGATTTTTTGGTATTGTATCAAGAAGGTTCTAGAAGGTTTTGGAGTGGGCCCCACCTGCATGGGGGGACCCACATGAACGTGGGTAGTGGAGGCAAGGCTCCACACCCCTGGTCAAGGTGCACCAAGATCCCCCCTTAGAAGGAATAAGATCATATCCCGAAGGGATAAGATCAAGATCCCTGAAAAGAGGGGATAACAATCGGTGGGGAAGGGGATTGATGGGATTTCTTTCCTCTCACCTTTGCCAACGCCCCAATGGACTTGGAGGGCAAGAAACCAGCCCCCTTCACCCCTATATATAGTGGGGAGGCGCATGGGAGCTACACCCATCCCCTGGCGCAGCCCTCCCCCCTTTCTACTCCTCCTCCTCCGTAGCGCTTAGTGAAGCTCTGCCGGAGAACCGCAAGCTCCACCGTCACCACGCCGTCGTGCTGCCGGAGCTCTTCCTCAAATTCTCCCCCCCTTGCTGGATCAATAAGGAGGAGATGTCCCCGGGCTGTACGTGTGTTGAACGTGGAGGTGCCGTCCGTTCGGCGCTTGGATCGGATCTACCGCGATTTGAATTGCCGCGAGTATGACTCCATCAACCGCGTTCTCTGTAACGCTTCCGATTAGCGATCTTCAAGGGTATGAAGATGCATTCCCTCTCTCTAGTTTCTAGCATCTCCTAGATTGATCTTGGTGACACGTAGGAATGTTTTTGAATTATTACTACGTTCCCCAACAGTGACATCATGAGCTAGGTCTATGCGTAGATTCTATGCACGAGTAGAACACAAGTAGTTGTGGGCAATGATTTGGTCAATTTGTTTGCCGTTACTAGTCTTATCTTGATTCGGCGGCATTGTGGGATGAAGCGGCCCGGGCCGACTTTACACGTACGCGTACGTGAGACAGGTTCCACCGCCTGACATGCACTTGTTGCATAAGGTGGCTAGCGGGTGTTTGTCTCTCCCACTTTAGTCGGATCGAATTCAATGAAGAGGGTCCTTATGAAGGGTAAATAGCAATTCACATATCACCATTGTGGCTTTTGCGTAGGTAAGAAACATTCTTGCTAGAAATCCATAGCAGCCACGTAAAACTTGCAACAACAATTAGAGGACGTATAACTTGTTCTTGCAGGGTATGCTATGTGATGTGATATAGCCAAAAGGATGTGATGAAATATATGTGATGTATGAGATTGATCATGTTCTTTTAATAGGAATCACGACTTGCATGTCGATGAGTATGACAATCGGCAGGAGCCATAGGAGTTGTCTTAATTTATTGTATGATCTGCGTGTCAATCAAAAACGCCATGTAATTACTTTACTTTATTGCTAACCGTTAGCCATAGTAGTAGAAGAAATAGTTGGCGAGACAACTTCATGAATACACGATGATGGAGATCATGGTGTCATGCCGGTGACGATTGTGATCATGCCGCGCCCCGAAGATGGAGATCAAAGGCGCAAGATGATATTGGCCATATCATGTCACTTTATGATTTGCATGTGATGTTTATCATGTTCTTACATCTTATTAGCTTAGAACGACGGTAGCATAAATAAGATGATCCCTCACTAAATTTTCAAGAAATATGTTACCCCTAAGTGTGCACCGTTGCGAAGGATCGTTGTTTCGAAGCACCACGTGATGATCGGGTGTGATAGATTCTAATGTTCGCATACAACAGGTGTAAGCCAGATTTACACACGCAAAACACTTAGGTTGACTTGACGATCCTGACATGTACAGACATGGCCTCGGAACACGAGAGACCGAAAGGTCGAACATGAGTCGTATAATAGATGCGATCAACATGGAGATGTTCACCACTGATGACTAGTCCGTCTCACGTGATGATCGGACACAACCTAGTCGATCTGGATCATGTATCACTTAGATGACTAGAGGGATGTCTATCTGAGTGGGAGTTCATTAAATAATTTGATTAGATGAACTTAATTATCATGAACTTAGTCTAAAATTGTCTTTACAATCTATCTTGTAGATCCAATGGCCCACGCCAATGTTGCCCTCAACTTCAACGCGTTCCTAGAGAAAACCAAGTTGAAAGACGATGGTAGCAACTATACGGACTGGGTCCATAACTTGAGGATCATCCTCATAGCTTCCAAGAAATTATATGTCCTTGATGCACCGTTAGGTGACACACCTGTTTTCCCAGCAACTCAAGACGTTATGAATGCCTGGCAATCGCATAGTGATGATTACTCCCTGGTTCAGTGCGGCATGCTTTACAGCTTAGAACCGGGGCTCCAAAAGCGTTTTGAGCAACATGGAGCATATGAGATGTTTCAAGAGCTGAAAATGGTTTTCCAAGCTCATGCCCGGGTCGAGAGATATGAAGTCTCCGACAAGTTCTTCAGTTGTAAGATGGAGAAAAATAGTTCTGTCAGCGAGCACATACTCAAAATGTCTGGGTTGCACAACCGCTTGTCTCAGCTGGGAGTTAATCTTCCGGATGACTCGGTTATTGACAAAATCCACTAGTCGCTTCCACCTAGCTACAAAAGCTTTGTGATGAACTACAATACGCAAGGGATGGAGAAGTCCATTCCTGAGTTATATTCGATGCTGAAATTAGCGGAGGTGGAAATCAAAAAGGAACATCAAGTGTTGATGGTGAATAAGACCACTAGTTTCAACAAAGGCAAGGGTAGGAAGAACTTCAAGAAAGACGACAAAGCAGTTGCTGCGCCCGGTAAATCAGTTGCTAAGAAGAAGCCCAAGAATGGACCCAAACCTGAGACTGAGTGCTTTTATTGCAAGGGAACCGATCACTGAAAGCGGAACTGCCCCAAGTACTTAGCGGATAAGAAGGCCGGCAACGTCAAAGGTATATGTGATATACATGTTATTGATGTGTACATTACCAGCGCTCTTAGTAGCTCCTGGGTATTTGATACCGGTGCGGTTGCTCACATTTGTAACTCAAAACAGGAGCTGCGGAATAAGCGGAGACTGGCAAAAGACAAGGTGACGATGCGCGTTGGGAATAGTTCCAAGGTCGATGGGTTTGCCGTCGGCATGCTACCTCTACATCTACCTTCGGGATTAGTTTTAAACCTCAATAATTGTTATTTAGTACCAGCTTTGAGCATGAACATTGTATATGGATCTCGTTTGATGCGAGATGGCTACTCATTTAAATTCGAGAATAATGGTTGTTCTATTTATATGAGAGATATGTTTTATGGTCATGCCCCGCTGGTTAATGGTTTACTTTTATTAAATCTCGAATGTGATGTTACACATATTCATAGTGTGAATACCAAACGATGTAAGGTTGATAATGATAGTCCCACATACTTGTGGCATTGCCATCTTGGTCATATTGGTGTCAAACGCATGAAGAAACTCCATGCAGATGGACTTTTGGAGTCTCTTAATTATGAATCATTTGACGCGTGTGAACCATGCCTCATGGGCAAGATGACTAAGACTCCGTTCTCCGGAACAATGGAGCGAGCAACCAGCTTGTTGGAAATAATACATACCGATGTATGTGGACCGATGAGCGTTGAGGCTCGCGGTGCCTATCGTTATGTTCTCACCCTCACCGATGACTTAAGCAGATATGGGTATGTCTACTTAATGAAACACAAGTCTGAGACCTTTGAAAAGTTCAAGGAATTTCAGAGTGAGATAGAGAATCAACGTGACAAGAAAATAAAGTTCTTACGATCTAATCGTGGAGGAGAATATTTGAGTCACAAGTTTGGCACGCACTTAAGGAAATGTGGAATTGTTTCACAACTCACGCCGCCTGGCACACCTCAGCGTAATGTTGTGTCTGAACGTCGTAATCGCACTCTATTGGATATGGTGTGATCTATGATGTCTCTTACTGACTTACCGCTATCATTCTGGGGATATGCATTAGAGACTGCCGCATTCACTTTAAATAGGACACCGTCTAAATCCGTTGAGACGACACCGTATGAATTATGGTTTGGAAAGAAACCTAAGCTGTCGTTTCTAAATGTTTGGGGATGCGATGCTTATGTCAAGAAACTTCAACCTGAAAAGCTCGAACCCAAATCAGAAAAGTGCATCTTCATATGATACCCTAAGGAAACTATTGGGTATACCTTCTACCTAATATCCGAAGGCAAGATCTTTGTTGCCAAGAATGGATCCTTTCTAGAGAAAGAGTTTCTCTCGAAAGAAGTAAGTGGGAGGAAAGTAGAACTTGATGAGGTAATTGTACCCCCTCTCGAATCAGGAAGTAGCGTAGCGTAGGAGAGTGTTTCTGTGGTGCCTGCACCAACTAGAGAGGAAGTTAATGATTATGATCATGAAACTTCTGATCAAGTTACTACTGAAATTCGAAGGTCCTCGAGGACACGTTCCACACCAGAGTGGTACGGCAACCCTGTCCTGGAAATCATGTTGTTAGACAACGGAGAACCCTCGAATTATGAAGAAGCCATGACGGGCCCAGATTCCAACAAATGGCTTGAAGCCATGAAATCCGAGATAGGATCCATGTATGAGAACAAAGTGTGGACTTTGGTGGACTTGCCCGATGATCGGCAAGCCATAGAAAATAAATGGATATTTAAGAAGAAGACTGACGCAGATGGTAATGTGACCGTCTATAAGGCTTGGCTTGGCGCTAAGGGTTATCAACAAGTTCAAGGAGTTGACTACGATGAGACCTTCTCACCCGTAGCGATGCTGAAGTCCGTACGAATCATGTTAGCAGTTGCCGCATTTTATGATTATAAGATCTGGCAAATGGACGTCAAAACGACATTCCTTAACGGCTTCCTTAAGGAAGAATTGTATATGATGCAGCCGGAAGGTTTTGTCGATCCTAAGAATGCTGACAAGGTATGCAAGCTCCAGCGCTCCATCTATGGGCTGGTGCAAGCATCTCGGTTGGAACATTCGCTTTGATGAGGTGATCAAAGCGTTTGGGTTTAGACAAACTTATGGAGAAGCCTATATTTACAAGAAAGTGAGTGGGAGCTCTATAGCATTTCTCATTTTATATGTGGATGACATATTGTTGATGGGTAATGATATAGAACTTTTGGAAATCATAAAGGCCTACTTGAATAAGTGTTTTTCAATGAAGGACCTTGGAGAAGCTGCTTACATATTAGGCATCAAGATCTATAGAGATAGATCGAGACGCCTCATTGGTCTTTCATAAAGCACATATCTTGACAAGATATTGAAGAAGTTCAATATGGATCAGTCCAAGAAGGGGTTCTTGCCTGTATTGCAAGGTGTGAAATTGAGCACAGCTCAATGCCCGACCTCGGCAGAAGATAAAGAAAAGATGAGTGTCATCCCCTATGCCTCAGCCATAGGCTCTATTATGTATGCCATGCTGTGTACCAGACCTGATGTGAACCTTGCCATAAGTTTGGTAGGGAGGTACCAAAGTGATCCCGGAATGGAACACTGGACAATGGTCAAGAATATCCTGAAGTACCTGAAAAGGACTAAGGATATGTTTCTCATTTATGGAGGTGCCGAAGAGCTCGTCGTAAAGGGTTACGTCGATGCTAGCTTCTACACAGATCCGGATGACTCCAAGTCACAAACCGGGTACGTGTATATTTTGAATGGTGGGGTAGTCAGCTGGTGTAGTTGCAAGCAAAGCATCGTGGCGACATCTACATGTGAAGCAGAGTACATAGCTGCTTCGGAAGCAACACAGGAAGGAGTCTGGATGAAGGAGTTCATCACCGACCTAGGAGTAATTCCTAATGCATCGGGCCCGATGACTCTCTTTTGTGACAACACTGGAGCTATTGCCATTGTCAAGGAGCCCATGTTTAACAAGCAGACCAACCACATCAAGTGCCGCTTCAACTCCATTCATGGTTACATTTAGGATGGAGATATAGATATTTGTAAAGTACATACGGATCTGAATGTTGCAGATCCATTGACTAAACCTCTTTCACGAGCAAAACATGATCAGCACCAGAACTCTATGGGTGTTCGATTCATCACAATGTAACTAGATTATTGACTCTAGTGCAAGTAGAAGACTGTTGGAAATATGCCCTAGAGGAAATAATAAAATTGTTATTATTATATTTCCTTGTTCATGATAATTGTCTATTGTTCATGCTATAATTGTATTAATCGGAAACCGTAATACATGTGTGAATACATAGACCACACCATGTCCCTAGTAAGCCTCTAGTTGACTAGCTCGTTGATCAATAGATGGTCATGGTTTCCTGGCCATGGACATTGGATGTCGTTGATAACGGGATCACATCATTAGGAGAATGATGTGATGGACAAGACCCAATCCTAAGCATAGCACAAGATCGTGTAGTTCGTCTGCTAGAGCTTTTCTAATGTCAAGTATCATTTCTTTAGACCATGAGATTGTGCAACTCCCGGATACCATAGGAATTCTTTGGGTGTATCAAACGTCACAACGTAACTGGGTGACTATAAAGGTGCACTACAGGTATCTCCAAAAGTGTCTGTTGGGTTGGCACGAATTGAGACTGGGATTTGTCACTCCGTGTGACGGAGAGGTATGTCTGGGCCCACTCGGCAATACATCATCATAATGAGCTCAATGTGACTAAGGAGTTAGTCACGGGATCATGTGTTACGGAATGATTAAAGAGACTTGCCGGTAACAAGATTGAACAAGGTATAGGGATACCGACGATCGAATCTCGGGCAAGTAACATACCGATGGACAAAGGGAATTGTATACGGGATTAATTGAATCCCCGACATCGTGGTTCATCCGATGAGATCATCGTGGAATATGTGGGAGCCAATATGGGTATCCTGATCCTGCTATTGGTTATTGGCCGGAGACGTGTCTCGGTCATGCCTGCATGGTTCCCGAACCCGTAGGGTCTACACACTTAAGGTTCCGTGACGCTAGAGTTATGGTGCGAATTGTATGTGGTTACTGAAAGTTTTTCGGAGTCCCAGATAAGATCCCTGACGTCACGAGGAATTCCGGAATGGTCCGGAGGTAAAGATTTATATATGGGAAGTCCTATTTTGGCCACCGGAAAATATTCGGGTTTTTTCGGTATTGTACCAGGAAGGTTCTAGAAGGTTCCGGAGTGGGTCCCACCTGCATGGGGGGACCCACATGAACGTGGGTAGTGGGGGGCAAGGCCCCACACCCCTGGTCAAGGCGCACCAAGATTCCCCCTTAGAAGGAATAAGATCATATCCCGAAGGGATAAGATCAAGATCCCTAAAAAGGGGGGATAACAATCGGTGGGGAAGGGAATTGATGGGCTTTCTTCCCTCCCACCTTTGCCAATGCCCCAATGGACTTGGAGGGCAAGAAACCAGACCCCTCCACCCCTATATATAGTGGGGAGGCGCATGGGAGCTGCACCCATCCCCTGGCGCAGCCCTCCCCCTTTCTCCTCCTCCTCGTCCTCCGTAGCGCTTAGCGAAGCACTGCCGGAGAACCGCAAGCTCCACCGCCACCATGCCGTCATGCTGCCAGAGCTCTCCCTCAACTTCTCCTCCCCCCTTGCTGGATCAACAAGGAGGAGACGTCCCCGAGCTGTATGTGTGTTGAACGCGGAGGTGCCGTCCGATCGGCACTTGGATCGGATCTACCGCGATTTGAATCGCCGCGAGTACGAATCCATCAACCGCGTTCTCTGTAACGCTTCCGCTTAGTGATCTTCAAGGGTATGAAGATGCACTCCCTCTCTCTCCTTGCTAGCATCTCCTAGATTGATCTTGGTGACACGTAGGATTTTTTTTGAATTATTACTACGTTCCCTAACAATTAGTCATACTTGTACTCATCTATCACATACGACAACCATTTTAAGAAATATTATCAATACAACACTCATCTTTATGTCTTCTTTGATGATTTCCTCTTGCGATATAATCGTCATGTATGAGGAATAAATGCAATTACTTTGAAAAATTAACATCATGTGTGTGTCCGATTGCAACAAAGTTGTCTCTTGTCTCTTTCTAGTCCTAAACCCCTACAGGTACGCATGATCCCAGAGTTCGACCGAGAAGAAGGTAAGGAACGAGGAGGATGTAGAACGTTGTTTTTAACACTAGTGACATAATGGTTTAGTATGGTAGACGAAAGCCAATATACTATAAGACTAATCTTCCTAGAATTGGAGAGCCCATATTTAATTGAGGTCTCCAATTGACATTAGGTTACCCGATTTTAACCGGTTCAACAATTTCTCAAAGCTTTCTTATTCAATTTTTCTATACTATATTTATACATACACCATGCTCCTTAATTTTAAGGCCTCACAATCAATTCATGCCTTCAATTTATAATTGGGTCACTTTATTCTAACCGGGTCAATAATTTCTTAGGGAGCACTCTTATTTAATTCTTTTAATTCATCTCTCTTAGTAAATTATTTTAATTCATCTATGTTATTATATTATTTTATTCCTTGTGCTCTATAACTTTGAAGCTCTCTCATTTTGTCGAGGTATTTAATTTTGGATTTGGTTTACGATTTTGACAGTCTAATGATTTTCCAAATCAACCGGCAGCAATCGACCTGTAAAAATATATCAATCAACCGGCAGCCCTCTCATCACCTCAAAAAGTGCCAATATGTAATATTATAGCACCAATATAGACATGCAGTCACCGATGAATTTTTCACACAAAAGCATGACTTGATTAGCAAATAACACTGAATCACACCACTGGAGGCCCACCAAACACACTGCATTATAAATAAAAACACACTTCATCGTCTCCCACTCTCGTGAAACCAAATACTCTCTTAGTTTTAAGACATAAGGTGTATTAAGTTTTCGAAAAGTATAATATCTTTAACTTTGTTCAAGTTTAGAGTCAAAAATATTGACATCCACAATACTAAATCAATAAAAATAAAAATAATCATGATGAATCTAATGATACCGATTTAATATTATGTATATTGATATATTTCTCTACAAATTTGGTCAAACTTAAAAATATTTAATTTATTAGAATTACACCTTATATATTGAAACAAAGGGAGTAATTTTTTTATGAAAACCTAGCAACACCCATGGCGCAGCAAAGCGCGCCCAACCCTTCTAGTCCTTGAGGATTCCCGAGGTGTAGTTATTAAACGCCCATGTTTTGTATGAATAATAGTATTATAATCGAGGTAACCCCGTGAGACGGTAAGGACCAATAGTTGGAGAATTGGTTCTTGATGCAGGTCGTGCAACGATCAAGACGTACTTTTGACACATCCCCACTATATCGTGTCATATGCACATATTGACGGTGTCTTCCCGAGCACAAATTAATATCATGATGACCCCGAGCATAATTATATGGTTGTAAGGATCAAGAACTCATACCTAGGCATGTTTTAATTCTAGTGCTTTACACTCTTCAAGTTGTTAAAGGTCCGGTTGAAAAACTAAATTTTAGTTCTCTCACAAAAATTTGGCAGAGCCTTTCTCATAGTGTACATTCCCTCGCGGGTTCAATAAATCATGGTCACCCCTTGAGGAAAAGGTAGAGAACCATTCTACTATCCAAATTAGACCTTAAAGGTCATCAACCATCTTTTCTAGAGCCGTTGTTGGGGAGACATCGTGTCACCATTCATTGCGTTAGAGTGTTTGCTGGAGTTTTATTTCAGTTTTTGTTTTTGTTCTTATTTTGTTTTCTAGATGTGTTACTTAAAATTGCCAAAAGTTATTATGACTCGAAACCTTGAGATTTTGCTGCTTCAAATGACAACTTTATGTGTTCACCAATTATGCAACCTAATGTTCATGCCGAGCAATATGAAGTTAAGCCCCATTTAGTAACAGTAGTTTAGCAAGGCCAATTTGAAGGTTCTGCTTGAGAAGATGTCATATAAAGAACGTGAGTCACTAGCGCTCATGTGGGATCACATGAAGGAGGATATAAGAAACTGTTGCAATCATGGGATGAAAAGAATGATTAATTTTCATATGTTTTATAATGATATCACTCGCATGTCACAAACTATGATTGATTTGGATGTGGGCGCGTAAGCGACATTTTTTTACAAAGAGTGAACTTTATTGGATCAAAATAAACCATCCAGGTATCTCCAAGAAAGACCCGCAAACCACAGGTATCCATCCGGACTGTGCTATCCAGATCGCGAAAGCCATCTAAACTGGACTTGTGTTGGTCCGCAGGGCGGTCCAGACGTACTTTCTCCCGCAAACCGGACATAAATGGGGGGGGGGGGGGCTTTGCGGGCATCTGGACAGCACCCAAGCCTGAGCCTCAACACCATGGACCACCAAAATCCCTCCTCCCTCGCCCGCACACATTCTCACCCGGCACCAGCTGCCTGCATTCATGCTGCTTTAGAGCGCGTCGCTCCACATTGAAGATGGCTCATGGTGGACGTGACCTCTCGCTGCCTCCGCCATTGAAGCAGTGTGTTGGCCAAGGGCACCGCCTGCTGCATGTCCGGCTACACACGCCTCTGATGACCCAGAAGAATAGGGGTTCAATCGTAGTCCTTTCGATAAGTAAGAGTATCAAATCCAACGAGAAGCAGAAGGAAATGACAAGCGGTTTTCAGCAAGGTAATTTCTGCAAGCATTGAAATTGTAGGTAACAGGTAGTTTGATAGCAAGATAATTGGTAATGAGCAAGTAACTGTAACGACAAATAAAGTGCATCAAGATAGCTCAATCCTTTTGTGGCCAATTACGGGCCAAAAAAGTCTCTTATAATAAGCAAAGTGTTCTTGAGGGTACACGGGAATTTCATCTAGTCATTTTCATCATGTTGGTTTGATTCGTGTTCGCTACTTTGATAATTTGATATGTGGGTGGACCGGTGCTTGGGTGTTGTTCTTACTTGAGCAAACCTCCCACTTATGATTAATCCCCTGGCAAGAATCCGCAACTACGAGAAAAGTGTTAAGATAAAATCTAACCATAGCATTAAACATGTGGATCCAAATCAACCCCTTATGAAGTAGCGCATAAACTAGGGTTTAAACTTCTATCACTGTAGCAACCCATCATCTAATAACTACTCCACAATGCATTCCCTTAGGCCCAAATATGGTGAAGTATCATGTAGTCGACGTTCACATGACACCACTAAGGGAATCACGACATACATATCATCAAAATATCGAACACATATCAAATTCACATGATTACTTGCAACATGACTTCTCCTCTGACCTTAAGAACAAAGGTAACTACTCAATGATATTCATGCTCAAGATCAGAGGGGTATTAAATAGAATAATAGATCTGAACATATAATCTTCCACAAAATAAAACATATATTAATCAACTACATAATGTAATCAACACTACAAAAATTGAACACAAGAGATGAACTAGGGTTTGAGAGGAGATGGTGTTCTTGAAGATGTTGATGAAGATTGGCCTCCCAAAGACAAGAGGGTTGTTGGTGATGACGATGGATTTGATTTCCCCTCCGCGAGGGAAGTACCCCCGGCGAAATCTCGCTTCATCGGAGGGCAAAACTGCTCTTTCCCAAGTTTTGCCTCGAGACGAAGACGTTCCGTCCCGAAAGTCCCCTCCTAATTTTTTCTAGGTCAAAATACCTTAAGTACTAGAAGATAAGCACCGGAGATGGGCCGGGCTGAGCACAACCCACCAGGGCACGCCTGGGGGGGGGGGGGGCTGGCGCGCCCTGGTGTCTTTTGCTCACTAGGTGCCCCCTCTGGTAGTTATTTGCTCCAGTATTTTTTATATATTCTAAAATAATTCTCTATGAAGTTTCAACTCATTTGTAGAAGTGCAGAATAGGTATCTCTGATATGCTTTTTTAGGTCCAGAATTCCAACTGGCGGCATTCTCCCTCTTTGTGCAAACCTTGCATGTTATGAGAGAAAAGGCATTATAATTACTCCATAAAGCATTATTATGCGTAAAAACATTATAAATAACAGTAGGAAATCATGATGCAAAATGAACGTATCAACTCCCCCAAGCTTAGACCTCGCTTGTCCTCAAGCGAAAGCCGATATCGAAAAACATGTCCACATGGTTTTGATAAAACACTACTACATAATGGTCTAAAGACAACACATCAATCAGAGCCCTTCGACGAAACTGAGTGCGATCCACCAATCACAAATGGTATTATTCAAGCCCCGTCTCTAACGACACGCTCTGTGTGCGATGGCGGATCCATCAAATACGATTCAGAAAAGAGTTGAATGTACGATGCTTTGCACACGGTTTTTACAAATGATGTGTGTGTGATGTATTACACCATTGCACACAATTACTATAATGCAACCGTGTGTGATGCCATGCACACAGTTTTTGCAAAAAGTGTGTGTGTGATGTAGCATATCATTGCACACGGTGTTAAAAACACAAACGTGTGTGATGCCTTGCACACATTTTTTGCATACATTGTGTGTGCGAAGTAGTCTATCATCGCATGCACTTTCACAAATGGAACCGCGTGTGATGCCTACAATTATTATTTTTGAAAAAATACTGGTTTGCGCGATACGTGTGAAGGAGAACTGACTTTTTCCTTCATCGTTTGACTTCGATTTTTTTTCTATACTTAACATGCACCATAGAATCCTCCCTGTTAAAAACTGACACTTTTCAAAGCTCATTTGCTATATTTGAGTCATTAACTACATTTTCAGTCATTTAATGGATATAATTCAAATTTGAACTATGAATGCATGAAACAACACGCAAAAATGATTTGAAAAATCATATTTAGGTTATTGAGTATATTTTTATGCATCATACAAGAAATGGACATAAATTTATTAGACATATGTGGAAAGAATCAACCACGAACATAGAGTTTATTGGTATTGAAATGATAAAAAATGTAAATGAAGTCTGAAAAATATGAAACTTGGTATATATAGTGTCATGATATGACCTCACCATGATGTGGTAAAAATTTGAGAAGGTTTCATATTTGTTCTGATGTACATCCTTTAGAAATCTAACAACCTCCGAGGATAATTTATGGTTTCAAGAGTGAATGTACCAAATTGGTGGCGAACTTATGTTTTTGTTTATCATTTGACCTTGATTTTTTTCTACAGTTAAGATACACCACAGAATCCTCCGCATTAAAATTTGACATTTTTTGAGCTCATTTGCTATATTTGAGTCATTAACTACATTTCTAGTCATTTAACGGTTGCATTCAAATTTATACTACGAGTACAGAAAAAAAGTATACAAAAATGATTTGAAAAATCATATTTAGGGCAGTGAGTATATGTGTATGCCTCATACAAGAAATAAATATAAAATTCAAATATCTATGTGGCAAGAATCAACCATGAATATGAAGTTTATTGGCATTTTAATTCTAGAAAATTTAAATAATGTCTAATAAATATGAAACTTGGCATGGTGTCAATATAAGAAGTTAGTATACTATAGTAAAAATTTGAGAAGGATTCATAATTAGTTTGATGGTGTAAGGGCAAAAATCAAATGGCAAGAAAGCACACATATGTGTACTAAATTCTTATTGGTGAAGAGATTGAAGCTTTGGATCGATGACATGGCATGAATCCATCCGTCCACACTCCACGGCCAAGAAAAATATCTAGCCTTATCTCCTCGCCACGTACTCGACCACATCCACATATATATCTAACTACCATCAATCCAACCTCAGGTAGAACCACAGACATAACACACACTTCTTCCATGCCATGGTCGGCAAGGCAGACGACGCCTGCTCCAAGCTCCGACTAGGAGCAGGACACGACAACGCCGCTCGACGTTGGACGGCCGTGCGTGAGGCGGGTGCCATGGATGCCATGAGGCTCGTCGGCGCCCGTAGACGCGAGCATGAGCATGAAGCGGCCGTACAACTCCGGGATCTCATCTGGTGGAACAACTGCTTCAACAAGTTCTGCATCCTGAGAGGCAGCGTCATGGAGGTGCAGTTCATGGCCATGTAAGCTAGCTTCCCGTGCATCTCTTTCCAAGAATCCATCCACCAGGCTGGCTGCTAGCTAGCTTGCCGAATAGTACTAAACTAATCTTGTTCTTTGTATGTTTTAGTATGATGTCTCTAGCCATCTAATCGATTCTTGATTCTTATCATCCATCAAGATTTCTCAAGACATCAAACTAATCACAAAATATCTCTTGTGAAGTCCTGAACTTTCTCTTACAATACTTTTTGATAAAAATATAATACATAACTAGTGTAACTAGTTTCAAGTGCGATACTTGAGCATATAAGGTAAACAAATCATTAATTTTGTTTTTCAAAACAATCCAATTTTTTTGTACGGTAGAAAATTTAGTGCGTGAGGTACGCTCCAAATTTCAGCTCATTTGGACATATGAGTCGACGTCAGCAAAAAAAACTAGGTCAGAACAATACATGAGCAGTAAACTTTTTTACAGACCCCAAATTGTCGACACTCAGATGTCCGAATGATCTGAAATTTGGAGCGAACCTCACGCACCAAATTCTCTACCGTGCAAAAAATTTGAAATTTTCTATTTTTTCTAGTATTTGTTTTGAATTTTTTAAGATCAAAGGTGCAGATGAGCCTGGGCACTGAATCACTATTGTGTGTAAGGATTTTCTTTTTTGATCTTGTCACCGTTTTCTCTTGGTTCTTCAGGATGAGGTACAGCAAGAAATCTGTGAAGGTTTGGGAGTTGATGTCATCGATGAACAAGAAACTGATGAAGCTTTATGACGTAATTATATGTGATTGCTAATTGTATGTGCTGGCTGTCATGTGATGTGAGATAGTACGTTTGTACTTTTGTATATTGTATGACAAAGTTTGAAAAGAAATCATATACTAAATTTTGAATGTGCATGATTGTCCAAAGATGATCATAGTAAATAGATTCCGTCTAGCTGATTTTAGAACTAATTAACACGTTGTTAAGATCACACATTGCACACAGTTTCTCGATCCAATCGTGTGTGATGTTATTTAAATCACACATAGTTTTTTTATTTTTAATCGTGTGCAATGAATCGCATATTACATACGATTTTTGTGAAATAACTGTGTGTGATGCTAATCCAAATTGAAAACAGTTTTTGTGTTGAACTGTGTGTGATATATAGTGTGTGCGATGGACCCCCCTATCGCCCACACTAGCAAGGTGGCGGTTTGAAAGTACGTCACTAGAAAGGGTTAAAAACTGTTTGTATAGCACGTTACTCCACCAGTGAAAACGAAATACAGACATAGTAGCATCATGCTTATTATCATAGCAATAACAAACTTTATCATAAGACTCTTTCATATAACTTTTATTCTATAACATCATCATATACTTCTTATGAACAAGTAACAATTCATCACAACATTGAAGTATAAAGCATAAACCTTATTGGAAACCAACAAACTACGTTCTCAATCAACTTTGCAACTACAATTCATCATATTTTCAGGAAGGGTCTCATGACGGAGCCTTTTGGCAAGTCCACATACTGAACCATCTTTTAATATTCTATGATTGCTAACACTCATAGTATACCCATGAGCAAAAAGTTTCAACCAGACACATAGAAAGATAGGGGCTTATGGTTTCGCCTCCCAACGTATTAACCTCAAGGGTGATGTCAACAATAATAACTCATGCTCACTCATATCCAACTAGATATACGAGCCTAGATATTTCCTCATCACATGATGCTGATGTCTACTACACAACCTTCTTCTTGTAGACTCGTGTTGAGCCTCCAAGCACAGAGTTTTGTAGGATAATGGAAATTTTCCCTCAAGTGGATGACCTAAGGTTTATCAATCCGTGGGAGGTGTAGGATGAAGATGGTCTCTCTCAAACAACCCTGCAATCAAATACAAGAAATCTCTTGTGTCCCCAACACGCCCAGTACAATGGAAAATTGTATAGGTGCACTAGTCCGGCGAAGAGATGGTGATACAAGTGCAATATGGATGGTAGATATAGGTATTTGTAATCTGAAAATATAAAAACAGCAAGGTAGCAAGTAACAAAAGCGTGCAAAAACGGTATTGCAATGCTCGAAGACAAGGCCTAGGGTTCATACTTTCACTAGTGCAAGTTCTCTCAACAAACTAACATAGTTGAATCATATGTAAATACCTCTCGTGCGACAAAGAGTTCACTCCAAAGTCACAAATAGCGGAGAACAAAAAAGAAATTATTATAGGGTACAAAACCACCTCAAAGTTATCTTTTCTGATCAATCTTAGCAGCTATCCCTATAAGTGTCACAAACAGCCCTAGAGTTCGTACTAAAATAACACCTTAAGATACACATCAACCAAAACCCTAATGTCACCTAGATACTCCATTGTCACCACAAGTACCCATGGGCTTGATTATACGATATGCATCACCTAATTTCAGATTCATCATGTTCAATCCAACACAAAGGACATCCAAGAGTGCCCCAAAGTTTCTACCGGAGATTCAAGACGAAAACATGTGCCAACCCCTATGCATAGATTCCCAAGGTCATGGAACCCGCAAGTTGATCACCAAAACATACATCAAGTGGATCAATAGAACATCCCATTGTCACCACGGATATCCCATCACAAGACATACATCAAGTGTTTCTCAAATCCTCAAAGACTCAATTCGATGAGAAAACTTTAAAGGGAAAACTCAATTCATCACAAGAAGATAGAGAGGGGAAAACTCCATATGATTCATCTATATTAATAAAGCTCGCGGTACATCAAGATCGTGTCATCTCAAGAACACGAGAGAGAGAGAGAGATCAAACACATAGCTACTAGTACATACCCTCAGCCCCGAGGGTGAACTACTCCCTCCTCGTCATGGGGACCGCCGGATGATGAAGATGGCCTCCGGTGATGGTTTCCCCCTCTGGCAGTGTGCCAGAACGGGCTCCCGATTGTTTTTTCGTGGCTCTAGAGGCTTGTGGCGGCGAAACTCCCGATCTAGGTTTCTTTTCGGAGGTTTCTAAATTAATAGGAATTTTTGGCGTCGATCTCACGTCAAGGGGTGCCACGAGGCGGTGGCAAGCCTGCTAGCCGCGACCAGGGGGTGGCCGCGCCTGGCAGGCTTATGACCTCCTCGTGGCTCTTCTGGCCCAACTCCACTGCTTCGGGGGTCTCTTTTGGTCCAGAAAAAATCATACTAAATTTTCAGCCCATTCCGAGAACTTATATTTCTGCACAAAAAACGACACCATGGTAGTTCTGCTGAAAACAACATTAGTCCGGGTTAGTTCCTATAAAATTATACCTAAATCATATAGAATTATTGTAATCATGGCATGAATACTTCATAAATTATAGATACGTTGGAGACATATCAGATGCTTGCAAAAAGAGAAAATAAAAAGGAATAGGGAAGAATACTTTGACTCTTGCATAAAAGTAAAAGATAGGCCCTTCGCAGAAGGAAATAGAGGTTGTCATGCGCTTTTAAGTTTGTATGCCAAATCCCTTAGTGCAAAAGAACGTCACGTTGTATTGCCCCCTTTGATAGCAACCTTTATTATGTGGTCTTTCGCTTTTATTACTTTGCCATCACAAGTTCGCACAACGCTCAATTTTCTCATACACTAATTGATCAAACACATTTAGTAGCAATTTTTATTGCCTTAGTGCACCGATGACAACTTACTTGAAGGGTCTTATTCAATCCATAGGTAGGTATGGTGGTCTCTCAAAACATGAGTTTGGGTTCAGGGTTTTTGGATGCACAAGTAGTATCTCTACTTAGTGCGGAATTTTTGTCTAGCAAAGATATTGAGCAAGCACCACATGTTGAAGGATCTATGACAATATAACTTCTATGTGAATATGAACCAACATAAATCATTAGATTTTCTTCCTTGTCCAACGTCAACAATTTTGGCATATAATATTTAATGGGGGCTCACAATCATAAAAGATGTCCAAGATAGTGTATTTGCATGTGAATCTTCTCTTCCCTAATTAATTCTTTCATGAATTGCATCATTGACCAATGCCATATTTGCCAATCTCCAATAAATTTTACCACTTATACTTTTCCTTATGTGATGTCATTACTCACGATAAGATTAGCATATGATCGTTTTCATTTATTTTATTTTTTATTATGATTGCAACAAGAAAGTAAAGAAGCAAGAGCTCAAACTAAACTTTATTATATAACTCTCACACGATTACATAGATAGGTAGATCATGAAACTAGCACTCGGAAGTAGATCATACTAAACTTTTATTCAACTAAATCACAAAATTGTTAAGGATCGAAAAAATAAGTAAAGGTAAAAAGTGATGGTAATACGATACCGGGCCATCTCCCCCAAGTTTGGATCAAGCCAAGGGAGTGCCCATCCCCGTGTACTCAAGTCTCAGTTGGTGGTGAAGATGATGAAGGTGGTGGTGTTGAAGTAGTAGGTTTGTCCTCTGGCTTCCAGGGCAAGGGCTCACCATCAAAATTTGATGAACAAGTCCCCTGAGTCCTACAACTAGAAGCTAAACTCATACATTAAATCTCGCTTCATACTCAAAAACTTGGTTTTGAAGATCATAGATTTGACTTTGTAGAAAATAAATTTGCTCCTTGAAGGTGAAGACAATGTCCTTCATGGACCGACTATCCACCATGTGATCATGGGTGAATTCCGTGATCATGGAGTGATTGACACTAAGTGCACGCTCCACCATGCCTTGGCACTAGAAGATTTCTTGTTCCACCGCTTCAAGCATGGCCTCCATGCTTCCCGTCCTCTTGAGACCCTAAACTTCTAGGATGTGGAGCACCCCCTCACGCATCTCAATGGCTTGAGGGTGTTTCATCGCCTCTAACAAGTACGAGTTAATGATCTTCTCTAAGACCTTGTCCTTGGGAGGACTTGGTGGAGCCATGGAGATCTAGATCTCACAAGAAAACATCACGAAACAAGAATAGAGAATATTTCTGTGATGTGGCGGTCAAAACAAATGGGGATAGATATAGAGATTTTTTTATCTTGGAAAACAATAATATGGAATTAAAACAGAGTCGGGAAGGTGCCCGAGGAGGGCACAACCCACCAGGGCGAGCCTCGGATGGCAGGCGCGCCCTGGTGTATCTTACTCACCTTTGTTGCTTTCCTGTTTATTTCTTATTTTCCTAATTTTTGTAATATTCCAAAACCGACAGAAAATATTTTGCGGATTTTTTGAAGTCCATTTACTTACCGTATCACGTACCTCCTCTTTTTGAAGATTCTGGAGTGTTCTGGAAGGTTTCTTTTATGTGTTCCTCCGGTGTCATGGTTTGGATAACATTGCTTTCAACATTAATAGGTGTACCTAAGAAATAATGTGTAATACTTTGTCCATTGACCACCTTCGGGGTAGTACCTTTGGCATTATTAATCTTAATAGCTCCAGAGCGATAAACCTCTTCAATAACATATGGTCCGTCCCATTTGGAAAGATGTTTTCCTGCAAAAAAAAAATCAAAAATGAGAGTTGTACAAAAGAACATATTCGCCAACTTTGAATTCCCGCTTTTGGATTCTTTTGTCATGCCATCTTTTAACTTTTTATTTGAATATTTTGGCATTTTCACAAGCTTGGGTTCGCCATTCATCTAGTGAGCTAATATCAAATAATCTCTTTTCACCGGCAAGTTTAAAGTCATAGTTGAGATCTTTAATTTCCCAAAATGCTTTATGTTCTAACTGTAAAGGCAAATGACAAGCTTTCCCATATACCAATTTTTATGGAGACATACCCATATGATTTTTATAAGTTGTTCTATAGGACCAAAATGCATCATCTAGTTTCTTAGCCCAATTCTTTTGAGACCTATTGATAGTTTTTTGTAATACTAATTTTATTTTATATTGCTAATTTCAACTTGACCACTAGGTTGAGGATGATAGGGTTATGCAATAATATGGTTAACATCATATTTAGCAAGCATTTTACAAAAAGCACCATGAATAAAGTGTGAACCACTACCAGTCATTAAATATCTAGGGACTCCAAACCTTGGGAAAATAACTTCTTTAAGCATTTTAATGGAGGTGTTATGATCAACACTACTAGTTGGAATAGCTTCTACCCACTTAGTAACATAATCAACAACAACCAAAATATGAGTATACGCATTAGAGGAAGGAAAAGGTCCCATATAATCAAAACCCCAAACATCAAATGGTTCAACAACAAGTGAATAATTCATAGGCATTTCGTGACTGTCGTAGATTTATCACGGCAGATGTCCGGGTGAACGGACTTAGGTTCGGGGCAAAGATGCAACTATGTGGCGGCTTGAAGGGGTTGATGGAGGTAAAAGCCTACGTCCTACTTGTTTGATATTGATGATGATGAAGATCTCTCGGTTACAAAGGTGCTAATTGCTACCTCTAATCACGAGAGCCTCTAATCTATCTATCTCTAATCTCTTGTGTTGTCTAAACTTGTGGACTTATCCCTCTCCCCCTCTAGGGGTGCTCTACCCCTCCTTATACAGGTGGAGAGGGTAGGCTTACAAATAGAGTCCTACTGGGAGTAGGATTAGGACTAGCCTCTCACGAATCCTACTCTGGGTCTTATTTACTTTAAGGGAATCCTTCCCTCTTCGGGCCTTCTCTTGTGAGACGCTAGGCGCCGGCTCACCCGCCGGGTCTTGGGCTTGGTCATCCTGCGACCCGCCTGCCGGGTCATTAATTAGATGTCATGTCTTTATGGTGTCTTCTATGAGTCGCCAGGCCGGGTCATACCGTGGGGTATATACACGACATTAGCCCCCAGATTAATTTGAATTTATTCATGCTAAGCTCCTGAAATAAGAATAATAAATATGTTAAGTGGCCGGCTTTTGTCCTTTGGCCGGCTTATAAAATGGCTCCTCAAAAATCCGGGTCTTTTCTGCATATGAATGAGTTATCTTGATAGTCATCTTGCTTGTCAATGTCCTTTGAAAAATATTAAGAATAGAACACCCATATGCCATTGAGTCAGCTTCCAATACTCTTGGTGGGTCATCTCCACCGGGTCGTAATCATTGATGATGCCGGGTCATTATCGTTGGTGACACCGGGTCAAATAACTAGAATCCGACTGACTTGATAAAAATATTGGGATGAAAATCCATCTGATGTAAAACCGGACTTCCATTGTTTGTAAAGCAGGGCGGCTTATGTAAAATCTGGCGGGTTATGATCTTTTGATAACACCGGGTCATAAATGTTGGTGACGCCGGGTCTAACAAATTAATATCCTAAAAATTCTCCTCAAAGTTTTTGACATGTCTATATTACCTGTAGCCCCCAAGCTCCGAGATTATCCATGATAACTTGGTGCTTTGCAATAATATTTTGGACCGTGTAGCCCCCAAGGGCTGAGTTGACCTGCCTGTAGCAACCTGGGGCTTATAACTGTCTTATAACTTATGAAACTTCGGCGGGTGTAGCCCCCAAGGGTCGGCTCATCAGAAAGCCTCGGCGGGTGTAGCCCCCAAGGGCCGGCTCATCAAAATGTGATGCACCGGGTCTTCAATTTGAACCTATAATCCGTTTAAACAGCTGAATACTGTAGCCCCCTAGTGCCGGGTCAGTAAGAATTGCTGGGCTGGGACTTTAGAAAAATATAGAAAGGCCGGCTCATCTCCTTGTGATAATATGGTCTTGCTGATAATAGTGATTTGAAAACCGGCTTGCATTAGCCCCCAAGTGTCGTGGTGCGTGCTTGCAGCGATAGGGGACTTGCATAATTAATATAAACTGGCCTCGAATAATGTAGCCCCCAAGTGCCGGGTTGTCTGCCTGCGGCGACTCGGGACTATGTGAGAATAATATGACTCCTCGTTTGAATGAATCTTTGACCGTAGTTGTAATATAATCCGGAGTGAATATCCTGAAATAACTCCTTTGTCTTTGACATGAAATCCCTGATCGTGGCTGCGATACAACCCGGCAAATATATATTTGAAGAAATCCATGAGTGTTGTAGATTACTACAGTGCACAATTAAAGAAATCTGAGAACCGGCCAACTATATGACACAGCATTGTATCTGACAGGGCGGTTCTTCAAGAATAATCAACTTTCCAATATAACGGCGGCTCATCTTTAATAAACAAGATCTGCAAAAACAAGACAGAATATGTTCTGTGTTGCTGTAAGGGTGGCTTGAAAAAGCACAACCCGGAGATGTTATATCTTTCATAACATTGCTCCTTCTTTCATAATCTGGCTCTGACCCGGCTTGATCAGCCGGCATGACATGTGAATATGATGAAATATATGATGCAATGGATGATGCCATGTATGATGCAAGATGCAATGTATGACGTAATGTTAATTTGTCAACATTTTTTGGCATAAAGCCGGCGGATAGGCGTTAGAAGCTATACCCGAAGGTAGGAAGCCGACCTCGCCGCGACTCATTTTCCTGAGCCGGAATTTTGTGCCTCTACGGCTGGCTAATAGGCGTTAGAAGTTGTACCCCGAGGTAAGAAGCTGCCGTTCACCGCGACTCATTTTCCTAAGCCAGAATTTTGTGGCATAAAGCCTGGCTAATAGGCGTTAGAAGCTGTACCCGGAGGTAGGAAGTCACCGTTCGCCGGTTGTTAGGTGTTAGATACCCATCGGTAAAAACCCTTCACAACCGCGGCTAAGCATGTTTTTAGCCGGAGATTTGGCATGAAGCCAGCCTATTGGGTGTTAGAAAAAGCGGTACCCGTCGGTAAGAAGCCCCCTTTTCAGCAATTACGACGCAAAGCGTTGGCGGATAGGCATTAGAAGCTATACCGGCTAAAGGTAGGAAGCCGCCCTCGCCGCGACTCATTTTCCTGAGCCGAAATTTTGTGCCTTTACGGCCGGCTATTAGGCGTTAGAAGCTGTACCCAGAGGTAAGAAGCCGTCGTTCACCGATCTCAGTTGATACATCAACCGGAATATTTTTGAACTCTTCTTGTAAGTCGCTATCTTGTAAACCGCCATCTTGCATAAAGAAGGGACAGCAGCCCCAAGTGATGATCCAATAAATCCGAGCACCTATGTTTGAATGGTGCATCACGGCGGTTTGTCCTCTTGGGAAACTTTAATCTTCCGTCAGCAATGTAATAGCCCCCAGAATTGGACTTTCTCTTGCAAAGACCTGGGGTTCTCGTTGAAAACGACCAAATGTGTCTCGCCATGTCTGTAGCCCCCAATTCTTAAGTTGACTCGAAGAGGTGGCTTGAGAATCTCCACTGAAAGTTGAAGTTGGCCGTGACGGGTTATAGATGATCCCTTATGATTTGTTCCAATAATCCGGTTGATGGTTCGTCCCGGCTGTTTGTTGAAGTGAACCAAATTGTAGTGGTGGTGATTTGTGCGCCTGTCCGTTGGGCGGCTCATATCGATGAGCATCGCAATAATATGTTGATGTAGATCAGACTGTGGGCGGCGTCTTGCGCGCGTCCGTTGGGCGGCTCGCATCGGTGTATGCAGCCGCTGTTGGGTTGACATAGATATAGCGAACACCCGCGACATTGTAAGTCGATGCTGTTGTCAAAGACGCCACGACGTTGTAAGCCAGAGCGGTGGCGAGAGACGGCCACGGCATTGTAAGCCGGCGCGATGGTGAGAGACGGCCATGGCATTGTAAGCTGGCGCGGTGGTGAGAGATGGCCATGGCATTGTAAGCCGACGCGGTGGTGAGAGACGACCATTGCATTGTAAGCCGGCGTGGTGGTGAGAGACTGCCACGGCGTCTGTTGGTGAAGACCATAAGGTAGGTACGACGGCTTGTCACACTTATTCGGTTGCTCATACTGGCGGGTGAACGCACGCGGTACCGGCAAATTGATGTAGATCGTCTGCGGGGACGGCGACTCCCTTGCGTCCATCGAGCAATGCAACACGCCGGTGTGCGCTCTAACTCCGCGGTATCATGCCACACGAACAATGGTCCTGCATAAAAATATTGCAAGAGACGGAGTAATTGTTCTCGGATGGGTCAATATCTACGAAAAAATAGATATGAAGAATACCACCTGGATTTTTTTGTCGGATGAATACGGACACCGGTACTGGAATTAGATGAAACATATGCTCATCTAACTGAGCTTCCCCTTTTTTAGACCACCAGTGTGGATAAGGCGAAGTGCGAGGTCAAGGCGAGGCCAAGGCGGCCACGCCATGGCTTGGAGGGACATGTCCGAGGTGGCTCGGTGTCGCAAGCGAAGCCGGCTGGAGGGTGGGCGGCCGCGGCGGCGGTGTGGGAGCAAGGGCGCGGTAGAACCCGCCGGAGGTGGGAGGAGCGGCGCACAGGAGGTCGGGGCGCCCGACCACAGTGCAAGCGTGTGCACAGCGTTGACCGGAGCGGATGACGGCTGCGGCGTGTTGGGCGCGCGGGAGTAGCGGCGCGGGAGGACGGCGGCTAGTGCGGCAGCTCGGGCGGCGACCGAGGGGAGGCTCGAGGGCGAGCAGCCGGCATGTGGCCGCAGCGGGATAGGGAAGCGCACGATGACTTGAGGGCGTGGTAGAAAACATGGCAATGGTGCGGCCAGGGCGATGGCAGGAGCCGGCGGTGGTGAGTTGGAGGTGGGGTGAGACGCGATGGCGAGTCGACAACGGCTGGCGGGGTGGCTCAGCGGTTGAAGTGAGGAGATGGCCATGACTGGCTCGAGGCGGCTCCGGTCAATAGAGGCCGTGATCGACTCGGTGGCGATGATGCGCGGAGGCGTAGTTGAGAGCATGGCAGCGGCCAGGAAACGAGGCACGACGACGGCGGGCAGTCGCACGGGCGGCAAGAAGGCTGAGTCCAAGCCAGCCAGGCGTAGGCGCGACAGCGGAGGCTGAGATCGAGCCGACAAAAACTTTGCAGCCAGGCATAGACGAGTCCATGACCGTCTCTATTCCCTTTTCTTCTTTCTCCTCTTTGTCTGAATCCTTGCGAGCAAACGAAAACGTGGCTTTGTGTAGCGACCCGATCTCAAGGAATCGGAGTCTCTGTGCTTAAGTGTCATCCCTGGATCGGTATGCTGACACACACAGTACTTGAGGATTTACAACAGTGTTCAATCACGCATTTATTACATCGAGAATCCTCAAAGAGTATTTATTACAATAATGTCTCTCGATTCCGATCAACCCCTTCAAGCCGCCACATAGTTGCGTCTTTGCCCCGAACCTAAGTCCGTTCACCCGGACATCTGCCATGATAAATCTACGATAGTTGGCACCCACCGTGGGGCAATACGCATGGTGATGTTGTGTTCTTGAAGGGATCTTTCCTATGGGTCGAGGAGCTTATGACCCGCCGGTTGAAGAAGGACCGGCTAAAAAGGATCTACACGCGCGTAGTTCAAATTTTTTGGATTCAATCTACATCAACAACCAGGGGATCCACAGACAGAACCGTTGGTAGTTGCACGTGTCAAGAAAATATCCAGTTGTTTTGTTCCATCGATCGGATCAAGGAAAAGAAAAAGCGAGCCACCTTTTGCTTCTAATCAAGGGCCAAAGTGTAGCGACCCGATCTCAAGGGATCGGAGTCTCTGTGCTTAAGTGTCATCCCTGGATCGATATGCTGACACACACAGTACTTGAGGATTTACAACAGAGTTCAATCACCTATTTATTACATCGAGAATCCTCAAAGAGTATTTATTACAATAATGTGGCCTAAGGCCAAGAAAAACAAAAACATGCAGAAGCAATAAAGGTAATGAGTCCATCAACTCCACGAGCAAGCTGAGTGCAGAACAACGACCTATCGCACCTTATTCGTCGTCGGATAAATCTACAACATGATAGGTTGCAGCCGTGTAGGTCAGTACATGGAATGTACTAGCAAGTCACATCAGAAGGTCTAATGAACCTACATAGTACATGCAATTTGGCTGGTGGGAAGCTCTAAGTTTGGTTTTGCATAAAGCTAGTTTTTCCCTACCAGAAATGATTACTCTACTTCTACAATTATCGTAAGTCTGAGATGATGTCCATCTCAACCATTCCAAAAATTTATACCCAATTGATTAATTAAGAGTGATGAGATCTCCCTATATTTCCACTACTAAAAGCTCAAGTTGTCCATGACCGGGGACACGGCTAATCGATTAGGTTTTAACTCTGCAGAGGTTGTGCACTTTTCCCCACAAGACTCGACCACCTCCTTGATCGGAAGATCGAGACATAGTCTTTCGATAGCATTTCCCCTAACCCACGGATAGGCCGGTACACCTACATCATCTACATCTGCTAGCCTATCCCGGAAGAGGTCACACCATCTACTCAACTAAGCCAGAGCCCATATTGGCTTGCGGCTGCACACGGAAGCTTATAGACATGAAAATACGATTGATCCCTTTGAGCCTGGGTGGACGGACCACTAGTGTGCACTCCCATGGATTCCCATGAATGCTCCCACTGTACTTCGCCACCATACAAACCAATTTCCACCCAGGTAGTTCATTAAAGTTGGTCCTAGTTACTACTTTGTCACTCACATCTCAAGGTGATAGCACTCCCCAATCCACGTCTACTTTGGCGAGGCACTGTAACATAACACGGTGGCGACAAAGTTTGCATGGTTCAGACCTACCTCAAATGAACTACTGGGTGATAGTAAATTCAACAAGTATAAACTCCTATCATGAACTCCTACATCAAAGAACTATGTGCAAAAGTAAAACATAGGTAAAAACTGATATGATCAAAATGCAACTACCTTCGTGCTGGAGGTGAAGTTCTAGCGAATGATAGTATTCTGCTTCGCACTTCGGACAATCTATCGTAAAATAAACAAAAACACACATAAGCAAGCATTCACACAATTCAAAGACATGCAACAAAATATTTACAAAAAACTAAGTAAAAATCCAACACAAGTCATTAACATGAAAATTTTCAAAGTATGAATAGTGTTGAAAATTTGTGATGTGGACTAGTGTCCCTACAAGGCATTCTAGTAAAATTATGGTGAACAGAAAATAATTGTGTAGGATATATCGTGGCAAAATCTCATGGCAAAGGATTTAGTTCGTGCGACGTGTCGCAAAAAGAATCACTTCAAACGGGTATACCGTTTGAAAGATATGGTCTAATGAACTTTAAATTCAAATCTGAATTAATTTCAAATTTGAACTCTCAAAAATCTGCAACTATGGGTTCTCTAGTTAGGGCTATTCGAGACGAAAATTTAGCCGCTTGTTTCATCTCGTTTCGACCTACGGTTAAAAAGTTACGGGTGTTTGAAGTTTTCGATAAAATCTGAAAAAAAACTACTATAGAACATTTTTTTTTGAAAACGCTAAAGTGTGGACGTTCACGGCTAGAGCACGACGCGGACAGCCCTGGTTGGTTGACTACGTGCGCCGCGGCGGCTATGCTGTGAACGTTCGCAAACTAAGCAAGTTCTCGGGTTAGCTAGAATAAAAAGAAAACCGACGTTTGGTTTAAAATAAACCACATGGTTTCTATTAAGATGCGGTTAACCGCGTACCGGTTCGGTCTAAAAATAAAAAAAGAAAAAGAAAAAAAACCTAAACTAATCTACGTATAGGCGCTTACAGAGACGAACACGTCGTCGGGCAGGAACTCGGCGTCGACGGTAGCGGCGACTCCGGCGATCTCCGGCGCGGGCGAGGTTGTTGGGCAGGTGCGGCGTGGCAGGGGCGACCGAGCGGTGGTGACGGCGGACGGCGGTGACGACCGGAGGGAGTGGAGGGAGCGGGCGGAGCTCCTGTGCTCCGGTGAACTCCGGCGACTTAGGTCGTCGGGACGGCGTCTCTGGGGTGTCCTAGGGCAAACGAAGATGTCAGGGGGGTGCGCAATGACATGGGGATCCGATTCCCTTAAATAAAATAGGCCATGGTGGCTCACCGGCGTCGCAGTTTTCTGGTGAACTGACTCGGCTCCGGCGAGATGCAAATGGACGGGGCGGCGGCTACGAGCGGGGAGAGGAGGTGCGGGTCAGCTGAATGGAGAGAGGAGGTCAAGGGCTACTTATAGGCGCGGTTTGGAGGGTTGGGGCTGCGGGATAAGGCTTATCCCAAGAAGTTCGCCGGCGGTTGCGGACGAGCACGACGCTGGCTCTATCCAAGCGTCTTGTGCGGGAGGTTGAAGGCGATCCTGGTCGGGCCCCACTTGGCAGTTCGAGAGAGAGAGAAGGAAGAGAGAGCGACCGAGGGAGAGAGACGAGCGTGCGACGGCTCGGTCGCTGGGGCTGGGCCACGTGCAATTTGGGGTCGGGTGCTGGCTCCTGGCAGCGCCAGGAAGGAGCGCTCGCTTCCCTGCTCGAGCGGGTGGCTGGGCCACGTGCCTGGCTGGGCCTCCTGGGTGCGTGGTGTGTGTTGTGTTTTTTTAGATCTGAGAAGAAAATAAAAATATAGGATATTATATACCAAAACGATCAGAAAAATAAATCCTACAATGTGAACATTACTTTAGAGTCTAAATAAAAACTTTATAAAAACATTATTTAAAGACATCCAAAATGAAAGAAAATCAAAATCAGAATATATATATATATATATATATATATATATCAGAAAATTTCTAAAATCCATATTGATAAAATAGAGCACAAGGAATATTAACTCCTGCTCATATAATTTTAGAAAAAAATAATATATATATATATATATATCTAATGCAATAATCTAACTTTTGGCTAACAAAATAATTTCCCCAATGCAATTTTAAAACATCAAATGCAAAGAAAATATTTTTCCCACTCGAATATATATAATGTTGAGGAAGTCATATTATCCCCTCTCTATGATTTTATGCGAGTGGAAAACTTGAACATCGTAAACTCCAAATGCAATAAAAATATGACATGCAATATGATGATCCTATTAACATCCTAATTTAATAAAATTGGGATGTTACAAACCTACCCCCCTTAAAATGAATCTCGTCCGCGAGATTCGGGTTGGCTAGCAAAAAGGTGAGGATGGTCACGCTTGAGATCTTCCTCTCGTTCCCAAGTAGCTTCCTCGTCGGTGTGGTGACTCCACTGAACCTTGCAGAACTTGATGACCTTGGTACGAGTGATCCTCTCGGCACTCTCAAGAATCTTAATAGGCTTCTCCTCTTAAGTTAGGTCGGTGTCCAACTGAATTGCTTCTAGAGGCACTATATCTCTCAAAGGAATATCTGCCATCTCTGCATGACACTTCTTCAGTTGGGAAACATGAAACACATCATGAACTCCTGAAAAACCCTCTGGTAGTTCCAACTTGTATGCAACTTCTCCCCTGCGTTCCAGAACTCTGTATGGCCCCACGAATTGTGGTGCTAACTTTCCCTTGACTCCAAACCTCTTAATACCTCGAAGTGGTGACACTCGCAGATAAGCTCTATCTCCCACTTCATAAATCACTTCCTTGCGTTTAGCATCGGCATAACTCTTCTGTCTAGACTGAGCTATCTTGAGTCTATCACGGATCAACTTGACCTTCTCCTCAGAATCTCGAATCAAGTTCGATCCAAACAATTTGCGATCACCAACTCCATCCCACATCAACGGTGTTCTGCACTTCCTCCCATACAATGCCTCAAAAGGGGCCATCTGCAAACTGGCTTGATAGCTGTTGTTGTATGAGAACTCTGCATAAGGTAAGTTATCATCCCATCTAGACCCGTAGTCTAGCGCACAAGATCTCAACATGTCCTCCAGAATCTGATTTACTCTCTCTGTCTGCCCATCTGTCTGTGGATGGAAAGCTGTACTAAATTCCAGCCTGGTACCCAAAGTTTCATGTAGCTGATGCCAAAACTTTGAAGTAATTTGCGTTCCTCTATCTGATACAATGGTCTTCGGAACTCCATGCAGACATACAATCCTGGTCATATATATCTTCGCCAGCTTGTCACTTGTATAGGTAGTCTTCACGGGAATGAAGTGAGCAACCTTGGTCAAGCGATCAACTATTACCCAAATGGAATCATAACCTGAACGGGTCCTGGGTAATCCCGTGATGAAATCCATGCCAAGTTTATCCCATTTCCAATCAGGTATCGGCAATGGCTGAAGTAAACCTGCTGGTTTCTGATGCTCCGCCTTTACCCTTTGACATACATCACATACTGCTACATACTCAGCAATTTCCCTCTTCATACCGGTCCACCAAAAACTTTCCTTCAAGTCCAAATACATCTTGGTGTTTCCCGGATGTATCGAGTAAGGCGAACCATGAGCCTCCTGAAGTATCAACTTCCTGATCTCTGGATCATTGGGCACACAAATACGCTGCTCAAACCATATGGTTCCACGCTCATCCTCACGGAATCCTTCTGCCTTTCCTTTGCTGATCCTCTCCTTTATATCAGCAATACCTTGATCCAACTTCTGAGCTTCTCTAATCCTTCCCAACAAGGTGGACTGAACTTCGAGTGCGGCAACATAGCCTCTTGGAACTATTTCCAACTCGAGATCTCTAAGTTCATCACACAACTCCTGAGGCAATCCTCCTGCGACAAGAGTGTTGACATAGCTCTTACGACTCAACGCATCTGCCACAACGTTGGCTTTTCCTAGATGATAATGCAAATTCATGTCATAATCCTTGATGAGATCCAACCATCTCCTTTGCCTAAGGTTCAACTCCTTCTGCGTGAAGATGTACTTCAAACTCTTGTGATCGGTGTAAACATCACATTGGTTCCCGATAAGGAAATGTCTCCAGGTCTTGAGTGCATGCACCACTGCTGCTAACTCTAGATCATGTGTGGCATAGTTCAACTCATGAGGTCGAAGCTGTCATGAAGCATAAGCTACAACCTTTCCTCCTTGCATAAGCACGCCTCCAAGTCCTTGGCGTGAAGCGTCGTAATACACCTGAAAATCCTTGTGTATGTTCGGCAGAATTAGCACTGGAGCTGTAACCAAACGTTTCTTCAACTCCTGGAAACTGGCTTCACATTCCTCAGTACAAATATACTTGGTGTCCTTCTCAACAAATCCGTCATGGGCTTTGCAATCTTGAAGAAATTCTCAATGAACCTCCGATAATACCCTGCAAGTCCAAGGAAACCGCGGATCTCGCTAACTGAGGTCGGTGCCTTCCATTCTGTGACTGCTTCCACCTTGGAAGGGTCCACGGCAATTCCTTCTCCTGACACAACATGTCCAAGAAATCCGACTTCCTTCAACCAAAACTCACACTTGCTGAACTTGGCAGAAAGTTGGTGTTCTCCGAGCTTCTCCAGAACAGAGCGCAGATGTTCAGCGTGCTCCTTCTGATTCTTGGAGAAAACCAATATATCATCAACGAATACCACGACAAACTTATCCAAGTACTCCATGAATACCTTGTTCATCATGCTCATAAAATAGGTAGGGGCATTAGTCAAACCAAACGACATGACTGTATACTCATAAAGCCCATACCTCGTGGTAAAAGCTGTCTTAGGTATATCCTTCTCACGGATCTTCAACTGATGATAACCTGATCGAAAGTCAATCTTGGAGAAAACACTTGCTCCTTCAAGCTGGTCGAACAAGTCATTGATCATCGGCAACAGATACTTGTTCTTGATGGTCACCTCGTTCAAAGAACGATAATCCACACACATCCTCAAGGTTCCATCCTTCTTCTCCACTAAGAGTACTGGGGCTCCCCAAGGTGATGAACTCGGGCGAATATACCCCTTCTCTAGTAACTCCTCAATCTGCTTCTTGACTTCCGCTAGATCATTAGCAGGCATCCGGTATGGCCTCTTGGAGATAGGTCCAGTGCCTGGCAGCAACTCAATGAGAAACTCAATCTCCCGATCCGGTGGCATACCAGGTAACTCCTCTGGAAATACATCGGGATAATCCTTCACCACTGGTACTTCTTCCTGGACAACTCCCGTAAGAGAGTTCACTTGAGTATTCTTAGGCTTAAGCCTCGATACATACTTGATCCTTTTCTGCTCTGGAGTGGTGAGAAGAATTGACCTACTGGCACAATCAATGCTTCCCTGATACTTGGACATCCAATCCATACCTAGGATTGCATCCAACCCTTGTGACTCAAGTACGATCATATCTGTGGGAAAAACATGTCCCCCTATGTTCAAAGGCAACTGAAAACATGCCTGACTAGTCATAGACTCTGCTCCTGGGGAACTCACTAGAATAGGTGACTTAAGAGCTACGGTAGGCAATTTGTGCTTATCCACAAATCCCCTCGATATGAATGAATGCGATGCACCAGTGTCAAATAGAATAAGTGCTGGAAATGAATTAACCAAGAACTTACCAATCACCGCATCCAGTTGTTCATAGACTTCTTCCACATTGACATGATTCACATGCCCCTTAGTGAAAGGATTGGGCTTCTTGCCTCCAGAACTTCCATTGCCATTCCCATTTTGTAGCTCAGGACACTCGTTGGAGTAGTGCCCTGTCTTCTTGCATTTGAAGCAGGTGATGTGAGTCAGATCCTTCCTCACTGGTGTAGCCGGGGTAGGGTGATTGTGATTGCCGTTTCCTCCATTCCCGTTGCCATTTTTATGGCCATTGTGGTTGTGTCCATTTCCTCCATGCTGAGAATGACCATCATGGTTGTGATGATTGTGCCCTCCAAACTTACTGTGTCCTGTACCAATATATCCTGAGAAAGGGGCGAAGCGAGGCTTCTGCTGAGCTCCAGACTGAAACTTGCCTCGACCATATTTCCTCTTGCGATTTTCCATTTGTTGATGCTTGCCCTCTAGAGTGATCGCCTTGTCCACCAACTCTTGATAGTTATCAAAATTCGCTACCATCAATTGAACTCCCAGCTCATCATTCAGTCCTTCCAGCAGCTTCGTGGTGGGAGAACTATATATATATATATTCTGATTTTGATTTTCTTTCATTTTGGATGTCTTTAAATAATGTTTTTATAAAGTTTTTATTTAGACTCTAAAGTAATGTTCACGTTGTAGGATTTATTTTTCTGATCGTTTTGGTATATAATACCCTATATTTTTATTTTCTTCTCAGATCTAAAAAAACACAACACACACCACGCACCCAGGAGGCCCAGCCAGGCACGTGGCCCAGCCACCCGCTCGACCAGGGAAGCGAGCGCTCCTTCCTGGCGCTGCCAGGAGCCAGCGCCCGACCCCAGCCCCAGCGACCGAGCCGTCGCACGCTCGTCTCTCTCCCTCGGTCGCTCTCTCTTCCTTCTCTCTCTCGAACTGCCAAGTGGGGCCCGACCAGGATCGCCTTCAACCTCCCGTACAAGACGCTCGGATAGAGCCAGCGCCGTGCTCGTCCGCAACCGCCGGTGAACTTCTTGGGATAAGCCTTATCCCGCAGCCCCAACCCTCCAAACCGCGCCTATAAGTAGCCCTTGACCTCCTCTCTCCATTCAGCCGACCCGCACCTCCTCTCCCCGCTCGTAGCCGCCGCCCCGTCCATTTGCATCTCGCCGTAGCCGAGTCAGTTCACCAGAAAACTGCGACGCCGGTGAGCCACCATGGCCTATTTTATTTAAGGGAATCGGATCCCCATGCCATTGCGCACCCCCCTGACATCTTCGTTTGCCCTAGGACGCCCCGGAGACGCCGCCCCGACGACCTAAGTCACCGGAGTTCACCGGAGCACAGGAGCTCCACCCGCTCCCTCCACTCCCTCCGGTCGTCACCACCGTCCGCCGTCACCACCGCTCGGTCGCCCCTGCCACGCCGCACCTGCCCGACAACCTCGCCCGCGCCGGAGATCGCCGGAGTCGCCGCTACCGTCGACGCCGAGTTCCTGCCCGACGACATGTTCGTCTCTGTAAGCGCCTGTACGTAGATTAGTTTAGGTTTTTTCTTTTTCTTTTTTTCTTTTTAGACCGAACCGGTACGCGGTTAACCGCGTCTTAATAGAAACCATGCGGTTTATTTTAAACCGAACGTCGGTTTTTCTTTTTATTCTAGCTAACCGGAGAACTTGCTTAGTTTGCGAACGTTCACCGCATAGCCGCCGCGGCGCACGTAGTCAACCAACCAGGGTTGTCCGCGTTGTGCTCTAGCCGCGAACGTCCACACTTGAGCGTTTCAAAAAAAAAAATGTTCTATAGGAGTTTTTTTTCCAGATTTTATCCAAAACTTCAAACACCCGTAACTTTTTAACCGTAGGTCGAAACGAGATGAAACAAGCGGCTAAATTTTCGTCTCGAATAGCCCTAACTAGAGAACCCATAGTTGCAGATTTTTGAGAGTTCAAATTTGAAATTAATTCAGATTTGAATTTAAAGTTCATTAGGCCATATCTTTCAAACGGTATACCCGTTTGAAGTGATTCTTTTTGTGACACGTCGCACGAACTAAATCCTTTGCCATGAGCTTTTGCCACGATATATCCTACACAATTATTTTATATTCACCATAATTTTACTAGAATGCCTTGTAGGGACACTAGTCCACATCACAAATTTTCAACACTATTCATACTTTGAAAATTTTCATGTTAATGACTTGTGTTGGATTTTTACTTGGTTTTTTGTAAATATTTTGTTGAATGTCTTTGAATTGTGTGAATGCTTGTTTATGTGTGTTTTTGTTTACTTTACGATAGATTGTCCGGAGTGCGAAGCAGAATACTATCATTCGCTAGAACTTCACTCCCTGGACGAAGGCAAGTTACATTTTGATCATATCAATTTTTACCTATGTTTTACTTTTGCACATAGTTCTTTGACGTAGGAGTGCATGATAGGAGTTTATACTTATTGAATTTACTATCACCCAGTAGTTCATTTGAGGTAGGTATGAACCATGCAAACTTTGTCGCCACCGTGTTATGTTACAATGCCTCGCCAAAGTAGACGTGGATTGGGGAGTGCTATCACCTTGAGATGTGAGTGAAAAAGTAGTAACTAGGACCAACTTTAATGAACTACCTGGGTGGAAATTGGTTTGTATGGTGGCGAAGTACAGTGTGAGCATTCATGGGAATCCATGGGAGTGCACACTAGTGGTTCGTCCACCCAGGCTCAAAGGGATCAATCGTATTTTCATGTCTATAAGCTTCCGTGTGCAGCCGCAAGCCAATATTGGCTCTGGCTTAGTTGAGTAGATGGTGTGACCTCTTCCAGGATAGGCTAGCAGATGTAGATGATGTAGGTGTACCGGCCTATCCGTGGGTTAGGGGAAATGCTATCGAAAGACTATGTCTCGATCTCCCGATCAAGGAGGTGGTCGAGTCTTGTGGGGAAAAGTGCACAACCTCTGCAGAGTTAAAACCTAATCGATTAGCTGTGTCCCCGGTCATGGACAACTTGAGCTTTTAGTAGTGGAAATATAGGGAGATCTCATCACTCTTAATTAATCAATTGGGTATAAATTTTTGGAATGGTTGAGATGGACATCATCTCAGACTTATGATAATTGTAGAAGTAGAGTAATCATTTCTGGTAGGGAAAAACTAGCTTTATGCAAAACCAAACTTAGAGCTTCCCACCAGCCAAATTGCATGTACTATGTAGGTTCATTACACTTTCTGATGTGCCTTGCCAGTACATTCCATGTACTGACCTACACGGCTGCAACCTATCATGATGCAGATTTATCCGACGACGAATAAGGTGCGATAGGTCGTTGTTCTGCACTCAGCTTGCTCGTGGAGTTGATGGACTCATTACCTTTATTGCTTCCGCATGTTTTTGTTTTTCTTGGCCTTAGGCCACATTATTGTAATAAATACTCTTTGAGGATCTCGATGTAATAAATGCGTGATTGAACTCTGTTGTAAATCCTCAAGTACTGTGTGTGTCAGCATATCGATCCAGGGATGACACTTAAGCACAGAGACTCCGATCCCTTGAGATCGGGTCGCTACACTTTGGCCCTTGATTAGAAGCAAAAGGTGGCTCGCTTTTTCTTTTCCTTGATCCGATCGATGGAACAAAACAACTGGATATTTTCTTGACATGTGCAACTGCCAACGGTTTTGTCTGTGGATCCCCTGGTTGTTGATGTAGATTGAATCCAAAAAATTTGAACTACGCGCGTGTAGATCCTTTTTAGCCGGTCCTTCTTCAACCGGCGGGTCATAAGCTCCTCGACCCCTAGGAGAGATCCCTTCAAGAACACAACATCACCATGCGTGTTGCCCCATGGTGGGCGCCAACTATCGTAGATTTATCATGGCAGATGTCCGGGTGAACGGACTTAGGTTCGGGGCAAAGACGCAACTATGTGGCGACTTGAAGGGGTTGATCGGAATCGAGAGACATGGAGTTTACCTAGGTTTGGCCCCTCCGATGGAGGTAAAAGCCTACATCCTGCTTGTCTGATATTGATGATGATGGAGATCTCTCGGTTACAAGGGTGCTAATTGCTACCTCTAATCTCGAGAGCCTCTAATCTATCTATCTCTAATCTCTTGTGTTGTCTAAACTTGTGGACTTATCCCTCTCCCCCTCTAGGGGTGCTCTACCCCTCCTTATATAGGTGGAGAGGGTAGGCTTACAAATAGAGTCCTACTGGGAGTAGGATTAGGACTAGCCTCTCACGAATCCTACTCTGGGTCTTATTTCCTTTAAGGGAATCCTTATCTCTTCGGGCCTTCTCTTGTGAGCCGCCAGGCACCAGCTCACCCGCCGGGTCTTGGGCTTGGTCATCCTGCGACCCGCCTGCCGGGTCATTAATAAGATGTCATGTCTTTATGGGGTCTCCTGTGAGTCGCCAGGCCGGGTCATACCGTGGGGTATATCCCCGACACTGACGCTTACCGATATTACCAATTCTTTGACATTCATCACAAGACAAGACAAACTTACAGGCATCCTTGAAGAGAGTAGGCCAATAAAAACCAGATTGTTATACCTTGTGAGCAGTTCTATCTCTCGCATGATGTCCTCCATAGGCTTCGAAATGACATTTCCGTAGGATTTGTTCCTGTTCATGCTCAGGTACACAACGTCTAATAATACCATCTACTACTTCTTTGTAAAGAAGTGAGTCATCCCAAAAGTAATGTCTTAAATCATAGAAGAATTTTTTCTTTTGTTGGTATGTGAAACTAGGTGGTATATATTTAGCAACAATGTAGTTAGCATAATAAGCATACCAAGGATTGTTTTGAGAAACATTTATTGCAGCTAACTGTTCATCGAGAAAACTATCATCAATAGGTAGTGGGTCATCAAGAATATTTTCTAACCTAGACAAGTTATCAGCTATGGGGTTCTCAGCTCCTTTGCTATCAATGATATGTAAGATCCAAATTTATCACAAGAAAACACAACTCCTAAAAATCATTTTTCAATAGTAGCACAATTTCTTTGGGCACTGTCTAGAGTTTTCCTAGCATAATGGATAATATTTAATTTCTTATAAACTCTTTGTACTAGAACAACACCAACAACATAATCACTAGCATCACAAATAATTTGAAAAGGCAAGTTACAATCAGGTTGTTGAACAATAGGTGCAGAAGTTAAGGCTTTCTTAAGTGTTTCAAAGGCTTCTACACAAATATCATAAAAAAGATGGAATATACTTTTGTAAAAGATTAGTAGGAGCCCTAGAAATTTTAGAGAAGTCCTTAATAAACCTCCTATAGAAACCAACATGACCAAGGAAACTCTTAATACCTTTAATCTTTAGGACATGGCATTTTCTCAATTGCATCAACTTTAGCTTGATCCACCTCAGTACCTCGTTCAGAGATTTTATGTCCCAAGAAAATACCTTCATTAACCATAAAGTGGCACTTCTCGCAATTCAAGAGAAGATTAGTTTGTTCACATCTCTACAAAACTCGATGAAGGTTTCTTAAGCAATCATCAAAAGAAGTTCCGTAAACAAAAAAATCATCCATGAAAACCTCCACACTCTTTTCGCAAAAATCAGAGAATATAGCAGTCATACATCGTTGAAAGGTAGCAGGTGATAACCCACAAGTATAGAGGATCACAACAGTTTTGGAGGGTAGAGTATTCAACCCAAATTTATTGATTCAACACAAGGGGAGCCAAAGAATATTCTCGAGTATTAGCAGCTGAGTTTTCAATTCAACCACACCTGGAAGACTTAATATCTACAGCAAAGTAGTATGGAAGTAATGGTAACGATGGCAAAAAGTGACAGTAGCAGTTTTGTAATGATTGTAACAGTAGCAACGGAAAAGTAACTTAGCAAGGATCAATATGTGAAAATCTCGTAGGCAATGGATCAATGATGGATAATTATGTCGGATGGCATTCATCATGCAACAGTTATAACACAGGGTCACACAAAACTAGCTCCAATTCATCAGTGTAATGTAGGCATGTATTCCATATATAGTCATACGTGCTTATGGAAAAGAACTTGCATGAGATATTTTGTTCTACCCTCCCGTGTCAGCGGGGTCCTAATGGAAACTAAGGGATATTAAGGCCTCCTTTTAATAGAGAACTGGACCAAAGCATTAGCACTTAGTGAATACATGAACTCCTCAAACTATGGTAATCAACGGAAAGAATCCCAGTTATTGTCACCCTGGGGGATGCGGATTATAACTCATAATAGGTGTCTACAACTTGCAAGATATGATCAAGAACACATAAATATTCATGAAAACATAATAGGTTTAGATCTGAAATCATGGCACTGGGGCCCTAGTGACAAGCATTAAGCATAGCAAAGTCATAGCAACATCAATTTCAAAACATAGTGGATACTAGGGATCAAACCCTAACAAAACTAACTCGATTACATGGTAAATATCATCTAACCCATCACCTTCCAGCAAGCCTATGATGGAATTACTCACGAACGGTGGATAGCATGATGGAATTGGTGATGAAGGATGGTTGGTGATGGCGATGGCATCGATTTCCCCTCTTCGGAGCCCAAAACGGACTCCAGATCTGGCCTCCCGAGGGGAGGGCTGTGCCAGGGGCAAGGGGCTAAGCTCCCATGCACCTCCCCACTATATATATATGGGTGGAGGGGCTGGTTTCTTGCACTCCAAGTCCATTGTGGCGTTGGCAAAGGTGGGAGGAAACAAATCCCATCCTTTCCCTTCCCGCCGATTGTTATCCCCCCTTTTTAGGGATCTTGGTCTTATCCCTTCGGGATACGATCTTATTCTTTCTAAGGGGGGATCTTGGTGCGCCTTGACCAGGGGTGCGGGGCCTTGGCCACTACCCACGTTCATGTGGGTCCCCCATGTAGGTGGGCCCCACTCCGGAACCTTCTAGAACCTTCCCGGTACAATACCGAAAAATCCCAAACATTTTCCGGTGGCCAAAATAGGACTTCCCATATATAAATCTTTACCTTCGGAACTCCTCGTGATGTCCGGGATCTCATCCGAGACTCCGAACAACTTTCGGTAACCACATACAATTCCCATTACAACTCTAGCGTCACTGAACCTTAAGTGTGTAGACCCTATGGGTTGGGGAACCATGCACAGATGACCGAGACACCTCTCCGGCGTATAACCAATAGCGGGATATAGATACCCATATTGTCTCCCACATGTTCCACGATGATCTCATTGGATGAACCACGATGTCGAGGATCCAATTAATCCGGTATACAATTCCCTTTGTCCATCGGTATGTTACTTGCCCGAGATTCGATCGTCGGTATCCCTAAACTTGTTCAATCTCGTTACCGACAAGTCTCTTTACTCGTTCCATAACACATGATCCCGTGACTAAATCCTTAGTCACATTGAGCTCATTATGATGATGTATTACCGAGTGGGCCTAGAGATACCTCTCCGTCACACGGAGTGACAAATCCCTGTCTTGATTTGTGCCAACCCAACATACACTTTTGGAGATACCTGTAGTGCACCTTTATAGTCACCCAGTTACGTTGTGACGTTTGATACACCCAAAGCATGCCTACGGTATCCGGGAGTTGCACAATCTCATGGTCTAAGGAAATGATACTTGACATTAGAAAAGCTCTAGCAGACGAACTACACGATCTTGTGCTATGCTTAGGATTGGGTCTTGTCCATCACATCATTCTCCTAATGATGTGATCCCATTATGAACGACATCCAATGTCCATGGTCAGGAAACCATGACCATCTATTGATCAACGAGATAGTCAACTAGAGGCTCACTAGGGACATGGTGTGGTCTATGTATTCACACATGTATTATGGTTTCCAGTCAATACAATTATAGCATGAACAATAGACAATTATCATGAACAAGGAAATATAATAATAACCATTTTATTATTGCCTCTAGGTCATATTTCCAACAATGACCGCCCCCAGTCACTACATGAGCGATTCGGGCATGTAAAACAGAATATTATTTGAAGGTTTAGAGTTTGTCACATGCAAATTTACTTGGAACGGCATGCGAATACCGCATATAGGTAGGTATGGTGGACTCAGATGGAACAACTTTGGGTTTAAGGAAGTGGATGCACAAGCAGTATTCCCGCTTAGTACAAGTGAAGGCTAGCAAAAGACTGGGGAGCGACCAACTAGAGAGCGACAACAATCATCAACATGCTTTGAGATTAACCAACATTGAATGCAAGCATGAGTAGGATAAAATCACCATGAACATAAATATTGTGGAGGCTATGTTGCTTTTGTTTCAACTACATGTGTGAACATGTGCCAAGTCAAGCCACTTGAATCATTCGAAGGAGGATACCATCCTATCATACTACATCACAACCATTTTAATATGCATGTTGGCACTCAAGAAAAATCATTATCCACTCTTAGCTAATTAAGCATGGCATGAGTAACCATAATCTCTATTTGTCATTGCAAATATGTTTCATCCATAATGAGCTGAATTCAGAACGATGAGCTAATCATATTTGCGAAAGCAAAATAGGTCGAGTTTGTACCAGCTTTTCTCCATCTCAATATTTTCATTATATATTGTCATTATTGCCTTTCACTTGCATGACCAAATAGTGTGAATAATAATAAGAGTGCATGTGCATTGGACTGAGCTAAAATCTGCAAACAATGACTCAAAGGAGAAGGCAAGGTAATATGGGATCTCCGATAGATAAAAAATAATGCATATGAGAGCCACTCAACATTTTCATTGTGGTCTTCTCCTTGCGACCCAAAGAAAGAAAATTCAAAACAAGAACGAGAAAAAACTATTTACACGGGAAAGGTCCCAACAAGCAAAAGAAGAACGAAAAATCTTTTTTGGGGTTTCTTTTAATGCTACAACTAAACAGACTAGAAGGTAAAGCTATAACTAATTTCTTTTGGATTTTCTCAAGGTTAACTAAGCACATAAGAAGAAAGCAGAAATAAGAGATAAACTACCATGGATGGTACAATGTAAAAGTATGAGCACCGACTACTAAGATGAGTGTGTGAACATGAATGTTATGTCAGAGAGAAATACGTACTCCCCCAAGCTTAGGCTTTTGGCCTAAGTTTTCCTAGGGCCATGGCTGGTGTCGGTGTCAAAACCGGCGGATCTCGGGTAGGGGGTCCCGGACTGTGAGACTAGAATTGATGGTAATAGGAGACGAAGGGACACGGTTTTACCCAGGTTCGGGCCCTCCTATGGAGGTAATACTCTACATCCTGCTTGATTGTAGTGATGATATGGGGGTTACAAAGTTGATCTACCTTGAGATCGAATAACTAACCCTAGATGAGTTGTTCTATCCCTACAACCTAAAACCCTCTGGCTTATATATACGTTGAGGATATCTAGGGTTTACACATGGTCGGTTACACGCCTAAGAGATAAACATGCCTATTCACTACATCAAATGTGGAGTACAAGCCGTGATTTCCGAAGCTTCCATCTTGGAGATAGGGCCTTCAATTGATTCGGTGTTCAATAAGTGGCCCATATAGTCCGGCCCATAGAAATAGGTCGGCCTCCTGAGGACCCCTTAATCCAGGACTCCCTCAGTAGCCCCTGAACTTGCCTCCAACACCAAGGGTCTTAGCTGCAATTGCTTCGCATGATCAGAGTCTTCGGCTTGCGTGGTGAGTTCTTCCTACCGAATTCAGTTCCGCCTCCGATGACATGTAGTTTTCCGAATAGTAGCGTGTCTGAACACCATGCATAGGTCGGATCTAAAGGGTAAACGTCAAGGGGTAATTGATGTCCCCTGACGACCTCTCTGACGATAGGCCACGGCCCACCACGATCGCTAGTCCAGTTACAAAGACTCGATTTGAGTTTCGAGGCCGTTTTAATCGACACGATCTATCAATGCACAGATCGTGCCCCATTTTATACAAGATTCATTCAATCATGTGCGTACAATGTCACACATGTCTCGGGAAGCGGAGGGATTCACGACGCAGTAGAGGGAGTCCAAATAGCGATAAGCCTCATAAAAGGGAAAGAAAAACCCTAGGGCTTAACCACACCTCCCATTCGCCTCCTCTGCTTCCCCATTCCTCTGAGTCTCCGAAGCGCAGATCTAGGTTTTCTTCCTCCCACCTTCAAGCTCATCCATGGCGGGCTCTGGTTCAAATGACAAGTGGGAGGCGTCTACGATAACCGACCAAGACATCCGGGACCTCAAGGACGCCGGTTATCTCCCCGCCAACATCTATCACCGCGCGCCGGAGAAGGGCCAGGTGATCCCCACCCCTATGTCAGGCGAAAGAGTGGTCTTCATTCCCCACTTCATCCGGGGACTGAGCTTCCCGCTCCACCCCTTCGTCAGGGGGCTCATGTTCTTCTACGGCCTCGACTTCTACGACCTCATGATGAACTCCTTCATGAACATATCGTCTTTGATCCTCGTCTACGAGGCTTTTCTATGGGTCGAGCCGCACTTTGGGCTTTGGCTCAATGTGTTCAACGTCAAGCCGAAGTGCGTCGGAGGCAAGCACGCAGACTGCGGTGGGGCTGTCATCGGCAAGCTCACCCGCGTCGTATGGCCATTGGGCACCTTCATCGACACCATCAAGGTGTGGCAGAAGGAGTGGTTTTATATCACCGAGCCACGGGAGGAAGGCCAAGCAGCTCCTGTTGAATTCAGATCTGGTCCCCCCACCAGATTAACCTTGTGGCTCCGAAAGGGCCTCAACTGGGGGTCGAGCAAGGAGGTGAGTGATACATCTCCTACGTATCTAATTTATTTATGATGCTATGCTATTATATTATCTGTTTTGGATGTTTTATATGCATTAATATGCTATTATATATTATATTTGGGACTAACCTATTAATCTTGAGCCTAGTGCCAGTTTCTGTTTTTTCCTTGTTTTTGAGTTTTGCAGATATGGAATATTAAACGAATTCCAAATGGAATAAAACCTTCGAAAGGAATTTTTCTGGAAGGAAACAAATCAACCAGGCTTGGAGTTGACGGCAGGGACCCTGCCAGGGAGTCACAAGCCTGCTAGGCGTGCCCCCTGGCCGCTCCTAGCAGGCTTGCTGTCTCCCGGCTGGTCTCCTAACCCTAACCTTTGGCCTATAAATTCCCAAATATTCCCCCAACATCAGAACAATCCACACAAGTATTTTTCCTTCGATAGAATCCTCCGTTCCCGAGAGATCCAATCTTGGAGCCTTTTTCGATAATCTGCCGGAGGGGGTTTCGATCACGGGGGGCATCTACATCAACTCCATTGCCCCTCCGATGATGCGTGAGTAGTCCACCACAGACCTATGGGTCCATAGCTAGTAGCTAGATGGCTTCTTCTCTTTCTTTGATCTTCAATACCATGTTCTTCATGATCTTCATGGAGATCTATCCGATGTAATCCTCTTTTGTGGTGTGTTTGTCAAGACCCGATGAATTGTGGGTTTATGTTCAGATTACCCATGAATCTTATTTGAATCTCTTCTGAATTCTTATATGCATGATTTCATATCCTTGTAAGTCTCTTCGAGTTATTGGTTTTGTTTGGCCAACTTGATTGGTAATTCTTGCAATGGGAGAAGTTCTTGGTTTTGGGTTCAATCTTGTGGTGTCCTCACCCAGTGACATAGTAGGGGTAGCGAGGCACGTATTGTATTGTTGCCATCAAGGGTAATAAGATGGGGTTTTCATCATATTGCTTGAGTTTATCCCTCTACATAATGTCATCTTTCTTAATGCGTTACTATGTTCTTCATGAACTTAATACTCTAGATGCAGGCAAGAGTCGGTCGATGTGTGGATTAATAGTAGTAGATGCAGAATCATTTCGGTCTACTTGATATGGACATGATGCCTATATACGTTATGTATGTTGGTGACTGAAAGTTGTTCAGAGTCCCAGATGAGATCCCGGACATCACGAGGAGCTCCGAAATGGTCCGAAGGTAAATATTCATATATAGGAAGTCTTGTTTTGGTTACCGGAAAAGTTTCGGGCTCATCGGTAGTGTACCGGGAGTGCCGGTAGTGTATCGGGGGACCATCGGGAGGGGTATTTCGACCCAAGAGGCTACATGGGCTGTGGGAGAAGGAATACCAGCACTTAGTGGGCTGTCCTAAGTCCCACAAGAGGCCCATGTGGCTGGGAAGGAAATCCAAAGTGGAAAATGGAGGAAAAGGCTAATATAAGGAAGGAGTCCTAATCCGACTAGGAGTGGAGGAGGAAGACACCTCCCTCCACTTCGGCCGAAGACTAGGGCTGGCCCCTTGGCATCCAAGCCTCCTCCTCTTCTCCTCCTATATATACTAGAGGTCTGAGGGTTATTTGAGACATAGAAATCAGCCACGTGCCACCCTCTCCTTTAGATCATAGTTTCTCCTCTAGATCGGTTTCAGCGGTGCTTAGGCGAAGCCCTACTGGAATAGCTCCACCATCATTGCCACAACACCATCGCACTGCTGGAGAACTCATCTACCTCTCCACTCCCTCTTGCTGGATCGAGATGGCGGAGATCATCATCGAGCTGTACGTGTGCTGAACGCGGAGGTGTCGTCCGTTCGGTGCTAGATCAGAAGGACCGTGATCAAGATCGCGAGACGATTCATGATTGGATCGCGGGATGGATCGTGATGAGATAGTGGGACGGATCGTTATTGGATCATGGGACGGATCGTGATGGGATCGCGGGACGCTTGGCGATTTGGATCGCAAAGACGTTCGACTACATCAACTGCGTTTCTTAACGCTTCCCGCTCAGCGATCTACAAGGGTATGTAGATCCACTCTCCCTCTCGTAGATGCTTATCACCATGGATAGATCTTGCGTGCACGTAGGAATTTTTTTCTTTCCCATGCAACGTTCCCCAACAGTGGCATCATGAGCTAGGTCTATGTGTAGATGAGATCTCTAGTAGAACACAAAGGAGTTTGTGGGCGTTGATGCTTAGATTGCTTCCTCCCTTGGTCGTGTTTTGGTTCAGCGGTATTTTGGGATGAAGCGTCCCGGACCAACCTTACTCGTACGCTTACGAGAGACCGGTTCCATCGACTGACATGTAACTTTGTTGCACAAAGATGGCTGGCGGGTGTCTGTCTCTCCTACTTTTGTTGGATCGGATTCGACAAAGGCGGTCCTTGAGAAGGTTGAAAAGAAACTTTTGTATCACCATTGTGGTTTTGCGTAGGTGAGAATCGTTCTTGCTAGATACCCGTAGCAGCCACGTAAAACTTGCAACAACAATTAGAGGACGTCTAACTTGTTTTTGCAGGGTATGTTGTGATGTGATATGGCCAATTACATGATGAGATATATGTGATGTATGAGATGATCATGTGTTGTATAGAATATCATGACTTGCATGTCAATGAGTACGGCAACCGGCAGGAGCCATAGGGTTGTCTTTAATTATTGTATGACCTACGGGTCAATCATTAAGCGCTATGTAATGCTTTACTTTATCGCTAAGTGGTAGAAATAGTAGTAGAAGCATGGTGGGCGCGACAACCCCGATGGAAACACGTTGATGGAGATCAAAATGATGCAGATCATGGTGTCATGCCGGTGACGATGGAGATTATGCCAGTGCTTTCAAGATGGAGATCAAAAGCACAAGTTCATGTCCATATCATGTCACTTATGATTTGCATGTGATGTTAATCCTTTTATGCACCTTGTTTTGCTTAGGACGACGGTAGCATTATAAGGTGATCTCTCACTTCAATTTCAAGATAAATTGTGTTCTCCCCGAGTGTGCACCATCGTGAAAGTTCGTCTTGTCGAGACACCACGTGATGATCGGGTGTGATAGACTCTACGTTCACATACAACGGGTGCAAGGCAGTGTTGGACATGCAGAACACTCGGGTTAAACTTGACGAGCCTAGCATGTACAGACATGGCCTCAGAACACAAGAGACCAAAAGGTCAAACATGAGTCATATAGTAGATATGATCAACATGATGATGTTCACCATTGAAACCACCTCAAATCACGTGATGATCGGACTTGAGTTGCTGAATTTGGATCATGTATCACTCGAATGACCGGAGGGATGCCAATTTGAGTGGGAGTTCTTAAGTAATATGATTAATTGAACTCATTATCATGAACATAGTCAGTAGTGTCTTTGCAAATTATGTTGTAGATTACTAGCTCACGTTGTAGCTCCCTTGATTTTTTATATGTTTTCCTAGAGAAATAGATTTGAAAGATGATGGCAGCAATGTTGCGGACTGGGTCCGTGATCTGAGGATTGTCCTCATTGCTGCACAGATGGCTTATGTCCTTAATGCACCGCTCGGTGCACCACCCCCTCTAGCATCGTCTGTAGATGTTGTGAACATCTGACATGCGCGTTCTGATGACTACTTGATATTTTAGTGCGTCATGCATTACGGCTTAGAATTGAGGCTCCAAAACATTTTGAACGTCACGGAACATATGAGATGTTCTAAGAGCTGAAATTGTGATCTCAGGCTCGTGCCCGTGTTGTGAGATATAAGACCTCCAACAAGATTCTTTGCCTGCAAGATGAAGGAGAATAGCTCAATCATTGAGCATGTGCTCAGATTGTCTGGGTACTACAATCACTTGAATCGAGTCGGAGTTGATCTTCTAGATAAGATAGTGATTGATATAGTTCTCCAAGTCACTGTCACTAGGCTACTAGAGCTTCATGATGAACTATGAAATGCCAGGGATAGAAATGATGATCCTTGAGCTATTCGTGATGTTTGACACCGCAAAGGTAGAAATCAAGAAGGAGCATCAAGTGTTGATGGTTAGTAAAACCACTAGTGTCGAGAAGGTTAAGGGAAAGGAGGGAGACTCCATGGACGGCAAATCAGTTGCTACTCTAGTGAAGCAACCCAAAGCTGAACCCAAACCCGAGACTAATTGCTTCTATTATGAGAGCAGTCGCTGAAGCGGAACAACCCTAGATACTTGGTAGATAAGAAGGCTGGCAACAGAAGTATATTTGATACACGTGTTATTGATGTGTACCTTGCTATTACTCCTAGTAGCACCTAGGTATTGGATACCAGTTCGGTTGCTAAATGTTAGTAACTCGAAATAAAAGCTACGGAATAAACGGAGACTAGCTAAGGATGAGGTGAAGATGTGTGTTGGAAATGTTTCCAAGGTTGATGTGATCAACATCGCACACTCTCTCTACCTTCGGGATTAGTGACAAACCTAAATAAAATGTTATTTGGTGTTTGCGTTGAGCATGAACGTGATTAGATCGTGTTTATCGCAATACAGTTATTCATTTAAGTCAGAGAATAATGGTTATTCTGTTTACATGAATAATACCTTCAATGGTCGTGCACCCAATTAATGGTTTGTTGTATCTTGATCGTAGTAGTACACATGTTCATAAGATAGATGCCAAAAGATACAAAGTTAATAATGATAGTACCACATACTTGTGTCACTGCGGTTAAATGTCATATTGGTGTAAAGCACATGAAGAAACTCCATGTTGATGGATCTTTGGACTCATTCGATTTCGAATCGGTTGAGACATGCGGACCATGCCTCGTGGGCAAGATGACTAAAACCCCCTTTTCAATATGATAGAGTGGGGCAAGTAACTTATTGGAAATGATACATGTTGATGTATAAGGTTCAATGAGTGTTGTAGCATGTCGTGGATATCGTTATTTTCTTACCTTCACTAATGATTTGAGTAGATATAGTGTATATTTACTTAATGAAACACAAGTCTGAATCATTTGAAAGAGTTCAAACAAATTTAGAGTGAAGTTTAAGATCATCGTGACAACAAGATAAAAATGTCTACGATATGATCGTGGATGTGAATATCTGAGTTACAAGTTTGGCATACAACTTTAGACAATGTGGAAGTTGTTTCACAACTGACGCCACCTGGAACACCATTGTGTGATGGTGTGTCTGAACGTCATAGTCGTGCTCTGTTGGATATGTTGCAAATATGATGTCTCGTATCATTTTGCCACTATAGTTTTAGGTTATGCATTAGAGACAACTACATTCACTTTAAATAGGGCAGCATCTAAATCCGTTGAGATGACACCATATGGTTTGACAGAAACCTAAACTGTCATTTCTTAATGTTTGGGCTACGACACTTATGTGAAAAAGGTTTTCACCAAATGAGCTCGAACCCAAAGTGGACAAATGCATCTTCATGGAATAACCTAAGAATAATTAGGTATACCTTCTATCTCAGATCCGAGCACAAAGTGTTTGTTGCTAAAACGGGTCCTTTGTTGAGAAAGAGTTTCTCTCGAAAGAATTGAGTGAGAGGAAGATAGAACTTGATGAGGTTGTTGAACCTTTTGTTTCAACCAGAGAGTAGTGCAACATAGAAAATTGTTTCTGTGGAGCATACGTCACTTGAAGAGGAAGTTAATGATGATGATCATGAAACTTCGGATCAAGTTACTATCGAACCTTGTAGGTCGACAAGGACGCGTACTACTCCCGAGTGGTACGACAACCCTGTCTTAGAGGTCATGTTGTTGGACAACGATGAACCTACGAACTGTGGAGAAGCGATGATGGGCCCGGATTCTGACAAATGGTTAGAGGCCATGAATTCCAAGAAAGGATCCATGTATGAAACCAAGTATAGACTTTGGTAGACTTGCTCGTCGGACGGCAGGTCGTTGAGTACAAATGGACCTTTAGGATGAATACAGACGCTGATGGTGAATGTCACCATTTATAAAGCTCGACTTGTCGCAAAGAAGTTTCTGACAAGTTCAAGGAGTTGACTACGATGAGACTTTCTCACTCGTAGCAATGCTAAAGTTTGTTAGAATTATGTTAGCAGTTGCTGTGTTTTTCAATTATGAAATCTGGCAGATGGATGTCAAAACATCGTTTCCTTCCTTGAGGAAAGGTTGTATGAGATACAACCGGAAGGTTTTGTCAGTCCTAAGGATGCTAGAAGGTGTGCAACGTCCAGCAATCCTTCTATGGGCTGGAGCAAGCCTCTCTGAGTTGGAATATACACTTTGATGAGGTGATCAAAGTTTTTGAGTCTATGCAAAGTTTATGAGAAACTTGTATTTATAATAAAGTGAGTGGGAGGACTATTGAGTTTCTGATAAGCATATGTGGATGACATATTGTTGATCAGAAATGATGTAGAATTTCTGGAAAGCATGAAGGGTTGTTTGAAAAGATTTTTTCAAAGGAAGACCCTGATAAAGCTATGTGCCGCTGCCAATTTTGTCCGTACGCTAAACATACATGCAATGCGTATGGCCAAGATTAGGGACTCACTGATCAATATCACAACACAACTCTAGACACAAAATAAAGTCATACAACTTCATATTACAAGCCAGGGGCCTCGAGGGCTCGAATACAAAGCTCGACAAACACAAGTCAGCGAAAGCAAATAATATCTGAGTACATACATAAGTTAACCAAGTTTTGCCTTAAGAAGGCTAGCACAAACATAACAACGGATTGAAAGAGGCGAGGTGTCCTGCCTGGGAACCTCCTATCCTACTGCTTGTCGGGGGCTACCTCCATGTAGTAGTAGGCTCCTGCGGTGGTGCAGTAGTCGCCTCCGGCGTACTCCAACTCCTGGGCTCCATCGTCTGACCGCATAATCGTATCGAGGGGGAAAGAGAAAGCAAAGCAGCGGTGAGTACTTATCCAAAGTTCTCGCAAGACTGCCATCAGAACTTCGCTAAGTATCCACCATTATCAAGGGGTGGGGTTATATCTGGACTGACTGCAAAAAGCAAGAATAGGGGGAAGGCCTAGTCCTATTGAAGACTAGCATCTTCAACATCTTGCAGCATGAGAAGAGAGTAGACTGGTAACACAGATATAGTCATATTATTGTAGCAATTTTATTAAGTAACCACGCCCAGAGATTCTTCCTCGACTCCCTATGAGGAAGCGATCCTGGGGCCACATTTCAATTAAAGTAAAGCACAATTATAGTTGTATAAGGTCAAGGTACAACTCCAAGTCGTCCTGTTACCATGGACACGGCTATTCGAATAGATAAGTTCTTCCCCGCAGGGGTGCACCACATTTCGAACACACTTGATCACCTCCGGTCGGACACACTTTCCGGGGTAATGCCCGGCCTCGGGATCCAAAACGTCGTCACCCCACCTAGACTCAACGAAGAGGCCAGCCCGCCGGTCTACTCCTAAGCGCACAGGTTTGTGGGCCCACTTGCCCTTGCATTCCTACATGATGTGTGGGCGGTCGAAAACAATCCTATCATGCCTTAATACAAGCGCCATGCGTTCCAAACCAATCCAGCGCATGCCGCTCCGATTGCTGACGTCCGAAGAGCTTCGGCTGATACAACGACGCTGAGTACCCATAACTTCTCCGACGTGAAAGTTTAGTGCGTAAAAGGTAACGACCAACTCGGATCAAATACCCAACCCATTAGCATTTTATTAGTGAGGGGCAAGCTCGAACCATATTGCAGGCCGTTGCCCCGCAAATAACACTCAGGTGCCTTACCAGCGCACCCCACCATGTCTTGGATGCCTTACGACGCATCCCACCAAATCTTTCTCACACGGGTACCCTTGGGGCCGACCCGTTTCAGAACTGTCGGGAACTCAGGTCCACCTCAACAGGGTGGTACCGCCTGTCCCTTCAGTCTCGTCATGTTAGTACAGTGCCAAGTCAATAGTAACTGTGTGGTTATAACATCAAGACGGGAACTGAGGAATCACCCTCAATGGTCCCCGCTCGATGTAACTGTCAAGGTGGACTTTAGAGGAATCACCCTCGAGGGTCCCACACTTGAGGGGTTGCATGACAGAGACATCGTCGGGAATGGTGAAGTAGGAATCACCCTCGATAACCACAACCGACTAGCTGCACTACTGGGCTAACATCATGAGTACTTCGCGAGGTGTCACCCTCGGTACTTGATAGTAGCACTGCAGAGTCATACAATTTAGGGGAGTGTGGTGATGTGAGTGGCCTGGCTTGTCAGTCAGTTAACCGAGTCTTCGGGTCTTCGAGTCGTCGAGTCGTCGGGTCCTCGATGAAGAAGCAGGGGCAACTAGGACTAAGGGGGTGACTGGGGGTTCTCTAACCAACCTATACTAAGCAGTTGGTATGATTGCAGGAATAGTAGCAGTTCATCAAAAACAGGCTATGCATCAGAATAGGAGCCAACTAAAATAGTAGCAAAAATCTAATGCAAGAATAAGAGGGAAAGGAATAGGCGATATCGGAATGCTCAAGGGGGGGGGGGTTGCTTGCCTTGCTACTTTGCGGAAAATGGCTGGTCGTCAGGGGCGTAGTCGTACTCGGTAGCAGCGTCAGCCTCGGGATCTACCGGAGAGAAGAGGGGGAAGAAACAATAAATATAAAGCACACAGATGCAACATGATGCATGACATGGCAATACGCAGGGCTAGCGGTGTTTACGGTTTATCTAAGTGCGATGGTTAATTTACGAATTTATTTGAAATTATTTAAAAAATGCCATGCACTATTCACCTATCTGAAATAGGCAAAAAGTTGCATGTTCAGATAGCTAGAGGCTCGTGACAAATGAATGGATGGCATATTTGGATTCGTGGGATTTTTCTGATCAACTTTCATGTATAAATTATTTTCATCTGAGCTAGGGTTTAAAAGAAATGATTTTCTAAAGTTTTTATTAATTTCTGGAATTTAACAGATTATTATTAATTCAAAAAATACTTAATGACGTCAGCATGACATCATCACTACATTAATAGTCAACTCTGGCTGACCAGAGTCAAACCTGACATGTGGGGGCCACATGTCATAGACTTGGGGTTATTCTGATGTTTTAAATTAACTAAACATATTAATTAACAAGTGGAGCCTACATGTCAGTGACAAATTAGTGTAAATTAACTAATTTAACCTAATTAGTTACTAATTAAGCACCTGACAGGGTGGGGCCCAATGTCATAGACACTGGGGGTAGGGCCCCACATGTCAGTGGCTGGTCAACACCTAGTGAGCCAGTTGACCAAGTCAACTGGTCAACTAGGTCGCCCTGGCCCACTGGCAGGGACGCTGGGGGTGGCCCCAGCCTAGCCACGTCAGCGGCGACCGACGTTCATCACCGGAGGCGCTCCGGCGAGCAACCGAGTTGACGTGGCGCGTTCGCAAGCTGGGGACGTCGCCGACCCATTCTGGCCAACGGTGGGGGCTACGATGGACGGTGGCGAGCGGCAGGTCGACGACAGCGGAGGCGGGTTTCGGGCGCACGGTGATAGCGGGGCTAGGAGGCACGAGAGGAGGCGTATGGGCGCGCGTCATGCTCCTGGGAGCACTAGGAGTTTGGGGATGTGCTCAGACGAGCCCAACGGCGACGGTGGCGACAAGCACGAGCTCAACGGCGGCGAGCAGAGCTCAGGTGCGGCAGGGAATTAGCTATGGTGGTCTAGGGGCATAGCTATAGGGAGGAGAGGGCGTGCGTGAGCTCACCGTGGGGCGTAGCCGTTCAAGCGAGCTCGGGGAGGACGCGGAGTGGCCGGAACCGTCAACGATGAGCGGCGACGATCCGAGGGGGAAGCAGCTCCGGGTCGTCGGTGCAAGGGCTCCGGGCGTCATGCATGTGGTCGAGGGGGACGAGTAGGACGCGGCGGAGTTCGTGGGTGTGGTGGCAGGGCGCGGGAGGCACAGTGGCCGTGGGTAGCCAGTGTCCATGGCGACGGTGGCGTTCGGGCAAGTAGGGGAGAGAGCATGGGGAGGGAGTAGGTGAGATCTTCGCGGCGCTAGGGTTTCGGGGGAGGGAGAGAGCAGCCGTGGTGGCGGCCTTATCCCCTCCGTGACGGGGTTGGACGGCGACGGCGGCCATTCGGCGCCCTCTAGCGACGGCTCTGGTCGCTATAGGGGAGGAAGACGACGGGGAAGAGAGCGGGCTGGGCCGCACTATTGCCGCTGGGCCTAAGTGCCCAGTAGCTTTCTTTCTTTTCCCTTTTTTCTGTTTTCTTTTTAGTTCCTATTTCATTTATTTTTAGTCACCATTTGCTTTAGAAAAAAATGTGGGACAGGGACTCAAAAATAGCAAGCATTATTTGGAATGGCCACATCTAGTTTAAGCAATTTTCAAAGCTGTTTGAATATTTAAATTTGAATTTAAATGCCCTTAGAAATACTTTTAGCTTCTGTTATTAATGGTGGGGACCACATCAGAATCTTGGTGATGTTGTTTTCCTTAACATTATTTATTTTGGAATATTTTACAAGCATGCAACATTTTAACTTTTATGTTTGAGGATATAAATTTGTCACTTGAAACTATAGAGCATTTGAATGGAATTTTGAATTGGACTTGGGAATTCCATCTTGATCATGTTCCACTTAACAAAATAATTAGTTGCTAATCATGCCATTAGTGTATCTTAATTACATCATTTGTGTAGCACTAACACCAGGGTGTTACAACTCTCCCCTACTAACAAGAATTCTCGTCCCGAGAATTAAGAAGTAGAAGGAAAGAGCCTGGGGTATTCTGCACGAACATGATCTTCGCATTCCCATGTGGCTTCATCTTCAGAATGATTTGCCCACTGCACTTTGAAGAACTTGGTAATCTTCTGACGAGTCCGACGTTCGGTTTCATCCAGAATGCGGACTGGTTGTTCTTCGTAAGAAAGGTCTTGTTGCAGCTCAAGCATATCATGGTCCACTGCTCGGATAGGATCCTTGAAGCAGCGACGAAGCTGTGACACATGGAATACATCGTGAACCTGAGAAAGGTTTGGCGGTTGTTCCAGTTGATATGCCACTTTTCCACGCCTTTCAAGAATCGTGAACGAACCAACATATCAAGGAGCTAGCTTGCCCTTGATCCCGAAACGGTGTGTACCTCTCATTGGCGTTACTTGAAGATAAGCCTTTTCGCCAGGTTGATAGACCATATCCTTGTGATGACGGTCATAATGACTCTCCTGACAAGACTGAGCAGCCTTCAAATTTGCATGAATAATGCGGACTTGATCTTCGGCATGTTGGATAATATCCGGACCGATAAGTGTACGTTCCCCAGTTTCTGACCAATTCAGAGGAGTCCGACACCTACGTCCATATAATACTTCAAAAGGAGCCATCTTTAGACTAGCTTGGTAGCTATTGTTGTAGGAGAACTCAGCATATGGGAGAGATTCCTCCCATTTCTTGCCAAAAGAAATGACACAAGCTCGAAGCATGTCTTCGAGAATCCGATTGACTCTTTCAACTTGTCCCTGGGATTGAGGGTGAAAGGCGGTGCTAAAGGACAAATGAGTTCCCATAGCTTTTCGGAAACTTGCCCAGAATCTTGAAGTGAATAAGCTGCGACGGTCCGAACTAATCACCAATGGAATACCGTGGAGGGAAACAACTCTGGACATGTAACGATCTGCTAGCTGACTAGCAGTAATAGTTTCCTTGATAGCCAGAAAATGTGCAACCTTGGACAACCGGTCAATGACGACAAGAATAGCATCATTACCCTTCTCTGACCCGGGAAACCCAGTGACGAAGTCCATTTCAACATGATCCCATTTCCATTCAGGAATAGAAATGGGTTGCAGAGTTTCGGCAGGCTTCTGATGTTCTGCTTTGATACGACGGCAAGTGTCGCATTCTGAAACATATCGAGCAATGTATTGTTTCATATTTGACCACCAGAACCTTTGGCGGATGTCTCAGTACATCTTGGTACTACCCGAATGAATAGACAACGGAGTATCATGAGCTTCTTTCAGTATTCTATCAGTCATATTCAGGTTTTCCCTTTTTGTTGGAACGAATAAGCATCCCTTCAAGTACACATCACCATCATCAGCAATGGTGAAACATGAGGGTTTACCTTCCGACAGATAGTATTTAATCCTTTCGACTTCACTGTCATAGCCCTGTATTCTTTTGATACAACCCATAATATGTGGTTCAATGACCAGGTTACTCAAAGATCCTTGATTAACAACACAAAGGTTCATCTTGCGGTTCTCCGGTGGAGGGGGAATGAGATAACCCTGAGGAACAATATGGAGGTTCATCTTGCGGAATTGTTCTTGAAGAAGGGGGTGAACCTTGTGAACCTGGAGGTGGTTGCAGTAAGACTTGCGGCTCAAAGCATCAGCTATTACATTAGCCTTGCCAGGTGTATAAGAAATTCCCATGTTGTAATCGGCTATGCGCTCCATCCATCTCTGTTGACCGAGATTCAAATCTGGCTGAGTAAACAAATACTTCAGACTTTGGTGATCGGTGTAGATCTCGCATCCATTACCAACAAGGTATTTCTGCCACTCTTTCAGAGCATGAATTACTTCAGCAAGTTCAAGGTCATGAACTGGGTAGTTCTCTTCATGAGGACGCAATTGACGAGATGCATAAGCAACCACTTTGCGTTCTTGCATTAGGACACAACCTATTCCCTGACGCGAAGCGTCACAATAAATGACAAAGTCCTTATGGGTATCCGGAGGAGCAAGCACTGGAGCAGACGTCAATTTGTCCTTAAGTGCCTGGAAGCCCTCCTGACATTTTCCTGTCCACTCATATTTAACACCTTTGTGAAGCAGATTGGTTAAGGGCTTTGCACTCTTGGAGAAGTTCTCGACAAATCGACGGCAATAGTTGGCGAGTCCAAGAAAACTTCTGACTTGCTTGACATTCTTTGGGGGAGTCCAGTCAAGAATAGCCTGAACTCGTTCCAGGTTGACCGCAATACCATCCTTGGAGATCACATGACCAAGGTAGGTGACTTCGTCCATCCATAACTCACACTTGGAATACTTGGCATATAGCTGATGTTCCCGAAGTCTTTCCAGTACAAGACGAATATGTTCAACATGCTCCTCTTTATTCTTGGAAAATACCAGAATATCATCCAGATAAACCATGACAAATTTGTCGAGGTAGTCCATGAAGATATAGTTCATTAAACGAGAGAAAGTTGCTGGAGCATTGGTTAGACCGAAGGACATGACGGTGTACTCGTATGAACCATAGCGAGTAACAAATGCGGTCTTCGGAATATCCTCTTCACGAACACGGATCTGATGGTAGCCCAACCTCAAGTCGAGCTTAGAGAAAATTGAGGCACCAGCAAGTTGATCATACAAATCATTGATCCGAGGTAGTGGATATTTGTTCTGAATTGTAGCTTGGTTGATTGGTCGATAATCCTGGACGAGACGATTTGTCCCATCCTTCTTCTTAACAAAGAGAGAAGGTGCTCCCCAAGCAGAGGAACTTGGACGAATGAAACCCAGCCGTAGCGAATTGTCAATTTCTTGCTTAAGTTCAAGGAGTTCATGTGGTGGCATCTTATACGGACGCTTGGCTATAGGAGTGGTACCAGGTACCAAGTCGATGACAAACTCGACAACTCTAGCAGGGGGAATCCCTGGGAGTTCTTCTGGAAAAAATCGTGGAAATCCCGGACAACTGGAATGTTTTCAATCCCCTCAAGAGGTGACTCATTTAAAGTGTTCATGGCATATAGCCGGGCTTCAGCATCTCGAAGAAGATGAGCATGGTAGCTGACTATCTCATTAGAAGGATGCAAGAGTTGGATAGTTTTGGTGGCACAAATGACTGAAGCAGTATTTGCTTTCAACCAATCCATTCCAAGAATGAGGTCAATCTTGGAAGACTTCAGTATGATGGGGGAAACATGGAATTCCAACCCTTCTATTTCGATGGGGACGTCATGACTAACCATGGAGGTCTGACATTGGCCAGTGGGGGTGTTCACCACTATTGGAGTGTTCATCTCCTCGTAATTAATGCCATGCATGGATGCAAAATCTTCAGACATAAAAGAATGTGATGCTCCTGTATCAAACAATACAGAAGCTGGTACTGAGTTGACGAGAAGGGTACCCATCACAGTAGCGGGCTGGTCTTGAGCTTCATTTAGATCAACATTGTTAACTTGAACACGTCCCTGAGCAGACCTGACATTGTTGTTGCGGGGCTGGTTGGAAGGCAGTGTAAGCCGATTCTAATTCTGCCTGCATTCTCTAGCACGGTGTCCTGGACGACCACACTTGAAGCACAACCCATCCTCAGGTCGAGAAGGGGGAGCAGGAGCTCGTGGTGGCGGAGCTGGGAGCCTCGGCTGCCTAGGTGGTGGAATGCAGACAAGGTGCAGAAAAGGACGGCCTTGGAGCAGGAGCAGGTGCATGGTACATGTTGTGGGGAATCCAGATCTTGCGCTTCTGACTTGCTGAACCCGAAGATGAGCCCAAGTCACGGTTGCGCTTGCTACTGTCCTTGTAGTCCTGCAGACCTGTTTCCACTATTATGGACTTGTTCACCAAGGTGGCGAAGTTGTCAAAGTCTTGAACAAGGAGTGCCAGTTTGATGTTAGGATGGAGGCCTTCACGAAACTTCTCCTGCCTCCGAGCATCAGTTGCAACGTCTTCTTCAGCATAGTGAGATAAGTCCAAAAATTCCCGCTGATAAGCATCCACAGTCTTGTTGCCCTGGACGAGATTGCGAAATTCACGCTTCTTCTTGTCCATCATTCCCTTAGGAATATGGCGAGCACAGAATGCAGCTTGGAACTCCGGCCAGGTGATGATAGTTCCTACAGGCTATGAGTGCCTGTGACTGTCCCACCATTGAGCAGCGGGACCCTTCAGAAAGTACGAGGCAAAGGTGACATAGCTAGCTTCTGGGGCGCTTAAAGATTCCAGCTCATAAGTGATGTCACGGAGCTAGTCATCTGCATCAAGCGGCTGAGTTGAGCTGCGGTAGATCACAGGGTTGAGGCACATGAAGTGTTGCAGAGTCATTGGGGCTGGCTGTTGATTCATGTTCGGCCTTGGGAACTGGTCCATAAGCCCTTGCATAAATTGACGATTCAATTCAAACTGCTGTATCATACCAACCATGTATTCAGGCGGCGGTGGGTGGTCAGCTGCACCACGACTAGCTGGCCTAACCATTCCGTCAAAACAATCAACAGTGGTATTTTAGCATTGGCTATTGTAAAGACAACGAGTTATTTATGAAGTAAATTGCTCAATGGAGAACGTGCAATAGATACGATATAGTAGTTCGAATTCAACATACAGATCCATACATAGGTCTATTACAAACCATAAGTCTGTTACAACATAGACAATAGGTCCGGCATGAAATTAACCTAAGCAACTAGGTAGCATGCAGGCACGCGGTAGAGGGATACAACAATGGATATAGCAAAAAGCTACATCAACGTCGGGGACAACGAAAGAACCCACGGAACTGCAGATGGCCCTGAATGCCGAACCTGGTGGCAGGGTTCTGCATCCCGTGCAAACTCTGATGTATACGCTGCATACTGAGAGGGAGCGCAAGTCCACGTACTGGAACACAACCTCGAACCTCAGGCCACTCAAGACCTGGAAGAACACAGTCCGAGGCAGGTAGAGGATGTTTTCCGGATGTATCCCCGCGGTGACTGCTGGCAACAAATGCGCCAAAGCCCGATAAAGATGATCACGGGTGGTGTATAACTCGACGTTAAGAGCCCTGACAGTGCGATCCAATGCCTCAGTGTACTGAACCAGAACCTGTGGGTCATAACGACGACTCACGTAGGGGGTGCAGACAGCAGTGTAGGATCGGTCGTTGTGCTGTCCTGCGAAAGGTGTCAAGACCTCAGCGTCGACGACAGTATGAACTCCAGCAAGAACATACGGAATGTATCTGTATGCCGTCTCCTACAAACAAGAGTTCGCTGCATGGAGTCGAACAATAGCAGCATAAGCAGCATCCTGTACGGCCATCTCGATAGTCACTCCAACGCCACGGAAGGTGTGCAGCTCAGTGATGGAGAGGTCCTGTCGATCCCAGATAACCATCACAACCTCATACTGTTCCTGGTTGAACTCGCGGTAATCCTCGTAAATAGTGTACTCGGGGTACCAGCGATATCCCAGCTTCTTCAAGAGGTCGACCAGGATGGCCGGGAACCCAGTCGTATCACGCACGTAGGTCAGAAGGACGATCTGTCTACTGGGACGCATCTGTAACAGGAAGATTTAAGATGTCAAATGACAGTGCGTGCATTATAACTTCAAAGGAATCAATTGTCGACGAAACAATCTCCGATGGATGTGATCACGAGAACCTAGTTTTAGAGTTAGCAAATTCTTTAACCCGAAAGAGGAGAGCGATCAGAACCCAGAGTATAGACGAGGAATAAAAGATCCTAATACCACCCGATTGAGATGTGGGCGCGTAAGCCACACAACAATGTAAGTAAAAGTTTCTCAAGTACTAGACTCAACTTCGGCCAAGGAGTTGGAAAGGGGGCTACCTACAGGCAGTTGGCTCTGATACCAACTTGTGACGCCCCCAATTTCATCCGGACGCTAAACATACACGCAATGCGTACGACCAAGATTAGGGACTCACTGATCAATATCACAACACAACTCTAGACCCAAATTAAAGTCATACAGCTTCATATAACAAGCCAGGGGCCTCGAGGGCTCGAATCCAAAGCTCGACAAACACGAGGCAGTGAAAGCAAATAATATCTGAGTACAGACATAAGTTAACCAAGTTTTGCCTTAAGAAGGCTAGCACAAACATAACAATGGATCGAAAGAGGCAAGGCCTCCTGCCTAGGAACCTACTATCCTACTGCTGGTCGGGGGCTGCCTCCACATAGTAGTAGGCCCCTGCGGTGGTGTAGTAGTTGCCTCTAGCGTACTCCAACTCCTGGGATCCATCGTCTGAACGCAGAATCGTACCGAGGGTGAAAGAGAAAGCAAAGCAGCGGTGAGTACTCATCCAAAGTACTCGCAAGACTGACATCAGAACTATGCTAAGTATGCATCATTATCAAGGGGTGGGGTTATATCTGGACTAACTGCAGAAAGCAAGAATAGGGGGAAGGCCTAGTCCTATCGAAGACTAGCATCTTCAACATCTTGCAGCATGAGAAGAGAGTAGACTAGTAACACATATATAGTCATATTATTGTAGCAATTTTATTAAGTAACCACGCCCAGAGATTCTTCTTCGACTGCCTGCGAGGAAGCAATCCCAGGGCCACATTTCAATTAAAGTAAAGCACAATTATAGTTGTATAAGGTCAAGGTACAACTCCAAGTCATCCTCTTACCGTGGACACGGCTATTCGAATAGATAAATTCTTCCCTGGAGGGGTGCACCGCATTTCGAACACGCTTGATCACCTCTGGCCGGACACACTTTCCGGGGTAATGCCCGGTCTCGAGATCACCTAGACTCAACGAAGAGGTCACCCCACCTAGACTCAACGAAGAGGCCAACCCGCCGGTCTACTCCTAAGCGTGCAGGTTCGTGGGCCCACTTGCCCTTGCACTCCTGCATGATGCGTGGGCGGCCGAAAACAGTCCTAGTATGCCTTAATACAAGCGCCATGCATTCCAAACCAATCCAGCGCGCGCCGCTCCAATTGCTGACGTCCAAAGAGCTTCGGCTGATACAACGATGCTGACTACCCATTACTTCTCCCACGTGAAGGTTTAGTGCATAAAAGGTCAACGACCAACTCGGATCAAATACCCAACCCATTAGCATTTTATTAGTGCGGGGCAAGCTCGAACCATATTGCAGTCCGTCGCCCCGCCAATAACACTCGGGTGCCTTACTGGCGCACCCCATCATGTCTTTGGATGCCTTACGGTGCATCCCACCAAAGCTTTCTCACAAGGGTACCCTTGGGGTCGACCCGTATCAGAATTATCGGGAACTCAGGTCCACCTCAACAGGGTGGTACCGCCTGTCCCTTCAGTCCCGTCATGTTAGTACAGTGCCAAGTCAATAGTAACTGTGTGGTTATAACATCAAGACAGGAACCGAGGAATCACCCTCAATGGTCCCCGCTCGATGTAACCGTCAAGGTGGACTTTAGAGGAATCACCCTCGAGGGTCCCACACTTGAGGGGTTGCACAACAGAGACATCGTCGGGAATGGTGAAGTAGGAATCACCCTCGATAACCACGACCGACTAGCTGCACTACATGGCTAACATCATGAGTACTTCACGAGGTGTCACCCTTGGTACTCGATAGTAGCACTGTAGAGTCATACAATTTAGGGGAGTGCGGTGATGTGAGTGGCCTGGCTTGTCAGTCAGTTGATCGAGTCTTCGGGTCTTCGAGTCGTCGAGTCGTCGGGTCGTCGATGAAGAAGCAGGGGCAACTGGGACTAAGGGGGTCACCGGGGGTTCTCTAACCAACCTATACTAAGCAGTTGGTATGATTGCAGGAATAGTAGCAGTTCATCAAAAACAGGCTATGCATCATAACAGGAGCTAACTTAAACAATAGCAAAAATCTAATGCAAGAATAAGAGGGAAAGGAATAGGCTATATCGGAATGCTCAAGGGGGGGTTGCTTGCCTTGCTCCTCTATGGCAAAAGGCTGGTCGTCAGGGGTGTAGTCGTACTCGGTAGCAGCATCAGCCTCGGGGTCTACCGGAGAGAAGAGGGGGAAGAAACAATAAATATAAAGTACACAGATGCAACATAATGCATGACATGGCAATACGCAGGGCTAGTGGTGTTTATGGTTTATCTAAGTGCGATGGTTAATTTTAGAATTTATTTGAAATTATTTCAATAATGCCATGCACTATTCACCTATCCGAAACAGGCAAAAAGTTGCATGTTCAGATAGCTAGATGACCGTGACAGATGAATGGATGGCATATTTGGATTCGCGGGATTTTTCTGATCAACCTTCATGTATAAATTATTTTCATGTGAGCTAGGGTTTAAAAGATATGATTTTCTAAAGTTTTTATTAATTTCTGGAATTTAACAAATTATTATTAATTCGAAAAATACTTAATGATGTCAGCATGACATCATCACTGCATCAGTAGTCAACTCTCGCTGACCAGAGTCAAACGTGACATGTGGGGGCCACATGTCATAGACTTGGGGTTATTCTGATGTTTTAAATGAACTAAACATATTAATTAACAAGTGGGGCCTACGTGTCAGTGACAGATTAGTGTAAATTAACTAATTTAACCTAATTAGTTACTAATTAAGCACCTGACAGGGTGGGGCCCAATGTCATAGACACTGGGGGTAGGGCCCCACATGTCAGTGGTTGGTCAAAACCCAGTCATCCAGTTGACCAAGTCAACTGGTCAACTGGGTCGCCTTGGCCCACTGGCAGGGACGCTGGGGGTGGCCCCAGCCTAGCCACGTCAGCGGCGACCGGCAGTCGGCGCCGGAGGCGCTCCGGCGAACACCCGAGTTGACGGCGAGGTTCAGAAACGGCGCACATGGCACCAAAACGAGCACCGTCTAGCGCGTTCGCGAGGTGGGGACGTCGCCGACCCATTTCGGACAACGGTGGGGGCTACGGTGGATGGTGGCGAGCGGTAGGTCGACGACGGTGGAGGCGGGTTTCATGCACACGGCGATAGCGGCGCTAGGAGGCACGAGAGGACGCGTACGGGCGCGCGTCATGCTCCTGGGAGCACCAGGAGCTTGGGGATGTGCTCAGACGAGCCCAACGACGACGGTGGCGACAAGCACGAGCTCAACGGCGGCGAGCAGAGCTCGGGTGCGGTGGGAAATTAGCTATGGCGGTCTAGGGGCGTAGCCAGACGGAGGAGAGGGCGTGCGCGAGCTCACGGTGGGGCATAGCCGTTCAAGCGAGCTCAGGGAGGATGCGGAGTGGCCTGAACCGTCAACGAGGAGCGGCGGCGATACGAAGGGGAAGCAGCTCTGGGTCGTCGATGCAAGGGCTCCAGGCGTCATGCGTGTGGTCGAGGGGGACGAGGAGGACGCGGCGGAGCTCGTGGGTGCGGTGGCAGGGCGCGGGAGGCACGGTGGCCGCGGCTAGCCGGCGTCCATGGCGACGGTGGCGTTCGGGCGAGCGGGGGAGAGAGCGTGAGGAGGGAGCAGGTGAGATCTGCGCAGGGCTAGGGTTTCAGGGGAGGGAGAGAGCAGCCGTGGTGGCGGCCTTATCCCCTCCGCGACGGGGTTGGACGGCGACGGTGGCCGGTCGGCGCCCTGTAGTGACCGCTCTGGTCGCTACAGGGGAAGGGAGCGGGCTGGCCCACACTGTAGCCGCTGGGCCTAAGTGCCCAGTAGCTTTCTTTCTTTTCCCTTTTTTTCTGTTTTCTTTTTAGTTCCTGTTTCATTTATTTTTAGTCACCATTTTCTTTAGAAAAAAATGTGGGACATGGACTCAAAAATTGTCACAACCCTAGCAGTGTCATAGGCTAGCAAGGTGTTTGCATCATCATCATCATCATTGCATCAATATGAAATGGGGAGAAAGAAAAGAAACCCCAAGCATTCATGAATTAAAGAAATTCCAGATAAATGAAATTTCAACAAATCCAAAATGCCCATCAAAAATGTCCCCTATGTCTGATAATTAGGGACATGGATATACCAGGGGCCATTTGAATTATTTGAACATTTAAAATAATTTGAATTAATGGTTTAAGTCCCTGGAAAATGATAAATAAAGCAATTATCATTATCACTGTTTTCAAAATAATCTGGAACTGTTGTTATAAGTTTGGAATATCCAAACTTCAATTTAAAAAATATGTGGGTCATTTTGAAAAGTTGTTTGGATCTACAAAGAAATAAAACAAATGTTAGAAAGCAGAAAACAGAATTAAAAAAAAGAAGAAAAGAAGAGGCTTACCTGGCCCAGAGAAGGAGGCGGCCCAGCCCACCAGGGCCAAGCGGTCATCTTCAACCTCTGCGAGTAGGCAGAGGCGAACTGCGGTGCGGCGCCGGTGAGGCCTCCACCTCCTCCCTGCTCGCCTGGCTGCCGTGGCCCCCCTGAGTGCGTCACGAGCCGTCTGGTGCCTTCTCCTCTTCCCCCCGTCGCCGCTCTCTCTCTCGTGCGTGCATTCTCCCCCTCTGTCTCTGCCATGGCCGAGAGCTTCCCGAGCTCGTCGCCGACATTCTAGCCAACCCCCGCGCCGCCTGGGCCAGCCAAAAGGACCGCTGGACCTCCTCTTCCTTCCAGACGAGCCACGCATCGCCGGAGGGCTTCTATTGCCGTCGCGCCCCTGTCTTCCTCCTCGGGTCGCCGGAGAAGAATTCGAAGGTCGCCGCCGTTCCAGGTCGTCCTCGAGCCAGCCGTTGACGCCGCTGCACTCGCCGTGAGCCCCCAGTTCTTTCCCCCCCTTTCCCCCCTTGATTTGAGCCGCGTAGCGCCGATTTCCCTTGATCCCGAAAGCTCCCCGCCACCGGTGAGGTCGTGGTCGCCGTCCTGGCGACCCAAGCTAGTTTCTGAGTGCGCCATCGTGCTCAGGAGGCTTCCAGGAAGCCTCTGGAGGTCTCGGATGCCCCGTTCGAGCTCTGGCTCGACGAGCCCGTGCTCGTCCGAGCTCCGGCCGCCGCCAAGCTCATCGCCGGCGCCGATTCCGACCACCTCTGCTCTAGGGAAGGGTCGGAATGGACGCGCGTGTGTGCGTAGATCAGTTTGGTGCCCTCCGCCGTCCATTTGGTCGCCGGAGGAGGAAACCCGAGCGCCACCGCCGCTTCTGGAGTCGCCAGCGGCTCGTCGCCGGTGGCTCTGGTCGTTTTGACCACGGGGGTTGACCCTGACAGGTGGGGCCACCCCCTGGTTAACCCTGGTTAGTTTTAGAAAAACAATTAATTAAAATAATTAAGCTAGTTAGTCTATGACATGTGGGCCCAGGGTCTGTTAATGATTAGGATTAGTTTAACTTAGTTAATTAAGCTAATCAAACACTGACATGTGGACCCCACATGTTAGGTTTGACCCTGGCCGGGTCTGATGACCAGCTGACGTCATGATGACATCAGGCTGATGTCATAAGTCAATTTCCTATTTAAAAATAATTCCAGAAATTATTTAAAACTTTGAAAAATCATATAAATTAATCTGTAAGTCAGATGAAAATAATTTATATATGAAAATTTATCAGAAAAATCCAATGAATCCAATGGTGCTATCCTCATGCATGATAGAGCAACCTAAATAGATGAACATGGACATTTTAGCATTAGGTCAATATATAGATTTTGAAAAGAGAACAACTTTGAACCTATGTTCAAATACATTTCAAATTGACATGACCAGTAGCTACATTAGCTCATCCATGCACATCATTATGCCATGTTCATGCATCATATTATCGCATCTGCTTGTATTGAATGTTTGTCTGCGTTGCGGTAGGCCCTAATCCGGAGGATACCACTCCGTACCCTAACGAAGGAGAGAACTCTTCCGCAACCCAGCAAGGCAAGCAACCCCATTGATCATTTTCGATAACATCCCATCCTCTCGCTCCTGCTCTTGTTCAATGCATTAGGACATTGTTACATGACAGTCATACATGGTAGATGAACCTAATCTTCTGCATGACCTGATCTTGTCACAGTAAATAGCTAAACCATGCAACCTAGCATACCTGGTAGATGCTTGTGCCGTGATGTGCTTAGCTTACCTTCATGCCATGATGCTATGCTAGAGTTGTGTCAGGTCTGATTCATCTGGGTGATGAACCAGAGTGAAACTGTGATGTTCTGATGTGATGAGCTCATAACGAATCCGTTTTTGTAATAGGTAGCGATGAGAGGCTATGTAGGAGTACATAGCGGGTTGTCTCATTGGGACCATTGTTAGGAATTGAGTTCCGTGTTTGTAATCCAAGACTAGATACTACCACACGTTGGGATACTTAATTGACCCTCTCGACTTATCAGTCGCTTAGTCCTTGGTCCAGGTATTGCAAGTAGTTTCTGGTGTTTATAGCATGCTGGAGGCCGTGCGTAGCGCTGACCCCCGGGGTGGGTTACGACACGGTAGGTAGTGGCACGGTGTACCAAGGGTCACCAGAATGGTGGGCTTGGGAACCCTGCGCACATCGTTTGGGACCGTAACGGAAACTTCGGCCGGACTTTCGTGTGGGTCAGTCTCAAATAGGCGGTAGCCTGGACTAGAGGTTTTATGTGATTGACGGTCGTGGCCGACTCCCTCGCTGGGCATTCGCTTGAAGGCTGCCGAGGTGCATGGTTTTATGAGCACACGGCGATAAGTGGCGAGAGCGTGTGTGAAGAGGTACACCCCTGCAGGGTTATGAAACTATTCGAATAGCCGCGTCCGCGGATATGGACTACTTGGAGAACTTATGCTGTTCATAGATAATAAAATGGATACTTATAAAGTTCTCAAGACAAGTGTGAGTATCGTGGATGGCACTCTTCCGGAAGGGGAAGGTGAGTCCATGGTGGTGTATTGTGATGGAGTTAGTGGACTCGCGTGCGATAAATAAAATTGTAACAAAGAGTTTAAAACTGAGTAGTGTAGGTTAGCCATGAGTCAAAGCTGGCTTTCTGCATAAACTTCCCCACCCCTTTGTTGATACATGAGCATAATTAGACTAGGTCTGTTTTAAAGACTTGCTGAGTACGATTGTACTCACCCTTGCTTAATTGATGTTGCAGAAGAAAATCAGGACCCATCAGGTGGGTTCTATCTAGACGTTGACGATGCCGAATAGCTGGTGTCCCAGCTACGATCTTGCCCGTGTGGTGGGCTGTAGATAGTCATGCCATATGCCTCTTTTATATTGCCGTCTGTACTCAGACCGCTTTAGTTTCCGCTGGTTTGTAATACTATGTTTGTATGACTTGAGTGCCGGGTCATGTGACCCTATCTTTATGAACATATTATGCAGGGCTCGTCTGAGCCTCCTAAATAAAAGTCATGTTATTGTATGGTTATGTTGTGATGCCATGGTTGTATCTATGCATATCGGGCATGTCGTGCGTACGTGTGACGTGCAACGGTATGTATGGGATCCGACACCTAGTTGTGTGCCTTTAGTAGTACTCTTTACGGGAAACTGCCTCTTTGTGCTTCCACCGAGCCATGGTAGCTTGCTATTGCTCCGGACACATTGATTGACCGGCATGTATCCTTCTTTGCTGCTGTGTCTGTCCCTTCGGGGAAATGTCTCGCAGTGTAATGGAGTCCCTGTAGCCTGTTACGACTCATCTACGTGCAGTGATGATATTCGTGTCTCGCGACGTAATGGAGTCCTTGTAACTTGCTACGACTCGTCTACACACGCTTGAGACCGACACCTGCATTGCTGGATTATGTATGCCTGTTTCCGTACGGATGTGCCACTTGGGTTCTATGACTAGTTATGTCGGCCCGGGTTCTTTGTTGTGTGATTGCCAGCGACATGTTCACATACATGAGCCAAAAGACGCAAACGGTCCCGGCCAAGGTAAGGTGGCAGCCGTGGGGTACCGTGCGTGAGGCCGCAAAGTGATGTGGCTTGTTACAGTATGGAATCATATGACTTAGGATCGGGGTCCCGACAGTGTTGGTATCAGAGCCTGACTGACTGTAGGACTACCAAGCCAAACCGGTCGAAGTTGAGTCTAGAAACACCATAGATAAGTAGGGAATTGATTGTGGAAGGGAACGCAGGGCTCTTTTTACTCCTCTTCCCAAGTTATTCTATGTTGGGTCATTCTCATCTTACCTACGGGGATAGGAACTAGGATTCTCATCTATTGCTTAGGATGACGAGGTACTAGCCATGGACCAATAGCTAGCTTGTTAGTGAGTAAGTGTGGTTATTTTAGTGTTGTTGGTGTGACAAACAGATGGAGAAGAGATTTGAGTCTAGATAGTCGAGTGGTTATGCCTTTCCAAACTCTTTTCAATTGTCTCAAAAATTTTGTTGAGCAATTACAGCCGTTATGTTGTCCGATTTCTGCTAGAGTCTCTAATGTCTTTGCATCATTCTCTGTTTCAGATGCCATCCCGCCCTTGCCGTCAGGTGGTCCATCTGACCAGGTGCATCGATGTGCCGGGTCACACGGCCATGTTGGTTAGAGTAATGATGGAGGCTGGATATCGTTGGTACCCGGAGTATACCGTGGAGGAGCAGTACCGAGATTTCAACCAGAGTCAGTATGTGTGTACTGTTAGGATATACCTTTCATATCCTGAAGCTGCAGAGCCGCTTCACTGGACTCATGGATTGGGAGTTACCATAGATATGGCAGTTCAGGAAGCCGCTTACACCATGCTGACTATTATGAGGTTTCACCATGGTCTGCTTCAGAACACGGAGTTCTGCTATGTTCCTGCTTCCATGGGAGGAGAGGATGGATATCTCAGTGCAGCCTATTCTGATCATTCTCATGAAGACCCTAGACTGCAGGTGACCGCTCTGATGTTGGAGAATAGGGATCGTGATGCACGTGCCCTACGCATGGAGCTCTATGCTACCGGTGCCCGTCTTTGGACAGCTTTGATGCAGTTGGCACCTGTCGTGCAGGCAGGTTATGGAGATTTGGAGATGCTGACTCCATCATGGACTCATTTGCCAGCACACGTAGACTGGCCTGATGTTGGAGGCATCACCCCTCTTCGAGGACCGCTGTTGCCGCCGACAAGGGGACCAAGGCCACAACCATGTCCTTATGGTTTCTAGGGATCCCAGGCTAGAGTGTTTCCAGATCCGCAGGTTCAGCTCCCAGGTCATGGGGGTAACCTGTACGAGGCATTCTACAGTGACGTTTGAGTGCGTGGATGCTAGACCTAGTAAGGTAGTAGACGTATCGCCACAGTCCTGTGTGTCTTGTGGGATATGATCAAGGTCGAGAGTTGAGTTCCGGAGGTGTAGATAGATAATGTATAGGATGCTTGTAATGCCTCCGATGAGTTGTGTCATCTCTCCGTAGTTGTTTTCAGCTTGGGTTTGTACTGAACTAAGTCATGGTGTGTATGAAACCTAATGTTCGTATGGTAGTTGTTATACCATGTTGATTGGTGTTTATTCTACATGCCATGTTGATCAGTGCATTTACTAATTCATGTCCTAGAATTGTTTTCCCCATGCCTAAGCTATGGATTGTTTTCCACAGGATGGTGTCAACCAGGAACAACCCCATGCATGCTCACGAGCAAGGCGAGGGTAGCCAGCCAAGGCAAGAAGAGCTACCACGAGCACCATCTCTAGCAGAGGTGATGCTAGAAGCCGAAAGGAATAAGAGGGAGACCAACAGACTATTGGAGATGATTGAACAGAACACCGCTCGTGCTCCCCGCAATGATCACCATGATGGAGTGTCACTTGGTGACTTCATTAAGCTGTGTCCGCCTAAGTACCATCATTCGATTGATCCCTTCGATGCGGATGATTTGCTGACCAGCATGTCACGCAAGATTCAAGCTGCAAATGTTTCAGAGGCCAACAAGGTGACCTTTGCGACATACTTCCTAGAGGGACCCGCCAACCTGTGGTGGGAAAGCTATGAAGCTATGCGTCCCCAAGGACCTTCGCCAACGTGGGCAGAGTTTAGCGCCGCATTTCGTCTCCATCACATCCCGGAAGGGCTGATGAACCGCAAGAGAGAGGAATTCTGCGCCTTCACCCAGGGCAGATTGTCAGTGGATGCATATAGCCGCGAGTTTGGAAACCTTGCTCTCTATGCTCCAGAGGAAGTCTCAACTGATGCCAAGAAGCAGGCTAGGTTCCGCAAGGGAATAAATGCTGAGCTTCGTCGAGATCTTCGTCTGCACGAGTGCACCACTTTTCAAGCTCTTGTTAATAAAGCTATCAATGCTGAGTCCGGACAGACTGACTACGAGGCCACAAGGAGGCATAACCGTGACTTCAACCCTGCATCGGGTTAAGGACCCAACAAGCGCCGAATATGGGTAACCAATGCAGCTATGCCGGCAAGGTACACTGCGAGGCCATCCTTCCAGGCACCTCGTCCAATTCAGTCCAACCCTCCACCCAGACCATTTGGAGGACCGCAAGCAAATGTTGCCCCACGTGCTACAGTGGTATGCTACAAGTGTGGAGAACAGGGACATTATTCTCGTGAATGTCCCCAGAACAATGCCAAGCCCGCTGGACGCGGAAAACCAGGGAAAGCCTTCTATGTGAAGCCAACTCCTGCCGGCGGGCGAGTTAATTATGTGTCTGCTGAAGAAGCTCTGAAAGACCCCGATGTCATTCTAGGTACGCTACTTGTTAATAGCCATCCAACATCTGTTCTATTTGATACTGGGGCATCTCATTCATTCATCTCAGAAAGTTATGCACAGTTGCATAACATGTCTTTCTGTGACACGCCCACTCCTTTAGTAGTTCAGACTCCTGGATCAAAATGGCAAACTTCTAGAGTGAGCCATGACAATGAAATTCTGGTGGATAGACTAGTATTCCTAGCATCCTTGATAGCTCTTAATTCTTCGGACATTAATATCATTCTAGGTATGGATTGGATGAAAGCCCACTATGCCAAGATTGATACTCATTCTAGGAATGTTCAACTTACACATCCCTCGGGAGAGATAGTTAATGTCTCTACTCGAACAACCAAGCACCAACTCTATTCCTTGAATGCTAGCCTTCTCCCTGAACTAGAAGATATTCCGGTAGTCCGTGATTTTTCGGATGTCTTTCCAGAAGAACTGCCAGGTATTCCACCTGTCAGAGATGTTGAGTTCGTGATAGAACTTATTCCAGGGACAGTCCCAATAGCCAGAAGACCCTATAAGATGGCACCCTTAGAACTAGCCGAGCTAAAAACCCAACTCGATGAAGCTTTGAAGAAAGGTTTCATTCGTCCTAGTTCTTCTCCTTGGGCTTGCCCCGTCCTTTTTGTTAAGAAGAAGGATGGATCGGATCGGATGGTTGTGGATTACCGACTAGTGAATTTGGTCACTATCAAGAACAAGTATCCGCTCCACAGGATCAACAATTTGTATGATCAACTCGCTGGATCCTCTATCTTTTCCAAAATGGATTTGAGGTTGGGATACCATCAAATCAGAATTAGGAACGGGGACATTCCTAAAACGGCTTTTGTCACTCGTTATGGCCAATACGAGTACACCGTCATGTCCTTCGGTTTAACCAATGCCCCAACCACCTTCTCTCGACTGATGAATTCGATCTTCATGGAGTATCTAGATAAATTCGTCGTGGTTTATCTCGATGACATACTCATTTACTCCAAGAACGAAAAAGAACATGCCGAGCATCTAAGGCTGGTATTGATGAAACTTCGAGAGCATCGCCTTTATGCCAAATTCTCCAAGTGTGAATTCTGGTTGCCGCAAGTGACTTATCTGGGTCACGTGATCTCTGGCAAAGGTATTGCTGTCAATCCCGAGAGAGTTCAGGCCGTCCTTGATTGGACTCAACTTGAATCGGTTAAGCAAGTAAGGAGTTTCCTTGGCTTAGCGAGCTATTGCCGCCGCTTTGCTGAGAACTTCTCCAAGGTTGCGAAACCTCTAACTGAACTCCTCAAGAAAGATAAAAGGTTCGAGTGGACCCCACTATGCGAGCACAGTTTTCAGGAGTTGAAAAGACGACTGACCTCTGCTCCCGTTCTGGTGCCACCAGACTTCTCTAAGGATTTTGTTATCTATTGCGACGCCTCGCGACAAGGATTAGGTTGCATTCTCATGCAAGATCGTCATGTGATTGCATACGCATCTCGACAGTTGCGTCCACATGAGGATAATTATCCAACACATGATCTTGAGCTTGCAGCTGTAGTCTATGCACTAAAGACATGGCGACATTACCTTCTGGGTAATCGTTGTGAGATATACACTGATCACCAAAGTCTAAAAATATATCTTCACCCAGCCGGATTTGAATCTCAGGCAAAGATGGTGGGTAGAGTTGATTACAGACTACGACTTAGGGATAACTTACACCCCGGGAAAAGCCAATGTCATGGCTGATGCACTGAGTCGTAAGTCCTATTGTAACAACTTGATGTTACAACAGGGCCAACCACTTCTCCATGAGGAATTTCGGAAGTTGAATCTCCACATTGTTCCTCAAGGATTCCTATCCAACTTGCTGACGAAACCTACTCTTAGGGATCAAATAGTAGCTGTCCAGAGATATGACAAAGGTATATCTCGGATTAAGGAGAATATTGCTAGCGGAAACGCTAAGAATTTCTCTAAGGATGATGAAGGTGTGGTGTTCTTTCAGAATCGGTTGGTGGTTCCCAAGAGCACTCGTCTAAGACAACTGATCCTTAAGGAGGCTCATGATTCTCCTCTCACAATTCATCCAGGTAGTACCAAGATGTATCAGGACCTACGCCAGAGGTTCTGGTGGACTAGGCTGAAGAGAGAAATTGCTCAGTTCATTGCTAACTGCGACATTTGCCATCGTGTGAAAGCAGAACATCAAAGGCCCGCTGGCACCCTTCAACCTTTAGCTATTCCTGAATGGAAATGGGATAAGGTCGGTATGGATTTCATCACCAGTTTTCCCAGGACCAAGAGAGGGAACAATGCTATCTTCGTAGTCATTGACCGCCTTTCCAAAGTGGCTCATTTTCTTCCTGTTCGGGAAAGCTTAACTGCTAGTCAGCTAGCAGAATTGTATGTATCTCGAATAGTTTCTATTCATGGTGTTCCTTTGGAGATTAACTCAGATCGTGGAAGTATTTTTACTTCTCGATTTTGGGAAAGTTTTCAAACTGCTATGGGAACTCATCTATCCTTTAGCACCGCTTTCCACCCTCAATCAAGTGGTCAAGGTGAGCGAGTCAATCAAATTCTTGAAGATATGCTTCGAGCTTGTGTTATATCTTTCGGTATGAATTGGGAGAAATGTCTTCCATTTGCCGAATTTGCTTATAACAATAGTTATCAATCAAGCTTAGGCAAAGCCCCTTTTGAAGTTCTCTATGGACGGAAATGCCGAACACCTCTTAAATGGTCAGAAACCGGAGAGAGGCAACTCTTTGGTCCGGACATGATCCAGGATGCAGAGGAGCAAGTTCGCATTATTCGTGAAAAGTTGAAAACAGCCCAATCCCGTCAAAATAGTCAATATGATCGCCATCATAAGTCTGTGACTTATGAAGTTGACGAGAAGGCTTACCTTCGGGTTACACCTCTGAAGGGTACCCATCGATTCGGTATCAAGGGCAAGTTGGCTCCTCGTTACATTGGACCTTTTCGCATTCTTGCTAAACGAGGAGAGGTTGCCTACCAATTGGAACTTCCTCCACATCTTTCCAAAGTTCATGATGTCTTCCATGTCTCTCAACTCAGGCGTTGCTTTTCGGACCCTGTCCGAGAAGTGGACCACGAAGCGCTTGATCTCCAAGATAACCTTTCATACCAAGAATACCCCGTTCGTATTCTCGACCAAGCTGAGCATACCACTCGGCGTCAGAACATCAAGTTTCTTAAAGTTCAGTGGTCACATCATTCCGAAAAGGAGGCGACATGGGAAAGAGAAGATCGTCTTCGACTAGAGTACCCCGCGCTCTTCCCGACGACTTGAAAAATCTCGAGACGAGATTCTTTTGAGTGGGGGTGAGTTGTCGCAACCCTAGCAGTGTCATAGGCTAGCAAGGTGTTTGCATCATCATCATCATCATCATTGCATCAATATGAAATGGGGAGAAAGAAAAGAAACCCCAAGCATTCATGAATTAAAGAAATTCCAGATAAATGAAATTTCAACAAATCCAAAATGCCCATAAAAAATGTCCCCTATGTCTGATAATTAGGGACATGGATATACCAGGGGCCATTTGAATTATTTGAACATTTAAAATAATTTGAATTAATGGTTTAAGTCCCTGGAAAATGATAAATAAAGCAATTATCATTATCACTGTTTTCAAAATAATCTGAAACTGTTGTTATAAGTTTGGAATATCCAAACTTCAATTTAGAAAATATGTGGGTCATTTTGAAAAGTTATTTGGATCTACAAAGAAATAAAACAAATGTTAGAAAGCAGAAAACAGAATTAAAAAAGAAAAGAAAAGAAGAGGCTTACCTGGCCCAGAGAAGGAGGCGGCCCAGCCCACCAGGGCCAAGCGGTCATCTTCAACCTCTGCCAGTAGGCAGAGGCGAAGTGCCGCGCGGCGCCGGCGAGGCCTCCACCTCCTCCCTGCTCGCCTGGCTGCCGTGGCCCCCCTGAGTGCGTCACGAGCCGTCTGGTGCCTTCTCCTCTCCCCTCCGTCGCCGCTCTCTCTCTCGCGCGTGCATTCTCCCCCTCTGTCTCCGCCATGGCCAAGAGCTTCCCGAGCTCGTCGCCGACGTTCTAGCCAACCCCCACGCCGCCTGGGCCAGCCAAAAGGACCGCCTGGACCTCCTCTTCCTTCCAGACGAGCCACACATCGCCGGAGGGCTTCTATCGCCGTCGCGCCCCTGTCTTCCTCCTCGGGTCGTCGGAGAAGAATTCGAAGGTCGCCGCTGTTCCAGGTCCTCCTCGAGCCAGCAGTTGACACCGCTGCACTCGCCGTGAGCCCTCGGTTCTTCCGCGTAGAGCCGATTTCCCTTGAGCCCGAAAGCTCCCCGCCGACTCCCTCACTGGGCATCCGCTTGAAGGCTGCCGAGGTGCATGGTTTTATGAGCACACGGCGATAAGTGGCGAGAGCGTGTGTGAAGAGGTACACCCCTGCAGGGTGATGAAACTATTCGAATAGTCGCGTCCGCAGATATGGACTACTTGGAGAACTTATGCTGTTCATAGATAATCAAATGGATACTTCTAAAGTTCTCAAGACAAGTGTGAGTACCATGGATGGCACTCTTCCGGAAGGGCAAGGTGAGTCCATGGTGGTGTATTGTGATGGAGTTAGTGGACTCGCGTGCGATAAATAAAATTGTAACAAAGAGTTTAAAACTGAGTAGTGTAGGTTAGCCATGAGTCAAAGCTGGCTTTCTGCATAAACTTCCCCACCCCTTTGTTGATACATGAGCATAATTAGACTAGGTCTGTTTTAAAGACTTGCTGAGTACGATTGTACTCACCCTTGCTTAATTGATGTTGTAGAAGAAAATCAGGACCCATCAGGTGGGTTCTATCTAGACGCTGACGATGCCGAATAGCTGGTGTCCCAGCTACGATCTTGCCCGTGTGGTGGGCTGTAGATAGTCAGGCCATATGCCTCTTTTATATTGCCGTCTGTACTCAGACATCTTTAGTTTCCGCTGGTTTGTAATACTATGTTTGTATGACTTGAGTGCCGGGTCATGTGACCCTATCTGTATGAACATATTATGCAGGGCTCGTCTGAGCCTCCTAAATAAAAGTCATGTTATTGTATGGTTATGTTGTGATGCCATGGTTGTATCTATGCATATCGGGCATGTCGTGCGTACGTGTGACATGCAACGGTATGTATGGGAACCGACACCTAGTTGTGTGCCTTTAATAGTACTCTTTACGGGAAACTGCCTCTTTGTGCTTCCACCGAGCCATGGTAGCTTGCTACTGCTCCGGACACATTGATTGACCGGCATGTATCCTTCTTTGCTGCTGTGTCTGACCCTTCGAGGAAATGTCTCGCAGTGTAATGGAGTCCCTGTAGCCTGTTACGACTCGTCTACGTGCAGTGATGATATTCGTGTCTCGCGACGTAATGGAGTCCTTGTAACTTGCTACGACTCGTCTACACACGCTTGAGACCGACACCTGCATTGCTGGGTTATGTATGCCTGTTTCCGTACGGATGTGCCACTTGGGTTCTATGACTAGTTATGTCGGCCCAGGTTCTTTGTTGTGTGATTGCCAGCGACATGTTCACATACGTGAGCCAAAAGACGCAAACGGTCCCGGCCAAGGTAAGGTGGCAGCCGTGGGGTACCGTGCGTGAGGCCGCAAAGTGATGTGGCTTGTTACAGTATGGAATCATATAACTTAGGATCGGGGTCCCGACAAAAATAGCAAGCATTATTTGGAATGGCCACATCTAGTTTAAGCAATTTTCAAAGCTGTTTGAATATTTAAATTTGAATTTAAATGCCCTTAGAAATACTTTTAGCTTGTGTTATTAATGGTGGGGAAAACATCAGAATCTTGGTGATGTTGTTTTCCTTAACATTATTTATTTTGGAATATTTTACAAGCATGCAACATTTTATCTTTTATGTTTGAGGATATAAATTTGTCACTTGAAACTATAGAGCATTGTATGGAATTTTGAATTGGACTTGGGAATTCCATCTTGGTCATGTTCCACTTGACAAAATAGTTAGTTGCTGATCATGCCATTACTGTAGCTTAATTATATCATCACTGTAGCACTAACACTAGGGTGTTACAAGCTACTTACTTGTTGAGCATCAAGATCTATAGAGATAGATCAAGATGCTTGATGAGACTTTCAATGAGTACATACCTTGACAAGATTTTGAAAGATTTCAAAATTGATCGGTCAAAGAAAGAGTTCTTGCCTGATTTGTAAGGTGTGAAGTTGAGTGAGACTCAAAGCTCGACCATGGCAGAAGAAAGAGAAAGGACGAAGGTTGTCCCCTATGCCTTAGCCATAGGCTCTATATCATGCCATGTTGTGTACCGCACCTGGTGTGTGCCTTGCCATGAGTCTGTCAAGGGGTACAAGAGTGATACAGGAGTGGATCACTAGACAGTGGTCGAAATTACCCTCAGTAACCAGAGGACTAAGGAGATGTTTCTCAATTATGGAGGTGATAAAGAGTTCTTCATAAAGAGTTACGTCGATGCAAGCTTTAACACCAATCCGGATGACTCTTACTAGCAATCCGGATACGTATAATGGAGTAGCCATTTGGAATAGCTCCAATTGGCTTGCAAAGTACACATGGATCTAAATGTCGCAGACCCATTGACTAAAAGACCTCTCTCACATGCAAAGCATGATCGAGCCCCAGAACTCATTGGGTGTTAGATTCATAACAATGCGAATCACATGGTGATGTGAACTAGATTACTGACTCTAGTGCAAGTGGGAGACTGTTGGAAATATGCTCTAGAGGCAATAATAAATTAGTTATTATCATATTTCCTTGTTCATGATAATCGTTTATTATCCATGCTAGAATGTATTTATCGGAAACTCAGATACATGTGTGGATACATAGACAACACCATGTCCCTAGTATGCCTCTAATGGACTAGCTCGTTGATGAAAGATGGTTAAGGTTTCCTAGCCATGGGCATGAGATGCCATTTGATAATGGGATCACATCATCATTAGGAGAATGATGTGATGGACAAGGCCCAAGCTATAAATGTAGCATATGATCGTGTCAGTTTATTGCTACTATTTTCTACATGTGAAGTATCTGTTCCTATGACCATGAGATCATGCAACTCACTGACACCGGAGGAGTGCCTTGTGTGTATCAAACTTTGCAACGTAACTGGGTGACTATAAAGGTGCTCTACAGGTAGCTCTGAGGGTGTCTGTTGGGTTGGCATGGATCAAGACTGAGATTTGTTACTTCGTGTGACGAAGAGGTATCTCAGGGCCCACTCGGTAATATAACATCACAATAAGCCTTGCAAGCAATGTGACTAAGTGTTAGCCATGGGATCTTGTATTACGGAACGAGTAAAGAGACTTGCCAGTAATGAGGTTGAACTAGGTATACAGATACCGACGATCGAATCTCGGGCAAGTAACATACCGAAGAACAAAGGTAACATCATACGGGATTAACTGAATCCTTGACATAGAGGTTCGACCAATAAAGATCTTCATAGAATATGTAGGAACCAATATGTGCATCCAGGTCCTGCTATTGGTTATTGACCATAGAGGTGTCTCGGTCATGTCTACATAGTTCTTGAACCCGCAGGGTCTACACACGTAAGGTTCGGTGACGTTTCGGTAGTATAGAGTTATGTATGGTGGTGACCTAAGGTTGTTAGGAGTCCCATATGAGATCCTGTATGTCACGAGGAGCTCCGGAATGGTCCGGAGGTAAAGATTGATATATAGGAAGTCCTATTTTGGTCACCGAAAAAGTTTCGGGCTCATCGGTAGTGTACCAGGAGTGCCGGTAGTGTACCGGGGGACCATCGGGAGGGGTATTTCGACCCAAGAGGCTACATGGGCTGTGGGAGAGTAAATACCAGCCCTTAGTGGGCTGGTGGAAATCCCACACAAGGCCCATGAGGCTTGGAAGAAAAGCCCAAAGAGAAAAAGGTGGAAAAAGGCAAAAAATAGGGTGACTCCTAGTCCTACTAGGATTGGAGGTGGATTCCACCTCTCCCACTTGATTTGGCCGACCCAATTGCTAGTCCTTTGAGGGTTAAGCCTCCTCCTCTCTTCCTCTTGATGAGTTCGTGGGACGGATCGTGATTGGATCGCGGGACGGATCGTGATGTGATCGCGGGATGCTCGGCGATTTGGATCGCGAAGATGTTCGACTACACCAACCGCGTTTCTTAACGCTTCCCGCTTAGCGATCTACAAGGGTATGTAGATCCACTCTCCCTCTCATAGATGCTCATCACCATGGATAGATCTTGCATGTGCGTAGGAAATTTTTTGTTTCCCATGCAACGTTCCCCAACAGTGGCATCATGAGCTAGGTCTATGTGTAGATGAGATCTCGAGTAGAACACAAAGAGTTTGTGGGCGTTGATGCTTAGATTGCTTCCTCCCTTGGTCATGTCTACATAGTTCTTGAACCCGCAGGGTCTACACACGTAAGGTTCGGTGACGTTTCAGTAGTATAGAGTTATGTATGGTGGTGACATAAGGTTGTTAGGAGTCCCATATGAGATCCTATATGTCACGAGGAGCTCCGGAATGGTCCGGAGGTAAAGATTGATATATAGGAAGTCCTATTTTGGTCACCGGAAAAGTTTCGGGCTCATTGGTAGTGTACCAGGAGTGCCGGTAGTGTACCGGGGGACCATCGGGAGGGGTATTTCGACCCAAGAGGCTACATGGGCTGTCGGTGAAGGAATACCAGCCCTTAGTGGGCTGGCCTAAGTCCCACAAGAGGCCCATGCGGCTAGGAAGGAAAGCCAAAGTGGAAAAAGGTGGAAAAAGGCTAATATAAGGAAGGAGTCCTAATCTGACTAGGAGTGGAGGAGGAGGACTCGTCCCTCCACTTTGGCCGAAGCCTAGGGCTGGCCCCTTGGCGGCCAAGTCTCCTCCTCCTCTCCTCCTATATATACTAGAGGTTTGAGGATTATTTGAGACACATAAATCAGCCATGTGCTACCCACTTCTCTAGATTGTAGTTTCTCCTCTAGATCGATTTCAACGGTGCTTAGGCGAGGCCCTGCTGCAATAGCTCCACCACCATCGCCGCAACGCCGTCGTGCTGCTAGAGAACGCATCTACCTCTCTGCTCCCTCTTGCTGGATCAAGAAGGCGGAGATCGTCATCGAGCTGTATGTGTGTTGAACGTGGAGGTGTCGTCCGTTCGGTGCTAGATCGGAAGGACCATGATCAAGATCGCGAGACGATTCGTGATTGGATCGTGGGACGATCGTGATGAGATCGTGGGATGGATCATTATTGGATCATGGGATGGATCATGATGGGATCGCGGGCCGCTCGACGATTTGGATCGCGAAGACGTTCGACTACATCAACCGCGTTTCTTAACGCTTCCCGCTTAGCGATCTACAAGGGTATGTAGATCCACTCTCCCTCTCGTAGATGCTAATCACCATGGATAGATCTTGCGTGCGCGTAGGAATTTTTTTGTTTCCCATGCAATGTTCCCCAACAGCAGCCCCCCATGGCCGCGCCTAGCAGGCTTGTCGTCTCCCGACAGGTCTCCTAACCCTAATATTTGGCCTATAAATTCCTAAATATTCCCCCAACACCAGAACAAGCCACACAAATACTTTTCCGCTGACAAAAGCCTCCGTTCCCGAGAGATCCAATCTTGGAGCTTTTTCTGGTAATCTTCCGGTGGGGGTTTCGATCACGGAGGGCATCTACATCAACTCCATTGCCCCTCCGATGATGCGGGAGTAGTCCACCACAGACGGGTCCATAGCTAGTAGCTATATGGCTTCTTCTCTCTCTTTGATCTTCAATACCATGTTCTTCATGATCTTCATGGATATCTATCCGATGTAATCCTCTTTTGTGGTGTGTTTGTCAAGATCCGATGAATTGTGGGTTTATGTTCAGATTATCCATGAATCTTATTTGAATCTCTTCTGAATTCTTATATGCATGATTTCATATCCTTGCAAGTCTCTTCGAGTTATTGGTTTGGTTTGGCCAACTAGATTGGTAATTCTTGCAATGGGAGAAGTGCTTGGTTTTGGGTTCAATCTTGCGTTGTCCTCATGCAGTGACATAGTAGGGGTAGCGAGGCACGCATTGTATTGTTGCCATCAAGGGTAACAAGATGGGGTTTTCATCATATTGCTTGAGTTTATCCCTCTACATCATTTCATCTTTCTTAATGTGTTACTCTCTTCTTCATGAATTTAATACTCTAGATGCATGCAGGAGTCGGTCGATGTGTGGAGTAACAGTAGTAGATGCAGAATCGTTTTGGTCTACTTGATATGGACACGATGCCTATATGCATCATCATTGCCTTGGCTAACTACATGATTATTCGCTTTTCCACTCTTAGGTAATCTAGCATGGCATGAGTAACCATAATCTCTAATTGTCGTTGCAAATATGTTTCATCCATAATGAGCTGAATTCAGAACGATGAGCTAATCATATTTACAAAAGAAAAATAGGTCGAGTTTGTACCAGCTTTTCTCCATCTCAATATTTTCAATATATATTGTCATTATTGCCTTTCACTTGCATGACCAAACGGTGTGAATAATAATAAGAGTGTACGTGCATTGACTGAGCTGAAATCTGCAAACAATAACTCAAAGGAGAAGGCAAGGTAATATGGGCTCTCTGATAGGTAAACAATAATGCATATAAGAGCCACTCAACATTTTCATTGTGGTCTTTGTTGGGGAACTTCGCATGGGAAACAAAAATTTTCCTACGCACACGCAAACCTATCCATGGTGATGAGCATCTACGAGAGGGAGAGTGGATCTACGTACCCTTGTAGATCGCTAAGCGGGAAGCGTTAAGAAACGCGGTTGGTGTAGTCGAACATCTTCGCGATCCAAATCGCCGAGCGTCCCGCGATCTCATCACGATCCGTCCCGCGATCCAATCACGATCCGTCCCGTGAACTCATCACGATCCGTCCCGCGATCTCATCACGATCCGTCTCACGATCTTGATCACGATCTGTCCTATGAACTCATCACGATCCGTTCCGCGATCTCATCACGAACCGTCTCGCGATCTCGATCACGGTCCTTCCGATCTAGCGCCGAACGGACGGCACCTCCGCGTTCAGCACACGTGCAGCTTGATGACGATCTCCACCATCTTGATCCAGCAAGAGGAGGTGGAGAGGAGAGAGAGTTCACCGGCAGCGTGACGGCGCTCCGGTGATGGTGGTGGAGTGATTCCGGCAGGGCTTCGCCTAAGCGCTGCGGAAAACCGATCTAGAGGAGAAACTGTGCACCGGTGAAACGGGTAGCACGTGGCCGGAAATTCTGTCCAAAAACCACCCAATCCACTAGTATATATAGGAGGAGAGGAGAGGAGAGGCAGCCAAGGCCTTTGGGTCGGCCGAAATAGGAGGTGGGAAGAAATCCTACTTCACCTCCAATCCTAGTTGGAGTAGGATTGCCTCCTATTGGCTGATTTTCCACTTTTTGCTTTAGGACTTTCTCTCCTGCGCCATGGGCCTTTGTGGCTGTTTTCCCAGCCCAATAAGGGCTGGTTATTATTCTCCCACAGCCCATGGACCTCTTGGGGTCGAAGTACCCCTCCCGGAGGTCCTCCGGTACACTACCGGCACTCCCGGTACAATACCGATACTCCCGGTACACTACCGATGAGCCCGAAACTTTTCCGGAAACCAAACTGGGACTTCCTATATATGAATCTTTACCTCCGGACCATTCCGGAGCTCCTCGTGACGTCCGGGATCTCATCCGGGACTCCGAACAACCTTCGGTCACCACCATACATAACTCTACACTACCGAAACGTCACCGAACCTTAAGTGTGCAGACCCTGCGGGTTCGAGAACTATGTAGACATGACCGAGACACCTCTACGATCAATAACCAATGGCGGGACCTGGACGTCCACATTGGTTCCTACATATTCTACGAAGATCTTTATCGGTCGAACCTCTATGTCAAGGATTCAGTTAATCCCGTATAACGTTCCCTTTGTTCTTCGGTATGTTACTTGCCCGAGATTCGATCGTCGGTATCTCCATACCTAGTTCAACCTCGTTACTGGCAAGTCTCTTTACTCGTTCCGTAATACAAGATCCCGTGACTAACACTTAGCCACATTGCTTGCAAGGCTTGTTGTGATGTTGTATTACCGAGTGGGCCCTGAGATACCTCTCCGTCACACGGAGTAACAAATCCCAGTCTCGATCCATGCCAACTCAACAGACACCATCGGAGATACCTGTAGAGCACCTTTATAGTCACCCAGTTACGTTGCGACGTTTGATACACACAAGGCACTCCTCCGATATCCGTGAGTTGCATGATCTCATAGTCACAGGAACATATACTTGACATGCAGAAAACAGTAGCAATAAACTGACACGATCATATGCTATGTTTGTAGTTTGGGTCTTATCCATCACATCATTCTCCTAATGATGTGATCCCGTTATCAAATGACATCTCATGTCCATGGCTAGGAAACCTTAACCATCCTTTGATCAACGAGCTAGTCCATTAGAGGCATACTAGGGACATGGTTTTGTCTATGTATCCACACATGCATTTAAGTCTCCGATCAATACAATTATAGCATGGATAATAAACGATTATCATGAACAAGGAAATATGATTATAACTAATTTATTATTGCCTCTAGGGCATATTTCCAACAGTCTCCCACTTGCACTAGAGTCAATAATCTAGTTCACATCACCATGTGATTCGCATTGTTATGAATCTAACACCCAATGAGTTCTGGGGCTCGATCATGCTTTGCATGTGAGAGAGGTCTTATAGTCAACGGGTCTGCGATATTCAGATCCGTGTGTACTTTGCAAATCTCTATGTCAAACCGTAAACACTGCTACCACACTCCACTTGGTACTATTTCCAAATGGCTGCTCCACTATACGTATCGAGATTGCTACTACTAGTCATCCGGATAGGTGTTAAAGCTTGCATCGACGTAACTCTTTACGACGAACTCTTTGTCACCTCCATAATCAAGAAACATTTCCTTAGTCCTCTGGTTACTAAGGATAATTCCGACCGCTGTCCAGTGATCCACTCCTGGACCACTCTTGTACCCCTTGACAAACTCATGGCAAGGCACACATAGGTGCGGTACACAGCATGGCATAATATAGAGCCTATGGCTAAGGCATAGGGGACGACGTTCGTCCTTTCTCTTTCTTCTGCCATTGTCGAGCTTTGAGTCTCACTCAACTTCACACCTTACAAATCAGACGAGAACTATTTCTCTGGCTGATCCATTTTGAACTCTTTCAAAATCTTTGTCAAGGTATGTACTCATTGAAAGTCTCATCAAGTCATCTTGATCTATCTCTATAGATCTTGATGCTCAACAATTTGGTAGCTTTATCCAGGTCTTCCTTTGAAAATCACTTTCCAAACAACCATTTATGGCTTCCAGAAATCCTACATTATTTCCGATCAACAATATGTCATCCACATATACTTATCAGAAATTCTATAGTGCTCCCACTCACTTTGTTGCAAATACAAGTTTCTCGTAAACTTTGTATAAACTCAAAAACTTTGATCAACTCATCAAAGCGTATATTCCAAATCCGAGATGCTTGCTTCAGTCCAAGGAAGGATCACCGAAGCTTGCACACCTTTTAGCATCCTTAGGACTGACAAAACCTTCTGGTTGTATCACATACAACCTTTCCTCAAGTAAACCGTTAAGGAAACGATTTTTTGACATCCATCTGCCAGATTTCATAATTGAAAACACAGCAACTGCTAACATAATTCCAACAGACTTTAGCACCACTACGAGTGAGAAAGTCTCATCATAGTCAACTCCTTGAACTTGTCACAAACATCTTTGCAACAAGTCGAGCTTTACAAATAGTGACATTCACCATCAGTGTCTGTCTTCATTTTAAAGATCCATTTGTACTCAACGACCTGCCATCCAACGAGCAAGTCTACCAAAGTCTACACTTGGTTTTCATACATGGATCCTATCTCGGATTTCATGGCCTCCAACCATTTTTCGGAATCCGGGCCCATCATCGCTTCTCCATAGCTCGTAGGTTCATCATTGTCCAACAACATGACCTCCAAGACAGAGTTGTCATACCGCTCAGGAGCAGTACACATCCTTGTCGACCTACGAAGTTCGATAGTAACTTGATCCTGAAGCTTCATGATCATCATCATTAACTTCCTCTTCAACTAACGTAGGCTTCACAGAAACATCTTTCTGCGCTGCGCTACTCTCTGGTTGAACAAAGGTTTAATAACCTCATCAAGTTCTATCTTCCTCCCACTCAATTCTTTCGAGAGAAACTTTTTCTCGAGAAAGGACCCAGTTCTAGCAACAAACACTTTGCACTCGGATCTGAGATAGAAGGCATACCCATCTGTTCTTAGGGTATTCTATGAAGATACATTTGTCCGCTTTGGGTTCTAGCTTATTATGTGAAAACATTTTCCACACAAGCATCGCAGCCCCAAACATTAAGAAATGACAGCTTAGGTTTCTGTCAAACCATAATTCACACGGTGTCATCTCAACGGATTTAGATGGTGCCCTATTTAAAGTGAATGTAGTTGTCTCTAATGCATAACCCCAAAAATTATAGTAGTAAAATGATAAGAGACATCACAGTATGCACTATATCAATAGAGCATGACTATGATGTTCGGACACACCATCACAGCATGGTGTTCCAGGTGGCGTTTAGTTGTGAAACAAATTTCACGTTGTCTTAAGTTGTATGCCAAACTCGTAACTCAGATATTCACCTCCACGATCATATCGCGGTCTTTTTTATCTTCTTGTCACGATGATCTTTAAACTTCACTCTGTATTTGCTTGAACCTTTCAAACGATTCAGACTTGTGTTTCATTAAGTAAATATACACTATATCTACTCAAATCATCAGTGAAGGTAAGAAAATAACGATATCCACTGCACGCTACAAGACTCATTAGATTGCATACATCAACATGTATCATTTCCAATGAATCACTTGCCTGCTCCATCCAACGGGGTCCTTTAGTCATCTTGCCCAAGAGGCATGGTTCGCATGTCTCAACCGATTCGAAATCGATGAGTCCAAATATCCATCAGCATGGAGTTTCTACATGCGCTTTATACCAATATGACATTTAGCGGCAGTGCCACAAGTATGTGGTACTATCATTATTAACTTTGTATCTTTTGACATCAATGTTATGAACATGTGTACTACTACGATCAAGATTTCAACAAACCATTCTCACTTGGTGCATGACCATTGAAGGTATTATTCATGTAACCAGAATAACTATTATTCTCTGACTTAAATGAATAATCGTATTGCAACAAACATGATCTAATCATGTTCATGCTCAACGCAAAACACCAAATAACATTTATTTAGGTTCGTTACTAATCCTGAAGGTAGAGAGAGCGTGCGATGTTGATCACATCAACCTTGGAAACATTTCCAACACACATCGTCACCTCACCCTTAGCTAGTTCTCCGTTTATTCCGTAGCTTTTATTTCGAGTTACTAACATTTAGCAACCGAACCGGTATCCAATACCTAGGTGCTACTAGGAGTACTAGCAAGGTACACATCAATAACTCGTATATCAAATATACTTCTGTCGATGTTGCCAGCCTTCTTATCTACCAAGTATCTAGGGTTGTTCCGCTTCAGCGACCTCTCACCTCATAATAGAAGCACTTAGTCTCGGGTTTGAGTTCAACTTTGGGTTGCTTCACTGGAGCGGCAACTGACTTGCTATCCATGAAGTTTCCCTCCTTGCTCTTGCCCTTTTCGAAACTAGTGGTTTGCTTAACCATCAACACTTGACGCTCCTTTTTGATTTCTACCTTCGCGGTGTCAAACATCGCGAACAGCTCAGGGATCAATACTTCTATCCCTGGTGTATTATAGTTCATCACTAAGTTCTAGTAGCTTTAGTGACAGTGACTTGGAGAACTATATCAATCACTATCTTATCTGGAAGATCAACTCCCACTTGATTCAAGCGATTGTAGTACCCAGACAATCTGAGTACATGCTCAACGATTGAGCTATTCTCCTTCATCTTACAAGCAAAGAATCTTGTTGGAGATCTCATATCTCGCAACAAAGGCACGAGCTTGAGATCACAATCTCTGCTCCTAGAACATCTCATATGTTCCGTGACGTTCAAAACGTTTTGAAGCCTCAATTCTAAGCCGTAATGCATGACGCACTAAACTATCAAGTAGTCATCGAAACGTGCCTGTTAGATGTTCACAACATCTATAGACGACGCTAGAGGGGGTGGCGCACCGAGCGGTGCATTAAGGACATAAGCCTTCTGTGCAGCAGTGAGGACAATCCTCAGATCACGGACCCAGTCCGCAATTTTGCTACCAACATCTTTCAATTCTATTTCTCTAGGAACATATAAAAATACAAGGGAGCTACAGCGCGAGCTAGTAATCTACAACATAATTTGCAAAGACACTTTGACTATGTTCATGATAATGAGTTCAATTAATCATATTACTTAAGAACTCCCACTCAAATTGACATCCCTCCGATCATTCGAGTGATACATGATCCAAATTCACCAACTCAAGTCCGATCATCACGTGAGTTGAGGTGGCTGCAATGGTGAACATCATTATGTTGATCATATCTACTATATGACTCATGTTCGACCTTTCGGTCTCTCGTGTTCCGAGGCCATGTCTGTACATGCTAGGCTCGTCAAGTTTAACCCGAGTGTTCTGCGCGTGCAAATCTGGCTTGCACCCGTTGTATGTGAACGTAGAGTCTATCACACCCGATCATCACGTGGTGTCTCAACACGACGAACTTTCGCAACGGTGCACACTCGGGGAGAACACAGTTCATCTTGAAATTCAAGTGAGGGATCACCTTATAATGCTACCGCCGTACTAAGCAAAACAAGGTGCATAAAAGGATTAACATCTCATGCAATTCATAAGTGACATGATATGGCCATGAACTTGTGTTTAAGATCTCCATCTTCGAAACACCGGCATGATCTCCATCGTCACCGGCACAACACCATGATCTCCATCATCTTGATCTCCATCAATGTGTTGCCATTGGGGTTGTCACGCCCTGCATGCTTCTACTACTATTGCTACCGTAGCGATAAAGTAAAGCATTACATAGCGCTTAATGATTGACACGCAGGTCATACAATAATTAAAGACAACCCTATGGCTCCTGCCGGTTGCCGTACTCATCGACATGCAAGTCGTGATAATCTATACATCACATGATCATCTCATACATCACATATATCTCATCATGTAATTGGCCATATCACATCACAACATACCCTGCAAAAACAAGTTAGACGTCCTCTAATTGTTGTTGCATATTTTACGTGGCTGCTATGGGTATCTAGCAAGAACGATTCTCACCTACGCATAAACCACAACGGTGATACACTAGTTTGCTTTTCAACCTTCTCAAGGACCGCCTTCGTCGAATCCGATCCAACTAAAGTGAGAGAAACTGTCACCCGCAAGCCATCTAGGCAACAAGTTGCGTCGAGGGAACCGGTCTCTCGTAAGCGTACGAGTAATGTTGGTCTGGGCCGCTTCATCTCACAATCCCGCTGAACCAAAATACGACCAAGGGAGGAAGCAATCTAAGCATCAACGCCCACAAACCTTTTGTGTTCTACTCGAGATCTCATCGAACCATCAACCTAGCTCATGATGCCACTGTTGGGGAACTTCGCATGGGAAACAAAAATTTTCCTACGCACACGCAAACCTATCCATGGTGATGAGCATCTACGAGAGGGAGAGTGGATCTACGTACCCTTGTAGATCGCTAAGCGGGAAGCGTTAAGAAACGCGGTTGGTGTAGTCGAACATCTTCGCGATCCAAATCGCCGAGCGTCCCGCGATCTCATCACGATCCGTCCCGCGATCCAATCACGATCCGTCCCGTGAACTCATCACGATCCGTCCCGCGATCTCATCACGATCCGTCTCACGATCTTGATCACGATCTGTCCTATGAACTCATCACGATCCGTTCCGCGATCTCATCACGAACCGTCTCGCGATCTCGATCACGGTCCTTCCGATCTAGCGCCGAACGGACGGCACCTCCGCGTTCAGCACACGTGCAGCTTGATGACGATCTCCACCATCTTGATCCAGCAAGAGGAGGTGGAGAGGAGAGAGAGTTCACCGGCAGCGTGACGGCGCTCCGGTGATGGTGGTGGAGTGATTCCGGCAGGGCTTCGCCTAAGCGCTGCGGAAAACCGATCTAGAGGAGAAACTGTGCACCGGTGAAACGGGTAGCACGTGGCCGGAAATTCTGTCCAAAAACCACCCAATCCACTAGTATATATAGGAGGAGAGGAGAGGAGAGGCAGCCAAGGCCTTTGGGTCGGCCGAAATAGGAGGTGGGAAGAAATCCTACTTCACCTCCAATCCTAGTTGGAGTAGGATTGCCTCCTATTGGCTGATTTTCCACTTTTTGCTTTAGGACTTTCTCTCCTGCGCCATGGGCCTTTGTGGCTGTTTTCCCAGCCCAATAAGGGCTGGTTATTATTCTCCCACAGCCCATGGACCTCTTGGGGTCGAAGTACCCCTCCCGGAGGTCCTCCGGTACACTACCGGCACTCCCGGTACAATACCGATACTCCCGGTACACTACCGATGAGCCCGAAACTTTTCCGGAAACCAAACTGGGACTTCCTATATATGAATCTTTACCTCCGGACCATTCCGGAGCTCCTCGTGACGTCCGGGATCTCATCCGGGACTCCGAACAACCTTCGGTCACCACCATACATAACTCTACACTACCGAAACGTCACCGAACCTTAAGTGTGCAGACCCTGCGGGTTCGAGAACTATGTAGACATGACCGAGACACCTCTACGATCAATAACCAATGGCGGGACCTGGACGTCCACATTGGTTCCTACATATTCTACGAAGATCTTTATCGGTCGAACCTCTATGTCAAGGATTCAGTTAATCCCGTATAACGTTCCCTTTGTTCTTCGGTATGTTACTTGCCCGAGATTCGATCGTCGGTATCTCCATACCTAGTTCAACCTCGTTACTGGCAAGTCTCTTTACTCGTTCCGTAATACAAGATCCCGTGACTAACACTTAGCCACATTGCTTGCAAGGCTTGTTGTGATGTTGTATTACCGAGTGGGCCCTGAGATACCTCTCCGTCACACGGAGTAACAAATCCCAGTCTCGATCCATGCCAACTCAACAGACACCATCGGAGATACCTGTAGAGCACCTTTATAGTCACCCAGTTACGTTGCGACGTTTGATACACACAAGGCACTCCTCCGATATCCGTGAGTTGCATGATCTCATGGTCACAGGAACATATACTTGACATGCAGAAAACAGTAGCAATAAACTGACACGATCATATGCTATGTTTGTAGTTTGGGTCTTATCCATCACATCATTCTCCTAATGATGTGATCCCGTTATCAAATGACATCTCATGTCCATGGCTAGGAAACCTTAACCATCCTTTGATCAACGAGCTAGTCCATTAGAGGCATACTAGGGACATGGTTTTGTCTATGTATCCACACATGCATTTAAGTCTCCGATCAATACAATTATAGCATGGATAATAAACGATTATCATGAACAAGGAAATATGATTATAACTAATTTATTATTGCCTCTAGGGCATATTTCCAACAGTCTTCTCCTTACGACCCAGAGAAAGAAAATTCAAAACAAGAATGAGAAAAAACTATTTACACGGGAAAGGTCCCAACAAGCAAAAGGAGAACGAAAAATCGTTTTTGGGTTTTCTTTTAATGCTACAACTAAACAGACTAGAAGGTAAAGCTATAACTAATTTATTTTGGATTTTCTCAAGGTTAACTAAGCACATAAGAAGAAAGCGGAAATAAGAGATGTCGTGGGAACGAGCTTGACAGTAGATGGTAGGGGTACGAATGGTGATGGCAGAGTCCTAGCTACGGTGAGGGTGTACACACATATGTATGAGTTTAGGCCCCTCTCGTGGAGGCAACAGCCCTACGTCTCAGTGCTCGGGAGCTTTATGTCGAGTGGAATGTAGAGATTAGAATAGTTTTCTTAACCCTTGTGTAGGAGGGGAGAGGCGGCTTATATAGAGTTCGCTGCCCCTCATAATGGCCTCGTATCAATGGATCTGGTCATGGGGTGTAGTCTGCCGTTATAGGTAACGCACATAGTAAAAGCTATTAAGGGCCATTAAGCCAGCGTTTGCCTGTTGGGCTCTTGCTGATGGCTGCTAGGCTTCTGGCATCGAGTGAAGCGAGGTCCGTTGAGTGACACGCAACTGCCGAGTGAGAGCGGGAGTCTCCGAGTGGATTACTGTCGAGTGACTTTGAACGTCTCCAGGGATACACTCGGAAGTTCATGCTTGATCTTCAAGTCCTCCCATGTGGTGTCCTTAGGTAGGGTATGTGGGCCTTGCCTTGGACCATACCCTAGGTACATATCCTCGTCATTAGCCCCCAAATGGATCGGGGTTTGAGTGGTGGAAGGAGGTATCAATGTAGATATTGAGTTAGTATATCAAATCCTCTGAGCGATATTTGGGATTTCCATGGAACTTGCGTCGATTGAACTCTGAGCCTTAGCATTCATTCAGGATCGACACGCAAAATCTTCCGAATGATATTCGGGTCTTCAACAAAATTTACGTCGATTGAATTCTTCTTTGCTCACCTGGATCCATTCAGTCTTAAAAGTGTCCGAGTGAATTGAGCGCATCTTGGGAAGGTGACGGGTCGGTCTAACGGGCCCAGATTCTCCGAGATACGAAAATTTGGGAAGCGCGCGCACGCACGGAGATGATGCCACGATCAGGGCAAGTGGAGGCACGACGCCTCGATTCTTGCGCCGGTCATCTCGCCATGCATTGGGCGCCGTTAGCGGTTGGCGTGTGCGGTTATCTCACAGGCCCACCGGTCAGTGAGACACTTGGCAACATATAAAGCACTCTGAGCCGCGGATTGCACAGTACCTTCTGCCGATTCTCCCTCTCTTCCTCTGCCTCCTCTGCTCCCCAACACAGCACACCGCTCCCCTCTGACCAGAGCCGCCACTCCGATGACGAAGAACGCGACGGAGAAGCTGGAGCGCGCAAAGATGGGGACGTCGAAGCTCAAGGGCAGGAAGCCCTCGACCGCTCGGTTCACTGCGCCCGTGGGGTGGCTGCAGGAGGATTTTCTCCCTCTGTTGTTACCCACGCCAACCTCGAGGGCGTCATCTCCAACGGGCTTGTGGCGGACAGCGCCTGGAGGCTGTCGGGGGAGGAGCGCGAGCTAGAGCCGCGCGACGGAGAGCGGGTTGTTCTCCTCTCTCATGTAGAAAGAGGTTTCTCCATGCCACCCCACCCATTTTTCCGGGGATTTCTGAATTTCTTTGGTGCACAGCTGCATCACTTTCCGCCGAACACCATGGCGTACTTGTCTGCATTCGTCACCTTGTGCGAGTGTTTCCTAGGGTGCTCTCCCCATTGGGGGTTGTTTAAGCGTCTCTTCACGGTCAGATCACAGACTGTGAAGAAAATCCTTGCCGCCGACGGGAAGACCCACGTGCTCCAGTTGTGTGGAGGCTTAGGGGTCCAGAAAAGGCAATGTTGTTCCTTTCCTGCCATTACTCTTCCCGAGTCTATCCGAGGCTGGCAGTCAACCTAGTTCTAATTCAGAGATGTAGTGCCACCCAATATGTCGACTGGTCTTCCCCAATTTTAACCTGATCGACCCTCTGCCCCCAAGTCCCTGAAGGTGACCGACGAGGAGCATGTCCAAGTTGGTATCCTAGTTGAGGCCGTGATTCAACTGATCCGGGGCAAGGTGATAGGCATGGATCTGCTTGAAATGTTCCTCGGTCGACGTATACATCCACTCCAGGCCAGAGACCACACCATGTGGCACTACTCAGGCCCGGGGGACTCGACCAGGACGCATCCAGAAGAAGTTACACAAGAGACTGTCGAGCAGTGGCTTCGGAGCATCACCGGGGCTTGTGACAACCCCTCGGGAGCCAAGAGGATCCGGCCTTACTCGGCTGAAAACCCGCCGAAGAACGTGGTGAGATGCGTAATGTCGACTGATACATTTATACTATCAAGTGATGTATTGACTTGTGGTCTGACTCTCTTGTTTGAATTATGCAGGAATGGACGAACATGCACTCACCCGTTCCCAATGGGAACCATGTGCATGACGGCGTGGTGAGCGAGGGCGGCAGCGTGGACGGCGACGGGCTTTCCGACTCTGATGATGAATATGAAGATTCCGGCGAAGAGGAAGGAGTCGAGTCGCCCCCTCATCGCGACGGCCGCACTAAGGCCCTCCATGACCCGACAGCTGCTCAGGACAAGGCCCCAGGCCCAAGTGAGAAGAACCCAAAGCGGAGCCGCCCCTCAACTGTCGAGTCGAACGAAAGACTGGCCAAGCAGCCCAAGCAAGCCACCTCCAAGCCTCGCAAAGCACTGCCCCATATGAGGGTGGCCATACATGTCGTCTCCACATAAGTGTTCATTTCTAAATTGTTCTGTCGATTGAAGTCTTGAGTTATATCCGAGTGAAAGCTGTCTAATCCATCAGAGCTACAACATCTGTGACCTCGGCTCGTCGAGATGAAGAGGACGCAATGGATGTTGATACCACTGACGCTGCCACTTCTCATAGAGGTAAGAAAGTTGTTAGTTTTTCCGAATAGGACTCGACACATGCAGATGTTGTTGTTGTCGATTGTTGCAGAGGTCATTCAAGTGGAGGACGACGAGGGGCTGCTGGACACTTCACATGCTCGCACCCGAAGGGCGTCATCGTCGCAAGCACCTCGACGCTCAACTACGGAGTCTTCCAAGAGGAAAGGTGACTTGTCGCGACCCAAGGTTGAGCCTGCAATGCCTCCGTCGCATGCTCCTCCAACCGTCTCGACCGTCGTGACGTCGGCTCCGACCCGACCTCTTCAGGCTGCCCCAACTGCTCCAGCGACTGCGCCGACCACACCTGCGCCGGCCTTCCCTCTGCATCGAACCCTGGAAGACCAAACTGGAGCTGCAAAGGAAGCCATGATCCAGGCAGAGCAGCTCATGCTGAGGACCAAGGAGGCGTATGAGGCCAGCAAACTGGCTTTTGACGTCAGTGCAGCCCTCCGCACCAATGTCCGAGTAAGTTCAATTGTAAGTCCATTGTCGATTGAATTATTGTCTTTACTTGGCTGCCGAACACCCACTGGGTGATTGCCGTAGAATGTTTGAACTTCCTCCAGTCGAATAGATCGGATCGTAGTCGAGTAGGACTAGGATTGGTAGTACACGCAGTACAGTTGTCGCTCGACATGTCGAGTGTGCTTTATGACGAGTTACTCGACGGATCGAGAGTTAACCGTCTCAGTGGGGGCGCTCTTAGCGCACCTACTGGGTGTAGTCCCCGAGACCGCTGTTGATTGCTTGCATCGATAGGGGTATTAGAGTCTATTGTAACATGATACACTTTGTCTTTGAATCACACCACTCCATAGATACCTTGCAGGTTTCATGGATATTATTATGAAACCATTATATGACGCTGCATAGGGATCGACTGCACTTCATAGAGTGGGGGAGGTGTGTCGCTCAACGCCTTGAGTGTCACAACAGGGCCGACCTTGTCGAGTGTTTTTTTTTCTGACGAGTTACTCGACGGATTGAGAGTTAACTGTCTCAGTGGGGGCGCTCTTAGCGCACCCACTAGGTGTAGTCCCCGAGACCGCTGTCGATTGCTTGCATCGGCAGGGGTCTTAGAGTCTATTGTATACAAGATACACTTCTCCTTGAATCACACCATTCCGCATCTACCTTGCAGGTTTCTTGGATATTATTTACAAACCATGATATGACGCTACATAAGGATATGTTGCACTCTATAGAGTAGGGTGGGCGCATCACTCGACGGGTCGAGTGTTACGACATGGATGACCTTGTCGAGTGTGTTTTCTGACGAGTTACTCGACGGATCGAGAGTTAACCGTCTCAGTGGGGGCGCTCTTAGCACACCCACTAGGTGTAGTCCCCGAGACCACTATCGATTGCTTGCATCGGTAGGGGTCTTAATAGAGATAGCTTTCTGTTTGAATTTGTTTGCGGCATGCGGAGCGCCCGAGCCACTCGATGTGTCGAGTGGACTTTCTGTTTGAATTCTTCCAACACAGGCATTTGCCAGTTTTAATAACTCAGTCGACTGTCCAAGAACTCCTTGTTGATTGAACTCCTGTCTTTTGTTGGTTCCAGACGGCTTGCGAACTTGGGACACAATACAAGGAGATGGAGGAGGAGAAGAACCAACTGCAGGTGGACTTGGTGGTTGCCAACAATGCCCTGGAACGAGCATGTACTGAGCTGAAGTATTTGGGAGGTAATAAGTGCCGACTGTCAGCATTCCCATCTGCCCCTTTTCATGTTTTGAACCGAGTGCTCTCGCTCAAACAGACGTGCGCAATGAAAACTGTCGACTCCAAGCGCAACTCAACAATGTTGTTTCTTTAGATTCCATGAAGAGGGCACTGGAGGAGAAGGACAAAGCACTTGCTGACGCCCAACAAGTCGCCAAGGACAAAACTGAAGCTGCAGAGCAGAAGTTGGCTGCCGTCCAGAAGTTGGAAGAGGAGAACGCCAAGCTGAAGCAGGAGCGTGCAGATCTTGTCAAGAAGGCCGAGCAACTAACCAAGAGGAGCAATGGCCTGGAGAGGCATCTGGGCGAATTCTCGAGGAAGATGTATCTTCTGCTTGACGGTGAGTATTTCTTGTTGACTGACATTTGCAATAAATTTTTGAGGGTTGCAGCTCACCGATTCCCCTTCTTCAATCAGAAATCTGCCAGGACTTTGAAAAGGAAACAGAGGAGATTGAGCCCATGCTTGACCCCACCAAGTCGCCAGTTGCTGATGCGATGTCGATGAACATGTTGCGGCTTAACTTTTGGCTCCAGGGTGCCCAGGCCTATATTGCTCGACTGTAATCTGTCATGGAAAGAATCGACAAGGAGCTATGGCCTGAGGACACTCTTCAGCTCGACCTCAACTCCATGATGGCTCGCCTGAACGAACTTCCCAGTCGAGTGCAAGCTTGGAAAAAATCTACTGCTCGTTGCGGGGCCGACGTGGCATTGTCTCTGGTCAGGGTCCATTGTAGGGACGTGAGGGAGGAGAAGCTAAAGGAGCTCCAAGTGGTAAACATGAATAAACTCCAGTTTGAGGACTTCATGGAAACCTTCATCGAGGCGGCCACCAGAATCACCGACGGCATCGATCTGGATACTTTTGTTGAGCCTGCCAGTCCGTCGCCTGCCTAGAAACTTGAGCCTTTGGAAAAACAATTAAATTTGCCTTGGTATGCCGAGTGGAACTGTATGCCTTAAAACTTTATTCAGGCCTCAGGCCTGAGAAAATTTGCTTGTGCACAAGACAGTTATTCACGGTTTTATCCTTTGGATTTTGCTCGCGCTTTGGCTTTCAATCATTTGTTCGATTGCTTTTATTTTTTACTTAGGCGAAATGTATTCAAAGCTAAGCCCCCGAGCGTGAGGATCGCTCACCACTCGGAGTATTTTGAACTTAGGCGAATGTCGATTCACATCTAAGCTGTCGAGTGAATGGATTACCATTGCCTCGATGAGTTTTAACTTAGGCGAATTGTATTCGTAGCCAAGCCCCCCGAACGTGAGGATCACTCATCACTCGGAGTATTTTGAACTTGGGCAAATGTCGATTCACATCTAAGCTGTCAAGTGGATGGATTACCATCGTCTCGACGAATTTTTTAACTTAGGCGAATTGTATTCGCAACTAAGCCCCCGAGCGTGAGGATCGCTCATCACTCGAAGTATTTTGAACTTAGGTGAATGTCGATTCACATCTAAGCTGTCGAGTTAATGGATTACCATCGTCTCGACGAATTTTTTAACTTAGGCGAATTGTATTCGCAGCTAAGCCCCCAAGCGTGAGGATCGCTCATCACTCAGAAAATTTTGAACTTAGACGAATGTCGATTCGCATTTAAGCTGGTGAGTGAATGGATTACCATCGTCTTGACGAGTTTTTTAACTTATGCTAATTGTATTCGCAGCCAAGCCCCCGAGCGTGAGGATCGCTCATCACTTGGAGTATTTTGAACTTAGGCGAATGTCGATTCGCATCTAAGCTGTCGAGTGAATGGATTACCATCGCCTCGACGAGGTTTTTAACTTAGGCGAATTGTATTCGCAGCTAAGCCCCCGAGCGTGAGGATCACTCATCACTCGGAGTATTTTGAACTTAGGCGAATGTCGATTCGCATCTAAGCTGTCGAGTGAATAGATTACCATCGTCTCGACGAGTTTTTTAACTTAGGCGAATTGTATTCACAACTAAGCCCCCGAGCGTGAGGATCCCTCATCACTCGGATTATTTTGAACTTAGGCGAATGTGAATTCACATCTAAGCTGTCAGTGAATGGATTACCATCATCTCGACGAGTTTTTTAAGTTAGGCGAATTGTATTTGCAGCTAAGCCCCCCGAACGTAAGGATCACTCATCACTCAGAGTATTTTGAACTTAGGCGAATGTCGATTCGCATCTAAGCTGTCGAATGAATGGATTACCATCGTCTTGACTTCTTGATGGGCTTGGCTTCAATCCACTTGGTGAACTTGTCGACTGCTACCAACAGGTGGGTGAATCGTCCTTTTCCGGGTCAGAAAGGACCAACCATGTTGAGCCCCCAAACTGCAAACGGCCAGGCAAGTGGAATTGTCTTCAGAGTAGACGCTGGCTGGTGTGATAGGTTTGCATAGAACTAACATCCTTTGCAATGATCAACAATGTCCTTAGCCATTTCATTAGCCCATGGCCAATAAAAACCCGCCCGGTATGCTTTAGCGACGATCGCCCTTGAAGATGCATGGTGTCCATAAGTTCCCGAGTGGATTTCATCTAGAATCATTCGACCTTCCTCGGGCAAAATGCATCGCTGGGTGACACCAGACACACTTTCTCTGAAAAGCTGATCACCCATCACAGTGAAAGCTTTGGACCTGCGCACAATCTGTCGAGCCTGTGCTTCATCTTTAGGAAGCTCTTGTCTGAGGATATAGGCTATGCACAATATAGTCCAGTCAAGAATGATAACTAGCACCTCCATGACCAGGTCAATCACAGCAGGAACATCGACTTCAGTCGAGTCAGAGGAGCTTAAGGTTTGCGGGGATCTTCAGTGAAGGGATCCTCTTGGATCGAAGGAGTGTGCAAATGCTCTAGGAACACTCCGCTGGGGATAGGCCGTCGAGTGGAACCAATCTTGGATAACTCATCAGCTGCCTGATTTTTCAGTCGAGGAACATGGTGAAGTTCCAGACATTCAAATTTCTTCTCCAGCTTCCGGATGGCATTGCAGTATCCAGTCATAGTAGGGTTTCTAACATCCCACTCTTTCATTACCTGATTCAGCACCAAATCTGAGTCGCCATAAACCATCAAACGCTTGACACCGAGCGAAATAGCCATGCTCAACCCGTACAAAAGTGCTTCATACTCTGCTTCATTGTTGGAGTAATAAAAGTGAATTTGCAAGACATAGCTGAGCTTGTCGCCTCTGGGGGATATCAGAACAACGCCAGCACCGGACCCATTCAACATTTTGGAGCCGTCGAAGAACATTGTCCAATGCGCCGAGTGAACTTGGATAGGCTATTGCTGTTCGATCCACTCGGCCATGAAGTCTGCCAATGCTTGGGACTTGATTGCCTTCTTGGCCTCGAATCTGATGTCGAAGTGTCCCAGCTCAATTACGCATTTAGCCACTCGACCTGATGCGTCGTGATTATTGAAAATCTCTGATAAAGATGCATCACTGACGACTGAGATCGAATGGTCTTGGAAATAATGTGCCACCTTCTTCGCTGATAAGTAAATACCATACACCAGCTTTTGATAATGAGACTATCTTTGCTTTGAGGGGGAGAAAACTTCCGAGACATAATAGACTAGCCGTTGAACCTTATAGGCATAGCCTTCCTCTTCTCACTCAACAATCAACACTGTACTGACGACCTGATTTGTGGCCGCGATGTACATGAGCAAGGGCTCTTTGCTGGCAGGAGTGGCAAGCACCGACTGGGTGGACAGCAGGGCTTTGAGCTCAACAAACGCTACTTCGGCTTCAGGAGTCTAGTCGAATGTGTCTAATTTCTTCATCAACTGATACAAGGGCAGAGCCTTCTCAGCAAGACAAGAAATGAATCGACTCAATGCCGCCAGGCAACCTGTGAGCTTCTGAACATCGTGCACTCGCACGGGAGTCTTCATACGGGTAATGGCACTGATCTTCTCAGGATTGACATCAATTCCTCATTTTGAAACGAGAAAACTGAGTAACTTGCCGCCAGGGACACCGAAGGTACATTTGGCCGAATTCAGCTTTATGTCGAATCACCTCAGATTGGCGAATGTCTCAGCCAATTCAGCCAGCAAGTCGGAACCTTTGCGGGACTTGACCAATATATCATCCATGTATGCCTCGACATTCCAAGGGATCTGGTTGAGTAAACATTTCTGAATCATGCGCATAAAACTAGCGCCGGCATTCTTGAGACCAAAAGGCATGGTGACGTAGTAGAAACACCCAAACGGGGTGACGAAGGCTGGTTTTATTTCATATAGGCCAAACAGACGGATCTGATGGTACCCAGAATAGGCATCCAAAAACGATAATCGCTCGCACCCGGCTGTCGAGTCAACAATCTGATCTATGTGGGGGAGCGGAAAATGGTCTTTCGGACACACCTTATTAAGATGTTTGAAGTCAATGCACATGCTCAACGACTTATCTTTCTTGGGCACCATCACAACATTCGAGAGCCACTCGGAGTGGTAAATCTCCCTAATGAACTTGGCTTGCAATAGACGGGCCACTTCTTCTCCGATTGCCTTGCGCTTCTCAGCCGCGGATCGACGCAAATGCTCCCTGACGGGCTTGGCCTTCGGATCCACTCGCAGACGATGCTCAGCCAGCTCCCTGGGAATTCCCGGCATGTCAGCAGGCTTCCATGCAAATATATCCCAGTTCTCACGGAGGAACTGGATAAGCTTGACTTACTATTTACTATCGAGTGTTGTCGAGATATTCGTTGGGGCAGTGGTTGGATCCGTCAGGTGGATGTGCACCTTCTTCACTTCTCCTGCCGACTGAAATGCCGACTCGTAAGCTGGCGTTTTTGCACGGAGCAAATCAGTAGGGTTAGTGGTTTTCTTGTACTCCTCCAGTTTGACCATGGCCATCTGTTGATCGACGATCTTGGACCCTTGCTGGAGACACTCTTCGGCCCGCTGTCGATTGCCAGTGACCGTGATCATGCCCTTAGGGCCCAGCATTTTCAGCTTGAGATACACATAACATGGCCGGGCCATGAAACGTGCATAAGCGGGTCGACCCAAAATGGCGTGGTAAGCACTCTTGAAATCCACAACTTCAAACATCAACTTTTCTTTTCGGAAATTTTTGCTATCTCCGAATGCCACATCTAATGCTATCTGGACGAGTGACTTGGCCTTCTTTCCTGGGATGACCCCATGGAAATGATGGTGCTTTCGCTGAGACGGGACATAGGAATGCCCATTCCCTTCAGGGTATCCGCATACAGAATGTTCAGGCCGCTGCCGCCGTCCATGAGGACCTTTTTGAGTCGAGTCCCCTGCACCACCGGATCAACTACCAGAGCCTGTCGACCGGGTGTGGCCACACGGGCAGGATGGTCAGTCTGGTCGAATGTGACAGCATACTGAGACCATTTGAGGTAGGTGGGGGTGTCTAGCACAGCCATATTGATCTCTTTATTTATGACTTTCAGACGACTCTTGCTCTTGACGTCAGCAAAGATCACCAGGGTAGCCGTGACATCCGGGAATGTTTCCTTCTCTTCATCTTCATCTTCTTTTTCAGGAGATTTCCCACTCGACTGGTCTCCCTTGAACTGTTGGATGAGGGTCCGACACTGTTGAGTGGTGTGCTTGGGCAAAATCAGGTTGCCTTCTGCATCTTTCTTCGTGTGAATCACACACGGCTAATCCAAGATATCGGTTCCTGGCTGACCCTTCCCCTTCTTTGGGGCATACTGAGCTTTGGCCTTGCCCTTGTTCTTTGACTGAGTCGCCAGTGCTGCTGCCTCTACCGGAACTGGGTCTTCAGCCTTCCGCTTTTGTTTCCTATTTTACCGCCGCGAGACTCGTTGGTGACCGCTTTTCCTTTGCCGCTACGGAGGCGGTCTTCTTCGTCGCCATTGGCATAGTGAGTGGCAATTTCCATCATCTTGCTGAGTGAAATGTCACCAGTGCGCCCGAACTTCAAATACAGCTCTTTATATCTCACACCAGCCTTGAAGGCACAAACAACCTGGTGTTCCGACACATTTTCCACCGTATGATGCAGGGTGGACCATCGCTGAATATAGTCTCTTAAGGGTTCGCTGTGCTTCTGGACGCAGTGCTGTAAGTCGACCAGACCTGCAGGGCACTTGCAAGTGCCCTCGAAGGTCCGGCAAGATCTTCCAAACAATGAATGCTGGAAGGAGCCAAACGATTCAACCAAGCTCGAGCTAGTCCATCCAACATAAGAGGCAGGTGCTTCATTGCGACATTGTCATTCCCACCGCCAATCTGCACCGCCACTCGGTAATCATCTAGCCAAGTCTCTGGTTTTGTTTCACCAGAAAACTTTCCGATCCTCGCTGCCATTCTGAAGTTGGGGGGAGTCTCCACAGAGCGTATAACTCTGCTAAAACACTCTGGACCAGACACTGTAGCTGAGCTACCACTCGGGACATCTTTGTCGCGTGCTTCTCTATAGTCTCTGCTCTTGTCGACTAGTTCTCAAGAAGGTACGCGCGGGCATCAAAGTCCGTGTCCCGCTCGTCACCGAAGGAGTGCTTGTCTTCCTAGCGCCGGGGCGCGTACGGACCACTCCGCGGAGGAGTGGGCACTCGACGGTGGTATTCGTGGTGGTGCTGATATCTGTCTTGCCCTTCACGATAACGGTCTCTACCTTGGGTGAATTTTTGTGTATCTTGTGATGAGACTGAGAAACTGCTGAATTCTGGTGTTGTGCTGCATCTAACAGTGCTCTGATCTACAATAGCCCTCGACCAGCCTCTGACCGGGAAGGCTGAATGGAATCTGCTAACCTAGCAGCAACAACAACATTAAGCACAGGAGTTCGGTATACCTCGATGCCATCGTGAGATCCAGCCGAGAACAACTGTCGCTGACGTCGACTGGGGCGCGGCGGACGTGGATGGGCATGCTCGTCGATCTCTACTTGGAGCTCTTCTAGACGAACGCGTGCAGCCTCCAAAGCCCGAGCCTTGGCGGTCACGCCGATGATGGGGGTATGAAGGACCTTCTCATCGCGACGCGACTGCACGTTCGACGGGCCACCAACCTCGTGCTTGCCACGACCAAAACCAGGCGGTGAGCTCTGATGAGAGCCCGCCATCAAGACCTCCGCTGCGGAGTCGCAGCTCTCGCACTCGGAAGGCATGTTGGACGGATCGGAATCTGACTCGAACACGCCATGGACGGACTCAGTAGGTTCGAGTGCTGCAACCTGCGAAGAAGCTTGATGCGCCGCTGCATGTTTGACCCAGCGCTGGAGTCGTGAGCGGCCGGACCGCTTGCGACCGCGAACGGTGAGAGGAGCCGATGTGTAAGGGGTCGACGGCTGACACAACAACACGCCGCACGGACTCTCGCGGAAATGCACGGCCCTGCGGACCGGGATCGCCTCGACATCGAGAGGCGCATCCTGGAGCCATGCCGAATCATCGGTGATGAAAGTGAGCGCTCCGAAACGGATCTCGTGGCCCAGAGCAAAAACACCGCCGCAAGACATGTTGAAGGATGAAAAACGCAACCTCGCCGGAAGTCGCTTAGACGCCTGCCCCACGGTGGGCGCCAACTGTCGTGGGAACGAGCCTGACAGTAGATGGTAGGGGTACGAATGGAGAGGGCAGAGTCCTAGCTACGGCGAGGGTGTACACACAGATGTATGAGTGCAGGCCCCTCTTGTGGAGGTAACAGCCCTACGTCTTAGTGCTCACGAGCTTTATGTCGAGTGGAATGTAGAGATTACAATAGTTTTCTTAACCCTTGTGCAGGAGGGGAGGGGCAGCTTATATAGAGTTCGCTGCCCCTCATAATGGCCTCACATCAATGGGTCTGGTCGTAGGGTGTAAGGTCTGCCATTACAGGTAACGTACGTAGTAAAAGCTATTAAGGGCCATTAAGCCAGCGTCTGCCCGTTGGGCTCTTGATGATGGCTCCTGGGCTTCTAGCGTCGAGTGAAGCGAGGTCCGTCGAGTGACACGCGACTGCCGAGTGAGAGCGGGAGTCTCCAAGTGGATTACTGTTGAGTGACTTTGAACGTCTCCAGGGATCCACTCGGAAGTTCATGCTTGATCTTCAAGTCCTCCCATGTGGTGTCCTTAGGTAGGGTATGTGGTCCTTGCCTAGGACCCTACCCTAGGTACATATCCTCGTGAAGAGATAAACTACCATGGATGGTACAATGAAAAAGTATGAGCGCCGACTACTAAGATGAGTGTGTGAACATGAATGTTATGTCGGAGAGAAATACGTACTCCCCCAAGCTTAGGCTTTTGGCCTAAGTTGGCCTAGGGCCATGGTTGTTGTCGGTGTCAAAACTGGCGGATCTCGGGTAGGGGGTCCCGAACTGTGAGACTAGAATCGATGGTAACAGGAGACGAAGGGGGACACGGTTTTACCCAGGTTCGGGCCCTCCTATGGAGGTAATACCCTACATCGTGCTGGATTGTATTGATCATACGGGGGTTACAAAGTTGATCTACCTCGAGATTGAATAACTAACCCTAGATGAGTTTTTCTATCCCTACAACCTAAAACCCTCTAGCTTATATATACGTTGAGGGTATCTAGGGTTTACACATGGTCGATTACACGCTTAAGAGATAAACATGCCTATTCTCTACATCAAACGTGGAGTACAAGCCGTGCTTCCCGAAGTTTCCATCTTGGAGATAGGGCCTTCAATTGATTCGGTGTTCAATAAGTGGCCCATATTGTCTGGCCCATAGAAATAGGTCGGCCTCCTGAGCACCCTTAATCCAGGACTCCCTCAGTAGCCCCTGAACTTGCCTCCAACACAAAGGGTCTTAGATGCAATTACTTCGCACGATTAGAGTCTTCGGCTTGCGAGGTGAGTTCTTCCTGCCGAATTCAGTTCCGCCCCCGATGACATGTAGTTTTCCGAATAGTAGCGTGTCCGAACACCCTGCATAGGTCGGATCCGAAGGCTAAACGTCGAGGGGTAATTGATGTCCCCTGACGACCTCTGTAATGATAGGCCATGGCCCACCACGACCGCTAGGCTAGTTACAAAGACTCGATTCGCGGTTTGAGGCCGTTTTAATCGACACGATCTATCAATGCACATATCGTGCCCCATTTCATACGAGATTTGTTCAATCATGCGCGTGCAATGTCACACACGTCTCGGGAAGAGGAGGGATTCATGACACAGTAGAGGGAGGCCAAATAGCGATAAGCCTCATAAAAGAGAAAGAAAAACCCCAGGGCTTAACCACACCTCCCATTCGCCTCCTCTGCTTCCCCATTCCTCTGAGTCTCCGAAGCGTAGATCTAGGTTTTCTTCCTCCCACCTTCAAGCTCATCCATGGCGGGCTCTGGTTCAAATGGCAAGTGGGAGGCGTCTACGGTAACCGACCAAGACATCCGGGACCTCAAGGACGCAGGTTACCTCCCCGCCAACATCTATCACCGCGCGCGGGAGAAGGACCAGGTGATCCCCACCCCTATGTCAGGCGAAAGAGTGGTCTTCATTCCCCACTTCATCCGGGGAATGAGCTTCCCGCTCCACCCCTTCGTCTTTGATCCTCGTCTACGAGGCTTTTCTATGGCTCGAGCCGCACTTTGGGCTTTGGCTCAATGTGTTCAACATCAAGCCAAAGTGCGTCGGAGGCAAGCACGCAGACTGCGGTGGGGCTGTCATCGGCAAGCTCACCCGCATCGTATGGCCATTGGGCACCTTCATCGACACCATCAAGGTGTGACATAAGGAGTGGCTTTATATCACTGAGCCACGGGAGGAAGGCCAAGCAGCTCCTATTGAATTCAGATCTAGTCCCCCCACTAGATAACCTCGTGGCTCCGGAAGGGCCTCAACTGGGGGTCGAGCAAGGAGGTGAGTGATACGTCTCCAACGTATCTAATTTATTTATGATGCTATGCTATTATATTATCTATTTTGGATGTTTTATATGCATTAATATGCTACTTTATATTATTTTTGGGACTAACCAATTAATCTAGAGCCTAGTGCCAGCTTTTGTTTTTTCCTTGTTTTTGAGTTTTGTAGATATGGAATATTAAATGGAGTCCAAATGGAATAAATCCTTCGAAAGGAATTTTTTTGGAAGGAAACAAATCAACCAGGCTTGGAGTTGACGGTAGGGACCCTGCCAGGGAGTCACAAGCCTGCTAGGCGCGCCCCTGGCCAATCCTAGCAGGCTTGTCGTCTCCCGACAGGTCTCCTAACCATAAGCTTTGGCCTATAAATTCCCAAATATTCCCCCAACATCAGAAAAATCCACACAAGTATTTTTCCGCCGACAGAAGCCTTTGTTCCCGAGAGATCCAATCTTGGAGCCTTTTCCGGTAATCTGCCGGAGGGGGTTTCGATCACGGGGGCATCTACATCAACTCCATTGCCCCTCCGATGATGCGTGAGTAGTCCACCAAAAGACCTACGGGTTCATAGCTAGTAGCTAGATGGCTTCTTCTCTTTCTTTGATCTTCAATACCAAATTCTTCATGATCTTCATGGAGATCTATCCGATGTAATTCTCTTTTGTGGTGTGTTTTTCACGACCCGATGAATTGTGGGTTTATGTTCAAATTACCCATGAATCTTATTTGAATCTCTTCTGAATTCTTATATGCATGATTTCATATCCTTGCAAGTCTCTTCGAGTTATTAGTTTGGTTTGGCCAACTAGATTGGTAGTTCTTGCAGTGGGAGAAGTGCTTGGTTTTGGGTTCAATCTTGTGGTGTCCTCACCCAGTGACATAGTAGGGGTAGCAAGGCACATATTGTATTGTTGCCATCAAGGGTAATAAGATGGGGTTTTCATCATATTGCTTGAGTTTATCCCTCTAGATCATGTCATCTTTCTTAATGTGTTACTCTGTTCTTCATGAACTTAATACTCTAGATGCAGGCAGGAGTCAGTCGATGTGTGGATTAATAGTAGTAGATGCAGAATCATTTCGGTCTACTTGATATGGACGTGATGCCTATATAGATGATCGTTTCCTTGGATAACTACATGATTATTCACTTTTCTATCAATTGCTTGATAGTAATTTGTTTGGGATAATTGTATTTGAGCCCGTAATTGTGCTACCATCGATAGGAATACTCCTAATTTTGGAAAACACGCGTTCATGCCCACATCACTTTGCTCATCTTGTGCTTTTGCACTTTGACCGTTTGACTGTCATTTTGAAAACTTCATACCTATTTCATACTAACTCGGAAAAATGCAAATAAGATACCAAAATGTTCGGAAAGATATCACCTATATGTGTATGACATTTGCATTCATGGGAAAATTGTTGGGAAGTATCCATATCAGTATTAGCTCATGTAGGTGATGGGGATTTTCCAACACTTTTTCATGACTGCAAATGACATGCACGTATAGATGATGTGTTTCCGAACATTTTGATATCTTATTTGCATTTTTCTGAGTTAGTATGAAATAATTATGAAATTTTCAAAATGACAGTCAAACGGTCAAAGGGCAAAAGCACAAGACGAGCAAAGTGATGTGGGCATGACCGCGTATTTTCGGAAACTAGGGGTATTCCTGTCGACGGTGACACAACTAAGGGCACAAATACAATTATTCCAATTTGTTTACCCACCATGATATTTTCCTTCAAGAGGGAAGCCTCTAGTGAAACCTATGGCCCCGGATCTACTTTCCATAATATATTTTCAGATCTATAAACCAAAAATACTTTGCTGCAATTTATTTACCTTTTACTTTTGCTTCTCGTTGACACCTATCTCTATCGGATCTAATCCTTGCAAATAACCGTGAAGGGATTGACAACCCCTTTATAGCGTTGGGTGCAAGAGTTTGATTGTTTGTATAGGTGCATCCATTGGTGACTTGCTTGTTCCTCCTACTGGATTGGTACCTTGGTTATCAACAACCGAGGGAAATACTTATCTAGTTTGCTGCATCACCCTTTCCTCTTCAAGGGACAACCAACGCAAGATCAAGTGGTAGCAAGAAGGATTTCTGGCGCCGTTGGAGTGGAGGATACATAGCAAGTCAAGACAAGAACTTTCCCGTCAACTTGCCAATTCTAGTAGGGTTGTTGGGGAGATCTACATAAAGCCTACCAAGTACTCATCACAAACTCATCTCTTGCATTTACATGTTTTCCATTTGCCTCTCGTTTTCCTCTCCCCAAGTTCTAAAACGATTTTCAAAAATACCAAAAAGACTTGCCTTTTTATTCGCCCCCCATCCATTCGCCTTTTCATTGCTATCTTTGCTTGTGTTGCCATATGCCTTTGATTTGCTTGCATCTTCGCTTGCTAAAATTCTATTGATATGGATCCTCATCCACCTGCCAATATTTTCAAAAGACCAAATTATGATGAACCAATTCCTAGTGAGTTGAGTGCACTTGGTTATCTCTACGAAGTCTTGTTTGAAATCATGAATCTGAAAATGTTGATGAAGTGTTGAAAGAAGAAATTTGTAAGGAGATTCATGATAGTTGCTTGAATGAAAAGCATTATTGCCATGTTGTTAGTATGAATTCTCTGAATATCCATGATGCTAAAGATATGCAAAACCACAAGCTTGGGGATGCTATGCTTGATGAAGATGATATTTTTTGTTTCCCAAGATTTGGTGATGACACGTATGCTATAATTGATCATGGAAATGATGCTTTATTTGATAGTTATATTTTGAAATTCCTTCATGATGCTACTGAAAATTATTATGAGGGAGGAACATATGCTTGTAGGAATTGCAATAATATCAAGTTTCCTCTCTATGTGTTCAAAGTTTTGAAGTTATGCTTGTTTTTGCTTCCTATGCTAGTTGATTCTTGTTCGCATAAGTTGTTTGCTCAAAAAATCCGTATGCATAGGAAGTGGTTAGAATTAAATGTGCTTGTCATGAGATTAAATCCCTATGCATAAGTTGTTTGCTCAAAAAATCCCTATTCAATTACTACTTTTTATGTGAGCATCACTGAAATCATTATGCCTAGCTAGGGGTGTTAAACCATAGCGCTTGTTGGGAGGCAACCCAATTTTATTTTTGTGTTCTGTTTTTGAGTTTTTAACACATTATTACTTCGGTATTAATTGTGTTTTGGTGTTTTAATTAGTGTTTAAGCCAAGTAAAACCTTTGGGGTGATCTATGGTAGTTGTTGATTTGATCTTTGTGAAAAATAGAAAGTTTTGTACTCAGTCTAGGAATTCTCTAAATTTTTCAGAGCGTCTAATGAGTATGATATTTTTACACAATATTGAAATAAAAATTTCCCAGGTTTTCCTAAGATTTCAAAAAATTTCGAGTTACAGAAGTATACGAAGTTTTCAGATTACTACAAACTGTTCTGTTTTTGACAGATTCTGTTTTCTTTGAGTTGTTTGCCTATTTTTATGAATCTTTGGGTTGTGTTGGGGAACGTTGCATGCAAAACAAAAATTTTCCTACGCTTCAAAAAGATCAATATAGGAGATGAGCATCTACGAGAGGGGAGAGTCGATCTACATACCCTTGTAGATCGCTAAGCAGGAAGCGTTAAGAAATGCGGTTGATGTAGTCAAACGTCTTTGCGATCCAAATCGCCGAGCGTCCCGCGATCCAATCACGATCTGTCCCGATCTAGCACCGAACGGACGACACCTCCGCGTTCAGCACACGTATGGCTTGATGACGATCTTCGCCTTCTTGATCCAGCAAGAAGGAGCGGAAAGGTGGATGAAGAGCAACGATGTTGCGGTGATGGTGGTGGAGCAATTTCGACAGGGCTTCGCCTAAGCACTGCAGAAAACCGATCTAGAGGAGAAACTATGCACTAGAGGAGAGGGTAGCACGTGCTGAAAAACTAGTGCAAAAACCCCAAAAACCTCTAGTATATATAAGAGGAAGAGAGGAGGAGGCTAGCGCATAAGGGCCAGCCCTCTTGCCTCTTGCGCAGGGAGGAGAGGAGGAATCCTCCTCCAATCCTAGTAGGACTAGGATTCCTCCTTTCCTACTTGGAAACTCTTTCCACCTTGGGTTGTTTTTCTTCTCTCTCAATTCCAGACGCATGGGCCTCTTGTGGGACTTCCACCAGCCCACTAAAGGCTGGTATTCATCCTCCCACAGCCCATGTAGCCTCTTGGGTCGAAATACTCCTCCCGATGGTCCCCCGGTACACTACCGATGAGCCTGAAACTTTCCAGTGAACAAAATAGGACTTCTTATATATCAATCTTTACCTCCTGACGATTCTAGAGCTCCTCGTGACATCCGGGATCTCATCCGGGACTCCGAACAACCTTCGGTCACCACCATACATAACTCTATACTACCGAAACGTCACTGAACCTTAAGTGTGCAGACCCTGCGGGTTCAAGAACTATGTAGACATGACCGATACACCAATATGGTCAATAAACAATAGCGGGACTTGGATACCCATATTGGTTCCTACATATTCTACGAAGATCTTTATCGGTCGAACCTCTATGTCAAGGATTCAGTTAATCCCGTATGATGTTCCCTTTGTTTATCGGTATGTGACTTGCCCGAGATTCAATCGTCAGTATCTGCATACCTAGTTCGCCCTTCAGGTAATACTTCCAAAGTCCATACATTGTTTTCATACATGGATCCATCTCGGATTTCATGGCCTCTAACCATTTCTTGGAATCCGGGCCCATCATCGCTTCTCCATAACTCATTGGTTCATCGTTGTCTAACAACATGACCTCCAAGACAGGGTTGCCGTACCACTCAGGTGCAGTACGCGCCCTTGTCGACCTACGAGGTTCAATAGTAACTTGATCCAATGTTTCATGATCATCATCATTAACTTCCTCCTCAAATATCGTAGGCTCCACAAAAACATCTTTCTGCGTTGTGCTACTCTCACGAAAGGTTCAATAACCTCATCAAGTTCTATTTTCCTCCCACTCAATTCTTTCGAGAGAAACTCTTTCTCCAGAAATGTTCCATTCCTTGCGACAAACACTTTGCCTTCGGATCTGAGATAGAAGGTATACTCAACTGTCTCTTTTGGGTATCCTATGAAGATGCATTTCTCCACTTTGGGTTCCAGCTTTTCAGGCAGAAGCTTTTTGACATAAGCATCACATCCCCAAATTTTAAGAAACAACAACTTTGGCTTCTTTCCAAACCACAATTCATATGACATCGTCTCAATGGATTTCGATGGTGCACTATTTAAAGTGAATGCGTCTGTCTCTAATGCATAAACCCAAAACGATAGTGGTAGATCAGTAAGAGACATCATAGAACGCACCATATCCAATAAGGTTCGATTACGACGTTTGGACACACCATTACGCTGTGGTGTTCCAGGCGGTGTCAACTGTGAAACAATTCCACACTATCTTACGAGACTGCGAAACTCATAACTCAAATATTCACCTCGTCGATCAGATCACAGGAATTTAATCTTCTTGTTACGATGATTCTCAACTTCACTTTGAAATTGCTTGAACTTTTCAAACGTTTCAGACTTGTGCTTCATTAAGTAAATATACCCATATCTACTTAAGTCATCAGTGAAGGTGAGAAAATAACCATATCCACCGCACGCTTCAACGCTCATCGGACCACACACATCAGTATGTATGATTTCCAATAAGTCACTCGCCCGTTCCATTGTTCCAGAGAACGGCATTTTAGAAATCTTGCCCATGAGGCATGGTTCACATGTGTCAAGTGATTCAAAATCAAGTGTCTCTAAAAGTCCATCAGCATGGAGCTTCCTCATGCATTTTACACCAATATGACCCAAACGGCAGTGCCACAAAAAGTGGTACTATCACTATCAACTCTACATCTTTTGGCGTCAATGTTATGAACATGTGTATCATCAAGATTCAACATGAATAAACCCCTCACATTGGGTGCATGACCATAAAAGATATCACTCGTATAAATAGAACAACCATTATTCTCAGATTTAAATGAGGAACCGTCTCGCAATAAACAAGATCCAGATATAATGTTCATGCTAAACGCAAGCACTAAATAACAATTATTCAGGTTCATCACTAATCCCAATGGTAATCAAAGAGAGAGTGTGCCGACGGCGATCACATCAACCTTGGAACCATTTCCCACGCGCATCGTCACTTCGTCCTTTGCCAGCCTTCATCTATTCCGTAGTTCCTGCTTTGAGTTGCAAATGTGAGCTACCAAACCGGTATCAAATACCCAGGCACTACAACGAGAGTTGGTAAGGTACACATCAATAACATGTATATCATATATACCTTGTTCGTTGTTGGACGCCTTCTTGTCAGCCAAATACTTGGGGCAGTTCCGCTTCAAGTGACCAGTTCCCTAGCAATGAAAGCACTCAGTTTCTGGCTTGGGTCTAGCCTTAGGTTTCTTCACTGGAGTAGCAACTGCTTTGCCACCCTTGTTGGATTTACCCTTCTTGCCCTTGCCATTCTTCTTGAAACTAGTGGTTTTATTGACCATCAACACTTGATGTTCTTTCTGGATTACAGACTCAACGACTTTCAGCATCGCAAACAGCTCGACGACCTGACTTGTTTATCATGTGCATGTTATAGTTCATCACAAAGCTCTTGTAGCTAGGTGGCAATGATTGAAGAACTCTATCAGTGATCGTCTACGGTGGAAGGGGCATCCCTAATTCCACCAGACGGGTCGAATACCCAGACATTTTGAGTATATGTTCACTGACAGACCCGTTCTCCTCCATTTTGCAAGCAGAAAATTTATCCGAGGTCTCATACCTCTCGATCCGGGCATTCTTCTTAAAGATAAACTCCAAGTCTTGGAACATCTCATATGCTCCATGACGTTCAAAACGTCTTTGAAGTCCCGGTTCAAAGACATACAACATTGCACATTGAACTATTGAGTAATCTCCAGAACGTGTCTCCAAGCGTTCTTAACGTCTTCGGATGACAAATCAGCGGGTCGGTCACCAAGCGGTGCATAAAGGACATATGCCTTCTGGGAAGCCGTGAGGATAATCCTCGGATTACGGGCCCAGTCCACAAAGTTACTTCCATCATCTGTCAACTTAGCTTTCTCTATGAACGCATTAAAATTCAGGAGTGCTACTGGGCGAGCCATTGATTTACAAAATAAATATGCAAATTTTACTTAGACTATTGTTCAAGATAATGAGTTTAGTTAATCAAATTACTAAAGCTCCCATTCAAATTGACGTCCCTCAGGTCATATGAGTGATACATGATCCAAATTCACCAACTCAAGTCCGATCATCACGTGAGTTGAGGTGGTTTCAATGGTGAACATCATCATGTTGATCATATCTACTATATGACTCATGTTCGACCTTTCGGTCTCTTGTGTTCCGAGGCTATGTCTGTACATGCTAGGGTCATCAAGTTTAACCCGAGTGTTCTGCATGTGCAACACTGGCTTCCACCTGTTGTATGTGAACGTAGAGTCTATCACACCCGATCATCACGTGGTGTCTCGACACGACGATCTTTCGCAACGGTGCACACTCGGGGAGGACACAATTTTATCTTGAAATTGAAGTGAGGGATCACCTTATAATGCTATCGTCGTCCTAAGCAAAACAAGGTGCATAAAAGGATTACCATCACATGCAAATCATAAGTGACATGATATGGCCATGAACTTGTGCTTTTTATCTCCATCTTGAAAGCACCGGCATGATCTCCATCGTCACCGGAATGACAACATGATCTCCATCAACGTGTCGCAATCGGGGGTGTCGCGCCCACCATGCTCATACTACTATAGCTATCGTTTAGCGATAAAGTAAAGCATTACATAGCGCTTAATGATTGACACGCATGTCATACAATAATTAAAGACAACCCTATGGCTCCTGCCGGTTGTCGTACTCATCGACATGCAAGTCGTGAAATTCAATACATCACATGATCATCTCATACATCACATATATCTCATCATGTAATTGGCCATATCATATCACAACATACCCTGCGAAAACAAGTTAGACGTCCTCTAATTGTTGTTGCAAATTTTACGTGGTTGGTATGGGTATCTAGCAAGAACGATTCTCACCTACGCCAAACCACAACGGTGATACATAATTTTCCTTTCAACCTTCTTAAGGACTGCCTTTGTCGAATCCGATCCAACTAAAGTAGGAGAGACTGACACCCGCAAGCCATCTTTGTGCAACAAAGTCACACGTCAGTCGATGGAACCGGTCTCTCGTAAGCCTACGAGTAATGTCGGCTCGGGCCGCTTCATCCCACAAAGCGCTGAACCAAAAACATGACCAAGGGAGGAAGAAATCTAAGCATCAACGTCCACAAACTCTTTGTGTTCTACTCGAGATCTCATCTACATAGAGACCTAGCTCATGATGCCACTTTTGGGGAACGTTGCATGGGAAACAAAAAATTTCCTACGCTTCACCAAGATCAATCTAGAAGATGAGCATCTACGAGAGGGGAGAGTGGATCTACATACCCTTGTAGATCGCTAAGCGGGAAGCATTAAGAAACTCGGTTGATGTAGTAAACGTCTTCGCGATCCAGATCGCCGAGCGTCCTGCGATCCCATCACGATTCGTCCCGATCTAGCACCGAACGGACGACACCTCCGCGTTCAGCACACGTACGGCTTGATGATGATCTCCACCTTCTTGATCTAGCAAGAAGGAGCGGAGAGGTGGACGAGTTCTCCGGCAGCGAGATGGCGTTCCGGCGATGGTGGGGGAGCAATTCCGGTAGGGTTTCGCCTAAGCACTAAAGAAAACCGATCTAGGGGAGAAACTATGCACTAGAGGAGAGGGTAGCACGTGGCTGAAAAACTAGTGCAAAACCCGTAATACCTCTAGTACATATATGAGTACGAGAGGAGGAGGCTGGTGCATAAGGGCCAACCCTCTTTCCTCTTGCGCAAGGAGGAGACGAGGAATCCTCCTCCAATCCTAGTAGGACTAGGATTCCTCCTTTCCTACTTGGAAACTCTTTCCACCTTGGGTTTTTTTCCTTCTCCCTCAATTCCAACCGCATGGGCATCTTGTCGGACTTCCACCAGCCCACTAAGGTCTGGGATTCATCCTCCCACAGCCCATGTAGCCTCTTGGGTCGAAATACTCCTCCCGATGGTCCCCCGATACACTAGCGGCACTCCCAGTACACTACTGATGAGCCCGAAACTGTTCCGGTGACCAAAATAGGACTTACTATATATCAATATTTATCTCCGGACCATTTCGGAGATCCTCGTGATGTCCGGTATCTCATACGAGACTACGAACAACCTTCGGTCACCACCATACATAACTCTATACTACCGAAATGTCACCGAACCTTAAGTGTGCAGACCCTGCGGGGTCGAGAAGTATGTAGACATGAACGAGACACCTCTACAGTCAATAACCAATAGAGGGACCTGGATGCACATATTGGTTCCTACATATTCTACGAAGATCTTTATCGGTCGAACCTCTATGTCAAGGATTCAGTTAATCCTGTATGATGTTCCCTTTCTTTATCGGTATGTTACTTGCGCGAGATTCGATCGTCAGTATCTGCATACCTAGTTCAACCTCGTTACCGGCAAGTCTCTTTACTCGTTCCGTAATACAAGATCCTGTGGCTAACACTTAGTCACATTTCTTGCAAGGCTTGTTGTGATGTTGTATTACCGAGTGGGCCCTGAGATACCTCTCCGTTACACGGAGTAACAAATCCCAGTGTTGATCCATGCCAACCTAGTAGACACCCTCGGAGATACCTGTAGAGCACCTTTATAGTCACCCAGTTACGTTGCGACGTTTGATACACACAAAGCATTCCTCTGGTGTCCGTGAGTTGCATGATCTCATGGTCATACGAACCTATACTTGACATGCAGAAAACTGTAGCAATAAACTGACACGATCATATACTACGTTTATAGTTTGGGTCTCGTCCATCACATCATTCTCCTAATGATGTGATCACGTTATCAAATGACATCTCATGTCCATGGCTAGGAAACCTTAACGATCTTTGATCAACAAGCTAGTCTACTAGAGGCATACTAGGGACAGAGTTGTGTCTATGTATCCACACATGCAACGTGTTTCCAATCAATACAATTATAGCATGGATATTAAATTATTATCATGAACAAGGAAATATAATAATAACTATTTTATTATTGCCTCTAGGGCATATTTCCAACAGTATCATGGGGTATGAACCATGGATAAGTTAGAATATAGTAGGTATAACACCAATATAAATAAAGGATGAGTTCACAACAGTACCTAAAGTGGTGATTTATTTTCTTATACTAACGGATTTCATGCGCTTTCTGTTAAGTTTTGTGTTGTGAAGTTTTCAATTTTGGGTAAAGATTGGATGGACTATGGAATAAGGAGTGGTAAGAGCCTAAGCTTGGGGATGCCCAAGGCAACCCAAGTCATATTCATGGATGCCAAAGAGCCTAAGCTTGGGGATGCCCCGGAAGGCATCCCCTCTTTCGTCTTCAATCCATCGGTAAATTTACTTGAGGCTATATTTTTATTCACCACATGATATGTGTTTTTCTTGGAGCATCTTGTATGATATAAGTCTTTGCTTGTTAGTTTGCGACAATCATCTTTTCTGCACACATTTTTTGAGAAGGACACGCTGAATCATGAATTTGTTAGAATGCTCTATGTGCTTCACTTATATCTTTTGAGTTAGGAAATTTTGGTCTATGTGCTTCACTTATATTTTTTAGAGCACGGTGGTGTTTACGTTTTATAGAAATAATTGAACTCTCGTACCTCACTTATATTAATTTGAGAGTCTCTAAACAGCAAGGTACTTGGTCTAGGTCATGAATTTAGTCCTAATATGATAGGCATCCAAGAGGGATATAATAAAAAATTCCGTATTAACAAGAAAGAATATTACATGGATAAATATGTTAGGTGGAACTCCACATCAAAAATTCCGTTTTTATCATCTACCTACTCGAGGACGAGCAGGAATTAAGCTTGGGGATGCTGATACGTCTACAATGTATCTATAATCTTTGATGATGGCATGCTATTATATTATCTATTTTGGATGTTTTATATGAATTATTATGCTATTTTATATTATTTTTGGGACTAAACTATTACTCTAGAGTCTAGTGCTAGCTTTTGCCTTTTTCTTGTTTTTGAGTTTTGCAGATATGAAATAATTAACGGAGTCCAAACGGAATAAAACGTTCGGAAGAAATTTTTCTGGAAAGAAACAAATCAACCAGGCTTGGAGTGCACGACAGGGACCCTGCTAGGGAGTCACAAGCCTGCTAGGCACGGGCCCCCCTTGGCCACGCCTAGCAGGCTTGCCATCTCCCAACAGGTCTCCTAACTCTAATCTTTGGCCTATAAATTCCCAAATATTCCCCCAACATCAGAAAAAGCCAAACAAATACTTTTCCGCCGACAGAAGCCTCCGTTCCCAAGAGATCCAATCTTGGAGCCTTTTCCGGTAATCTGCCGGAGGGGTTTTTGATCATGGATGGCATCTACATCGAGTCCATTGCCCCTCCGATGATGCGTGAGTAGTCCACCACACACCTACAGGTCCATAGCTAGTTTCTAGATAGCTTCTTCTCTCTCTTTGATCTGCAATACCATGTTCTTCATGATCTTCATGGAGATCTATCCGATGTAATCCTCTTTTGTGGTGTGTTTGTCAAGATCCGATGAATTGTGGGTTTATGTTCAGATTATACATGAATCTTATTTGAATCTCTTTTGAATTCTTATATGCATGATTTCATATTGTTGCAAGTCTCTTCGAGTTATTAGTTTGGTTTGGCCAACTAGATTGGTAATTCTTGTAATGGGAGAAGTGCTTGGTTTTGGGTACAATCTTGCGGTGTCCTCACCCAGTGACATAGTAGGGGTAGCAAGGCACATATTGTATTGTTGCCATCAAGGGTAACAAGATGGGGTTTTCATCATATTGCTTGAGTTTATCCCTCTACATTATGTACTTTTTTAATGCGTTACTCTATTCTTCATGAACTTAATACTCTAGATGCCGGCAAGAGTTGCTCGATGTGTGGAGTAATAGTAGAAGATGCAGAATTCTTTTGGTCTACTTGATATGGACGTGATGCCTATATGCATGATCATTGCCTTGGATAACTACATGATTATTCGCTTTTCTATCTATTGCTTGATAGTAATTTGTTTACCCACCATGATGTTTTCCTTCAAGAGTGAAGCCTCTAGTGAAACCTGTGGCCCCTGGGTCTACTTTCCATAATATATTTTCAAATCTATAAACCAACAATACCAAAAATACTTTGTTGCAATTTATTTACCTTTTACTTTCCGTTCTCCTTTACATCTATCTCTATCAGATCTAATCCTTGCAAATAATCTTGAAGGGATTGAAAAATCCTTTATAGCGTTGGGTGCAAGAGTTTGATTGTTTGTGTAGGTGCATCCATTGGTGACTTGCTTGTTCCTTCTACTGGATTGATACCTTGGTTCTCAACAACTGAGGCAAATACTTATCTACTTCACTGCATCACCCTTTCCTCTTCAAGGGAAAACCAAAGCAAGCTCAAGAGGTAGCATCGACTGCTCGGATGCTGAGGCAATAGCCTCTTTCTGGCATAATATTCGGGATGAATGGCTACCTCGCCAACTCGGCCAAGATAAACCTCTTCTGATCCATATGATCTCTTGTGGGTAGATCCATCAGTTCTTGAGGAAATGAGAGCAGTCTTGTTTCTAGTAATCATGTGAAGATGAATACCATTTAAAGTTTGGATGATATGTTGTATTATTCTTTCTTTAGTGGTGTTATGTGAACGTCGGCTACATGACGCTTCACCATCTTTGCGCCTAGGGAACGATATTGTGAAATTAGTTTGTATATGAGGGGTTATGAGAGTGATTGAAACCTAAAACTTTTTGGGGAATGTTGCATGGGAAACAAAAAAATTCCTACGCGCATGCAAGATCTATCCATGGTGATGAGCATCTATGAGAGGGAGAGTGTATCTACATACCCTTTTAGATCGCTGAGCGAGAAGCGTTAAGAAATGCAGTTGATGTAGTCGAACGTCTTCGTGATCCAAATCGCCGAGCATCCCACGATCCAAAAACGATCCGTCCCGATCTAGGACCGAACGGACAGCACCTCCGTGTTCAGCACACGTACAGCTCGATGACGATCTCTGCCTTCTTGATCCAGCAAGAGGGAGCGGAGAGGTAGAAGATTTCTCCAGCAGCATGACCTCTAAGACAGGGTTGTCGTACCACTCAGGATTAGTACGCGCCCTTGTGGACCTACGAGGTTCAATAGTAACTTGATCTGAGGTCCCATGATCATCATCATTAACTTCCTCCTCAACTATCCTAGGCTCCATAGAAACATCTTTCTGCGCTGCGCTACTCTGAGGCTGAAGTAAAGGTTCAATAACCTCATCAAGTTCTATTTTCCTCCCACTTAATTCTTTCAAGAGAAACTCTTTCTCAAGAAATGGTCCGTTCTTCGCGACAAACACTTTGCCTTCGGATCTAAGATAGAAGGTATACCCAACTGTCTCTTTTGGGTATCCTATGAAGACGCATTTCTCCGTGTTGGGTTCTAGATTTTCAGGCTGAAGCTTTTTGACATAAGCATCACATCCCCAAATTTTAAGAAACAACAACTTTGGCTTCTTGCCAAACCACAGTTCATAAGGCGTCGTCTCAACGGATTTCGATGGTGCCCTATTTAAAGTGAATGCAGCTGTCTCTAATGCATAACCCCAAAAGATAGTGGCAAATCGGCAAGAGACATCATAGAACGCACCATATCTAATAAGGTTTGATTACGACGTTCGGACACACCATTACGCTGTGGTGTTCTAGGCGGTGTAAATTGTGAAACAATTCCACATTGTCTTAAGTGACTGCCAAACTCATAACTTAGATATTCATCTCCTCGATCAGATCGCCGGAATTTAATCTTCTTGTTACGATGATTCTCAACTTCACTCTGAAATTGCTTGAACTTTTCAAACGTTTCAGACGTGTGCTTCATTAAGTAAATATACCCATATCTACTTAAGTCATCAGTGAAGGTGAGAAAATAACGATATCCACCGCGTGCCTTAATGCTCATCAGACCGCACACATCAGTATGTATGATTTCCAATAAGTCACTCACCTGTTCCATTGTTCCAGAGAACGGCGTTTTAGTCATCTTACCAATGAGGCATGGTTCACATGTCTCAAGTGATTCAAAATCAAGTGACTCCAAAATTCCATCAGCATGGAGCTTCCTCATGCTTTTTACACCAAATATGACCCAAACGGCAGTGCCACAAGAAAGTGGTACTATCATTATCAACTCTACATCTTTTGGCGTCAATGTTATGAGCATGTGTATCATGACTATCAAGATTCAACATTAATAAACCCCTCACAATGGGTGCATGACCATAAAAGATATCACTCGTATAAATAGAACATCCATTATTCTCTGATTTAAATGTGTAACCATCTTGCAATAAACAAGATCCATATATAATGTTCATGCTTAACGCAGGCACTATATAACAATTATTCAGGTTCATCACTAATCCCGATGGTAATTGAAGAGAGAGCGTGCCGATGGATATCACATCAACCTTGGAACCATTTCCCACGCGCATCGTCACTTTGTCCTTTGCCGGCCTTCGTCTATTCCGTAGTTCCTGCTTTGAGTTTCAAATGTGAGCAACCGAACTGGTATCAAATACCCACGCACTACAACGAGAGTTGGTAAGGTACACATCAATAACATGTATATCACATATACCTTGTTTGTTGTTGGCCGCCTTCTTGTCTGCCAGAAACTTGGGGCAATTCCGCTTCCAGTGACCAATTCCCTTGGAATGAAAGCACTTAGTTTCTGGCTTTGGTCCAGCCTTGGATTTCTTCATGGGAGGAGCAATTGCTTTGCCACCCTTCTTGAATTTCCCTTCTTGCCCAAGGCATTATTCTTGAAACTAGTGGTTTTATTGACCATCAACACTTGATGTTCTTTCTGGATTTCAGACTCAATGACTTTCAGCATCACAAACAGCTCAGCAACTGACTTGTTCATCCCGTGCATGTTATAGTTCATCACGAAGCTCTTGTAGCTAGGTGGCAATGATGGAAGAACTTTGTCAGTGATCGCGTCTGGCGGAAGGGGCAGGCCTAACTCTGCCAGACGGGTTGAATTCCTAGACATTCTGAGTATATGTTCACTGATAGACCCGTTCTCCTCCATTTTGCAAGCATATAATTTATCGGAGGTCTCATACCTCCCCATCCAGGAATTCTTCTTAAAGATAAAATCCAACTCTTGGAACATCTCATATGCTCCATGACGTTCAAAACGTCTTTGAAGTCCCGGTTCTAAACCACACAACATTGCACATTGAACTATTGAGGAATCTCCAGAACATGCCTCCCAAGCGTTCTTAACTTCTTCGTATGACACGGAAGCGAGTGCGTCACTAAGCAGTGCATCAAGGACATAAGCCTTTCGGGAAGCCGTGAGGATAATCCTCAAATTACGGGCCCAGTCCACAAAGTTACTTCCATCATCTTTCAACTTAGCTTTCTCTAGGAACACATTAAAATTCAGGGCTGCTACTGCGCAAGCCATTGATCTACAACATAAATAAGCAAAGGTTACTAAGACTATTGTTCAAGATAATGAGTTTAGTTAATCAAATTACTAAAGCTCCCACTCATATTAACATCCCTCAGGTCATCTGAGTGATACATGATCCAAATTCACCAACTCAAGTTCAATCATCACGTGAGTTGAGGTGGTTTCAATGGTGAAGATCATCATGTTGATCATATCTACTATATGAGTCATGTTCGACCTTTCGGTCTCTTGTGTTCCGAGGCCATGTCTATACATGCTAGGCTCGTCAAGTTTAATCCGAGTGTTCCGCACGTGCAACACTAGCTTGCACCCGTTGTATGTGAACGTAGAGTCTATCACACCCGATCATCACGTGGTGTCTCGACACGATGAACTTTTGCAACGGTGCACACTCGGGGAGAACAAAATTTATCTTGAAATTTAAGTGAGGGATCACCTTATAATGCTATCATCGTCCTAAGCAAAACAAGCTACATAAAAGGATTAACATCACATGCAAATGATAAGTGACATGATATGACGATGAACTTGTGCATTTGATCTCCATCTCCAAAGCACCGGTATGATCTCCATCATCACCGGCATAACACCATGATCTCCATCATCATGATCTCCATCATTGTGTCGCCATCGGGGTTGTCACGCCCACCATGCTCATACTACTATTGCTACCGCTTACCGATAAAGTAAAGCATTACATAGCGCTTAATGATTGACATGCAGGTCATACAATAATTAAAGACAATCCTATGGCTCCTGCCGGTCGTCGTACTCATCGACATGCAAGTTGTGATATTCTATACAAAACATGATCATCTCATACATCACATATATCTCATCATGCAATTGGCCATATCATATCACAACATACCCTACAAAAACAAGACGTCCTCTAATTGTTGTTGCAAGTTTTACGTGGCTGCTATGGGTATCTAGCAAGAATAATTCTCACCTATGCATAAACCATAACGGTGATACATAAGTTGCTTTTCAACCTTCTCAAGGACCGCCTTTGTCGAATCCGATCCAACTAAACTAGGAGAGACAGACACCCGCCATCCATCTTTGTGCAACGAAGTTACACGTCAGTCAATGGAACCGGTCTCTCGTAAGCGTACGAGTAAGGTGGGTCTAGGCCGCTTCATCCCAAAATACCGCTAAACCAAAACACGACCAAGGGAGGAAGCAATCTAAGCATAAACGCCCACAAACTGCTTTGTGTTCTACTCGAGATCTCATCCACACATAAACCTAGCTCATGATGCCACTGTTGGGGAACGTTGCATGGGAAACAAAAAATTCCTATGCGCACGCAAGATCTATCCATGGTGATGAGCATCAACGAGAGGGAGAGTGGATCTACATACCCTTGTACATCGCTAAGCAGGAAGCGTTAAGAAACGCGATTGATGTAGTCAAACGTCTTCACGATCCAAATCGCCGAGCGTCCGGCGATCCAACCAGGATCTGTCCCGATCTAGCACCGAATGGACGGCACCTCCGCGTTCAACACACGTATGGCTCAATGACGATCTCCGCCTTATTGATCCAACAAGAGGGAGTGGAGAGGTAGAAGAGTTCTCTGGCAGCACGATGGCGTTGCGGCAATTCTGGTGGAGCTATACCAGCGGGGCTTCGCCTAAGCACCGCTGAAAACCGATCTAGAGGAGAAACTACGATTTAGAGGAGAGGCAAATGTGGCTGTTTTTCTGTGTCAAAAAACGCTCAAACCTCTAGTATATATAGGAGGAGGGGAGGGCTGAGCCTTGGCGCACAAGGGGAAAGTCCTTGGCCTTGCGCAAGGAGGAGAAGAGGAGTCCTCCTCCAATCCTAGTAGGACTAGGATTCCTCCTTTCCTACTTGGAAACTCTTTCCACCTTGCGTTTTTTCCTCTCAAACCACTCCAGCCGCATGGGCCTTTAGAGGTGGCTTCGGCCAGCCCACCAGGGGCTGGTTTACCTCCTCCCACAGCCCATGTAGCCTCTTGGGTCGAAATACCCCTCCCGATGGCCCCCCGGTACCCTCCCGGCACTCCCGCTACACTACCGATGAGCCCGAAACTTTTCCGGCAACCAAAACAGGACATCCTATATATCAATCGTTACCTACGGACCATTCTGGAGCTCCTCATGAAGTCCGGGATCTCATCCAGGACTCCGAACAACCTTCGGTCACCACCATACATAACTCTATACTACCGAAACGTCACCGAACCTTAAGTGTGCAGACCCTGCGGGTTCGAGAACTATGTAGACATGACCGAGACACCTCTACAGTAAATAACCAATAGAGGGACCTGGATGCCCATATTGGTTCCTACATATTCTACGAAGATCTTTATCGGTCGAACCTCTATGTCAAGGATTCAGTTAATCCCGTATGATATTCCCTTTGTTCTTCGGTATGTTACTTGCCCGAGATTCGATCGTCTGTATCTCCATACCTAGTTCAATCTCGTTACCGGCAAGTCTCTTTACTCATTCCGTAATACAAGATCCCGTGGCTAACACTTAGTCACATTTCTTGCAAGGCTTATTATGATGTTGTATTACCGAGTGGGCCCTGAGATACCTCTCCGTCACACGGAGTAACAAATCCCAGTGTTGATCCATGCCAACCCAACAGACACCCTTGGAGATACCTGTAGATCACCTTTATAGTCATCCACATACGTTGCGACGTTTGATACCCACAAGGCACTCCTCTGGTGTCAGTGAGTTGCATGATCTAATGGTCATAGGAACATATACTAGACATGCAGAAAACTATAGCAATAAACTGACACGATCATACATTACGTTTACAATTTGGGTCTTGTCCATCACATCATTCTCCTAATGATGTGATCCCATTATCAAATGACATCTCATGTCAATTCCTAGGAAACCTTGACCATCTTGGATCAATGAGCTAGCCTACTAGAGGCATACTAGGGACATAGTTTTGTCTACGAATCCACACATGCAATGTGTTTCCAATCAATACAATTATAGCATGGATAATAAACGTTTATCGTGAACAAGGAAATATAATAATAACCATTTTATTATTGCCTCTCAGGAATATTTCCAACAAAACCTAGTTAGCGGCTGTTTTGGATTTAATGTTTAATACTATGATTATATTTATCTTGATTACTTTCCTTTGTATTTTAGGATGCTTATATGGAGGGTATATCTATAGTCCTATATAGTGTACAAATATCAAGTAACGCCATTGGATCTTTTTAATCGGATGGTTCATATTTATTGGCTTGTGTTAGAGAGCTACGTGGAATGTTATATGGCGTTAGATATGCCAATCGAACGACCTCTATTGTAGGGATTTGTTGTGGGTGACATCACCATGCTGGCAGCCAATCTGGCGCTGACACGCAAAGTTTGTTAGTTGCGCATGTGTTGTCTAGAAATTCCTGGCAAGCTCTGATGACAAAATACATGAAGATCCTAGAGTGATACTACTAGCTAGTAGTTTAGCTGTGCATTGGATTCAATAGTTACTAAGAGAAATTCAAACAGACCCCTGATATCTCTCCGATCCGCAAAATAACCGCCATTTACAGTTTCTCGATGAAAAAGTGTCCTGAATAGACCCCGTAAACATGGTTGACCCTTAATTTTTTAAGGGATGCGGTAAAATTTCCCCTTCGACCCGCGAATACATAGTTTCCCCCCTCGCCCCGTCTGTGCCCTGTATATAGTGAAAGCGGTTGGCGGGAGGGGCATTTCAGCCCACGTTTGTTCCCCTCCATCCCACAGCCACCTAGCACCACTGCTACCTGTGATTTTGGCCATATCCGCTGCCGGAATCACATCGCCGGACTGCTCCAAACCCTGCTCCATCACGCTGCCTCACCGCTCCCTGGATTCGTCCAGCTGCGTCGCCCCCAAGTGCCTGCTGACCCGGATCGACCACCAAGCCGCCGTCGGCCCACCTCCTCCTCGGATTCGGAAGTTTGCGGCTGCCCCTAGCCTGCCGCATGTGAGTCCTTTCGTTCCCTATTCTAGTTTGATGTAGTGGTTGATTTGCCGAAGGAAATCCGTTCATGCGAGCTCCTATGTGCCATCTTTTTAGATGGTTTTGAGCCCTTGCGATGAGTTTTTGCTCAAGGGTTCATTCTTGTCAGACGACTCGGGCATAGAGTCACTGCTTGAGAGACATCGGCAACAAATGGTGGTGGTGGTGCCCGCCATGACGGAGCACGAGGATTGAAACCGGAAGAGATGGCGAGGATCGACGGTCAGCCGCCTGTGCATCTCTCGCAACCATCATCTTGAAAATGAGATGCTCATGCAAGACTACTTCGCGGTGAATCCAACATATCCACCACACCTCTTTCAGAGAAGGTATTGAATTTCTCGACCCCTCTTAATGAAATTAGTGCAAGCTTGCGAGGCAAACTCTCGGTTTCTTACTCAAACAAGAAACACCGCTGGCTTGAAGGGTTTGAGGGCATATCAAAAAATCTCGACAACTATGCGAGTGATTGCATATGGCGTTCCGGCTAACTATGTCAACGGATATCTTCTCATTGGCGAATATACTACAATAGCGTCAGTGTGTAGGTCTGCCAAAGTGATCGTCCGCATCTTTGGCCCTGTCTATCTTCATGCACCCAACGAGGAAGACATAAAAAAGTTGATGGAGGCAAGTGAGAGGACAGGTTGTCCTGGTATGCTAGGAAGCATTGATTGAATGCGCTGGACATGGAAACTAATGTGGCAAGTGAGAGGAGAGGTTGGCCTGGTATGCTAGGAAGGCATGGCATGGGTAGTATTGTGGCAACTCTCGTGATGCAACAATTGTGCTAGAAGTCGTAGCATCCGAGGATTTATGGATTTGGCATTGATTTTTTGGTATGTCAGGTACTCTCAATGATATCAATGTGTTGCAACGGTCTCATTTGTTTGCTAGACTTGCTAGTGGTGATGCTCCTTCTTGCAACTACATGGTCAATGGGCATGAATACACCAAGGGATACTATCTTGAAGATGGTATTTATCCTTCTTGGTGTACATTAGTCAAGAGCATTAAAAGACCCAACACTAGGAAGCATATTGAATTTACAAAGGTACAAGAGGCTGCCCGAAAAGATATTGAAAGAGCCTTTGGGGGCTTGCAATCAAGGTTTGCCATTGTTTGTTGTCCTACTCATTTTAGGGACAAACGAACCCTGGAGACATCATGAATTGTTGTGTGATTCTTCACAACATGATCCTCGAAGATGAGAGGGACATGAACTTGGAATTCTTCTATGACAATGTTGGTAGCTGTATGAAGCCAGCTAGACACCTTGACCACATACAAGGTTTTCTTCAAACATACCGGCAGACTAAGGAAGCAAACACTCACTATCAGCTTCAGGAGGATCTTGTTGCGCACCATTGTCAAAGGCATGGGCAGTAATTTTTTCATTTCTTCATTCATTTCATTTAATTCATGTGTGATTTGCATCATTGTTGTATTCGCAACAATTTTTGTATTGAATTATTACTTTATTTCGGTGATTTGAATAATTATTGTAATTTGAATGTTTGTTGTATTATGATTTGGATATTTGATCTTATGCTTAATATATCACATTTGAGTCAAATCCAGCGAATACCACGCTTTTTATGGGCTGGCGAGGGTCGCGGCAGAAATAATCCGCATCGCGGAACTGTAATACAGTTCCGCGATGCGGGTTGATTCGGGTTCTATTCTGTTTTGGCCCTCGCCAGCCCATATAAAGTGTTTTTTATGACGTATAAACGCATGATACGGTTCCGTGATATAAGAGGTCTGTTAGCGTTGCTCTAAGGTTATATACCTTGAAGACATCACCAAAGTGTTGCCACAGCCACCACATACATTAATTAAGGGTGAAACCATCGAACAGATTGATATACGTCCAACAGAGGCTACAGTAAAGTGGACCCTACTCTCCTAGCTTTACTTTCCCATTCTTGTTCTCTAATTAGGGCATGGCCAATGCTATGCTTCAAACCAGATGCCTCGCTGCCAACTAGGCTCAGATGCCAGCATGGAGCAAAAGTAGTAGCCTTTAGTGTGTCAGGGTGGCATACAGAAGAGATCGCTGCTCCATGAGAAAGAAGGAAAAGAGAGGAGAGAGAGAGAGAGAGAAGAAAAGGAGGTGAGATATGACGTTGGATGTGTGCTAGGCAGGAAGAAGATGACAACATTGGGACTCATACAACTGATTGCTTAAGCTATATGCACTGGGTGAAAATAAACTAAATTTGTGTCGTTCGCTAATGGACGACAATGTCCTTTGCCGTCCACCTTTGTGCCTTTGTCGTCTGCCATGGTAGATGGCAAAGTGCCTGATTCCTATAGTGAAACAAATGCGTCATTTCTTTCTATCTTGTTGGATGGGCTGGGCAGCACCTACGTGTTGCCTCCATTGTACATGCCCTTAACTATCGCAACAACCCATAAGCTTCTCTATCCTATCCTTACTCACTTTCTTTCATCTTTCTGCTAATTTTACCCTCCCCCCACGAAGCAGCGGGTTGTTCTGCATGAAGCACCTGTCACCTGTGGGGCTATACCTTCGTATCCATATGGCATATGAATCGACGTGGACAACTAGGGCATTTGTTCATGTTGTAGTGTTACCCATGCCCTAAGGACCTGTAAGGTGGTGGCATATGGATATATATGCCTCATGAAAAAAAGTATCTTAAGGCATCTACATTGATTTTTTCTCTATAATGCAAGCTATCCGTGACACCCTGGATTTATGCTACAGTGGTCATTGTAATTAAGCTAATGTAATGGCCAAGTTTAAGCTAATCCTTTTTGCTAAACAGTGCATGATCACAATTGAGTCATATCTCATTTCAAATTCCACCTCAAAATGCCTTGAACTTTATTGCGATAAAATAAAGTTGCAAACGGCATAAGAGAAATGTTGCACCCTTGTTAAAAATCTCAAAACTAATGTTGTTAACGAAAACAACATCACCTTGATGTTGGTGTGGACCCCCACTGTTGGGGATATAACCCTGCAGTATGACCCGCCATTAAGGTTCCGAGTCACATTGATGGCTCGTGAGCCGGCCCAAGGGTGAGCCATAAAGTCTACGACCCAAGAAGATAAGCGGCTCAAGGTGTGGGCCACAAGGTGGCCCGGACGGAGAAGACCCGGGCGTGTAAGCTGCTCGGGAACAGCTTGGACAAGAAGATAGAGGAAGACTCGGATAGACAATGAGACTCGGTTAGACAATTGTAAAGACCCGTGGTCCTGACCCCCTATATAAAGGCAGACCCGGGGCAACTTAGAGATCAAGTGATGGAGAACTAGGTCAAGCTTTAGCTCCCTTGTAATCGATACAACAAGCAATACAAGAACAAGCAGGATGTACGCTTTAACCTCGACTTGAGGGGCCGAACCTGGGTAAACTCGTGCCCTTTGTCCCAATCAACCCCTTTGAGTCCATCACGTTAGCGATGGCCTCGAATCCACGATAGTTGGCGCCCACCATGGGGCCTGCGCTTGGTGGTGTTGAGTTCTCAAAGGGCTATCTCCTAGGGCTCGAGGGATACGTCGTCGGAAGGATGAGCAAGAGTCGCCATGGCCGATCCTACATCAACGATGTCGGCTGGGGGCTTGACACCGAGTCCGTGGAGTATGGATTCTGGGTTCCGTTCAGCGGGATCCACATTCTCATCAGAAAGGCTGATGGATCTACACCCGGGACGGACGTCTACACCAACATTGTCGAGCCGGCTCGGCGTCTCCAATCTGCAAGTAACGTGCGGATTGCCCGCGCCAATCTGGGTCACAGGCATGTCTTTGTAGGCTTCACTCAAGGTATGGATCTGGAAGCATCCGGGTCATAGGAAACCCTTGTTTATTCAGAAGATGAATCTTAAAGTGGAGAAATAGAATCAGTGTACCAGCTTTGCAACGGTGGCCTTGGGGGCTACGACGATGCATACCCTGAGTCGGATGGCTTTGAGTCGGATGTTATGAAACCTCCGGTTCATGCGGCGGTGTTCATGGCGGGGTTAGCCCCAGACGCAAGTAACGCAGCCGCGGGAGCCGCCACTTCGGGTGATAACCCGCCGCCGCCGGCTCAAGTTCTTATGGAGCTGATGGATGAACTCGCGGCTCTCATGGACACTGAAGTCACACCAGATAACCAAGCAGCTCCGAATCTAGAGATTGCAAGAATCAAGGGCCGGATGGCAGAGGAACGACAAAGGATGGCTGAGCTGAAGGTCCAGATGGAAGAAGAGGCAAAATGTATCAAGATAGATACTTTCCATCTAGGGCCGGAGCAAATGTCAGCAGCGGTGGTACACCGGAGGAGGCATCAGTCCCGTCTACCAGAGCGTTATGAAGCGAGGAACCTCTTTAATACCCCTGGCGCGGGGCGAGCCGCGGGTGCGCCCGAGAGCCACCCAACGGAACGGCCGGCGACTCATCCGGCCCAACGTAACCAAGCTTCACCTGGGGGCTTTCCAACACCGACGTGTCATTGTTCTAACCCGGCCGAGAATATGGTAGCAGCTGCCACCCGGCTTGAGACGATCCCTATCCCGGATGAACCACCCTTTGCAGAGGATGTGCGGAACACCATCGGGTACTTGCAGACGGCTGTGGCCCAGCAGGAGAGATACGCTCATAGCCGGAGCCACGTCCATAAAACCCCTCTTCCTAGCCGTAGTTTTAGACAACGCTACGAGTCACTAGCAGGTTCCAGCAGCAACCATCACAAAGAGATTCCAACGGGTCACCGACCGCGGAGAGATACATAGGCATGTGTAAACCATGCAGGAAGCCCGCAAGAGGCGCCAGCTAGGCCAGCTTACCAAGAGCCCAGGCCTTCCGTTTCCGTAGGGGCAGGAGTAACCCCCAGGACGGGAGGGCTGCCATGTCTATCGCCGGCTCTCCGGAGCGAGTGGTTGCCGAAAGACTTCAAAGGTCCGCGCAAGGTCCCAAATTACACCGTTGATTTACCCCTAGAGGCCTAGGTGGAAAGCTATGAACTGGCCATGGAGATGCTGGATGTTAGTGAGGCGGTTTGTGTCAAGTATTTCGTCATGATGCTTGAAGGCCCGACTAGTATGTGGCTAAAGGGGTTAATACCTAATACCATCAATTCATGGGCAGAGCTCAGGGCTCGATTCATTAAAAACTTTCAAGGGACGTGCAAGCAGCCTATGACTATTGTGGATCTTGATCACTGTGTCCAACAGGAGAGGGAGTCGGCTCATCATTGGGTACGGCGGGTCTCAACAATTATTCACTCATCAGAGCAGATCACGGCGGCTCAAGCAGTGTTGATCTTAGAGAAGAACTGCCACTTTATTCCTCTAAAGCAGAAACTTGGCCGTCTCAAGCATACGTGTCAGGACATGGGAGAGCTCATGACGGCTCTCACGAAGTACGCCGACTCAGACAGCACGAAGGATCCGGGTTTTGATGAGGAAAAGGCTAGTCAAGGCAAGATGGGCAACCAAGGCAAGGGTGCGGTGAACAATGGTAGCCAGAGTAAGCGCAAGAATCCAGAAGCAGGATCAGAGCTGGTGGCCAACACAAATGCCCAGCAGAATCATCCCAAGGGCAACAGGAGGTTTGGACCGCCCTCGGGCAGGGATAATTTTTCCTCGAACATGGAAGAGTTGCTTAAGTGACCTTGTCTGAATCATAGTTTGCCTGATAGGCTAGCAAATCATACATGGGAGAGTTGTTCTCTTATGCAGAAGTTCAAGCGGTATGTCACACAACCTAACCACCGCGGTGGCGGCCCGCCAGGCGGCCCAGGACGTGGCGGGTCAGGAGCCGAATTCGGTTCTGGCGGTTCAGCATCCGGTCATCTGGGTCAGGATTATCATGGGGAATAGCAGCCACACTCTGGTAATAATAATCAACAACAATAGCAACAGCGGAGTCAGTCCGGTTTTCAGAGTAACCCGAAGCAGCTTAGTTCCGGGCAGTACCATGTCTTCACGACTAGTCTCAATAGACGGGACCATAAGTTGCGAAAACGGGAGGTCAATGCAGTTACGCCGGCTCTTCCACAATATCTAAAGTGGTCTGAATATGACATAACATGGAGCCGTGAAGATCACCCGCCACGCGTTGATGACCTGGGGTGGCTGGCTTTGGTTGTAGCCCCCCAAGTGGGTGGATATATGTTGAACAAGGTGCTCATGGATGGCGGCAGCAGCATAAACATCCTTTATTATGACACCTTCCAGCGGATGAAGTTGCTCGACAAGGACTTAAAACCTTCGTCCACTGTTTTTTCATGGTGTGGTGCCAGGTAAGTCGGCGCATCCGGTGGGCAGGATTTCTTTGGAAGTGGCTTTTGGCGATGAATACAACTATAGAGTGGAGTCCTTATGGTTTGAGGTGGTTAAGATCAAGAGCCCTTATCATGCCTTGTTTGGATGACCGGCTTATGCTAAGTTCATGGCTCGGCCCTGCTATGTTTACTTACAGCTCAAGATGCCCAGCTTAATCGGTACCATCACCGTTCATGGTAACCGAAACACGGCTATTGAGTGTGAAGAAGGAGATGCGGCTTACGTAGAGTCCAGTTGCGCCCAGGAGGAGCTTAAGTTTTATAAGGAGAATGTTGATCCGGAGGATATGACGCCCCTAAAAAAGCCAACCACGGAGGTAGAGCCGCCCCTCAAGTTTGCAGCAGATGATACCAAGGCAGTAGATTTCAATCCGGGCGACTCATCTAAGCAGTTCATCATTGGAGCTCATATGGATCCCAAATAGGAAAGCGCGCTCATCGAATTCATCCGTGAGAATCGGGACATCTTTGCATGGAAGCCCTCTGACATGCCAGGTGTACCGAGAGAATTCGCTGAGCACAACCTTAATGTGGATCCAAAGTTTTATTGTTGAAGTTTTCACCCGGAATGGTTAGCTAACCCAATGCTGGTGCTGAAAAAGAACGGCACATGGCGTATGTGTGTGGATTACACGGACCTTAACAAGGCTTGTCCGGATGATCCCTTTGCCCTCCCACGTATTGATCAGATCATTGATGCTATAGCAGGATGTGAAAGCTTATGCTTCCTGGATGCTTATTCCGGTTATCATCAGATCAAGATGGCAGTGAAAGACCAGTAGAAGACAGTGTTCATTACACCCTTTGGGGCGTTATGTTATATCTCTATGCCTTCCGGGCTCAAGAGTGCCTCGGTGACTTATCAATGGTGCGTACAGAACTGCCTTCACTGTCAAATTGGCCGTAATGTTCATGCTTATGTGGACGACATCGTAGTCAAATCCAGAAAGAAGGAGACTTTTTTGGAGGACCTAAAGGAAACCTTTGACAATCTCCGGGTCTACAAGATGATGCTTAACCCGACCAAGTGTGTCTTTGGGGTTCCGGCAGGAAAGCTTTTGGGTTTCTTGGTTTCTAAGCGTGGCATCGAGGCTAACCCGGATAAAATCAAGGCTATTACTTCTCTAGGAGAGCCGATGTGCATTAATGACGTTCAGCGCTTGGCAGGGAGGATTGCTGCATTGAGCCGGTTCATAAGCCGCCTTGGAGAGAAGGCTATTCCTTTATATCAGATGATGAAGAAAACAGACAAGTTTGTCTAGAGCAAAGCAGCGGGTGAAGCACTTGAGACGCTTAAGAAACAGCTGACTGAGCCGCCAGTGTTAGCCGCTCCTGCTGAGAAGGAACCATTGCTCCTTTATGTGGCGGCTAACAACAAGGCAGTCAGCGTTGCAATTGTGGTCGAGCGCAAGGAGGCTAGGAAGGAGTATCCCATACAAAGGCCGGTTTATTATATCAGTGAGGTCCTAGCAGAATCTAAGCAAAGATATCCGCATTGGCGGAAGTTGGTATACAGAGTTTTCATGGCCAACCGCAAGTTAAAACACTACTTTCTAGGGCACCAGATAACTGTGGTCAGTTCTGCTCCGTTGGGGGATATTATCCAGAATAGAGAAGCCACAGGAAGGATTGCTAAATGGGCGTTAGAGCTGGGACCTCTTAATTTAAAGTATGTTCCTCGCATGGCTGTCAAGTCCCAAGCTTTGGTGGATTTCATAAATGATTGACCAGAGTGTCAAGCTCCCGAAGAAAAGCCAGTAACACATACTGGACTATACACTTTGATGAATCCAAGCAGTTAGAGGGGTCTGGAGCAGGGGTTGTCCTGACATCCCCAAAGGGTGACAAGTTTTGTTATGTGCTCCGGCTGATGTTTCCCTACACTAACAATGCGGTTGATTACGAGGCTTTGCTTCATGGTCTTAGATTAGCCAAGGAGATGAATTTGAGCCGGGTCAGGTGTTTGGGCAACTCAGATCTTGTGGCTCAGGAAGTTTCTGGCACTTGGGACTCCAAGGTGTTGGAAATATGCCCTAGAGGCAATAATAAATTAGTTATTATCATATTTCCTTGTTCATGATAATCGTTTATTATCCATGCTATAATTGTATTGACCGGAGACTTAAATGCATGTGTGGATACATAGACAAAACCATGTCCCTAGTATGCCTCTAATGGACTAGCTCGTTGATCAAAGGATGGTTAAGGTTTCCTAGCCATGGACATGACATGTCATTTGATAACGGGATCACATCATTAGGAGAATGATGTGATGGATAAGACCCAAACTACAAACATAGCATATGATCGTGTCAGTTTATTGCTACTCTTTTCTGCATGTCAAGTATATGTTCCTATGACCATGAGATCATGCAACTCACAGATATCGGAGGAGTGCCTTGTGTGTATCAAACGTTGCAACGTAACTGGGTGACTATAAAGGTGCTCTACAGGTATCTTCGATGGTGTCTGTTGAGTTGGCATGGATCGAGACTGGGATTTGTTACTCCGTGTGACGGAGAGGTATCTCGGGGCCCACTCGGTAATGCAACATCACAATAAGCCTTGCAAGCAATGTGACTAATTGTTAGTTGCGGGATCTTGTATTACAGAACGAGTAAAGAGACTTGCCGGTAACGAGGTTGAACTAGGTATGGAGATACCGACGATCAAATCTCGGGCAAGTAACATACCGAAGAACAAAGGGAACGTTATACGGGATTAACTGAATCCTTGACATAGAGGTTCGACCGATACAGATCTTCGTAGAATATGTAGGAACCAATGTGGACGTCTAGGTCCCGCCATTGGTTATTGACCGTAGAGGTGTCTCGGTCATGTCTACATAGTTCTCGAACCCGCAGGGTCTGCACACTTAAGGTTCGGTGACGTTTCGGTAGTGTAGAGTTATGTATGGTGGTGACCGAAGTTTGTTCGGAGTCCTGGATGAGATCCCGGACGTCACGAGGAGCTCCGGAATGGTCCGGAGGTAAATATTCATATATAGGAAGTCCCAGTTTGGTTTCCGGAAAAGTTTCGGGCTCATCGGTAGTGTACCGGGAGTGCCGGTAGTGTACCGGGAGACCTCCGGGAGGGGTACTTCGACCCCAAGAGGTCCATGGTCTGTGGGAGAATAATAACCAGCCCTTAGTGGGCTGGGATAACAGCCACAAAGGCCCATGGCGCAGGAGAGAAAGTCCTAAAGCAAAAAGTGGAAAATCAGCCAATAGGAGGCAATCCTACTCCAACTAGGATTGGAGGTGAAGTAGGATTGCTCCCACCTCCTATTTCGGCTAACCCAAAGGCCTTGGCTTCCTCTCCTCTCCTCTCCTCCTATATATACTAGTGGATTGGGTGGTTTTTGGACAGAATTTCCGGCCACGTGCTACCCGTTTCACCGGTGCACAGTTTCTCCTCTAGATCGGTTTTCCGCAGCGCTTAGGCGAAGCCCTGCCGGAATTGCTCCACCACCATCACCGGAGCGCCGTCACGCTGCCGGTGAACTCTCTCTCCTCTCCACCTCCTCTTGCTGGATCAAGACGGTGGAGATCGTCATCAAGCTGCACGTGTGCTGAACGCGGAGGTGCCGTCCGTTCGGCGCTAGATCGGAAGGACCGTGATCGAGATAGCGAGACGGTTCGTGATGAGATCACGGAACGGATCGTGATGAGTTCGCGGGACAGATCGTGATCAAGATCGTGAGACGGATCGTGATGAGATCGCGGGACGGCTCGTGATGAGTTCACGGGACGTATCGTGTTTGGATCGCGGGACGGGTCGTGATGAGATCGCGGGTACACCAACCGCGTTTCTTAACGCTTCCCGCTTAGCGATCTACAAGGGTATGTAGATCCACTCTCCCTCTCGTAGATGCTCATCACCATGGATAGGTTTGCGTGTGCGTAGGAAAATTTTTGTTTCCCATGCGACATTCCCCAACAGTGGCATCATGAGCTAGGTTGATGGTTCGATGAGATCTCGAGTAGAACACAAAAGGTTTGTGGGCGTTGATGCTTAGATTGCTTCCTCCCTTGGTCGTATTTTGGTTCAGCGGGATTGTGAGATGAAGCGGCCCGGACCAACATTACTCGTACGCTTACGAGAGACCGGTTCCCTCGACGCAACTTGTTGCCTAGATGGCTTGCGGGTGACAGTTTCTCTCACTTTAGTTGGATCGGATTCGAGAAAGGCGGTCCTTGAGAAGGTTGAAAAGCAAACTAGTGTATCACCGTTGTGGTTTATGCATAGGTGAGAATCGTTCTTGCTAGATACCCATAGCAGCCACGTAAAATATGCAACAACAATTAGAGGACGTCTAACTTGTTTTTGCAGGGTATGTTGTGATGTGATATGGCCAATTACATGATGAGATGTATGTGATGTATGAGATGATCATGTGATGTATAGATTATCACGACTTGCATGTCGATGAGTACGGCAACCGGCAGGAGCCATAGGGTTGTCTTTAATTATTGTATGACCTACGTGTCAATCATTAAGCGCTATGTAATGCTTTACTTTATCGCTACGGTAGCAATAGTAGTAGAAGCATGCAGGGCGTGACAACCCCAATGGAAACACATTGATGGAGATCAAGATGATGGAGATCATGGTGTTGTGCCGGTGACGATGGAGATCATCCCGGTGTTTTGAAGATGGAGATCTTAAACACAAGTTCATGGCCATATCATGTCACTTATGAATTGCATGAGATGTTAATCCTTTTATGCACCTTGTTTTGCTTAGTACGGCGGTAGCATTATAAGGTGATCCCTCACTTGAATTTCAAGATGAACTTTGTTCTCCCCGAGTGTGCACCATTGTGAAAGTTCGTTGTGTTGAGACACCACGTGATGATCGGGTGTGATAGACTCTACGTTCACATACAACGGGTGCAAGCCAGATTTGCACGCGCAGAACACTCGGGTTAAACTTGACGAGCCTAGCATGTACAGACATGGCCTCGGAACACGAGAGACCGAAAGGTCGAACATGATTCATATAGTAGATATGATCAACATAATGATGTTCACCATTGCAGCCACCTCAACTCACGTGATGATCGGACTTGAGTTGGTGAATTTGGATCATGTATCACTCGAATGATCGGAGGGATGTCAATTTGAGTGGGAGTTCTTAAGTAATATGATTAATTGAACTCATTATCATGAACATAGTCAAAGTGTCTTTGCAAATTATGTTGTTACTAGCTCGCGCTGTAGCTCCCTTGTATTTTTATATGTTCCTAGAGAAATAGAATTGAAAGATGTTGGTAGCAAAATTGCGGACTGGGTCCGTGATCTGAGGATTGTCCTCATTGCTGCACATAAGGCTTATGTCCTTAATGCACCGCTCGATGCGCCACCCCCTATAGCGTCGTCTATAGATGTTGTGAACATCTAACAGGCACGTTTCGATGACTACTTGATAGTTTAGTGTGTCATGCGTTACGGCTTAGAATTGAGGATCCAAAACGTTTTGAACGTCACGGAACATATGAGATGTTCTAGGAGCAGAGATTGTGATCTCAGGCTCGTGCCTTTGTTGCGAGATATGAGATCTCCAACAAGATTCTTTGCTTGTAAGATGAAGGAGAATAGCTCAATCGTTGAGCATGTACTCAGATTGTCTGGGTACTACAATCGCTTGAATCAAGTGGGAGTTGATCTTCCAGATAAGATAGTGATTGATATAGTTCTCCAAGTCACTGTCACTAAAGCTACTAGAACTTAGTGATGAACTATAATACACCAGGGATAGAAGTATTGATCCCTGAGCTGTTCGTGATGTTTGACACCGCGAAGGTAGAAATCAAGAAGGAGCGTCAAGTGTTGATGGTTAATCAAACCACTAGTTTCGAAAAGGGCAAGAGCAAGGAGGGAAACTTCATGGATAGCAAGTCAGTTGCTGCTCCAGTGAAGCAACCCAAAGTTGAACTCAAACCCGAGACTAAGTGCTTCTATTATGAGGTGAGAGGTCGCTGAAGCGGAACAACCCTAGATACTTGGTAGATAAGAAGGCTGGCAACATCGACAGAAGTATATTTGATATACGAGTTATTGATGTGTACCTTGCTAGTACTCCTAGTAGCACCTGGGTATTGGATACCGGTTCGGTTGCTAAATGTTAGTAACTTGAAATAAAAGCTACGGAATAAACGGAGAACTAGCTAAGGGTGAGGTGACGATGTGTGTTGGAAATGTTTCCAAGGTTGATGTGATCAACATCGCACGCTCTCTCTACCTTCAAGATTAGTGACGAACCTAAATAAATTTTATTTGGTGTTTTGCGTTGAGCATGAACATGATTAGATCATGTTTGTTGCAATACGGTTATTCATTTAAGTCAGAGAATAATAGTTATTCTGGTTACATGAATAATACCTTCAATGGTCATGCACCCAGTGAGAATGGTTTGTTGAAATCTTGATCGTAGTAGTACACATGTTCATAACATTGATGTCAAAAGATACAAAGTTAATAATGATAGTACCACATACTTGTGGCACTGCCGCTAAATGTCATATTGGTATAAAGCGCATGTAGAAACTCCATGCTGATGGATATTTGGACTCATTCGATTTCGGATCGGTTGAGACATGCGAACCATGCCTCTTGGGCAAGATGACTAAAGGACCCCGTTGGATGGAGCAGGCAAGTGATTCATTGGAAATGATACATGTTGTATGCAATCTAGTGAGTCTTGTAGCGTGTAGTGGATATCGTTATTTTCTTACCTTCACTGATGATTTGAGTAGATATAGTGTATATTTACTTAATGAAACACAAGTCTGAATCGTTTGAAAGGTTCAAGGAAATTCAGAGTGAAGTTTAAAGATCATCGTGAGAAGAAGATAAAAATGACCGCGATATGATCGTGGAGGTGAATATCTGAGTTACGAGTTTGGCATACAACTTAAGACAACATGAAATTTGTTTCACAGCTAACGCCACCTGGAACACCATGGTGTGATGGTGTGTCCGAACATCATAGTCATGCTCTATTGATATAGTGCATACTGTGATGTCTCTTATCATTTTACTACTATAATTTTTGGGGTTATGCATTAGAGACAACTACATTCACTTTAAATAGGGCATCATCTAAATCCGTTGAGATGACACCGTGCGAATTATGGTTTGATAGAAACCTAAGCTGTCATTTCTTAATGTTTGGGGCTACGATGCTTGTGTGGAAAATGTTTTCACATAATAAGCTAGAACCCAAAGCGGACAAATGTATCTTCATAGAATACCCTAAGAACAGATGGGTATGCCTTCTATCTCAGATCCGAGTGCAAAGTGTTTGTTGCTAGAACTGGGTCCTTTCTCGAGAAAAACTTTCTCTCGAAAGAATTGAGTGGGAGGAAGATAGAACTTGATGAGGTTGTTAAACCTTTGTTCAACCAGAGAGTAGCGCAGCACAGAAAGATGTTTCTGTGAAGCCTACGTTAGTTGAAGAGGAAGTTAATGATGATGATCATGAAGCTTCAGGATCAAGTTACTATCGAACTTCGTAGGTCGACAAGGATGTGTACTGCTCCTGAGCGGTACGACAACTCTGTCTTGGAGGTCATGTTGTTGGACAACGATGAACCTACGAGCTATGGAGAAGCGATGATGGGCTCGGATTCCGACAAATGGTTGGAGGCCATGAAATCCGAGATAGGATCCATGTATTAAAACCAAGTGTAGACTTTGGTAGACTTGCTCGTTGGACGGCAGGTCGTTGAGTACAAATGGATCTTTAAAATGAAGACAGACACTGATGGTGAATGTCACTATTTGTAAAGCTCGACTTGTTGCAAAGATGTTTGTGATAAGTTCAAGGAGTTGACTACGATGAGACTTTCTCACTCGTAGCGATGCTAAAAGTCTATTGGAATTATGTTAGTAGTTGCTGTGTTTTCAAGTATGAAATCTGGCAGATGGATGTCAAAACATCGTTTCCTTAAAGGTTTACTTGAGGAAAGGTTGTATGTGATACAACCAGAAGGTTTTGTCAGGCCTAAGGATGCTAAAAGGTGTGCAAGCTTCGTTGATCCTTCCATGGACTGAAGCAAGCATCTCGGAGTTGGAATATACGCTTTGATGAGGTGATCAAAGTTTTGATGTTTATACAGAGCTTATGAGAAACTTGTATTTGCAATAAAGTGAGTGGGAGCACTATAGAATTTCTGATAAGTATATGTGGATGACATGTTGTTCAGAAATAATGTAGAGTTTCTGGAAAGCATAAAACGGTTATTTGGAAAGTGATTTTCAAAGGAAGACCTGGATAAAGCTACCTAATTGTTGAGCAAAAAAAATCTATAGAGATAGATCAAGATGCTTGATGAGACTTTCAATGAGTGCATACCTTCACAAGATTTTGAAAGAGTTCAAAATGGATCAGCCAGAGAAATAGTTCTCGTCTGATTTGTAAGGTGTGAAGTTGAGTGAGACTCAAAGCTCGACAACGGCAGAAGAAAGAGAAAGGACGAACGTCGTCCCCTATGCCTTAGCCATAGGCTCTATATTATGCCATGCTGTGTACCGCACCTATGTGTGCCTTGCCATGAGTCTGTCAAGGGGTACAAGAGTGGTCCAGGAGTGGATCACTGGACAGCGGTCGGAATTATCCTTAGTAACCAGAGGACTAAGGAAATGTTTCTTGATTATGGAGGTGATAAAGAGTTCGTCGTAAAGAGTTACGTCGATGCAAGCTTTAACACCTATCCGGATGACTAGTAGTAGCAATCTGGATAAGTATAGTGGAGCAGCCATTTGGAAATAGTACCAAGTGGAGTGTGGTAGCAGTGTTTACGGTTTGACATAGAGATTTGCAAAGTACACACGGATCTGAATATCGCAGACCTGTTGACTATAAGACCTCTCTCACATGCAAAGCATGATCGAGCCCCAGAACTCATTGGGTGTTAGATTCATAACAATGCGAATCACATGGTGATGTGAACTAGATTATTGACTCTAGTGCAAGTGGGAGTCTGTTGGAAATATGCCCTAGAGGCAATAATAAATTAGTTATTATCATATTTCCTTGTTCATGATAATCGTTTATTATCCATGCTATAATTGTATTGACCGGAGACTTAAATGCATGTGTGGATACATAGACAAAACCATGTCCCTAGTATGCCTCTAATGGACTAGCTCGTTGATCAAAGGATGGTTAAGGTTTCCTAGCCATGGACATGAGATGTCATTTGATAACGGGATCACATCATTAGGAGAATAATGTGATGGATAAGACCCAAACTACAAACATAGCATATGATCGTGTCAGTTTATTGCTACTCTTTTCTGCATGTCAAGTATATGTTCCTATGACCATGAGATCATGCAACTCACAGATATCGGAGGAGTGCCTTGTGTGTATCAAACGTCGCAACGTAACTGGGTGACTATAAAGGTGCTCTACAGGTATCTTCGATGGTGTCTGTTGAGTTGGCATGGATCGAGACTGGGATTTGTTACTCCGTGTGACGGAGAGGTATCTCGGGGCCCACTCGGTAATGCAACATCACAATAAGCCTTGCAAGCAATGTGACTAATTGTTAGTTGCGGGATCTTGTATTACAGAACGAGTAAAGAGACTTGCCGGTAACGAGGTTGAACTAGGTATGGAGATACCGACGATCGAATCTCGGGCAAGTAACATACCGAAGAACAAAGGGAACGTTATACGGGATTAACTTAATCCTTGACATAGAGGTTCGACCGATAAAGATCTTCGTAGAATATGTAGGAACCAATGTGGACGTCCAGGTCCCGCCATTGGTTATTGACCGTAGAGGTGTCTCGGTCATGTCTACATAATTCTCGAACCCGCAGGGTTTGCACACTTAAGGTTCGATGACGTTTCGATAGTGTAGAGTTATGTATGGTGGTGACCGAAGTTTGTTCGGAGTCCCGGATGAGATCCCGGACGTCACAAGGAGCTCAGGAATGGTCCGGAGGTAAAGATTCATATATAGGAAGTCCCAGTTTGGTTTCCGGAAAAGTTTCGGGCTCATCGGTAGTGTACCGGGAGTGCCGGTAGTGTACCGGGAGTGCCGGTAGTGTACCGGGAGACCTCCGGGAGGGGTACTTCGACCCCAAGAGGTCCATGGGCTGTGGGAGAATAATAACCAGCCCTTAGTGGGCTGGTAAAACAGCCACAAAGGCCCATGGCGCAGGAGAGAAAGTCCTAAAGCAAAAAGTGGAAAATCAGCCAATAGGAGGCAATCCTACTCCAACTAGGATTGGAGGTGAAGTAGGATTGCTCCCACCTCCTATTTCGGCTGACCCAAAGGCCTTGGCTGCCTCTCCTCTCCTCTCCTCCTATATATACTAGTGGATTGGGTGGTTTTTGGACAGAATTTCCGGCCACGTGCTACCCGTTTCACTGGTGCACAGTTTCTCCTCTAGATCGGTTTTCCGCAGCCCTTAGGCGAAGCCCTGCCGGAATTGCTCCACCACCATCACCGGAGCGCCGTCACGCTGCCGGTGAAATCTCTCTCCTCTCCACCTCCTCTTGCTGGATCAAGACGGTGGAGATCATCATCAAGCTGCACGTGTGCTGAACGCGGAGGTGCCGTCCGTTCGGCGCTAGATCGGAAGGACCGTGATCGAGATAGCGAGACGGTTCGTGATGCGATCGCGGAACGGATCGTGATGAGTTCGCGGGACAGATCGTGATCAAGATCGTGAGACGGATCGTGATAAGATCGCGGGACGGATCGTGATGAGTTCACGGGACGTATCGTGATTGGATCGCGGGACGGATCGTGATGAGATCGCGGGACGCTCGGCGATTTGGATCGCGAAGATGTTCGACTACACCAACCGCGTTTCTTAACGCTTCCCGCTTAGCGATCTACAAGGGTATGTAGATCCACTCTCCCTCTCGTAGATGCTCATCACCATGGATAGGTTTGCGTGTGCATAGGAACATTTTTGTTTCCCATGCGACGTTCCCCAACACAAGGATCCGCGGATGGCGGCTTATAGGCAGACGGTTGATATTATTGCGGGTCACTTCAATGGGTATCAGGTAGATCACATTGATCGTCGCAAGAACGAGGCGGCTGATGCTTTATCATGGCTAGGTTCCCAATGTAAGCCGGTGCCGCCTAATGTCTTTCTAGACGTCTTATACCATCCGACTCTCAAGATACCTTCAGAGGAAGATTTGGCTGTTCCTGACCCGGAGGCGGAATTGGAGGCGGCTCTACATGTTATCCCAGATTGGACTATTCCTAATCTTGCCTATTTAACCCGAGGCGAGTTACCTGAGGATGAGGATCTGGCCAGGAAGATCACCCGGCGTTCTAAGTCTATGACAATAGTTAATGGTGAGTTACATACATGCACTGTGACGGGAGTTTTCCAACGTCGTGTTTCACCAGAGGAAGGTTGGCAGATCTTGAATGAGATTCATGTTGGCGATTGTGGACACCACGCCGGCTTGAAGTCTTTGGTGGCCAAGGCTTTCCAGCACGGATTTTTCTGGTTGACGGCTCACAAAGATGCAGAAGACCTAGTTCGTAAGTGCGACGGCTGCCAGAAATTTGGCCGATGTGCTCATGTCCCGGCTCAAGAGTTAAGGATGATACCAATTACTTGGCCATTTGCGGTCTGGGGGCTTGACATGGTGGGACCTTTCAAGAGATCCAAGGACAAGAAAACACATCTTCTGGTGGCGGTTGACTAGTTTACCAAATGGGTAGAGGAAGAGCCGGTCAGCAAGTGTGACGCGGCTACGGCGATTCAGTTTATTAAAAAGTTGATCTACCATTTTGGTTACCCCCATAGCATCATCACTGATAATGGTACAAATCTATCCAAGGGGGCTATGAAAAAATTCTGTGATGAAGAGCATATCTAGCTTGCTATTTCAGCAGTGGCGCATCCACAGTCAAACGGTCAGGAGGAGTGTGCCAACCAGGAAATTCTAAGGGGTATTAAGCCACGGCTGATGGTTCCTTTGCAGAAAACGCTCGGGTGTTGGGTAGAGGAATTACCCTCCGTCTTATGGAGCATCAGAACCACCCCTAAGAGATCTACGGGTTTCACGCCTTTCTTTATGGTGTACGGTGCCGAGGCGGTCTTGCCCAATGACATCCGACATGACTCGCCAAGAGTGGCGGCTTACGTTGAGACGGACAATGAGACGGCGCGCCAAGATGCATTGGATGCTTTGGAAGAGGCACGAGAGTTAGCAGCGGCCCGATCGGCGATTTATCAACAAGACCTGCACCGCTATCACAGCCGCAGGGTCAAGACCCGGACATTCTAGGAGGGCGACTTGGTGCTCCGGCTGATTCAAGACCAGACAAATATGCATAAGCTGTCACCTCCATGGGAAGGACCCTTTATGGTCAGCAGAAATCTCAACAACGGGTCATATTACCTCATTGATATCCGAGACGACTCAGGTACGGCGGGTCAGGAGACCCGTCGGCCATGGAACATCGCGCATCTCCGGCCTTATTTCACCTAAGGGTGTGAAGACCTACCATTTTACACCATCATTGTACATATCACATTTATATAAATAAAAAGAGAAGCCTCTTCTGTTTCACATATCCTCGTATGAGAGAAGATTAAAACAATATTTCGGTTGATACATCCACTGAGGTCGGCGAACGGCAGTAGATGCCTATTAGGTAGGTGTTATGCCACAAAATCCGGCTCAGAAAAATGAGTCGCGGCGAGGGCGGCTTCCTACCTTTAGCCGGTACAGCTTCTAACGCCTATCCGCCGGCGCTTTGAGTCGTATTGCTGAACGGTGGTAGACACCTATTAAGTCGGCATTTTGTCACAAGAAAAACCCGACTAAGGTAAATTAGTCGTGGAGAGGGCGGCTTCTTACCTTCGGGTATAGCTTCTAACGCCTATCCACTAGCTGGTCACGCTGTATTGGTGAGGGGGGCTTCTTACCGACGGGTATCGCTTCTAACACCCTATCAGCCGGCTTTATGCCATCTCCGACTAAGCAGTTTAGCCGCGGTTATGTGAGGTTTTTTACCGACGGGTAGCTAACATCTCATGACTCGCGAACAGCGGCTTCCTACCTTCAGGTAAAATTTCTAATGCCTATTAGCCGGCCTAAGGCCATGTAAAAATAGCTAAGGTAAATTAGCTGCGGTGAACGGCAGCTTCTTACCTTCGGGTACAACTTCTAACGCCTATTAGCTGTTCTTGTAAAAATAGCTAAGGTAACTTAGCTGCGGTGAACGGCGGCTTCTTAACTTCGGGTACAGCTTCTAACGCCTATTAGCTGTTTTTATAAAAATTCGGCTAAGGAAAATTAGCCGCGGTGAGAGCGGCTTCTTACCTTCGGGTACAACTTCTAATGCTTATCTGCCGGCGTCTACGCCATATTATTACCTCCGGGTGTATCTTCTAAATGCCTTATCGTCCAGGCTTTATGCCATATCCGGTTGACCAGATTAGCCGCAATCACCAAAAGGGAGTCACCGCCTCCGGGTGCAGTTTACCTACTCTCAGCTACAGGTGTGTTCTATGATGACAAGGCATGTGTAAATGATTCAAAGCATACAGAGATAAATGGCAGCCAAAAGCCGGATCATCTTATAAAAACATCATGACAAGTTTCAGACAAGTTTCATCTAGCTATTACACTCCCAGAGGAGATCAAAATTTCAGACAAGTTTTTCAGCCATCACACGGCGGGTTAAGCTGATACAAGTTCTTAAAGCAGAAGCTAATTAGCTAACGGGTCATCCTGCGCCGGATCTTCTGTGGCCCTGATCTGGAGGTTGTCCAAATCTCAATTGCAGTTTGTTAGAGCCGCAAAAGAGCCTTCGAAATAAGGTGACGGGTCAAGATCTGGAGCAAAGAGGTCCTTACTCCGAGCAGGCGTCAAGTCTTTGCACTCGAACAAAGGATCGCAGAATCTCTTCTGCTTCGGGTCACAGGCTGCTTGATAAGTTGATAGATCAACCTCCTCCGCCAAGACAAAAGCTAACACCCGGGACTCCTTCATACACCGGCTGTAGTCAGCGTCAGTAAACTCTGATCCGTCTTCTTTTCTTGAAGGGAAGCCCTCCATCATCTTGGCGGCTGTTAGGCCCAGAGCAAAGGCCAAAGCTCAACTGATGCCCGCAATGGCCCCTTGGCAGGCGGCTGACTTCATGAGCTCGGCGATCTGCTTCGGCATGGTGGGGAAGATCTCTAAGAGGCCCTTGAGAGTCGCCGGAATTTTATCCTTATATTGCACGGCCTTGATAGTGCAGATTGCACCACAGTACAACTGCTCAGTTAAGGTATAGATGGCCTTCAATGGCAGCAGGCTATCAAAAGCCAACTGCTGGCTCCTAGGACCTGTATAAACCGGACAATTCAGATGAGTCGCCAGTCTAAGTAAAGATGTAGCCATTTGAAACACAAAGTTGTCAGAAGCTTACCAAAGAGGGCGGCTGACATCTTGCTTATCTGGTGCTTCAATCCTTGGAGTTCATTCGCCACAGCTATCAGTCGCTGGTCGGTGTCATCCGCCTGTTGGGTCAAAGCAGTCTTCTCAGATTCAGCTAACTCCTTAAGAGCAGCAAATCGGCCTTGATTGTGGCCAGCTCTTCAGAGAGAAGCCGACACTTTTCATTGGCTACGCCACGGGCCTCTTGTTGAGTCGCCAGGTTGGTCTTCAGGTCCATCAACTACGACCCGGCTTCATTTAAGGCTTCCTATGACATATCAAAATACAAAATAAGTCTCCAGAATGGAAATCTTATCAAATGATGAAGGTTAAAGACAAAGTTATACAAGTCTCAAGAAGATTGCAAGCAATATGTTTGACACTTGGGGGCGAATGTACATTTGATCTTCGAGCAACCAATACAGTTCCGGCTCATCTTCATCAAAGTTAATCCAGAACTTGGGGGCTACAATATGGCTCTTCAAATTGACTTATAATCAAAGTTGTGACTCAACGTTATCAAGTTTGAGTCGGCCCTTGGGGGCTACAAGTGGTTCTTCAGGCTATATACATTAAAGCTCCGACTCAACTTTATCAAGTTTGAGTCGGCCCTTGGGGGGAATGGATTTGGATTTTCTATAGAGGATCAGAAAAGACCCGGTTCAACTCTTAAGCTAGAATTGAACCAGCCCTTGGGGGCTAAGTAAGGTTATAGCAAGAGGAGGAGTACCTCATATTTTAGCTTCATCAAGTTGACTAGCCAAAGTTCTAGATCTCGGCTGGTGGAAAGCCAGTTCGTATGCCTGGCATGGAGTTCTTCGGCCGTCATCTTCTCAAAAGAAGAGTCGAAGTCCAACTTCTTGGAGGTCTCGGCCGACTCTTTATGCCTGGTCAGCATGTGAGCCGGAGGAGACTGAGGAGCAGAACCGGTGATCACAACTTCCGGAGTTGCAATGGTCTTGGCAGGACTTGGCGGTTTCGAAGGACCCCTTAGAGGGCTCTCCGGGATGATATCTTCAGCAGCCGGCTCAGTGAAGGCAATTGGCGGATCTACATCCGGTTGTGGCTCCTTCGGTTGTTCTTGCTCTGGCTCTTGAGCAGCAGGGCCGGGGGAGGGCTTGTTGGTCTTCCGACCCTTGGCTTGAGCACTGCAAGATAGAAAGATCAGAATCTAGAGGATATTACTACCCTACAAAGAACCGGATGTTATAGTGGAAAAACACTTATAGCCGGTTGATCTTGGGAGGCAGCAGAGCGGTCGCCGAAGAGTCGCCGGAAGAGGGCGATTTTTGAGATGAAATTTAAGAAAGATGAGACATGACCAAGGTTATAAAGAGAAATGAATCAAACAGGAACACATACCTCTGTGGCACGTTTCTTCGGAGCCGGCGAGTTCGGCAAGCCCGACATAAGCTCAGTGGAGCCGATGCTCCGGGTCTGGCAACGTTCAGCCTGTTGTTGCTTTTCCAAAAGAAAGTCGGGAGCAAGGTAAGCAAGAGGATGAGAAAGAGGAACTTTTCTGGTAACCCGTCGCGGCTTTCGGGCGACAAAATACTCTGAGCCAGAAGAAACATAGTTTACCTCAGGGGCATTGGCGCGGCTGGCCTCCACATCATCCTGTGAGTAAAACAAGCATTGGTAAAACAAGAAGGCAAAATATCAAGCAAACAACTAAAATTTTACCTCTGAGCTGGATGACGGTGGCGGGTCGAACCATTCCTCTCGCGGGGCGTCTTTCTTTGGCTTCTTGGCTGGCGCCTTCTTCTTGAGCGTCTTCGGAGGAAGGACGTACTCCTTCTTCCAGAAATCAGAGTCGGCCTGCGAAAATAAACCGAAGAAGAGTAATAGATCAGCAAGGTACAAACAAAAATCCAAGAGACGGATGGAAATAAATTGACATACATCTGGAGCTGGATTGTTGACGCTAAAAGGCACCAGGCCAATGGCACTGCATGAGCTGGAGGCTTCATGGACAAGGCTCCGGATGAAAGTGGTGATGTCATCCTCTGTCAGGGTTGATTGACTGAAGCATAAGGAGCTGTCATACTTGCCTTCATATTCACACATAAGCCGGCTTCTACGGCTTAAGGGCATAATCCACCAAGAAATCCAACAGCGGATCAAATCTAATCCGGTCAGGCCATTGGCCATGAGTGCCTTGATCTTCGCATGAGCTGGCTCATACCTGGCATGTTCTGAAGCTGATAGTCGGCCAAGAAGTTCTGAATCTGTCCTGAGCCGGGAGGGACGATAACCCGGCAATGGGCGCTCATTTTTAGGAGAGGTGTCCTTGCAGTAGAACCAAGTTTTGTTCCAATCCTTTGGATGACTCGGCATCTGCGCAGCCGGAAAGATGATGTCTCTGCGTCGTTGAATGGAAATACCGCCAAGCTGCAGACTCGGACCGCCTTTCATTTCGGTTTGGCAGTTGGCGTAGAAAAACTCTCGAAACAAACCCACATACGGTTTGATTTGCAGGTAGACTTCGTAGAGCACTTGGAAATTGCATATGTTTGAAACGGAGTTGGGGGCCAAGCCTTGAGGGCGAAGCTTGTATAAGTGGAGAACATCACGGAAGAATTTCGAGCCGGGTGACACGAATCCTCGCTCGATATGGTCAGAGAAAACTACTACCTCTCCTGTTTGGGGAGAGAGCCGTGTTTCATCACCCGGAACCCGCCAATGAAGGACCTCCTTGGAAGGAAGAGTGCCCGCGCCAACAAAATCCGTTAAGTACTCTTCCGTGATGCGAGACCCGACCCAGTTGCATGAGTTGGAGGCGTGAGACATACTGGCGGCTTAAAAACTATGCAAAATTAAATACGCGGCGAGTTAAGAGCAAGCAGATATCTGTGGCGGCTTACAATTTTAAGGGCTCTACAAATACTATGCCATAGTCCGGCTGATGAGAGCCAGAGAGACCTGGCGGTTCAACAAGGAAAGGAGGAGCGAAAATCGGCGAAGTTCTGAAAATAGGTTTCGCAAACTACCGCTACAATTACGGATCTACAAAAGCAGGAAAAAAGGTTCTTATTCTCGACCTAGCGAAGAACAGACGAAGCAGAAGAAAGAAAACAGAGCCGCGACGATCCGCGCATTGCGCACGGCCGCCCCATACGCAGTGGCACGGCAAGGATGCGCGTTAAAGGCACCAACAGCGTCGGGAGTACATCGATGATGGTGCAGATGGAGCCCGAGCGGTGGCGGCAGAGCTTTCGCAAAACCTACTATGATGGTGATGGATCTAAAGAGGACCTTGGGCTTACCAATGATGGAGTGGCAGACACGGAAGAAAAACTGGAACGACACAGGTTGATGCAGCGGCCTGGTTGACGACGATGCGAAGATGGCACCGGAGCAGAGTGCGCTGGAGCGGAGGCGATGAGAGGAAGAAGATGAAGAGCGAGCGGGAGAAGGAAAGGTTTTCACCTACAACAAGTCTTATTTAAAGGGAGAATGAGACAGTCGCGAAAATCTACGTGACGGAAACCATTTGACCGAGGCGGACGCCTCGATTCTCGGGCTGACCATTTAATAAAAATTCGGTGGCACGTCAGCAGATCTCTCTCGCAGGGACCATGTGACATCACGCCGAGTCATCACCAGGCGACTCGCCGAAGAGCAGAAGAAAGGCATGGAGTGAGCAAGCTCAATTCAACTTGGGTCCTAATGTTGGGGATATAACCCCGCAGTATGACCCGCCATTAAGGTTCCGGGTCACATTGATGGCTCGTGAGCCGGCCCAAGGGTGAGCCATAAAGTCTACAGCCCAGGAAGATAAGCGGCTCAAGGTGTGGGCTGCAAGGTGGCCCAGACGGAGAAGACCCGGGCGTGTAAGCCGCTCGGGGACAGCTTGGACAAGAAGATAGAGGAAGAGTCGGATAGACAATGAGACTCGGTTAGACAATTGTAAAGACCCGTGGTCCTGACCTCCTATATAAAGGCAGACCCAGGGCAACTTAGAGATCAAGTGATCGAGAACTAGGTCAAGATTTAGCTCCCTTGTAATCGATACAACAAGCAATACAAGAACAAGCAGGACGTAGGCTTTTACCTCGACTTGAGGGGCCGAACCTGGGTAAACTCATGCCCTTCATCCCAATCAACCCCTTTGAGTCCATCACGTTAGAGATGGCCTCGAATCCAAGTTCGTTCATCTGTACATCTGCCGTGATAAATCCACGACACCCACCATCCAAAACAGAGCCAAAGTTGCATTTAAAATACCCTTTAAATACCTTGGATAATTAAAACAGATTTCAAAATGCCCAAACTTGGTGTGGCCATTGAAAATATTGCAAGATATTAATTGGAATTTGTCCCACATTTTTGCTAAAGGAAATCAATGCTAAAAAGAAATAAAACAGAAACTTATAAAAGAAAACAAAAAAGGAAACAAAGCCCCCTCCTCTGCCCTTGGCCTTAGGCCACAAGGGCAGGCCCAGGCCGGCCCAGCAGCCCCTCGGTTGTCTCCCACCTCGCTACAGTGGGGCGACCGAGGCGCGCGTGCACGTCCCCGCCTGACCGGCTCGCCGGCGATGACTGTGGGGATAAGGCCACCACCGAGGCCACCTCACCTACCCCCCCCCCCCCGAACCCTAGCTCGCCACTACCCCCCTCGCTCTTCCTCCTTGCGCCACCACTCTCCTTCCCGAGCGCCACCACCGCCATGGCCGCCGGCTAGTCGTGCTCACCGTGCCTCCCGCGCCTTGTCGTCATGCCTAGAAGCTCCGCACCGATCACCCCATCCTCCTCGACCGCTGGACCAAGCCCCGGAGCCCCTGCAATGGTGGCCATGAGCTTCTTCTTCCTCGGATCGCTGCCACGCTCCAGCGACGATTCCCGCCACCTCGATCCTCCCCCGAGCCCGCTTTGCACATCTGCAGGACCGTGGTGTGCTCCTGCTCCTTTTTCCCTCTCTTCCCCGAGCTTTCCCCCGCCATAGCCCCTTCTCCCTGCCGTGCCCGAATGCTCCTCCGCCTGAGCTCGTCGCCGGCGAGCCTCGGGTGACCATTTGGTCCAACCAACGCCGTCGTTTGACTCCATGGTTTGTGTTGGCTCGCATAGTGCCCGTAGTTAGGTCGTTTGCGCCCCGTTTTGCCCGCTACCTTTGGCGCCCGATGCTCACCGTCGGCGACGCCACAGATCACTGCAGCCGTTGTTGATGCCCGGATGGATCGCAACGATCTCAGCTCTCCAACGCAAGAAAGACCATGCGATTTGGTGCTCGGTGCGTCATTTCCGAGCCCCGCCGTGTTTCGGGTGCAAACCGGAGTTGCTCCAGCGACGAACGCCGTCCACCGCAGACGTAGCCCAGTCAGGGCCACTGCTAGGGTCACACACAGCTAGGTCCCGTAGTCACCATTGAACCGTTGACCTGGTCAACGTGCTGACTGGACCTGGTCCAGTCACTAACATGTGGGGTCCCAAGCCCATGTGTCTATGACTGTGGGCCAGCCCTGTCAGCTAATTAATTTAGTAACTAGATTAATTAAAATAATTAACTTAACCTAATGTGTCTATGACAGATGGGCCCAACTTGATAAATTAGTCTTTGTTAGTTTAATTTAACACTGATTTAAAATGAGTCTATCACATGTGGGACCCATTGGTCAGGTTTGACCAGTGAGCCCCACTGTTGATTGCTGATGTCATCCTGATGTCATGATGACGTCATAAATGTTTTTTTGAATTTATTTAAATTTGTTAATTCGAGTATATTAATAAAACTTTAGAAAATCATATCTTTTAATCCGTAACTCGAATGAAAATAATTTATACATGAAAGTTGATTAGAAAAATCCCACAAATCCGAATATGCTATCCATTCATCTATCACATGCTACTAGAATGATGAACATGGAACTTTTCCCCTCCGAATCGTTTATCCGATAAATCGAAAAACCCGGGAAATATCGTCAGATATTCTCCCGCTCCGTCTGATACGTGTAGTACTGTGTTAGTCTACTCCTGGCCCTGCGTATTGCCATGTCAGGCATCGTGTTGCATCTTTTTGCTTGTATTTATTGGTACTTCCCCCTCTTCTCTCTGGTAGCTTCCGAGACTGATGCTGCTGCCGAGTATAACTACGCCCCCGACGACCAGCCTTTTGTAGCAGAGCAACAAGGCAAGCAACCCTCCCCCTTGATCATTCTGAGATCACCTATTTGCTCTCCCTCATGCTTGCATTAGATTTTGCTACTGTCTTTAATAGCACCTATCCTGATGCATAGCTTGTTTTTGGGTACTGCTTTCATACCTACTATCATATAATGTTGTAGTATAGGTATGGATAGTATCCCCATGTGACTCCCAATTTACTATTGTCGTTGCCCTTGCTTTCATCATTGTCGACACCGAGGACTTAAAGACAGAAGACTCAGTCCTCATGACTGACAAGCCGTTACCGACACATCACCACACATACCCCGTGTGTGATTTCTCGAGAGTGACTCCTCGGATATTCACTTCGGGCACTGACACACAGCCTCTATGACTTGTTACTGAAATACTAGTGAAAGACTGGTCAGCCCCAAGGGTGCCCACGAGAGAAAGATTTGGTGGGATACGCCGTAAGGCATCCGTGAGATGTGGTGGGGTGTGCCGATAAGGCACCCGGGGGATATTGATGGGACAACGGATTGCCTTTTATGGTTCGCGCTTGCCGCGCATTAACAAAAATGCTAACGCGTTGGGGTATTTGATCTGAGTTGGTTGTTATAGGTACTAGGACTGACCTCACGCGAGAATAGTTATAGGTACTCAGCATCGTTGTATCAGCCAAAGCTCTTCGGACGTCAGCAATGGAGCGGCGCACGCCTGAGTGGTCCGCAACGGCATCGCGCGTGTTCTAAGGGGTGCTAGGACTGACCTCGGCCGCCTTTGCATCGTGCGGGAGTGCAAGGGCAAGTGGGCCCACGAACCCGCGCGCTTAGGATTTAGACCAGCGGGCTGGCCTCTTCGTTGAGTCTAGGTGGGGCGACGAAGTTTTGGATCCCGAGGCCGGGCATTACCCAGGAAAGTGTGTCCGGCCGGAGGTGATCAAGCATGTTGGAAATGCGGTGCACCCCCACAGGGAAGAAATTATCTATTCGAATAGCCATGTCCACGGTAACAGGACGACTTGGAGTTGTACCTTGACCTTATACAACTATAATTGTGACTTAATTTGAAATGAAATGTGGCTCCGGGATTGCTTCCTCGCAGGGAGTCGAGGAAGAATCTCTGGGCATGATTACTTAATAAAGATGTTACGATAATATGATTTTAGGTGAGTTACCTGTCGACTCTCTTCTAATGCTGCAAGATGCTAAAGATGCTAGTCTTTGATAGGACTAGGCCTTCCCCCTATTCTTGCTTTCTACAGTCAACCCAGATATACTCCCACTCCTTGATACTGATGCATACTTAGCATAGTTTCTGATGTTAGTCTTGCGAGTACTTTGGATGAGTACTCACCACTGCATTGCTTCCTCTTTCCCCGATACGATTGTTGCATTCAGACAACGGAGCCTAGGAGATGGAGCACGCCGGAGACGACTACTACACCATCGCAGGAGCCTACTACTACGTGGAGGCTGCCCCCGACCAGTAGTAGGATAGGAGGTTCCCAGGCAGGAGGCCTCGCCTCTTTCGATCCGTTGTTTATGGTTTTTCTAGCCTTCTTAAGCCAAAACTTGTTTAACTTATGTCTGTACTCAGATATTATTTGCTTCCGCTGACTCGTGCTTGTCGAGCTTTGTATTCGAGCTCTTGAGGCCCCTGGCTTGTAATATGAAGTTGTATGCCTTTAATTTTTGTCTAGAGATGTGTTGTGTTGTGATATTGATTATTGAGTCTCTAATCTTGGTCGTACGCATTGAGTGTATGTTTAGCGTATGGTCAAATTGGGGGCATCACAAGTTGGTATTAGAGCCGACTGCCTGTTGGTAGCCCCCTTTCCAACTCCTTGGTCGAAGTTGAGTCTAGTAATTGAAAAACTTTTACTAACATTGTTGTGTGGCTTACGGGCCCACTTCTCCATCAGGTGGTATTAGGATCTTTTATTCCTCATCTATACTCTGGGTTCTGATCTCTCTTCTCCTTCGGGTTAAAGATTTTGCTAACTCTAACATAAGGTTCTCGTGATCACATCCACCGGAGATTTGTTTCGTCGACAATTATTCCTTTGAAGTTATAATGCACACACTGTCTGTTGACATCTTAAATCTTCCTGTTACAGATGCGTCCCGGTAGGCAGATCTTCCGTTTGACCTTCGCGCATGAGACGAATGGGTTTCTTGCCATTTTGGTCGACCTCCTGAAGAAGCTGGGATATCACTAGTACCCCGAGTACATTGTATATGAGGGCTACCGCGAGTTCAACCAGGAACAGTATGAGGCTAAGATGGTTATCTACGATCGTCAGGACCTCTCCATCACTGAGCTGCACACCTTCCATGGCATGGGAATCACTATTCAGATGGTTGTACAGGATCCTGCTTATGCTGCTATTGTTCGTCTCCGTGCTGCGAACTCTTGTTTGGAGGAGACGGCATACAGATACATTTCGTATGTTCCTGCTGGAGTTGATACTGCCGCCGACGCTGAGGTCTTGACCCCTTTCACGAGGCAGCGCAACGACCGATCCTACACTGTTGTCTGCACCCCCTACATGAGTCGTCATTACGAACCACAGGTTCTGGTTCAGTACACTGAGGCATTGGATCGCACTGTCAGGGCTCTTAACGTCGAGTTGTACGCCACCGTGCTCATTCTTATCGGGCTTTGGAGCATTTGTTGCCAGCAGTCACCGCGGGGATACATCCGGAGTACATTCTTATCGGACTGAGTTTCCTCCAGGTCTTGAGTGGCCTGATGCTGGAGGTCGTGTTCCGGCACATGGACCTATGCTCCCGCTTGGACACCAGTTCCTACATCAGAGTTTGCACGGGATGCAGAACCTAGCCACCAGGTTCAACATTCAGGGTCATCTGCAGTTCCGTGGGTTCTTTTGTTGTCCCCGACATTGATGTAGCTTTTTTCTATGTCCGTTGTTGTATCCCTCTACCGCGTGCCCGCGTGCCGCCTAGTTGTCTAGATTAAGTTCATGCCGGACATATCGTCTATTTCGTAACAGACTTATGGATTGTAATAGACCTATGTATGGATCTATATGTTGAATTCGAACTAATATGTCGTGTCTATTGCACTTCCTTGTTTGTGCAATTTACTTCATGAATGATTCTTTGTCTTTGCAATTACCCAATGCTACACTACCACTGTTAAATTTGACAGAATGGTTAGGCCAGCTGGTCGTGGTGCGCTTGAACCACCACCACCACAATACATGGCTGGTATGATGCAGCAGTTTGAACTGAATTGTCAGTTTATGCAAGGGCTTATGGACCAGTTTCCGAGGCCGAATATGAATGAGCAGCCAGCCCAAATAACTCCGCTAGACTTCATGCGCCTCAACCCTGCGGTCTACCGCGGCTCAACTCAGCCTCTGGACACAGATGACTGGCTAGCTCTATCACTTTTTCCTCGTACTTTCTGAAGCGTCCTGCTGCTCAATGGTGGGACAGTCACAGGCGCTCACAGCCTGTTGGAACAATCATCACCTGGTCGGACATCCAAGCTGCATTCCATGCTTGCCATATTCCTCAGGGAATGACGGACAAGAAGAAGCGTGAGTTCCGCAATCTCGTCCAGGGCAACAAGATTATGGATGCTTATCAGCGGGAATTTCTGGACTTATCTCGCTATGCTGAAGAAGATGTTGCAACTGATGCTCGTAGGCAGGAGAAGTTCCGTGAAGGCCTCCACCCTGACATCAAACTGGCACTCCTTGTTCAGGACTTTGACAACTTTGCCACCTTGGTGAACAAGTCCATTATAGTGGAAACAGGTATGCGGGACTATAAGGACAGCAGCAAAAGCAACCGAGACATGGGCTCATCTTCGGGATCATCTGCTCAAAAGCGCAGGATCTAGATTCCCGACAACATGTACCATGCACCTGCTCCTGCTCTAAGGACGTGCTATGTTGCACCTCGTCTGCCTCCACCCCCACCCAGGCAGCCGAGGCTCCCAGCTCTGCCACCATGAGCTCATGTTCCCCCTTCTCGTCCTGATGATGGGTTATGCTTCAAGTGTGGTCGTCCAAGACATCGTGCCAGAGACTGCAGGCAGAATCAGAATCAACTTGCACTGCCTTCCAACCAGCCCCGCAACAATAACGCCAGGCTTGCTCAGGGTCGTGCTCAAGCTAACAATGCTGAACTGAATGAAGCTCAAGACCATCCTGCTACTGTGATGGGTACTCTCCTCATCAAATCAACTCCAGCTTATGTATTGTTTGATACAGGAGCATCACATTCCTTTATATCTGAAGATTTTGCATACATGCATAGCATTAAGTACGAGGAGATGAACATTCCAATAGTGGTAAACACCCCCGCTGGCCAATGTCGAATCTCCATGGTTTGTCACAATGTCCCCATTGAAATAGAAGGAATGGAATTCCATGCTTCCCCCATTATATTGAAGTCCTCCAAGATTGACCTTATTTTGGGAATGGATTGGTTGAAAGCACATACTGCTTCTATCGTTTGTGCCACCAAAACTATCCACCTCCTGCATCCTTCTAGTGAGATAGTCAGCTACCATGCTCATCTTGTTCGATACGCTGAAGCCCGGCTATATGCCACGAATGCTTTAAATGAGTCACCTCTTGAGGGGATTGAAAACATTTCACTTGTCCGGGATTTCCAAGATGTTTTTCGAGAAGAACTTCTAGAGATTCCCCCTGCTAGAGCTGTTGAATTTGTCATCGACTTGGTAACTAGTACCACTCCCATAACCAAGTGTCCATATAAGATGCCACCACATGAACTCCTTGAACTTAAGCAAGAAATTGACCATTCGCTTCGGCTGGGTTTCATTCGTCCATTTCCTCTGCTTGCGGAGCACCTTCTCTCTTTGTTAAGAAGAAGGATGGGACAAATATCCACTCCCTCGTATCAATAATTTGTATGATCAACTTGCTGGTGCCTCAATTTTCTCTAAGCTCGACTTGAGGTTGGGCTACCATCAGATCCGTGTTGGCAAAGAGGATATTCCGAAGACCGCATTTGTTACTCTCTATGGTTCATACGAGTACACCGTCATGCCCTTCAGTCTAACCAATGCTCTAGCAACTTTCTCTTGTTTAATGAATTATATCTTAATGGACGACCTCGACAAATTTGTTGTGGTTTATCTTGATGATATTCTGGTATTTTCCAAGAATAAAGAAGAGCATGATGAACATCTTCGTCTTGTACTTCAAAGACTTCGGGAACATCAGCTATATGCCAAGTATTCCAAGTGTGAGTTCTGGATGGACGAAGTAACCTACCTTGGTCATGTGATCTCCAAGGATGGTATTGCGGTCAACCCTGAATGAGTTCAGGCTATTCTTGACTCGACTCCCCCGAACAATGTCAAGCAAGTTAGAAGATTTCTCGGACTCGCCAGCTATTGTCGTCGATTCGTCGAGAACTTCTCCAACATTGCAAAGCCCTTAACCAATCTGCTTCACAAAGGTGTTAAATATGAGTGGACGGAAAAATGTCAAGAGAGCTTTTAGGCACTTAAGGACAAATTGACGTCTGCTCCAATGCTTGCTCCTCCGGATACCCATAAGGACTTCATCATTTATTGTGATGCTTCGCGTCAAGGAATAGGTTGTGTCCTAATGCAAGAGCGCAGAGTGGTTGCTTATGCATCTCGTCAATTGCGCCCTCATGAAGAGAACTACCCAGTTCATGACCTTGAACTTATTGCAGTGATACATCCACCAAAGGAGTGGCGACAATACCTTGTTGGTAATCAATGCAAGATCTACACCGATCACCAAAGTTTGAAGTATTTGTTTACTCAGCCAGACCTGAATCTCTGTCAACAGTCATAGTGGAGCGCATAGCAGATTACAGCGTGGTATACACCTGGCAAGGCTAATGTAATGGCTGATGCTTTGAGCCGCAACTCATACTGCAACTACCTTTAGGTTCACAAGGTTCACCCCTTCTTCAAGAAAAATTCTGCAAACTGAACCTCCATATTGTTCCTCGGGGTTATCTCGTCCCCGTCCTGAAGAGAACCGCAAGATGAACCTTCATGTTGTTAACCAGGGTTCTTTGAGTAACTTGGTTGTTAAACCAGATCTCATGGGTTGTATCAAAAAATGCAAGGCTATGACAACGAAGTCGATAAGATTAAATGCCAGCTGGCAGAAGGTAAACCCTCATGTTTCACTGTTGCTGATGATGGCGCCGTATATTTCAAGGGACGCTTATTCGTTCCAACAAAAAGGGAAAACCTAAATATGACTGATAGAATACTAAAAGAAGCTCATGATACTCTGTTGTCTATTCATCCGGGTAGCACCAAGATTTACCAAGACATCCGTCAAATGTTCTGGTGGCCAAACATGAAACAAGACATTGCTCGCTATGTTTCAGAATGTGACATTTGCCGTCGGATCAAGGCCGAACATCAAAAGCCTATTGGAACTCTACAACCTGTTACTATTCCTGAATGGAAATGGGATCATGCTGAAATGGACTTCGTCACTGGGTTTCCTAGGTCACAAAAGGGTAATGATGCTATTCTTGTCATCATTGACCGGCTGTCCAAAGTTGCACATTTTCTGGCTATCAAGGAAACTATTACTGCTAGTCAGCTAGCAGATCTCTACATGTCCAGGATTGTTTCACTCCATGGTATTCCATTGGTGAATAGTTCAGACCGTGGTATTTTATTCACTTCAAGATTTTGGGCAAGTTTCTAGGAAGCTATGGGAACTCATTTGTCATTTAGCACCGCTTTCCACCCTCAATCCTAGGAACAAGTTGAAAGAGTCAATCAGATTCTCGAAGACATGTTTCGAGCTTGTGTAATTTCTTTCGGCAAGAAATGGGAGGAATCCTCCCGTATACCAAATTCTCTTACAACAATAGCTATCAAGCTAGTCTGAAGATGGCGCCCTTTGAAGTATTATATGGGCGTAAGTGTCGTACTCCTCTGAATTGATCAGAAACTGGGGACAAGTTCATATTATTCATGCAAATTTGAAGGCTGCTCACTCTCGTCAGAAGAGTCAGTATGACCGTCATCACAAGAATATGGTCTATCAACCTGGCGAAAAGGCTTATCTTCGAGTCACGCCAATGAGAGGTACACACCATTTCAAGAACAAGGGCAAACTGGCTCCTCGATATATTGGTCCTTTCACTGTTCTCGAAAGGCGTGGTAAAGTGGCATATCAACTGGAACTACCGCCAAACCTTTCTCAGGTTCATGATGTGTTCCATGTGTCACAGCTTCGCCGCTGCTTGAAGGATCCTATCCGAGTAGTGGATCATGATATGCTTGAACTACAACATGACCTTTCCTACAAAGAGCAACCAGTGTGCATTCTCAATGAAACTGAACGTCGGACTCGTCAGAAGGTTACCAAGTTCTTCAAAGTGCAGTGGGCAAATCATTATGAAGATGAGGCCACTTGGGAACGCGAAGATAATCTTCATGCCGAATATCCTGGGCTCTTTCCATCTCCTTCTTAATTCTCAGGACGAGAATTCTTGTTAGTAGGGGAGAATTGTGACACCCTCGATTTATGCTATACTGGTCATTGTAATTAAGCTACAGTAATAGCCAAGTTTAAGCTAATCCTTTTTGCTAAACAGTGCATGATCACAATGGAGTCATATCTCATTTCAAATTCCACCTCAAAATGCCTTGAACTTTATTGTGATAAAATAAAGTTGCACACAACATAAGAGAAATGTTGTACCCTTGTTAAAAATCTCAAAACTAATGTTGTTAAGGAAAACAACATCACCTTGATGTTGGTGTGGACCCCCACTATCATGGATTTATCATGGCAGATGCCCGAGTGAACGGACTTGGATTCGAGGCCATCGCTAATGTGATGGACTCAAAGGGGTTGATTGGGATGAAGGACACGGGTTTACCCAGGTTCGTCCCCTCAAGTTGAGGTAATAGCCTACGTCTTGCTTGTGCTTGTATTACTTGTTGTATCGATTATAAGGGAGCTAAAGCTTGACCTAGTTCTCGATCACCTCTCCTCTAAGTCGCCCCGGGTCTACCATTATATAAGAGGTAAGGACCACAGGTCTTTACAATTGTCTGACCGAATCTCATTGTCTATCCGAGTCTTACTCTATCTTCTTGTCCAAACTGTCTCCGAGCGGCTCGCATGCCCGAGTCTTCTCAATCCGGGCCACCTTGCGGCCCACACCATGAGCCGTCTATCTTCATGGGCCGTTGGCTTTACGGCTCACCCTTGGGCCGGCTCACGAGCCATCAACATGACCCGGAGCCTTCAAGGGTGGGTCATATTGCGAGGTTATATCCCCAACATTAGGCCCCATGTTGAATTGAGCTTGCTCACTTCATCCTTATCTTCTGCTCTTCGGTGAGTCGCCCGATGATGACCCGGCGTGACGTCACGAGATCTGCTGACGTATCACCGAATCTTTTATTAAATGGTCAGCCCGAAAATCGAGGCGTCCGCCTTGGTCAAATGGTTTCCGTCGCCTAAATTTTCGCGCCTGCCTTGTCTTCTCTTTAAATAAGACCTGTTGCGGGGGGAAGCTTTCTTTCTCCCGCTCTCCCTTCGTCTTCTTCCCTACATCATGTCTGCTCCAGCGCTCCCTGCTCTGGCGCCATCTTCTCATCGCCGTCAACTAGGCCGCTGCATCAACCTGAGCCATACAAGTGCCTCTTCCGCGTCTGCCGCTCCATTATCGGTAAGTTCAAACTCCCCCGAGATCCATTGCCGCCATAGCAGGGTTCACGAGAAGCTCCATCGCCACCGTTAGTGTATTCCGACGCCGTCGACGTCTTTAGCTCGCGTCTCTACCGTGCCACCGTGCACAACGCAGTCGTGCACAATGCGTGGACCGTCGCGGCTTTGTTTCATTCTTTTCTGTTTTGCCTGTTCTTCGCTAGGTCTAGAAATAAGAACCTATTTTCTTGTTTTTGTAGATCCATAATTGCAGTGGTAGTTTGTGAAACCTGTTTTTTCAGGACTTAGCCGATTTTCGCTCCTCCTTTCCTTGTTGAACCGCCAGACCTCTCCGGCTCTCATCAGCCGGACTATGGCATAGTATTTGTAGAGCCCTTAAAATTGTAAGTCGTCACAGATATTGCTTGCTCTTAACTCGTCGCATATTTAATTTTGCACAGTCTTTAAGCCGCCGCCATGTCCCACGCTTCCAACTCATGCAACTGGGTCGGATCTAGCGTCACAGAAGAGTACTTAGCCGATTTTGTTGACGCGGGTACTCTTCCTTCCAAGGAGGTCCTTCACTGGCCGGTTCCAGGTGACGAGACTTGGCCCTCTCCCCAAAAAGGAGAGGTAGTAGTTTTCTCTGACCATATCGAGCGAGGGTTCATGCCGCCCGGCTCTAAATTCTTCCGTGACGTTCTCCATTTGTACAAGCTTCACCCTCAAGACTTGGCCCTAACTCCGTTTCAAACATATGCAATTTCCAAGTGCTCTGCGAAGCCTACCTGCAAATCAAGCCGTCTATGGGGTTGTTTCGAGAGTTCTTCTACGCCAACTGCCAAACTAAAATGAAAGGTGGTCTGAGTCTGGAACTTGGCGGTATTTCCATTCAACGACGCAGAGACATCATTTTTCCAGCTCCACAGATGCCGAGTCGTCCAAAGGATTGGAATAAGACTTAGTTCTACTGCAAGGACACCTCTCCTGAAGATGAGCGCCCATTGCCGGGTTATCGTCCCTCTCGGCTCAGGGTAGATTCAGAGCTTCCTGGCCTGCTGTCAGTTTCAGAGCGTGCCAGGTATGAGTCGGCTGACGCCAAGATCAATGCACTCATGGCCAACGGTTTGACTGGACTGGATTTGATTCGCTGCTAGATTTCATGGCGGATCATGCCCTTAAGCCGTAGAAGCCGGCTGATGTGTGAATATGAAGGCAAGTATGACAGCTCCTTGTGCTTTAGCAAATCAACCTTGACAGAGGATGACATTACCACTATCATCCGGAGCCTTGTCCATGAAGCCTCCGACTCATGCAGCGCTATTGGCCTTGCGCCTTTCAGTGTTAACAATCCGGCTCGAGATGTAAGTTAATTTCTTCCCATCCGTCTCTTGGATGTTGCTTGTACCTTGCTGATCTATTATTCTTCTCCGGGTTATTTCCGCAGGCCGACTCTGATTTCTGGAAGAAGGAGTACGTCCCTCCTCTGAAGAAGCTCAAGAAGAAGGCCCCAGCCAAGAAGCCAAAGAAAGACGCCCCTCGAGAGGAGTGGTTTGACCCGCCACAGTCATCTAGCTCAGAGGTAAAATTTTAGTTGTTTGCTTGATTCTTTGTCGTCCTGTTTTACCAATGCTTGTTTTTTATTCACAGGATGAAGTGGAGACCAGCCGCGCCAATGCCCCTGAGGTAAACTATGTCTCTTCCGGCTTAGAATATTTTGTCCCCCGAAAGCCGCGGCGGCTTGCCAGAAAAGTTCCTTTTTCTCATCCTCTCGCTTACCCGGCTCTCGATTTTCTTTTGAAAAAGCAACAACAGGCTGAACGTCGCCAGACCCGGAGCGCCGGCTCTACTGAGCTTATGTCCGGTTTGCCGAACTCGCTAGCTCCGAAAAAATGCCCTGCTGAGGTATGTGTTCCTGTTTGATTCATTTCTCTTTATGACCTTAGTGCCGTCTCATCCTTCTTGAATTTCATCTCAGAAGTCTCCCTCCTTCGGCGACTCTTCGGCAACCATTCAGCCGCCTCCGAAGATCAACCCGTTGTAAGTGTTTTTCCACTATAATATTTAGTTCTTTGTAGGGTAGTAATATCCTTTGGATTCTCACTTTTCTATCTTGCAGTGCTCAAGCCAAGCGTCGGAAGACCAACAAGCCTCCCCCAGTCCTGCCGCTCCAAAGCCGGAGCAAGAACAACCGGAGGAGCCACAACCAGATGTAGATCCGCCAATTGTCTCCAATGAGCCAGCTGCTGAAGATATCATCTCGGAGAGTCCTCTAAGGGGTCCTTCAAAACCGCCAAGTCCTGCCAAGGCCACTGCAACTCCGGAGGTTGTGATCACCGGCTCTGCTCCCCAGTCCCCTCCGGCTCATGTCCTGACGAGGCATAAAGAGTCTGCTGAGGCCTCCAAGAAGCTGGATTTTGACTCTTCCTTTGAGAAGATGACGGCCGAAGGACTCCACGCCGGGTATATAAACCGGCTTACCACCAGCCGGGATCTAGAGCTTCGGCTGGTAACTATGATGAAAACAAAATATGAGGTATTCCTCTTGCTGCTATAACCTTACTTAGCCCCCAAGGGCCGGTTCAATCTAATTAAGAGGTGAACCGAGTCTTTCCTGATCTTCTGTAGAAAATCCAACGCCTTTGTCAAACATATTGCTTGCAATCTGCTTGAGACTTGCATAATTTTGTCTTTAACCTTCATTATTTGATATGATTTCCATTCTAGCGACTTATCCTGTATTTTGACGTGTCACAGGAAGCTTTAAACGAAGCCAGGTCACAATTGATGGACCTGAAGACCAACTTGGCGGCTCAACAAGAAGCTCGCAGCGTCGTCGATGAAAAGTACCGGCTTCTCTCTGAAGAGCTGGCCACAGTCAAGGATGATTTTGCTGCCCTTAAGGAGCCAACTGAATCTGAGAAGACCACCTTGATCCAATGGGCGGCTGACGCCGACCAGCGGCTCATAGCTGTGGCAGATGAACTCGAAGGCTTGAAGCGCCACATAAGCAAAATGTCTGCTGCCCTCTTTGGTAAGCTTCTGACAACTTTGTGCTTCAAATAGTTTCATCCTTACTTAGACTAGTGACTCGTCTGAATTTTCCGGTTTATACAGGTCCTAGGAGCCGACAGTTGGCTTCTGATAGCCTGCTGCCGTTGAAGGCCATCTATACCTTAACTAAGTAGTTGTACTGTGGTGCAATATGCACTATCAAGGCCGTGCAATATATAAGGAGAAAATTCCAGCAACTCTCCGGGGTGTCTTAGAGCTCTTCTCCACCATGCCGAAACAGATCGCCAAACTCAAGAAATCAACCGCCCGCCAAGGGGCCATTGCAGGCATCAGTCAGGATTTGGCCTTTGCTCCGGGCCTAACAGTCGCCGAGTTGATGGAGGGCTTCCCTTCAAGAAAAGATGATGGCTCGAAGTTTACCGACGCTGACTACAGTCGGTGCATGAAGGAGTCCTGGGTGGTAGCTTCTGTCTTGGCGGAGGAGGTTGACCTGACAACTTATCAAGCAGCTTATGACTCGGAGCAGAAGAGGGTCCTCGGTCCTCTGTACGAGTGCAAAGATTTGACACCTGCTCGGAGTAAGGACCTCTTTTCTCCAGATCTTGACCTGTCACCCTTTTTTGAGGGCTCTTTTGCAGCTCTAACAAACTGCAATTGGGATTTGGACAACCTCTAGATCAAGGCCCCAGAAGAGCCGGCGCAGGATGACCCGTCAGCTAACTAGCTGCTGCTTTAAGATCTTGTACCAGCTTAACCCGCCATGTGACGGCTGAAAAACTTTGTCTGAAATTTTGATCTCCTTTGGGAGTGTAATAGCTAGATGAAAACTTGTCTGAAATTTGTCTTATAAGATGATCCGGCTGTTGGTCTGCCATTTGTCTTTGTATGCTTTGAGTTATTTACACTTGCCTTGTCATCATATAAGACACCTGCAACCAAGATTAGGTTAGCCACACCTGGAGGTGGTGACTCCCTCTTTGATAATTATGGCCAATCTGGCTAGCCGGAAATGGCATAAAGCCTGGCCGATAAGGCTTTTAGAAGATACACCCGGAGGTAACAATATGGTGTAAACGCCGACGGATAAGCATTAGAAGCAGTACCTAAAGGTAAGAAGCCGCCCTCGCCGCGGCTAATTTTTCCTTAGCCAGATTTTTATGAGAACAATTAATAGGCGTTAGAAGCTCTACCCGAAGGTAAGAAGCCGCCGTTCACCGTAGCTAAGTTACCTTAGCTGTTTTTACGTGGCCTTAGGCCGGCTAATAGGCATTAGAAGCTTTACCCGGAGGCAGAAAGCCGCCGTTCGCGGGTCATGAGACATTAGCTACCCGTCGGTAAAAAACCTCTCATAATCGTGGCTAAACTGGTTAGCGGGTGATGGCATAAAGCCGGCTGATAGGGTGTTAGAACCGATACCCGTCGGTAAGAAGCCCCCCTCAGCAATTACGGCGTAACCCACCGGCGGATAGGCGTTAGAAGTTGCACCCGAAGGCGAGAAGCCGCCCTCGCCATGACTAATTACCTTAGTCAGTTTTTTATTTTTATTTTTGTGGCAAAATACCAGCTTAATAGGTGTCTACCACCGTTCAGCAATACGACGCAAAGCGCCGGCGGATAGGCGTTAGAAGCTGCACCCGAAGGCGAGAAGCCGCCCTCATCGCGACTCATTGTCTTGAGCCGGATTTTGTGGCATAATGCGTGGCTAATAGGCATCTACTACCGTTTGCCGACCTTAGTCGACGCATCAACCGGAATATTACTTAATCTTCTCTTGTACGAGGATGCATGAAATAGAAGAGGCTTCGTTGTTTATTCATATAACTGTGGTATGTACAATGATAGTGTACAACGGTAGATCTTTACACCCTTAGGTGAAATAGGGCCGGAGACGCGCGATGTTCCATGGCCGACGGGTCTCTTGACCCACCGTATCTGAGTCTACTCGGACATCGATGAGGTAATACGACCCGTTGTTGAGATTTCTGCTGACCGCAAAAGGTCCTTCCCATGGAGGTGATAGTTTATGCATATTTGTCTGGTCCTAAATCAGCCGGAGCACCAAGTCGCCCTCCTGGAAAGTCCGGGTCTTGACCCTGCGGCTATGATAGTGGCACAGGTCTTGTTGATAAATTGCCGATCAGGCTGCTGCTAACTCTCGCGCCTCTTCCAAAGCGTCCAATGCATCTCGGCGTGCCGTCTCGTTGTTCGTCTCAACGTAAGCCGCCACCCTTGGCGAGTCATGCTGGATGTCGCTGGGTAAGATGGCCTCAGTGTCGTACACCATAAAGAAGGGCATGAAACCCGTGGACCTGTTAGGGGTGGTTTTTATGCTCCATAAAACGGAAGGTAACTCTTCGACCCAACACCCGGGCGTTCGCTGCAAAGGAACCATAAGCCGTGGCTTAATACCTCTTAGAATTTCTTGATTGGCGCGCTTCGCCTGACCGTTGGATTGTGGATGTGCCACGGCTGAAATATCAAGACAGATATGTTCTTCATCACAGAATTTCTTCATAGCCCCCTTGGATAGATTTGTACCATTATCAGTGATGATGCTGTGCGGGTAACCAAAGCGGTAGATTAGCTTTTTGATAAACAGAACTGCTATAGCTGCATCACGTTTGCTGACCGGCTATGCCTCTACCCACTTGGTAAACATATCAACCGCCACCAGGAGGTGCGTTTTCTTGTCCTTGGACCTCTTGAAAGGCCCTACCGTGTCCAGCCCCCAGACTGCAAACGGCCAAGCGATTGACATCATCCTCAATTCTTGAGCCAGAACATGAGCACGCTGGCTAAATTTCTGACAACCATCGCACTTACGGACTAAGTCCTCTGCATCTTTGTGAGCCATCAACCAGAAGAATCCGTGCCGAAAAGCCTTGGCCACCAAACATTTTGAGCCAACATGATGTCCACAATCTCCAGCATGGATTTCACTCAAGATCTGCCGGCCCTCCTCTGGTGAAACACAATGTTGAAAAAACCCTGTTACACTGCATTTATGCAACTCATCGTTAATTATCGTCATGGACTTAGAACGGCGGGTGATCTTTCTGGCCAGATCTTCATCTTCTGGTAACTCGCCCCGGGTTAAATAGGCAAAATAAGGAATGGTCCAATCTGGGGTAACATGTAGAGCCGCAACCAATTCTGCCTCCGGGTTAGGAACAGCCAAATCCTCCTCTGGAGGTATCTTGACAGTCGAATGATATAAGACGTCCAGAAAGACATTAGGCGGCAATGGCTTACGTTGGGAACCTAGCCGTGATAAAGCATCAGCCGCCTTGTTCTTGCGACGATCAATGTGATCTACCTGATACCCTTTGAAGTGACCCGCAATAATATCAACCGCCTGCCTATAAGCCGCCATCCATGGGTCTCTGGAGTCCCAAATGCCAGAAACTTGCTGAGCTACTAGATCTGAGTCGCCCAAACACCTGACCCGGCTCAAATTCATCTCCTTGGCTAATCTAAGACCATGAAGCAAAGCCTCGTACTCAGCCGCATTGTTAGTGCAAGGGAACATCAGCCGGAGCACATAACAAAACTTGTCACCCTTTGGGGATGTCAGGACAACCCTTGCTCCGGACCCCTCTAACTGCTTGGATCCATCAAAGTGTATAGTCCAGTATGTGTTATCTGGCTTTTCTTCGGGAGCTTGGCACTCTGTCCAATCATTGATGAAATCCACCAAAGCTTGGGATTTGATCGCCATGCGAGGAACATACCTTACATTAAGAGGTCCCAGCTCTAAGGCCCATTTGGCAATCCTCCCTGTGGCTTCTCAGTTTTGGATAATATATCCCAACGGAGCAGAACTGACCACAGTTACCTGGTGCCCTAGAAAGTAGTGCTTTAACTTGCGGTTGGCCATAAAAACCCCGTATACTAGCTTCATCCAATGCGGATATCTCTGCTTAGATTCTGTCAGAACCTCACTGATATAATAAACCGGCCTTTGCACGGGATACTCCTTCCCAGCCTCCTTGCGCTCGACTATAATTGCGACGCTGACGGCCCTGTTGTTAGCCGCCACATAAAGGAGCAACGGTTCTTTCTCAGCCAGAGCGGCTAATATTGGTGGCTCAGTGAGCTGTTTCTTAAGCGCCTCCAGTGCTTCACCCGCCGCCTTGCTCCAGGCAAACTTGTCTGTCTTTTTCATCATCTGATATAAAGGGATAGCTTTCTCTCCAAGACGGCTTATGAACCGGCTCAACGCAGCAATCCGTCCTGCTAAGCGCTGAACGTCGTTAATGCAAGTCGGCTCTCTTAGAGAAGTAATAGCTTTGATTTTGTCCGGGTTAGCCTCGATGCCACGCTCAGAGACCAAGAAACCCAAAAGCTTCCCTGCTGGAACACCAAAGACACACTTGGTCGGGTTAAGCATCATCTTGTAGACCCGGAGATTGCCAAAGGTTTCCCTTAGATCATCCAAAAGAGTTTCCTTCTTTCTGGATTTGACCATGATGTCATCTACATAAGCATGAACATTACGGCCAATTTGACTGTGAAGGCAGTTCTGCACGAATCGTTGATAAGTTGCCTGGACACTCTTGAGCCCGAAAGGCATAGAGACATAACAGAACGCCCCAAAGGGTGTAATAAACGCCGTCTTCTCCTGGTCTTTCATTGCCATCTTGATCTGATGATAACCTGAGTAAGCATCCAGGAAGCATAAACTTTCACATCCGGCTGTAGCATCAATGATCTGATCAATTCGAGGGAGGGCAAAAGGATCAGCCGGACAAGCCTTGTTAAGGTCCGTGTACTCCACACACATATGCCAGGTGCTGTTCTTTTTTAGCACCAGCACTGGGTTAGCCAACCATTCCGGGTGAAAAACTTCAACAATAAAGCTAGCAGCCAAGAGCCAGGCAACTTCTTCCCCAATAGCCTTGCGCCTCTCCTCATTGAACCGCCGCAAGAACTGTTTGATCGGTTTAAACTTTGGATCCACATTAAGGTTGTGCTTAGTGAATTCTCTCAGTACACCCGGCATGTCAGAATGTTTCCATGCAAAGATGTCCCGATTCTCATGGATGAATTCGATGAGAGCGCTTTCCTATTTGGGATCCATATGAGCTCCAATGATGAATTGCTTAGATGACTCGCGCGGATTGATATCTACTGCCTTCGTATCATCCGCTGAAAATTTGAGGGGCGGCTCAACCTCCGTGGTGGGATTTTTCAGGGGGGTCATATCCTCCGGATCAACATTCTCCTTACAAAACTTAAGCTCCTCCTGAGCGCAACTGGACTCTGCGTAAGCTGCATCCCCTTCCTCACACTCAATAACCGTGTTTCGGTTTCCATGAATGGTGATGGCACCGTTTCAGCCGGGCATCTTGAGCTGGAAGTAAACATAGCAGGGCTAAGCCATCAACTTAGCATAAGCCGGCCGTCCAAACAAGGCATGATAAGAGCTCTTGATCTTCACCACCTCAAACCATAAGGACTCCACTCTGTAGTTGTATTCATCGCCGAAAGCCACTTCCAAAGAAACACTGCCCACCAGATGCGCCGACTTACCCGGCACCACACCATGAAAATAGTGGCTGAAGGTTTTAAGTCCTTGTCAAACAACTCATCCGCCGGAAGGTGTCATAGTAAAGGATGTTTATGTTGTTGCCGCCGTCCATGAGCACCTTGTTCAACATATATCCACCTACCTGGGGGGCTACAACCAAAGCCAGCCGCCCCAGGCCATCAACACGTGGCGGGTGATCTTCACGGCTCCATGTTATGTCATATTCAGACCACTTCAGATACTGTGGAAAAGCCGGCGTAACTGTATTGACTGCCCGTTTACGCAACTTCTAGTCTCGTCTATTAAGGCTAATCGTGAAGACGTGGTATTGCCCGGAGCTGAGCTGCTTCGGATTACTCTGAAAACCAGACTGATTCCGTTGTTGCAGCTGTTGTTGATTATTATTACCAGAATACGCCTGCTGTCCCCCGTGATTATCCTGACCCGAATGACCGGATGCCGAACCGCCAGAGCCAAAACCGGCTCCTAACCCGCCAGAACCAAATCCAGCTCGTGACCCGTCACGTCCTGGGCCGCCTGGCGGGCCGCCCCCGCGATGGTTAGGTTGTGTGACATACCGCTTGAATCTCTGCATAAAAGAACAACTCTCCCATGTATGCTTTTCCGGCCTATCAGGCAAACTATGATTCAGACAAGGTCGCTTAAGCATCTCTTCCATGTTCGAGGAAAAATTATCCCTGCTCGAGGGCGGCCCAAACCTCCTGTTGCCCTTGGGGTGATTTTGCTGGGCGTTTGTGTTGGCCACCAGCTCAGACCCGGCCTCTAGATTCTTACGTTTACTCTGGTTACCATTGTTCACTATGCCCTTGCCTTGGTTACCTTTCTTGCCTTGACTAGCCTTTTCCTCATCAGAACCCGGATCCTTCGTGTTGTCTGAGTCAGGGTACTTCGTGAGAGCCGTCATGAGCTCTCCCATGTCCTAACACGTACGCTTGAGCTAGCCAAGTTTCTGCTTTAAAGGAACAAAATGGCAATTCTTTTCTAAAATCAACACCGCTTGAGCCGCCATGATCTGCTCTGACGAGTGAATAATTGTCGAAACCCGCCGTACCCAATGATGAGCCGACTCGCTCTCCTGTTGGACACAGTGATCAAGATCCACAATGGTCATAGGCTGCTTGCACGTTCCTTGAAAGTTTTTGATGAACCGGGCCCTAAGCTCCGCCCATGAATTGATGGTATTAGGTGGCAACCCCTTTAGCCATGTACGAGCCGGGCCTTCAAGCATCATGATAAAATATTTGGCACAAACTGCCTCACTAACATCCAGCATCTCCATGGCCAACTCATAGCTTTCCACCCAGGCCTCTGGGGGTAAATCAACGGTGTAATTTGGGACCTTGCGGGGACCTTTAAAGTCTTTCGGCAACCGCTCGCTCCGGAGAGTCGGCGATAGACACGGCAGACCACCCGTCCTGGGGACTGCTCCTGCCCCTATGGAAACGGAAGGCCCGGGCTCTTGGTATGCCGGCCTAGCTAACGCTTCTTGCGGGCTCCCCGCATGGTCTGCACGTGCCTGTGTCTCTCTTCGCGGTCGGTGACTCTTTGGAATTTCTCTGTGATGGTTACTGCTGGAACCTGCTGGTGACTCATAGCGCCGGCTAAACCTACGGCTGGGACGAGGGGTTGAATGGACGCGGCTCCGGCTGTGAGCGTACCTCTCTTGCTGGGCCATGGCCGTCTGCAAGTACCCGATGGCGTTCCGCACATCCTCCGCAAAGGGTGCTTCATCCGGGATAGGGATCGTCTCAAGCCGGGTGGCAGCTGCTACCATGTTCTCGGCCGGGTTAGAATAATGACCCGCCGGTGTTGGAAAGCTCCCAGGTGAAGTTGGGTTATGTTGGGCCAGATGAGTCGCTGGCCGCTCCGTTGAGCGGCTCTCGGGCGTGCCCGCGGCTCGCCCCGTGCCAGGGGTATTAAAGAGGTTCCTTGCTTCATAACGCTCTCGTAGACGGGACTGATGCCTCCTCCTGTGTACCGCCGCTGCTGACCTTTGCTCCAGCCCTAGACGGAAAGCATCTGCCTTCATATGTTCTACTTCTTCTTCCATCTGGACCTTCAGCTCAGCCATCCTTTGTCGTTCCTCTGCCATCTGGTCCTTGATCCGTGCAATCTCTATATTTCGAGCTGCTTGATTACCTGGTGTCACTTCAGTGGCCATGAGAGCCACCAGTTCATCCATCAGCTCCACAAGAACTTGAGTCGGCGGCGACGGGCTATTACCCGAAGCAGCGGCTCCCGCGGTTGTACTACCAACAACTAGGGTTGATCCTGCCATGAACACCGCTTCATGAACCGGAGGTTTTAGAGCATCTGACTCAAAACCATCCTGTAGCGACCCGACTCAAAACGAGTCAAGCCTCTGTGTGTTCTGTGCCATCCCTGGATCAGTATGCTGGCACACACAGTACATCAATGTATATATCAAAGTGCAATCACATGTAAATAACGTAAAACTGATATATACCTTAAAATAGCAACGGATACAGTCAACGGGAGTGGAGTCCCAATAACACCAACGGCAAGTTGAGTGCGGACCGTAACCCTGAATCGTTCTCTTACCCGTCGTAGAAGAGTATCTGCAACATAAGACGTTGCAGCCGTGTAGGTCAGCATTTTGAATCTGCCGACAAGATCACCATAGTAGAACAGAAGAATAAAGACTATTCTATATGCAAAGGCTTTGTGGCTCTGTGTCTAAGTTTTTGCGTAAAAGCTGATTTTATTTTCCTACAACAAAAGGAATATCAGGAATTTCACTATAGAGTTACCTATCATGACATGGTTCCGCCAACCAATGTCTCAATGCCCATAAGTATCATTAAGTTGCCCACAATTAGTTATCAGTCCAGTGTTGAGAGTTCAGAGATAGATCCAAGTCTAGAAGCTCAAATTGTACGTAACCGGGGACACGGCTAATCGATTAGGTTTAACTCTGCAGAGTGTTGTGTACTTTACCCACAAGATTCTTTCCCTCCTGGTAAGTCCTCGCACTGCCTGGTGTTTGAGAACAGGATGAAAGAAACATGGTCTTTCAGAGTGCTTCCTTAACTGTCCGACAGTGCCCATCCCAATCCTAACGTCGACTACATCTCGTAGCACTGCCCAGCAGAGTCACAACAAAGATCACCCAAGCCAGAGCCCATAATGACTTGTGGCTACACAGGTAAGCTTCCGGGCATGAAGTATTCATCCTTCTCTTTGAGTCTGGGTGAAGCTTTCCGCAAGATGTCATGGCGCTTCTCCATGCATCCCGGCCACTCACTGGTTTCTCCAGGGTGCCCAATCAACCATCCTTCACCCAGTAGTGTGTATTGAAATCTTGTCTTCTCGAGTCTTGAAGTCTTGAGGTCTTGAAGATGCAGGACTTGAAGATGTCTTCATGAAGTCGTCGTTTTGACGTGGAGTCCTTCTTCACACCACTCACGAACACTCATACCAGACCCAGTCTACTTTAGCATAGCATTGCACTAACTAGCGTTCCCAGGGCTTTAGTAACCAGTGGTGGGTTCCTACCTCATGCATTCTACTCAAATACAAGAATTTCAATAACACTATGGGAGGGATCTGTTGAATGATGTCACTACATGCAATAAAACATAGGTATGAAAAGATGGTCAAGGTGAACTTGCCTGTACTGTTGATGAAGATAAGATATCGCTCTCAGAAATAACTTGATAGACTATTCGTCACTCTCCGATGAAATCTATAATCAAGCATTGCATACTTATAAGCAATCATACTAACAATCAGTTCTAACAATCAAAAGTAACACAAAACAAAAGCAACAAGGTTGATGGAAGAAATACTTAAGACAAAGTTGAAACACAAAACTCCAACAATTTCAAAAGTAACACAAAACCCAAAACAAAGTAAAATATAATAAAAGATTTTTGTAACTATTTTTCTAGAAAAAATGAATCACTTTTGAAAGACAACTAGAACTATAAAAACAACCTTCTAAACAATATAAGTGTTTGCCTAATGAACTTAACTACAAGCACAACCATAAACTAAGAGAAAACAAATTATGAAACAACTTAGTTAACAGAAAGTAATTAAATAATATCTTTATTATAAAACAGAATTAAGTCATCTAAAACTTTGTGAAAAGAGTTTCTATGAAACTAAATTGTTTTTATAACATATTACCTAATGAAAATAATATAGTTTTCCTATCATAATAGAGCAAAACTAAATTATTTTATTAACAAATCATTACTTAACAGAAAGGAATAAGTACAAATTTTTATTTGAAAACAGAATCTATTTATATAAAACTTTGTTGGAATAAACTATTACTAACTAGTTTGTTTATCACAAATTAAACCTATTTGAAAATGTATAGTGTTCCTATAACAACATGGTAGTAAACTAAGCAAATTATTTTTATTTTAACAACAAGTAATTCACCTAAAGTTTAACTAACAGAATATACTAAATCAAATATATAATTAACTCAGATTTAAAACTAACAAAATAAAACTAATTAAACTATATTAACAAACTAAACAGATTATGTTTCTAGTTAAAACCCTAATAAATTTTATTTTAAAAATTCTCAAACTCTGCCTAATGATAACTAAGATCACTAGTGACAAGTAGGAAAAAGAATCAATCACAAATTTATTTTAGAACTCAAGATATTCAGAAATCAAAATTTAAATCAAATCTGTCCAAATTCAAATTGAATTATTCAAACATAGTCAAATTTGGTATTTACAGAAACTAGACGAAATTTGTGATCTAATGCAAAAGAAATCAATTGAAAACAATTAAAAACATAAAAGTTATAAGCAAAACAAATCTGAAACTATTCTGGAAACAAAAATTAAATCAGAAATGAAAATACGTTTCTAACGGACAGGTGGGCTACGTGTCGCTCTCTGGTTGGCTACGGATGTGAGCGTGCGGGCGCATACGAGCGGGTGACCGGTACTTAGCAGAAAACGTTTCGCGAATTTAAATGTTATGATCTGGATCGTTGGATCCAGATCCAACGCACACAGAGGGGGGTGAGCTCACAGGGGTGGTTTGCCGGCAATGAGCGTCTCCGGCGACGGCGACGGCGACGGCGTGATGCAGGTGAGCTCTCTGGTGGGTCTCCGACGACGGCGTTGGCACTGGTCGACGCGGCGATGTGTGACGCGTCCAGTGGTGGCGTCGGACGAGCTTGGGGACGACGGAGATGAGAGGTACGAGCTCGGGGGCGGTTCGGACTCCGGCGAGGTCGACGGTGTGGCGGCTCTGGGGTCTCCGAGGCTTAGGCAGGGGATGGGGAGATGCGGGCGAGCAAGGGAAGCTCGGTGATGGGCTCGGGAGAGCTCAGGGAGGGCAGGGTGGAGCGGTGGCGTGGTAATGGCGCGGCGGCCGTGCTGATGTCCGGCAAGGAATCCCGGCGAGAGAGAGGCGCGGGCAGAGGGGCGAAGGGGGGGAATGGAGAGAGGAGAGGTGCCGGCTACTTATAGGGGTCTCAGGGGGTCGGGGGAGTAAGGAGGGAGGGGGTCCGCGTCGAGGGAAAACCGGCGACGGCGTCGGGCGCGGGAGGAGGGTGATGACCGGCGACGGTTTCGGTCGGGCGCGTGGGACCGGCCTGTCAGTGAGAGAGCGAGAGGGGGTGTTATTAGCGGTGACCGTTATGAAATAAAATCGGCTTTAAAGGCTGTGGGCCGGCCGGTTTTATTATAAACCGTTACCGTTTCCTATTTATGATTTTACCAGAGCCATAAAACTTGATCAATGCATTCGAATAAATTCCAAATATAGTCAAATTTTATATCAAAATTAACAGAATAATAAATTCCATTTAATGCACATTTTTATTCTGGCATTTGAATACTTTAAAAAAAAACATTTTTCAGAAAATGCCTTAATTGTCTTTATTTACTTTTGCAAATATTTTTCAAATAACTTTTTGTGTTTGATGATTCAAAAACTTCAAAAATTACCCCCTGTCTTGGAGTGTCATGTTACTCCTCTCAAATTTTGTCAGGGTTTTGAATTCTTTGAAAATTTTGGATAGGGACCAATATGAAATGGATTTTCAAAATAATCCAGAGGTTTTCAAAAGCTCTTTCAATTCCTTCTTTTAAACTTCCAACTCATATTTCTTAAAATTTGAGGAAGTCATATTATCCTCTCTCATGAAAATCATTGAGTTGCATAAAGTTTTCTGAATTTGAAATATTTTCAAAATGGAAATTCAAATCATTTTCAAATCCTTTTTCATTTCTTTAAATGGAAGAAGTCATGTCATCTTCACTCTAGGGTTTTGTGATGAAATGAATTTGAATTCCTGGTGATCAAAATGCAGATTGAAAGTTTTGGGAAAGTCATTTCATTCCCTCTCAATAAACTTTCAAAAGTTTCAAAAAGTTTCAAATTTCACTCACTTTCAATCATTCAAGCAAACAAACAATCATTCTATATTTATTATAACATTCCAAAGTTTGGGATGTTACAAATCTACCACACTCAAAATGAATCTCGTCCTCGAGATTCGGAGGGGCTAGAAACAAAAGGTTAGGGTTTGGGGTCTTCTAACAAATCCATTGACCAAGAAAGAGTGGGGTCTACCACACTTAAAATGAGAGTTACTAGTCCCTCAAAATCATGATAGTCCTTTGGGTGCATCTGTCTCTTCACATACTTCACGATACCTCCTTCGATGATGCTCTTCCGTTTAAAATCAAAAACTTGTGTTCTCATAACAAAATGTATTACCACCGATACTGGGTCTTCTTAGCTGGCAGGCCTCGCGTTCATTCTAAATAACTTATCGAAGATCTCATGGTGGTCTACCATTAGTGGTTGTCCTGCAGTGAAATGGGTCTTGGCTTCATTCCTCACCGTAAAATCCCTACGTGCGACAGCAACTGTCATGTACAAGGGTTTTTCATCATACCATTCTAAGGCTTAAACAAAAGCTTCAAAGAACGTCGTCTCTTTACTATGGGTAAGTCACTCAGATTTACCATTCCGAATAGCAAGAGAATGATAAGAGTAAGTCGTCATGGTGGCCAAGCCATGCCGCACTGAAATCATTACCTTGTATAAGGTTTAGTGAATCTCGTATTCTAGCACTTGGGCTTCCTCACAAGCGTTGCAGAAAATTTCTCTTGTCAACGAACAAAGTTCGGATAAATCCATTTATTTCTGCAAGCCGGACAAAAACATCTATCGTTTCTTCACAACTCTCAGGTTTTCGTAATACTCCTAAGGAAAACGTTTGATGATCAGTCGTAGCTTCTTCCAAGTCTCTACCTTCACAAAGGTGGGGCTTGATCCTTATCAATCCTGAGGTCAGTGACTTGTGGATTCATTTGAATACTTGAACAACTTCATCTCACCCGTGGGGTGACTATCGATGCATATTCCAGCATTACCTTTAGTTCACTCCATTATACCCTAGAGGCAACAATTTACACACCTATTATTGTCTGGATTCCACTCTATGGAATTCATTTTCCTTTCCATTTGGTCTATTTAACCTTGGGTATGGTTTCATCACAATCATTCCGTTTCTTAGCATTCCAGCTTCGAAAACTCTTTGTCTCAAAGGTTATTATCCGGATAGTTTGCGGTGATTCCACATTCTCTTCATCCGTATTCACTGATCCAAATAACTTAACCGGGAGGTACCTGTGGTCACTACCACACTTAAAATGAAATGCACTCATGTATGCATAGACCATATTTTCTCATATCCTCGAAAATGGTCAGAGATCTTGGGTCATAGAGTAACAACTCACATATTTCAACATAAGATAAATCATGACACCATAATTTTCATTGACTCATGAATTTATTACAAACTCTGAGACTTCCGTTACAAGATAAGCTCATGAAATCAAAAGTGCTTCATGATACAGGTATTTCCATCTTCGAAACTATCCCATTCTTCTCATATTCAATCCTTGGTTACATTCTCAATCACTTCTTAAAACTCCTAGAAAATACTTTATTACAAATGCTGCCATCCACATAGTTTGGTATAGTCTAGCATCAACTCCCAACTTTATTCATTCATCTCCCCTTGGAGATACTCTAGTACCACTGGAAATTTGCGATGCGCTCCTTGAAATCCTCCATATTTTCCTTGATTAGGGTGGACATGAGCTTCATCTCCATCATCTCCGTATGCACCTCTTGCAGGTATTCCTGAGTATGACGGAGTCTTGCTTCAAGTATTTGTCCAATATGGCGTATGGCTTCCATGGCAGCTTCACGAACAGCGTCAAAGAAAATAGCTTGTGGTACACGAGATATGTAAAAGTATCGTCCAGTAGTCTTTGGGCAAACTCCCTTTGCACGGTGAAGGTGTACCTCCACATACCAAAGTTTCACTCCATTATCCATGAATGGGTAGCCTTTGTAGACTGCATCTCCTTCAAGATGGATGTGCTTCATCATATCCTTCAGGATCCTTGGGTAGTCATGATCACTGGTCAGGGTCATGATTGTTTCCGGGCATTTGAGGAAAGACTCATAAAGGGTGGTCATCTGCGTGTGTCAGAAAAGGTACTCAGAATTGACATATGTCTCGACTTGGGTAAACATCCATGTTATTCAAAATCAAACTTCAATTTCACTTTCCAACATCTTTAGAGAGTATTGTCATCCTTAAAACAAATGGATTATCCATTACATAACCTCAAAGGATAAGAGTGCTACCTATTACATTTATTGCTTCCAAACTCAAACTACTCATGCTTAGCATTCTTCTCTGGGCAGGTATAGGAGTAGGGTCATGTCTTCTTGCACCGAAAACAGATGATTTCTGACAAATCTCGGGGCTTCTTGATGTTGGTGCTTGCTCCTTGGGTTCTTGATTCCTTTCTTGGGCACTTATCGGCATAGTGGCCCATATCCTTACACTTGTAACATCTAATATGACTCAGGTCCTTCTGTTCAGGGGCTCGTCTCTTCCTAAGGTTCTTTGTTCCGATCAAAGCTTCAATTTCCTGTGGATCAAACTCCACTTCTTCTATCGGGAAGTTTCCCAGATACTCTTTTCTTTCCTTCGTACAGTCCTGTGAGAAATGTCCTTCTTCTCCACATGTATAGCAGACATTTGAGTAAAATCTGTTTAGGCCTTCTCCATTAAGGTCTTTAACATCTTCCTTCATCACAAATTCTCCAAATTCTCCTCTGAAGGCTTCCTTCATGGCTTCCTTCTGTTGCTTGATGACTTCTTGTACGTTGGGGTACATTTGGCATTGAGCCGGGTAATGTGTAGTCCCTTCACACAAGAAACAAGTCACCCTACTAGTTGGGCACTCCTCAACTAGGTGATTTTCTTCACAATGACGACATCCATCCTTGTGTTCTTCCTGGGTGTGTCCTATTTCTCCACAGATTTTACATGCTCGGGTCTTCTTCATCGGAATAACACAATGCTTCTGAATGAGACGGGATCTTAACAGAGTCTTCTTGAGTTCTGCCCAATTCTTTGCTCCATTAAATCCTTGTATGGCATGATGCATTTTCCACCAAGTTGCGGCACTTTGGGTAAAGTGCTGGAGAGCATATTGAACCTCATACTTCTGTGCTATCGAGTTGCTCCTGAAGTGATTCTCCATGTTGTGAATCCATACTTCTGCCTCTAGCTGGGTCATTGGTCCAGAAAGTACAAGTCCAGCTTCATATGCCATCTATTGGGTTCAAGGTTTTGGGATGAGATGGTAGAGAGAAAGGAGGAGAAAACACACAATACAAACAATGGTTTTGAAAATAGATTTTTTTTGTGGCTGTCGAAAATAAAACTTACACACAAATGAAAGCGCACAAATCATCGTATCTAACGTAAATATACAGCAGGGATTTGGTCTTCTAGGGGCATAATATCTTGGAAAATTCTTCATGGTCTTCAATTTCTTGAGGTCTGTATAGTCTTCAATCCTTTTGTAGCTCTTCCATAATGGAATACATCTTTGTCTGAGTTGGTCACCAGTTGTCTGATATCTTGTCCTTCTTGGAGGGCTTCAGTTGATCCTTCGTGTGGTCAAGGGGAAAAGAGTATTTTCTAACTTTTTGAAGTAGGAGAGATCATTTGATAAAGCTCAAATAAGATGATAAGTAGAAGGTCTTTTGAAAACAAAGTTTTTCGAGAAATCATTTCCTAAGGGCTTTCCAGTTTCTAGGGTCACGTCCTACAGTCAACATGTGCTCTGATACCATTTCTGTAGGGACCCGACTCAAAACGAGTCAAGCCTCTGTGTGTTCTGTGCCATCCCTGGATCAGTATGCTGGCACACACAGTACATCAATGTATATATCAAAGTGCAATCACATGTAAATAACGTAAAACTGATATATACCTTAAAATAGCAGCGGATACAGTCAACGGGAGTGGAGTCCCAATAACACCAACGGCAAGTTAAGTGCGGACCGTAACCCTGAATCGTACTCTTACCCGTCGTAGAAGAGTATCTGCAACATAAGACGTTGCAGCCGTGTAGGTCAGCATTTTGAATATGCCGGCAAGATCACCATCGTAGAACAGAAGAATAAAGACTATTCTATATGCAAAGGCTTTGTGGCTCTGTGTCTAAGTTTTTGCGTAAAAGCTGATTTTATTTTCCTACAACAAAAGGAATATCAGGAATTTCACAATAGAGTTACCTATCATGACATGGTTCCGCCAACCAATGTCTCAATGCCCATAAGTATCATTAAGTTGCCCACAATTAGTTATCAGTCCAGTGTTGAGAGTTCAGAGATAGATCCAAGTCTAGAAGCTCAAATTGTCCGTAACCGGGGACACGGCTAATCGATTAGGTTTAACTCTGCAGAGTGTTGTGTACTTTACCCACAAGATTCTTTCCCTCCTGGTAAGTCCTCGCACTGCCTGGTGTTTGAGAACAGGATGAAAGAAACATGGTCTTTCAGAGTGCTTCCCTGACTGTCCGACAGTGCCCATCCCAATCCTAACGTCGACTACATCTCGTAGCACTGCCCAGCAGAGTCACAACAAAGATCAACCAAGCCAGAGCCCATAATGACTTGTGCCTACACAGGTAAGCTTCCGGGCATGAAGTATTCATCCTTCTCTTTGAGTCTGGGTGAAGCTTTCCGCAAGATGTCATGGCGCTTCTCCATGCATCCCGGCCACTCACTGGTTTCTCCAGGGTGCCCAATCAACCATCCTTCACCCAGTAGTGTGTATTGAAATCTTGTCTTCTCGAGTCTTGAAGTCTTGAGGTCTTGAAGATGCAGGACTTGAAGATGTCTTCATGAAGTCGTCGTTTTGACGTGGAGTCCTTCTTCACACCACTCACGAACACTCATACCAGACCCCGTCTACTTTAGCATAGCATTGCACTAACTAGCGTTCCCAGGGCTTTAGTAACCAGTGGTGGGTTCCTACCTCATGCATTCTACTCAACTACAAGAATTTCAATAACACTACGGGAGGGATCTGTTGAATGATGTCACTACATGCAATAAAACATAGGTATGAAAAGATGGTCAAGGTGAACTTGCCTGTACTGTTGATGAAGATAAGATATCGCTCTCAGAAATAACTTGATAGACTATTCGTCACTCTCCGATGAAATCTATAATCAAGCATTGCATACTTATAAGCAATCATACTAACAATCAGTTCTAACAATCAAAAGTAACACAAAACAAAAGCAACAAGGTTGATGGAAGAAATACTTAAGACAAAGTTGAAACACAAAACTCCAACAATTTCAAAAGTAACACAAAACCCAAAACAAAGTAAAATATAATAAAAGATTTTTGTAACTATTTTTCTAGAAAAAATGAATCACTTTTGAAAGACAACTAGAACTATAAAAACAACCTTCTAAACAATATAAGTGTTTGCCTAATGAACTTAACTACAAGCACAACCATAAACTAAGAGAAAACAAATTATGAAACAACTTAGTTAATAGAGAGTAATTAAATAATATCTTTATTATAAAACAGAATTAAGTCATCTAAAACTTTGTGAAAAGAGTTTCTATGAAACTAAATTGTTTTTATAACATATTACCTAATGAAAATAATATAGTTTTCCTATCATAATAGAGCAAAACTAAATTATTTTATTAACAAATCATTACTTAACAGAAAGGAATAAGTACAAATTTTTATTTGAAAACAGAATCTATTTATATAAAACTTTGTTGGAATAAACTATTACTAACTAGTTTGTTTATCACAAATTAAACCTATTTGAAAATGTATAGTGTTCCTATAACAACATGGTAGTAAACTAAGCAAATTATTTTTATTTTAACAACAAGTAATTCACCTAAAGTTTAACTAACAGAATATACTAAATCAAATATATAATTAACTCAGATTTAAAACTAACAAAATAAAACTAATTAAACTATATTAACAAACTAAACAGATTATGTTTCTAGTTAAAACCCTAATAAATTTTATTTTAAAAATTCTCAAACTCTTCCTAATGATAACTAAGATCACTAGTGACAAGTAGGAAAAAGAATCAATCAAAAATTTATTTTAGAACTCAAGATATTCAGAAAACAATATTTAAATCAAATCTGTCCAAATTCAAATTGAATTATTCAAACATAGTCAAATTTGGTATTCACAGAAACTAGACGAAATTTCTGATCTAATGCAAAAGAAATCAATTGAAAACAATTAAAAACATAAAAGTTATAAGCAAAACAAATCTGAAACTATTCTGGAAACAGAAATTAAATCAGAAATGAAAATACGTTTCTAACGGACAGGTGGGCTACGTGTCGCTCTCTGGTTGGCTACGGATGTGAGCGTGCGGGCGAATACGAGCGGGTGACCGGTACTTAGCAGAAAACGTTTCGCGAATTTAAATGTTATGATCTGGATCGTTGGATCCAGATCCAACGCACACAGAGGGGGGTGAGCTCACAGGGGTGGTTTGCCGGCAATGAGCGTCTCCGGCGACGGCGACGGCGACGGCATGATGCAGGCGAGCTCTCTGGTGGGTCTCCGATGACGGCGTTGGCACTGGTCGATGCGGCGATGAGTGACGTGTCCAGTGGTGGCGTCGGACGAGCTTGGGGACGACGGAGATGAGAGGTACGAGCTCGGGGGCGGTTCGGACTCCGGCGAGGTCGACGGTGTGGCGGCTCTGGGGTCTCCGAGGCTCAGGCAGGGGATGGGGAGATGCGGGCGAGCGAGGGAAGCTCGGTGATGGGCTCGGGAGAGCTCAGGGAGGGCAGGGTGGAGCGGTGGCGTGGTAATGGCGCGGCGGCCGTGGTGATGTCCGGCGAGGAATCCCGACGAGAGAGAGGCACGGGCAGAGGGGTGAAGGGGGGAATGGAGAGAGGAGAGGTGCCAGCTACTTATAGGGGTCTCAGGGGGTCGGGGGAGTAAGGAGGGAGGGGGTCCGCGTCGAGGGAAAACCGGCGACGGCGTCGGGCGCGGGAGGAGGGTGATGACCGGCGACGGTTTCGGTCGGGCGCGTGGGACCGGCCTGTCAGTGAGAGAGCGAGAGGGGGTGTTATTAGCGGTGACCGTTATGAAATAAAATCGGCTTTAAAGGCTGTGGGCCGGCCGGTTTTATTATAAACCGTTACCGTTTCCTATTTATGATTTTACCAGAGCCATAAAACTTGATCAATGCATTCGAATAAATTCCAAATATAGTCAAATTTTATATCAAAATTAACAGAATAATAAATGCCATTTAATGGACATTTTTATTCTGGCATTTGAATACTTTCAGAAAAACCATTTTTCAGAAAATGCCTTAATTGGCTTTATTTACTTTTGCAAATATTTTTCAAATAACTTTTTGGGTTTGATGATTCAAAAACTTCAAACATTACCCCCTGTATTGGAGTGTCATGTTACTCCTCTCAAATTTTGTCAGGGTTTTGAATTCTTTGAAAATTTTGGATAGGGACCAATATGAAATGGATTTTTAAAATAATCCAGAGGTTTTCAAAAGCTCTTTCAATTCCTTCTTTTAAACTTCCAACTCATATTTCTTAAAATTTGAGGAAGTCATATTATCCTCTCTCATGAAAATCATTGAGTTGCATAAAGTTTTCTGAATTTGAAATATTTTCAAAATGGAAAGTCAAATCATTTTCAAATCCCTTTTCATTTCTTTAAATGGAAGAAGTCATGTCATCTTCACTCTAGGGTTTGGTGATGAAATGAATTTGAATTCCTGGTGATCAAAATGCAGATTGAAAGTTTTGGGAAAGTCATTTCATTCCCTCTCAATAAACTTTCAAAAGTTTCAAAAAGTTTCAAATTTCACTCACTTTCAATCATTCAAGCAAACAAACAATCATTCTATATTTATTATAACATTCCAAAGTTTGGGATGTTACACATCCGACTCCAAGTATGCATTGTCAAAGCCCCCAAGGCCACCGTTGCGAAGCTGGTACATTGATTCTGTTTCTCCACCTGCAGATTCATCTTCTGAATAGACAAGGGTTTCCTATGACCCGGAAGCTTCCAGATCCCTACCTTGCGTGAAGCCTACGAAGACATGCTTCTGACCCAGATTGGCGTGAACAAGCCGCACGTTACTTGCAGATTGGAGACGTCGAGCTGGCTCGATGATGTTGGTGCAGATGTCCGGCCCAGGTGTAGATCCATCAGCCTTTCCGATGGAAACATGGATCCCGCCGAACGGGACCCGGAAACCATACTCCACGGACTCAGCATCAAGCCCCCAGCTGGCATCATTGATGTAGAACCGGCCACGGCGACTCTTGCTCATCCTTCCGACCACGTATCCCTCGAGCCCTAGGAGAGAGCCCTTTGAGAACTCAACACCACCAAGCGCAAGCCCCACGATGGGCGCAAACTGTCGTGGGTTTATCACGGCAGATGCCGGGGTTAACGGACTTGGATTCGAGGCCATCACTAATGTGATGGACTCAAAGGGGTTGATTGGCACGAAGGACACGGGTTTACCTAGGTTCGGCCCCTCAAGTTGAGGTAATAGCCTACGTCCTTCTTGTGCTTGTATTACTTGTTGTATCGATTAGAAGGGAGCTAAAGCTTGACCTAGTTCTCGATCACCTCTCCTCTAAGTCACCCCGGGTCTTCCTTTATATAAGAGGTAAGGACCACGGGTCTTTACACTTGTCTAACCGAATCTCATTGTCTATCCGAGTCTTACTCTATCTTCTTGTCCAAACTGTCTCCGAGCGGCTCGCACGCCCGGGTCTTCTCAGTCCGGGCCACCTTGCGACCCACACCATGAGCCGTCTATCTTCATAGGCCGTTGGCTTTACGGCTCACCCTTGGGCTGGCTCACGAGCCATCAACATTACCCGGAACCTTCAAGGGCGGGTCATATTGCGGGGTTATATCCCCAACACCCACCATCCAATACAGAGCCAAAATTGCATTTAAAATACCCTTTAAATTGTTGGAAATATGCCCTAGAGGCAATAATAAAATAGTTATTATTATATTTCCTTGTTCATGATAATGGTTGATTATCCATGCTATAATTGTATTGATTGGAAACACGTTGCATGTGTGGATACATAGACACAACTCTGTCCCTAGTATGCCTCTAGTAGATTAGCTCGTTGATGAAAGATGGTTAAGGTTTCCTACCCATGGACATGAGATGTCATTTGATGGACGAGACCCAAACTATAAACGTGGTATATGATCGTGTCAGTTTATTGCTACAGTTTTCTGCATGTCAAGTATATGTTCCTATGACCATGACATCATGAAACTCATGGACACAGTAGGAGTGCTTTGTGTGTATCAAACGTTGCAACGTAACTGGGTGACTATAAAGGTACTCTACAGGTATCTCCGAGGGTGTCTGCTGGGTTGGCATGGATCAACACTGGGATTTGTTACTCCGTGTGACGGAGAGGTATCTCAGGGCCCACTCGGTAATACAACATCACAACAAGCCTTGCAAGAATTGTGACTAAGTGTTAGACACGGGATCTTGTATTACGGAATGAGTAAAGAGACTTGCCGGTAACTAGGTTGAACTAGGTATGCAGATACCGACGATCAAATCTCGAGCAAGTAACATACCGATAAACAAGGGGAACATCATACGGGATTAACTAAATCCTTGACATAGAGGTTCGACCAATAAAGATATTCGTAGAATATGTAGGAACCAATATGGGAATCTAGGTCCCGCTATTGGTTATTGACCATAGAGGTGTCTCAGTCATATCTACATAGTTCTCGAACCCGCAGGGTCTGCACACTTAAGGTTCGGTGATGTTTCGGTAGTATAGAGTTATGTATGGTGATGACTGAAGATTGTTCGCAGTCCCAGATGAGATCCCGGATGTCACAAGGAGCTCCGGAATGGTTCAGAGGTAAAGATTGATATATAAGTAGTCCTATTTTGGTCACCAAAAAAGTTTCGGGCTCATCGATAGTGTACCGGGAGTGTCGTTAGTGTACCAGGGAACCATCGGGAGGAGTATTTCGACCCAAGAGGCTACATGGGTTGTGGGAGGATTAATACCAGCCCTTAGTGGTCTGGTGGCAATCCCACAAGAGGCCCATGTGGCTGGAATTGAGGGAGAAGGAAAAAAACCAAGGTGGAAAGAGTTTCCAAGTAGGAAAGGAGGAATCCTAGTCCTACTAGGATTGGAGGAGGATTCCTCCTCTCCTCCTTGCGCAAGAGGCAAGAGGGCTGGCCCTTGTGCGCCAGCCTCCTCCTCTCTTCCTCTTATATATACTAGAGGTTTTAGTGTTTTTGCACTAGTTTTTTCAGCCACGTGCTACCCTCTCCTCTAGTGCATAGTTTCTCCTCTAGATCGTATTTCTGCAGTGCTTAGGAGAAGCCCTGCCGAAATTGCTCCACCACCATCGCCGCAACGCCGTCGCGCTGCCGGAGAACTCATCCACCTATCTGCTCCTTCTTGATGTATCAATAAGGCGGAGATCATCATCAAGCCGTACGTGTGGTGAACGCGGAGGTGCCGTCCGTTCGGTGCTAGATCGGGACGGATCGTGATTGGATCGCGGGACGCTCAGCGATTTGGATCGGGAAGACGTTTGACTACATCAACCGCATTTCTTAATGCTTCCCGCTTAGTGATCTACAAGAGTATGTAGATCCACTCTCCCCTCTCATAGATGCTCATCTCCTAGATTGATCTTGGTGAAGCGTAGGAATTTTTTTGTTTCCCATGCAACGTTCCCCAAAAGTGGCATCATGAGCTAGGTCTCTGTGTAGATGAGATCTCGAGTAGAACACAAAGAGTTTGTGGACGTTGATGCTTAGATTTATTCCTCCCTTGGTCGTGATTTTGGTTCAGCGGTATTGTGGGATGAAGCGGCCCGGACCAACATTACTCGTACGCTTATGAGAGACCGGTTCCATCGACTGACGTGTGACTTTGTTGCACAAAGATGGCTTGCGGGTGCCAGTCTCTCCTACTTTAGTTGGATCGGATTCGATAAAGGCGGTCCTTGAGAAGGTTGAAAAGCAACTTATGTATCACCGTTGTGATTTGCATAGGTGAGAATCGTTCTTGCTAGATACCCATAGCAACCACGTAAAATTTGCAACAACAATTAGAGGGCGTCTAACTTGTTTTTGTAGGGTATGTTGTGATATGACATGGCCAATTACATGATGAGATATATGTGATGTATGAGATGATCATGTGATTTATAGAATTTCACGACTTGCATGTCGATGAGTATGGCAACCGGCAGGAACCATAGGGTTGTCTTTAATTATTGTATGACCTGCGTGTCAATCATTAAGCGCTATGTAATGCTTTACTTTATCGCTAAATGGTAGCTATAGTAGTATGAGCATGGCGGGCGCGACAACCCCGATGGTGACACGTTGATGGAGATCATGGTGTCATGCCGGTGACGATGGAGATCATGTCAGTGCTTTCAAGATGGAGATCAAAAGCACAAGTCATGGCCATATCATGTCACTTATGAATTGCATGTGATGTTAATCCTTTTATGCACCTTGTTTTGCTTAGGACGACGGTAGCATTATAAGGTTATCCTTCACTTAAATTTCAAGATAAAATTGTGTTCTCCCCGAGTGTGCACCATTGTGAAAGATCGTCGTGTCGAGACACCACGTGATGATCGGGTGTGATAGACTCTACGTTCACATACAACGGGTGCAAGCCAGTGTTGCACATGCAGAACACTCGGGTTAAACTTGACAACCCTAGCATGTAAAGACATGGCATCGGAACACAAGAGACCAAAAGGTCGAACATGAGTAATATAGTAGATATGATCAACATGATGATGTTTACCATTGAAACCACCTCAACTCACGTGATGATCGGACTTGAGTTGGTGAATTTGGATCATGTATCACTCAGATGACCCAAGGGATGTCAATTTGAGTGGGAGCTTTAGTAATTTTATTAACTAAACTCATTATCTTGAACAATAGTCTAAGTAAACTTTGCATATTTATGTTGTAGATCAATGGCTCGCGCAGTAGCACCCCTGAAATTTAATGCGTTCCTAGAGAAAGCTAAGTTGAAAGATGATGGAAGTAACTTTGTGGACTTGGCCCATAATCTGAGGATTATCTTCACGACTTCCCAGAAGGCATATGTCCTTGATGCACCGCTTGGTGACCGACCCGCTGATTTTTCATCCGAAGACGTTAAGAACGCTTGGGAGACACGTTTTGGAGATTACTCAATAGTCCAATGTGCAATGTTGTATGTCTTAGAACCGGGACTTCAAAGACGTTTTGAACGTCATGGAGCATATGAGATGTTCCAAGAGTTGGAGTTTATCTTTAAGAAGAATGCTCGGATGGAGAGGTATGAGACCTCCGATCAATTCTATGCATACAAAATGAAGGAGAACAGGTCTGTCAGTGAAATATACTCAAAATGTCTGGGTATTCGACCCGTCTGGCGGAATTAGGGATGCCCCATCCGCCAGAGGAGATCACTGATAGAGTTCTTCAATCATTGCCACCTAGCTACAAGAGCTTTGTGATGAACTATAACATGCACGGGATGAACAAGTCAGTCGCCGAGCTGTTTGCGATGTTGAAAATCGTTGAGTCTGAAATCCAGAAAGAACATCAAGTGTTGATGGTCAATAAAACCACTAGTTTCAAGAAGAATGGCAAGGGCAAGAAGGGTAAATCCAACAAGGGTGGCAAAGCAGTTGCTACTCCATTGAAGAAACCCAAGGCTGGACCCAAGCTAGAAACTGAGTGCTTTCATTGCAAGGGAACTGGTCACTTGAAGTGGAACCGCCCCAAGTATCTGGCTGACAAGAAGGCGGACAACAACAAACAAGGTATATATGATATACATGTTACTGATGTACGTACCTTACCAACTCTCATTGTAGTGCCTGGGTATTTGATACCCGTTCGGTTGCTCACATTTGCAACTCAAAGCAGGAACTGTGGAATAGACGAAGGCTAGCAAAGATGCGCGTGGGAAATGGTTCCAAGGTTGATGTGATCGCCATCGGCACGCTCTCTCTTCGATTACCATCGGGATTAGTGATGAACCTGAATAATTGTTATTTAGTGCATGCATTAAGCATGAACATTATATTTGGATCTTGTTTATTCTGAGACGGTTACTCATTTAAATATGAGAATAATGGTTGTTCTATTTATATGAGTGATATCTTTTATGGTCATGCACCATATGTGAGGGGTTTATTCATGTTGAATCTTGATGATACACATGTTCATAACATTGATGCCAAAAGATGTAGAGTTGATAGTGATAGTACCACTTTCTTGTGGCACTGCCGTTTGGGTCATATTGGTGTAAAACGCATGAGGAAGCTCCATGATGATGGACATTTAGAGTCACTTGATTTTGAATCACTTGACACATGTGAACCATGCCTCATGGGCAAGATGACTAAAACGCCGTTCTCTGGAACAATGGAACGGGCGAGTAACTTATTGGAAATCATACATACTGATGTGTGTGGTCCGATGAGCATTGAAGCATGCGGTGGATATCGTTATTTTCTCACCTTCACTGATGACCTAAGTAGATATGGGTATATTTACTTAATGAAGCACAAGTCTGAACCGTTTGAAAAGTTCAAGCAATTTTAGAGTGAAGTTGAGAATCATCGTAACAAGAAGATTAAATTCCTGCGATCTGATCGAGGAGGTGAATATCCGAGTTATGAGTTTGGCAGTCACTTAAGACAGTGTGGAATTGTTTCACAGTTGACACCGCTTGGAACACCATAGCGTAATGGTGTGTCCAAATGTCGTAATCGAACCTTATTGGATATGGTGTGTTCTATGATGTCTCTTATCGATTTACCACTATCGTTTTGGGGTTATGCATTAGAGACAACCGCATTCACTTTAAATAGGGCACCATCGAAATCCGTTGAGACGATGCCATATGAATTGTGGTTTGGCAGGAAGCCAAAGTTGTCGTTTCTTAAAGTTTGGGGATGTGATGCTTATGTCAAAAAGCTTCAGCCTGAAAAGCTGGAACCCAAAGCAAAGAAATGCGTCTTCATATGATACCCAAAAGAGACAGTTGGGTATACCTTCTATCTCAGATCCAAAGGCAAAGTGTTTGTCACAAAGAATAGAACATTTCTGGAGAAAGAGTTTCTCTCGAAAAAATTGAGTGCGAGGAAAATAGAACTTGATGAGGTTATTGAACCATTACTTCAGCCTGAGAGTAGCATAGCGCAGAAAGATGTTTCTGTGGAGCCTACAATAGCTAAGGAGGAAGTTAATGATGATGATCATGAAACTTCGGATCAAGTTACTATTGAACCTCGTAGGTCGACAAGGGCGCGTACTCCTACTAAGTGGTACGGCAACCCTGTCTTCGAGGTCATTTTGTTAGACAACGATGAACCTACAAGCTATGGAGAAGCGATGATGGGCTCAGATTCCAAGAAATGGTTAGAGGCCATAGAATCCGAGATGTGATCCATGTATGAAAACAAAGTATGCACTTTGGAAGTATTACCTGAAGGGCCAAAGGCCATTTAGAACAAATGGATCTTTAAGAGGAAGACGGACGCAGACGGTAATGTCATCGTCTATAAAGCTCGACTTGTGTCAAAGGGTTTTTCACAAGTTCAACGAGTTGACTACGATGAGACCTTTTCACCCGTAGCGATGCTTAAGTCCGTCAAAATCATGTTAGCAATAGTTGCATATTTCGACTGTGAAATTTCGCAGATGGATGTCAAAACAGCGTTCCTTAACGGTTTTCTTAAGGGAGAGTTGTATATGATACAGCCAGAAGGTTTTGTCGATCCAGAGAATGCTAACAAAGTTTGCAAAATCCAGCGATCCATTTTTGGACTGGTGCAAGCATCTCGGAGTTGGAATCTGCATTTTGATGAGGTGATCAAAGCGTTCAGGTTTATACAAGTTTACAGAGAAGCTTGTATTTACAAGAAAGTGAGTGGGAGCTCTATATGTTTCTAATATTATATGTGGATGACATATTGCTGATTGGAAACAATATAGAAATGCTGGAAAGCGTGAAGTAATACTTGAACAAGAGTTTTTCAATGAAGGACCTAGGAGAAGTTGCTTTCATATTAGGCATTAAGATCTATAGAGATAGATCAAGACGCTTAATAGAACTTTCACAGAGCACATACCTTGATAAAGTTTTGAAGAAGTTCAAAATGGATCAGTCCAAGAAGGGGTTCTTGCCTGTGTTACAAGGTGTGAAGTTGAGTAAGACTCAATGCCTAGTGACTGCAGAAGATAGAGAGACGATGAGTGTTATCCCCTATGCTTCGGCCATAGGCTCTATTATGTATGCAATGCTATGCACAAGACCAGATATCAGCCTTGCCATAAGTATGGCTAGAAGGTTTCCAAGTAATCCTGGAATGGAGCACTGGACAGCGGTCAACAATATCCTTAAGTACCTGAAAAGGACTAAGGAAATGTTTCTTGTGTATGGAGGTGATCAAGAGCTCGTAGTAAAGGGTTACGTTGATGCAAGCTTTAATACTGATCTGGATGACTCTAAGTCACAAACCGGATACGTATTTATTCTTAATGGGGGTGCGGTAAGCTGGTGCAGTTCCAAGCAGAGCGCGGTAGCTGATTCTACATGCGAAGCGGAGTACATCGCAGCCTCGGAGGCAGCGAAGGAAGGTGTCCAGATGAAGGATTTCATGATAGATCTTGGAGTGGTACCTAGTGCACTAAACCCAGTGGATCTGTTCTGTGATAACACTCGTGCCATTGCACTGGCCAAGGAACCAAGGTTTCACAAGAGGACCAGACACATAAAGTGACGCTTCAATTCCATTCGCGAGTACATCAAGGAGGAGGACATAAATATTTGCAAAGTGCACACGGATCTGAATGTTGCAGACCCGTTGACTAAACCTCTTCCAAGGGCTAAACATGATTAACACCAGAAATGTATGGGTGTTCGGTTCATTACAATGTAAATCACATAGTGATGTGAGCTAGAGTATTGACTCTAGTGCAAGTAGGAGACTGTTGGAAATACGCCCTAGAGGCAATAATAAAATAGTTATTATTATATTTCCTTGTTCATGATAATCGTTTATTATCCATGCTATAATTGTATTGATTGGAAACACGTTGCATGTGTGGATACATAGACACAACTCTGTCCCTAGTATGCCTCTAGTAGACTAGCTCATTGATCAAAGATGGTTAAGGTTTCCTAGCCATGGACATGAGATGTTATTTGATAATGGGATCACATCATTAGGAGAATGATGTGATGGACGAGACCCAAACTATAAATGTAGCATATGATCGTGTCAGTTTTTTGCTACAGTTTTTTGCATTTCAAGTATATGTTCCTATGACCATGATATCATGCAACTCACGGACACCGGAGGAGTGCTTTGTGTGTATCAAACGTCGCGACGTAATTGGGTGACTATAAAGGTACTCTACAGGTATCTCCGAGGTTGTCTGTTGGGTTGGCATGGATCAACACTAGGATTTGTTACTCCGTGTGACGGAGAGGTATCTCAGGGCCCACTCGGTTATACAACATCACAACAAGCCTTGCAAGAAATGTGACTAAGTGTTAGTCACGGGATCTTGTATTATGGAACAAGTTAAGAGACTTTCCGATAACGAGGTTGAACTAGGTATGCAGATACCGACGATCGAATCTTGGGCAACTAACATACCGATAAACAAAGGGAACACCATACGGGATTAACTGAATCCTTGACATAGAGGTTCGATCTATAAAGATATTCATAGAATATGTAGGAACCAATATGGGCATCCAGGTCCTGCTATTGGTTATTGACAATAGAGGTGCCTCGGTCATGTCTACATAGTTCTTGAACCCGCAGGGTCTGCACACTTAAGGTTCGGTGACGTTTCGGTAGTATAGAGGTATGTATGGTGGTGACCGAAGGTTGTTCGGAGTCCCGGATGAGATCCCGGACGTCACGAGGACCTCCGAAATGGTTCGCAGGTAAATATTGATATATAAGAAGTCCTATTTTGGTCACCGAAAAAGTTTCGGGCTCATCGGTAGTGTATCGGGAGTGCCGGTAGTGTACCGGGGGACCATCGGGAGGAGTATTTCGACCCAAGAGGCTACATGGGCTGTGGAAGGATGAATATCAGCCCTTAGTGGGCTTCTGGAAGTCCCACAAGAGGCCCATGCGGCTGGAATTGAGGGAGAAAGAAAAAAACCAAGGTGGAAAGAGTTTCCAAGTATTAAAGGAGGAATCCTAGTCCTACTAGGATTGGAGGAGGATTCCTCCTCTCCTCCTTGCGCAAGAGGCAAGAGGGCTGGCCCTTGTGCGCCAGCCTCCTCCTCTCTTCCTCTTATATATACTAGAGGTTTTAGGGTTTTTGCACTAGTTTTTTCAGCCACGTGCAACCCTCTCCTCTAGTGCATAGTTTCTCCTCTAGATCGGTTTTCTACAGTGCTTAGGCGAAGCCCTGTCGGAATTGCTCCACCACCATCGCCGCAACACCATCGCGCTGCCGAAGAACTCGTCCACCTCCCTGCTCGTTCTTGCTGGATCAAGAAGGCGGAGATCGTCATCAAGCCATACATATACTGAACGCTGAGGTGTCGTCCGTTCGGTGCTAGATCGGGGCGGATCGTGATTCGATCGCGGGACGCTCGGCGATTTGGATCGCGAAGACGTTCGACTACATCAACCGCGTTTCTTAACGCTTCCCACTTAGCGATCTACAAGGGTATGTATATCCACTCTCCCCTCTCGTAGATGCTCATCTCCTAGATTGATTTTGGTGAAGCGTAGGAAATTTTTTGTTTCCCATGCAACACTCCCCAACATAATTACCTTGGATAACTAAAACAGACTTCAAAAATGCCCAAACTTGATGTGGCCTTTGAAAATATTGCAAGATATTAATTGGACTTTGTCCCACATTTTTGCTAAAGGAAATCAATGCTAAAAAGAAATAAAACTGAAACTTATAAAAGAAAACAAAAAAAGGAAACAAAGTCCCCCTCCCGCTGCCTTGGGCCTTAGGCCATAGGGGCAGGCCCAGGCCAGCCCAGCAGTGTGACACCCTGGATTTCTACTACAGTGATCATTGTAATTGAGCTACAGTAATGGCCATGTTTAAGCTAATCACTTTTGCTAAACAATGCATGATCACAATGGAGTCATACCCCATTTCAAATTCCAAACAAAATGCCTTGAATTCTATGGTGGTAAAATAAAAGTTCCAAACAGCAAAAGAAAATTGTTGCACCCTTGTTAAAAATCTCAAAACTAATTTGGTTAAGGAAAACAACATCACCAAATATGTGATGTGGCCCCCACCATTAATAATAGAAGCTAAAAGTATTCCTAAGGGCATTTAAATTAAAAAATAAAAATTCAAACAGTTTTGAAAAATGCTCAAACTTGGTGTGGTCATTCAAAATAATGCATCTTATTTTTGGGGTCGTGTCACATATTTTTGCTAAGTCAATTGTGACTAGAAATAATAGGAAAAGAAATTGGAAAACAGAAAATAGAAACAGAAAAGAAAGAAAAGGAAAAGGGCCTGTGGCACTGGACCAAGTCCATAGTGCGGCCCAGGCCCACTCCCCACCATTGTCTCCCTCTGTAGCGACCAGAGCGGTCGCTACAGAGCGGTGAGCTCACCTATCGCCGACACACCGCGTCGCCCCCGGTGTCGTGGAGGATAAGAGCAGCCTCCCGCTCCCCCCTTCTCTCTCTCCCTCCCTCGCCAACCCTAGATCTCACCTTCTCCCTCCCCACGCTCTATCCCCCGCTCGAGCCCGCTCTGCCGCCATGGACGCTGGCTAGCCGCGGCCGTAGCCACTCCCGATCCCTGCCAACGCACCCACGAGCCCCGTCATGACCGCCCCGTCCTCCTCGAGCACACGCACGAGCCCTAGAGCCCTTGCACCGACGAACCGGGGCCCCTTCTTCCTCGGATCGCCGCCGCACGCCGTCGTCGATTTCGGCCCCCTCCGAGCCCTCCCAGAGCTCGCTTGAATGGCAACACCCCCACGATGAGCTCCTGCTTCTCCTCCCTGTGCTCCTCGTGACAAAACAGTGCTCCTAGTGCTAAATTCCACCGGAGCCCGAACACATTGCCGCCTGACCTCGTCGCCGGTGCCTCACCGGTGACCATTTGGTCCACCCACCGCCACCGTTCGACTCCGCATGCTGCATAGGCTCGAGTAGTGCCCGTAATTAGCTCGAAAGCGCCTCCGTTCACTGTTTGCCATCGGAGCCCGAAGTTTTGCTCCGCCGCCGGCGACGTAGCGCTCGCTACGGCCCGCCATTGCTTGCCCCAATGCGTGGGATGGATCGGCGGCACACCCAGCTTTCGAACGCGACCTGCTGCACATAGAATGGTGCCCTGTGGGCAAAACCCGAGCTCGTCGGAGCTTTTGGCTGCACCCGGCGCTCGCCGGCGATGCTCTGGCATCGGCCAACGACGTGGCACGCCTGGGGCCCACCCTTGGGTCACTGCCAGTGGGGCCCCTGGCCCAAGTTGACTGGTTTGACCCAATCAACTAGATGGCTAGGTGTTGACCAGCAACTGACATGTGGGGCCCTACCCCCAGTGTCTATGACATTGGGCCCCACCCTATCAGGTGCTTAATTAGTAACTAATTTAATTAAATGATTAAATTGCCTAATGAGTCACTGACATGTGGAACCACCTGTTAATTAAACATGTTTAATTTAATCTAATAAACTAGAATTAGCCCGAGTCTATGACAGGTCGGGCCCACTAGTCAGGTTTGACCTGGCCAGACCCTGTTGACTGATGATGCGGTGATGATGTCATGCTGACGTCATAAAGCATTTTTTGAATTAATAATAATCTGCTAAATTCCAGAAATTAATAAAATTTTAGAAAATCATATCTTTTAAACCGTAGATCAGATGAATATAATTTATATATGAAAGTTGATCAGAAAAATTCCACGAACCCAAATATGCCATCCAATCATCTGTCGCATGCCCCTAGCATCATGAACATGGAACATTCCCCTCCGGATTAGCTATCCGATAAATCCAAAGACCCGGGAAATATCATCTGATATTCTTCCGACCCGTCTGCTACGTGTAGTACTGCATTAGTGCATACCTAGCTCTGCATATTGTCATGTCATGCATCGTGATGCATTTGTCTGCTTTGTATTTATTGTTTCTCCCTCTCTTTTCTCCGGTAGACCCGAGACTAACGGTGCTGCCGGGTACGACTACACCATCGACGATCAGACTTTTACTTGAGAGCAGCAAGGCAAGCAAAACTCCCCCTTGAGCATTCCAATATCGCCTATTCTTCTCCCTCTTATTCTTGCATTAGATTTTGCTACTGTATTAACTAGCGCCTAATCTGGTGCATAGCTTGTTTTTGATGAACTGCTACTACACTTGCTATCATATCAACTGCCTAGAATAGGTTGATCAGTGAACCCCGAAGACCCCCCTTAGTCCCAGTTGCTCCTGCTTTCATCGACGATATCGAGGACTTGAAGACAGAAGACTCAGTCATCTTGTCTGACAAGCCGTTACCAACACATCACTTCATAGCCCCTTTTTTTGGGCACTACAGAGCTACTACCGAGTGCTGAGGGTGATACCTCGCTTAGCACTCCCGGTGTTAATTCTGTAGCATAGCTATTGGTCATGGGTATCGAGGGTGATTCCTCCTTCCCATTTAGCGATAGCGACTCTTGTCATACACGTACCTCGAGTGGGATCCATCGAGGGTGATTCCTCGGATATCCACTTGGAGTATGGACACACAGTTACTATGACCAGTTACAGAAACATGTTGAAGACGGGTCGGCCCCAATGGTACCCGCGAGAGTGATATGTGGTGGAATGCGCTGGTAAGGCACACGAGAGTTATTGGCGGGGCAACGGACTGACTTTTGGGTCGCTCTTGCCCCGCACTAATAAATTGCTAACGGGTTGGGTATTTGATCTGAGTTGGTTGTTTGACCATTTTCGCACTAAACCTTCACGTGGAAATATTTATGGGTACTCAGCGTCGTTATATCAGCTGAAGCTCTTCGGACGTCAGCAATGGAGTGGCGTGCGCCGGATTGGTTTGGAACGCATCGTGCTTGTTATTAAGGGGTGCTAGGACTGTTTCCGGCCATGTGCGCATCGTACAGGATTGCAAGGGCAAGTGGGCCCACGAACCTGCGCGCTTAGGATTTAGACCAGCGGGCTGGCCTCTTCGTTGAATCTAGGTGGGGCGACGATGTTTTGGATCCCGAGGCCGGGCATTACCCCGGAAAGTGTGTCTGGTCGGAGGTGATCAAGCGTGTTGGAAATGCGGTACACCCCTGCAGGGAAGAACTTATCTATTCGAATAGCGTGTCCATGGTAACAGGACGACTTGAAGTTGTACCTTGACCTTATACAACTATAATTGTGATTTAATTTGAAAGGGGTGGTGGCTCCAGGATTGCTTCCTCGTAGGGAGTCTAGGAAGAATCTCTAGGCGTGGTCACTTAATAATTTTTTACAAAAATATGATTATATGTAATTACCTGTCTACTCTCTTCTTATGTTGCAAGATGCTGAAGATGCTAGTCTTCGATAGGACTAGGCCTTCCCCCTATTCTTGCTTTCTATAGTCAGTCCAGATATAACCGCACTCATTGATAATGATGCAGATTTAGCATAGTTCTAAAGTAAGTCTTGCGAGTACTTTGGATGAGTACTCACCGCTTCTTTGTCTCCCCTTTCCCCTTCGATACGGTTTTGAGTTCAGACGATGGAGTCCAGGAGATGGAATACGCCGGAGACGACAACTACACCACCGTAGGAGCCTGCTACTACGTGGAGGCGGCCCCCGACTAGCAGTAGGGTAGGAGGTTCCCAGGCAGGAGGCCTCACCTCTTTTGATCCGTTGTTTATGTTTGTGATGGCCTTCTCAAGGCAAAACTTGTTTAACTTATGTCTGTACTCAGATATTATTTGCTTCCGCTGACTCGTGTTTGTCGAGCTTTGTATTCAAGCCCTCCAGGCCCCTGGCTTGTAATATGAACCTCTATGACTTTAATTTATGTCTAGAGTTGTGTTGTGATATTTATTAGTGAGTACCTAATCTTGATCGTACGCATTGCGTGCATGGTTAGCGTACGTTCGAAATTGGAGGTGTCACAAGTTGGTATCAGAGCTGACTGCATGTAGGTAGCCCCCTTTCTAACTCCTTGGCCGAAGTTGAGTCTAGTACATGAAAAACTCTTACTGACATTGTTGTGTGGCTTACAGGCCCACTTCTCAACTGGGTGGTATTAGGATCTTTTATTCCTCGTCTATACTCCCGGTTCTGATTTCTCTTCTCTTTCGGGTTCTGATTTCTCTTCTCTTTCGGGTTAAAGATTTTGCTAAATCTAACGTTAGGTTCTCGTGATCACATCCACCGGAGATTTGTTTTGACGAAAACTATTCCCTTTGAAGCTATAATGCACACTGTCATTTGACATCTTAAATCTTCTTGTTACAGATGCGTCCCGGTAGGCAGATAGTTCGCCTAACCTTCGCGCACGATACGACTGGGTTCCCGGCCATTCTGGTCAACCTCCTGAAAAGGCTGGGATATCGTTGGTACCCCGAATACACTGTTTACGAGGACTACCGCGAGTTCAACCAGGAACAATATGAGGCTGTGATGGTTATCTGGGATCGATAGTACCTCTCCATCACTCAGCTACACACCTTCCGTGGCATTGGAATGATTGTCGAGATGGCCATACAGGATGCTGCTTATGCTGCTATTGTTCGTCTCTATGCAGCGAACTCTTGTTTGGAGGAGACAGCAGACAAATACATTCTATATGTTCTTGCTGGAGTTGATACTGCTGCCGACGCTGAGGTCTCGACCCCTTTCACAGGACAGCGCAACGACCGATCCTACACTGCTGTCTGCACCCCCTACGTGAGTCATCGTTACGACCCACAGGTTCTGGTTCAGTACACTGAGGTATTGGATCGCACTGCCAGGGCTCTTAACATCGAGTTGTACGCCACCCGTGCTCATCTTTATCGGGCTTTGGAGCATTTGTTGCCAGCAGTCACTGCGGGGATACATCCGGAGCGCATCCTTTACCCGCCTCAGACTGCGTGTCCTCCAGGTCTTGAGTGGCCTGATGTTGGAGGTCGTGTTCCGGCACGTGGACCTGCGCTCCCGCTTAATGTGCAGGTTCTGTACCAGGCTGTGCATGGGATGCACGACCCTACCACCAGGTTCAGCATTCGGGGTCATCTGCAGTTTTGTGGGTTCTTTCGTTGTCCCCGACGTTGATGTAGCTTTTCGTTATGTCCGTTGTTGTATCCCTCTACCGCGTGCCTGCGTGCCGCCTAGTTGTCTAGACTAATTTCATGCCGAATCTATCGTCTATGTTGTAACAGACTTATGGTTTGTAATAGACCTATGTATGGATCTGTATGTTGAATTCGAACTACTACGTCGTATCTATTGCACTTCTTTCTTTGTGCAATTTACTTCTTGAACGATTCCTTGTCTTTGGAATTACCCCATGCTAAAACTACCACTGTTAAATTTTTGACAGAATGGTTAGGCCAGCTGGTCGTGATCGGGGTGGGCCTGAACCACCCCCGCCACTTGAATACATGGCTGGTATGATGCAGCAGTTTGAACTGAATCGCCAATTTATGCAAGGGCTTATGGACAAGTTCCCGAGGCCAGACATGAATCAGCAGCCTGCCCCAATGACTCTGTCAGACTTCATGCGCCTCAACCTTGCGATCTACCGCAGTTCAACTCAGCCGCTGGACGCAGATGACTGGCTCCATGACATCACTTATGAGCTAGAATCTTCAGGTGCCCCGGTGGCTAGCTATGTCACCTTTGCCTCATACTTCCTGAAGGGTCCTGCCGCTCAATGGTGGGACAGCCACACGCGCTCACAGCCTCTTCGAAGAATCATCACCTGGCCGGAGTTCCAAACTACGTTCCGTGCCCATCACATTCCTCAGGGACTGATGGACAAGAAGAAGCGTGAGTTTCACAATCTCGTCCAGGGCAATAAGACTGTGGACGCTTATCAGCGGGAATTTCTGGACTTATCTTGCTATGCTGAAGAAGACGTTGCAACGCATGCTCGTAGACAGGAGAAGTTCCGTGAAGGCCTCCACCCTGATATCAAGCTGGCACTCCTTGTTCAAGACTTCAACAACTTTGCCACCTTGGTGAATAAGTCCATTATGGTGGAAACAGGTCTGCAGGACTACAAGGACAGCAGGAAGCGCAACCGTGACATGGTCTCATCTTCCGGCTTAGCAAGTCAGAAGCGCAAGATCTGGATTCCCCACAGCATGTACCATACACCTGATCCTGCTCCAAGGCCGTCCTATGATGCACCTTGTCTACCTCCACCCCCACCTAGGCAGCCGAGGCTCCCAGCTCCACCACCATGAGCTAATGTTCCCCCTTCTCGTCCTGAGGATGGATTATGCTTCAAGTGTGGTCGTCTAGGACACCGTACCAGAGACTGCAAGCAGAATCGGAATCAACTGGCACTGCCTTCCAACCAGCCCCACAACAACAACGCTAGGCCTGCTCAGGGACGTGCTCAAGCTAACAATGCTGAACTGAATGAAGTCCAAGACCAGCCTACCACTATGATGGGTACTCTTCTCGTCAACTCAGTACCAGCTTCTGTATTGTTTGATACAGGAGCATCACATTCTTTTATGTCTAAAGATTTTGCATCCATGCATGACATTAATTATGAGGAGATGAACGTCCCAATAGTGGTAAACACCCCCGCTGGCCAGTGTCAAACCTCCATGTTTTGTCCACATGTCCCCATTGAAATAGAAGGGATGGAATTCCATGCTTCCCCCATTATATTGAAGTCCTCCAAGATCGACCTTATTTTGGGAATGGATTGGTTGAAAGCACATACTGCTTCCATCGTTTGCGCCACCAAAACTATCCACCTCCTGCATCCTTCTAATGAGATAGTCAGCTGCCATGCTCATCTTGTTCGAGATGCTAAAGCCCGGCTATATGCCATGAATGCATTAAATTATTCACCTCTTGAGGGAATTGAAAATATTCTAGTTGTCCGGGATTTCCAAGATGTTTTTCCAGAAGAACTTCCAGGGATTCCCCCTGCTAGAGCTGTCGAGTTTGTCATTGACTTGGTACCTGGTACCACTCCCATAGCCAAGCACCCATATAAGATGCCACCACATGAACTCCTTGAACTTAAGCAAGAAATTGACAATTCTCTTTGGTTGGGTTTCATTCGTCCAAGTTCCTCTGCTTGGGGAGCACCTTCTCTCTTTGTTAATAAGAAGGATGGGACAAACCGTCTGGTCCAGGATTATCGACCAATCAACCAAGCTACAATTCAGAACAAATATCCACTCCCTCGGATGAATGATTTGTATGATCAACTTGATGGTGCCTCGATTTTCTCTAAGCTCGACATGAGGTTGGGTTACCATCAGATCCGTGTTCATGAACAAGAAATTTTGAAGACCGCATTTGTTACTCGCTATGGTTCATACGAGTACATCGTCATGTCCTTCGGTCTAACCAATGCTCGAGCAACTTTCTCTCGTTTAATGAATTATATCTTCATGGACTACCTCGAAAAATTTGTCGTGGTTTATCTAGATGATATTCTTGTATTGTCCAAGAATAAAGAACATGCTGAACATCTTTGTCTTGTACTGGAAAGACTTCGGGAACATCAACTGTATGCCAAGAATTCCAAGTGTGAGTTTTGGATGGACGAAGTAACCTACCTTGGTCATGTGATATCCAAGGATGGTATTGCGGTCAACCCAGAACGAGTTCAGGCTATTCTTGACTGGACTCGCACGAAGAATGTCAAGCAAGTCAGAAGTTTTCTCAGACTCGCCAGCTATTGCCGTCGATTCGTCGGGAACTTTTCCAAGATTGCAAAGCCCTTAACCAATCTGCTTCACCAAGGTGTTAAATATGAGTGGATAGAAAAATGTCAGGAGAGCTTTCAGACACTTAAAGACAAGTTGACGTCTACTCCACTGCTTGCTCCTCCCAATACTCATAAGGACTTTGTCATTTATTGTGATGCTTCGCGTCAGGGAATAGGCTGTGTGCAAATGCAAGAACGCAAAGTGGTTTCTTATGCCTCTCATCAATTGCGCTCTCATGAAGAGAACTACCCATTTCATGACCTTGAACTTGCTACAGTAATACATGCACTGAAGGAGTGGCGACAATACCTGGTTGGTAATCGATGCAAGATCTACAATGATCACCAAAGTCTAAAGTACTTGTTTACTCAGCCAGATTTGAATCTTCGTCAACAGAGATGGATGGAGCGCATAGTAGATTACAACGTGGGAATTTCTTATACACCTGGCAAGGCTAATGTGATGGCTGATGCTTTGAGCCGCAACTCGTACTGCAACCACCTTCAGGTTCACAAGGTTCACCCCCTTCTTCAAGAAGAATTCCGCAAGTTGAACCTCCATATTGTTCCTCAGGGTTATCTCATTCCCCCTCCATCGAAGTTTCGTAAGATGAACCTTCATGCTGCTAACCAGTGTTCGTTAAGCAACTTGGTTGTTGAACCAGATCTCGTGAGCGGTATCAAAACAATGCAGGGCTATGACAACGAAGTCGATAAGATTAAATGCCACCTGGCGGAAGGTAAACCCTCGTTTTTCACCGTTGCTGATGATGGTGTTGCATACTTCAAGGGATGCTTATTCGTTCGAATGGAACGGGAAAACCTGAATATGACTGATAGGATACTGAAAGAAGCTCATGATACTCTGTTGTCTATTCATCCGGGTAGTACCAAGATGTACCAAGACATCCGTCAAAGGTTCTGGTGGCCAAACATGAAACAAGACATTGCTCGCTATGTTTCCGAATGTGATATTTGCCACCGGATCAAGGCAAAACATCAAAAGCCTGCTGGAACTCTGTAACCTATTACTATTCCCGAATGGAAATGGGATCATGTTGAAATGGACTTTGTCCCTGGGTTTCCCAGGTCGCAAAAGGGAAATGATGCTATTCTTGTCGTCATTGACCGGTTGTCCAAAGTTGCACATTTTCTGGATGTCAAGGAAACTATTACTGCTAGTCAGCTAGCGGATCTCTACATGTCTAGAATTGTTTCACTCCACGGTATTCCATTGGTGATTAGTTCAGACTGTGGCAGTTTATTCACTTCAAGATTCTGGGTAAGTTTCCAGGAAGCTATGGGAATTCATTTGTCATTCAGCACCACCTTTCACCCTCAATTCCAAGGACAAGTCGAAAGAGTTAATCAGATTCTTGAAGACATGCTTTGAGCTTGTGTCCTATCTTTCGGCAAGAAATGGGAGGAATCTCTCCCGTATGCTGAGTTCTCCTACAACAATAGCTATCAAGCTAGTCTGAAGATGGCTCCTTTTGAAGTGTTATATGGACGTAAGTGTCGTACTCCATTGAATTGGTCTGAAGCTGGGGAACGTTCACTTATTGGTCCGGATATTATCCAACATGCCAAAGAACAAGTCCGCATTATTCATGCAAATCTGAAGGCTGCTCAGTCTCGTCAGAAGAGTCAGTATGACCGTCATCACAAGGATATGGTCTATCAACATGGCGAAAAGGCTTATCTTCGAGTCACGCCAATGAGAGGTACACACCATTTCGGGATCAAGGGCAAGCTGGCTCCTCGATACATCGGTCCTTTCACTGTTCTCGAAAGGCATGGTAAAGTGGCATATCAATTGGAACTACTTCCAAACCTTTCTCAGGTTCACTATGTGTTTCATGTGTCATAGCTTCGTCGCTGCTCCAAGGATCCTATCCGAGCAGTGGCTCATGATACGATTGAACTACAACAAGATCTTTCTTACAAGGAGCAACCAGTCCGCATTCTCAATGAAACTAAATGTCGGACTCGTCAGAAGGTTACCAAGTTCTTCAAAGTGCAGTGGGCAAATCATTCTGAAGAAGAGGCCACTTGGGAACACGAAGATCATCTTCGTGCCGAATACCCTGGACTCTCACCATCTACTTCTCAATTCTCGGGACGAGAATTCTTGTTAGTAGGGGAGAATTGTGACACCCTAGATTTCTACTACAGTGATCATTGTAATTAAGCTACAATAATGGCCATGTTTAAGCTAATCACTTTTGCTAAACAATGCATGACATTTCAAATTCAACCTCAAAATGCCTTGAATTCTATGGTGATAAAATAAAAGCTGGAAACAGCAAAAGAAAATTGTTGCACCCTTGTTAAAAATCTCAAAACTAATTTGGTTAAGGAAAACAACATCACCAAATATGTGATGTGGCCCCCACCATTAATAACAGAAGCTAAAAGTATTCCTAAGGGCATTTAAATTAAAAATTAAAAATTAAAACAGTTTTGAAAAATGCTCAAACTTGGTGTGGTCATTCAAAATAATGCATGTTATTTTGGGGGCCCTGTCAGATATTTTTGCTAAGTCAATTGTGACTAGAAATAATAGGAAAAGAAATTGGAAACTAGAAAACTGAAATAGAAAAGAAAGAAAAAGAAAAGGGCCCGTGGCATTGGACCAAGTCCATAGTGCGGCCCAGGCCCACTCCCCACCATCGTCTCCCTCTGTAGCGACCACAGCGGTCGCTACAGAGCGGCGAGCTTGCCCGTCGCCGACGCACCGCGTCGCCCCCGGTGCCATGGAGGATAAGAGCGACCTCCCGTGCCCCCTGCTCTCCCTCCCTCCCTTGCCAACCCTAGATCTCACCTGCTCCCTCCCCACGCTCTATCCCCTGCTCGAGCCCGCGCCGCCGCCGCCATGGACGCCGGCTAGCTGCAACCGCAGCCACTCCCGAGCCCTGCCAATGCACCAACGAGCCCCGTCACGACCGCCCCGTCCTCCTCGAGCACACGCACGAGCCTCGGAGCCCCTACACCAATGAACCAGGGGCCCTTCTTCCTCGGATCGCCACCGCACGCCGTCGTCAATTCCGGCCCCCTCCGAGCCCTCCTCGAGCTCGCTTGAACGGCAACACCCCGCGGTGAGCTCTTGCTTCTCCTCCCCGTGCTCCTCGTGATGAAACGGTGCTCCTAGCGCTAAATTCCACCGGAGCCCGAACGCGCTGCCGCCTGACCTCGTCGCTGGCGCCTCTCCGGTGACCATTTGGTCCACCCACCGCCACCGTTCGACTCCGCACGCTGCATAGGCTCGACTAGTGCCCGTAATTAGCTCGAAAGCGCCCCCGTTCGCCGTTTGCCATCGGAGCCCGAAGTTTTGCTCCACCGCCGACGACGTAGCAGTCGCTACGGCCCACCGTTGCTCGCCCCGATGCCTAGGACAGATCGGCGGGTCACCCAGCTTTCGAACGCGACCTGCCGCGCGCCAAATGGTGCCCTATGGGCAAAACCCAAGCTCGTCGGAGCTTTCGGCTGCACCTGGCGCTCGCTGGCGATGCTCCGACACCGGCCACCGATGTGGCACGCCTGGGGCCCGCCCCTGGGTCACTGCCAGTGGGTCCCTGGCCCAAGTTGACTAGGTTGACCCAGTCAACTAGCTGGCTGGGTGTTGACCAGCCACAGACATGTGGGGCCCTACCCTCAGTGTCTATGACATTGGGCCCCACCCTGTTAGGTGCTTAATTAGTAACTAATTAAATAAAAATGATTAAATTGCCTAATCAGTCACTAACATGTGGACCCACCTATTAATTAAACATGTTTAATTTAATCTAATAAACTAGAATTAGCCTGAGTCTATGACAGGTCGGGCCCACTGGTCAGGTTTGACCTGGCTAGCCCCTGTTGACTGTTGATGCAGTGATGATGTCATGCTGACATCATAAAGCATTTTCCGAATTAATAATAATCTGTTAAATTCCAGAAATTAATAAAAACTTTAGAAAATCATATCTTTTAAACCGTAGATTAGATGAAAATAATTTATATATGAAAGTTGATCAGAAAAATTCCATGAATCCAAATATGCCATCCAATCATCTGTCACATGCCCCTAGCATGATGAACATGGAACATTCCCCTCCGGATCAGATGTCCGATAAATCCAAAGACCCGGGAAATATCATCTGATATTCTTCTGACCCGTCTGCTACGTGTAGTACTGCGTTAGTGCATACCTAGCTCTGCATATTGTCAGGTCATGCATCCTGATGCATTTATCTGCTTTGTATTTATTGTTTCTCCCCCCTCTTTTCTCCGGTAGACCCCGAGACTAACGGTGCTGCCGGGTACGACTACACCATCGACGATCAGACTTTTACCGAAGAGCAGCAAGGCAAGCAAAAAAAACCTTGAGCATTCCGATATTGCCTATTCTTCTCCCTCTTATTCTTGCATGAGATTTTGCTACTATATTAGCTAGCTCCTAATCTGAGGCATAGCTTGTTTTTGATGAACTGCTACTACACCTACTATCATATCAACTGCCTAGAATAGGTTGATCAGTGAACCCCGGTGACCCCCTTAGTCCCAGTTGCTCCTTCTTTCATCGACGATATCGAGGACTTGAAGACAGAATACTTAGTCATCTTGTCCGACAAGCCGTTACTGAGACATCACTTCACACCCCTTTTTTGGGCACTCTAGAGCTACTACCGAGTGCCGAGGGTGAAACCTCGCTTAGCACTCCCGGTGTTAATTCTGTAGCATAGCTATCGGTCATGGGTATCGAGGGTGATTCCTCCTTCCCATTTATCGATAGCGACTCTTGTCATACACTTACCTCGAGTGGGATCCATTGAGGGTGATTCCTCGGATATCCACTTGGAGTATGGACACACAATTACTATGACCGGTTATAGAAACATGTTGAAGACGGGTCGGCCCCAAGGGTACCCGCGAGAGTGATATGTGGTGGGGTGTGCCGGTAAGGCACCCGAGAGTTATTGGCGGGGCGACGGACTGCCTTTTGGTTCGCGCTTTCCCCACACTAATAAATTGCTAACGGGTTGGGTATTTGATCTGAGTTGGTCGTTTGACCTTTTTCACACTAAACCTTCACGTGGGAATAGTTATGGGTACTCAGCATCGTTGTATTAGCCGAAGCTCTTCGGACGTTAGCAATGGAGTGGCGCGCGCCGGATTGGTCTGGAACGCATCGCGCTTGTTATTAAGGGGTGCTAGGACTGTTTCCGGCCAAGTGCGCATCATGCAGGAGTGCAAGGGCAAGTGGGACCATGAACCTGCGCGCTTAGGATTTAGACCGGCGGGCTGGCCTCTTTGTTGAGTCTAGGTGGCGTGACGACGTTTTGGATCCCGAGGCCGGGCATTACCCCGGAAAGTGTGTCCGGCCGGAGGTGATCAAGCGTGTTCGAAATGTGGTGCACCCCTGCAGGGAAGAACTTATCTATTCGAATAGTTGTGTCCATGGTAACAGGACGACTTGGAGTTGTAGCTTGACCTTATACAACTATAATTGTGATTTAATTTTAAAAGAATGGTGGCTCCGGGATTGCTTCCTCGCAGGGAGTCGAGGAAGAATCTCTAGTGTGGTTACTTAATAAATTTGTTACAACAATATGATTATATGTGATTACCTGTCTACTCTCTTCTTATGCTGCAAGATACAGAAGATGCTAGTATTCGATAGGACTAGGCCTTCCCCCTATTCTTGCTTTCTACAGTCAGTCCAGATATAACCCCACTCATTGATAATGATGCATATTTAGCATAGTTCTAAAGTAAGTCTTGCGAGTACTTTGGATGAGTACTCACCGCTGCTTTGTCTCCCCTTTCCCCTTCGATACGGTTCTGCGTTCAGACGATGGAGTCCAGGAGATGGAATACGCCGGAGACGACTACTACATCACCGCAGGAGCCTACTACTACGTGGAGGCGGCCCCCGACCAGCAGTAGGATAGGAGGTTCCCAGGTAGGAGTCCTCGCCTCTTTCGATCCGTTGTTTATGTTTGTGCTGGCCTTCTCAAGGCAAAACTTGTTTAACTTATATCTGTACTCAGATATTATTTGCTTCCGCTGACTCGTGTTTGTCGAGCTTTGTATTCGAGCCCTCGAGGCCCCTAGCTTGTAATATGAAGCTGTATGACTTTAATTTGTGTCTAGGGTTGTGTTGTGATGTTGATTAGTGAGTCCCTAATCTTGATCGTACGCATTGCGTGCATGGTTAGTGTACGGTCGAAATCGGGGGCGTCACAAGCATCCCCCTCGGTCGTCTCCCACCTCGCTACAGTGGGGCGACCGAGGCACGCGCGCGTCCCCGCCGGACCGGCTCGCCGGCGATGGTTGTGGGGATAAGGCCGCCACCGAGGCCACCTCACCTGCCCCCCCAAACCCTAGCTCGCCACTACCCCCCCCCCCCCCCCCCCCCCGCTCTACCTCCTCGTGCCGCCGCTCTCCTTCCCGAGCACCATCACTGCCATGGCCGACGGCTAGTCACGCCCACCGTGCCTCCCGCACCTTGTCGTCATGCCTAGAAGCTCCACATCAACCACCCCATCCTCCTCGACCGCTGTACCAAGCCCCAGAGCCCCTGCAGCAGCGGCCACGAGCTTCTTCTTCCTCATATCGCCGCCATGCTCCGACGACGATCCCGGCCACCTCGAGCCTCCCCCGAGCCCGCTTTGCACATCTGTCGGACCGTGGTGAGCTCCTGCTCCTTTTTCCCTCTCTTCCTCGAGCTTTTCCACTACCGTAGCCCCTTCTCCTTGTCGTGCCCGAATGCTCCTCCACCTGAGCTCATCGCCAGCAAGCCTTCGGTGACCATTTGTCCCAACCGACGTCGTCGTTCGACTCCACGGTTTGCGTAGGCTCGCCTAGTGCCCGTAGTTAGGTCGTTTGCGCCCCGTTTTGCCCTCTACCTTCGGCACCCAATGCTCACACCGCCGAACTCGACGCCGGCAACGCTACAGACCACCACACCAGTTCCCGATGACCGGGATGGATCGGCGATGATCTCAGCTCTCGAACACAAGAAAGACCACGCGATTTGGTGCCCGGTGCGCCATTTCCAAGCCCCGCCGTGTTTCGGGTGCTCGTCGGAGTTGCTCTGGCGATGAACCCCGGCCACCGCAGACGTGGCCCGGTCAGGGTCACTGCCAGGGTCACTGGCAGCTGGGTTCCGCAGTCATCGTAAACCCGTTGACCTGGTCAACGTGCTGACTGGACCTGGTCCAGTCACTGACATGTGGGGCCCCAAGCCCTTGTGTCTATGACAGTGGGCCACCATGTCAGCTAATTAATTTAGTAAGTAGATTAATTAAAATAATTAACTTAACCTAATGTGTCTATGACACATGGGCCCCACTTGATAAATTAGTCTTTGTTAGTTTAATTTAACACTGATTTAAAATGAGTCTATGACATGTGGGACTCACTGGTCAGGTTTGACCAGTCAGTCCCACTGTTGACTGCTGATGTCATCTTGGTGTCATGATGACATCATAGATGCTTTTCAGAATTTATTTAAATCTGTTAATTCCAGAATATTAATAAAACTTTAGAAAATCATATCTTTTAATCCGTAACTCGGATGAAAATAATTTATACATGAAAGTTGATCACAAAAATCCCACGAATCCAAATATGATATCCATTCATCTGTCGCATGCTCCTAGCTTGATGAACATGGAACTTTTCCCCTCCGGATCATTTGTCCGATAAATCCAAAAACACGGGAAATATTGTCAGATATTCTCCCGCTCCGTCTGATACGTGTAGTACTGCGTTAGTCTACCCCTAGAACTGCGTATTGCCATATCTTGCATCGTGTTGCATCTGTTTGCTTGTATTTATTGTTTCTTCCCCCTCTTCTCTCCGGTAGCTTCCGAGACTGATGCTGCTGTCGAGTACGACTACGCCCCCGACGACCAGCCTTTTGCTGTAGAGTAACAAGGCAAGCAACCCCCCCCCTTGATAATTCCGAGACCACCTATTCTTTCTCCCTCATGCTTGCATTAGATTTTGCTACTATATTTAACAACACCTATCCTGATGCATAGCCTGTTTTTGGGTACTGCTTTCATACCTACTATCATATACTGTCGTAGTATAGGTATGGATAGTATCCCCTTGTGACTCCCAATTTACTATTGTCGTTGCCCCTGCTTTCATCATCGTCGACACCGAGGACATGAAAACAGAAGACTCGGTCCTCATGACCGACAAGCCATTACCGACACATCACCACACATACCCCGTGCGTGATATCTCGAGAGTGATTCCTCGGATATTCACTTCAGGCACTAACACACAGCCTCTATGACTTGTTACTAAAATACAAGTGAATGACGGGTCCACCCCAAGGGTGCCCGCGAGAGAAATATTTGGTGGGATGCGTCGTAAGGCATCCGTGAGATGTGGTGGGGTGCACCGGTAAGGCACCCGAGGGATATTGGCAGGGCGACGGACTACCTTTTATGGTTCGCGCTTGCCCCACATTAACAAAAATGCTAACGGGTTGGGGTATTTGATCTGAGTTGGTCGTTGACCTTTTTCGCACTAAACCTTCACGTGGAAATAGTTATGGATACTTAGCGTTGTTGTATCAGCCGAAGCTCTTTGGATGTCAGCAATGGAGCGGCGCGTGCCCGAGGGGTCCGCAACGGCATCGCGCTTGTTATATTGCTGCTAGGACTGACCTCGGCCGCCTTCGTATCGTGCAGGAGTGCAAGGGCAAGTGGGCCCACGAACCTGCGCACTTAGGATTTAGACCGGCGGGCTGGCCTCTTTGTTGAGTCTAGGTGGGGCGACGACGTTTTGGATCTCGAGGTCAGGCATTACCCAGGAAAGTGTGTCCGAACTGAGGTGATCAAGCGTGTTGGAAATGCGGTGCATCCTTGTAGGAAAGAAATTAACTATTCAAATAACCGTGTCCACGGTAACAGGACGACTTGGAGTTGTACCTTGACTTTATACAACTATAATTGTGATTTAATTTGAAATGAAATGCGGCTCCGAGATTGTTTCCTCGCAGGGAGTCGAGGAAGAATCTCTAGGCGTGGTTACTTAATAAAAATTGTTACAATAATATGATTATATGTGAGTTACCTGTCTACTCTCTTTTAATGTTGCAAGATGCTCAAGATGCTAGTCTTCGATAGGACTAGGCCTTCCCCCTATTCTTGCTTTCTGCAGTCAGCCCAGATATACTTCCACTCCTTGATACTGATGCATACTTAGCATAGTTTCTGATGTCAGTCTTATGAGTACTTTGGAGGAGTACTCACCGCTGCTTTGCTTCCTCTTTCCCCGATACGATTGCTGCGTTCAGACGACGGAGCCCGGGAGATGGAGCATGCCGGATACGACTACTACACCACCGCAGGAGCCTACTACTACGTGGAGGCTTCCCCCGACCAGCAATAGGATAGGAGGTTCCCAGGCAGGAGGCCTCGCCTCTTTCGATCCGTTGTTTATGTTTGTGCTAGACTTCTTAAGACAAAACTTTTTTAACTTATATCTGTACTCAGATATTATTTGTTTCCGCTGTCTCGTGCTTGTCGAGCTTTGTATTCGAGCCCTCGAGGCCCCTGACTTGTAATATGAAGTTGTATGACTTTAATTTGTGTCTAGAGATGTGTTGTGTTGTGATATTGATTAGTGAGTCCATAATCTTGGTCGTACGCATTGCGTGTATGTTTAGCGTACGATCAAATTGGGGGTGTCACACTATCACTTGTGACCTCATCAAGAAAAAGAAAATAAAGATTCCGACACACATACATCTATGCTTTTTTACTTCAACTTTCCATCTTTTTTGCATCGGACCATATCTTTTCTTCCCAAGCACCCGCCTCCCACTGAGGATCCCGCTACACTATCTGAACCTACATCCGATCCTACATGGCATGTGAAGCATCACCCTAGGGCTATGCATTGGCCATGCCCTAATATACTACATCACTAATCTCCCTAGACTTGAATGCCTTTCATTCAATTGAGGTCATCAATTTGGAATTAGATCACCGATTTTGATCGGGTCAACAATCTCCCACTCAATTATTTTATATGCTCTTATATTTCATTGTGAAATCTCTTACTCGATTATTTTAATTAACTATGTTCTTTTATTTCATTGAGAAATTAAATATTAGATTTCGTTCATGACTTTGACTGGGTCAATAATTTTTCAAATCAATTGAAAGCAACTGGCCTATAAAAATTTACCAATCCTAGGAACCCTCTCACCATCTAGAAAAATATTGCGTCAACATGTGATATTGTGGCATCAATATAGTATAAGCAGTTACCGACGCAGAAATTTTTCGCACATAAGTATGAGTTGATTAGTAAATCACAAAATCACACCGCGAAAGCCCACCAGAACACCGCATTATATGAATAAAAAAGAAAATACACTCCATCATCTTCGCCACTAACCAAATATAATACTCACTCCGTTCTAAAATCTAAGGTGTATTAGTTCATCGAAAATTCATTTTTTTTATAACTTTGATCAAGTTCATACGCAAAAATATAGACATCCACAATACTAAATAATAAAATATGAATATTCATTTCATGATGAATCTAAGAATCCGATTTGATATTATGGATATATGTTTCTACAAAAAAATGGTCAAATTTAAAAATGTTTGACTTTCAAAAAACTATACACCTTATGTTTTAAGATAGACCGAGTACAAATGAAAATCCCAAAACACGAAGAGCGTAGCAAAAAGCACCCAACCCTTCTAGTCTATAAAAGTCCCGCCAGCTCCTGTGCATTCATGACTAGAATTGTACCTTTTTTAAAGTAATCTAGAGCTATATTTTATTACTTGCAAAGAAATAGAGCTAAATTTTATTAAAACATATATTCAAGGATGAAGGGAGTAACTTTTCCCTTTTGGTATTTAATTGTGTAAATCTGATATTACACGGATACAATATTAAAGTGCTTGCAAATATACCATTAATCATTGATTACTTAGAGCATCCATAGTGTCTAAACTGGGACCCATGGAGCTACATCTAATTTTATTGAAAACTCCGTAATGTATAACCTCTAGCATATCATTAGGGCCAGATCCACAACTTGAATAATATATGGTGTTTTCATTTTTCTCTTGCAACCAACAAGCTGACAACTAGGCCATACGAATATTTTAGTCACCGTAAAGCGTTGGAGGCTGCCTTTAAAAGGCCTCTCGAAACAATTTTGGGTTAGAGACAATGCTTGCAATGTATAGAGAAGCTGCCTTTATAAACTTGGAGGCAGTTTTAGAGGCAGCAAATGGTCACAACGTGGATGCTAGCTCTTAATGAGATGCATGACTCCGTTCATTGTAATTTAAATTATGGCGTTGAAGGTCACACCGTGGTAACTTTCTTTTTTCAATGTCCATACATGTGTCAAGATAAAACAGTGGGGTCACACTTAATTGTGAAGCGTCTTACTTCAAAACAGAAGATCCTATTGTCGCACCCAAATTACGAAATTTGACACAATTTTCAAGATTATACATATTCATAGCACGTGTCATTTACTAGTACTCGTACGTACTCTCTTTGTCCAGGTGCATTAGGCCCTTCCTAGTGTTCCAAGGTGGACAGGTGTTAAGCATGCCACATAAGAGAAAAAATGACATGGCACAACAATTAATGAGGAAAGAGAGCACTTTGGTGACCCTAAAAAGAACCAACGCCATACACGTGAACCTAGACAAACCACTTAAATGGAAGAAGATGACCAATGCATGAAATAGTTTAGGTGCTAAATATTAAATAGAGTAAGCTTATCAACAACAATTTAAACACCTATGCATTGGAAAGTTAAGTTGCTAAGTTATTTAATGCTCTTAGCACCTTATCTAAGCACTTTTGTATTGAAAGCAGCCTTAAACACCTGAGGAACAAAGCAACCAAGGTGCGCAGGGAGTGGGCGAGGCAAAATAATTGACCGTACCAAATAGCCGATCAACGCATCCCATTAATTGAGCTTTTAATTATCTGAGTTGAATACACGTCCCACTTCCTTCTCGTTTACCTCTTCCACCACGCATGCATGCAAATATAATTGATTTTGGAGATCGTTGGTTGGCTTCTATGTGGTAAAGGAAAAAATAAAAACCAAAAACACTTTCTACGATGAAAAAGGTAGTTGTGCGATTAGTGCTAATTAAGGAAGGGTGACTAAAATTCTTGGAAAATCTGAATTTTCTTAGGTGCCGTATACGCACCTGGACAGAGAGAGTATGTATTTGCTCAAGTAAGGACAATATCATAACTTCGGTCCACCCACAAAGCACGTATCAAATTAATGAACGGTAACTTAACAAATCATGGTGAAAGTAATTTGACGAACTTTCTATGTGTCCTTAAGAGTGTTCAGTTATCATAAGAAACACTACCGGCTTGTCCTTGGTATACATAAGGATTGGGCTACTTGTTACATCCTATTATTTTTGTTACTGTTTGTCTTTTTATAATTAATTTTACTATCAAGCAACCTATCAAATTGTCTTTTACAACACTTACGGTGAAAACTTGCTGAAAATTACCTGTGAATTTCTTCTGGTCCTCATTGGGTTCAACACCGTTACTTATCAAAAAGGCTACGATAGATCCCTATCCTTGTGGGTCATCAAGGTTCTCCAACAGTAACGCCTTCTGCTCGTTGGATCCGACATTGTTACTTTATTGCCGCTATCATCGAATCCAACCACTCAATCGGAATCTAGGTTTTCACCTTGAAAAAATAGTTCGAGCATATCGATCAATGCCTTCAACAAGGTAATGATGTATAAAAATCGCCATTTCCAGCTATAACCAACTCATGTGTCAGACTTAGGCTTTCACCTCGTAGCTCAATGGCGAGCGATCAAAAAGCACCACCGTCAAAGTCAGTCATGTGTTATTGTCATCAATTTTCGCAATCCCTGCACCTACATGCCATGCGTCCGCCGCCGCGTCACAACTATCCTTCCGTGTGAAGTCGTCGTCCATAGTTTGCATCTCATTGCCGAAGTCAAGCACTAGATCTGGAGAGACGAACCATCCCGAACATCTTTTGGTGGCCATCGTTGTCATGGAGCAACAGGAGGTCATTGCACAGTGTGCATCCATCGCCAATAGGACGAGCAAGATTTGAATCACCACTACCGCCCGAGGCCCCGTGTGCCGACGAGGGGAGGCCACGCCACAGTCCAACAAGACCCCACGCCCCTCCGAAGGACGCACACATCCGCTAGGACAAGCCCACGCTCAACCTACGTCACCACCCCATTCAATACCTACCCATCCACGCCTACACGTGCCCACCGTTGTCGTGCAAGATGTGCCGCCCGGGCAAACCGACTCCCGTTGTCGACCGCCAAGACCTCACGTCCCAGCACGCGTCGACGACGCGCCCAAATCTATGCCCGCTAGATCCGGTTGCGCAGGACATATGATAGCGATCATGTGAAGATTGAGTCATTATGCTCTGTCTTTAAAAACAAAGTGTTCGTTGGTTGGTAGTGATTATTTTTCTAAAGTTAATAATAATTTCAATGTAATGAGCAAAAACATTTTTTGTAAAAAATATCTAATAATACAATACACTTGTAAATTGTTTATTTGCAATTAATTATATTTCATTTGTAAATGCTTTCTTTTAAAGCTAGTCCACACACTGTTTTTTTTTTTTGGATTTTGTAGTCCACACACTGCCTAGTCTAAAATCGCCTGCTCCCTCTGCCCCTTGAGCCCTTTCGTCTCTGCCTCCAGCACCCAGAACTGCCACCGCCTGCTCAACTCCGTCCGATGCAATTTCACCGGTGGCTCATCCACTGGAGATGATCTGACAACAGATGCACACCTCGTCTCCAAGGGCGAGAGTGAGTGAGTGAGAGAGAGAGAGAGAGAGAGAGAGAGAGCGGGGGGGGGGGGGGGGGGGGCTCGCAAGCAGACTAGCTAGCCAGGGATATATCGAGATGGAGGTTGCGGTGGTCGTCGGCCCGATAGTGAAGCTCTTGCCGAAGCTCCTATCGGTGATAGATGGCAAAAAGAAGCAGCTGGACAACCTGGAGGTCGACGCTGGATTCATCCGGCGCGACCTGCAGTCGATCCAAGAAATCATTGGCCACTCCAGTGGCGGCAGATCCATCACGGACCTCTGGGTCCGCGATCTCAGGCGCCTGGCCGACGACATGGAAGACTGCATCGACCGCTTCCACGTCGGGAAGATGAGCAGAATCCGTTTCGTCGGGAAGATCGGCAAACTGAAGAAGAGGTCAAAGGAGACGCTCGAGCAGCTACAGAACTGCATCAGCATCACAGGCGCCGCCGCACCTCCGGCTCCCGCCGCCGGGGGCAACGAGCAGGATCCGGAGGAGCAACTCCTTGCTCTGCTTGCGCGGAACCAGTCGGAGGAGCGGGAGGGGGGCCTCAAGGTGATCTCCGTCGCCGGCTTCGGTGGAGCAGGTATGACTCGCCTTGCCCACAAGGTTTACAGTGACAGGGATGTGCGCAGCCAGTTCCCTCTGCACGCTTGGGTTCGTGCAGCCCCGGGCATGAGTGTGCACAAGCTTCTTGAGAAAATACATGACCAGCTGCTGCTAATTAGTATCGCCAAGAATCATGGTGCGACTGCCTCCAGCTCCAAAATCATCCCACAGGTCAACGGAGAAGCCGAAACTGACCGCGGGCTCACCGAATTACTCAAGACCGGAAGGTGATTATATTATAGCTAAAGATTACGATTATATAGATTAATTAGCAATGTTTGCTTTCAACACTGTTATTGTTGTGAACTTGTTGAAGACATGATTCTGTTGGAATATCTTCTTGTGGGAAAATGAAATGCTAAGAGTAATAGGCTCCCCGACCCCTCCTCTGGCGCTCCCGCGGGCGACAAAGAAGGCTCCCCACCGCCGCCGGCCCTTGACCCCTCTCCCCCCTCCTCTTCCCTCGCCGCCGCCCGGCGCGCCGGCGGGCGAAACCTGCCTGGCGTGGGTGGCGGTGGGGAATCTTCTCCTCCTCGCTTGGTGTGGTCGCCGCGGGGCGGACTGGCCCGGCCAGGGCACGGCGCTGCGCGGGGCACGGCGGCGTCAGGCGGCGGCGCTGGTGGCTGCTGCGGTGGCGTGGAGGGCTGCGTGCGGGCGCGCGAGCCCGGCTCCGTGTGGCTGGGCTTGGCGTTGGCTGGTTGCGGGTCGGCCGGATCTGGCGAGGGTTTCAGGCCGGCGGCGCGGGGTAGCGGATGCGACAGGGGCTGGGGACAGAGGGCGCAGGCGGCGGTCTTCGATGCACGGCCGCCGACATGGTGGCCCGTGGTGGCTGGTGCGGGCGGGGAGTTTCCCGTCCCCGATCTGGATCGACCAGGTGCGGGGGCGTCTTTCCTCCCCTCTGGCTGTTGGTTGCGCGGGTGCGTGCCCGGCAGCGGGGCCGGTTGGGTAGTGGCCCGGTGTGGCTGCTGCTCCGGTGTTGGACGGCTCCATGGCGGATTGGCAGGTCGGCTGCGGCGGCGACTGGCGTGTTCCGACGTCGGCTGGTCCGTAGGCGGCCTGTGACGGCCTTTGTTACCTCTCCTCGTCGATCGGGCCCTACCGTCATCGAAGGACTGGTCCTCTTCCAGCTGCAGTTCATCGCTCGTCTCACGCCCGGTGCAGCTCGTCTCGCGCCATGGGCTACAGGACGGGCCGATGGAGGCCAGTTTGGCCGGCCAATCGGGTCTTGGCGTTGGGGGCTGCCTAGGGGTGCGAAAGGCGAGGCCTTTCCGTTCGTCTCTTCGGTTGGGGTAGCGGCGGGTCTCGGGTGAGGTGGTGTCAAGGTCCTGGATGTCGGGGCGGTGGCCCTGGTGGTGGGAGCGTGGTGCTGCCCGGTGGCCATGGTCATGTGGGTGGTGTGGTAGCCGGGGTGTGGCGTTCGGTGGCGGTGAGTGTTGGTCGGGGTGAAAACCTGTTCGATTCGTTCGGACCGGCAGCGGCGATGATCGTTCCCTTCTTGAAGGCGTCGTCGCGGCTCTCATTGCCTGTCGTGTGGCTCCAGAGGAAACTCTGATTCTTGAATCGGGCGGTGGCGGCATTACGACGTCGTAACCTTGCTGAAGGCGCCGTCTTGGAGCCTGTGTTTTGTCCTAGGTGGCTTCATCTCTTCTCGGTGGCGTGGTGGCGTGTTCACGGTTGAAGTCCCCGGTTACTCTCGTAGTGCTAGGATGGTGTTGCCGCGCTCAGCGTCTATGTATCCTGCCTTGGGTGTGTGTGTTGTGGTGACGTGCGTTTGTACCGGGTTGTTGATGGTCGTTGCTTTATATATAAAGCGGGGCGAAAGCCTTTTTCGGTAAGAGTAATAGGGCTATTGAAGAGTGCAAGCAAACTGCGGAATGAGGAAATTTAAGCTCTAAAACATAATTGCATAGATTCAGATAAAAATAAATTGATGGAGTGTGGTCTAGGACTGTAGGTTAAACTCATTGAAAGATGTCCCGGTGAATTCAATCTTGAGTATTACCGACTCAATGAAAGTTCACGAGTAGGAAACAGAGAGCTAAATTGGTGTCAGCATTCCAAAATTTTAGTAACCTATGATTGGAATCAATTAATAATATTGCAAGCAAACATTGATAGCTGCAAGCCTGCAACCAAAAACCAAAATCATGATTTTATTTTCTCAAAGATTCATTCATTATGTTTCTTGTAGGTATTTGATTGTGATTGATGGGGTGAGTACACATGAGTTGTATGACGTACTATCTGCCTTCTCTTGGGCTGATGGAGTGGACGGCAGAATTATCATGACGACGGCCATTCAGCTGCCAGCAGCAATATGCTGCACATGTGGTAATGGTTCATCGCTTGCTATGGATAGCACAAGCCAGGTTTTCATCGGAGAGATGACAGAGAGTGGATTTGTGGAGGCCTGCCTCCATCTTCGTGCTGATACACTAGCTAGAATGGAACGCAGCAACAACGAGATGCTATCCAGTCCCATTGTGCAGGACTTATTGCTGTATTTCTGCATGTTCCCACGCGACCATCCTGTCAGGAGGAATCCCCTGATAAGGCGCTGGCTGGCTGAAGGACTTGTGTTTCCTCAACCAGAAGCGGAGAGTTTTTCCCAGGATGTTGCAGCCAAGAATTTGGAGAGCCTCATCAGCCGCAATGTCATCCAGCCCATTCAAGTGAGGAACTATGGAAATGTGAAGAGATGCCAAACTTTTGGGATGATGCTCAACTCCATTTCCAGCAAATCGAGGTCACAGAACTTCATCACCATGCTGTGTGGTAGCCAGATGTCGGAGAGGAATCTGTCAGGCAAGGAGATACGCCGGCTTTCCCTCCATCTTAACGGTGCGGCAAATGGGCCACTTAATTTGCCAAAAGAGTTATCTCGTCTCCGTACTCTGGCAGTATTCCCTGATGACGCAAATGTCGCCAGGCGTCAAGCTAATTTGAATTATGCCAAGTATAAGCTACTGCGAGTTTTGGATCTCAAGGAATGTGCTGATGTGAAAGCAGAACATGTCGGCAAAATATGTGACCTGTTGCTGCTCAAATATCTGAGCCTCGGGGACAGTATTGACAAGGTTCCGAGGAAAATAGCGAAGCTAAAATGGTTAGAGACTCTCGACATGAGGAGAACCCAGGTAGTGACGCTGCCAATTGAAGTCCTCCAGCTTCCCGGGTTGAAACACCTACTTGGAAAGTTTCAGCTAGCTGAAGGTGACTGCACACAGAAGAAGCTAGAGAAGCTCATGTCAAAAGATAGTGAACTACAGAGGCTTTCGGGATTTGTCACCGACAAAAGCGAAGGGTTTGCGCAGCTGATGAGTCGCATGGGGAAGTTGAGGAAGGTGAAAATATGGTGCGATTCCACCACAGATGTGACGAAACTGGTTCATGTTTTAGGAGCCATAAAGAAATTCATTGGCGGAGGCCTGGACATGACAAGAGTTGATCGTTCCTTATCTATCGACTTCCAAGGATGCCCAACAGAATGCTCAGAACAGTTTGTGGATTCTCTGAAAGCTACAGGCCGTCTTACCTCGCTCAAATTGCGAGGCAAACTGACGCAACTCCCTCAGTTCCGTGCAAAGTTGAATTACATCGAGGAGTTGTGCCTCTCAAGGACTAGTCTGAGCGGTGACACAATCCTGAATGGCCTGTCTGGACTGAAAATGACACTGAAATATCTCAAGCTGGTAGAAGACAGGCTTGGCCATTTGGTCATAAAACCAGAGCATTTCCGAAGCCTGAAGGGGTTATGCCTGGTGGGCGAGCAAAGTCTGGAGGACATAACAATCCAGGATGAAGCTATGCCCTACCTTGTGTCACTTCATATACTTTGTGAAGCTCTAGGTGATCTTCCGGGCATCGACATCAAACGCATGGCAAGGCTAAAAGAAGTCGCGCTCCATTCCGGAGTACAAGATACGGTAAAGGATGGATGGCAAGCAGCTGCAATGAACCACCCTAATAGGCCCAACGTTTTGTTTATCCATCATGCGAACTCCTTGCCTAGAGACTCTCCGCCGTGCGGAGCAACAGGGGAAATTGTAAATGGGACCAAACCTATTGGGAGAAAATTCGCCACCTCCATCATGGGGGGCATCTTTTCTCGTGCACGGCCAAGATCCTGATGCACTGAAGCAAGTCACATCGATCATGGTTAGTTTTTGTGTCTATTTCCTCCTGCCTATTCATCTTCAAGTTGGACTCCCAGTTCCCAGATATGATACGTTGGTGCATATTGATTGTCTGCAGAGCAAAGCTTTTGCATCCTTTCGCTGATCGATGATACGATGCAAGCTCCAGGAGGCGTGGCTTCTCTGCGAGGTGGCTGCAGGCGGTGATCACAGTGAGATGATGCAGCCTCTTTGTGGGGATTGATGATGTCCCGATAAGAAATTTACGAGCGAATTCCGTTGATAACGTTTCACGGCAAGAACGGAGTAAATACAGCCAGCCATACAGGTATATTGTGTAGAGATGTTGCTGGTTAGAGAGTGAGTTTGTACAATGGAACAGCTACACCTCTCTATTTTGCAAATGCATCGAATATACTCCCTCCGTTCCATAATGTAAGACGCTTTTTAACACTACACTAGTGTCAAAAAACGTCTTACATTATGGGACGGAGGGAGTAGTAAGTATTCACTTGTACTCCCAGATGTATTGATGTAGTGACGTTACTGTGTCTTTTGTTGTCTGCAGCGCAAAGTTTTGAAATCATTCACTGACCCGCGGAAGAATGATGCTTTCGGTTGGATGCATGGTCCGACTTTATGCCGTTCTATGATGTCTCCGCCAATTAAAATGCACTCTTTTTTCTCACGGCGTGATTACAAAGGTAGCGTCATAGGCAAAAAGGAAGGCCACAAGCAACATAACAGTTTAAGAAAAGTTCAAATGTTAGATAGCCTATCATGCCCTCTGCCATGTGTATATACTTGGACATAAACCCCATTGTAACCAGGGAGGGAGGAAGGGAGATGGTGCATTTACTTGTCCAAAAAAGAAGAGGCCGTATATTATTTTTTCAGTCTCCAGTGCCTGCTGTCGTTGTACTATCATGTTATGATTTCTGCCTGCGTGCGTGGGTGCGTGCGTTTGAAATCTCCCCCCATGGTGGGAAATGATACTTACTGATCTTTCATTCTGATATACTCCTACATACATTGAGGGGGTGTCTTTTCGGCACCTGTTCCCTCAACGGCAATGGATCATTTGATTTCTAACAGATCTGGACATCTGGTTGAGCAAATTCGCAGCACTATCATTTTTTTATTCTTTTTTTTTTACAAAATGTTGTCGTTGCCAGGCAAGCCACAGAGCGAGAGAGAGGCGAGCTCGAGGTAGACGATGAAACGAACGCGAGAGAGATATTTTGCTACCGAAACTGTCGCAGCGTTTTTCCTGTTTTACTCATTGCCTTCCTTATCTGATTACAAAGTTTAGCGCCTAACTACTCTCCTGGACGGTTCGCTACGATCCGCCTGACCGCGCCATCCCACGATCGCGTTGCGTAGCGTTTACCACGTCCCGAAGTGAATCAAAGAAGAAACATGACCGGGTGCTATCATGCACCGCTCCACTACCTAGCTGCATGGGCACGTCACATCGGCCTCATGCCTGCATGCTATTATTCTAAACAGAAAAAACACTACTATATATCTTATCATGCAATGAGCTTGATTCAGACTACAAATGTAATATATGATGGTAAAATCAAAGGCAAAAGCGCGGCTAATAGGCTGCTTTTGGAATTTTCAATCGTAGAAAAAGAAAGCTGTTTTAGGAATGATTTTGCATGCTGAGGCGGGAATGGCGCCACAGGCCATGAAATTGTCGAGGCATCATGCATGGCTTTGCAGCGTCCTGCTGCTGCCCTTGCCCTTCCCTGTCTGACCCGATACTGTCGCCGTCCACATCCCTGGGAAAGGAAGAACCAAGTTTGCGCATCGTGCGAGCCAAACGAAGAACGACAACATTGCTCTCACCGGGAACTGATGGCTGGGCTGTGTGTGAGTGAACGGAGTGCATGCATGGCAATGATCGCCGGAGCGCCGGCCACCGGGCTCACCCCCAACATAGCATTTCCAAATCCCGGCTCCCATTCGGAAGCGATTAATGTTCCTTCTGCTTTTACTCCTCTTGTTCGCTAGGCTTCTCTCTTTGGCTGAAAATCGGTGTTGCAAACATGTGATCAGATGCAGGCAAGTTGTGTAGGAGTATACGACAAAGCAGATGGATCTTCTAATGTTCAGGCCTTTAGGGCACTAACTGTTGAAATATAAGGTGGGTCTCGGCCCCATCTAATAATTACAGAAAATCTCTAAGAACACATGAGGTTATATGATAATGGATGTGATGGGAAGTTAGGAGAGCAACTAGTTGGTGAGAGCTCCTTCGGAAGACTCTCAACCACCATTCCCAGACGCCGTCACCTGGCGCGTTCTCAGCAGCCGCCATGTGTCGCGTTCTGAGCGTTTTCTTCGGTTTTTTTTTAATTTTTCGCACATATTTTTAGGTTTTAGGTGATTTTTTTGGGTTTTTTGGTGTTTAAGTTTTCCACCAGTCTTTCTTAGCTTTTAGATAGATTTTTTTTCAAAATTTTTGCGTGAAAAAACAAATTTTCCTTTTTTCCATTTTCTCAAAAAGTAAGTTTTTTCTTCCGCGAGAGGCACGAATTTGCTTCTGCGAGAGTCACGGCCGTGCCTTTCGAAAACGGAAAAATATGTTTTTTCCTTCCTCTAGACGCACGGTTTTGCGTCCACGAGAGACATGGATTTACTTTTGTGAGAGACGTGTCTCTCGGAAACGGAAAAAACGCGTTTTCTGGTTTTTTTTCGCAAGAGGCACGGTTTTGATTTCACGAGAGGCATGGATTTTCGCAAGAAGCACTTTTTTCTTCTGTTTCTTTTTTTTCCTTTTGCGAGAGGCATGATTTTTTTGTTCGGTTTTTTCGTAAAAGAAGTTTATCAAAGCCTATCAACGTGTGATCTAATTTTGAAGATCTCGACGCATGGAATCCAATGATGAAAACGGTTCGAGATTTGGACGCACGGCTTAAGGGGCAAAATGTTTTAAAAATAACGGATCTACAAAAAATGGAAAACACTCAGATTACGACAAGTGTCACACATGCAGTGCACCACTTGTCGCAACCTCAGAAGATGAAAGTGATCTTTGAAAGATATACTCCTCAATTAGTGATTACGGGGAAGTTAGTCCCATCCCATTAATGGATAAGGAGTTGGACCCGATAATCGATTTCTAAGCCCGGGCTCATCTGCACCCACGCTGAAGAAAATAATTAAACATAAATAATCTGATGCATGAGGTCCACTCCAATTTTTAAATCATTTGGACATCTGATCAGCTCTAGGTAAAAAAGACAAATTCGGCATCTGCAAAAATGTTTGTTGTCCATGCAGTGTACTGACCCGATTTGTCTTTTTTGCTGAGGGCTACCCAGATGTCTAGATAACCTGAAAACTGGAGGAAACCTCATGCAATAAATTTTCTACTGTGCAAAAAAATATTAGAATTTTTAAAATTTGTTTGAATTTTTTATGACTATTTTTCTGGTCGGGTGTAGATGTGCCTGGGCACCGAGACGGTACACTCGAGTTGGACCTTCTTACAATGGATTCTATTCTACATGCTATTGAAGATTGAGAGGAGAAGTGGTTTCTGCACGCTCCTCCTTCTCCGCCCGTCTCATCATGCCTCAAGTTGCGGGAACAAACCGAGCTCATATCTATGCGCTTATTTCTGACGGTCAGGAACGAAGAGTCCAAGACAGAAGAGCCACGATCTGAGACGTTAGATTGTGGGCTGTTACCGACTCGGACGTGGGTCCAACCCATGCCTCTCCATGCGGCCGCGCCTATATATTGATGGCGACAGCCAACCCTAGCTGCCCCGAGCTACATATCACATCCTCCTCCATACACACTACTCTTACTGTTCATTCCTTTGTTGCTGCTCTTGCCGGTTATCCCGTCCACTGCATACACGGTTGGCAGGAGAGCAGGCCTCTGAGACCCCACTTCTCCAGATCATGTACATGAGAGCGGTGATTAGGTGTTTGGGAAGCATCTCCTTCACGACTTCTAGCCGCTGATCGTCTATGTCCACATCATCTTCATCGTCAACATGTTCACCCCCAATGAAGCCGGCCATCTCGCTACCGAGAAATTTGAATCCGACAAGAAGGCCGTTGAGGAGGATGTCGCTTCTACGGCCAACCGACCTAGGTATTGATGTCTACTACACAACCTTCTTCTTGTAGACTCATGTTGGGCCTCCAAGCGCAGAGTTTTGTAGGACAATGGCAATTTTCCCTCAAGTGGATGACCTAAGGTTTATCAATCCGCGGGAGGTGCAGGATGAAGATGGTCTCTCTCAAACAACCCTGTAATCAAATACAAGAAATGCCGTGTGTCCCCAACACACCCAATACAATGGTAAATTGTATAGGTGCACTAGTTCGGCAAAGAGATGGTGATACAAGTGTAATATGGATGGTAGATATAGGTTTTTGTAATCTGAAAATATAAAAAAAGCAAGGTAACAAATAGTAAACAACGAGCAAAACATTATATAAATGCTTGGAAACAAGGCCTAGGGTCCATACTTTCACTAGTGCAATTTCTCTCAACAATATTGGCATAGTTGAATCATATGTAAATACCTCTCGTGCGACAAAGAGTTCACTACAAAATCACAAATAGTGGAGAACTAACGAAGAAATGATTGTAGGGTATGAAACCACCTTAAAGTTATCTTTTCCGATCAATCTTATGAGCTATCCCTATAAGTGTCACAAACAGCCCTAGAGTTCGTACTAAAGTATCACCTAAGACACACATCAACCAAAACCCTAATGTCACCTAGATACCCTAATGTCACCTCGAGTACCCGTGGGCTTGATTATACGATATGCATCACATAATTTCAGTTTCATTATATTCAATCCAACACAAAGAACTTCCAAGAGTGCTCCAAAGTTTCTACCAAAAAGTCAAGACGAAAACATGTGCCAACCCCTATGCATAGATTCCCAAGGTCACGGAACCCGCAAGTTGATCACCAAAACATACATCAAGTGTATCAATAGAACATCTCATTGTCACCACAGATATCCCATCGCAAGACACACATCAAATGTTCTCGAATCCTTAAATACTCAATCCGATAAGTAAACTTCAAAGGGAAAACTCAATTCATCACAACAAGATAGAGAGGGGAAAACTCCATATGATTCAATCTATATCAACAAAGCTCGCGGTACATCAAGATCATGCAATCTCAAGAACACGAGAGAGAGAGAGAGACCAAACACATAGCTACTGGTACATACCCTCAACCCCGAGGGTGAACTACTCCCTCCTCGTCATGGAGAGCGTCGGGATGATGAAGATGGCCTCCAGTGATGGTTTCCCCCTCCGACAGGGTGCCGGAATAGGCTCCTGATCGGTTTTTCTTGGCTCTGGAGGTTTGCGGCGGCAGAATTCCCGATCTAGGTACTGCGTTGTTTTTTTTGGGATTTATAGGAATTTATGGCGGTGGAAACGAGTCAGGATGGGCCACGAGGGAGTCACAAGCATGGTGGGCGCGCCCAGGGGGGTGGATGCACCCCTGAGGCTTGTGACTGCCTCGTGGGTCTTCTTGCCCAACTCGGATGCTCCGTGGGTCTCTTCTGGTCCAAAAACAATCACCGTAATTTTTTATATTCCTTTTATATAAAACACAAAAACACGGAAAAACAAGAACATGCACTGGGTCTAGGTTAATAGGTTAGTCCCAAAAATAATATAAAGTTGTAGTAAAATGATTGTAAAACATCCAAGAATGATAATATAACAGCATGGAACAAGCAAAAATTATAGATACATTGGAGACGTATCAGCATCCCCAAGCTTAATTCCTGCTCGTCCTCGAGTATGTAAATGATAAAAACAGAATTTTTGATGTGGAATGCTGCCTAACATGTTCATCATATTCTTTTCTTCTTGTATAACATGGACATTTGGACTTGTAAATGATTCAAAGAAATAGTCTAGTTTTAACATAATGACTTTCAAAATATCAACACTAAAGAAAGTTATCCCTAGCCCATCATGCTCAATCATTGATCCATTCATGAAACACACTCAAATATTAGCTATGACCAATGCTCAAGTACGCTCATAGTTCCCCTAGTTGGTGCTTATAAGAGAAGATGGAGACTCAAAGTAAAAATAAAAATTGCATAAAGTAAACAGATAGGCCCTTCGTAGAGGGAAGTAAGGATTTGTAGAGGTGCCACAGCTCAAGGTTTATGTTGAGAGAGAAAAATATTTTGAGTGGCATGCTTTTCCTGTCAACGAAAACGACGAAGTAGCTCACAATTTTTTCCATGCTAGATAGGCGGTTCCCAAATAGAATAGTAAAGTTTTTACTCCCCCTCCACCAATCAATCACACTCCACGGCGAGCCGAATCCACGGGTACCGTCCATACCAACAACATTCCTGGGGGAGTTTTGTTTAATTATTTACATTTTTTTCTTTGATTTCGGGATTGGGAATCCCTATTACCAGCCACTTTCTCGTGAATGATAGTGAATCAACACATATCGTGAGAATAACCCACCTAGCGTGGAAAATATTGGATACTCCCCACCGTTTCATGAGCGCTACAGGTACACAAAAGAGCAAAATTTATTTTGAAGATTTAGAGATGGCACATACAAATTTGCTTGGAACGGCATGGAAATACCGGATATAGGTAGGTATGGTGGACTCATAAGGCAAAACTTGGTTTAAGGATTTTGGATGCACAAGTAGTATTTCTACTTAGTACATATGAAGGCTAGCAAATAGATTGGGAAGCAACCAAACCGAGGAATGAAAAATCTCATAAGTGAGCATTGAGTCATAACTAACACCGAATAATGCACCACAAGTAGGATGTAACTTCATTGCATAACTATTTGACTTTCGTGCATGCATAGGGAATCACAAACCTTAACACTAATATTCTTACTAAGCATAATTACTCACTAGCATGACTCACATATTACTATCATCATGTTTCAAAACTATTACAAAGAATCAAGTTTAATTTGTCCCAAGATCTTCATGAAAGTTTTTATTATATCCTCCTTCGATATCTATCACTTTGGGACTAGTTTCATGCATTTCCATTGTTTTTTCGACAAGCTCAAACAAATTTAAGTACAGCGCATGAACAAATGACAACCTACTCTCAAAGGATATGAGTAGTCAAACAATTAAGGAGCTATGTGAGGAATCTATATCTCCCTCAATAAATATTTTCAGGTCTTAAGTACTTTATTCAAACATCAAGAAAAATAAAAATAGCACTCCAATAATAGCACGCATCATGTGAACGAATTCAAATTTAGGCCCAACATAGGCTAACCGATAATTGTTGATGAAGAGAGGTGGGATGTGTAGCATCCCCAAGCTTAGATGCTTGAGAGTTCTTGAAATATTTACTTGGGGTGCCTCGAGAATCCCCAAGATTGAGCTTTTGTATCTTGTTCAATCTTCTCATATCACGGTTTCACCTATTCTCAAAAACTTCATCCACACAAAACTCAAAAAGAACTCGTGAGATAGATTAGTACACATAATAATAAATCAACTCTTTATGTACTTCCAAGATAAGTTTAATAATAATTTTCAAACATTAGGTACTGTATAATATCATTTCCACAATTTATATCTACCAATATAGGCTATGGAAACTATAGGATAAGTAGATAGCGAAACTATGACAGCAATCTGTCTAAACAGAACAGTATGTAGAAATTTATAAAAACAGTGTACTTATGTAACTCAAACAATTATGAAAATTCAGGAAATTATATACAATTTATATGAAAACACTGTGTAAAAATTTTAGACACTTTCCACGTTCCAGTAAAATATGAAAATTCAAACACTACAGCCAAAGTTTCTATTTTTACACAGCACACATCAAAACATGCAACGCAAGCATCCTAAAGGCAATTCTTGGAATTTTTTATTGAAAAACAAGGTTATAAATAACACCTAAAATAAATTAACAAAATATAATGATGACCCAAGCAAATCATATATAGTGTGACGAATAAAAATATAGCTCCAAGTAAGATATACCGATAGTGTTGAAGACGAAAGAGGGGATGCCTTCCGGGGCTTCCCCAAGCTTAGGCGCTTGAGTCTTCCTTGTATATTAACTTGGGTATTCCTTGGGAATCCCCAAGCTTAGGTTCTTGTCACTCCTTATTGTCCTCATATCGGTGTCTCACCCAAAACTTGAAAACTTCAATCACACAAAACTTAACGGAACTTCATGAGATGGGTTAGTAAAATACACAAAGATCATTCACTTTGGTACTTTCAAGAAAAGATTCATACCTTTTCCCACATGATAAATACTGTATTACATCATTCCCAAAATTTATATTACTCAATATAAGCTATAGGAACACTTGAAACAAGCAAACTATGCATGCAAAACAGAATCTGTCAAAAACAGAACAATCTGTAAAGATCTGAATGATCACCAAATTTCCCTGACTCTAAAAATTCTTTAAAATTAGGACAACTCAAAGAATTTTCATATAAAGGTTTTTTCAAAATTTCATAATATTTGCATGCTCCAGTAAAATCAGATAATTCATATATTGGACGCAAAACTTTTTGTTTTTGCACAGAATCAAACAAGCAAGTATCCACACTATCCCAAAGGATTTACTTGGCACTTTATTGAAATAAAAGACACAAAACATTATTACTACAGTATATTAATCATGTGAACACATCAAAACAGAAGGTAAAAGTGTTGGGTTGTCTACCAACAAGCGCTTTTCTTTAATGCCTTTTAGCTAGGCATGATGATTTCAATGATGCTCGTATAGGAATAACAATTGAAACATGCAAAAGAGCATCATGAATCTCATGACAATAACATTTAAGTCTAACCCACTTCCTATGCATAGGGATTTTGTGATCAAACAATTTATGGTCACAAGAATCATCCAGCGTAGGAAGGCAAAGCAAGCATAACTTCAAAACTTTGAACACATAGAGAGGAAACTTGATATTATTGCAATTCCTACAAGCATGTGTTCCCCCCTCATAATATTTTTCAGTAGCATCATGAAGAAATTCCACAATATAACCAGCACATAAATCATTATTTTGATGATTCACAAGCATAGAAAATTTGTCACTCTCCACATAAGCAATTTCCTTCTCATTCAAAATAGTGGGAGCAAGCTTAACAAAATAACTATCATGACATACTTGATTGAAATAACCACTTTGAATATTAAAATCATGATGACAAGTTTCATGGTTACCATTACTCTTTATAGCATATGTGTCATCACAATAATCATCATAGATAGGAGGCATGTCATAATCATAATAGTTTTGCTCATCAAAACTTGGGGGGCTAAAAATATCATCTTCATCAAAATAGCTTCCCCAAGATTGTGGCTTTGCATATCATTAGCATCATGAATATTCATAGAATTCATACTAACAATATTACTATCATGCTCATCACTTATATATTTAGTGCCAAACATTTTAATAACTTCTTCTTCTAACACTTGAGCACAGTTTTCCTTTCCATCATTTTCACGAAAGACATTATAAAGATGAAGCATATGAGGCAACCTCAATTCCATATTTTAGTTTTCTTGTATAAAACCAAACTAGTGAAAAAGAAGAAACTAAAAGATTTGATTGCAAGATCTAAAGATATAACTTCAAGCACTCACCTCCCTGGCAACGGCGCTAGAAAAAAGCTTGATGTCTACTACACAACCTTCTTCTTGTAGACTCGTGTTGGGCCTCCAAGCGTAGTGTTTTGTAGGACAATGGAAATTTCCCCTCGAGTGGATGACCTAAGGTTTATCAATCCGCGGGAGGTGTAGGATGAAGATGGTCTCTCTCAAACAACCCTGCAATCAAATAGCAAAGAGACTCTTGTGTCCCCAACACACCCAATACAATGGTAAATTGTATAGGTACACTAGTTCGGCGAAGAGATGGTGATACAAGTGCATTATGGATGGTAGATATAGGTTTTTTAATCTTAAAATATAAAAACAGGAAGGTAAGAAATAGTAAACAACGAGCAAAACGTTGTGTAAATGCTTGGAAACAAGGCCTAGGGTCCATACTTTCACTAGTGCAATTTCTCTCAACAATATTGGCATAGTTGAATCATATGTAAATACCTCTCGTGCGACAAAGAGTTCACTCCAAAGTCACAAATAGTGGATAACTAACGAAGAAATTATTGTAGGGTACAAAACCACCTCAAAGTTATCTTTTTCCGATCAATCTTATGAGCTATCCCTATAAGTGTCACAAACAGCCCTAGAGTTTGTACTAAAATAACACCTTAAGACACACATCAACCAAAACCCTAATGTCACCTAGATACCCCAATGTCACCTCGAGTACCGGTGGGCTTGATTATACGATATGCATCACATAATTTCAGATTCATTATTTTCAATCCAACACAAAGAACTTCCAAGAGTGCCCCAAAGTTTCTACCGAAAAGTCAAGATGAAAACATGTGCCAACCCCTATCCATAGATTGCCAAGGTCACGAAACCAACAAATTGATCACCAAAACATACATCAAGTGTATCAATAGAACATCCCATTGTCACCACAGATATCCCATCGCAAGACATACATGAAGTGTTCTCGAATCCTTAAAGACTCAATCCGATAAGTAAACTTCAAAGGGAAAACTCAATTTATCGCAACAAGATAGAGAGGGGAAAACTCCATATGATTCAATCTATATCAACAAAGCTCACGCTACATCAAGATCGTGCCATCTCAAGAACACGAGAGAGAGAGAGATCAAACACATAGCTACCGAGGGTGAACTACTCCCTCCTCGTCATGGAGAGCGTCGGGATGATGAAGATGGCCTCCGGTGATGGTTTCCCCCTCCGGCAGGTTGCCAGAACGGGCTCCCGATTGGTTTTCATGGATCTGGAGGTTTGCATTGGCGGAACTCCCGATCTAGGCTCTGCGTTGGTTTTTTTGGGATTTATTAGAATTTATGGCGGTGGAAACAAGCCAGGATGGGCCACGGGGGAGTCACAAGCCTGGTGGGCGCTCCCAAGGGGTAGCCGTGCACCTAAGGCTTGTGACTGCCTCGTGGGTCTTCTGGCCCAACTCCTATGCTCCGTGGGTATCTTCTGGTCCATAATAAATCACCGTAAAGTTTTATTCCGTTTGGACTCCGTTTGATATTCCTTTTCTGTAAAACTCAAAAACACGGAAAAAACAGGAACTAGCACTGGGTTCTAGGTTAATAGGTTAGTCCCAAAAATAATATAAAGTCGTAGTAAAATGATTGTAAAACATCCAAGAATGATAATATAACAGCATGGAACAAGAAAAAATTATAGATATGTTGGAGACGTATAAGGTATTGTTGAGGAATGTTGCATGGGAAACAAAAAATTTCCTACGCACACGCAAGATGTATCCATGATGATGAGCATCTACGAGAGGGAGAGTGGATCTACATACCATTGTAGATCACTAAGCAGGAAGTGTTAAGAAACACAGTTGATGTAGTCGAACATCTTCGCGATCCATATCGTAGCCGTCCCACGATCTGTCCTGATCTAGCGCCGAACGGACGACACTTCTGCGTTCAGCACGCGTATAGCTCGATGAAGATCTCCGCCTTCTTGATCCAGAAAGAGGGGATAGAGAGGTAGATGAGTTCTCTAGCAGCACGACGGCGCGACAACGGTGGTGGTGGAATAATTCCGGTAGGGCCTCGCCTAAGCACCGTCGGAATCTATTTGGTGGAGGAACTAGGGAATAGAGAACTAGGACGTGGACTTGTGTGTTTGGGCCCTCTATTCCTCTAGTATATATAGGAGGGAGGGGGAGGATGCAGCCGACCTAGGGCTCCTCCTAGGGGTCGGCTAAACCAAGGTGGAGGTGGAGGAGTCCACCTCCAATCCTACTCCAAGTAGGATTCCAATCCTACTTGGAAAGCCTTCCTCCCTCTTGGGCTTTTGCCCTTCCCCTCACCCTAGCCGCATGGTCCCTTAGGGGTTAGCTTTCCCAGCCCACTAAGGGCTGGTGCACCATCCCTAAGGCCCATGTGGCCTCCCGGCGTGAGTGGCCCCTCCCGATGGCCCTTCAGGACCCTCTCGGCACTCCCGGTACACTACCAGAAATACCCGAAACCTTGGAACCATTTCCACGCGCATCGTCACTTCGTCCTTTGCCAGTCTCCGTCTATTCCGCAGTTCCTGTTTTGAGTTGAAAATGTGAGCAACCGCACCGGTATCAAATACCTAGGCACTACAACAAGAGTTGGCAAGGTACACATCAATAACATGTATATCATATATACCTTGTTTGGTGTTGGCCGCCTTCTTGTCAGCCAGATATACTTGGGGCAGTTCCGCTTCAGGTGACCAGTTCCCTTGCAATGAAAGCACTCAGTTTCTGGCTTGGGTCTAGCCTAGGGTTTCTTCACGGGGGGGCAACTGCTTTGCCACTCTTCTTGTAGTTACCCTTCTTACCCTTGCCATTCTTCTTGAAACTAGTGGTTTTATTAACCATCAACACTTGATGCTTCTTCTGAATCTCAGACTAAGCAACTTTTAACATCACAAACAGCTCGGCGATTGACTTGTTCATCATGTGCATGTTATAGTTCAACACAAAGCTCTTATAGCTAGGTGGCAATGATTGAAGAACTCTGTCAGTGATCGCCTCTGCTGGAAGGGGCATCCTCAATTCAGCCAGATGGGTGGAATACCTAGGCATTTTGAGTATGTGTTCACCGACAGACCCGTTCTCCTCCATCTCGCAGGCATAGAACTTATCCGAGGTTTCATACCTCTCGATCCAGGCATTCTTCTGAAAGTTAAACTTCAACTCTGGGAACATATCATATGTTCCATGACGTTCAAAACGTCTTTGATGTCCCCATTCTAAGCCATACAACATTGCACATTGAACCATTGAGTAATCATCAGAACGTGCCTGCCAGGCATTCGCAATATCTGGAGACTCTACTAGAGCGGGTGGATCACCAAGCGGTGCATCAAGGACATAAGCCTTTTGGGAATCCATAAGGATAATCCTTAGATTACGGGCCCAGTCCACAAATTTACTTACACCATTTTTCAACTTAGATTTCTCTAGGAACACATTAAAATTCAGGGGTGCTACTACGCGAGCCATTGATCTACAACATAAATATTGCAAAGACAACTTAGACTATTGTTCAAGATAATGAGTTTAGTTAATCATATTACTTAAAAACTCCCACTCAAATTGACATCCCTCTAGTCATTCGACTGTCACATGATCCAATTTCACCAACTCAAGTCCAATCATCATGTGAGATGAGGTGGTTTCATTGGTGAAAATCTTCATGTTGATCATATCTACTATATGACTCATGTTTGACCTTTTGGTCTCTTGTGTTCCGAGGCCATGTTTGTACATGCTAGGCTCGTCAAGTTTAACCCGAGTGTTTCCGCACGTGCAACACTGGCTTGCACCCGTTGTATGTGAACGTAGAGTCTATCACACCCGATCATCACATGGTCTCTTAAAATGATGAACTTTCGCAACGGTGCACACTTGGGGAGAACAAAATTTTATCTTGAAATTTTAGTGAGGGATCACCTTATAATGCTACCGTCATCCTAAGCAAAATAAGATGCATAAAAGGATTAACATCGCATGCAAATCATAAGTGACATGATATGGCCATGAGCTAGTGCTTTTGATCTCCATCTCCAAACCACCAGCATGATTTCCATCGCCACTGGCATGACACCATGATCTCTATCATCTTGATATCCATTAACGTATCGCCATGAGGTTGTCATGCCAACTGTTGCTTCTACGACTATTGCTAACTCATAGCGATAAAGTAAAGCAAAAATGATGAAAAAATAAAGACAACCCTATGGCTCCTGCCGGTTGCCGTACTCATCGACATGCAACTAATGATATTCTATACAAAACATGATCATCTCATACATCACATATATCTCATCATGTAATTGGTCATATCACATCATAACATTTCCTGCAAAAACAGGTTAGACGTCCTCTAATTGTTGTTGCATGTTTTACGTGGCTGCTACGGGTATCTAGCAAGAACAATTCTTACCTACGCAAAAACCATAAAAGTGATACACAAATTGCTATTCAACCTTCTCAAGGACCGCCTTTGTCGAATCCGATCCAACTAAAGTAGGAGAAACAAACACCCGCGAACCATCTTTATGCAACAAAGTTACATGTTAGTTGATGGAACCGGTCTCTCGTAAGCGTAGGAGTAATGTTGGTCCGGGCCGCTTCATCCCACAATACCGCTGAATCAAGAAAATACCAAGGGAGGAAGCAAAATATCCATGCCCACAAAATCCTTTGTGTTCTACTCGCGATCTCATCTACACATAGACCTAGCTCATGATGCCACTGTTGAGGAACATTGCATGGGAAACAAAAAAAATTCCTACGCACATGCAAGATCTATCCATGGAGATGAGCATCTACGAGAGGGAGAGTGGATCTACATACCATTGTAGATCACTAAGCATGAAGCGTTAAGAAACAGGGTTGATGTAGTCGAACGTCTTTGCGATCCAACTCGCAGCAGTCCCACGATCCGTCCCGATCTAGCGCCGAACGAACGGCACCTCCGCGTTCAGCACACGTATAGCTCGCTGACGATCTCTGCCTTCTTGATCCAGCAAGAGGGGGCGGAGAGGTAGATGAGTTCTCAGGCAGCGCAACGGTGCAGCAGCGGTGGTGGTTGAACAATTCCGGCAGGGCTTTGCCTAAGCATCGTCGGAATCTATTTGGTGGAGGAAGTAGGGAATAGAGAACTAGGACGTGGACTTGTGTGTTTGGGGCCTCTATTCCAGTAGTATATATAGGAGGGAGGGGGAGGATGCAGCTGTCCTAGGGATGCCCCTAGGGGTCGGCCGAACCAAGGTGGAGGTGGAGGAGTCCACCTCCAATCCTACTCGAAGTAGGATTTCAATCCTACTTGGAAAGCTTTACTCCCTCTTGGGATTTTGCCCTTCCCCTCACCCCAGCCGCATGGGCCCTTAGGGGCTGGATTCCCAGCTCACTAAGGGTTGGTGCACCACCCCTAAGGCCCATGTGGCCTCCCGGCGTGAGTGGCCCCTCCCGATGGCCCTTCGGGACCCTCCCGGCACTCCCAGTACACTACCGGAAATACCCGAAACTTTTCCGGTGACGAAAACGGGACTTCCTATATATCAATCTTTACCTCTGGACCATTCCGTAGCTCCTCGTGATGTCCAGGATCTCATCCGGGACTCCAAACAACCTTCGGTCACCATCATACATAACTCAATACTACCGCAACATCACCGAACGTTAAGTGTGAAGACCCTGCGGGTTCGAGAACTATGTAGACCTGACCGAGACGCCTCTACGGTCAATAAACAATAGCGGGACTTGGATGCCCATATTCGTTCCTACATATTCTACAAATATGTTTATCGGTTGAACCTCTATGTCAAGGATTCAGTTAATCCCATACGCTGCTCCCTTTGTTCTTTGGTATGTTACTTTCCCGAGATTCGATTGTCGGTATCTCTATACCTAGTTCAATCTCATTACCAACAAGTCTCTTTACTCTTTCTGTAATACAAGATCCCGTGGCTAACACTTTAGTCACATTGCTTGCAATGCTTATTGTGATGTTGTATTACCGAGTGGGCCTTGAGATATGTCTCCATCACACGGAGTAACAAATCCCAGTCTCGATCCATGCCAGCTGAACAGACACCTTCGGAGATACCTGTAGAGCATCTTTATAGTCACCCATTTATGTTGTGACGTTTCATACACACAAGGTATTCCTCCGGTGTCAGTGAGTTGCATGATCTGATGGTCATAGGAATAAATGCTTGACATGCAGAAAACAATAGCAATGAACTGACACAATCATATGCTACGCTCATAGTTTGGGTCTTGTCCATCACATCATTCTCCTAATGATGTTATCCCATTATCAAATGACATCTCATGTCTATGGCTAGGAAACCTTGACCATCTTTTATCAAGGAGCTAATCTACTAGAGGCATACTAGGGACACAATGTTGTCTATGTATCCACACATGCAATTGAGTTTCCAATCAATACAATTATAGCATGGATAATAAACAATTTATCATGAACAAGGAAATATAACAATAAATACTTATATTATTGCCTCTAGGGCATATTTCCAACAGTCTCCCACTTGCACTAGAGTCAATAATCTAGGTCACATCACTATGTGATTTACATTGTAATGAATCTAACACCCATACAGTTCTAGTGTTGATCATGTTTAGCCCTTGGAAGAAGTTTAGTCGTCGGATCTACAACATTCAGATTTGTGTGCACTTTGCAAATATTTATGTCGTACTCCTTGATGTAATCGCGGATGGAATTGAAACGTAGCTTTATGTGTCCGGTCTTCTTGTGAAAACTTGGTTCCTTGGCTAGAGAAATGGCACCAGTGTTGTCACAAAATAGAGTCATTGGATTTAGTGCATGACTTCTACTACACAACCTTCTTCTTGTAGACTCGTGTTGGGCCTCCAAGCGCAGAGTTTTGTAGGACAACGGTAGTTTTCCATCAAGTGGATGACCTAAGGTTTATCAATCCGTGGGAGGTGTAGGATGAAGAAGGTCTCTCTAAAACAACCCTGCAACCAAATTACAAAGAGTCTCTTGTGTCCCCAACACACCCAATACAATGGTAAATTGTGTAGGTGCACTAGTTTGGTGAAGAGATGGTGATAGAAGTGCATTATGGATGGTAGATATAGGTTTTTGTAATCTGAAAATATAAAAACAGAAAGATAACTAATGATAAAAGTTAGCACAAACGGTATTGCAATGCTTGAAAACAAGGCCTAGGGTTCATACTTTCAGTAGTGCAATTTCTTTCAACAATAATGACATAGTTGAATCATATGTAAATACGTCTCATGCGACAAAGACTTCACTCCAAAGTCACAAATAGCGGAGAACTAATGAAGAAATTGTTGTAGGGTACGAAACCACCTCAAAGTTATCTTTTCCAATCAATCTTATGAGCTATCCCTATAAGTGTCACGAACAGCCCTAGAGTTCGTACTAAAATAACACCTTAAGACACACATCAACCAAAACCCTAATGTCACCTAGATACTCCAATGTCACCACGAGTACCCATGAGCTTGATTATACGATATGCATCACACAATTTCAGATTCATCATGTTCAATCCACCACAAATAACTTCAAAGAATGCCCCAAAGTTTCTACCGGAAAGTCAAGACAAAAAACGTGTGCCAACCCCTATGCATAGATTCTCAAGGTCACGGAACCCGCAAGTTGATCACCAAAACATACATCAAGTGGATCAATAGAACATCCCATTGTCACCATGGATATCCCATCGCAAGACATACACCAAGTGTTCTCAAATCCTTAAAGACTCAATCTGATAAGAAATCTTCAAAGGGAAAACTCAATTCATCACAAGAATATTGAGAGCGGAAACTCCATATGATTCAATCTATATCAATAAAACTCACGGTACATCAAGATCGTACCATCTCAAGAACACGAGAGAGAGAGAGAGATCGAACACATAGCTACTGGTACATACCCTCATCCCCGAGGGTGAACTACTCCCTCCTCGTCATGGAGAGCGCCGAGATGATGAAGATGGCCTCCGGTGATGGTCTCCCACTCTGGTAGGGTGCCGGAACGGGCTCCCAATTGGTTTTTCGTGGCTCTAGGGTCTTTCGGCGGCGGAAATCCAGATCTATGTTTCTTTTCAGAGGTTTGTATATTTATAGGAATTTTTGGCGTCGATCTCACGTCAAGGGGTCCACGAGGCGGTGACAAGCCTGCTAGGTGCGGCCAGGGGGGGTGGCCGCGCCTGGTAGGCTTGTGACCTCCTCGTAGCTCTTCTGGCCCAACTCCAATGCTTCGGGGGTCTCTTTTGGTCTAGAAAAAATCATACTAAATTTTCAGCTCATTCCGAGAACTTTTAGTTCTGCACAAAAAACGACACCATGGTAGTTCTGCTGAAAACAACGTTAGTCCGGGTTAGTTCTAATAAAATCATACCAAAATCATATAGAATTATTGTAAACATGGCATGAATACTTCGTAAATTATAGATACGTTGGAGACGTATCAACATCACCAAGCTTAATTCCTGCTCGTCCTCGAGTAGGTAAATGATAAAAGAAATAATTTATGAAGTGTGAATAGCATAGTGCATAAATTTGATCAATGATAGTTCTAAACACTTTTTCTAGCATCATTATATATCATAAACAGTAGCTCATCTCATAAAACTTCTCATGATGAAATAACAAGCTATCCACATGCTAAGGTATAGACTAACAAACTATGCTTTGAGTCACCAAACAATTGCAATTCATATGATTTTCAGGAAGGGTCTATGTAAGAGCTTTGATTTAGCAAATTCCACATACTCAACTATCATATAGTCTTCCATGATTGCTAGCACTCAAAGCATATTTTTAGAGAAAATGGCATCCGTCGAACACAAAGAAAGATAGGAGCTTAAAGTTTCGCCGCCCAACTTATTTATCATATAGATAATTGTCAACAATAATAATTCATGATCAAATATATTTGAATGGCCATATATGATTGGATCTATCCCCACCACATGATGCTTGCCAAGAGAAAAAGGCGAAATATAGGAAGTGGTGAAGATCACCATGACTCTTCCATAAAGGTAAGTACTAGAAAGTAAAAGATAGGCCCTTCACAGAGGGAAGCATTGATTTGTAGAGGTTCTAGAGCTCGAGCTTTTAAAACAGATATGAATAATGATTTTGAGCGGTATGGTTTCATTGTCACCATAACAACCGAGAGATCTCAGTATCTTCCATGCTAGATACATTATAGGCGGTTCCCAAACAGAATGGTAAAGTTTTTACTCCCCCTCCACCAATGAATCACACTCCATGGCGAGCCGAATCCACATGTACCATCCATACCAACAACATTCCTGGGGGAGTTTTGTTTAATTATTTGCATTTTTTCTTTGATTTCGAGACTGGGAATCCCTATTACCAGCAACTTTCTCGTGAATGATAGTGAATCAACACATATCGTGAGAATAACCCACCTAGAATGGAAGATACTGACAGCCCCTAGTCATTATTTGAGCGATTAGGGCTTTCAAAATAGAATATTATTTGAAGGTTTAGAGTTTGGCACATGCAAATTTACTTGGAACGGCAGGTAAATATCGCATATAGGTAGGTATCGTGGACTCATATGGAACAACTTTGGGTTTAAGGGTGTTTGGATGCACAAGTAGTATTTCTACTTGGTACGGAAGTTTTGGCTAATATGAGGTGGAAGCAAGCACCACATGTTGGAGGATCCATAACAATATAACTTCTATAGAAATATACCCAAGCATAACTCATTACGTTGTCTTCCTTGTCCAACTTCAACTAATTTGCTCAAGTTTGAAAATAATTAATGGGTAATCACAATCATAGAAGATGCCCAAGATAGTATATTTATATGTGAAATCTCTCTTCCTTCAATATTTTTTCATGAATGGTTCAAGTGACCAATGCGGTGTTTGCTAATTTTCAATAAATTTTACCACCTATACTTCTTATATGTGAAGTCATTACTCCCCATGGGATTAGCATATAAAACATATATAATTTCAGATTTATGATATTCAATTCATTCAACCATTTACTCATAGGATATAAGTGAAGCACGAGAGTAAATGAAAAAAATTACTCCAAAACATATAAGTGAAGATCAATGAGTAGTCAAACAATTAAGTAGCTATGTGAGTACTTTCTTTATCTCTCTAAATAAAGATTTTCAGATCGGAGTATTTTATTTCAACAGCAAGCAAAACAAAAGTAGCACTCTAAGAATAGCATGCATCATGTGAACGAATTAAAATTTAGGCTCCACATAGGCTAACCGATAATTATTGAAAAAGAGAGGTCGGATGCGTAGCATCCCTAAGCTTAGATGCTTGAATTCTTAAAATATTTAATTGGGGTGCCTTGGGCATCCCCAATCTTGAGCTTTTGTATCTCGTTCAATCCTCTCATATCATGGTTTCACCTATTCTCAAAAACTTCATCCACACAAAACTCAAAAAGAACTCGTGAGATAGGTTAGTACACATAATAATAAATCAACTCTTTATGTACTGCCAAGAAAAGTTGCACAATAACTTTCAAACATTAGGTACTGTATACTATAATTTCCACAATTCATACTTATCAATATAGGCTATGGAAACTATAGGATAAGTAGATAACAAAACTATGACATCAATTTGTCCAAACGGAACAGTCTATATTAATTTATGAAAACAGTGTACTTATGTAACTCAAAAATTATGAAAGTTTAGGACATGCTAAATAATTTATATGAAAATACTGTGTAAAAATTTCAGAAACTTTCCACGTTCCAGTAAAATATGAAAATTCAAACACTACAGTAGAAGTTTCTGTTTCTACTTAGCACACATCAAACATGCAATTCAAGCATTTTAAAGGCAATCTTAAAACTTTTTATTGAAAAACAAGATTATAAAGAACACCTAACATATAAAAACAAAATAAAATGATGCTCCAAGCAAAACTCATATTATGTGACGAATAAACATATAGCCCCAAGTGAGATATACTGATAGTGTTGAAGACGAAAGAGGGGATGCCTTTCGGGGCATCCCCAAGCTTAGGTTCTTGTCACTCCTTCTTCTCCTCATATTCGTGTCTCACCCAAAACATGAAAAATTCAATCACACAAACTTAATGGAAATTCGTGAGAAGGGTTAGTGTAGTAAAGATAAATCATTCACTTGGGTACTGTCAGAGATACACAAAATAGGTAGGCCCATGAAGGGTCGAAATGTCATAATACCATGGGGTCCACACACCAGGTGGGTCCGTATTAATACATACATACTATTCACTCGACCGAGTATGTTCCATCCACTCGGCAACAGTCAACCACTCGGCCATACGTCTCACTCGGATATGCGAAGACCGACAGTCGACAAGGCAGTTAAAATACCATCTGGCGTTACGGCATCAATGCCCCACTTTGTAACACAGGAAGTGAAGGGGTGGCACACTCTATATAAGCCACCCCCACCACTAGACTAAGGGGGCTGGCTTCTTCTTCTCCCTCCGGGGTTCCTTCTTCTATCTCTCTCTACTAGTCTTAGGATTTAGCTAAAGCATGAAGATCCGTTCTCCCTTCTCTCACACATTGTAATCTCCGGATTCATACTCAGATAAAATAAAGCCTCTCTGGAGCACGAGACGTAGGGTTGTTATCTTCGCCGTGAGAGACCCGAACTCGCTAAAGCCACCGTGTCACCCATTTGCATCTCGATAGACCATGCTCCGTTATCCTACCCCTTTCTAATGTTAGAATCGTTACCACGACATTTGGCGCCCACCGTGGGGCATGGCGTCTATCGAACATGATGCAGATGGTTTTTTATTTATTCATCTATGTTTAATTTCTTGTTCTTACAGTTCATATTGTTTGTCTCCGCAACAGGTACCGAAGTATCACAAAAAATGAAGGAGAAAATATACATCTCTATTCGCGTCGCGTAAGCACTGGCCTGGCCAGCGACGTAGGGCTCCTCCGCCCAATCGCTTGCTGGACGATGGTTTCCACGCCATGACAGTGCTGGCCTGGCCGGCAATGCGAGGCTCCTCCGACTGGTCGCTTGTCGGGCGGCGGCCTCCACGACGCGGGGCTTCCCCAAAAGATCGCCTGCTCGATGGTGGTGTCCTCGCCTTGGGGTTCTTTGCCCGGCCGGTCATCCGTTCAGCAGTGAGCTCCATGATGGAGGCGCACCTCCCTCGTGGTGCTCACCGATGCCATCGGCTTGATGACAGTCCCTACAATGGAGTGCATCCTTCCGGAGTCACCTGCACAAGCATGCAGCGTAACAATAAGTTGCATGCCCAAAACAATCCACGCAAGAAGGAAACTTCCATCAGCGTTTAACTCTGGCTTAATTACCACTAATTAGTACCTCTTGCATGCAGGTCGGGCATTCTGATTTTGGACGTGATCAACTCCTTCGTCAATGCATTGGGGCGTTATGGAATCCGGCAAAAAATACATCTTGCGTTGACTGGCAGGGTGGCTCGCTGGATACCATAGCCGAGTGGCTGGAAGATGATGACTTCCCCGGTAACTCGTACTGGTGACTCTTTGACGTGGCGCTAAAGAAGAGGTCAGCCACGCCCTAGTGCGCAATCATGCACGGACACCAACGTCATCACCCCGTCGTCGTCTCCGGCGGCTTCTACAGCGATGCCTATTGCACCTCCACGCATGGCCGCCGTCGTCGTCCATCCCCTCGACGTCACCGACCTCTGCACAGCCGACTACACCTCGTCTGCACTGTCGTCGTCGAGTCCCCATGCATGAGTGGAGACGCCGTTCGTCTCGTCATCGACTCCGGCCTCATGATTTTGGCCGCTCGGCAGCGATCTCCGTGCTCGAGGCACGGGCTCGGAGCCAGCACAGGGAAGTAACGGAACGACGTGGGCTCCATAACTCTTCCAAGGAGTAAATTGGCCACCTAAGCAGGCATTTAATGAGGATTTACAGCGCCGGTTACTTAATTATGGAAGCCAAAGCGCTAACGATATTTCTGCATATGATTAATTGGTGCATACATGCACGCATGCATAATCACTTAGCATTTAATCGTGGCTTTACTTGCAAACTCACAGGTTCACCCGATGGATCTTTGCAACGAAAGCAAGTAAGACACGGCATGAAAGAATCCATTATGATGCATTGTTCTCTCGTACAGCTTCAGCCACTCGGTGGCCCGTCCATTAAGCACCGATTGCTGACGCGTAGCGGGCACCGGCGGCTCGATGACGCCCCGTACAGGACATCACCTCCTTCCGCCATCGACTGCGCAAGCACCTTTCGCCTAGTCGTCCTTTATGTCGTCATTCTGTGTGTCGCATCATCATCACTCGACAGCTCCGCGTATCGCTATTCCGCTAGACGCTCCTTCGTCACTCGGCGAGACAAGTCTTCGTCACTCGGCAGCTTCGCGCATCGTCACTTGACGAGTCGTTTCTTCATCACTCGACAGCTCCGCGCGTCGTCACTCGACGGGACGTTCCTTCGTCACTCGGCCGCTCCACGCGTCGTCACTCCGCAGCTCTGTGCGCCATCACTCGGCGGGACGCTCCTTCATCACTCGGCCGCTCCGCATGCCGTCACTTGGCCGGACGCTCCTTCGTCACTCGGCCGCTCCGCACGCCGTCACTTGGCCGCTGCGCGCGTCACCACTCGGCCGTTCCGCGCGCCGTCACTCGGTCGGACGCTCCTTCGTCACTTCGCAGCTCCGCGCCCCGTCGCTCGGCCGGACGCTCCTTCGTCACTCGGCCGCTTCGCGCGCCGTCATTCGGCGCGACGCTCCTTCGTCACTCAGCCGCTTCGCGCGCCGACACTCGGTCGGATGCTCCTTCGTCACTCCGTAGCTCCGTGCGCCGTCGCTTGGCCGAACGTTCCTTCGTCACTCGGCCGCTCTGCGTGCCGTCATTCGGCGGGACGCTCCTTCGTGACTTGGCCGCTCCGCGCGCCATCACTCGGCGGGACGCTCCTTCGTCACTCGGCCGCTCTGCGTGTCATCACTCGCCCGGACGCTCCTTCGTCACTCGGCAGCTCGGCGTGCCGTCACTCTACGAGATGCTCCTTCGCACCGTCACTCAGCGAGATGCTCCTTTGCGCCGTCACTCGGTGAGACACATCGTCATCACTCGGCAGCTCCGCACATCACCACCCGACAAGACACATCTTCGTCACTCGGCAGCTCCGTGCATCGCCACTCAGCCGGACGTGTCTACTTCGCCCGACCGCCCCGCGCATCGTCAGACAGCGAAGTCATTCTTCACAGACTGCATTCAATTAAATAATTATTTCCGCATTATCGAGTGGCACGTAAGTTGCGCATGACGTCCACTCGGAGGCCACGCCACCGAGTGTACCTCTGCGCTCGGTTGTTTACTTTCATTTCCGCTTCATTTGGGTCCAATACTCAAAACGAGCTCAGTCAGATCCTTCACTTTCACAAGTTCAGTCGGACGCTTCACTCTTTTAGACTCTTGCTGGTTCCGGACCAGCAAGAACCTGGCACACCCAGTGGGTGTCTAGTGGTGTAATTTACACAAATCATTTCAACAAACATCAAATTATGTCAAGAATTTTTTATGTTAGCTTGTGTTATTTTTCATACACAGGTTACCTGGACGCCTCCGTGTGCCATTCTCGACGACACGGTGGACTCGGACGCCACGCGCGCCGTCACTTGTTCGGATGCCTCCGCGACAACATTCTCGACCCGGCTGCTCCGCACGCCGTTACTTGAGCGCCCCATGCGTCGCCACTCAGTGAGACGTATCTACCCCACTCGTATGCCCTGCGCATCGCCACTATGCTGGATGAGTTTACATCGCTTGGCCGCCCCGCGCGTCACCACTCAGCCAGACACATCTACTTCACTTGGATGCCCCGGCATCACCACTCCAGGGGGCACGACTACATCACGGCCGCTCCGTGCGTCGCCACTCGGTGAGACACGTCATCATCACTCGGAAGCCCCGCGCATCGCCACTCCATGTGGCATGACTACATCACCTGGCCGCTCCGCGCGTCAACACTCGGTGAGACACGTTGTCATGACTCGGATGCCCTGTGCATCGCCACTCCGTGTGGCATGACTACATCACCTGGCCGCTCTGCCCGTCGCCACTCAGTGAGACACGTCGTCATCACTCGGATGCCCCATGCATCGCCACTCCGTGTGGCATGACTACATCACCTGGCCGCTCCGCGAGTCGCCACTCGGTGAGACACGTCGACCAAGTGACGGCACGCGTGGCACGACTACATCACCTGGCCGCTCTGCGCATCGCCACTCGATGAGACACGTCGTCAGCACTCGGATGCCCCGCGCATCGCCACTCCGTGTGGCACGAATACATCACATGGCCGCTCCGGGCGTCGCCACTTGGTGAGACACGTCGTCATCACTCGGATGCCCCGTGCATCGCCACTCCGTGTGGCACGACTACATCACCTTGCCGCTCCGCGCGTTGCTACTCGGTGAGACACGTCGTCATCACTCGGATGCCCCGCGCATCGCCACTCCGTGTGGCACGACTACATCACCTGGCCGCTCTACGAGTCGCCACTCGGTGAGACACGTCGTCATCACTCGAATGAACCGTGCATCGCCACTCCGTGTGGCATGACTACATCACCTGGCCGCTCCGCGCGTCGCCACTCGGCTTAGCCAACCTGACTTCGCCTATGTCAAAAACTTCTCGGAGTGCGGACATCCTCCACACTCAGGGGCTTAGCTGCGATTCCATATCGCCTAAGTCAAAAACTACTCCGAGTGCGGACATCCTCCACACTCGGGGGCTTAGCTCCGTATCGCCTCAGTCAAAAATTCCTCCGAGTGTGGACATCCTCCACACTCGGGGGCTTAGCTGCGATTCCGTATCGCCTAAGTCAAAAACTCCTCCGAGTGCGGACATCCTCCACACTCGGGGGCTTAGCTGCGATTCCGTATCGCCTAAGTCAAAAACTTCTCCGAGTGCGGACATCCTCCACACTCGGGGGGCTTAGCTGCAATTCCATATCGCCTAAGTCAAAAACTACTCCGAGTGCGGACATCCTCCATACTCGGGGGCTTAGCTGCGATTCTGTATCGCCTAAGTCAAAAACTCCTCCGAGTGCGGACATCCTCCACACTCAGGGGCTTACCTGCGATTCCGTATCGCCTAAGTAAAAGACTCCTCCGAGTGCAGACATCCTCCACACTCAGGGGCTTAGCTGCGATTTCGTATCGCCTAAGTCAAAAACTCCTCCGAGTGCGGACATCCTCCACACTCGGGGGCTTAGCTACAATTCCATATCGCCTAAGTCAAAAACTTCTCCGAGTGCGGACATCCTCCACACTTGGGGGGCTTAGTTGCGATTCTGTATCGCCTATGTCAAAAACTACTCCCAGTGCGGACATCCTTCACACTCGGGGGCTTAGCTGCGATTCCGTATCGCCTAAGTTAAAAACTACTCCGAGTGCGGACATCCTCCGCACTCGGGGGCTTAGCTGCGATTCTGTATCGCCTAAGTCAAAAACTACTCCGAGTGTGGACATCCTCCACACTTGAGGGCTTAGCTACGATTCCGTATCGCCTAAGTCAATAACTACTCCGAGTAAGGACATGATCCACACTCGGGGGCTTAGCTGCAAACCTGATTCGCCTAAGTTAGAAACTACTCCGAATGAGGACAACATCCACACTCGGAGACTTAGCCATGATCCGGAAATCATATAAGGCAGACTCAATAAACATTCAGCATGCCAACCACACGAAGATTTGCCCGACTGGCCCAGTTCCAGGTTATATCTATTTACTATGCCTAGCGCACAAGGATCAGTACGACTGATTCAGCTCCAGATTGCAACAATTTACTACGCCAAGCGCATCAAAGTTCACCTGTTTAGTTCAGTTCTGCACTGGAAGACATAAACCCTCTGCCCGACTCATCTAGTCCGACAGAGGCTCAGGGACTACACCCAGTGGGTGCACTTAGTGTGCCCCCACTGGAAGAGTAATAAAAGAAACATTCTGCTCGGTTAGGTCCGACAAAAACATTCAAGTTTAATAAACTCTGCAGACTCCAACCGACCGCCAGCAATCAGTAAAAGTCTCAGGGGCTACTGTCGGAGATACACAAAATAGGTAGGCCCATGAACGGTCTAAATATCATAATACCATGGGGTCCACGCACCAGGTGGGTCCGGATTAATACATACATACTATTCACTCGACCGAGTATGTTCTATCCACTCGGCAACAGTCAACCACTCGGCCATATGTCTCACTCGGATATGCGAAGACCAACAGTCGACAAGGGAGTCGAAGCACCATCTGGCGTTACGGCATCAATGCCCCACTTTGTAACATAGGAGGTAAAGGGGTGGTGCACTCTATATAAGCCACCCCCACCACTAGACTAAGGGGGCTGGCTTCTTCTTCTCCCTCTGGGGTTCCTTGTTCCATCTCTCTCTACTAGTCTTAGGATTTAGCTAAGGCCTCGAGATTCGTTCTCCCTTCTCTCACACATTGTAATCTCCGGATTCATACTCAGATAAAACAAAGCCTCTCCGGAGCACGAGACGTAGGGTTGTTATCTCTGCCGTGAGAGACCCGAACTCGCTAAAGCCACCGTGTCACCCATTTGCATCTCAATAGACCATGCTTCGTTATCCTACCCCTTTCTAATGTCAGAATTGTTACCATGACAGGTACTGTCAAGACAAGATTCATAATTATTAACACATGATACCTACTGTATTCCATCATTCACACAATTTATATTACTCAATAGAAGCTATAGGAACACTTGAAACAAGCAAACTATGCATGCAAAACAGAATCTGTCAAAAAAAGAACAGTCTGAAAGATCTGAATAATCACCATACTTACCTGACTCTGAAAATTATGAAAAATTAGAAAACCTCAATTAATTTGCATATAATGTTTGTGTACAAATTTCATAACTGTTTGATTCTCCAGTAAAATCATATAATTCATATACTGGACGCAAAACTTCCTGTTTTTGCATAGAATCAATCAAGCAAGTATCCACGCTATCCCAAAGGCTTTACTTGGCACTTTATTGGAATAGAAGACACAAAACATGATTAAGACAGTATCTTAATCATGTTAACACATAAAAACAGAAGGTAAAAGTGTTGGTTTGTCTCCCAACAAGCGCTTTTCTTTAATGCCTTTTAGCTAGGCATGATGATTTCAATGATGCTCGTATAGGAATAGTAGTTGAAACATGTAAGAGAGCATCATGAATCTCATGACAAGCACATTTAAGTCTGACACACTTCCTATGGATAGGGATTTTGTGAGCAAACAATTCATGGGAACAAGAATCAACTAGCATAGGAAGGGAAAACAAGCATAACTTCAAAACTTTGAGCACATAGAGAGGAAACTTGATATTATTGCAATTCCTACAAGCATATGTTCCTCCCTCATAATAATTTTCAGTAGCATTATGAAGGAATTCCACAATATAACCATCACATAAGGCATTATTTTCATTATGAACAAGCATAGAATTTTTATTACTACCCACACAAGCAAAATTCTTCTCATTCATAGTAGTGGGAGCAAACTCAACAAAATAACTATCATGAGATACTTGATTGACATAACCACTTTGAATATTAAAATCATGATGACAAGTTTCATGGTTGTCATTACTCTTTACAGCATACGTGTCATCACAATAATCATCATATATAGGAGGCCTGCTATCATCATAGTAGTTTTGCTCATCAAAACTTGGGGGACAAAAAATAACATCTTCATCAAACATAGCATCCCCAAGCTTGTGGCTTTGCATGTCATTAGCATCATGAATATTTATAGAATTCATACTAACAATATTGAAATCGTGCTCGTCACTCAAAGATTTTGTTCCAAACATTTTAATAACTTCTTCTTCTAACACTTGAGCACAATTTTCCTTTCCATCATTTTCACGAAAGACATTAAAAAGATGAAGCATATGAGGCAACATCAATTCCATTTTTTGTAGTTTTCTCTTATAAAACCAAACTAGTGAAAAACAATAAACTAAAAGATTTAATTGCAAGATCTAAAGATATACCTTCAAGCACTCACCTCCCCGACAACGGCGCCAGAAAAGAGCTTGATGTCTACTACACAACCTTCTTCTTGCAAACTCATGTTGGGCCTCCAAGCGTAGAGTTTTGTAGGACAACGACAATTTTCACTCAAGTGGATGACCTAAGGTTTATATATATGTGGGATGTATAGGATCAAGATGGTCTGTCTAAAACAACCCTGCAACCAAATAACTAAGAGTCTCTTGTGTCCCCAACACACCCAATACAATGGTAAATTGTATAGGCGCACTAGTTCGACGAAGAGATGGTGATACAAGTGCATTATGGATGATAGATATAGGTTTTTGTAATCTGAAAATATAAAAACAGCAAGGTAACTAATGATAAAAGTGAGCACAAACGGTATTGCAATGCTTGAAGACAAGGCCTAGGGTTCATACTTTCACTAGTGCACTTTCTCTCAACAATAATGACATAGTTGAATCATATGTAAATACCTCTCGTGCGACAAAGAGTTCACTCCAAAGTCACAAATAGCGGAGCACTAACGAAGAAATTATTGTAGGGTACGAAACCACCTCAAAGTTATCTTTTCCTATCAATCTTACGAGCTATCCCTATAAGTGTCACGAACAGCCCTAGAGTTCGTACTAAAATAACACCATAAGACACATATCAACCAAAACCCTAATATCAACTAGATAATCAAATGTCACCATGAGTACCCATGAGCTTGATTATACGATATGCATCACACAATTTCAGATTTATCATGTTCAATCCAACACAAATAACTTCAAAGAGTTCCCCAAAGTTTCTACCGGAAAGTCAAGACAAAAAACGTGTTCCAACCCCTATGCATAGATTCCCAAGGTCACGGAACCCGCAAGTTGATCACCAAAACATACATCAAGTGGATCAATAGAATATCCCATTGTCACCACGGATATCCCATCGCAAGACATACATCAAGTGTTCTCAAATCCTTAAAGACTCAGTCCGATAAGAAAACTTCAAAGGGAAAACTCAATTCATCACAACAAGATAGAGAGGGGAAAACTCCATATGATTCAATCTATATCAATAAAGCTCATGGTACATCAAGATCGTGCCATCTCAAGAACACAAGAGAGAGAGAGAGATCAAACACATAGCTACTGGTAGATACCCTTCGCACCAAGGGTGAACTACTCCCTCCTCATCATGGAGAGCATCGGGATGATGAAGATGGCCTCCGGTGATGGTTTTCCCTCCGGTAGGGTGTCGGAACGGGTTCCCAATTTGTTTTTCGTGGCTCTGGAGGCTTTTGGCGGCGGATCTCCCGATCTAGGTTTCTTTTCGGAGGTTTCTATATTTATAGGAATTTTTGGCGTCGATCTCATGTCAAGGGGGGCCACAAGGCGGTGACAAGCCTGCTAGGCGCGGCTAGGTGGGGTTGCCGAGCCGGGCAGGCTTGTGACCTCCTCGTGGTTCTTCTGGCCCAACTCCAATGCTTCGGGGTCTCTTTTGGTCTAGAAAAAATCATACTAAATTTTCAGCCCATTCCGAGAACTTTTATTTCTTCACAAAAAACGACACCATGGTAGTTCTGTTGAAAACAACGTCAGCCCGGGTTAGTTCTAATAAAATCATACCAAAATCATATAGAATTATTATAAACATGGAATAAATACTTCATAAATTATAGATAGGTTGGAGACGTATCAGTGCACTAGGCACTACTCCAAGATCTGTCATGAACACCTTCATCCAGACACCTTCCTTCACCGCCTCCGAGCCAATGATGTACTCCGCTTCGCATGTAGAATCAGCTACCACGCTTTGCTTGGAACTGCACCAGCTTACCGCACCCCCATTGAGAATAAATACGTATCCAGTTTGAGATTTTTAGCCATTTGGATCAGTGTCAAAGCTTGCATCGATGTAACCCTTTACGACGAGCTCTTGATCACCTCCATAAACGAGAAACATGTCCTTAGTCCTTTTCAGGTACTTAAGGATATTCTTGACCGCCATACGGTGTTCCATTCCTGGATCATTTTGAAACCTTCCAGCCATACTTATGGCAAGGCTGGCATCGGGTCTTGTGCACAACATTGCATACATGATAGAGCCTATGGCTGAAGCATAGGAGACGACACTCATATTTTTTCTATGTTCTGCAGTCACTGGGCATTAAGTCTTACTCAACTTCACACCTTGCAACACAGGCAAGAACCCCTTCTTGGACTGATCCATTTTGAACTTCTTCAAAACTTTGTTAAGGTATGTGCTCTGTGAAAGTCCTATTAAGCATCTCGATCTATCTTTATAGATCTTGATGCCTAATATGAAAGCAACTTCTCCTAGGTCCTTCATTGAAAAAATCTTGTTCAAATATTCCTTCATGCTCTCCAAAAGTTCTATATTGTTTCCAGTCAGTAATATGTCATCCACATATAATATTAGAAATTCTATAGAGCTCCCACTCAATTTCTTGTAAATACAAGCTTCTCCGTTAAACTTGTATAAACCCGAACGCTTTCATCACCTCATCAAAGCGAAGATTCCAACTCTGAGATGCTTGCACCAGTCCATAAATGGATCGCTAGAGTTTGCAAACTTTGTCAGCATTTTCTCGATTGACAAAACCTTCTGGTTGCATCATATACAACTCTTCCTTAAGGAAACCGTTAAGGAACGCTGTTTTGACATCCATCTGCCAAATTTCATAATCGAAAAAGGCAGGTATTGCTAACATGATTCTGACGGACTTAAGCATCGCTACAGGTGAGAAGGTCTCATCATAGTCAACTCCTTGAACTTGTGAAAAACCCTTTGCCACAAGTCAGGCTTATAGATGGTGACATTACCGTCCGCGTCCGTCTTCCTCTTAAAGATCCATTTGTTCTGAATGGCCTTTCGCCCTTCAGGTAATACTCCCAAAGCCCATACTTTGTTTTCATACATGGATCCCATCTTGGATTTCATGGCCTCTAACCATTTCTCGGAATCCGGGCCCATCATCGCTTCTCCACATAGCTCGTAGGTTCATCGTTGTTCAACAACATGACCTCTAAGACAGGGTTGCCGTACCCCTCAGGAGCAGTACACGTCCTTGTCGACTGATACGTCCATTTTGCATCATGTTTTATTGCTGTTATTTATAATGTTTTTATCCATAATAATGCTTTTTGGAGTAAGTATAATGCATTTTCTCTCATAATTTGCAAGGAACACACCAAGAGGGAGAATTCCGGCAGCTGGAAATCTGGACCTGGAAAAGCTACATCAGGCTACCTATTTTGCACAACTCCAAACAAGCTGAAACTTCACGGAGATTTCTTATGGAATATTTAAGAATTATGGGAGAAAATAACTACCACAGGGGCCCCACCAGGTGGGCACAACCCACCTAGGCGCGCCAGGGATCCCAGGCTCGCCTTGGTGAGTTGTGCCCTCCTCGGCCCACCTCCGGTGCCCATCTTCTGGTGTAGAAGCCATTTTGACCTAGAAAAAAAATAAGGAGAAGGATTTTGGAACGAAGAGCCACTGCCTCGAGGCAGAACTTGGGCAAGAGCACTTTTGCCCTCTGGCGGAGCGATTCCGCTGGGGGAACTTCCCTCCCGGAGGGCGAAATCATCGTCATCATCATCACCAACAACTCTCCCATCTTGGGGAGGGCAATCTTCATCAACATCTTCAACATCACCAACTCCTCTCAAACCCTAGTTCATCTCTTGAGTTCACTCTTGTTACCGGAACTATAGATTGGTGCTTGTGGGTGACTAGTAGTGTTGATTACGTCTTGTAGTTGATCACTATATGGTCTATTTGGTGGAAGATTATATGTTCAGACCCATTATGGTATTTAATACCCCTCTGATCTTGAGAATGATTATTATTTGTGAGTAGTTACTTTTGTTCTTGAGGTCACGGGAGAAATCATGTTGCAAGTAATCATATGAATTTGATATGTGTTCGATATTTCGATAGTATGTATGGTGTGATTCCCTTAGTGGTGTCATGTGAATGTCGACTACATGACATATCACAATATTTGGGCCTAAGGGAATGCATTGTGGAGTAGCAATTAGTTGATGGGTTGTGAGAGTGACAGAAGCTTAAATCCCAATTTATGCTCTATTCCGTAAGGGACCAATTGGATCCAAAAGTTTAATGCTATGGTTAGAATTTATTCTTAATACTTTTCTTGTAGTTGAGGATGCTTGCGGGAGGGTTAATCATAAGTAGGAGGTTTGTTCAAGTAAGAGCAGAACCTAAGCACCAGTCCACCCACATATCAAATTATCAAAGTACCGAACACGAATTAAACCAACATGATGAAAGTGACTAGATGAAATTCCCGTGTACCCTCAAGAACGCTTTGCTTATCATAAGAGACCAGTTTGGCCTGTGCTTTGCCTCAAAAGGATTGGGCTACCTTGCTGCACTTTTGTTACTATATTCGTTACTTGCTCGTTACAAATTATCTTGCTATCAAACTACTACGCTACTTACAATTTCAGCACTTGCATACATTACCTTACTGAAAACTACTTGTCATTTCCTTCTACTCCTCATTGGGATCGACACTCTTACTTATCAAAAAGTGCTACAATTTATCCCCTTTACTTTTGGGTCATCAAGGCTATTTTCTGGCTCCGTTGCCGGGGAGTGAAGCGCCTTTGGTAAGTGGAATTTTGTAAGGAAACATTTATATAGTGTGCTGAAATTTATTGTCACTTGTTACTATGGAAAACAATCCTCTGAGGGGTTTGTTCGGGGTATCTTTGTTGGAAATAGGCCCTAGAGGCAATAATTAATTGGTTATTATCATATTTCCTTGTTCATGATAATCGTTTATTATCCATGCTATAATTGTGTTGATCAGAAACTCAGATACATGTGTGGATACATAGACAACACCATGTCCCTAGTATGCCTCTAATAGACTAGCTCGTTGATCAAAGATGGATATGGTTTCCTAGTCATGGACATGAGATGTCATTTGGTAACGGGATAACATCATTAGGAGAATGATGTGATGGAGAAGAACCAAACTACAAACGTAGCATATGATCGTGTCAGTTTATTGCTACTGTTTTCTGCATGTCAAGTATATGTTCCTATGACCATGAGATCATGAAACTCACTGACACCGGAAGAGTACCTTGTGTGTATCAAACGTCGCAACGTAACTGGGTGACTATAAAGGTACTCTACAAGTATCTCCGAGGGTGTCTATTGAGTTGGCATGGATCAACACTGGGATTTGTTACTCCGTGTGATGGAGAGGTATCTCAGGGCCCACTCGGTAATACAACATCACAACAAGCCTTGCAAGCAATGTGACTAAGTGTTAGTCACGAGATCTTGTATTACGGAACGAGTAAATAGACTTGCCGGTAACGAGGTTGAACTTAGTATGGAGATACCGACGATCGGATCTCGGGCAAGTAACATACCGAAGAAAAAAGGGAACATCATACGGGATTGACTGAATCCTTGACATAGAGGTTCGACCGATAAAGATCTTCGTAGAATATGTAGGAACCAATATGGGCATTCAGGTCCCGCTATTGGTTATTGACTGTAGAGGTGTCTTGGTCATGTCTACATAGTTCTCGAACCCGCAGGGTCTGCACACTTAAGGTTCGTTGACGTTTCGGTAGTATAGAGTTATGTATGGTGGTGACCGAAGGTTGTTCGGAGTCCCGGATGAGATCCCGGACGTCACGAGGAGCTCCGGAATGGTCCGGAGGTATAATATATAGGAAGTCCTGTTTTGGCCGCCTGAAAAGTTTCGGGCTCATCGGTAGTGTACCGGGAGTGCCGGTAGTGTACCAAGGGACCATCGGGAGGGGTATTTCGACCCAAGAGGCTATATGGGCTGTGGGAGGATGAATACAAGCCCTTAGTGGGCTGGAGGAAGTCCCACAAAGGGCTCATGCGGCTGGGAAGAAAAGCCCAAAGAGAAAAAGGTGGAAAAAGGCAAAAAGGCTAAATAAGGAAGGAGTCCTAGTCCTACTAGGATTGGAGGAGGATTCCTCCTCTCCTCCTTGCGCAAGAGGCCAAAGGGCTAGCCCTTGACCGCCAGCCTCCTCCCTCTCTCCTCCTATATATAGTAGAGGTTTGAGGGTTTTGAGACACAGAAAAACAGCCACGTGCTGCCTCTCCTCTCGATCGTAGTTTCTCCTCTAGATAGGTTTTCAGCGGTGCTTAGGCGAAGCCCTGCTGGAATAGCTCCACCACCATCGCCACAACACTGCCGCGCTGCCGGAGAACTCATCTACCTCTCCTCTCCCTCTTGTTGGATCAAGAAGGCGGAGATCACCATCAAGCTGTACGTGTGCTGAACGCGGAGGTGCCGTCTGTTCGGCGCTAGATTGGAAGGACCGTGATCAAGATCGCGAGATGGATCGTGATGAGATCGCAGGACGGATCGTGATGAGTTCGCGGGATGGATCGTGATGAGATCGCTGGACGCTCGGGGATTTGGATCGCGAAGATGTTCGACTACACCAACCGCGTTTCTTAACGCTTCCCGCTTAGCGATCTACAAGGGTATGTAGATCCACTCTCCCTCTCGTGATGCTCATCACCATGGATAGATCGTGCATGTGCGTAGGAAATTTTTTGTTTCCCATGCATCATTCCCCAACAATCTTCACCTCGTCCGGAACCACAATTAGCTACCCCTCAACCTACTGCACCTACTGAAAATATTGAATATGAAATTCCTTCGGGTACGATAGAATAACTGCTAGCTAATTCTTATGCAGGAGATGGAACGAAACATCCTGATATGCACTTGATACACGTGGAACAAATTTGTGGATTGTTTAAGCTTGCAGGTTTACCCAGGGATCAAGTTATGAAAAATGTTTTCCCTTTATCTTTGAAGGGAAAAGCATTGGCATGGTATAGGCTATGCGATGATATTGGATCATGGAATTGGAATCGTTTGAAAATGGAGTTCCACCAGAAATTTTATCCTATGCATATAGTTCATCATGATCGGAATTATATATATAATTTTTGGCCTCGTGAAGGAGAAAGTATTGCTCTAGCTTGGGGGAGGCTTAAGTCAATGTTATATTCATGCCCCAATCATGAGCTCTCAAGAGAAATTATTATCCAGAATTTTTATGCTCGGCTTTCTCGTAATGATCAAACCATGCTTGATACTTCTTGTGCTAGTTCTTTTATGAAGAAGACTATTGAATTCCGGTGGGATCTTTTGGAAAGAATTAAACACAACTCTGAAGATTGGGAACTCAGCGAAGGTAAAGAGTCAGGTATTAAACTTAAATATGACTGTGTTAAATCTTTTATGGATACCGATGCTTTTCAAAAGTTTAGCACTAAATATGGACTTGACTCTGAGATAGTACCCTCCTTTTGTGAATCATTTGCTACTCATGTTGAACTCCCTAAGGAGAAGTGGTTTAAATATCACCCACCTGCTAAATAAGAAATTAAAAAAACCAGCACCAGTTAAAGAAAAAAACTATACTCTATAATGTTGATCCAGTTGTTCCTTCTGCTTATATAGAGAAACCACCTTTCCCTATTAGGATAAAGGAACATGCTAAGGTTTCAACTATGGTTAACAAAAGCTATATTAGAACACCTAAACCTGAAGAACAAATTAAAGTAGAACCTAGCATTGCTATGGTTAAAGATCTCTTGGAAGAAGATATTGATGGGCATGTTATTTACTTCTGTGAAGAAGCTGCTAGAATTGGTAAACGTGATAGAAAAGATAAACATAGACCTGTTGTGGGCATGCTTGTTATTTCAGTTAAAATAGGATATCACTGTTATAATGGTTTATGTGACATGGGTGCTAGTGTGAGTGCTATTCCTTACACTTTATATGAAGAGATTATGAAAGACATAGCACCTACTGAGATACAAGAAATAGATGTTACTATTAAACTTGCTAATAGAGACACTATACCACCAATTGGGATTATTAGCGATGTTGAAGTCTTGTGTGGGAAAATAAAATACCCTACTGATTTTCTTGTTCTTGGTTCCCCGCAAGAGGACTTATGTCCCATTATATTTGGTAGACCTTTCTTGAACACAATTAATGCTAATATAGATTGTAAGAGACAAAATGTGGGAGTTAGCTTTGGTGATGAGTCTCATGAGTTAAATTTTTCCAAGTTTAGTAGAAATCATCATGAAAAAGAATTGCCTAGTAAGGATGAATTAATTGGTCTTGCTTGTATTTCTGAACCACCTACTGATCCTTTAGAACAATATCTGCTAGACCATGAAAATGATTTACATATGCATGAAAGAAATGAAATAGATAAAGTTTTCTTTGAACAATGTCCTCTGCTTAAACACAATTTACCTATTGAAACTCTTGGAGGTCCTCCTCCACCTAAAGGTGATCCTGTGTTTGAATTAAAACAATTGCCAGACACTTTGAAATATGCTTATCTTGACGAAAAGAAGATATATCCTGTTATTATCAGTGCTAACCTTTCAGAACATGAAGAAGAAAGATTATTGAAAGTTCTAAGGAAGCACCGGGATGCTATTGGATATACTGTTGATGATTTAAAGGGCATTAGTCCCACTCTATGTCAGCTCAAAATCAATATGGAAGCTGATGCTAAAGTAGTTGTTGATCACCAACATCGGTTAAATCCTATCCTATAGCTGATAGTAGATGGGCAAGTCCTGGTCATTGTGTTCCTAAGAAAGGAGGTATTACTGTTGTTCCTAATGATAAAAATGAACTTATTCCACAAAGAATTGTTACAGGCTATAGAATGGTAATTGATTTTAGAAAATTAAACCAAGTACCTAGAAAAGATCATTACCCTTTGCCTTTTATTGATCAAATGCTTGAAAGATTATCTAAGCACACATACTTTTGCTTCCTTGATGGATATTCTGGCTTTTCACAAATACCTGTATCACAACCTGATCAAGAAAAGACAACTTTTGCTTGTCCTTTTGGAACCTATGCTTATAGACGTATGCGTTTTGGTTTATGTAATGCACCTCCTACCTTTCAAAGATGCATGATGGCTATATTCTCTGATTTTTGTGAAAAGATTGTTGAGGTTTTCATGGATGACTTCTCTGTTTATGGGAAGTCTTTTTGATAATTGTTTAAGCAATCTTAAGCGAGTTTTGCAGAGATGTGAACAAACAAATCTTGTCTAGAATTGGAAGAAGTGCCACTTTATGGTTAATGAAGGCATTGTCTTGGGTCATAAAATTTCCGAAAGAGGTATTGAAGTGGACCAAGCTAAGGTTGATGCATTTGAGAAAATTCCATGTCCTAAAGATATAAAAGGTATTCGTAGTTTCTTAATGTTGGGGAACGTTGCATGGGGAAAAAATTCCTACGTTCACGCATGACCTATCCATTGTGATGAGCATCTGCGAGAGGGAGAGTGGATCTACATACCCTTGTAGATCGCTAAGTGGGAAGCGTTAAGAAACACGGTTGATGTAGTCGAACGTCTTCATGATGCAAATCGCCGAGCGTCCTGCGATCCAATCACGATCCGTCCTGATCTAGCACCGAACGGACGGCACCTCCGCGTTCAGCACACGTATCGCTTGATGACGATCTCCACCTTCTTGATCCAGAAAGAGGGGCGGAGAGGTGGAAGAGTTCTCCGGCAGCGTGACGGCGCTCCGGCGATGGTGGTGGAGCTGTTCCGGTAGGGCTTCGCCTAAGCACTGCAGAAAACCGATCTAGAGGAGAAACTATGCACTAGAGGAGAGGGCAACACGTGGCAGAAAATTCTATGCAAAAACCCTCAAAACCACTAGTATATATAGGAGGAGGGGAGGATGAGGCTTGGCCCTCAAGGGTCCAGCTCTAGGTTTTGGCCGAACCAAGGAGGGAGTCCTCTTCCTCCTCCACTCCTAGTAGGATTAGGACTCCTTCCTTATTTGTTCATTTTTGCCTTTTTCCACCTTTTTCCTTCTGGGCTTTTCTTCCCAGCCGCATGGGCCTTGTGTCGGACTTCCACCAGCCCACTAAGGTCTGGTATTCACCTTCCCACATCCCATGTAGCCTCTTGGGTCGTAATACCCCTCCCGATGGTCCCCCGGTACACTACCGGCACTCCCGGTACACTACCGATGAGCCCGAAACTTTTCTAGCGACCAAAACAGGACTTCCTATACATCAATCTTTACCTCCGGACCGTTCTGGAGATCCTCTTGACGTCCGGGATCTCATCCAGGACTCCGAAAAACTTTCGGTCACCACCATGCATAACTCTATACTATGGAAACATCACTGAACCTTAAGTGTGCAGACCCTGCGGGTTCGAGAACTATGTAGACATGACCGAGACACCTCTACGGTCAATAACCAATAGAGGAACCTGGATGCCCATATTGGTTCCTACATATTCTATGAAGATCTTTATCGGTCGAACCTCTATGTCAAGGATTCAGTTAATCCCGTATGATGTTCCCTTTGTTCTTCGGTATGTTACTTGCCCGAGATTCGATTGTCGGTATCTCCATACCTAGTTCAACCTCGTTACCGGCAAGTCTCTTTACTCGTTCCGTAATACAAGATCCCGTGGCTAACAATTAGTCACATTTCTTGCAATGCTTATTGTGATGTTGTATTACCGAGTGGGCCCTGAGATACCTCTCCGTCACACGGAGTAACAAATCCCAGTCTTGATCCATGCCAACCCAATAGACACCCTCGGAGATACCTGTAATGCACCTTTATAGTCACCCATTTATGTTGCGACGTTTGATACACACAAGGCACTCCTCCGGTGTCGGTGAGTTGCATGATCTCATGGTCATAGGAACATATACTTGACATGCAGAAAACAGTAGCAATAAACTGACACGATCATATGCTACGTTTGTAGTTTGGGGCTTGTCCATCACATCATTCTTCTAATGATGTGATCCCGTTATCAAATGACATCACATGTCAATGGCTAGGAAACCTTGACCATCTTTGATTAACGAGCTAGTTCACTAGAGGCATACTAGGGACCAAGTGTTGTCTATTTACCCACACATGTAAGGTGTTTCCAATCAATACAATTATAGCATGGATAATAAACAATTATCATGAACAAGAAAATATAATAATAAACGCTTAAATCATGCTGGTTTCTATAGGAGATTTATCAAAGACCTTTCTAAAATTTCTAGGCCTCTTACTAATCTCTTGCAAAAGGATATCCCTTTTGTTTTTCATGATGATTGTCTTGAAGCCTTTGAAACATTCAAGAAAGCCTTAGTTACTGCACCTATTGTTCAACCACCTGATTGGAACTTGCCTTTTGAAATTATGTGTGATGCTAGTGATTATGTAGTTGGTGCTGTTCTAGGACAAAGAGTTGATAAGAAATTGAATGTTATTCATTATGCTAGTAAAACTCTAGATAGTGCTCAAAGAAATTGTGCTACTACTGAAAAATAATTCTTAGCAGTTGTGTTTGCTTATGATAAATTTAGACCTTATATTGTTGATTCCAAACTAACTGTTCACACAGACCATGCTGCTATTAAATATCTTATGGAAAAGAAAGACGCTTAACCTAGACTTATTCGTTGGGTTCTCTTGTTACAAGAATTTGATTTACATATCATTGATAGAAAAGGAGCTGAGAACCCCATAGCTGATAACTTGTCTAGGCTTGAAAATGTGCTGATGACCCACTACCTATTGATGATAGTTTTCCTGATGAGCAGTTAGCTACAATAAATGTTGCTAATAGTACTCCTTGGTATGCTTACTATGCTAATTACATTGTTGCTAAATATTTACCACCTAACTTTACTTACCAACAAAAGAAAAAATTCTTCTATGATTAAAGACATTACTTTTGGGATGACCCACATCTTTATAAAGAAGGACTAGATGGTATTATTAGACATTGTGTACCTGAGCATGAACAGGGACAAATCCTACAGAAATGTCACTCCGAGGCTTATGGAGGGCATCATGCTGGAGATAGAATTGTTCATAAGGTATTGCAATCTGGATTTTATTGGCCTATTCTCTTCAAGGATGCCCGTAAGTATGTCTCATCTTGCGATGAATATCAAAGAATAGGTAATATCGGTAAGAGTCAAGAAATGCCTATGAGTTATTTACTTGCTGTTGAACCATTTGATGTTTGGGGATTTGATTACATGGGACCTTTTCCTTCCACTAATGGGTATACACGTATTTTGGTTGCTGTTCATTATGTACTAAATGGGTAGAAGCTATTCCAACCAGTAGTGCTGATCACAACACCTCTATTAAAATGCTTAAGGAAGTTATTTTCCCAAGGTTTGGAGTCCCTGGATATTTAATGACTGATGGTGGTTCACACTTTATTCATGGTGCTTTCCGTAAAATGCTTGCCAAGTATGATGTTAACCATAGAATTGCATCACCCTATCATCCTCAGTCTAGTGGTCAAGTTGAACTTAGCAATAGAGAAATAAAATTAAATTTGCAAAAGACTGTCAATAGGTCAAGGAAGAATTGGTCTAAGAAATTATATGGTGCACTTTGGGCTTATAGAACATCAGATAAAAATCCTATGGGTATGTCTCCTTTTAAAATGGTTTATGGAAAAGCTTGTCATTTGCCTCTTGAGTTAGAACATAAATCATTTTGGGCAGTTAAAAAGCTCAATTATGATTTCAATCTTGTTGGTGAGAAGAGGTTATTTGATATTAGCTCATTAGATGAATGGAGAACCCAAGCTTATGAAAATGCAAAATTATTCAAAGAAAATGTCAAAAGCTGGCATGACAAAAGAATTCAAAAGTGTGAGTTTAAAGTCGGTGAATTTCTTTTGTACAACTCTCATTTTAGATTTTTTGCAGGGAAGCTCCTCTCGAAATGGGAAGGCCCTTATGTCATCGAGGAGGTTTACTGGTCTGGTGCAATCAAAATAAATAATTCCGAAGGTACTAACCCGAAGGTTGTCAATGGATAACAAATACATCATTATATCTCAAGTACGCCTATTAATGTTGAAGTAATATTATCCAAACTTTGACACCAGAAGAACACATAAAAGAGTCCTTCTGGGACACTCTAGAATCGTGAAATAAGGAGGTACGTGATACGATAAGTAAACGGACTCCGAAAAATCCGCAAAAATATTTTCTGTCAGTTTTGGAATATTTAAGAATTGTGGAAATAAAGAAACTCCCAGGAAGCGTCCCCAGGTGGGCACAAGACACCAGGGCGCACTAGGCTTACCTGACCTGGCGCGCCCAAGTGGGTTGTGCCCACCTGGGACACCTTCCATACTCAGTTTTTCTTCCATGTAATTTTCCTCCAAGATAAAAAAAATCTATATATACTTCCCGAACCTGTTAACCACCGTATCGCGAAGAAATCCTCTATTCTCTTTTTCCCTTGCTGTTTTTTGTCAGATCCCATCTACCATGGCTGCTTCAAGCTCCTCCGAGGACAATACTTCTACTTCACCACCATCATCTTCTTAACCACCAAAGGAGAATTGAGTATCGGGTATGGGCACTTCCCTTGGATTCCGCAAAGCTTGCGGGAGGTGCCTCGGTATCGTATCATCCCATTATCTTTTTTGCTTTTACTTATCTTAGTTCAATCTTTTGCCTAGATGAAATAAAGTTTAGTTCGATCCTTTCTTATTTGAGACTTTGGTTAGTGATCTATCATTGTAATCGTGTGCAAGTTATATAATAAAGTTTAGTTTGAGTTTTTGCTCTCTTTACTTTCATGTTGCAAATAAAGAAAAATAAATAAGAAAGAAATGAAAGAAAGGAAATAAGTGAATAATATCATATACTAATCCTATGGTAGGTGATGGCACCACATAAGGAAAAGTATAAGTATGAAATTTTATTAGAGATTGACAAACATAGCATTAGTCAATGATGCAACTCATGAAAGAATTAATAAGGGAAGAGAAGATCCACATATAAATATACTATCCTAGAAATCCTTTGTGATTGTGAGCCTTCATCAAAATATTATATGCCAAAATTGTTGACGTTGGACAAGTAAGACAACTTAATGCATTATGTTTGTTTATATTCACATAGAAGTCATATTGTCATAGATCCTTTAACATGTGATGCTTGCCCCTACCTTTGCTAGCCAAAAATTCCTCACTAAGTAGAGATACTACTTGTGCATCCTAAAACCCTTAAACCCAAATCCTATTTTCAAGAGTCCACCATACCTACCTATGGATTGAGCCAGATCCTTCAAGTAAGTTGTCATCGGTGCAATAAGGCAATAAAAATTGCTTCAAAAAGTGTAAGATAATTTAGTGTAAGAGAAAATTGAGCGTTGTATGAACTTGGATGACAAAGAATAAAAGTGACAGACTGCATAATAAAGGTTGTCATCTTAAGGGTCAATACAATGTGACGTTCTCTTGCACTAAGGGATTGAGCATACAAACAAATAAGCGCATGACAACCTATGCTTCCCTCTACGAAGGGCCTATCTTTTACTTTTATGCAAGAGTCAAAGTTTTTCTGTATTCCTTTTATTTTTCTCCTTTGGCAAGCATCATGTGGTGAGGAAAGATCTAGGCACATATGTCTAGTTGAATATAGATAGCATGAGTCATTATTGTTGACATCACCCCTGAGGTGAGGATGTTGGGAGGCGAAACTATAAACCCCTATCTTTCTATGTGTCCGGTTGAAATGTTTTGCTCATGGGTACGAGGCGAGTGTTATCAATCGTAGAAGACTATATGATAGTTGAGTATGTGGACTTGCCTAAAGGCTCCGATACATGACCCTGCCTGAAAAGATGATGAATTGTAGTTGCAAAGTCGATGGAGAACATAGTTTCTTTGTTTCTAATAGAGTTTTTGCTTTATACTTTGATAGTGTGATGAACTATTACTTATTCATGAGAAGTATATGAGATAAATTCTATGATAAAAGTCCTATGCTTAATTTTTTTGTTGTTTTAATAATCAACATGATGCTTCTATGTCCGTATTTTGTTTTTATCGACACCTCTCTCTCAAAGCGTATGGACATGTTTTTCGATTTTGGTTTTCGCTTGAGGACAAGCGAGGTCTAAGCTTGGGTGAGTTGATACGTCCATTTTTCATCATGTTTTCTAGCTGTTATTTATAATGTTTTTATCCATAATAATGCTTTTTGGAGTAATTCTAATGCATTTTCTCTCATAATTTGCAAGGAACACACCAAGAGGGAGAATTCCGACAGCTGGAAATCTGGACCTGGAAAAGCTACGTCAGGCTACCTATTCTGCGCAACTCCAAACAAGCTAAAACTTCACGGAGATTTTTTATGGACTATTTAAGAATTATTGGATCAAATAACTACCAGAGGGGGCCCACCAGGTGGGCACAACCCACTTGGGCGCGCCAGGGAGCCGAAGCACGCCCTGGTGGGTTATGCCCTCCTTGTCCCACCTCTGGTGCCCATCTTCTGGTATATAAGTCATTTTGACCTAAAAAATAAGGATAAGGCTTTCGGTATGAACCGCCGCCGCCTCGAGCCAGAACTTGGGCAGGAGCACTTTTGCCCTCCGGCGGAGCGATTCCGCCGGGGGAACTTCCCTCCCAGAGGGGGAAATCATCTTCATCATCATCACCAACAACTCTCCCATCTTGGGGAGGGCAATCTTCATCAACATCTTCAACAGCACCAACTCCTCTCATACCCTAGTTCATCTCTTGAGTTCAATCTTGTTACCGGACCTATAGATTGGTGCCTGTGGGTGACTAGTAGTGTTGATTACGTCTTGTAGTTGATCACTATATGGTTTATTTGGTGGAAGATTATATGTTCAGATCCATTGTGCTATTTAATACCCCTCTGATCTTGAGCATGGTTATAATTTGTGAGTAGCTACTTTTGTTCTTGAGGTCACGGGAGAAATCATGTTGCAAGTAATCATGTGAATTTGATATGTGTTTGATATTTTGATAGTATGTATGTTGTGATTCCCTTAGTGGTGTCATGTGAATGTAGACTACATGACACTTCACATTGGGCCTAAGGTAATGCATTGTGGATTAGCAATTAGATGATGGGTTGCGAGAGTGACAAAAGCTTAAACCCCAGTTTATGCGCTATTCCGCAAGGGACCGACTGGATCCAAAAGTTTAATGCTATGGTTAGAATTTATTCTTAATACTTTTCTCATAGTTGCGGATGCTTGCGGGAGGGTTAATCATAAGTAGGAGGTTTGTTCAAGTAAGAGCAGAACCTAAGCACCGGTCCACCCACATATCAAATTATCAAAGTACCGAACACAAATTAAACCAACATGATGAAAGTGACTAGATGAAATTCCCGTGTACCCTCAAGAACGCTTTGCTTATCATAAGAGACCGCTTTGGCCTGTACTTTGCCTCAAAAGGATTGGGCTACCTTGCTGCACTTTTGTTACTATATTCGTTACTTGCTCGTTACAAATTATCTTGCTATCAAACTACTTCGCTACTTACAATTTCAGCACTTGCAGACATTACCTTACTGAAAACTACTTGTCATTTCCTTCTACTCCTCGTTGGGTTTGACACTCTTACTTATCGAAAAGAGCTACAATTGATCCCCTATACTTGTGGGTCATCATCGACCTACGAGGTTTGATAGCAACTTGATCGGAAGCTTCATGATCAACATCATTAACTTCCTCTTCAACTGATGTAGGCTCTACAGAAACATCTTTCTGTGCTGTGCTACTCTCTGGTTGAAGAAAAGGTTCAACAACCTCATCAAGTTCTATCTTCCTCCCACTCAATTCATCAAGTTCCATTTTTAGCGACAAACACTTTGCCTTCGGATATGAGATAGAAGGTGTACCCAACTGTCTCTTTTGGGTATCCTATGAAGACGCCTTTCTTCACTTTGAGTTCCAGCTTTTCAGGCTAAAGCTTTTTGACATAAGCATCACATCCCCAAACTTTAACAAAACGACAACTTTGGCTTCTTGCCAAACCACAATTCATATGGCGTCATCTCAATGGATTTCGATGGTGCCCTATTTAAAGTGAATGCATCTGTCTCTAATGCATAACCCCAAAATGATAGTGGCAAATTCGCAAGAGACATCATAGATCGCACCATATCCAATACGGTTCGATTACGACGTTCGGACTCACCATTACGCTGTGGTGTTCCAGGCAGTGTTAACTGTGAAACAATTCCACACTGTTATAAGTGACTACCAAACTCATAACTTATATATTCTCAACTTCACTCTGAAATTGCTTGAACTTTTCAAACGTTTCACTCTTGTGTTTTATTAAGTAAATATACCCACATCTACTTAAGTCATCACTGAAGGTGAGAAAATAAAGATATCCACCGCGCGCCTCAATGCTCATCGAACAGCACACATCAGTATGTATGATTTCCAACAAGTCACTTGCCCGTTCCATTGTTCCAGAGAACGGGGTCTTAGTCATCTTTCCCATGAGGCATGGTTCACATGTGTCAAGTGATTCAAAATCAAGTGACTCTTAAAGTCCATCAGCATGGAGCTTCTTCATGCGTTTTACACCATTATGACCTAAGTAGGAATGCTACAAGAAAGTGGTACCATCATTATCAACTCTACATCTTTTGGCATCAATGTTATGAACATGTGTATCATCACTATAGAGATTCAATAAGAATAAACCCCTCACATTGGGTGCATGACCATAAATACATTACTCATATAAATAGAACAACCATTATTCTCTGATTTAAATGAGTAACCGTCTCGCAATAAACAAGATCTAGATATAATGTTCATGCTTAACACAGGCACTAAATAATAATTATTCAGGTTCATCACTAATCCCCATGGTAATCAAGGAGCGAGCGTGCCGACGGAGATCACATCAACCTTGGAACCATTTCCCACGCGCATCGTCACTTCGTCCTTCGCCAGTCTCTGTCTATTCCCCAGTTCCTATTTTGAGTTGAAAATGTGAGCAACCGCACCGGTATCAAATACCCAGGCACTACAACGAGAGTTGGCAGGGTACACATCAATAACATGTATATCATATATACCTTGTTTGGTGTTGGCCGCCTTCTTGTCAGCCAGATATACTTGGGGCAGTTCCGCTTCTGGTGACTAGTTCCCTTGAAATGAAAGCACTCAGTTTCTGGCTTGGGTCCAGCCTAGGGTTTGTTCACAAGAGGGGCAACTGCTTTGCCACTCTTATTGTAGTTACCCTTCTTACCCTTGCCATTCTTCTTGAAACTAGCGGTTTTATTAACCATCAACACTTGATGCTCCTTCTGAATCTCAGACTGAGCAACTTTTAACATCACAAACAGCTCGGCGATTGACTTGTTCATCATGTGCATGTTATAGTTCAACACAAAGCTCTTATAGCTAGGTGGCAATGATTGAAGAACTCTGTCAGTGATCGCCTCTGCTGGAAGGGGCATCCTCAATTCAGCCAGATGGGTGGAATACCGAGGCATTTTGAGTATGTGTTCACTGACAGACCCGTTCTCCTCCATCTCGCAGGCATAGAACTTATCCGAGGTTTCATACCTCTCGATCGAGGCATTCTTCTGAAAGTTAAACTTCAACTCTCGGAACATATCATATGTTCCATGACGTTCAAAACGTCTTTGATGTCCCCATTCTAAGCCATACAACATTGCACATTGAACCATTGAGTAATCATCAGAATGTGCCTGCCAGGCGTTCGCAACGTCTGGAGACTCTACTAGAGCGGGTGGATCACCAAGCGGTGCATCAAGGACATAAGCCTTTTGGGAAGCCGTAAGGATAATCCTTATATTATGGGCCCAGTCCACAAAGTTACTTCCACCATTTTTCAACTTAGATTTCTCTAGGAACACATTAAAATTCAGGGGTGCTACTGCGCGAGCCATTGATCTACAACATAAATATTGCAAAGACAACTTAGACTATTGTTCAAGATAATGAGTTTAGTTAATCATATTACTTAAAAACTCCCACTCAAATTGACATCCCTCTGGTCATTCGACTGTCACATGATCCAATTTCACCAACTCAAGTCCAATCATCACGTGAGATGAGGTGGTTTCATTGGTGAACATCTTCATGTTGATCATATCTACTATATGACTCATGTACGACCTTTTGGTCTCTTGTGTTCCGAGGCCATGTCTGTACATGCTAGGCTCGTCAAGTTTAACCCGAGTGTTTCTGCACGAGCAACACTGGCTTGCACCCGTTGTATGTGAACGTAGAGTCTATCACACCCGGTCATCACGTGGTCTCTTGAAACGACGAACTTTCGCAACGGTGCACACTCGGGGAGAACACAATTTTATCTTGAAATTTTAGTGAGGGATCACCTTATAATGCTACCGTCTTCCTAAGCAAAATAAGATGCATAAAAGGATTAACATCGCATGCAAATCATAAGTGACATGATATGGCCATGAGCTAGTGCTTTTGATCTCCATCTCCAAACCACCGGCATGATTTCCATCATCACCGGCATGACACCATGATCTCTATCATCTTGATCTCCATTAACGTATCGCCATGAGGTTGTCATGCCGATTGTCGCTTCTAGGACTATTGCTAACTCATAGCTATAAAGTAAAGAAAAAACGACGAAAATAAATTAAAGACAACCCTATGGCTCCTGCCAGTTGCCTTACTCATCGACATGCAACTAATGATATTCTATACAAAACATGATCATCTCATACATCACATATATCTCATCATGTAATTGGTCATATCACATCACAACATACCCTGCAAAAATAGGTTAGACGTCCTTTAATTGTTGTTGCATGTTTTACGTGGCTGCTATGGGTATCTAGCAAGAACAATTCTTACCTACGCAAAAACCGTAACAGTGATACACAAATTGCTATTCAACCTTCTCAAGGACCGCCTTTGTCGAATCCGATCCAACTAAAGTAGGAGAAACAAACACCTGCCAGCCATCTTTATGCAACAAAGTTACATGTTAGTTGATGGAACCGGTCTCTCGTAAGCACAGGAGTAATATTGGTCCGGGCCGCTTCATCCCACAATACCGCTAAATCAAGAAAAGACCAAGGGAGGAAGCAATCTGAATATCAATGCCCACAAACTCCTTTGTGTTCTACTCGCGATCTCATCTACACATAGACCTAGCTCATGATGCCACTTTTGAGGAACATTGCATGGGAAACAAAAAAATTCCTACGCACACGCAAGATCTATCCATGGAGATGAGCATCTACGGGAGGGAGAGTGAATCTACATACCATTGTAGATCACTAAGCAGGAAGCGTTAAGAAACACGGTTGATGTAGTCGAACGTCTTTGCGATCCAACTCGCAGCAGTCCCACGATCCGTCCCGATCTAGCGCAGAACGAACGACACCTCCGCGTTCAGCACACGTATAGCTCGCTGATGATCTCTGCCATCTTGATCCAGCAAGAGGGGCGGAGAGGTAGATGAGTTCTCAGGCAGCGCGACGGTGCAGCGGCGGTGGTGGTGGAACAATTCCGGCAGGGCTTCGCCTAAGCATCGTCGGAATCTATTTGGTGGAGGAACTAGGGAATAGAGAACTAGGACGTGGACTTGTGTGTTTGGGGCCTCTATTCCAGTAGTATATATAGGAGGGAGGGGGAGGAGGCAGCCGTCCTAGGGCTCCCCCTAGGGTTCGGCCGAACCAAGGTGGAGGTGGAGTCCACCTCCAATCCTACTTGAAGTAGGATTTCAATCCTACTTGGAAAGCTTTCCTCCCTCTTGGGCTTTTGCCCTTCCCCTCACCCCAGCCGCATGGGCCCTTAGGGGCTGGATTCCCAACTCACTAAGGGTTGGTGCACCACCCCTAAGGCCCATGTGGCCTCCCGGCGTGAGTGGCCCCTCCCGATGGCCCTTCGGGACCCTCCCGACACTCCCAGTACTCTACCGGAAATATCCAAAACTTTTCCGGTGACCAAAACTGGACTTCCAATATACCAATCTTTACCCCCCGGACCATTCCGGAGCTCCTCGTGACGTACAGGATCTCATCCGGGACTCCGAACAACCTTCGGTCACCACCATACATAACTCAATACAACAGAAACGTCACCGAACATTATGTGTGCAGACCCTACGGGTTCGAGAACTATGTAGACATGACCGAGACACCTCGACGGTCAATAACCAATAGCGGGACCTGGATGCCCATATTTGTTCATACATATTCTATGAAGATCTTTATCGGCTGAACCTCTATGTCAAGGATCCAGTTAATCCCGTACGCTGTTCCCATTGTTCTTCGATATGTTACTTGCCCGAGATTCGATCATCGATATCTCTATACCTAGTTCAATCTCGTTACCGACAAGTCTCTTTACTCGTTCCGTAATACAAGATTCCGTGGCTAACACTTTAGTCACATTGCTTGCAAGGCTTATTGTGACGTTGTATTACCGAGTTGGCCCTGAGATACCTCTCCGTCACACGGAGTAACAAATCCTAGTCTCGATACATGCCATCTCAACAAACACCTTCAGAGATACCTATAGAGCATCTTTATAGTCACCCAGTTACGTTGTGACATTTGATACACACAAGGTATTCCTCAGGTGTCAGTGAGTAGCATGATCTCATGGTCATAGGAACAGATACTTGACATGCAGAAAACAATAATAATAAACTAGCACGGTCATTTGCTACGTTCATAGTTTGGGTCTTGTCCATCACATCATTCTCCTAATGATGTCTTCCCGTTATCAAATGACATCTCACTGGTAGAAAACCCCCCTTTTGTCCCAGTTTTTAAGGGGCCTTTTGTCCCGGTTGCCCAACCGGGATGGGGTAGCCGGGACGAATGCCCAACCCATTCGTCCCGGTTGTACCAGGACCCGGGATGGATGGGGCGTCCACGTGGGGGCGTGGGCTGGTCCCTGGCCAGGACTATTCGTCCCGGTTCGTAATACGAACCGGGATGAATGCCCTCTGCCAGGGCAGAATTTTTTCTTCTTCTTTTTCTTGTTTTCCTTTTAGGGTTTGGTTTGTTGTATTTTTTTCCTATTTGTTTCCCATAAGTATTCTGCATCTAATACACGACCATGTTTTTTTATTGTATTCCATTTTATTAGAATATACAAGTTTGCTGATCGCATTAGAATATACAACTATATGGTGATCGCATTAGAATATAGTTGAAGAATATACAAGTAAGTACGCACCATGAATCGAATATACAAGTAAGGAGTGAAGAATATACAAGTTTGTACTCTTTCCCACAATTATTCTAATACACCACCATGCACCATGACTCGAATATACAGGTAAGTACTATGCATCTAAGAATTCGAACATGAAGTTCGTCGAGCATAGTTGGTGCTGACATAGTATTACCCTCCTGGTGTTAGGACCTCTGCGTCTAAGAATCCGCAAATTTCCTCTTGAATTGCTCGTAGGCGATCCCTTGGTAGAAGACCGTCCCGCAGCTGCTCGATCTAATATAAAGAAGAGTGGTCAATATCTAATTAAAGACAATAGATGGTAATAAGATAAAAGTGATGGTTGACGTACACGAAGTTTTTCTAAATCTCTGCCCAGTTTGGCGCATGTCGTCTGACGCATGAACTCGCTGACATAGTATCCACATAAGTTATTCCCATCTCCCTGGTTCAAGCACTTTACAAGAACATGGTTTCAATCAAAATTATAATATAACATTATAATGGTATCGAAACTATAATCAAGGAGATGCGTGGATATAGCTAGTACCACTTACTTTCAGATGTTGAAATTTAAGCTTCTCCTTCCATTCACCCCTAGCCTTTTCTGTGAACCGTTTCCAAGCGTTGTCCGGCAAAGAAAATGAATTAAGTGAGTTATCAGAAAATAAACGAAACTTGTCGATATAGTGTCATAAAGATTGAAATTACCGTTGGATCAGTTCCTGCATGTCCTCCCAGTCCTTAAGGGGTTTATGTTTTGAGTCCATTACCAGTACTTTTCCTTTGTAAGTTTCAAATATTAGAAGAATATAGTGGAAGCTGCGCAAACATAACTCATCAGTTATACACTTATCATCGAGTAAGCAAAAAAAATGTTTACCAGACAAATAATACTCACTTGAAGTTGTAAGGAAAAAGTATTTCCCTCTTGGTTTCATGAAACCTTAGCGCCTTCACAATTGAATCTTCTGTTTCCTTTGGATTTATGAGAAGAGTTGCTTCATTAACCCAATATGGGTCAATGAACCCAATGTCATAGATGTGTCCTCTTTTGCATTCGAGAATCTTCATTCTGCAATCATAATATAGTGAGTATTATTATAAAAATGTAATGAACAAGGTGAGCTAGCTAGAGACTTAACTACAGCGAAATAAATACTTACAGACAATACGCACTGACGATAGATTTGTCGAGGGCCTTTAGCTGGAATAACTGATATAGTTCGTCAAACTCAATCAGAATTAACCTTTCTCCATAACCGTGATGCTCGTTTCTAACTTCCATCATTATCCATCCCTCAGAGTGCTCCGAGGCTTCCATGTACCAATTATGCACTCTTCGCATTTTTGTTGGTAGATCATTTTCCTCCCCAGGTTTGACTAGAGGATGCCCGTGCCGATATGGGTGCTCGAAATCAGAAGAGGGGAATACATCTAAGGTTTGGAGATACTGCGTAATGGACATACCCGCAGCAGCGGCCGCTTCTCCGTACAGTGCAATAAACTCCGGGTCAAGTTCCTCGCCTGCGCCTGTGCTCGGCCCCACCTCGGGATTGGAATGCACTATGAGCGGGGGGATGGATTGATTTTTCTGTTGTCCGAGCTGGTCAACTATTTTCCCGCATTTCCCGCTTCCGGTACTACTCTTCTTCGACCACTTCTTTTCATCGTGTGCCTTAAGAATAGAGCGGTCATAGTCAGGAATGAGACTCGGCTCGAGCTGATGAAGGGTCTTCACCATTTTCAACGCTCAGGCTTTGTCTTCTTCGGTGTTTGGGAAATCTGGCTCTTTCGGTGACAGTGGTAAGGTAACTTGGTTAGATTCGGATGTGGTACTCTTGGGAGGGGCGACAATCGACGCTTCGGTGATGCGGTGGTTCTCCTCCGCTTTGAGCTGCTCTGATCAGACTTCATGGGCGGAGACGGCTGCCGCCGCGGCGTAGACTCACGCGCTGGAGACGGCTGACGCGGTGGCGTAGACGCACGCGCTAGAGACGCCGAGCACGGCGGAGAGTATGAAGACGACCGTTCCGCTGGAGACTGGTCTTGAGGCAGCGGCGAAGGAGGATGGCTACTCCGATCAGTCGTTGGCCTTGGCGTCCAATTAGGAAACATGATGTGTTCCTTCAGCCATAGAATGCTCAAGTTCTTGGCGTCTCCAAGTTCAGTCACCTCCCCGTCTTCACCTTCAGGATAGTCAAGCTACACCCGCTCGAATCCGGTCATAAATTCATCCACCCCGTCAACAGCGTAGCCCGGTTGAACTGGCCGACAATGGTGTGTTGGTTCAGGGCCAGCTGGTTTCACATAGCCAACCGCCGCCTTAATGGTTATATTGTTGACGACTTTCACATGCAGCTCACACGATGTCATCTCCGTTATATGATCCACCGGTTGCATCATCAGCAGTGCATCTTCACCATCATCACCCTGGAGCTGCGTGGAAGCAACACTACTCTTCCGATTAGATGGTGCGGCTTCCATTTCCTGCTGAGATTGGGTGTTACCTTGCTGCTAGCTAAGTCTGTCAATTTGCTCCTGCTGCCGCTCTGATTGCTCCCGCTGCCGCTTTAATTCTGCTTCAATGCTAGTCCACCGGTCTACCCGATTACGTGCTTCAGCTGCCTCCAAATCCTTTCTCCTCTAACGGCTTCTATCCGGATATTTCTTCTTCTCCTGGGGAAACCCATGTTTTCATGGAACAGAGCCTTTTGTGGCTCGTGTCCGTCCATAGTGTTCCTTATTCCCAAGGGCGCGGGTGAGCTCGTCGTTCTCTCTATCTGGATGGAACTTCCCCTCTTTAGCAGACTTTATTGCTTCTCTGATAGCATCGATGGGTAGAGGATCTTCTTCATGTCTTACATTATAGATGCATTTCCCTTCTGAGTCCAACGTGCCCCTATGGCCGAAAAACCAAGACCTTGTCCGTTGGTCCCAGTAGAACGTCTCTGGAACGATGTCCTTAGCAAGCAAGTCGTCCTCAAGTTTATTCCACTTAGGCATGTTACCCTTGTAGCCAGCTTGCCCCATAGTATGGTGATAGATCTTTTTAGCGGCGTTTATCTTATTTTTTTAGACTTTTCCAGAGCTTCCTCCGACTTCTTGTACTCAACAAATTCTTCCCAGTACGGTTTTATCTTCTCATACGTTCCGGTGAAATCCGGAGTCTTGTTTTTCTAGATAAAGTCAAGGTTCAATCTTTTCTTCCAGCTCTTGAATTGCTCGGCCATCTTCCTAAAAGTGAACGCCTTGACCAAATTCTCTAAGGCTTTGGTCTTTCGCTCTAAGATCAATTTAGGATCCTCCTCATTCTCATCCAACTCATCTTGAGTAACCTTCGGCGTCGGTAGGGTGAAATTAGCCAACATCTTTTGAAAAAGTTTTTCTTTGGCTTTGTCGCCGACATATGAAATTCCGAGAGCCTCCTTTGGCTTATGCCACTCCCGAACGGTGATCGGGATGTGGTCCCTAACAAGCACTCCGCATTGCTTCACATATTTTTGGGCAACAACTTCGGGAAGCTCTGGCGCGCCGTCTACAGCGATTTGTTCGATCCTATACCTTTCATGCTCTTTCAACTTCTGGGCTCCGCCTCGTTTAGTCTTCTTTCCGGTGGATTTGCTAGATCCGTATGGCTAAAATATATAAGAAAGAGTGTTAATACATGTATATAGAAAACAAATGCTTCATTTAATTAACATATATATATATATATATATGCACCTCGCCGGAGTTTCTAATTTGTAAGGTTCGACCGGAACCGTCGGCTTCTCTCTCATGGGAGCCCTCGGCTTCTCCCCCGACGATGTCGTAGGCTTCTCCCTCACCGGAGCCGTCTCTTTGGGCGAGCTCCAGATCTACCTCACCAGAGCCGTCTCTTCGGGCGAGCTCCGGATCTCCCTCACCGGAGTTGTTCATCCACTCGGAGACATCTGGGTCTCCCCCGGGCCCGCGGATAACATCCGCGACCATTTCTACCGCATCTTCGTCTCTGAAGTTTGGGTCCATAATTTCTGCAAATTAAAAATTGCAAGTTAGTGTCAATGCACAAGAATTCATAATTCGACTTTCATAATTGCAAGTTTGGGCCCATAACCTAAACAACTAACTAAGATAACAACTAAACTAACAACTAAACTAACAACTAAACCTAAACTAAACTAACAACTAAACTAACAACTAACAATTAATTAAACTAAACTAACCTAAACTAAAAACTAAGAACTAAACTAAACTAAACTAAAAACTAACACAACTAAACCTACACCTAAACTAAAAACTAAACTAAACTAAAAACTAAATTAAACTAAATCTAAACAAGGATGGATATGAAGAGGGGGAGGGAGGGGGAGGCCTTTACTTGCGGGAGGAGGCGGCCGCGGGGGAGAGGTGGCCGCTGGCGAGGTGGCCGCCGGCGACGCGGGCGAGCACGGTGGTGCGGCGCTGCGACGACGTACGTGCGGGCGACGCGGGGGCAGAGGCACGACGGAGAGAGAAAGGAGGGCGGCCGTAGAGCGCGCGAGGGGGGTGGCGACGACGGCGACGGCGAGGAAGAGGCGGCGCGCGGGAGTTGGGCAGCCTGCCGGCGTCGAGTCGTCCTCCTCGCGCTGATCCTTGCGACAGAAGGGGAGGGGGCCGCTTAAGTACGTGGGGAGGGGCATCCGTCCCGGTTGTTGCCAATAACCAGGACGAATGCCCCACCCATTAATCCCGGTTGTTGCCTACAACCGGGACGAATGACCTAGATCTGGAACGGCGCGAAGAGGGGCATTCATCCCGGTTGTTAGCAATAACCGGGATGAATGCCCTGTTTTTTTAAAAAAGTTTCATATTTTCAAAAATTCCCGCCAGATTATCTGCTAGTTCAATAATCAGAAAAATATGAAAAAACTACCAAAACATTTAGAAAATTATAAACTAACTAAGCATGTTACTTTCAAACATATTTAGTGAAATTCAAAATTCAAAATTATTTGAATTTGAATTAATTCATTTAAGAAATGGAGAAAATATCAAATAATTCAATAAATTCTGAAAATTGCAAGTTTTATATCAAAATGATCAGAAAGATAAATTAAACTCACTTATGATGTTTTGGTACTTCCTAGGGCTTCTCCGGAGAGGGGTTGTTCTCTCCAGCGGGGCTAGGGTTTCACCGGAGAGGGGCTGCGGAGCGTCGGGATGGCACCAGAAGCAAGGATTTGGCATACCAATGTGTTTACAAGTGTTCTTAGGGTTGTACATGCCAAATATTCACTCAAAGGTTCAATACCCTAACACAACTAATAACATTACATAGATTTACATTAGAGGTTCAATACATTATTATACATCACTCCGTTAAGTCCATGAACCCTTGCTTACGATCGCTTCGGACGTAACCATGGAGAATCCTCTTTATTTAACGGGATGGTTGGGTCAGCTTTCACTGTGAAGGGCGAAATTTCAGCAAACTTATCATAATCTTCAGACATGTCTGTCTTGTCCTCGACTCCCACGATGGTTCTTTTCCCTGAAAGAACTATGTGACGCTTCGGCTCATCATATGATTTATCTGGTTGCTTATTTTTTCTTTTCTTCGGTCTGGAGGACATGTCCTTCACATAGAAGATCTGAGCCACATCATTGGCTAGGACAAATGGTTCGTCATTGTAACCAATTTTGTTGAGATCCACTGTTGTCATTCCGTACAGCGGGTCTACCTTTACCCCTTCTCCATTCAGGTTGACCCATTTGCACTTAAACAAAGGGATCTTAAAAGAAGGTCCATAGTCAAGTTCCCATATCTCCTCTATGTAACCATAATATGTGTCCTTTTTCCCATTCTCGTTTGTTGCATCAAAGCGGACACCACTGTTTTGGTTGATGCTCTTCTTATCTTGGGTGACCGTATGAAATGTATTCCCATTTATCTCGTACCCTTGAAAAGTCCCAATAGTCGAAGATGGTGACCCGGCCAACATGTAGAGCTGATCTTCAATAGTGATGTCATTTATAAGATGTGCTTGCAACCAACTTCCGAAAGTCTCCATGTGTTTGACTTTAATCCATGTGTCATCCTTCCCCAGGTTTGTGGAGCGTACAATATTCTTGTGTTCCTCGATATACGGAGCCACGAAGGTGGAATTTTGTAGAACCGTGTAGTGTGCTTTAGTGAAAGAATGCCCGTCCCTTGGTATCATTGTTTTCTTTCCTAGCATTCCTTTTCCCCTCAGTCTCCCCTCATGCCGCGATTCAGGAACACCAATCGTCTTAAGGTCAGGAATAAAGTCAACACAGAACCCAATGACCTCCTCTGTTCCATAGCCCTTGGAGATGCTTCCTTCTGGCCTAGCACGGTTATGAACATATTTCTTCAAGACTCCCATGAACCTCTCAAAGGGGAACATATTGTGTAGAAATACCGGACCGAGAATATGAATCTCTTCTACTAGCTGAACCAGGAGATGCGTCATAATGTTGAAGAAGGATGGTGGGAACACCAACTCAAAACTAACAAGACATTGGACCACATCCCTCTGTAACCTTGCCAGACTATTTGGATTGATTACCTTCTGAGATATTGCATTGAGGAATGCACATAGCTTCGCAATGGGTACTCGAACATTTTCCGGTAGAAGCCCCCTCAGTGCAATCGGAAGCAACTGCGTCATAATCACGTGGCAGTCATGAGACTTCAGGTTTTGGAATTTTTTCTCTGCCATATTTATTATCACCTTAATATTCGACGAGAAGCCAGACGGCACCTTGATACTGTAAAGGACTTCAAAAAAGATTTCCTTCTCTGCTTTGGTAAGAGCGTAGCTGCTTAAGAAATGACGCCCTGTATCCATGTGCTTGTTTTTTGGGTCTTTCATACGTTGCTGGTCCTCTCGTGCTTCTGGTGTATCTTTTGACTTCCCATACACGCCCAGGAAGCATAGCAGGTTGATGCAGAGATTCTTCGTCACGTGCATCACGTCGATTGAAGAGCGGACATGTAGGACTTTCCAATATGGTAGCTCCCAAAATATAGATTTCTTCTTCCACATGGGTGCGCGCTTATTAGGGCCGTTCGGAACAGGTTGGCTGCCATCACCCTTCCCAAAGATTACTTCTAGGTCCTTGACCATACCGAATACATCATTACCACTACGGAGGTCAGGCTTCTTCCGGGTATCTGCCTCACCTCTGAAATGTTTGCCTCCTTTCTTTCTTACGGGATGATTCATCGGAAGAAATCTACGATGCCCCAGGTATACAACCTTCTTACATTTATCCAAATATACACTATCAGTCTTATCTAAATAGTGTGTGCATGCATTGTATCCCTTGTTTGTATGTCTAGAAATGTTACTAAGAGCAGGCCAATCGTTGATGGTTACGAAAAGCAACGCCCGTAGGTCAAATGGCTTTTGTTCCTTCTCATCCCACACACGTACACCTGGTTTGCCCCACAACTGTAATAGTTCTTCCACTAATGGTCTTAGGTACACATCAATGTCGTTGCCGGGTTGCCTTGGGCCTTGGATGAGCACTGGCATCATAATGAACTTGCGCTTCATGCACAACCAAGGAGGAAGGTTGTAGATACATAGAGTCACGGGCCAGGTGCTGTGACTGGAGCTCTGCTCTCCGAAAGGATTAAAGCCATCTGTACTTAGACCAAACCATAAGTTTCTTGCCTCGCGTGCAAAGTCTGGGAAGTCTCTATTGATTTTTCTCCGCTGCGACCCATCAGCGGTGTGTCTCAACTTTCCGTCTTTCTTACGGTCTTCTTTATGCCATCGCAACAACCTGGCATGCTCTTTATTTCTAAATAGATGTTTCAACCGTGGTATTATAGGAGCATACCACATCACCTTGGCAGGAACCCTCTTACGGGGGGGCTCGCCGTCAACATCGCCAGGGTCATCTGCTCTGATCTTATACCGCAGTGCAGTGCATACTGGACATTTATCCAAATTCTCGTACTTCTCACCGCGGTAGAGGATGCAGTCATTAATGCATGCATGTATCTTCTCCACATCTAGTCCTAGAGGGCAGAGAGCCTTCTTTGCTTCGTACGTGCTGTCAGGCAATTCGTTATCCTTTGGAAGCTTCGGCTTCATTATTTTAAGTAAACTCTCAAATGCTTTGTCAGTCACACCATTCCGTGCCTTCCATTTCAGCAACTCTAGTGTGGTACCGAGCTTTGTGCTGCCATCTTTGCAATTTTGGTACAATAACTTTTTGTGATCCTGTAACATGCCGTCCAACTTCGACCTCTCCAATTCACTTTCACAGTCTTCCCTTGCATCAACAATAACTCGACCAAGATCATCATCGGGCTCATCTGATGCCCGTTCTTGATCATCATCGGGCTCATCTGATGCCCGTTCTTGATCATCATCGGGCTTATTTGATGCCCATTCTTGATCACATCCTTCTTCTGCATTGTCTTCCATTGCAGTATCACCGTATTCGGGGAACATAGGATCCTCTTCTTCTTCATTGTCTTCCATCACAACCCCTCTCTCTCCATGCTTGGTCCAACAATTATAGCTGCGCATGAAATCTCTCCGAAGCAGGTGGCTGTGAAGTACTCTCGAGGAAGAGTGCTCCCTGACGTTCCCACAGTCAAGACATGGGCAACACATAAATCCATTCTCTTTGTGAGCCTGAGCTACAACGAGAAATTCATCCAGGCCGGCCCTGTACTCGGAAGTGCGTCGGTCACCGTACATCCATCGCTGCCGTGCATCCATCTACATCGTATAATTAAGTTTATCAAAAACGTACCATTACAACAATAACATCTTCAATAGCGAAATGACCACAGTACATCGACAAATATAACATTTTTGTATCAATTATAGATGAATTGGATAAGTTTTCTAACCTCGGTCGAAGATACCATTTTTTGTGAAGTTAAGTGTCGCTCGGGTATTTCGTCGAACACCTCGTGTGCATAGCAAAAAGAACACACACTAGCACCCACCTCTCTCACACCTCCTAGAAAAAAAAACGAGAGGAGGGAGGGGGTCTGGATGCAGTATTTATAGGCAAGGGGGCATTCATCCCGGTTCCTGGCATGAACCGGGACCAATGCCCCTGCGCACGCCACGTGGCAGACATCGAGGCATTGGTCCCGGTTGATGCCAGGAACCGGGACGAATGCCGACTAAAAAACCGGGACGAATGCCCCAGGGGTGCTCGACGCTGCACTGGCCTAAAGAACCGGGACGAATGCATAGCATTCGTCCCGGTTCTTTAGGCAGCCGGGACAAGTGCGAATTCCTACCCTGGACGAAAGGAGGGGTTTTCTACTAGTGTCTTATGTCTATGGCTAGGAAACCTTTACCATCTTTGATCAACGAGCTAGTCTACTAGAGGCATACTAGGGGCACAGTGTTGTCTATGTATCCACACATGCAATTGAGTTTCCAATCAATACAATAATAGCATGGATAATAAACAATTTATCATGAGTAAGGAAATATAATAATAAATACTTTTATTATTGCCTCTAGGGCATATTTCCGACAGCTATACCATGTTTATCCGTGAGTACTGAGTTTATTAGTACCAGCCGACCTCCATACGACATAAGCTTACCCTTCCAGTAGCTTAGTTTCTTTTCAAATTGATATTCAATACACTTTCACTCCTTATTTGATAACTTGCGGTGGTGAATTGGTATACCCAAATAACTTAACAATAGAGTACACAGTTCACAACCGAACAATTGTTTATAAGCTTCTTGTTCATCTTTGGCTGTCCCAAAACAGAACAATTTGCTTTTGTTAAAATTAATCTTCTATCCCGACAACTATTCGAATAGGCATAGCACGAGCTTCATATTTCCTGCCTTTGTCAAATCATGTTCTATAAAAATGATTGTGTCATCAACGTATTGTAGTACAGACACACCACCATCCACGAGATGTGGTGCTAGTCCTCCTACTTGTCCGTTCTCTTTAGCTCTTCCTATAAGAATTGCCAACATATCTGCCACTATATTAAACAATATAGGAGATATCGGGTTTCCCTATCTTAGACCTTTTTGCTTCTGGAAGAAATGACCTATATCATCATTTGCTTTGATCCCGACGTTGCCTTTTTGTACGAAGGAGTCAACATGCTTCCTCCAGGACTCGTCGTATCCCTTCATACGTATGGCCTTTTGGAGAAACGGCCATTTAACTTTATCATACGCTTTTTGAAAATACAGCTTTGAATAGTACCCCATCTAGTTTCTTCCAGTGAATCTCATGAAGTGTTTCATGTAGGACGACCACACCCTCTATTATGTTTCTTCCCGACATGAAAGCCGTCTAAGTTGGTTGCACCACATTGTGTGCAATCCTCGTCACTCGGTTCATACCAACTTTAGTAAGAAAATGAAACTTACATTAAGCAGACAAACCGGTCGGAACTGCTCAATGAGCACTGCCTCCTTATTCTTTGGCAACAATGTTATCGTTCCAAATTTTAGATGGAATAACCGTAGTTGGCCATTAAACAAATAATGGAAATTGGCACAAGGTCTGCCTTAATAATATGTCACCATTTCTTGTAATCTCTCGGGAATCTGTCAGGGCCTGGAGCTTTATTATTCTTCATACGAGATATGGCCTCAAACACCCCGTTCTCCGTGAACTGTGCGGTTAAAACCTCATTCTCGTCTAGCCCGAGCTAAGGAATGTCCCCCACCGTGTGTTCGTCAAGAGAGACATATAAAACAATCACCAAACCAAGTACACGTTTGAGTGATATAATACGGTGAGGTAGCCCTCATACAATGCCGATCTCAAGATAACTGAATCATGTAGAACATGACTATGCTATCGAAACAAAACTATCCTCTAGAGCCCCAAAAAGTTGTTTATAATAGTTAGAGATATACTTCCTCCGTCTCAAAATAAGTGACTCAGCTTTATACTAACTTTAGTACAAAGTTAGTACAAAGTTGAGTCACTTAATTTGGGACGGATGGAGTACAACTTTAGATTCTCATGTCCTACAATTATACCCTCATTTTGCTCCAGATGAATAATCTTTTTCTTTACGTGTTTTCCATTTGCAATAAAATGAAAGAACTGGGTATTGTCGTCCCCCTCAACGACCAGGGAGGATGAATGTTAATGTGGTGACTTGGGAAGATGATCCTAAAGCATTCGATAAAAATCATGTTTTACCAGCTACAATATGATTCGGGTCGGTTGATGTGCATCGTGGTCGTGCACGTGGTAGTGGATACCCATGATTAAGATATCATAGTGGCCGTTGCACATAATAATTTTTACTTCCAAGTTGGCTATAGAATAGTAACACGCAGCAAGTCCTAGAATCTGGTCAAGGAGACAAGAGATAGTATATGAAATTCGTATGCGTTAATACATGGTAGTTGTCTCTGTAATTCCAGGATATATGTATGCGCTTGCATTCCCACTTTCCCAGACAACATTTAGAGCTACAAGACTAGAACACTTGATAGAGGAGAACGAGGCTGCTTGGTTGATCAGACCGCAAGCAGAATGGAAGCGGTGGCTGCGGCTGTGGCGCGTCGAATCGTGGTCGTCTTGAAGGATGCACTCCAGCTGCAAGGTGCTCGAGGGGTCGACCTTGAACGGTCAACGAGCGGAGACAAGCCCTTGCACCAGGTACCGGAGCTGCCGCTTAACATCTGCATGGTATCCGAGATGTTCTTGCAGATCCTTGCCACGGGGCTCGGCGCGCTCGCATTCGTCTGGGCGACCGTCGTCCTGCTCGGCGGTTTCTCCACTTCTCTACAGAAGGCTGATTTCTGGGTCATCACCGCTATCGTCTTCATACAAAGTTACAAACAGCCAGGTACCTCCTCAATCCTCGCCCTCTTCTTATCACTGTTGATTAATCGTACTACAAACAGATTCAGTAATTAGTTTGCCTCTGTTGGGTAACAGGGTCGTGGGCATAAATGTAAGCCCCGATGCAGAATTTTTCAACCAAGTCCCACCAGCATTCCTTGAATTGGGCGCCGAGCACTACACGAAATGGGGGCGAGGAAGACCGCTGACTGGCCGAGCAACTGGCCGAAATTTAGCTTACTATCTCCTGCTGGCACTTGGAAGTGCAAGGGATGCCGTAATCTTTGCGGCATTCTTAGCAATATTGGTCCTTGCAGTTCCGATGATCGCAGGGTTAGGCTGCATATCACTTTCCATCTATCGCCTCGTTGCCCTCCTGTCGAGACACCATGACAATTCCAATGTGTTTCGTGCACTCATCTTGTTCTATGCTCTCGTGCTTCTCCAAGGTGGATTGTTCATCTTGTGGTTGCGTCTGAAATTGTATCGTTTTTATCTTGCAAACCACGTGGGCATCAAGTATGGACTTGAGGACAAGAGAGAATTGATTGACAAATATATGGATAAAACCTTGAGCACGGCCATAAAAAATGGGGTGTCAAGTACCATCAACAGGAGCCTGGCTTCCTTAGCAGCAGACTTGATAAAATCTGACTACAGTCAGAACCACATTGATGCAGTTTTGGTGATGCATACATTGACATCCCAAGAGGAGCATAGAACAAGAACACTATCCCAGATACAATCCTCGCACTCTGTGTTTCCAGGCTGCTTGGCATGGTTACCTCAAAGAGCCACACTGATCAGAGGACAAAAATATGCATCGCAGAAATTGTGGCACATCTTGCTAGCAACCTGCGCCTGGCTGACATATCAGGAGCAACAGAGTCCATATCTTCCATGATTGATCCCTACTTTACAATAATATCAACACCAGCTACCAATGTCAACATTGACCATCAGACAGCTATTGACATCAACTGACCAGCACGGGGCTATTCAGTCAGCCAGCGCTACCAATGGAGGAGAAAGCATCGGATTTTGTATTTGTCTTGAGAAATTCATGAAAATGGTAGCTCCGCATACTGCAGAATTCATCAGAAATAGACAGCAAGGAACTCTTCGATCCTCCAGCACTACCAGTGGAGCTGAAAGCAAACCTCTAATTATCCATGGCCTCTTGATTTTGCCAAGCTTGCAGTTAACCCGGACAACTGCACACACATATATGATTACAAGGGTCTCTTCTCCAAGATCATATCCCCGGTAAAAAATAAAGTATATGAGATCCTCAGAGATGATGGTATCACCATGGAAATAACTGAGAAGGCAGTGGAAGTGGTGAGCATGCTTGTCAGTGGCACAGATGAAACCAATGAAAAGATACGCCGAGATATTTGTAGCATAGTTTTAAATAGCCCGCTATAGCCTCGCTATAGCTTTGCTATAACCTTTTGAGCATGGTGCCGCTAAATGGTTCCATGTACAAATAACACGCTATAGCCCGCTATAGCTCCGCTATAGCTTATTTGGAGGTTCGCCGCTATTTGTCATAGCCCGCTATTTAAAACATTGATTTGTAGCAACGGGATAGCAGCAAACGATATCCGCTCAATCTTGGAGAAGAACCACATGTACAACAAGCTAAAGATTCCAGCAACAAAGATCCTTATGGAGCTATCTTAGCTGAATTCATTAACGACTTGATGGACATCTTCTTTGATGCTGCTAATGAGAGTGAAGAACTCAAGAAGACCGCAGGGGAAGCATTGGCAGTACTGGCAATGGACAATGCCAATTGTATGACGATCATGAATTTCAGCAAAGAGACAAAAACTTCAGTTCAGCTGCTCACAGATATGATTCCTGCGGTAAACGCCAGATTATATCAAACTGCAATAGGACAACTACTGACGCAACTTTGTGCAAATTCTAATCCTGCAGAAAGGGAGGAGCATCTCGCATCAGTCAAAACAATTCTACATGAGGTAATAGTACATATAGATGTCCATATTATTTTTCCAATAATCTATTAGTACTCTATGGTTCACAGATACGAAAGAGCAGTTCAGAATGGTGAAGTCATTTATTTATTATATCTCATTCTTTGTCATCTGCATCACATTTTTAAGACAGTGCATTAAATTAACACGCGTGGACTTATACATAAAATTTCAGTAGACTTTTTCTCGAACTAGGTTGTTCTAGTATCTAACTTTGATCTGATACAACAATTCGTAGTCCTAATCGTCATTGTAGTGTGCCACCATGGACCTGTTTGCTACAATCGAATTTCCAAACATCTACAGAAGTTCAAATGGGGGCTAGTATAGAGCGGAACCAAATGGAACCCGAAAGTTAAAAAAAAAATGGTTTTGTTTCTTCACGTGTTTTGGACTGATGCATGCCAAACGGAACATAAAAGTTCGTTGGGACCATGTGTACTCCATAGCATAAATTCCAATAAAGAGGCATGAACCTTAACAATATTGTTTATAAAAAAGGGTAATGGCTAATGAATATTATCATACCTTGGTTTTTAATTTGTATACATCATGAGTAGAATATGCACGGCCATTTTCTATTTACTTGATGTAATGTAGCATTACTGTTCAAATATCGCACATGCACCCTTCTTAGAATAAGAGGTTTCTTCTTTACTAAATTGTTTTGTGGCATGGCAGGTGCTCAAAGTTATATGCAATGTTGAACAAGCAGAAAATGCAAATCAGGTGGGTTCTCCACAGCACAACTCAGTCCAGCAACAAGCAGCAAGCACAAATCAGGCGGGCTCTCGCCAGCATAACACGGTCCAGCAACAAGCAGGAAATGCAAATCAGGTGGGTTCTCCCCAGCAAAACTCAGGCCAGCAACAAGGAGCAAACGCAAATCAGATGGGTTCTCCCCAGCATAACCCGGGCCAGCAACAAGCAGCAAACACAGCGGGTTCTCCACAGGACAACCTTGGGCAGCAACAAGCAGCAAACACAAATCCGACAGGTTCTCCACAGCACAACCCGGGCCAGCAACAAACAGAAAACATAAATCCGACAGGTTATCCACACCACAACCCAGGCCGGCCTCTGTTTTCTTGGGCACTTTATCGCTTGAACAGTTTTCTTGGGGCTCACCACTCTAACGCTGCTAACAGAAACAATCCCAGTGACAATTTGCCGGCTGTTGCTCAGCTCATAGGTGCTAGAAGAAAATCCCTGGCAGCCTTCTTAGGCCTTGCATTGCAGATATGTGACAAACTGGAGATCAGTCCAGATGATTTTGATACTGCGCTTGCGCGCATTTCTCTTTCCATGGGTGAGTTTGTGGATAAACTGAATTATATAATAGTAGAACAGTGCAAGGGCCACTCTGCTGATAGCTTGGAAGGGAAGGGTCCCTCAGTTGAGTACCTGATAATAATCAAGACAGTGACAAAGTTATGTACATGGATGATGCAACGCAAGCCAGACTGCATTGAAGTATTCCAGAACAAGAACACTAGCACAAATCTGCAAGGTGCCTTGGAGGATATGAGAGACCTGGAACTAGGTATGCTCCTTACCGGCAGTGCAGGGGACATGGCTAATTACCAAACCCTTTCAACCATCGTGGGTGTTGCACGGCAGATGATGGATGCTAATGTGCAAGTTTAAATAGGAAGGGGCGAATAAGTATTAGTACAAGTTTGCAGTTTTCTTTCGGGTGTCTACTTTTCAGAGAATTGTTTGTGCCGTGTGTCTCCGCACGTGTCAAGAATCAAGATAGCTACTTGATTTTATATCTTTCCGGTTTGCAATGTGCTTGATTTTCCGATTGATTTTGCTTGCCTTTTGCTAGTTTTGTCAAATACTATACATTGTAAACAGCCTTTATATGGCCGTTATTTGCATTGTGGTGCCGAACTTGTAAAATTGATCAGATTTGTGTTGTAGACTTTTGTAGGATAGGAAAATGCAACACACATTCATTAAACGTAGGTATTCATGCGTGAGGACCGATGAGAAAAAAGGACCCCCTGCGTCTCGTCGTCCTCCTCGGCCGTGGTGGTGTAGGACAGAGCCGTGGCTTTCGGAGGACAAGACCCCCCGGCTGTTGCAGACCGTGGTGGTTGGACTGAGGTGCGGGGGCATCTGGGAAGCTTGGATGCTACCAATGTGAGGGATGTTACACCGCCTACACCTTTAGTAGCCACCCAGGCTAAGCGTGTCGACTACCTCAAGTGGATGGATGGCAGGTGCTTCTGCTGCCTCAGTCGCAAGCACTTTGCCCCAGCATGTACAGAGCCTCTCAAGTGTTGGCGCTGCTACAAGAACTTACACCTTGCCAGCCAGTGCTCTAGTCCATCTCAAAAGCCCCCCTCGGCGCCACCTTCCTCAAGGCCTCGACCTGGTGTTGATGTTGTCCGTGGTGTGCCGGTTGGCCACGCTTCAAGGCATTATTCTATGTTGATGTTCTCTTGGCTTCGCCCTTTGAAGATTGCCTAGCTCCTCCCGCGGATGGTTATGACCTCCCTCGCGCTCCCGTGGAGCAGGATCTTCTTGATGCAATGTTGTTAGCTGGGCCGTTGGGCATTGTTTCGTGACAGGATGATCCTATGCTTGATGAGTCTATGGTGCCACCTTGTCAGGTATCACCCGTTGGTCTAGTGGGCTACTCTGACTGCTCTGAGGAGGTCTTTGGTTAGTGTGATGAGGTGTGGTTCGATCCTGTTGTTTTGACGGTGGCTGGTGAGGAGTTCGTCGACCCAATGTACTTGGAGGTTATGATCTCGATGCCTCGCCCCGGGGGCTGCTCATCGACTACTGATGTGCAATTTCTCGCACAACCGAGCTCAACTTGGGGCGATGATATGTGGTGGACCCATGGTGCCTCGTCTGCTGGGAGTGAGGAATCTGTTGATCCTATGTGCTCGGAGGCTACACTCTGGTCACCACGCCCTAAAGGCTCCTCCTCGTTTTCCATGGTGCATTCCCTTGCACGTCTGAGGCCGAGTTCTGAGGAGCCGCTTGGTATGAACGCGCCTAGTGTCGTGATTCAGCCTGTGGTAGAGGTGTGCAATGTTGTTGCGAGGGGGCGCAAACTAAAGTAGCACCATTATCTCTGGAGGATTTTCTAAGCAAGGTTACTTGTCCGCTCCCACAACCTCTGCTTGGGACCCCGTGCCTTCGAATGGGGATAAGAATGGGGATAAGAAGAACAAGGCATGCAACATCCCGACATCCAAGCACGCAAAGTGGAGGATGTTGGAGGCTTTTGGTGAGCTGCCGGAGGTCAGCAAAGTAGAGGGTCTAGAGCAAAAGATGGAAGCATATCTAGACATGTACAAAAAGACCACTCTCACCGCAAGTGATCGAGGCGTCGAGCTCTTTGGTGAGGATTGTGTGGAAGTCAAAGTTGGACCTCTCAAGATGTTTTCCACACGATAATGTTAGCACATGATGATTCTTTGAGGCCGAGACAGAAGAGTCATCTGATAAGGATGGCTTCCCTTCGACGAATGGTGGTCAGTTTGGTTGCACTTGAGTCTCGCCTTCCTGCTTTGGGCCTAGGTGCCCTGGTGTCGGGCTCCGACGATGTCCCTTGAGCATGATTTTGTCTTGTCCCTTTCCCCTAGTGTTAGTGCCTCTTTTTTCTCGTTTCCATTTTTTTGGGGTTTTCTTTCGATTTTTCTTGATTAGCCGAGAATATTAGTTTTTTGGGTCCGATTTTTCTTATAAACTGGACCAACTTTCTTCTTAATGTTATGCAGGAACCTCCTTCCTCTCTCGAGGTGTAATCGAAAAAAACACATTCATTAAGCAAGAACAAGACTAAGAAGTAAGAACACACGCTGCACCAGGTTTAGCACAATTCAACTACGTCTCTTAGAGGTGTTCATAGGAGTAGGGTGTGCGTGTGTGCGTTCATAAGGGTGAATGTATGCATGTGTATATGAGCGTTTGTGTCTGTACTGTGTTAAAAAAAACAACAGAAAAGAAGGGAGAAGGTACCATGCTGTTCTTCAAAAGAAAAAAAAACTTCAGTTGAAGCACTCGAACAACCCCCACGAGGTCCTCCAGCGTTCGGCGCACGACACAGCGGCCCCGCCTCGATCTCCTGGCGGCGGTCGGCGGCGATGTGACATGGAAAGAGCCGAACGCATTTTTGGAAATTCTATTCAGCTGACGTTTCCTGGTTAGAGCAAATTGATGCTGTATCTCTTGCCCTGGAAAGGGCCATTTGTGGCTGGCTGCCCAAATGGCGTATCTCTTGCGGCGGTTTCTCGGCATTTCTATCTCGTCTACACGCAGTTTTTTTTTTTTTTTTTTGCGGGTACACACGCAGTTAATCAAACAAAAAAAAATTAGAGAGCATGCTGAAGATTACATGAGCCAAACAAATGCATGTTTTCAAGACAAACAAATGACCTACATCTACATGCACATGCAGCCAAAAATATATATTTTCTCACCTTACCCAATCACTGGGCGCCACTTTGGCTTCCCCCTTTCTTTACCTATTAATGGGTGTTATGAGAGGATGGAAAAGACCAAAACATCCTAGAACGAAGAACAAAATGATAGTAGCCCATCTAACCTTGTAAGAATGTTCAAAGACAATAAATTTTTTCCACAAACTAGCCTCTCTGGAAATCCTGAAAAACTTACAGGAAATCGACTATATTCACAGTATCCTGTTGTTCAAATTTCAGCCAATTATGGAGAAGGAGCAAAGAGAAAACGAGATTTCAAAATTCTATAAAGTTTTGTTCAACTTTTGAGCAAATATTTGAATTGTCTAGAAATTTCTGAAAGATTTACAGTTCCACTATATATTAGCGTAATGTTAAAATTTAGCTAATTCTCGACAAGGAGCAAAGAGAAAACAAGATTCCAAATTCCTGCCCATACTTGTTCAAATTTGGGGGGGGGGGGGGATTGAATTGTCAAGAAAAATTTGAACAACCGTACATAAAATGAAGTATATTCATAGTAGTCTAATTTTCAAATTTCAACCAATTGTAAACACCCGTAACAGATAAAATGGCATATATGTACTTGTTGTCCAGCAAGTTTGGCACACTAGTTATACAAATAGATGAAGTTTTCCATTACATGGGCTCCATTTTTCATTTAAATCATGAAATAGAGCAACACATCACTGAACAAATCTCAAGTTCAAACATATAGATGAAGGTTTCAAGTCCCAACACAAGACGAACGTATCATAAAATAGAGCAAATCTCAAGTTCACACGCAAATCTTCGTGTTGTCCTTCCTTGAGGTTATCTTTGTGAGAGTTTGATGTAGTTGTTTTCTTGAGAGTGATTTGCGTTGGAGAGGTTGTAGCATCAAAGATTGACCGTCTTCATTAGCCATTGCCGATGGAGGAGGACGGGTAGAAGGAGCAGAGCAGATGAATGAGGGCGGTCGGCAGTAGAGGGTCACGATAGCTCGGGCCGGCGATTGACGGTGGTGGTTCGAGGCTATCGGCGATGTAGCGCTAAACCTAGCAAACAGGAGTGGCGGCTTACATGTTGTGCGAGCAAACAAGCGAACTGAAGCATTCCGGCCCGATGCATGCATGTTTTTTTGTTGATTAGACCTTAGAGATAAGAAGAGCCCTTCTCTGATGCCAATTGTAGGACTGGAGTAGATCGATCAGAGGTCGGTGAATTGAAGATTTAAAATTTATTTGAAAACTTAAATACTTTCTACACAACACAACAAAAATAAACTATCACAGGTAGAACTACAAAAGAGAACTGCGACCGAAAGAAAACACGCACACTATTGCTAGATGTTCATCAAGGTGAGACTGAGGAGGATGAGAAAGTAACACTACATGTAAAGCATACGTACAAAGAAACAAATCGTCATAAATACAATTAGTTGGAACACGAAGACAAACATTTCGAAGTGCCGAAACCATTGCACACGATCACACACACAAAAAACAGCACAATATCTGAAAATAATGTTGTAGACAGAATTGACTAGTGGTGCTCGATGACGCGGGCGATTTGGTAGACTAGTTCACTCTTCTGCAAAGAGCTACATCTGGTTGGAGGGCCTTGTGATTGAAGATGGGAGCTAACCTCTCTCCGTCTATTCTCCTCAACGTAAATTTCATCGAACTTCAGTTGATTTCACTCATGGTATATTCTTATCGACAATCTTCAAACCTTTGACGGACTTTCTCTTCAGAGACCAAAATTACTCTTGTTCACTCAGACAGACACCTAACCGTCTAGAGAGTTAGCAGCTTTCAAGGGTAATAGGTTCAGATCTCTCGACTTAGATCTATGTGATGCTCAAGCTCAATCAGTATCAAAGTTGTGGGATCTAGGGTCAATGGCCAACTGAAACATTTTCAACGGTCGGATTTCAAACTCGCACGTCAACTTTACTTGAGGAATAAGCAAAGTTGAGTCCTCTGCTAGAGCATTTCTCTCGCACCCCAGAAGAACTTCATCTCTGGCAGGTGAGTAAATAACTCTTCGCACAAAAAGATTTCTCTCAACTTGCTTGGGATATTTTCGGTTAAGAATCACACTAGACATAATTAACTCTCAAATACTTAAACCTCACTTAATAGTACGGTGATCCTATGACTAAAATGAAACTACGAAAAATAACCACATCTTCTCTTTCTCTTCATTCTTCTCCGTTGTAGTCAAATCTCTCGACAACACTCCGTATCAGTTGCTTCGACTTCAGCAATATTTTTAAGGGTTGACTCCAACACGCAATCTTCTCGGTAGCAAACTACTCGTGTTGAAAATATGCCCTAGAGGCAATAATAAATTAGTTATTATCATATTTCCTTGTTCATGATAATCGTTTATTATCCATGCTATAATTGTATTGATCGGAGACTTAAATGCATGTGTGGATACATAGACAAAACCATGTCCCTAGTATGCCTCTAATGGACTAGCTCGTTGATCAAAGGATGGTTAAGGTTTCCTAGCCATGGACAAGAGATGTCATTTGATAACGGGATCACATCATTAGGAGAATGATGTGATGGATAAGACCCAAACTACAAACATAGCATATGATCGTGTCAGTTTATTGCTACTGTTTTCTGCATGTCAAGTATATGTTCCTATGACCATGAGATCATGCAACTCACGGATATCGGAGGAGTGCCTTGTGTGTATCAAACGTCGCAACGTAACTGGGTGACTATAAAGGTGCTCTACAGGTATCTCCGATGGTGTCTGTTGAGTTGGCATGGATCGAGACTGGGATTTGTTACTCCGTGTAACGGAGAGGTATCTCGGGGCCCACTCGGTAATGCAACATCACAATAAGCCTTGCAAGCAATGTGACTAATTGTTAGTTGCGGGATCTTGTATTACGGAACAAGTAAAGAGACTTGCCGGTAACGAGGTTGAACTAGGTATGGAGATACCGACGATCGAATCTCGGGCAAGTAACATACCGAAGAACAAAGGGAACGATGTACGGGATTAACTGAATCCTTGACATAGAGGTTCGACCGATAAAGATCTTCGTAGAATATGTAGGAACCAATGTGGACGTCCAGGTCCCGCCATTGGTTATTGACCGTAGAGGTGTCTCGGTCATGTCTACATAGTTCTCGAACCCGCAGGGTCTGCACACTTAAGGTTCGGTGACGTTTCGGTAGTGTAGAGTTATGTATGATGGTGACCGAAGGTTCTTAGGATTCCCGGATGAGATCTTGGACGTCACGAGGAGCTCCGGAATGGTCCGGAGGTAAAGATTCATATATAGGAAGTCCCAGTTTGGTTTCCGGAAAAGTTTCGGGCTCATCGGTAGTGTACCGGGAGTATCGGTATTGTACCGGGAGTGCCGGTAGTGTACCGGAGGACCTCCGGGAGGGGTATTTCGACCCCAAGAGGTCCATGGGCTGTTGGAGAATAATAACCAGCCCTTAGTGGGCTGGGAAAACAGCCACAAAGGCCCATGGCGCAGGAGAGAAAGTCCTAAAGCAAAAAGTGGAAAATCAGCCAATAGGAGGCAATCCTACTCCAACTAGGATTGGAGGTGAAGTAGGATTGCTCCCACCTCCTATTTCGGCCGACCCAAAGGCCTTGGCTGCCTCTCCTCTCCCATCCTCCTATATATACTAGTGGATTGGGTGGTTTTTGGACAGAATTTCCGGCCACGTGCTACCCGTTTCACCGGTGCACAGTTTCTCCTCTAGATCGGTTTTCCGCAGCGCTTAGGCGAAGCCCTGCCGGAATCACTCCACCACCATCACCGGAGCGCCGTCACGCTGCCGGTGAACTCTCTCTCCTCTCCACCTCCTCTTGCTGGATCAAGATGGTGGAGATCGCCATCAAGCTGCACGTGTGCTGAACGCGGAGGTGCCGTCCGTTCGGCGCTAGATCGGAAGGACCGTGATCGAGATCGCGAGACAGTTCGTGATGAGATCGCGGAACGGATCGTGATGAGTTTGCGGGACAGATCGTGATCAAGATCGTGAGACGGATCGTGATGAGATCGCGGGACGGATCATGATGAGTTCACGGGACGGATCGTGATTGGATCGCGGGACGGATCATGATGAGATCGCGGGACGCTCGGCGATTTGGATCGCGAAGATGTTCGACTACACCAACCGCGTTTCTTAACGCTTCCCGCTTAGCGATCTACAAGGGTACGTAGATCCACTCTCCCTCTCGTAGATGCTCATCACCATGGATAGGTTTGCGTGTGCGTAGGAAATTTTTTGTTTCCCATGCGACGTTCCCCAACAGTGGCATCATGAGCTAGGTTGATGGTTCGATGAGATCACGAGTAGAACACAAAAGGTTTGTGGGCGTTGATGCTTAGATTGCTTCCTCCCTTGGTCGGATTTTGGTTCAGCGGGATTGTGAGATGAAGCGGCCCGGACCAACATTACTCGTACGCTTACGAGAGATCGGTTCCCTCGATGCAACTTGTTGCTTAGATGGCTTGCGGGTGACAGTTTCTCTCACTTTAGTTGGATCGGATCCGACAAAGGCGGTCCTTGAGAAGGTTGAAAAGCAATCTATGTATCACCGTTGTGGTTTATGCGTAGGTGAGAATCGTTCTTGCTAGATACCCGTAGCAGCCACGTAAAACTTGCAACAACAATTAGAGGACGTCTAACTTGTTTTTGCAGGGTATGTTGTGATATGATATGGCCAATTACATGATGTGATATATGTGATGTATGAGATGATCATGTGATGTATAGATTATCACGACTTGCATATCGATGAGTACGGCAACCGGCAGGAGCCATAGGGTTGTCTTTAATTATTGTATGACCTGCGTGTCAATCATTAAAGCGCTATGTAATGCTTTACTTTATCGCTACGGTAGCAATAGTAGTAGAAGCATGCAGGGCGTCACAACCCCTATGGCGACACGTTGATGGAGATCATGGTGTCATGCCGGTGACGATGGAGATCATGCCGGTGCTTTCTAGATGGAGATCAAAAGCACAAGTTCATGGCCATATCATGTCACTTATGATTTGCATATGATGTTAATCCTTTTTATGCACCTTGTTTTGCTTAGGATGACGGTAGCATTATAAGGTGACCCCTCACTTAATTTCAAGATAAATTGTGTTCTCCCCGAGTGTGCACCGTTGTGAAAGTTCGTCGTGTTGAGACACCACGTGATGATCGGGTGTGATAGACTCTACGTTCACATACAACGGGTGCAAGCCAGACTTGCACGCGCAGAACACTCGGGTTAAACTTGACGAGCCTAGCATGTACAGACATGGCCTCGGAACACAAGAGACCGAAAGGTCGAGCATGAGTCATATAGTGGATATGATCAACATAATGATGTTCACCATTGAAGCCACCTTAACTCACGTGGTGATCGGACTTGAGTTGGTGAATTTGGATCATGTATCACTCGAATGACCCGAGGGATGTCAATTTGAGTGGGAGTTCTTAAGTAATATGATTAATTGAACTCATTATCATGAACATAGTCAAAGTGTCTTTGCAAATTATGTTGTAGATTACTAGCTCGCGCTGTAGCTCCCTTGTATTTTTATATGTTCCTAGAGAAATAGAGTTGAAAGATGTTGGTAGCAATATTGCGGACTGGGTCCGTGATCAGAGGATTGTCCTCATTGCTGCACAGAAGGCTTATGTCCTTAATGCACCGCTCGGTGCGCCACCCCCTCTAGCGTCGTCTATAGATGTTGTGAACATCTGACAGGCACGTTTCGATGACTACTTGATAGTTTAGTGCGTCATGCATTACGGCTTAGAATTGAGGCTCAGAAATGTTTTGAAACGTCACGGAACATATGAGATGTTCTAGGAGCAGAGATTGTGATCTCAGGCTCGTGCCTTTGTTGCGAGATATGAGATCTCCAACAAGATTCTTTGCTTGTAAGATGAAGGAGAATAGCTCAATCGTTGAGCATGTACTCAGATTGTCTGGGTACTACAATCGCTTGAATCAAGTGGGAGTTGATCTTCCAGATAATATAGTGATTGATATAGTTCTCCAAGTCACTGTGACTAAAGCTACTAGAACTTAGTGCTGAACTATAATACACCAGGGATAGAAGTATTGATCCCTGAGCTGTTCGCGATGTTTGACACCGTGAAGGTAGAAATCAAGAAGGAGCGTCAAGTGTTGATGGTTAATCAAACCACTAGTTTCGAAAAGGGCAAGAGCAAGGAGGGAAACTTCATGGATAGCAAGTCAGTTACTGCTCCAGTGAAGCAACCAAAAATTGAACTCAAACCCGAGACTAAGTGCTTCTATTATGAGGTGAGAGGTCGCTGAAGCGGAACAACCCTAGATACTTGGTAGATAAGAAGGCTGGCAACATCGACAGAAGTATATTTGATATACGAGTTATTGATGTGTACCTTGCTAGTACTCCTAGTAGCACCTGGGTATTGGATACCGGTTCGGTTGCTAAATGTTAGTAACTCGAAATAAAAGCTACGGAATAAACGGAGAACTAGCTAAGGGTGAGGTGACGATATGTGTTGGAAGTGTTTCCAAGGTTGATGTGATCAACATCGCACGCTCTCTCTACCTTCAGGATTAGTGACGAACCTAAATAAATGTTATTTGGTGTTTTGCGTTGAGCATGAACATGATTAGATCATGTTTATTGCAATACGGTTATTCATTTAAGTTAGAGAATAAGGGTTATTCTGTTTACATGAATAATACCTTCAATGGTCATGCACCCAGTGAGAATGGTTTGTTGAAATCTTGATCGTAGTATTACACATGTTCATAACATTGATGTCAAATGACACAAAGTTAATAATGATAGTACCACATACTTGTGGCACTGCCGCTAAATGTCATATTGGTATAAAGCGCATGTAGAAACTCCATGTTGATGGATATTTGGACTCATTCGATTTCGAATCGGTTGAGACATGCGAACCATGCCTCTTGGGCAAGATGACTAAAGGACCCCGTTGGTTGGAGCGGGCAAGTGATTCATTGGAAATGATACATGTTGATGTATGCAATCTAGTGAGTCTTGTAGCGTGAAGTGGATATCGTTATTTTCTTACCTTCACTGATGATTTGAGTAGATATAGTGTATATTTACTTAATGAAACACAAGTCTGAATCGTTTGAAAGGTTCAAGCAAATTCAGAGTGAAGTTTAAAGATCATCGTGACAAGAAGATAAAAATGACTGCGATATGATCGTGGAGGTGAATATCTGAGTCACGAGTTTGGCATACAACTTAAGACAATATGAAAGTTGTTTCACAACTAAACGCCACCTGGAACACCATAGTGTGATGGTGTGTCCGAACATCATAGTTATGCTCTATTGGACATGGTGCGTAATATGATGTCTCTTGTCGTTTTACTACTATAATTTTGGGGTTATGCATTAGAGACAACTACATTCACTTTAAATAGGGCATCATCTAAATCCGTTGAGATGACACCGTGTGAATTATGGTTTGATAGAAACCTAAGCTGTCATTTCTTAATGTTTGGGGCTGCGATGCTTGTGTGGAAAATGTTTTCACATAATAAGCTAGAACCCAAAGCGGACAAATGTATCTTCATAGAATACCCTAAGAACAGATGGGTATGCCTTCTATCTCAGATCCGAGTGCAAAGTGTTTGTTGCTAGAACTGGGTCCTTTCTCGAGAAAAAGTTTCTCTCGAAAGAATTGAGTGGGAGGAAGATAGAACTTGATGAGGTTGTTAAACCTTTGTTCAACCAGAGAGTAGCGCAGCGCAGAAAGATGTTTCTGTGAAGCCTACGTTAGTTGAAGAGGAAGTTAATGATGATGATCATGAAGCTTCAGGATCAAGTTACTATCGAACTTCGTAGGTCGACAAGGATGTGTACTGCTCCTGAGCGGTACGACAACTCTGTCTTGGAGGTCATGTTGTTGGACAACGATGAACCTATGAGCTATGGAGAAGCGATGATGGGCCCGGATTCCGACAAATGGTTGGAGGCCATGAAATCCGAGATAGGATCCATGTATTAAAACCAAGTGTAGACTTTGGTAGACTTGCTCGTGGGACGGCAGGTCGTTGAGTACAAATGGATCTTTAAAATGAAGACAGACACTGATGGTGAATGTCAATATTTGTAAAGCTCGACTTGTTGCAAAGATGTTTGTGACAAGTTCAAGGAGTTGACTACGATGAGATTTTCTCACTCGTAGCGATGCTAAAAGTCTGTTGGAATTATGTTAGCGGTTGCTGTGTTTTCAATTATGAAATCTGGCAGATGGATGTCAAAACATCGTTTCCTTAATGGTTTACTTGAGGAAAGGTTGTATGTGATACAACCAGAAGGTTTTGTCAGGCTTAAGGATGCTAAAAGGTGTGCAAGCTTCGGTGATCCTTCCATGGACTGAAGCAAGCATCTCGGAGTTGGAATATACGCTTTGATGAGGTGATCAAAGTTTTGATGTTTATACAAAGTTTATGAGAAACTTGTATTTGCAATAAAGTGAGTGGGAGCACTATAGAATTTCTGATAAGTATATGTGGATGACATATTGTTGTTCAGAAATAATGTAGAGTTTCTGGAAAGCATAAAACGGTTATTTGGAAAGTGATTTTCAAAGGAAGACCTGGATAAAGCTACCTAATTGTTGAGCATCAAAATCTATAGAGATAGATCAAGATGCTTGATGAGACTTTCAATGAGTGCATACCTTCACAAGATTTTGAAAGAGTTCAAAATGGATCAGCCAGAGAAATAGTTCTCGTCTGATTTGTAAGGTGTGAAGTTGAGTGAGACTCAAAGCTCGACAACGGCAGAAGAAAGATAAAGGACGAACGTTGTCCCCTATGCCTTAGACATAGGCTCTATATTATGCCATGTTGTGTACCGCACCTATGTGTGCCTTGCCATGAGTCTGTCAAGGGGTACAAGAGTGGTCCAGGAGTGGATCACTAGACAGCGGTCGGAATTATCCTTAGTAACCAGAGGACTAAGGAAATGTTTCTTGATTGTGGAGGTGATAAAGAGTTCGTCGTAAAGAGTTACGTCGATGCAAGCTTTAACACCTATCCGGATGACTAGTAGTAGCAATCTGGATATGTATAGTGGAGCAGCCATTTGGAAATAGTACCAAGTGGAGTGTGGTAGCAGTGTTTACGGTTTGACATAGAGATTTGCAAAGTACACACGGATCTGAATATCGCAGACCCGTTGACTATAAGACCTCTCTCACATGCAAAGCATGATCGAGCCCCAAAACTCATTGGGTGTTAGATTCATAACAATGCGAATCACATGGTGATGTGAACTAGATTATTGACTCTAGTGCAAGTGGGAGACTGTTGGAAATATGCCCTAGAGGCAATAATAAATTAGTTATTATCATATTTCCTTGTTCATGATAATCGTTTATTATCCATGCTATAATTGTATTGATCGGAGACTTAAATGCATGTGTGGATACATAGACAAAACCATGTCCCTAGTATGCCTCTAATGGACTAGCTCGTTGATCAAAGGATGGTTAAGGTTTTCCTAGCCATGGACATGAGATGTCATTTGATAACGGGATCACATCATTAGGAGAATGATGTGATGGATAAGACCCAAACTACAAACATAGCATATGATCGTGTCAGTTTATTGCTACTGTTTTCTGCATGTCAAGTATATGTTCCTATGACCATGAGATCATGCAATTGACGGATATCGGAGGAGTGCCTTATGTGTATCAAACGTCGCAACGTAACTGGGTGACTATAAAGGTGCTCTACAGGTATCTCCGATGGTGTCTATTGAGTTGGCACGGATCGAGACTGGGATTTGTTACTCCGTGTAACGGAGAGGTATCCTGGGGCCCACTCGGTAATGCAACATCACAATAAGCCTTGCAAGCAATGTGACTAATTGTTAGTTGCGGGATCTTGTATTACGAAACGAGTAAAGAGACTTGCCGGTAACGAGGTTGAACTAGGTATGGAGATACCGACGATCGAATCTCGGGCAAGTAACATACCGAAGAACAAAGGGAACGATATACGGGATTAACTGAATCCTTGACATAGAGGTTCGACCGATAAAGATCTTCGTCGAATATGTAGGAACCAATATGGACGTCCAGGTCCCGCCATTGGTTATTGACCGTAGAGGTGTCTCGGTCATGTCTACATAGTTCTCGAACCCACAGGGTCTGCACACTTAAGGTTCGGTGACGTTTCGGTAGTGTAGAGTTATGTATGGTGGTGACCGAAGGTTGTTCGGAGTCCCGGATGAGATCCCGGACGTCACGAGGAGCTCCGGAATGGTCCGGAGGTAAAGATTCATATATAGGAAGTCCCAGTTTGGTTTCCGGAAAAGTTTCGGGCTCATCGGTAGTGTACCGGGAGTATCGGTATTGTACCGGGAGTGCCGGTAGTGTACCGGAGGACCTCCGGGAGGGGTATTTAGACCCCAAGAGGTCCATGGGATGTGGGATAATAATAACCATCCCTTAGTGGTCTGGGAAAACAGCCACAAAGGCCCATGGCGCAGGAGAGAAAGTCCTAAAGCAAAAAGTGGAAAATCAGCCAATAGGAGGCAATCCTACTCCAACTAGGATTGGAGGTGAAGTAGGATTGCTCCCACCTCCTATTTCGGCCGACCCAAAGGCCTTGGCTGCCTCTCCTCTCCTCTCCTCCTATATATACTAGTGGATTGGGTGGTTTTTGGACAGAATTTCCGGCCACGTGCTACCCGTTTCACCGGTGCACAGTTTCTCCTCTAGATCAGTTTTCCGTAGCGCTTAGGCGAAGCCCTGCCGGAATCACTCCACCACCATCACCGGAGCGCCGTCACGCTGCCGGTGAACTCTCTCTCCTCTCCACCTCCTCTTGCTGGATCAAGACGGTGGAGATCGTCATCAAGCTGCACGTGTGCTGAACGCGGAGGTGCCGTCCGTTCGGCGCTACATCGGAAGGACCGTGATTGAGATCGCGAGATGGTTCGTGATGAGATCGCGGAACGGATCGTGATGAGTTTGCGGGAAAGATCGTGATCAAGATCGTGAGACGGATCGTGATGAGATCGCGGGACAGATCGTGATGAGTTCACGGGATGGATCGTGATTGGATCGCGGGACGGACCGTGATGAGATCGCGGGACGCTCGGCGATTTGGATCGCGAAGATGTTCGACTACACCAACCACGTTTCTTAATGCTTCCCGCTTAGCGATCTAAAAGGGTACGTAGATCCATTCTCCCTCTCATAGATGCTCATCACCATGGATAGGTTTGCGTGTGCGTAGGAAAAGTTTTGTTTCCCATGCGACATTCCCCAACAACTCGAAGCTTGGCAATCTTCTCTGTTACGCAGATAACTCTCACTGAAGTATATATCAAACTTCTCCAGAGATTATAGATGTCTTCTTGAATCTCCATGGACTATATCTCTCTATGTGTACTAGCAAACATATTAACCTCTCATTGTTTCTGTCCAACAATCTCCAAAACCTTCAGGGTCACTTGATTGCATCAACATGCATGAATGCATCTTCATATCTTTGGTGTGAATGCAACTAAGTGGTATTTTGTTGGCAGAGGGGAGAAATTGCATGTATGCCACTAGGCATGCCAATGCAAGCGTCGCCCCAACTGTAATTGTATGTCTTCAATGCAACTTCAACTTGGGGGCGGAATTGATGTTTTTGTTGGGGAGGGGGCAACTGCATCTTTGTCACTGGGCATGCAACTGCAAGTGTCACCCCAACTACAACTGCATATTTTCAACATGACTGCAATGCAATGGTGTTTTGTCAAGGATACTGAGAGTTGCACGTCGCACACTAGGCACACAACTGCAGTTCTCACCCTCATCTGCAACTCAATGGTATTTTCTTAGGGGATTGTGTAGTTGCATATCTTCCATTAGGCAGACAACTGCAAGCATCACCATGTCTCTCCCTTTTTGTTTTCATATTTCTCTACACTTTGTATGTCTTTATTTTCCATTTTCTTCCTTGCACTTCTATTTAATTTTATTATTATTTGTGATTTTCCAATACTTTTTAGTTATTATAATCCTTCTAAATTTTTATTCATTTTTAATGTACCGTCTGTACACTTCTAACAATATGATTGCACATAATATATATGCAACTTTCTATATTTTTTATTTTAGTTAACATTTTTATTATTTTTTCATCAATAAGGTTACAACAACAACAAAGCCTTTAGTCTCAAACAAGTTGGGGTAGACAATAGGTGAAACCCATAAGATCTCGCGACCAACTCATTGTTCTGGCACATGGATAGCAAGCTTCCACGCACCCATGTCCATGCCTAGTTCTTTGGTGATGCTCCAATCCTTCAGATCTCTCTTTACAGACTCTTCCCATGTCAAGTTTGGTCTACTCCGGCCTCTTTTGACATTATCTGCATGCTTTAGCCATCCGCTATGCACCGGGGCTTCTCTAGGCCTACGTTGAATATGCCCAAACTATCTCAGAGGATGTTGGACAAGCTTCTCTTCAATCGGCGCTACACCAACTCTATCTCTATATCATCATTCCGGATTCGGTCCTTCCTTGTGTGACCACACATCCATCTTAACATGCGCACCTCCGCCACACCTAACTTTTGCACATGTCGCCTTTTAGTCAGCCAACACCTAGCGCCCACTAGTACAAAACATGGCTATGGTTGAGGCAATGATAAGGGCAATAATTCCGGTTCACTTACGTACCGAGACCAAAGGGGCCCTCAATCCTGGTTCATGAGGCCAGGGCGCTAGCAGGGCCTCGGAGGCCATTGGTCCCGGTTCTTCTAACACTTTTGGTCCCGGTTCCAACCACGAACTGAGACAAATGGGCCTCGCTCCTGGACCAGCACCTTTAGTCCCGGTTGGTAGCTAGAACCGGTACCAAAAGTCCGTCTTCTTTCCCGGTTTTGGCCACCAACTGGGACTAAAGATTTAGCCTATATATACCCCCACCCCGCCCCTTCCCACTCACTTTGTTTTTCTTGGACGTCGGCGTGTGGGTGTGTGTTGCTCTAGCTCTCACCTCCTATGGATATGAGGTGTTCGATGAAATGCCCGAGCCACACTTAAGCTTTCTTCTCTCCAAGCTCGACCTCCAAACTCCATTTTCCTCAAGATTTGTCTAGGTTTGGCGGTCCGTCCTGTACCGTCCCTGTCCTCACCTCCATCGATCGCCCGTGCCGGTCTCATCGCCGGCACCACCGTGGTGAGCCTCTTGTTCTTATCTTTTTTGTAAAAGAAAAAAAATGCTTACTTGTATGATTTAAATAGATGCTTGTACAATTTTCTTACTTTTATTATTGTTTGTTATTATATAGTGCCATGGTTTTTGTATCCGCCCCCGTCGGCCCTCGTCCTGTTTATGATTCGAATGTGGTATATTATCCTTTATAACTATTTGTTTCATTTAGTGTTTATGACAATTACGACCAACGTGACATAAATGTTTTTATCTAGGAGTTATGTGAACCGGAAATTCTAACCGACATAGAAATTCTTGTCGAGAAGTTAAATTTGGTTGAAAATGAAACAATTACTTGAAAGAAAAATTAAAAAGAGTTGAAGAGGAGAAGATGAAATTGGAGTTGCATGTTCCCGATGTCGTCGACGATCACAAGATCAAGATGGATGCAATATGCTTGAAGATTAGAAAATATGCCATTCATACTGAGGCTTGGTATCATTATGTCGTTGGATCAATTGGTACCTTAATTGCGGTTATGATTGCATTTGTTGTTGCATTTAATTTTTTTACATAGTTTCAATGTATGTTTTAATTAGATGCTCTAGAGAGCTATATGTTGTTCAATGAGGACTATGTATGAACTCTGTGTATTTATTTTGGTCACTACTATACTTTGGGTTTAATGTGATGATGAATCTCTATTGATTTGGTCACTTCTTTATTCATGATGTTTTGTAACGGTCTTTGATACACTTAATTATATAATGCACGCAGATGAACCGGCAATGGATGTACAGTGATCGACGCACTTCCGAGTATATTAAGGGCTTGCATAATTTTCTCGAAGCGGCTGAGGCAAACAAGCAGAATGATTTTATGCATTGTCCATGTATTGTCTGTGGGAATACGAAGGATAACTTCAACTCTAAAACCCTTCACTTCCACATGCTTGAGAAGGGTCTCATGCCACACTATAATGTTTGGACCAAGCACGAAGAAAGAGGGGTTATGATGGAATACAACGAAGAAGAAGAGGATGATGACAACTACCCGTCCCCTTAATACGGTGATGCTCCAATGGGGGAAGCTGAAGATGAAGAGGAACTAGACGATGTGCCCGATGATGATCTTCGCTGGGTTATTGTTAATTCACATAGAGAATGCGAAAGTGAAAGGGAGAAGTTGAAGTTCGATCGCATGTTAGAAGATCACAAAAAAGGGTTGTACCACAAAAAAGGGTTGCGAAGATGACAACACAAAGCTTGGTACCACACTGGAATTGCTGCAATGGAAGGCAGACAATGGTGTATCTGACAAGGGATTTGGTTCACTACCGAAAATAATGAAGAAGAAGCTTCCAAAGGATAATGAATTTCCCGACAGTACGTACGAAGCAAAGAAGGTTCTATGCTCTCTAGGATTGGAGGTGTAGAAGATACATGCATGCCCTAATGACCGCATCCTCTACTGGGTGCGTACGAGGATTTGAACGCATGCCCGGTATGCGGTGCATTGTTGTATAAGATCAGACGAGATGACCCTCATGATGTTGAGGGCCAGCGCACCAGGAAGAGGGTTTCTACCAAGGTGATGTGGTATGCTCCTATAATACTACGATTGAAACGTGTGTTCAGAAACAAAAAGCATGCCGAGTTGATGTGATGGCACATAAAAGACCGTAAGAAAGACGAGAAGTTGAGAGCACCCGCTAACGGGGCGCAGTGGAGAAAGATCGAGAGAAAGTGGAGTGACTTTACAGATGACCCAAGAAATGTATTGTTGGGGATATAACCCCGTGGTATGACCCGGCTGGAAGGCTCCGGTTGTTAAAAGTTGATTATGAGCTGGCCCACGAAGACATGTGTCAACTAAAGGCCCAAGAAGATTGGCAGCTCTTGATGTGGGCCGGACGACAGAGACCCGGATGCGCAAGACCTTCCAAAGGATGGCTTGGCTAGTAAGATAGAGATAGATTTGGAGATATAAACATGATCCGACTGTACAATTGTAAGACCCGACGGTTCTGACCTCTTATATGAAGGCAGAGTCGGGGCGGCTTAGAGGCAGGTGATCGAAAACTAGGTCAAGCTTCTAGCCCCTTGTAATCGATACAACAAGCAATAACATCACAAGCAGGACGTAGGCTTTTACCTCGACTTGAGGGGACGAACCTGGGTAAACTTGTGTCCTTCATCTCGATCAACCCCCTTGAGTCCACTACCATGGCGATGGCTCCGAACTCAAGTCTGGTAACCCGGACATCTGCCGTGACAAAACCACGACAGTTGGCGCCCACCGTGGGGCATGCGTTCGGTGGTGTTGAGTTCTCAAAGGGCTCCCTTCCAGAGCTCGAACGATACGTAGTTGGGAGGATGAGCAAGAGTCGCCACGGCCGGCTCTACATCGCCGACGCCGGCTGGGGGCTTGATGCTGCCTCCGTGGAGTATGGTTTCAGGGTTCCGTTCGGCGGGATCCAGGTGTTCATCGGGAAGATCGACGAATCTACACCCGGGCCGGGCGTCTGCACCAACATCGTCGAGCCGGCTCGGCGTTTCCAGCCCGCACGTAAGGTAGGCCCTGCCCGTGTTAACCCGGTTCAGGAGCACGTCTTCGTGGGCTTCACTCAAGGGATGAATCTGGAAGCATCCGGATCTCAAGGGACTCTCGTGCACTCCGATGATGAGTCGTCAAGTGGGGAAACTGAATCTGTGTACCAGCTCAGCAATGGTGGCCTTGGGGGCTATGGTGACACTCGCCCCGAGTCAGCGCACGGTGAATCAGATGAGCCGGAACTGCCGTCTCACGCGGCAGTATTCATGGCAGGGCCAGGGGCGGCCGGGTCGGAAGCTAACCCTCCCTAGCCACTGGCTCAGGGCCTTGTGGAGTTGATGGATGAGCTTGAGGCTTTGTTAGGTACAGAGGTCACACCAGATAATCAGGTGGCTCGTAACGCAGAGATCGCAAGGATCAAGGGCCGGATGGCTGAGGAGCGTCAGAGGCTAACTGATTTAAACTCCCAGATGGAAGCAGAGGCAGCACGGCTCAAGGCCAACGCTTTCCGTTTGGGGATGGAACAGTTTTCAGTGGCGGCTGTGCACCGCAGGAGGCATCAATCTCGTCTGCCGGAGCGCTATGAGGCGAGGAATCTCTTCAACACCCCCGGCTCTGGGAGAGCAGCGGCTGCCCCTGGGGAAGGGCGAGCAGCGGCTCACATGGCCCCACCTGGAGGGTTTACGACACCGGCGGGTCATTATTCTAACCCGGCCTAGAACATGGTAGCAGCAGCCACCCAGCTTGGAACGATCCCTATCCCAGATGAGGCACCCTTTGCGGAGGAGGTGAGGAACGCTATCGGATATTTACAGACGGCCGTGGCTCAACAAGAGAAATATACTCACAACCGGAGCCGGATCCACTCCACCCCTATCCATAGTCGAAGTTTCAGCTGGCGCTATGAGTCGTCGGCGGTTTCAAGGAGTGGCTCGCATCATGGGCAAAGGGGACGCGCGGTGCTAGGCGCGCCGGCCCTGGTGGATCGGGCAAGAAACAGGCGAGAACAAGAGGCAGCAATAGTTGCCCCGGGTCTTGGGCCCTCAGTGTTGACAGAGGTTGGAGCGGTTGGTAGCGCCAGAGCCGCGGGAGTTCCATGCTTAACTCCGGCTCTACGGAGCGAGAGGTTGCCTAAGGATTTCAAGGGGCCTCGGAAGGTTTCAAATTACACGACGGATCTCCCTCCTGAGGCTTGGGTCGAGAGCTATGAGCTAGCTATGGAGATGCTAGACGTCAGTGAGGCTGTTTTTGCAAAATATTTTATCATGATGCTCGAGGGTCCGGCTCGCACATGGTTAAAGGGCTTACCACTCAACACTATAAGCTCTTGGGCTGAATTGAGGGCAAAGTTCATCAAAAATTTCCAAGGGACTTGCAAGCAGCCTATGACCATTGTGGATTTGGATCATTGCGTTCAGAAGGAGAATGAGTTGGCTCATCATTGGGTTCGGCGGGTGTCGACCGTCATTCACTCATCGGAACAGATCACGGCGGCTCAAGCGGTGCTCATTCTAGAGAAGAATTTTCATTTCGTTCCGCTAAAGCAGAAGCTTGGCCGTCTTAAACGTACGTGTCAAGACATGGGAGAGCTCATGATAGCTCTAACGAAATACGCCGACTCAGACAACACCAAAGATCCGGGTTCGGATGAGGAGAAGTCGAATCAGGGAAAGAAGAACAACCAAGGCAAGGGTTTTGGGAATAATGGGAATCAAAGCAGACAGAGGAACGCTGGCGGCGGGTTAGAGCTGGTGGCAAATGCTAACACACGGCCGAATGTTCCTAAGGGGAACGGGCGTTACAAGCCGTACCCGCGGGATAACAGGCCCCCTTTCAATTTGGAAGCGGTGCTTAGGAAACCCTGCCCAGAGCACAGCACACCTGATAAACCAGCAACGCATGCGTGGGGCGATTGTTTTATCATGCATAGATTTAAGAATCAACACTTTCAACCACCTCATAATCAGGGCGGTGGGCCGACGGGCGGATCAGGGCCTGGCGGTTCAGGCAACGGCGGGTCAGGTGCCGGCTTTGGTGCTGGCAGCTCAGGAGTAGGCCATCCGGGTCAACACCAACACAATAATCAGGAGCATCAACAGCATCCTGGCAACAACAATCATAATAACCAGCAGCAGCAGCAGCATCAGCAGCAGCAGCGTAATCAATCTGGATTCCATAGTAACCCGAACCAGCTCAGTTCGGGGTAGTATCATGTGTTTACGACTGGTAAGAGCAAGCGAGATGAGAAGCTACAGAGGCGAGCGGTTAATACGATCGCGCCGGCTCTCCCACGATACCTGCCGTGGTTAGAGTATGACATAACATGGAGCAGGCAAGATCACCCACCACGGGTGGATGACCCGGGCCGGCTTGCTCTGGTGGTGGCCCCTCGGATACATGGTTATGGAGTAAACAAAGTGCTCATGAACGGAGGTAGCAGTATCAACATCTTGTATTATGACACCTTTCGGCGGATGAAGTTGCTAGACAAAGATATTAAAACTTCTTCTACTGTGTTTCATGGCGTGGTGCCTGGTAAGTCGGCATACCCAGTAGGAAAAATCTCTTTGGAGGTGGCTTTCGGCGATGAGTATAATTACAGGGTGGAGACCTTATGGTTCGAGGTGGTCAAGATCAAGAGCCCTTATAATGCGTTGTTCGGGTGGCCGGCTTACGCCAAGTTCATGGCTAGGCCTTGTTATGTTTATTTACAGCTTAAGATGCCCGGCCTAAATGGCATGATTACGGTTCATGGCAATCGAAAAATGGCTCTTGAGTGCGAGGAAGGTGATGCGGCTTATGCTGAGGCTAGCTGTGCACAAGAGGAGCTGAAGTTCCATAAGGAGAACGTTGACTCGGAGGACACGACCCCGTTGAAGAAACCAAATATAGAGGCAGAGCCGCCGCTCAAGTTTTCAGCGGATGATACTAAAAAAGTGGACTTTACTCCGGGCGACTCATCCAAGCAGTTCACCATCGGGGCTCACATGGATCCCAAATAGGAAAGCGCGCTCATCGAATTCATCCGTAAGAACCGGGACATCTTTGCATGGAAACCTTCTGACATGCCGGGTGTACCGAGAGAGTTCGCTGAGCACAATCTTAATGTGGATCCGAAGTTTAAGCCGATCAAGCAGTTCCTGCGGCGATTCAATGAGGAGAGGCGCAAGGCTATTGGGGAAGAGGTTGCCTGGCTCTTAGCCGCTGGGTTCATAGTTGAAGTTTTTCACCCGGAATGGTTGGCTAATCCAGTATTGGTGCTTAAAAAGAATAGTACGTGGCGTATGTGCATAGATTACACAGACCTTAACAAGGCTTGTCCGGCTGATCCCTTCGCACTCCCTCGCATTGATCAGATCATTGATGCAACAGCCGGTTGTGAGAATTTGTGTTTTTTGGATGCTTATTCAGGGTATCATCAGATCAAAATGGCAGTCAAGGACCAGGAGAAGACATCCTTTATCACACCTTTTGGGGCGTTCTGCTACGTCTCCATGCCTCTTGGGATCAAGAGTGCCCAGGCGACTTACCAGCGGTGTGTGCAGAACTGTCTCCATAGCCAGATTGGCCGTAATGTTCTTGCTTATGTGGATGACATAGTGGTGAAGTCTAGGAAGAAGGAAACCCTCTTGGAGGACCTGAAGGAAACTTTTGACAATCTCCGGGTGTACAAAATGATGCTTAACCCGGCAAAATGTGTCTTTGGTGTCCCTGCAGGAAAGCTTTTGGGGTTCTTGGTTTCTGAGCGTGGCATCGAGGCTAACCCGGATAAAATCAAGGCTATCACCTCTTCGCGAGAGCCGACATGCATCAATGACATTCAGCGTATTGCAGGCCGGATTGCGGCACTGAGCCGGTTCATAAGCCGGCTTGGGGAGAAAGCCACCCCCTTGTATCAGATGATGAAGACGGACAAGTTTAAGTGGATCAAGGCAGCCGCAGAGGCGCTGGAAGCTCTTAAGAAGCAATTGACTGAGCCGCCAGTATTAGCCACTCTGGCTGAAAAAGAGCCGCTACTCCTATATATAGCAGCTAACAGCCGGGCGGTCAGTGTGGCGATTGTTGTGGAACGTAAGGAAGCAGGGAAAGAGTATCCCGTTCAGAGGCCTGTTTACTACATCAGTGAGGTCTTGGCTGAGTCCAAGCAGCGATATCCGCATTGGCAGAAGCTTGTATACGGGGTCTTTATGGGTAATCGTAAGCTGAAGCACTACTTTTTGGGCCATCCAATAACTGTAGTAAGCTCTGCCCCGTTGGGGGATATTATTCAGAACAGAGAGGCTACGGGAAGGATGGCCAAGTGGGCTTTAGAGTTGGGGCCTCTTAACATCAGTTACACCCCTCGTACAGCAATTAAGTCTCAGGCCTTGGTGGATTTCATAAATGATTGGACAGAGTGCCAGGCGCCTGAAGAGAAGTCGGACAACACATACTGGACTATATATTTTAACGGGTCCAAACAGCTTGAGGCGTCTGGTGCCGGTGTGGTTCTCACCTCCCCGAAAGGTGATAAGTTTTGTTATGTGCTCCGGTTGATGTTCCCCTGTACTAATAATGCTGTTGAGTATGAAGCTTTGCTCCATGGTTTGAGAGTCGCAAAAGAGATGAATTTAAGCCGGGTTAAATACCTGGGTGACTCAGACCTTGTGGCTCAGCAAGTTTCAGGTACTTGGGATTCTAAGGACCCACGGATGGCGGCTTATCATCGGCAGTTAATATTGTTGTAGGTTATTTTAAAGGGTATCAGGTGGATCATATTGATCGTCGGCGGAACGAGGCGGCTGATGCATTATCACAAGTTGGATCTCAGCGTAAGCCGGTGCCGCCTAATGTTTTTCTTGACGTGTTATATCATCCGACTGTCAAGATGCCTTCTAAGGAGGATCTGGCGATTCCTGACCCGGAGGCGGCTCTAGTGGCGGCTCTACCTGTTATTCCGGATTGGACTACTCCTTATTTAGCGTACTTGACGCGCGGTGACAGGTGTCTTCCAATGCCGTGTGTCACCAGAAGAGGGCCAGCAGATCTTAAATGAAATTCATGCTGGCGACTGTGGACATCATGTCAGGTCAAGATCTTTAGGGGCTAAAGCTTTTTGGCATGGATTTTTCTGGTTAACGGCTCACAAGGATGCAGAGGACCTGGTTCGTAAGTGTGACGCTTGTCAGAAATTTGGCCGACGTGCTCATGTTCCGGCTCAAGAGTTGAGGATGATACCTATCACTTGGCCGTTTGCGGTCTGGGGGCTTGATATGGTAGGACCCTTCAAGAGGTACAAAGATAAGAAAACGCACCTCTTGGTGGCGGTTGATAAGTTTACCAAGTGGGTTGAGGCTGAGCCAGTAAGCAAGTGTGATGCAGCTACATCGGTTGAGTTTGTCCGGAAATTGATCTATCGTTTTGGCTATCCACACATTATTATCACTGATAATGGTACAAATTTGTCCAAGGGGGCTATGAAGGTGTTCTGTGAGAAGGAGCATATCCGGCTTGATGTTTCAGCCGTGGCACATCCACAGTCCAATGGCCAGGCTGAGCGGGCTAATCAGGAAATCCTGCGAGGGGTTAAACCCCGGCTCATGGTCCCTTTGAAACGGACAACCGGGTGTTGGGTTGATGAGTTGCCTTCCGTCTTATGGAGCATCCGGACTACACCTAACAGGTCTACAGGTTTTACACCTTTTTTCATGGTCTACGGGGCTGAGGCAGTTCTGTCCAGTGACATCCGGCATGATTCACCAAGGGTGGCGGCTTATGTTGAGACGGACAATGAGCTGGCACGTCAAGATGCGTTAGATGCCTTGGACGAACCACGAGAGTTAGCAGCGACCAGATCAGCAATTTACCAGCAAGACCTGTGATGCTATGATAGCCGCAGGATGATGACCCGGACGTTCCAGGAAGGTGACCTGATGCTCCGGCTTATTCAAGACCAAACTGGGATGCATAAACTCTCTCTGCCATGGGAAGGGCCCTTTGTGGTTAGCAGAAACCTTAACAACGGGTCATACTATCTCATTGATATTCGTGATGAGTCGGACACGGCGGGTCAGGAGACTTTACGGCCATGGAACGTGGCACACTTGCGGCCATATTATACTTAAGAGATGATGCAGATAGAGTATCATTATGCATATCATAATTATATAGAGTAGTACTACTACCAAAGATTGGAGCCTTGGCTCTTATGGGTATCTTTATAATCTCAGGATGACATTCTTCAATAGCAGCAAATTTGCGGTTCCTCTGGTTCTTTGACCCGCCAAGGTCTTGCCGGTTAAATCTCCTTTGGAGACCCTGAGCCAATTGAAGTGACCTATTAAAAGTATTGCAGTCAATCTCGCCTTAGAGACCCTGAGCCGGTTCATAGAGTTGACGGCCAATCTCGCTTTAGAGACCCTGAACTGATGTCAATACAATAAGTTCTTCTCAGTCAATCTCGCTTTAGAGACCCTGAGCTGGTTCACAGAGTTGATGGCCAATCTCGCCTTAGAGACCCTGAACTGATGTTACTCTTACCAGTCAATCTCGCTTTAGAGACCCTGAGCCGGTTCACAAAGTGGACGGCCAATCTCGCCTTAGAGACCCTGAATTGTTGTAAGTTAAGATCTTATCAATCAATCTCGCCTTAGAGACCCTGAGCCAGCTCACAGAGTTGACGGCCAATCTCGCTTTAGAGACCCTGAACCGGTAGGGTGCGCAATTGGCTTTATGCCTAGTTTGAGTACATTAAGCGTTGTTGTTGATGGAGGCTTCCTACCTTTGGTATAGCTTAAAAAATTTCCCTAAGGCAACAACGTGTACATCAAATTCTAGTTGCTTATCAACTGCGGCCATCGAAGGGGGCTTCTTACCGACGGGTATCGCTTATCTCACCCTAATGGTCGGCTTTATGCCACTTCCGGTTACTTATTAACCACGGTTGTCGAAGGGGGCTTCTTACCGACGGGTTCGCTTATCTCACCCTAACAACCGGCGTTTACGCCAAAAATAGTTGCGGAAGGAGGCTTCTTGCCCTTGGGTATAGCTTAGATAAGCCCTTCACGCAGCCGGCTAGTACAATTACTAGTCGCGGCTGTCGAATGCATGCTTCTTACCATAAGGTATAGCTTGCATAATACCATCGGCAGCCGGCCCTATTCAACATTGGTTGATTGGAGGAGGCTTCTTGCCTTCGGGTATAGCTTACATCACCCTCCAACAATAGGCTTTCTTGAGCTGCGGTTGTCAGTAGAGCCTTCTTACCTTTGGTATAGCTTACATAAACCTATTGACAACCGGTGTTGGAATACAATGGATAAAGTATTTGTTGTTAAAAGGAGGTTTTTTACCATCATGGTACAGTTTACATCACCCCTCATGCAACCGGCTGTAGGCCGCTTTACAGTTTTCAACAGTCGTCATTGTCGCATAGAGGCTTCCTACCGTCAGGTATAGCTAACTTTATCTTATGGCAGCCGGCTCTTCCATGGCATCTCATTATAAGAAAAGGGAAGTCATGCTGCTCCGGTTGATGGAGTAAATTTCCCAGGTCTAATAACTTCGGGTGAAGGACAGACGTCTCAGACAAATTACGCATTGGTTTATCAACAGCCACGTTTGTTCATGGAGGCGTATTTACCAATAGAGATTTGTCAAATATGGAAGCAAAGAGCTGAGAAAGATGATTGACAGTACTATAAAGTAAACCGCCGGCAAGTGCAATCAGATGTTAAAACGCTGTTACAATAGATGTTCTCAGAGGGAACAAATGATGTTTCTGACGAAGTTTCAAAACACCATGGGCGGATGATTACAAGAGCCAATACTTGCTCTGACTATTACAAGGTTCGGTCACTTGGCCGGCTCATCCTGCTCCGGATCTTCCGTAGTTCGGATCTGAAGATTGCCGAGTTCCCAGTTGCAGTTAGAGACGGCAGCAAATGACCCTTCAAAGAAAGGTGCAACGTTAAGCTCACCAGGGAAGAGATCTTTGCTTCGGGCGGGTGTTAGGTCTTTACACTCGTGAAGAGGCCCACGGATCCGTTTATCTTCCTGGTCGTATGCTGCTTGGTAGTTCTTCAAGTCATCCTCCGCCTCATCAGCCATTATAGACGCTAGGTAGCGAGAGTCCTTGACGACTTTGAAATAATCTTCGTCGGAGAATTCTGAGCCGTCCACCTTCTTCGAAGGATATCCACCCATCATCTCATTTGGTGTGAGATCCGGCGCGAAGGCCATGGCCCGGCTCAAACCCGCAATGGCTCCAGAGCGGAAAGCCGACTTCTTCAGTTCTTGTATTTGCTTGGGCACGGTGGAGAATAGTTCTAACACCCCTTTCAGGGCCTTGGGAATCTTCTCCTTATACTCTATGCTTTTGATGGTGAACATTGCTCCGCAATATAGCTGCTCTATAAAGGTGTATATGGCCTTCAGCGACAGGATGTTGTCGTCTGCAAGCTGCCGGCTCAAAGGTCCTACATGAGTCGGAAGAGACAGGTTAGTCGTTGATTATTTCATAAAAGATATTAAGTAAAGGAGTACAGGGATAATGGACTTACCAAATAAGGCGGCAGACATCTTAGCGATGTGCCGTTTGAGCCCTTGGAGCTCCTCAGCAACGGCGATGAGCCGCTGATCGGCATCATCTGCCCATTTGATCAGTGTGGCTTTTTCAGAATCTGCTGTTTCTTTCAATATTGTTAGCTCGGAGGTGATCTTGGCTACTTCTTCGGCTAAGAGCCGGCATCTCTCATCAGCAAGGCTTCGTGCTTCCTGTTGAGCTACCAAGTTGGTTTTGAGATCCGCCAGCTGAGAGCTGGCGGTGTTCAGAGCGTCCTGTGCATATCAAAGGCAAGGTATAAGCTATTGCAGCAACAAGAGTATTCATATACATAAAGGTTCACAGTTCAAGTTCTACAAGTCTCAAACAGATTACAAGCAATATATTTGACACTTGGGGGCTAATGTATATTTGATCTGTTCACATCTACAGTTCCGGCTCATCTTCCTGAAAATTGACCCGGAACTTGGGGGCTATACATTGGCTCTCTTTTAAACTCAAAAGTCCCGACTCACATAAATTTGAGCCGACCCTTGGGGCCTACATTATGGCCCGTTTCTAATCTCGAAAGTTCCGGTTCAAATAAATTTGAGCCGGCCCTTGGGGGCTACAGTTGGCAGTATGCAAGTGTTGACAGTATTTAAAGCAAAGTGTTTTCTACATAACCTTCGAAAGAAGACCCGAATTCAACTCTATGTTAGGTTAAATCCGGCCCTTGGGGGCTGGGGAAGGTTATGGCTAAAGAAAAGTAACATACCTCATATTTTGCCTTCATCATGCTGACCAGCCGGAGTTCCAAGTCTCGGTTGGTGTTGACCCGGTTCATGTAGCCGGAGTGGAGTTCTTCGGCTGTCATTTTGTTGTACGACGAGTCAAACTCAAGTTTCCGCGAAGCTTCAGACGACTCAGTATGCCGGGTTAAGACATCCCCTGGTGAAGGAGGTTTTTGAGCAGACCCGGTGATGATAACATCCGGAGTCGCCAGGGTCCGGGCGGGTGTAACCGGCCTTGAAGGAGCAGCTGGGGAGTTCTCCTTTATGACGTCATGTGCCGTCAGCTCAGTAGAAGCTGTTGGTCGCGTTTCTTCTTCCGCTGGAGTTTCCTCCGGCTGTTCAATATCCGGTTGAGCTGGGGCCGACTGTTCAGGCTCTTGATTGTCAACGACAGGGCTGGAGGAAGTTTGATGGGTCTTGCGGCGTTTCACCTGAGCACTGCAAAGTAAAGGGTTAGCATTTAAAGGAGATTGGTATTTCATCAAGACATCTGGATATTTTAAGACTTACAGAGGATTAATCTTTGGTGGAGGTATGACTGAGGCTGAAGAGTCGCCCGATGACGGTGTCTTCTGAAAAAGCAAGACACAGAAATGATAAGACATTTGGACATGAAGAGAAACAAAAAAGGGAAGTATGGATACTAACCTCTGCAGGCCGCTTCTTAGGAGCCGGCGAATTTGGTAGTCCCGATGCAAGCTCTGTAGAGCCGGCGCTCCAGGTCTGACGTCGTTCAGCTTGCTGTTGCTTTTTTGAAAGGAAATCAGGAGCCAGATGAGCAAGAGGGTGAGATAGAGGAAATTTTCTAAACAACCTGCCGCGGTTTTTGGAAAAAATATTCCGAGTCGGAATACATGCAAGTTACCTCAGGAGCGTTGGCGTGACTGGTTTCTACTTCGTCCTGTGAGACACGGAAAGATATTATTAAAGTGCCGGCAAGACAAAAAGTCAAATAAGTAAAGTTCAAGGATCTTACCTCCGACTCTGAAGAAGTCGGGTGTTCAAACCAGTTCTCTTGAGGAGCTGCCTTCTTTGGTTTCTTGGCAGCGACTTTCTTCTTGGTTGTCTTCGGAAGAGGAGCGTATTCCTTCTTCCAGAAGTCGGAGTCAGCCTGTACAAATTGAGCCGGAGGAAGAATATCAAGCTTTGAAAAGGAGTATATAAATATACAACAGGCAGAAGAAAGGTAAAAATACTTACAAGAGGCGCCGGGTTGGTCGCGCAGAAGGGCGCTAGGCCGATAGTGCTGCATGAGCCGGAGGTCTCGTGCACAAGACTTCGGACGGTCATACAGATATCATCCTCAGGCAAAGTGGTGGCGCTGAAGCACAGTTCGCTGTCGTGAAATCTTGGATATTCATACATGAGCCGGTTACGGCGGCTCACAGGCATGATCCGCCATTGTACCCAGCAGCGGATAAGGTCCGTTCCAATAAGGCCATTGGCCAGGAGAGCCTTCACTCTGGCGTGGGGCTTCTCATATCTAGCGCGGTCGGCAGCTGAGAGTCGGTCGGGTAGTGAAGTGTCGGTTGAGAGACGGGAAGGACGATAACCCGGCAGACGATGTTCCGAGTCCGGAGACGTGTCTTTGCAATAGAACCACGTCTTATTCCAATCCTTCGGGTTGCTGGGCATCTGAATAGCCGGAAAGGTGATACCCCTTTGGCGTTGGATGGTGATTCCCCTGAGTTCTAGACTTGGCCCGCTCTTGTATTCTGTCTGCTGGTTGGCGTAGAAGAACTCACGGAAGAATCCGACTGATGGTCTGGATTGAAGATACGCCTCACAGAGGACTTGGAAATGGCAAATGTTGGACACTGAATTTGGTGCTAGGTCTTGGGGATGCAGCTTGTACAGATGGAGAGTGTCACGAAAAAACTTTGACCCGGGTGGCACGAATCCCCGCTCGATGTGATCCGTAAAGACTATGACCTCCCCTTTCTTTGGTGCGGGGCGGGTCTCATCACCCGGAACCCGCCAGTTGATCACTTCCTTTGGAGGAAGGGTGCCAGTGGCTACGAGGTCAGATAGGCATTCTTCGGTCACGCAAGAGCCGACCCAATTGCAGGAATTGGTGGCGCGTGTCATCTTGGTGGCTTAAAAGTACTGTGCAAAAAGAAAATGGTGACTAGTCAAACAAGAGCATATAGCTACAGCAGCTTACAAATTACAGGGTTCTAAAAGATTAAGCCTTGAAAGGCTCGGCTGATAAAGAGCCGGAGGGAGTCTAGCGGCTCACTATGGACAGAAGAGCCGGAGGTCAGTCAAGACCAGGACAAACAGGTTTCACAAACTGTTACTAAAATTTCGGATCTACTGAAGCGTGTGGCCGCGCCGGAGATCGGAACGCGTGACGGAGGGTCCGCCGGAGAAAACCCTATCTCTACCGATCTAAGCTACGGGAAAGAGAGCCGTACCGGAAGAAGGAGATGGCGGAGGACGAGACTCTGGTCTCAACAGGTTGATGCAACGGCCAAATGTCGATGACGGACGAGCGGTGGCGCCGGAGCAAAGTCGAACGAGCTCGGGTGACGGGCGGCGGCAGGAAGAAGAAGAAGGGGCGCACGAGCGGGAATGAATCGTTTTTGACCCGTGCGGGTCCTATTTGACAGGAGAACGGTGCGGAATCCTAGGCGTCAACACCGGTCTTGCCGAAACGGACGCCTCGATTCTCGGTAAGTGGTTAAAAGCGAGAGATTTGGTGATACGTCAGTGTATCTATGACGTCACGCCGAGTCATTCCTTGGCGACTCTCAGATGATTGCAAGAGAAGGATGAAATGAGCTGGCTCACTTCAACCTGGGCCTAATGTTGGGGATATAACCCCGTGGTATGACCCGGCTGGAAGGCTCCGGTTGTTAAATGTTGATTATGAGCCGGCCCGCGAAGACATGTGTCAACTGGAGGCCCAAGAAGATTGGTGGCTCTTGATGTGGGCCGAACGACAGAGACCCGGATGCGCAAGACCTTCCAAAGGATGGCTTGGCTAGTAAGATAGAGATAGATTCGGAGATATAAACATGATCCGACTGTACAATTGTAAGACCCGACGGTTCTGACCTCTTATATAAAGGCAGAGTCGGGGCGGCTTAGAGGCAGGTGATCAGAAACTAGGTCAAGCTTCTAGCCCCTTGTAATCGATACAACGAGCAATAACATCACACGCAGGACGTAGGCTTTTACCTCGACTTGAGGGGCCGAACCTGGGTAAACTCGTGTCCTTCGTCTCGATCAACCCCCTTGAGTCCACTACCATGGTGATGGCTCCGAACTCAAGTCTGGTAACCTGGACATCTGCCGTGACAAAACCACGACACGTATGGTTTGGTTTAAGTGTAGATGGCGTTAATCCTTTTGGGGAGCAGAGCAGCAAGCATAGTACATGTCCTGTGACTCTATGTATGTATAATGTTCCTCCTTGGTTGTGCATGAAGCGGAAGTTCATTATGATGCCAGTGCTCATCCAAGGCCCTAAGCAACCCGAAAATGACATTGATGTATACCTAAGGTCATTAGTTGATGAAATTTTATAGCTCTGTAATGGAAGAGGTGAACGTGTGTGGGATGAGAACGAACAAGAGGAATTTGACCTGCATGCGTTGCTGCTTGTAACCATCAATGATTGGCCTGCTCTCAGTAACCTTTGAGGACAGACAAACAAGGGATACCACACATGCACACACTGCTTAGATAACACCGAAAGTATATATTTGGACAAATGTAGGAAGAATGTGTACCTGGGGCATCGTCAATTTCTTCCGACCAATCATCAATGTCGAAAGAAAGGAAAGCATTTCAAAGGTGAGGCAGATCACCGGAGGAAGCCCGCCATCCGTACTGGTGCTCACATACTTCATATGGTCAATGATTTACAAGTAATCTTTGGAAAGGGTCATGGCAAACTATCTGTTCCGACTGACGATGAGGGACACACACTCATGTGGAAGAAGAAATCTATATTTTGGGACCTACCCTATTGGAAAGACCTAGAGGTCTGCTCTACAATCGAGGTGATGCACGTGATGAAGAATCTTTGCGTGAACCTGCTAGGCTTCTTGGGAGTGTATGGGAATACAAAAGATACACCGGAGGCATGGGAGGACCAGCAACGTGTGCATGAAAAAGACGACATGCATCCAAAGCAGTATGAAGGTCCTGCCAGCTACGCTCTTACCAAAGAAGAGAAGGAAATCTTCTTTGAATGCCTGCTCAGTATGAAGGTCCCGTCTGGCTTCTCGCCGAATATAAAGGGAATAATAAATATGGCAAAGAAAAAGTTGGAGAACCTAAAGTCTCATGATTGCCACGTGATTATGACGCAACTGCTTCCGGTTGCATTGAGGGGGCTTCTACCGGAAAACGTTCGATTTGCCATTGTGAAGCTATGTGCATTCCTCAATGCAATCTCTTAGAAGTTAATTGATCCAGAAATCCTGGCAAGGTTAAAGAGTGATTTGGCACAATGTCTTGTCAGTTTCGAGTTGGTGTTCCCACCATCCTTCTTCAATATCATGACGCACGTCCTATTTCATCTAGTTGACGAGATTGGTATTCTGGGCCCTGTATTTCTACACAATATGTGCCCCTTTGAGAGTTTCATGGGAGTCTTAAAAAATATGTTCGTAACCGTGCTAGGCCAAAAGGAAGCATCTCCTCGGGCCATCAAATAGTGGAGGTCATTGGGTTTTGTGTTGACTTCTTTCCCGACCTTAAGCCGACTGGTCTCGCTCAATCGCGGTATGAGGGGAGACTGGCTGGAAAAGGCACACTAGGACCTGACTCCACAATATGTAGGGACGGGCATTCTTGGTCTCAAGCACACTACACAATTCTACAAAATTCTACCTTGTTGACCCCATATGTCAATGATCACAAGAATATTCTACGCTCCAAACACCCGGAGCAGTGTGACGACTGGAATACATGTGAACACATCAGGACTTTCGACAGTTGGTTACAAACACATCTCATGGGTAACACCACTGTTGTAGATGAGTTGTACTCGTTGGCCAGGGGAGCATCTTCAACTGTATTGAGTTACAAAGGGTACGAGATAAATGGGAAGACATTTTACACGATCGCCCAAGACAAAAGAGCACCAACCAAAACAATGGTGTCCGCTTTGATGCAACAACCAATAGGGGAAAGGACATATATTATGGTTACATAGTGGACATATGGGAACTTGACTATGGACATGATTTTAAGGTCCCTTTGTTTTGGTGCAAATGGGTCAATCTATCAGGAGGCGGGGTATAGGTAGACCCGTAGTATGGAATGACAACAGTGGATCTGAACAATCTTGGGTACACAGACGAACCATTTGTCCTAGCCAACGATATGGCGCAGGTTTTCTATGTGAAGGACATGTCTACCAAACCGAGAAAAAGAAAAGATAAGGAAGCGAATACATCATACGATGAGCCAAACCGCCACATAGTTCTTTCAGGGAAAAGAGATATCGTGGGAGTAGAGGGCAAGAGAGACATGTGTGCAGATTATGAAAGTTTCATGAAATTCCTCCCTTCAAAGTGAAGGCTTACCCAAGCACCCTGTTTAATGATGAAGATTATCCATGGTTACAGTGCAATAAGAAAGGTACACACGCGAAGAAAAAGTGAAGACTTTCTCTCCACAACTATTCTGATGATGGATTTGATCTAGAATATCACTATAGTTACATGTCAAGAAATAAAATGCCGTTTGTAACAGACGTGTATTCTGTTGCAAGTATGCCCTAGAGGCAATAATAAAATGGTTATTATTATATTTCCTTGTTCATGATAACTGTTTATTATCCATGCCATAATTGTATTGACTGGAAACACATTGCATGTGTGGATACATAGACAACACTTTGTCCCTAGTATGCCTCTAGTAGGCTAGCTCGTTGATCAAAGATGGTCAAGGTTTCCTAGCCATTGACATGAGATGTTATTTTATAACGGGATCACATTATTGGGAGAATGATGTGATAGACAAGACCCAATCTATTCACATAGCATATGATCGCATCAGTTTATTGCTATAGTTTTCTGCATGTCAAGTATATGTTCCTATAAACCATCAGATCATGCAACTCACTGGCACTGGAGGTGTGCATTGTGTGTATCAAATGTCGCAACATATCTGGGTGACTATAAAGGTGCTCTACAGGTATCTCCGAGAGTGTCTGTTGAGTGGGTATGGATCAAGACTAGGATTTGTTACTCCGTGTGACGGAGAGGTATCTCAAGGCCAACTCGGTAATACAACATCACAACAACACTTGCAAGCAATATGACTAAAGTGTTAGCCACGGGATCTTGTATTACGGAATGAGTGAAGAGACTTTCCGGTAACGATATTGAACTAGGTATAGAGATACCGACGATCGAATCTCGGGCAAGTAACATACCGAAGAACAAAGGGAACAACGTACGTGATTAACTGAATCCTTGACATAGAGGTTCAACCGATGAAGATCTTCGTAGAATATGTAGGAACAAATATGAGCATATAGGTCCCGCTATTGATTATTTACCGTAGAGGTGTCTCAGTCATGTCTACATAGTTCTTCAACTAGCAGGGTCTGCACACTTAAGGTTTGGTGATGTTTCGGTAGTATAGAGTTATGTATGATGGTGACCGATGGTTGTTCTGAATCCCGGATGAAATCCTGGACATCACGAGGAGCTCCGAAATGGCCCGAAGGAAAACATTGATATATAGGAAGTCCTGTTTTGGTCACCGAAAAAGTTTCGGGCTCATCGGTAGTGTACGGGGAGTGTCGGGAGGGTACCGACAAACCATCGGGAGGGGTGTTTCAACCCAAGAGGCTACATGGGCTGTGGTAAGAGGTATACCAGCCCTTAGTGGGCTGCCCGAAGCCCCACAGCAGGCCCATGCGGCTGGGAGGAGAAACCTAAGGTGAAAAGGAGGTTTCCAAGTGGGAGATAAGGAGTCCTAATCCTACTAGGATTGGAGGAGGACTCCTTCTCTCCCCACTTCGGCCGAACCAAGGGTTGGCCCCTTGGGGGCCAAGTCTCCTCCCTCCCTCCTCCTATATATACTAGAGGTATTGAGGTTTTTTCACAATAGAAATCAGCCACGTGCTACCCTCTCCTCTAGATCGTAGTTTCTCCTCTAGATCGTTTCAGCGGTGCTTAGGTGAAGTCCTGCTGGAATAGTTCTACCACCATCGCCGCCATGCCATCGCGCTGCCGGAGAACTTATCTACCTCTTCGCTCCCTCTTGCTGGATTAAGAAGGCGTAGATCGTCATCAAGCTGTATGTGTGCTGAACACGGAGGTGCCGTCCGTTCGGCGCTTGATCGGGACGGACCATGATTGGATCGCGGGACGCTCGGTGATTTGGAACGCGAAGACGTTCGACTACATCAACCGTGTTTCTTAACGCTTCCCATTTAGAGATCTACAAGGGTATGTAGATCCACTCTCCCCCTCGTAGATGCTCACCACCATGGATAGATCTTGCGTGTGCGTAGGAAGATATTTGTTTCCCATGCAACGTTCCCCAACATATTTGTTCAAAACCCTGATATACTTCAAAAGTGATTGTCCATTTTGTACATGAAGTGCATCCAGTTTTTCCCGTAACCCTCTCAACTTTTTAGCACATGCTATGTGGGTGAAATGATGGTATCATGCCAAGTTTCAACCAATTCAGAGTTCATTTGTAGTGTTTTTCAATTTAGGGTCATTTTAGCTTAAAATAAATGATGAAATGCATAAAAAAGTAAATGAAGTCAGGAAAGGGTTGAAAAGGGATGATGTGGCTTCGAATGGTCCATATTGAATGCAAAAAAATTCTTGAGTACAAATATGTTTAAAACATTGAAATCCTTTTGTAACAGACGTGTATTCGTCCGAAACCTTGATACTTCGAAAGAGATTGTCCATTTTGTACACGAAGTGCATCCATTTTTTGCCGTAACCCTCTCATCTTTTTAGCACATGCTATGTAGGTGAAATGATGGTACCATGCCAAGTTTTAACCATTTCAGAGTTCATCTGTAGTGTTTTTCAATTTAGGAGTATTTTAGCTTAAAATAAATGATGAAATGCATGAAAAATAGCAAATGAAGTCAAAAAAGGGTTGAAAAGAGATGATGTGGCTTCGAATGGTGCATATCGAATGCAGAAAAATTCCTGAGTTCAAATATGTTTAAAAAATTGAAATACTTTTGTAACAGACGTGTATTCGTTCGAAACCCTGATACTTCGAAAGAGATATTCTATTTTGTACACGAAGTGCATCCAGTTTTTGTCGTAACCCTCTCAACTTTTTAGCGCATGCTATGTGGGTGAAATGATGGTACCATGCCAAGTTTCAACCATTTTAGAGTTAATTTTGCAGTGCTTTTCAATTTAGTGTTATTTTAGCTTAAAATAAATGATGAAATGCATGAAAAATAGCAAATGAAGTCAAGAAAGGGTTGAAAAGGGATGATGTGGCTTCGAATGGTGCATATTGAATGCAAAAAAATTCTTGAGTTCAAATATGTTTAAAAAATTGAAATCGTTTTGTAACAGACGTGTTTTTGTCCGATAAAAGTTATATAACTAAACTTGACATTATATAAAATTTATGCAACTAAAGTTATCAAAGTTTTTTTTAAAACTTTAATAGAAAAAAGAATATTCATAAAGTATTTTTTGTTAAGAACTTTTAATATGCAAAAAAATAACATAAAAAGGCAAAAGTGAAAATAGATGCGCTTATATAGAAAAATCAACCTAAATTCAAAGTGCTAGTTAGGGGCCGAACTAGCATTTTAGATTTAGGTCAAATTTCCTGTATAAGGGCATCAAGTTCATTTTGAGAGGAGCTTAACGTAGCTGTCTCGGCGGGGCTTATAAACAGGTTCGGACACCCTTCGCTTGGCGAGGTGGGACTAAACTCCCACCACACCGCTGCGTCACCCTTTAGTCACGGTTGGTGGCACCTACCGGGACTAAAAAGGTTTAATAGCAAATAAAAATAAGATAAAAAATGCCGCCTACTAGCCAAACACGACCTACATATGACTAGAAACCCATCTGAAAATGGGCCAGGACGTAGGCCCGCGGGCCTAGCAGGCCCAACATGGCAGATGCAGAGTTTAGGCATATATATAGCCTGCTTTGGAGAGGAGCTCGATAGGTCATGCATAGCGGGGCTTATAAACCGGTGTGGTCGCCCCTCGATTAGCAAGGTGGGACTAAACTTTTGACACCGCTGCGCCAGGCCTTTGGTCCCGGTTGCTGGCAGCAACCGGGACTAAAGGCCCCTTTAGTCCCGGTTGCTGGCCTCTACTTCCCACCCTTTGGGATACCGAAATTGGCCTTTTAGTCCTGGTTGGTGGATCCAACCGGTACTAATGCCCCCCTTTAGTCCCGGTTGGAGCCACCAACCGGGACTATAGGTCTCAGTATATAAGCGTGAGTTGGCAAAATTAGCATATTTTACCTGTAGTTGCCCTGATGACGTCGAGCTCATCGACGCCGAGAGGCTGCCTGATCTCGTCATCGGCGCCCTCGCTGCCCTCTGTCCAATGCCTCGACCCGATGTTGTCGCCCTCGCCGCCGTCGTGACTATCCCCGTTGCGTCACTCTCGCTGTGCACCCTCTGCCCCGTCGACGCCCTACGACCCGACGTCGTCGCCCTCGTCGCCCTCGACGCCCTCGACGCTCCGTGACCCAACGTTGTCGCCCTCACCGCAGTCGCCGCCATCGCCGCTCTCGATGCTCTCCCCGTCTCGCCGCCGTCGACGCCCTCGACACTCTCCCCATCTCGCCGCCCTCGACGCCCTCGCCCCGTCACCGCCCTCTACCCCGTCACCCCTTGTTGCCATCGCCGCTCTCCCCGTCGTCATTGCCGCTCTCCCCGCCGCGCCGCTCTCCTCTCGTCAAGCCCCGGTGAGCTCCCCGACGATCATTTTAGTAGTTTTGTGTTTTAATTATTTAGTTTTTTATGTTTTAGTTAATTTAGTTGTTTTGTGTTTTAGTTGTTTAGTTTTTTTATGTTTTATTTGTTTAGTTAATTAAGTGTTCATATTGTTTTAGTTAGTTTGGTTGTTTTATGTTTTCGTTGTTTTAGTTGTTTTATCGGTGACGCGATATCGAGGAGTCCCCGACGATCGTCGGTGAGGGAGAGTCCCCGACGATCGACGATGAGGGAGCGAGAGTCCCCGGTGATATCGACGATTTTACATTAGGCATATATTGACGTTTTGTGTTTTAGTTGTTTAGTTTTTTATGTTTTATTTGTTTTAGCTAATTAAGTGTTCATATTATTTTAGTTAGTTTCGGTGTTTTATGTTTTAATTGTTTTTGTTGTTTTTGTTGTTTTTGTCGATGACACGATATCGAGGAGTCCTTGACGATCGTCAGTGAGGGAGAGTCCCCAACGATAGACGGTGACGTAGCGAGAGTCCCCGACAATATCGATGATTTTATATTAGGCAGATATATGATGTCTCATGTTTGTATATTGCCATGTCATAATATTTGCAGAAACTATGGATCACAGAGACATAGAACAAGAAGACTTGTTGGGGGATATAATCCGCGTCTTGTATAATCCCTTAGCGTATCTCAAATGACACCAATGGTCAGGAAGGAGAGCACGGCTCCGGTGATCCAACAATGGAGGAGGTAAGAGATAATGACAGCTCCGGTGACCGAATGGCGGAGGAAGGAGATCATGATCACAGCTCCGGTGACCCAATGGCGGAGGAAAGAGATCATGACCATGGCTCCTGTGACCGAACGGAGGAGGGATCCTCAACTGTTGCAAAGTCCAACGAGGTAAGGAGACGAGGCCCGAAGAAAAGGCTGCACCAGGATGAAAGGTTCACGATCACAGAAGTGGCAAACAATGGCCAGCCGATTGCTCCCAAGCAGATCAAGGATGCATTTGTACATCAATGTGGAGTTGTTGTTAGGGACTACATCTCGATCAGCACCCAGCAATGGAATAAGAATAATAAGGACCCCGAAGTTTCTTATGTCCAGGATAGACTGAAAGATGATCTTTGGACCGAGCTGATGAGAAATTTCAGCCTACCGCAAGAGGAGGATCCGAATAACCTAGTTATAAAGCAAAAGGTCAAGTCGTGGGATCTTAAGAAGATGGCAGAACTATTCTGGAACTGGAAGAAAGAGTTGAACATAAACTTTATCGAGAAAGATGAGACTCTAGAGTTCAAAGGTCGATATGAGAACATAAGAGATCAATGGCCTGAATTTGTGGCCTACAAGAAATCAGAGAAGAGTAAGAAAATGTCACTGACAAACAAGAAAATGCTGCAGCAAAGCAGTACCATCATCACACGGGGTCGGGTGGCTACTACAAATCCCGACCATTGTGGGACAAAGTTCGGCAAGACCTTCTTGCTAAGAATGTCCACCGAGAGACATTGCACTGGCCAGATCGTGCAAGGACTTGGTTCTTCGGGGTTGGGGGAACTTTGGACCCTGAAACAGGGAAGTGTGTCTGGACGAAAGCTCAATTTGCAATACCCATCACAAAGCTTCAGGAAGTAATCAAGGCAGCGCACGAAGGGACGTTCATTCCCAATAGAGATAAGGATGAGCTGACAGAGGCCCTCGGGAATGCTGAATGCACTGGACGAACACGAGGTACATCAGGCTCCGTTCCGTGGAAGCATGGGTTTCCCAACAACGGTGGTTATAGAAGCCGGGAGACAAAGAGGAAACTCGAAGCAAGAGAAATGCAGAATCTTAGTGCAAGATTAACAAAACTAGAGGAACTTGAGAGCCAGCGAGCTACCAGCCAACCATCTCAGCGGCACAAAGACCCTTCCTTCGCCGCCGCCCTAGAAGCTACCCCACCATCTCAACAGAGAAGCCGCGTGGCTTCCACAGAGCTCGTTCAGCTTGATTTCACGGCTCCTCGCTACCCCGTGGATAGAATCATAGAGGCTGATCATTGTGAGCTAATGACGAGATGCTAGAAACTGACCTTCAAGGCGGCAGTCGGCTCTGTTCTACCTTCTCGAGCTTAGGGAACTTTCCATTGCTATCCGATTCCACATGGCTATGCTGTTGTGATGGTGGATGAAATAATGGATGGATATGAGGGCTGGAGCTTGACAACCCTACACATGAAGAGGATATTGTTCTTCTGGAAAATGCTCATAGGAGTACCTGTGAAAGTGCATTATATTGACTAGAGGGGGTGAATAGGGGATTTTTACAAATTCATCACTTGAGGAATTTCAAGTTGAGGAATTTGAAATGTAATGAATAACTAGAAGCGGAATAAGTACTCAAGTGCATAAGAAACATAGTAATAGCATAGTCATGATGATGAAATGAACATGCACAGATTACAAGTAGCGTGATATAGGATAAGCAGGTGAGGAACAAGGTAACTTGAAAATTTTGAGGTGAGGAAATTGTGAAAGTCTTCAGTGAAATTCATCAAACAGTAACGACCAATTTCATCAACAAGTATACGAGGAAATAGAGGGGTTGAGGAAATAGAACGAGGTAGCTCGATGAAGACAATGGTTTGATGACCCAGTTCCAACTGCTGTGACAGTCATACGTCTAGTTTGGAGCAGCCTGATATTTAAACCAGAGGACACACAGTCCCAGGACACACAGTCCTTACCGTATTCTCCTTGAGCTAAGGTTACAAAGTCCTCGCCCAACACTCGTGGTAAGTCTTCAGGGTAAACTTCCAAATCGCTCACAAACTGGTCACCCGATGATCCACAATTTGCTGTTGGATGCTCTAGACCAAGGTCACTCCGTGATCCCCAATTGACTACAGGATGCACTAGACTATGACGCCTAACCGTCTGGAGGATGCACAATCCTCAAAGGTAACAAGCATCGGTTCCACATAGGAACAATCTCTTTAGTGATGCTCAATCACTTTGGGTTTGGTGGTTTGGATTTGGATTTTTCCTCACTCATGATTTTCTCTCAAAGTCCTCGGAGGATGGGTTGCTCTCAAATGACAAGTGTCAGTTCTCTCTCGGAGCAGCCAACCAACTAGTGGTTGTGGCGGGTGGCTATTTATAGCCAGGGTGCAACCTGACATCATAAGACATAAATGCCCCCAATGATATGACCGTTATGTGGATAAATGATTGGGGACAGCTAGCGCTAAGCACAGCAACGGTCGGAATTTCGAACTATGCAAGTCCTCAGGCTTATCATGTTCCTCACTTGTAGGCAATACGCACTGGCGAAATTCTAACTCCTCAGTCAAATCGATTTCATCAGATACCAGAAGAACATTGTCTCTTTCACTAAATAGCTTCACTGAACTGCAAGAGATTTCCAAAGGCTTCACTCGAAGGATTGGATAGGTTGACGCTTTTGGAGTTGAGCATCAGTTGGAAATTTTCCTTAGTATTACCTCGGCCCCCTTTAACAATACGGTGTTTCCTATGACTCAAAGAAAGGAAATGAAACTACGAAAACAAAAGTCTTCAGGCTTCATAGTCCTCGTTCATATCTTCAAGGTCACACCAACTTCTTCATTTTCAAAGTCTTCTTGGAATACCAAAGTCTTCACCAAAGTCTTTAGTTGAAGACATACATTTTTAGGGGTCGGTAATCTCTGAATATATCAAACTCCTCATCGACTTATAGAGCCTGTGTACACTCACAAACACATTAGTTCCTTAACCTATAAGTCTTCAATACACCAAAATCACTAAGGGCACTAGATGCACTTACAATCTCCCCCTTTTTGGTGATTGATGACAAATAGGTTAAGTTTTCAACGGGGATAATATTATGAAGTGTAAATACTGAGTTTGAGGAATTCGATTGCAAGATATAGAAGAACTCCCCCTGAAGATGTGCATAATTGAGGAATTTGCTTTGGACTGCAAATGCACATGGAATGTTAAAAACATGGAGAACTCCCCCTATATCTTGTAATTCATACACGCATTTGAACATATGTAACATCCCAAAATTCCATTTTGGAATGTTATGATATAGCTATGCATCTATCATCATCATTGCTTGATTGTATGTGATAGTTGAAATGCCTTTTCTGATTTTCTGAAAGTCCCTTCTACTTTTCCCTATGTTGCATTTCCCTAATTGAAATTCTGGTTAAATGTTCAAAATAAGAGAGGAGTAACATGGCACTCCACACCAGGGTCAAATTGGTGAATTATTTGAACAAAAATGACCAGGAGTTATTTTGGGAATATTTGCAAAAAGGATTCAAAAACAATTAGGCAATTTCTGAAAATAATATTTTTTTCAAAATCTTCAAATGACAGAATAAAAATGTTCATTAAATAGAATTTATTATTCTGTTAATTTTGATATATAATACACCTATTTTTGGAGACGATTTGAATGCTTTAAAAGCTTTTGAATGTCTCTGTAAAAATATTAAAGAAAATCGGTAACGGTTGCATTTAAACGGGCCGGCCCACGGGCAATTAATCGCGCATTCATTACCGGTCGGCCGACCGCGCGTAACGGTCACGCGCCCACTCGCTGACATCCGGGTCCCACGCCAACCGACCGTTGCCCGAAACGGTCATCGTCTCCCCGCGAGCGCCGGACCGGATCTCGTCGCCGACCGTTTCCCCTCGCCGGATCTCTCTCCCCATTACTCCACCGCACCCCTCGAGCGCCCTATAAGTAGCAGGCAACCCCCGCATCCATTTCACCCCGAGTCCCCCTTCTCTCTCTCGCCGAGACGCCGTCGATTTCTCGCTGGAGTAGCCACCACCACCGGACCTCCCGTCGAGCGTAGCCACCACCTCCGACCACCGTTCGCCTCGCCGTCGCCACCAATCAACTCCGGAGAACCATCGCCGTCGCCCGGACCACTTCCCCGACCACCGGAGCACCTCGCCGTCGCAATCACCGCTACCGGACTCGCCGGAGTACCCCGACGCCGACGACTTCTACCCCGTAAGCCCCCTTGACCATCGGATCCCGAACCCACGGTCCAGATTAGAACGGACTTAAGTCCGAACCGGTATCTTCTTCCGAATCGGTCGCCCGCTCTAATTCACCTACCGCACACACTCGCTAGCCAATCGGATCATGCCAGGTAGCCCCCTGACCGACGCAAATCTTTTTTTTCATTTTCTGTTTTGTTTTAATTAACAAAATGTTTTCCAATTTTGTTTTGCTTATATCTTTTAATCTATTTATTGTTTTGAGTTGATTCTTTTTGCAATAGCTCACATTTTTCATGTAGTTTCACCCTGTACTTTTAAATTTCAAATTTGACCTATAAAATTTGAATGTAATCAAATTTGCTCAAAATCTTCAAATCTGAATAACTAGAGTTTGAAAATAGATTTTGACATAATTCTTTTTGCTACTGTTTGGTATTAGTTAGGACTATCTTCATGTATAGTTTGAGGATTTTCATGATATATTTGATTAATGTTTTAACCAAAAAACAGAATTTGCTTATTATTATAATATAGTTTTATAAACTTAATTTTAATTAGCTTGATTTAGATGTTGGTTTCATTTGTTTATTAGATTCTGTTAGTAAACATTTAGTGTTTTTACTCACTGTTAATAAAAATATAAATTTGCCTAATTTAATTTCATTTAACATAGGAATCACAACTTCTTTTCAAATAGGCATCATTTGATTAAAACAACTAACTAATGGTTTTGCTTCAAACAAAGTTTTATAATATTTAATTCTGTTTTCCTAAAACAAGGTTATTTGTAAATTATTTTCTGTTAAGAACATGTTTTGCTAATAAATAACAAGTTTAGTTTTTCATTCTTTTTGTTATTATAACTATAGTTGATTCATATAGTGTTTATCAAAACTTTTATAAACTTTACTAAAGTTTTCCCAACAAACTTAAATTGATTTTCTTTGTTTAATAATAAAATATTCTATTGTTTTTCTTGCTGTCAACAATTGTCTTGTTATTTCAAAATAGTTTTATTATTATGTAGTAGTGTTTTCATCATTTCCTTTGGAAAACAAAACTTTATGTGTTTTCTTACTTATGACTTGTGCATTGTTTGTCTCAACTGTTTACTAGTTCTTTGTTGATGTGGGTGTGTTGGCTACAATATTTTGATTGTATGCTTATGTGAGTGCATTGTTTGTTTCGTTAGATTATCCGGAGTGCGAAGCTTGTTACTTAGAGTCACTCACGTACGAAGATCATCAATCAGGCAAGTCACTTTGATCATGTTTTATCCATGTTTTATATGCATTAGTTCTACCATCTCCCCAGTTGCATGCAAGATAGGTTAGTTGGAAACTTGGTTACATTGTAGTAGTATCATGTGGTAGGTACCCCTCTCAACCCTCTTTGACAACTTTGGCCCCGGGAAACGTTGTTTTACTTTTGCTATGCTATTAGTAGACGGGGTTGGTTGTGTGATTCATGGGAGTTGAGAGAGTTAATAATTTCAAGACCTACATAATGATCAAGATTTCAAGACTCCAAGTTTTCAACATACCTCTGGGTGGATGATGGTTGAACGGCACCCTGGAGAAACCAGTGGTTAGCCTAGGTGATGCTGGAGATGGCCAGTATTCACGCGGAAAGGTCCACCCAGGCACAAAGAGATGGATGGGTGATTCAAGACCCAAGGCTTACCTGCACAGCCACAAGTCATTATGGGCTCTGGCTTGGTCGGATATCGTGGTGACCCTGGACAGGCGGTGCTACGAGAGGTAGAAGAACGGTAGGAAAGGATGGGCACTGACAGAGTCGCAGGGAAACCCTTTGGAAGATCATGTTTTGGTGATCCGTTTCTCAAACACCCGGAAGTGCGAGAAATCAAACGGAGGCGACCAAATCTTGTGGGGAACGTGTGCAAAACTCTGCAGAGTACTCAACCTAATCGATTAGCCGTGTCCACGGTCATGGACAACTTGAGCCAAAGGAATTGGAATTTCCGGAAACCTCAACACAAATTAATATGATGTTGTGGGTATTAACAATTTGGGTATGAGAATTGGTTGGTGGAACCATCTCATTAATCAACCAACTTAGTAATATTTTGCTTAGCCCCTTTTCTTGATGTAGGAAAAATTGGCTTTACGCAAAACTTACACCACCACCTGCCATATAAGCATATAGACTAGCTGATTATTTTCACCCCTCTCTTGTGACTTTGCCGGCATATTCCATATGCTGACCTACACGGCTGCAACGTATCATGTTGCAGAGTATTTTTCCGACCAGGAGAGAGGACGCGTTCTATGCTCAGTGAGATGCCCTTGGAGTCGGATGGACTCATCTACCGTCGACGCTTCCGCAAGATTTAGATATTCTCATGAGTTGGCTTTTGACCACTTTATTGTAATATTATTGTAATAAAGGACTCGATATGATATTTCGATTAATATAATGTTGTGTGATTTCCCTTTGATATATACATTGATGTACCGTGTGTGTACCAGCATGATCTTGGGATGGTACGGAAACACCGGAGACTTGACCTTTCAGGTCGGGTCGCTACAACATATGATACGAAGAATTTGAAATGCATGATGAAAATGGTGTGTCACGAAATTCAGCTTGCATGCATTAAGGTGCTTGAGGAAATAAGCACGTGGAAAGCAGCTCAAAAGAGTCAGACCACCATCGGACTTAAGTTTACAACTCAACCAACAAAAGCTTCAGAAGAGCAATAGTTGTAACTTAAACAAAAGCAGGCTATATATAGAGACCCGCTTGAAGACTAACTCAAATTTTCTCCCCCTTTGTCATCGAAGACCAAAAGGGACGAAAAAGTGAGGACTAACGCCCCTTGTAGAATTTCATCTTGTTGGTGAGGAAGGAGTGCCAGCGTTGTCGGGGTCGTTTGTCGATGCAGGGCCTACCGCAGTGTCGTCAATGTCTTCAGCTTCATCCGTCTCACGCGATGAAGAATATGAACTTGTAACCATCTGAGGAACTTGAACCTTCTTGAATTTCTTCTGAGGAGGATGAGACCAGTCAAAGTTTTGCTGAAAGTCCATGTCCTTGAGTTCCTCAGGAGTCTTGAGATGTGCGAGAATGGCCCATGCGCGATCGAAGATTTCATGCACATAGTTGTGATTTTTCCTCACAGAGTTCTGCGTCACAGTCATGTTCTTAACAATTGAAGCAAGCTAACGCTTCACCCACTTGTGATTGCGATCGACCTTCTGATGAAGACTTATGAGCATTTCACCATCAGTCATCACACGACGGGCAAACTCTTGAGGCTTTTGCGCTGAGGCTTTTGCAGCAGAGTCCTGGGTAGCAGTGTCATCATTGGTGTAGTAAGATGTAGCTTTGCGAAACTGACCATCCAATGGACGAGTACCTTCATCAATAACAGCTTTGCCTTTCCCTTCAACTGAGGCAATTGTGCTCTTGAGGACTTCAATCGAGGGCAAGAAGCCGAACTTGATTCTGGAAGTCCACCTTGAAGGGAACTCAAGACCGTGATGTGATGAATTTCATGATCCAGGGAGCATAAGGCTTCAGTTCAAATGGAGCTAATGCTGCATTTGCCAATGTCCTCATGAAGAAATCATGTAAGTTGATGGGAATCCCATGAATGATGTTGAATAGCTTGTTCTTCATGACTCCCTCCACTTCTTCTTCTTCTTCAGAGTTGTGGCCCTTCTAAGGACATAGGGTATTGGTGAGAATGCGATAGACCGTCCTGGGCACATAAAGCAAATCCTTCACAAGGAAGGTTGTCCGTTGAGGTTTTCTAGGAGCCAACGGCTTCATCAACACTTGCATCAGTTGGTTGGGTAGAGAAGGTTCATCAAACGGACAACGAGCTTCTTCTAAAGGAATTGGTACTGGGACTGACCGAAGTAGTTCAGAGGCTGGAGCAGTGAGGAGAGTAGATCCAGTCATCTAGTCCAAGACCCATGAGTTGATGTCAGAAGTATCACCTATGATGTGGAGAGTGGCATAGAATTGAAGAATTAGTTCTTCATTCCAGTTGCGGATATCCACAGAGAATGGAAGAATTCCTGCATCATGAAGAACTGAGAGCATCGACGTGAAGGATGGAATTGTTTACATATCCGCATGAGGAATTTGATGTTGCTCGAAGACTTTCTTCTTGTCAAATAGTACTGATGCATAATAATTCATCTGAGTTGGAGTCCAGAATCTGGTGCGACCGGCCCTTGCTGAGTCATATGGATTGGGTCCAGTGAAGAAAATGTGCTCATTGAAGAAATTTGACTTGAGGAATTTGGGGCGCTTTGAGCCTTTGAATGGCATCCTTGGCTTCGGCTGAAGGTTTGGCTTGAAACGGCCCACAATCTCCTTAGGCATAGGAGGAATTTCTTCAGACTAGGGAATTTGAGCAACAGTTTCCTCAGTGGCAGTTGGAGTAGTAATGCCATCAGGTAATGCAGCTGGAATTTTTTCAGTGGCTGTAGTGGCCAAGTCATCAGATTCTTGGCGAATTTCTTCAGTTTGGGCTGGGACTGAGGAATCTGTGATAGAGGAGTGGTCATTAGGGAATTTGGGTGTGCAGCTTCCCAATATTCATCATTCATGACAGGAGTTGTGTTGCTAATGTCCACGTCCTCATCAATTTCTTCAATGCCGGCCTTTTCAGCAGTTAACTAAGGTTGGGGCGATGATACTGTTGGAAATATGCCCTAGAGGCAATAATAAATTAGTTATTATCATATTTCCTTGTTCATGATAATCGTTTATTATCCATGCTATAATTGTATTGATCGGAGACTTAAATGCATGTGTGGATACATAGACAAAACCATGTCCCTAGTATGCCTCTAATGGACTAGCTCGTTGATCAAAGGATGGTTAAGGTTTCCTAGCCATGGACATGAGATGTCATTTGATAACGGGATCACATCATTAGGAGAATGATGTGATGGATAAGACCCAAACTACAAACATAGCATATGATCGTGTCAGTTTATTGCTACTGTTTTCTGCATGTCAAGTATATGTTCCTATGACCATGAGATCATGCAACTCACGGATATCGGAGGAGTGCCTTGTGTGTATCAAACGTCGCAACGTAACTGGGTGACTATAAAGGTGCTCTACAGGTATCTCCGATGGTGTTTGTTGAGTTGGCATGGATCGAGACTGGGATTTGTTACTCCGTGTGACGGAGAGGTATCTCAGGGCCCACTCGGTAATACAACATCACAACAAGCCTTGCAAGCAATGTGGCTAAGTGTTAGTCACGGGATCTTGTATTACGGAACGAGTAAAGAGACTTGCCAGTAACGAGGTTGAACTAGGTATGGAGATACCGACGATCGAATCTCGGGCAAGTAACATACCGAAGAACAAAGGGGACGTTATACGGGATTAACTAAATCCTTGACATAGAGGTTCGACCGAAAAAGATCTTCGTAGAATATGTAGGAACCAATGTGGATGTCCAGGTCCCGCCATTGGTTATTGACCGTAGAGGTGTCTCGGTCATGTCTACATAGTTCTCGAACCCGCAGGGTCTGCACACTTAAGGTTCGGTGACGTTTCGGTAGTGTAGAGTTATGTATGGTGGTGACCGAAGTTTGTTCGGAGTCCCGGATGAGATCCCGGACATCACGAGGAGCTCCGGAATGGTCCGGAGGTAAAGATTCATATATAGGAAGTCCCAGTTTGGTTTCCGGAAAAGTTTCGGGCTCATCGGTAGTGTACCGGGAGTGCCGGTAGTGTACCGGGAGGCCTCCGGGAGGGGTATTTCGACCCCAAGAGGTCCATGGGCTGTGGGAGAATAATAACCAGCCCTTAGTGGGCTGGGAAAACAGCCACAAAGGCCCATGGCGCAGGAGAGAAAGTCCTAAAGCAAAAAGTGGAAAATCAGCCAATAGGAGGCAATCCTACTCCAACTAGGATTGGAGGTGAAGTAGGATTTCTTCCCACCTCCTATTTCGGCCGACCCAAAGGCCTTGGCTGCCTCTCCTCTCCTCTCCTCCTATATATACTAGTGGATTGGGTGGTTTTTGGACAGAATTTCCGGCCACGTGCTACCCGTTTCACCGGTGCACAGTTTCTCCTCTAGATCGGTTTTCCGCAGCGCTTAGGCGAAGCCCTGCCGGAATTGCTCCACCACCATCACCGGAGCGCCGTCACGCTGCCGGTGAACTCTCTCTCCTATCCACCTCCTCTTGCTGGATCAAGACGGTGGAGATCGTCATCAAGCTGCACGTGTGCTGAACGCGGAGGTGCCGTCCGTTCGGCGCTAGATCGGAAGGACCGTGATCGAGATCGCGAGACGGTTCGTGATGAGATCGTGGAACGGATCGTGATGAGTTCGTGGGACAGATCGTGATCAAGATCGTGAGACGGATCGTGATGAGATCGCGGGACGGATCGTGATGAGTTCACGGGACGTATCGTGATTGGATCGCGGGACGGATCGTGATGAGATCGCGGGACGCTCGGCGATTTGGATCGCGAAGATGTTCGACTACACCAACCGCGTTTCTTAACGCTTCCCGCTTAGCGATCTACAAGGGTATGTAGATCCACTCTCCCTCTCGTAGATGCTCATCACCATGGATAGGTTTGCGTGTGCGTAGGAAAATTTTTGTTTCCCATGCGACGTTCCCCAACAGTGGTATCAGAGCTAGGTTGATGGTTCGATGAGATCTCGAGTAGAACACAAAAGGTTTGTGGGCGTTGATGCTTAGATTGCTTCCTCCCTTGGTCGTATTTTGGTTCAGCGGGATTGTGAGATGAAGCGGCCCGGACCAACATTACTCGTACGCTTACGAGAGACCGGTTCCCTCGACGCAACTTGTTGCCTAGATGGCTTGCGGGTGACAGTTTCTCTCACTTTAGTTGGATCGGATTCGACAAAGGCGGTCCTTGAGAAGGTTGAAAAGCAAACTAGTGTATCACCGTTGTGGTTTATGCGTAGGTGAGAATCGTTCTTGCTAGATACCCATAGCAGCCACGTAAAACATGCAACAACAATTAGAGGACGTCTAACTTGTTTTTGCAGGGTATGTTGTGATGTGATATGGCCAATTACATGATGAGATATATGTGATGTATGAGATGATCATGTGATGTATAGAATTTCACGACTTGCATGTCGTTGAGTACGGCAACCGGCAGGAGCCATAGGGTTGTCTTTAATTATTGTATGACCTGCGTGTCAATCATTAAGCGCTATGTAATGCTTTACTTTATCGCTAAGCAGTAGCAATAGAAGTAGAAGCAGGGCTGGCGCCACAACCCCAATGGCAACACATTGATGGAGATCAAGATGATGGAGATCATGGTGTTGTGCCGGTGACGATGGAGATCATGCCGGTGTTTCGAAGATGGAGATCTTAAACACAAGTTCATGGCCATATCATGTCACTTATGAATTGCATGAGATGTTAATCCTTTTATGCACCTTGTTTTGCTTAGTACGGCGGTAGCATTATAAGGTGATCCCTCACTTGAATTTCAAGATGAACTGTGTTCTCCCCGAGTGTGCACCGTTGCGAAAGTTCGTCGTGTTGAGACACCACGTGATGATCGGGTGTGATAGACTCTACGTTCACATACAACGGGTGCAAGCCAGATTTGCACGCGCAGAACACTCGGGTTAAACTTGACGAGCCTAGCATGTACAGACATGGCCTCGGAACACGAGAGACCGAAAGGTCGAACATGAGTCATATAGTAGATATGATCAACATAATGATGTTCACCATTGCAGCCACCTCAACTCACGTGATGATCGGACTTGAGTTGGTGAATTTGGATCATGTATCACTCGAATGATCGGAGGGATGTCAATTTGAGTGGGAGTTCTTAAATAATATGATTAATTGAACTCATTATCATGAACATAGTCAAAGTGTCTTTGCAAATTATGTTGTAGATTACTAGCTCGCGTTGTGGCTCCCTTGTATTTTTATATGTTCCTAGAGAAATAGAATTGAAAGATGTTGGTAGCAATATTGCGGACTGGGTCCGTGATCTGAGGATTGTCCTCATTGCTGCACAGAAGGCTTATGTCCTTAATGCACCGCTCGGTGCGCCACCCCCTCTAGCGTCGTCTATAGATGTTGTGAACATCTGACAGGCACGTTTCGATGACTACTTGATAGTTTTGTGCGTCATGCATTACGGCTTAGAATTGAGGCTCCGAAACGTTTTGAACGTCACGGAACATATGAGATGTTCTAGGGGCAGAGATTGTGATCTCAGGCTTGTGCCTGTGTTGCGAGATATGAGATCTCCAACAAGATTCTTTGCCTGTAAGATGAAGGAGAATAGCTCAATCGTTGAGCATGTACTCAGATTGTCTGGGTACTACAATCGCTTGAATCAAGTGGGAGTTGATCTTCCAGATAAGATAGTGATTGATATAGTTCTCCAAGTCACTGTCACTAAAGCTACTAGAACTTAAGTGATGAACTATAATACACCAGGGATAGAAGTATTGATCCCTGAGCTGTTCGCGATGTTTGACACCGCGAAGGTAGAAATCAAGAAGGAGCGTCAAGTGTTGATGGTTAATCAAACCACTAGTTTCGAAAAGGGCAAGATCAAGGAGGGAAACTTCATGGATAGCAAGTCAGTTGCTGCTCCAGTGAAGCAACCCAAAGTTGAACTCAAACCCGAGACTAAGTGCTTCTATTATGAGGTGAGAGGTCGCTGAAGCGGAACAACCCTAGATACTTGGTAGATAAGAAGGCTGGCAACATTGATAGAAGTATATTTGATATACGAGTTACTAATGTGTACCTTGCTAGTACTCTTAGTAGCACCTGGGTATTGGATACCGGTTCGGTTGCTAAATGTTAGTAACTCGAAATAAAAGCTACGGAATAAACGGAGAACTAGCTAAGGGTGAGGTGACGATATGTGTTGGAAGTGTTTCCAAGGTTGATGTGATCAAAATCGCACGCTCTCTCTACCTTCAGGATTAGTGACGAACCTAAATAAATGTTATTTGGTGTTTTGCGTTGAGCATGAACATGATTAGATCATGTTTATTGCAATACGGTTATTCATTTAAGTTAGAGAATAATGGTTATTCTGTTTACATGAATAATACCTTCAATGGTCATGCACCCAGTGAGAATGGTTTGTTGAAATCTTGATCGTAGTATTACACATGTTCATAACATTGATGTCAAAAGATACAAAGTTAATAATGATAGTACCACATACTTGTGGCACTGCCGCTAAATGTCATATTGGTATAAAGCGCATGTAGAAACTCCATGCTGATGGATATTTGGACTCATTCGATTTCGAATCGGTTGAGACATGCGAACCATGCCTCTTGGGCAAGATGACTAAAGGACCCCGTTGGATGGAGCGGGCAAGTGATTCATTGGAAATGATACATGTTGATGTATGCAATCTAGTGAGTCTTGTAGTGTGCAGTGGATATCATTATTTTCTTACCTTCACTGATGATTTGAGTAGATATAGTGTATATTTACTTAATGAAACACAAGTCTGAATCGTTTGAAAGGTTCAAGCAAATTCAGAGTGAAGTTTAAAGATCATCGTGACAAGAAGATAAAAATGACTGCGATATGATCGTGGAGGTGAATATCTGAGTCACGAGTTTGGCATACAACTTAAGACAATGTGAAAGTTGTTTCACAACTAAACGCCACCTGGAACACCATAGTGTGATGGTGTGTCCGAACATCATAGTTATGCTCTATTGGACATGGTGCGTGCTATGATGTCTCTTGTCGTTTTACTACTATAATTTTGGGGTTATGCATTAGAGACAACTACATTCACTTTAAATAGGGCACCATCTAAATCCGTTGAGATGACACCATATGAATTATGGTTTGATAGAAACCTAAGCTGTCGTTTCTTAATACTTGGGGCTGCGGCACTTGTGTGAAAAATGTTTTCACCTAATGAGGTCGAACCCAAGGCGGACAAATGCATCTTCATAGAATACCCTAAGATCAGTTGGGTGAACCTTCTATCTCAGATCCGAGTGCAAAGTGGTTGTTACTAAAACGGATCCTTTCTCGAGGAAAGGTTTCTCTCGAAAGAATTGAGTGGGAGGAAGATAGAACTTGATGAGGTTGTTAAACCTTTGTTCAACCAGAGAGTAGCGCAGCGCAGAAAGATGTTTCTGTGAAGCCTACGTTAGTTGAAGAGGAAGTTAATGATGATGATCATGAAGCTTCAGGATCAAGTTACTATCGAACTTCGTGGGTCGACAAGGATGTGTACTGCTCCTAAGCGGTACGACAACCCTGTCTTCGAGGTCATGTTGTTGGACAGCGATGAACCTACGAGCTATGGAGAAGCGATGATGGGCCCGGATTCCGACAAATGGTTAGAGACCATGAAATCCGAGATAGGATCCATTTATGAAAACCAAGTATAGACTTTGGTAGACTTGCTCGTTAGACGGCAGGTCGTTGAGTACAAATGGACCTTTAGAATGAAGACAGACACTGATGGTAAATGTCACCATTTGTAAAGCTCGACTTGTTGCAAAGTTGTTTGTGACAAGTTCAAGGAGTTGACTGCGAGGAGGCTTTCTCACTCGTAGCGATGCTAAAAGTCTGTTGGAATTATGTTAGCAGTTGCTGCATTTTCAATTACGAAATCTGGCAGATGGATGTCAAAACGTCGTTTCCTTAACGGTTTACTTAAGGAAAGGTTGTATGTGATACAACCAGAAGGTTTTGTCAGTCCTAAGGATGCTAAAAGATGAGAGAGCTTCAGTGATCCTTCTATGGACTGAAGCAAGCATCTCGGAGTTGGAATATACACTTTGATGAGGTGATCAAAGTTTTTGTAGTTTATACAAAGTTTACGAGAAACTTGTATTTGCAATAAAGTGAATGGGAGCACTATAGAGTTTCTGATAAGTATATGTGGTTGACATATTGTTGATCGGAAATAATGTAGAATTTCTGGAAGGCATAAAAGGTTGTTTGAAAAGTGTTTTTCAAATGAAGACCTGGATAAAGCTACCTAATTGTTGAGCATCAAAATCTATAGAGATAGATCAAGATGCTTGATGAGACTTTCAATGAGTGCATACCTTGACAAGATTTTGAAAGAGTTCAAAATGGATCAGCCAGAGAAATAGTTCTCGTCTGATTTGTAAGGTGTGAAGTTGAGTGAGACTCAAAGCTCGACAACGGCAGAAGAAAGAGAAAGGATGAATGTCGTCCCCTATGCCTTAGCCATAGGCTCTATATTATGCCATGCTGTGTACCGCACCTATGTGTGCCTTGCCACGAGTCTGTCAGGGGGTACAAGAGTGGTCCAGGAGTGGATCACTGGACAGCGGTCGGAATTATCCTTAGTAACCAGAGGACTAAGGAAATGTTTCTTGATTATGGAGGTGATAAAGAGTTCGTCGTAAAGAGTTACGTCGATGCAAGCTTTAACACCTATCCAGATGACTAGTAGTAGCAATCTGGATACGTATAGTGGAGCAGCCATTTGGAAATAGTACCAAGTGGAGTGTGGTAGCAGTGTTTACGGTTTGACATAGAGATTTGCAAAGTACACACGGATCTGAATATCGCAGACCCGTTGACTATAAGACCTCTCTCACATGCAAAGCATGATCGAGCCCCAAAACTCATTGGGTGTTAGATTCATAACAATGCGAATCACATGGTGATGTGAACTACATTATTGACTCTAGTGCAAGTGGGAGACTGTTGGAAATATGCCCTAGAGGCAATAATAAATTAGTTATTATCATATTTCCTTGTTCATGATAATCGTTTATTATCCATGCTATAATTGTATTGATCGGAGACTTAAATGCATGTGTGGATACATAGACAAAACCATGTCCCTAGTATGCCTCTAATGGACTAGCTCGTTGATCAAAGGATGGTTAAGGTTTCCTAGCCATGGACATGAGATGTCATTTGATAACGGGATCACATCATTAGGAGAATGATGTGATGGATAAGACCCAAACTACAAACATAGCATATGATCGTGTCAGTTTATTGCTACTGTTTTCTGCATGTCAAGTATATGTTCCTATGACCATGAGATCATGCAACTCACGGATATCGGAGGAGTGCCTTGTGTGTATCAAACGTCGCAACGTAACTGGGTGACTATAAAGGTGCTCTACAGGTATCTCCGATGGTGTTTGTTGAGTTGGCATGGATCGAGACTGGGATTTGTTACTCCATGTGACGGAGAGGTATCTCAGGGCCCACTCGGTAATACAACATCACAACAAGCCTTGCAAGCAATGTGGCTAAGTGTTAGTCACGGGATCTTGTATTACGGAACGAGTAAAGAGACTTGCCAGTAACGAGGTTGAACTAGGTATGGAGATACCGACGATCGAATCTCGGGCAAGTAACATACCGAAGAACAAAGGGGACGTTATACGGGATTAACTAAATCCTTGACATAGAGGTTCGACCGAAAAAGATCTTCGTAGAATATGTAGGAACCAATGTGGATGTCCAGGTCCCGCCATTGGTTATTGACCGTAGAGGTGTCTCGGTCATGTCTACATAGTTCTCGAACCCGCAGGGTCTGCACACTTAAGGTTCGGTGACGTTTCGGTAGTGTAGAGTTATGTATGGTGGTGACCGAAGTTTGTTCGGAGTCCCGGATGAGATCCCGGACATCACGAGGAGCTCCGGAATGGTCCGGAGGTAAAGATTCATATATAGGAAGTCCCAGTTTGGTTTCCGGAAAAGTTTCGGGCTCATCGGTAGTGTACCGGGAGTGCCGGTAGTGTACCGGGAGGCCTCCGGGAGGGGTATTTCGACCCCAAGAGGTCCATGGGCTGTGGGAGAATAATAACCAGCCCTTAGTGGGCTGGGAAAACAGCCACAAAGGCCCATGGCGCAGGAGAGAAAGTCCTAAAGCAAAAAGTGGAAAATCAGCCAATAGGAGGCAATCCTACTCCAACTAGGATTGGAGGTGAAGTAGGATTTCTTCCCACCTCCTATTTCGGCCGACCCAAAGGCCTTGGCTGCCTCTCCTCTCCTCTCCTCCTATATATACTAGTGGATTGGGTGGTTTTTGGACAGAATTTCCGGCCACGTGCTACCCGTTTCACCGGTGCACAGTTTCTCCTCTAGATCGGTTTTCCGCAGCGCTTAGGCGAAGCCCTGCCGGAATTGCTCCACCACCATCACCGGAGCGCCGTCACGCTGCCGGTGAACTCTCTCTCCTATCCACCTCCTCTTGCTGGATCAAGACGGTGGAGATCGTCATCAAGCTGCACGTGTGCTGAACGCGGAGGTGCCGTCCGTTCGGCGCTAGATCGGAAGGACCGTGATCGAGATCGCGAGACGGTTCGTGATGAGATCGTGGAACGGATCGTGATGAGTTCGTGGGACAGATCGTGATCAAGATCGTGAGACGGATCGTGATGAGATCGCGGGACGGATCGTGATGAGTTCACGGGACGTATCGTGATTGGATCGCGGGACGGATCGTGATGAGATCGCGGGACGCTCGGCGATTTGGATCGCGAAGATGTTCGACTACACCAACCGCGTTTCTTAACGCTTCCCGCTTAGCGATCTACAAGGGTATGTAGATCCACTCTCCCTCTCGTAGATGCTCATCACCATGGATAGGTTTGCGTGTGCGTAGGAAAATTTTTGTTTCCCATGCGACGTTCCCCAACAGATACCTGTGGAGATGAAGCATTTGCTTCCACTTCAATCTCTTCATCAATCTGCTCCGAGGTAGCAGCAGATTGATCCTTTTCTTCTTGAGCTTCATTTGGGATCACGTAGTCAATACCAAATGGCACAATGTCATAGGCTGGCACGGAGCTGATAGGGGTTGCATCAAACGGTTCTGTTGAAGAACTTGGTTGTGCCTTCACTTTCTTCACAGCTGAGGAATCTGAAGTTGATGTTTTTCATTTCAGTGCCTTATTCTCCGCAGCCTTGGTCTTCTTCGCTTCTGATGCAGAAGGAAGGTTGATTGTCTCCACCTTGGATTTCGTTGTTTTAGCAAAGGGTGAAGGAGTTGCATTTTCTTCAGCACGACTGATTCAGTCGGCCTTGTGTGATCAATTTCCTCAGGTGCAGCAAAAACTTCAGCTGGCCTGTTAGTTTCTTTAGACACAACAGCGGAGGTTGCCCTGGTATCTTCTTCAGTAGGCTGAGATTCTTCAGCTGCGGGAGCAGTTTCATCAGCAGGCTGAGAAGATTCTTCAGCCTGAGGAATTTGTGGTTGCGATCGAGCTGCAACCCTTGAGTTGTGATCATTGATGACTTTATCAGCTATATTGACGAAGCGCACCTTGGCGCCTTGACAGTCAGCATAGTATCTATTGAAATCATCACTGAGGTTTTTGATTTCAGACTGCATCTTTACAAGTTCCTCAGGCAAAAGCCTCGGAACATTGTTCTTCAAGAAATGCTCTTTCTTGTACTGAGCCTTCTTGGTTTGTCTGGCCTTCTCGTACTTCCATTTTTCTTTAGCTATGAAAGCAGTGAGGACATGATCAGGACCGGGAGGCAGCTTCAAGTCATCAATCGGCGTTTTGGGATCCTTGTGCCAGATATCAATGAATTTGAACACCATTTTTTGATCTAGCCAAAGAGGAATTTGAGTGCCCTTCACTTGAGCCACTCATTCTTGCTTGTTTCTGATGATTGCAGCCAGTTCCTCATCATCAACTTCATCTGAGGAGTCTGATGGTATCGTGAACGCCACCTTCTTGGGTTGAAGACTTGGTCGAATGCCTCATCGAGCGGTTGCTTTCATTTTCATCAGTGAAGGACTGGTTGAGGAATGTGCTTGTGCAGAGGAACTTGCAGAAACCCCTGAAGCAATTGAGAAGCCCTTTGTCCTTTGACACGTTGCAAGGTGCACTGGCGTTGAGGATTTTGAAGCAGTAGCTGATGATTGTGCGCCAACATAGCCCATAGCTGAGGCCTTTGAAGACTTTGCTGGAGGAATCTTTTGTGAGGATTTTGAAGTTGAGGATTTTAACTTCTCAGCAAACTTCTTCATAGTGATTTTCTTCGGAGCACTGGCAGAGGCTCCGGCAGAGGCAGCAGCAACAGAGTCTTCATTGAATTTCCTCACAACTTCCTTTGCTTTCTTGGCTAGCTTGGCTTGCTGTTTTCCCATTCATGAGCAAAGTCATCATCAGTTTTGAGGCTAGTGGGATCAGCAATTTGATTGGGAGCCAAGGGTGGCCTGGTGCACGGGGGTTTGACAGCGAACTTCTTCATGTACTTGGGAGTGACATAGCGATACTCTTTCCACTCCCGTGCCCATCTCCTCTCAATTCTTTGGATGCGGATCTTTCTCTGCTTTGTTGTTTATTTGTCATGAATTTCTTCATCGGCGTGCAGTATTCCTCATACAAGTCATCGGGTATCTCAAAAGTTGTCTGCACATCAGGTTTCTTTCCACCTTTTTGTGGCTTCTTCCCATCAGCCATTTTCTTTGGCTGAGGATTCTGAACTCTTGAAGATTCTAAAGAAGTTCACAGTTTTTCTTCAAGAAACGCTGCAAATGAGTTAAGTTGATGAGAACCTAGTGATTCATCAGCGGACATGTTTGTACCTATGAACAGAGTATAGGTGCGAGGAATTTGAAGAGGTCATATGCGTTCTCAGATTTTTTTTTCAATAACATCAAGTGTGAGGAATTTGACCATGGGTGTCTTGAGGAATTTCACTAAGTGTTCTTTGTCTTAGGTTCGAGAGTTATGCAAATTTTGAGGATTCACACAATTGAGGAATCTTGAAGAAAATCATAACTTAAGGGAAAACATCAAGAGTATGAACATGTAAGGTGCTTTAGAATGAGTTTCTTGAAGAATAAACACCTTTGAGAAAATTGAGGAAATCTTGAAGATCAAATAAGGGAAGTAAACATAGATTTTATTTACCTTGATGAAGAACACAACGAACTGTGAGAAGAAATCGAGGAAGTTCATCCGTCTAGATCTCCCACGCCCTAGCTTGGTAGAGGGAGACAGCTACAGCGGCGGCGGGATGAAGACTTCCGCGGCCGATGCGAGTACGACGATGTCAAGGTTGAGGCAGTGAAGCTCTTCCACACCGGCGGCGATGATTTTAGCGGTGGCGCTAGGTTTTAGCTCAGGAGAGAGTAGGAGTGAGGAGTAACCGAGCACAGTGAAACGGAAGGGGTATTTATAGCGAAGGTGAAAACCAATATGTCCTAAGATTTTGGACCAGATTGCTCCTGACCCTTGCTATCCACGCGACATGTGTCACCCACGTTCTGAGTAGTGGCGATAGTGGGGGATCGTGGGTTATCCAGTCGCTGGAATCGGAACGGTTTGAGCGGGAAACGCTGAAATTTTTAAAGTTTCCATTCGCAAATTCTTCAGATGTCAAGAAAACAGTGAAGACTTTGAACAAGTTTCAATGTAGAATGCATATGAAGAACTTGTGAACATACTGGGTTGAGTTTAGCATAGAGGGGAAAAGGGTCCGATCACATTCACTTAGATGAAAATCAACTTGAAGAATTAGCGATAAGTGAATGTTGTTGAGGACATTGAAAACTCATATATATATATATATACATATATATATAGTCAATGAAGAACATGAGTTTCATAGTTTAAAGAATTTGGAAAGTTGAGGAATTTGCAAATTTTGAGGAATTTCCAAATTTTGAGGAAATTGAAAATTCGAAGAATTTGATACCAATTGAAAGTTTGAAGAATTTGCAAAACGACAAAAAACTCAACTTTGAAGAATTTCAACTATGGTTGGTGGCATGACCCACCGTATAAGAATGATTACTTCAGACACCGTGTATAATTGTCGTAGGGTTCTGAGAATCAAATTCTTCATTAATTCCTTCACACTTAGAGGGTTATTCTTCATTGATTCAAGAAAAATGTTACTTCGTGTGTTGCATATCTAAGTCATCAATTTTGCATAAGTGTTAGGATGTGTGTCCTTTTTCAAAGAACATTCCAAGATTCTAAGATATTTAGCTCACACCGCAACTTGCAAAATTTCTTTTCATCCAAGGGATTTGTGAAGATGTCGGCCCATTGTTCTTCAGTAGGGATGTGGTCGATGGAGATGTTGCCCTTGAGTACATGATCTCGAAGAAAGTGATGACGAAACTGGATGTGCTTGGTCTTGGAATGATGAACTGGGTTGTAAGCAATCTTGACGGCACTCTCGTTGTCGCAGTAGAGATGCACATTCTTCAACTTGATGCCATAGTGCTTGAGGGTTTGCTTCATCCACAGCAACTGAGCGCAACATGAACCAGTAGTAATGTACTTAGCTTCAGCAGTAGATAGTGACACGCAGTTCTGCTTCTTCGAGGACCAACAGACTAAGGATCGTCCGAGGAAATGACATGTGCCTGAGGTTGACTTGCGATCCGCACGATCTCTAGCATAGTCAGCATCAGAGTATCTGACGAGGTGAAGATTTGAGTCCTTGGGATACCATAATCCAAGCGTTGGTGTGTGAGCTAAGTATCGAAGAATATGTTTCACAGCCTTATGGTGTGATTCCTTCGGTGTTGCTTGGAATCGGGCACACATGCAAACACTCAGCATAATATCAGGCCTAGATGCACATAGATACAATAATGAGCCAATCATGGAGCGATATACCTTCTAATCAAAATCTTTACCATTTTCGTCAGTGCAGAGGTGGCCTTTTGAAGGCATTGGAGTTTTGACGCCTTTGCAATCTTCCATGTCGAATTTCCTCAGAACATCCTTGAGGTATTTCTCTTGAGATATGAAGATGCCATTGCCTTGCTGACGAATTTGAAGACCTAAGAAGAATTTCCATTGTCCCATCATAGACATTTGATATTGTTCACTCATCATATAGGCAAATTCATCACTGTAACATTTGTCAGTACAGCCAAAGATAATATCATCTACATATATTTGGCAAATGAACAGTTCATTGTCATAGGATTTTGTGAAAAGAGTTGTGTCGAGTGAACCAGGTTTGAAGCTTTTCTTCATGAGGACCTCGTTCAGAGTGTCGTACCACGCCCGAGGGGCCTGCTTGAGGCCATAGAGGGCCTTGTTGAGTCTGAAGACTTTGTCAGGATACTTAGGGTCTTCAAAACCTGGGGGTTGAGCAACATATACGTCTTCCTCAAGCTTACCATTGAGGAATGCACTTTTCACATCCATTTGATATAAGATGATATCATGATGGTTAGCATAAGGAAGCAATATACGAATAGCTTCAAGTCTAGCAACAGGTGCAAAAGTTTCATCAAAGTCAATTCCTTCAACCTATGTGTAGCCTTGAGCTACAAGACGAGCCTTATTCCTTACCACAAGGCCATTTTCATCTTGCTTATTGCGGTAGATCCACTTGGTACCTATGATGTTATGCTTGCGAGGATCTGGCCGCTTGACTAGTTCCCACACATTGTTGAGATTGAATTGATGCAATTCCTCTTGCATAGCTTGAATCCACTCAGGCTCCTTGAATGCTTCATCAACTTGGGTGGGCTCTATGATTGAGACAAAAGCAAAGTTCCCACAAAAGTTAGTCAAATGTGAAGCTCTTGAGCAAGTGAGGGGACCTGGTGCATTGATGTCATCGATGATTTTGTCAATCTACACTTCATTTGCAACTCTTGGATGAGCAGGTTGACGTGGCTGTGGATTTTCTTCAACACCATTTTCTTCAGGTGTATTAGCATGAATGTCTTCATTCGTTGGAATGACTTCCTCAGTGGGTATGACATCTTTAGTAGCCTTCAGCTTAATGGATTCCTAAGGAGACTGTTCATCTAGCACAGAAGGCAGGTGCTCTCTTTGCGAGCCGTCGGTTTCATCGAACCACACATCTACAGTTTCAACAACCTTGTGGTGGAAGGTGTTGAAGACTCTGTAGGTGTGCGAGTCCTTTCTGTAACGAAGCATAAAACCTTCATGTGCTTTCGGTGCAAATTTAGAACTATGGTGAGGATCTCTAATCCAGCATTTTGCACCGAAGACTTTGACATAACTTACATTGGATTTCTTGCTAGTCATAAGTTCATACAAAGTATTCTTGAAGAATTTGTGAAGATATACCCTGTTGATGATGTGGCATGCAGTATCAATTGCCTCAGGCTAGAAGCGACGAGGAGTCTTGTATTCATCAAGCATGGTGCGAGCCATCTCAACAAGAGTACTGTTCTTGCGCTCCGAGACGTCATTCTGCTAAGGAGTATATGGGGCAGATAACTCATGAGTGATACCAAGTTCATCAAGATATTCATCAAGATTGGTGTTCTTAAACTCAGTCCCATTATCACTCCTGATATGCTTGATCTTGATGCCAAAGTTCGTGGAGGCCCTTGAAGCAAATCATCCGAAGACATCCTGCACTTCAGACTTGTACATAATAATATGCACCCAAGTGTAACGAGAGTAATCATCAACAATGACAAAGCCATACAAACTTGAAGAATTTGTTAGTGTGGAGTAATGCGTGGGGACAAAGAGATCCATGTGAAGCAATTCAAGGGTCGAGTCATGGTCATGATTGTCTTCGAGGGATGCTTGGATCTAGTCATCTTCCCAGACTCACATGCACCACAGAGGTGGTCCTTGAGGAATCTGACACCTTCAATGCCAATGACATGCTTTTTCTTCACGAGCGTGTGCAAGTTCCTCATACCAGCATGTCCAAGTTGTCGATGCCACAACCAGCCTTCTGAGGACTTTGCAAGTAGGCATGTGGCAGGCTGAGGACCTGTAGAGAAATCAACAATATACAAGTCTCCTCTCCTAAAGCCTTCGAAGAATTTGGAATTGTCAGATTCCATGATGACAACGCAATGATATTTTCCAAATACGACAACCATATCAAGATTACAAAGCATTGAGACAGACATAAGGTTGAACCCGAGGGACTCGACTAACATCACCTTATCCATGGTTCGGTCCTTTGAGATTGCAACCTTACCTAGACCCAATACCTTGCTTTTTCCTTTGTCAATGTAGGTGATATGCTTCAGATGAGATGGAGCAAGTGGCAAATTCATCAGTAGATTCTTGTCACCGGTCATGTGGTTTGTGCATCCACTATCGAGGACCCGCTCAGTAGCTTTTGGAGGTTCATCCTGTTGATAAATTATTACAACTTATCATATGCTTCAGAGTGAAGAATATGGCATCAATTTCATCAGACAGAATTTCATCACACAAGATAGTAAGCAAGTAGTGTGAGGACGTGAGAATTGAGGAATTCATTTCTACATGGTTAGCTTGCGTCCTTTCAAGCATTTCCTCAGGTTGTTGGGGAACGTCGCATGGGAAACAAAAATTTTCCTACGCACACGCAAACCTATCCATGGTGATGAGCATCTACGAGAGGGAGAGTGGATCTACGTACCCTTGTAGATCGCTAAGCGGGAAGCGTTAAGAAACGCGGTTGGTGTAGTCGAACTTCTTCGCGATCCAAATCGCCGAGCGTCCCGCGATCCAATCACGAACCGTCCCGCGAACACATCATGATCCGTCCCGTGAACTCATCACGATCCGTCTCACGATCTTGATCACGATCTGTCCCGCGAACTCATCACGATCCGTTCCGTGATCACATCACGAACCGTCTCGCGATCTCGATCACGGTCCTTCCGATCTAGCGCCGAACGGACGGCACCTCCGCGTTCAGCACACGTGCAGCTTGATGACGATCTCCACCATCTTGATCCAGCAAGAGGAGGTGGAGATGAGAGAGAGTTCACCGGTAGCATGACGGCGCTCCGGTGATGGTGGTGGTGGAGCAATTCCGGCAGGGCTTCGCCTAAGCGCTGCAGAAATCCGATCTAGAGGAGAAACTGTGCACCGGTGAAACGGGTAGCACGTGGCCGGAAATTCTGTCCAAAAACCACCCAATCCACTAGTATATATAGGAGGAGAGGAGAGGAGAGGCAGCCAAGGCCTTTGGGTCGGCCGAAATAGGAGGTGGGAGCAATCCTACTTCACCTCCAATCCTAGTTGGAGTAGGATTGCCTCCTATTGGCTGATTTTCCACTTTTTGCTTTAGGACTTTCTCTCCTACGCCATGGGCCTTTGTGGCTGTTTTCCCAGCCCACTAAGGGCTGGTTATTATTCTCCCACAGCCCATGGACCTCTTGGGGTCGAAATACCCCTCCCGGAGGTCCTCCGGTACACTACCGGTACTCCCGGTACAATACCGATACTCCCGGTACACTACCGATGAGCCCGAAACTTTTCCGGAAACCAAACTGGGACTTCCTATATATGAATCTTTACCTCCGGACCATTCCGGAGCTCCTCGTGACGTCCGGGATCTCATCCGGGACTCCGAACAACCTTCGGTCACCACCATACATAACTCTACACTACCGAAACGTCACCGAACCTTAAGTGTGCAGACCCTGCGGGTTCGAGAACTATGTAGACATGACCGAGACACCTCTACGGTCAATAACCAATGGCGGGACCTGGACGTCCACATTGGTTCCTACATATTCTACGAAGATCTTTATCGGTCGAACCTCTATGTCAAGGATTCAGTTAATCCCGTATAACGTCCCCTTTGTTCTTCGGTATGTTACTTGCCCGAGATTCGATCGTCGGTATCTCCATACCTAGTTCAACCTCGTTACTGGCAAGTCTCTTTACTCGTTCCGTAATACAAGATCCCGTGACTAACAATTAGCCACATTGCTTGCAAGGCTTGTTGTGATGTTGTATTACCGAGTGGGCCCTGAGATACCTCTCCGTCACACGGAGTAACAAATCCCAGTCTCGATCCATGCCAACTCAACAAACACCATCGGAGATACCTGTAGAGCACCTTTATAGTCACCCAGTTACGTTGCGACGTTTGATACACACAAGGCACTCCTCCGATATCCGTGAGTTGCATGATCTCATGGTCATAGGAACATATACTTGACATGCAGAAAACAGTAGCAATAAACTGACACGATCATATGCTATGTTTGTAGTTTGGGTCTTATCCATCACATCATTCTCCTAATGATGTGATCCCGTTATCAAATGACATCTCATGTCCATGGCTAGGAAACCTTAACCATCCTTTGATCAACGAGCTAGTCCATTAGAGGCATACTAGGGACATGGTTTTGTCTATGTATCCACACATGCATTTAAGTCTCCGATCAATACAGTTATAGCATGGATAATAAACGATTATCATGAACAAGGAAATATGATAATAACTAATTTATTATTGCCTCTAGGGCATATTTCCAACAGTCTCCCACTTGCACTAGAGTCAATAATCTAGTTCACATCACCATGTGATTCGCATTGTTATGAATCTAACACCCAATGAGTTTTGGGGCTCGATCATGCTTTGCATGTGAGAGAGGTCTTATAGTCAACGGGTCTGCGATATTAAGATCCGTGTGTACTTTGCAAATCTCTATGTCAAACCGTAATCACTGCTACCACACTCCACTTGGTACTATTTCCAAATGGCTGCTCCACTATACGTATCCAGATTGCTACTACTAGTCATCCGGATAGGTGTTAAAGCTTGCATCGACGTAACTCTTTACGACGAACTCTTTATCACCTCCATAATCAAGAAACATTTCCTTAGTCCTCTGGTTACTAAGGATAATTCCGACCGCTGTCCAGTGATCCACTCCTGGACCACTCTTGTACCCCTTGACAGACTCGTGGCAAGGCACACATAGGTGCGGTACACAGCATGGCATAATATAGAGCCTATGGCTAAGGCATAGGGGACGACATTCATCCTTTCTCTTTCTTCTGCCGTTGTCGAGCTTTGAGTCTCACTCAACTTCACACCTTACAAATCAGACGAGAACTATTTCTCTGGCTGATCCATTTTGAACTCTTTCAAAATCTTGTCAAGGTATGCACTCATTGAAAATCTCATCAAGCATCTTGATCTATCTCTATAGATTTTGATGCTCAACAATTAGGTAGCTTTATCCAGGTCTTCCTTAGAAAAACACTTTTCAAACAACCTTTTATGCCTTCCAGAAATTCTACATTATTTCCGATCAACAATATGTCAACCACATATACTTATCAGAAACTCTATAGTGCTCCCACTCACTTTATTGCAAATACAAGTTTCTCGTAAACTTTGTATAAACATCAAAAACTTTGATCACCTCATCAAAGTGTATATTCCAACTCCGAGATGCTTGCTTCAGTCCATGGAAGGATCACCAAAGCTTGCACACCTTTTAGCATCCTTAGGACTGACAAAACCTTCTGGTTGTATCACATACAACCTTTCCTCAAGTAAACCGTTAAGGAAATGATGTTTTGACATCCATCTGTCAGATTTCATAATTGAAAACGCAGCAACTGCTAACATAATTCCAACAGACTTTAGCACCACTACGAGTGAGAAAATCTCATCGTAGTCAACTCCTTGAACTTGTCACAAACAACTTTGCAACAAGTCGAGCTTTACAAATGGTGATATTTACCATCAGCGTCTGTCTTCATTTTTAAAGATCCATTTGTACTCAACGACCTGCCGTCCAACGAGCAAGTCTACCAAAGTCTATACTTGGTTTTCATACATGGATCCTATCTCGGATTTCATGGTCTCATCCATTTGTCGGAATCCGGGCCCATCATCGCTTCTCCATAGCTCGTAGGTTCATCGCTGTCCAACAACATGACCTTTAAGACAGGGTTGTTGTACCACTCAAGAGCAGTACACGTCCTTGTCGACCTACGAGGTTCGATAGTAACTTGATCCGAAGCTTCATGATCATCATCATTAACTTCTTTCTTCAACTAACATAGGCTTCACAGAAACAACTTTCTGCGCTGCGCTACTCTGATTGAAACAAGGTTCAATAACCTCATCAAGTTCTATCTTCCTCCCACTCAATTCTTTCGAGGGAAACCTTTTCTCAGGAAAGGATCCATTCCAGCAACAAACACTTTGCACTCGGATCTGAGATAGAAGGTATACCCAACTGTTCTTGGCGTATTCTATGAAGATGCATTTGTCCGCTTTGGGTTTGAGCTCATTAGGTGAAAACATTTTCCACACAAGCTTCGCAGCCCCAAACATCAAGAAATGACAGCTTTAGGTTTCTATCAAACCATAATTCACACGGTGTCATCTCAACGGATTTAGATGGTGCCCTATTTTAAAGTGAATGCGGTTGTCTCTAATGCATAACCCTAAAACGATAGTATTAAAACGATAAGAGACATCATAGTATGTGCTATATCAAATAAGGCATGACTACGACGTTCGGACACACCATCACACTATGGTGTTCCAGGTGGCGTGAGTTGTGAAACAACTTTCACATTGTCTAAATTTGTATGCCAAACTCGTAACCCAGATATTCACCTCCACGATCATATCGCAGAAATTTTTATCTTCTTGTCACGATGATCTTTAAACTTCACTCTGAACTTTGCTTTGAACCTTTCAAACAATTCAGACTTGTGTTTCATTAAGTAAATATACACTATATCTACTCAAATCATCAGTGAAGGTAAGAAAACAATGATATTCACTGCAAGCTATAAACACTCATTGGATCGTATACATCAACATGCATTGTTTCCAATAAGTCACTTGCCCGTTTCATCAAGCCAGAAAACGGGGTTTAGTCATCTTACCAAAAGGCATGGTCCGCATGTCTCAACCGATTCAAAATCGAATGAGTCCAAAGATCCATCAACATGGAGTTTCTTCATGCGCTTTATACCAATATGACATTTAGCGGCAGTGCCACAAGTATGTGGTACTATCATTATTAACTTTGCATCCTTTGGCATCATTGTTATGAACATGTGTATTACTATGATCAAGATTCAATGAACCACACTTACTAGGTGCATGACCATTGAAGGTATTTATTCATGTAAGCAGAATAACCATTATTCTCTAACTTGAATGAATAACCGTGTTGCAATAAACATGATCTAATCACGTTCATGCTTCAATGCAAAACACCAAATAAAATTTAGGTTCGTCACTAATCCCGAAGGTAGAGAGAGCGTGCGATGTTTGATCATATCAACCTTGGAAACATTTCCAACACACATCGTCACCTCACACTTAGCTAGTTCTCCATTTATTCCGTAGCTTTTATTTCGAGCAACCGAACCGGTATCCAATACCCAGGTGCTACTAGGAGTACTAGCAAGGTACACATCAATAACATGCATATCAAATATACTTCTGTCGACTTAGCCAGCCTTCTTATCTACCATGTATCCAGGGTTGTTCCGCTTCAGTGACCGTTCTCCTCATAATGGAAGCACTCAGTCTCGGGTTTAGGTTCAACTTTGGGCTGCTTCACTGGAGCAGCAACTGACTTGCCATCCATGAAGTTTCCCTACTTGCCCTTGCCCTTCTCGAAACTAGTGGTTTTTACTAACCATCAACACTTTGATGCTCCTTTTTGACTTCTACCTTCGCGGTGTCAAAACATCGCGAGAAGCTCAGGAATCATTTCTATCCCTGGCAATTTATAGTTTATCACCAAGTTCTAGTAGCTTAGTGATAGTGACTTGGAGAACTATATCAATCACTATCTTATCTGGAAGATCAACTCCCACTCGATTCAAGCGATTGTGGCACCTAGACAATCTAAGCACATGCTCAACTATTGAGCTATTCTCTTTCGTCTTGCAAGCAAAGAATCTTTGTTTGAGATCTCATATCTCATAACACGGGCACGAGCCTGAGATCACAATCTCAGCTCTTAGAACATCTCGTATGTTCCGTGACGTTCAAAACGTCTTGGAGCCTCAATTCTAAGTCGTAATGCATGACGCACTAAACTATCAAGTAGTCATCAGAACGTGCCTGTCAGATGTTCACAACATCTACAGACGACGCTAGAGGGGGTGGCGTACCGAACGGTGCATTAAGGACATAAGCCTTCTGTGCAGCAATGAGGACAATCCTCATATCACGGACCCAGTCCGCAATATTGCTACCATCATCTTTCAACTCTATTTCTCTAGGAACATATAAAAACACACGGGAGCTACAGTGCGAGCTAGTAATCTACAACATAATTTGCAAAGACACTACTGACTATGTTCATGATAATGAGTTCAATTAATCATATTACTTAAGAACTCCCACTCAAATTGACATCCCTCAGGTCATCTGAGTGTCACATGATCCAAATTCACCAACTCGAGTCCGATCATCACGTGAGTTGAGGTGGCTTCAATGGTGAACATCATTATGTTGATCATATCTACTATATGACTCATGCTCGACCTTTCGGTCTCTTGTGTTCCGAGGCCATGTCTGTACATGCTAGGCTCGTCAAGTTTAACCCGAGTGTTCCGCATGTGCAAATCTGTCTTGCACCCGTTGTATGTGAACGTAGAGTCTATCACACCCGATCATCACGTGGTGTCTCAACACGACGAACTTTCGCAACGGTGCACACTTGGGGAGAACACAATTTATCTTGAAATTAAGTGAGGGATCACCTTATAATGCTACCGTCGTCCTAAGCAAAACAAGGTGCATAAAAGGATTAACATCTCATGCAATTCATAAGTGACATGATATGGCCATCAACTTGTGTTTAAGATCTCCATCTTCGAAACACCGGCATGATCTCCATCGTCACCGGCACGACACCATGATCTCCATCAACGTGTCGCCATCGGGGTTGTCACGCCCTGCATGCTTCTACTACTATTGCTACCGTAGCGATAAAGTAAAGCATTACATAGCGCTTTAATGATTGACACGCAGGTCATACAATAATTAAAGACAACCCTATGGCTCCTGCCGGTTGCCGTAATCACCGACATGCAAGTCGTGATAATCTATACATCACATGATCATCTCATACATCACATATATCTCATCATGTAATTGGCCATATCATATCACAACATACCCTGCAAAAACAAGTTAGACGTCCTCTAATTGTTGTTGCATGTTTTACGTGGCTGCTACGGGTATCTAGCAAGAACAATTCTCACCTACGCAAAACCACAACGGTGATACACTAGTTTGCTTTTCAACCTTCTCAAGGACCGCCTTTGTCGGATCCGATCCAACTAGAGTAAGAGAAACTGTCACCCGCAAGCCAGCTAAGCAACAAGTTGCATCGCGGGAACCGGTCTCTCGTAAGCGTACGAGTAATGTTGGTCCGGGCCGCTTCATCTCACAATACCGCTGAACCAAAATCCGACCAAGGGAGGAAGCAATCTAAGCATCAACGCCCACAAACCTTTTGTGTTCTACTCGAGATCTCATCGAACCATCAACCTAGCTCATGATGCCACTGTTGGGGAACGTCGCATGGGAAACAAAAATTTTCCTACGCACACGCAAACCTATCCATGGTGATGAGCATCTACGAGAGGGAGAGTGGATCTACGTACCCTTGTAGATCGCTAAGCGGGAAGCGTTAAGAAACGCGGTTGGTGTAGTCGAACTTCTTCGCGATCCAAATCGCCGAGCGTCCCGCGATCCAATCACGAACCGTCCCGCGAACACATCATGATCCGTCCCGTGAACTCATCACGATCCGTCTCACGATCTTGATCACGATCTGTCCCGCGAACTCATCACGATCCGTTCCGTGATCACATCACGAACCGTCTCGCGATCTCGATCACGGTCCTTCCGATCTAGCGCCGAACGGACGGCACCTCCGCGTTCAGCACACGTGCAGCTTGATGACGATCTCCACCATCTTGATCCAGCAAGAGGAGGTGGAGATGAGAGAGAGTTCACCGGTAGCATGACGGCGCTCCGGTGATGGTGGTGGTGGAGCAATTCCGGCAGGGCTTCGCCTAAGCGCTGCAGAAATCCGATCTAGAGGAGAAACTGTGCACCGGTGAAACGGGTAGCACGTGGCCGGAAATTCTGTCCAAAAACCACCCAATCCACTAGTATATATAGGAGGAGAGGAGAGGAGAGGCAGCCAAGGCCTTTGGGTCGGCCGAAATAGGAGGTGGGAGCAATCCTACTTCACCTCCAATCCTAGTTGGAGTAGGATTGCCTCCTATTGGCTGATTTTCCACTTTTTGCTTTAGGACTTTCTCTCCTACGCCATGGGCCTTTGTGGCTGTTTTCCCAGCCCACTAAGGGCTGGTTATTATTCTCCCACAGCCCATGGACCTCTTGGGGTCGAAATACCCCTCCCGGAGGTCCTCCGGTACACTACCGGTACTCCCGGTACAATACCGATACTCCCGGTACACTACCGATGAGCCCGAAACTTTTCCGGAAACCAAACTGGGACTTCCTATATATGAATCTTTACCTCCGGACCATTCCGGAGCTCCTCGTGACGTCCGGGATCTCATCCGGGACTCCGAACAACCTTCGGTCACCACCATACATAACTCTACACTACCGAAACGTCACCGAACCTTAAGTGTGCAGACCCTGCGGGTTCGAGAACTATGTAGACATGACCGAGACACCTCTACGGTCAATAACCAATGGCGGGACCTGGACGTCCACATTGGTTCCTACATATTCTACGAAGATCTTTATCGGTCGAACCTCTATGTCAAGGATTCAGTTAATCCCGTATAACGTCCCCTTTGTTCTTCGGTATGTTACTTGCCCGAGATTCGATCGTCGGTATCTCCATACCTAGTTCAACCTCGTTACTGGCAAGTCTCTTTAATCGTTCCGTAATACAAGATCCCGTGACTAACAATTAGCCACATTGCTTGCAAGGCTTGTTGTGATGTTGTATTACCGAGTGGGCCCTGAGATACCTCTCCGTCACACGGAGTAACAAATCCCAGTCTCGATCCATGCCAACTCAACAAACACCATCGGAGATACCTGTAGAGCACCTTTATAGTCACCCAGTTACGTTGCGACGTTTGATACACACAAGGCACTCCTCCGATATCCGTGAGTTGCATGATCTCATGGTCATAGGAACATATACTTGACATGCAGAAAACAGTAGCAATAAACTGACACGATCATATGCTATGTTTGTAGTTTGGGTCTTATCCATCACATCATTCTCCTAATGATGTGATCCCATTATCAAATGACATCTCATGTCCATGGCTAGGAAACCTTAACCATCCTTTGATCAACGAGCTAGTCCATTAGAGGCATACTAGGGACATGGTTTTGTCTATGTATCCACACATGCATTTAAGTCTCCGATCAATACAGTTATAGCATGGATAATAAACGATTATCATGAACAAGGAAATATGATAATAACTAATTTATTATTGCCTCTAGGGCATATTTCCAACACAGGTCTCTAGCAAATTCATCAGACGTTCAAGTTCATCTGGAGACCTGACCCTGCATAAGAAATTAGTTCAATTTCTTCACCACCCACATCTGGAGGGGTGGCAAAGAGTTCATCATTCTGCGAGCACCATATGAGAAGGGAGGCATTGAAGCAAGTGCGCTTCGTTTCACAGGACGAGGGTTAGAGTACTCATATGAATAAGCAGAGAAATTATTCGAGGACTTATGAACATAATTATTTGAAGAATAATGCACATATTCAAAACTCTTAGATTTTCCCTGCGAAACAGATGCATTAGCACGAGAATGATATTTTTGACCATTTGAGGAATTTGGTCCAAGTGAAGACTTTGGTCCATACGAGGAATTTGATCTGGGGTTCCTATTCTTCATGAGTGGTGTCGTGAGGACATTCACTTGAAGATTTTGTAGGTAGCTCTTGAGAACCCAGATTTTCTTCATAGGAGAACCGTTCCTGTAGTTAGTTCCAACAAATCTGGAAAATACTTCACCTTTCTGATTTTTGAAGAATTTGTAGTTGGAGTCAAGTGACTCATCAGAGGAATATGATGTTTCACAAGTAAAGCCAGATAAAGTGGATGGGTCTACAGGAGGTCCTTTTGCAGCAACCCATGAGGTTTTGGGGTACTCCTTAGATGTCCAGCAGGATCCATCAGCGTTGAGTTTCCTCTCAAAGGCAATACCCTCTTTCCTAGGGTTCCTATTCAAAATCTGCTTTTTGAGGACATCGAAAAGGGTGTGATGCCCTTTGAGACTTTTGTACATGTCTGCTACATACAATTCCTTCAACCCTGCATTTTCATTAGTGATACTTGTGGTATCCTCAGATGAGGAATTTCTGACCACTGGAATAGTTGAAGAATTTGCAGCAATAGAAGCATTTGAACATTCGGGTGAAGAATTAGCAGTTTCATGTTCGATGCATTTCAAACAAGGTGGGACAAATTCTTCCTGAGTGGTACTGATCTGTTGAGCCAGTAAGGAATCGTTTTCCCTTTGGAGATCTTCATGTGACACCCTAAGTTTCTCAAGATCTTGCTTTATTTGAAGAAATTCATAAGAAAGCTTCTCATGATCGGATAAGAGAGCATTATGATGACTCTGAAGGTTATCATACTTTGTCTAAAGACTTTTGAGATCGTCAGACGGAATTTGAGTCCAATCCACTTCCTCATTCAACAGATCATCGCTTTTGTCTAGCATTTTGTGAAGCTTTTCAAGTGCACTTTGTTGCTTAGTGGCAATATTAGCAAGTTTGGCATAGCTAGGCTTCACATATTCATCAGATTCACAATCACTTGATTCAGAGGAGGAGTGATGCTTATGTACCTTGGAACCTTTTGCCATAAGACAAAGTGAGGAAGATGAACCAGGATCTGAATCCTGGGTTTTGAGGATTTTCTTGAGTTCGATGAACATGGTGTCTTGACGAGTGTGATAGCCTTCATTGATGTCCAAGATCCTATCCCAGATGAGCTTGTCATTTTGAAGATGATAGATGCCTTTGAACATGACTCTTGATAGGCTTGAGCAGATGAAGTTCCTCGCCTGAGCATCAAGTTGAGTGTACTTATGAATTTCCTCAACATTTGCCATCTTGCAAAGTTCAGTTAGTCCAAGTTCTCTAACAGTCCATAGCTCATTGTTCATAGACATCAGATGCTTCTTCATCATAACCTTCCACCTAGGATATTCAATGTCATCAAGACTGGGACATTCTGTGACTCACTTGACTCCTTTTGCCATGAAGCAGTAAGTAGGAGCATAGTCATCATTGACTTCGTCAGAGTCGTTGGAGTAGTCATTTTCTTTATTGTTGAAGATGGACTTGCTGACGAAGGTAGTAGCAAGAGCAAGGCTAGCGACACCAGATTCAGATTCCACCTCAGATTCTTCCTCTTCTTCATATTCTTCAGATTCTTCTTCTGAGTCCATTTCCTTGACAATGAAATCCCGAGCCTTTTTGGAACCATTCTTCTTGTGCATTGAGGACTTTGAAGATGATGACTTTGTAGATGAGGACTTTGAAGATTTCTTCTTTTTCTTTGAGTCATCAGAACTGTCGTCCTTGTACTTCTTCTTCTTCTTCTTTGATTCTTTTTCCCATAGAAGACAATCAGAGATAAAGTGACCAGATTTCTTGCATTTGTGACAAGTTCTTTTCTTGTAGTCATCTGAGGAATCTGATTTCCTCAAACAACCTTTTGATGACTTTCCAAATCCACCTCTCCTTGAGAACTTCTGGAATTTCCTCATGAGCATTGCTAGCTCCTGACTCAGTTCTTCAGGATCACCAAGGCTACTATCAGAATCTTCGCCTTCAGATGAGGAAATTGCTTTTGTCATCAGAGCATGAGATCTTCCATAGCTTGGCCCGTAGAGGTCTCTCTTCTCAGCTTGTTGGAATTCATGAGTACTAAGTCTCTCAAGAATACCAGCAGGATCAAGTGACTTGTAGTCTCCACGTTCTTGAATCATGAAAGCCAGAGTATCGAATGAGGAATCAAGAGATCTTAGCAGTTTCTTCACCACCTCATGGTCGGTGATATCAGTAGCACCCAGTGCTTGAAGCTCATTAGATATATCAGTGAGACGATCAAAAGTTTGCTGAACATTTTCATTGTCGAGTCTCTTGAAGCAGTTGAAGAGATTGCGAAGAACATCAACACGAGAGTCATGTTGAGTGGAAATACCTTCGTTGACTTTGGACAGCCTATCCCAGATAAGCTTAGTATACTCCAAAGCACTCACTCTGCCATACTGATCTTTGCTAAGATGGCCACAGATGATATTCTTTGCTTGAGAGTCGAGTTAGTTGAATTTCTTTGTATCAGCAGCAATGACAGACGAAGAAATGTGGGGAACACCATTTTCCACAACGTACCAAAGATCGTTGTCAATAGCCTCAAGATGCATGCACATCTTGTTCTTCCAGTAGGGGTAATGCATCCCATCAAAGGTAGGACACCCTCCGGAAACCTTGATCATACCTGCAATCGACATAACTAGAACTACAGGTGGTTAAACCAAAATCACACAGAACAAGGGAGTACCTTGCTCTGATACCAATTGAAAGTGTGTTATATTGACTAGAGGAGGGTTGAATAGGCAATTTTTTACAAATTCATCACTTGAGGAATTTCAACTTGAGGAATTTGAAATGTTATGAATAACTGGCAGCAGAATAAGTACTCAAGTGCATAAGAAACATAGCAACATCATAGTCATGATGATGAAATGAACATGCACAGATTACAAGTAGCGTGATATAGGATAAGCAGGTGAGGAACAAGGTAACTTGAAGAATTTGAGGTGAGGAAATTGTGAAAGTCCTCAGTGAAATTCTTCAAATAGTAACGACCAATTTCATCAACAAGTATAGGAAATGGAGGGTTGAGGAAATAGAACCAGGTAGCTCGATGAAGACAATGGTTTGATGACCCAGTTCCAACTGCTGTGACAGTCGTACGTCCGATTTGGAGCGGCCTGGTATTTAAACCAGAGGACACACAGTCCCAAGACACACAGTCCTTACCGTATTCTCCTTGAGCTAAGGTCACAAAGTCCTCGCCCAACACTCATGGTAAGTCATCAGGGTAGACTTCCAAAACCCTCACAAACTGGTCACCCGGCGATCCACAATTTACTGCTGGATGCTCTAGACCAAGGTCGCTCTGTGATCCCCAATTGACTGCAGGATGCACTAGACCATGATGCCTAACCGTCTGGAGGATGCACAGTCCTCAAAGGTAACAAGCGTCGGTTCCACACACGAATAATCTCTTCAGTGATGCTCAATCACTTTGGGTTTGGTGGTTTGGATTTGGATTTTTCTTCCCTGATGATTTTCTCTCAAAGTCCTCGGAGGATGGGTTGCTCTCAAATGACAAGTGCCAGTTCTCTCTCGGAGCAGCCAACCAACTATTGGTTGTGGCGGGTGGCTATTTATAGCCAGGGTGCAACCTGACATCATAAGACATAAATGCCCCCAATGATATGACCGTTATGTGGATAAGATGATTGGGGACAGCTGGCACTAAGCACAACAACGGTCAGAATTTCGAACTATGAAAGTCCTCAGGCTTATCATGTTCCTCACTTGTAGCAATTCGCACTGGCGAAATCCTAACTCCTTAGTCATATCAATTTCATAAGAGACCAGAAGAACATCGTCTCTCTCATTGATGAACTTGACTGAATTGCAAGAGATTTCCAAAGGCTTCACTCGAAGGATTGGATAGGTTGAGGCTTTTGGAGTTGAGCGTCAGTTGGAAATTTTCCTTAGTATTACCTCGGCCCCGTTTAATAGTACGGTGTTTCCTATGACTCAAAGAAAGGAAATGAAACTACGAAAACAGAAGTGTTCAGGCCTCATAGTCCTCGTTCATATCTTCAAGGTCACACCAACTTCTTTATTTTCAAAGTCTTCAGGGAATACCAAAGTCTTCACCAAAGTCTTCAGTTGAAGACATACATTTTTAGGGGTTGGTAATCTCCGAATATATCAAACTCCTCATCGACTTATAGAGCCTGTGTACACTCACAAACACATTAGTTCCTTAACCTATAAGTCTTCAATACACCAAAATCACTAAGGGCCACTAGATGCACTTACAACCTGTCTATGGAGAAAGGAGTACATCAAGCTTCCAAACTGGAAGCCTCGGCCTCCTACGGAGCGTCAGGGCACTCCGCCTCCTCCTCCTCCTCCTCCTCCTCCTCCTCCTTCGCCTCCTCTGGCGCGTGATGCCACTCCGCCTCCTCCTTCGCCCCCTCCGGCGCGTGAGGCCACTCCGCCTCCATCGGTGCGTCAAGCCACTTAGCCTCCTCCGACGCGTCAGGCCACTCCGCCTCCTTTGGCACGTTAGGCTACTCCGCCACTCCTCCTCCTCCTCCTCCGGTGCATCAGGCCACTCCACCTCCTCCGACGCGTCAGCCTCGACAGAAGAGGGATGCCGCCGCTCAGACGGCTAGCAGTACTATAGGCAGGAAGAAATTCGAATTTGGTCCAAGCCTCAAGCCTCTTCCAAAGTTACCATACAAGAGGAAGACAAAGAAAACGATGACATCAGTAAATCCGAAGTGAAGGCCCATTTTGCACGGAAACATCCACCTCCGAAAGAACTGGTAGATCCGATGAAAGTGAAGCGCACTGTGGATACCCTGAAGCGACCATCGCCACCACCAATGCCAACAAACTATGACCGTTGTATTGTAAAGACATATAATGAAGCGCAGCGGTCGGGAAGTACTTCCAGTGCTGCAAGAGTCAAAGAACGAAGAAGTGGGAAAACAATTCCCCAGCTCGGCGAACAGGAGAAGCAATCGTGCCCCCCGCTCAAGGTGTCTAGTGATATCTCTAATCATCTGGTGCTACTGCCCGGTACCAAGCCTGGTGATTACTTGGGGGATGATGTACATTTTGAAACGGCTGAGGTAACAGTACAAGATTTAGGTACGTGAACAGGAAGCCTCTCGTCAAACCTGATCATCCTCATCTAACAACGATGATGTACAAATTGCATGAGTGGTACATGGAAGCCTATAGGGAGTCTGGGAAAGACACTATGTATGTTAGAGTTAAAAAAGAGCAGGAATTCATTGGACTCGACGTGATGCCTATTAAATTTGTGGAGTTATTTCAGTTATACAATCAAGAGGCCCTTGACAAACAACTCATGACTTGCTAGTGTCTGTAAGTATTACTTCTATAGTTAAGTCTCTAGCTCAACTCGTTCATTGCATGTATATATAATTCTCCTCACTATATTATGCAGATTCAAGATTGTCGAATGCCAAAAAGCAGGAATCTTCGACGATGGGTTCATTAGCATAGATGTCGTAAATGAATGGTCGGTACAAAACACTATCAAAGAGACCAAGGAGAACTTGCTAAAGCCATTCCTTATACATCAAAACAAAAGGGAAATACTCTTTCCTTACAACTTCAAGTGAGTGTTGTTGTCTTCTGCATATTCGCTTTCACTTAATCGAGGTTAAGTAATGTAATTGATGAGTTATATATGCGTGCGCAATTACCACTTTATTCTGCTATCCATCACTACATGAATCAGGCACTTTGCCGTCTGCCATGGCGGACGGCAAAGCCACAAACGTGGACGGCAAAGGACTGGACGGTTAACTACCGACGGCATCATCATTAGAGGTGGCTACCGAGCCCCCACCACTTTGCATCTGCCCCCCCCCCCCCCGCCCCCTTTGCCGTCTGCCGCCTCCCCCCCTTTTCATCTGCCGCCTACCCCCCCCCCTTTGTCGTCTACCGCCTCGCCCCCTTTGCCGTCTTCCGCCCCCCTACCGTCTGCCTCCTCCCCCTTTGCCATCTGCCGCGAACGGAAAAAAGACAAAATGGACCAAGCCTGGGCTTCCGAGGTTTCACAGGTGGCCGCCACGTGGCAGTTTTGTTGTCCGGGGCAGACGACAAAGCTGGCAGACAGCAAAGTGCCTGTATTGGCCCTTTTTAATCTGGTTTCCTTATATCCAAGCATTTTCATAGGCAAATATAAGATATTCATAGAAATTATATCCTTGCCATATGGATATGCTCATCCAACAAACATACCAAATCAAAAGTGCAAGTTTCACCATATTACCATAGTTTCATCCATACTTACATAGTTCCATCCACATTACAATAGTTTCAACCATAGGTAGCAAGTTTCACATTGCTCATCGATACAAAACCAAAACAGAAAGTAAACACAAGCACTCCATAAGTGCAAGCTTCCATGAAGCGAATCAAATCTGAAAAATGGGAAATAGGAAAGTTAGAAGAAGAATACTAGAAGAAGAAGAAGAAGAAGATCTAGAAGAAGAACGAGAAGAAGAAGAAGAAGATTTTTTCTTCTCTTTCTCTGTCTCCTCTTGTTTTTCTTCTTCTTATTGCTTATTTGTGTCATTTTAGAGCTAACCAAGGTAATTATCACATTTTTTACCTAACTAAGTTTATTGTGTCATTTTTCAAGAAAATAAGCTAAGTCTATGGCATCTATGATGTTACCAAGAAGAATAATAAGAAGAAGAAGAACAAGAAGATGTAGAAGAAGAACAAGAAGAAGAAGAAGAATCTTTTTTCTTCTCTTTATCTTTCTCCTCTTGTTTTTTTTCTTCTTATTGCTTATTTGTGTCATCTTAGATCTAACCTAGGTAATTATCATATTTTTTTTACCTAACTAAGATTATTGTGTCATTTTTGAAGAAAATAAGCTAAGTCTATGACATATATGAGGTTACCAAGAAGAAGAAGAAGAAGAAGAAGATCTAGAAGAAGAAGAACAAGAAGAAGAAGCGTTTTTCTTCTCTTTCTCTTTCTCCTCTTGTTTTTCTTCTTATTATTGCTTATTTGTGTCATTTTAGAGCTAACCTAGGTAATTATCACAAATTTTACCTAACTAAGATTATTGTATCATTTTGCAATAAAATAAGCTAAGTCTACGGCATCTATGAGGTTACCAAGTCTATTATGTCATTGTTGAGTTAACTAAGCTTATTATGTCAGTGTGGAGGAAAAAATGCTAAGTATAGGTCATTTAGAGCTAACTTAGGTACAATATGTCATTTTATAGCTAACTTAGGTACAATATGTCATTTTGGAGGTAAGTAAGCTTACTATGTCATTTTAGAGGAAACAAAGCTAGCTTAGGTAAAATATGACATTTGTCTAAGTGCTAAGTTTGTCATTATGCTAAGTTTGTCTAAGTGCTATGTTTGTCTTTGTTTGAGAAAATGAGACAATTAAGTGGCATATTAGGGCTCACCCTCCTTGTCATCACGGAGGTGAAGCACCGGGGTTGCTCGGGTCGTGCGATGCGGCTCGGGAGTTATGTTGTACCAAAGATCATTTGCGTTAGCATGATGATGCTGAAATGTTAAAACTACTAACTAATGAACATTGAAATGAAACTCACCGTTTCAGCCATGGTAATGACTGGCATCGATGGAGGGGTCTGGCCGGTCTTCTCGCACAAGGTATGCACATTTTGTTTTGCCAAGTCAATCATATTGGTTATTAATGAATAGAACATGTAGTGCATGATTTGGCTAATATGAAGAAGAAACTTACCACGATGAGCTCGTACATGGCCCGGTTAGACGCATCGTTCCGTGCCCTCTCCTCCTCCAACAACCTATTCGTCCTCTCCTCCAGATCCCTCTTCTCCTCCGCCGCCTGCCGGGCCTGTTCTACCAGAAGCGCCTGGGTTGTCTCTCTCTCTTTTTGTAGAGCAGCCTGCAATACAACTCCTCGTTATCATTGTAATCATATTTGTTCGCACACACAATGTAATGGAGGAAAGCTATCTTAGTCCGTATGACTAACCTCGATGGCGTGCTGGACTGGCCGTGGATGAGATGGCATCTCAGGACAGGAGCTCGTTTGGCGCGCCTTGATCTACCGAAGAGTGCTCGAAGACCGTATATGTCCATCTCCAATGGCTATCGAGCCATGGGGCCTCCCGTGGCCAGCTATGATGACCAGGTATGGATCAATAGGATGTTGGCTCGGGTTGAAGTCCTCCCCATTCACCGCCTTCCTCACATCTTTGTACCTCACGAGCTTGTGGTGGGAGGAGATATTGGTGAAGTTCTCGGGATTATCAAGGTTAGACTCAGAGAATGCCTTGACCTTCTTGTATGAGGCAGTATGGGCCATGGCATAGAGGTTGTCCACCTTTGGCACCTCTGCCTTATTATGATGAGCCTACAAGAGAGGAACAAAGTATTAATAATGGCTAAACCTAGCACTACAAGAATGAATTGTAGGAATCATGACGCAAACCACATACCCAGTTCCACTCGAACTGATAAATGTTGGTGCTGCCTTGATGGTGCTACCTTGGCATCATCGTCGAAGACTCACCATTGGTCAGAGCACCATTCATTCACCAACGCCTCCCAACAACCCATCTTATCGACACACCATCTCGGGGGCACCTAAGTTAGTAAAGAGAAATTTGAGAGCTACGCCTACGAATCAAAGCAAAGGAAACTAACTACAAGGCCTTCAGAATAGGTAATTACCTTCATGTACTGCTCCTTGTCTAGAAACTTTCAACGGGACGACAACTTGGCCTTATTAATATGCTGCGAGGCGTAGTAGTCTCGAAAAGCCTGTACCCGAGCCTCGTGCCGTAAGTTCTGTAGTAGGCGCCTGCACTCGTAATCGATAAGCTTTGCTGCGGCCTCCTCGTATCCCTCCTCACACCTATAGAAGGTTTTCAATCAAAAGAGACAACATTGATTAGTACAATAACTAGCTATTATTGATTTTTAATTGTGTAAAGGAGAAATTACCCAGAACTTCCTAATGACCATGTCGGCCCTCGTGTGGCACAACACACCGTCGATCATCTCCTCCGGCAGGGCCGGGGCAGCCAAGTAGTGCTCCCATTTCAATCCTACCTCTACTTGCTGACCCTCGCTGGGCCACGTGACAAACCCCGGGAAGTTACGCTGTAAAATCACACCAAGGATAGAGTTGGGCCTGCGGACATCCTTGGCGTGAATCCAACCCCTATAGTATGACAAAGCCAACACATTAGATATGTGAAGATACATGAAGGCAAAAGGTTCTAAAAGAGTAAATGCACTTACTTCAGCGACTCAGCCTTAATCAGCCACCTCTGCTCATGGGTCGCCGGCACGGGTGGGAGCCGTGTACACCCACGCTGGTAGAGGATGCCATCAACCACCTCGTCCCCGCTATCAGAAAGCCGATCCCCGTCACCATCAGCATGGCCACTTGGCTCCGGCTGATGCAGATCCGGCCAGGTATCCCATCCGATGGAAGCATGTGGAGTCTCGTAGGACGAAGCGTTTGGCACAGGAGTCTCGCGGGACGAAGCATCTAGCATAGGAGTCTTGCGGGTCAAAGCGTCTGGGACAGAAGGATCGTCGACCCAAGGCTCGTGTATAGGAGTCCTTGTAGCCCCCACCTCAGACGAGTCCACCGTAGCAGTCCTGTGCTCTGGTGAATTAGTTGGGGGTGGCGGCGAGGAAGGCATAGCAGCCTTCGTACCTCTCCCGCGGCCACCACGTGTAGCTTTAGGAGCTCTCTTCTTCCCCTGACCTCCTCTCCCAGTGGGCAACTTCACCGACGAAGAAGTGCCCTCGGGTGACCCAATACTGTCGTACAACGCTCTCCGGAGAGTTTGGGGTGGAATGGAAGTACCCCTCCCACCACACGCCGACGAAGGATCCTCGGACCGCTCTCGACCCGCGCCCACCATATTTCAACACCTGCCATGTCAAAGAGTAAACAAAATTAGTACTACATAAAAAAATTGAATACCGACATGAATAGTAATATGTATATATATAATTTGAGTGTACCATCATCATGTATACCTAACATGAACTAATAATAATCTTCACCGTCTATATATGCTCTAGGATCAATAAATGCATCATCATCATCACTATCATTAAGAAATGCATCATCATTACTATCGGGAGCAACATGTGGAAGGCCTCCTTTATGTAATCGGTCAAGCATTGAGAGGTCATCCGCAGTAGTAACCTCTTCTTCTTCCGTCTCTTCTTGTTCCTGCTCAGGGGTGAAGTCGGATTCACTATCGCTATCTACCTCAATGTTCTGGGGTGAAGTAGAGAGGTTCTTGAAATGTTTTTGGAAAGATGTGTTTCTTGGAAGAATTCTCCTTTATATGTGTCTAGGTTAATGTGAGGTTCATAATCATCTTCATTGAGGGGAGGTGGTCTCAAATGTGGCGGAACATCATAAACGACATCCCAACCATTCAGATTTGGATCGGTTTGGCAGGCCCACGGTAGATAGAAAACTTTGGTTGCCTGTTGAGCCATAATATAGACGTCGGGAACATCTAAATGGGTGCTTTGCTTGATTTCGATTAGCCCTATATGTTCATGAGTCCTTCTAGTCTCCTTCGGCTGGAACCAATAGCATTTGAAGACTACGATGTTTGGTGTGTTATCACCAAAGAATATAAGTTCATAATTGCTTCAACTCTTCCATAATACTCGACACCTCCTTTGCCGACAGCGGAGACACAAAAATTTGTAGACTTTCGGTCGGCCATACATAGCTCTTTGCTAAAATTACGAAAGCGATACCCGTTGATGTCGTATTTGACAAATGAACGGACCTTATAGTCAAAACCGTTAGCGACTTGTCTCAATTCGGCGTCCACAGACTCTAAATTAGCCTACGAGTTTGATACGAAAGGATTGTTGCATTAGCCGCAAACTAGACAAAGAAATGAAATGGTCTAATGGAAATTACCGGTTTTTTGAACCAAGAGATGAAACCGGGATAGCCGCCTCCATGCTTTGCCAGAAGCTCATACTCTTCGATGGAATCATTTTGGATCACCGCTCGATACGAGAATTTGGCGACGTATCGACTGTATCACATATCCGAGAATAAGAGCAGTTCAAAGGAATTAGAAGTTGTGAAACAGTGTACCGAGAACTTACTCGGTGTACGGCCGCACTTCTGTTAGGTTGTTGAAGATATACAACAAAATGGTCCGCCATTCTTCGGCATCCAACGTTATTGCTTTTGAAGCACTGACTGGTGTGAGCTTCCCTTGGAATAGGCTGAGGTTGGACCGAACTTTTTCACAGTCGGCATCATTGTACCGAGGCTTCGGATTATGCAAATGATGATTTTTGATGATTCTTCGGTTAGTGGCGTCGGGGGTCGGGGGTCAGTGGCTTCTTCTTCCACTTCTTCTTTTTTTCCTATTCTTCTTCTTCTTCTTCTCCTCCTCCTCCTCCTCTTGCTCCTCCTCCTCCTCTCTTCTTCCTCTTCTTCTTCTTCTTCTTCTTCTTCTTCCTTTTTTCCTTTTTTCCTTTTTTTTCTTCTAACATAACTAACTAACCTAAACTATCCTAACTAACTGACCTAACTAACTAACCTAACTAAACTAATTAACTAAATAAATAATTAACATAAATAAAAACAAAAAAAGCAAAAAAAATCACCTTGGGGGCGATGGGAAGGGGGCGGGGAGGTGGTGGCTCCGCTTGGAGGGGCGGTTGGGAGGGGGTGGCGAGGAGGGGGCGGCGGTCGCAGGGGAGAGGCTGACTCAAATGGCGGGACTGGCTCCGGCGGCGGGGCTGCAGGGAGGGAGGAGGTGTGGTGGAGGGTAGGGAGAGAGAGATGTGGGGAGAGGGGGAGAGAAAGAGGGCCGTAGGGAGGGGGCTCGCCGCGAGGCAGCGGGACGGCGTGGCGGCCAGTGGGTGGGTGTGGCGGCCGGTGGGCGTTGGGAAGCGGCGGGATGGAGGGAGAGGAAGGGAGAGAGAGAGGGTACCGCGGGGAGGGGGGCTCTCTATGGGGCGGCGAGGCGGCCGGTGGGTGGGGGCGGCTGCCGGTGGGTGTCGGGTCGGGGCAAGAGCGGCGAGAGTGAGAGAGAGGGTGACAGCACGGTGAGGGGGCGGGATCGAGATCGATGCGGGAGAGTGAAGGGGGTGGAGGTGGATTCAGACGTTACGAGGGGCGTCCTCTTTGCCGTCTGCTAGCAGACGACAAAGAGGGGGGGTATAGGGGGGTGGGGCCCGATCGTGACCGTTAGTGTAGACATCTTGTTTGTCGTCCGCTAGCGGACCACAAAGAGAGGGGAGGCAGACGGCAAAGATGGACTCGACGGCAACGATGTACCGACGGTGTGGTGGGGCCTGTCGTGACCTTTGACGTCTGCCTGCCAAATCTTTGTCGTCCGCTAGCTGACGACAAAGGGTAGGCTGATGGCAAAGGCCATCTTTGCCGTCTGCCTTGCCTTTGCCATCTCTTTTCAAAAAGCTGATGGCAAAGTCCTTCTTTGCCATATGCCAGACCTTGCATACGGCAAATGTTTTGATTCCAGTAGTGCATTAAGCTTGACGGGGCATTAGTAACTGTCTTAGACTCGAGACGGAAAGATCTCGAGGCTTATGCGGACATGACTGCAATGCTCAAGAAGTAAGTTCAATCAATATCGGGACCATATCGGCAAATTTCGTTAATTTCCTGATATCAAGTAATCATTTTCTTTGCCTGGCAGGGTTTGGAAAAAGTTCACCCGAAACGTTCCCGGTCTAAACAAAGAGTTGCGATTTACACACCCCAAAGTAAGTAGTACTAGCTAGTTCCGCGCATCTCTAATTGATTCAAATTTTCATCAATATATAATTACCATGCTTGCTTATCAGTTTGATTGAACTCTATTCTCGTAAAGTGCTTGTACCAGGAACCCGGGACTGTTTTATGTGGATACTACGTATGCAAGTTCATTCGCCACTCGACCTATGAGCGGGGCTTCTCTGACAAACAATTTGAAGTACATAAATAATATTCACAATTTTATTTTATATATTACCATCAATTTTGTTGAGTTTCATTCATATATATGTGCATATATTTACCCCCTTCTTTAAATTAGATCTGGCAGATGCGGGATGAACTACTACCACATGATCGCATACGAGCAATTCAAGAGGAATTTGCGGGATTCTTTCTTGACCACGTCATACCTAAAGACAGAGAATACTATGTGGATTTGCGATTGGATCTTAGGTAGATGATGTTAGGGATTGTAAAAGATGTTATATTGTATATATGTAGTAGCGTCGGATAGATAGACGAAAACATGTTGTTTGACTAAGCACGGAGAAAGAGATGTCACTTCTCTCTATATATGTTCAGCATGACGATCTTGTGTAATTAATGGTTTTCTTCATTTGCTTATTAGCTAGCGTCGAGTTCTCTCTATATGTATAGTAGCTAGCGTCGACCAAGTACGGAGAAAGAGAGGTCACTTCTCTTTATATATGTATAGTAGCTACCGTTCTCACTATTAGCTAGCTAACACAATATGAAACCCCTAAATTAACCCTCCAAAACCCCAAAAAACCCTTCCAAAAAAACCAGCGCCTGACGCTTGGCTGCCTTTTGGTCCCGGTTGGTGTTACCAACCGGGACTAAAGGTCCTCCTGCCTGGGCGCCCCGCAGCGGCCACGTGGATCCTCTTTGGTCCCGGTTCGTAAGCGAACCGGGACTAAAGGTTTTGGGTATTAGTCCCGCTTGTTTTGTTCCGGTTCCAGAACCGGGACTAAAGGCCCTCTGGAACCGGGACTAGTTCCCTGTTTTCTACTAGTGGCCATACAACATTGCGGCTCAAATCGTCGTCCAATAGAACTTGCTTTTAGCTTTTGTGGCACTCTCTTGTCATAGAGAATGCCAGAAGCTTGGCGCCACTTCATCCATCCAACTTTAATTTGATGGTTCACATCTTCATTGATATCCCCATCTTTATGCAACATTGACCCCAATTATTCACATAGATGACCAGGTTGAGATTGTAAAATAATATTTTTTTTCAAGCAAACTGATCATGGAGTTGCGCATCCACAACTAGCTCAATTGTAAGTGTCGACTCCAACTACAAATGTATATTGTTAATACAACTGCAACTTAGTGGTGTTTTGTTGGGAAAGGGAGACGGTTGCATGTGTATCGATGGACACGCAACTCCAAATGTCACGCCCCGACTATAACTGCATGTCTTCAACATGACTGCACCTTAGTGGTGTACTGTCGAGGGAAGCGAGCAGTTCCATGTCTGCCCCTAGGCACCAAACTACAAGTGTTGCCCCCCACTGCAACTGTGTGTCTTTATAAACATGACCGCAACTTACTGGTGCTTTGTCGAGGGAGGCGGCAGTTTCATGTTTGTCACTAGACACACAATTACAAGTGTCGCACCCCACTACAACATGTCTTGAACACAACTGTAATTTAGTGATTTTTTGTCAAAGGGGGAGAGATGGGAGGTGTTAAATTGGTTTCGCTTTGAGGCCACAAAGGTAGCATACGTGAGGGATAGCAGTGGTTACATACACTTGACTCAAATCATTCGCTGATGTCAGCCAACTAAGACTTAATTAAGTCATGGCCAATTGGGATTTAGGTACGAGGGTCGTCGATCAATTGCATATCCATAGACATGTAATTCTAAATGTTGCAACTCTGATTGCAACTACATGACCCTCAACGCAACTCCAACTCGTGACGAGGGGGGAGGAGGTCAGCGAGTTGCATGTCTATACTTTTCTTGTAAATGTTCATGATTTTTTCATTTTCCCTTTTTGTTTAATTTAAAAAAATCAAAATCCATAAAACTGTGAATTTTTAAACTCGTGATTTTTTCAACATATTGAGTCTATTTAAATTCTTGAGTACTTTTTGAATTCATGAATATTTTTCAAATTCATGCAACTTCTAAAATTTATGAACTTTTTTAAAATTTTTGGAAATCTCTACAAATTTATGAACATTTTCTAAAATTTGCATGCAACTACATATGGTGCACCGTATGTGCAATCGGGAGCGCCTTGACATGGACCGGCATAATTTTTGTGGAAAAGTTTATCACATTTTTATATTATTTTTGTTGCTCATCACTAGCGCGCATGCAGCTCCAGTTCAGTCTTCAGAGTGAGGCATATACGATAACACTAATCCCCTAGAATTGGAGAGCTCACGTTCAATTGAGGTCTTCAATTCATATTGTGACACCCGATTTTTGACATGTTCAACAATTTCTCAAATCTCTCTTATTTAATTATTTTATTTCTACCTTTATAACATTATACTCCTTAGTTTTAAAGAGTCCACGTTTCAATTGAGGTCTCCAAGACTCCAACTAAAATTGGGTCACCCGATTTTGATCAGGTCAATAATTTCTCAAAAATCACTCATTTAATTCTTTAGACAAATACAATATGCTTCCTAATGGGTTTGGTTTACGATTTTGACCGAACCATCAGTTTTTTAAACTAATCAAGAGTAACCGGCCTATAAAAATATATCAATCACGCCCATGCAGTCGTCGACGTAGAAATTTTCCCACATATATAAGGTTGATTAGCATATAATACAAAATCACACCACGAAAGGCACATCAAATTACCAAATTACAAATAAAAATAAAACACACTATGTCAGATCCCCCGCACATCAAATGAAATATTCCATGTGTTAAAATATAAGGGTATTAGTTTTTTGAAAAGTCAAATTCTTCTACTTTGACCAAGTTAAGAGCAAAAATAGCGACATCCACATTATTAAATATGAAAATTCATTTAACGATGAATGTAATCTCAAGAATTTGATATTATGGATTTTGCATATATTTATCTATCAATTTAATCAAATTTAGAAGGTTTGGCATTTTTAAAAACTAATACACATTATATTTTGGAATATTTTGGAACAGAGTGATTAGATTTTTCTAATCGAACAGCGCAGCAAAGCGCGCCTAGTCCTTCTAGTAAGAAAGAATAAGAAAGAGGGAGGAAACAATTTTCTAGTAGCACTCACCTTTTCACTACGTCTCTTTTCCTTAACTCAATCATCATACAGTTTGTCAACTGGCCGATTTAGTTTACTCCCTTCAATCTGTATTATTTGCCGTTCAATTAGATGTATGTGCATTTATTTTAGTGCTATATGCATCCGTTTGAACAACAATTGATATGGATTGAAGGGGATGATGGGACAAAATTAACGGATGGATGGTAGTTTCTTTTTTAAAACACATGTAGTTTTATTCGTATTCATAACAATTTCAGATAGGCTCATGTAGATTTAATATCCAAGAAAATACGAAGTAACTCCTAAAACTAAGAATTATAATGGATTCTTTTGAAAACACCTTCTTCACGGTATCAATCTCTGTTAGAACTATTACAATCACAAACCAACCCGTGGTTGGATGGCAGTGGGTCTTCAAGTCCAAAACTTGACACTGTTGCTCCCATTTTCCTGAATCAGGGACAGTTGGGCCGCAGTTTGCAGTAGAAAAAAAACGAAAAAAAGGCAAGGTTCGTGGACGGAGAAAAATAGAACCAGATAAAAAACGAACGACGTCAGCAAATCGTTCTTTTGTGGCCTGCATTATTGACAAAATATCTACCTTGAAAAGGATTGTGCATCCACCCACTCCACACAACAACGGGTTCATTCATTGGATCGCTGATCATTCCAACAAACATACGTGCAGCCTATGAAAACTCTCCTTCTTGACTTCCTGCCGATTTGCTCTTGTATCGCTGATTGTTTTGGGTTGCTTATCACGCCTGGCGCGCGATCTGCGCTTTGCTCTTCCCCTACTGTCTGCAACTCCAGATCTCGTTTTAGTCTTGTGTAATTCTGGAAAGGTCGTTTGTGATTCAAGCTGATCTTTCTTGAAGCGATTTCTGGAAAGGCAGGAGATTCACAGTAAGTACTCCTGATCTTACAATCTTTTTCGATTAACGTTATCTCCTGTTATTAGTTCTAAAATTGCTGGGAATAACTAAATATATTGCTCCTTAATCAAGTGTATGTTTATCGTTGGAAAGGAGTCGTCTCTCGGTGAGTGTTGGATGGGTCTGATATCCCCTCCCCTTCCTCTCTTTGTAGTTTTCAGAAACGATTTGTCTTATAGCCCTGGTGCGGACATCTAAACATCTCTTCACTGGCAGCAAAAACTTCTCCAGGTAATCATCACTAGTCGTCTAGTACTCCCTCTACAAACTTTTATAAGAAGTTTTACTGATGGAGTACTTGTGTTTTACACTTTAGAAGATACTCTCCGTATATTTAAACTGGCTGCTGCTACATATGCTCTTCTTGCCTGACCGGCAGCTTTGAGATTAAGAACCTGCTTATTAGTCCTGTTTGGGTTCCTTTTGGACATTCATCCAAACGCAGGCCTGTTGCGCTCCATGTTTACTTTTTATTTGCTTCAGACCTCTTGTTGTTACCTCGTAGAGTGTGTGTTTTGTTTTGTGGAAGAGATGTGCTTAGGCTTGCTCTGCTTCATAACATTTTCGTGTTTCTTTTAGCGGGAATAACCTATTCATGTTAATTGAGATATGTTATTGTACAATGTTTGCCCTGTGAGGGAACAAGAGTTTAGCTATTGGTAAAGACTCTCAAAGGATCCATGTTTTTCTACTTAACAAAACAGAAGATTTTTTTCCTCTGCTCCGGAGCTATGCTTTTCATGATTGTTCAAGTAACTGGTAAGCTATGTCTAGTGGCCTCCTAAAATGCATGCTTGCTCATGTGTCAAAGGTACTACGTACGTAACTGCCAATGCGTAGCCAACCTAGCGCTGCACAAAACGATCTCGAGCACATGCTATCTCATGAAAACGAACGACCAAGGGCATTGCCATTATCACTTTTGGAATACATCACAGACGATTTCTCTGAGAACCATCGAATTGGCAGTGGTGGTTTTGCAGTTGTTTATAAGGTAAGGCAACTCTCAACTGCCCTTGGTTGATCCGAGAACTCAAGTTGATGTTGACAAGGCATCCTGTTACTTGCAGGGAAAGCTTGAGAATGGGGTTGTTGCTGTGAAGAAGCTGTCTGAAAGGCTTGAAATTTCTGATGATAAATTCAAAGATGAGGTTCGTTGTTTGATGAAGGTGAAGCACAAAAACATAGTACGGTTTTTAGGATATTGTGCTAACATACAAGGTGAAATGGTAGGCTACAATGGAGATTTTGTCATGGCAGATGTACGCCAAAGGTTACTCTGCTTTGAGTACGTACCGAAAGGAAATCTTGATGAGTATATGAAAGGTAGGATCATGCGGCGTGCAACTTTAGTTTGCATCTTTAATGAATATATTAAAGTTTATTTAGTTCTAGCAGCCCACAGATGAGTGACACTTACGGTGTCATATTATATCTAGTATTAGAAAAGTAAGCACTTTAGTCTTCAAATATGTCAAATACTAAAACCGTACTTTCTTCGATTCTCCCTCCTTTATAGATGCATCTTGTGGACTTGAATGGATAAAGATCTATCAAATAATAAAGGGAATTTGTGAGGGTTTACATTACCTTCACCAGAATCATATTGTTCACTTAGATCTCAAGCCCGCAAACATTCTGTTGGATGACAAACTGGTGCCGAAGATTACTGACTTTGGCTTATCAAGGTGCTTTGATGAAAAACAAAGCCGAGCTATTACCAAAAATATGTCCGGAACGTGGTAAGTTGTCCAAGCCTCTTAAATCTTTTTTTTCTATCTTAGGCAGAAACTGCATTATTTTCCTTTCCCCCCTCCATTCATATGAGTACAAAATTTCGTGCAGGGGGTATATGCCACCAGAGTTCCATAGTGGAGACGTATGCATAATCACATACAAGTCTGATATATATAGTCTTGGTGTCATAATTATGGAGATGCTGACCGGAAAAAAGTGGTATCCTGCATATCCTGACATTGATGATGTAAGGACAATGTTCGCAGTTGTTCCATGATAGACGCTAGAACTCCATCAAGAAAAGGATAAACGCTTGGTTTTGAAATGACAATATTCGCTTTTACTTTGCATATAAGTGTTACATAGTATCATTCCACAAAGTAGATGTAGTAAAGTATCTCTAGGAAGATAACCTATGTTTCTATTTTCTAATGAAAAATAAGGTAACATGAAAATGCAACTTATATGGTGCTAGATCTTACAAGGCTCCACAAAGGCAAATTCAATAACGTCGTCTTTTTGTGTCCACATGGTGAAACAAGAAAGAGAAGATAGACATGACAAAGAGTAACACATATCTTACAATTGACACCGTATCCACAAGGAGTAAGATACGTGATAATATTATATTAGAGAGCACACTAATCTTTCAAATACAAAATAATGGAGGAAATCAAAAAATAAATAGAATGATTTGTGGACCTTGTTGGTTTTACACATCTACTATCTTCAAGATGCGCAATATTGTAGCTATACTTTATTTTTGTTGCTACATGTGTGGATGATAGATGGAGTCATAAGTAAAATCCCTAAACTTCTAGAGGAATTTTCTTGCTGCTCAATCCTGAATGATATGGGTTTTACATTACTTTTATTTTTAATGGATCGTAAAGTCATGATCAAATGTCAATAATTCACGTACGGGTTTGTTGGGCCATGGGGGTGCACACAGCTGGTTTAGTAGGACATGATGAGTTGGTTGCACTCTAGCATTGTGGGTTAGCTCAGGTGTAGAGTACGATTACTAGTTTTAGAAATAGTGTCACATATACATACCTAGGTATAAAGACCCACTTTAAAGCCATATAATTACAGTAGAACATGTTTCAACAATCCATCGCTATTTTTCCATTATGATAATCTACTAATAGATGCTAGAGTTATACCAGTTTACTTTAAGCATACATATTATGGTTTCAACTAGAAAAGGTTACTTCAGACGAACTAGTTGTTAAATGTTTTTGTTTTATATATGTAGCAAGTGAGATGTGTTACTATATAAATGTGTGCATATACATAATGGGTCACTATGCCTAGATGTGGATTGGCCATTCTTATTTTGCATATCTAACACACTTAAGTTTCCTATCTCAATAGGTACTTGAAAGTTGGAGGAATAAGTTAAGGAAATCACAGTGGGGCATGCAGTTGAAACAGATACAGTTATGCACCGAGATAGGGATAGAGTGCATTGATGTTAACAGAGCAAATAGACCAGATACATCACACATAATTGATAGGCTTGGTGAAACAGAAGATAAATGTATCATAACTGGCATGACTTATTCAACATTTGCACTGGTAACTTTATTCGTGGAATGTATAACTGAACTTAATGCCCATTTTGAGTATTGGTTTACATGTGTAAACTTTTGCCTTGAAGGAAAATATGGAGGATGCCACCAACAACTTGCTTTTTAGGAGGAATAATGTTCATCTTATGAATGAGAGTGCCAAAAAGAATATTATTGTTGGGCAGGGGATAGCTAAGAATCTTTGTGCAGGCCAAGAATGTCTCAATGATAATCTTCATATTGTTGAAGTCGAGTCTGGTCCATCTATGTCTGGCGATGATTGCAACCTTCAAGAGGCCAAAGAATTTCTCAGTGGTGATCTTCATATTGTTGCAGCCGAGTATGCTCCGTCTATTTCTACTGAGGATCGTAACCTTCAAGAGGCTCTCCAATTCATTAAGGATGATCCCGTGGGAGTAATTGGAATATGGGGTCCAGGTGGAGTGGGAAAAACACACCTTTTGAACAATATTAAGAACGCACTTGACGGAGACATGACCTTTAACTATGTTGTACAAGTGACAGCTTCAAGAGGGTGTTCAGTGGAAAAGATCCGAACTGACATTGCACGTCAGCTTGATCTGAAGTATGATGGTAATGTGCAATCTCAGTGTCATGCCATCTTTGACTTCCTGAAGAAGAGAAGCTTTCTTGTACTATTGGATGACCTTTGGGACCAAATTGATTTACAAGCAGTTGGCATTCCATATCCCCTTGGAAGTATAGACCAAATCAGGAGAAAAGTGGTGATCACAACAAGATCAAGAAAAGTTTGTGGTCAAATGGAGGTGAGAAAAGAGTTTAAAGTAGCTTGTCTTCAAGAGGAGGAGTCATGGCAGCTATTCCAAGATAAGGTCGGCCACGAAACACTTTCTTATAGTCCTCGCATTGATGCTCTCGCAAGAGAACTTGTGATGGAAATGAAGGGCTTGCCATTAGCTTTGATAACAATTGCAAAGGCAATGTACGCAAAATTTGATACAGCTGAGTGGGAATATGCCATCCAACATATGAAACGGACATGTTGTGATGATGATGACCCATTGGATATGGAAAGAGTTGTTTTCAGCCAAGTCAAGTTTAGTTTTGATAGTTTACGGAACAACACTTTGAGGGATTGTTTCTTGACTTGTGCACTATGGCCAGAGAACCAGAAGATTCCTAAAGTAGAGCTCGCTAAATGCTGGATTGGCTTAGGTCTAGTGTTTGAGTCAGACATACAAAGTTCCTACACAAAAGCTTATAGTTTGATTGGAGAGCTTTTAGCTTCATGTTTGTTAGATGGATGTGGAAAGTTATATGATTTTGTTAAAATGCATGATGTGGTCCGTGACATGGCTTTATGGATCTCTTCTGGATGTAGTGAGAACAATGGCAAGTGGTTTGTTCGCGCAGGAGTTGGCCCGGACCAAAAATTTAGCATTCCTTGGAACCAAGTTCGATGCATCTCATTGGTGCAGAACCGTTTGTTAGAATTCCCCCCTGTTGATTCTAATCCTGATTACATGAGAATGTTATGCCTTGGAAATAATATGTTGCATGAAAGCATAATAGCTGGAGAAATCAAGAAATTTGCTTCACTCACATATCTGGATTTGCGCTTTAACCGTCTGAGCAGTATACCTGAAGAATTATGTTCCTTGACAAACTTGGAACACCTTGATTTATCGGATAATCTTGATATATTTGAAGTGCCTCACTGTGTTGGAAACCTCATTAAGCTCAAGTTCTTGTACCTAGAATCGACTAGCGTACAAAGGATACCGGAGAGGGTCATATCTAGCCTTAAAGCATTGCAGGTAATCGACTTCAGAACTGATTTTTTCAGTCCAGTTCCTGAGGAACTTCTTTCTAGAATGCTTCGAGAGTTGGGCACCCTACCACACTTTAAAGCAGTTGGTATCATTGTGGAGTATAGAATTCTGCAGTTAAGAGAAGGCGATGACCTCCCCATCAGGTATTTAAATCTGCGGGGACTAGAGACACATGCACTCAACTTCTCATATATTCTATCACATGACTTTGCACGAAGGAACTTGTATGAACTGCGAATTCAAATGTGCAAAATGAAGGAAATAATATTAAGTCAAGAGTTGGCACAACCAAGCTGCTGTTTTGGTACACTCAATCAGCTCCTTTTGTTTCATTTGTCAGACTTGAGAGAGATAATTTGGATGGAAACATCTCCAACATCTCTATTTCCAAGGCTCGCTTGTTTGACGGTGTTGTTCTGCGGAAAGCTAAATAACCTCTCTTGGGCGATGGATCTGCCTTGCCTCGAACAACTCATAATAGGTGGTTGTTCTTTGATGCAGCAAGCATTTATGAGTGATCATGGTGATAACAAGTGTAGCGAACAAAACAGTTCTAAGACATTTCCCTGCCTCAAATATCTGAGAATTTCAAGGTGTGTATCGCTGGTGAATATTGGGGATCCCAATGTGACATTCCCATCCCTAGAGCGACTGGAGCTTGATGATTGTCAAGAACTGAAGAGGCTTCCTTTCAGGGCAAACAGCTTGCCACGAAAACTGCAGGTACTAGAGATTGATGTTAAATCATGGGAAAGGTTGGAATTGGAAGAAGGTGCCAAATCTTTCCTGCAACCCAGGCTTGAAATTGTAGAAGATATACCATGAACAAGAATGGAAAACTATATCATTGTCTCGTCTGGAAGTGTTATGGTGCACGTTTATACACTGCCATCGAAAACGCATCTTTTAGCTCCCGAGTTGTATTCGTGATTTTGTTTAACAATTCTTGATTCTTGATTCGCACGAGTATGTACTCCCTCCGATTCATATTAGTACAAAGTTGTACTAACTTTTTAAAATTTTAGCCGACTTGTCCGGAGGTGTTCTAATTTGTGTGCAATCTGATAAAACAAGCTATGAATTAAATGTCTTTGAATATCTTGTTTGCAGCTAATGCATCCCTTCTACAGTCGATGTGTGCAAGCCATGATAGGTACTATACATATTACAGAATAACCCCAGTGTGGAGACTGTGCGACCTTCAACTGCCTGAATTTTCAGGTCCAACAGTACAAAATATAGCATTGTCCTGTGTCAGTGTGTCACTAGGCAAATCTCTATTTTTTTTCTTAATCTGTTCTAGTGGGAAAACTGTTGCACATGTTTCACGAGGTACACAGACATCCAGTCCCTGACTCTACCGGAGCAGGACGGAGGCGAGGAAGCTGAGCACGGCGACGGCGCTGACGGCGGAGCAGCACAGGTCCACGACCACCTCCCGCCTGGCCTTGGACTCCTTCCTCCCCCTCTTGCTCCTCACGAACTCCTCGTACCTCCTCTTGGCCTCGTCTCTCTCCTTCTCCCCTCCTTTCCTCCTCGGCCCCTCCATCGCGGCCGCCAAAAGCCGCAGGCTGCCTTCGCCGCTCACCGCCGCGCCGTCGGCGTCCTCGACAGTCAGGCTGACCTCCCTGAGGTTAAGGCATCCGGCCTCCTCGGAGCAGGTGACCGTGGCCTCGAACTTGCTCCCGCCGAGCACCACCGCGTACCGCACCAGCGTCTCGCCCGTGTACCAGTGCCTGTCCACGGCCACCGCCCGCCGGCTCGACACGTTCACCGCCCGGCCGCTCCGTGGTTCGACAAGGATCCAGCTCAGCTCCAGCTCCGACGGGGAGAAGGAGGCCGCCTGCACCGTTACCGGGTTCTTGGACTCGACAGCGTCCACGCGGAAGGGCGAGGCCAGGAACCACGAGGACGACGTGGAGGTCTCCACCACCCGGGAGAAGAGGGGCCGAGGCGAGCCATTCTGGTAGTGGTAGATGTCCACGGCGGAGATCAGCTCGCCGGGGACAAGCTGATGAGGTTCAGGTGCGGCATCCGTGGAAGTGGAAGTGGAAGTCGACGGAAAGGGGAAGGCGTCGGCAAAGAGGCGTTGCGGAGAGACGGCCGGGGATACGAGGATGTTGTGCTGCTGCTGGGTCTGCAGGCCCAGCGACGGCCAGCGCGCGAGGCAGAGCGCACGCCACGTCTCCGGGTCCGCGGCGAGGGCGCGGAGACCTGCCGTGGCGCAGCTCGCGGCGGCGAGCGACGGGCCGTCCAGTCGGCGCAGTGCGTAGGCCATCACGTCGGCAGGCAGGTCCTCCACGGTGGTCGTCGGCATTTCCCGCCGGTGCGTCGACTCTGCTCTTACTACAAGCGGGAGCGGCTGGAGGAGGTCGATCGAGCAACACTCTCCGAACTCCAGACGCCAAGCTGGGGAATGCGATGGGTGTCAACGAAGGCGAGCAAGAGTTGTTTTATAGGCGTGCACTTGGGTTTCGCTTCCAGGGAGATTTGTTTACTCGACACCTTGTCGTGTCTTCCCTGTTGGTGTTGGCCATGGCGAAAATGACACCATCACAGTTCACAGCCCGGGCACGTTCGGCCAAACGGAAAGACACGATGGCAGGCCGACAGGCCGCCGGGTACGTTGCTGCATGGATTCCAAATGGGAAGAGCCGGTTGAAGCAGTTGCGTTCCTGCTGTAACCCCGACTAAAATACCACATCATGTGCCACGACCGGCTGCCGGATTATTGACGTGGTGCACCAGCCGCCTGCAAGCTCCGTGTCAACGTCGAATGAGCTATACAGCAGCTCACGCCGGAGCAGCTGGAGCAGGCTCTGCAATCGGATTGGCCTTGCGGCTGGTTAGGTACTTAGGTTAAGCTGATGAGTGGTTCGGATGAGATGGATGGAGACATGCTTAGCTCATCCGCACTTTATGTTTATGGTCTCCAAGCATTGGCCGGCCAGTTCTTAATTTGCCTCATGATGTGTGCGCTTTTATTACGTTAGCTTAACATTTTCGAACTCCGAAAGCACGTCAATTTCGTCATATGTTACACATTTCTTCATCAGTCTATCTTGGTTATAAACTTATAATATCTTGGTTACACATTTCAGGCGCCTTTCAGAATGATCTTGCTTGTTCATACACAAGAATGGCTCCAACGACTCTAATGGCGAGCAACAGACATTTACTCACCGGAAGAGTTTTGCATACGACACATGAATGTACAATTTTCCTAGGATGCTACTGTCAACGGTTATGTGTCGGTGTAGTTGCGTCCGACCGTAATATCGAGTGAGGGATACTTATTTGGAGGGTACGTGAGCGACGGATCAAGATGGTACGGGTAAGACGTTGTAATTTATCCAAGTTCAAGCCCTTCCAGAGGAGGTAAGACTCTACTTCTGCCTTGGGAACTGATATGTGCCGGTGCCTCGTCCGAACAATTCGGTCGGTCGCCTGCCCAGCGTCGGATCCCTTCGTCTGAGGCCGTTAGATCATGCTCTTTCGTTGCCTCCTTCCTCGCGTGCAGGAACTGCAACGGCGTCCTTCATCCTGCAGCGTTAATTTCACCCACGCACGCCTCTCTCGTATCGCCCCCGGTGCTAATCTCGCTCGCGCATCCCTTCCCGTCTTGCCTCCCTGCGCAGGTCATTGACGGCTTCATCTTCCCTCTCAACGTCTGCCATGACCGCTCCCCTCCCTCCCTGCGTAGGTCCCACCGCTGCCCCTCGCAGCACCGGTTGCCGCCTGGTCGTTGGTTCCATCTCGTGCCCACCGCTGGTTCCAGCTCGCAGAGAGGCCAAGTGCTGCAACCGATGACCAAAAAATCTACAATCAACAACGAAACATGCTTCAACCAGCGATGGAAAAAGTTTCAACCGTATACAAGTAAAAGCTATGAACGACGATGAGAAGTTGCAAAGAGTGATGAAAAAAGCTTCATCTGGCGATGAACAAAGCTTTATCCGGTGATGAAAAAAGTTTCAACTGTAGCGACGAAAAGCCATGAACGACAACAAGTAGTTGCAATCGACATTGCAAAAGCTACAACCAGCATTGAAAAAAGCTTCAAACTTCATGTCTTAGCTACGACCTTGCGACGATGACGATGGCGTTTTGCTGCAACCATAGACGGTTTTTGCTACAACCGGCAACTGAATTTGCTACAAACCATTATGATGGCTGCCATGGTGCTACAAGTGTACCGACGAGCACGGTCGGTTCCAGCTCCCATGGTCGCCCATTGCAGCTTTCTATTTGCTTGGTTGTAGCAAAAAAATGGCCGCTGGCGGTAGTGTCCTCGACCACGGGTCACACCGATTGTAGCAAAAAAGTTGGATGCAACATTTCCGACCGTTGGTTCCAGCAGCCCTCGTCATCGGATGCAGCATTTGCGACCAGTGTGTCCCAGCATAGCGCAACCAGTAGCGGCCACCGGCCGGCAATAGTCAGGCAGTCCCTCGGCTCGACGGATCACACGACTGGCAGCAGCGCAGGGGAAAAGGAAGAAGAGTGTGACACGAGGAGGGATGCGGATGGAGGAAGGGGATGAAGGTGTGCGGTTGAAAAGGGCGGTAAGGGAGGAGGGGTGGTCCACATGGGGGCTGGTGTCGGTGTCAAAACTGGCGGATCTCGGGTAGGGGGTCCCGAGCTGTGAGACTAGGATCGATGGTAACAGGGGACGAAGGAGACGATGTTTACTCAGGTTCGGGCCCTCCTATGAAGGTAAAACCCTATGTCTTACTTGATTATATTGATGATATGTAGGTTACTGAGTTGATCTACCTCGAGATCGAATAGCTAAACCCTAGATGAGTTGTTCTCTATCCTACAACCTAAAACCCTCCGGCTTATATAGACGCCGAGGGTACCTAGGGTTTACACATGGTCGGTTGCACATCAAAGGAAAAAACATGCCTATCTACTCTCGAAAAACTTGGAGGACACGCCACGGCTCCTTGAAGCCTCCACCCTGGCGACAGGGCCTTTGATCATCCAATGCTCATCCAGCGGCCCACATAGTCCGGCCCATGAAAAACAGGTCGGCTATCCTAGGACCCCTTAAACCAGGACTCCCTCAGTAGCCCCCGGACTAGCCTCCAACGCCGAGGTATATCCGGACAATCTTGTGCGTCGAAGTCTTCGGCTTGCGAGGCAAGTCCCTCTATCCCTTCTTGCTCGACAACCATCCTGTCATCGGCGAAATCCCAAGCGTCACGAGCTTGCCTGGTCCATTGTAATAACCGTCAACATTTCGATTTACGCGCGCCGTGGGGAGACGAGCGGTTCAGCGGCTTTTTACAAGACTGCCCCTCCCTCAAAGGAGGCACCACCCATTTAAACAAACCGAATCATGCTCTAGGCCACATCCTATTCTTCTTCCTCATCGGAAAAAACCTTCAGAGAGATCACCACAAGAACATGGCAAGCGCCCCCAGCTCTTCCTCTTGCCCTTATGGCTCCCGTCCCGGGGATTGGACAAGCTGCTCTGTATTCCTCCTTCGACTACGCAACGTCGAGACCCAAGGGTATCTTCCTTCCTCGGATCTGGCGGTTACCCATGCCGGTTTGACTTCATTCAACGGCGAAGCCTTCGCAAAAAGTTTCCCCAATCCACAAAAGGGGGAGCATGTATGTTTCGTACCCTTCCTCTTGCGGGGTCTCGGGTTCCCAATTCTTCCATTCCTGAGGGGGTTATTGGAGTTCTATGGGATCCAACTCCATCATCTCACCCCCAGGGTCTATTCTGCATGTCTTGGGCTTCGTCTCCCTTCGCGAGATGTTCCTGGGCTGCGAGGCACAGTTTGAATTGTGGAGGAAGTACTTCTGCCTCGTCCCTGGTACTCGGGACAAGACAATTTTAGAGGTCGGACGAGCCGAAATATGCCGCATAGCAAGGACGGGGTATCTAGTGGGAAAATCGAAGGAGTCCGAAGAATGGTCTTCAGAATGGTTCTATAACGAGGATGCATGTCCCCCTATTTGACCCAGCTCGGAGGGCTTTTCCCGAATACTCTGATGCCCCCTTGAAGAAAAGGTACAACTGGCGACCGAATAGCTCATCCCAAGAGGACGGCGTTGAAGTGCAACGCTTGGCAACCCATGTGAGGGTATTAGTCCATCACAAGTTGACCATGATATACATCATGGACACAGCCATCACCCGATGCGTTCAGCCTCTTCGGTGGAGAATATACCCTTTGTGGCATTTCAACAGGACAAGAACACCACTTGCTCCCGAAGACTGGGCCATGCCGATCAAATGGCATTAGCTGCCGCACTTGCCGACCTATACAAAGGGGAGCAAGAAGATTTTGTTCGGCTGTCGACCAAGGAGGGCTACTCAAGTCACAATCCCATCGAATGGGTGAGCCTTTCAACTCCGTGACCAAAATTCGGGTTTTCGATTTGTCCCTTTTTTGACCGAAGCCTTTAACTTATGTGAACAGGAATTGGAGCTTCATCGAGACAGTTAACTGTCCCCCCCCCCACACACACCGAAGACTATTCTCGCGAAGACGATCCGGGCTTTCATGATGACCCGGATCCGTCAATTGAGCTTGAAGACAGGGTTTTCTACCAGGAGAGCCTCAACTGCTCCAAGGTAGCTATCATAGCCGATTGCCCCGGAGCATTACCTTGCCCTGCAATAAGAAAGAAGAAGAAAATGCGTCCCGCAAAAGGCAAGTATCTCCAACGACCCAAATGCGTCGGCTCCTACCCCCAAGCGTCGTCGGTCCGCGCAACATACATCGTCTACGGCGGCAATGCCTGGACCGGAAAGCAACAGGGATCCGTCAAATGAGTCGGTCGTGGGGACAAGCCTGCCCACTCGTTCAACTCAAAGGTACTTGTTTGGATGTTTAATTTATTATCACGACCAATAGAGCCTCACAAGAGACCTTATGTCGAAATACTCAGGCAAAGAGTTCAACCATCTTCTATCAAGGATGTTGCCAAGGTGTACGGTAGTGCTCACAATTCCAAATCTTCTGCTCACGTTGAACTCGTTGTGGAGGTCCCTATGGTCAATCAGGCCCCTAAAGACTCCGGGGACGCGATGTTAGTTACCAAATCCAAGGTAGAGAGCGTTATGAATCATCAGCGGCAACGAGAAGCCCTGCGCCACCCAGCGCTCTCCAAACAAGAGTTCAATGCTCTACACTCGGCGGACGCACACATCAGAGCTGCCCGAGCTGGGTTCGAGGAGGCCATGAAACTAATATCGTCTAGCCTACTGGTGAGTAATCGGCTATAAGAGTCCGAACACCCGTGTAAACCCAGTAGCCCCCGAGCCTTAAATTGGTCGGAACGGCCGAATTAAGGGTCTTCGTATTGTTTTACTGCTAATTTAGGCTTCAAGGCAGCAAAGCGAGCAACTGGACAACAGGCCAAGGATCTAGAGGCAAGCCGAACACAGGTGGAAACTGTGAAGGCCGAATTGGATCACGTGAAGAGTTTTACCCGGGAGGTACATGGTGAGTATACTTGTTTTTCTGATCTTAGTATATATCCCCATGCTGACGCAAGGGTACTTTGTAGCAGCTGCATCAATAGGGCAATTGCGAAAAGATTTAGATGTAGCTCGAGAATCTCAGCGGTACATCAAGTCCCAGCATGAGGCCGGCTGTCGTTCATTGCAACGAAACCTTGAGGAGAAGAATCGCCTCCACGCAGAAAACAAACAACATTCCAAAGAAATTGAGAGCTTAAAGACTCAATTGGCCCAGGCCCAAGATGACAACCAGAAATTATAGAGGGGCATATTCGGTAAGTGTGATTTTAACATCGGAGAATACTTCTTATATATGAAGTATAATGGGTATGCCTTGACTCATATATAGGTCTCCTGTCCAGGCGGCCCGAAGAAGAGATCGGAACCTACTGGGGAAGCCTTCTGAAGGAGCTCTCCGCCCTTTATGAGCGGGCTCGGAAGGCCATGAAGAGCATGATAAAAGCTCTATGGCCTTCCGATCAACCACCGGAGGAGATGAACGAACTGGTTGATCGATTCAAGGGAGCCCGAAGTAGGTTCGAGCTATGGAAGACATCGGCCTGCCGATAGGGAGCACGAGAGGCGTGGGCGATGATCAAGACCCGTTATACCGGCCATAACCCCGAGCGTATGGCTCGGGTTGGGCCGGTAGGGATGAATGGGCAAGAAGTGCCGCTTCACTTGGTGTGCAACCAAGTGAGGCCTGCATCCTATCTCTCACAAGAAGATTGCTCCCTGGACACCTTAATAGACAACCTCGATCAGCAGCCAGATGTATGATTATATGTAACTATGTACTAATAATCGAGAAAATTGCTCCGTCTGTGTTGTAAACTTTGTCTTAACCGGACATCAGCTTCGACCTCCCGTGCTAAGAGCTTTGGAGTGTTACTTATAAAATATCACCCGAGAAGAGTGAATTATGTTCGTGGAACCAGGCAATTTGGCCATTTTGTTCAAACGGACAGAAAGCACACAGGGAGATATGTTATATTACTGCTTAGTGTAAGAAACATCTTCCAAAGAAAATAGTACCTCTATCGATACCTTTCTTTAGGGTTCTACATAAATCGTAGGTAGTAAGGCCGTATACTGCTAGTATGCGACTAATGGCTTTTGTGAGAAAAGAAGCCCGAGTAATGGTGATAATGACCATAGTCTCACTTGTTGCTTCCGTCGTAGCCGACCAATTGTGTGTTGAAGATAGCAAGATTTTGGCTTCACCCATTTGAGGTACGTATCTAGATGACCCGGTCATAACAATTGCAGAGGTGCTCCCTTTACCCTCTAGCCAAAGAATCGGGAACGTAGAGGGTAAGCACAGGAGCGAGGCAACCCAGCTTGACAAAAATCTTAGTTTGAATTGATTCATATAATGGCTTAAAATCAACAAGGGAAACATGCGTACACAATAAATGTGAATAGATGCTTAGAGTATAAAAGCATTGGCATCGGGAAGAAGCCCCCAGGTGTTGTGTTCGGATTTAACAATTAAGGGTGTAAGCCGAAAATACAAGATCGGTTGAACCGAACATAGATTTGGGAAGAAAAGGAAAAAAATTCAAACCTGCCAAAAATCAAGGTTGTAGGCAAAGGAAAAAATAAAGAAAAAGGAGGTAAATGGTAAATAGTATGATGATATCGGTTTATCCGTAGAAGCGTCGAAGACGAGCTGCATTCCATGGGTTTGGTTCAAGGTGGTTATCCGATGGGTTTCGAAGACGGTAAGCCCCTCCCACGAGTACTTCGTCTATTATGAAGGGGCCCTCCCATTTGGGGTTGAGTTTATGCTTCTGCTTCTCCGGGAGCCATAGGAGGAGTTCACCCACGTTATAGGATTTTGCCCTGACCTCCCTACTCTGGTAACGTCGGGTCTACTGTTGGTAAAAAGTAGAGCGAGCCCAAGCTATGTTGCACTCTCCTTCAAAGGTGTCCAGGTCGTCCTGCTGATCTAACTTGCCCTCTCTTTCCTCGTATATGCGCACCCTTGGTCCATCATGAATAGTGTCACAGGGGAGGACTGCTTCTTCCCCATAGACAATGAAGAACGGTGTGTATCCTGTTGATTTGTTCAGGGTGGTGAGCAGTCCCCATAGAACGAAGTCAAGCTCCTCCACCCAATGACAGTTGGACTCATGAAGAGACCATACCAAACGCAGTTCAATGCCACTCATGATGAGGCCGTTTGCTTGTTCGACTTGTCCATTGGTCTGCGGATGATACAAAGATGCATAATCAAGCTTGATGCCCATTTTTGTGCACCAGTCTTTGACCTCTTGGTTGTGAAGTTGGATCCGTTGTCCGTTATTATACTGTGCGGGACGCCGTAACGGTGTACCACGTCGGATATAAAGTCGATTACTGGTCCAGACTTGGCTGATTTGACAAGTTTTGCCTCCATCCATTTGGTGAACTTGTCAACCATGACCAGCAGGTATTTACTCTTCTTGGTCCCCCCCTTTAAGTGGTCCGACCGTATCCAGCTCCCAAACTGTGAAGGGGCAGGTGATCGGAATACTTTGAAGAGTTGTTGGGGGCATGTGACTTTGATTTGCAAAAATTTGACACCCCACACAGTGTCTGACAAGTGACCGGGCGTCCGCTCGAGCAGTGGGCCAGAAGAAACCAGCCCGGAAGGCCTTGCTAATTAAGGCTCTTGCTGCAGCGTGATGGCCGCCCATCCCTACGTAGACTTCGACTAAGAGTTGTCGTCATTCTTCCTCAGATATGCACTGCTATAGTATTCCGGTGGTGCTTTTCTTGTATAACTCACCCTCATGGATTTTATAGGCTTTGAATCGCCGAATTATGCGTCGCGCCACCGTCTGATCGTCGGGGAGTTCTTTGCGAATAAGGTAGGCGAGGAAGGGCTCAGTACATGGCGCGATTACTGCCATGACCTCATGATCCAAAGGCATTTCGTTGATTACGAAGCCGCCGATGATTTGGCTGTCTGGTTCATTTACAGGGGGAACAACCTCTTCCGCATTGGTTAGACCGGCACCCTCATGATCGTCCTGCCAAACCACTGATGGCTTAAAGTGTTTTTTGGGACAGGGTCGTGTTTGGTCCCCATGCGGGCTAGTACGGCGACGGCTTGGTTGCTGTCTCTAGCGATGTGGTGAAATTCTAACCCCTCGAACCATGCGGATATCTTGAGGACGGTGTTTCTGTATGACGTCATCTTCGGGTTTTTGGCATCGAATTCGCCGTTGATTTGGGAGATGGCTAAGTTGGAGTCTCCTTGTACCTCTAGCCATCGTATGCCCATTGATGCTGCCATCTGAAGACCATGCAAGAGTGCTTCATATTCGGCTGCATTGTTGGAATCGGCATACATGATCTGCAACACGTATCGAACGTTGTCGCATGTGGGGGATGTGAGGATAACTCCAGCCCCCAGTCCGGCCGAAGTTTTAGATCCATCAAAGTACATCGTCCAATGGGAGTATGTACTATATTCCCTGGGGAGCTCAGCCTCTGTCCATTTGGCGAGGAAATCTGCCAGCACCTGAGATTTGATAGCTCGTCGTGGCTTGTAGGCGATTTCAAAGAGAAGGAGCTCAATAGCCCATTTGGTTATGCGGCCGGTGGCGTCCGTGTTGTTGATTATATCGTTCAGGGGTACTTCGGATGCCACCATAACCAAACGCTCTTGAAAGTAGTGTCTGAGTTTCCGTGATGCCATAAATACTGTATAGGCTATCTTATGGTAGTGTGGGTATCTAGACTTGCACTACGTTAGTACTTCTCACACGCAATAGACCAGTCTCTGTATCTAGAATTTGTGTCCCTCCTCCTCTCGTTCGACGACAAAGAAAGTGCAATCATGCCCTTACATTATATTTTGTGGTTGATGACAATATACATGTGGAGGACTAATAATGTTTGTCAAGTAAATCTCAGGTATTAGCCTTCAAAACCAAGTGTGCAAGGTTCACGGACGCATGGAATGATTATGAGCCAAGAAGGAAGGAACAAAAAGGCTTAAGGATCTAGTTTTCTCCTTTTGGGGATCCCGCACTATTAAGAGGGGAGCGGTTGGGTCAGTAAAAGATTTGCTCAAGTCAAAACAAACTCTTTTCCTCGGCCAAAAACTACTCTATACACAAATCACATGTGCTGCCTTCCTATGATGGCCGAATGTCCGGGCACCATGTCGGATGTCCGGGAGTTCACTATGTTCCCGAATATCCGGGAAGTACCCCGGATATTTGGCATCTCTACTATCAAGTGAGAACATGTCTACACCAGGTCTGGGCCGGATGTCCAGCACGTTGCCGGATGTCCGGGCCTCGGATATCCGAGCCTCTTGCCGGATTTGCGACACACACAACTCCAGAACCGGGGTGGATTGATAATGTGACATACCGAATGTCCGGGCCGAAGACGGATGTCCGGGTGCTCCCATATGTGCCGGATGTCCGGGACTTCCTCGGATGTCCGGGTCCTTTGTTTTTCCTCTCTGGCTATGTGCATAGTTGTTGCGGAACGTTGCATGGGAAACAAAAAAATTCCTACGCACACGCAAGATATCCATGGTGATGAGCATCTATGATAGGGAGAGTGGATCTACATACCCTTGTAGATCTCTAAGCGGGAAGCGTTAAGAAACGCGGTTGGTGTAGTCGAACGTCTTCGCGATCCAAATCGCCGAGCATCCCGCGATCTCATCACGATCCATCCCGCGTCCAATCACGATCCGTCCCGCGAACTCATCACGATCCGTCCCGCCATCTCAGCATGATCCATCCCGCGAACTCATCACGATCCGTCCCGCGATCTCATCACGATCCGTCCCGCGATCTTGTCACGGTCCTTCCGATCTAGCACCGAACGGACGGCACCTCCGCGTTCAGCACACGTACAACTTGATGACGCTCTCCGACTTCTTGATCCAGCAAGAGGGAGCGGAGAGGTAGAAGAGTTCTCCGGCAGCGTGACGGTGCTGCAGCAATGGTGGTGGAGCTATTCCGGCGGGGCTTCACCTAAGCACTTCAGAAAACCGATCTAGAGGAGAAACTATGCACTAGAGGAACGGGTAGCACGTGGCTGAAAATTCTGTGCCAAAACCCTAAAATCCTCTAGTATATATAGGAGGAGAGGAGGAGGAGTCTTGGCTGCCAAAAATCCAGCCCTTGGGTCGACCAAAGTGGGGAGGAGAGGAGGACTCCTCTTCCAATCCAACTAGGACTAGGATTCCTCCTTTTTTTTGGCCTTTTTCCACCTTTTTCCCTTTGGGCTTTTTCTCCCAGCCGCATGGGCCTTGTGTGGGACTTCCACAAGCCCACAAAAGGCTGGTATTTACTCTCCCACATCCCATGAAGCCTCTTGGGTCGAAATACCCCTCCCGGTGATCTCCCGGTACACTACCGGCACTCCCGGTACATTACCGATTAGCCCGAAACTTTTCTGGCGACCAAAATGGGACTTCCTATATATCAATCTTTACCTTAGGACCATTCGGGAGCTCCTCGTGATGTCCTGGATCTCATCCGGGACTCCGAACAACCTTCGGTCACCACCATACATAACTCTATACTACAGAAACATCACCAAACCTTAAGTGTGCAGACCCTGGGGGTTCAAGAACTATGTAGACAAGACCGAGACACCTCTACGGTCAATAAAAAATAGCGGGACCTGGATGCCCATATTGGTTCCTACATATTCTACGAAGATCTTTACCGGTCAAACCTCTATGTCAAGGATTCAGTTAATCCCGTATGATGTTCCCTTTGTCTTCGGTATGTTTACTTGCCCGAGATTCGATCGTTGGTATCTCCATACCTAGTTCAACCTCGTTATCGGCAAGTCTCTTTACTAGTTCCATAATACAAGATCCCGTGACTGACACTTAGTCACATTGCTTGCAAGGCTTGTTGTGATGTTGTATTACCGAGTGGGCCCTGAGATACCTCTCCGTCACACGGAGTAAAAATCTCAGTCTTGATCCATGCCAACCCAACAGACACCCTTGGAGATACCTATAGAGTACCTTTATATTCACCCAATTACGTTGCGACGTTTGATACACACAAGGCACTCCTCCGGTGTCAGTGAGTTGCATGATCTCATGGTCATAGGAACAGATACTTGACATGCAGAAAACAATAGCATTAAGCTGACACGATCATATGCTACGTTTGTAGTTTGGGTCTTCTCCATCCCATCATTCTCCTAATGATGTGATCCCGTTATCAAATGACATCTCATGTCAATGGCTAGGAAACCTTAACCATATTTGATCAACGAGCTAGTCTATTAGAGGCATACTAGGGACATGGTTTTGTCTATGTATCCTCTTGCACTTATAGCATGGATAATAAAAGATTATCATGAACAAGGAAATATGATAATAACTAATTTATTATTGCCTCTAGGGCATATTTCCAACAGTCTCCCACTTGCACTAGAGTCAATAATCTAGTTCACATCACCATGTGATTTGCATTGTTATGAATCTAACACCCAATGAGTTCTGGGGCTCGATCATGCTTTGCATGTGAGAGAGGTCTTATAGTCAATAGGTCTACGACATTCAGATCTGTGTGTACTTTTTAAATTTCTATGTCAAACCGTAAACACTGCTACAACACTCCTCTTGGTACTATTCCAAATGGCTGCTCCACTATACGTATCTAGATTGCTACTACGAGTCATCCAGATTGGTGTTAAAGCTTGCATCGACGTGACTCTTTACGACGAACTCTTTATCACCTCCATAATCAAGAAATATCTCCTTAGTCCTTTAGTTACTAAGGATAATCTTGACCGCTGTCCAGTGCTCCATTCCAGAATCACTTTGAAACCTTTCGGCCATACTCATGGCAAGGCTGACATCAGGTCTTGTGCACAACATTGCATACATGATAGAGCCTATGGCTGAAGAATAGGGGATGACACTCATCTTTTCTCTATCTTTTGTAGTCACTGGGCATTGAGTCTTACTCAACTTTATACCTTACAAATCAGGCGAGAACTCTTTCTCTGACTGATCCATTTTGAACTCTTTCAAAATCTTGTCAAGGTATGTATTCATTGAAAGTCTCATCAAGTATCTTGATCTATCTCTATAGATCTTGATGCTCAACAATTAGGTAGATTTATCCAGGTCTTCCTTTGAAAAACTCTTTTCAAACAACCCTTTATGCTTTCCAGAAATTCTATATCATTTCCGATCAACAATACGTAACCACATATGCTTATCAGAAACTCTACAGTGCTCCCACTCACTTTATTGTAAATACAAGTTTCTCGTAAACTTTGTATAGACTCAAAAACTTTAATCACCTCATCAAAGTGTATACTCCAACTCCGAGATGCTTGCTTCAGTTCATAGAAGGATCACTGAAGCTTGCACACCTTTTAGCATCCTTAGGACTGACAAAACCTTCTGGTTGTATCACATACAACCTTTCCTCAAGAAAGGAAATGATGTTTTGGCATCCATCTGCCAGATTTCATAATTGAAAAATGCAGCAACTGCTAACATAATTCTAACAGACTTTAGCATCGCTACGAGTGAGAAAGTCTCATTGCAGTCAACTCCATGAACTTGCCGGAAACTTCTTTGCGGCAAGTCAAGCTTTATAAATGGTGGAATTCACCATCAGCGTCTATCTTCATTTTAAAGATCCATTTGTACTCAACGACCTGCCGTCCAACGAGCAAGTCTACCAAAGTCTATACTTGGTTTTCATATATGGATCCTTTCTCGGATTTCATGGCCTCTAACCATTTGTCGGAATCCGGGCCCATCATCGCTTCTCCACAGCTCGTAGGTTCATTATTGTCCAACAACATGACCTCCAAGACAGGGTTGTCGTACCGCTCAGGAGCAGTACACATCCTTGTCGACCTACGAGGTTCGATAGTAACTTGATCTGAAGCTTCATGATCATCATCATTTACTTCCTCTTCAATTGACGTAGGTTCCACAGAAACATCTTTCTGCGCTGCGCTACTCTCTGGTTGAAACAAAGGTTCAACAACCTCATCAAGTTCTATCTTCCTCCCACTCAATTCTTTCGAGAGAAACTTTTTCTCGGGAAAGGACCCGTCCTAGCAACAAACACTTTATGCTTGGATCTGAGATAGAAGATTCACCCAACTGTTCTTAGGGTATTCTACGAAGATGCATTTGTCCGCTTTGGGTTCGAGCTCATTAGGTGAAAACATTTTCACACAAGTGTCGTAGCCCCAAACATCAAGAAATGACAGCTTAGGTTTCTATCAAACCATAATTCACATGGTGTCATCTCAACGGATTTAGAGGGTGCCCTATTTAAAGTGAATGTAGTTGTCTCTAATGCACAACCCCAAAATTATAGTAGCAAAACGATAAGAGACATCATAACATGCACCATATCCAATAGAGCATGACTATGACGTTCGGACATACCATCACACTATGGTGTTCCAGGTGGCATGTGTTGTGAAACAACTTTCACATTGTCTAAAGTTGTATGCCAAACTCCTAACTCAGATATTCACCTCCACGATCATATCAAAGATATTTTTATCTTTTCACGATGATCTTAAACTTCACTCTGAATTTGCTTCAACTTTTCAAACGAGTCAGACTTATGTTTCATTAAGTAAACATACATTATATCTACCCAAATCATCAGTGAAGATAAGAAAATAACGATATCCACCGCACGCTACAAGACTCATTGGATTGCATACATCAACATGTATCATTTTCAATAAATCACTTGCCCGCTCCGTCAAACCAGAAAACGGGGTCCTTAGTCATCCCTGACCAAGAGGCATGGTTCGCATGTCTCAACCGACTCAAAATCGAAAGAGTCCAAAGATCCATCAGCATGGAGTTTCTTCATGCGTTTCATACCAATATGACATTTAGCGGCAGTGCCACAAGTATGTGGTACTATCATTATTAACTTTGCATCTTTTGGCATCAATGTTATGAACATGTGTATTACTACGATCAAGATTCAACAAACCATTCTCACTGGGTGCATGACCATTGAAGGTATTATTCATGTAAACAGAATAACCATTATTCTCTAACTTAAATGAATAACCATGTTGCAATAAACACGATCTAATCACGTTCATGCTCAACGCAAAACACCAAATAACACTTATTTAGGTTTGTTACTAATCCCGAAGGTAGAGAGAGCGTGCGATGTCGATCACATCAACCTTGGAAACACTTCCAACACACATCGTCACCTCACCCTTAGCTAGTTCTCTGTTTATTTCATAGCTTTTATTTCGAGTTACTAACATTTAGCAACCGAACCGGTATCCAATACCCAGGTGCTACTAGGAGTACTAGCAAGGTACACATCAATAACACGTATATCAAATATACTTCTGTTGACGTTGCCAGCCTTCTTATCTACCAAGTATCTAGGGTTGATCCGCTTCAGCGACCTCTCTCCTTATAATCAAAGCACTTAGTCTCGGGTTTGAGTTCAGCTTTGGGTTGCTTCACTGGAGTAGAAACTGACTTTCTAGCCATGAAGTTTTCCTCCTTGCTCTTGCCCTTCTCGAAACTAGTGGTTCGACTAACCATCAACACTTGACGCTCCTTCTTGATTTCTACCTTCGCGGTGTCAAACATCACGAACAGCTCAGGGATCATTATTTCTATCCCTGGCATTTTATAGTTCATCACCAAGTTCTAGTAGCTTAGTGACAGTGACTTGGAGAACTATATCAATCACTATCTTATCTGGAAGATAACCTCCCACTCGATTCAAGCAATTGTAGCACCTAGAAAATCTGAGCACATGCTCAACGATTGAGCTATTCTCGTTCATCTTGCAGGCAAAGAATCTTGTTGGAGATCTCATATCTCGCAACATGGGCACGAGCCTGAGATCCTAATTTCATCTCTTAGAACATCTCATATGTTATGTGACGTTCAAAACGTTTCGGAGCCTCAATTCTAAGCCGTAATGCATGACGTACTAATCTATCAAGTAGTCATCAGAACGTGCATGTCAGATGTTCACAACATCTACAAACCACACTAGAGGGGTTGGCGCATCGAGCGGTGCATTAAGGACATAAGCCTTCTGTGCAGCAATGAGGACAATCCTCAGATCACGGACCTAGTCCGCAATATTTCTACCAACATCTTTCAACTCTATTTCTCTAGGAACATATAAAAATTGAAGGGAGCTAAAACGCGAGCAAGTGATCTACAACATAATTTGCAAAGACACTACTGACTATGTTCATGATAATGAGTTCAATTAATCATATTACTTAAGAACTCCCACTCAAATTGACATCCCTCCGGTCATTCGAGTGATACATGATCCAAATTCACCAACTCAAGTCCGATCATCACGTGAGTTGAGGTGGTTACAATGGTGAACATCATCATGTTGATCCAATCTACTATATGACTCATGTTCGACCTTTCGGTCTCTTGTGTTCCAAGGCCATGTCTGTACATGCTAGGATCGTCAAGTTTAACCCGAGTGTTCTGCATGTGCAACACTGGCTTGCACCCGTTGTATGTGAACGTAGAGTCTATCACACCCGATCATCACGTGGTGTCTCGACACGAAGAACTTTTGCAACGGTGCACACTCGGGGAGAACACAATTTATCTCGAAATTAAGTGAGGGATCACCTTATAATGCTACCGTCGTCCTAAGCAAAACAAGGTGCATAAAAGGATTAACATCACATGCAAATCATAAGTGACATGATATGGCCATGAACTTGTGCTTTTGATCTCCATCATGAAAGCACCGGCATGATCTCCATCGTCACCGGCATGACACCATGATCTCCATCATCTTGATCTCCATCAACGTGTCGCCATCGGGGTTGTCGCGCCCACCATGCTTCTACTACTATTGCTACCGTTTAGCGATAAAGTAAAGCATTACATAGCGCTTAATGATTGACACGCAGGTCATACAATAATTAAAGACAACCCTATGGCTCCTGCCGGTTGCCATACTCATTGACATGCAAGTCGTGATAATCTATACATCACATGATCATCTCATACATCACATATATCACATCATGTAATTGGCCATATCACATCACAACATACCCTGCAAAAACAAGTTAGACGTCCTCTAATTGTTGTTGCATGTTTTACGTGGCTGCTACGGGTATCTATCAAGAACAATTCTCATTTACGCAAAAACCACAACGGTGATACACTAGTTGCTTTTCAACCCTCTCAAGTACCGCCTTTGTCGAATCCGATCCAACTAAAGTGAGAGAAACTGGCACTCGCAAGCCATCTATGCAACAAGTTGCGGTCGAGGGAACCGGTCTCTCGTAAGTGTATGAGTAATGTTGGTCCGGGCCGCTTCATCTCACAATACCGCTGAACCAAAATCCGACCAAGGGAGGAAGCAATCTAAGCATCAATGCCCACAAACCTTTTGTGTTCTACTCGAGATCTCATCTACACATAGACCTAGCTCATGATGCCACTGTTGGGGAACGTTGCATGGGAAACAAAAAATTTCCTACGCACATGCAAGATCTATCCTTGGTGATGAGCATCTACGAGAGGGAGAGTGGATCTACATACCCTTGTAGATCGCTAAGCAGGAAGCGTTAAGAAACGCGGTTGGTGTAGTCGAACGTCTTCGCGATCCAAATCACCGAGCGTCCCGCGATCTCATCACGATCCGTCCCGCGATCCAATCATGATCTGTCCCGCGAACTCATCACGATCCGTCCCGCAAACTCATCACGATCCGTCCCGCGATCTCATCACGATCCGTCCCGCGATCTCGTCACGGTCCTTCCGATCTAGCGCCGAACGGACGGCATCTCCGCGTTCAGCACACGTACAGCTTGATGACAATCTCTGTCTTCTTGATCCAGCAAGAGGAAGCGGAGAGGTAGAAGAGTTCTCCGGCAGCGTGACGGCGCTGCGGCAATGGTGGTGGAGCTATTCCGGCTTGGCTTCGCCTAAGCACTGCAGAAAACCGATCTAGAGGAGAAACTATGCAATAGAAGAACGGGTAGCACGTGGCTGAAAATTCTATGCCAAAACCCTAAAATCCACTAGTATATATAGGAGGAGAGGAGGAGGAGTCTTGGCTGCCAAAAAGCCAGCCCTTGGGTCAACCAAAGTGGGGAGGAGAGGAGGACTCCTCCTCCAATCCTAGTAGGACTAGGATTCCTCCTTTTTTTTTGGCCTTTTTCCACCTTTTTCCCTTTGGGATTTTTCTCCCAGCCGCATGGGCCTTGTGTGAGACTTCCACCAGCCCAAAAAAGGATGGTATTTACTCTCCCACATACCATCAAGCCTCTTGGGTCGAAATACCCCTCCTGGTGGTCTCCCCGTACACTACCGGCACTCCCAGTACATTACCGATTAGCCCGAAACTTTTCCGGTGACCAAAATGGGACTTCCTATATATCAATCTTTACCTCTAGACCATTCCGGAGCTCCTAGTGATGTCCTGGATCTCATCCGAGACTCCGAACAACCTTCGGTCACCACCATACATAACTCTATACTACCGAAACGTCACCAAACCTTAAGTGTGCAGACCCTGCGGGTTCGACAAGTATGTAGACGTGACCGAGACACCTCTACGGTCAATAACCAATAGCGGGAACTGGATGCCCATATTGGTTCCAACGTATTCTACGAAGATCTCTATCGGTCGAACCTCTATGCCAAGGATTCAGTTAATCCCGTATGATGTTCCCTTTGTTCTTCGGTATGTTTACTTGCCCGAGATCCGATCGTCGATATCTCCGTACCTAGTTCAACCTCGTTACCGGCAAGTATCTTTACTCGTTCGGTAATACAAGATCCCGTGACTAACACTTAGTCACATTGCTTGCAAGTCTTGTTGTGATGTTGTATTACTGAGTGGGCCCTGAGATACCTCTCCGTCACATGGAGTAACAAATCCCAGTCTTGATCCATGCCAACCAAACAGACACCCTCGGAGATACCTATAGAGTACCTTTATATTCACCCAATTACGTTGCGACGTTTGATACACACAAGGCAGTCCTCTGATGTCAGTGAGTTGCATGATCTCATGGTCATAGGAACAGATACTTGACATGCAGAAAACAATAGCATTAAACTGACACGATCATATGCTACGTTTGTAGTTTGGGTCTTGTCCATCCCATCATTCTCCTAATGATGTGATCCCGTTATCAAATGACATCTCATGTGAATGTCTAGGAAACCTTAACCATCTTTGATCAACGAGATAGTCTATTAGAGGCATACTAGGGACATGGTTTTGTCTATGTATCCACACATGCATCTAAGTCTCCGATCAATACAATTATAGCATGGATAATAAACGATTATCATGAACAAGGAAATATGATAATAACTAATTTATTATTGCCTCTAGGGCATATTTCCAACAATAGTGTGGTTCTTCACAGATGCCGGATGTTCGGCCCTTGGCCCAGATGTCCGGCCTGACTCTGTCACTTACACTACAACTGCCATATTTGCTCCCACATTATAAATACCTCTTCACCACTTCATGGAGAGGTTGACCATTCACTTTGAGAAAACCCTAGAACACATTTCTCTCTCTCACTCTCATACACCAAATCTTAGATCCCGAAGGGATTTGAGAGCATTTGTGAGGCGTTGTCCAATCAAGTGATAGATCCACTCCTTCCCCTTATTTGCACGAAAGGAATTCATGATTTGAGCAAGTCTTGAGCTTTCCCCCATCGTTCTTGTTACTTGGGAGGTTGGAGACTCCTAGGCGGTAGGAGTCATTCGAAGAGGAATCGACCATTGTGATTACCCCTGGAAAGTTTGTGAAGGTTTGGATACCACCTCAAGGTCTACCACTAGTGGTTGGGAATTGCCTTCGTGGTGATATCTCAAAGAGAGAATAGGGTGAGCCTTCGTGGCATTGGTGTGCCTTCGTGGTAACATCCACCTCTCTAAACGGTGACGTCGCTTCCCTCCAAGGAAGTGAACATCGGCATACGTCCTCGTCTCTCAAAGTTGCGGTTATTCCTAACCATAACTTCCTACTTTTGGTTATTTGTCTCTTAGTCTTTACTTATATCATATTGTGCTTGCTTACTCATATACTTGTGATACTTGTCTACCTTGCTTAACTCTTAGTATCATGCTTGCAACTGTTAGGCTCACTCTCATATTCTGCATTATTGCCTAAAATTGCTAAGTAACAACTAAAATTTGTAATTGTACCTATTCACCCCCATCTAGGTCCATCTCGATCCTTTCAATTGATATCAGAGCCTCATGCTCTAATCTTGTGGCTTAACCGCCCTAGAGTGAGATGGATAAGGATGGGAATCCTGTTGTCGTGCTCCCTTCTATAGAAGGGGCATCCTCCTCGGATGTGCGCCGATCTTTCACCTCTGAGGATCTATAAAGGGCCCTCTCTAAGCAAAAGGAGGAACATGATGATTCTATTGTAGCTTTGGTCAAAATGAGGTTAGATGTGTTAACTGCAAGAGCTCCACCACTAGAAAACCCATTGGGTGTGACGAAGCAACCTAACGCATCTCTACCGAATTCTGGTCAACCACCTCAAGGTGGTGACAACACCGGAGTCTCATGGTTGTATGCTAAACCTAGAGTTGAGAAACCTATGTATAATGCTAGGGGAAACCCCACTTTACTTGATGACACTGCCGATTTTTCTTTGTGGAGAGTTGGTATGCAGGATCACCTCGGGTTTGCTAACGATGAGATGCTGGAGATCATGGAGAAAGGTTACAACCCTATGAACCCCAAGGATCTCAGTCCATGTGAAGTGTATGACAAGCACCTCAATGACAACGTGTGGGACCGAAAATAGGTCTAGAGGGGGTGATTAGACTACGTGACCAATTAAAGGTTTTGCCTATGCCATGTTTTAGGGTTCACAGTTTTTAGCATTTCATGGCAAGTCAAGTACACCCTACACATGCAATTCTAAGAGTATATAGCAACCGAAAATAACAACAAGCATGTATAGAAGGGATAGGGTAGGAAGATCAAACGCAATTGTAGACACGATGTGTTTTCTCGTGGTTCCGATAGGTGGCGCTATCATACATCCACGTTTATGGAGTCTTCAACCCACGAAGGGTAACGGTCGCGAGAGTCCATGGAGGGCTCCACCCAAAAGGGTCCACGAAGTAGCAACCTTGACTATTCCATAACGGCTTCCGTCCACGAAGGACTAGCCTCACTATGGGTAGATCTTCACGAAGTAGGCGATCTCCTTGCCCTTACAAACTTCTTGGTGCACTCCACAACACGAAGTAGGAGGCTCCCAAGCGACACCTAACCAATCTAGGACGAGCCACCCTCCAAAAGGTAATAGGCTCGATAATAACGATGAACTCCTTGCTCTTCTGCTTCAAGATGATAGACTCCTCAACACACAATCTCTCTCTCACAGGTTTTGCTTGGTAGAAGAGATGGGATTGGTGGAAAGCAACTTGGGGAGGCTAGAAATCAAGATCCATATGATTTGAGTGGAAGATCTTGACCTCAACACAAGGGTAGGTGGTTCTTTCTTAGAAAATCTGATAGGATAGGTATGGAATAGTTCTGGATGCTTCTCTTTCCAGATAGTGGTGGTGAAGGGGTATATATAGGCATCCCCAAAAGTCCAACCGTTACACACAAAATGACCAACCCGGTGACACCGATGTGTTAAACTCGGTGGTACCAAAGTGACTAAAAGGTGGCAACTTTCGAATCTCGGAGGGACCGATATACAATTCTCGGTCACACCGATAAGGTGACCAACGGTCGGATTTCCAATCTCGGTGATGCCGATCCAACATTTTCGGTGGGACCGAAAATGTGAATTTGCGTAACAGAAAGTTGGCAACCTAAACTCGGTGGCACCGGTATGGAATCGGTTGCAACGAAGTGGCTAGGGTTTGGCAGAGTCTGTCTAGGTTCTGGAATCTGTGGCACCGAAGTGGGAAAGTTGGTTGCACCGATTTTGAGTGTTAGGTATAGAACAAACTTTGGTGGGAGAGTTTTTGGATGTTTTTGGCGACTATCACTTGTGCACGTTTGAGCATATTGTTCACCAACAAAACCTTACCCCCTTTTAATAGTATTGGTTTTCCTATGACTCAAAGTGATTTCTCACAAATATAAAATGTAGAGTCCTCTTGCTTGAAGCTTGGCCAACCTATTTCCTTGCATCTTGGGGTTTCTCCACAATATCCTTTTGCCAATGCTCTCATTGAACATTTCCTGAAATATACTTGGTGGAAACATTAGTTCAATGACTTATATGTTGTTATTAATTACCAAAACCACCAAGGGAGAAAATTTGCTTTCAATCTCCCCTTGTTTGGTAATTGATGACAACATATAGATCAAAGCTTCGACATATGATAAAATCAATCAAATTAATTGTCGCTTTGAGAAGTATGTGATAAGCAAGAGCTCCCCCTAAATTTGTGCATTATTTTGAATTTGCATTTGAATGCAAATGCACAATCGATTAGGTATGTGGGGCACTTATTCCATGTCGCATACAACTTGGTGGTGTGCGAGAATAATTAGAATGAATAACAATGCACAACACAATCAAACAAAGGTGAATAATCATCTCACGAGCATTAAGATGATAGGAAATAGTAGCATCACCCATAACATATTAGCATAACACACATGTATCTCACATCAAACCAATAGAACCAAATGTTTTGAAAAACGATAAAAACCAAATCGCTCTCTCGCTCGAAGCCTAAAGATCTATATACACTTCTCCACCTTTGGCAACAAGTTACCAAAAAGTTCAAAGGCATATATCTAAGTGTTCTTGGGCAAATCTCCTCCGGTTTTTTATGAAGGAATTGAGATCACAACGTCGGCGAAGATCTCTCCACACGTCATGAATGGAGCTGGAGTGGTCACTAATGGAGCTGAAGGAGCTGATGGAGCTAGCACTGTGGCTGATCTGGCCTGAGTAGTGAACTTAGTGCCTGACCCTAGAGGTGAATCATCCTCCTCCTCATCATCATCATCTGAAGTAGAATAGACCCGAGGGATGTTCACGGAGTCAACTTCATGCTGAAGTTATGTGACTGTCTTCGTCAGCCCGTCTACCTTATCAGTAAGGGTCTTGATTCTGGTCTCAAAGATCCTGACAAGACTGTTCTCGTTATCCAGAATCCCCTTAATGTCCTTTTGCACGCCCTGAACTAATTCAATCAATAGATCCATTTGCTCGTTCCTGGATCGTGGGACTTGAGCACTAGTGGCTCTTGCTGCCTCTACCTCTACCTGACCTGCAGCTGAGGTGGGATGATCAGTATCCATCACCACAACGTTGTCCTCAAGCTCTGGCTATAGGGGCAAATGTGGATGATCTAGGCAAAGATGTGCTTCTCCAGTTTTGAGTTTATGAGCATCTGGATGTAGGGTGTATAACAGCATGAGCGCTTCTGATCAGCAGCAACTCTCTTGATTGTCTCTACAATCGAGTCCATGACTCTGATCCTGGTGTGAGTGTCAAGGTGGATCAACATGTTGATGGAGTGGCCTTGGATCATCTTGTCATCTCCGGACTTGGGCATCAAGGTGTGCCTCAGAATGGTGTTGATAGTGCGGAGGCCAGCCTGGAGAAAATAGATTGATCCTAGCCTGTGAGACTTCACATTGGCAGCAGGGATCTCCTTGTACATGTTAGCCATAGCATTGTGACTAGCTTTGGATTCTGAGTAGACATCGAGGTCACCATCCTATGCTTCAGGAACTCCTAAGATATCAGCCCATTCTTCCACTGTTGATTCGTATCTTGCACCTTCAGTCATCCATGCAATTCTATCATCTCCGTAGAAGTGTGCAGTGGAGTAGAACTGCATGATCATGTCGTCATTCCATGCTGTGAATTCTGTGCCAACGAACTCATCAAGACCTATGTAGTGGAAGTTGTCCTGGACACTTGGAAAGTAGTCCTCATTCTCCTTGATGAACTTCCAATCAACTTAACGCATATCACTGACAGCTGGACTCTTGTCAAAGAGCACAGTCTCATAGAAGTCATGTTGCTCTCTGGTACAAAACCTGTAGTCCACAGCTGTTTTCTTCCTCTGGGCATAAGGATCTATTGCTCTCCATGCCCTCAATCCTGAGTCCTTCCTCTTCTTCATGTCCTTGACTAGTGGGTAGATGGCATTATGATCTGGGAGGTGTGGTCTAAGCTTCATCAGTGTTGTCAAGTCATCCACATCATCAACTCTGGAAGCAGTTCCTTTGTTCTTCTCAGAAGCTGGAATCTGTCTAGTTGTCCTCTTGGGCTTCTCAGCAGCCTTGTTGGATGTGCTGGTCTTAGGCATAGCATCAGACATCAACTTCTTTGCCTTCTTCTTGGGAGGAGCCTTTGTAGCAAGCTCAACCTCCTCTTCCTCAGCAGCAGCAGCTTCTTCTGGATCCTCAAACATGGAGGTAGGCCTGCCAGTCACATGAATTATCTTCTTCCTGGTCTTTTTCTCACCTGCCTTCTTAGGCATAGCTCTCTTGGGGATCTCAACAGACATTGTTGCTCTGGTAGTCTCATGAGACTTGAAGGTAGAAGCTGGTGCATATATTTTGCTGACAACCCTTCTAGAGGAAGTAGCTTCGGTTGCAGCCTTCTTGGCAGCCTTCTCTTGCTTCTTAGCAAGAATCTCCTCAGGCACAAAGTCTGAATCTTCTTCATCTGAGTTCAACCTCTTCCTGGTTCTGGTGGCAGCCTTGGGCAACCCATGAGAGCTGGGGGTCCCTGGATCTGAGAATGAACTGGGCTCTAGGCTTATGCCTGAACTCATGTCTGCTCTCTGCTCTGACCTGTTCTGACTATCATCTGAACCTGACCCTGTGTATAGATGAGCAAAAGGAGATGAGTCATCACAAAATGAGGCTGTTTTTGAAATTTGAGCAGTAAGTTTTTCAAAAGTTTTGTAATATGTCAAATACATATCGATGCAGCCGAAAGGAATTTTTCGGTGAGACTGAGACTGACCAACTCGTTAACAGAAACTTGGCATCCTTTTCGGTAGGACCGAAAAGAGCTACTCGGTTCCACCGAGTTAGTTCTCGCCCTCACAGAAACGCATATCGGTGAGATTGATATGTATGTTTTGGTTCCACCGAGATGTATCGGGCGGACAGCAAAATCCTAGAAAATTCATATAACTCGAGATTTTGCAGATTTGATTCGATGAATATATGAGCAATGGGTGGCTTATAGACAAAACTAGGTCCAATGCGCAAGAATCAGAATGGGAGCGCACTAGAGATCAAATCCGTACCCTAGCTTGGCGCAGATCCTCTATGGTGGCAACGTTGGTGTAGATTACGTCGACAGCGGCGATTCCCAGTGGCGGAGGAGCTCGGGAAGTCAAGGGCGATGACCAGGGGTCTTCGGGGCGGCGGCTTAGGGTTCTGAGGCACGACGTTGAAGATAGAAATTTCAAAGCGTCAGGGTCCACAACATATATACCCCTCACTGTCGGTGATACTGATTTTATGTTTTTGGTGTCACCGAGTTCCACAACTGTCAGCTGACAGGGAAACTCGGTGTAACCGAGAATATGAAATCGGTGTTAGTGAGATTGAAAACCAGATCAACCCTAGGCATTCGGTGAGATCGAGATTATGGGATCGGTTCCACCGAGTTTCACTTGGGAGGTTTTAATGGTTAGTCCTTGTCGATAAGGAACTCCAAGTGCTCCACACAGAGAGGGATCGAAAAGCACTTGTTCAAATTTTGTGATGCAACATGAATGGAATATGAGGTGAGAAATCATAGATAGCTAAAGAGTGGTCCTAGGCATTCTTGTCCATCCAATTGGCAATTGGCAAAAGATAAATTAAAAGCCAAATAGCAACAATTGGATGTCCTCGAATGAAAAAATAAATGCAGACCAACATCCTCACACAATAAAATGTCAAAAGAAATCATGATAAACATGCACAAACACACTAGCATCTAACAAGCACTTGGGCGATGACGAAATCATCTATACATGAGTATTTTACTTAGGAGCCAAGTAAGAGTACTTGATCATAGATCATACTCATCGTTTAAGCACAAGTGGGGTTACCACTTTTTCATAAAGCATTTAATGTTGTCAGATACTAAGAGATGCTTCGACTCAAGAATTAGAGTAGAGCTCCCCCTTAATGTGACATCCCCCATAAGAGGGATAAACTAACCTTGGGTTTTGTCGATGAAGACTTCATGTTGGTGAGGTAGTTGTGGATGCTCAATGTTGATGAAGATCACCAAGAGTTGGGAGCATCCTTGTTGTTTCCTTACTCCTCTCACCTACATGGGTTAGTCCCAACACACAAGAGACAAATACAAGGATATCTATGGACATGGAGTGCAAAGCATGTGTTATGATGTCCATTGATTTATTGATTACCTTGTCCCTTGCTTACCTTTGAGGGAATGTGTGACTCCTTGAACTATTGCATTGAGTTGGTGTTGAGTGCAAAAAGTTCTTGCCAATAATGAATGTGAGTGAATTTCATTGGCGGAGTCACCCCTCAAGAACTTACTAGTTCTTCTTCTTGGGAACCCACATCAAGTTGATGGGGATCCTTGGTGTTGAAGTGGCCTGTGTACTAGTTGAGCTTGAAGTAGCCTTGGGAACCCACTCCACCAAAGCTAGGGGTTCATCTTCAAATGAGTCAATGTCCTCTTGAAGCTTGTTCTTGCCCTTGAGCTTGTGGTCTTGTGGTAGAAGGTCATCTTGAGTGTTTGTCCCCTTGGGAAGAGTATTTTCATACTTCTCCCTTTGAGGAACAAACTTGGGCTTGGGATATTGACCTTCTTCCCACTCAACTCCATTAGCATTGAAGTACCCAACACCATGATTCTTATGGTATCCTCTGTGCTTGCGTACAATTTCCTCAAATTGCTTACATCCGGCAAGACTCTTGTAGATACCCTTTTCTATAATTCCTTTCAATAAAGCATTTTCTTGCTTAAGTATAAATTGGCTAAGAGAATCATCATTAATGGAATCAATAGAACTACTAGAAGCAACACCATTGGGTTTAGCATTTTTATTGTTGCTACTAGATGAAGAACCTTTCTTGCCTTTCGTACTAGATTGCTTGGTTTTAACTTGAGGCATAAAGTAGACAAGAGTAATCGTTTGGCTAGATAATATGAGGTCTTCTTTCAGAGATCGTCATTGATAGCTTTGAGAAGCTCATGCTCTTGCTCCAAGTTGAGCTTCTCGAAGCGTAGCTTCTCATGAGTTCTCACAAGCTCTCTATGATCTTCAAGAGTAGATTCATGAGCTAACTTAAGAGTATTTAGTTCTTTAGTTAGTTGTTCTATTTTCATCTTATCATCAAATGACTTATCTTGACTAGCATGAGAATTATCAAGTTCATTTTGATCAATATCACTAGTTTTATCACAAAGCAAGTCATCATCACAAAGTAAATCATCTTCATCACTATCAAAATCAAGATACTCGGGGTGTGATGCCTTCGGGCCTTTAGCCATGAAGCAACTTCCACTCCCTTTGCTTCCTAAGCCGCCAATCTCATTGGTGATGAGAGCTAGCCTAGAGTACATCTCTGCGACTCCTTCACCATCCTTCATCTTGAACTTGTCAAGCTGACCTTGAAGAACATCTAACTTGGATTCTCTCACGGACCCGGTTCCTTCGTGCATATCAACCAAAGTATCCCAAATCTCTTTTGCATTCTTAAGACGGCTGATTTTTTTGAATTCTTCGGGCCATAAGCAGTTGAAGAGAATGTCGCATGCTTGAGCATTGAGTTGCAACATCTTCAATTCATCCGCGGTCGCTTCATGATCCGGTTCCCGTCCATCTGCAAAGAACTCACCTTGCAAGCCAACACGAACAACAGCCCAAACGGCAGGGTTATGACCAAGAAGATGCATTTTCATTTTATGCTTTCAACTAGCAAAATTAGTACCATCAAAGTACGGACCTATACGGTGATAACTTCCCTCACTAGATGCCATACTTCTCCTAGGTTGTGAGACCTAAGAAAAGAAGACCAATGCTATGATACCACTTGTAGGACCGAAAGTAGGTCTAGAGGGGGGTGATTAGACTACTTGACCAATTAAAGGTTTTGCCTATGCCAAGTTTTAGGGTTGACAGTTTTTAGCATTTCATGGCAAGTCAAGTACACCCTACACATGCAAGTCTAAGAGTATATAGCAGCGGAAAATAACAACAAGCATGTATAGAAGGGACAGGGTAGGAAGATCAAACGCAATTATAGACACGATGTTTTTTACCGTGGTTCCGATAGGTGGCGCTATCGTACATCCACGTTTATGGAGTCTTCAACCCACGGAGGGTAACGGTCGCGAGAGTCCATGGAGGGCTCCACCCAAAAGGGTCCACGAAGTAGCAACCTTGACTATTCCATAACGGCTACCGTCCACGAAGGACTAGCCTCACTCTGGGTAGATCTTCACGAAGTAGGCAATCTCCTTGACCTTACAAACTTCTTGGTTCACACCACAACACAAAGTAGGAGGCTCCCAAGCGACACCTAACCAATCTAGGAGGCACCACCCTCCAAAAGGTAATAGGCTCGGTAATGACGATGAACTCCTTGCTCTTGTGCTTCAAGATGATAGACTCCTCAACACACAATCTCTCTCACAGGTTTGGCTTGGTAGAAGAGATGGGATTGGTGGAAAGCAACTTGGGGAGGCTAGAAATCAAGATCCATATGATTTGAGTGGAAGATCTTGACCTCAACAAAAGGGTAGGTGGTTCTCTCTCAGAAAATCCGATAGGATAGGTATGGAATAGTTCTGAGTGCTTCAATTTCGAGTAAGTGGTGATGAAGGGGTATATATAGGCATCCCCAAGAATCCAACCGTTACACACAAAGTGACCAACTCGGTGACACCGATGTGTTAAACTCGGTGGTACCAAAGTGACTAAAAGGTGGCAACTTTCGAATCTCGGAGGGACCGATATACAATTCTCGGTTGCATCGATAAGGTGACCAACGGTCAGATTTCCAATCTCGGTGACGTCGATCCAACATTTTCGGTGGGACCGAAAATGTGAATTTGCGTAACAGAAAGTTGGCAACCTAAACTCGGTGACACCGGTATGGAATCGGTTGCACCGAAGTGGCTAGGGTTTGGTAGAGTCTGTCTAGGTTCTGGAATCTGTGGCACCAACGTGGGAAAGTTGGTTGCACCAATTTTGAGTGTTAGGTATAGAACAGACTTTGGTGGGAGAGTTTGTGGATGTTTTTGGCGACTATCACTTGTGCACGTTTGAGCATATTATTCACCAACAAAACCTTACCCCCTTTTAATAGTATTGGCTTTCCTATGACTCAAAGTGATTTCTCGCAAATATAAAATGTAGAGTCCTCTTGCTTGAAGCTTGGCCAACCTATTTCCTTGCATCTTGGGGTTTCTCCACAATCGCCTTTTGCCAATCCTCTCATTGAACATTTCCTAAAATATACTTGGTGGAAACATTAGTTCAATGAATTATATGTTGTTATTAATTACCAAAACCACCAAGGGAGAAAATGTGCTTTCACAACGCAATCATGCTCATAAGAAAGGGCATGTCTGACAAGCAAAAGAGGCCTTACATTCACCTCTCAAATGCAAAGGAACTATGGGATAGCATTGTGATGACCAAGACTGGGACATCCTCCCTTTGTCTTGCACAATATGAAATTGCAAAAGGGGCATTACAATATTTCTGCATGGAGAAAGGTGAAGACCCCAAGCATCTTCTTGAGCGGCTGATGACACTTGCCTCCGACAATGAATCATATGATTTTGACAAGAGCCAAGATGGATTCAATTTGACCAAACGGTTTGTTGTGGACAAGTTACTAAATGCTCTTGCTCCATATCACCATCAAATGGTGTGGGACATAATAAGAGAACATGGTTTCAAGGACATGTCCCCGATGATGTCATTTCAACCTTCCAACTATTTGAAGAATCAAAGGCAAATGCTACAAGACACCTTGCCATGCATGGTTCCTCATCACCCAAGACTAACCTTGCCTTAAAGGCCAAGCACATAATGGACGATGACATGAGTGAAGAAGAAGATGAAGATGTCGAAGAAGAAGGCTTTGAAGTTGACTCGGATGAGGGACCCTCATATGAATACGTGGCTCTTTTTGTGAAGAAGTTCAGTGCGGGAAAATTCAAGGGAAGATTCCAAAAGAAGAAAGTAAGCACTTGCTACAATTGCGAAGAAACCAACCATTTCTCAAACGAGTGCCCCTATGAAAAGAGAGAAGATACACCAAGATTTCCGAAGACATTTGTGAAGAAGAAGTTGCCAAACCCATTGAACTCCAAGTTCAAGAAAAGATATGGGAATGCTATGGTTGCCCAAGACGACTTCGACCCCGATGATGTTAGAGGTGTTGCAGGTGTAGCCCAAGACACCCAAACTACATTGAGACTCATAAACAAGACCGGTGACGTTGTCACATACAACTATATGAAAGACTATGAAGGCAACACACACAAATGCCTAATGGCAAAAGCCACGGTGGATAATGATGAGAGTCAAGCCTCTTCGAACAAGGTGAAGGTAACTCCATGTCCAAACCTTCTTCTATTTCTCCCTACCACACCTAGTGACAAATATCTTGATGATTAGGATCATGATCATGAATGTGAAATAAGTGATGCTATGTTTGCTAAAATGGAGAAAGTCATGTGCTCCCTCAAAGGAAAGAAGCTCATTATGTTTCGTATGCTTATGGAGATGGTGAGTAAGCACTCCATCTCCATCAAGGAACTCGAAACCCTAGTCACTGGGGAAAAGGAAAAATGTGAAATCCTTGAGCGGAAAGTCCTATATGAGGAAGAAAGTAATGATGAACTGTGCTTAAAAGTAGGTGCAAACATTGATAGACACTCTAATAATTGTGAGCTCCTACATTTGTCTCTCAAGACAAAGGAAGATGACCTCAATCTCCTTACTAAGAATTTTGACGAACTCAGGATCACTTATCTTAACTCTCTTGAGAAAGCATATTCCTCTCCCATTGTAAATATTGATGCCTATGCTGCTAACCTCAATGATGAACTAGCTAGCTTACTTGAGGAGAATAGGGTGTTAAAGTCTCAAATTGAGAAAAGGGCTCATATCATCTGCCCAAGGACAAAAGAACGTCAATGAAGTGTTGAGTCAACACAAGGAGGTTGTGGCCAAGGAAGGACTTGCATTTGATCCAAGCACAAGCAAGGGTAAGGTAGTGACACACAAGTCTACAACTACCCTCAAGGAGATATTTGTGCGAGAAGGGCACAAAGAAAAAGGAAAGAGTAAGGTTGACAAGGTTGCTAGTAGGAAGGCCACTAGGGGAAAGCCTACTCTCAACAATCCACAAGAATTTATGCCTCCGTCATATGTGCTTCGTAAGGGAGAAGATGGAGATGTTTATGCTCAGTTCGTTGGTCCTAGAAATGCTTTTCGGTTTTCTGCAATTTGGGTTCCTAAGACCCTTGTTACTAACTTGAGAGGTACCATTGTAAAATGGGTGCCTATAACCAAGACATGAATTGTGTGTAGTTTGGTGTCTCCGATAGAGTCAAATGGGTGGTTGATAGTGATTGCTCAAATCATATGAACGAAGATGAAACTCTGCTCATGGATTTCATGGAAGTTGTTCGACCATTTATGACCATTGTTTTTGGTGGAGGGTCAAAAGGACAGGTACTTGGTTTGGGCAACATGTCTATCACCAATGACATGTCACTTGCAAATGTCATGCTTGTCCCATCCTTAAAATACCACTTACTTTCTGTTCGACAACTGGCTTCTGTTGGTTATGATACACTATTTGGACTAACGGATGTGAAAGTCTTTAAGAGAGATACCCTTGAAGTTGCCTTTATGGGGGAGTTGGATGGCAACCTTTACACGGTTGATTTCTCAAAAGAGAGCACATTCCATGCAACTTGCCTCATGGCCAAGGCCGACAAGGGATGGCTATGGCATCGCCGGCTAGCCCATGTTGGCATGAGAAATATTCAAGATCTCTTAAAGGGTGAACACATTGTTGGACTAACCAATGTATCTTTTGAGAAAGATCATGTGTGTAGTGCATGCATTCCAGGGAAGCAACATCAATCAAATCACCCCCCAAGAACATAGTATCAACATCAAGACCTTTGGAGCTCCTTCATGTGGATCTCTTTAGGCCTCCTTCATGGGATAGTCTTGGTCGGAGGAACTATGGTTTTGTTATTGTTGATGATTACTCAAGATACACATGGGTGTCTATCTCAAGTCCAAGGACAAGACAAAAACCACTTTCATTGATTTTGCAAAGCAAGCCCAACACAAGTTTGACAAATAAATCTTGGCAATAAGAAGTGACAATGGCTCCGAGTTCAATAACTATACCTTGGAAGAGTTTCTCCGTGATGAAGGAACTGACCATCAATACACAGCACCATATACCCCACAACAAAATGGGGTGGCTGAAAAGAAGAACCGTACACTTGTGGAAATGGCAAGGTCCATGTTGGATGAGTACAAATCACCTCGTAGTTTGGGAACAGGCTATCAACACAACATGTCATGCATCAAATCGTCTTTTCCTTCGCAAGATCTTGGATAAGACCCCATATGAACTCATAACCGGAAACAAACCAAATGTCAAATATTTCTGGGTTTTCGGTTGCAAATGCTTCATTCTCAACAAGAGAGAACAGTTAGGAAAATTTGAATCTAAAACAACTGAGGGAATATTTGTTGGTTATGGATCAAACACCCATGCCTATAGGGTCTACAACAAATCCACCGGGTGTATTATAGAAACTTGTTACGTGGTGTTTGATGAATTTAATGGTTCCCAGGGTAGTAAGTTGATGTGAGTGATGCAGGTGATGAAGATCCATCTCAAGATATTTTGACCATGGGTGTAGGTGCCCTCCTTCCCATGGAACATGTTCCTTGTGAAGGCGCAAATGACGATACAAGCACAACTCATGCTCAAACTACTACTACACCAACATCACAACTAGTCCCTCAAGAGGAGTTCATAACCCAAGAACAAGAACTAAGTCCTGTGCAGAATCCTTAACACCATCAAGCACAAGAACAAGAACAACTTCATCATTCAGAACAAGAGCAAGAATCTACACATGTCGATGATGACGAATCTTCTAGTGATGGTGAATCTCAACAAATGTTGCATGAAGAACAAGACTTACCACAACCCCCTATAGACTCGCATGTTGAAGATGTTGATAATGGAAATGAAATTGAACCCCGTGAAACTCTATCCTCCATCATGCCTCATGTGGCTCGTCGCGTTGATGTCAAGAAAATTCACACTGGCATATCAGAAGGTAGAGTCACTCGTAAACAATTAAACAATTTCTGTGATCACTTTTCGTTTGTCTCTAGTGTTGTCCCACACAAGGTGCAATATGCCTTGATGGACAATCATTGGCTTGTTGCAACGTAAGAAGAGTTGAACAGCTTCGAGCGCAACAAAGTATGGTCTTTAGTCAAAAGGCCAACTAAGGAACACAACCTTATTGGAACAAAATGGATCTTCAAGAACAAGCAAGATGAACATGGTATAATCATCAGAAACAAGGCAAGGTTAGTGGCATAAGGGTACTCACAAGTTGAAGATTTGGACTTTGATGAGACCTTTGCTCCCGTAGCCTGTCTTGAATCAATCTGTATCTTACTTGCTTATGTTGCTTTCAATGGTTTTACCCTACATGAAATGGATGTGAAGAGTGCATTTCTTAATGGTTCTCTACAAGAAGAGGTATATGTATCACAACCACCCGGTTTTGTTGACCCCGATCACAAAGACTATGTGTACAAACTTCACAAGGCTTTGTATGGCCTCAAACAAACACCTCGTGCTTGGTATGATCATCTTAAACAATTTTTACTCAATGATGGTTTTGTGAGAGGAATAATTGACCCTACCCTTTTTTACAAAAAGGGAAAGGGTGATTTAATCTTATGCCAAATTTATGTAGATGATATCATTTTTGGTTCTCCTAACATTCATTTATGCAAGAAGTTTGTGGAATCCATGACCAAGACCTTTGAGATGTCACTCAATGCGGACTTGAAGTTCTTTCTCGGTTTTCAAATTAAACAATTTCAAGAAGGGATCTTCTTGTCCCAAACCAAGTATCTCAAGGACATTGTTGCAAAATTTGGAATGACAGATGCCAACCCAGCCATGACACCCATGGCAACCAAGATTTTTCTTGATGAAGACACAAACGGTATCCCATTTGACCCATCTATTTACCGCTCTATGATTGGTTCATTGCTTTATCTTTGTGCATCTAGGCCAGACATCATATTAAGTGTAGGCATTTGTGCAAGGTTTCAAGCTACCCCTAGGGAAAGTCATCATAAGGTGGTTAAGCATATCCTTAGATACCTTGTTCGGACCCCAAAGTTAGGCCTATGGTACCCCAAGGATGCCAAGTTTGATCTCATTGGGTACACTGATGTGTATTGGGCTAGAGACAAGGTAGGAAGGCAATCCACCTCTGGGGCATGTTAGTTTCTTGGAAGCTCCTTGGTAAGTTGGTCCTCGAATAAGTAGAATTGTGTCTCCCTATCCACCGCTGAAGCCGAATACATTTCAACTGCAAGTTGTGCAACACAATTGCTATGGATGAGGCAAACTTTGAAGGACTATGGTATAACTGACAGACATGTGCCCCTACGATGCGATAATGAAAGTGCCATCAAGCTTGCTAAAAACCCTGTTGATCACCCTCGCACCAAGCATATTGACATTCGGTATCACTTCTTACGAGACCATGTGCAAAAAGGTGGCATTTCTCTTGCTCATGTTGGCACGGACGTGCAACTTGCAGACATCTTCACCAAGATGTTGGATGAAGCTAGGTTCTGTCAACTTAGGCATGAACTTGGTATCCTGGAGCTTGATAACGTTATGTGAAATCTTTGCCCATCTGGATACATTTATTTTCATGTCTTGTCTAGGTGTAGGCATGTATTTAGGGGGAGACATTCAACTCATGAATACTCTCACCCTACTCTGATGCATAAATAAACCAAACACTCTCAAAGTTACCTAGCTCACGATATGTGACTTGGTGCTTTAAATGATGGAGTAGTGGCAATGGGCTCAAGGTTTCTATCTTCGTAGTGCCATACCACATTTACTCAAACATGGTGGCATAAGCCATCGCCCCGCTATACGCATTATTACAGCGGTTTGTTTTAACTAAACTAGGGTCTTGCGGTGCCAATTCACTTATGCTCACACATGGCAACAATGATCATTATCATCTTGCAGAGTAGAGATTGTTCTCGGGGTTTTAAGTCATGTGCATTCTCATATATCAATGCTTTACATTTTCATCTATATCTTACGGATTAATCTCATTGACGGAATCTTCATCATATAAACCTCCCTATATACATCTTCTTATACTGAAAAATGACCACAAGCCCCGGACATCCGACCCATTGCCAGATTTCCAGGCTGCTCGGAACCAGGGAGCCCAAAATGCCAACCACAGGTGTCGGACATCGGGCACAGTCCCCGGACATCCGGCGGATCTCGTTTTCTGCCTAGTCTCTGGCCCCTAGATATCCTGCTAGTTTTGCCGGAGTTCTAACCTCCTGCTCACCCGAATGGTTTGAATCGATGAGTCTCGACCCTGGATGTCTGGGCCCTATCCCGGATGTCCGGCTCTCCGAGTACGCATATAGACCGACTTCTGTGGGGGTCGGGGCAATTCTTCCCCAAATCCCCCACTCGCCCCTCCCCTGCCCACTCTGCTACTGGGTCCTCCACGTTCTTATTCCCTTGCCCCGGCCTCCCTCGTCCCTCCCAGCCCCCAATCTCTTCACTCCATGTTCTTCTCCCCCCGATCTACCTGCTCACCCTCTTTGTCGTTGCGTTGGTGACCCGGTTCGTTCGGGAGGAGGACCTCTTGGTGTCAGCCACCCTCCATGGCTCCATGATGCCTCGGACCAAGAATGTTGCCCCAGATCCTTCCACGGGGGTTCTCTCCCATGGTATGCTCTCTCGTGTTCCTGTCGATCTCCTTATCAATCCTTGTTATGCCGTCATATATGCCTCCATATATGTTTATTGAATTTCTTGTGAGTGCCATGGCTCATCGTGCCCTCACTACCATGCTCCTGCTATCGGTGTTCCTATGGCCTCTCCCACCTCACATCCCCTCTCATCGGTGTTCCGTTACTTTTAGGCACTCACTGACAGGGCTCCACCGATTCTGAGGAGGATGTTTGCCCCAAGAAGAAGCAGACGTCCACTAAGAAGTGCTCTTCCAGCCCTAGTCGCAACCGCATGTCCTGACCATCCCCTGACTCTGATTCGAATGATGAGGACTACAATGTGGAAGAAGATGAAGTCTTTGCCCCCAGGCGACCTATTGGTCAGTCTAAGCTGGGGACACGTCGGGCTCCAGAGGAAACTGATCCTCATACCCCGAGAGAGCCTCTGCATGTGACGAATGGTTGCTCCATCTCCATGGATATGCCTGCCTATGGAAATCGCCCTGTTCACAACTTCAAGACCGTGAGGACGGGCCAGTATCTCGAGTTCTGACGTGACATCAACCAATTTGCAATGGTTGCTGATGCTGAAGACCGTCGGTTCCGCACTCGCATGCAGCAGGATATCTATGCCAGTGTGGCTCGTGGGCATGGCCTTGATCCTCAAGCGTACGTGGACTTGCCTTTTCTTCGCAAACATCCTTTGAATTTTCCATAAAACATTGTCAAGATCATTGATGACATGGATCTTGGTCCGTCCATGACCTTCAAGTGTGACTGGAATGAAGGTGCTATTCTTCAGTTCTACGCCACCTATTTCTTTGGGCCTGACAACACCCTTGCCTGGATGACTCATGATGCACGGCTGAGTATCTCTTACGCCTGGTTTGTCCAGGTTTTGGGTCTTTCTGGTAATGGGCATCGGATTCATTGTGAGGATCCTCATCATACCCACATGAAGGTTAGTGAGTGTATGCTGCTTCTCAAGCCTCCTCGCCATCTCACCGAGGTGGAGATCAAATATCCCCCCAATGAGGTCTCTCTCTTTCGATCTCCCTACTACATTCTCTATCAGTGTGTGCTTCGCACTCTTTACCCCAAGAAGGGAGATCGCTCGTGGGCACGCAGCTATTTTAGTGACCTCATGGTGCGCATGCATTCTCACCCCATGGAGCCCCTTGACACTACTCACTTCATATGGCATGAGATCCGCCTGACCAGTTTCCAGCAGACGCGTCAGTACCCTTATGATCCATACATTCAAGATCTGATTGACAACACCACTCCCTTTGCGGTGGCCAAGACTGTTGTGCATGCCAAGTGGAAGCCTGCTGATCATATGTTCAAGTCTGTCTCTGCTCAGCCTTCTGCTCCTTCTCAGTCTAGGAGGACTCCTGCGGCCCTGGCCAAGGCTCTTGCTCAGTCCCAAAGGGTTTCTAGTGTTTCATCTTCGAGGGACCCTTTTGGCTGCCTTGCTTCCTTCATGGGAAAAACTCAGTCTGCTATCATGAAAGCTATCACCTTCAACTATCAATAGAATCATGATGTCCAACAGAGCCTCATCCTCTCCAAGAACTGGCTCAAGCAGCGTCTTCGCGCTCTTGGCAGTCCAGTGAGCGATGATGATGATCCCCTCCTGCATGCTCCCTCTCCCTCAGCCTTTGGGTTTCCAACCCGTGCTGAGTACACCGAGTTCTTTGTTGGGGTCCTGGACGATGATGACATCCTCCAGGAGTGATTTCTCTCTATGAACTGGTGTTTTCGCCCCTTTTTGTGTGTTGTCGACAAAGGGGGAGAAGTAGTATTTCTATTTCTATGCAGTATCTCTTTGCCATACTATCTGTCAACCATATATTTGTGTTAAGATTATCAACTTGTAAGACTTTAATTGTGAGATTATGGTATTGATGTATTTCAAGCAATATCTTATATGCTATCCTTTCTGTCTATCATATGAGTTTGTGTTCATGGGTTGCCCATGGTCTGCATTTTTTCTTCTCTATCTCGAATGCTTCCCATGAGCAGACATAACACATGTGCATTGAATTACTATTATCTCATAGTGCACACATTAAGGGGGAGCTCAATCAAAACTATCATATGACTTGTGCTTTTATGAAATGCATTGCCATATTTTTTATACTACATGTATGATTGTCATCAACAAACAAAAAGGGGGAGATTTAAAGTGCAATCATGCCCTTACATTATATTTTGTTGTTGATGATAATGTACATGTGGAGGACTAATAATGTCTGTCAAGTAAATCTCAGGTATTATCCCTAAAAACCAAGTGTGTGAGGTTCACGAACGCATGGAACGATTGTGAGCCAAGAAGTAAGGAACAAAAACGCTTAAGGATCTAGCTTTCTCCTTTTTGTCTTGAGTATAGGGATCCCGCACTATTAAGAGGGGATCGGTTGGGTCAGTAAAAGATTTGCTCAAGTCAAAACAAACTCTTTTCCTCGGCCAAAAACTGCTCTATACACAAATCACATGTGTTGCCTTCCTGTGATGGCCGGATGTCCGGGAGTTCACTATGTTCCCGGATATCCAGGAAGTACCCCGGATATCTGGCATCTCTGCTATCTAGTGAGCATATGTCTACACCAGGTTTGGGTCGGATGTCCGGCACGTCACCGGATGTTCGGGCCTCAGATATCCGAGCCTCTTGCCGGATTTCGGACACACACAACTCCAGAACCGGGCTGGATTGATAATGTCACATACCGTATGTTCGGGCCGAAGCCAGATGTCTGGGCGCTCCCATATGTGTCGGATGTCTGGGACTTCCCTGGATGTCCAAGTCCTCTATTTTTCCTCTCTGTCTCTGTGCATCGTGTGGTTCTTCATAGATGTCGGATGTCCGGCCCTTGGTCCAGATGTCCGGCCTGACTGTGTCACTTACACTACAACGACCAGATTTGCTCCCACACTATAAATACCTCTTCACCACTTCGTGGAGAGGTTGACCATTCACTTTGAGCAAACCCTAGAACACATTTCTCTCTCACTCACTCTCATACACCAAAACTTAGATCCAAAAGGGATTTGAGAGCATTTGTGAGAAGTTTTCCAAATAAGTGATAGATCCACCCCTTCTCCTTATTTGCACCAAAGGAATTCATGATTTGAGCAAGTCTTGAGCTTTTCCCCATTGTTCTTGTTACTCTTGGATGTTGGAGACTCCTAGGCGGTAGGAGTCATTCAGAGAGGAATCGACCATTGTGATTACCCCCAGAAAGTTTGTGAAGGTTTGGATACCACCTCAAGGTCTACCACTAGTGGTTGGGAATTGCCTTAGTGGTGATATCTCAAAGAGAGAATAGGGTGAGCCTTCGTGGCATTGGTGTGCCTTCGTGGTAACATCCACCTCTCTAAACGGCGACATAGCTTCCCTCGAATGAAGTGAACATCGGCATACATCCTCGTCTCTCAGAGTTGCGGTTATTCCTAACCCTAACTTCCTACTTGTGGTTATTTGTCTCTTAGTCATTACTTATATCATATTGTGCTTGCTTACTCATATACGTCTGATACTTGTCTACCTTGCTTAACTCTTAGTATCATACTTGCAACTGTTAGGCTCACTCTCATATTCCACATTATTGCCTAAAATTGCTAAGTAACAATTAAAATTTGTAATTGTACCTATTCACCCCCCCCCCTTTAGGTCCATCTCGACCCTTTCAAACGAGCATTGCGCTAACGACTTGGTTGGTAGCTAGTATGTATAATAACATGGGTCCACCAGCGCCTGGTGCTGTGAGTATGGGATTGCTTGCTAGCAGTGTTTTAATTTCTTCTAACGCAGTCGCTGCTTCATCAGTCCATTAAAAATTGTTGGTCCATTTTAGCAATCTATAGAGCGGTAAACCCTTTTCCCCGAGGCGGCAGATAAAGCGGCTTAGCGCCGCCATGCAACTAGCCAACCTCTGGACATGCTTTAGCTCTGTGGGAATTGCAAGTTCTGATAGGGCGCGGATGTTAGCCGGATTTGCTTCTATTCCTCTATGGGAAACGATGAATCTGAGCAGGTTACCAGCGGGAACTCCGAATACAAATTTCTCCGGATTGAGTCGTATATCGTACTCACATAGGCTCGCAAAGGTTTGCCTTAGGTCGTCGATCAACTGGCTAACGTATTTGGTTTTTATTACCACATCGTCCATGTATGCCTCAACTGTTTTACCGACTTGTTTTGCGAGACAAGTCTGGATCATGCGTTGGTACGTAGCCCCAGCGTTTTTTAGCCCAAAGGGCATCCTGTTGAAGCAGAATGGCCTGTAGTGGGTGATGAATGCACTACTAGGAAAAGGGCTATAGATAATATGGACATTAATGGTGCACCACACATGTGGTGTGCCACTACTATATAGCAGTGGCACACCACGTGTTGGTGCGCCATTAGTGTGATGGAAACTAATGGCGCACCACACCCACGGTGCGCCACTACTAACAAACTTTTTTTATTATTTTTCCAAAACTAGTAATGGCACACCAGGGCACAGTGCGCCATTACTAGTTATAACTAGTAATGGTGCACCACTCACCCGGTGCGCCACTACTAACAATTTTTTTTACTTTTTTTTCATAACTAGTAATGGCACATCAATGTATAGTGCGCCATTACTAGTTCAAACTAGTAATGGCGCACCACATACACGGTGCGCCACTACTAACATTTTTTTATTTTTATTTTTGCAAAACTAGTAATGGCACACCACCTAACTTGTGTTCCATTTGTAGGTGGTGCGCCATTAGTAACCTAGGACCAGCTAGATATTTGGGACAGCCACCTACCACACTCACTTTTCCCACTTCATTCTCTCCACCTCCTCCTCCAAGCTTGTCTCGGCTGCCTCCTCCTCCTCACCTCATTTGCACCATAGATTCATCCAAATTAAGTGGTTAAATTACCTTTTTTGACAGGTAAGTAAGGGGAAAGCTTTCTTTATGTTGTAGATCTACTTTTTTCTCCCTCCAACAACGTGCACATGCACTTTTTATGGCCTAGCTAGATCTATGTATGTTTGTGGTGTTGCATACATTTGTGGTGTTGCATATATGTTTGTGTTTGTAGGTACCGGTATTTGAAATGCGATAGTTGCCAATATTTTTTCGGAATGTTGATTCATTTCTGTTTCGGCGAGAATTTGGCACTATGCATTCTTTTTGGTCCTATTTTTAGGCAAAGTCATGCCAAATTTTTTCTTGGTTCTAAAATATCGTTTTGCTCTACCCCGCAGGCGACCATGGTCCGCACGATGACCGAAGGCATCGTGAATAGGTTTTTGAGATCCGCAAAGGCCGAGATGCTTCAAAAGAACGAGACGGAGATAAGATGTCCGTGTCAAAGATGCAAGTTGAGGAGCCTTATGGACCCGGATTCCATACAGGTGCGGAACCACCTACTCTTGCGTGGTTTCATGGATGGCTATCGGTGGCAAGGTGGTGAAGATGATTATGAATTCGTCCATGGGGGCCGGGCAAGAAATGAGGAAGGGCATGGGCAAGACAACCGCGGCGAGGGAGGGCGAGAAGACGAAGAATCTCCAGGACATGATCACGAAGTAGATGCAGTACACAGTCATCATGTAGAAGATGCTGGACATGATGATGAGGAAGATGCCGGAGCAGACGAAGGGCATGATCATGAAGATGAAGATGCCGGAGCAGACGATGATGGACCATCAATGGGCTGGGCGCAGGACCCTCATATTCAAGAGCTGCTTCTCAAGCAGGCGGATAACGCAGGAGCTACTGCCCAAGAGAAAGCCAAGCTGGATCAACTGGAGATAGACGTGGTTACTCCATTGTATGAAGGATGCAGGACCGAGGATACCCGCCTGAAAGTAATGCTCATGGCTCTGGAGATGAAGGTAAAACACAAAATTACTAACGCATGCTTCGACGAGAACATGTCATTCTCGCACGAACGTCTTCCCAAGGGGAACAAGTGCCCGACCAGTTTCGAGGAGGCGAAGAAAATCATGTGTCCTCTGGATTTATCGCACGTGAAATTCCATGTGTGCATGAACAATTGCATCATTTATCGGGACGAGCACGCGGAGTCTACCATATGTCCGGTGTGCGGCGTCACTCGATACAAGAAGAGGAAGAAAGCTCCTTGAAAAGTGGTGTGGTACTTTCCGATCACTCCTCGTCTGCAACGGTATTTCGCGGACCCTAAGGTAGCAAAGCTCCTACGTTTGCACACTGATAGGGAGGAGAAGAAGCGAGAAGATGACGCAAATGATTTGGAGATAAATAAAAAAGACAAGATGCCGAGTCTCCCTAAGGATGCGAGCCTGTGGCAAGCATTGAACTTCGAACACCCAGAATTTGGGAACGATCCAAGGAACATCGTGCTGGGCACGAGCACCGGTGGAGTCAATCCGTTTGGCAGCCAGAGAAGCACACATAGCACCTGGCCTGTGATTGTGTGGATGTACAACCTTCCCCCCTGGTTGTGCATGAAGAGGAAGTACATTCACATGAGTATGCTAATTGAAGGGCCGAAACAACCAGGGAACGACATCAATCTATATCTGGGGCTGCTGAAAGAGGAGCTAGACACACTGTGGGAAACGCCAGCCAATACGTGGGACACCGCAGAGAAAGAATATTTCCCTATGAGATCCGCACTCCTCACGACGGTGCACGACTATCTCGGTTACGGATATGTCGCGGGGCAGGTGGTCCACGGATTTTCTGGATGCGTCAGGTGCTTGGATGACACAACGTATCGCCAGCTAGATAGAGATCCCGGGTCTTTGAAAACCGTGTTCATGGGACATCGAAGGTGGCTTCGCGATAATGACTCATGGAGAAAACACAAGGATCTGTTCGATGGTGAAACCGAACCCCGAAGACGCCCGCGTACGACGAGCGGCGAGGAAATAGACAAGCTGTTGAAAAATTGTAAAGAGTGCCCACTGCCGGGAAAGATGCGAAAGGCACCAGAGCCGTTGCTGAAGGTATGGAAACGAGGTCTGTTTTTTGGGACTTGCTACTGGAAGATCCTCCGTGTGCCTCACAGCCTTGATGTCATGCGTATCACGAAGAACGTGTGCGAGAGTCTGCTTGGTACCCTGCTCAACATGCCAGAGAGGACCAAAGATGGGCCGAAAGCAAGGGCAGACTTGAAATCAATGGGCATCAGGGAGGAGCTTCACGCTAATAATGACGATGATGATGATGAGGCGAAGCAGGACACGGAAAGTCATCGCAAAGGCAAAAAGGCCAAGAAGACCGGAAATGACTTTCCTCCCACGTGCTTCACTCTAAGTCAGGAGGAGATCGATCAGTTTTTCACCTGCCTCGTAGGAGTAAAACTTCCTTACGGTTACGCGGGGAAGATAAGTAGGTACCTAGACTCAGCGAAGCAGAAGTTCAGCGGGATGAAGTCTCACGACTGTCACGTGCTGATGACGGAGATACTTCTAGTTGCAATCCGTGGGATCATGGACGCGCACGTCCGTGAAACGCTATTTGGCCTATGCAACTTTTTTGACGTCATCTCTCGGAAGTCGGTTGGCGTGAGGCAACTCAGAAGGCTACAGGAAGAGATCATGGTGACACTATGCGAGCTTGAGATGTACTTCCCGCCCGCATTCTTCGATGCTATGGTGCATCTGCTGGTCCATATCGTGGAGGATATCATCCAACTCGGGTCGACGTTTCTGCACAGCATGATGCCGTTCGAAAGGATGAATGGTGTCATCAAAGGATACGTTCGCAACATGTCACGTCTAGAGGGAAGCATAGCCATGGGCTTTCTGACCGAAGAGTGCATCTCCTACTGCACGAATTATCTAGGCATCGAGAACCCCGTTGGTCTGCCCGTCAACAGGCACCTCGGCAGGCTCGCTGGATGGGGTCACCGTGAGGGTCGCCGCGAAATGCATGTCGACTTCGAGGGTCGACTCGCTGACTTTGAAAGAGAAAACCTAGTCGCGCTACAACACATAGACGTGGTTGATCCTTGGGTGGTAGAGCACAAAACCTTTATTGAGAAGACGTACAATGACCGAGGCCAACAGAGGACGGACGGAGATATAATCAAAGAGCAAAACTCATGTTTCACGCGTTGGTTCAAGAAGAAGCTTCTGTCGTACCCTTTACATGAGGATTCTTCCGCGGAAGAACAACTCATATTCGCCTTGTCACAGGGCGCCGAGCACAACCTGATGACGTATGAGGCGTACGATATCAACGGCTACACATTCTACACCGAGGGAAAGGACATGAAGAGCGATGGTTATCAGCACTCCGGGGTAACGATGGAATCCTACACCGGTAACGAGAAGGACAGATACTACGGAAGGATCGAGGAGATTTGGGAGCTGAGCTACGCTGGAGAGAAGGTCCCGATGTTCCGTGTCAGATGGGACAGGAGTGTCCTAAAAGAAGACCGGTATTTCACCACCATGGTTATACCCGAAGCCAAATCCAAGACCGCGGGCGCAAACGCCACCGCGAAAAATGAGCCATGGGTACTGGATTCCCAAGTGGACCAATGCTTCTTCATTACGACCCGTAAAAGCCCAGTCGTGTTGTCATGAGGAGAGGCAAAACGAAGATCATTAGAATGGATGGAGTCGCCAGTGAGAAAGACTTCGACAAGTACGGCGACCCAAAGATGAAACATGACGATGACAATGAAGTACCAGCATACACCACAAGAAGAAGCAGGACCACCCTACCTAAAGGGCGTCCGTTCAAGAGAAGAACTCCATTTGCGAAAAAGAAGGGCAAGAAGATTGCGAAAAGATAGCTAGCTAAGATCGATTGTATTTAAATTGTAGTCTTCATTTCTCGATTGTATTTCGACATATGGAAATGACATTTCTTCTGTTCTAGTCCTCATGATATTTTATTTATGTTTATTCTGGTATTGAATTTCTAACTCACAAAAAGTATTGAATTTGTTAATATTTTTTGAACTCGTGAATATTTTTTAATTTCATGGGCACTTTTTGAATTCATGAATATTTTTTCAAATTTGATGATATTTTTTCATATTCATAAATGTTTTACCAATTCACAATTGTTTTGCAACTAAAAATCCAAAAAAAGTTACTAATGGCGCATCGCTAGCAGGTGCGCCATTGCTATCAAGGTACTTATGGCGCACCCTAGGAGGTGCGCCATTAGTATACCAATTTTTATTTAATTAGGTTTATTCTGTAATTGAATTTCTAACTCACAAAAAGTATTCAATTTGTTAATATTTTTTGAACCCATGAATATTTTTAAATTTCATCGGCACTTTTTGAATTCATGAATATTTTTTCAAATTTGATGATATTTTTTCATATTCATAAATGTTTTACCAATTCACAAATGTTTTGCAACTAAAAATCCAAAAAAAAGATACTAATGGCGCACCGCTAGCAGGTGCGCCATTGCTATCAAGGTACTTATGGCGCACCACGAGAAGGTGCGCCATTGGTAACCCTCCCCCCACTAAAATCCTCAATCCAGGATCCCCAATCTCACATCTCTCTCTCAGCCCCGACCCACTGCGCCGCCGCCCCAACCCACTGTGCCGCCGCCCCTACCTGCGCCGCCGTCCTCGCCCGTCGGACGTGTCCGCTCCCAATCCGCGCCTCCGCCGCCTCCCTCTCCCCATCCTCCCCTTCCTCCCCCTCCGACCCCACCCCGCTCTCGCCGGAGCAGCGCCGCAGGGCCGACGCCAACCCCACCCTCGCTCGCGCGCGTCGCAACCTCCGCCTCGCCCCGACCCACTGCGCCACCACTAATCACCCCACGCCGCACGGAGACGTCCAGGAGGACCGCCGTCGACTGCTTCTTCATCTACGGGCTCTCAATCGACCGGAGCTGCACCGTATCGCCGGAGCAATCAACCCGACCTCGGCCCCCTCCTCCGGTGACGAACCCTAACCCTAACCCTGTAGGTTCAAATTATGCATCATAGGACTGAGTACTGCTCTGGAATCAAATGCTTTTGTTAGTAGTTCTGTGATGAACTGGTCACATCTTGTATGTATCTGTAGTTCCTTGTAATTTTGGCAGAGGGATTAATGCAACAGAGTAGCAGTTTGTGTGTTATCTAACATATTACTGTAAAAATCTTCTACAGCAGAGTTTCTCACTTGATTTGTGGCTTGCTTGTCATAACTCCGTTCAAAAACTTATACATATGATGATTCTCATTCAAAACATAAAGCATGGTTCTTTCTTTATCGAAAAAAAATACAAGCTTCTGTATCTGCATGATCTTGAAGAAAATATTTTTGAGATTTTTTATCTTTGAGTGGGGAATAGTTTTGCTTTGCTTTGCGAGCTCCAGAAACATGAAAGTAATTAATAAGTTCAGTCACGAGACGTCCATGACTCTAAAACTGATGGGAAAGCAATTCCTTCATTGGATAATGATTTTGCAGGTACCCCGAGAGGCCCTTGAGTTTGCCGGAATGTCGATTAACTTCCATTCCGGCAAATTCGGGTACTCCATATGTCCTATTTTCAGCAAAGGTCATGCTGAAATTTTCCGTGAATTTTAGCATGACTTTGCTAAAAATAGGACATCTGGGGTACTTGCGACTAATGCATGGGCCGGGGTTTGAATTCCCCTAGTTGTTTTCTCCCTACTCTGCTCTGCCCACATGCACCTAAACTTCGAATAAACATCAATCATATAAACCAATCGGGCAACAGAATATAACCCCTAAACATAAGCAAATGCTCCAGTTTAAAAGAACAGGGGACCATCATGGTTCCATCAAACATTTTTTTATAGGAACCAAGGCCTGTTTATCCGCACCATGAGGCCAGTGTGAGACTGGAAACCCTCACATATATCATCAGACTACAAAGGACTCAAACTCCTAGCTGGAAACATTCAGTGTGACCTTGCATTGCTGGGTTGCAAAGAACCACAACACATAGCAACCGGATCATGAAGATCCACACCATGAGGTCAGTCTCAGACTGGAAACCCTCACATATATAATCAGACTGCAAAAGACTCAAAACTCCCACAGCTGGAAACATTCAGAGTGACCTCGCATTGCTGGGTTGCAAAGAACCACAACATATAGCAACCGGATCATGCAAGATCCACACCATGAGGCCAGTCTCAGACTGGAAACCCTCACATATATAATCAGACTCCAACCATAACTAGGGGTAAAGACAGCTAGGCTAACTACACAAGTTCAATCAAACAGTACCCAGAAGTTGTGACAGGTGTATCCCCGAGACATTGTCATCGGAGACTGACACATGTCATCGAAGACTGACGCTCAGCTTGCCTGCGAAGGCCCAGTTGTACTTGCATTCTCTTCGATTAGCTTTTCCACAATTCTGAAAATAATGAATATAAACATAAACTTTTATGTAGTAACAAAAGAAGATAAACATAAACGGATATGTAGTCAATAAAGTATATAAAAACAAACTTTTATGTAGTCACAGAACTGTACATAAACATAAACTGATATGTAGTCACAAGTATCTTACGTGAGGATCTCGAGGTGTTCCTCGTTGTTAGGTTCCAAGGCAAGGGCAAGATAAGCCTTTATAGCTAAATGAGCCAATTCATACTTTTTGAAAATATTTGCTTTGCCACTTAGCTCCAATGGGTAATTCTATGGTTCGATCATTCTGACCACCTACGTCCGCAACACAACCACAAAATCAGTACACACATTGTCACCTGAACAGCTTCTTATTATCAACAAATATTGTATACATATATACCTGGACCGTGCCCTCCTTCCGGCCTTGAATCTTGAGTAGCATTATCTTAGGATGCCTCGGTGTCAACAAACCCTAAATGATGAGACCATGATAATTCCTCACAAACCAACCCTTAAATAACACTGAGCCATTATGCCATCACCCTTGAAGCCTTGCGGGCATTTGCAGCCCTTAGCTTGTTCATTCTGTAGATTTCCAAAATTCAGTTTTGTAGGCCCTTGACAATAACCAACTTTTTGACCAAACGTTTTTCCTATTTAGAGCCAAACATAGCCCACAACGATGAGGCCAACGGTTCGGGCAAGGCATTAATTCTCGGAGCTGTCCCAGGAGATGGAGGAAGAACCTCACCGCTATGAGGACGCCGCGGAAGACACCGATCCTGACTACACAACCCCTAGTGGCGTCGGGGATGACACCACTGATGGTGCTGCCAAGGATGCCACCACTGATGATGGCAGCGCACACACAGATGGCAGCCAACCAAAGAGGCAACGGAAGGACTGGCGCCCGAACGTGCTTGGCACCATCAAGGAGGAATTTACTGAAGTGTCCTCCGAGGGGCATCCAACGGCACCCAAAGAATTAGTCAAGGGGTACTTGGTTCAGCTCGGGTGCATTCTCCGGAGCACCGTCTCGATCAACACCCAGAACCTAAGGCATCCTGACCGAGGGAATTTGCGCAGCCTCCTCTTCACGAAGCTGCACGAACGATACAAGTTCCCCGGTGACGTCGCAAACATACGCCTCTCAGGAAATAAAGTGAACAGTGCCGCCCTCACGAATATGAGCACGGCCCTGTCTACTTGGAGAAGCTTGGTGAAGAAAATGATTGACAAAGGTGATAGTTATGAGAAGATCAAGGCGAAAAATCCTTCGATCAGCGAAGATGACTACAAGGAGTTCAAGATCAAGTGCGAGAGCAGCGCAACCGTGGAATCAAGTCAGTGGGGGAAAGATATGCGGGACTTGAACTTAGGGGTCCACCAACTCGGTCCCGGCGGTTACAGAGTAGCGGAACCTATATGGGACAAGGAGGACGCGGAGCATGCCGAGCAAGGCCTACCGCCCCGCTTCGAGAAATACCATGACAAGCAGACCAGGAACTATGTCAGGGCCCGGTACAAGGTGGACCCGTTAACAATGGAGCTTACCACGGATGCGAAGACCAAGGCGCTTGAGCGTGTTCGGGTAAGGAATACACCCCCGCGTAATTAGCTCCATATGGTTGCATTCTAATTAATGAACCCAAATTTCTAAATGGTTCACATTCCTTCCGCAGGAGACTGAAAGCAGTTGCGTGGGGTCGTCTCAGAGCTCCCCTTGGGACAACACTTTAAATAGGGCATTGAACGTAATGAAAAACAAGGATAAGTTCAGTAAGCCGTCGTCAGCTGGTCGTGTGGCCGGCAAAGGCTTGTCCACAAAATGGTCGTCATACTATAACGCTGGTGTGTGAAAGGAGAGAAAGACCAGCTCGAAAAGCCAGTCGCGCGAGGTTCAAGAACTCAAGGCACAAGTGGCACGGATTTCGGAGATGGTCCAAGAGCAAGTGCAACAACAACTGGGAACGACGCTCACCGCCATTGTGCCTACCTTGATTCAGGGGCTGCAGACATGGATTGCGGGCGACCAAAAGGGGGCCGCCCCCGGTTCCCAGCTTCACGGCCAGCAACTCGCACAACGCGCAGGCGGCACCATTGGTGTCTCCGGCGGAGGCGGTATTGGTGTCTCTGGCGCCGGCACGGGCATTGGAGCTTAATGCACCTGGGTGTACGCCGGCCGGCACCTGGGCAGCAAGCGGCCCCTCTGTCAGTTGCACGCCCGCCGTTGGCGGTGCCTCGACATTAGCCGAGCTCGAAGCCATCACAGTAACTAAGCCTCTCGGCCGATGACTTCATCTCCTTGCCTTTGACTGCGCATCCCTGACGCCCTACATGTTTTCGCAGGCTGTCGCCAACGTTCCATGCACTCTCCTGCACTTCGTGGGCGGTGAGTTGATCGATGTCGCCAAGGGCAGAATCATTCAACTGGGCAACCCCGTGTTCCACGGTAATCCGATGCCACCCACCGTGTATAGGGTTGAACTGGTTCGGGTGCTGCCAGGCTGCGACGAATTGTTACCTCCGATTCGACCCGCTAGGGCCGACGAAGATGATGTGATGACCCTCAGCGCCTGCGTAAGCTGGCCCCTGCTTTGGCCAAAGAGCCAGATTCATTTAGGGGTGGGGGACACCACCCCAAAGACAACACCGCTAGTCGTGCCGGCGCCAAGCCATGGCAAGACCGCCGCAACGCTACCGGACATGCCGGACATGCATATGGCACAGGATCCAGACATGCATATGGCACAGGATCCGGACGACGACGACGACGACGGTACATTTACCAACGTCGATAAGTACTTTGCCGAACATGGGTATGGTGACGAATTATTCGGGCCTCCTTCTCAAGAACCCAACCCTGCAAAAGACGACCGCGATCTAGCTGGTACCGCGAAGAAACCCAATTGCAACAGGCGTCGTCTGGCATTCAGTTCTCAGGAGACGCCTCTAGCTGCCGCCTTCATCGAGCCTCAGATAGCCGAGGTGCGAAATATTAGCAGCCCCAACACACTCAAGAAGGCGGTCTGTGAGCAGAACTCGATCCCATTACAGCAAAAGAAGAAGGGACGGAAAAGAAAGAATAACAAGGGAGGTGCAAGCTAGCCGGCACTGAGTACGATCTGTGCTCAGGACGGGTCACCTTCACCTAAGGATATCTCGAGGAGGGTGCATGTGGCGGGTAGGCCGATGCTACCGACTAATCTGCTCAATGCTGCAACCGGTGCTATGTGGAGTCTGCATGAGAGTGTTCTTTCTTTCGAGAACGGGCGTCTCCCCGAGAATGATGTGGCATACCCGGTTTTCGTGGCCAAGGTGCCAGAGGGCAAGGGCTTTGTGGATAGCACCATCAGGGGTATGATCGTCCTGCGGTTTGATGACATCTTCGCTATGTTTAACCTTCATCTACTGCACTACACCTTCGTTCGGCTATTTTCGCTGAGTATGGAGATGCGGATCATTAGAGACAAGACCCCGGACATCATGATAGTCGACCCCTTCTACATGTGTGCCAAGATCTTGGGCAGTGCTGGGGACCGGCAAGTCGTGAATTCACACCTCGAAGGCGTCATTCTGGCAAACCCAGATAAGGATAACTTCCTCGTGCCTTACTTTCCCGAGTAAGTCATCCCCTCACCGCCCCGTAACATATGATTTCTTAGATTTCGATCATTCTTTTTTTTTTCTAACATTCCGTGTTTTGTGCAGTGACACACATTACACACTCATCCTCTTAAGCCCGAAATATTCCATGGCGACGTATTTCAACTCAGACCGTCAGTAGAAGAAAGACTACATAAATATAAAGAAAGTTCTTGATGATGTTCTTCCCGGCTACGCCAGATCTGGTGGCACCTTCAGCAGAACAATTCGTAGGTACGGCAAGCACGTGTTCACCCACAATACGACGTTCCCCTGCGTCAAGCAGCCGCCTGGCAGTCAGAAGGATGCCTACTACGCCCTCCAACACATGCGGGCGATCATACGGGACCAGCATCACCTTGTGCTACCAAATAATCTCAAAGATTGGGCCACACGCTTGTCGGCAATCCAGGATGCGGACATCAGACAAGAATTCTATTGCATCCAGTCGGAGTTTGCAGAAATCATCCATCAAGATGTCCTTCATACCTCAGGGCAGTTCTAACTCAGATATCAACCGTCCAACAGTGAGATAGAAACAACGCTACAAATGCAGGATAACAACGCCCGCGATTTCATGACCATCACGAAAGACGGCGGCTTCATCCACGCTTCGGTCCCTGAGTCGAGTCGAAAGTAGTGATGCTATGTAGTTCTGAAATGTCGATTGGCTCATGTTGTAATATTAAACTTTAATGAACTTGTATGTCTCTTTGGTTTGGACAGTCGTTCAACTTATATGTAATCGATGCTATTTATTAGTAGGACCATGAATCGTGCTATTAATGTGTTGCTTTTCTCTTCCGATCCTTTTGTTGCATACTTATATATTGCTTATGTATTGTCTGTGAATTGCTACTAACGTTTTGTTTGGCTAGTGCATAGAGATGTCGTCGTATGTCGTATACAAGGGTAAGGTTCCCGGAGTCTACGACGACTGGGAGGAGTGTTGGAGATAGGTTCACCGTTTCGGCGGTAACAGTTACAAAGGGTACACCACTAGGGCGGAGGCGGAAGCTAGATACGCGCGCTATCTAGCGGGAGAGAGGAGGGAGCGTTGGAGGAACCGGATGAAGACCTGTTTCATCGCAATCATGCTCATCGTGATGACCGCAGCTCTCTTCTATGTGATGGTAGTTTAGATGATCGATATCGACTTGTAATGTGAAGACAAACTTGCTAGTCGCGGTCTCAAGACTTGTAATGTTCTAACTTTGTTCGGTATTTTAAATTCGGAGACTAATATGATGAATTGTATTCGGAGACTAATCTTCTATTATATTCGATAAATATGATGTTTATATGTTGTGCTGTCTATATTCTGTGCAGTAATATGTTTTGTAACCTGTGCAAATATCAGAAAAGAAAAAAATCCCCAATATTCATACTAGTGGCGCACCACTCTACACTTTAGTGGCGCACTGCAGTAAGCACACTAGTGACGCATCATCTACAAGTGTGTCATTAGTAAGCCAGAGCACAAGGTAAATATGGCCCCCTGGGAGGCATACTAATGGCGCACCATGTGATATACTAATGGCGCACTCCCAGGTGCGCCATTAGTATCTGGTATACTAATGGCGCACCAGGGGTGCGCCATTAGTATTAATTACTAGTGGCGTGATGCTAGTGGCGCACCTGTAGTGCGTCATTAGTGGACAAAACAGGTGCACCACTAGCAGGCCTTTTCCTAGTAGTTATGCGGTTGCAGCTTGGTCGGATTCCTTCATTTAAATCTGATGGTACCCATAATAAGCGTCGAGGAAACACAACGAGTTGTGTCTGGCTGTGGCCTCAATAATCTAGTCTATGCGTGGTAAGGGGAAAGGGTCCTTAGGGCAGGCCTTGTTGAGGTCTTTAAAGTCGACGCACAGCCACCAGGATTTGTCTTTATTTGGTACCATCACGAGGTTTGCCAACTAGTCGGGGTGCTTAATCTCCCGAATGAATCTGGCCTCTAGCAGTTTGGCTAATTCTTCACCCATAGCTTGTCGTTTGGGCTCGGAAAAGTGGCGGAGAGTCTACTTAACGGGCTTAAAGCCGGCGATGATGTTCAGACTATGTTCTGCCAGCCGTCGTGGGACTTCGGGCATATCGAAAGGATGCCAGGCGAAGATGTCCCAGTTTTCTTGTAAGAATATTCGCAGTGCTTCGTCCACTATGGGTTCCAACTGAGCTCTGATGGACGCTGTCTTCTTGAGGTCCATCGGGTGTACCTGAAATTTAATGATTTCATCTGCAGGCTTAAAGGACGTGGGTTTGGGCCTTTTGCTAAGGATCACATCGTCCTTGTCTATTGTTGACCGAAGTGCGGTCAGTTCCTCTGCAGCGAAGGTCTCAGCTAGTGCCTCGAGGGCGAGCGCTGCTGTTTTGTTTTCGCCTCGAAGAGCTAAATTCGGATCACTAGCGATTTTTATTACCCCATTTGGTCCTGGCATCTTGAGTTTCATATACCGGTAATGTGGTATTGCCTCGAATTTTGTGAAGGCGTCACGTCCCAGCAGGGTGTGGTAGCCGTTGGGGAAGGGCACGATACGGAAGAGAAGTTTTTTGGATCCGTAGTTTTCGGGCGTGCCGAACACCACATCGAGGGCGGTACGTGCTGAACATCCCGCCTCTTTCCCCAGAATGATTCCCCGAAATGTGGTGTTGCTATGCTCGATGCGAGATCGATCGAACTGTATTTTTTCCAGGGTATCTTCGTAGATAAGGTTTAAACCACTGCCGCCATCCATTAGCACTTTGTGTAACCTGAAGCCATCGACGATGGGGTTTAGGACCAGTGCGGCCGGTGTATGATCGGGACGAATGGCTGGTCGGTCAGTATCTCCGAAGGTAATGGGTACGTTTGCCCATGCACTTGTTGCTGCCACATGATAGACCTGTTCGAGTTCTCTAAGAGCTCTTTTCCTCCTGTTCCTTGTGGGGAATGTTTCGTAGATCGTCAGGACTTCGGCGTTGTATTCCGATGGAGATGTGGAGCACCTATTCAAAGGTAGTGCCTCAAGAATGGCTTCACGTCTTTTTGCGACCTGCTTGACGACCCAGCAAGCTCTAAGGTTGTGAGTCAGGCTTGTGTGTTCAGCAATACGGAATGTATAGGGCATGGTTTATCCAATAGCCTGTCCAGGACAGTACTGACCCCTGTAAGGGGCCTATTTCTCTTTTCGGCAGGTTCGAGTCTAGCTGGCCGCTTCGGAGGTATCCTCTTTTTCTGATCTCCTCTAAGGCATTCGGTCAAGGTTGGTTCCGAGAATAGACGTTTGGCTTGCCAGGCGCTTTCCATGGCACAATATTTTTGTACAAAATCTGATAGCTTGGTGAAGTCACAAATGTGTCGACGAGCCAGGGCGTTGAGAATCCCTTCGTCATGGCAATTGCGATTGAAGGTTGCCATTATCTCCTAATCACTAAGACCTCGTACTTTGTTTCTAGTGAGGAGGATTCTAGCCCAAAAATGATGAGCCGACTCTCCTGGTAACTGTTTAACATCCCGTAAGTCCAAAGACTTGGACTCTGTTGCGATGCTTGAGTGATCGGCTTGGGTGGTGGGTGGGAAAAGTTTTGACTCCACGCCATGATGTGAGCCCGAAACTACGGGCTCTGAGTTGTGGGCTAGATCAGGGACCGATAGCGGTCTGTCTTCAGAGCGAACTCTAGGGTCTGGGTTGCAAGCGAGGTCTCTATGATCGGAGATTGGGGTATAAACCGTTTTTAATTCTGGTCGCTGAGGGGACGAGCCTCCAGCCGGAGACTCGACGGTGGCGACTAAGTGGGTGACCGTGGGGATGAGAATCTCCCTATCGTCGAGTTTAAGCCCGAGCCGGTCATAGACCGGGGTCTAGTCGTTAGTCATGCGCATGGTCTTAATAGGATCAACTAGCTCGTTTAGAAATGAAGCGATGGTAGGATGCGCGTTGCTAAAGCGAGTGGGGTCGATACGCGGCATCGCAGTTCCGGAGTCGCATGAAAGCGGATTCAGGTCCTGTTTGGCCATAGTGGATCCGGTCACAATGGCCGGATTGGGCATTGCAGACAGCCTGAGGGTGATATGGCCTCCTTAGAGGTGGGGCCCGATGTCTTCGGCATCAAGGCGTCGGGATCTGCGGGCTCCTCCATAAGTGTTGAGGGTTCTATCAAGACAAGTTCTCCCCGTGAATCAGCGACGAACTCTAGGGTTTCGAATCGGATTCCTTTATCGGGGGAAAAGCTTCCAATCTGACCAAGGTGGCCGGTCACGTCGGCGTGCGACAAGATGTTGCCACTTGTGAAGATATGATTAGGGATGAGAATATCCTGGCTGCAGATCTCGTTTCTTGTGACAAGGTGAGCCATCGATTCCTTTGGCGATCATAGCAGAACTCTCATTGAAAGCACCAATGTCGGTGTCAAAACTGGTGGATCTCGGGTAGGGGGTCCCGAGCTATGAGACTAGGATTTATGGTAACAGGGGACGAAGGAGACGATGTTTACCCAGGTTCGGGCCCTCCTATAGAGGTAAAACCCTACGTCTCACTTGATTATATTGATGATATGTAGGTTACAGAGTTGATCTACCTCGAGATCGAATAGCTAAACCCTAGATGAGTTGTTCTATGTTCTACAACCTAAAACCCTCCGGCTTATATAGATGTCGGGGGTACCTAGGGTTTACACATGGTTGGTTGCACATCAAGGGAAAAAAACATACCTATCTACTGTCGAAAAACATGGAGGACACACCATGGCTCCTTGAAGCCTCCACCCTGGCGACCGGGCCTTTGATCATCCAATGCTCATTCAACGGCCCACATAGTCCGGCCCATGAAAAACAGGTCGGTTATCCGAGGACCCCTTAAACCAGGACTCCCTCAATTGGGTCCCAACAAACATGTGGGGCGTGTCTTGAGTGGGTGTGGGGATGCTAGTGTGGCTCCTGGTTAGTGAAAAATTGGGTCGGCGCGCTGTGTCCAGACATTTACCTTCTTCCTTTGATGGTTGTATGGTTGAGTGCTCGCTGGCAATCAGAAGGATCGCTATAAACACCGGTTTCACCGTTTACAAACTCTTGGCCTTTGTGGCAGGGAGGAGTAAGATGATGCTAGGTGAAAACCCTAGCAACTAGACGATCTGGAATCTCTTCCCCCAAGAAGACCCCAAGCTCGTCATATATATGTGATCGAGCTAGGGTTACATGACTCTCTTTGAATGGGCTCGCACCCATTGTCCAGCTGATTCATCCTAGACGCAGAGGGACTCCTACTTCCTTGCTTCTCAAGTAAGAGATGTGCATTGCTGGCGCTCGGGCCCGAGTGGATGACTCGGCACCCATGTAGGTGACGTGTCAAGCCTAGTGCCCATCTGGCACACTAGGTCTCATATCGTCATCACTTTGGATCTCGGTCGGCCTTTTTACAGAAAGTGCTCATATATGACGCTATCTGCATCCTATCGTCGACATACCACACATGAGCGATCACAATAGGCTGGCCCACATGTGTAGCATGATGGTTTGGGTGTTTATCCACTTGGTTTCTAGTGATTTTATTTGGGGAGTTTTCGGAAGGATTGTTACCACGCAGAAAGCGTCTTCAAGAAATATCTCTGCAATCTATTATATACTTAAAACGATAGAAAACGAACGACTAAGATGTAACAGTAAAAAAAGAGCTTAAAAGAACGGACAGGAGCTTTAAAGAACACGACAGACTAACGGCTAAGATGTAATAGTAAAAAAAGAACTTAAAAGAATGGCCGGGATTAGAGCATCTCCAACCGCGGCCCCAAAGGACCCCCAGGCCACTTTTTTATCGCCGTGGGCGAAAAAACCCTAGCCGCAGCCCCAAGACGCCGTTTTTCGCCGGTTGAGATTTTTTTTGGGCCGGCGAACCCAGGCCGAACCCAGGGCGCTGGGGGTCTCTTGGGGGCTCCAGCGGTAACAAATCGGCGTGTGGAACACCACTGGCAGGCGAATCTCGTCCCCTTTTCCTAGCGCCGAGCCACTTCCCTGCTGTCGAACCCGGCGACCCCGACGACCCTCGCCTATTCACGGCCCCTGCGCCGCCGCTAGAAGACCCCACTTCGCCCTCCCTTGCCGGATTTTGCTTCCCCGACCCTCGCCCATCCCCTCGCCCAAGCCACGCCGGCCGAGGCGCCGGCGTCTGCTCGCCTGCTCGCCCGTCACGGCGACAAGGTGTTCGACGTTTTGCTTGCTTGGCCATGGACTCGGACGACGAGGAGGCATTCGCGGCCCTGTTGGAGGAAGAAGCCGAGGCCGATGCCACCGACGAGGAGCACCTCATGAAACTGTCCTCGCTGGTCGGCCTGTTCGTCAACAATGACAAGCCCCGGCGAGGTGGCTCGAGGCCAGGGCGGCGCAAGAGCAAGCAGAGGCATCGGATGGAGGGGTATTGCATGCTCTACACTGACTACTTTGCCGACTCTCCATTGCACGGTGACAAAGTATTTCGGCATCGCTACCGGATGAGCCGGAAGCTCTTCCTTAGGATTGGTAATGCCGCCCGGGAGTTCGACAACTATTTCGTTTGCAAGAAGGATTGCACCGGCACAATTGGATTCTCCTCACTTCAGAAATGCACCCAAGCTATGAGGATGCTTGCATACGGAGCTCCCGCTGACATACAAGAAGACTATGGGCGAATGGCCGAGTCCATCACCATTGAGTGTCTATACAAGTTCTGTAGAGTAGTGGTGGCAGTGTTTGGACCACAATATTTGCGATCACCCAATGTTGAAGACACTACTCGAATCCTGGCACAGAATGCAGCAAGAGGATTTCCAGAGATGTTTGGAAGCATCGACTGCATGCATTGGTCAAGGAAAAACTGCCCATTTGCTTGGCAAGGGATGTACAAAGGCGCCAAAGGTGGTTGCAGTGTGGTACTTGAGGCAGTAGCCACACATGACCCATGGATTTGGCACTCCTTCTTTGGTATGCCAGTAACTCACAATGATATCAACGTCTTGCAGTGCTCGAATGTCTTCGCCAAGCTTGTTGAGGTCATGCTCCTCCGGCGAACTTTGAGGTCAGTGGACGCCAACACAACAAGGGATACTATCTAGCAGATGGTATCTATCCGAGATGGTCCATATTTGTGAAGACTATCTCAAAACCTGTGGCGCCAAAGAAGGCGCACTTTGCTAAGTGTGAGGAGGCTTACAGGAAAGATGTCGAGCGAGCATTTGGTGTGCTCCAATCGCGATTTGTTGTTGTCAGGTACCCCGCTATGACCTGGTCCAAAAGGCAGATGTGGGAGATCATGAATTGTTGTGTCTGCTTGCACAACATGATCATTGAGAGCGAGCGGGAAGAGCCAGTGTTTGATCCTGAACCATATCACAGGATGGGACCTCTTGCAGTTGTTGATCACCAGGTACCAGCAACATGGACTGCCTACCTCAATATGCACAAGGAGATCCGAGACCCACAAGTGCATCAAGAACTGCAGGACGATCTGGTGGAGCATCTATGAAGGCTTAAGGGCAACGCCTAACTCGATTTGTTTTAATTTATGTGGAACTTGCTTCATTGAACTATTTGATTTTGTATTAATTTTTATGATGAACTTTGGTACGAAACATTCAGTTTTTTGTTGAATTTTATGCCGAAAGAGCGCCGATTTTGTTCATTTTATGCCTAAAAAATGCCGATTTTGTTGATTTTAAAGCCGAAATAGCGTCGAAACGGGGCCGAATTTGGTCCGATTCTACGTCGATAATGGATCGAAAACGGCGGTTGTGGGGCGACCCCGGGGGCACGACTGGGAAGCCGAGCCCCCCACACCGATTTTAGCGTCGGTTTGCCCCCAGGCGACGCTATTTCGGATCTGTAGAGGACCAACGGCTGGAGATGCTCTTAGCTTTAAAGAACACGACGGATTGGTTCCTATTCACGTCCGTATGCACATCCTGACCAACGTAGGACTCGGAAAAGGAGTCCAAAAGGCACACATTGTACTTGCATTAACAAAGCAGTCCTAATTTCAAAAACAAAAGAAGAAAAAACAAAGGAATCCTAGAGTAACACGTACATTTGTTTTCCCACACGTACTAGGTTCCACAGATAGACGCATCAATTTTACCAGCAGTCGTTGATTTTATATTAGGATACGTACAACAAACACTTTTCTTTCTCATCTCACAAAAATAAACACTTTCCTTCTTTTTTTTTGCGGGGTAACACTTTCCTTTTTATTACAAAAAATAGGCTGTATGATACATGGACACGTAACAAGACTTATGTAACACTGTCATTTTCTTTAAAAAATCAAGCCCTGTTTTCATGTAAAGAAAAACCAAGCGCCATTTTCGACACATACAATTGGGCTGATACGTGATATAGATTTCTCATAGCTTTGCTTTTTCACGTGATAACCTTGGAGTTGCCGCATAAGCCGGATGACCAAAGTTAAACATGTAATTGACCGAAGGACCCTCCTAAACATAGGGACCACATATCATAACCAAAACAAGTATTACAAATGACCTTGAAAAATAAAACAAAATACATTGATGTATTCTAGGTTTGAAACAAGCCAATGGTGTGACTTTGCAAGCCGCTGTATTGCTACGACCTGTCTACAATTATTGATCATTGTCCACGAGAAAATGCCATACAACCAAAGAGCCACAGATCCAAGAACCGGAGCTGCATTAAATCTCGCAGCCCTCGCGTCGGCACCAGAGGGGCGCACTGAAGTGACAGTGATAAGGTTGGAGGGCCTATGTGACTAGGCCATACTGCCGCAGCAGCCATGCCTACCTACCCTATAAACACTAGCTTCACCATCTAAATAAATTTTCAGAATTGTGTCTGCAAGCCCCAACAAAAACATAGAGATAGAAGACTCGATGAAGAATTCTTGGTTGGATAGTCGTTATGGCACGTCCTAGATCACCTCTAGCGAGGGTTAGGACACAAATGTTTTGTGGAGAACAAGACACTGAATGATAGGCAAATCAAGAAAACTAAACGATGTCGACCTTAGAAAATGACAAAACACTAGATGCACTTAAAACATGCCATACATATTAAAGACACATGATGGTATCCGACCTATCATAAACATACAAGCCAACAAATTCCATCCATTTAAGTTACATAAATATATGTATCACTCATCACGCTGCACTTAAGTAGGGTGCTTATAAGCATGTAGTGGGGATGTAAGTAAATGGTTGTTTCAGACATTCTGTTACAGAAACGAATCTGATTGCGCTTTATATATTACACAAAAAGTATTTTATAAAGGACATAAACCGTTGATCGCATCATATAATTCGTGTAGCAGTGCACTTGGATCATGTGTAGATACAACTATTTCCACACTTAACACATGGCCTCACAACAAATTTATAACGGGTATAACAAATTAGATTGCATTGTTACTCCGTGTGAATCTCATAAATAAATAAATTCTTAGGACTATAGATTTTTTTTTCATGGATCTTAAATTTAGATTTGACTCAAAATAAAATAAATTTTGAAATGAAAAATAAAACAAGATTATCAACCTAAATTTCAGTATATAAAGGTATAAGTGATGCAAATTAAACTATGAGGTGAGTGAATCGGAAGTATTGTTTTCGCACTTTTAAATAGAAATATGACAAGCTATGAATTTATATTTTATTATTAATACAAAGTTCATAAAAAGATTATACAAGTGAACAGAGAAAGAAATGAGTGACAAGCATATTCAAAAAAATAGAGATCAGAGCTGAATTGATTTTTTTTCATGGTTGGTCTCTTAATTAGTGCCCATTAGTCATTCATCTACCATGCTGATGTTCCTACCAGCAATACCAAGGCATCTTGATTACCAACATTTAGGATATAATATAAATGCTAATAGTTGATCAAATTAAATCATTCAGCACTTGGCCACGGGCAAAAATACTAATAGGTGAACAAAAAAATATAACAAAAAGATAAGAGTTCCAATTCTGATTTTTTTCATCACGAAAAAGGTTATACAAAGCAAGAAATGTACATTTTACCTACAGCTTCTATACATCAATGCATATGTAGCAACAAGTAATGCATACTTAGAAAAAATAGCGATACGATGACATGGGTAAATCTAGCTGCGCTAATGCGCGGGTGACCCAGCTAGTTCTTAATAATAAGAGTTAATTACATAGTTTTGCGGGTCTATGATCCAAAGCATTGTACTTGTAACGGTTGTCAATTTTGAATAAAATTATAGGTATTCTAAAAGAATGGGTTTCTCCTTTACGGATTTTCAACAGTTTTTCATTTGTTTTCCATACAATCATGAACATTTTTAAAGGTGAACATGTTTTAAAAGTTATTAACAACTTTAAATTTCATGGATATTTTTTAAAAAGTTGATTCTTTCAAAGTCCGTGAACATTCTTTATATTCATGAACATTGTCATAAAAACAAATACGCCAGCGGCCTCGGATCAAGCATGCTAGATCTTTGACCGGGTTAGGGTCCTTAGGGAGGCCGTGCAAAAACTATATCTCGGTAATTGTGAGATTGAGCTAGCGCTTGTCTCTAGTGTGACTCCACCTCGATCAGGTCAAATATGGCGACCTGGTAGATTACTAGCCATGCCCGTGCGGCTGCACGCCGCGCCCGTTGATACATTATGACAGAAATTCTGTGTACAGTGATATGAAACTTTATCTGATTGATTATTTGGTTTTTGCTTGTTCGCTTTATATTTTTATCTCGTGATGGGTGTATAAACATTGAAATCTTGAAAAGTTTTTTTGAAAGAAAAAAGTCGGAGTTCTGTTGATAAAGGGAATACATACTGATATTGCATGACAACCTTTTATTTTCTAGTAATTCGTGGCATTCTAGTTCGACCGCTCACTGGATGTGTGCCAGTGATGAAATCTGCCGATATGTTGAATTTACATATAAATGGTAAAATGAAGATCTGTGTTATAGTTTTTCAAGTACTTGATTGGTAGCTAGTTTGGACATCATTTATTTGCTCGGGCATTCTAAACCGTCGATGTATAATTGGTTTGGTCGATCATATGAAACCAGAGCTTCGTGTTTTTAACTGCAGTGTATTAATGTTTCTTTCTGTTATTCAAGAAGACCACAAAAAGCACTATTTGAAGAAGTCTCTATCTGATGTCCCCTGTTGTATTTTTTGCATATTACGGAATAAAACTAATTCAAAGTGTACCCAAGTCTTATATTAGTTTATAGAGGGAGTAGTTGTGTCAGTAACATGATATAAAACATGGATGGAGTATCTTATGTTGGAATTATGCTAGGATATATAGACAAATAATGCACTTTCAAAAGTGAGATTTTACTACATAAAACAACCATTGATTTTGGTTGAATTAAACTGAAGGTTCTAGTTTCATTACCCAAACCGCTAGGGCTTATATCACAATGAGGCTTCAGTTTATCAAAGAGCACAAGACGTTGATTCTAACCCCAAAGAATTAAACCTGCACAAACATAAAAAAGTAACTGAGCTAGGATGCATGGACCATGATGCTATCAATGGATGTTGCATTACACATGTCGTGTGTCGCGGAGATTGTAGCACTGTGTTGATACCACCCCGCCTATATAGGTTTTCAACCTTTTCTTTTACTATTATGGTGTATTATGTCAATAAAACAAAGGAATGTAAGAAGATCTACAATATGTATAAACCAGGAAAATCAGAAAACACTTATTGTGATTTGATTTGGCCTGAACCTCTCCTCTCTCTTGGTGGGCATACACTTGTTGTTCTGTGCAACAGATGCCTTTTTTCATTCCTAGCAACCGATGTTTATTTTACAGATATAGAGTACATGCGGCGAGCGTGTTTCGTTGAGATTTTGTGCGTTGTGGACAAAGGGTTATGTGTTGGTTCCTTTGTTGTTTGATTGGTTACTACTCATGTTGTTATCTGTATTTGCTATAGTTGTGCGTGTCAAGTCTTGTCTAAGTGTGACATTGAGTCTTAGTGTACATGGCAAGGTATTGGTGACTATAAATAGATATTGTTGATTGTTGTTGTTGAAATGTGAAGTGGTAGTTAGGCTACATGGCTGCTCTATGCCAACGATGGATGATAATGTAGACAAATGTTGGCCAATTTTATGAAAGAGTGAAATCAAGATGTTGTGTAACCCATGAGACTTTCTCATATATCAAATTTAGTCAAATTCTAATGCTTTTACAATATCATAAATTCAGTCAAACTCTAATGAGCATAGCTAGGGATTCAAAATGAAAATTTCCACACCCAAAGTTGTATCTTCTGTATGTCAATAGCACAAACACATCAAGTATTTATGTGTCTGAACATCATATGAAACTGCATCACAACCATAATTCCTTTCATCCAAGAAATGAAAAGAATGTAATGAAAAAACTAAAATAAACATGACTCACCATGGCATATTAAAAGATGCAGTTCTTGTGTTTCGTTCGAGAAGTTCCTCGAGATTGCAAGGTGCAAAAAAGAGATAATCCATTCATGCCATGTATATATTGCAGGGTCAAATTTTTGGAGGGATGATGGTATATCACCAATTAGCTATAAATTTCAAGTATGCACCGCCGTTAGATTTTTATATATTTAAAAAAGAATGACACGTGTATATTTTAGAAATGATTGACCCAAAATTATTTAGAGTACATGTTGGAGGAACAATGAAGTTGTTGGCACATCATCAATGATTTGTAATATTAGGGTAAAAAAAACTTTTTACAGTTAATCTCTATCCAAGCTAGCAGCAGGTTATGTTCGTGAGAGAAACTAGAGACATCAACGAATGCACGACTATATTTCTAACAGTATTACCTAGGGTATAACTTAAAGCTTTTCTGGAGATGAAAGTAAAAGAGACAACCTGTACCAACAAAACTTAACTTCCACTGTTTTTTCACACATGAAACCAATTGTGCTCCTTCAATATGTGAGGCATCAAGCTTGTTATACATCTCCTCTATTATTCAGGGAGAAAACAATGGGGAAAAAACTACCTAAATACCATGATGATATAACTACCTCCAACAGATCACCACTTTATCGTAATAGTATATCCTTAGGATGCATGCAGGTTCTTCAAATCAAGCAATGTGTCTCAAAAAATGGCAAGGAAGAACTACTTCTAAATACTTAATCTTGGTACTTGACTGTGTAGATCATTGGCATGAGTTACAATTGAAAACATATTTCCTTCATTTTTCAAAAGTTGTAACTGGCTGTAATGGATGTGGTCGCATGGAAAAGACATGTGCAAATTGAGGGAGTCCTGGATTAAAGGGTCCTCGGATAGCCGACCCATTATTCATGGGCCAGACTGTATGGGCCGCAAGGCAGCACCGGATGATCGAAGACCACCTGCGCCAGACGGAAGCTTCGAGGAGTCGTGACGTGTTCTCCAAGTTATTAGCTATAGTTAGGCATGTTATCTCTTCGGCATGTAACCGACCATGTGTAAGCCAAGGATACCCTCGGCATCTATATAAGCCAGAGGGTTTTAGGGCATAGGGGAGGAACAACTCATCTAGGGTTAGACATACGATCTCGAGGTAGATCAACTGTGTAACCCCTTCACCATCAATATAATCAAGCAGGACGTAGGGTATTACCTCCATTGGAGGGCCCAACTTGGGCAAACTCGTGTCCCCTTCATCTCCTGTTACCGTCGATCCTAGTTTCACAGTTTGGGACCCCCTACCCGAGATCCGCCGGTTTTGACACCGACATTGGTGCTTTCATTGAGAGTTCCTCTGTAAGCGCCGAAGGAATCGATAGCTCGCTCCATCGCAAGTAGTGAGATTTGTATCGAGGGAACTCTCGCCCCCGATCAGAGTTTCATCGGAAACAACATCTTGTCGCATGCCGGCCCGGTCGGCCGTCGCGGCCAGATCGGAAGGTTTCCCCCCAATCAGAGTATCAAATTCGGAACCCTAGAGTTCGTGGCTAACTCACGGGAAACACTCGTTCCAGTGGAACCCTCAACCTCCGAAGAAAAACCTGTAAGTCCGGACTCTTTGACATCCAAGACATCAAGTCCTACGATGGAACGAAACACAAATCCGCTTCGGCGTAACTCTCGAACCGTCACGCCGCTTGACGAATCCACTCGTATCAGCGACACGCATCCTCCCATCGCCTTGTTCTTAAACGAGTTGTTCAATCGGATTGAGGCTATGCGTATATCGGATGACCAGGTTCCGATCTATGATCGGCTCGGTATCAGACCCGATGACAGGGAGATTTATGTCCCTCCGGTCACCCACCTCGTCGCCACCATCGAGTGTCCGGGTGCAGATTCTGCCCCGACAGCCGGAGTTGAAAACCGTCTATACTTCAGTCCTCGATCTTCAAGACCCCGTCAGTGAATTAGAGGCGGGAATCGCTCTCAAGCCGGACTGCCACCGGTCTAGGATCCGTCGCACGATTTGGAAGCTGCAATTCAGAACACTCGTCGCGACAGGGAACCAAATATTTCCCCAGCCACCGCCCAAAACAATCATCCAAGTATCGCACCAAAGCCATGTCTTCGGACTTTCGGGATATCAACCAAATACAAGGAGAATCAGTCCACCACATTTGGGCAAGACTCCTAGTCGCTAGAAGCAGAGTAAAAGGTCTTAGTAACCTAGACGTAATGGCAATTTTCATTAGCAATTTCCATGATGAAGGGATTCTTAATGCCCTGGCCCGCCGACGCATAAGCGACTTTTCAGAGTTATACGAATTGCTACATAAGTACTATGCCATGGAGAGTGTCTGGCAATCCGAGCAATTGCTCTCGGAACCAATTTTCTCCGAACACCCTGGAGCATCTCAGAAAAAAAGGGTACCTCGAAATCGGCCAGCCAGGTAAGAACCCGTCGAAAAAAGAAACAAGTCCCTTACTGGGACCGGCATCGTCCTCGGCGTACTTTTGGATAATCCTTGGCCCGTTCATTCCGTATTGTTGAACACAAACCCTACCCATAGCCTTCGAGCTTGCTGGGTCGTCATGCAAGTCGCAAAAAGTGGCAAGGCCATCCTCGACACACCTCCGTCGAACAAGCGCTCTCCTTCGCCAAATGGATTCAATGACGAAGTCCTGATGGTCTATGAGATCTTCCCCTCGAGGAGCAGGCATAAAAGAACTCTTAGGGAGCACGAGCAAGTCTACCACGTGGCAGCTACTAGCCCATGGGCAGACGTCCACTGACCAGCTGCCCATCCTTCCCGGTCATTCACCGGCCGCTCTAGTCTTGAATCCCATAAATGATGGATACAGGCTACATAAGGTGCTCATGGACGGCGGCAGTGGTCTAAACCTCATATACGAGGCCACTCAGGAGAAAATGCAGTTCGACTGATCCCGCATCGAACATAGCAACACAACCTTCTCGGGAATTATCCCAGGGAAAGAGGCACGTTGTTCCGGATGTGTCATCCTGGAAGTTGTGTTCGGTACGCGTGAAAACTACCGATCTGAAGAACTTCTCTTCCACATCGTGCCCTTTCCAAGTGGCTATCACGCCCTATAGGGATGTGATGCCTTTACAAAGTTCCAGGATATACCCCATTACGGGTACATGAAACTCAAAATGCCAGGACCAAATGGAGTGATCACGATCGCCATCTATCTGAATATAGCCCTTCGAGCCAAAAACAAAACGGCAACACTCGCCCTCGAGGCATTAGCGGAAACTTTTGCCGCCGAAGAGTTGACCGCTTTACGGTCGACAGTCAATAGGCACGATATGATCCTCAGTAAAAGACCCAAGGCCATGTGCTTTAAACCCGCGGAGGAAATTGTCAAATTTCAGGTGCATCCAACGGACCCCAATAAAACAGCGTCCATCGGAGCCCAGCTCGATCCCCTTATGGACGAAGCATTGTGGAATTTCCTCCGCGACAATTGGGACATTTTCGCTCGGCATCCTTCCGATATGCCTAGAATCCTACGGCGGCTCGCCAAACATAGCTTAAACATTATTCCGGACTTTAAGCCTATGAAACAGACCCTCGCCGCTTCTCCGAGCCCAAACGGAAAGCCATGGGTGAAGAATTAGCCAAATTGCTCGAGGCCGGATTTATTCGGGATATTAAACACCCCGCGTGGCTAACAAACCTGGTTATGGTACATAAGAAAGACAAGTCTTGGCGGTTGTGTGTCGATTTCAAAGACCTCAACAAAGCATGCCCCAAGGACCCTTTCCCCTTACACGCATAGACCAGATCATGATGCCACATCCGAACACGATTTGTTGTGTGTCCTCGACGCTTACTCTAGATACCATCAAATTAAAATAAAGGAATCCGATCAAGCGGCTACTGCACTCATCACCCCCTACGGGCCATTTTGCTTCAACACGATGCCCTTCGGGCTAAAAACGTCGGGGCCACATACCAGCGCATGATCCAAACCTGCCTCGCGACACAGGTCGGAAAGACTGTTGAGACATACGTGGACGATGTGGTAATCAAAACTAAACATGTCGAACAGTTGATCGACGACTTACGCCAAACTTTCGCTAATCTACGCGAATATGATATACGGCTCAATCCGGAAAAATGTTTATTCGGATTTCCCTCTGGTAAGTTGCTTGGATTCATCGTCTCCCGTAAAGCAATAGAGGCAAATCTAGCTAAAATTCGTGCTCTATCAGAACTTGCAATTCCCACAGAGCTGAAGCATGTCCAGAGGCTAGCTGGGTGCGTAACGGCGTTAAGCCGCTTTATCTCCTGCCTCAGAGAAAAGGTTGTGCCGCTCTATAAGCTGCTGAAATGGACCAACAATTTCGAATGGACCGATGAAGCAGTGGCTGCGTTAGAAGAAATCAAAACACTACTGGCAACCAACCCCATACTCACGATACTAGGCGCCGGTGAGCCCATGTTGTTATACATATCGGCCACCAACAAAGTCGTCAGTGCGGTGCTCGTCCTCGAACGAGATGAGGAGGGACATAAATTCCAGACTCAAAAGCCGGTATATTATGTGTGAGAGGTGCTAATGCAGTGCAAGTCCAGATACCCACATTATCAAAAAATAGCCTATACAGTATTTATGGCATCGAGAAAACTCAGACACTACTTCCAGGAGTGTGCGGTAATGATGGCATCGGAAGTCCCCCTGAAAGATATAATCAACAACAGGGATGCCACCAGTCGCATAGCCGAATGGGCAATTGAGCTCCTTCCCTTTGAAATAACCTACAAGCCATGTCGCGCCATTAAATCTCAGGTTCTGGCAGACTTCTTGGCTGAATGGACAGAGGCCGAGCTCCCCAAAGAGTACAGTGCATACTCCCATTGGACAATGTACTTTGATGGATCTAAGACCTTGGCCGGTCTGGGGGCTGGAGTTATCCTCACATCCCCACAGGTGACAACGTAAGATACGTGTTGCAAATCATGTATGCCGACTGCAATAATGCCGCCAAATATGAAGCTCTTTTTCATGGTCTTCGTATGGCGGTGTCAATGGGCATACGGTGGCTAGAGGTACGGGGAGACTCAAACCTGGCCATATCCCAAATTAACGGCGAATTCGATGCCAAAAATCCAAAGATGACGGCATATAGAAACGCCCTCCTCAAGATATCTGCTCGGTTCGAGGGGTTGGAATTTCACCACGTTGCTCGAGACAACAACCAAGTCACAGATATATTGGCCCGTATGGGAGCCAAGCGCGATCCTGTCCCGAGAAACACCTTCCTGGAGCAGCTCTTCAAGTCCTCCATAGTGTGGCAGGACGACACAAATGGCGTCGGTCCGAATACGGCGGACGAAGTTGTTCCCCCTATAAACGAACCAGATGATGGCATTATCAGCGACTCAACGATGAATGAGACACCCTCGGCTCATGAGTTAATGGCATTAATTGCACCATGGATAGAGCCCTTCCTCGCTTACCTTCTTCACAAGGAACTCCCCGACGATCAAACTGAGGTGTGGCGCATAGTTCGGTGATCCAAGGCCTACAAAGTACACGGGGGTGAGTTATACAAGAAAAGCACCACCGGAGTATTACAGAGTTGTATATCCGAGGAAGAGGATGGGAGCTCCTCGCCAAAATCCATGCAAGCATGGGCAGGCATCACGCCGCGGAAAGATCCCTTGTCGGCAAGGCCTTCCGGGTCGGTTTCTTTCGGCCTATAGCTCGGACGGACGCCCAGTCACTTGTTCAACATTGCGTTGGGTGTCAACTCTTCGCAAATCAAAGTCACATGCCCCCAACATCTCTTCGGACTATCCCGATCACCTGGCCTTTTGCGGTCTGGGGGCTGGACATGGTCAGACCCCTCAAAGGGGGAATCAAGAAAAATAAATATCTACTGGTCATGGTTGACAAGTTCACCAAATGGATAGAAGCAAACCTGTTAAATCGGCTACATCCGGACCAATGATTTAATTTATATCTATCATAGTACACCGTTACGGTGTCCCGCATAGTATAATAACGGACAATGGATCCAACTTCACGGCCCAAGAGGTCAAGGACTGGTGCGCAAAAATGGGCATAAAGCTTGATTATGCATCGGTCTATCATCCACGAACCAATGGACAGGTGGAGCAAGCAAACGGTCTCATTATGAGCGGCATCAAGCCACGTTTGGTCCGATCTCTTCACGAGGCCGACTGTCATTGGATGGAGGAGCTTGACTCCATTCTATGGGGCATGCGTACTACCCCGAACAGATCAACGGGTTACACACCGTTTTTTATGGTCTATGGGGCAGAGGCAGTTCTCCCTTGCGATATTATACACGACGCACCAAGAGTGCGGAAGGCCGAGTTAGATCGGCAAGACGACTTAGACGCCTTGGAGGGGGAGCGGGACATAGCTCTGGCCCGATCCACTCTTTATCAATAGCAAGCTCGGCGGTACCAAAGTAGGGAGGTCAGGGCAAAAGCATACAACGTAGGAGAACTCGTCCTACGGCTCCCGGAGAAATAGAAGCACAAACTCAACCCCAAATGGGAGGGTCCTTTCATCATTGATGAAGTGCTTGCGGGAGGGGCCTGTCGTTTGTGGAGTCCATCCGATAACCGCCTTGAACATGGAACGCAGCTTGTCTTCGGCACTTCTACGGATAAAACGATGTCGTCCAAACACCCCTACATTTTTTTCCTTTTTGTTATTCTTTGCCTTTTTTTTCCTTTTCCCTTCCCACTTTGTTGTTCGATAGGGACAATTTCTTTTCTTACCCTATGTTCGGCTGAACCAATCTTGTACTACAGATAATCGGCATACACCATAAAGTGTTAAATCTGAACACAGCATGTGGAGGCTTCTTTCAATATCCAAGATTTTATTTGCTCATACTACCAGGCGCGCATGTTTCTTTTGTCATTTTTAGCCATCATATGCATCAATTTGAACTAAGACTTTGCCAAACTAGCTTGCCTCGCTCCTGTGGTTACTCTCTATGTTCCCGGTTGTTTGGCTAGAGAGTAAAGGGAGCACCTCTGTGATTGTTATGACCGGGTCATCTGGACACGTACCTCAGACGGGTGAAGCCGAAAGCTAGCTATCTTATGTGGACAATTGGTCGTCTATGATGGAAACACCTTATACGGCTTTGGTTGCTATTTCCATTGTTTGGGTCTTTTCTTCCCAAAGGACACTTAGTTGCGTATTGTGAGTATGTGGATTCCTATCTACGCTCTTCGTAGAACCCCAGCGAAAGGTATCGATGGAGGTACTATTTTCATCGGAAGATGTTTCTTACGCTACGTCATAATATAACATATCTTTCTATGTGCTTTCTGTCTGTTCGCGCCACATGGACGGATTGCATGGTTCCCCGAATACAGTTCGCTCTTTGGTGAAGGAATAATAAGGAGGAACACTCCCGAGCTTTTCGCACGGGAGGGAGAAGCCGATGGCTGGTTAAGACAAAGTTTACAGCACAAATTGTTTATACACATGTACATATAAATTACATGTGCGGATGTTGATCGAGATCATCAATTATTGTGTTGAGGGGGCAGTTTGCTTGCGAAAGACGGGCGGCTGGCATCACCTGGTCATATACCAAATGGAGTGGCACTTCTTTTCCATCCAATCCCACAGGACCAACCCGCGCCATATGCTCGGGGTTAAGTCTAGTGAAATGGGTCTTCACCATTGCCCATGCCTCCAGTGCTCTCTCATGGTAGGCTAAAGTCTTCCACAACTCGAACCTATTCGGAGCCCCCCTACATCGATCCACAAGTGCGGCTAGCCCTTCAGGTGGTTGTTCAGTGGGCCATAGTGGCTTCACCATCCCTTTCATCGCTTTTTGCACGCGCTTATGGAGAGAGGTCAGCTCCTTCAGCAGGTCTCCTTGGTACGATTCGATCTCCTCTTCAGGATGTCCGGACAGGAGACCTGCACACAAGATAACAAGCGCGATTACTATCATTCCCTACATCGGAAATACTTACTCATAGAGGAATTGTATTTACCGAATATGCCCCTCTGAAGCTTTCGATTCTCTTCTTGAGCTTGGGCCAATTGAGTCTTTAAACTCTTTATTTCCTCAGCCTATTTTTGTATAACAAGGCAGCCAGCCTGATGCTGGGATTCTGCATACCTTTGAGAATCACGGGCTTCTTCCAGCTGCCTTTTCATATGTCCTATTGATTCGGCTGCTACACGGAATCCATATGTCAGGCATGATGATGTAATAAAATTAGCAATAAAAGCATACTCACCATGGGCCTCTCGCGTGAAGCTTTTCACTTGTGCTAGTTCGGCCTTCACGGACTGCACCTCCGTGCGGCTCTCCTCGAGGGCCTTGGCCAATTGCTCGGACTGTTGCTTTGAGGCCTGCGTCAGCAATCAAACAGTGTGGAGATCCTTAATTCGTTTTTCTAAATCAAATTAAGGCTCGGGGGCTACTAGGCTTACACAAGTATGCGAATTCTATAAAATCCGATCTCTTACCTGAATGTTGGTTGTTATCAGCTTCATAGCTTCGCCGAATCTAGCTTGGGCGGCCCCGAGGTGTGCATCCGCCGAGCGTAGGCACCAAACTTCTGGTCAGAGAAAATTGGGTGCCGCATGGCCTCCCATCGATGCCGATGATGCATGGCACTCTCCACCTCCGATTTGGTGATGGATACTCCGTCGCCAGATTCGGCAGGCGCCGGATCAGCCATGAGGGATTCCATAGCGGAAGCCGCATGGGTCGTGGCCTGGGAGCTTCGGGCGTCTCCTGACACCCGGGCAGCCCCCTCGGTAGGAGAGGATTGGGTGTTTCGCCTAGGTATAAAATGAGCGGCTATGAGATTTTGCTGACTACAACGATAAAGTGGACATCCGAACAATGTACCTTCGGGATGAGAGGACGGGAGGATTCGTCCACTAGTAGAATGTCTGTCTGTAGTCCCGGTCGGGATGGGCCTTTAGTACCGGTTCCCCAACCGGTGCTAAAGAGTCGGGACTAAAGGTCCAGACCTTTAGTACTGGTTGGCCCACGGACCGGTACTAAAGGCCCACCACGTGGCTGCCTGTGTGGGCTGGTGGTGGAGGACCTTTAGTACCGGTTGGTCATACCAACCGGTACTAAGTGTTCTTTTTTTGTTTTAGATTTTAGGTTTTAATTTTTCTCTCTATTTTTTGTGTTTTCGGGATGAGCGGTGGCCGGGAACGCTATTTTGTGTTCTCTATATTGTGTTTTCCGTCGAACGATGGTCGGGATGAGCGGAGCGGCGTGCGGTGGGGGCCGGTGAGCTCCGGCGAGCGTGCGGGGGTCGGGGCGACGGGCAAGGGGGAGGGGAGAGGCTCACGAGGGTGTAGCCGTGCAAAGCTGCTCGAGGGAGGCATGGCGGGGTCGGGGCGGCGCGCGGCGTCAAGGCGGCGATGGCTAATTTCGGCAGCCTGGCGGCGCAAAATGGAGGATGAGCTTCGAGCAAGAAGAAGAACATGAGAGAAAACAGAGAAATGAGAGCCCCTTCTATCGGCTGCGAACGAAGCATATATATAGGAAGTCTTCAGTACCGGTTGGTGTCACCAACCGGTACTAAAGGGCAACCTTTAGTACTGGATCGTGCCACAAACCGGTACTAAAGAGGCACACGGGGCCCAAGTCTGACCAAAAGCCTGCCACGCCCCCTTTAGTATCGGTTCGTGACACGAACCGGTACTAAAGGTCAACCTTTAGTACCGGCTCGTGCCACGAGCTGGTACTAAAGAGGCACACGGGGCCCAAGTTTGACCAAAAGCCTGCCTCGCCCCCTTTCGTAGCAGTTCGTGACACGAACCGGTACTAAAGATCGCTCATGAGCCGGTACTAAAGGTTGCCCTTCTCCTAGCCGTTGGAGCCGGCATGAACCGGGACTAATACCGTCTTTAGTACCGGCTCGTAACCAGACCGGGACTAATGCTTGGGACGAAAGGTCTGATTTCTACTAGTGGTCCCCATGTCCGGCTCCTTCACGGGGTCCCGATGGGCCTCTGACTCGTCCGCGGCTTCGGCTACTCGCGCATGGCGCGCTGATCGGCGGCGCTTGGGGGTCGGGACCGCTCCCTTCTGGGGCTCTCTTGGTAGCCGACCTCTTGCGGGAGGAACTTTTCTTCTCGCTTGTGGATGGAATGGAGAATGATTCGGGGTAATCGATTATGATATCCAACGGGGTCTGGACGATGTTGTCCTGGTAATAGACTCCGTTTTCAAAGTCAAGGAGAAGATCCGGGTCCTCATTGAAGCCTGGATCGTTGTCGCGTGAATGGTTCTCGGGCTAAGGAGGCGGACAACTGACTGTCTCGACGAAGCTCCTCCATTTCAGTTTACGCCAAGACCTCGGTCAAATAGAGTGCGGAATGAAGCCCCGAACTATTTCATGATTGAAAAATAAAGGCTTACCTGCTCGATGGGATTGTGGGCCGAATAACCTTCCTTGGTTGACCGCCGAATGAAGTCTTCTTGCTCTCCTTTGTACAGGTCGGCAAGTGTGGCGGCCAACGCTGTTGGATTGTCGGGACCTAGTTTTCGGGAGCACGTGGCATCTCTTTTCTCGTTGTATCGCCATAAGGGATGTACCCTCTGTTGGAGGGGCTACACGCACCGGGAGATAACGGCGGCCATGATATCAATCATGGTCAGTCGGTGGTGGGCAAGCATCCGCACCTATGCGGCCAGGCGTCGCACCTCGGCGCTTTCCTCCTGAGATGAGCTCTTGGGTTGCTAGTTATACCTTTTCTTCAGGAGGAGGTCGGAGTATTCGGGTAGACCTGTCCGAGTTGGCTCGAACAGGGGGACATCTTCAATATAGAACCACTCCGAGGTCCATTCTTCGGATTTCCTCGGTGTGCCAGCCGGATACCCCGTTCCCGCTATACGGCATACTTCGGCCTTGCCGACCTCTAAGATTGTCTTGTCTCGAGTTCGGGGGACGAGGCAGAAGTATTTCCTCCACAGATCGAAATGAGCTTCGCACCCTAACAACATCTCGCAGAGGGCGACAAAGCCCGAGATATGTAGAATTGATCCTGGGGTGAGATGGTGGAGTTGGATCCCGTAGAACTCCATTAACCCCCTCAGGAATGGGTGGATTGGAAACCCAAGGCCTCGAAGGAGGAAGGGGACGAAGCAGACGCGCTCCCCCATGTTTGGATTAGGGAAGCGCTCGTCGAAAACCTCGTCACCATAAGAGAGCAGACCTGCACGGTCGCCGCCAGATCTGATGATGGAAGATATCCCTGGGTCTCCAGATTACGGAAGCCGTAGGAGTGTGACAGAGCAGCTGGTCCAGTCCCCTGGGCTTAGGCCGTAAGGGCGTGCTGAGGAGATGGGAGCGTTAGACATGTTTTGCGTGGAGCTTCCGCTAGGAGTTTTCGACGGGAGGGAAGAAGAAGATGTGGTCTGAACCACGATTTTGTTTGACTAAATGGGTTGGTGCCTCCGTTACGGAGGGGTGAGATTGTAAAAATCGTTGGCCACTCACCTTCCCATGATGCGCGAAAGTCAAGGAACTCATGTAGTTATTGTAATAAACATGTGCCTTGCAAGCCGAAGACGACGACGCGAAGACTGGTCGGTTGCCGAACGAAGAAGGATGATGGACTCGCCTTGCAAGCCGAAGACGACGACGCGAAGAGATCGACCGAATATATATCGGCGTTGAAGGCCAGTCCGGGGGCTATTGAGGGAGTCCTGGATTAAAGGGTATTCGGATAGCCGACCCATTATTCATGGGCCGGCAGGCACCGGATGATCGAAGACCACCTGCGCCAGATGGAAGCTTCGAGGAGTCGTGACGTGTTCTTCAAGTTATTAGTTGTAGTTAGGCATGTTATCTCTTCGGCATGTAACCGACCATGTGTAAGCCAAGGACACCCTCGGCATCTATATAAGCCGGAGGGTTTTAGGGCATAGGGGAGGAACAACTCATCTAGGGTTAGACATATGATCTCGAGGTAGATCAACTCTGTAACCCCTTCACCATCAATACAATCAAGCAGGATGTAGCACATTACCTCCAGTAAAGGGGCCGAACCTGGATAAACTCATGCCCCCTTCGTCTCCTGTTACCGCCGATCTTAGTCTCACAGTTCGAGACCCCTACATAAGATTCGCCGGTTTTTGACACCGATACAAATAACACAAGGCAGAGAAATATAACTGTACTATCCATGACAGTCTACTATCTGACCTTAAACCATAAACATAAATCAGAGAAAGGCTATACAACGCAATCATTAGAGCTAATGTGCAATTTCCAACAAGTTTAAGGACTCTCGTCCATTATAGAGAGAGTAGTGACTATATAAGGTAAACAATCAGTCAAACTCTATTCGTAAGTAATATATAAACCAGAAGCTCTCTAAGAGCATCGTGAACAGCCGCGCGAAACGTCGCGCACTAAAAATGATTTTATCGTGTGCACGGTCGACAGCGCTGGCTTCAACATACGCGCTAAAATGCAGCACGCGCACACTAGACGTCGTGAAATTTTATCTATGCATGAGGCCTCTCTACGTGCCACGCCGTCGCGTCGTACGCGTGGATGGCCTCGTGCGCGGTCTCGAACGTGCCGTGGCCGAGCTGGACGTGATCTCAGTATAGTAGGTGTCGTTAGGTGTCGTTGGGACGTGCGTGGACACCACGGTAGCCGGACGATCTCGGCGACGCGGTGAGAAAGCGGTGCGCAAGCGACAGAAGAAGCTGGGATAGCGCATCAGAAACCACGCGCCAAATTTAACGCGCGAGCTGTCCTCTTTTTCACGCATGCAATCGTTTCTCTCGCGCGCTATTTTCGGAGCGCGCGCAAACATCCGGCACCGGTGCGCCTTCATCTTTTTACACGACCGTTGGAGATGCTCTACCGAAGAACGGACAAAGAAATAAGGTTACCGTCTCATGAGCCTCGCGAGCGTACGAATCAAACTGATTCGGGCCGGCAAACGAAAATGCCGCCACCGCTGTGAACTGTGAGAGGCTCGCCGCACAGGGGTCGTGCTCCGCCACATCAACCGCCGTAGGAGGCCACGCCGCGGCGCCACATATACCACCGTTGGAGGCCACGCCGCGGGTGGTGGGCGCCGCCACGCAGCCTTGCGAGGCGTGGACGCCACATCTTTGGGCGGCTGTGCGGTGGACAGCCGCGTCCGGGGCACTGGCCTTGCTGCGCTTGAGACGCACGCCGGGCAGCGCTGCACCTTTCATGGACGCGCGCAAGCGCTGCCGCCGCACTGCTACCATGGGCCGCCGCCGCTGCTCTTCTGTACGTCGTCGGTCTTGGTCTTCCACGCCGCGTGCCGGTTTGCTGTCCTCACGGGCACCGAGACTGCCATCTGCACCGTGCGCAGTAGGAGGGCGGCCAATCACAAAGCCGGAGCCGGTGCCGCAGCGTGCCGTCAGTACTAGAACCGTCAGGCCGAGGCCTTTCGTGTTCTTCGCGCTGGGAGCCACGTAAGTCGAGGGCGTAGTGCCTCCCGAGCACCCGTCCAGCCCATGGGTCGCCACATGCTGCCTTCGCGTTGCCGCCTGGAGAGGTAGAATCCAGGCCGCGCAAGCAGGGAGCAGGGTCTCCCGAAGCTCCTGTTCAGCGGCAACGGGATACAAAGCGGGCGGTGCGCTAAGGCCGCCGGCGGCAAGCCTAGCAAGGCGTCGAGGACTCCTGAAGCTGTCGTCCAGCGTGCAAGGGACATAAGGCTGGCAGCGCGACTGAGCTGCCGACCAGTGATGAAGCGGCTAGCCTAGCGAGGCAGCCGGGCATGCCTCCCAGCGCTCCAAGAGATGCTGCTACTCGTGCATGTGCACTGGGATGAATAGGCCCGGGCAGCGGCCGAGCGGAACGAACGACGGTGGACCGATCTGGTGGGAGTTTTCTAGAGAAGCATGCAGAACGATCGACAGAGGACGTACGGCAATAGAGGCACCGCCTGAGATTCTAACACGGCACATATATACGCGTCAAGCTACACACAAACGGTGCTGCCAATGAATGACGTGGCAGTCTCCCAAGCAGTACAACCCATCCAATCTAAACCGACACGTACATATATAACACTGTCCATGTAGCATGTGACCAGACACACGTCTCTGTACGGGAACACGTTAGACCAAACAAACCACGTGTTAACAACCCAGCCAACGCACAACATATGGAAATATCTACAACCGCCTAAGCATATCGAAGCGAATCATCATGAAAGAAAAAAGAATAAGAAAAGAAGGACATGCCCGGCAGTTGATTTGCATGGCACAAAAATGGGGATCTGCATGCAATCCCCGCCGCATGCAAGACAAAAGGATGTCCCGTATGTGAACCGAAATCGCTAAAAACACCCCAAGTGCGCACGCAAAAATACCAATCAGCTAACAAAATTTCCACCGACAGCCTACAGTTACCATGCAAAATATACACCCCTGCCTCCCAATTTAATACACGTGTCAACGCTCGGTAGGCTCATAAGTCCCAGTCAAACAAGTGGCTAAACGTAGAGCAAAATTCTTCATTAAAATTAGATGTCCTGGTATTCGGCTTTGTCCGTGGAGCGGTTTTGTGGTTTTTGCATGTTTCTTATTAGGTGGTTTGCGTCTGGTTTCCTCACTTTTTATTCGGTTCTTCTTTTCCTTTTTTTCTTCTTTTTGTTGTTGCTTGTTTTCCTTTTCTCTTTTTATGTTGGTATGTTCATCTCCTCCTTTTTGTTCTTTTTCCTTTTATTTTTACTTAATATTTCGATTTCTATTTTATTCATGTTTTCTATTATTTCCATGATTTTATTGTTTTTCCGTTATTCCCTCCCCCCCACACACACATTAAAAATCATCATCATGTACTTAAGTAATATTTTTTGTGCAGTAGAAATGTTTGATAGCGATATTTTCAAAATGTTCATCGTACTGGAAATGTTTTGTTGTGTACAAAAATATTTATCGTGTATATAAAAAATATTTACCATGTTAAAATATCAATGTTTATTTAAAAATGTTCATTGTATAATTAAAAAATATTAATCATGCAGCTAAAATGTTCATTGTCCAGTCTTTTTAAAAATATTATTTTTATTTTTCTTCATTGCTTTACTTCTATTATATTTTCATAAATTTGTTCTTTGCAGTGGTATTACCCTTAAAGAATAAAGACAATGAAAAAATGCACACGACTTTGCATTGGAACTGCACCTTTTTTTAGTACTCAAAGAATAAGCATAAGCATATAATAGTGCAATTTTAGTATAATTTACACTCCTTACAAAGGGAGTATAATATAGCTAAAATAGAATGATTGATAGGCAGAATTTTTTGACATTAAGGGGTTGTTTGGTTCCCAGCCACATTTTGTCAAGCCAAAATTTAGCAGTCATAGTTTAATTGGCATGTGTTTGGTTTTTATCATAGTTTGGCTTGCTACACTTTATTGCTCCTATGATCCATTTGTCATAGAGTCAATTTTTTTACCAACTTTTACCAAAGTTTGGCGTTCGTTTTTTCAGCCACACTTTGGCTTGGCAATTAGGGGTTGTTTGGTTCCCAGTCTAAAATTGTCATGCCTAACCTTAGTCATGCCACAACACCTTAGGCATGTGTTTGATTCATTGCCACACTTTTCTAGTTATATGGTCCACATGTCATAGCTCAATTTTTTATCAAATCTTGCCACACTTGTGTTAGCCACACTTTTTATGACAGCCACACTTTAGCTAAGGTTAGTTGTGATAAAGTTAGTCATGAACCAAACAAGCCCTAAGTCTCTCTTTCTCTCTCCCTCTCTCTCTCCCTCTCCCCCCCCTCTCTCCCTCTCTCTCTCTCAAATATAACGCATGATACAGTTTCAACCTTGCCTCAAAGATCTCTGAAGTTTATAAACCGCAACATAAATATTTCAAGGATCAAGGAGATCCTCAAAAAAATTGATCAAAGTTTCGCTAAATGGCATGTAATTTTTAGCATCCTATAAACTTGGTCAAACATTATAAAGTTTGAACTAGAACAAAGCTACATATGCAAAGTAAAAAAAAGAAGAGAGTACAGGGCTCAGGTGACATAGTTCTGGATTTCGATTAGTCACTTTTTTTTTCTATGACAACCGGCTAACTACTCTACCATGGATGGTGATGCATGCCTACAACGGCTCGGTGAGTAAGTGGTCAGCAGCATGAATAAAGCACATCTATACGGTGATGCATGCCTACAACCGGCTAACTACTCAATATATGCACCGATGTGCCAAAATTACATCTAAAATCACATAGTCTGTCAAACTTTTGGCAGAGCCTGCTGAAGAAGAGCATAATTGAGAAGGACTGATGAAGAAATGTGCAACGTATGCCGAAATGGACGTGCTTTCGGAGTTAAAAAATGTTAGGCCGGTTTTCCTATGCTAACGTAGGAAAAGGGCACCACATCATGAGGCAAAGAAGTATAGCCGGCCAGTGTGGAGGAGCTAACAGATTTTTTTTCAAAACTAGTACGGAAATTATATCAAATTTGAAAAAAAATATGCTCATTTAAAAAAAATAACACCCCGTCGGCCTTAGCTGGGTCGATCAGAGACTGGTCGGCTGCGTTTAGACCGAAGAGGGCCCATCGGCCTAGGCCAGGCCGCAGAGCGGGCCGTCGGCCCACGCCAGGCCAAGAAGGGCCCGTCGGCCGCCAAGAGGCCGAAGAGCCCCTGGATAAGGCCCGACGCGGCCGGCTCTTCCTCCTCCTCCTGCCTCATTGCTTCCTCTATGTTCCTTGTTCTTGACCGAAAATCTCCCCTCCTTGATCTTCTTCTACAACCACCCATTTCCCGTTTCAATCCACTGAAACAATAGATCGTCTTCGTCTCCCCCGCCCTACGGTCTCATTTTTTGCAATGTGGTAATGTGTTGTTCGTTTGGAGGAGACATGGTGTGGTGGTGGAGGTGTGAATGGTGAGAAGATGGAGTGGTGGAGAGGAAGAAGAAGGACACTCACGCGTCGAAGGTATACATTTTTTTCTGTTAGTTTAGGTTAGTTTTCTGTTAGTTTTCTAATGTACGTAAAATTAGTTTACGTTACTTTTATTAGTGTATGTTTTCCGAGTGTAGGTTTAGTTAGTGTAGTCATATTAGTGTCGGTTTATTTAGTGTACGTGAGTATATTTTAGTGTAGGTTTATTTAGTGCACGTGAGTATACTTTAGTGTAGGTTTATTTTAGTGAAGTTCATTTTAGTGTAGGTTTATTTAGAATACGTAGGTATATTTTAATGTACGTTTATTTTAGTATAGATTTTTTCGTTGCGAATAATGAGAAGGTGGCAATGTCTGACAGGTGAAAATGTCTGAATCCGTAAATTTCACTGTGTATTACGGCCCTGGTAATGTTCGATATAATGAGTTGGGGGTTGATCTTAGCGAGTTTAAAAAAGGCGAGATGACACTTTCAGACACGGACAAACTGGCATTAGGCAGTTGAAGCACTGGTTGACTACTAGTTTTGGCCTGGATCCTGAAGTTTGTTCCATCAGTATTCATGCATTGTGGATCAAATCCTGTAAAAATGTCAAGTAGAAATTGATTCCGATAGATAGGAGCCAGCATTGGTTGTCTCTGTTAAGTCATTGTAGAGACCGAAGAATCCATCTGTATGCCCTAGTGCAACCAATGGCGAAGGAGGAGAATATCGTACCATCCAACGTGGGGTATGAACCAGGCCAGAGTAGTCAAGTGGCTAACGAGATTTATGTATCCGGGTCACAGCCACCGGATCTGAATGCTAGCCAACCCGAGAAAGAGTCAGATTATGTGTCACACAATGTTAGTGGTCATGCTGCTGGTCAGAGTATTCAGTCGATAGTATTAGTTGCCTCTGGTGTTGCTGATGGGGATGAGGAAGGCGATGAAATGCGGAGGGTGATGGAGGAAGAGGACGAGGATGGGATTGCAGAGGAACTTGATTCTGAAAATTCCGAGGATGAGGAGGAGGTACCAATTCGTGCTGCATGGGAGCAGGACATATCCGCCGGCTTTACTATCACTGATGGCCATGAGACTCCATGGCAATATAATCTGAACCAAGTCCAGATCGGGGCCATGTTTGGCACAAAGAAAAAAATGAAGTATGCGATGATAAAGTGGGCTATGTCTACGCAGAGGGTTTTTCGGACACACATATCTAGTCCAATGAAATATACCGTGAAGTGTGCGAAGGTGCACGCCCACGGGCCAAAGTATAACATCCACTGGGTTGTGACAAATGTTGTCCCGCATAATTGTGTGAGGAAAAACATGTTGGTTCGTCATCCAAACCTTACTTCAACTCTCATAGCGCAACTCATGTATACTAAGATAGTGGATAAGAAAGATATGGAAGCAAAACACATCCAGACAGCAGTGAAGGTCAGATGGAATTATGACATTCCATATGGGAAGACTTGGAGGGCTAAGCAGAAGGCTATGGAGGAAAGGTTTGGGACGTTCTTCGACTCATTGGATAATGTTGTCTGTCTCCTTGACATACTGAAGGAGAGGAATCCCAGCACTTATGTTAACATTCAACACACGAGGTTAGATAGTATACCAGATTACAAGGTGTTGAAACGAGTATTCTTCTCTTTCGGTATGTGCATCAAAGCTTTCAGGCATTGTCCTCCTGTGATGTTTGTGGATGGTACATTCCTGACTGGTCAGTATAAAGGGCAAATCCTGACTGTTATTGGTGTGGACGGGAACAACCAAATCATCCCACTATCCATGGCATTTGTGAAGGGTGAGAACTTTCCGAGCTGGGTATGGTTCTTCCGGCAAGTTAAAATTGCGATCGTGAAGGACCGATCAAATGTGTGTCTCATTCATGACAGACATCCTGGTATATTGAAGGTCGTGAAGACACTGAGTAATCCAACTGCTGACGAGCCAACACCTTGGAAGGACTTGCAAAGCCGGTGGTGCATGCGCCATCTGGGTGCAAATTTTTTCTCACAGTTCAAGAACAAACGGTTGATGAACTTGTTCAAAAAGTTATGCAAGCAAAACCAGTGGCGCAAATACGATTTTATTTGGTCAAAACTAGATGAGTTCACTAAGAAGCAGGTCGTTGCTAGGAAGAAAATGGAAAAAGACCAGGTTAAATTAACAGCACTCATTGCGGAGCTTGAGGAGCCAGTTGGTCTTTGTGACTTGCCAGCAATTGACCCTCCTAATACGAAGAGAAAGAAGGGCAGGGCAATAAAGAATTTTTCTGAGTGGATAGAGAAAGAGCCTCCAATGAATTGGTCTTTGCTGCATGACACCCATGGAGCTAGGTATGGCCATATGACAACCAATCTTGCAGAGACCTATAACTTTGTACTCAGAGGGAATAGAGCATTGCCACTGACAGCTATTGTGGAGGGTGTATTCCATGGCACTGTGAGATATTTCAGAGAAAGGCACAAGTTAGCAAAGAAGCATATTGCAGATAATCAGAACACTCCTTATTGTAGCCGTGTCATGGAGTACATGGCTGAGAAGATAAAGAAAGCAAAAAAGCACACTGTCACACTCATAGGTAATCAGGAAAGGAGGTATGAGATTCAGCTTCCTACTAATGGTTTTGGTTCTGCAAATGAGGTGAAGACGCATGAGGTTAAAATTGGAGCAGAATTTTATCCAACCCGGGGGCTATTTCTACCAGTAGTCGCCTACTTCACAACCCGGAGGCTATTTCTACCAGCAACCACCTCCTTCACAATCCGGGGGCTATTTCTACCAGTAGCCACCTCCTTCACAACCTGGGGACTCTTCTTGGCTTCAGCAGATAGATCTAGGTAACTTAACTTTGTACATTTTTTAATTAAACAGCACTACAGAAAAAGTCCTAGAAGTCATTCTTTACATGTTTTACTTTACCAGCAGGTGGCAGCCAGTCGCAACCCTTCATGACTTTAGTTCAGTCACCTGTGTTTACTGGTCCTGGTTCGTACATGTTGGAAATATGCCCTAGAGGCAATGAATAAAGTGTTTATTATTATATTTCCTTGTTCATGATAATCGTTTATTATCCATGCTATAATTGTATTGATTGGAAACACATTACATGTGTGGGTAAATAGACAACACACTGTCCCTAGTATGCCTCTAGTGAACTAGCTCATTGATCAAAGATGATCAAGGTTTCCTAGCCATTGACATGAGGTGTCATTTGACAACGGGATCACATCATTAGGAGAATGATGTGATGGACAAGACCCAAACTACGAACGTAGCATATGATCGTGTCAGTTTATTGCTACTGTTTTCTGCATGTCAAGTATGTGTTCCTATGACCATGAGATCATGCGACTCACGAACATCGGAGGAGTGCCTTGTGTGTATCAAACGTCGCAACGTAATTGGGTGACTATAAAGGTGCTCTACAGGTATCTCCGAGGGTGTCTGTTGAGTTGGCATGGATCAAGACTGGGATTTGTTACTCCGTGTGACGGAGAGGTATCCCAGGGCACACTCGGTAATACAACATCACAATAAGCCTTGCAAGCAATGTGACTAAGTGTTAGTTAAGGGATCTTATATTACGGAATGAGTAAAGAGACTTGCCGATAACGAGGTTGAACTAGGTATGGAGATACCGATGATCGAATCCCGGGCAAGTAACATATCGAAGAACAAAGGGAACATCATACGGGATTAACTGAATCCTTGACATAGAGGTTCGACCGATAAAGATCTTCGTAGAATATGTAGGAACCAATATGAGCATCCAGGTCCCTCTATTGGTTATTAACCTTAGAGGTGTCTCGGTCATGTCTACATAGTTCTCGAACCCGCAGGGTCTGCACACTTAAGGTTTGGTGACGTTTCGGTAGTATAGAGTTATGTATGGTGGTGACCGAAGGTTGTTCGAAGTCCCGGATGAGATCCCGGACGTCATGAGGAGCTCCGGAATGGTCTGGAGGTAAAGATTGATATATAGGAAGTCCTATTTTGGTCGCCGGAAAAGTTTCGGGCTCATCGGTAGTATACCGGGAGTGTCGGTAGTGTACCGGGAGACCATCAAGAGGGGTAGACTACACCAACCGCGTTTCTTAACGCTTCCCGCTTAGCGATCTACAAGGGTACGTAGATCTACTCTCCCTCTCATAGATGCTCATCACCATGGATGGATCTGCGTGTGCGTAAGAATTTTTTTGTTTCCCATGCAACGTTCCTCAATAGTACATACCTGGCGACGGCGAGGACGATGACCATGGTGCATGCACCTATGGTATCTCGGAGACTCTTGCAACTCCACTACCACCGACGGACGAGGTGTTCTATGGTCGTGGTCATCGTGACACTCGTCCACCGCCTCAGCACTTATCGCCTTCCGGTCCACGTCCGAGGAAGCCCAAGATTCGTCGCCGTTCCCAGCAGTGATATGGTAGCCTCTATGTATGAGACATGCCTATCTATTTATGTATGAGACATGACTATCTATTTATGTATGAGACATATGTAGCCTCTATGTATCGGACATATTCATGTATGCGACATATTCATGGTTGAGACTTATTTGGTTTAGAGAGAGAACACTAGTACTGCAAACCAAATGCGTCCAAATGAATTAGACAGTACAACTGAATTAAACGTTACGACTGAATTAAACGTTACAACTGAATTAAACAATAAAACTGAATTAAACATTACAACTTAATTAACCAGCACTACAGAAAACACCACTACAGAAAACAGTACTACATGGAAAACGTACTACATGAATGCATCATCATCATCCTCCGTCGATGCAGATCTCTTGCCCTTTGTCGATGCAGAACTCTTGCCCTTCGACGATGCGGTCATCTTCACCTTGGTACTCGGCATGAATATGTCGTCTTCATCCTCCGTCGATGCAGAACTCTTCCCCTTCGTCGATGCAGAACTCTTCACCTTGGTGCTCGGGAAAGGAAGGGCCTGCTGACCCTCCTTACTGCGAATGTGGTTATATAGGCGGGAAAGAAATTGGCGGGAGAGAAAGGCGGGAAAGACAATGGCGGGAGAGAATGACGGGAGAGAAAGGCGGGAAAGATAATGGCAGGAGAGAATGGCGGGAAGGAAAATGGCAGGAGAGAATGGCGGGAAATAAAGTGGCGGGAGAGAATGATGGGAAAAAGGTGGCGGCAAAGTATGGCGGGAAATAAAATGGCGGGATAGTAGGGCGGGAAAATAAAAACGGAAATAGTAGGGCGAGACAATACGATCACTATGGCAGATAGCTGAAAACAACAGTTAGCTCCTGTTCACGCTGTTTGAAGGTTATGAGCCCCAAATTGTTGACTTCAATAGACGATGCCAGCAAAAAATTACCGAAACCTTCCTTCTTCAACACCATTCGATCACCCAAGCCAACGAAGTAGGAACAAGGAATGCTCACAAATATATCATCATCTTCTGAATCCAAAGTAATTTCAAGAGTTAAAGAACCAGTCCTAGGAATAGACACAAATTCCTTCAAACTCCTCACAACCATGATAGGAATAACCTAACAAAAACGGGCAAGTTATATGATCCATCCTATGAACCAGCAAAGAACAAATAAATAATAAAAACCAGAAACCAAAGCTTACCATATGTTAAGAAATAACATCCATTCGATCCATCCTATGAACAAAAGGAGTACACAGTATGTAGTTGTCATCAAAGAGCTGTCGCGACATGACATACATTTGATGATAATTCAGAGTGACACCGCGACTATAAAAACTGCTCTCAACAAGTTCCCTCTGAGTTTCACTCGGATCCTCAAGAACTACAAAATAATGATTTCGCAAAACTGAGCAGAACAGCAAAACGTATAAGCTGAAACAAAACTAAAAATCAGTCAAACAAATAACTTACCAACACGGGGTAAAGGAAACAACATAACACCATCCCGATAAAATTCGACACTAATATAAGTTCCATAGTGCTCAAGCATAACAGTCATCATGTCACTATGGCGGAGACCATAATCATTCACAAGTTCCTCCCACGAAGGACCATGGAGTTTACTGCTCATCCTACCATGTCTAAAAATAACATGGTATAAGTTACCCTCACTGTTGTGCAGAGCAAGATCAATATCTGTGTCACCTCTCTGAATAGCTAAAGCTCTGCACTCATCAATGTACCGAGCAAGATGTGATCTAACACTGCAAGGAACATACTACAACAAGAATGAAAGCAAACATCATAATCATATAAACAAAGGCATTCAAATATGCCACGGTCAGATAAACAAGACATATTATCTTACAACACGTCTTGAACATCGACGATCCAGCACCACAGTAAATACAGACACACCGGAATCAACGGCAGCACAAGGGCCACCTGGAGCTCGGCAAAATGGGCAGGCCATTTACCTGTAGACGGATGGTGACCAATAAGAACTAAATCCACTACCGAGTCGAAAGTTCTCATTCGATTGAGTTGGAAGCCAAAAAAATACCGTAGGCCGGTGAAGAGCGTCCTGATCTATTGTTTACGCGGGTTGGATAACAAAATGGATGGTCGAGCGAAGAGATCGGCGAGGCGGTGGAAGCACCGGAGAGCAACGGGAGTGAGAGGTGGAGAGGGGCAGGCTACTAGACGGGGGAGGGTGAAACGAGTGGTCAGAGGAGGAAGAAACAGGTCCTGGGCCTTATCCAGGGGCCCATCGGCCTCCCATAGGTCGACAGGTGGCTCTTCGGCCCCCCTCTGGCCGACAGGCCTCTCCCCGGCTTCTGATTGGCCGACATGGGCTCTTCAGCCTAGGGTTGGCTGACAGGGGGCTCTTCGGCCTGATGCTGGCCGACGGGCCCCTCTTCGGCCTGATGATGACCGACGGGTGCTAAATTTGATATTTTTGAAGATGAGTATACTTTATCCGAATTTGAAGTATTTTTGGTGCGTTTTGAAAAAAAAATCAGCTAAGCATGTCTCCATCCATCTCATCCGAACCACTACGCTTAACCTAACCAGCCGCTAGCCCAATCTGATTGCAGAGCCTGCTCCCTCCAGCTGAACCGGCCTGAGCTGTATAGCTCATTCGAGGTTGACTGGAACTCGCGGGCGGCTGGTTGGTGCCTACGTCAATCTTGCAGGCAGATGTGGTATTTTAGTTGCGGGATTACAGCAGGAACGCAACTGCTTCGGCCGGCTCTTTCCATTTGGAACGCATGCACCAAGGTACTCCCGTTGGGCGACCGGGCTGTCACGCTGTCATTTTCGCCATGGCCGACAGGGAAGACACGACAAGGCATCAGCAGCACACACGGCGCCAAATAAACAAAGGGTATCTTCATGGAAATGAAACGGACCAAGTGCAGTGCACGCCCGCCTATAAAACAACTCTCGATCGGTCGCATTTTAGCCATCGTCTGGAGTCTGGAGTTTGGAGAGGAGTGCTATTTGGATCGGAGAGTGTTGTCGCTCTGTCTGCAATCGGATTGATAAACCAGGAAAATGCCGGCAACCGCCATGGAGGACCTGCCTACCGACGTGCTGGCCTACGCGCTGCGCCGACTGGACGGCCCGTCCATGGCCGCCGCGAGCTGCGCCACGACGGGCCTCCGCGAACTCGCCGCGGACCCTGAGACGTGGCGCGCGCTCTGCCTCGCGCAATGGCCGTCGCTGGAACACAGCGTCCTCGGCTCCCCGGCCATCTCTCCGCGGCGCTTCTTTGCCGACGCCTTCCCCTTCCCGTCCACTTCCAGTCCCACGGATGCCGCCGTAGCCGATCAGTGTCTCCCCGGCGAGCTGATCTCCGCCGTGGACGTCTACCAGAAAGGCTCGCCCCGGCCCCTCTTCTCCCGGGTGGTGGAGACCTCCACGTCGTCCTCGTGGTTCCTGGCCTCGCCCTTCCGCGTGGACGCTGTCGAGTCCAAGAACCCGGTAACGGTGCAGGCGGCCTCCTTCTCCCCGTCGGAGCTGGAGCTGAGCTGGATCCTTGTCGACCCACGGAGCGGCCGGGCGGTGAACGTGTCGAGCCGGCGGGCGGTGGCCGTGGACAGGCACTGGTACACGGGCGAGACGCTGGTGCGGTACGCGGTGGTGCTCGGCGGGAGCAAGTTCGAGGCCACGGTCACCTGCTCCGAGGAGGCCGGATGCCTTAACCTCAGGGAGGTCAGCCTGACCGTCGAGGACGCCGACGGCGCGGCGGTGAGCGGCGAAGGCAGCCTGCGGCTTTTGGCGGCCGCGATGGAGGGGCCGAGGAGGAAAGGAGGGGAGAAGGAGAGAGACGAGGCCAAGAGGAGGTACGAGGAGTTCGTGAGGAGCAAGAGGGGGAGGAAGGAGTCCAAGGCCAGGCGGGAGGTGGTCGTGGACCTGTGCTGCTCCGCCGTCAGCGCCGTCGCCGTGCTCAGCTTCCTCGCCTCCGTCCTGCTCCGGTAGAGTCAGGGACTGGATGTCTGTGTACCTCGTGAAACATGTGCAACAGTTTTCCCACTAGAACAGATTAAGAAAAAAAATAGAGATTTGCCTAGTGACACACTGACACAGGACAATGCTATATTTTGTACTGTTGGACCTGAAAATTCAGGCAGTTGAAGGTCGCACAGTGCTCACAATTAAACCACGGTGGTCTACCGGTGACTGTACTGTCAAAATAGTCACCGGGCATCCAGAGTTAGGCATTGGAGGTCCAATCCCACCGGCACCCTCTGCTAGTGCTAAGCTGACGCCCACCAGAAACATACCACTGACATGGTATGAACTTGATCCAGTGAAGAAGACTATGCATACGGGCACGGGTGAGGATGCAGCACGAACTCAGATTTCAATGCCAATAGTTCAATGATGACACACAAATCCACCCAGTTAACTCAAGTTGAGCAGCCCAAAAGCCCGACGACGCTCAGGAATATGCACAGCAAATTTACACACTACCACCCTAGCTAGCTAACAGGCTCAAGACTCAGGCGTCGCTACGACGAGTAGGCCGACGGCTTTGGGTCTCGGCCAGGCTCCTTCAGAAGGTCCCCTGAGCTTTTACGGCGACCTTTGCCGTTGTTACTTGCGCCCGGCGCTGTTTTGCTTCCACCCTTGGGGTCTTGAGGCCTCTCTGCTGCCGGTCTTCTGGTTGGATCTGCCGGTCTTCTGGTTGGGTCGCTGGAGTCTTGGATCCCTTCCAGAATAGAGACCACCGCGTCCATGGACGGCCTCATCTTAGCTTCGAAGGACAGGCACTCGACAGCGAGGGCAGCGATTGTCTGGGCTCCGTTCAGGGAGTATTGGCCTTCTAGCCTGGTATCGAGGACACGGAATATCTTGCGCTTGTGTGTGAGATATGGCCGGGCCCATTCGACAAGGTTGTGCTCCCCCTGGGGACGGTTCTTGTCAATGGCGCGACGGCCTGACAGCATCTCCAGTAGCACTACCCCGAAGCTATAGATGTCGCTCTTGGCAGTAAGATGGCCTGTAAATGTTGATTTGTTAAATGGATGTTTATCACATGCGGAATATGAGCTCGTGGGCGACTGCTATGTAAAGGTAGGGTATGTTCTGTGCCTACAAAGCAGCATTGCAACGCTTTCACAGCGAGGTAATTAAAAGGAATTCAAAACATAAGATGACCTGACAAGTGACAATAGTTACTGCTGACTTATTAATTATTAAATGAATATTTACCATATGTTGAATATGTGGTTTAGTTGAATTTTCACAAAATGTTAATGTATGTACTAAAAAAACAAAAGGCAGCATTGCAACATTTATGCGACTTAACACATGACAGTTAATGCCAATTCATGGAAGAAATTATGGTTGAAGGCAATTAAAATAATCATCCAACATCTCCCTACGTAGTTTGAATTCACACCATTGTACGTACTCCCTCTGTCCCAAATATAAGATCTTATTATTGGATGTAATAAGATCTTATATTTTGGGACGGATGGAGTAGTTGACAAAGAAAAGGTATAATGCATACTACATTCTGAATTACATATAATGGCAACGCATTTATACTGCATGCGTAGCAACTTTAACAAAGTAAAAGTCATTCTAAAAATGGGATCTGCAGAGAAACAGATGGAGAGATGAGGAAACAACTTGCGCATTTTTAATTAGCTTATAGCTTAGAGCGAGTTATATTAACTAATGCACTAATGTTCAATGGTTCCAATGACATGACGATATTAATATCCAAGACAAGCTAATGTGCAGAATATGTCTCGATAGAACACAAATTGCAAGTCAAAGGTTACCTGTTGACAGATATTCAGGAGCTGCATAACCATATGTTCCCATTACTCTTGTGGACACATGACTCTTCTCACCAACAGGACCGTCCTTTGCCAATCCAAAATCAGAGAGTTTTGCAGTGTAGTCCTGGGCAGTACAATATGCATTCGTTTCAGTAGAGATCAGATGATCTTAGAGGTTAACGGATACTGACGATTCACTTTCACTTACTGTGTCAAGGAGAATGTTGGATGTCTTAAAATCCCTATAAATAACTTTAGCCTCCGCACTGTGAAGGTAGGCTAGTCCTTTTGCAGCTCCGAGTGCAACCTTCATTCTTAGGTTCCATGAAAGAGGTTGAAAGTGTGAGCCTCCTACATCAAGGGTTCATATATGGCAAGTTAAAACCAGATTATGCTACAGACTACAGCGATATCGTATGCAAAATGAATAAGACAGCAATAGAGCACCAAGTCATAGTTGATCTTACTCCTGAAAAGATGATTTTCCAAGCTCCCACGTGGCATGCACTCATACACTAGCAGCCGGTATTCATCCTCTAAGCAGTACCCAATTAGCTTGACAAGGTTTTGATGGCAAAACTGACCTAGGTAATTAACTTCCGCCTATAAATGGCACATGGCAAAGTCAGAAAAAATATCCAAATGTTTGATTAACACTTCTGAAGCTGTGTCTAATGAATACATATACATCACATAAAGGATAGAGGATAGAGGTGCAAACAATGGGTCTTATGAAGCTGAAACTAAGGAATTCAGATGCATCACATATTTATGGCAATGTTTGAAAGTAAACTGCAAAGAAATAGTCCCTCCGTCTCAAAATAAGTGTCTAAAGCTTAGTATAGCTTTGCACTAAACTTAGTACAAAGTTGAGACACTTATTTTGGGATGGAGGGAGTATGAAGCAAACATGGCATCCGAGGACAACAGCAAGAAATGGAGTTGCAGTTATGCTTACCAACCACTCTCGGTGCCCTTGCAAACCCTCCAGGTTGAGTCTTTTCACAGCAACAGGTATTCCAGTACCAGGTTTGCAAGCTGACAATGTGTGCTCATCAATCCATCCTTTATAGACAGATCCAAACCCTCCTTCGCCGAGCACACTGTCAGGACGGAAGTTCCTTGTGGCTAACCTGAGATCATTATAACTGAATACCTTCACATTGGCTGACTGCAATATCTCACATTCAGTCTTCGCACTTGGAGGCATGGAAGCCGACGAAGCCCGACTGCTGCAGGCACTAAGCCTACTCCCATCTTTGCCACTACCCCTTGAGAACATTCCTGCAAATCAGGTCTTTAGTAGAGATTCTACTGAATGAAACATACATAAAACACAAAATTATTTGAAAATGAAAGTATTATCTCATGAATTAGTTTTTGCATTGGTATATCCAGGTCCATAGTATGGACATCGTGTATTGCAAGTATCTAATACTTTTTTTTTTAAGATAATAACTTTGCACAGTAATTAGGGACTGACTGTACCAAGGAGTCATCACTTGGCTTTATCTGAAATTTGATATGAGGATCAGGAGTTGCAAGACTAGCCATTATTACTCTGTGGTACACAATGGTAGCGATGCCAAAAGCATTCAGGGCACAAATGATTATTTGCTCAGGCATGGTGATATGCTCCAGAGCCAAAAGATTAAATCATTATTTGCATCGAGCACTGCCACATAATGAGTAGGGTGAAAAACAGAGTGGCTCCCCTCCATGAAGTGGTCAGATACATACACTAACAGTAGACCTTGTCCCGCCAAATGTACGTCCGTTGCCAACTTGCCATGCCACATAGCATATCCAGAGGCTTGCATATTTTATATACTGAGTATAGAAATGCCATCTATTAATGGCAGTTAAACGCCGATTTTTTGGTAGACACAGTTAAATAATTGAAGTGGATAGTACACATCAATCACAAACCAAAAAAGTTCTGCCCGATTTCAAGAAAAAAGTTCTGCCGTTACTGGGAAAGAAAATAATAGAGCTGTATTATATCCAATTGTTTGTAGACATGGAACATACGCAAGGAACGACTGATAAAAGCTTATTGAATCTGGGCGGGAAACAAACAGATCGGTGTGGATAAAAAAATCAAGGTGTGCGCTCTATACTGGATTTATGTATGAAGGTGGTTTAAGAAACTTTAGTATCAACTTAAACAAGGAACAACTAGAGCATTTCTCCTGTTCCAAATGTACATCGGTTGCCAACTTGCCATACCACACAGCATATCCAGAGGATTAGTGTATTTATATGCTATTACACTCAGAAATATCACCTATTAATTAATCAAAAGATGCTTCGGTTTAGTAAGCTGAATACAAGGCACATGGCAGTTAAATACTTCTTTTTTGGTAGGCACGGTTAAATAAATAAACTTGATAGTACACATCAATCACACACAAAAAAAAACTGACTGTTATTGGAAAAGAAAATAATAACATTGTATTATATCCAATTGTTTGGATATGACTGATAAAACCTTACAGGATATGAGTGGGAACTGAGAAACCGGTGTGAATACAAAAAATCAAGGTGCATGCTCTAATACTCTATACTGGACTTAAATATATGATATCTGAACAGGTGGTTTAACAAACTTTAGTGTCAGATTAAACAAGGAACAACTTGAGCATTTATCCTAATTCCATTAATAATGTATGAATTCAGGCCAATAGCAATATAGAAACAACTAGTCAACCTTAACGATCATCTTCCTTAAACTCATGTGATACACTTTTTACAGAAAAACATGTAAATAATCAAAGTCAACTGATGCCCATTTCATATGCATACCAAAATGTCACCACAAGGGCACACTAGACGTACTGCACTGTAGTAGTCTTGCTTCAATCAAATGTTTCTTGATCAAAAACATAGTGCAGGGTGATTTGAATTGGCAAGTGGTCAGCACAGAGTACCCATAGATACGATGCTAAAATAATCACCCCCAATCAAACATTTTTTGGTCAACAATAGAATCAAGTGTGATTCCAATTTGTCATGCTAAGTGGTCGGTGCAGAGTACCAACACATACGATGCTAAAATATCCACACCACAACACAGAACACACACTACACCGAGAGCCAAGTACATGTCCTGTCCCATACCATTGCCGTCCGATAACGATAAGCACTATCCTATTCATGATGGAAGAGCATGTACTACAGTACTACACATGGTACTAGCTAGTAAAGCAGTTATGGAAGGAGCGAAGCATCGATGTCCAATGACTGTGCAATAGAAGGTACCCGCTACCTAATAAAGCCTATACCACCAATGACACAAGCCTTGTCAAGCCTCACAAGGCAGCCAAGGCTTACTTTGGGGAGACCACTCTAAAAGCAGCTATGATATCCCGCTTTAGTGCGCCGATTGAACACTTTGAAGCTACTGGGCCACTAGCTGTGCGACCAAATCAAGCTACTGGATCGCCCCCAAACACAGGCCACCAACCGAATCACGCGTACAAACAAGTTTAGCCTTTCGCGAACGACATGAGGCTAATTGCGCGCAATAAGAATCCGCTGATATCTCTGATTCCCACCGGAATCCCTACGAAATGACCATGTATATGTAACCAACGGTGCATATGAAGGAAAAAAAACTGGGAATGGATTGGCGTTCGCATCTCGGAGCCACCGCGTCACGTCATCGAACCCAAGCAGGAATCGGGCGAGACCCCGTCGATCCACGGGGTCGGTCGCCGGGAAATCAGCAAGGCAGGGGAGGAGGAGGCCGAACCTGAGGCGCCGGGGTGGGTGCTCCCATCCTTGATCCGCGTGCCCCAGCAGTTCCCCATCCGCCGCGTCGGCCCAGCGCACCAACCAGCCCCAACAGCAGCAGCAACGACAGCCCTACCGGACCAACCTTCGGCTCGCGGACGGGAGGAGGCTGCTGCTGCGGCGGCGGGGAGCGGCCCGCCTCATGCGGGGGCCGGGAATTCGGGCGGGCGAGCGGGCGAGCTAGGGTTCCTCCCAGCGGTGGCGGGGAGGAGGGCGATAAATAGCGGCGGTGGCGTGGCGGGGCGCGTGAGGAGAGAGAAGGGGAGAGCGAGAGGAGCTAATGGCGGGGAGCGGGGAGGAGGAAGGGCGCGAGGGAAGCGTGCGCTTTGCTGCGTCTGCTTCTGCTTGGGCTGCGGGGGGTGGACGGTAGCGCAGCAGCGGTAGGCAGCACAGCAGCAGCAGAGCCGCGCCGCTGGCTCGGCCGACTCTTGGGAAAAGCAGGGAGGCGCCGTGACGCTGTGGGGTGGGGGCCGCGGCTTTCTTTACCGCTTCACCCCCTTTTTCACCGCCGGAGGAGGAGGGGGAGGGGGTGAGATGAATGGCCGAGAGCGACGGATGAGATGATGACGATGACGGGCCACCATATTATCCGTGCGTTGGTGCCACCTAATAACGTTGAAAAGAATTGCATACTGGCATTGACAGAGGTTTTTCTCTCGTTTCATGGCCTCGAGAAGTTCGCAACGGACGTCGATACGTTTCTCTTGCTATGTCGGTGTGGTTCCGACAGAGTCGTGACAAACATCAATGCGGTTCTCTCGCTACGTATGTGTGGTTCCAACAGAGTCATGCCAAACGTTGGTGTGTTTTTCTCGCTACCTCCCTTCGGTCCTTTTTCTCGTGTATTGATTCTCTCCTATTCAACTCGAGAATAGGTATCAACATGTCGGTGCGGTTTCGGCGGAGTCACGACAAACGTCCATGCGGTTCTCTCACTACGTATGCGTGGTTTCAGTTCGGTCGCGACAATCGTTGGTGTGTTTTTCTCGCTACCTTCCTTCGGTCCTTTTTCTCGTGCATTGGTTCTCTCCTATTCAACTCTTGGCCTTTGAGAATGGGTATCAACATGCCGGAGCGTTTCCAACAGTGTCATGACAAACCTCGTCCCGATAAAGCTGTGGGAAACGTCGATGCTTTCTCTCGTTGCCTGGTGCGGTTCTGATAGAGTTGTGTCAAACGTCGATACTTTCTCTCGATATGCCAGTGAGGCTCTGACAGAGTCGCGACAAATATCGACACATCTCCCTCGCTACATCCATGTGATTTTGTCCTAGTGCGTCATCTTCCTTTCTCATTTTTTCCTTTCTCGTCCCTTTTCTTCTCCACATATATGTATAGTTCTCTCGCTACGTATGCATGTGTTTTTCTCGCTACCTCCCTTCAGTCCTTTTTATCGTGCATCCTATTCAACCCCTAGCCTTTGAGAATAGGTATCAACATGTCGGAGCGGTTCCGTCAGTGTTGTGACAAACCTCGTTCCGATAAAGTTGCGGCAAACGTCGATGCTTTTCTCTCGTTGCCTGGTGTGGTTCCAACAGAGTCGCGTCAAACATCGATACTTTCTCGGAACTATGCTGGTGAGGCCCCGACAGAGTCGCAACAAATATCGACACATCTCCCTCGCTACATCCATGTGATTTTGTTCTCGTGCATCATCTTCCTTTCTCGGTCTACCTTCCCGTCCTTTGGTTGCACCACCGTAGTGAATTTGTCCAACTTCGTTGACTTCCCGTACGACTTCCGCACTGTCGTGTCTACGCCAATTCAAGGTTACTAGGACAAGGTGTGTCCAGCAACAGGAAACAAAACATATGTATCTTCCTCATTTTTTCCTTCTCGTCCCTTTTCTTTCCGGCATATATGTATGGTTCTAGCACCCAACCCTTCCTCCTCTCTCTTAGTCACCTCCAAATTGCATGTGCCCCCTTTTCATATTTGCCTGGTCTAAACTTCATGATCTTTCGACAAGGCTTCCATTGCCTCCAGTGCATCAACTTAAATAATGACAACACATGAACATTCTTTGCCCCTCACATTGAACAATGGTGATATTTGTGGGATAGGGACAACAAACTTCACCCCTTCCACTTCGTGTACGATTGTCCCTTCCATTGTTTTCACCTCTGCATGAAAAGAAACGCATATCCTAATGAGCATGGTCTAAATGTTGCCTTTTATGTTTCGGCTTGGAGCTTCATTAGAGACACTTTACTCTTAATACCCACATATTTATACTAGAAGGTGAATTTAATAGTAAGCTTAATGGAGATATTTATACTAGAAGGTGAACTTCATAGTAAGCTTAATGGAGATATTTATACTAGAAGGTGAACTTCGTAGTAAGCTTAGTTGTAACTTCATTGCCCTTATTCCAAAAAGAGACAACCCTTTTAATTCCTCGTGAAGTTGGACCTATTAGTCTTTGCAACATGGTTTACAAGCTTAGGCTAATAGGCTCAAAGATCATATGTTGGATTACAACCATGAAATTTAGCAAGCTTTTATTCAAGGTCGTAGAATTCCTGAGTAATATCATCGTTTGTCATAAAATTATGCATTCCCAACCTTTTTCTTGGAAACATGATATTTTTATGTCAATAGTTGATTTAGATAAAGTATTTGATGGAAATGAATGTGACTTCGGTGTCAGGGCTCTAGTATGTGAAGGGTTACATGGTCATTTCATCGTCTTTGAATGCATTGCATCGCCTTAATTTGATGTCATCATTAATGGTCATGCATTTGAAAGTTTGGGAGCCTTTAGGTAGGCAACAAAGTTGTTAATAATAGTGGTATTTTTTTGTCCTTGCAATTAAAAAATTGTGGCTTCAACTCCGGTGATATAAATGGCATCCATTTAGGCCCCTCTTGTTACCCTGTCCGCTCTCTCGCGTTTGCAAATGGTCTCATTATTTGCGGCTCTACCTCTTGATTACCTTGTAGGCAAACTTAAAGCTACCTTAGCAGGACACAAAGCACATGGGCATTCACATGATGGGACATTAACCTCAATCAAATCCCTCTTTATTTTCATATTTGTTTTACCACATGTTTTGTTGTTTTGAATAAAATGATTTTCTAGCTTACTTCCATTGTAAGATTTTTTTTGGAAGATTGGTATTCACAAACATCTTAGATGAACCTCTTTGCCTTGGAATTGCAAGTATATTAAAATGGGATTTTATACATCAAGATCTTCACATTGTGAGCAATGCTTTAATTGCAATGTCACCTTGGTACAACATTAAATAATATAACTCTATTGATGAATGTAATTAAGTATATTTTTCTGATTCCACAATTTGGAAAGCTTTCCACTCTACCCCAAATTTGCCTTTTGGTCCTCCATTTTAAACACCTCCTTGTGTGATTAGTATGTCATCTTCAAATTGTCAATGTTACATGTAATATTTGGTTTAGTCCTTGTTGCTCAAGTTGGACTACTAGATGCACTAGCCTTATTTTATTGACTTGGTGATCCATGCCTAGTACTGTTAATGACTTTGGCAAGAAAATCCGAATGACTTGTATTTTTTGAACCATGCAGGAGAGTTGCATGTGTTTCATTGGAAGAAAGAGAATACAACACCAAAGACGGCATGATCGATACATCACCAAACAACACCACAACCAAAGCAACACCACGACCTTACATCATAGAAAATGGCATGAACTAAACATCAGGAACACACCTTACAACAACATAGACAACCATCAATGACTTCAAAACCTAAAACGAAAACCCTAGCAACCCAAATCATACATGGAAGATAACACCAGTAGCATGGGGCCTCGACTTTTTGTAGCAGAGCCCGTCTTACCAAGTAGAACTTGACAAACAACAACAGATGCGACATCGCCGAGACAGTGTCAACCAAATATCAAGGTGAACCAGAACGTGCACGATCAAGGCGCCACACACGAGAAGATGACTGTAGAGACACTACATAACAAGCACCTTGCATAGCCTGGTAGTCCACACCAAGTCAACCAAAGGAGAGGAGGATACAATAGGGAGGGGATCAACCCGACGACGTGGAGACGGGTGTAAGAGCATTCTCTTACCATAGTGTTTTGGTGATGATGACACCTCACTATGTTATCTAATCGTGTGTCAAGTTAGTCAGGTACTCCGTGTGCGACACAAGACGGTTAGGCATTCCCTTTGGACGAAAAAGAATGAAGACGGTGTTCTCTACGCATTTATTTTCTTTGGTCGTAGGGATCCCATCCTATTAAGAGGGAATTCTCATTGGAAGGTTTTGGGGTGAATCAATACACGTACACATTCTTGGCACCCACCTCATACCCTTCCATCAGAGAGAGGGGGGGCTGCTTCCTTTCCATGAAGGCCGGTTGTACCGCTGGCCCTAGTAGTTGTACTGCTCACTCTTGTCATCTGGCATAATCTGCACCCCAGGGGTGATACCCTGGGGGTGCTGCCCCTAGCTGGTCTCCAACGGTTGTACTGCTGCCTCTGGGCAGTTGTACTGCCAACAACTGGCTGACCCTAGGTGGCAGCCTTGGGTGGTTGTGCCGGCCCAGCACCGGCCTACAACCAGACACGGTTCTGTTGTGGTGCGGTTGTTGGGCGGATGAGGGGCGGTTGTACCGGTATATTTATATCGATCGGTACTACCGATGTCTCAAGCGGTTGTATCGCTCGGGACTTAACCCTGTCCCGCACTCAAGTCGAGCGGTTGCACCAAGGAGGAACCACCGCCTCCGTTTATGTTTTGATGTGGTGGTTGGACGATGGTTGGGCGGTTGTTCTGGTCCTACCGGTTCTATTGCCTGCGCCACCGGTTGTATCGTTGCCATGTAAAACCGGCTGTAACGGTTGGAAGTTGGGGGCCCTATATAAAGAGGGGGTTCTTCCACCTCCCTCTCATCTCTTACCTCTTCCTCCACCATTAATGTCCTTCAAGCTTTCTTGCCCGATCTCTCTCTAGCCACTCAAACTTGTTGATTTGCTAGGGATTGAAGGAGGAGACCTAGATCTATACTTCCTATCGTGGATTTATCATGGCAAGATGTCCGGGGTTAGCAAACTTAGGTGTGAGGCCATCGCAACTATGTGGCGGCTTGAGAGGGTTTGGTCACAATCGAGAGACGCGAGTTTACCCAGGTTCGGCCCCTCCGATGGAGGTAAAAGCCTACGTCCTGCTTGTCTTGTATTGATGATGAGGAAGATCCCTTGGTTACAAGGGCGATGTCTTGCTACCTCTAATCTCGAGAACCTCTAATATGTCTATCTCTAATGACTGGCGCATGTCTTAACTTGTCCCTCTAGGGGTGCTCTACCCCTTCTTATATAAGTGGAAGGGGTAGGTTTACATGTAGAGTCCTACTGGGGGTAGGACTAGGACTAGTCTTTCATGAATCCTAATCCAGGTCTTGTTTCCTTTGTGAGGGAATCCTCTCTCCTTTGGGCCTTCTCTTGTGAGCTGCCTGGCACCGGCTTACACGTTGGGCCTTGGGCCTTCTCGCTCGTCTGACCTGCCTGCCGGGTTACCAATGAATCGTCAAGTCTCGACCGGGTCTCCAGTGAGTCGCCAAGTCCTGGTCGGGTCATACTTCCGACCGGGTTATACCGTGGGGTAATATGCCCGAAATTAGCCTCCAGGTTAGCTTGAATTTATTCATGCTAAGCTCCTGAAATAAGAATAAATGTGTTAAGTGACCGGCTCACTCCCCTGGCTGGCTTATTTCACTGAAGTGGATCCTCAAAAATCCGGGTTTCTTCTTCATATGAATGAGTCTTCTTCACAATCATCTTGTAGGTCCATGCCCTTTGAAACAAAATATTGGGAATACAACACCCATATGTCGTTGAGTCGCCTCCAATGCTCTTGGCGGGTCATCTCCGCGGGGTCATAATCATTGATGATGCCGGGTTATGATCTTTTGACAATGTCGGGTCATGATTATTGGTGATGCCGGGTCAAATAACTAGACTCCACCTGACTTGATAAAAACATTGGGATGAAAACCCATCTGATGTAGAACCGGTCTTATAATGCTTCGGCTAAAATAAAAATCTGTTGAGCTGGTCTCACTCACAATTGACATCTTGAAAAACTCTCTTCAGTTTTTTGATATATCCATATTACCTGTAGCCCCCAAGCTCCAAGTTTATCCATGACGACTTGGTGCCTTGCAATAATATCTTTGATTGTGTAGCCCCCAAGTTCTAGGTTGTCTTACCTGCAACAGCCTGGGACTTCTAAAACTTCAGCCAGTGTAGCCCCCAATGGCCTGCTTATCAGTATGTAATGGCCCGGGTATTCAATTTGGACCTTATAGTCTGCTTGGTCGGCTGAATGTTGTAGCCCCCAAGTGTCAGGTCAGTAAGAAGTACTAGGCTCGGACTTAAAAAATATATAGAAAGGCTGGCTCATCTCCTTGAGACAAAAGTATCTGTTAACCATGTAATGATTTGAAAAGCAACTTGCATTAGCCCCCAAGTGCTGTGATGCATGCTTGCAGCAACATGGGACTTGCATAGTTGATATAAAATGGATTTGAATAATGTAGCCCCCAAGGGTCGGGTCCTCTGCCTGTGGCGACTCGGAATTGTGTGAGAATAATATGACTCATCACAGTTTGTTGAATGAATCCTTGACCATGGTTCTAATCCGGTATTTTGTCAAATATCCCGGAATAATGCCTTTATCCTTGAAAATTAAAATCCCTGCTCGTGGTTGCAGTGTAACCCAGCAAATATATGTTGGGGAAATCCATGAGTGTTGTAGTATACTACAGAGCACAGGTTGAAGAAATCCAATAGCCACTCAATTAAATGACATAGCATTATATCTGATAGGGCGGCTCTTCAAGAATAATCAACTTTCCAATCTGGTTTGAAAAACCCCAATCATTTAATACTGGTTATGATAAACCATGATGAAGATCCAGCCATGTTGGCTATTAAAGATCTATTTGTTTCTGCAAAGGTTACGATGTAACCCGGTTTGGTGACCGGCTTTCCGCAGCATAAACAAATATGGATATGCATGTATGATGATGTGTGATATGATGATGCAATGCAGGATGATGTAATGCAAGATGCAATGTATGACTCAAGCTTTTTCTTCCTTTTCGAAAACTCATATGATGATTCTTCTGGGTGGACTCGCTGCTTGAACTCATACCAGTACAGGGTCTCTAACGAGAGTGGCCGTTAACTCCTTTGAGCAGCTCATGGTCTCTAGAAGAGATTAACTGATAGGAGCACAACGAACCAGAAAGAGACACATCCACCAGTTCTTCTAGGTGGACTCACTGCTTGAACTCATAACAATACTCGGTTTCCAGGCGAGATTGAAGAGCGCAACGTCCCAGAAAGAGACACGGGCGCTGGTTCTTCTGGGTGGACTCGCTGCTTGAACTCATAACAATACTCAGTTTTGTTGGGGAACGTTGCATGGGAAACAAAATTTTCCTACGCACACGCAAGATCTATCCATGGTGATGAGCATCTACGAGAGGGAGAGTGGATCTATGTACCCTTGTGGATCGTTAAGTGGGAAGCGTTAAGAAATGCGGTTGGTGTAGTCGAACGTCTTCGCGATCCAAATCGCCGAGCGTCCCGCGATCGAATCACGATCCGTCCCGCGAACTCATCACGATCCGTCCCGCAATCTCATCACGATCCATCTCGCGATCTCGATCACGGTCCTTCCGATCTAGCACTGAACGGACGACACCTTCGCGTTCAGCACACGTGCAGCTTGATGACGAACTCCGCCTTCTTGATCCAGCAAGAGGGAGCAGAGAGGTAGAAGAGTTCTTTGGCAGCGTGACGGTGCTCCGGCGATGGTGGTGGAGCTATTCCGGCAGGGCTTCGCCTAAGCACTGCAGAAAACCGATCTAGAGGAGAAACTATGCACTAGAGGAACAGACAACACGTAACTAAAAATCAAGTGCCAAAAACTCTAAAACCTCCAGTATATATAAGAGTAAGAGAGGAGGAGGCTTGGCCCTCAAGGGACCAGCCCTTGGGTCGGCCGAATCAAGGAGGAGAGGAGGACTCCTCCTCCAATCCTAGTAGGACTAGGATTCCTCCCTATTTTATGTTTTTTCCACCTTTTTCTCTTTGGGTTTTCTCTCCCAAACGCATGGGCCTTGTGTGAGACTTCCACAAGCCCACTAAGGGCTGGTATTTATTCCACCACATCCCATGTAGCCTCTTGGGTCGAAATACCCCTCCCGATGGTCTCCTGGTACACTACCGGCACTCCCGGTACACTATCGATGAGCCCAAAACTTTTCCAGCGACCAAAATAGGACTTCCTATATATAAATCTTTACCTACGGACCATTCCAGAGCTCCTTGTGATGTCCGGGATCTCATCCGGGACTCCGAAAAACCTTCGGTCAACACCATACATAACTCTATACTACCGAAACGTCACCGAACCTTAAGTGTGCAGACCCTGCGGGTTCGAGAACTATGTAGACATGACCGAGACACCTCTACGGTCAATAACCAATAGCGGGACCTGGATGCCCATATTGGTTCCTACATATTCTACAAAGATATTTATCGGTCGAACCTCTATGTCAAGGATTCAGTTAATCCCGTATGATGTTCCCTTTGTTCTTCGGTATGTTACTTGCCCGAGATTTGATCGTTGGTATCTCCATACCTAGTTCAACCTCGTTACCGGCAAGTCTCTTTACTCATTCCGTAATACAAGATCCCGTGACTAACACTTAGTCACATTGCTTGCAAGGCTTATTGTGATGTTGCATTACCGAGTGGGCCCTGAGATACCTCTCCGTCACAAGGAGTAACAAATCCCAGTCTTGATCCATGCCAACCCGACAAACACCCTCGGAGATACCTGTAGAGCATCTTTATAGTCACCCAGTTACGTTGCAACGTTTGATACACATAAGGCACTCCTCCGGTGTCAGTGAGTTGCATGATCTCATGGTCATAGGAACAAATACTTGACATGCAGAAAACGGTAGCAATAAACTGACACGATCATATGCTACGTTTGTAGTTTGAGTCTTGTCCATCACATCATTCTCCTAATGATGTGATCCTGTTATCAAATGACATCTCATGTCCATGGCTAGGAAACCTTAACCATCTTTTGATCAACGAGCTAGTCTATTAGAGGCATACTAGGGACATGGTTTTGTCTATGTATCCACACATGCATCTATGTCTCCGATCAATACAATGATAGCATGGATAATAAACAATTATCATGAACAAGGAAATATGATAATAACTAATTTATTATTGCCTCTAGGGCATATTTCCAACAGGTTTCCATGCGAGATTGAAGAGCACAATGTCCCAGAAAGAGACGCAGCATGGCATGAGTATCCCTAGGGCCCATTAGCCCCCTCTCACGTGACAAAATCTGCCGTTTGAACCTTAACCAGTGCTCAGGGTCTCCTGGCGAGATCAACTGTCCGGTACGTTGGACAGACAGTGTCTCTAAGCGGTGATTAACATGTAAGAGTTCGGCGGGTCACTTGTTGGAGAGGCATCAAAAGGGGTATACCTGCACCCCTTTTGACCTTGTTGACGGATTCAACTTTTGGGTACGCGACCTGAACTTGCAATGGCCGAAAACCCTGATCGAGAGGGTTGAATCTTAACCCGGTGGGTTTGAAGCCCCCAAACGACCTTGTCGACGACATCAACATGTGCACCATCTTGTAAGCCGCCGTCTTGTGGTCCGCCAACTTGTAAGTCGTCGTCATGTTTGCTATTGTTGCTGAAGAGCCGATCAAGAGGGTGAGCAAGCTAAACCCGGCGGGTTGGAAGCCCCCAAACGATCTTCGTTGAAGTATCCAGATTTGCACAATCTGAAATGCATAGACAACAGAAACTCCAAGTTACTTTATAATGATCCAATAAATCCGGGCACCCATATTTAAATGGTGCATCACTGCGGCTCATCCTCTTGGGAAACTTTTAATTCTTCCGCCAATAATATGGTAGCCCCCAAGACAAGGTTAAATTTTCTTGCAATGACCCAGGGTTCTCCTTGGAAACGACCAAAATTTGTCGAGCCATGTCTGTATCCTCCCGAGTCTTAAGTTGACTCGAAGAGGCGGCTTGAGAATCTCCACTGAAGGTTGAGGTTGACCATGGTGGGTAATAGACGATCCTGTATGAATTGTTTCGGTAAGCCGGTCGACGGTTCATCCCGGCTGGTTGTTGAAGTTAACCAAACTATAGTGGCGGCGACTTGCACGCCTCTCTGTTTGGGCGGCTCGTATAGACGAACAGTGCACCGATATGCTGGTGTAGAATCAGACTGTCGGCGGCGTCTTACGCACGTCCGTTTGGTTGCTCGTACCGGTGTATGCGGACCTTGGTGTGTTGATGTAGACGTAGAAGTCAGTCGCGACATTCGAAGATGGCGCGATCGTGAGAGACGGCCGCGGCATTGTAAGACGATGCCGTCGTGAGAGACGTCCGCGGCGTTGTAAGCCGGTCCGGTCGTGAGAGACGGCCGCAACGTTTTAAGTCGGTGCGGTCTTGAGAGACGGCCGCGGCGTTGTAAACCGGTGCGGACGGAGAGTCGCCCGTGGCGCTGATTGAAATCCATAACGTGAATGCGGCGGATTGTCGCGTCCATTGGGCGGCTCATATGCGCGGTACCGGTGCGTTGATGTAGACCGGGTCACGGCGGCGGCGGCGCTGCACACGTCCATTGAGCAACACGACACGCTGATGTGCGCTCCAACTCCGCGGTATAATGCCACATGAATAATTGTCCTATGTACAAATATTGCAAACAAAGTAATTGTTCTCAAAAGAATTAATATATACCAATAAAATAGATGGAACGAATAGCACCTGGTTTTTGTTTGAGTGCCGTAATTGCACAATAATTTGACCGAGTGATGGTTTCAGTTGGTACTTTTATTTTTACACACTTTCCTAACCTGCTCCCCATCTCCTTCCTTATCCCTTTCGGTAGGCAGCCGCCGAGGGGACGGCTTGAGAGCTCCCGCCTGGGGGCTGAGTGCTCATGGTGATAAGAGGGCGGAGGGTGGTGCAGCGGATGCTTGAGGCGCGGAACTGGCACTACGGGGCGAGGCGAGCAGCAGAGTTAGCCAGAGGCGAGGCAACAGCACGGCGCACGGGCGTCTCGAACAAACGTAGGCGTGAGAGGCGTGGAGCATCGAGCCGGCGTAGGTGCGGTGAAGCAGCCATTGACGCGAACCGGCGAGGTGGCTCGAAGGTGCAGCGGCGTGGAGGTGCGGCGGGCTTGTTAGAGCGCGGGGCGGCGGCTGGCTAGACGGCTATGGCGATGTAGGCGTGGTGCAGCAAGCGCAACTGCTGTGGGGAGGGCCGGCTCAAGATGAGGCCAGGTGGCCGGGTGGCTCAACGAGGCTAGGGCGAGCAAGCAGGAGCTCGAGCCGACTATGGGGGCGTCGGCAGGCGGGGCGCAACTGCGGCTGCCGGGTCAGGAAGCGCACGGCTTAGTGGTGAGAATCGGCCACAGTGGAGCGACGGTGAGGCAAGACGAGGCAGCCATGGCTCGCCCGAGTTGGCTTCGGCGTGGTGAATGGGTGAGGCCGAGTCGGAGGCCGCGGCGACGTCTTAGCCATGGCAGAGGCCGAGCGCGGCCAGGTGCGGGAGAGAAGAGCGGCAACGGCTCACAACACGGTGGCAGCTCTAGGCTAGGCGGAAGCTCGAGGTGGAGGCAGAGCTAGAGGGCCCGAGAACCGCGGAGGAGTCGCTATGAGGAAGGCTCAAAGGCATGGAAGAGCTGGCCTAGCGCGTGGAAGCAGGAGTGGGGCTGGCAGCGCAGGCCCGGCATGGCGCGAGCGAAGCGCGCGGGTAGGAGCCAGCGGCTAGGGGTCGCGGTCCGACAGGCGGAGCAGAGCGGCTGGGGCAGCTCGGTCTGTGCGGCAGATGGAGCAGAGCGGCTGATGGACGCACGATGGAGATGGTGGCCGGTTTAAAGCAGTGATGGGCACGCGAGTAGGGCCGAGTGGAGGCGGAGAGTGCGGACGTGGGCAAGGCCATTGCTTCAGAGGCAAGGCGGGGAAGCGACAGAGCCGGCTGGGGTGCTCGGTGACGAGGCGAAACCGGTAGTGGCGCAACGGCAACTGGAACTGAGTCCGTGGTGGTCTTCTTTTCCTTTTTGTTCTTTCTTCCATCTTGGCTTCTACCATCATGGTTACCCTTAGCAGTAGCCACTGGAGTAAATCGCCCCGTGTTTAGCTATTTGGTGTAGCAGTCTTCATCTGGATTTCGACGCCGTAAAGGAAAAAATCACCCTTCAATTTTTGACTTGGACACGAACAACAGAGCCATCAAATCATGTCAGTCTCGGTGACTTGTACCTTGTATCAATTGATTTCGGATGCGAAACTTTGACTTGCAGCAACAACTGAAATTAATCTGGTCTCGACGGATCCCCTCGTTGCATGCGGTTGCGCATAGACGCAACCCTAATTTTTTCCTTAAACTTCAAACTTTGTACGGATTATCCAATGTAATTATTCGGTGCTTGCTCCTCTTCGTCTGTCCGACTGTGAACTTCTCGATCCTTAGTAGGGCTCCCTCCAATAACACAACATCACCGTGCGGAGCCCCACGATGGGCGCCAACTGTCGTGGATTTATCACGACAAGATGTCTGGGTTAGCGGACTTAGGTGTCAGGCCATCGCAACTATGTGGCGGCTTGAGAGGGGTTGGTCGGAATTGAGAGACGCGAGTTTACCCAGGTTCGGCCCCTCCGATGGAGGTAAAAGCCTACATCCTTCTTGTCTTGTATTGATGATGAGGAAGATCCCTCGGTTACAAGGGTGCTGTCTTGCTACCTCTAATCTCGAGAGCCTCTAATCTGTCTATCTCTAATGACTTGCGTTTGTCTTAACTTGTCCCTCTAGGGGCACTCTACCCCTCCTTATATAAGTGGAAGGGGTAGGTTTACATGTAGAGTCCTATTGGGAGTAGGACTAGGACTAGTCTTTCATGAATTCTAATCCGGGTCTTGTTTCCTTTGTGAGGGAATCCTCTCTCCTTTGGGCCTTCTCTTGTGAGCCACTTGGCGCCGGCTTACACACTGGGCCTTGGGCCTTGTCGCTCGTCTGACCCGCCTGTTGGGTTACCAATGAATCGTCAAGCCTCAACCGGGTCTCCACTGAGTTGCCAAGTGCTGGCCGGGTCATACTTCTGGCCGGGTTATACCGCGGGGTAATATCCCCGACACTTCCACCAAAGGAAAGTTGATTCCCCCAAAGTTTCTTGTGTGGATTTTTGTTACTCTTGGGTGTTTGAGCACCCTAGATGGAATAGGCCACCTCGAAGCCATACTCCAATGTGGTGAAGCTTCGTGGTTTTGTTGGGGGCCTCCAATTAAGTTCTGGAGGTAGCCCCAACCTTGTTTGTAAAGGTCCGGTTGCCACCTTCAAGGGCACCACTAGTGGAATCATGACATCTTGCATTGTGTGAGGGCGTGAGGAGAATACGGTGGACTTAGTGGCATCTTGGGGAGCATTTTTGCATCCACGCCGCTCTAACGGAGACGTAATTCCCCTCAAAGGGAAGGAGCTTCGGCAACACATCCTCGTTTTCAATGGTTCCACTTGTGGTTACTTCTTACCTTTACTTTGTGCAAGCCTAGTTCTTGTTGTTATTGTAGTTAACATCATATATGTTTCTCACTTAGTTGCATATCTAGATAACCTATTTGTTGCCAAACCTAATTTGTCAAGAAAAGCTTAAAAATTGGTAGTTGCCTATTCACCCCCCCCTCTAGTCAACCATATCGATACTTTAAATTGGTATCAAAGCCTCGTCTCTTTATTAAGGGTTTCACCACCTGAAGAGTATGGTTGATAATGGGGAGCGGGCGGTTGAACTACCCGAGGCCATGAGTGTGAACACCTTCTCTCACAAGGATTTGAATGAGGCCATGTCCTCTCTTAAATCCTCCATGATGACCGAGGTCAAATCCATGTTTAAAGAATTCCTTGAGGGTCTCAAACTTTCTACCGATCTTTTTCTAGTGGTAAATCCCACTAACTCGTCATTGGATGTCCACTCCAAAAAGGAGGGGCTAGCACTGAAAAGAACAAGATACCTCAAGGAACTAGTGGGATGGGTACCTTTTCCTTGGTGCCCCTCCCGTGGTCTATGGAGGACTGGTGCATCCACCACATATAGTTAATCTTGGTCCTCCTCCTAAGCTTGTTAAGAATGATTTCGCTAATTGGGTTTTTCATATCAAATCTCATTTGAATCACAACTCAACACAACTTTGGAGAATCATTGAGCAAGGGTACTCCCCACATGATACAAGCAACCTCACTCCAAGAGAAGAGGCCAGCAACCAACTCAATCACTCCGCCTTGTTCATCCTTCAAGTAGCTATCCGAGTTGAAGATCTTGCTCGCTTGTGCCCTTTCACCCGAGCTAAGGATTGTTGGGAACACATTGTTTCCATGTACAAGGATAGCTCAAGTATTCAACAGTCCAATTTTGAGGTGGTGCTTGATGAATCCGATGAATTTGTGATACTTGATTATGAAGACCCTTGTGAGCTCTACCGGAGAGTGATGACCCTTGTCGTGTCTCTTAAAGATCATGTAAGCAAGGATGTGGATGAAAATTGGATCAAGCAGAAGTTCCTCAAGGCCATCATGCCATTCAACAATTCCATGTCTGCCGTCATCCGTCAAAGGCCGGATTTTCACTTCTTGTCCTCGGGTGATGTGTTGGATGAATTCATTGTAATGAACATCCTGAACAAGACCGTCGACAACGCTCTAGCTCGTGTTCAACGGTCAAAGAAGTCTTCACCCAATATTGCCTTGAATGCCAAGGTAATTCAAGAAGAAGAAGAGAGTTGCCCCAAAGACATCAAATATGCATACCACGAGCACATGGCTCTTGCGTCAAGGAATTTTTGGGGCAACAATAGGAACTCGAAGCCCAACTTCTCCAGGAAGAACTCAAGTGGATCAAAAGGCAAGCAACATGTGAGGACGTGCTAAAATTGTGGTAATGTGAGTCACTTCATGGTGGATTGCCCATATGAGAAAAGGGAAGACAATGGTGGCAAACTCATTCGCAAAGATAAGGCCAAGTCCATGCCCAACAAGAACAACTTCACCAAGAAGGTGCCTCACAAGGTGTTGGTGGCCCAAGAAGAGTATGCCTCCGATTATGACGTTGATGATGAAGAAACTAGTGGCGAAGGGAAGGCAATGGCTACGGTGGCTATTGTGTCCTCTACCCACACTAAGGTGTCTCTTTTCAGTGCCCCCAACGAGAACCACATTGCTAGGTGCCTTATGGCCAAAGGTATCACTAAGGTAACCGCCAACGTCAAAACCTCTAACATTAAAACTTCTATTTCTACCACTCCTTCTTTGTTGTATTGTGTGGATGAACATGAGTTGGTGAAGGAGGATGAGAATGAGTTTGACAAATTCTTGTGTAAACTCAAAGGTGAATCCAAGAAGCACTTTGTGCTCTCTCGGAACAACTTGGTGAGGCCAATGATATCACCGAGTCTCAAGAGGAATCTCTCGAGGAGTTGAGGGGGCATAGTCGTGACTATGCCGATGAGATAGCGGATCTTTCCATTGCTCCCGAGGAAGAGCGAAGTCTTTGTTTGACTCTTGAGGAGTCACAAAATGTTGACCTAGCTAAATTACGTAAAGATCATGATCATGCTATTGTTCTTAATCATGTGCTTAAATCTGAGAAGGATACACTTGGGGTTGACCATGGTAGACTCAAGGAAGAGTTTGACACTCTCGACAATGCTCACAAGGCATTGAAGAGTGCTCTTGCCTCTCTCAAGGAGTCTCATGATTAACTCCAAGTAAAACTTAGTAAGGAAATAGCGACATGTCCTCCCTTTGTGTTAATTGATAGTGCCAATGCTACTAACCCATGTTGTGAGCATGCACACCTTGTGGAGGAGAATGCTAAGTTAAAATAGCAACTTGCCAAAGGCCTTGTGACACGTATCCAAGGTGATAAGAATCTCAATGACCTTTTGAGCCATCAAAAGGATGTTTTAGCAAAGGAAGGAGTTGGGTTTGCACCCAAAACCAAGAAGAAGAAGAAGAAGAAGAAGAAGAAGAACAAGAACAAGAAGAAGAACAAGGTGAAGACCAAGCAAGTTCCCTCACTCAAGGAAACATTTGTCAAAGTAGGGAATGTCTCTCATGAGAAGAAGAAGGACAAGGTTGTGGATGGTAATTCCAAGAAGGGCAAGACCACCCACTCCAACAAGGCCGGCGATTTTAACCCCTCTTATGTTTTATGTCATGCTAGTGATGAGCATGTTTATGCTAGATATGTTGGTTATTCTTATGCGTACATTGAATGGTCTATTTGGGTTCTAAGACCCTTGTTACTAACATGAAATGACCTATTACTAGTGCAGAAAATCATAGCTATGGCATGGAAAAAATGGCCTTGTTGGCATAGACACCCTATGCCAGGAATATGGGGCCACAATTAAAAAATACTAATGGCGTTGGAGACGACGCCAACAGTATTTTACATGTTTATGGCATGCGTTTTTATCAATGCCAGCAATTTGTTTTTTTATAATAGAAAAATACTACAAAAACTTAAGAGCTTAAACTTCACAAAAGATATTGATCATTTAAACATACTCATAATTAAACTATATAGTTTAAAAATTAGTACTGATCATTTAAACATACTCATAATTAAACTTCGTAGGTTAAAACTAATCAACTAATTAACTACTCTTCATCATTAAGGATTATGCTCAGGTGGCACAGCTTTTTCCGATTGCTCTCTCCTTCTTGTTTGAAATGAGCAATGGCTTCTTGTAAGTCAACCCTCCCTGTCCTGAGTTTTTTCTTCTTCAGTTTGAGTTGATCCCTATCATATGTAACCTTATCCCTCAGCTCCCTCAATTTGTCAACCTTTGTGCGGGCATTAGCACCCTCTACAAGCAACTTGATACGTATCCAACATATCTATAATTTATGAAGTATTCATGCCATGTTTACAATAATTCTATATGATTTTGGTATGATTTTATTAGAACTAACCCGGACTGACGCTGTTTTCAGCACAACAACTATGGTGTCATTTTTTGTGCAAAATTAAAGTTCTCGGAATGGGCTAAAAATTTATGGTGATTTTTTATGGACCAAGACAGACCCCCAAAGCACAAGAGCTGGGCCAGGAAGTGGACGAGGAGGCCACAAGCCTGCTCAGCACCCCCCTGGGCCACGCCCCCGTGGCTTGTGGACTCCTCGAGTACCCCCTTGATGTGAGATCAATGCCAAAAATTCCTATAAATACTAAAAACCCCAGAAAGAAACCTAGACCGGGAGTTCTGCCGTCGCAAGCCTCTGTAGCCATGAAAAACCAATCGGGAGCCCATTCCGGCACCCTTCCGGAGGGGGAAACCATCACCATAGGCCATCTTCATTATCCCGGAGGTCTCCATGACGAGGAGGGATTAGTTCACCCTCAGGGCTGAGGGTATGTACTAGTAGCTATGTGTTTGATCTCTCTCTCTCCCTCTCTCTCTGGTGTTCTTGAGATGGCACGATCTTGATGTACCGCGAGCTTTATTGATATAGATGAATCATATGGAGTTTTCCCCTCTCTATCTTCTTGTGATGAATTGAGTTTTCCCTTTGAAGTTTTCTTATCGGATTGATTCTTTAAGGATTTGAGAACACTTGATGTATGTCTTGTGATGGGATATCCGTGGTGACAATGGGATGTTCTATTGATCTACTTGATGTATGTTTTGGTGATCAACTTGCGGGTTGCGTGACCTTGTGAATCTATGCATAGGGGTTGGCACATGTTTTCGTCTTGGCTCTCCGGTAGAAACTTTGGGCACTCTTTGAAGTTCTTTGTGTTGGATTAAACATGATGAATATGAAATTGTGTGATGCATATCATATAATCAAGCCCATGGGTACTCGTGGTGACATTGGAGTATCTAGGTGACATTAGGGTCTGGGTTGATGTGTGTCTTAAGGTGTTATTTAGTACGAACTCTAAGGTTGTTCGTGACACTTATAGGGATAGCTCATAAGATTGATCAGAAAAGATAATTTTGAAGTGGTTCCGTACCCTACAAAAATTTCTTCATTAGTTCTCCGCTATTTGTGACTTTGGAGTGAACTCTTTGGCGCACGTGAGGTATTTAGATATGATTCAACTATGTCAGTATTGTTGAGAGAAATTGCACTAGTGAAAGTATGGACCCTAGGCCTTGTTTGTAATACCTTATGTGCTTGATAACCCACAAGTATAGGGGATCGCAACAGTTTTCGAGGATAGAGTATTCAACCCAAATTTATGGATTCGACACAAGGGGAGCCAAAGAATATCCTCGAGTATTAGCAGTTGAGTTGTCAATTCAACCACACCTGAAAGATTTAATATCTGCAGCAGAGTTTTTAGTAGCAAAGTAATATGATAGTAACAGTAACAGTAGCAGCAGTAGCAGTAGTGATTTGTGTAGCAAGTGTAACAGCAGTAGCGGTAAAGTAACATAGCAAAGACCAGTATAGGAAAAGCTCATAGGCATTGGATCGGTGATGGATGATTATGCTAGATAGCATTTATCATGTAACAGTTATAACATAAGGTGATATGTAACTAGCTCCAGTTCGTCAATGTAATGTAGGCATGTATTCCGTATATAGTCATACATGCTTATGGAAAAGAACTTGCATGGCATCTTTTGTCCATCCCTCCCGTGGCAGCGGGGTCCTAATGGAAACTAAGGGATATTAAGGTCTCCTTTTAATAGAGTACTGGAACAAAGCATTAACACATGGTGAATACATGAACTCCTCATACTATGTTCATCTCCGGGAGTGGTTCCGGCTATTGTCACTCCGGGGTTGCCAGGTTATAACACATAGTAGGTGACTACAACTTGCAAAATAGGATCAAGAACTCACATATATTGATGAAAACATAATAGGTTCAGATCTGAAATCATGGCACGCGGGCCCTAGTGACAAGCATTAAGCATAGCAAAGTAGTAGCAACATCAATCTTAGAACATAGTGGATACTAGGGATCAAACCCTATCAAAACTAACTCGATTACATGATAGATCTCATCCAAACCCTCACCGTCCAGCAATCCTACGATGAGATTACTTACGAACGATGAATAGCATCATGAAATTGGCGATGGAGGATGGTTGATGATGACGATGGCTTTGATTTCCCCTCTCCGGAGTCCAGAACGGACTCCAGATCTGCCCTCCCGAGGAAGAACAGGTGGTGGCGGCGGCTCTATATTGTAAAACACGATTATTTCTTCTCTCTGATTTTTTCTGGGACGAATCGGGTTATATGGAAGTGGAGAGGAGGTCGGAGGAGCCACTTGGGCCCCACGAGCCTGCCAGGCGCGACCAGGGGGGCCCACACCTCTTGGGCTCGTGGCCCACTGGCTGCTCCTCGGTTGATTCTTTCACCGGTATTTTTTATATATTCCACAAAAATTCCTCGTCAATTTTCAGGTCATTCCGAGAACTTTTATTTCTGCACAAAAACAACACCATGGCAGTTCTGCTGAAAACAGCGTCAGTCCGGGTTAGTTTCATTCACATCATGCAAATTAGAGTCCAAAACAAGGGCAAAAGAGTTTGGAAAAGTAGATACGTTGGAGACGTATCAACTCCCCCAAGCTTAAAGCCTTGCTTGTTCTCAAGCAATTCAGTTGATAAACTGAAAGAGACAAAAGAAAAACTTTTACGAACTCTGTTTGATCTTGTTGTTATAATTATGTCTAACTCATATTCAGATTTTCAGCAAGATCATAAGCTAACCACATAAGCAATGACATTTAGGTCTCATGGTATACTCATATCAATGGCATAATCAACTAGCGAGCAATAATAACAAGTTTCAAACGTCAACACTTCAATCAAAACAATCATGATACCATATGAATAGATGGTATCTCGCTAGCCCTTTCGGAGACCGCAAAACATAAATGCAAAGCACCTTCAAAGACCAAAGGCTAACTAGAAATTGTAATTCATGGCAAAGAAGATCCAGTCATAATCATACTCAATATCAATTAATAGCAAAGCATACAGATGACGGAGGTGCTCTCTAGCTGGTGCTTTTAATAAGAAGAGGATGACTCAACAACAATGTAAATAGATAGGCCCTTCATAGAGGGAAGCATTGATTTGCAGAGGTGCCAGAGCTCAAGCTTTTTAAAACAGAGGTAGATAATTTTTGGGGTGGCATGCTTTCATTGTCAACGCGATGACCAAGAGTTTTTCACCATCTTCCATGCTACACGTATTATAGGCGGTTCCCAAATAGGATAGTAAAGTTTTGACTCCCCCAACCACCAATCAATCACACTCCACGGCTAGCCGAATCCTCGGGTACCATCCATACCAACAACAATCGTGGGGGAGTTTTTGTTTGCAATTATATCTTTATTTGATTTGAACATGGAACTGGGCATTCCGATTACCGGCCCCTTTCTCGTGAGTGATAGTGAATAAACACATATCGAGGATAACACGCCTAGCATGGAATATACTGACCACCCCTTGTCAGTACATGAGCGGTTCAGGCATAAAACAGATTATTGTTTGAAGGTTTAGAGAACGGCACATGCAAATTTACTTGGAACAACAGGTAGATACCGCATATAGGTAGGTATGGTGGACTCATATGGAACAACTTTGGGTTTAGGAAAGTGGATGCACAAGCAGTATTCCTGCTTAGTACAAGTGAAGGCTAGCAAAAGACTGGGAAGCGACCAACTAGAGAGCGACAATAGTCATAAACATGCATTGAGGTTAACAAACATGGAGTGCAAAAATGAGTAGGATATAAAGCACCATGAACATGAATATTGTGAAGGCTATGTTGATTTTGTTTCAACTACATGCGTGAAAACATGTGCCAAGTCAAGCCACTTGAATCATTCAAAGGAGGATACCATCCTATCATACTACATCACAATCATTTTAAAATTCATGTTGGTATCCAAGACAAACCATTATAAGCTCCTAGCTAATTAAGCATGGCATAAGAAACTATGATCTCTAAGTTATTGCAAACATGCAACTCTCATAACAATGTTGAATTAGGAATGATGAGCTAGTCATATTTACAAAAACAAAATAGATCGAGTTCATACCAGCTTTTCCAGGCCCAGTCACTTCATCATACATCGTCATTATTGCCTTTCACTTGCACGACCGAATGATGTGAATAATAATAAGAGTGTTCGTGCATTGGACTAAGCTAGAATCTACAAGCAAACTCAGAGGAGAAGGCAAAGTAATATGTATCTTTGACGAATAAACAATAATGCATATGAGAGCCACTAATCATTTTAATCATGGTCTTCCACCTCGAACCAAAGAGAAAGAAAACTATTTACACGGGAAAACTCCCAACAAGCAAAAGAAGAACGGGAAAATCTTTTTGGGTTTTCTTTTCTTAATTACTACTAAGCATGCAAGAATGTAAAGTTACAACTAATGTTTTTCTGTTTTTCTCGTTTTTTTGGGTTTTCTCAAGTTAATAAAACACACAAGAAAAATGCAAGAAAAATAAAATAAACTAGCATGGATGATACAATGAAAAAGTGTGAACACCGACTATCAAAGTGAATGTGTGAACAGGAATATAAAGTCGGTGAGAAACACATACTCCCCCAACCTTAGGCTTCTTGGTGTCCTTGAATTTGGCTTGGGATGCCTTGGGGATCCCCAAGATTAGGCTCTTTCCACTCTTTATTCCATTGTCCATAAGAACACCACCCAAAACTTGGAAACTTCACAACACAAAACTTAAACAGAAACTCGTGATAGCATTAGCATAAGAAAACAAACCACCAACTTTTTAGGTACTGTAGTAAACTTTAATTTCCATTTATATTTATGTTATATTACTATATTCTCACTTCTCCATGGCTCATACCCCCCGATACTAACCATAGTTTCATCAAAATAAGCAATCAACACAACAAACACAGAATCTGTCAAAAACAGAACAGTCTGTAGCAATCTGTATATGTCGTATACCTCTGATAACACAAAAATTCTGAAAAAATTATGAAAATTAGGTAAATTTGCATATCAATCAGAATCAAAAATAAGCAACTCAAAAGGTCTATCTGGATAGGAATGAAAAATAATTTCGTGAGCACAAAGTTTCTGTCTTTTGCAGCATGATTAAACAACTATCACCAAAACTAATCATAAAGGTTCTACTTGGCACAAATACTAATTAAAACATAAAAAACACAATCATGACAGAATCATGATGGTTTGGACTCAATAAAACAGAAAGTAGAAAGCAAAAATAAACCTATTCATTGGGTTGCCTCCCAACAAGCGCTATTGTTTAATGCCCTTAGCTAGGCATTATTTTCAGGTCATTTTTTATTGGACGGATAATGCAGAAAACAAGAAAATAATGCTATTTTTATTATTTTGCTACTAAATAACATAAAGTAAAAGTTGAGGACAGAAGGTTGTGATTTCTAGAGTCATCCATCTCATGGTCATCAAAAGAAATCCATCAATGAGGTTGATCAAGTCTCCTTGACAAACTTTTTTCGAATCACATGAAACCGGAGAATTTTCGAAAAATCACTAAGTTACCTCAATGGGGATATGCATATCCCCAACAATAAGTATATCATATCTCATCTTGATAGTAGGTAAAGGAATTTGAAAACTTCCAACAATAATGGGTGAAGATCTTTCAATAGGATTTATGCAATAAATTCGATATTGTTTCTTCGGAAAGTGCACTGTGTGCTCATTACCATTGACATGGAAAGTGACATTGCCTTTGTTGCAATAAATAACAGCTCCTACAATGTTTAAAAAGGGTCTTCCAAGGATGATTGCCATGTCATCATCCTCGGGAATATCAGGAATAACAAAGTCCGTTAAGATAGTAACGTTAGCAACCACAACAGGCACATCCTCGCAAATGCCGATAGGTAAAGCAATTGATTTGTCGGCCATTTGCAAAGAAATTTCAGTAGGTGTTAACTTATATAATTCAAGTCTACGATATAAAGAAAGAGGCATAACACTAACACCGGCTCCAAGATCACATAAAGCAGTTCTAACATAATTTCCTTTAATGGAGCAAGGTATAGTGGGTACTCCGGGATCACCTAGTTTCTTAGGAGTCCCACCCTTAAAAGTGTAGTTGGCAAGCATGGTGGAAATCTCAATATCAGGTATCTTTCTTTAATTTTTCACAATATCTTTCATGTATTTAGCATAAGGAGACATTTTAAGCATATCAGTCAAACGCATTTGCAAGAACATAGGTCTAATCATTTCAACAAAGCGCTCAAAATCCTCATCATCCTTTTTCTTTGATGGTTTGGGAGGAAAGGGCGTGGGTTTCTAAACCCATGGTTCTCTTTCTTTACCATGCTTTTTAGCAATAAAATCACTCTTATCATATCTTTTATTCTTAGGTTGTGGGTTATCAGGATCAATAGCAGGTTCAATTTCCACATCATTATCATTACTAGGTTGAGCATCAATATGAACATCATTATCAATATTATCACTAGGCTCATGTTCATCACCAGATTGTGTCTCAACATCAGAAATAGATATATCATTTTGATTCTCAGGTGTAGCAGAAACAGGTTTACTAGCATGCAAGTTCCTATCATCTTTCTTTTTCTTGTTACCAGGATGACTAGGTGCATCAGTATTAATTCCTTGAGAATCTTGCTCAATTCTTTTAGGATGGCCCTCAGGATACAAAGGTTCCTGAGTCATTCTACCACCTCTAGTAACAACTTTAACAGAATTATCATTCAATTCATTAAGCAAGTCATTTTGAGCCTTAAGTACTTGTTCTACTTGAGTAGTGACCATAGAAGCATGTTTACTAATAAGCTTAAGATCATTGACATTTCTATCCACACAAGCACTTATATGATTAATCATGCGAGCATTTTATTCCAGTTGTCTGCTAACATAATCATTTAAACTTTGTTGTTTGACAACAAAGCTATCAAATCCCTCTAAACATAAGCTAGCAGGTTTATCATAAGGAATATCACTCTCATTGAATCTACGAAGAGAATTTACCTCTACTACCTGTGTCGGGTTATCAAGACCATGTATTTCTTCAATAGATGGTAGATTCTTAACATCTTCAGATTTAATACCTTTCTCTCACATAGATTTCTTTGCTTCTTGCATATCTTGAGGACTGAGTAATAGAATACCTCTTTTCTTCGGAGTTGGCTTCGGAGGTGGTTCGGGAATAGTCCAAGCATTATCATTGCTCAAGATATTATCTAATAGAATTTCAGCTTGTTCCCCAGTTCGTTCCCTGAAAACACAACCAACACAACTATCTAGCTGGTCCCTAGAAGCATTGGTTAGTCCATTATAGAAGATATCAAGTATTTCATTTTTCTTAAGAGGGTGATCAGGCAAAGCATTTAGTAACTGGACAAGCCTCCCCCAAGCTTGTGGGAGACTTTCTTCTTCAATTTGCACAAAGTTATATATATCCTGCAAGGCAGCTTGTTTCTTATGGGTAGGAAAATATTTCTCAGAGAAGTAGTATACCATATCCTGGGGACTATGCACACAACCAGGAGCAAGAGAGGTAAACCAAGTTTTAGCATCACCCTTTAGTGAGAAAGGAAATAACTTAAGGATATAGTAATAGCAAATTTTTCCTCATTAGTGAATAGGGTGGCAATATCATTCAATTTAGTAAGATGTGCTACAACAATTTCAGATTCATAACCGTGAAAAGGATCAGATTCAACCAAAGTGATTAACTCAGGATCAACAGAGAACTCATAATCTTTATCAGTAACAAAGATAGGTGATGTAGCAAACTTAGGATCATATTTCATTCTAGCATTCAGAGATATTTCTTTCCACTTGTGTAATAATTTCTCAAGATCATAGCTATCCTTACAAGCAAGAAAGTCTTCAGCTACCTCTCCTTCCATGACATAACCCTTAGGTATATTGGGCAATTCATATCTAGAAGGGCTAGGTCTAACAGGTGTAACAGCAGGTTCAATTTCAATAGTTTCATCAGTTCCAGAAGTATCATTTGATTCAGTAGTAACTCTAGCAATTTGTGCATCCAGAAATTCACCAAGTGGCATCTCATTGTAAAGCAAAGCATCATCATAATTATCATGTATAGCAGAAGTAGCATCATCAAGCACAGGCGACATATCAGAATTAATAGTAGGTGGCGGTGTCGCAAATTTACTCATAGCAGAAGGTGAATCAAGTGCAGAGCTAGATGGCAGTTCCTTACCTGTCCTCGTAGTTGAGGGCAGAACTTTAGTTTTTGGATCTCGCAATTTCTTCATAGTGATCAACATATATAAATCCCAAGTAACTCAGAGAATAGAGCTATGCTCCCCGGCAACGGCGCCAGAAAAAGGTCTTGATAACCCACAAGTATAGGGGATCGCAACAGTTTTCGAGGGTAGAGTATTCAACCCAAATTTATTGATTCGACACAAGGGGAGCCAAAGAATATCCTCGAGTATTAGCAGTTGAGTTGTCAATTCAACCACACCTGAAAGATTTAATATCTGCAGCAGAGTTTTTAGTAGCAAAGTAATATGATAGTAACAGTAATAGTAGCAGCAGTAGCAGTAGTGATTTGTGTAGCAAGTGTAACAGCAGTAGCGGTAAAGTAACGTAGCAAAGACCAGTATAGGAAAAGCTCGTAGGCATTGGATCGGTGATGGACGATTATGTTGGATAGCATTTATCATGTAACCGTTATAACATAAGGTGATATGTAACTAGCTCCAGTTCGTCAATGTAATGTAGGCATTTATTCCGTATATAGTCATACATGCTTATGGAAAAGAACTTGCATGACATCTTTTGTCCATCCCTCCCATGGCAGCAGGGTCCTAATGGAAACTAAGGGATATTAAGGTCTCCTTTTAATAGAGTACCGGAACAAAGCATTAACACATGGTGAATACATGAACTCCTCATACTATGTTCATCTCCGGGAGTGGTTCTGGCTATTGTCACTCCAGGGTTGCCAGGTCATAACACATAGTAGGTGACTACAACTTGCAAAATAGGATCAAGAACTCACATATATTGATGAAAACATAATAGGTTCAGATCTGAAATCATGGCACTCGGGCCCTAGTGACAAGCATTAAGCATAGCAAAGTAGTAGCAACATCAATCTTAGAACATAGTGGATACTAGGGATCAAACCCTATCAAAACTAACTCGATTACATGATAGATCTCATCCAAACCCTCACCGTCCAGCAAGCCTACGATGAGATTACTCACGAACGATGGAGAACATCATGAAATTGGCGATGGAGGATGGTTGATGATGATGATGGCTTTGATTTCCCCTCTCCGGAGCCCAGAACGGACTCCAGATCTGCCCTCCCGAGGAAGAACAGGTGGTGGCAGTGGCTCCGTATTGTAAAACACGATTATTTCTTCTCTCTGATTTTTTCTGGGATGAATAGGGTTATATGGAAGTGGAGAGGAGGTCGGAGGAGCCACTTGGGCCCCACGAGCGTGCCAGGTGCGGCTAGGGGGGGCCCGCGCCTCCTGGGCTCGTGGCCCACTGGCTGCTCCTTCTCGGTTGATTCTTTTGCCGGTATTTTTTATATATTCCACAAAAATTCCTCGTCAATTTTCAGGTCATTCCGTGAACTTTTTTTTCTGCACAAAAACAACACCATGGCAGTTCTGCTGAAAACAGCGTTAGTCCGGGTTAGTTTCATTCAAATCATGCAAATTAGAGTCCTAAACAAGGGCAAAAGAGTTTGGAAAAGTAGTTACGTTGGAGACATATCAGTGCTCACTTTTGTTACTTGCTGCCTTGCTGTTTTCATATTTTCAGATTACAAAAACCTATATCTACCATCCATATTACACTTGTATCACCATCTCTTCGCCGAACTAGTGCACCTATACAATTTACCATTGTATTGTGTGTGTTGGGGGACACAAGAGACTCTTTGTTATTTGGTTGCAGGGTTTTTTGAGAGAGACCATCTTCATCCTATGCCTCCCACGGATTGATGAACCTTAGGTCATCCACTTAAAGGAAATTTGCTAGTGTCCTACAAAACTCTGTGCTTGGAGGCCCAACACGAGTCTACAAGAAGAAGGTTGTGTAGTAGACATCACAACTCATCCCTTTCATTCTTCAAAGCATTGTGTTCTTCGAGTTTTTTGATGCACTAGTCGGTCCCCTCTAATCTGCACTGATTCGACTTCTCCATGGCACCCACCGATTCATTTTTGTTTGCTGTATTGTCTGTGCTGAATTATGTACACAAGCAAATTAAAACTTGTAATGAAACCAAGCAAACTATGTACACAAGCAAATTATAACTTGTAATTCTAACTAAAAATCTAGGACTAAAAATTTCAAATTAATCTAGGGCATCAAAATCTAGGTATTCAAAATGTAGGTATTCGGTTTATCTATTATCATGTTGTAGGGATATCATTCCAACTTTCCCGTGGAGAAGGACTAAAAATTTCATCTTAATCTAGGACATCAAAATCTAGGTATTCAGTTTATCTATTATCATGTGAATAGGACTAAAATACCTAAAACCGTTGGAGGGTCAGCAACGGGCGCTGCGGCGAGTCAGACGGCGTCGGGTGCTGCAGCAGAGGGGCAGCGACTGGGTGCGTCGGGCGCGGGGTCAGGCACGACGATGGGCGGCGTCGGACGGGGCGGTGACATTGGGCGGTGTCGGGGGCGGCGAAGGGGATCGAGAGGAGGACGAGGGAATTAGGGTTGGAGAGTGTGAGAGTGGAGGAGCGGTAGGTATTAGGCTGATTACCGTTGGTGTGGGCCTAATGGGCCCAAAGTGTGACGTTGGGGATAATGTTCAACGCCAGCACTAATTGATTATCTATGGCGTACGAATTCAGCCAACATCAGTACTATTTGAAAATATTAGTGTTGGCGTTGAAGAGAAATGGTGCGTCACGAACAAGAGTTGTGGGTAGCCATTTCTCCACTAGTGCATTAAAGAATGGGTACTGATATGTCTCCAATGTACCTATAATTTATGAAGTGTTCATGCCATATTCACCTATGTTTACAATACTTTTATGTGGCTTTGATGCACTTTATATAACTTATTTAGAACTAACCCGGAGTGACGTTGTTTTCAGCAGAACTATTATGGTGTCGTTTTTTATGTACAAATAAAAGTTATCCAAATGCAACGAAACTTTTTGACGATTTTTTGGAACAAAAGAGGCACTAGAAGCTTCATGGGAGGGACAGAAGAGCCACGAGGTGGGCACAACCCACCAGGGCACGCCAGCCCCCTTAGGCGTGCCCTAGTGTCTTATGGTCCACTCGTGGCCCATCTTCACGTGAAACCGACGCCCAAAAATCCTATATATTCAGAAACCCTCAAAAATAACCCGAGATCAGAAATTTCGCCGCCGCAACTGTCTGTATCGATGAAAAACCAATATGGAGGCGTTCCAGTACCCTGTCGGAGAGGGTAGATCATCTCCGGTGGCCATCTTCATCACCCTGACGGAGGCCATGATGAGGAGGGAGTAGTGCACCCTCAGGGCTGACGGCTTGTACCAGTAGCTATGTGTTTAATCTCTCGCTCTCTCTCTCTCGTGTTCTTGAGATGGCACGATCTTGATGTATCATAGGCTTTGTTAATATAGTTGGATCATATGGTGTTTTCCCCTCTCTATGTTGTTGTGATGAATTGATTTTTCCCTTTGAGATTTTGTTATTACTGGATTGAATAATTTTATGGATTTGAGAGCACTTGATGTATGTCTTGCATGCAGATACCCGTAGTGACATTGGGGTATTCAAGTGACTCACTTGATATATGTTATGGGTCAACTTGCATATTTTGATGACCTTGGGGATCTATGCATAGGGATTTATGATAATTCTCCATCATATCTATAATTTTTGATTGTTTCATGCCAATATTCTACAACTTTCATTTACTTTTGGCAACTTTTTATACTATTTTTGGGACTAACATATTGATCTAGTGCCCAGTGCGAGTTCCTGCTTGTTGCATGTTTTTGTTTCGCGGAATATCCATACCAAACGAATTCCAAACGTGATAAAAACTTATGGAGATTTTTTTGGAATATATGTTATTTTTGGAAAAAAAAGAATCAATGCGAGACGATGCCCGAGGAGGTGGCAAGCCTGCTAGGCGCGACCCAGCCCCCTGGCTGCACCTAGCAGGCTTGTGGCCACCCCTTAGGTAAGTTGGATATGTCCTTTGGCCGCAAGAAAGCTAATTTTTCGATAAAGATCCCCTCAAAATTTCAGCCTGATCGGAGTTACGGATCTCCGGATATTTAAGAAACGGTGAAAGGCCAGAATCTGAGAGCGCGGAAACAGAAGGAAACAAAGAGAGAGATCCAATCTCGGATGGGATCTCGCCCCTCCGCCGCTATGGAGGCCATGGACTAGAGGAGAAACCCTTCTACCATCTAGGGGGAAGGTCAAGGAAGAAGAAGAAGGAGGGGTCTCTCCCCCTCTCTCCCGATGGCGCCTGAACGCCGTCGGGGCCATCATCGTGACGACAATCTACTCCAACAACTCTGTCATCTTCACCAACACCTCCATCACCTTCCCCCATCTATCTATAGCGGTACACTCTCCCGCAACCCGCTGTACCCTATACTTGAACATGGTGCTTTATGTTTCATATTATTATCCAATGATGTGTTGCCATCCTATGATGTGTGAGTAGATTTTTGTTGTCCTATGGGTTGATTGATGATCATGATTGGTTTGAGTGGCATGTTTTATTATTGGTGCTGTCCTATGGTGCTCTCCGTGTCGCGAAAGCATGAGTGATCCTCGCTGTAGGGTTTAGCAATATGTTCATGATTTGCCTATGGTGGGTTGCGTGAGTGACAGAAGCATAAACCCGAGTAGGTGGGTTGTTGCATATGGGAGTAAAGAGGACTTGATACCTTATAATGCTATGGTTGGGTTTTACCTTAATGATCTGTAGTAGTCACAGATGCTTGCTAGAGTTCCAATCATAAGTGCATACGATCCAAGTAGAGAAAGTATGTTAGCTTATGCCTCTCCCTCATATAAAATTGCAATAATGATGATTAGTCTAGTTATCGATTGCCTAGGGACAATTCCGCAACTCCTACCACCACTTTTCCACACTCGTTAAACTAACTTAGTTGTTTCTTTATCTTAGCACCCCCTAATTTTTATTTACATTTTCTTTATTATCTTGCAAACCTATCCCGTCACACCTACAAAGTACTTCTAGTTTCATACTTGTTCTAGGTAAAGTGAACATTAAACGTGAGTAGAGTTGTATCGATGGTCGATAGAACTTGAGGGAATATTTTTTCTACCTTTAACTCCTCGTTGGGTTCGACACTCTTACTTATCGAGAAAGGCTACAATCAATCCCCTACACTTGTAGGTTATCAAGACCTTTTTCTGGCGCCGTTGCCGGGGAGCAATAGCGTGGGGTGAATATTTTCATGTGTGCTTGTTTGCTTTATCACTAAGTATTTTTATTTTTCTATTATTAACTTGTTTTCTATCTTTAGATATGGGTAGGAAACGCAAAATACCAAAAAAATAGATGTACTTGCTGCTCCAAAAGTTGAGGAACCACTAGTGTTCCGTACCACCGAAGAATATTACCTGTGTCATCTTCGATCTACTTGTGCTCGTGCTGAAAACCCAACTAGCTTAGTTGAGGGAAAATCATTAAATGTGCATGCTCATTATGTGCGATACCACATATCTCAAAAAGGGAAACTATTGTGGAATCAAATTAATACTTTGTGTTGCTATGCTTGGAATCTATGTGAAATTTATGATTTTACTTGTTGTTCTAAAGAAGCTAAAAAAACACCTTCCCTACCAATGTGTGTTTAATGATAATGAAATATTATCCTCTTACGCCAAGGAGGCCTATTGCTATAATTTTTCCATACTTAAATATTGCTATGAAAACTATGCTTCTAATGCTTATGTTAAAGAGTTTATTGAAAGAATGACGACTGCCTTGGAAGAGACTAAAATTTTGCAGGAATCTATGGAAGAAGAAATTGCTAAAACTGTGAGCTCATTAGATGAAAAAGATGAGGAGGAGAGCGAAGAACAAAAGGAGGAAGAGCGGATTAGCTACCCATGCCCACCTTCTAATGAGAGTAACTCTTCAACTCATACATTGTTTAATTTGCCTTTGTGCTTACCGAAGGATGAATGCTATGATAATTCCTATGATCCCTTGCATTTGTTTGAAATATCCCTTTTTGATGAACTTGATACTTGCTATTCTTATGGCCATGATGCCAATATGAATTATGCTTATGAAGATGAACTTGCTATAGTTCCTTATGTTAAACATGAAATTTTTGCTATTGCACCCACACATGATAGTCCTATTATCTTTTTGAATTATCCCAACTACACTATATGGGAGAAGTTTGCACTTATTAAGGATTATATTGATGGGTTGCATTTTCCTATTGCAGATGATGATTTTAATGAATAGAATATGCATGTGCTTGCTTCTACTACTTGCAATTATTATGAGAGAGGAACTACATCTTCACATCTCCATGTTTCCGATACAATAAAATTGCAAGAAACTATGTATGCTATGTATTGGCCTTTGCTTGATGTGAATGAATTGTTCTTGTATGACATGCCAATGCATAGGAAGAGAGTTAGAATTCGTTGTTGCATGATGTATATCAATTTGTGCTCACTACTTAAGTAAAAAGCATTGCTAATTAAAATTGGCTTTGATATACCTTGGGATCCGAGTGGATCCACTACTTAGCACTTTATGCCTAGCTTAATGGCCTTAGAGAAAGCGTTGCCAGGGAGACAACCCCGGAAGTTTTAGAGATTCATTTTATTCTGTTGTGTGATTTTATATTGTTTTAAAACAAAAAAATAAAGTGGGGAACTTAAAACTTTTTCAAAAATAAAAAGTGAAAGTGAGAAAGACAAGCAACGTTCAAGTGTGGGCTAGCCTTGAACTTTGTTCATGCCCATGAAAACTTTGTGAATCTTGATTACAAAAACTTTTCAACAAAAATAATTATCCCCTTGTATAAATCCATTGTATTATAAAAATAATGTGCCAAGATTTTCCTTTAGGATGATTAGATTGCTTGTTTGGTGTGTGTAAAGTGCAAAAACAGAAACTTTGGCTGTAGTGCATGAATTTAATTTTTTTATTGGATTGTCAAAAGTTTCTAAAATTTTTACACAGTAATGCGATGATTTTTTTTCATTTTGTCCTATTTTCAGAATTTTTAGAGTTAGAGAAGTATGGTCAATGTTCAGATTACTATAGACTGTCACGTTTTTGATAGATTTTGTTTTTGATGCATTGTTTTGCTCTTTTGATGAAACTATCGATTGTATCCATGGTATAAGCCATGGAAAAGTTATATTGCAGTAGCTACAATGCAAACCAAAATATGAATTGGTTGGCAATAGTATGTAAAGTTGTAATTTGCTTTATTATACTAACGGATCTCATGTGGGTTTTGTTAAGTTTTGTGTGATTGAAGTTTTCAAGTTTTGGGTGAGATCACGGTGGATGAAGGAATAAGGAGTGGAAAGAGACTAAGCTTGGGGATGCCCGAGGCACCCCAAGGTAATATTCAAGGACTCCCAAGAAACTAAGCTTGGGGATGCCCTGGAAGGCATCCCCTCTTTCTTCCAACAACCATTGGTAGTTTTACTTGGAGCTATATTTTTATTCATTGCATGATATGCGTAAATCTTGGAGCGTCATGTGCTTTTCTTTTAATAATGCACCATGGTGGTATGACAAAGTCCTTGGTTGATTTATAGAAGGCTCTTTGCACCTCACTTATATCTTTTGAGTATGGATTTATAGAATGCTTCATGTGCCTCACTTATATCATTTGAATTCCGGATTGCCTCTTTCACACACATAGAAAACCGCCATTTGTAGAATGCTCTTTTGCTTCACTTATATTTGTTAGAGCGTGGACATATCTTTTGTAGAAAGAATTAAACTCTCATGCTTCACTTATATGTATTTAGAGAGTTAACATGAGTTGGTCATTCACATGGTTAGTCATAAACTCCTACATAAAACTTGTAGATCACTGAATATTATGTGTTTTATTCCTTGCAATAGTTTTGTGATATAAATATGGTGATATTAGAGTCATGCTAGTGGGTAATTGTGGATTCGTAGAAATACTTTTGTAAAGGTTTGGGATTCCCATAGGATGCATGTATGGTGAACCGTTATGTAAGGAAGTCGAAGCATGATTTGTTTATTGATTGTCAACCTTTGTGTGAGGGTCGGGAGCGTGCGACGGTTAACTCCTACCAACCTCTCCCCTAGGAGCATGATTCTAATACTTTGCTTCGATGACTAATAGACTTTTGCAATAAGTATGTGTGTTCTTTATGACTAATGTGAGTCCATGGATTATACGCACTCTCACCCTTCCACCTTTGCTAGCCTTTCTAGTACCGCGCAACTTTTGCCGGTGCATTAAACCCACCATATATCCTCCCTCAAAACATCCACCATACCTACCTATCATGGCATTTCCATAGCCATTCCGAGATATATTGCCTTGCAACTTCCACCATTCCGTTTATTATGACACGCACCATCATTTTCATATTGCTTTGCATGATCGTAAGATAGCTAGCATGATGTTTTCATGGCTTGTCCCTTTTTTTATGTCATTTGCTATGCTAGATCATTGCATATCCCAGTACACCGCCGAATGCATTCCTATAGAGTCATATTTTGTTCTAGATATCGAGTTGTAAGTAAATAAAAGTGTGATGACCATCATTATTAGAGCATTGTCCCATGTGAGGAAAGGATGATGGAAGCTATGATTCCCTCACAAGTTGGGATGAGAATTCGGACTTTATGAAAAATAAAAGAGGCCAGCGAAGCCCAAATAAAAAAAGAGGCCTTAGATGCCCGCCAAAAAAAGAGAGAGAAAAGATAGAAGGGACAATGCTACTATCCTTTTTCCACACTTGTGATTCAAAGTAGCACCATGATCTTCATGATAGAGAGTCTCCTATTTTGTCACTTTCATATACTAGTGGGAATTTTTCATTATATAACTTGGCTTGTATATTCCAAGGATGGGCTTCCTCAAATTGTCATAGGTCTTCATGAGCAAGCAAGTTGGATGCACACCCACTTAGTTTCTTTTTGAGCTTTCATACACTTATAGCTCTAGTGCATCCGTTGCATGGAAATCCCACTCACTCACATTAATATAATTAGTGGGCATCTCCATAGCCCGTTGATACGCCTAGTTGATGTGAGACCATCTTCTCCTTTTTCTTCACAACCTCCACCATATTCTATTCCACCTATAGTGCTATATCCATGGCTCACGCTCATGTATTGCGTGAGAGTTGAAATAGTTTGAGAACATAAAAGGTGTGAAACAATTGCTTGACTTGTCATCGGGGTTGTGCATGACATAAATACTTTGCGTGGGGAAGATAGAGCATAGCCAGACTATATGATATTATAGGGATAACTTTATTTTGTCATTATATTTTGAAGAGATACATTTGCTTTATTAGTATGCTTGAAGTATTATTGTCTTACCTATTGCTTTGAATCACTCGTGTCTTAATATTGATGCCATGATTAGATTATATGAACAAGATTACGCTAGGTAGCATTCCACATCAAAAATTACCTTTTTTATCATTTACCTACTTGAGGACGAGTAGGAATTAAGCTTGGGGATGTTGATATGTCTCCGACGTATCTATAAATTTTGATTGTTTCATGCCAATATTCTACAACTTTCATATACTTTTGGCAACTTTTTATACTATTTTTGGTACTAACATATTGATCCAGTGCCCAGTGCCAGTTCCTGTTTGTTGCATGTTTTTTGTTTTGCAGAATATCCATACCAAACGAAGTCCAAACGCGATAAAAACATACGGAGTTTTTTTGGAATATATGTGATTTTTGGGAAAAAGGATCAACGGGAGACAATGCCCGAGGAGGTGGCAAGCCTGCTAGGCGCGGCCCACCCCCTGGTCGTGCCTGTCAGGCTTGTGGCCACCCCTTAGGTCGGTTGGAGCTGTCCTTTGGCTGCCAGGAAGCCAATTTTTGGATAAAGATCCCCTCAAAATTTCAACCCGATCGGAGTAACGGATCTCCAGATATTTAAGAAACGGTCAAAGGCCAGAATCTAAGAGCACAGAAACAGAAGGAAACACACACACACACAGAGAGAGATCCAATCTCGGAGGGCTCTCGCCCCTCCGCTTCCATGGAGGCCATGGACCAGAGGGGAAACCCTTCTACCATCTAGGGGGAAGGTCAAGGAAGAAGAAGAATGAGGGGGGCTCTCTCCCCCTCTCTCCCGGTGGCGCCGGAAGGCTGTCGGGGCCATCATCGTGACGACGATCTACTCCAACAACTCTTTCATCTTCACCAACACCTCCATCACCTTCCCCCATCTACCTATAGCGGTCCACTCTCCCGCAACCCGCTATACCCTGTCACAACCCTAGAATTTATCTACATTTGGTTGCATCATCATTCATGCATCATGCATAATTTCAACATAAAATTTGAAATGGGGATTGCATAAACCCTAGAGATCATCCTAATAAAAATAATTCAAATGGATTGTCTCAATGAACCCAAAATGCCTACTAAAATGTTCATCATTTTTTTGAAAAAGCTTAAATGCCTCAACAAAAATGTTGCATATTTTTAAAGTCATGTTTGGGCTCTGGTTTAACTCTCTAATATATTTGAATTGGAGTTATTAATTCCATAAATAATATTTTGTAACTCCATATTACTTTGGAAATACATCAGTGGCTCTGGAAATAATTTAGAAGGCCACATAAATATTTTCAAGAGTTTATAGAATAGTTTGATATTATTTCAAACTAGAACAAACTGCAGAAAATAGAAAAGAAATGGAAAAAAAGAAAAAGAAAATAAAAGAGAGAGAGAGAGTACCTGCGGCCCACTAGTGTAGCCCAGCCACCAGGGGCGAAGAGGTCTTCTTCCACCTCTCGCCAGTAGGACGAGAGGCGTGTCACGCGTGCACGCGCACGGCGCCACCTCCTGCTTGCCAGGGAGAAGGCCGCCTGAGCCTATCTCCCGTGCGAGGAGACGTGCATGAGCTCCCTCTCGCCTTTCCCCCTCTCCCTGCTCTCTCCCTCGTCTCCCTCTTGCTTCTCCCCTGCCGAGAGCCGCCATCGCCGCCTTTCATTGCCTCGCGGCCACCGGCCTCGCCGAGCCCCCTCTGTTCCCCTCTGAGCTCAGTTCCCCCGAGCAGCTCCTCCCCGTCAAAAGAATCAAGGCCAGAGGCCCTACAACATTGTCCCAGTAGTTGTTCCACCGCCGGCACCGAAGGCCGCCGGCCGTCGATTCGCGCCGTTTTGGTTGTCCCCAAGCCCGCCGGCCAGCTCTTCGGCGTCCCTGTAAGCCCCTCTTGCTCCTCCCCGTGTTTCCCCTCTCCCTAGCACGCTCTAGCTAGCTCCCCACCGGGCCTGACCTCTGGCCGCCACTAGCCATGTCTCCTCCACCTCTGAAGTCCACCCCGCATCCTCCCGTTGCTTCAAATGGATGCGCGTGAACCCCAGCTGCCCGTAGGTGCCTTCCGCCGCCCAAATGGTCGCCGGAGGATGATTTCCGGCTACCCTCGCTGTCTCGGCTCGTCGCCGGCGGCCTTTCTCCGGCCTGGCTGACGTGGCCCAATTAGGGGCTAAATAACCCACTAATTAATTACCTTGGAGACATTGGCAAGTGGGCCCAGGGCCCGGTTAATTAGCTGGGTCACTGACCAGTGGGTCCCACTGGTCAGGATTGACCCTGGACGGCCCTGTTGACCTGCTGACGTCATCCTGACATCAAGCTGACGCGGTAAAGCTTTTTCCGGAAATTTAAATAAGTTGAAATGACTTATTTATTTTCAGAAAATGTTTAAAACTTCTAAAAATCATAGAAAATAATCTGTAAGTCAAATGAAAATAATTTATATATGAAAAATGATCAGAAAAATCCAGTGAATCTGTTTATGCCATGATCATGCATGTTTGATAAAGTTAACATCACCAAGTAGGACATTTCATGATTAGGATAATTTAATAAATAGTGTTGGAGTTGGAATTTAGTATATATTTGAATCCCACTTCACTTAATATGACTACCTACAGCACTAGGTCAATTCAGTACCTTAACATGCCATTTCATGCATCATGTTTTTTGCATCACATTGAATGTGTTCCTTCTTCCTGTTTGTCGGTGCTTGTTCCTTCTCGGTAGACGATGGTTCCGATAATGTGAACGTTGACACTAATGAAGAGAAGTAATATCTTCAGGACGGTTAGGCAAGCAAACCCCTTGAGCATACTGATATGAACCACTCTCTTGCTCCTGCTCTCTTTTATTGCATTAGGACAACAACGATTCAACTGCAACATGTTCTCAGTAGTTGAACCCATTCCTTTGCATGACCTGTCTTTGCCACAGTAAATAGCTAAAACCACTTAGCATGAGTAGAAACTGCTTGAGCCTTGTTGTGCTTCCTCATCCATGCTTGCTTACTTACTATGCCTGCTATGCTTAGAGTTGTGTCGTGCCGGTTCTGATCCATCCGGGTGATGAATCAGAATGTCTATGTTCATGTCCTACTATGCGAGAGCTAAGTGTGTGAACACGATTTGGTAAAGGTAGCGATGAGATGTCATGTAGGAGTACATGGCGGGTTGTCTCATTGGAACCGTCCTTAAGAACTGAGTTCTATGTATGTTATCCAAGACAAGATACTACCGCACATTGGGATACTTAATCGACGCTCTCGGCCCATTAATCGCATAGACCTCTGTCTAGGAGTTGCAACTAGTTTCTGGTGTTTGTAGGAAAATTTTTGGCGGCCGTGCATAGCGCTGCCCGACGGGGTGGACTATGATGCGGTATAGGCACAGTGGCACGGTGTACCAAGTGGCACCCGAACGGTGGGCTTGGGAACCCTGCACACATCGTTTGATGCTGTAGCGGAAACTTCGGCCGGACTTCCATGCGGGCTCAGTCTCAAATAGGCGATAAACCTGGACTGGGGTCTTGTGTGATTGACGGTCGTGGCCGACTCCCTCGCTGGGCTTCCGCTTGAAGGTTGCCGAGGTGCCTTTTATGTGCACATAGCAATAAGTTGCGGGAGCAAGTGTGAAGAAGTACACCCCTGCAGGGTTATGAATCTATTCGAATAGCCGTGTCCTCAGATATGGACTACTTGGAGAATTTATGTGGTTCATAGATAAGTTGAAGTGGATACTCTAAAATACGCAAGATAAGCGTGAGTGATATGGATGGCCTTCTCGTAGGGAGACGGAAGTGGATCCATGGTGGTGTATTGATTGGTGAATATGTGGACTCGTGTGTGCTATCCCACCTCAAAGAAAGCACTTGTAGTCATAGTACATGTTAGCCAAGAGTCAAAGCTGGCTTGCTGCAATAAACTCCACAACCCCTTCATTGATACTGATGCATATGTAGGTAGTTCTGATGTAAGTCTTGCTGAGTACCTTTGTACTCACGTTTGCATAATTTATGTTTTGCAGAGGAGACGTCAGTCTCATTAGTGGTACTTATGAGGTGAAGTTCGATGTTGACCGGATTAGCTTAGGAATCCCAGACAGAGGTCTGGTTCCTTTGGTAGGGTCGTTGTAGCTTTACAGGCTCCTCTAGTCACTTTTATAGATGTCTGTACCCAGACATATTTAAACTTCCGCTTGTTTGATTGAATGCTCGGAATGTTGGGTCTTGTGACCCCTGTTTGTAATATCTTATTGCATTGGCTCTTCCGAGCCTTCTAAGTAAATGTTGTAATGTTGTATGGTTATGTTGTGATGCCATACTTGTATCTATGTATATCGGGCATGTCGTGCGTACGTGTGACGTGCAACGGTATGTATGGGATCCGACACCTAGTTGTGTGCCTTTAGTAGTACTCTTTATGGGGAAATGCCTCTTTGTGCTTCCATCGAGCCTTGGTGGCTTGCTACTGCTTCAGACACATTGATTGACCGGCATGTATCCTTCTTTGCTGCTGTGTCTGTCCCTTCGCGGAAATGTTTCACAGTGTAATGGAGTCCCTGCAGCCTGCTACGACTCGTCTACGTGCAGTGATGACATTTAGGTCCCACGACATAATGGAGTCCTTGTAGCTTGCTATGACTCGTCTACACATGCTAGAGATCGACACCTGCATTGCTGGGTTACGTATGCCCGTCCCTGTACGGATGTACCACTTTGGTTCTATGACTAGTCATGTCGGCCCGGGTACTTTGACATTTGAATGCTAGCGACACATTCACATACGTGAGTCAAAATACGCAAACGGTCCCGGCCCAAGTAAGGTGGCAACCGTGGAGATAACCATGCGTGAGACCGCAAAGTGATGTGATGTGTTACAGACTGGATTCTTATGGCTTAGGATCGGGGTCCCGATAGCTTTGGTATCAGAGCTTGACTGCCTGTAGGATTACTAAGCGAAACTGGTCGATGTTGAGTCTAGAACTGCTTTAGTTATATAAGGGAATTGATTGTGGAAGGGAACATAAGGCTCTTTTTACTCCTTTTCTTGTGTCATTCTGATTCTGAGTCACCCTCTTCTTTTCTACGGGGATTAAGAACTAGGCATTCTCATCTATCTATTAGGATGACGAGTTACTATGTTGGAGACCTATAGGAAAGATGTTGTCTTTCTGGATCGATGCCTCTATAAGAATTCATTGTCATGTTGTCAGTTTTCTTGTGTAGGTTGCATCATATTTCATGCCCGTACAGCCGTTATGCTGTCCGAGTTATCCAAGGTTTCTAAATTATCTGATGCAATTGCAAACTCTTTCATCTTGAGTCAATGTCTTTCCGGCCAGACAAAGCACACTAATTGTTAAGTTAAGGTACCCTATTACCTCGACGTGTTTGATGAAAGTGTTTAGCAAACCATGTTGTTTCAGTGAACCACCCAATAGTCTAGTTGTGTCTTTTGTTTCTAGTGTGATAATTCTGGCCATCGTTACCGAAAGCATGCTGTGATGCTACTTAGTCAATAGGTATTCTGTATCTGGGATCTTGAACCCAAGGATCATTCTGCTCATTCCCGTTGATAGTATTTGCTCGTTCCTTTAGGATATTAGTAACCTTGTTATAGTCTTCAAGGTTTGTGGTATATCATTCTTTCAATACCATGAGTCAGTTATGGCACAAGTTCCTTGTGATCTTAATCTCACAACAAGAGTGCTCGTGATGAGTCCTCCATTTCATAGTTGCGAGTCTGCCAATTCTTTCATTTCTGCATGGATTATCTCAAAGAAACTTGTTGAACTCCATTTGATATATTCAATCCATGCATCTACAACTCAGGAAAAATCAGGTGCTCTTGAGTTGCCCTTCTTCAATTGTATTCTGACCTTTATCTATCAATGGATAGTCAAGAGTATGTCATGCATTGTGTTATCGATGTCGACTATTCTTGTGGTCTGTCAAGCCATTCTATTCTAGAATGACTAGGAGAAGCAAACTCACGTACCTTATCCATTTCTCGGATTGGGTCAAAGCAATTGTATTCCGCAGATCAAAATGCCAATCCAGCTTTTGCTCTGTTCTACCTTGAGGTATTACCCTCTTCATGTCAAGAATATCATGAGAACTGCACTCCCTCTTATGAAATCTTGATGTGGTGATACTTCTAGCCATCATCATTCATTCCCCGGTTTCTGTGTTGTTGAAACCAGAATACCGACAAGTGAATCGTGATGTGTGAAATCGATACTCCTAGCAACTTTGTTGCTCGGTAGTTAATGGACAATAATCTCACTCTTGGTGTGATGGTCATTGAATTGTCATATTAAGAGTGATCGTGCTACCTAGTCCATTTTCCATGGTGCACTTTTCGGTCAATGAGTTAGGATTGTGTCAATCCTTTGCTCTGTTGATCATATCGTCTTGCTTTGAAAAGCAAGATTGTTCTCGAGCGTGATAACATATTGGGGATCGTGATTTTCCCAATATCTTCTCGAGAGTATTACCAAGGTGTTCCTTGACCGTCATGTTGAGCTCGTGATCAAGATGGGTTTTCTATAAACCATCCCTTCTCCAAGAATCCGTGTTGGATACCACTAAACTAGTTGGTTAAGCTAAACAACAACTTGGAGAGTTGAAAGATAAAAGCTTTGCCTGACTTAGTTATTTCCAAAGGGATATCTTGTGTGGGTGTCGAAGAAAGATGATATCTTCATCAATTAATCCTTGTGATTAATTGTTGCATCTATTGTCTTGTTAAACCTTTGATTTGAGTATGGGCTATCGTCAAATCAAACTCAGAACCAAAGATCTTCCTAATGTTAGTTTACTCATGGATGTATCCTCGAGAATACACCATTATATCTTTTGGTCTGACCAATGCTATCACCTTGTTCTCATACTTTTGGAATTCCATCCATTTGGATACCTCGATGAATTGTTGTTGAGCTCATCGGCAACATTCTCGTCTATCCCATGACTCATGATGAACATTAAGCTGGTGTTGGAAACTTTGTAGACAATATCTTCGTGTCATGTACATGAAGTATATGTTTGGTGTAAGAGGTGACTTACTCAAAGTTCATGTGCATGTGATGCAAGTTTCCGCTGTGAACTTGAGAAAAGTCGATTTGTTTCTTGGAATCATCGCAAGCCAATCATGCCCGTGCGAAGTATTCTATGGTTGATAGATTGATCATCTTCATTCTATATGCAATCCCTAGCACATCAATCCACTGATTGAGTTGTTCAAGGAAAAGAAGTCCTTTCTTAAGAGCTAATCCGGACTTATGTAAGGGCTTCTCTAATCCATAATGATGGTTCCTAACCCGAACTCGGATGTATTTTGTTGAAAGGCCATGTGATCATGCTTCTCTTTGATGTCGTGTTCACTTGTGCCTTGCAATCCAACTCATGTTTTGGAGTTGGCTTCTGTAATTCATTTCCCGAGAATATCGCAACATCATATTTTTGATTTGTGTTGCAATCTTTCCACTTCAGACATGCTGAGTCTGGAATATCCCGACACCAACCAGATATGAATCTCAGGCAGATATAATGGTTGGGACGTTTCCCCAAGAATTATAACAATGGTCTCTCTATAAACCGGCAAAGGGATGTTGTGGCTAACATACCTATCCGGAAGACCTACTATTATATTATCTTGTTTTAGCAACTTGGCCACCTCCCCATGAGGACCTTGTATGACTTGCTCCAGAAGTTATTCTTCATGGACCCGTTGAGATTCCGAAGTCCGGCCTTTACTTGATGTTCTAGTCATAACACCTGACACATAATTGGGGTTATGCTAGTACATCTGTAACATCCCAAAATTTCATTTTGGAATGTTATGATTATAGCTATGCATCTAGCAGCATCATTGCTTGAATGTATGTGTTTGTTGAAATGTCTCTTCTGGATTTCAGAAAGCTCTTTCTACTTTTCCCTAAGTTGCTTTCACCTATTTGAAATTTTGGTTAAAAGTTCAAATAAGAGAGGAGGAACATGACACTCCACACCAGGGACTAATTGGTGATATATTTGAACAATAATAACCAGGAGTTATTTTGAAAATATTTGCAAAAAGGGTTTAAAAAACAATTAGGCAATTTCTGAAAATAATATTTTTTCAAAGTGTTCAAATGACAGAATAGAAATGTTCATTAAATAGAATTTATTATTATGTTAATTTTGATATATAATACCCATATATTTATAAACGGTTTGAATGCTTTAAAAGCTTTTGAATGTCTCTGGAAAATTATTAAAAGGAAACGGTAACCGTTTCCGGTATTAAACGGGCCGGCCCACGGCAGTTACTCGCGTATTGATTAGAAGCCGGCCGACCGCGCGTAACGGACACGCCCTTCTCTCACTGACGCTGGACCCCACCTCGTTCGCTCGTAATGACCGAGCGGTCATCACTCTCCTCCCGCGCGCGCCGGACTCGACGCCGGCCGTTTCCTCCCCTCGTCGGATCTCTCTCCTCTCTTAACTCCCCGCACCCCCGAGCACCTATATAAGAGCCCCACACCCTCCGCACTCCATTCCTCCCCGAGCCCCCTCTCTTCCATCACCGAGATGCTGTCAATTCCTCGCCGGAGCCCTGCCACCACCGGAGCTCCCATTGCTCGTGCCCGTTGCTCCACTCTTCCCCTCCCCTCTCCGACACCACCAATCGGCGCAGGAGGACCACCGCTACTGTCAGGACTTCTCCGCGCTCCGTTTCGACCACCGGAGCCACCTCCGTCGACGAACACGACCACCGGACGCCGCCACCACTCGCCGAACATCCCCTCTCTCTCCGGTAAGTCGCCGGACACACCCCATCCATCGGATCCCCACTCAACGGTCCCGATTAGATTGGTTTTAAACCCCGAAACGTTTTCCATTAGAGATCGGTCGCCCGCCCGTAACCCTCGCGCGCACACCCTAGCCACCAATCGGACAGCGCCACGTAGCCCCTTGGCCGTTGCAAAGTCAGGTTTCATTTTCAGTTTTGTTTAATTAACATAATGTTTTCAAAATTTGTTTTAGCTATATCTTTTAATCTATTTAGTGTTTTGAGTTGATTCTTTTTGCAATAGCTCACATTTTTCATGTAGTTTCACCCTGTACTTTTAAATTTCAAATTTGAACTATAAAATTTGAATTTAATCAAATTTTCTCAAAATCTTCAAATCTGAATAACTAGAGTTTGAAAATAGTTTTTCACATGAATCTTTTTGCTACTGTTTGGTATTAGTTAGGACTATCTCCATGTTTAGTTTGAGGATTTTTAGGATGATTTTGAATAGTGTTTTAGCTATAAACAGAATCTGCTTAGTATTATAATATAGTTTTATAAACTCAATTTTAATTAGTTTGATTTAGAATTGGTTTATTTGTTTATTAGGTTCTGTTAGTAAACATTTAGTGTTTTCACTTACTGTTAATAAAAATATAAATTTGTTTAGTTTAATTTTATTTAACATAGGAACCACAACTTCTTTTCAAATAGGCATAATTTGATTAAAACAACTAACTAGTAATAGTTTTGTTTTCAAACAAAGTTTTGTATATTTTAATTATGTTTTCTAAGACAGACTTAATTGTAAATTATTTTCTGTTAAGAACATGTTTTACAAATAAATAATAAGTTTAGTTTTTCATTCTTTTGTTAATATAACTATAGTTGATTCATATAGTGTTTATCACAAACTTGTATAAACTTTACTAAACTTTTCCCAACAAACTTAAATTGATTATATTCTGTTTATTAATAAAATATTCTATTGTTTCCTTGCTGACAACAATTGTTTTGTTATTACAAATGGTTTCATTATGTCAGTAGTGTTTTCATTCCTCACCTTTTGAAAACAAAACTTTGTGTGTTTTCTTACTTGAGATTTGTGCATTGTTTTGTCTTGATTGTTTACTAGTTCTTGGTTGATGTTTGTGAGTTACAATATTTTGGTTGTATGCTTATTTGAGTGCTTGTTGCTTCGTTAGATTATCCGGAGTGCGAAGCTTGTTACTTAGAGTCACTCGTGTACGAAGATCATCAATCAGGCAAGTCACTTTGACCATGTTTTACCCATGTTTTATATGCATTAGTTCTACCATCTCCCCAATTGCATGCAAGATAGGTTAGTTGGAAACTTGGTTACATTGTAGTAGTATCATGTGGTAGGTACCCCCCCTCAACCTCTTTGACACATTGGCCCCGGGAAACGTTGTTTTACCTTTTGCTATGCTATTAGTAGACGGGGTTGGTTGTGTGATTCATAAGAGTTGAGAGAGTTAACAATTTCAAGACCTACATAATGATCAAGATTTAAGACTCCGAGTTTTCAACATACCTCTGGGTGGATGATGGTTGAACGGCACCCTGGAGAAACCAGTGGATTTGCCTAGGTGATGCTGGAGATGGCCAGTATTCACGCGGAAAGGTCCACCCAGGCATAAAGAGATGGATGGATGCTTTAAAACCCAAGGCGTACCTGCACAGCCACAAGTCATTATGGGCTCTGACTTGGTTGGATATCGTGGTGACCCTGGACAGGCGGTGCTACGAGAGGTAGAAGAACGGTAGGAAAGGATGGGCACCGACAGAGTCGCAGGGAAACCCTTTGGAAGACCATGTTTTGGTCATCCGTTTCTCAAACACCCTGAAGTGCGAGAAATCAAACGGAGGCGACCAAATCTTGTGGGGAACGTGTGCAAAACTCTGCAGAGTATTCCAAACCTAATCGATTAGCCGTGTCCACGGTCATGGACGACTTGAGCCAAAGGAATTGAAACTTCCGGAACTCTCAACACAATTAATAATGATGATGTGGGTATTAATAATTTGGGAATGAGAATTGGTTGGTGGAACCGTCTCATTAATCAACCAACTTAGTAATATTTTGCTTAGCCCCTTTCTTGATGTAGGAAAAAATTGGCTTTACGCAAAAACTTACCACCCCACCTGCCATATATGCATATAGACTAGATGATTATCTTTTCACCCCTCTCTTGAGACTTTGCCGGCATATTCCATATGCTGACCTACATGGCTGCAACGTATCATGTTGTAGAGTACTTTTCCGACCAGGAGTGAGGACACGTTCTATGCTCAGTGAGATGCCCTTGGAGTCAGATGGACTCATCTACCTTCGATGCTTTCGCAAGATTTAGATATTCTCATGAGTTGGCCTTTGGCCACTTTATTGTAAACTTTATTGTAATAAAGGACTCGATATGAGATTTCGATTAATATAATGCTGTGTGATTTCCCTTTGGTATATACATTGATGTACCGTGTGTGTACCAGCATGATCTTGGGATGGTACGGAAACACCGGAGAGTTGATCTTTCAGGTCGGGTCGCTACAGAAATGGTATCAGAGCACACGCTAACCGTAGGACGTAACCTCTAGGATTGGAAAGCCTTAGGATTGTTTCTCTTTGTCTTTAAATATCTTATACTCTCATCTATTCGTTTCTGACTCCTCTCCGATTATTTCAAAATTTATAGATGGCCACCTTTATCCCAGTGTTGATCACGGAGTTTTGCCAGCCTGATGTAACGATGCCCTTTGGTAAGGAGCTGATGAGGATCATCAAGGACGTAAGGATTGCTTTGCCGAGCATCACCGGGACTCCTATCATGTCATTTCCCCAAGATGGACGCTACAGGATCGAGGTGCATATCCCAGGGAAGACTTTTGGGAACCGGAAGGAACCCATCGACCTCAAGTTCGTGGCACCTAGTTGGATACTTGGGAGAGACATGGCCATTCAACGTGCCCTTGGACGTATTCAGGAGGAATACAGAGGTGGAACCATTTCACCAGGACTCAGCGTGGTTTGTCGCAGAGATGCCCATGGAAACATCAAAACTCCTCCCACTTCAGACACCACTATCTCCTATATCCAGACCCTGGAGACTCACATCAGGACTCTGGAGCTTCGAGTTCGTGCTGATACGAAGACAATCAAGAATCTGATGAACCGCGAGCTAGACCTTGAAGCTGATCTGTGAGAGGCCAACTATGAACACGAGCATGAAGTGAAGGACTTCCTAGAGAGGATTGATGAGCAGAATGCACGCATCGCCACTCTGGAGGAGCAGCTAGACATGGGGGGAAACCTTCATCCCGAAGGAGACATGGCACCCTTCATCAGCGACGATGAAGACTATGAGGAAAGCACCACCGGAGGACCTACGACTATGCACTTTTGAGGAGAACTTTAGTTATGCCCTCCATGTATCTTTTATTTTCGTCGTTAAAGCGTAGGTCGATGCTTAGTTGTTTGAGACTTGTATTCCCGATGTTTGACATTGATTGAATAAATTAATGAGTGTTTGGTGTGATATGTTTGTTGCATTGCATATGGGTAGTGAATTTGTCCTTTTAGGCCCTTGTTCTATTCTAATTCTCACCCCTCTGAAAACAGCAAGATGCCTCCACGACGTGAGACCGACTTCACTTTCCCGCCGGAACTCACACAACTTCTTCAGCAGTAGAATGCACTGATGCAGTTATTGATTCAGAATCAGACCAACAATCAGAACAACCACAACCACCATCCACCCCAGACTGACAATCTCACCCGTTTTCTGAGGTTGAACCCTCCAACTTTCTCCAGCAGTACTGAGCCCATTGTGGCAGATGACTGGCTCCGTAAGATGGAGAGAGAACTTGTCACCGCTGGATGTACTGATGCTGAGAAGGTGCGATTTGCCGCACATCAACTGGAAGGACCAGCAGCTTCATGGTGGGAGAATTACATCACCACATATCCTATTGCTGATGTAACTTGGGAGCAGTTCCAGCAAGGTTTTCGCACCACACATGTTTCAGCTGGAGCCATGAGTCTAAAGAAGCGCGAGTTTCGCAACTTGCGCCAGGGAAATCGCTCTGTGGCGCAGTACGTGGACGACTTCAACACATTGGCACGTTATGCACCAGGAGACGTGGCCGATGATGCGGCCAAGCAAGAGAAATTTCTGGAAGGACTCAACGATGAGTTGAGCATGCAGCTGGTAGTGGCTAATTTCAACAACTACCAAGAGCTGGTGGATAAGGCACTCATTCTAGAAGGTAAACAACAGCAGATTGAAAACCGCAAGCGGAAGTACACTCAGGGGAAGTTCAACTCTGGAGCTCATTAGAAGCTTCGCTACTCCCTGTACTCAGGGAATACCGGATCAGGAAACAGTAAGTTTGGAAAGCACACTCATGCTGTGCACAACCATGGAAGCCACAACCATGGAGGAAATGGGAACAACCGTCTCAACCATGGCAAATTCAAGACTGACAATGGGAATGGGAACAACAACCAGCACCGTCACGTTCCTATTCAGAAGGATCTGAGTCACATTACCTGTTTCAAGTGTCAGAAGACAGGGCACTATGCTACTGAGTGTCCCCAGAGCAAGCAAGGCAATGGAAACGGCAACAACAACGGCAACTCCGCAGCCAAGAAGCCAAACCCTTTTTCTCGTGCCTAGGTGAATCACCTCGACGTGGAAGAAGTCTATGATCAACCCGAGACTGTGGTTGGTATGTTTTTATTGCATTCACGTTCAGTTACAGTACTTTTTGATTCCGGTGCAACTCATTCATTCATATCAAGGGTAGTTGTGGATAAGTATGGTTTGCCCACCAAAACCCTTAAACAGCCCATTAAGGTCAGTTCCCCAGGAGGTATGATGATGGCAGGGATAGGATGCCATGCCTTGAAACTCAACATAGGAAACCATGTTTTTCCCACCGACCTCATCATCTTAGAATCCCAGGGATTGGATGTAATCCTAGGCATGGATTGGATGACCAAGTATGAAGGAAATCTTGATTGCACTAGCAAGTCTGTTTCACTCACCACCCCAGAGAACAAGAGGATTAAGTATGTATCCCGACGCACACGTATGAGTGCTAGGTTAAATGCCCTCACGGGAGTTGATCAGGAGGAAGTACCTGTGGTGAAAGACTTTCCGGATGTATTTCCGGAAGAATTACTAGGAATGCCACCAAATAGGGAGATTGAGTTCCTAATAGAGCTACAGCCAGGGACAGCTCCAATTTCCAAGAGACCCTATCGGATGCCCGCAAATGATCTGTTGGAAATCAAGAAGAAAATTAAGGAGTTATTGGAAAAAGGTTATATTTGCCCAAGTTCTTCACCTTGGGGAGCCCCAGTACTTTTGGTGGAGAAGAAGGATAAATCTTTGAGAATGGTAGTTGACTATCGTGCCTTGAACGAGGTGACTATCAAGAACACGTATCCCCTACCGATGATTAATGATTTGTTTGATCAGCTCGTAGGAGCCAAAGTATTCTCCAAGATCGATCTTCGATCAGGGTATCACCAGTTGAAAATTCGTGAACAGGATATACCCAAAACAGCTTTCACCACGAGGTATGGCTTGTATGAGTATATGGTCATGTCTTTTGGATTGACTAATGCTCCTGCCTACTTCATGAATTTGATGAACAAAGTATTCATGGAATACCTAGACAAGTTTGTTGTGGTGTTCATCGATGACATTCTGATATTCTCCAAGAACGAGGAAGAGCATAAGGAACATCTGCGTTTAGTTCTGGAGAAGCTAAGAGAGCATCAGTTATATGCCAAGTTCAGCAAATGTGAATTTTGGCTAACGGAAGTCGGATTCCTTGGACATGTTATTTCCGGAGATGGAATAGCCGTAGACCCTGCTAAGGTTGAAGCCGTCACCGAGTGGAAGTCACCCACCTCAGTTAAGGAGATCCGTAGTTTCCTCGGACTTGCTGGATATTACCGAAGATTCATTGAGAATTTCTCAAAGATTGCCAAGCCCATGACAGAGTTGTTGAAGAAATAATCCAAGTATGTTTGGACTGTGGAATGTGAAGCCAGTTTTCAGGAGTTGAAGGAACGTTTGGTCACAGCCCCAGTATTGATCTTGCCCGATATTCGGAAGGATTTCCAAGTTTACTGTGATGCCTCACGTCAAGGACTTGGAGGAGTACTCATGCAAGATGGAAAGGTTGTAGCTTATGGATCCAGACAACTACGACCTCATGAGTTGAATTATGCCACCCATGATTTGGAACTAGCAGCCGTAGTGCACGCACTCAAGACCTGGAGACATTTTCTTATCGGAAATAGTTGTGATGTTTACACCGACCATAAGAGCCTGAAGTATATCTTCACGCAGAAAGAGTTGAACCTCAGACAGAGGAGATGGTTAGAGTTAATCAAGGACTATGACATGAGATTACACTACCATCCAGGTAAGGCTAATGTTGTAGCCGATGCCTTGAGTCGTAAAACTTATGTGAACACACTCACAGCGGGAGGATTACCCCAAGAGTTAGTCGATGATCTCAGAGAGCTCAAGCTAGAGATAGTTCCAAGAGGATATGTTGCTACACTGGAAATTCAGTCCACCTTGACTGAAAGAATCCGTGAAGCCCAGAAATTGGACAAGGAGATAGCTGAGATTAAACAGAGAATGGAAGATGGTAAAGCCAAAGGTTTTCATGAGGATGAACACGGAACTTTGTGGTTTGAGAACCGAATCTATGTGCCCAATAACCCAGAGCTCAGGAAGTTGATACTTCAGGAAGCCCACGATTCACCTTACTCGATACACCCAGGCAATACCAAGATGTATCTGGATTTGAAGGAAAGTTATTGGTGGACAGGTATGAAGAAAGATATTGCGGAACATGTTGCCATATGTGATGTTTGTCAGCGAGTAAAGGCAGAACATCAGAAACCAGCAGGGTTACTCCAACCTTTGCCAATACCCGAGTGGAAATGGGAAAAGCTTGGTATGGACTTCATCACAGGATTACCCAGGACCCGTTCAGGTTATGATTCCATCTGGGTAGTGGTAGATCGCTTGACCAAGGTAGCTCATTTCATTCCAGTGAAAACCACTTATACCAGTGCTAAGCTAGCCAAGATATATATGACCAGGATCGTATGTCTGCATGGAGTTCCGAGGAGTATCGTGTCATATAGAGGAACACCGTTTACCTCAAAGTTTTGGCATCAGTTACATGAAACTTTGGGTACAAGGCTAGAGTTCAGTACAGCTTTTCATCCGCAGACAGATGGACAGACTGAGAGAGTCAACCAGATTCTGGAAGACATGTTGAGAGCTTGTGCGCTAGATTATGGATCTAGTTGGGACGATAACTTGCCTTACGTAGAATTCTCATACAACAACAGTTATCAGACCAGTCTAAAGATGGCCCCTTTCGAAGCTTTATACGGAAGGAGATGCAGAACACCACTGACATGGGATGGTGTTGGAGACCGACAACTTTTTGGTCCCGACCTTATCCGAGATTCTGAAGAGAAAGTCAAGTTGATTCGTGACAGACTCAAGATAGCTCAATCTCGACAGAAGAGTTATGCTGACAGCAAACATAAAGAAGTGACATATGAAGTGGGAGACAGAGCATATCTTCGTGTATCCCCGCTTCGAGGAATCAAGAGATTTGGTGTTAAAGGAAAATTAGCACCCAGATTCATAGGCCCCTACAAAATTCTTGAACGTAGAGGCGAAGTTGCATACAAACTGGAATTGCCGGAAGGATTATCCGAAGTTCATGATGTGTTCCACGTGTCCCAGCTGAAGAAATGCCATGCTGAGATGGCTGACATCCCTTTTCGGGACACCGTGCCCCTAGAGGCCATACAGCTTGACAATGACCTGACTTACAAGGAGAAGCGTGTCAAAATCCTCGAGACTGCCAACAGAGTTACCCGCAGCAAGATCATCAAGTTCTGCAAAGTTTTGTGGAGTCACCATACTGAGGAAGAAGCCACCTGGGAACGCGAAGAAGATCTTCGTAGAGACCACCCGCACCTATTTTCTAGCCAACCCGAATCTCAAGGGCGAGATTCATTTTAAGGTGGGTAGGTTTGTAACATCCCAAAATTTCATTTTGGAATGTTATGATTATAGCTATGCATCTAGCAGCATCATTGCTTGAATGTATGTGTTTGTTGAAATGTCTCTTCTGGATTTCAGAAAGCTCTTTCTACTTTTCCCTAAGTTGCTTTCACCTATTTGAAATTTTGGTTAAAAGTTCAAATAAGAGAGGAGGAACATGACACTCCACACCAGGGACTAATTGGTGATATATTTGAACAATAATAACCAGGAGTTATTTTGAAAATATTTGCAAAAAGGGTTTAAAAAACAATTAGGCAATTTCTGAAAATAATATTTTTTCAAAGTGTTCAAATGACAGAATAGAAATGTTCATTAAATAGAATTTATTATTATGTTAATTTTGATATATAATACCCATATATTTATAAACGGTTTGAATGCTTTAAAAGCTTTTGAATGTCTCTGGAAAATTATTAAAAGGAAACGGTAACCGTTTCCGGTATTAAACGGGCCGGCCCATGGCAGTTACTCGCGTATTGATTAGAAGCCGGCCGACCGCGCGTAACGGAAATGCCCTTCTCTCACTGACGCTAGACCCCACCTCGTTCGATCGTAATGACCGAGCGGTCATCACTCTCCTCCCGCGCGCGCCGGACTCGACGCCGGCCGTTTCCTCCCCTCGCCGGATCTCTCTCCTCTCTTAACTCCCCGCACCCCCGAGCACCTATATAAGAGCCCCACACCCTCCGCACTCCATTCCTCCCCGAGCCCCCTCTCTTCCGTCGCCGAGATGCTGTCAATTCCTCGCCGGAGCCCTGCCACCACCGGAGCTCCCATTGCTCGTGCCCGTTGCTCCACTCTTCCCCTCCCCTCTCCGACACCACCAATCGGCGCAGGAGGACCACCGCTGCCGTCAGGACTTCTCCGCGCTCCGTTTCGACCACCGGAGCCACCTCCGTCGACGAACATGACCACCGGACGCCGCCACCACTCGCCGGAGATCCCCTCTCTCTCCGGTAAGTCGCCGGACACACCCCATCCATCGGATCCCCACTCAACGGTCCCGATTAGATTGGTTTTAAACCCCGAAACGTTTTCCATTAGAGATCAGTCGCCCGCCCGTAACCCTCGCGCGCACACCCTAGCCACCAATCGGACAGCGCCACGTAGCCCCTTGGCCGTTGCAAAGTCCGGTTTCATTTTCAGTTTTGTTTTAATTAACAGAATGTTTTCAAAATTTGTTTTAGCTATATCTTTTAATCTATTTAGTGTTTTGAGTTGATTTGTTTTGCAATAGCTCACATTTTTCATGTAGTTTCACCCTGTACTTTTAAATTTCAAATTTGAACTATAAAATTTGAATTTAATCAAATTTGCTCGAAATCTTCAAATCTGAATATCTAGAGTTTGAAAATAGTTTTTCACATGAATCTTTTTGCTACTGTTTGGTATTAGTTAGGACTATCTCCATGTTTAGTTTGAGGATTTTTAGGATGATTTTGAATAGTGTTTTAGCTATCAACAGAATCTGCTTAGTATTATAATATAGTTTTATAAACTCAATTTTAATTAGTTTGATTTAGAATTGGTTTTATTTGTTTATTAGGTTCTGTTAGTAAACATTTAGTGTTTTCACTTACTGTTAATAAAAATATAAATTTTCTTAGTTTAATTTTATTTAACATAGGAATCACAACTTCTTTTCAAATAGGCATAATTTGATTAAAACAACTAACTAGTAATAGTTTTGTTTTCAAACAAAGTTTTGTATATTTTAATTCTGTTTTCTAAGACAGACTTAATTGTAAATTATTTTCTGTTAAGAACATGTTTTACAAATAAATAATAAGTTTAGTTTTTCATTCTTTTGTTAATATAACTATAGTTGATTCATATAGTGTTTATCACAAACTTGTATAAACTTTACTAAACTTTTCCCAACAAACTTAAATTGATTATATTCTGTTTATTAATAAAATATTCTATTGTTTCCTTGCTGACAACAATTGTTTTGTTATTACAAATGGTTTCATTATGTCAGTAGTGTTTTCATTCCTCACCTTTTGAAAACAAAACTTTGTGTGTTTTCTTACTTGAGATTTGTGCATTGTTTTGTCTTGATTGTTTACTAGTTCTTGGTTGATGTTTGTGAGTTACAATATTTTGGTTGTATGCTTATTTGAGTGCTTGTTGCTTCGTTAGATTATCCGGAGTGCGAAGCTTGTTACTTAGAGTCACTCGTGTACGAAGATCATCAATCAGGCAAGTCACTTTGACCATGTTTTACCCATGTTTTATATGCATTAGTTCTACCATCTCCCCAATTGCATGCAAGATAGGTTAGTTGGAAACTTGGTTACATTGTAGTAGTATCATGTGGTAGGTACCCCCCTCAACCTCTTTGACACATTGGCCCCGGGAAACGTTGTTTTACCTTTTGCTATGCTATTAGTAGACGGGGTTGGTTGTGTGATTCATAAGAGTTGAGAGAGTTAACAATTTCAAGACCTACATAATGATCAAGATTTAAGACTCCGAGTTTTCAACATACCTCTGGGTGGATGATGGTTGAACGGCACCCTGGAGAAACCAGTGGATTTGCCTAGGTGATGCTGGAGATGGCCAGTATTCACGCGGAAAGGTCCACCCAGGCATAAAGAGATGGATGGATGCTTTAAAACCCAAGGCGTACCTGCACAGCCACAAGTCATTATGGGCTCTGTCTTGGTTGGATATCGTGGTGACCCTGGACAGGCGGTGCTACGAGAGGTAGAAGAACGGTAGGAAAGGATGGGCACCGACAGAGTCGCAGGGAAACCCTTTGGAAGACCATGTTTTGGTCATCCGTTTCTCAAACACCCTGAAGTGCGAGAAATCAAACGGAGGCGACCAAATCTTGTGGGGAACGTGTGCAAAACTCTGCAGAGTATTCCAAACCTAATCGATTAGCCGTGTCCATGGTCATGGACGACTTGAGCCAAAGGAATTGAAACTTCCGGAACTCTCAACACAATTAATAATGATGATGTGGGTATTAATAATTTGGGAATGAGAATTGGTTGGTGGAACCGTCTCATTAATCAACCAACTTAGTAATATTTTGCTTAGCCCCTTTCTTGATGTAGGAAAAAATTGGCTTTACGCAAAAACTTACCACCCCACCTGCCATATATGCATATAGACTAGATGATTATCTTTTCACCCCTCTCTTGAGACTTTGCCGGCATATTCCATATGCTGACCTACATGGCTGCAACGTATCATGTTGCAGAGTACTTTTCCGACCAGGAGTGAGGACACGTTCTATGCTCAGTGAGATGCCCTTGGAGTCAGATGGACTCATCTACCTTCGACGCTTCCGCAAGATTTAGATATTCTCATGAGTTGGCCTTTGGCCACTTTATTGTAAACTTTATTGTAATAAAGGACTCGATATGAGATTTCGATTAATATAATGCTGTGTGATTTCCCTTTGGTATATACATTGATGTACCGTGTGTGTACCAGCATGATCTTGGGATGGTACGGAAACACCGGAGACTTGACCTTTCAGGTCGGGTCGCTATAGAAATGGTATCAGAGCACACGCTGACCGTAGGACGTAACCTCTAGGATTGGAAAGCCTTAGGATTGTTTCTCTTTGTCTTTAAATATCTTATACTCTCATCTATTCGTTTCTGACTCCTCTCCGATTATTTCAAAATTTATAGATGGCCACCTTCATCCCAGTGTTGATCACGGAGTTTTGCCAGCCTGATGTAACGATGCCCTTTGGTAAGGAGCTGATGAGGATCGTAAAGGACGTCAGGATTGCTTTGCCGAGCATCACCGGGACTCCTATCATGTCATTTCCCCAAGATGGACGCTACAGGATCGAGGTGCATATCCCAGGGAAGACTTTTGGGAACCGGAAGGAACCCATCGACCTCAAGTTCGTGGCACCCAGTTGGATACTTGGGAGAGACATGGCCATTCATCGTGCCCTTGGACGTATTCAGGAGGAATACAGAGGTGGAACCATTTCACCAGGACTCAGCATGGTTTGTCGCAGAGATTCCCATGGAAACATCAAAACTCCTCCCACTTCAGACACCACTATCTCCTATATCCAGACCCTGGAGACTCACATCAGGACTCTGGAGCTTCGAGTTCGTGCTGATACGAAGACAATCAAGAATCTGATGAACCGCGAGCTAGACCTTGAAGCTGATCTGCGAGAGGACAACTATGAACACGAGCATGAAGTGAAGGACTTCCTAGAGAGGATTGATGAGCAGAATGCACGCATCGCCACTCTGGAGGAGCAGCTAGACATGGGGGAAAACCTTCATCCCGAAGGAGACATGGCACCCTTCATCAGCGACGATGAAGACTATGAGGAAAGCACCACCGGAGGACCTACGACTATGCACTTTTGAGGAGAACTTTTGAGGAAATGCTTAAGTTCTTGAGAGCACGCTCAGACACTGGGTTATACTCTCGGTATTAATTGGAATGTGCCTTCCGTTGCCGAGTTGTTTTATAACTCTAGTTTCCTTCCGATCTAAGTATGCCATTCTTTGAATTCCTTCCAATGATCGTTTGAGAATTGCCTTAGGCTGGTATGAAGAGTTTCAATGATCTCTGTATCAAAAGTAATTCTTTTTGCCACTTAAGGGACAATCTTATGAGTCACCTTCCCTAAGGTGCCCGTTATGGTATGAAGGGCAACTAACTCCTCGCTACTTTCAAACCTCTTCACCATCTGCTTTAGCGGGGAATTGTTGCCTACCAATTGAACCTCCGTCATCTGCTTCATTCATTGTTCTTGACGTGTGTTTTGTGTCCCAGCTCGAGAGATGTTATTACGTCTCATTCCATGAGTTGGTCATGAGTCGCTCGATCTTCGTAAAGATCGATTCTTGTAGAGCTTTCTATCCCTGTTTTTTTTGCTGGATGAAGATCCCGAAGGCAAAGATGTCAAGATCAGCATAATGCAATGATTCAACAGCCGCTAGGAGGCCACGTGGACCAAGAAGGTTGTGGTAGTTTGTGTCCCCTTGTCTTCTTACCCTACGCCTGAATCTCGGGATGAGATTCTTGTTTAGTGGGGGTGAGTTGTCACAACCCTAGAATTTATCTACATTTGGTTGCATCATCATTCATTCATCATGCATAATTTCAATATAAAATTTGAAATGGGGATTGCATAAAACCTAGAGATCATCCTAATAAAAATAATTCAAATGGATTGTCTCAATGAACCCAAAATGCCTACTAAAATGTTCATCATCTTTTTTGAAAAAGCTTAAATGCCTCAACAAAAATGTTGCATATTTTTAAAGTCATGTTTGGGCTCTGGTTTAACTCTCTAATATATTTGAATTGGAGTTATTAATTATATAAATAATATTTTGTAACTCCATATTACTCTAGAAATACATCAGTGGCTCTGGAAATAATTTAGAAGGCCACATAAATATTTTCAAGAGTTTATAGAATAGTTTGATATTATTTCAAACTAGAACAAACTGCAGAAAAGAGAAAAGAAATGGAAAAAAAGAAAGAAAAGAAAAGAGAGAGAGAGTACCTACGGCCCACTAGTGCAGACTAGCCACCAGGGGCGAAGAGGTCTTCTTCCACCTCTCGCCAGTAGGACGAGAGGCGTGTCACGCGTGCACGCGCATGGCGGCACCTCCTGCTTGCCATAGAGAAGGCCGCCTGAGCCTATCTCCCGCGCGAGGAGACGTGCATGAGCTCCCTGTCGCCTTTCCCTCACTCCCCGCTCTCTCCCTCGTCTCCCTCTCGCCTTTCCCTCACTCCCTGCTCTCTCCCTCGTCTCCCTCTCGCTTCTCCCTGTCCACAGCCGCCATCGCCGCCGTTCGTTGCCTCGCGGCCACCGGCCTCGCCGAGCCCCCTCTGTCCCCCCTCAGCTTAGTTCCCCCGAGCAGCTCCTCCCCATCGAAAGAATCAAGGCCAGAGGCCCCGCGGCGTCGTCCCCATCATTGTTCCATCGCCGGCACCGAAGGCCATCGGCCGTCGATTCACGCCATTCCGGTCGTCGTCGAGCCCGCTGGCCAGCTCTTCGACGTCCCTGTGAGCCCCTCTTGCTCCTCCCTGTGTTTCCCCTCTCCCTAGCATGCCCTAGCTAGCTCCCCACCGGACCTGACCTCCGGCCGCTGCTAGCCATGTCGCCGCCGCCTCCACAGTCCACCCCGCATCCTCTCGTTGCCTCAAATGGATGCGCGCGAACCCCAGCTGCCCGTAGGTGCCTTCCGCCGCCCAAATGGTCGTCGGAGGAGGATTTCCGGCGACCCCTGCCGTCTCGGCTCGTCGCCGGCGGCCTCCCTCCGGCCTGCCTGACGTGGCTCAATTAGGGGCTAAATAGCCCACTAATTAATTACCTTGGAGACACTAGCAAGTGGGCCCAGGGCCCGGTTAATTAGCTGGGTCACTGACCAGTGGGTCCCACTGGTCAGGATTGACCCTGGACGGCCCTGTTGACCTGCTAACGTCATCCAGACATCAGGCTAACGCAGTAAAGCTTTTGCTGGAAATTTAAATAAATTTAAATGACTTATTTATTTTTAGAAAATTTTTAAAACTTCTAAAAATCACAGAAAATAATCTGTAAGTCATATGAAAATAATTTATATATGAAAAATGATCAGAAAAATACAATGAATCTGTTTATGCCATGATCATGCATGTTTGAGAAAGTTAAAATCACCAATTAGGACACTTCATGATTAGGATAATTTAATAAATACTGTTGGAGTTGGAATTTAGTATATATTTGAATCCCACTTCACTTTATATGACTACCTATAGCACTAGGTCAATTCAGTACCTTAACATGCCATTTCATGCATCATGTTTGTTGCATCACATTGAATGTGTTCCTTCTTCCTGTTTGTCGGTGCTTGTTCCTTCTCGATAGACGATGGTTCCGACAATGTGAACGTTGACACTAATGAAGAGAAGTAATATCTTCAGGGCCGTCAGGCAAGCAAACCCCTTGAGCATACTAATATGAACCACTCTCTTGCTCCTGCTTTCTTTTATTGCATTAAGACAACAACAATTCAACTGCTACATGTTCTCGGTAGTTAAACCCATTCCTTTGCATGACCTGTCTTTGCCACAATAAATAGCTAAAACCACTTAGCATGAGTAGAAACTGCTTGAGCCTTGTTATGCTTACTCATCCATGCTTGCTTACTTACTATGCCTGCTATGCTTAGAGTTGTGTCATGTCAGATCTGATCCATCCGGGTGATGAATCAGAATTGCTATGTTCATGTCCTACTGTGCGAGAGCTAAGTGTGTGAACACGATGTGGTAAAGGTAGCGATGAGAGGTCATGTAGTAGTACATGGTGGGTTGTCTCATTGGGACCGTCCTTATGAACTGAGTTCTATGTATGTTATCCAAGACAAGATACTACCACACATTGGGATACTTAATTGACCCTCTCGGCCCATTAATCGCCTAGACCTCTGTCCAGGAGTTGCAACTAGTTTCTGGTGTTTGTAGGAAAAGTGTTGGCGGCTAGGCATAGCGCTGCCCGACGGGGTGGACTATGATGCGGTATAGGCACAGTGGCATGGTGTACCAAGTGGCACCCGAACGGTGGGCTTGGGAACCCTGCGCACATCGTTTGAGGCCGTAGTGGAAACTTCAGCCGGACTTCCATGCGGGTTCAGTCTCAAATAGGCTATAAACCTGGACTAGGGTCTTGTGTGATTGACGGTCATAGCCGAATCCCTCGCTGGGCTTCCGCTTGAAGGTTGCCGAGGTGCCTTTTATGTGCACATAGCGATAAGTGGCGGGAGCATGTGTGAAGAAGTACACCCCTAATATGTTATGAATCTATTTGAATAGCCGCATCCTCGGATATGGACTAATTGGAGAATTCATGTGGTTCATAGATAAGTTGAAGTGGATACTCTAAAATACACAAGATAAGCGTGAGTGCTATGGATGGCCTTCTCGTAGGGAGACAGAAGTGGATCCATAGTGGTGTATTGATTGGTGAATATGTGGACTCATGTGCGCTATCCCACCTCAAAGAAAGCACTTGTAGTCATAGTACAGGTTAGCCAAGAGTCAAAGCTGGCTTGCTGCAATAAACTCTACAACCCCCTTCATTGATACTGATGCATATGTAGGTAGTTCTGATGTAAGTCTTGTTGAGTACCTTTGTACTCACGTTTGCTTAATTTATGTTTTGCAGAGGAGACGTCAGTCTCATTAGTGGTAATTATGACGTGAAGTTCGATGTTGACCGGATTTGCTTGGGAATCCCAGACAGAGGTCTGGTTCCTTTGGTAGGGTCATTGTAGCTTTAGAGGCTCCTCCAGCCACTTTTATAGATGTTTGTACCCAGGCATATTTAAATTTCTGCTTGTTTGATTGAATGCTCTGAATGTTGGGTCTTGTGACCCCTGTTTGTAATATCTTATTGTATTGGCTCTTCCGAGCCTTCTAAGTACATGTGTAATGTTGTATGGTTATGTTGTGATGCCATAGTTGTATCTATGCATATCGGACATGTCGTGCGTACGTGTGACGTGCAACGGTATGTATGGGATCCGACACCTAGTTGTGTGCCTTTAGTATTACTCTTTATGGGGAAATGCCTCTTTGTGCTTCCATCGAGCCTTGGTAGCTTGCTACTGCTCCGGACACATTGATTGACCGGCATGTATCCTTCTTTGCTACTGTGTCTGTCCCTTCGGGGAAATGTCTCATAGTGTAATGGAGTCCCTGTAGCCTGCTACGACTCATCTACGTGCAATGATGACATTTATGTCCCACGACATAACGGAGTCCTTGTAGCTTGCTATGACTCGTCTACACACGCTAGAGATCGACACCTGCATTGCTGGGTTATGTGCCTGTCCCTGTACGGATGTACCAATTTGGTTCTACGACTAGTCATGTCGGCCCGGGTTCTTTGACATTTGAATGCTAGCGACACATTGACATACGTGAGTCAAAAGACGCAAATGGTCCTGGCCCAGGTAAGGTGGCAGCTGTGGAGATAACCGTGCATGAGACCGCAAAGTGATGTGATGTGTTACAGACTGGATTCTTATGGCTTACGATCGGGGTCCCGAAATACACTCTACTTGAACATGGTGCTTTATGCTTCATATTATTATCCAATGATGTGTTGCCATCCTATGATGTCTGAGTAGATTTTTGTTGTCCTATGGGTTGATTGATGATCATGATTGGTTTCAGTTGCATGTTTTATTATTGGTGATGTCCTATGGTGCTCTCCGTGTCGTGCAAGCGTGAGGGATCCTCGTTGTAGGGTGTAGCAATGTGTTCATGATATTCCTATGGTGGGTTTCCAGAGTGACACAAGCATAAACCCGAGTAGGTGGATTGTTGCATATGGGAGTAAAGAGGACTTGATACCTTATAATGCTATGGTTGGGTTTTACCTTAATGATCTTTAGTAGTTGTGGATGCTTGCTAGAGTTCCAATCATAAGTGCATATGATCCAAGTAGACAAATTATGTTAGCTTATGCCTCTCCCTCATATAAAATTGCATTAATGATGACCGGTCTAGTTATCGATTGCCTAGGGATAATTCTGCAACTCCTACCACCACTTTTCCACACTCATTAAACTAACTCAGTTGTTTATTTATCTAAGCAGCCCCTAGTTTTTATTTACGTGCTCTTTATTATCTTGCAAACCTATCCTGTTACACCTACAAAGTACTTCTAGTTTCATACTTGTTCTAGGTAAAGCGAACGTTAAGCGTGCGTAGAGTTGTATCGGCGGTCGATAGAACTTGAGGGAATATTTGTTCTACCTTTAGCTCTTCGTTGGGTTTGACACTCTTACTTATTGAGAAAGGCTACAATTGATCCCCTGCATGTGTGGGTTATCAATTGATGGCACATTTTCATACCATGTTCTTCGATAGAAATCTTGGGGCACTCTTTGAGGTTCTTTGTGTTGGATTGAGTGTTATGAATCTGATATTGTTTGATGTGTATCGTATAATTAACTCATGAATACTTGTGGTGACATTGGAGTATCTAGATGACATTAGAGTTGGTTGATGCGTATCACATGGTGTTATTTTAGTACAAACTCTTGGATAGATCGATCAGAAAGGATAACTTTAAGGTGGTTTCATACCCTACAAACTATTTCTTCTTATGTTCTCCGTTAGATAAGAACTTTGGAGTGATTCTCGTTGCACGTTAAGGGATGGTTATGTGATCCAATTATATTAGCATTGTTGAGAGATTGCACTAGCGAAAGTACGAAGCCTTGGCCTTGTTTTCAAGCATTGCAATACCGTTTGTGCTCACTTTTGTTACTTGCTACCTTGCTATTTTTTTATTGTTATACTATTACAAAAATCAATATCTACTATCATTACTACACTTGTATCACCATCTCTTCGCCGAACTAATGCACCTATAAAATTTACCATTGTATTTGGTGTGTTGGGGACACAAGAGACTTTTTATTATGCAGGGTTGTTTGAGAGAGACCATATTCATCGTACGCCTCCCACGGGTTGATAAACCTTAGGTCATCCACTTGAGGGAAATTTGCTACTGTCCTACAAAACTCTGCGCTTGGAGGCCCAACACGAGTCTACAAGAACAAGTTGTGTAGTAGACATCAGGTACCTAAATCCAAGCATTGATCTATTGTAGGAGTTTGCTTCCAGAGGAGTGTCATGGTTGCTTGATAGTGGAGCAACAAATTATATGACCGAAAGCAAGGACTTGGTGGTGGATGTTCATATCAATCCATCTTTGGCCACTCAAGTCTCTTTTGTTGATGATACAAGTTCAAAGGTATTGGGTCTTGGCAAGGTGATAATCTCTCCGGACTTGTCCATTGAGAATGCCATGCTTGTTGAGTCCCTTGCATATAATTTACTTTCCGCTCGTCAACTTGTACTCATGGGTTTTTGTACCTTATTTAGTGTTGACATCGTGGCCCTTTTGTGGAGCAAGACTCTTAAAGTACCCTTTGTTGGGCATGTAGAAAATGTTCTCTATGTGGTTAACTTCTCGGAGCAACCCACTAAGACCGTGACTTGCCTAAGTGCTAAAGTGGATGTGGGTTGGCTTTGGCATCGCCGGCTAGCCCATGTTAATATGATATCTTTGCAATGTCTCCTCAAAGGGGATCATGTCCTTGGACTAACAAATGTGAGTTTTTCCAAAGATCATGCTTGCAATGCTTGTATCGATGGAAAGCTACACGAGACGGCTCACCGACCCACGACTATCATCTACTCAAAAAGGTCCTTGGAGCTCCTTCACATGGATCTCCTTGGACCCCCATCTTTTTATAGGCTTGGAGGAAGAAAGTATTGCTTTGTGATTATAGATGACTACTCAAGATACACTTGGGTATACTTCTTCAAGAGGAGGAGTGAGACTCAACAAACTGTCATTGACTTTGCCAATGAAGCTCAACGTCAACATGAGGCAAAGATATTAATGATAAGAAGTGACAACGGCACCGAGTCCAATAACTACACCTTGAATGAGTTCCTTAGTGATGAGGGGATCAAGCATCAATACTCCGCACCATATACCCCTCAAAAAACGATGTTGCGGAAAGGAAGAACTAGACGTTGATGGATGCGGCAAAGACCATGATGGTGGAATTCAAATCTCTGTACAACGTTTGGGCCGAAGCCATCAACACTGCATGTCATGCATGCAATCGGCTCTATCTCCGCAAAGGATTGAATCAGATTCTTTATGAAATTCTTACTGGTAACAATCCCAACCTCAAGTACTTTCAAGTGTCAGGGTGTAAGTGTTTCATTCTCAAAAAGGGTGTTCATTTGTCTAAATTTGAATCTAGAGCTCAAGAAGGCATATTTGTTGTTTATGCTACAAACTCACGCGCTTACCGTGTCCTCAATAAGTCCATCGGACTCATTGAGGAGACGTGTAACGTGGAGTTTGATGAAAATAATGGCTCCCAAGTGGAGCAAAGTGGTCTTTGTGATGTAGGTGATGAAATTCCTGCCCGAGCCATAAGAAGAATGGGTGTGGGATACTTCCTACCCGTTGAGGAACCCCTTGTGGTCGAAGGAGAAGGACAATGTTCCACTCAAGTGGAACCATCATCAACCCAAGACCCACACACTTCCGAAGAACAAAGTGAAGGACCTAAATCTAGTGAACAAGATCAAGGGCAAGATCAACCTCATGATATTGGTGATTCAGCAAGTGATGCCCAAGGTCAAGTTCACACACCCTATCAATCTCAAGATCAAGATCATGTTCGAGATCAAGAGAAAGCTCATGACGACGCTCAAGCTCATCAATATGATGCTCCTCCACCATCTCAAATCGGTGTTCCACAACATTCCGATCCCACTCTTTTCAAAAAGAGGGTTAAAGGGAACTTGTTCATATGCAAAATATATGTTGACGATATTATATTTGGTTCTCCTAACAAAGCTTTTAATGATGAATTTGCCGCACTAATGACCAAAGAGTTTGAGATATCTATGATGGGAGAGTTGAAGTACTTCCTTGGATTCGAAGTTAAGCAACTAAGTTAAGGAACCTTCATCAACCAAGCCAAATATACTCAAGACATGCTCAAAAGATTCAAGATGGATGAGCTCAGTCCGCCCAAGGCCAACACACCTATGCCTCTCAAATGCTATCTTGACTGTGATCCCAATGGTAAAGACGTGGATCAAAAGGTATGCCGCTCCATGATTGGATCCTTGCTTTACCTTTGTGCATCTAGGCCGGATATTATGTGAAGTGTGGAAATTTGTGCACGTTTTCAGTCCGCACCTGAGGAAAGCCACTTTGTGGTGGTCAAGCGAATCTTTTGATATTTGGCTCCTACCCCCAAACTTTGGCTTATGGTACCCCAAAGGTGCTTCATTTGATTGCATAGGTTATTTAGACTCAGATTGGACGGGAGACCGCATGGAGAGGAAGTCAACTTCCGAAGGTTGACAATTCATTGGTCTCTCTTTGGTAAGTTGGTCTTCAAAGAAACAAAAATGTGTTTCTCTCTCGTCCATCGAGGTCGTGTATGTAGCCACCGCAAGTTGTTGTGCACAAATTATCTAGATGAGGCAAACTTTAAAGGATTATGGTGTCATTTGTGACAAAGTGCCTCTTTACTGTGACAGTGAAAGTGCAATGAGGATCTCTAACAACCCGGTTCAACATTGCAAGACGAAGCACATTGAGATCTGTCATCACTTCATCCGGGATCACATCAAGTGCGGAGATATTAATCTTATCCATCTAAACACTAATGAGCAGCTTGCAGATATCTTCACGAAGCCATTGGATGAAGCAAGATTTCGCGAGTTAAGGCATGAAATAAATATCATTGATTCTAGCAATGTGGATTCAAAACTTACACACCCCACCACACTCATCATACTATGTTGCTTAGATGTAGGCATCAACATAGGGGAAGTGTTGTTCTCTCAATGAACGCTCCCTTCCTTTATTATGCACAAATCGATCACATCTTTCACACTAGTCATTTTTTATGTCACTTATGCTTCAAAGACGGGTTTTGGTCATGGACCCAAGGTTAAAATATTCGTGGTGCCATACCAATTGACTCAAACATAGGTGGCCTCAGCCACCTCCCCCTCCGAGTGAGGCATTTGGCATTGTTTTTCCCTAGTGTGTGTTTCTTGTTTTTTATTCTCTCTTGGTAGATTATTTAGGACCTAGGTGTGGGTATCCTCCATGGTTTGATTTTTTACATTTTTTTGCAACCAAGGGGCTTACCTCACCATACACATGTGCCTTGACTCTATCCCAAGCTCTCCTCGTCTCACAAACCCTCTCTACAATTAAATGCTTTTTCAACCTGTCGATGGTGGTTGTGGCTGGGCGGTACAGCCGGTGGTTCGAGTGGTATAACCACCGGGCCATCCTGGTGTCCCTCCTTAGCGGTACAGCCGATGGAGTTGTGCAGTTCTACCGCTAATTCCCAGGTTGTACTAGGGTCGGTACAACCGACCATTAATAACCCACAAGTATAGGGGATCAATTGTAGCCTTTCTCGATAAGTAAGAGTGTCAAACCCAACGAGGATCTAATGGTAGAACAAATATTCCCTCAAGTTCTATCGACCACTGATACAACTCTACGCACGCTTAACGTTCGCTTTACCTAGAACAAGTATGAAACTAGGAGTACTTTGTAGGTGTAATAGGATAGGCTTGCAATATAATAAAGAGCACATAAATAAAAACTAGGGGCTGCTTAGATAAATAAACAACTAAGTTAGTTTAACGAGTGTGGAAAAGTGGTGGTAGGAGTTGCGGATTGTCCCTAGGCAATCGATAACTAGACCGGTCATCATTATTGCAATTTTATATGAGGGAGAGGCATAAGCTAACATACTTTCTCTACTTGGATCATATGCACTTATGATTAGAACTCTAGAAAGCATCCGCAACTACTAAAGATCATTAAGGTAAAACACAACCATAACATTATAAGGTATCAAGTCCTCTTTACTCCCATATTCAACAACCCACCTACTCGGGTTTATGCTTCTATCACTCAAGCAACCCACCATAGGAAAAGCATGAACACATTGCTACACCCTACAGAGAGGATCCCTCACGCTTGCACGACACAGAGAGCACCGTAGGACAGCACCAATAATAAAACATGCAACTAAAACCAATCATGATCATCAATCAACCCATAGGACAACAAAAATCTACTCAGACATCATAGGATGGCAACACATCATTGCATAGTAATATGAAGCATAAAGCACCATGTTCAAGTAGAGGGTATATAGGGTTGCGGGAGAGTGTACCGTTGTAGATAGATGGGGGAAGGTGATGGAGTTGTTGGTGAAGATGACGGAGTTGTTGGAGTAGATTGTCGTCATGATGATGGCCCCGACGATGTTCCGGCGCCATCGGGAGAGAGGGGGAGAGAGCCCCCCTCCTTATTCTTATTCCTTGACCTCCCCCCTAGATGGGAGAAGTGTTTCCCCTCTGGTCCATGGACTCCATGGTGACGGAGGGGCAAGAGCCCCTCCGAGATTGGATCTTTCTCTCTGTTTCCTTCTGTTTCTCCGCTCCCCGATTCCGGCCTTTCACCATTCTTAAATATCCGGAGATCCGTAAATCCGATCGGGCTGAAATTTTGAGGGTATTTTTATTATAAAAATATGTTCCTTGCGACCGAAGTACAGCTCCAACCAACCTAAGGGGTGGCCAAAAGCCTGCCAGGCGCAGCCAAGGGGTGGGCTGCGCCTAGCAGGCTTGCACCTCCTCGGGCATCGTCTCGCGTTGATTCTTTTTCCCAAAAACCACATATATTCCAAAAAATCCCCATAAGTTTTTAAAGCATTTGGACTTCTTTTGGTATGGATATTCTGCAAAACAAAAAACATGCAACAAACAGGAACTGGCACTGGGAACTAGATCAATATGTTACTCCCAAAAATAGTATGAAAAGTTGCCAAAAGTATATGAAAGTTGTAGAATATTGGCAAGAAACAATCAAAAATTATATATACGACGGAGACATATCAGCATCCTCAAGCTTAATGCCTTATCGTCCTCGAGTAGGTAAATGATAAAAATGATAATTTTTGATGTGGAACGCTACCTAGCATAATTGTGTTCATATAATCTAATCATGGCATGAATATTAAGACACAAGTGATGTTGGAAATATGCCCTAGAGGCAATAATAAATTAGTTATTATCATATTTCCTTGTTCATGATAATCGTTTATTATCCATGCTATAATTGTATTGATCGGAGACTTAAATGCATGTGTGGATACATAGACAAAACCATGTCCCTAGTATGCCTCTAATGGACTAGCTCGTTGATCAAAGGATGGTTAAGGTTTCCTAGCCATGGACATGAGATGTCATTTGATAACGGGATCACATCATTAGGAGAATGATGTGATGGATAAGACCCAAACTACAAACATAGCATATGATCGTGTCAGTTTATTGCTACTGTTTTCTGCATGTCAAGTATATGTTCCTATGACCATGAGATCATGCAACTCACGGATATCGGAGGAGTGCCTTGTGTGTATCAAACGTCGCAACCTAACTGGGTGACTATAAAGGTGCTCTACAGGTATCTCCGATGGTGTCTGTTGAGTTGGCATGGATCGAGACTGGGATTTGTTACTCCGTGTGACGGAGAGGTATCTCAGGGCCCACTCGGTAATACAACATCACAATGAGCCTTGCAAGCAATGTGACTAATTGTTAGTTGCGGGATCTTGTATTATGGAATGAGTAAAGAGACTTGCCGGTAACGAGGTTGAACTAGGTATGGAGATACCGACGATCGAATCTCGGGCAAGTAACATACCGAAGAACAAAGGGAACGTTATACGGGATTAACTGAATCCTTGACATAGAGGTTCGACCGATAAAGATCTTCTTAGAATATGTAGGAACCAATGTGGACGTCCAGGTCCCGCCATTGGTTATTGACCGTAGAGGTGTCTCGGTCATGTCTACATAGTTCTCGAACCCGCAGGGTCTGCACACTTAAGGTTCGGTGACGTTTCGGTAGTGTAGAGTTATGTATGGTCGTGACCCAAGTTTGTTCGGAGTTCCGGATGAGATCCCGGACGTCACGAGGAGCTCCGGAATGGTCCGTAGGTAAATATTCATATATAGGAAGTCCCAGTTTGGTTTCCGGAAAAGTTTCGGGCTCACCGGTAGTGTACCGGGAGTGCCGGTAGTGTACCGGGAGTGCCGGTAGTGTACCGGGGGACCTCCGGGAGGGGTATTTCGACACCAAGAGGTCTATGGGCTGTGGAAGAATAATAACCAGCCCTTAGTGGGCTGGGAAAACAGCCACAAAGGCCCATGGCGCAGGAGAGAAAGTCCTAAAGAAAAAAAGTGGAAAATCAACCAATAGGAGGCAATCCTACTCCAACTAGGATTGGAGGTGAAGTAGGATTGCTCCCACCTCCTATTTCGGCCGACCCAAAGGCCTTAGCTGCCTATCCTCTCCTCTCCTCATATATATACTAGTGGATTGGGTGGTTTTTGGACAGAATTTCCGGCCACGTGCTACCCGTTCCATCGGTGCATAGTTTCTCCTCTAGATCGGTTTTCTGCAGCGCTTAGGCGAAGCCCTACCGGAATTGCTCCACCACCATCACCGGAGCGCCGTCATGCTGCCGGTGAACTCTCTCTCCTCTCCACCTCCTCTTGCTGGATCAAGACGGTGGAGATCGTCATCAAGCTGCACGTGTGCTGAACGCGCAGGTGCCGTCCGTTCGGCGCTAGATCGGAAGGACCGTGATCGAGATCGGGAGACGGTTCGTGATGAGATCACGGAACGGATCGTGATGAGTTCGCGGGACAGATCATGATCAAGATCGTCAGACGGATCGTGATGAGATCGCGGGACGGATCGTGATGAGTTCACGGGACGGATCGTGATTGGATCGTGGGACGGATCGTGATGAGATCGCGGGACGCTTGGCAATTTGGATCGCGAAGATGTTCGACTAAACCAACCGCGTTTCTTAACGCTTCCCACTTAGCGATCTAAAAGGGTATGTGGATCCACTCTCCCTCTCGTAGATGCTCATCACCATGGATAGGTTTGCGTGTGCGTAGGAAAATTTTTGTTTCCCATGCGACGTTCCCCAACAAGTGATTCAAAGCAATAGTCTATCATTTGACATTAAGGCAATAATACTTCAAGCATACCAATAAAGCAATTGTATCTCTTCAAAATATAATTGCAAAAGAAAGTTATCCCTACAATATCATATAGTCTGGCTATGCTCCATCTTCCCCACACAAAGTATTTATATCATGCACAATCCCAATGGCAAGTCAAGCAATGGTTTCACACCTTTTATGTTCTCAAACTTTTTCAACTCTCATGCAATACATGAGCATGAGCCATGGATATAGCACTATAGGTGGAATAGAATATGGTGGAGGTTGTGAAGAAAAAGGAGAAGATAGTCTCACATCAACTAGGCTTATCAACGGGATCTATACACACCCATTAAGAGCTATTAATGTGAGTGAGTAGGGATGGCCATACAACGGATGCACTAGAGCTATAAGTGTATGAAAGATCAAAAAGAAACTAAGTGGGTGTGCATCCAACTTGCTTGCTCATGAAGACCTAAGGAAATTTGAGGAAGCCAATCATTGGAATATACAAGCCAAGTTATATAATGAAAAATTCCCACTAGTATATGAAAGTGACAAAATAGGAGACTCTCTATCATGAAGATCATAGTGCTACTTTGAAGCACAAGTGTGGAAAAAGAATAGTAGCATTGTCCCTTCTTTCTTTTCTCTCCCTGTTTTTGGTGGGCATCTAAGGCCTCTTTTTTTATTTGGGCTTCGCTGGCCTCTTTTATTTTTCATAAAGTCCGGAGTCTCATCCCAACTTGTGAGGGAATCATAGCTTCCATCGTCCTTTCCTCACATGGGACCATGCTCTAATAATGTTGGTCATCACACTTTTATTTACTTATAACTCAAGAATTACAACTCGATATCTAGAACAAAATATGCCTCTATATGAATGACTCCGGCAGTGTACCGGGATGTGCAATGATCTAGCATAGCAAATGACATAAAAAACGGACAAGCCATGAAAACATCACGCTAGCTATCTGATACGTCCATTTTGCATCATGATTTTATATTTATATTTATTTCATTATGGGCTGTTATTACATATTTTGGTACAATACTTATACCTTTTATCTCTTAATTTACAAGGTCTACATGAAGAGGGAGAATGCCGTCTGCTGGAGTTCTGGACTAGAAAAGGAGCAAATCTGAGATACCTATTCTACACAACTCCAAAAGTCCTGAAAATCTACGGAGAATTGTTTTGGAATATATAAAAAATACTGGGTGAAATAAATACATCAGGGGGCCCACCAGGGAGCCACAAGCCTGCTAGGCGTGGCCACCCCCTGGCCGCGCCCCTGGGGCTTGTGGACCACCTGGCAGCCCTCCGATGCCCATCTTTTGCTATATTGAGGGTTTTGTCCTGGAAAAAATCATATTAGAGCTTTCGGGATGAAGCGTCGCCGTCTCGAGGCGGAACTTGGGCAGAACCAATCTAGAGCTCCGGTAGGGCGATCTGCTGGTGAAACTTCCCTCCGAGAGGGGGAAATCGAAGCCATCGTCATCACCAATGATCCTCTCATCGAGAGGGGGTCAATCTCCATCAACATCTTCATCAGCACCATCTCCTCTCTAAACCCTAGTTCATATCTTGTATCCGATCTTTGTCTCAAAACCTTAGATTGGTACCTGTGGGTTGCTAGTAGTGTTGATTACTCCTTGTAGTTGATGCTACTTGGTTTACTTGGTGGAAGATTATATGTTCAGATACTTGATCATAACTTATACTCCTCTGAGTATGAACATGAATATGCTTTGTGAGTAGTTACGTTTGTTCTTGAGGACATGGGATAAGTCTTGTTATAAGTAATCATGTGAATTTGGTATTCGTTCGATATTTTAATGAGATGTATGTTGTCTCTCCTCTAGTGGTGTTATGTGAACGTCGACTACATAACACTTCACCATTGTTTGGGACTAGAGGAAGGCATTGGGAAGTAATAAGTAGATGATGGGTTGCTAGAGTGACAGAAGCTTAAACCCTAGTTTATGTGTTGCTTCGTAAGGGGCTGATTTGGATCCACATGTTTCATGCTATGGTTAGATTTATCTTAATTCTTCTTTTGTAGTTGAGGATGCTTGCAGGAGGGGTTAATCATAAGTGGGAGGCTTGTCCAAGTAAGGACAACACCCAAGCACCGGTCCACCCACATATCAAATTATCAAAGTAGCGAACGCGAATCAAATGAGCATGATGAAAATTAGCTTGACATAAATTCCCGTGTGTCCTCGGTGGCGCTTTCCTTTATATAAGAGTTTTTCCAGGCTTGTCCTTTGCTATAAAAAGGATTGGGACACCTTGCTGCACCTTTATTACAATTGTTACTTGCTACCCGTTAGGAATTATCCTATCACAAAAGTATTTGTTACCGATAATTTCAGTGCTTGCAGATAATACCTTACTGAGAACTGCTTGTCATTTCCTTCTGCTCCTTGTTGGGTTCGACACTCTTACTTATCGAAATGACTACAATAGATCCCCTATACTTGTGGGTCATCAAGACTATTTTCTGGCGCCGTTGCCGGGGAGGGAAGCGCCTTTGGTGAGTGGAAATTGGTAAGGAAAAATTTATATAGTGTGCTAAAATTTACTGTCACTTGTTAATATGGAAAGTAATCCTTCGAGGGGCTTGTTCGGGGTATCTTCACCTCGACAGGAAACACAAAGAGTTGTCCCTCAAACTACTGAAAATATTTATTATGAAATTCCTTTGGGTATGATAGAGAAACTGCTAGCTAATCCTTATGCAGGAGATGAAACACTACATCCTGATTTGCATCTAATCTATGTGGATGAAGTATGTGGATTATTTAAGCTTGCAGGTCTGCCCGAGGATCACATCAAGGAGAAGATATTTCCTTTATCTTTGAAGGAGAAGGCATTGACATGGTATAGGCTATGTGATGATATTTGATCATGGAGCTACAACCGACTGAAAATGGAATTTCATGAGAAGTTCTATCCTATGCATCTAGTTCATCGTGATCGGAATTATATTTATAATTTTTGGCCTCGTGAAGGAGAAAGAATCGCTCAAGATTGGGGGAGGCTTAATTCGATTTTATATTCATGCCCCAATCATGGGCTCTCGAGAGAAATTATTATTCAGAATTTTTATGCTCGGCTTTCTCGTAATGATCAATCCATGCTCGATACTTCTTGTGCTGGTTCTTTTATGAAGAAAGATATTGAATTCAAATGGAATTTATTGGAAAGAATTAAACGCAACTCTGAAGATTGGGAACTCGACGAAGGTAAGGAGTCATGTATAAATCTTAAGTTTGATTGTGTTAAATCCTTCATGGACACCTATGCTTTTCGTGAATTTAGCACTAAATATGGACTTGACTCTGAGATAGTAGCTTCTTTCTGTGAATCTTTTGCTACTCATGTTGATCTCCCTAAGGCGAAGTGGTTTAAATATCATCCTCCCATTGAAGTGAAAGTAGTTGAACCTATTAAAGTTGAAGAGAAAACTATTACTTATAATGTTGATCCTGTTATCCCTACTGCTTACATTGAGAAACTACCTTTCCCTGTTAGGATAAAGGAACATGCTGAAGCTTCAACTGTGGTTCATAAGAGTTGTCTTAGAACACCTACACCACCTAAACAAATCAAAGTTGAACCTAGTATTGCTATGGTTAAAGATCTCTTGGTTGATAATATTGATGGGCATGTTATTTATTTCTGTGATGAAGCTGCTTTGCTAGGCCTGATACTAAGCATAAACATAGACTAGTTGTTGGCATGCTTGTTATTTTTGTTAAAATAGGAGATCATTGTTATCATGGCTTATGTGATATGGGTGCTAGCGTAAGTGCAATTCTCCATTCCTTATACAAGGAAATCATGCATGATATTGCACCAGTTGAACTAGAAGATATTGATGTTACTATTAAGCTCGCTAATAGAGACACTATTGCACCGATAGGGATTGTTAGAGATGTTGAAGTCTTGTGTGGGAAAGTAAAGTATCCTACTGATTTTCTTGTTCTTCGTCCCCCACAAGATAATTTTTGTCCCATTATATTTGGCAGACCCTTCTTGAATACTGTTAATGCTAAGATTGATTGTGAGAAAGAAATAGTTACTGTGAGCTTTGGGGATGTGTATCATGAGTTTAATTTCTCTAAATTTCATAGACAACCCCATGACAAGGAATTGCCAAGTAAAGATGAAATTATTTGTCTCGCTTCTATTTTTGTGCCTGCTACTGATCCCTTAGAACAATATTTGCTAGACAATGAAAATGATATGCATATGAATGAGAGGAATGAAATAGATGAAATTTTCTTTGAGTAGCAGCCTATTTTGAAACATAACTTACCTGTTGAAATACTTGGGGATCCTCCTCCACCTAAGGGTGATCCCGTGTTCGAGCTCAAGCAATTACCCGATACGTTTAAATATGCTTATCTTGATGAAAAGGAGATATATCCTGTTATTATTAGTGCTAACCTTTCAGAGCATGAAGAAAATAGATTGTTGAAAACTCTGAGGAAGCACCATGCTACTATTGGTTTTACTCTTGATGATCTTAAGGGCATTAGTCCCACTCTATGCCAGCATAAAATTAATGTGGAGCCTGATGCCAAACTAGTTATTGATCACCAACGACGATTGAACCCTAGGATGAAAGAAGTGGTAAGAAAAGAAATACTAAAGCTTCTGGAGGTAAGTATAATTTATCATGTTGCTGATAGTAGATGGGTTAGTCCCGTCCATTGTGTTCCTAAAAAGGGAGGTATTGCCGTTGTTCCTAATGATAAAAATGAATTGATCCTGCAAAGAATTGTTACAGGTTATAGAATGGTAATTTGATTTTAGGAAATTAAATAAAGCTACTAAAGATCATTACCCTTTACCTTTTATTGATCAAATGCTAGAAAGATTATCCAAAAATACTCATTTTTGCTTTCTAGATGGTTACTCGGGTTTCTCTCAAATACCTAAATCAAGACATGATCAAGAAAAAACCACTTTTACTTGACCTTTCGGTACCTTTGCTTATAGACGTATGCCTTTTGGTTTATGCAATGCACCTGCTAACTTTCAAAGATGTATGATGGCTATTTTCTCTAACTTTTGTGAAAAGATTCTTGAGGTTTTCATGGATGATTTTTCCGTTTACGGAACTTCATTTGATAATTGTTTGAGCAACCTTGATCGAGTTTTGCAGAGATGTGAAGAAACTAATATTGTCTTTAATTGTGAAAAGTGTCACTTTATGGTTAATGAAGGTATTGTCTTGGGTCACAAGATCTCCGAAAGAGGTATTGAAGTTGATAAAGCTAAAGTTGATGCTATTGAAAAAATGCTGTGCCCTTCGGATATCGAAGGTATAAGAAGTTTCCTTGGTCTTGCTGGTTTCTATAGGAGGTTTATCAAAGATTTCTCTAAGATTTCTAGGCCTCTCGCAAACCTTTTGCAAAAAGATGTTCCATTTGTTTTTGGTGACGTGTGTGTAGAAGCATTTGAAATTCTTAAGAATGCCTTGATTACGGCACCTGTTGTTCAACCACCCGACTGGAACCTACCTTTTGAAATTATGTGTGATGCTAGTGATTATGCTGTTGGTGCTGTTCTAGGACACAAAGTCGATAAGAAATTAAATGTTATTCATTATGCTAGTAAAACACTAGACGGTGCTCAAAGAAACTATGCTACTACTGAAAAGGAATTTTTAGCAGTCGTGTTTGCTTGTGATAAGTTTAGACCTTATATTGTTGATTCCAAAGTTACTGTTCACACCGATCATGCTGCTATTAAGTACCTTATGAAGAAGAAAGATTCTGACCTAGACTTATTAGGTGGGTCCTTCAGCTACAAGAATTTGATTTTCATATCATTGATAGAAAGGGTGCTGATAACCCTGTGGCAGATAACTTGTCTAGGTTAGAAAATGTTCTTGATGACCCACTACCTATTGATGATATCTTTCCTGATGAACAATTAGCTGTTGTGAATACTTCACATAATGCTCCTTGGTATGCTGATTATGCGAATTACATTGTTGCTAAATTTATACCTCCTAGTTTCACATACCAACAAAAGAAAAAGTTCTTCTATGATTTAAGGCATTGCTTTTGGGATGACCCACATCTTCATAAAGAAGGAGTAGATGGTATTATTAGATGTTGTGTACCTGAGCATGAACAGGAACATATTTTACGCAAGTGTCACTCTAAAGCCTACGGAAGACATCACGCTAGAGATAGAACCGCAGACAAGGTACTACAATCTGGGTTTTATTGGCCTACTCTCTTCAAGGATGCTCGTAAGTTTGTCTTATCCTGTGATGAATGTCAAAGAATTGGTAATATTAGTAGACATCAAGAAATGCCTATGAATTACTCTCTTGTTATAGAACCATTCTATGTTTGGGGCTTTGATTATATGGGGCCTTTTCCACAATCTAACGGGTGTACTCATATTCTAGTTCTTGTTGATTATGTCACTAAGTGGATAGAAGATATTCCAACTAGTAGCGCTGATCATAACACTTCTATTAAAATGCTTAAAGAAGTTGTTTTCCCTAGATTTGGAGTCCCTAGATATTTGATGACTGATGGTGGTTCACATTTTATTCATGGTGCTTTCCGTAAATTGCTCGCTAAATATGATGTTAATCATAGAGTAGCATCTCCTTATCATCCTCAGTCTAGTGGTCAAGTAGTATTGAGCAATAGAGAGATTAAATTGATTTTGCAGAAGAATTTTAATAGATCTAGGAAGAATTGGTCTAAAAAACTCGATGATGCATTGTGGGCTTATAGAACTGCTTACAAAAACCCTATGGGTATGTCTCCGTATAAGACGGTTTATGGTAAATCATGTCACTTACCTCTAGAGGTAGAACATAAGGCTTATTGGGCAATGAAAGAGCTCAATTATGATTTCAAACTTGCTGGTGAGAAGAGGCTATTTGACATTAGCTCACTTGATGAATGGAGAACCCAAGCCTATGAGAATGCTAAGTTGTTTAAAGAAAAGGTTAAGAGATGGCATGGTAGAAGGATACAAAAGCGTGAATTTAATGTAGGTGATCATGTCTTGCTATACAATTCTCGTTTAAGATTTTTTGCAGGAAAACTTCTCTGTATATGCGAAGGTCCTTACATCATCGAAGAGGTATACCGTTCCGTTGCCATCAAGATTAACAACACCGAAGGCAAAAACCCGAAGGTGGTGAACGGTCAAAGAATCAAACATTATATCTCATGTACTCCCATAAATGTTGAAACTAATATCATCAATACCATAACTCCGGAGCAGTACATTAGAGAGACTTACCAGAACGTTTCAGACTCCGAAAAGGAATAGGTATGTGGTACGGTAAGCAAAAAGACTCCAAAACTTTTTCAATGGAAAATTTTATCTGTTTTGGAATATTTAAAAAATTAGGAAAATTTAAAATAGTCTGAAAAGTGCACGAGGAGGAGACAAGCCTGCTGGGCATGGCCACCCCCCTGGTCACGCCCCTAGGGCTTGTGGACACCTCGTGCACCACCCGACTCCGCTTTCTTGTGGCATACTCCTTCGGGTCGGTAAAAATTCATTATATAATTTCCCGAAGGTTTTGATTCTCATATCACGACAATACCTACCATTTTCTTTTTTGAGCTCTTTATGTAGCAGATTTAGATCAACATGGCGTCCCCAAGTGTTTCGAAGGACAAGTTCTCCGAGAAGGTCATCAGCCCCTACCTTGCGGAGGTGCTGCAACACCCTGAAACACTTGACGTGCGTGAGGGGGTGTTGCACATCCGTGATGTGGAGGGGCCAACGAAAACCAGAAGCATGGACACAAGGCTCAAAGCAATGGAGTAGCAGGTCTTAAAGTGCGAAGGGATGGTGGAACGGGTACTTAATGCTAATCAGATGATGATCACGGAGTTTACCCATAAACATAAGCTAGACGCCAAGCACACTGTGGATCACATCTTCAATCTTTACGAGAGAATCAAGCACGTCCAAGCCCAGATCTACGACCTGCAAAACCAAAACTGTGAGTATGAATATGTTGGGGAACGTTGCATGGGAAACAAAAAATTTCCTACGCACACGCAAGATCTATCCATGGTGATGAGCATCTATGAGAGGGACAGTGGATCTACGTACCCTTGTAGATCGCTAAGCGGGAAGCGTTAAGAAACGCGGTTGGTGTAGTCGAACGTCTTTGCGATCCAAATCGCCAAGCATCCCGCGATCTCATCACGATCCGTCCCGCGATCCAATCACGATCCGTCCCGCGATCCAATCACGATCCGTCCCGTGAACTCATCACGATCCGTCCCACGATCTCATCACGATCCGTCTCGCAATCTTGATCACGTTCCATCCGATCTAGCGCGGAACGAACGACAGCTCCGTGTTCAGCACACGTACAGCTCGATGACGATCTCCATCTTCTTGATCCAGCAAGAGGGAGCGGATAGGTAGAAGAGTTCTCCGGCAGCATGATGGCGCTCCGGCGATGGTGGTGGAGTTATTCTGACAGGGTTTCGCCTAAGCACTGCAGAAATCCGATCTAGAGGAGAAACTATGCACTAGAGGAACGGGTAGCACGTGGTTCAAAATCTAGTGCAAAAAACCCTAAAACCTCTAGGACATATAAGAGGAAGAGAGGAGGAGGCTTGTCCCTCAATGGGCCAGCCCTTGGGTCGGCCGAATCAAGGAGGAGAGGAGGACTCCTCCTCCAATCCTAGTAGGACTAGGATTCCTCCATATTTTTCCTTTTTTTTCCCACCTTTTCTCTTTGGGTTTTCTCTCCTAGCCGCATGGGCCTTGTGTGGGACTTCCACCAGCCAACTAAGGGCTGGTATTTACTCTCCCACAGCCCATGTAGCCTCTTGGGTCGAAATACCCCTCCCGATGGTCTCCCGGTACACTACCGGCACTCCCGGTACACTACCGATGAGCCCGAAACTTTTCCGGTGACCAAAATAGGACTTCCTATATATCAATCTTTACCTTCGGACCATTCCGGAGCTCCTTGTGACGTCCAGGATCTCATCCGGGACTCCGAACAACATTCGGTCACCACCACACATAACTCTATACTACCGAAATGTCACCGAACCTTAAGTGTGTAGACCCTGCGGGTTCGAGAACTATGTAGACATGACTGAGACACCTCTATGGTCAATAACCAATAGCAGGACCTGGATGCCCATATTGGTTCCTACATATTCTACGAAGATCTTTATCGGTCGAACCTTATGTCAAGGATTCAGTTAATCCCGTATGATGTTCCATTTGTTCTTCGGTATGTTACTTGCCCGAGATTTGATCATCGGTATCTCCATACCTAGTTCAACCTCCTTACTGGCAAGTCTCTTTACTCACTCCGTAATATAAGATCCCGTGACTAACACTTAGTCACATTGCTTGCAAGGCTTATTGTGATGTTGTATTACCGAGTGGTCCCTGAGATACCTCCCCGTCACACGGAGTAACAAATCCCAGTCTTGATCCATGCCAACCCAACAGACACCCTCGGAAATACCTGTAGAGCACCTTTATAGTCACCCAGTTACGTTGCGACGTTTGATACACACAAGGTACGCCTCCGGTGACAGTGAGTTGCATGATCCCATGGTCATAGGAACATATACTTGACATGCAGAAAACAGTAGCAATAAACTGACACGATCATATGCTACGTTTGTAGTTTGGGTCTTGTCCATCACACCATTCTCCTAATGATGTGAACCCATTATCAAATGACATCTCAATTCCATGGCTAGGAAACCATAGCCATCTTCGATCAACGAGCTAGTCTATTAGAGGCATACTAGGGACATGGTGTTGTGTATGTATCGACACATGTATCTGAGTTGCTGATCAACACAATTATAGCATGGATAATAAACGATTATCATGAACAAGGAAATATGATAATAACCAATTTATTATTGCCTCTAGGGCATATTTCCAACAGTCTCCCACTTGTACCAGAGTCAATAATCTAGTTCACATCACCATGTGATTCGCATTGTTATCAATCTAACACCAAATGAGTTCTGGGGCTCGATCATGCTTTGCATGTGAGAGAGGTCTTATAGTCAACGGGTCTGCGACATTTAGATCCGTGTGTACTTTGCAAATCTCTATGTCAAACTCTAAACACTGCTACCACACTCCACTTGGTACTATTCCAAATGGCTGCTCCACTATACGTATCCAGATTGCTACTATGAGTCATCCGGATTGGTGTTAAAGCTTGCATCGACGTAACTCTTTACGACGAACTCTTTATCACGTCCATAATCGAGAAACATCTCCTTAATATTTTAGTTACTAAGGATAATCTTGACCGTTGTCAAGTGATCCACTCCTGGATCCCTCTTGTACCCCTTGAAGGACTCATGGTAAGGCACACACAGGTGCGGTACACAACATGTCATACTATACAGAGCCTATGGCTAAGGCATAGGGGACGATGTTCGCCCTTTTTCTTTCTTCTACCGTTGTCGAGCTTTGAGTCTCACTCAACTTCACACCTTACAAATCAGGCGAGAACTCTTTCTCTGACCGATCCATTTTGAACTCTTTCAAAATCTTGTCAAGGTATGTACTCATTGAAAGTCTCATCAAGCATCTTGATCTATCTCTATAGATTTTGATGCTTAACAATTAGGTAGCTTTATCCAGGTCTTCCTTTGAAAATCAATTTTTAGACAACCGTTTATGCTTTCCAGAAATTCTACATTATTTCCGATCAACAATATGTGATCCACATATATATATATATATATATCAGAAATTCTACAGTGCTCCCACTAACTTTATTGTAAATATAAGTTTCTCGTAAACTTTGTATAAACTACAAAACTTTGATCACCTCATCAAAGTGTATATTCCAACTCCGAGATGCTTGTTCCAGCCAATAGATGGATTGCTGGAGCTCGCAGACCTTTTAGCATCCTTAGGACTGACAAAACCTTCTGGTTGTACCACATACAACCTTTCCTCAAGTAAACTGTTAAGGAAACAATGTTTTGTCATCCATCTGCTAGATTTCATAATTGAAAAATGCAGCAACTGCTAACATAATTCCAATAGACTTTAGCATCGCTACGAGTGAGAAAGTCTCATCACAGTCAACTCTTTGAACTTGTCGGAAACTTCTTTGTGACAAGTCGAGCTTTATAAATGGTGACATTCACCATCAGCGTCTATCTTCATCTCAAAGATCCATTTGTACTTGACCTGCCGTCCAACGAGCAAGTCTACCAAAGTCTATACTTGGTTTTCATACATGGATCCTTTCTCGGATTTCATGGCCTCTAACCATTTGTCGGAATCCGGTCCCATCATCGCTTCTCCATATCTCGTAGGTTCATCATTGTCCAACAACATGACCTCCAAGACAGGGTTGTCGTACCACTCAGGAGCAGTATGCATCCTTGTCAACCTACGAGGTTCGATAGTAACTTGATCCGAAGCTTCATGATCATCATCATTAACTTCCTCTTCAACTAACGTAGGCTTCACAGAAACATCTTCCTGCGTTGCGCTACTCTCTGGTTGAACAAAGGTTCAACAACCTCATCAAGTTCTATCTTCCTCCCACTCAGTTCTTTTAAGAGAAACTCTTTCTCGAGAAACGATCCGTTTTTAGCAAAAAAACACTTTGCACTTGGATCTAAGATAGAAGGTATACCCAACTGTTCTAGGGTATTCTATGAAGATGCATTTGTCCGCTTTGGGTTCGAGCTTATTAGGTGAAAACCCTTCTCACATAAGCGTCGCAGCCCCAAACATTAAGAAATGACAGCTCAGGTTTCTGGCAAACCATATGGTGTCATCTCAACGGATTTAGATGGTGCCCTATCTAAAGTGAATGTAGTTGTCTCTAATGCATAACCCCAAAACTACAGTAGCAAAACGATAGGAGACATCATAACATGCATCATGTCTAATAGAGCCCGACTATGACGTTCGGACACACCATCACACTATGGTGTTCCAGGTGGCGTGAGTTGCGAAAAGACTTTCACATTGTCTAAAGTTGTATGCCAAACTCGCAACTCAGATATTCACCTCCACGATCATATCGTAGACATTTTTATCTTCTTGTCATGATGATCTTAAACTTCACTCTGAATTTGCTTGAACTTTTCAAACGATTCAGACTTGTGTTTCATTAAGTAAATATACTCATATATATATACTCAAATCATCAGTGAAGGCAAGAAAATAACGATATCCACTGCACGCTACAACACTCATTGGACCGTATACATCAACATGTATCATTTCCAATAAGTCACTTGCCCGCTCCATCAATCCGGAAAACGAGGTCCTTAGTCATCTTTCCCAAGAGGCATGGTTCGCATGTCTCAACCGATTCGAAATCGAATGAGTCCAAAGATCCATCGACATGGAGTTTCTTCATGCGCTTTATCCCAATATGACATTTAGCGGCACTGCGACAAGTATGTGGTACTATCATTATTAACTTTGTATCTTTTGGCATCAATGTTATGAACATGTGTATTACTACAATAAAGATTTCAACAAACCATACTCACTAGGTGCATGACCATTGAAGGTATTATTCATGTAAACAGAATAACCATTATTCTCTAACTTAAATGAATAATCGTGTTGCAATAAACACGATCTAATCACGTTCATGCTAAACGCAAAACACCGAATAACATTTATTTAGGTTCGCCACTAATCTCGAAGGTAGAGAGAGCGTGCGATGTTGATCACATCGACCTTGGAAACATTTCCAACACACATCATCACCTCACCCTTAGCTAGTTCTTTGTTTATTCCGTAGCTTTTATTTCGAGTTACTAACATTTAGCAACCGAACCGGTATCCAATACCCAGGTGCTATTAGGACTACTAGCAAGGTACACATCAATAACATGTACATCAAATACACTTGTGTCGATGTTGCCAGCCTTCTTATCTACCAAGTATCTAGGGTTGTTCCGCTTTAGCGACCGCTCACCTCATAATAGAAGCACTTAGTCTCGGGTTTGGGTTCAACTTTCGGTTGCTTCACTAGAGTAGCAACTGACTTGCCATCCATGAAGTTTCCCTCCTTGACCTTGCCCTTCTCGAAACTAGTGGTTTTACTAACCATCAACACTTGATGCTCCTTCTTGATTTCTACCTTCGCGGTGTCAAACATCGCGAATAGCTCAGGGATCATTATTTCTATCCCTAGCATTTTATAGTTCATCACCAAGTTCTAGTAGCTTAGTGACAGTGACTTGGAGAACTATATCAATCACTATCTTATCTGGAAGATCAACTCCCAGTCGATTCAAGCGATTGTAGCACCCAGACAATCTAAGCACATGCTCAACGATTGAGCTATTCTCTTTCATCTTGCAGGCAAAGAATCTTGTTGGAGATCTCATATCTCGCAACATGGACACGAGCCTGAGATCCTAATTTCAGCTCTTAGAACATCTCATATGTTCCGTGACGTTCAAAACGTTTCAGTGCCTCAATTCTAAGCCATAATGCATGACGCACTAAACTATGAAGTAGTCATCAGAACGTGCCTGACAGATGTTCACAACATCTATAGACGACGCTAGAGGGGTTGGCGCACCGAGCGGTGCATTAAGGACATAAGCCTTCTGTGCAGCAATGAGGACAATCCTTAGATCACGGACCCAGTCCGCAATATTGCTACCATCATCTTTCAACTCTATTTCTCTAGGAACATAAAAATACAACGGAGCTAAAGCGCGAGCTAGTAATCTACAACATAATTTGCAAAGACACTACTGACTAAGTTCATGATAATGAGTTCAATTAATCATATTACTTTAAGAACTCCCACTCAAATTGACATCCCTCCGGTCATTCGAGTGATACATGATCCAAATTCCCCAACTCAAGTCTGATCATCACGTGAGTTGAGATGGTTTCAATGGTGAACATCATCTTGTTGATGATATCTACTATATGACTCATGTTCGACCTTTCGGTCTATTGTGTTCCGAGGCCATGTCTGTACATGCTAGGCTCGTCAAGTTTAACCCGAGTGTTCTGCATGTGCGACACTATCTTGCACCCGTTGTGTGTGAACGTAGAGTCTATCACACCCGATCATCACGTGGTGTCTCGACACGATGAACTTTCGCAACGGTGCACACTCGGGGAGAACACAATTTATCTTGAAATTAAGTGAGGGATCACCTTATAATGCTACCGTCGTCCTAAGCAAAACAAGGTGCATAAAAGGATTAACATCACATGCAAAACTAAGTGACATGATATGGCCATGATCTTGTGCTTTTGATCTCCATCTTGAAAGCACCGGCATGATCTCTATCGTCACCGGCATGACACCATGATCTCCATCATCTTGATATCCATCAACGTGTCGCCATCAGGGTTGTAGAGCCCACCATGCTTCTACTACTATTGCTACCGTTTAGCGATAAAGTAAAGAATTACATAGCACTTAAAGATTGACACGCAGGTCATACAATAATTAAAGACAACCCTATGGCTCCTGTTGGTTGCCGTACTCATCGATATGCAAGTCATGATATTCTATACAACACATGATCATCTCATACATCACATATATATCATCATGTAATTGGCCATATCACATCACAACATACCCTGCAAAAACAAGTTAGACGTCCTCTAATTGTTGTTGCATGTTTTACGTGGCTGCTACGGGTATCTAGCAAGAACAATTCTCATCCATAAACCACAACGGTGATACATAAGTTGCTTTTCAACCTTCTCAAGGATCTCCTTTGTCAAATCCGATCCAACTAAAGTAGGAGAAACTGGCACCCGCCAGCCATCTTTTGCAACAAGTCGCAGTTGAGGGAACCGGCCTCTCGTAAGCGTACGAGTAATGTTTGTCTGGGCCGCTTCATCCCACAATACCGCTGAACCAAAACACGACCAAGGGAGGAAGAAATCTAAGCATCAACGGCCACAAACTCTTTGTGTTCTACTCGAGATCTCATCTACACATAGACCTAGCTCTGATAACACTGTTGGGGAACGTTTCATGGGAAACAAAAATTTTCCTATGCACACACAAGATCTATCCATGCTGATGAGCATCTACGAGAGGGAGAGTGGATCTACGTACCCTTGTAGATCGCTAAGCGGGAAGCGTTAAGAAACGCGGTTGGTGTAGTCGAACGTCTTCGTGATCCCAATCGCCAAGCATCCCACGATCTCATCATGATCCGTCCTGCGATCCAATCACGATCCGTCCAGCAAACTCATCACGATCCGTCCCGCAATCTCATCACGATCCGTCTCGCAATCTTGATCACGGTCCTTCCGATCTAGCGCCGAACGGATGGCACCTCCTTGTTCAGCACACATACAGCTCGATGACGATCTCCGCCTTCTTGATCCAGTAAGAGGGAGCGGAGAGGTAGAAGAGTTATCCGGCAGCATGAGGGTGCTCCAGCGATGGTGGTGGAGCTATTCCGACAGGGCTTCGCCTAAGCACTGCAGAAATTCGATCTAGAGGAGAAACTATGCACTAGAGGAACGGGTAGCACGTGGCTCAAAATCTAGTGCAAAAAATCCTAAAACCTCTAGTATATATAAGAGCAAGAGAGGAGGAGGCTTGGCCCTCAGGGGCCAGCCCTTGGGTCGGCCGAATCAAGGAGGAGAGGAGGACTCCTCCTGCAATGCTAATAGGACTAGGATTCCTCCCTATTTTGCCTTTTTCCACCTTTTCTCTTTGGGTTTTATCTCCTAGCCGCATGGGCCTTGTGTGGGACTTCCACAAGCCCACTAAGGGCTGGTATTTAATCTCCCACAGCCCATGTAGCCTCTTGGGTCGAAATACCCCTCCCGATGGTCTCCCAGTACACTACCGGCACTCCCGATACACTACCGATGAGCCCAAAACTTTTCCGGCGACCAAAATAGGACTTCCTATATATCAATCTTTACCTCTGGACCATTCCGGAGCTCCTCGTGACGTACGGGATCTCATCTGGGACTCTGAACAACCTTTGGTCACCACCATACATAACTTTATACTATCGAAATGTCACCGAACCTTAAGTGTGCAGACCGTGTGGGTTCGAGAACTATGTAGACATGAACAAGACACCTCTATGGTCAATAACCAATAGCGGGACCTGGATGCCGATATTGGTTCCTACATATTCTACGAAGATCTTTATCGGTCGAACCTCTATGTCAAGGATTCAGTTAATCCCGTATGATGTTCCCTTTGTTCTTCGGTATGTTACTTGCCCGAGATTTGATCGTCGGTCTCTCCATACCTCGTTACCAGCAAGTCTCTTTACTCGTTCCGTAATACAAGATCGCGTGAATAACACTTAGTCATATTGCTTGCAAGGCTTATTGTGATGTTGTATTACCGAGTGGGCCCTGAGATACCTCTCCGTCACACGGAGTAACAAATCCCAGTCTTGATCCATGCCAACCCAACAGACACCCTCGGAAATACCTATAGAGCACCTTTATGGTCACCCAGTTACGTTGCGATGTTTGATACACACAAGGTACTCCTCCGGTGACAGTGAGTTGCATGATCTCATGGTCATAGGAACATATACTTAACATGCAGAAAACAGTAGCAATAAACTGACACGATCATATGCTACGTTTGTAGTTTGGGTCTTGTCCACCACACCATTCTTGTAATGATGTGATCCCATTATCAAATGACATCTCATGTCCATGGCTAGGAAACCATAGCCATCTTTGATCAACGAGCTAGTCTATTAGAGGCATACTAGGGACATGGTGTTGTCTATGTATCCACACATGTATCTGAGTTGCCGATCAACACAATTATAGCATGGATAATAAAAGATTATCATGAACAAGGAAATATGATAATAACCAATTTATTATTGCCTCTAGTGCATATTTCCAACAGAATATAGATTTAAGAGAATGAGTTTGGCTGCAGATTTGAGGATTCTGGAGACTCGTTCATCCTTTTATGATTGTGAGCCTATGCCTTGGAAGATGGAGGTCAAGCTTCCAACCTCATCACACATCATCACCTCCGAAGCAAGACAACTAAACACATGGGTATGGGCACTCCCCTTGGCTTGTGACAAGCTTGGGGGAGGTGCCCCGGTATCGTATCACCATCACATCTTTTATTTTTATTTTCATCATATTTTCTTAGTTCAATCCTTTTGGTTATATCTTGATCTAGTAGAATAAAGTTTTCGTGTGATCTAGCTTTGAGTCTTTGCTTTCTGATTCCTCCTATGTAAGCAAGTCCGTGAGTTATATAATAAAAAGTACTTTTGGGTTGAGAGCTTTGCTTGTTTGGTATGATCTTGATTTTGAGAAAGAAAAGTATAAACAAGTGTAGAATAAAAGCAAAGAGTACATATGAAAATCTTATGGGGAGTGATGACTTCACATATAAAAGGTATGTCGATTGAAACCTGTTGTGGGTTGACAAACATAGCTGTTGGTCACTGGGGCAATTAAAAGGAAGTAATAAAGAAAGAGAGGTTCACATATAAATATATTATCTTGGACATATTTTATGAGTGTGAGCACTCATTAAAATAATATATGTTAAGAAGTTGGTGTTGGACAAGGAAGACAACATAATGGGTTATGTTTGCTTATTTCTGAATAGAAGTTATATTGTTATAGATCCCTCAACATGTGTCGCTTGCTTCCACCTCATATCAGCCAAAACTTCCGCACTAAGTAGAGATACTACTTGTGCATCCAAACACCCTTAACCCAGTTTTGCCATGAGAGTCCACCATACCTACCTAAGGATAGAATAAAATCCTTCAAGTAAGTTGTCGTCGGTGCAAGTAATAAAAATTTCTCTCTAAATATGTGTGATGTATTAGTGTGAGCAAAATAAACTTTATACGAACTTGTGATAGGGAAGAAATAAAAGCGACGGACTGCATAATAAAGTTCTCTATCACAAGGGGCAATATAAAGTAACGTTCTTTTGCATTAGGAGATTGCACATCCAATTATAAAAGCACATGGCAACCTGTGCTTCCCTCTGCGAAGGGCCTATCTGTTACTTTTATTTTCTAGTACTTACCTCTATGCAAGAGTCGTGGTGATCTCCATCACCTTCCATATTTTCGCCTTTATCTTATGGAAAGTGTCACATGTTGGGGAATAATCTAGGCACATATATCCACTCGGAAGTGGATAAGCATGAGTTATTACTGTTGACATTACCCTCGAGGTAAATAGTTGGGAGGCAACACTATAAGCCCCTATCTTTCTCTGTGTCCGATTGAAACTTTGAACTCATAGGTACCTCGTGAGTGTTAGCAATTGTGAAAGACTAAAAGATGATTGGGTATGTGGCTTTTCTTTACAAGCTCTTATATTGACTCTTTCCTACATTATGATAAATTGGAATTGCTTCAATGACTGAGATCATAGTTTTTCAGTTCTCAATAGAGTTCTTGATGTTGGAAATATGCCCTAGAGGCAATAATAAATTAAGATATTATCATATTTCCTTGTTCGTGATAATCGTTTATTATCAATGCTATAATTGTATTGATCGGAAACTCAGATACATGTGTGGATACATAGACAACACCATGTCCCTAGTATGCCTCTAGTAGACTAGCTCGTTGATCAAAAGATGGTTAAGGTTTCCTAGCCATGGACATGAGATGTCATTTGATAACGGGATCACATCATTAGGAGAATGATGTGATGGACAAGACCCAAACTACAAACGTAGCATATGATCGTGTCAGTTTATTGCTACTGTTTTCTGCATGTCAAGTATATGTTCCTATGACCATGAGATCATGCAACTCACGGATATCGGAGGAGTGCCTTGTGTGTATCAAACGTCGCAACATAACTGGGTGACTATAAAGGTGCTCTACAGGTATCTCCGATGGTGTCTGTTGAGTTGGCATGGATCGAGACTGGGATTTGTTACTCCGTGTGACGGAGAGGTGTCTCAGGGCCCACTCGGTAATACAACATCACAATGAGCCTTGCAAGCAATGTGACTAATTGTTAGTTGCGGGATCTTGTATTATGGAACGAGTAAAGAGACTTGCCGGTAACTAGGTTGAACTAGGTATGGAGATACCGACGATCGAATCTCGGGCAAGTAACATACCGAAGAACAAAGGGAACGTTATACGGGATTAACTGAATCCTTGACATACAGGTTCGACCGATAAAGATCCTCGTAGAATATGTAGGAAGCAATGTGGATGTCTAGGTCCCGCCATTGGTTATTGACTGTAGAGGTGTCTCGGTCATGTCTACATAGTTCTCGAACCCGCAGGGTCTGCACACTTAAGGTTCGGTGACGTTTTGGTAGTGTAGAGTTATGTATGGTGGTGACCGAAGGTTGTTCGGAGTCCCGGATGAGATCCTGGACGTCACGAGGAGCTCCGGAATGGTCTGGAGGTAAAGATTCATGTATAGGAAGTCTCAGTTTGGTTTCCGGAAAAGTTTCGGGCTCATCGGTAGTGTACCGGGAGTATCGGTAGTGTACCGGGAGTGCCGGTAGTGTACCGGGGGACCTCCGGGAGGGGTATTTCGACCCCAAGAGGTCCATGGGCTGTGGGAGAATAATAACCAGCCCTTAGTGGGCTGGGAAAACAGCCACAAAGGCCCATGGCGCAGGAGAGAAAGTCCTAAAGCAAAAAGTGGAAAATCAGCCAATAGGAGGCAATCCTACTCCAACTAGGATTGGAGGTGAAGTAGGATTGCTTCCCACCTCCTATTTCGGCCGGCCCAAAGGACTTGGCTGCCTCTCCTCTCCTCTCCTCCTATATATACTAGTGGATTGGGTGGTTTTTGGACAGAATTTCTGGCCACGTGCTACCCGTTACACCGGTGCATAGTTTCTCCTCTAGATCGGTTTTCTGCAGCGCTTAGGCGAAGCCCTGCCGGAATTGCTCCACCACCATCACCGGAGCGCCGTCACGCTGCCGGTGAACTCTCTCTCCTCTCCACCTCCCCTCGCTGGATCAAGACGGTGGAGATTGTCATCAAGTTGCACGTGTGCTGAACGCGGAGGTGCCGTCCGTTCGGCGCTAGATCGGAAGGACCGTGATCGAGATCACGAGACGGGTCGTGATGAGATCACGGAACGGATCGTGATGAGTTCGCGGGACAGATCGTGATCAAGATCGTGAGACGGATCGTGATGAGTTCACGGGACGGATCGTGATTGGATCGCGGGACGGATCGTGATGAGATCGCAGGACGCTCGGCGATTTGGATCGCGGAGATGTTCGACTACACCAACCGCGTTTCTTAACGCTTCCCGCTTAGCGATCTACAACGGTACGTAGATCCACTCTCCCTCTCGTAGATGCTCATCACCATGGATAGGTTTGCGTGTGCGTAGGAAAATTTTTGTTTCCCATGCGACGTTCCCCAACAGTGGCATCATGAGCTAGGTTGATGGTTCGATGAGATCTCGAGTAGAACACAAAAGGTTTGTGGGCGTTGATGCTTAGATTGCTTCCTCCCTTGGTCGGATTTTGGTTCAGCGGGATTGTGAGATGAAGCGGCCCGGACCAACATTACTCGTACGCTTACGAGAGACCGGTTCCCTCGATGCAACTTGTTGCTTAGATGGCTTGCGGGTGACAGTTTCTCTCACTTTAGTTGGATCGGATCCGACAAAGGCGGTCCTTGAGAAGGTTGAAAAGCAATCTATGTATCACCGTTGTGGTTTATGCGTAGGTGAGAATCGTTCTTGCTAGATACCCGTAGCAGCCACGTAAAACTTGCAACAACAATTAGAGGACGTCTAACTTGTTTTTGCAGGGTATGTTGTGATATGATATGGCCAATTACATGATGTGATATATGTGATGTATGAGATGATCATGTGATGTATAGATTATCACGACTTGCATGTCGATGAGTACGGCAACCGGCAGGAGCCATAGGGTTGTCTTTAATTATTGTATGACCTGCGTGTCAATCATTAAGCGCTATGTAATGCTTTACTTTATCGCTACGGTAGCAATAGTAGTAGAAGCATGCAGGGCATGACAACCCCGATGGTGACACGTTGATGGAGATCATGGTGTCATGCCGGTGACGATGGAGATCATGCCGGTGCTTTCTAGATGGAGATCAAAAGCACAAGTTCATGGCCATATCATGTCACTTATGATTTGCATGTGATGTTAATCCTTTTTATGCACCTTGTTTTGCTTAGGACGACAGTAGCATTATAAGGTGATCCCTCACTTAATTTCAAGATAAATTGTGTTCTCCCCGAGTGTGCACCGTTGCGAAAGTTCGTCGTGTTGAGACACCACGTGATGATCGGGTGTGATAGACTCTACGTTCACATACAACGGGTGCAAGCCAGATTTGCACGCGCAGAACACTCGGGTTAAACTTGACGAGCCTAGCATGTACAGACATGGCCTCGGAACACAAGAGACCGAAAGGTCGAGCATGAGTCATATAGTGGATATGATCAACATAATGATGTTCACCATTGAAGCCACCTTAAGTCACGTGATGATCGGACTTGAGTTGGTGAATTTGGATCATGTATCACTCGAATGACCCGAGGGATGTCAATTTGAGTGGGAGTTCTTAAGTAATATGATTAATTGAACTCATTATCATGAACATAGTCAAAGTGTCTTTGCAAATTATGTTGTAGATTACTAGCTCGCGCTGTAGCTCCCTTGTATTTTTGTATGTTCCTAGAGAAATAGAGTAGAAAGATGTTGGTAGCAATATTGCGGACTGGGTCCATGATCTGAGGATTGTCCTCATTGCTGCACAGAAGGCTTATGTCCTTAATGCACCGCTCGGTGCGCCACCCCCTCTAGCGTCATCTATAGATGTTGTGAACATCTGACAGGCACGTTTCGATGACTACTTGATAGTTTAGTGCGTCATGCATTACGGCTTAGAATTGAGGCTCGGAAACGTTTTGAACGTCACGGAACATATGAGATGTTCTAGGAGCAGAGATTGTGATCTCAGGCTCGTGCCTGTGTTGCGAGATATGAGATCTCCGACAAGATTCTTTGCCTGTAAGATGAAGGAGAATAGCTCAATCGTTGAGCATGTACTCAGATTGTCTGGGTACTACAATCGCTTGAATCAAGTGGGAGTTGATCTTCCAGATAAGATAGTGATTGATATAGTTCTCCAAGTCACTGTCACTAAAGCTATTAGAACTTAGTGATGAACTATAATACACCAGGGATAGAAGTATAGATCCCTGAGCTGTTCGCGATGTTTGACACCGCGAAGGTAGAAATCAAGAAGGAGCGTCAAGTGTTGATGGTTAATCAAACCACTAGTTTTGAAAAGGGCAAGAGCAAGGAGGGAAACTTCGTGGATAGCAAGTCAGTTGCTGCTCCAGTGAAGCAACCCAAAGTTGAACTCAAACCCGAGACTAAGTGCTTCTATTATGAGGTGAGAGGTCACTGAAGCGGAACAACCCTAGATACTTGGTAGATAAGAAGGCTGGCAACATCGACAGAAGTATATTTGATATACGAGTTATTGATGTGTACCTTGCTAGTACTCTTAGTAGCACCTGGGTATTGGATACTGGTTCGGTTGCTAAATGTTAGTAACTCGAAATAAAAGCTACGGAATAAACGGAGAACTAGCTAAGGGTGAGGTGACGATATGTGTTGGAAGTGTTTCCAAGGTTGATGTGATCAACATCGCACGCTCTCTCTACCTTCAGGATTAGTGAAGAACCTAAATAAATGTTATTTGGTGTTTTGCGTTGAGCATGAACATGATTAGATCATGTTTATTGCAATACGGTTATTCATTTAAGTTAGAGAATAATGGTTATTCTGTTTACATGAATAATACCTTCAATGGTCATGCACCCAGTGAGAATGGTTTGTTGAAATCTTGATCGTAGTATTACACATGTTCATAACATTGATGTCAAATGACACAAAGTTAATAATGATAGTACCACATACTTGTGGCACTGCCGCTAAATGTCATATTGGTACAAAGCGCATGTAGAAACTCCATGTTGATGGATATTTGGACTCATTCGATTTCGAATCGGTTGAGACATGTGAACCATGCCTCTTGGGCAAGATGACTAAAGGACCCTGTTGGATGGAGCGGGCGAGTGATTCATTGGAAATGATACATGTTGATGTATGCAATCTAGTGAGTCTTGTAGCGTGCAGTGGATATCGTTATTTTCTTACCTTCACTGATGATTTGAGTAGATATAGTGTATATTTACTTAATGAAACACAAGTCTGAATCGTTTGAAAGGTTGAAGCAAATTCAGAGTGAAGTTTAAAGATCATCGTGACAAGAAGATAAAAATGACTGCGATATGATCGTGGAGGTGAATATCTGAGTCACGAGTTTGGCATACAACTTAAGACAATGTGAAAGTTGTTTCACAACTAAACGCCACCTGGAACACCATAGTGTGATGGTGTGTCCGAACATCATAGTTATGCTCTATTGGACATGGTGCGTAATATGATGTCTCTTGTCATTTTACTACTATAATTTTGGGGTTATGCATTAGAGACAACAACATTCACTTTAAATAGGGCACCATCTAAATCCGTTGAGATGACACCATGTGAATTATGGTTTGACAGAAACCTAAGCTGTCATTTCTTAATATTTTGGGATGTGACACTTGTGTGGAAATGTTTTCACCTAATGAGGTCGAACCCAAGGCGGACAAATTGCATCTTCATAGAATACCCTAAGATCAGTTGGGTGAACCTTCAATCTCAGATCCTAGTGCAAAATGTTTGTTGCTTAAACGGATCCTTTCTCGAGGAAATGTTTCTCTCGAAAGAATTGAGTGGGAGGAAGATAGAACTTGATGAGGTTGTTAAACCTTTGTTCAACCAGAGAGTAGCGCAGCGCAGAAAGATGTTTCTGTGAAGCCTACGTTAGTTGAAGGGGAAGTTAATGATGATGATCATGAAGCTCCAGGATCAAGTTACTATCGAACTTCGTAGGTCGACAAGGATGTGTACTGCTCCTAAGTGGTATGACAACTCTGTCTTGGAGATCATGTTGTTGGACAACGATGAACCTACGAGCTATGGAGAAGCGATGATGGGCCCGCATTCCGACAAATGGTTAGAGGCCATGAAATCCGAGATAGGATCCATGTATGAAAACCAAGTGTAGACTTTGGTAGACTTGCTCATTGGACGGCAGGTCGTTGAGTACAAATGGATCTTTATAATGAATACAGACTACAGACACTGATGGTGAATGTCACTATTTGTAAAGCTCGACTTGTTGCAAAGATGTTTGTGACAAGTTCAAGGAGTTGACTATGATGAGACTTTCTCACTCATAGTGGTGCTAAAGTCTGTTGGAATTATGTTAGCAGTTGCTGTGTTTTCAATTATGAAATCTGGCAGATGGATGTCAAAACATCGTTTCCTTAACGGTTTACTTGAGGAAAGGTTGTATGTGATACAACTAGAAGGTTTTGTCAGGCCTAAGGATGCTAAAAGGTGTGCAAGCTTCGGTGATCCTTCCATGGACTGAAGCAAGCATCTCGGAGTTGGAATATACGCTTTGATGAGGTGATCAAAGTTTTGATGTTTATACAAAGTTTACGAGAAACTTGTATTTGCAATAAAGTGAGTGGGAGCACTATAGAATTTCTGATAAGTATATGTGGATGACATATTGTTGATCAGAAATAATGTAGAGTTTCTGGAAAGCATAAAACGGTCATTTGGAAAGTGATTTTTAAAGGAAGACCTGGATGAAGCTACCTAATTGTTGAGCATCAAAATATATGGAGATAGATCAAGATGCTCGATGAGACTTTCAATAAGTGCATACCTTGACAAGATTTTGAAAGAGTTCAAAATGGATCAGTCAGAGAAAGAGTTCTCGCCTGATTTGTAAGGTGTGAAAGTTGAGTGAGACTCAAAGCTCGACAACGGCAGAAGAAAGAGAAAGGACGAACGTCGTCCCCTATGCCTTAGCCATAGGCTCTATATTATGCCATGCTGTGTACCGCACCTGTGTGTGCCTTGCCATGAGTCCGTCAGGGGGTACAAGAGTGAACCAGGAGTGGATCACTGGACAGCGGTCAAGATTATCCTCAGTAACTAAGAGACTGAGGAGATGTTTCTCAATTATGGAGGTGATAAAGAGTTCGTCGTAAGGAGTTACGTCGATACAAGCTTTAACACTAATCCGGATGACTAGTAGTAGCAATTTGGATACATATAGTGGAACAGCCATTTGGATGCAGTACCAAGTGGACTGTGGTAGCAGTGTTTATGGTTCGACATAGAGATTTGCAAAGTACACATGGATCTGAATATCGCAGACCCGTTGACTATAAAAGACCTCTCTCACATGCAACGCATGATCGAGGCCCAGAACTCATTGGGTGTTAGATTCATAACAATGCGAATCACATAGTGATATGAACTAGATTATTGACTCTAGTGCAAGTGGGAGACTATTGGAAATGTGCCCTAGAGGCAATAATAAATTAGTTATTATCATATTTCCCTGTTCATGATAATCGTTTATTATCCATGCTATAATTGTATTGATCGGAAACTCAGATACATGTGTGGATACATAGACAACACCATGTCCCTAGTATGCCTCTAGTAGACTAGCTCGTTGATCAAAAGATGGTTAAGGTTTTCTAGACATGGACATGAGATGTCATTTGATAACGGGATCACATCATTAGGAGAATGATGTGATGGACAAGACCCAAACTACAAACGTAGCATATGATCGTGTCAGTTTATTGCTACTGTTTTCTGCATGTCAAGTATATGTTCCTATGACCATGAGATCATGCAACTCACGGATATCGGAGGAGTGCCTTGTGTGTATCAAACGTCGCAACGTAACTGGGTGACTATAAAGGTGCTCTACAGGTATCTCCGATGGTGTCTGTTGAGTTGGCATGGATCGAGATTGGGATTTGTTACTCCGTGTGACGGAGAGGTGTCTTAGGGCCCACTCGGTAATACAACATCACAATGAGCCTTGCAAGCAATGTGACTAATTGTTAGTTGCGGGATCTTGTATTATGGAACGAGTAAAGAGACTTGCCGGTAAAGAGGTTGAACTAGGTATGGAGATACCGACGATCGAATCTCGGGCAAGTAACATACCGAAGAACAAAGGGAACGTTATACGGGATTAACTGAATCCTTGACATAGAGGTTCGACCGATAAAGATCCTCGTAGAATATGTAGGAAGCAATGTGGACGTCTAGGTCCTGCCATTGGTTATTGACTGTAGAGGTGTCTCGGTCATGTCTACATAGTTCTCGAACCCGCAGGGTCTGCACACTTAAGGTTCGGTGACGTTTTGGTAGTGTAGAGTTATGTATGGTGGTGACCGAAGGTTGTTCGGAGTCCCGGATGAGATCCCGGACGTCACGAGGAGCTCCGGAATGGTCCGGAGGTAAAGATTCATATATAGGAAGTCCCAGTTTGGTTTCCGGAAAAGTTTCGGGCTCATCGGTCGTGTACCGGGAGTATCGGTAGTGTACCGGGAGTGCCGGTAGTGTACCAGGGGACCTCCGGGAGGGGTATTTCGACCCCAAGAGGTCCATGGGCTGTGGGAGAATAATAACCAGCCCTTAGTGGGCTGGGAAAACAGCCACAAAGGCCCATGGCGCAGGAGAGAAAGTCCTAAAGCAAAAAGTGGAAAATCAGCCAATAGGAGGCAATCCTACTCCAACTAGGATTGGAGGTGAAGTAGGATTGCTTCCCACCTCCTATTTCGGCCGGCCCAAAGGCCTTGGCTGACTCTCCTCTCCTCTCCTCCTATATATACTAGTGGATTGGGTGGTTTTTGGACAGAATTTCCGGCCACGTGCTACCCGTTACACCGGTGCATAGTTTCTCCTCTAGATCGGTTTTCTGCAGCGCTTAGGCGAAGCCCTGCCGGAATTGCTCCACCACCATCACCGGAGCGCCGTCATGCTGCTGGTGAACTCTCTCTCCTCTCCACCTCCCCTCGCTGGATCAAGACGGTGGAGATTGTCATCAAGCTGCACGTGTGCTGAACGCGGAGGTGCCGTCCGTTCGGCGCTAGATCGGAAGGACCGTGATCGAGATCACGAGACGGGTCGTGATGAGATCACGGAACGGATCGTGATGAGTTCGCGGGACAGATCGTGATCAAGATCGTGAGACGGATCGTGACGAGTTCACGGGACGGATCGTGATTGGATCGCGGGACGGATCGTGATGAGATCGCAGGACGCTCGGCGATTTGGATCGCGAAGATGTTCGACTACACCAACCGCGTTTCTTAACGCTTCCCGCTTAGCGATCTACAAGGGTACGTAGATCCACTCTCCCTCTCGTAGATGCTCATCACCATGGATAGGTTTGCGTGTGCGTAGGAAAAATTTTGTTTCCCATGCGACGTTCCCCAACACTTGATTCATACTTTGCCATTGTGAATGAATTATTACTTTATCATATGAAATTATATGTCAATATATGTTGCTTTTCTAAAGATGATCATGATGCCTTCATGTCCGTATTTTATTTTATCGACACCTCTATCTGTAAACATGTGGGCATATTTATTGATCTCGGCTTCCGCTTGAGGACAAGCGAGGTCTAAGCTTGGGGGAGTTGATACGTCCATTTTGCATCATGATTTTATATTGATATTTATTTCATTATGGGCTGTTATTACATATTTTGGTACAATACTTATACCTTTTCTCTCTTATTTTACAAGGTCACCATGAAGAGGGAGATTGCCGGTAGCTGGAATTCTGGACTGGAAAAGGAGCAAATCTGATATACCTATTCTGCACAACTACAAAAGTCCTGAAAATATATGGAGAATGGTTTTGGAATATATAAAAAATACTGGGCGAAAGAAATACATCTGGGGGCCCACCAGGGAGCCACAAGCCTGCTGGGCGTGACCACCCCCTAGCCGTGCCCATGGGGCTTGTGGCCCACCTGGCAGACCTCCGATGCCCATCTTCTGCTATATTGAGAGTTTCGTCCTGGAAAAAATCATGTCAGAGCTTTCGGGACGAAGCGCCGCCGTCTAGAGCTCCGACAGGGTGATCCTGCCAGTGAAACTTCCCTCCGGGAGGGGGAAATCAAAGCCATCGTCATCACCAACGATCCTCTCATCGAGAGGGGGTCAATCTCCATCAACATCTTGATCAGCACCATCTCCTCTCTAAATCCTAGTTCATTTCTTGTATCGATCTTTGTCTCAAAACCCCAGATTGGTACCTGTGGGTTGCTAGTAGTGTTGATTACTCCTTGTAGTTGATGCTAGTTGGTTTACTTGGTGGAAGATTATATGTTCAAATCCTTGATCATAATATGTACTCCTCTGCTTTGTGAGTAGTTACGTTTGTTCCTGAGGACATGGCATAAGTCTTGTTAGAAGTAATCATGTGAATTTGGTATTCGTTCGATTTTTTGATGAGATGTATGTTGTCTCTCCTCTAGTGGTGTTATGTGAACGTCGACTACATAACACTTCGCCATTGTTTGGTCCTAGAGGAAGGTATTTGGAAGTAATAAGTAGATGATGGGTTGCTAGAGTGACAGAAGCTTAAACGCTAGTTTATGCGTTGCTTCGTAAGGGGCTGATTTGGATCCACATGTTTCATGCTATGGTTAGATTTATATTAATTCTTCTTTCGTAGTTGCGGATGCTTGCGGGAGGGGTTAATCTTGAATGGGAGGCTTTTCCATGTAAGGATAGCACCCAAGCACCGGTCGACCCACATATCAAATTATCAAAGTAGCGAACGCGAATCAAATGAGCATGACGAAAACTAGCTTGACATAAATTCCCATGTGTCCTCGGGAGTGCTTTGCTTTATATAAGAGTTTGTCCAGGCTTGTCCTTTGCTATAAAAAGGATTGGGCCACCTTGCTGCACCTTTATTAATATTGTTACTTGCTACCCATTATGAATTATCCTATCACAAAACTATTTGTTACCGATAATTTCAGTGCTTGCAAAGAATACCTTATTGAGAACCGCTTGTCATTTCCTTCTGCTCCTCGTTGGGTTCGACACACTTACTTATTGAAAGGACTACGATAGACCCCATATACTTGTGGGTCATCACTATCTTACGATCATGCTAAGCAATATGAAAAATGATGGTGCGTGTCATAATAAATGGAAGGGTGGAAGTTGCATGGCAATATATCGCGAGATGGCTATGGAAATGCCATAATAGGTAGGTATGGTGGCTGTTTTTAGGGAGGATATATGGTGGTTTTAATGCACTGGCAAAAGTTGTCCGGTACTAGAAAGGCTAGGAAAGGTTGAAGGATGAGAGTGCGTATAATCCATGGACTCACATTAGTCATAAAGAACTCACATACTTATTAAAAAAGTCTATTAGTTATCGAAGCAAAGTATTAGACGCATGCTCCTAGGGGAGAGGTTGGTAGGTGTTAACCATCGCGTGCTCCCGACCCTCACACAAAGGTTGACAATCAGTAAACAAATCATGCTCTGACTTCCTTACATAACGGTTCATACGTGCATGCTACGGGAATCACAAATCTTTACACAAGTATTTCTACCAATCCACAATTACTCACTAGCATGACTCTAATATCACCATCTTTATATTGCAAAACTATTGCAAGGAATCAAACACATCATATTCAGTGATCTACAAGTTTTATGTAGGATTTTATGACTAACCCTGTGAATGACCAATGCATGTTAACTCTCTAAATAGATATAAGGGAAGCATGAGATTTTAATTATTTCTATAAAATACATGCACATGCTCTAACAAATGTAAGTGAAGCAAAAGAGCATTCTACAAATGGCGGTTTTCTATGTGTTGAGAAACAGGCAATCCAAACTTCAAATGATATAAGTGAAGCACATGAAGCATTCTATAAATCCATACTCAAACGATATAAGTGAGGTGCAAAGAGCCTTCTATAAATCAACCAAGGACTTTCTCATACCAGCATGGTGCATTATTAAAATAAAAATAAAAAGTAGATGACGCTCCAAGATTTACACATATCATGTGATGAATAAAAATATAGCGCCAAGTAAAATTACCGATGGTTGTTAGAAGAAAGAGGGGATGCCTTCCGGGGCATCCCCAAGCTTAGTTTATTGGGAGTCCTTGAATATTACCATCGGGTGCCTCGGGCATCCCCAAGCTTAGTCTCTTTCCACTCCTTATTCCTTCATCCATCTCAACCAAAACTTGAAAACTTCAATCACACAAAACTCAACAAAACCCTCATGAGATCCGTTAGTATAATAAAGCAAATTACCACTTTAAGTACCGTTGCCAACCAATTCATATTTTGTTTTTGCATTGTAGCTAATGAAATATAACTTTTCCATGGCTTATACCACTTATACAATCGATAGTTTCATCAAAACGAGCAAAACAATGCATCAAAAAAAAGAATCTATCAAAAATAGGACAATCTGTAGTAATCTAAACATTGACCATACTTCTCTAACTCTAAAAATTCTGAAAAATTAGGAAAAAATAGAAAGTTTTCATAGAAGTGTTGTGTGGAAATTTCACAAACTTTTGACATTCCAGTAAAAAATATAAATTCACGCACTACAGCCAAAGTTTCGGTTTTTGCACTACACACACCAAACAAGCAATCTAATCTTCCTAAAGGCAAATCTTCGCATATTATTTTTATAATACAATGGATTTGTACAAGGGGATAATTATTTTTGTTGAGAAGTTTCTGTAATCAAGATTCACAAAGTTTCCATGGGCATGAACAAAGTTCAAGGCTAGCCCCACTTCAACGTTGCTCGTCTTTCTCTCTTTCACTTTTGTTTTTGAAAAAGTTTTAAGTTCCCCACTTTATTTTTTTGTTTTTCAACTATATAAAAGCAAACAACAGAATAAAATGACCCTCTAAAACTTCCGGGTTGTCTCCCTGGCAGCGCTTTCTTTAAAGCCATTAAGCTAGGCATAAAGTGCTCAAGTAGTGGATCCACCCGAATCCCAAGGTATATCAAAGCCAATTTTAATTAGCAATGATTTGTAATTAAGTAGTGAGCACAAGATAGTCTAACATATATCATGCAACAAGATAGTCTAACTCTCTTCCTGTGCATTGGCATATCATACAAGAACAATTCGTTCACACCAAGTCAAGGCCAATGTATAGCATACGTAGTTTCTTGTAATTTTATTGTATCAGAAACATAGAGAGGTGGAGATGTAGTTCCTCTCTCGTAATAATTGCAAGTAGGAGCAGAAAGTGCATGCATATTATATCTATCAAAATCATCATGTGTAATAGTAAAAGGCAACCCATCTATATAATCCTTAATAAGTGCAAACTTCTCCGATGTAGTGTAGTTGGGAGAATTCAAAAAGATAATAGGACTATCATGTGTGGGTGCAATAGCAGCAATTTTACGTTTAAGATAAGGAAAAATAGCAAGTTCATCTCCATAAGCATCATTCGTATTGGCATCATGGCCACAAGCATAGCAAGCATCAATTTCATGAAAAAGGGATATTTCAAACGAATCCAAGGGATCATAGCAATTATCATAGCATTCATCCTTCGGTAAGAACGAAGGGAAATTAAACAATATATGAGTTGAAGGGTTACTCTCATTAGAAGGTGGGCACGGGTAGCTAATCCGCTCTTCCTCCTTTTGTTCTTCGTTCTCCTCATCTTTTTCATCAAATGGGCTTAGAATTTCAGCAACTTCCTCTTCCATAGATTCCTGCAAAATATTAGTCTCTTCTAAGGCAGCGGTCATTCTTTCAATAAACTCTTTAACATAAGCATTAGAAGCATAGTTTTCATAGAAATATTTAAGTATGGCAAACATTTCAGATTTCTAAAGAGTAGCATCATACTTTTCAATGAAAGAAGCAATTTCATAGGCACCCTTAAAAGCAACAAATTCTTAAATTTGTTCAACATCATTATAGCAATAGGACTCCTTGGAGTAAGAGGATAATATTTCATTATCATTAAACACACATTGGTAGGGAAGGTGTTTTTTAGATTCTTTAGAACAACAAGTAAAATCATGCAATTCACACAAGTTCCAAGCATAACAACACAAAGTATTAATTTGATGCCACAAGAGTTTCCCTTTTGAGATATGCGGTGTTGCACATAATGAGCATGCTCATGTAATGACTTTCCCTCAACTAAGCTAGTTGGGTTTTGAGCACGAGCACAAGTGGATCGAAGATGACCCAAGTAATATTCTTTGCTGGTACGGAACACTACTGGTTCCTCAACTTTTGGAGCAGCAAGTACAACTATTTTTTTGGAATTTCATGTTTCCTACCCATATCTAAAGATAGAAATCAACTTAGAATAGAAATAAAATCTACTTAGTGATAAAGCAAACAGGCACACATGAGAATATTCACCCCACGCTATTGCTCCCCGGCAATGGCGCCAAAAAAAGGTCTTGCTAAGACACAAGTATAGGGGATCAATTGTAGCCTTTCTCAATAAGTAAGAGTGTCGAACCAGTGAGGAGCTAAAGGTAGAACAAGTATTCCCTCAAGTTCTACGGACCATCGATACAACTCTACGCACACTTAACGTTCACTTTACCTAGAACAAGTATGAAACTAGAAGTACTTTGTAGGTGTAACGGGATAGGTTTGCAAGATAATAAAGAGCTCGTAAATAAAAACTAGGGGATGCTTAGATAAAGAAACAACTAAGTTAGTTTAACGAGTGTGGAAAAGTGGTGGTAGGAGTTGCAGAATTGTCCCTAGGCAATCGATAACTAGACTGGTCATCGTTATTGCAATTTTATATGAGGGAGAGGCATAAGCTAACATACTTTCTCTACTTGGATCATATGCACTTATGATTGGAACTCTAGCAACCATCCTCAACTACTAAAGATCATTAAGGTAAAACCCAACCATAGCATTATAAGGTATCAAGTCCTCTTTACTCCCATATGCAACAAGCCACCTAATCGGGTTTATGCTTGTGTCACTCAAGCAACCCACCATAGGCAAATCATGAACACATTGCTACACCCTACAGCGAGGATCCCTCATGCTTGCGTGACACGGAGAGCACCATAGGACAGCACCAATAATAAAACATGCAACTCAAACCAATCATGATCATCAATCAACCCATAGGACAACAAAAATCTACTTAGACATCATAGGATGGCAACACATCATTGGATAATAATATGAAGCATAAAGCACCATGTTCAAGTAGAGGGTACAACGGGTTGCGGGAGAGTGGACCGCTGTAGATAGATGGCGGAAGGTGATGGAGGTGTTGGTGAATATTGTGGAGTTGTTGGAGTAGATCGCCGTCATGATGATGGCCCCGACGGCGTTCCGATGCCACCGGTAGAGAGGGGGAGAGAGCCCCCCACATTCTTCTTCTTACTTGACCTTCCCCTAGATGGGAGAAGGGTTTCCCATCTAGTCCATGGCCTCCATGGCAGCAGAGGGGCGAGAGCCCCTCCGAGATTGGATCTCTCTCTCTCTCTCTCTCTCTCTCTGTTTCCTTCTTTTTCTGCGCTCCCCGATTGTGGCCTTTCACCGTTTCTTAAATGTCTAGAGTAACTCCAATCGGGCTGAAATTTTGAGGAGGTTTTTGTTATAAAAATTCCTCCTTGCGGCCAAAGTATAGTTACAACCAACCTAAGGGGTGGCCACAAGCCTGCCAGGCATGGCAAGGGGTGGGTCGCGCCTAGCAGGTTTGCCACCTCCTCGCGCATCGTCTCGGGTTGATTCTTTTTCCCAAAAATCACATACATTCCAAAAAAAATCTCCGTAAGTTTTTATCGAGTTTCTACTTCGTTTGGTATGGATATTCTGCGAAACAAAAAACATGCAACAAACAGGAACTGGCATTGGGCACTGGATCAATATGTTAGTCCCAAAAATAGTATGAAAAGTTGCCAAAATTATATGAAAGTTGTAGAATATTGGCATGAAACAATAAAAAATTGTAGATACGACGGAGACGTATCACCCATCCGGGTGGTACAACCGCTAGCGGTATAACGGGCACTTAAATGGTGGGCCGGGCCGAAGGGGTACTCAGTTTCCCCCCTCGTGCTCGACCCCCCTCTACTGCCCTAGTTGTCGGCTACTGCCATGACGGCCCAGAGTGCCCCAGGCGCCCCGGATCTACGGCCTCCTCTCGGATCTGCTCCATGTAGGCCCTTCCCCTCCCCAATCTCTTCCCTTGGACGCTGGTAATGCCTCGTTTATCCTCTATTTGGGTCCTCCCTTTTGGATCCTCCATTGTTAGGGCATTGCTTGGTTTCCCACATTTTTAGTCAAACTATTGGTGGGAAGTGATCATGTATACACCTCATATTACTTGTGGTGCTTAGAACTTAGAATAATTGTGCATGGTTTGAATCCGGATGTACTGGTTCCCCACAGATGAGGTGCTATCCGTCCAGGCGGTACAACCGCTACAGCGTACAACCGCTAGGATGACTGGTTCAATTGGCTTCTGTGAATCATGTCTTGTTGTTCTATTCTATCTGCTTCACAACTAATATATTCCTATTCTTGCATACAATCCTCTCATCTTGTCTGGGTTTCTCTCGTGTGCTTGTCTTGTGTGTGTCTGTAGGTGGCTCTGGTTCTCGCTCTGCTCCTTGGAAGAAATTCAAGAAACAAGCTCGGAGATGTAGGCTCGTCAATGAGTCAGAGGAAGAGGAAGTTGTGATCCGCACCAATCCCACTCGTCGTGAGAAGTCTTTGGCCACCAAGAAAAAGTCAACAAAGCATGTGCACTCATGGAAGCAAGTTGATTGGGAGAGGGTTCGCTTTCAAAATCCATATGAGGTCCCTGTTGCTCATAGGTGGCCCTCCTCTCAGTTCAGGAATGAGTTACAAATGTGGATTGTGCACGAACTTTATGACCATCACAAGAACAAGTTTTACAAGCAATGTACAATTGACATTGAGTACTGAAGGAACAACTTGGATTACTTTGGGGAGGCTTTGGCACTATGCGAGGAGTTTGACTTGATCAAGCTCATGACTATCAACTGTCCCTTTGATGTGCAGCTCATTCACCAGCTTTATGCCCCTATCCACGTCGGCATTGATGATGCTCATCACCTTTCCTTCATGTGACATGATGAATTCTTCCAGGTTCCATGGTGTGCCTTCTACAACGCACTTGGCTATGATGATAATGGCCTCACTGGCAATGGTGGCATCCGTCCTCATGATCGTGCTACCCCCAAGGAGAAGGTGGAGTTATCCCCCTTGTACATTCCCGAGCGTGGCGTTCTTGGAGCATCCAAGGACCCCCTGCAGGTCTATGATATCTTACATCGTGTTTTCCGGAATGTTCTTCTGCCAAGGTTGGAAATCAAGATGAGATTCATCAATATTTTGTTGATCTTGTGGCCATTATGACTGAAGCTCGCTCTGGTGCTACGTTTGATGCTTCCAAGTGGTTGTGAGAGGATATGTACAACACGGTCTTCTATAGGAATGTCCCCACCTATGCTCCTGTTACCATGTGTTTCCTCAACTCTACGTGGGCAGTTTGCAGGCCTGGAGAGCCTCTCACTTCTTTGGACAACCTTATCGAGCATGAGATCAAGCAACTCCAGAAGAGAAGCATGTTGAGCATCGCTCCCCCCTTGACCACCCTCGGGATGTCTTTGCTACTTCAAGCGATAGTGATTTTGAGCTTCCAGTAGGGGCCAAGCATCTTGGATCACTAAGCTCACCGCCAATATTAAGAAGACCTTCTTCCTCCAGACTCATGTTCAGGATAAGCTCTATGAAGCACATGTCAACGAGAAGCTTGCCAGATGCATACAACTTCAGATTATGCGGGCTCTCCATCTTAAGGCAGACAATGGTTCTAAGAAGATCATCAGTCCTGAAGAGAAGTGGATCTACGAGCATAACACTTGGACTGATCATGAGATCTCTAGTCAGCCTGCTACCTCCTCCTCTACTATCACTGTTGCTGCTAATGACATCATGGATGATGATGATGATGATGATGATGATGATGGTGATGGATCTGCCAGTGATGGTTCTGAGGAGACCGAGGATTCTGATGAGGTCTAGTGAGTTCTGGGGCATTAGCATCGCTCTTTTTCCTTTTTGGTGTCTTGATGCCATAGGGGGAGAGAGTTATATTATGACGGGATTTGCATGGGTGTGGGTGTTATGGTTGTCTTTTCTGTTTTGTGTCTTCCCAGTTGAACTCTTATTTTCTTTTAGTCGGTTATGGATCTATCTTATGTGAAGACTCCTTGTGTTTCCTTAATATCTTTATATTGCCTTCTTTTTTAAGTAGAGCCACTGATGCCCTTGTTATTAAGCTCTACTTATTATCCCGTACAAATGCAATTTAATGTTATCCCTTCATTTGTACCCATTGGTCGGTATATAAAATCGAGGGGGAGCTCCAACATTTGTGCAAATCTCATCTGGTGCACACATTGAGGGGGAGCTATGCTTTTATTTTTTTAGACCATCAATGCAAATCATGTTGTTGTCATCATCCACAAAAAAGGGGGAGATTGTAAGGGCATTCTCTTACCTTAGTGTTTTGGTGATGATGACACCTCACTATATTATCTAATCGTGTGTCAAGTTATTCAGGTACTCCATGTGCGACACAAGACAGTTAGGCATTCCCTTCTGACGGAAAAGAACAAAGACGGTGCTCTCTAAGCGTTTACTTTCTTTAGTCGTAGGGATCCCGCACTATTAAGAGGGAATTCTCATTGGAAGCTTTTGATGTGAATCAATACACGTACACATTCTTGGCACCCACCTCGTACCCTTCCATCAGAGAGAGGCGGGCCTGCTTCCTTTCCATGAAGGTCGGTTGTACCGATGGCCCTAGCGGTTTTACCGCTCACTCTTGTCATCCAACATAATCTCCACCCCACGGTGATACCCTGGGGGGCTGCCCTGGTCTCCAGCGGTTGTACCGCTGCATCTAGGCGGTTGTACCGCCAACAACTGGTTGTCCCCAGGTGGCAGCCTTGGGCAGTTGTACCGGCCTATAACCGGACACGATTCTATTGTGGTGCTGTTGTTGGGCAGATGAGGGGCGGTTGTACCGATATATTTATATCGACCGGTACTACCGCCCGTGCCAACGGTTGGAAGTTGGGGGCCCTATATAAAGAGGCGGTTCTTCCACCTCCCTCTCATCTCGTACCTCTCTCTCCACCATTAATGCCCTTCAAGCTTTCTTGCCCGATCTCTCTCTCTAGCCACCTAAACTTGTTGGTTTCCTAGGCATTGAAGGAGGGGACCTACATCTACACTTCCACGAAAGGAAAATTGATCCCCCCGTACTTTCTTGTGTGGATGTTGTTACTCTTGGGTGTTCGAGCACCCTACACGGAAGAGGTCACCTCGAAGCCATACTCCATTGTGGTGAAGCTTCGTAGTTTCGTTGGGAGCCTCCAATTAAGTTGTGGAGATATCCCCAACCTTGTTTGTAAAGGTCTGGTTGCCACCTTCAAGGGCACCACTAGTGGAATCACAACATATCGCATTGTGTGAGGGCGTGAGGATGTAGTATCGAAAGTAGGTCTAGAGGGGGATGATTAGACTACTTGATCAAATAAAAATCTAATATTTCCCAATTTTAAGTGTTGGCAGATTTTAGCATTACGAGTATAGCAACGGAAAGTAAAGACAAGCATCTAAGTAAAGGAACGGTACGAAGATCAAACGCAATTCGAGACACGCCGATTTTTTCTATGGTTCCGATAGGTGGTGCTATCGTACGTCCACGTTTATGGAGTCTTCAACCCACGAAGGGTAATGGTCACGAGAGTCCATGGAGGGCTCTACCCATGGAGGGTTCCACGAAGAAGCAACCTTGACTATACCATGATGGCCTATGTCCACGGAGGACTAGCCTAACTCGGGGTAGATCTTCACGAAGTAGGTGATCTCCTTGCCCTTACAAACTTCTTGGTTCACTCCACAACACGAAGAAGGAGGCTCCCAAGCAACACCTAACGAATCTAGGAGGCACCACCCTCCAAAAGGTAACAGGCTCGATAATGTCGATGAACTCCTTGATCTTGTGCTTCAAGAGGATAGAATCCTCAACACACAATCACTCTCTCATAGATTTGGCTTTGGTGTAAGAGATTGATTGGGTGGAAAGCAACTTGGGGAGGCTAGAGATCAAGACTCATATGGTTGGAATGGAATGGCGTGATCTGAACACATGAGTAGGTGGCTCTCTCTCAGAAAATCAGTTGGTATGAATGGGGATCTGTTCTGAGTGCGTCTCTTGCGGGTAGGTGGTGGTGGAGCGGTATATATCGGTATATCCAAAAATCCAACCGTTACACCTAATAAGTCAGACTCGGTGACACCGATGTGTTAATATCGGTGGTACCGAGTTGCCGCAAAGGTAGCAACTTTTAAATCTCGATGAGAGCTTAACTCATTTCTTGTCCTCAGGCCATTTAGTTGATAAACTAAAAGTGATAAAGAAAACTTTTAAAAACTCTTTTGTTCTTGTTGCTATATATATGCTTAGCTAGTGTTTAGGTTTTCAGCATAAATCAATAATAACCATATCCATGATAACAATTAAACATTGTATTCACTCATGGAAATACATAACCAACTAGCAAGCAATAATAAAGTCTTTCACATGCCAACAATTTGTCAAAACAATCATGATATAATATGATGACATGGTATTTCTCTAGCCCTTTTCTGAGACCGCAAAACATAAATGCAGAGCACCTTTGAGGTTCAAGCAGCGACTAAACATTATAATTCAAGGTAGAAAAGATCCAGTCATGCTCACATCCAACATTAACTAGACTCAATGCATCAGAATGACAATAGTGCTCTTTGGTCTGGTGCTTTTAATAAGAAGGTGATGACTCAGAAACAACATAAAATTAAATAGAAAGGCCCTTCACAGAGGGAAGCATTGATTTGTAGAGGTGCCAGAGCTCAAGTTTTAAAACAGAATTGAAATTGTAATTTTGGGTGGTGCACTTTTCCTGTCAACGTCGCGACAAAGGTTTTCAGTATCTTCCATGCTAAACTCATTATTGACGGTTCCATAACGGAATTGTAAATTTTACTCCTATCCACCATCCATACACAAACCATGGCTAACCGAATCCACAAGTGCCTGCCAACATTTCAACTATCCCAAGAAGTTTTGTTTAATTAATTTTGATTTTGCAAGACTAGGCATCCTTTTTACCAGCCTTTCTCATGCAATGACAACAAATAAACGGATGAATTGAGGATAACTCACTTAGCATGGAAGATACCGACCGCCCCGTCGCTCCATGAGCAGTACAAGTGCACAAAACAAATCATTGTTTAAATATTAGAGGTGGCACATGCAAATTTACTTGGAACAGTAGGGTAATACTGCATATAGGTAGGTATGGTGGACTCATGTGGAACAACTTTGGGTTTAAGAATATTGGATGCACAAGTAAAATTCGCGCTTATTACAGGTGAAGGGCAGCAATAGATTGGGAAGCGAGCAGTTAGAGAGCGAAAAAAGGTCTGCATTGTGAATCATTAACATTAGACATTAGCATGAGTAGGATATAAACACTCTGAATTTAAACATCATGAAGGCTACATTGGTTTTGAATCAACTACATGTTTGCACATGGTCCAACTTAAGCCACTTGAATTACTGAGAGGGAAATACCACACTATCATACCACATCATAATCATTTTAATGCATGTTGACACACAAGATAAATCATTATCCACTCCTAGTTATTTAAGCATGGCATTAGAAACTATAATCTCTAATTGTCATCATAAACACGTTTACTCATGATATATCGAATCAAGATCGAACGAGCTAAACATATTTACAAAAAATAAAAACAAGAAGAGTTCATACCAACTTCCCTTTTCACGCTCACTTCATCAAATATCGCCATTATTGTCTTTCACTTGCACGACCGAATGATGTGATAATAATAATAGTGCAAAAGTGTCGTGGACTAAACTCGAATCTGCAAGACAGTTTTATATAAAGGAGAAAACATGGTAAGATTGGCTCTCTGTTAGATCAACAATAATTCATATGAGAGCCACCCAACATGTTCATCATGGTATTCTCCTTTGAGTGAATCAAATAAAAAAGAAAAGATGTTCATAGAAACACACTACAATTTTTTTGGAGTTTTTAAATTTTTTTTGAGAAAAGCAAATAAACAAGGAAAAAACAAAACGAGAAAAAATATTTACACGGGAAAGCTCCCAACATGCGAAGGAAATCTTTTTGGGTTTTATTTTAATACTGTAAACTAGATTAAGCTAGAACAAAAATATAAAAAGGAGCGAGAAATATTTTTGGATTTTTAAAGTTTTTCAACACACAAGAGAAAAGCGGAAAATAAAAATTAACATGGATAGACAATGAAAAAGGATGAACATCGACAATTTGTATGAAGTGTGTGAACATGAATATAATGTCAGTGAGAAATATGTACTCCCCAAGGTTAGGCGTTTGCCCTAGCTTGTTAATCACCATCCGTAGTAGCCATCCGGTCCAGGAGGAAGGTCGTTGGGTTGCGGCACCTCGACGTCCCACGGTTGAGCCGTAGCCTCTGGCTCAACCAACTCGTTCTAGTAAGCAATTATGCACGGTGCCATGATGGTATATCCGTTCCTGGCATGATAGTTACACAAAGAAGGTGTAGGTAACACAATAACATCATGAGGCTTCTTGTTGTACACTAAGGTGGCCTTTGTTTGAGCCCCATCTACTGATTCATAGATTTTGGGTCTTCGAAAATCAAAATCTAAAACAGACAAATCACATTTTTAAATAGCTTCCTATAATCGATTCCAGAAAATGCACTAGGATGCAAGCCAAGCCGGAAGCTGCGATATCAGTGATTCTGGCGATTCTGCACCCTCTTGCAAAAGAAAATGGTTCGTTTTCAACCCTCGCCCTTGTTTCTGGTAAATATTACAATGAAATTACCACCATAGGTACACATCTCTCATCTCACCAAAGCTATGCCCCAGCCGCCGCCGATCTCACCCCACCCATCGTCGTTGCTCACTGCGTCCTCCTCCCATGATTGCTCACTCCTCTCATCTCTCCCGCCTAATCCAAGGGCCTCCCGTGTCGCCGCGCTCCGAGACCTCAGCGAGCTATAGCAACTCCCCGAACAGGTCCCATTGGCAGCCATGGGCCATGGCGTCGTCATACAAGTGCTGACACCCACGACCGGGAGGGCAGCAGCGGTCGGCTTAGCCATCGTCTAGGGCTCTATGGAAGCTGACACCGTGCCTTCGTAGGACAAGAACGGGTCGCCATCTGATAACCCACAAGTGTAGGGGATCGTTTGTAGACTTTTTGGATAAGTAAGAGTGTCGAACCCAATGAGGAGCTAAAGGTAGAATTATTATTCTCTCAAGTTCTATCGACCACCGATACAACTCTATGCACACTAACACTTACTTTACCTAGAACAAGTATGAAACTATTTTGCGGGAATGAAACTAGAAGTACTTAATAGGTGTAGAGGTAGTTTTGCAAGGTAAAAAAGAACGTGGAAATAAAATTAGTGGCTGGTTTAATAAAGAACACTAAAGTAAATTATTTAGTAGAAAGAATTTTGTAGCACACGAGAGAGATTTGTCCCTAGGCAATTGATAACTAGACCGGTAATCATTATTGCAGTTTTATATGAGGGAGAGGCATACGCTAACATACTTTCTGTACTTGGATCATATGCACTTATGTTGGAACTCTAGAAAGCATCCGCAACTACTAGAAATTCAATAATGTAAAACTCAACCATAGCATTAACACATCAAGTCCTCTTTACTCCCATACGCAACAATTCCCTTACTCGGGTGGAAGCTTCTGTCACTCTAGCCACCCACTATAAGTGAATCATGAACATATTGCAACACCTTCCAACGTTATTCTTTCACATGTGCGCCTCACAGAAAGCACCTTAGGACAGCACCTAGATAAACCATGCAACTCAAACCAATCACGATCATTAATCAACCCATAGGACAAAAGAAATCTACTCAAACATCATAGGATAGCCACACATCATTGGATAATAATATATAGCATTAAGCACCATGTTTAAGTAGAGATTACCGTGGGGAGAAGAGGTTTTACACCACTGCATAGAGGGGGGAGAGTTGGTAGTGACGGCGGTGAAGTTGTTGGTGTAGATCGCCGTCACAATGGATGCCCCGGCGGCGCTCTGGCGCCACCGGGAGAGAGGGGGAGAGAGGCCCCATCCTTCTTCTTCTTCCTTGGCCTCCTCCCTAGGTCGGAGGAGGGTTTCCCATATAGCCCATGGCCGCCATAGCTCCCAGAGGGCAATAGCACCTCCGAGATTGGATCTCTCTCTCTCTCTGTTTCTCTTCTATTTTCGCGACTAGTTTCTGACCCCTTCACCGTTTCTGAAATATTCGGAGATCCGTAACTCCGATCGGGCTGAAATTTTGAGAGGATTTTTATTATAAAAATATCTTCCTTGCGGAAACAGGAGAAGTCCAAAAGACCTAAGGGTTGGCCACAAGCCATCTGGCCACGACCCCCCCCTAGGGCGCGGCCAGATAGCTTGTGGGGCCCTGGGGCAACGTCTTCCATTGATTCTGACTCTAAAAAATCACATATATTCCAAAAAAAATCTATAAATTTTTATCGTGTTTGGACTTCGTTTGATATGGATTTTCTGGAAAACAAAAAACACAAAAAAAACAAGAACTCGCACTGGGTAAGTAAGTTAGTCCCAAAAATAATATAAAATATTGCCAAAAGTATATGAAAGTTGTAGAATATTGGCATGAAGCAATAAAAAATTATAGATACGATGGAGACGTATCACCATCCTCCCATAGAGCCTCGCCAAATGTCTCCTCTTGCACCACCCTCGTCGGTGGTGAGCTTCGTGCTTGCCGTGCCTTTCCACGGCCTGGTCTAGCTTCACCAACCTCTCACCGCCACGAGCTTCCTCCTGTGCCGCCTCCTGTATCAAAATCTGATTGACCAATAAATCAAGGGCGATGTAGACATTTCCCAAAGACTTCATATTTTCCAAAAGCTAGGAAAACAAACAGCCAACTTCTAATTTTCAAAATCTATAGTCCTAGGCGATTCTAGGAATCCAAGCCAGTCCTAATTCTTAGGAATTTTTAGCCAAAACAAAGGGGGACTAAGTTATAATGAATGCGCTACAAGGGCTTAGGTTCATCAATGAATTGGTGCTCATATCATGGACTAGTGCTCAAGATAAACTTTAGGCAATACATAATCAGTGGGGCGAATGGCAACATTAAAAACGTTTTGCTAGGCGAGTGGCATAGATGCCATCATGAACCTTGCCTTGGTTAAGTTAAGATGCAAGCAATGCATGGCAATAGCTCCTAAGTTGTAAGTGTTATCACCAAAAAGTGTGCGTCGCAAAATAGGGAGGGTGGGGGCACTAACACCACCAACCCGAATCATAGCAGTTAAACATTTTCTTATAAATAAAGAGAAGTAGTGCATAGAAGGTGAGTAAGTACAAGACTAAGGGGTCCTTGGGCCGTCAATCCATTCCTCATAGGCCGACCTGTTGGGCTGCTCGGTCGAAGGCCGAGCTATGAATGATCTCGTGTCCAGGATGGAAACATCTAAAGAATGGTGTGGCTCCCAAGTTCCAAAGATGGGATTTGCGTATCTATCCCCTGTAATTGGTCGGTTGTGTCTAAACCCTAGGGACCCCTGATGTCTATATAAACCAGAGGGTCCCATTCGTAGAGGACAGGTGAACTCATCTAGGGTTTATCTTAGATGATCTCGAGGTAGATCAACTCTGTAATTCTGATCCACAACAATATATATCAAGCAGGACGTAGGGTTTTACCTCCTCACGAGGGCCCAAACCTGGGTAAACACTGTCTCCTTCGCTCCCTATTACCCATCGATCTAAGGTCCGTAGCTCGGGACCCCCTACCCGAAATCTATCGGTTTTGACACAGACATTGGTGCTTTCCTTGAGAGTTCCGCTGTGAGATCGCCTGAAGGGTCGATGGGGCATCTAATCATAAGCGAAGAAATCTGCAGTAGGGACATCTTGCTCCTGAGCAGGTCATCGCGTTCGATAGCATCGTTCGTCATACCAATCCGACAGGCCTCCTCAGCCGGGTCGAAGGTTTCACCCCGGGTCATGAAGTCACGTTCGGGAGCCTCGAGTGCACAACCGACCCTGATATGTCTCCAACATATCTATAATTTTTTTCTTGTTCCATGCTATTATATTATTAATCTTGGATGTTTTACCATCATTTTATTACCACTTTGTATCATTTTTGGGACTAACCTTTTCACATAGTGCCAAAGTGCTAGGTGTTGTTTTTGCTTGCTTTTTACTTCGTAGAAAATCAATATCAAACGGAGTCTTGATCCAGAAAGAGGAGGTGGAGAGGGAGAAGAGTTCATCGGCAGCGTGACGGCACCCCGGTGATGGTGGTGGAGCAATTCCGGCAGGCCTTCGCCTAAGCACTGCAGAAAACCGATCTAGAGGAGAAACTATGCACTAGAGGAACGGGTAGCACGTGGCTGAAAATTCTGTCCCAAAACCCTAAAATCCTCTAGTATATATAGGAGGAGAGGAGGAGGAGTCTTGGCTTCCAAAAAGCCAGCCCTTGGGTCGACCAAAGTGGGGAGGAGAGGAGGACTCCTCCTCCAATCCTAGTAGGACTAGGATTCCTCCTTTTCTCGGCCTTTTTCCACCTTTTTCCCTTTGGGCTTTTTCTCCCAGACGTATGGGCCTTGTGTGGGACTTCAACCAGCCCACAAAAGGCTGGTATTTACTCTCCCACAGCCCATGAAGCCTCTTGGGTCGAAATACCCCTCCCGGTGGTCTCCCGGTACACTACCGGCACTCCCGATACATTACCGATTAGCCTGAAACTTTTTCAGCGACCAAAATGGGACTTCCTATATATCAATCTTTACCCCCGAACCATTCCGGAGCTCCTCGTGACGTCCGGGATCTCATCCGGGACTCCGAAAAACCTTCGTTCACCACCATACATAACTCTATACTACCAAAACGTCACCGAACCTAAAGTGTGCAGACCCTGCGGGTTCGAGAACTATGTAGACATGACCGAGACACCTCTACGGTCAATAACCAATGGCGGGACCTGGATGTACACATTGGTTCCTACATATTCTACGAAGATCTTTATCGGTCGAACCTCTATGTCAAGGATTCAGTTAATCCCGTATGATGTTCCCTTTGTTCTTCGGTAAGTTACTTGCCCGAGATTCGATCGTCGGTATCTCCATACCTAGTTCAACCTCGTTACCGACAAGTCTCTTTACTCGTTCCGTAATACAGGATCCCGTGACTAACACTTAGTCACATTGCTTGCAAGGCTTATTGTGATGTTGTATTACCGAGTGGGCCCTGAGATACCTCTCCGTCACACGGAGTAACAAATCCCAGTCTTGATCCATGCCAATTCAACAGACACCCTCGGAGATACCTGTAGAGCACCTTTATAGTCACCCAGTTATGTTGCGACGTTTGATACACACAAGGCACTCCTCCGATGTCCGTTAGTTGCTTGATCTCATGGTCATAGGAACATATACTTGAGATGCAGAAAACACTAGCAATAAATTGACACGATCATATGCTACGTTTGTAGTTTGGGTCTTGTCCATCACATCATTCTCCTAATGATGTGATCCCGTTATCAAATGACATCTCATGTCCATGGCTAGGAAACCTTAATCATCTTTGATCAACGAGCTAGTCTAGTAGAGGCATACTAGGAAAATGGTTTTGTCTATGTATCCACACATGCATCTAAGTTTCCGATCAATACAATTTATAGCATGGATAATAAACGATTATCATGAACAAGGAAATATGATAATAACTAATTTATTATTGCCTCTAGGGCATATTTCCAACAGTCTCCCACTTGCACTAGAGTCAATAATCTAGTTCACATCACCGTGTGATTCGCATTGTTATGAATCTAACACCCAATGAGTTCTGGGGCTCGATCATGCTTTGCATGTGAGAGAGGTCTTATAGTCAACGGGTCTGCGACATTCAGATCCGTGTGTACTTTGGAAATTTCTATGTCAAACCGTAAACACTGCTACCACACTCCACTTGGTACTATTCCAAATGGCTGCTCCACTATACGTATCCAGATTGCTACTACGAGTCATCCGGATTGGTGTTAAAGCTTGCATCGACGTAACTCTTTACGACGAACTCTTTATCACCTCCATAATCGAGAAACATCTCCTTAGTCTTTTAGTTACTAAGGATAATCTTGACCGCTATCCAGTGCTCCATTCCAGGATCACTTTGAAACCTTCTGGCCATTCTTATGGCAAGGCTGACATCGGGTCTTGTGCATAGCATTGCATACATGATAGAGCCTATGGCTGAAGCATAGGGGATGGCACTCATCTTTTCTCTATCTTCTGCAGTCACTGGGCATTGAGTCTTACTCAACTTTATACCTTACAAATCAGGCGAGAACTCTTTCTCTGACTGATCCATTTTGAACTCTTTCAAAATCTTGTCAAGGTATGTGCTCATTGAAAGTCTCATCAAGTATCTTGATCTATCTCTATAGATCTTGATGCTCAACAATTAGGTAGCTTTATCCAGGTCTTCCTTTGAAAAACTCTTTTCAAACACCCGTTTATGCTCTCCAGAATTTCTACATCATTTCCGAATAGCAATATGTCATCCACATATACTTATCAGAAACTCTATAGTGCTCCCACTCACTTTATTGCAAATACAAGTTTCTCGTAAACTTTGTATAGACTCAAAAACTTTGATCACCTCATCAAAGTGTATATTCCAATTCCAAGATGCTTGCCTCAGTTCATAGAAGAATCACTGAAGCTCGCACATCTTTTAGCATCCTTAGGACTAACAAAACCTTCTGGTTGTATCTCATACAACCTTTCCTTAAGGAAGGAAACGATGTTTTGGCATCCATCTGCCAGATTTCATAATTGAAAAATGCAGCAACTGCTAACATAATTCCAACAGACTTCAACATCGCTACGAGTGAGAAAGTCTCAACACAGTCAACTCTTTGAACTTGTCGTAAACTACTTTGCAACAAGTCAAGCTTTACAAATGGTAATATTTACCATCAGCGTCTGTCTTCATTTTAAAGATCCATTTGTACTTAACGACCTGCCGTCCAATGAGCAAGTCCACCAAAGTCTATACTTAGTTTTCATACATGGATCCTTTCTCGGATTTCATGGCCTCTAACCATTTGTTGGTTTTCGGGCCCATCATCGCTTCTCCATAGTTTGTAGGTTCATCGCTGTCCAACAACATGACCTCCAAGACAGGGTTGTCGTACCGCTCAGGAGCAGTATACATCCTTATCGCCCTACGAGGTTTGATAGTAACTTGATCCGAAGCTTCATAATCATCATCATTAACTTCCTCTTCAACTAACGTAGGCTTCACAGAAACAACTTCCTGCGCTGTGCTACTCTCTGGTTGAAGTAAAGTTTCAATAACATCATCAAGCTCTAATTTCCTCGTAGGTCGATAGTAACTTGATCCGAAGCTTTCATGATCATCATCATTAACTTCCTCTTCAACTGACGTAGGCTTCATAGAAACATCTTTCTGTGATGCGCTACTTTCTGGTTGAAGCAAAGGTTTCAACAACCTCATCAAGTTCTATCCTCCTCCCACTCAACTCTTTCAAGAGAAACCCTTTCTCGAGAAAGGACCCAGTTTTAGCAACAAACATTTTATGCTTGGATCTGAGATAGAAGGTTCACCCAACTGTTCTTAGGGTATTCTATGAAGATGCATTTGCCCGCTTTGGGTTCGGGCTCATTAGGTGAAAACTTTTTCCACACAAGCGTCACAGCCGCAAACATTAAGAAATGACAGCTTAGGTTTCTATCAAACCATCGTTCACACGGTGTCATCTCAACGGCTTTAGATAGTGCCCTATTTAAAGTGAATGTAGTTCTCTCTGATGCACAACCCAAAATTATAGTAGCAAAATGATAAGAGACATCATAACATGCACCATATCCAATAGAGCATGACTATGACGTTCGGACATACCATCACACTATGGTGTTCCAGGTGGCGTGAGTTGCGAAAAGACTTTCACATTGTCTAAAGTTGTATGCCAAACTCGTAACTCAGATATTCACCTCCACGATCATATCGCAGATACTTTTATCTTCTTGTCACGATGATCTTAAACTTCACTCTGAATTTGCTTGAACTTTTCAAACGATTCAGACTTGTGTTTCATTAAGTAAATATACACTATATCTACTTAAATCATCAGTGAAGGTAAGAAAATAACGATATCCACTGCATGCTACAAGACTCACTGGATTGCATACATCAACATATATCATTTCCAATGAATCACTTGCCCGCTCCATCCAACGGGTTTTTTTAGTCATCTTGCCCAAGAGGCATGGTTCGCATGTCTCAACCGATTCGAAATCGAATGAGTCCAAAGATCCATCAGCATGGAGTTTCTTCATGCGCTTTATTCCAATATGACATTTAGCGGCAGTGCCACAAGTATGTGGTACTATCATTATTAACTTTGTATCTTTTGACATCAATGTTATGAACATGTGTATTACTACGATCAAAATTTCAACAAACCATTCTCACTCGGTGCATGACCATTGAAGGAATTATTCAGGTAAACAGAATAACCATTATTCTCTAACTTAAATGAATAAATTGCAATAAACATGATCTAATCATGTTCATGCTCAACGCAAAACACCAAATAACATTTATTTAGGTTCGTCACTAATCCTGAAGGTAGAAAGAGCGTGCGATGTTGATCTCATCAACCTTGGAAACATTTCCAACACACATCGTCACCTCACCCTTAGCTTAGTGCTCCGTTTATTCTGTAGCTTTTATTTCGAGTTACTAACATTTAGCAACCGAACCGGTATCCAATACCCAGGTGCTACTTGGAGTACTAGCAAGGTACACATAAATAACACATATATCAAATATACTTCTGTCGACGTTGCCAGCCTTCTTATCTACCAAGTATTTAGGGTTGTTCCGCTTCAGCGACCTTTCTCCTCATAATTGAAGCACATAGTCTCGGGTTTGGGTTCAACTTTGGGTTGCTTCACTAGAGCAGCAACTGACTTGTCATCCATGAAGTTTCCCTCCTTGCCCTTGCCCTTCTCGAAACTAGTGGTTATACTAACCATCAACACTTGATGCTCCTTCTTGATTTCTACCTTCGTAGTGTCAAACATCGCGAACAGCTCAGGGATCATTAATTCTATCCCGGGCATTCAATAGTTCATCACCATGTTCTAGTAGCTTAGTTAAAGTGACTTGAAGAACTATATCAATCACTATCTTATCTGGAAGATGAACTCCCACTCGATTCAAGCGATTGTAGCACCCAGACAATCTGAGCACATGCTCAATGATTGAGCTATTCTCGTTCATCTTGCAGGCAAAGAATCTTGTTGGAGATCTCATATCTCGCAACACGGGCACGAGCCTGAGATCCTAATTTCAGCTCTTAGAACATCTCATATGTTCTGTGACGTTCAAAACGTTTCGATGCCTCAATTCTAAGCCATAATGCATGACGCACTAAACTATCAAGTAGTCATCAGCACGTACCTGTCAGATGTTCACAACATCTACAGACGACGCTAGAGGGGTTGGCGCACCGAGCGGTGCATTAAGGACATAAGCCTTCTGTGCAGCAACAAGGACAATCCTCAGATCACGGATCCAATCCGCAATATTGCTACCATCATCTTTCAACTCTATTTCTCTAGGATCATATAAAAATTCAAGGGAGCTACAGCGCGAGCAAGTAATCTACAACATAATTTGCAAAGACACTACTGACTATGTTCATGATAATGAGTTCAATTAATCCTATTACTTAAAAACTCCCCTCAAATTGACATCCCTCTGGTCATTCGAGCGATACATGATCCAAATTCACCAACTCAAGTCCGATCATCACGTGAGTTGAGGTGGTTACAATGGTGAACATCATCATGTTGATCATATCTACTATATGACTCATGTTCGACCTTTCGGTCTCTTGTGTTCCGAGGCCATGTCTGTACATGCTAGGCTCGTCAATTTTAACCCGACTGTTCTGCGCATGCAACACTGGCTTGCACCCGTTGTATGTGAATGTAGAGTCTATCACACCCAATCATCACGTGGTGTCTCAACATGACGAACTTTCGCAATGGTGCACACTCGGGGAGAACACAATTTATCTTGAAATTTAACTGAGGGATCACCTTATAATGCTACCGTTGTACTAAGCAAAACAAGGTGCATAAAAGGATTAACATCACATGCAATTCATAAGTGACATGATACGGCCATGAACTTCTGCTGTAGATCTGCATCTTGAAAGCACCGGCATGATCTCCATCATCACCGGCATGACACCATGATCTCCATCATCTTGATCTCCATCAACGTGTCGCCATCGGGGTTGTCACGCCCACCATGCTTCTACTACTATTGCTACCATTTAGCGATAATGTAAAGCATTACATAGCGCTTAATGATTGACACGCAGGTCATACAATAATTAAAGACAACCCTATGGCTCCTGCCGGTTGCCATACTCATCGACAAGCAAGTCGTGATAATCTATACATCACATGATCATCTCATACATCACATATATCACATCATGTAATTGGCCATATCACATCACAACATACCCTGCAAAAACAAGTTAGACGTCCTCTAATTGTTGTTGCATGTTTTACGTGGCTGCTACGGGTTTCTAGCAAGAACGATTCTCACCTATGCATAAACCACAACGGTGATACATAATTTGCTTTTCAACCTTCTCAAGGAACGGCTTTGTCGAATCTAATCCAACTAAAGTGAGAGAAACTAGCACCCGCAAGCCATCTATGCAACAAGTTGCGGTCGAGGGAACCGGTCTCTCGTAAGCGTACGAGTAATGTTGGTCCGGGCCGCTTCATCTCACAATACCGCTGAACCAAAATCCGACCAAGGGAGGAAGAAATCTAAGCATCAACGCCCACAAATCTTTGTGTTCTACTCGAGATCTCATCTACACATAGACCTAGCTCATGATGCCACTGTTGGGGAACGTTGCATGGGAAACAAAAAAATTCCTACGCACACGCAAGATCTATCCATGGTGATGAGCATCTACGAGAGGGAGAGTGGATCTACATACCCTTGTAGATCGCTAAGCGGGAAGCGTTAAGAAACGCGGTTGGTGTAGCCGGACATCTTCGCAATCCAAATCGCCGAGCGTCCCGCGATCAGATCACGATCCGTCCCATGAGCTCATCACGAACCGTCTCGCGATCTTGTTCACGGTCCTTCCAATCTAGCGCCGAACAGACGGCACCTCCGCGTTCAGCACACGTGCACCTTGATGACGATCTACACTGTCTTGATCCAGCAAGAGGAGGTGGAGAGGGAGAAGAGTTCACCGGCAGCGTGACGGTGCCCCGGTGATGGTGGTGGAGCAATTCCGCCAGGGCTTCGCCTAAGCACTGAAGAAAACCGATCTAGAGGAGAAACTATGCACTAGAGGAACGGGTAGCACGTGGCTGAAAATTCTGTCCCAAAACCCTAAAATCCTCTGGTATATATAGGAGGAGAGGAGGAGGAGTCTTGGCTGCCAAAAAGCCAGCCCTTGGGTCGACCAAAGTGGGGAGGAGAGGAGGACTCCTCCTCCAATCCTAGTAGGACTAGGATTCCTCCTTTTTTGGCCTTTTTCCACCTTTTTCCCAATGGGCTTTTTCTCCCAACCGCATGGGCCTTATGTGGGACTTACACCAGCCCACAAAAGGCTGTATTTACTCTCCCACAGCCCATGAAGCCTCTTGGGTCGAAATACCCCTCCCGGTGGTCTCCCGGTACACTACCGGCACTCCCGGTACATTACCGATTAGCCCCAAACTTTTTCGGCGACCAAAATGGGACTTCCTATATATCAATCTTTGCCTCCGAACCACTCCGGAGCTCCTCGTGACGTCCAGGATCTCATCCGGGACTCCGAACAACCTTCGGTCACCACCATACATAACTCTATACTACCGAAACGTCACCGAACCTTAAGTGTGCAGACCCTGCGGGTTCGAGAACTATGTAGACATGACCGAGACACCTCTACGGTCTATAACCAATGGCGGGACCTGGATGTCCACATTGGTTCCTACATATTCTACAAATATCTTTATCGGTCGAACCTCTATGTCAAGGATTCAGTTAATCCCGTATGATGTTCCCTTTGTTCTTCGGTATGTTACTTGCCCGAGATTCGATCGTCGGTATCTCCATACCTAGTTCAACCTCATTACCGGCAAGTCTCTTTACTCGATCCATAATACAAGATCCCGTGACTAACACTTAGTCACATTGCTTGCAAGGCTTATTGTGATGTTGTATTACCGAGTGGGCCCTGAGATGCCTCTCCGTCACACGGAGTAACAAATCCCAGTCTTGATCCATGCCAATTCAACAGACACCCTCGGAGATACCTGTAGAGCACCTTTATAGTCACCCAGTTACGTTGCGACGTTTGATACACACAAGGCACTCTTCCGATGTCCGTGAGTTGCATGATCTCATGGTCATAGGAACATATACTTAACATGCAGAAAACGGTAGCAATAAACTGACACGATCATATGCTACGTTTGTAGTTTGGGTCTTGTCCATCACATCATTCTCCTAATGATGTGATCCCATTATCAAATGACATCTCATGTCCATGGCTAGGAAACCTTAATCATCTTTGATCAACGAGCTAGTCTATTAGAGGCATACTAGGGACATGGTTTTGTCTATGTATCCACACATGCATCTAAGTCTCCGATCAATACAATTTATAGCATGGATAATAAACGATTATCATGAACAAGGAAATATGATAATAACTAATTTATTATTGCCTCTAGGGCATATTTCTATCCATGAATATTATTTGAGTCTTCTTTGATCTCTTATTTCCATGATTGCTAATAGCCTCATATTTCCTCTTCGAGTCTTTGTTTTAGTTAGGCCAACTAGATCAATATTTCTTGCCATGGGAAAAGGTGCCTTTTGATGGGTTCGATCTTGCGGTGTTCTTTCCAAGTGACAGAAGGGGCAGCAAGACACACATGTATCGTTGCTATTAAGGATAACAAGATGGGGTCTATTCCTACATGAATAGATCTTTTCTACATCATGTCATCGTTCTTAATGCATTACTCCATTTTTCCATGAACTTAATACACAGGATGCATGTTGGATAGCGGTCGATGTGTGGAGTAATAGTGGTAGATGCAGGCAGGAGTCGGTCTACTTATCTTGGATGTGATGCCTATATAATGATCATTGCCTGGATATCGTCATGACTATTCGATTTTCTATCCATTTCCCAATAGTAATTTGTTCACCCACTATGCGCTATACTCATGAGAGAAGCCACTAGTGAACCTTATGGCCCAAAGGTCTACTTTTCCATCATATTTTTCTCAGATCTACAAAACCAAAAACCAAAAAATATATTGCTGCATATTTACTATTTTTATTTTATGTTCTAGACATATCTATCTATCCTACCTATCATTACCTAATCTATCTTATTACCGTAGAGAGCGTGACAACCTCTCTTTCGCATCAGGTTGCAAGTATTTGTTGTTTGTGTGCAGGTGCTGTTTACGTGGGTGCGTGATCTTCCTCTACGGATTGATACCTTGGTTTCATAACTAAGGAAAATACTTACCATCGTTCTGCTACATCATCCCGTCCTCTTTGGGGAATTACCGGCGCAGTCTCAAGCCACATCAAAAGAATTTCTGGTGTCGTTGCCGGGGAGGAAGCAATGTCATCTACCAGGTTCCTAATCACAAATTTAATTTCCTTGCAATTACATTATTTGCCATTTTACTTTCCCTCACTTCACCAATTTGCCGTTTTATTTGACCTCTCTTTTTTGTTTGCCCTTTTTCTTGTCGGACCTCTTGCTTGTTTTCAATATTATTTGCGTAGTCATGATGCCTCAACAAAAGCATTATGGAGATCCTTACCCCAATATTTTGTTTGAAATTGAGAAAAGTACCAAGGAATATATGACTACGCAATTCGAGCATAATAAGTATTTTATCGATGAGCTTAGATAACACTCTACTGTATTAGATGCCATAATGAAGCAACTTGATGATATTAGCAAAGAAGTTTGTATCTTCAATCTAAATATGGTCATGATGAAAATTTGGTAGGTAAAATCTCTGATGCACAAGCCACTTTAATTTATCAAATGGCTGCCAAACCAATCTCTCCAGAAGATAAAAACAATGAAGATATTAAGGTTATTGGTGTTTCTTCTATTGATTCCTTGTTTAATAATATTAAAATTGATAATGAAGGGACTGAAGTGGAGTCAACTTTAGCTAGAAGGCATCCAATAAATTGGAGGGTGAAAATCTTGATGAAAATTTTGATAAAAGTGGGTTTGAAGAGGTAAAAACTTTAACTAGTGATGTGCCCACTATCTTGGATTGCAAAGACTTTAATTATAGTAGTTGCTCTTTAATTGAATGTGTTAGTTTGCTGCAATCCATGTTGAATTCACCCCATGCTTATGAGCAAAATAAAGCTTTTACCGAACATATCGTTGATGCCATGACGAAATCTTTTGAAGAAAACTTGGAGTTGGAGATTTCTATTCCTAGAAAAATGCAAGATGAGTGGGAACCTACCATTAAGGTCAAGATTAAAAATTATGAATGCTTTGCTTTGTGTGATTTGGGTGCTAGTGTTTCCACTATTCTGAAATCTCTATGTGATGTGCTTGGTCTAACCAACATTGAAGAATGTTATCTTAATTTTCACTTGGCGGATTCTGATATTAAAAAACCTTTCGGAGGAATTAATGATGTTATTATTCTTGCAAATAGTAATTATGTGCCTATTGATTTTATTGTGCTTGATATTGATTGCAATCCGTCTTGTCCCATTATACTTGGTAGACCGTTTTTACGCACTATAGGTGTCGTGATTGATATGAAAGAAGGCAATATGAATTTTCAATTTCCCTTGAGAAAGGGTATGTAACACTTCCCTAGAACAAGAATTAGGCCACCATATTAATCAATCATGAGAGCATCCTATGCATCCAAAACCAAAGATGGCAATACTTGAATCTATGCGTTATGCATAGCTAGGGGCGTTAAATGATAGTGCTTGTTGGTAGGCAACCCAATGAATAAATAAATTTTTTTCTTTTTTCCTTTCTATTTTTGTGTGTTGATGATGTCTACTAAACAACCTTCTTCTTGTAGACTCGTGTTGGTCCTCCAAGCGCAGAGTTTTGTAGGACTGTGGAAATTTTCCCTTAAGTGGATGACCTAAGGTTTATCAATCCATGGGGGTGTAGGATAAAGATGGTCTCTCTCAAACAACCCTGCAATCAAATAACAAGAGTCTCTTGTGTACCCAACACACCCAATACAATGGTAAATTGTATAGGTGCACTAGTTCGGCGAAGAGATGGTGATACAAGTGCAATATGGATGGTAGATATAGGTTTTTGTAATCTGAAATTATAAAAACAGCAAGGTAACAAATAGTAAACAGCGAGAAAAACATTGTATAAATGCTTGGAAACAAGTCTTAGGGTCCATACTTTGACTAGTGCAATTTCTCTCAATAATACTAACATAGTTGAATCATATGTAAATACCTCTCGTGCGACAAAGAGTTCACTCCAAAGTCACAAATAGAGGAGAACTAACGAAGAAATTATTGTAGGGTACGAAACCACCTCAAAGTTATCTTTTCTGATCAATCTTATGAGCTATCCCTATAAGTGTCACGAACATCCCTAGAGTTCGTACTAAAATAACACGTTAAGATACACATCAACCAAAACCCTAGTGTCACCTAGATACTCCAATGTCACCACAAGTACCCATGGGCTTGATTACACGATATGCATCACATAATTTCAGATTCATCATGTTTAATCCAACACAAAGAACTTCAAAGAGTGCCCCAAAGTTTCTACCGGAAAGTGAAGATAAAAACGTGTGTCAACCCTTATGCATAGATTCCCAAGGTCACGCAACCCGCAAGTTGATAACCAAAACATACATCAAGTGGATCAATAGAACATCCCATTGTGACCACAATTATCCCATCGCAAGACATACATCAAGTGTTTTCAAATCCTTAAAGACTCAATCTGATAAGAAAAATTCAAACTGTATCAATAAAGGTCGCGGTACATCAAGATCGTATCATCTCAAGAACACGAGAGAGAGAGAGAGAGAGAGAGATGAAACACATAGCTACTAGTACATACCCTCAGCCCCGAGGGTGAACTACTCCCTCCTTGTCATGGAGAGCGTCGGGATGATGAAAATGGCCTCCGATGATGGTTTCCCCATCCGACAGGGTGCCGAAACGGGCTCCTGATTGGTTTTTCATGGCTCTGGAGGTTTGCGGCGACGGAACACCCGATCTAGGTCTCTTTTCAGGGGTTTCTTTATTTATAAGAGTTTGTCGCGGTGGAAACAAGTCCAGGGGGTCCACGAGGAAGTCACAAGCCAGCGGGGCGCGCCCTAGGGGGTGGGCGCACCCCTTTGGCTTGTGGCTTCCTCGGCCTTCCTCTCCGATGACTCTTTGCTCCAGTATTTTTTATATTTTCCAAAAATATTCTCCATAAATTGTCAGCTCATTCCTAGAACTTTTATTTCTGCAGAAAAATAACAACACGGTAGTTCTGCTAAAAACAGCGTCAGTCTGGGTTAGTTCTAATAAAATTATACCATAATCATATAGAATTATTGTAAAAATGTCATGAATACTTCATAAATTATAAATACGTTGGAGACGTATCAGCATCCCGAAGCTTAATTCCTGCTCGTCCTCGAGTAGGTAAATGATAAAAGAAATAATGTATGAAGTGTGAATGCTAGCATAGTGCATAAATTTGATTAATGATAGTTCCAAACACTTTTTCTAACATCAATATATATCATAAATAGTAGCTCATCTCCTAAACCTTCTTAGGATGAAATAACAAGCAATCCACATGTTAAAGTATAGACTAACAAACTATGCTTTTAGTCACCAAACAATTGCAATTCATCTTATTTTCAGGAAGGGTCTATGTAAGAGCTTTGATTTAGTAAATTCCACATACTCAACTATCATATAATCTTCCATGATTGCTAACACTCAAAGCATATTTTTAGAACAAATAACACTCATCGAACACAGAGAAACATAGGGGCTTGATGTTTTGCCTCCCAACTTATTTATCATATAGATAATTTTCACAATAACAATTCATGATCAAATATATTTTAATGGCCATATATGCTTGGATCTTTCCCCAACACATGATGCTTGCCAAGAGAAAAATGTGAAATATAGGAAGTGGTGAAGACCACCATGACTCTTGCATAAAGGTAAGTACTAGAAAGTAAAAGGTAGGCCCTTCGCAAAGGGAAGCATTGATTTGCAGAGGTGCCAGAGCTCGAGCTTTTAAAACGGAGATGAATAATAATTTTGAGCGGTATGCTTTCATTGTCACCATAACAACTGAGAGATCTCGATATCTTCCATGCTAGATACATTATAGGCGGTTCCCAAATAGAATGGTAAAGTTGTTCCTCCCCTCCACCAATCAATCACAGTCCATGGCGAGCCGAATCCACGGGTACCGTCCATACCAACAACATTCATGGGGGAGTTTTGTTTAATTATTTGCATTTTTTTTCTTTGATTTTAGGACTGGGAATCCCTATTACTAGCCACTTTCTCATGAATGATAGTGAATCAACACATATCGTGAGAATAACCCACCTAGCATGGAATATACTGACAGCCCCTAGTCATTATATGAGTGATTCGGGCATACAAAACAGAATATTATTTGAAGGTTTAGAGTTTGGCACATGCAAATTTACGTGGAACGGCAGGTAAATACCGCATATAGGTAGGTATGGTGGACTCATATGGAACAACTTTGGGTTTAAGGGTGTTTGGATTCACAAGTAGTATTTTTACTTGGTGCGGAAGTTTTGATTAGTATGAGGTGGAAGCAAGCACGACATGTTGGAGGATCCATAACAATATAACTTCTATACAAATATACCCAAGCATAACTCATTATGTTGTCTTCCTTGTCGAACTTCAACTAATTTTCTAAAGTTTGAAAATAATTAATGGGTATTCACAATCATATAATATGTCCAAGATAGTATATTTATATGTGAAATATCTCATCCTTCAATATTCTTTCATGAATGGTTCAAGTGACCAATGTGGTGTTTGATAACTTTCAATAAATTTTACCACCTATACTTCTTATATGTGAAGTCATTACTCCCCATGGGATAAGCATATAAAACATATATAATTTCAGATTCATGATATTCAATTCATTCAACCATTTACTCATAGGATATAAGTGAAGCACGAGAGTAAATGACAAAACTACTCCAAAACATATAAGTGAAGATCAATGAGTAGTCAAACAATTAAGTAGCTATGTGAGGACTTTCTCTCTCTCTCTCGCAATAAAGATTTAATTGCAAGATCTAAAGATATACCTTCAAGCACTCACCTCCCCGGCAATGGCGCCAGAAAAGAGCTTGATGTCTACTACACAACCTTCTTCTTGTAGACTCATGTTGGACCCCCAAGCGGAGAGTTTTGTAGGACAATGGCAATTTTCCCTCAAGTGGATGACCTAAGGTTTATCAATCCATGGGAGGTGTAGGAAGAAGATGGTCTCTCTCAAACAACCCTACAATCAAATAACAAAGAGTCTCTTGTGTCCCCAGCACACCCAAAATAATGGTAAATTGTATAGGTGCACTAGTTTGGCAAAGAGATGGTGATACAAGTGCAATATGGATGGTAGATATAGATTTTCGTAATCTGAAATTATAAAAACAGCAAGGTAACAAATAGTAAACAGCGAGCAAAATGTTGTATAAATGCTTGGAAACAAGGCCTAGGGTCCATACTTTCACTAGTGCAATTTCTCCCAACAATACTAATATAGTTAAACCGTATGTAAATACCTCTCGTGCGACAAAGAGTTCACTCCAAAGTCACAAATAGCGGAGACCTAACGAAGAAATTATTGTAGGGTACAAAACCACCTCAAAGTTATCTATATGCATATATGGCAGGTGGGGTGGTAAGTTTTTGCGTAAAGCCAAGTTTTCCCTACATCAAGAGAAGGGGTAACCAAAAATTATTACTAAGTTGGTTGATTAATGAGATGGTTCCACCAACCAATTCTCATACCCAAGTTATTAATATCCACATCATCATATTAATTGTGTTGAGGGTTCCGAATGTTTCAGTTTCTTTGGCTCAAGTCGTCCATGACCGTGGACATGGCTAATCGATTAGGTTTGAGTACTCTGCGGAGTTTTGCGCATGTTCCCCACAAGATTGGTCGCCTCCATTTGATTTCTCGCACTTCGGGGTGTTTGAGAAACGGATGACCAAAACATGGTCTTCCAAAGGGTTTCCCTACGACTCTGTCGGTGCCCATCCTTTCCTACCGTTCTTCTACATCTTGTAGCACCGCCTGTCCAGGGTCACCACGATATCCAACCAAGCCAGAGCCCATAATGACTTGTGGTTGTGCAGGTAAGCCTTGGGTCTTGAAGCATCCATCCATCTCTTTGTGCCTGGGTGGACCTTTCCGCGTGAATATTGGCCATCTCCAGCAACACCTAGGCAAATCCACTGGTTTCTCCAGGGTGTCGTTCAACCATCATCCACCCAGAGGTAAGTTGAAAACTCGAAATCTTGAAGTCTTGATCATTATGTAGGTCTTGTAATTAACTCTCTCAATTCTCATGAATCACACAACCAACCCCGTCTACTAATAGCATAGCAAAAAGTAAAACAACGTTTCCCGGGGCCGATGTGTCAAGAGATTGGGGTACCTACCACATGATACTACATCAAGTAACCAAATTTCCAACTAACCTACTTTGCATGCAATTGGGGTGATGGAAGAACTAATGCAATAAAAACATGGGTAAAGATGATCAAAGTGACTTGCCTGATTGATGATCTTCGTACGTGAGTGACTCTAAGTAACAAGCTTCGCACTCCGGATAATCTAACGAAGCAAACAAGAGCACTCAATAAGCATACAAAAAAATAATAACTCACAACATTCAGCAAGGAAATAGTAAACAATCAAGGCAAACAATGCACAAAATCACAAGCAAGAAAACACACAAAGTTTTGTTTTCAAAAAGGTGATGGGTAAACCACTACTAACCTAACAAAACTATTTTTTAATAACAAAACAATAGTTGACAGCAAGGAAACAATAAAATATTTTATTAATAACAGAATTGAATTCATTAAAGTTTGTTGGGAAAAACTTTAGTAAAGTTTTTAAAAGTTTTGATAAACACTATATGAAACAACTATAGTTTTACTAACAAAAGAGCAAAACAAAACTTATTATTTATTAACAAAACATGTTCTTAACAGAAAAGAATGTACAAATAAACTTGTCTTACAAAATAGAATTAAATTATAAAACTTTGTTGAATGAAAAACTATTAGTAACTAGTTGTTTTAATCAAATTAAACCTATTTGAAAAGGAGTTGAGATTCCTATAACCATAAAGAAATAAACTAAGCAATTTTATATTTTTATTAACAGTAAGTAGAACACCTAAAGTTTAACTAACAGAACCTACTAAATCAAATAAAACTAAATCTAATTTAAACCAACTAAAACTAAGTTAAATAAAACTATACTAACTAATAGGCAGAATTTGTTTATAGCTAGAACACTAATCAGAATCATTCTAAAAATCCTCAAACTAAGCAATAAGATAGTCCTAACTAATACCAAGTGGTAGCAAAAAGATTCATATCAAAATCTATTTTTAAACTCCAGTTATTCAGATTTGAATGATTTGAGCAAATTTGATTCAATTCAAATTGTACTATTCAAATTTAAAATTTAAAAGTACAGGGTGAAACTACATGAAAAATGTGAGCTATTGCAAAAAGAATCAACTCAAAACATTAAACAGATTAAAAGATATAGCTAAAACAATTTTCTAAAACATTCTGTTAACTAAAACTAAATAGAAAAAGAAAAAAATCTACCGGACGGCCAGGGTGACGTGGCAGGTTCCTATTGGCTGGCTAGCGCGTGCGTGCGGGCGTTTCGGGCGGTCGGGGTGGGACCTGGTGTCAAAGAGAGAGGGAGCGGTTTCTGCGCGTCGGTCGACCGGCTCGAAGTTAATTCGCGAATAAATGCCCGTGGGCTGGCCTGTTTAAATACAAAACCGTTAGTGTTTTTAATAGTCAGAGCAATAAAACCTCTTTAAAAGCATTCAAAACATTTCTAAATATGGGAGTATTATATATCAAAATTAACAGAATAATAAATTCCATTTATTGAATATTTTTATTCTGTCATTTGAATACTTTGAAAAAATAATATTTTCAGAAATTGCCTAATTGTTTTTAAATCCTTTTTGCAAATATTTTCAAAACAACTCCTGGTTGTTTTTGTTCAAATAAATCACCAAATAGTCCTTGGTGTGGAGTGTCATGTTCCTCCCCTCATATTTGAACCTTTTACCAAGATTTTCAAATAGGTGAAAGCAACACATTGAAAGTAGAAAGGGGTTTCAGAATTTCACAAAAGGCATTTCAACTATTACATGTATTCAAGCAATGATGATGATAGATGCATAGCTATATTTCATAACATTCCAAAATGGAATTTTGGGATGTTACAGGTTTATCAATCCGTGGGAGGTGTAGGATGAAGATGGTCTCTCTCAAACAACCCTACAATCAAATAACAAAGAGTCTCTTGTGTCCCCAGCACACCCAAAACAATGGTAAATTGTATAGGTGCACTAATTCGGCAAAGAGATGGTGATACAAGTGCAATATGGATGGTAGATATAGATTTTTGTAATCTGAAATTATAAAAACAGCAAGGTAACAAATACTAAACAACGAGCAAAATGTTGTATAAATGCTTGGAAACAAGGCCTAGGGTCCATACTTTCACTAGTGCAATTTCTCCCAACAATACTAATATAGTTGAACCATATGTAAATACCTCTCGTGCGACAAAGAGTTCACTCCAAAGTCACAAATACCGGAGACCTAACGAAGAAATTATTGTAGGGTACAAAACCACCTCAAAGTTATCTTTTCTGATCAATCTTATGAGCTATCCCTATAAGTGTCATGAACAGCCCTAGAGTTCGTACTAAAATAACACCTTAAGATACACATCAACCAAAACCCTAATGTCATGTAGATACTCCAATGCCATCACAAGTACCCATGGGCTTGATTATACGATATGCATCACATAATTTCAGATTCATCATGCTCAATTCAACACAAAGAACTTCAAAGAGTGCCCCAATGTTTCTACTGGAAAGTCAAGACAAAAACGTGTGCCAACCCTTATGCATAGATTCCCATGGTCACGGAACCCGCAAGTTGATAACCAAAACATACATCAAGTGGATCAATAGAACATCCCATTGTCACCATAGATATCCCATCGCAAGACATAAATCAAGTGACCTCAAATCCTTAAAGACTCAATCCGGTAAGAAAAATTCAAAGGGAAAACTCAATTCATCATAACAAGATAGAGAGAGGAAAACTCCATATGATTCATCTATATCAATAAAGCTCGCGGTACATCAAGATTGTATCATCTCAAGAACACGAGAGAGAGAGAGAGAGAGAGAGAGAGATGAAACACATAGCTACTGGTACATACCCTGAGCCCCTAGGGTGAACTACTCCCTCCTCATCATGAAGAGCGCCAGGATGATGAAGATGGCCTCTGGTGATGGTTTCCCCCTCCGACAAGGTGCCGGAATGGGCTCCCGATTGGTTTTTCGTGGCTCTGGAGGTTTCCGGCGGTGGAACTCCCGATCTATGTTTCTTTTCGAGGGTTTCTGTATCTGAAACAATGCAGAATCTGAAACAGAAACTATGCGTCCATTATATCAATTTTCAATTTTTTTCCTGTAATGTGATATTGAGCTGAAATTTTAACATAGTATTTCTTTACAAAAAATTTACGTTGTCCTAAATTTTTAGAATTTCTAAAGTTCGAGTACAAATTACTACAGACTGTTCTGTTTACATTGCATTGTGTGTTTGTTCTGATGAATCTATGGTTTGTATTGGGGGGCATAGGACATGTTAAAGTTAAAATACATTAGGTATAATGCAATAAAAAATATGAATGGGTTTGCAATAGTACCTATGGTAGTGATTTGCTTTCTCATACTAACGGATCTCACAAGAATTTTGTCGAGTTTTGAGTGATTGATGTTTTCAAGTTTTGGGTGAGATCACGATGGATGAAGGAATAAGGAGTAGCAAGATCCTAAGCTTGGGGATGCTAAAGCACCCTTAAGATATATCCAAAGATAAACAAGCAACTAAGCTTGGGGATGCTCCCGAGTCGCATCCCCTCTTTCTTCTAATGACCATCGGTATTTTGCTTAGAGCTATATTTTTATTCATCACATATCATGTGTTTTGTTTGGAGCGTCGTGTATCTTTGCTTGATTTGTTTGTTATTTTTTCCTTTGTATCCTTGCTGTACACACCTATTTGAGAGAGCCAAAATTATGCTATCATTTGTTAGAATTGCTCTATGTGCTTCACTTAAACTATTTGAGCCATAGAAATTGCATTAGTGCTTCATGATATGTCTCCAACGTATCTATAATTTATGAAGTATTCATGCCATGTCTACAATAATTCTATATGATTTTGGTATTATTTTATCAGAACTAACCCGGACTGATGTTGTTTTCAGCAGAATTACTGTGGTGTCATTTTTGTGGAGAAATAAAAGTCCTCGGAATGGGCTAAAATCTTACGGAGAATATTTTTGGAAAATATAAAAAATACTCGAGCGAAGAGCTAGGCCAGGAAGTGGACGAGGAGGCCAATAGCCTGCTGGGCGCGGCCACCCCTTAGGCCGCGTCCATGTGGCTTGTGGACTCCTCGAGCACCCTCTTGACGTGAGACCGGCGCCAAGAATCCCTATAAATACTAAAACCTCTAGAAAGAAACCTAGATCGGGAGTTTCTCTACTGCAAGCCTCTGTAGCCACGAAAAACCAATCGGAAGCCCGTTCCGGCACCCTGCCGGAGGGTGAAACTATCATTGGAGGCCATCTTCATCATCCTGGCGGTCTCCATGACGAGGAGGGAGTAGTTCACCCTCGGGGCTGAGGGTATGTACCACTATCTATGTGTTCCATCTCTCTCTCTCTCTCGTATTCTTGAGATTGCATGATCTTAATGTACCGCGATCTTTATTGATATAGATGAATCATATGGAGTTTTCCCCTCTCTATCTTCTTGTGATAAATTGAGTTTTCCCTTTCAAGTTTTCTTATCGGATTGAGTCTTTAAGGATTTGAGAACACTTGATGTATATCTTGTGATGGGATATCCGTGGTGACAATGGGATGTTCTATTGATCCACTTGATGTATGTTTTGGTGATCAACTTGCGGGTTCCATGACCTTGGGAATCTATGCATAGGGTTTGGCACATGTTTTCGTGTTGAATCTTCGGTAAAAACTTTGGGGCACTCTTTGAAGTTCTTTGTGTTGGATTGAACATGATGAATCTGAATTTGTGTGATGCATATCGTATAATCGAGCCCATGGGTACTCGTGGTGACATTGGAGTATCTAGGTGACATTAGGGTTTTGGTTGATGTGTGTCTTAAGGTGTTATTTTAGTACGAACTCTAGGGCTGTTCGTGACACTTATGGGGATAGCTCATAAGATTGATCAGAAAAAGATAACTTTGAGGTGGTTTCGTACCCTAAAACAATTTGTTTGGTTGTTCTCTGCTATTTGTGACTTTGGAGTGAACTCTTTGTCGCACGAGAGGTATTTACATATGGCTCAACTATGTCAGTATTGTTGAGAGAAATTGCGCTAGTGAAAGTTTGAACCCTGGGCCTTGTTTCTAAGCATTGCAATACCGTTTGTGCTCACTTTAATCATTAGTTACCATGCTGTTTTTATATTTCTAGATTACAAAAACCTATATCTACCATCCATATTACACTTGTATCACCATCTCTTCGCCGAACTAGTGCACCTATACAATTTACCATTGTATTGGGTGTGTTGGGGACACAAGAGACTCTTTGTTATTTGGTTACAGGGTTGTTTGAGAGAGACCATCTTCATCCTATGCCTCCCACAGATTGATAAACCTTAGGTCATCCACTTGAGGGAAATTTGCTACTGTCCAACAAAACTCTGCGCTTGGAGGCCCAACACGAGTCTACCAGAAGAAGGTTGCGTAGTAGACATCACTTCACTTATATCTTTTTGAGCACGGTGTGCTTGGAAACTTTTGTATAAATACTCTCATGCTTCACTTAGATTAATTTGAGAGTTAGTAAATTTTGAAGAAATCCTCTCATGCTTCACTTCTACCTTTTTGAGAGATGAAATCTTTATGCTCATATGCTGCACTTAAATTTGTTTGAGATTGCCAAAAAGCAATGGCAATCTATGAAACTAGTCCCAAAGTGGTAGATATCCAAGGAGGGTATAATAAAAACTTTCACGAAGATCATTGGAAAAATTAAACTTGATTCCTTGTAATAGTTTTTGAAACGTGATGATAGTAATATGGGAGTCATGTTGATGAGTAATTATGCTTAGTAGGAATATTGGTGTTAAGGTTTGTGATTCCCTATGCATGCACGAAAGTCAATAATTATGCAATGAAGTTAAATCCTACTTGTGGTGCATTATTCAGTGTTAGTTATGTTCAATGCTCACTTATGTGAATTTTCATTTCCCTATTTGGTCGCTTCCCAATCTATTCGCTAGCCTTCACTTGTACTGAGTAGAAATACTACTTGTGCATCCAAAATTCTTAAACCAAATTTTTCCCTTATGAGTCCACCGTACCTACATATATGCGGTATTTCCGTGTCGTTCCAAGAAAATTTTATGTGCCATCTCTAAATTTTCAAAATAAATTTTTTCTTTTGTGTGCCCGTATCGCTCATGAAACGGTGGGGAGTAACCAATATTTTTCATGCTAGATGTGTTATTCTCAAGATGGGTGTTTATTCACTTGTCATTGCACGAGATTGCGGCGGTAATAGGGATGCCCAATCCCAAAATGAAAAAGAAAAAATATTTACTTTATGTTGTCAAATAATAAATTCCTTGGAAAGTGTTGGTATGGAAGGCAACCGTGGATACGGTGTGCAATGGAAAGTGAAAGTTTGGTGGAAAAAGGAATAAACTTTATTTTCTTTTTGGTAACCGCCTATGATATATCTAGCATGGAAAGTATTGTGAGCTACTTTGTCATTTTTGTTAACAGGAAAAGCATACCACCCAAAATATTTTCTCTCTCAATTTAAACACTTGAGCTCTGGCACCTCTACAAATCCCTACTTCCCACTACGAAGGGCCTATCTATTTACTTTATGCAATTTTATTTTTGCTTTGAGTCTCCATCTTCTCTTATAAGCTCCAACTAGGGGGCACTATGATCGTACTTGAGCATTGGGCATAGCTAATATTTGAGTGTGTTTCATGAGTGTATCAATGATTGAGCATGATGGGCTAGGTATAACTTTCTTTAGTATTGATATTTTGAAAGACATGGTTGCTTGTTGACATGCTTGAGTATTGAAATCATTATGTTAAAACTAGACTATTGCTTTGAAATATTATAAGTCCAAATGTCCATGCTATGTAAAAGAAAAGAATGTGATGAACATGTTAGGCAACATTCCACATCAAAAATTCTGTTTTTATCATTTACCTACTCGAGGACGATTAGGAATTAAGCTTGGGGATGCTGATACGTCTCCAATGTATCTATAATTTTTGCTTGTTCCATGCTATTATATCATCATTCTTGGATGTTTTACCATCATTTTATTACCACTTTATATCAATTATTTGGACTAACCTACTGAAATACTACCAAAGTGCCACTTGCTGTTTTTGCTTGTTTTATACTTCGCAGAAAATCAATATCAAACGGAGTCCAATCACGATGAAACTTTTTGGATATTTTTTCTGGACCAGAAGAGACCCAAATGGACCAAAGAAGTGCTGGGGGAGTGTGCCGAGGAGGCCACAACACACCAGGTCGCGCTAGGGGGGGCCTACTCGTGCCCTGGTGGGTTGTGCCCTCCTTGGGACTCCTCTCCACCGCCTATGACGCCTATAAATTCCCAAATATTCCAAAAACCCTAGGGGACTCAACGAAACACAATTACAGCCGCCGCAAGTTCCAAAACCTCGAGATCCAATCTAGACACCATCACGGAGTGGTTCATCTTCGTCATAGGTACCTCTCCGATGATGCATGAATGGTCCACCATAGACCTACGTACGGGTCCGTAGGCAGTATCTAGAGGCTTCCTCTCTCTCTCTCCCTCTCTATCTCTCTCTCTTATGATTCTCAATACAATGGTCTCTTGGATATCTATTTGATGTAAACTTTTGCGGTGTGTTTGTTGGGATCCGATGAATTTTGAGTTCATGATCAGTTTCTATCCATGAATATTATTTGAGTATTCTTTGATCTCTTATATGCATGATTGCTTATACCCTCATATTTCTTCTTTGAATATTTGGTTTAGTTAGGCCAACTAGATCGATTTTTCTTGCCATGGGAAGAGGTGCTTTGTGATGGGTTCGATCTTGCAGTATTCTTCCCCAGTGACAGAAGGGGCAGCAAGACACACATGTATCATTGCTATTAAGGATAACAAGATGGGGTCTATTCCTACATGAATAGATCTTGTCTACATCATGTCATCGTTCTTATTGCATTACTCCGTTTTTCCATGAACTTAATACACTAGATGCATGCTGGATAGCGGTTGATGTGTGGAGTTATAGTGGTAGATGCAGGCAGGAGTTGGTCTACTTATCTTGGACGTGATGCCTATATGATGATCATGGCCTTGGATATCATCATGACTATTCAATTTCTATAAATTGCTCAACAGTAATTTGTTCACCCATCGTGCGCTATACTCATGAGAGAAGCCACTAGTGAACCCTACGGCCCCCGGGTCTACTTTTCCATCATACTGCTTTCCGATCTACGTTTTTGCAATCTTTGTTTTCAGATCTACAAAACTAAAATCCCAAAAATATATTGCTGCATATTTAGTATTTTTATTTTGTGTTATTGAGAGATCTATCTCTCCTACCTATCATTACCTAATCTATCTTATTACCGTAGAGAGTGTGACAACCTCTCTTTCGCGTTGGGTCACAAGTATTTGTTGTTTGTATCTAGGTTTTGTTTACGTGGGTGCGTGATCTTCCTCTAAAAATTGATAACATGGTTTCATAACTGAGGGAAATACTTATCATCGCTATGCTACATCATCCCTTTCTCTTTGGGGAATTACCGAGGCAGTCTCAAGCCACATCAGACCCTAGGGGAAGATAGTGATTACAAAACCCCTAGCTATTTTCGCAGAGCCCACAGGCCCCAAGACTTCATATTCGGGACCCTCGGGCCCTGATATTGGGGTGGTCACTATCCGCGGTCCAGCCCACAAGACTGACCTAGCTAGCATGCCCCGATCTGTCCCAGTCGAATTTAACCCGGAGGCGTCTTCGAACAATCCTAGGGCAATAGTGTCGCAGATTGATTCCGGATACTCGAACAATCAGGATCCCGTTGTGATCCCGCTCTTGTGTGGGATGCTCGGCCAGATCCAAGCATGACCATCATTGACAACCAGGCCAGGATCTATGATCGTGTCAGACTCAGATCCGATGACCCCACACCCCACCAATCACGCATTTGGTCGCCACTCTTGAGTGTCCGACCAAGGGTTATCCGCTCTAGCCAACGGAGCTAAGAATGGTTTACATCCCAGTCGCCTATCATCTGCGCCCTTCTGAGAACCTAGAAGCTGGAGTTTGTCCCGAGATTAAATAGACACATAAATTGGAACTAGTGTTACAAAGTCCTATTAAGGCCTTGGGCCCCGAGCATGTCGTGTTAGACCCCGCTGGAACACGGGACGCGACCGCCGAAGTCGTGGATTTACATCCGGGGGGAATACGAAATTCTTCCTCGCCCACTGATACGTCCATTTTGCACCATGATTTTATATTAATATTTATTGCATTATGGGATGTTATTCAACATTATGGTACAATACTTATGTCTTTTCTCTCTTATTTTACAAGGTTTACATGAAGAGGGAGAATGCCGGCAGCTAGAATTCTGGACTAGAAAAGGAGCAAATCTGAGATACCTATTCTGCACAACTCCAAAAGTCCTGATAATTTACGGAGAATATTTTTGGATTTAATAAAAATACTGGCACAAGAATCAACCAGAGGGGGCCACAAGCCTGCTAGGCGCGGCCACCACCCTGGCCACGCCTAGCAGGCTTGTTGGGGCCCTGTGGCTCCTTCGACGCCCATCTTCTGCTATATGAGGCGTTTTGGCTTGGAAAAATCAAGAGAGAGCTTTTGGGACGAAGCGCCGCCGTCCCGAGGCGGAACTTAGGCAGAACCAATCTAGAGCTCCGACAGGGCTATTCTACCGGGGAAACTTCCCTCCCGGAGGGGGAAATCGAAGCCATCGTCATCACCAACGATCCTCTCATCGAGAGGGGGTCAATCTCCATCAACATCTTCACCAGCACCATCTCCTCTCCAAACCCTAGTTCATCTCTTGTATTTGATCTTTGTCTCAAACCTCAGATTTGTACGTGTGGGTTGCTAGTAGTGTTGATTACTCCTTGTAGTTGATGCTAGTTGGTTTACTTGGTGGAGGATCATATGTTCAGATCCTTTATGATAATAAATACTCCTGTGATCTTGAACATGAACATGTTTTGTGAGTAGTTATGTTTGTTCCTGAGGACATGGGATAAGTCTTGTTATAAGTAATCATGTGAATTTGGTATTCGTTCGATATTTTGATGAGATGTATGTTGTCTCTTCTCTAGTGGTGTTATGTGAACGTGGACTACATACCACTTCACCATTATTTGGGCCTAGGGGAGGGAATTGGGAAGTAATAAGTAGATGATGGGTTGCTAGAGTGACAGAACCTTAAACCCTAGTTTATGCGTTGCTTCGTAAGGGGTTGATATCGATCCATATGTTTCATGCTATGGTTAGGTTTACCTTAATTATTCTTTCCTAGTTGCGGATGCTTGTGAGGGGGGTTAATCATAAGTGGGAGATTTGTCCAAGTAAGGGCAGCACCCAAGCACTGGTCCACCCACATATCAAATTATCAAAGTAACAAATGCGAATCAAATAAGCATGATGAAAACTAGCTTGACAAAAATTCCCATGTGTCCTCGGGAGCACTTTTTTATATATAATAGTTTGTCCAGGCCTTTCCTTTGCTTCAAAAAGGATTGGGCTACCTTGCTGCACCTTTTCTACACTTGTTACTTGTTACTCGTTATGAATTATCTTATCACAAAATTATTTGTTACCGATAATTTCAGTTCTTGCAGAGAATACCTTGCTGGAAACCGCTTATCATTTCCTTCTGCACCTCGTTGGGTTCGACACTCTTACTTACCAAAAGGACTACGATAAATCCCCTATACTTGTGGGTCATAAAGACTCTTTTCTGGCGCCATTGCCGGAGAGTGAAGCGCCTTTGGTAAGTGGAATTTGGTAAGGAAAAATTTATATAGTGTGCTGAAATTTACTATCACTTGTCACTATGGAAAGTAATCCTTTGAGGGGCTTCTTCGGGGTATCTTCACCTCGACCGAAAACACAAAGAGTTGTCCCTCAACCTACTGAACCTACTAAAAATATTTATTATGAAATTCCTTTAGGTATGTTAGAGAAACTGCTAGCAAATTCTTATGCAGGAGATGGAACATTACATCCTGATTTGTTTCTAATCTATGTGGATGAAGTTTGTGGATATTTTAAGCTTGCAGGTCTGCCCGAGGATCACGTCAAGAAGAAGGTCTTTCCATTATCTTTGAAGGAAAATTCATTTACATGGTATAGGCTATGTGATGATATTGGATCATGGAGGTACAACCGATTGAAGATGGAATTTCATCAAAAGTTCTATACTATGCATCTAGTTCATCGTGATCGGAATGATATGTATAATTTTTGGCCTCTTGAAGGAGAAATAATCGTTCAAGCTTGGGGAAGCTTAAGTCAATGTTATATTCATGCCCCAATCATGAGCTCTCAAGAGAAATTATTATTCAGAATTTTTATGCTCGGCTTTCTCGTAATGATCAATCCATTCCTGATACTTCTTGTGCTAGTTCGTATATGAAGAAAGATATTGATTTCAAATGGGATTTATTGGAAATAATTAAATGCAACTCTGAAGATTGGGAACTCAACGAAGGTAAGGAGTCAGGTATGAACCTTAAATTTGATTGTGTTAAATATTTCGTGAATTTAGCACTAAATATGGACTTGAATGTGAGATAATAGCCTCTTTTTGTGAATCTTTTGCTGATCATGTTGATCTCCCCAAGGAGAAGTGGTTTAAATATCATCCTCCCATTGAAGTGAAAGTAGTTGAACCTATTAAAGTTGAAGAGAAAACTATTACTTATAATCTTGATCCTAATATTCCCACTTCTTATATTAAGGAACCACCTTTCCCAGTTAGAATAAAGGAACATTCTAAAGCTTCAACTGTGGTTCGTAAGAGATGTGCTAGAACACCTACATCCCCTGAGCAAATTAAAGTTGAGCCTAGTATTTCTATGGCTAAGGATCTCTTGGTTGATAATATTGATGGGCATGTTAATCAATTTTGTGATCAAGCTGCTAGAATTCCTAAACCTGATGCTAAAGATAAACATAGACCCATTGTTGGCACGCCTATTGTTTCTGTTAAAATAGGAGATCATTGTTGTCATGGCTTATGTGATATGGGTGCTAGTGTGAGTGACTTTCCCTTTTCCTTATATAAAGAGATTATGAATGATGTTGCACCAGCTTAGTTGGAGGAAATTGATGTTACAATTAAGTTTGCTAATAGAGACACTATATCACCAGTTGGGATTATTAGAGATGTTGAAGTCTTGTGTGGGAAAATAAAATATCCTACTGATTTTCTTGTTCTTGGTTCCCCACAAGATGATTTTTGTCCCATTATATTTGGTAGACCCTTCTTGAATACCGTTAATGCCAGGATAGATTGTGAGAAGGAAACGGTTACCGTAAGTTTTGGGGATACGTCTCATGAGTTTAATTTCTCTAAATTTTGTAGACAGCCCCATGATAAAGAATTGTCTAGTAAGGATGAAATTATTGGTCTTGCTTCTACTGTTGTTCCGCCTCCTGATCCATTAGAGCAATATTTGCTAGACCATGAAAATGATATGCATATGAATGAAAGGAATAAAATAGATAGGATTTTCTTTGATCAGCATCCTATTCTGAAACACAACTTGCCTGTTGAAATACTTGGGGATCCTCCTCCACCCAAGGGTGATCCCGTGTTTGAGCTTAAACAATTACCAGATACTTTGAAATATGCCTATCTTGATGAAAAGAAGATATATGTTGTTACTATTAGTGCTAACCTTTTAGAGCATGAAGAAGAGAGGTTATTGAAAACTACAAGGAAGCACCATGCTGCTATTGGATATACTCTTGATGATCTTAAGGGAATTAGTCCCACTCTATGTCAGCACAAAATTAAAATGGAGCCTAAAGCTAAACCAGTTGTTGATCACTAACGACGGTTGAATCCTAAAATGAAGGAAGTGGTAAGAAATGAAATATTAAAGCTTCTGGAGGCAGGTATCATTTACCCTATTGCTGATAGTAGATGGGTTAGTCCCGTTCATTGTGTCCCTAAGAAAGGAGGTATTACCGTAGTTCCTAATGATAAAAATGAATTGATACCGCAAAGAATCGTTACAGGTTATAGAATGGTAATTGATTTTAGGAAATTGAATAAAGCTACTAGAAAAGATCATTACCCTCTACCTTTCATTGATCAAATGCTAGAAAGATTATCCAAACACGCACATTTTTGCTTTCTAGATGGTTATTCTGGTTTCTCTCAAATACCTGTGTCAAAAGAGGACCAAGAGAAAACCACCTTTACCTGCCCTTTTGGTACCTTTGCTTATAGACGTATGCCTTATGATTTATGCAATGCACCTGCTACCTTTCAAAGATGCATGACTGCTATATAATCTGATTTTTGTGAAACAATTGTTGAGGTTTTCATGAATGATTTTTTCCATTTACGGAACTTCTTTTGATGATTGTTTGAGCAACCTTGATCGAGTTTTGCAAAGATGTGAAGAAACTAATCTTGTCTTGAATTGGGAGAAGTGCCACTTTATGGTGAATGAAGGCATTGTTTTGGGACATAAAATTTCCGAAAGAGGAATTGAAGTTGATAAGGCTAAAGTTGATGTTATTGAAAAAATGTCATGCCCTATGGATATCAGAGGCATAAGAAGTTTCCTTGGTCATGTTGGTTTCTATAGGAGATTTATTAAATATTTCTCTAAGATTTCTAGGCCTCTCACTAATCTCTTGCAAAAATATGTTCCATTTGTTTTTGATGATGATTGTGTAGAAGCTTTTGAAATTCTTAAGAATGCCTTGATTTCTACACCTGTTGTTCAACCACCTGATTGGAACCTACTCTTTGAAATTATGTGCGATGCTAGTGATTATGCCGTTGGTGTTGCCCTAGGACAAAGAGTTGATAAGAAACTAGATGTTATTCATTATACTAGCAAAACTCTAGACGGTGCTCAAAGAAACTATGCTACCACTGGAAAACAAATTAGCAGTTGTGTTCGCTTGTGATAAGTTTAGACCCTATATTGTTGATTCTAGAGTAACTGTTCACACTGATCATGCTGCTATTAAACATCTCATGAAAAAAAGATGCTAAACCTAGACTTATCAGGTGGGTTCTTCTGCTACAAGAATTTGATTTGCATATTATTGATAGAAAGGGTGCTAATAATCCCGTAGCAGATAACTTGTCTAGGTTAGAGAATGTTCTTGATGACCCCCTACCTATTGTTGATAGCTTCCCTGATGAACAATTAGTTGTCATAAATGCTGTGCATAATACTCCTTGGTATGATGATTATGCTAATTACATTGTCACTAAATTTATACCGCCTAGTTTCACATACCAGCAAAACAAAAAGGGTTTCTGTGATTTACGACATTACTTCTGGGATGAACCACACCTTTATAAAGAAGGAGTAGATGGTGTTATTAGACATTATGTACCTGAGCATGAACAGGAACAGATCCTACGGAAGTGTCATTCCGAGGCCTACGGAGGACACCACACTGAAGATAGAACTGTACATAAGGTATTACAATCTGGTTTTTATTGGCCTACTCTCTTCAAGGATGCTCGTAAGTTTGTCTTGTCATGTAACGAATGTCAAAGAATTGGCAATATTAGTAGACGTCTAGAAATGCCTATGAATTACTCTCTTGTTATTGAACCATTTTATGTTTGGGGTTTTGATTATATGGGACCTTTTCCAACGTCCAACGGGTATACTCATATTTTAGTTGTTGTTGATTATGTTACTAAGTGGGTAGAAGCTATTCCAACTAGTAGTGTTGATCATAACACGTCTATTAAGATGCTTAAAAAAGTTATTTTCCCTAGATTTGGAGGCCCCGGATATTTAATGACTGATGGTGGTTCACATTTTATTCATGGTGCTTTCCATAAATTGCTTGCTAAATATGATGTTAATCATAGAATTGCATTTCCTTAGCATCCTTAGTCTAGTGGTCAAGTAGAATTAAGCAATAGAGAAATTAAATTGATCTTGCAAAAGACGATTAATAGATCTAGGAAGAATTGGCTAAGAAACTTGATGATGCATTATGGGCTTATAGAACTGCTTACAAGAATCCTATGGGTATGTCTCCGTATAAAATGGTTTATGGTAAAGCATGTCACTTACCTCTAGATATAGAGCATAAAGCTTATTGCACAATCAAAGAGCTCAACATGATTTCAAACTTGCTGGTGAGAAGAGGTTATTTGACATTAGCTCACTTGATGAATGGAGAACTCAGGCTTATGAGAATGCGAAGCTGTTTAAAGAGAAAGTTAAGAGATGGCATGATAAAAGGATACAAAAGCATGAATTTAATGTAGGTGATCATGTGTTGCTATATAATTCTCGGTTAAGATTTTTTGCAGGAAAACTTCTCTCTAAATGGGAAGGACCATACATCCTCGAGGAGATATATCGCTCCAGTGCCATCAAGATCAATAACGCCGAAGGTGGTAAACAGGCAAAGAATCAAACATTATATCTCAGGTACTCCCATTAATGTTGAAACCAATGTTATCAATACCATAACTCCCAAAGAGCATATTAGGGAGATTTACCGGAATGTTTCAGACTCCAGAAAGAATAGGTACGTGGTATGGTAAGTCAACCAACTCCAAAAGTTTCCCAATAGCAATTTTATTTAGTTTTGGAATATTTAAAAAATTAGGAAATTAAAAAGTAGACCGAAGGACGCATGGGGAGGCGACAAGCCTGCTAGGTGCGACCACCCCCTTGGCCGCGCCTAGGGGGCTTGTCACCACCCCGTGCGCCCCCCGGACTCCGTTTTCTTGTGGAACACCCCTTCGGGTCGGCAAAAAATCATTATATAATATCCTGAAGGTTTCCACTTTCGTATCACGACAATACCTCTTGTTTTCATTTTGTGCTGTTTCTGCATCACATTTAGAGCAAGATGTCGTCCCAAGAGTCGACCGAGGAGAGTCGTGTTTCTCACCCGGCACAGGAGCCCGAGGCATACATTGAAGCTAACCACTTTGGGCGAACCACGGAGGAGGATATGGAGGCTGACTTAAAAAGGGTGGATGCCATGGAGGAAGACCAAGAAGTTAACTCTCATCCACAACCTGGGGCCATGTTGGAGGAACTTCTGAGCGCAGCAATCCCGAATCTGGTCATTCCTCCCAATGCTAAATCCCTTACTTATGAAGACTTGAAAAAGAGTGTTGTCTTTTCACCCGCAGCAATCAGACATCCCTGGGTGAAGGGATCTCTATCCATCAATGGAAAACTGCACAAGGAAGTAATGGATCTCACGCAGCAAAATAATAAGCTTGAAGAGGAGAATCACATTCTGAAGGGTATCATCGCCAAGAACATCGCACCATCACTTCCGAAGAAGGACACCTGAGCACATGGGTATGGGCACTCACCTTGGTTGGTGCCAAGCTTGGGGGAGGTGCCCCGATATCGTATCACATCACACCTTTTTTCCTTTTTTTGTTTTTTATTATCTTTCCTAATTCGATCCTTTTTATTTTGTTTTGATCTAGTAGAATACAAGTTTTTAGTATGATCCACCTTTTAGTTTTTGCTTTTGCTCCCCTTATGTAAGCAAGTCCGAGAGTTATATAATAAAAACTAGTTTTGATGAGAGGGCTTTGCTAGATTACTATGCTCTTGAAAGTAATGAATAAAGAATAATAGAACAAAAGCAAAGAGAATACATACTGATCTTATGGGGAGTAATGACTTCACATATAAAAAGTATGGTGATTGAAATTTGTTGGGAGTTAACAAACATAGTAATTGGTCATTGGTGCAATTGAAAGGAAGTGATAAAGAAAGAGAGATTCACATATAAATATATTATCTTGGACATCTTTTATGATTGTGACCACTCATTAAAACATTACATTCCAAGAAGTTGATGTTGAACAAGGAAGACAACATAATAGGTTAGGTTTGCTTGCCTCCGGATAGAAGTTATATGGTTTTAGATCCTCCAACATGTCGTGCTTGCTTCCACCTCATATTAGCCAAAACTTCCGCACCAAGTAGACATACTACTTGTGCATCCAAACACCTCAACCCAGTTTTGCCATGAGAGTCCACCATACCTACATATGGATCGAATAAGATCCTTCAAGTAAGTTGTCATCGGTGCAAAAGGCAATAAAAATTGCTCCTAAATATGTGTAATCTTTTAACGTAAGGAAAATATGCGTTGTACGAACTTGTGATAGCAAAGAAATAAAAGCGACAGACTACATAATAAAGGTTCCTATCACAAAGGGCAATACAACATGGCGTTCCTCTGCACTAAGGGTTTGTGCATCGAAAAACAAAATGCGCATGACAACCTCTGCTTCCCTCTGCGAAGGGCCTACTGTTACTTGTACTTTTTAAGTACTTACCTTTATGCAAGAGTCATGGTGATCCTCACCACTTCCTATATTTTGCCTCTCTCTCTCTCTTGGCAACCATTATGTGTTGGGGGCGATCTAGACTTATATATCCACTCGGATGTGGGTGATCATGAGTTATTATTGTTGACATCACCCTTGAGGTGAATAGTTGGGAGGCAAAACTTTAAGTCCCTATCTTTCTCTGTGTTCGATTGAAGCTTTGATCTCGTGGGTACCGCGTGAGAGCTAGCAATTGTAAAAGACTAAAAGATGATTGAGTATGTGGATTTGCTTTAAAAGCTCTTATATTGACTCTTTCCGATGTTATGATAAATTGTCAATTGTTTCAACGACTGAGATCATAGTTTGCTGGTTCTCAACAAAGTTCTGGGTTCATACTTTATCTTGTGAATGAATTGTTACTCCAGCATAAATAATCTCATACAATGAGTATTGTTGTTCTAAAGTTGATCATGATGCCCTCATGTTCGTATTTTATTTTATCGACACCTCTATCTCTAAACATGTGGACATATTCATCAATCTTGGCTTTCACTTGAGGGAAAGAGAGGTCTAAGCTTGGGGAGTTGATACATCCATTTTGCACCATGATTTTATATTAATATTTATTGCATTATGGGTTGTTATTACACGTTATGGTACAATACTTATGCCTTTTCTCTCTTATGAAGAGGGAGAATGCCGGTAGTTGAAATTCTGGACTGGAAAAGGAGCAAATCTGAGATACCTATTCTGCACAACTACAAAAGTCCTAAAATTTACAGAGAATATTTTTGGATTTAATAAAAATAGTGGCGCAAGAATCAACCACAACGGGGCCACGTGTAGGCCACAAGCCTGCTAGGCGTGGCCACCCCCCTAGCCGCGGCTAGAAAGCTTGTGGGGCCCCTGTGGCTCCTCCGATGCCCATCTTCTGATATATGAAGTGTTTTGACCTAGAAAACATCAAGAGAGAGATTTCGGGATGAAGCGCTGCTGTCTCGAGGCGGAACTTGGGCAGAACCAATCTAGAGCTCCGGTAGGGCTGTTTTGCCGGGGAAACTTCCCTCCTGGAGGGGGGGAATCGAAGCCATCGTCATCATCAACGATCCTCTCATAAAGAGGGGGTCAATCTCCATCAACATCTTCACCATCACTATGTCCTCTCCAAACCCTAGTTCATCTCTTGTATCTGATCTTTGTCTCAAACCTTAGATTGGTATGTGTGGGTTGCTAGTAGTGTTGATTACTCCTTGTAGTTGATGCTAGTTGGTTTACTTGGTGGAAGATCATATGTTCACATCCTTTATGATAATTAATACTCCTCTGATCTTGAACATGAACATGTTTCGTGAGTAGTTACGTTTGTTCCTGAGGACATGGGATAAATCTTGTTATAAGTAATCATGTGAATTTGGTATTCGTTCGATATTTTGATAAGATGTATGTTGTCTCTCCTCTAGTGGTGTTATGTGAACATTGACTACATAACACTTCACCATTATTTGGGCATAGGGGAAGGCATTGGGAAGTAATAAGTAGATGATGGGTTGCTAGAGTGACAGAAGCTTAAACCCTAGTTTATGCGTTGCTTCGTAAGGGGCTGATTTGGATCCATAGGTTTCATGCTATGGTTAGGTTTACCTTAATTATTCTTTCGTAGTAGCGGATGCTTGCGAGGGGGATTAATCATAAGTGGGAGATTTGTCTAAGTAAGGGCAGCAGCCAAGCACCGGTCCACGCACATATCAAATTATCGAAGTAACGAACGCGAATCAAATGAGCATGATGAAAACTAGCTTGACAAAAATTCCCATGTGTCCTCGGGAGCGCTTTGCTTTATATAAGAGTTTGTCCAGGCCTATCCTTTGCTAAAAGAAGCATTGGTCTACCTTGTTGCACCTTTGCTACACTTGTTACTTGTTACTCGTTATGAGTTATTTTATCACAAAACTATTTGTTACCGATAATTTCAATGCTTGTAGAGAATACCGTACTCGTTGTGTTCCTCGTTGTGTTCGACACTCTTACTTATTGAAAGGACTATGATAGACCCCCTATACTTGTGGGTCATCACCTATCACCCTACTCGAGCATTCTTCGAGAGACGTTGAAGAGTTCGGCTCATTGGGTCTACAAGAGGTCAAACAACAGTCGGGGGAATCAGTCGTCACTTTGGGGCCAGATTCATGCCCAAGAAAAATATGGCAAGGGGCTGCAGCGAACATGATATGATAAACGCCTTCCAACACAATTGTCGTGATGATGGAATCCTCAACGCCCTAGCCCGGTGCTGAATTCAAACCTTCACCAGGTTGTCAGGCATGGTGCGCAAGTATTGCACCATGGAAAGCACTTGGCAAATACAATGACTGAGCACGGAGTCGGTCCAGTCCAAACAACATAAAGTTGTGCGGAGAAGACACGCACCCTCGTGATGGTCGGCCACACCCAAGCCCGCCGAGAAAAGGAATAAAACCCATACACACATTAGAATGGTCCTCGATAGGCTACTGGAAAAACCTTGCCCAGTACACCCAGTCTTGCTAAACACAAACCCATCCCACAGCCTTCAGGAATGTTGGGTTCTCAGACAAGTCGCGAAGTGTGGAGAAAGCATACTTTGGGCTCCAATTTCGGACAACAGATCGGCAGCACCATCTGAGCATAACGAGGAGATCCTAACAATCTACGAGACGTTTTCTTCGAGAAATCAAAGGAAAAGGGCTCTTGGAGAGATCCATCATATTCACCACGTGGCGGCAGAAAACTCATGGATGGATACTCCAATTACTTTTGGCGAAGCAGACAAACCGATATCCAGCACAGACCGAACACATGTCGTCCTAGTTTTAAACCCCATAGTAGATGGATTCAGGCTGAACAAAGTACTAATGGATGGTGATAGCATCCTAAACCCCATCTACGAGGACACATTGGATAAAATGTAGTTCGATAGATCACACATTGAACACAACAATACCAACTTCCGGGGGATTGTCCCGGGAAGAGAAGCACGTTCTACCGGACGAGTAACACTCGATGTAGTATTCGGCTCACACGAGAACTACAGATCCGAAGAACTTCTTTTCCACATCGTGCCCTTTCACAGCGGCTACCACGCCCTCCTAGGACGTGACACCTTCACAAGATTCCAGGCAATACCACATTAATGGTATATGAAACTCAAAATGCCAGGACCCAACGGTGTGATCACAGTTAGCAGCGACCCCAACAGGGCTCTCTGGACTAAGAATAAAACAGCATCCCTAGCCCTCGAGGTACTAGCCGAGACTCTCGCCCCAGGATAAATCACCATGCTCCGCTCCATTGTGGACAAGTACGTTGTAGTCCTCGACAAGAGGCCAAAGTCCACATCCTTCAAACATGCAGATAAGATCATGAAATTCAAGGTCCATCCAACGGACCCCAAAAAAACAATGTCCATCGGAGCCCAGCTGGACCCCGTGATCGATGAAGCACTACATGCATTGCTCTGCGAATGCTAGGACATATTGTCTTGGCATCCCTCAGGTATGCTGGGAATCCCACGGGGGCTGGCGGAACATAGCCTGGATATAATAGAAGGCTTCAAGCCCGTCAAACAGATTTTGCACCGATTCTTCGATCTAAAGCGTCAAGCTATGGGCGAAGAAGTCGCTAGATTACTCAAAGCCGGATTCATCAGAGAAATCAAACACCCTAAGTGGTTAGGAAGCCTGGTTATCGTGCCCAAGAAGGACAAATCTTGGTGGCTATGCGTTGATTTCAAAGACTTCAATAAAGCTTGACCCAAAGATCCTTTTCCTTTACCCCGCATATACCAGATCATTGATGCAACTGCCGAACATGACTCGCTATGCTTCCTCGACGCTTACTCCGGATACCATTAGATAAAAATGAAGGAATCCGATGAGGCCGCAATTGCATTCATCACCCCCTATGGGCCATTCTGCTTCAACACAATGCTTTTCGGGTTAAAGAACGCATGCGCAACATACTAGCACATGATTCAAACATGTCTAGCAAAGCAAATTGGCAAAATAGTCGAGGCTTATGTGGACGACATGGTCATCAAGACCAAACACGCTGTCCAATTGGTAGACGACCTCAGACAAACCTTTACCACCCTACGGGAATATGACATACGACTTAATCCGGACAAGTGTGTCTTTGGAGTCCCGGCTAGCAAACTACTCGGATTTATCATCTCAAATAGGGGAATAGAGGCCAACCCCGCTAAGATACGAGCCCTATCCCAACTCGGTGTTACCATGGAGCTAAAACACCTCCAAAGACTAGCAGGCCGCATCGCGGCCTTGAACCGTTTCATCTTTCGACTTGGAGAAAAAGCCATGCCCCTCCATAGGCTGCTCAAACGGACCAAGAACTTCGAATGGACCGATGAGGCAGTAACCGCCCTGGAGGAGATTAAAACGCTGCTAACCAGCAATCCCACCTTAGCAACACCTGGAGCTGGAGAACTGATGTTATTGTACATCTTGGCCACCAATCAAGTGGTTAGCACGGTCCTCGTCATAGAATGGGAAGTCGAGGGTCACAAACTTCGAATACAACAGTTGGTCTACTACGTATCTAAGGTGCTCACTCCGTGCAAATGCATATACCCGCACTATCAGAAGATAGCCTACACAGTATTCATGGCATCACGCAAGCTTCGCCAATATTTTCAAGAGTGTGCAGTCACTATGACATTCGAGGTACCCCTCAATGACATAATCAACAACAGAGACGCCATTGGCTGTATAGCCAAATGGGGCATTGAACTGCTTTCATTCGAGATCACCTACAAGCCACACCAAGCTATTAAGTCTCAGGTGTTGTCCGACTTCCTCGCCGAGTGGACAGAAGCCGAACTCCCCAGAGAGTACAACACGTACGCCCATTGGACAATGTATTTCAACGGATCTAAAACCCTCGCCAGACTTGGGGCTGGAGTCATCCTCAGATCTTCCACTGGAGACAACGTCTAATACGTACTTCATATCATGTACGCTGACTCAAACAACACGGCGGAATATGAAGCACTGCTACACGGACTACGAATGGCGGCATCAATGTGGATATAGCGGCTTGAAGTGCAGGGAGACTCGAACCTCACTATATCGCAAATCAATGGCGAATTCGACGCCAAAAATCCCCAAATGACGGCATATAGAAATGCCGTCCTAAACATATTTGCGCAATTCTAGGGATTATAATTCCACCACGTCTCCAGAGACATCAATCAAGCTGCCGACGTCCTTGCCCGCCTGGGTGCGAAACGCGATCCCGTCCCCAAGAACATATTCTAGAATTCAAGCCATTTGTGGTATGGCAGGACGAGAATACCAGCACAGGGACCAATGGTGGGACCAAGTTGCCCCCCCATGGCTGAACCAGATGAGCAAATAATTGGCGGCTCTACAGTTGAAGAGACACATTCGGCTCATGAGGTCATGGAAATAATTGCACCATGGTATGAGCCCTTCTTGGCCTACCTTCTGCGCAAGGAACTCCCCGATGACCAAAATGAGGCACGACGCATAGTCCATCGATCGAAAGCCTACAAGGTACACGAGTGTGAGATATACAAGAAACGCACCACGGGATTACTCCAACGGTGCATCTCAGAAGCAGAAGGAAGGAGCTTTTTGCCGAGGTGCACGCAGGCATGGGTGGTCATCACGCAGCGGCGAGGGCCTTGGTAAGAAAGGCCTTTCGGGTTAGGTTCTTCTGGCCCACCGCCCTAGCGGATACCCGAACACTCGTTCAACGTTGCATGGGATGTCAACTCTTCTCAAACCAAAGTCACATGCCCCGAACGACTCTTCGGACAATTCCGATCTCCTAGCCTTTTGCGGTCTGGGGGCTGGACATGGTCGGACCACTTAAAGGGGGGACCAAGAAAAAGAAATACCTCCTCGTGATGGTCAACAAGTTCACCAAATGGATCGAAGCAAAACCAGTCAGTTCAGCTAAGTCCGGACCTGTTATCAACTTTATATCCAGAGTGGTACACTGATTTGGCGTACCTCACAACATAATAGCAGACAACGGGACCAACTTCACCGCCCAAGAGGTAAATGATTGGTGCGCTAAGCTAGTCATCAAGCTCGACTATGCTTTGGTGTATCATCCACAATCCAATGGACAAGTTGAACGGGCCAACGGTCTCATTATGAGCGGTATCAAACCCCGTCTAGTCCGATCTCTTCAAGAATCCGTCTGCCATTGGGTGGAGGAGCTCGACTCCGTGTTATGGGGATTATGTACCACCCCAAACATGTCAACAGGCTACACGCCTTTCTCCATGGCATATGGCACCGAAGCAGTCCTCCCATCATCCCATGTGACATCATTCATGATGCTCCTAGGGTTCGCATGTACGAAGAAAAGGACTCCGAATTAGATCGGTATGATGATTTAGATGCCCTGGAGGGAGAATGTGATATAAATCGGGCTTGGGCCGCCTTCTATCAGCAGCAAGCTCGGCGATATCAAAGCAAGGAGGTTTGAGCGAAGGCATATAACGTGGGAGAACTCATACTGTGCTCCCGGAGAAACAGAAGCATAAACTCAACCCCAAATGGGAGGGCCCCTTCGTAATCGACGAAGTGCTGACAGGAGGAGCCTATTGCCTCCGCAACCCGCAGGACAACTACCTCGAACAAAACCCATGGAATGCAGCTTGCCTCAGACGCTTCTACAGATAGACCGGTGCCATTACGCCCCCCCCCCCTCGAAAACTCTTGTATCTACGCCTTTATATATTTCCCTGTTTTTCCTTTCATAAGGATTGTTTAGACTCTCTATGTTTGGCTTCACCGAATTGCAACTACTTCTTTGTTGAGATACACATGATTATCATACCCGGCAATGCCTGGGGGCTTCTTTAAAAGTCAAGCAGTTATATATTTACACCGTGTGCATCCTTCCATTGTAGTCCTTACACCCCTATATGCATAATTGTACTTAAGTTTCTTGCCAAACAGGGTTGCCTCGCTCCTATGATTACCCTCTACGTTCCCGAATGTTCGGCTAGAGGGTAAAGGGAAAACCTCTGTGATTGTTATGACCGGTTCATCCAAATACGTATCTCAGACGGGTGAAACCAAAGGTTAGAACTCTTAAGAAGCAAATTGATCACGACGAGGGAAGATGTAATTAGCGGTCCCCACCGTAAATCTGGATTTGTCTCCAAGCTTAGCTCCTACTTGCCCGGTTAAGGGTACATAGCTAGGACATTTGCGATCAACACAGAAACCCAAAGAAAGGAACCCATTAAGGAACTATTTTCTCCACAAGATGTTTCTTACGTTAAACAATAATATAACATACCCTCCAGTGTGCATTTCGTCTATTCAAACCACATGGTCGGATTGCCTAGTTCTCTAAAAAATGATCTCCTATTACTCCAGGACATACAATACAAAACACTCTCCAGTAATGTACAAGGGAGGCGCATCCGATGGCCGGGTTAAGACAACATTTATAACACGAACAGAACTAATTAGGTGTCAAGTACGTAGCTACATAGAGCCAAAATGTTACACAGATTGGTCGACATCATCTATAAGGACATCCAGGGTGCAGTCTTCCTGAGAGAGATGAGAAGCGGACATCACTTGATCATAAACCAGGTGAAGGGGTATTTCCTGCTCGTCGGGCCCTGCTGACCCAACCCGGGCCAGGTGTTCTGAGTTGAGCTTGGTGAAGCGGGTCTTCACCATGGCCCATGCCTCCCGATCTCCCTCTCGACAGGCTGATGCCTTCCACAACTCAAAACGGCTTTGAGCCTCCCTAAACCACTCTGGAAGTTTGGCCATCCCTTGTGGAGGTGTCTTGGCTAGCCAAACACTACTAGGAGAAACCCTACTAGTAGTGCTTGAAAAACCTATAGTAGTAGCGTTGGGTCTAGCGCTACTACTAAGGCGCTACAGCTAAGTTATAGCAGTAGCGCTGGTTGGTGCAGCGCTACTGCTAAGTCTGGTTAGCAGTAGCGCGGCACTTACCAGTGCTACTGCTAACTATCTGTAGCGCTGCAAAGAGGCAAGCGCTGCTGCTAATCCAGCGTTGCTGCTATATGTATTCCAGCGCTGCTGCTATAACTCCTGCTATCACAGATTCATATCCGCTCTATATATTCGCTATGTATTTATACAGGCTCTATACAGTAGTTTCATCAGGTCACAATAAACATACACATACAGTACATCATCGTCATTCAACACAAATATCATCACATCTTGAAAATAATGATACACAAGTCATATCATGTCTCAATTAAGTGCAACTACATGGTCATGTCACACACACCAGTGTCATCATCTCTATCTAAACCATGATGTACAAGAGAAGAGCGATCAGCATCATCAAGACCGCGACTATGTAGTACTTGAGGCACCGCCGGTTCTACCCCCGCTCTTGCTGGAGTGTCCACCTCAAGTAACTCCTTTCCGCTTTGGCTTTGCTGTCGAACCCTCTGTGGCTAGCACCCGGGAACTTGTCCACCTGGGCCCTAGCATCTGGCCAGTGGTCGTAGACTCCTGGAACCATCCCAACGAACACGACGTAGTAGCCCTTCGCCATCTCGTATCTATGTACCTGCATCTTGAACGATAATATGCAACATAAGGTACTTAAGAACACAAAGAGGCATAATTAGCAAAATACAAGCAACCTATAGTAAGTAAACATAAATGACAAAGTTCCTCATACCCAAACTAATTAACTAGAGCGATCTACGCTAGTTCAGGACCACGGTTTAATTACATCACATAGTTTCATCTGGACGCTAGTGACACATATATTGTCAACGACAATCAGTCCTCGGTCCAATCTTCATAGTCAGGGAGGAAGGACCCGAGCATCTTGAAAGGCTTCAGGTCCAGACGCTGAGCGATTAGCAGTGCTCAGACATCATCCTGCGTGATTGGCCCATGGTAGAACATCCCTGTTTGTTCGAGGACCTGCTTCATGATCACTTGGGCAAGTTCACACTACACGTGATAAAACTCAGCTCGGAGTCAATGATCCGATGTCTTTCCTATGCTTGTGGCCCAGTTGACAATCTCGGCATCGTTGGTAGTAGCTGACATGCGAAGGCGTTGATTATCCCTTCTGAACTCAAGCAGGTAATGCATGAGGTAGAATCCATCAGCCTTACTGATGTGCAGTTGCTGGATGCAGCAGAAGTCGGTCTTATGGCTGAAACCCAGCCTGTTCCTCCTATACTTTTTGTCCTTGATATATCCACTAGACATGCTGAAGGTTAATAGGGCACTATCGAGAACACTCTTTATGTGCTTGTAATCCTTTTTCTTGATGTTCTTCGATGAGTCCAAGTATATAGCATGGGAGTATTCTGGGTACAGAACAATGAGGACGCCCCCCCCCCCCCCGCTGTGCAAATTAAGTACGCCTCAAATTAGACTCCATGCTTGCAAAGGAATGATTAAAACTTATGAAAGGATATGCGCGAATGACTTACGTGGGATGATAAGGCAGGAGAATCGCTTCCTTGTCCTTATTAGCAATCATGAAGCCGCCGATGTACTGGCTCGCATAGTCACGGTGCTCTTTGCAGACATCCAAGAAGCTCTTGTGCATATGGTACGGGTCCATGACGCAGATATATTTTATGTTCTCGATCCTGATGATGTAGTTGAGATATAGCGCATACATGCGGATGAATTGGAAATCCAGCTTGGTCATGTGGAACATGTCGTAGATGTAGTCAAATCACAGGATGAACTTATTCGCAGGCCATCCCTCGATGTACAACTTCCCAGCCGGCACCTGAGCCGTGTAAAGCTGGTATCCTGGTTTTCCCGAGATGAGAAGGCTTTTCTCTCTGGCCAGCACATCATCATGAAGTCTCCTTAGTTCATTGTTCAGTATGTCCTCTAGCGCTTTCTGAGGTAGGATCGGGTGGCCGGCGACATGGATTCGCTCCGCACCTACGACGGGTATTCTGTCTACCTCACGGGGCTTCAGAGGCGGCTGGCTGCTTGAAGCAGCTCTAGCGCCTTTAGGGCCTTTCTTTTCTGGTCTCCTCCTTGCCTTCTTGTTGGGTCACAGCGTTAGTGAGCCCAACATACCTTCCCTATCCACCCCCCCCCCCGCCCAAGTGTCGTCGGGCTAAACATTGGACGAGCCTCGGGGGGTTGCTGGGTAGAGGCGGCATCTGGAGGCGTCTCCTGTGTGGATCACTTGAAGAGAGACTTTTTGCATTCCGCCTTAGGACGTTCCGACTCCGGCAAATCAGGCAGCATCAAGTCATCATCTCCATGCTCAAAGCCTGAGTCTACGTGGTCCTGAGCCATCAATCCTCCATCATCATAGGCGGTATTGAAATACTTGTCTGGGTCATCATCATCCTACTCCATGTTATCATCAGCATTTGCTTCTTCGACAACGGGGGCGACATCATCTGGCACTAATGGAAGCTCTCCCTCGCGTCGTCCGCTATCACCCGCCACGATAGGTCCAGGTAATTTGGTAGGTGGGGTGGTGTTCATACCTTCTTGAGAAGCTATTGTTGGTGTGATACTGGGTGCCTCGACACGAAGAAGAGTCTTCGGCCAAGGCAAGAACCAGCTCTTGCATGCGCCAATCCGTTGAGGTATCTCCTCGTCATCGACTGGTACCGGAGGAGTCAAATCCTTGAAGCCCGGTAAGACACTGGCCACGTTAACCTTGAAGACGCCATCGGACATCTCTCGGTTGTGGAACATGCGGTCCTTCGGCTTCACGATCGTTGCTTTCCCACGGCCACCTTCTGGCCCTTGATGTCGTACAGTAGGGTGCATGGGGTATCGTTGGCCTACGAAGACATGTCTGCGACGTCAAACATCCGAAAGGCAATTGAAATGGAAGACTATATAGACATGCTGGTGAAGAGGGTATGACACGTAATTACTGTGAGGGCGCCGAGCTCGGCCATAGAAGAAGGCCCGCCGAGTTGGCCAGAGACGGAGGACGGGCTGCTATGAACAGGAGCCGGAGCATGTGCGGTGGCATGAGGAGGTGCTAGTGGTGCGATGTTCACCGAATTGCTCCCGACGTAGCTGGGCATCGGAAAGTCCGCTGGCCCTTTATCTGGATTGTTCTTCGCCCATTCAAAAAATGCCGGAAGCAACCTCCGCACTGACCCTTGCATCGACCTTCTGGTCGATGGTCTGTTCCAACTCAGCTTTGGACTTATTGAAAGCAAGCGCAACCTTCTGGTCGATGGTCTGTTGAGTAAGCTACTTTCTCTTCCTTCTTTCCTCTAGCTCCTCGTGGTAGCACGTCTTCCACGAGGCGCCATCTCCGATGCCCTGCACACGTCCATAGGACGGCGGTGTGGCCTCCGGGACCTTTTTCAGTATGTTCAGGGCCCGGTTGAAATGGGTGTCCCACTTGGGCCTCGCCGAGGATTGTGACGACTCGTTGCTTTCGGATGCCTTTTGGTGCTTCTCTTTCTGCAAAAGGAACGTGGATGGTTTACTAATAATGTGACAAAACTTTTAGTCGAATTGATTGGAAGCTAATATGATAATGTGGTAATATAACAATTACCAGAAGTCTCATGAACTCCCTCGTGTTCGGGTCCGTGTAAAAGGTCTTCTTGACGCGGTCCCACTTGTACCGGGCCCTGATCCAGTCACGCTCCAGCGGGTCGGTGAACTCCGCCAAGGGGTTTGGGATTCCGTGAAGTTCATGTTCGGCGTCCTCCTTGGCCCATACGTGCCTCTTCCCCTCGTAACGACGGCTTCCGAGGCGGTGGGGAGGCATGTTCCTAGCCTGGAGCACCTTCATTTTCTCTGACTTTTTCTTGGTTTCATCCTTAGCGCAAGTCTCCTTGTATTTTTCAAAGTCCTCTTCCATAAGTGACGGATTGTCAGCATGAATCTTGGACCACGGTTCATTCTTATCAATCGCTTTTTTCACCCGAACTTTCCAGGCGGACAAGTCATTGGTGAATGTCACCATCGCCTTGTTGTTTATCTTTGTCATGGCGTCATCTTCCCACGGATCTTTGCTTTTTGTGCGGCCGGGGAACAAGAACCTATTGTGCAACTTCTTTAGGAGCATGTGCTCCATATGTGGTATCTTCTTCAACTTCTCGTTGTTGATGTTGGCGGTTTCCCTGAGGATGCATCCTAGTTGATTGCCCCAGCACAAGTGCGCTTCATACGGCGTCGTTGGCTCTAATTTCTTGGGGTGCATCTCCGTGACCACAATTTGTCCGATGCTGAGCGTGTTTGGTCTTCGTGCCCTCTTCTACTTCGGTGCTTTACCGACTACGGCAGCATCGTTGCCGGTCTCGGGGGTGGTGTCGGTGCCTGTTCCAATGCTAGTGCCGGTGTCGGCATGGGCGTAAGGGTCGTTGGTGCCACTGCCGCCACCATGCTAGTGTTGGTCCAGGTACTCAAAAAAGTGATTTGCTGCCTCGACGGGGTCTTCTTCGAGGCGAGGAGAACCCCCGGCTGAGGTGTGGCTAGACATGTTTCCTATTTAACAATTGTAAATAAAAGATATAATGAAGAGAAAAAAGGGGCCTATATTTGGTCGGAATGTTGATTCATTCCCCTTCCAACAAATCCCGGGCACTCCATATGTCCTAGTTTCTAGCACAAGTCATGCCGAAAATCATGGAAATTTTCGACATGACCTTTGCTAAAAAGTGGACATATGGAGCGCCTGAAATTTGCCGGAACGGAAATGAATCAACATTTCGGCAAAACATAGGCCACTTGGATATTCTTCGACATTCAACCAACATTAAAACATTTTATAATAGCAAACAAAGGGAGTAACAAGTAACATGAAGGAAGCATCCCAATCAACCTAGGCAAATTAAATCACACAAGAAGTTGACCTCACCTCACCTCACCTAGGCAAATTAAGGCGAGGCACGGAGGAAGGTGCATTGCATTGCATTGCATCTCAAGAAGGGGCAAGAAACAAGAGCTAGTACAATATTATGGTGGGTCTGGGTGGTGTAACTAGGGTGGGGGAGGTGGCCTGGCATTGGACTATCTTCTTCTAAGCACTGCGATTTAACAAGGTTTTAAGCATGAAAACTTTAGTTTTTTTGCGAAAACAGAGGGTGTGTTCTAGTGCTGGTGGGGGATTCCATTTTTGTAAAGTGACCAAGATTCCCTCTCATGAGAAACGAGCTCCAAAGATTCTTGGCAATGGGGGGCATTGCAAGAGCTCCTTTCCTCTTTCTTTTTTCTTTGGCAGAAGTGACTTTATTCATGTTAATGTCAAAAGCACAGAGGAAACCAACAACAGGTCAGCAAACAAGGGACAATGCACAATCTTGATATAAATTTAATGAGTTCATGGTACTGGCCGGTTTTTTCTTTGCCCTTGTTTTCCCCGGCCTAGGAAACCCTAGCTTGCGGTCGGCGGCGGCGGTGTGCGTCTCGGGCTAATGAATGTTGAGAAGAAGGATGGGGAATCATCGGAGGGAGATCACCTTGGTCGAGCAAAGGTTAAGGCTACAGGTGACGGCAAGGTCGAGGGCAGTCCCGCGCGGCGATGGTGAGGTCGAGGGAGGGCTCGGGTGATAGCGGGCAGGGGCGACAGCGGACAGCGGCGACGGTGGGCTAGGGCAACGGCGGGCAGGGGTGACGGCCGGCGGTGATAGAGTGGGGGGATTCGGGCGGTGACAGAGTGGGTGGCGACAGAGTGGGGGGAGGGGAGATTCGGGCTAGCTTGGCCAAATTTTGAGCCCACGCGACAGTTAACCAAAAATAGCAGTAGCGCTTGGTCAGTATCCAGCGCTATAGATAAATTAGCTATAACATTGTGCGGTAAACCATCGCTACTGCTAACAGGTTTAAATTTTAGTTTTTTTAATTCTAAATTACACATGGTAGTAGCACTTTTTATGATCCAGTGCTATAAATATATTATCTATAGCGCAGGTTCAAAATCCCGCACTACTGATATGTTTTCTTTTCTTTTTATTATTTTCCTTTTCTTTTCTGTTTTCTTTTCTTTTTCTTTTGTATTACTTTCTTTCTCCCTTTTGTTTTTTTTGTATTGCTTTCTCCCTTTTGTATTTCTTTTGTGTTGCTTTCTCCCTTTCTGTTTACGATGGCATCTTCCTCCCACACTGTGTGAATATCACCGGAACCATGCATGTGGTGGTAACATATATATCAGTTGATCGATAAAGATTACTTAAGTGCGTACAAAAAATAGATCATATATATAAATGATGGTTTCTCAGTTGATATCGTATGACTGATAGCTCGCGAGTTTGGGTGCGGGGCCATGTGCTAAGGCGTGTATGAGCAATCCGTCCGAACTGTCCTCTTCCAGGGGATTTTCAAGAACTTGCTCTTTGAACCAACGCAAGAAAGTGGCGTTGTGCTCTACAGTAACTTCGTCGTTCGTCTTATCAGGGTACTTATTTGTGATGGTTTCTTTGTGCCGTGCCACATAATCATCTACCACATCTAGGTGTTGTAGCACTACTAAGTTAGACCTGTCAAAGTCATTCCGTCGATCCGAGTAGTCCACGTGCAATTCCCTCCGTCCGTTGTTGTGACCTTCTCCTTCTAGCCTCCCATCGTGCTTGTTGACGGGCAAACCAACAACAGGGTCTCCGACGCCTATATAATTCTCGCAAAAGGAGATACACTCATGCGTCAGATACCCCTGGACGATGCTCCCATCGGGACGGGACATGTTATGAACGAATCCTTTGATGACCCCATTCATCCTCTCGAACGGCATCATGCTATGAAGGAATGTCGGCCCGAGGTCGATGATGTCGTCCACGATGTGGACACACAGATGCACCATGAAGTCAAAGCACGCGGGCGGGAAGTACATCTCAAGCTCACATAGTATGACAACGATCTCTTCCTGTAGCCTTCGGAGCTGCTTCACACTTATGGACTTTCGAGAGATAACATCGAAGAAGTTGCAGAGACTAGTAAGCATGTCACGGACGTGCTTGTCCATTATCCCTCTAATGGCAACTGGGAGTATCTGTGTCATCATCACGTGACAGTCATGAGACTTCATCCCGCTGAACCTTTTCTTTTTGGGGTCTAGAAATCTGCTTATCTTCCCACAGTAACCGGAACTGACTTTGATTCCCATAAGGCACTTGATGAATTGATCGATCTCCTTCGCACTTAAGGTGAAGCAAGAAGGGGGGTAATAATTCTCCTCCTTCTTATTGACTTTTCTGCCCCTTTCCCTCTCCTGCGTCTCCGTCTCCGTCTTCTCCGTCGACTTTTTACGGTGGAGATCTTACCTAATCTTCAAATCTTCCAAGTCTTTCCTTGCCTTCAGCCCGTCCTTGGTCTTCTCCGGCATGTTCCTCAGTGTGCCAAGCAAGCTCTCGAGGACATTCTTTGTGATATGCATTTGATCAAGGCAATGAGGCGTGTCGTGATTGGGCCAGTACTCCAAGTCCTAGAAAACAGACCTCGTTTTCCATACCTTCAGTAGTGGCTCCGGTGCCTTTTTCATCGTTCTCGGCGCGGGGCACTATCCCCAGTTATTCAACAGCTCATTGATTTCGGTGCCGCTTCTCTTACATGGAGGTCCTCGATGCTCAGTCAACCCATTGAATAGATATCCACGCTTTCTCCATGGGTCATCCTTCTCGAGCCATCTACGATGCCCCATGTACACGATTTTCCCGGATCCGCCATCTTTCGTCAACATAAGCTGCTGAGACGTTGTATCATCCATGCACCTCATGCATCCGCAGTATCCGTGGCACACATGGCCTGAGGTGTACCCGTAACCGAGATAGTCGTGCACCGTCGTCATCAGCGCGGCTCTCATATAGAAATACTCTCCTTTGCTGGCGTCCCATGTCCATGCCGTTGTTTTCCATAATGTGTCTAGCTCCTCTTTCAGAAGCCCCATATATAGGTTAATATTATTTCTCGGTTGTTTCGGCCCTTGAATCAGCATGCTCATGTGTATGTACTTTGTCTTCCTGCACTTCCATGGGGGGAGGTTGTACATGTTGGGGAACGTCGCATGGGAAACAAAAATTTTCCTACGCACACGCAAACCTATCCATGGTGATGAGCATCTACGAGAGGGAGAGTGGATCTACGTACCCTTGTAGATCGCTAAGAGGGAAGCGTTAAGAAACGAGGTTGGTGTAGTCGAACTTCTTCGCGATCCAAATCGCCGAGCGTCCCGCGATCCAATCACGAACCGTCCTGCAAACCAATCACGAACTGTCCCACGATCTCGTCACGATCCGTCCCACGATCCAATCACGAACGTCTCGTGGCCTTGATCACGATCCTTCCGATCTAGTACCGAACGGACGGCACCTCCGCGTTCAGCACACGTGCAGCTTGATGACGGTCTCCACCGTCTTGATCCAGCAAGAGGGGTGGAGAGGAGAGAGAGTTCACCAGCAGCGTGACGGCGCTCCGGTGATGGTGGTGGAGCAATTCCGGCAGGGCTTCGCCTAAGCACTGCGGAACTACGATCTAGAGGAGAAACTATGCACCGGTGGAACGGGTAGCACGTGGCCGGAAATTCTGTCCAAAAACCACCCAATCCACTAGTATATATAGGAGGAGAGGAGAGGAGAGGCAGCCAAGGCCTTTGGGTCGGCCGAAATAGGAGGTGGGAGCAATCCTACTTCACCTCCAATCCTAGTTGGAGTAGGATTGCCTCTTATTGGCTGATTTTTCCACTTTTTGCTTTACGACTTTCTCTCCTACGCCATGGGCCTTTTTGGCTGTTTTCCCAGCCCACTAAGGGCTGGTTATTATTATCCCACAGCCCATGGACCTCTTGGGGTCGAAATACCCCTCCCGGAGGTCCCCCGGTACACTACCGGCACTCCCGGTACACTACCGATGAGCCCGAAACTTTTCCGGCGACCAAACTGGGACATCCTATATATGAATCTTTACCTCCGGACCATTCCGGAGCTCCTCGTGACGTCCGGGATCTCATCCGGGACTCTGAACAACCTTCGGTCACCACCATACATAACTCTATACTACCGAAACGTCACTGAACCTTAAGTGTGCAGACCCTGCGGGTTCGAGAACTATGTAGACATGACCGAGACACCTCTACGGCCAATAACCAATGGCGGGACCTGGATGTCCACATTGGTTCCTACATATTCTACGAAGATCTTATTGGTTGAACCTCTATGTCAAGGATTCAGTTAATCCCGTATAACGTTCCCTTTGTTCTTCGGCATGTTACTTGCCCGAGATTCGATCGTCGGTATCTCTATACCTAGTTCAATCTCGTTACCGGCAAGTCTCTTTACTCGTTCCGTAATGCAAGATCCCGCAACTAACAATTAGTCACATTGATTGCAAGGCTTATTGTGATGTTGCATTACCGTGTGGGCCCCGAGATACCTCTCCGTCACACGGAGTAACAAATCCCAGTCTCGATCCATGCCAACTCAACAGACACCATCGGAGATACCTGTAGAGCACCTTTATAGTCACCCAGTTACGTTGCGACGTTTGATACACTCAAGGCACTCCTTCGATATCCGTGAGTTGCATGATCTCATGGTCATAGGAACATATACTTTGACATGCAGAAAACGGTAGCAATAAACTGACACGATCATATGCTACGTTTGTAGTTTGGGTCTTGTCCATCACATCAGTCTCCTAATGATGTGATCCTGTTATCAAATGACATCACATGTCAATGGCTAGGAAACCCTGACCATCTTTGATCAACGAGCTAGTTCACTAGAGGCATACTAGGGACATAGTGTTTGTCTATTTATCCACACATGCAATGTGTTTCCGATCACTACAGTTATAGCATGGATAATAAACGATTATCATGAACAAGGAAATATAATAATAAACACTTTATATATTGCCTCTAGGGCATATTTCCAACAGTCTCCCACTTGCACTAGAGTCAATAATCTAGTTCACATCACTATGTGATTTACATGGTAATGAATCGAACACCCATACAGTTCTGGTGTTGATCATGTTTAGCCCTTGGAAGAGGTTTAGTCAACGGGTCCGCAACATTCAGATCCGTGTGCACTTTGCAAATATTTATGTCCTTCTCCTCGATGTAGAACCGGATGGAGTTGAAGCGTCGCTTTATGTGTCTGGTCCTCTTGTGAAACCTTGGTTCCTTGGCTAGAGCAATGGCACCAGTGTTGTCACAGAACAGATTTATTGGATTCAGTGCACTAGGCACTACTCCAAGATCTGTCATGAACTGCTTCATCCAGACACCTTCCTTCGCTGCCTCCGAGGCTGCGATGTACTCCGCTTCGCACGTAGAATCAGCTACCACGCTTTGCTTGGAACTGCACCAGCTTACCGCTCCCCCGTTAAGAATAAATACGTATCCGGTTTGCGATTTAGAATCGTCCGGATCAGTGTCAAAGCTTGCATCGACGTAACCCTTTACGACGAGCTCTTCATCACCTCCATAAACGAGAAACATGTCCTTAGTCCTGTTAAGGTACTTAAGGATATTCTTGACCGCTTGCCAGTGCTCCATTCCAGGATCACTTTGAAACCTTCCAGCCATACTTATGGCAAGGCTGACATCGGGTCTTGTGCACAGCATTGCATACATGATAGAGCCTATGGCTGAAGCATAGGGGATGACGCTCATCTTTTCTTTATCTTCTGCAGTCACTGGGCATTGAGTCTTACTCAACTTCACACCTTCCAACACAGGCAAGAACCCCTTCTTGGCCTGTTCCATTTTGAACTTCATCAAAACTTTATCAAGGTATGTGCTCTGTGAAAGTGCTATTAAGCGTCTCGACCTATCTCTATAGATCTTAATGCCTAATATGAAAGCAGCTTCTCCTAGGTCCTTCATTGAAAAACTCTTATTCAAATATTCCTTCATGCTTTCCAGTATTTCTATATCGTTTCCGATCAGCAATATGTCATCCACATATAACACTAGAAACGCTACAGAGCTCCCACTCACTTTCTTGTAAATACAAGCTTCTCCATAAACTTGTATAAACCCAAACGCTTTGATCACCTCATCAAAGCGTTTATTCCAACTCCGAGATGCTTGCACCAGTCCATAAATGGATCGCTGGAGTTTGCAAACTTTGTCAGCATTCTCTAGATCGACAAAACCTTCGGGTTGCATCATATACAACTCTTCCTCAAGGAAACCGTTGAGGAACGCCGTTTTCACGTCCATCTGCCAAATTTCATAGTCGAAATAAGCAGCTATTGCCAACATGATTCTGACAGACTTAAGCATCGCTACGGGTGAGAAAGTCTCATCGTAGTCAACTCCTTGAACTTGTGAAAAACCCTTTGCCACAAGTCGAGCTTTATAGACGGTGACATTACCGTCCGCGTCCGTCTTCTTCTTATAGATCCATTTGTTCTGAATGGCCTTTCGCCCTTCAGGTAGTACTTCCAAAGTCCATACTTTGTTTTCATACATGGATCCCATCTCAGATTGCATGGCCTCTAACCATTTCTCGGAATCCGGGCCCATCACTGCTCCTCCATAGCTCGTAGGTTCATTGTTGTCCAACAACATGACCTCTAAGACAGGGTTGCCGTACCACTCGGGAGTAGTACGCGTCCTTGTCGACCTACGAGGTTCAATAGCAGCTTGATCCGGAGCTTCATGATCATCATCATTAACTTCCTCTTCTACCGTTGTAGGTTCCACAGAAACATCTTTCTGTGCTGCGCTACTCTCTGGTTGAAGTAAAGGTTCAATAACCTCATCAAGCTCTATTTTCCTCCCACTCAATTCTTTCGAGAGAAACTCTTTCTCAAGAAATGTTCCGTTCTTAGCGACAAACACTTTGCCCTCGGATCTGAGATAGAAGGTATACCCGACTGTCTCTTTCGGGTATCCTATGAAGACGCACTTTTCCGCTTTGGGTTCCAGCTTTTCAGGCTGAAGCTTTTTGACATAAGCATCACATCCCCAAACTTTAAGAAACGACAACTTCGGCTTATTGCCAAACCACAGTTCATATGGCGTCGTCTCAACGGATTTTCATGGTGCCCTATTTAAAGTGAATGCAGCTGTCTCTAATGCATAACCCCAAAACGATAGTGGCAAATCGGCAAGAGACATCATAGAACGCACCATATCCAATAAGGTCCGATTACGACGTTCAGACACACCATTACGTTGTGGTGTTCCGGGCGGTGTCAACTGTGAAACAATTCCACACTGTCTTAAGTGATTGCCAAACTCATAACTCAGATATTCACCTCCTCGATCAGATCGAAGAAATTTAATCTTCTTGTTACGATGATTCTCAACTTCACTCTAAAATTGCTTGAACTTTTCAAATGTTTCAGATTTGTGCTTCATCAAGTAAATATACCCATATCTACTCAAGTCATCAGTGAAGGTGAGAAAATAACGATAACCACCGCGCGCTTCGACATTCATTGGACCGCACACATCAGTATGTATGATTTCCAATAAGTCACTCGCCCGTTCCATTGTTCCAGAGAACGGCGTTTTGGTCATCTTGCCCATAAGGCATGGTTCACATGTGTCAAGTGATTCAAAATCAAGTGACTCCAAAAGTCCATCAGCATGGAGCTTCCTCATGCGTTTTACACCAATATGACCTAAACGGCAGTGCCACAAGAAAGTGGTACTATCATTAACTACTCTACATCTTTTGGCATCAATGTTATGAACATGTGTGTCATCACTATCAAGATTCAATATGAATAAACCCCTAACATTGGGTGCATGACCATAAAAGATATTACTCATATAAATAGAACAACCTTTATTCTCTGATTTAAATGAGTAACCGTCTCGCAATAAACAAGATCCAGATATAATGTTCATGCTTAACGCAGGCACTAAATAACAATTATTTAGGTTCATCACTAATCCTGATGGTAATCGAAGAGAGAGCGTGCCGACGGCGATCACATCAACCTTGGAACCATTTCCCACGCGCATCGTCACTTCGTCCTTTGCCAGTCTTCGTTTATTCCGTAGTTCCTGTTTTGAGTTGCAAATGTGAGCAACCGAACCGGTATCAAATACCCAGGCACTACTACGAGAACTAGTAAGGTACACATCAATAACATGTATATTATATATACCTTGTTTGTCGTTGGCCGCCTTCTTGCCAGCCAGGTACTCGGGGCAGTTCCGCTTCCAGTGACCAGTTCCTTTGCAATGAAAGCACTCAGTTTCTGGCTTAGGTCCATGCTTAGGCTTCTTTGTAGGAGTAGCAACTGCTTTGCCATCCTTCTTGGTTTTACCCTTCTTGCCTTTGCCTTTGCCGTTTTTCTTGAAACTAGTGGTTTTATTGACCATCAACACTTGATGTTCTTTCTGGATTTCAGACTCAGCGACTTTCAGCATCGCAAACAGCTCGGCAACTGACTTGTTCATCCCGTGCATGTTATAGTTCATCACAAAGCTCTTGTAACTAGGTGGCAGCGATTGAAGAACTCTATCAGTGATCGCCTCCGGCGGAAGGGTAATTCCCAACTCCGCTAGACGGTTTGAGTACCCAGACATTCTGAGTATGTGCTCACTAATAGACCCGTTCTCCTCCATCTTTCAAGCATAGAATTTATCGGAGGTCTCATACCTCCCGATCCGGGCATTCTTCTGAAAGATAAACTTCAACTCCTGGAACATCTCATATGCTCCATGATGTTCAAAACGTCTTTGAAGTCCCGGTTCTAAGCCATACAATATTGCACACTGAACTATTGAGTAGTCTCCAGCACGAGCCTCCCAAGCGTTCTTAACGTCTTCGGAGGTCATGTCTTCTGGCTGGTCACCAAGCGGTGCATCAAGGACATATGACTTCTGGGAAGCCATGAGGATAATCCTCAGATTACGGGCCCAGTCAACAAAGTTACTTCCATCATCTTTCAATTTAGCTTTCTCTAGGAACGCATTAAAATTCAGGGGTGCTACTGCGCGAGCCATTGATCTACAACATAAATATGCAAAGGTTACTTAGACTATTGTTCAAGATAATGAGTTTAGTTAATCAAATTACTAAAGCTCCCACTCAAATTGACATCCCTCAGGTCATCTGAGTGTCACATGATCCAAATTCACCAACTCAAGTCCGATCATCACGTGAGTTAAGGTGGCTTCAATGGTGAACATCATTATGTTGATCATATCTACTATATGACTCATGTTCGACCTTTCGGTCTCTTGTGTTCCGAGGCCATGTCTGTACATGCTAGGCTCTTCAAGTTTAACCCGAGTGTTCTGCACGTGCAAATCTAGCTTGCACCCGTTGTATGTGAACGTAGAGTCTATCACACCCGATCATCACGTGGTGTCTCGACACGACGAACTTTCGCAACGGTGCACACTCGGGGAGAACACAGTTCATCTTGAAATTTAAGTTAGGGATCACCTTATAATGCTACCGTCGTACTAAGCAAAACAAGGTGCATAAAAGGATTAACATCTCATGCAATTCATAAGTGACATGATATGGCTATCAACTTGTGTTTAAGATCTCCATCTTCGAAACACCGGCATGATCTCCATCGTCACCGGCATGACACCATGATCTCCATCAATGTGTCGCCATCGGGGTTGTCACGCCCTGCATGCTTCTACTACTATTGCTACCGTAGCGATAAAGTAAAGCATTACATAGCGCTTAATGATTGACACGCAGGTCATACAATAATTAAAGACAACCCTATGGCTCCTGTCGGTTGTCGTAATCACCGACATGCAAGTCGTGATAATCTATACATCACATGATCATCTCATACATCACATATATCTCATCATGTAATTGCCATATCATATCACAACATATCCTGCAAAAACAAGTTAGACGTCCTCTAATTGTTGTTGCATGTTTTACGTGGCTGCTACGGGTATCTAGCAAGAACGATTCTCACCTACGTATAAACCACAACGGTGATACATAGATTGCTTTTCAACCTTCTCAAGGACCGCCTTTGTCGGATCCGATCCAACTAAAGTCAGAGAAACTGTCACCCGCAAGCCATCTAAGCAACAAGTTGCGTCGAGGGAACCGGTCTCTCGTAAGCATACGAGTAATGTTGGTCCGGGCCGCTTCATCTCACAATCCCGCTGAACCAAAATCCAACCAAGGGAGGAAGCAATCTAAGCATCAACGCCCACAAACCTTTTGTGCTCTACTCGAGATCTCATCGAACCATCAACCTAGCTCATGATGCCACTGTTGGGGAACGTCGCATGGGAAACAAAAAATTTCCTATGCACACGCAAACCTATTCATGGTGATGAGCATCTACGAGAGGGAGAGTGGATCTACGTACCCTTGTAGATCGCTAAGAGGGAAGCGTTAAGAAACGCGGTTGGTGTAGTCGAACTTCTTCGCGATCCAAATCGCCGAGCATCCCGCGATCCAATCACGAACCGTCCTGCGAACCAATCATGAACCGTCCCACGATCTCGTCACGATCCGTCCCACGATCCAATCACGAACGTCTCGTGGCCTTGATCACGATCCTTCCGATCTAGTACCGAACGGACGGCACCTCCGCGTTCAGCACACGTGCAGCTTGATGACGATCTCCACCGTCTTGATCTAGCAAGAGGGGTGGAGAGGAGAGAGAGTTCACCAGCAGCGTGACGGCGCTCCGGTGATGGTGGTGGAGCAATTCCGGCAGGGCTTTGCCTAAGCACTTCGGAACTACGATCTAGAGGAGAAACTATGCACCGGTGGAACGGGTAGCACGTGGCCAGAAATTCTGTCCAAAAACCACCCAATCCACTAGTATATATAGGAGGAGAGGAGAGGAGAGGCAGCCAAGGCCTTTGGGTCGGCCGAAATAGGAGGTGGGAGCAATCCTACTTCACCTCCAATCCTAGTTGAAGTAGGATTGCCTCCTATTGGCTGATTTTCCACTTTTTGCTTTAGGACTTTCTCTCCTGCGCCATGGACCTTTGTGTCTGTTTTCCCAGCCCACTAAGGGCTGGTTATTATTATCCCACAGCCCATGGACCTCTTGGGGTCGAAATACCCCTCCCGGAGGTCCCCCGCTACACTACCGGCACTCCCGGTACACTACCGATACTCCCGGTACACTACCGATGAGCCCGAAACTTTTCCGGCGACCAAACTGGGACATCCTATATATGAATATTTACCTCCGGACCATTTCGGAGCTCCTCGTGACGTCCGGGATCTCATCCGGGACTCTGAACAACCTTCGGTCACCACCATACATAACTCTATACTACCGAAACGTCACTGAACCTTAAGTGTGCAGACCCTGCGGGTTCGAGAACTATGTAGACATGACCGAGACACCTCTACGGCCAATAACCAATGGCGGGACCTGGATGTCCACATTGGTTCCTACATATTCTACGAAGATCTTATTGGTTGAACCTCTATGTCAAGGATTCAGTTAATCCCGTATAACGTTCCCTTTGTTCTTCGGCATGTTACTTGCCCGAGATTCGATCGTCGGTATCTTTATACCTAGTTCAATCTCGTTACCGGCAAGTCTCTTTACTCGTTCCGTAATGCAAGATCCCGCAACTAACAATTAGTCACATTGATTGCAAGGCTTATTGTGATGTTGCATTACCGTGTGGGCCCCGAGATACCTCTCCGTCACACGGAGTAACAAATCCCAGTCTCGATCCATGCCAACTCAACAGACACCATCGGAGATACCTGTAGAGCACCTTTATAGTCACCCAGTTACGTTGCGACGTTTGATACACACAAGGCACTCCTTCGATATCCGTGAGTTGCATGATCTCATGGTCATAGGAACATATACTTTGACATGCAGAAAACAGTAGCAATAAACTGACACGATCATATGCTACGTTTGTAGTTTGGGTCTTGTCCATCACATCAGTCTCCTAATGATGTGATCCCGTTATCAAATGACATCACATGTCAATGGCTAGGAAACCCTGACCATCTTTGATCAACGAGCTAGTTCACTAGAGGCATACTAGGGACATAGTGTTTGTCTATTTATCCACACATGCAATGTGTTTCCGATCACTACAGTTATAGCATGGATAATAAACGATTATCATGAACAAGGAAATATAATAATAAACACTTTATATATTGCCTCTAGGGCATATTTCCAACAGTACATCCATACAAAGACGGGCCATGTGTTGTGGTTGGTATTTTGGTTTCCAAACGGATTCATGCCATCCATACTCGCACCAAGCAGATGTTCCTTGGATCTTCTGCAGCAAATCCATATACGGTGTTGAATACTCTCCACTGGCTACCATCTACGAGGTGTCTCAGCTTTGGATCATCTCCATCATTGGGCTTCTTCCTCTCCGCATGCCAGCGCATGAGCTTTGCTTCCTTAGGATCTACGAAATACCGCTGCAGATGGGGAGTGATCGGAAAGTACCATACAACTTTCTGGGGAGCTTTCTTTCCTGCCTTCTTGTATCGAGAAGCATTGCACACCGGACAGCTGTTTTTTTCCGCGTGCTCCCCCCGATAAATGATGCAATCGTTGATGCACGCATGGCACCTAATGTGCGGCAAATCAAAAGGGCAAACGATTTTCTTGGCCTCATCGACTCTAGTAGGACACAGGTTCCCCACGGGAAGAACTTTACTATTTAGATACTTCAAATGCTCATCGAGGCTTTTGTCTATCCATTTGTTTTTGGCCTTCGTCTTTAGATGTTCGAGCGTGAAACTCAAGCGGGTCACCTCAGGATCGCAATCGTCATACAATGGAGTCTTCGAGTCTACTTCAAGTTGTGCCAGCTTGGCCTCCTCTCTAGAAGCAGCTCTGTCGCTAGTCGTACTCTTGTGAAGGAGGTCTCGAACATGAGGGTCCTGCATGATTGCACTTAGTCGCGTTGAAGACTGCGGCGTGACCGCCGCCTTTGCTTCGCCGTGTCCGGAATCTTCTCCGCCGCCATGGTCGGAATCTTCTCCGCCACCGTCATTTAACTCTTCCCCGCCGCCATGTCCGATGCCATCGTCTTCGTGTCGATCGGTCATCTCTTCATCTAGCCCCATGTCATTATTCCCTGCCATGTGGACGTCCCCATCATAATCATCTTCTTCACTTATCCACCGAGTATAGCCATCCATGAAACCATTCATCAACAGGTGCGCCTTCAAGCTACCATGATCATAAGGGTCCAAAAGTACTCCTTCTTTGCATCTTGTACACGGACATCTAATCCTAGTCCAATTATTTGCATGCATGTCCATTATCGCGGATTGCATGTATCGCTCCACCTTCCATCCACTCACCTTCATGACCGACTGCATGCACAGTATAACAAGCAAAAGGGTTATAAACAAAATTCATGCATGCATCAAAGTCATATAAAAATTTGGCATGACCTTGCCTAAAAATAGGACATATCAAGTTTGCTCGAAATTCACCGAAACGGAAATAAATCGACATTTCGGCAAAACATAAGCAACTCGGGGGCATGCCACTCGCACAAATCTCTCCATATCCCAAACACACATATTCCCATTCACACACACATATTCCCATTCTTAAAATGAACAACTTTTTACTCACCTATATATCAAGCTAGATCTTGCTACATCTAGTTGTTGGGGACATATCAATAGCTAGCTAGATCAAGTTGTTGGGGAGGAGAGATGACTCTAGGTAACTAATGGAGAGGGAGAGATATGAGCTAGCTAGATCTATATCTAATGGAATGGAGGGAGAGCCAAACAAATGAGATAGGGGGACATTTAATTATGGAGCTAGCTAGAGATGAGAAGGCCATTTATGGAGGAGAGTTATGGTGGAGGGGGGCATTAATGGGGAGAGAAAAGAGGTAGGAGGAAGAGAGAAGAAGGGCAACAATGGTGAGGGGATAGGGGAAAGGAGGGGGGAGAGGGAAATGGGAAGGAGGGGAGGGGGTGAAAAGGTGGCACCAGCCACGCATAGCAGTAGCGCTGTTTTTCAGCAAGCGCTACTGCTACGTTACTTAGCAGTAGCGCTTTCCAAAAAAAACCTACTATTAAGTGGGCCCCATTGTCAGTAGCGGTTCCAACAAATAAAGCGCTACTACTAGAGTATTAGTAGTAGCGCTTTATTCTGGACAGCGCTGCTACTACCAATAGTGTCGGTGGGCTCGTCTGTTCCCGCTTAGCAGTAGTGCTCTTTTTGTTTACAGCGCTACTACTAAGTCTTTACTTGTAGCGTTTGCTAAATAAAGTGCTACTGCTAACTAGCAGCATCGCCTGTTACATTCCAGCGCTACTGATATTGTCCTGCCTATAAGGTTTTCCCTAGTAGTGAGAGCGCCCTTATCATGCACCTCATAGATTTCCTAGCTCGCTCGTGCACTATGGTCAGTTCTTTCAGCAGATCCCCACCTAATGAGCTGATCTCTTCTTCCGGATGACCAGTTAAGAGGCCTACACATGACATCGGGCACATTACTTACATGCCACAACAAAGGATAATCTATGGCACTTCAGGTTAGAAATTCACTTACAGAACATGCATCCTTTTAATTTTTGGTTTTCCTCTTGGGTCTTTGCTAGTTGAGTCTTCAAACTTTGAATTTCTTGGGCTTGACGTTGGTTTTCCCCTTTGAGTTGGCGCTTTTCCTCAGGATATCTCTCCAACATGGGGAGATTAGCCTCAAGCTGAGACTCAGCATACCGCTAAGCTTCACGGGACGCATCCAGATTCCTCTACATCTGACCTATGGCAGCTGCTACAACACAATACATCGTTAGAGACGACATTCCTATTTTTTATCAACACTTAATAAAGTACTCTTTTTTACTTACAATGTGCTTCTCTGGTGAACTTTTTCACCTCCTCTAGTTCGGCTTTCACAGCCTTCACCTTCGTCCGGCTGGATTCAAGATCCTTGGTCAACCTCTCGTTTTGCTGTCTTAAACCCTGCACAAGGACAACACAATGCTCAGACCCTTAATTCGGTCGTCCCGGCCAAATCAAGGTCTGGGGGCTATCGAGTTAGGACTTATGTTCGGTTGTCAAAACCAACCACTTACCTGCATATTGAAAGACATTATTCTGGCAGCTCCTTCGAGGCCTACTCGGGCGGCTCCAAGGTGAGCATCCACGGAGCTGAGAGTGTTAAACTCCTGGTCAGGAAATGTCATATGGCACAAGGACTCCTTTCGATGCTGATGATTCATTGCACTCTCGACCTCGGAATTGGTAACCGAGACTCCCTCGGAGTCTTCTGGGAGTTGATCCGCTACTGGAACTTCCGCTTCAGCTCCCACGAGGACCAAAGGTTTAGAGGAGTGATGGTTGTCTGCCGCCTCGGTGGCGTCTTCGGGCTGCTTCGCTCGCCTCCTAAGTGTTCCGATAAAATAGACTATAAAAATTTAAGGAAATAGCAGTGGAAAGACAGAGACGAATCAAATACCTTTTGGTGGGGGCGCGGGGGATGTGTTTTCCAATATCGCCCCTTGCTTAGGTTTCCGGCCTACTCTGGGCATGAGCCTTGTAGGGGTGGCCTGGGAGGGTGTCCAGCGCCTGGTCTGATGACCCTTGGGGGTAGTAGTTGGTATGTTTAGAATGGCAGGAGGCTTGCGTCCCTTTCGGGATGAGGATTTCTTCTTGCTCGTAGTTGAAGAGGTAAGGGTCCGGGGGTGATCGGCCGTAAGGGCCACTTTGTGTTCGTCAACACTCTCCTGGTAATAGACCCGTCCTCGAACACCATTGAAATCTCCGGGACATGATGGAATCCGGGATGATCATCCCAGGAATAATTCTTTGGTTGGGGAGCGGGATAGTTGACTGTCTCAATCCAACGTCTCCAGTTCTGTTAAAGAAAGACGGAAAGTTTCCGGATGTTAGAATTAAGAATAAGCATTTGGAATTCAGGGGTTTAAATCAAACTTACCCATTCAATGGGGTTGTAGCTGTAGAAGCCCTCCTTGACTGTCAGGCGGGCGACCTCTTCTTTCTCCTCTTTAAAGATATGAACTAGGATGACAACCATCGCTTCTCGATTATCTGACCCTTGTCGATAGGAATGGGTGGTATCATTGGTTCCGTTGTAGCACCGCATAGGGTGTGTTCGTTGTTGGAGCGCTTGGACGCATCGGGTGATTGTTGTGGCCATCACGTTGATGATGGTCAACTTGTTATGAACTAGCAGCTTCACCTTAGCGGACATGCATTTTACCTCAACGCTTTCCTCTTGAGAAGGACTCCTCGGTCGCTAGTTGGATCGTTTCTTTAAGGGGCCTCGGAGTATTCGGGTAGACCCCTCTGAGCTGGGTCAAACAAGTGGATGTCTTTCATGTAAAACCATTCCGAAGACCACTCATCGGACTCTTTCTTCCGGGTCCCAATAGGCTACCCCGTTTCGGCTATGCGCCATACCTTGGCTCTGCCCACTTCCCGGATTATCCCTCCCCTAGTTCAGAGAACAAGGCAGAAGTATTTCCGCCACAAATCAAAGTAAGACTTGCAGCCCAAAAACATCTCACAGAGGGCCACGAAGCCTGAGATATGGAGGATTGAGCCGGGGATGAGATTGTGGAGTTGAATCCCGTAGAATTCTAGCAGGCCCTGCAAGAAGGGGTGAATGGGGAACCCTAGGCCTCACAGAAGGAAAGAGACGAAACAAACCCTTTCGCCCCCTTGTGGAGTAGGGAAGTTCTCCACGAAGGATTTACAGTTTGCATAGGTCAGCCCAACACGGGTGGATGTCAGATCCGAGTGGGGGAGATACACTTGCACCTCGAGGTCACGCAGTTGGAGAAGGGAGACGGAGTAGCTTGCCCAGTCTCCTGAGAGGGGACCGAAAGGATGCAAGGATGAGCCTGGGGCGCTCACCATATCTTTGAGCTCACAACCTTTAGGGCTTCGTGGTGGTGAGAAGAGGAGGGACGTCACCTATAGAGGATGCAATTTGCTTAAATAAGAGTTTTTTCTGATCTACCAGAAGCGTTTTTGTAAAGGACTGTTGGGTTACCTTTCTTTATTCTATGCAGGAATCGAGGTCTGCCATCGGTCTTCGTGCAAGGAAATTAATGTCGTGGGCCCCGTGAGGCTTCGACAATCGGAGGCTTGTCGGTGATCGCATTATTGTTCTACAGAACATAAAGACCAAGTTGGGATATGTCAAGCATAGAGGGAACTCGCCTCACAAGCCAAGTACCATGAGCACGCAAAGCTTACGAAGACTACATACCTCGGCGTTGGACGCTAGTTCGGGGGCTACTGAGGGAGTCTGAGACTAAGGGGTCCTTGGGTCGTCGGTTCATTCCTCATGGGCCGACCTATTGGGTTGATCTGTCGAAGGCTGAACTATGAATGATCCCGTTGTCCAGGAAGGAAAGCCCTGAAGAATGGCGTGGCTTCCAAGTTCGGAAGATGGGATCTACTTATCTGTCCCATGTAAAAAAGTCAGTTGCGTGTAAACCCTAGGGACCCCTGGTGTCTACATAAACTAGAGGGTCCCATTCGTAGAGGAGAGATGAACTCATCTAGGGTTTAACTTAGACGATCTCGAGGTAGATCAACTCTGTATCATTCACGTCAATATAAATCAAGCATGATGTAGGGTTTTATCTCCTCACAAGGGCCCGAACCTGGGTAAACACTGTCTACTTCATCCTATGTTACCCATCGATCTAAGGTCCACATCTCGGGACCCTCTACCCGATATCTGCCGGTTTTGACACTGACATAAGAAAAAAATGTAAACTGGTGGCTCTGGCATTTGAAACGCCCCAACTGCTTTGCTAGTAAAAAAAGAAGCCATGGCGCATGTTCATTCGAAGCGCCCCGTATCTCCCACATGTCAGCCAGCTAGCCAATCGTCGTCCTTGTCACGGCCGCCAGCCGCCCTCGTCCTCGCAGGTCGTTGCCCTCATTGCTGTCGGTCGCCGCCCTGGTCGTTACAGGCCTCCACCATGATCATCGATAGTCGCCGTCGCAACACCCGTCCCGTCAGTTCCACGTGAGGTGGTGGTCATTGTAACAAAATGCTGACGTTAGAAGCACACCTATCAGCCGTCGTTGTAGCACGCCCATCGTAGACTAGCAGCACCGTCGTGTTGCCCGACTACATATCTCAGGGTCACTTCTCGCATCATCGGCTCATGTGGTTAAAGATTTTTCTCACACCGGTTGAACTTTTCTTCACACCGGTTAAAGCTTTTCTCCACTGGTTAAAGCTTCCCCCTACTGGTTGATGTTTTTCAACTACGATCAAAGCTTATTGTGTGAACATTTGCAACTTTTTTCGTCGAGCAGTGCCCTGTTGAAACTTTGTACATCTTCCGGTTGAAGCTTTTTCCATCAAAGGTTGAAGCTTTTTTCGTAATGGTTGCAACTTTTTCAGTTTGTGTCGGGACCCCGATCCTAAGCCATAAGAATCCAGCCTGTAACACATCACATCACTTTGCGGTCTGATGCACGATTATCTCCACGGCTGCCACCTTACCTGGGTTGGGACCGTTTGCGTCTTTTGACTCACGTATGTGAATGTGTCGCTAGCATTCAAATGTCAAAGAAACCGGGCCGACATGACTAGTCGTAGAACCCAAGTGGCACATCCGTACAGGGACATGCATACGTAACCCAGCAATGCAGGTGTCAATCTCTAGCATGAGTAGATGAGTCATAGCAAGCTACAATGACTCCATTACGCCGTGAGACATAAATGTCATCACTGCATGTAGACAAGTCGTAGCAGGCTACCGGGACTCCATTACACTACGAGACATTTCCCCGAAGGGACAGACACAGCAGCGAAGAAGGATACATGCCGGTCAACCAATGTGTCCGGAGCAGTAGCAAGCTACCAAGGCTCGATGGAAGCACAAAGAGGCAGTTCCCCGTAAAGAGCACTACTAAAGGCACACAACTAGGTGTCGGATCCCATACATACTGTTGCACATCACACGTACGCACGACATGCCTGATATGCATAGATACAACCATGGCATCACAACATAACCATACAACATTACAACATTTATTTAGAAGGCTCGGAAGAGCCAATACAATAAGATGTTACAAACAGGGGTCACAAGACCCAACATTCAGAGCAATCAAACAAACAAGCGGAAGTTTAAATATGTCTGGGTACAGACATCTACAAAAGTGGCTAGAGGAGCCTGAAAAGCTACAACGACCCTACCAAAGGAACTAGACCTCTGTCTAGGATTCCCAAGCTAATCCAGTCAACATTGAACTCCGCGTTGAAAATACTACTACTGAGACTGATGTCTCCTCTTCAAAAACATAAATTAAGCAAACGTGAGTACAAGAGTACTCAGCAAGACTTACATTAGATCTAACTACATATGCATTAGTATCAATGAAGGGGGTTGTGGAGTTTGTTGCAGCAAGCCAGCTTTGACTCTTGGCTAACCTATACTAAGACTACAAGTACTTTCTTTTGATGTGGGATAGCACACACGAGTCCACATATTCACCAATCAATACACCACTATGGATCCACTCCCGTCTCCCTACAAGAAGGCCATCCATAGCACTCACCCTTATCTTGCATATTTTAGAAGTATCCATTTCACGTATCTATGAACCACATAAGTTCTCCAAGTAGTCCATATCTGAGGACGCGGCTTTCGAATAGATTGATTGCCCTGCAGGGGTGTACTTCATCACACATGCTCCCGCCACTTACCGCCATGTGCTCGTAAAAAAGGCACCTCGGCAACCTTCAAGCGGAAGCCCAACGAGGGAGTCGGCCACGACCTGACTAACCACACAAGACTCTAGTCCAGGTTTATCGCCTATTTGAAACTGAACCCGCAAGGAAGTCCGGACGAAGTTCCATCTACGGCCCCAAACAATGTGTACAGGGTTCCCTAGCCCACCTCGACGGATGGTACTACGCTTGGTACACCGGGCCACAATGCATAGTCTGTCCCAAGCCCACCTGTACGGGGTGCCACTCGGTAGACTACTAGCATATCCTACAAACACCAAACTAGTTGCAACTCCTGGACAGAGATCAAGTCAGTTAATAAGTCGAGAGAGTTAATTAAGGATCCCAATGTGCGGTAGTAGCTAGTCTTGGATAACATACACATGACTCGGTTCCTAAGGACGGTCCCAATGAGACAACCTGCCATGTACTCCTACATGGCCTCTCATCGCTACCTTTACCAAATCGTGTTCACACACTTAGCTCTCACACCGTAGGACTTGAGCACTGCCATTTTGATTCATCACCGAGATGGATCAGACCCAACACGACACGACTCTAAGCATAGCAGGCATAGTATGTAAGCAAGCATGGATGAGTAAGCACAACAAGGCTCAAGCAGTTGCTACTCATGCTAAGTGGTTTCAACTATTTACTTTGGCAAAGACATGTCATGCAAAGGAATGGGTTCAACTACCGATGACATGTAATAGTTGAATCGTTAATGTCCTAATGTAGTAAAAGAGAGCAGGAGCGAGAGAGTGGGTTCATATCAGTATGCTCAAGGGGGTTTTCTTGCCTGACAGTCCTGAAGATATCACTTCTCTTCATTAGTATCAACGTTCACATCGTCGCAACCTTCATCTATCGAGAGGGAACAAACACCGGCAAACAAGAAGAAGGAACACATTCAATGTGATGCAACAAACATAATGCATGAGATGACATGTTAAGGTACTAAATTGACCTAGAGGGATAATTAGCCAAGTTAATTGTTTGAATTCCTACTCCAAATGATATTTCATATATTGTCCTAATCATAAAATGTCCTATTTGGTGAGGTTAACTTGTTCAAACATGCATGATCATGGCATAAACACGTTCATTGGATTTTTCTGATCATTTTTCATATATAAATTATTTTCATCTGACTTACAGATTATTTTCTATGATTATTAGAAGTTTTAAACATTTTTTGGAATTTCCTTATTAATTTAAATATCAGAAAAGCTTTAATGCGTCATCATTGCGTCAGGGTGATGTCATTAAGTCAATGGCCTGGTCAAAATCAAACCTGACATGTGGGGTCCACACGTCAGTGTCAGGCGGTTAATCCCCACGTTGACCCGTGCTTTGACTCGGGCCAGGGCCCACTGTCAACGACTCCAGGGTTAGTTAGTGGCTTGATTAGCCACTAATGACCTTGCCACGTCACACCCGCCGGCGGCTGAATGCCGGCGACCATTTTCCATGGCGGAGCACGTCGGAACGCGCTAGGGGCCTCGGATTTGAGCGCCGCTTGGTCCTACGGGTTGCTGGCAAAGCGCCGTATCCAGCAGGGGCAACTAGGAGGCCGGAGGGCCACCGGAAGCATGCCGGTGACGAGCTACGGCGCCAACCGAAACTTGGCCACGGAGAAAGTCGTGGCCATGGCATGAGCACGGCTAGAAGAAGGGAGGGAGAGGAGGAGAAGCTCACAGGGGGCTTCCGGGACGGTCAGTGAGCTCGGGGACGACCAGGAGGCGGCAAATCGATGGAAGGATCCACGGCGACCGACGATGAAGAAGACGACGACGACAGCGTTAGGGGGCATCCGACGATGAGGGGCTCGATGAGGACCTTCAAGGAGTCAGGGCGGAGCTCTGGGGCACATCTGCATGGCGAGGGGAGGGGCGTGGCCACGGAGGTGCTCGCCGGGGTTCTCGGGTGAGCTCGAGGAAGGGGGCTAGAGAGCGAGGGAGAGAGCAGAGAGAAAGCGGGGAGGATGGCCCGATCCAGACGTCTCTGGGGAGCCCTATCCCTTCACCCAGGCAGGCATGCAGGCAGGAGGTGGCCGGCGTGCGGCAACCACGCGCCCGGCATCCTTCTTGCCGGAGGTGGAAGACGACTGGCAAAAGGGGGGGGGTTGGTGGGCTGGGCCACCAACTGGGCCGGCTAGGTAAGTCCTTCTCCTATTTCCTTTATTCTCCTTTTCTTTTTCTTTTTAAAAAAAAAACTTTCCACTATTTAAATTCAAAACCAAATTCAAACCAGTGCCAAGAACCCACTGAATATTTTTTTTGTGACTCAAATGATTATTTCAAATGCACATAAAATGTTTCAGGGTATTTGGAAATATATTGAAGACACGTTATAAATATAATTTCAAATTCAATATAGATTTGACTTAAATTCCAGGGCCAAAATATTCCTTAAAAATATTCCTAAATTTTGGTTGGAAATATTTATCTTGCCAAAATTCTTCGAGGCATTTTGAAAGCATCTTAGATTCACTGAAATAATTTTGAAGGGTTCTTTGCCCTTCTTTTATTTAGAGTTTTGAGGCTTTCACTTCCCTCAATTCAACTTTCATAAAATTTAAATATGATGCATGATGCCCTCAAATGCAATTAACAAAATTATTTGCAAACAATTCTAGGGCTGTGACAACTCACCCCCACTAAACAAGAATCTCGTCCTGAGATTCAGGCGTAGGGTATGAGGATAAAGGGGACACAACTACCACAATCTTCACGATGCAGTTGCCCTTCTCGAAGATGTTGATTCGTTTTCCTCATCTTGACTTTGGCGTCTTTGCTTTCAAGATCTTCATCCATTAGAAAGACAACAGGGATAGAAAGCTCTACAAAAATCGATCTTTACGAAGATCGAGCGGCTCATGACCAACTCATGAAATGAGACGTGATAACATCTCTCGAGCTGAGACACAAAACACACATTGAAAATAATGAATGAGGCAGATGACGGAGGTTCAATTGGTAGGCAACAATTCCATGCTAAGAACAGATGGTGAAGAGGTTTGAAAGTAGCGAGGAGTTAATTGCCATAGTACCATTACGGGGCACCTTAGGGGAGGTGACTCGTAGGACTATCCCTTAAGTGGAAAAAAGAATTACTTTTGATCCATAGATCATTGAAACTCTTTATACCAGCCTAAGGCAATTCACAACGATCGGTGGTAAGAATTCGAAAAAATGGCATACTCAGATCGAAAAGGAAACTAGAGTTATAGAGCAACTCGATAACGAAAGGCACAATCTGATTGATACCGAGAGTATAACCTAGCGTCTGAGCGTGCTCTCAAGAACTTGAGCAATTCCATATTCATCAGGGTTTTTACCAACATACGTGCCACGGATCCTGGCAACACCTCATACTATCATGATGAATAATGATGGAGGATGCAGATGCAAAGGAAGACAACACTTTCTCAGATTTCACCTTAGCTATGCCAAGGGAGCGAAATCTGGATGATCGACCGAGAGACATTTAGCACTCCGCTTCAAATGTTCTCCTTGATGTACTAGTGTAACCCCAATTCGTAGGTCGGGTTTGCTATCTAGAACATCAAGTAAAGGTCGGACTTAGGGCTCTCAAAGGGGTCCATGAGGAATAACTTCTAGAGAAAGTCATACAAGGTCCTCATGGGGAGGTGGCCAAGTTGTTGAAACAAGATATTATAATAGTAGGTCTTCCGGATAGGTATGTTAGCCACAACATGCCTTTGCCGGTTACAGCGAGGCCAATATTATAACTCTTGGGAAAAGTTCCAACCATCATATCTGCCTGAGATTCAGATATGGTTGGTGTTAGGATATTCCGGACGCAGCATGTCTGAAAGTGAAAGGTTGCAACACAAATCGAAGAGATAACGTTGCGAGATTCTCAGGAAATGAACTACGGCGTCAACTCCAAAACATGAGCTGGATTGCAAGACACATGTGAACACATTGTCCAAGACAATTGTGACCACATACAAATCTTACAACAAAACACTACCAAGTTCTGGATGGAACCATCATTGGAGGTAACAAATCCTTACTTAAGAGGTAACAAATCCTTACTTAAGTCATATGAATAGGTCTTAAGAAGGAACTTCTTTGCCTTAAAAAAGTCAATCGGTGGCTTGGTGTGCTAGAGAATACATATGGAATGGAGATGATCAGTCTATCAAACCATAGAATACTTCGCATGTGCATGACTGACTTGGGATGATTCTAATGAAAACAAAACGACCTTTCTCAAGTTCATGGCGGCAACTTGCAGCATATGCACATGAACTAAGAGTAAGTCACCTCTTACACCAAACATATACTTCATGTACATGACATGAAGATATTGTCTACAAAGTTTCCAACACCAGCTTAATGTTCATCATGAGTCATGGGATAGACGAGAATGTTGCCGATGAGCTCAACAACATTTCATCGAGGTATCCAAATGGATGGAATTCCACAACTATGAGAACAAGGTGATAGCATTGGTCAGACCAAAAGATATAATGGTGTATGCTCGAGGATACATCCATGAGTAAAACAACAATTGGAAGATCTTCGGTTCTGATTTTATTTGACGATAGCCCATACCCCAATCAAAGGTTGAACAAGACAATAGATGCAACAATTGATCACAAGGATTAATTGATGAAGATATCATCTTTCTTCGACACACACATCCACAACAAAGACATTCCTCGGAATGAACTAAGTCAGGCGAAGCTTTTATCTTCCAACTCTCCAAGTTGTTGTTTAGCTTAACCAACTAGTTCAGTGGTGTCCAACACAGATTCTTGGAGAAAGGTGGTTTATAGGAAAACCATGTCAATCACGAACTTAACATAACGGTCAAGGAACACCTTGGTAATACTTCTGAGAAGATATTCGGGAAATCACGATCCACCGGTATGTTATCAAGCTCGAGAGCAATCTTGCTTTTCAAGGCAAGACGATATGATCAACAGAGCAAAGAATTGACACAATCCTAACTCATTGACTGAAAAGTGCACCATGGAAAATGGACTAGGTAGCACTATCACTCCTAGAGTGGTGATTCAATAACCAACACAACAAGAATGAAATTATTGTCCATTAACTACCAAACAACAAAGTTGCTAGGAGTATTGATTACACATATCACGATTCACTTGTCGGTATTCTGGTTTCAACAACACAGGGACCGGAAATGAATGATGATGGCTAGAAGTACCACTACATCAAGATTTCATAAGAGGGAGTGCAGTTCTCATGATAATCTTGACATGAAGAGGGTAATACCTCAAGGTAGAACAGAGCAAAAGATGGATTGGCATTTTGATCCGCGGAATACAACTGCTTTGACCCAATCCTAGAAATGGATGAGGTACGGGAGTTTGCTTCTCCTAGTCACTCTGAAATAGAATGGCTTGACAGACGACAAGAATAGTCAACATCGATAAGACAATGCATGACATACTGTTGACTATCCATTGATAGATAAAGGTCAGAATACAAATGAAGAAGGGCAACTCAAGAGCACCTGATTTTTTCTGAGTTGTAGATACATGGATTGAATATGTCAAACAGGGTTCAACATGTCTCTTCCAAATAATCCATGCAGAATGAGGGATTGGCAGAGCCACAACTATGGGATGGAGTACTCATCAAGAGCACTCACGTTGTGATCTTTCGTTCACAAAGAACTTCTGCCATAGCTGATTCATGGTATTGGAAGAATGATATACCACACACCTTGAGGGCTATAACAAGGTTGCTAATATCCTAAAGGAACGAGCAAATACTATGAACGGAGGTGAGCAGAATGATTCTTGGGTTCAAGAACCCTGATATAGAAGACCTATCGACTAAGTAGCATCACAACATGCTTTGATGATGATGGCCAGAATTGTCACACTGGGAACAGAAGACACAACTAAACTATTAGGTGGTTCGCTGAAACAACATGGTTTCCCAAACACCTTCATCAAACACGTCAAGGTAATGGAGTACCCCAACACCATAATTAGTGTGATTTGTCTGGCCTGAAAGACATTGACTCAAGATGAAAGAGTTTTGCAATTGCATCAGATAATATAGAAACCTTGGATAACTCGGACATCATAACGGTTGTACGGCATGGAATATGAGGCAACCTGCAAGACAACTGACAACATGACAATGAATTCTTATAGAAACAACAATCCAAGAAGACAACAACTTTCCTATAGGTTTCTAGCATAGAACTCGTCCTCCTAATAGATAGATGAAAAAGGCCTAGTTCTTCATCCCCGTAGAAAAGAAGAGGGTGACTCAGAATTAGAATGACACAAGGAAAGGAGTAAAAAGAGCCTTACGTTCCCTTCCACAATCAATTCCCTTATATAACTAAAGCAGTACTAGACTCAACATCGACTAGTTTGGCTTGGTAATCCTATAGGCAGTCAAGCTCTGATACCAACGCTGTCGGGACCCCGATCCTAAGCCATAAGAATCCAGCATGTAACACATCACATCACTTTGCGGTATCACGCACGGTTATCTCCACGGCTGCCACCTTACCTAGGCCGGGACCGTTTGCGTATTTTGACTCACGTATGTGAATGTGTCGCTAGCATTCAAATGTCAAAGAACCCGAGCCGACATGACTAGTCATAGAACCCAAGTGGCATATCCGTACAGGGATAGGCATACGTAACCCAGCAATGCAGGTGCCGATCTCTAGCGTGTGTAGACGAGTCATAGCAAGCTATAATGACTCCATTACGCCGTGGGACATAAATGTCATCACTGCACGTAGACGAGTCGTAGCAGGCTACCGGGACTCCATTACACTGCAAGACATTTCCCCGAAGGGACAGACACAACAGCAAAGAAGGATACATGGCGGTCAATCAATGTGTCCGGAGCAGTAGCAAGCTAACAAGGCTCGGTGGAAGCACAAAGAGGCAGTTCCCCGTAAAGAGTACTACTAAAGGCACACAACTAGGTGTCGTATCCCATACATACCGTTGCACGTCACACGTACGCACGACATGCCCGATATGCATAGATACAACTATGGCATCACAACATAACCATACAACATTACAACATTTATTTAGAAGGCTCGGAAGAGCCAATACAATAAGATGTTACAAACAGGGGTCACAAGACCCAACATTCAGAGCAATCAAACAAACAAGCAGAAGTTTAAATATGTCTGGGTACAGACATCTACAAAAGTGGCTAGAGGAGCCTGAAAAGCTACAACGACCCTACCAAAGGAACTAGACCTCTGTCTGGGATTCCCAAGCTAATCCGGTCAACATCGAACTCCGCGTTGAAAATACTACTACTGAGACTGATGTCTCCTCTGCAAAAACATAAATTAAGCAAACATGAGTACAAGAGTACTCAGCAAGACTTACATCAGATCTAACTACATATGCATCAGTATCAATGAAGGGGGTTGTGGAGTTTGTTGCAGCAAGCCAGCTTTGACTCTTGGCTAACCTATACTACGACTACAAGTACTTTCTTTTGATGTGGGATACGCACACGAGTCCACATATTCACCAATCAACACACCACTATGGATCCACTCCCGTCTCCCTACGAGAAGGCCATCCAGAGCACTCACCCTTATCTTGCGTATTTTAGAAGTATCCATTTCACTTATCTATGAACCACATAAGTTCTCCAAGTAGTCCATATCCGAGGACGCGGCTATTCAAATAGATTGATTGCCCTGCAGGGGTGTACTTCGTCACACATGCTCCCGCCACTTACCGCCATGTGCTCGTAAAAAAAGGCACCTCGGCAACCTTCAAGCGGAAGCCCAGCGAGGGAGTCGGCCATGACCTGACTAACCACACAAGACTCTAGTCCAGGTTTATCGCCTATTTGAGACTGAACCCACAAGGAAGTCTGGCCGAAGTTTCCTCTACGGCCCCAAACGATGTGTACAGGGTTCCCAAGCCCACCTCGATGGATGGTACTATGCTTGGTACACTGGGCCACAATGCCTAGTCTGTCCCAAGACCACCTGTACGGGGTGCCACTCGGTAGACTACTAGCATATCCTACAAACACCAGAAACTAGTTGCAACTCCTGGACAGAGATCAAGTCGGTTAATAAGTCGAGAGAGTCAATTAAGGATCCCAATGTGCGGTAGTAGCTAGTCTTGTATAACATACATAGGACTCAGTTCCTAAGGACGGTCCCAATGAGACAACCCGCCATGTACTCCTACATGGCCTCTCATCGCTACCTTTACCAAATCATGTTCACACACTTAGCTCTCACACCGTAGGACTTGAGCACTGCCATTCTGATTCATCACCGAGATGGATCAAACCCGACACGATACGACTTTAAGCATATCAGGCATAGTATGTAAGCAATCATGGATGAGTAAGCACAACAAGGCTCAAGCAGTTGCTACTCATGCTAAGTGGTTTCAACTATTTACTGCGGCAAAGACAGGTCATGCAAAGGAATGGGTTCAACTACCGATGACATGTAACAGTTGAATCATTAATGTCCTAATGCAGTAAAAGAGAGCAGGAGCGAGAGAGTGGGTTCATATCAGCATGCTCAAGGGGGTTTGCTTGCCTGACAGTCCTGAAGATATCACTTCTCTTCATTAGTGTCAACGTTCACATCGTCGGAACCATCGTCTATCTAGAGGGAACAAACACCGGCAAACAGGAAGAAGGAACACATTCAATGTGATGCAACAAACATAATGCATGAGATGGCATGTTAAGGTACTAAATTGACCTAGAGGGATAATTAGCCAAGTTAATTGAAGTGGAATTCACTACTCCAAATGATATTCCATATATTGTCCTAATCATAATATGTCCTATTTGGTGAGGTTAACTTGTTCAAACATGCATGATCATGGCATAAACAGGTTCATTGGATTTTTCTGATCATTTTTCATATATAAATTATTTTCATCTGACTTACAGATTATTTTCTATGATTTTTAGAAGTTTTAAACATTTTTTGGAATTTCCTTATTAATTTAAATATCAGAAAAGCTTTAATGCGTCATCATTGCGTCAGGGTGACGTCATTAAGTCAATGGCCTGGTCAAAATCAAACCTGACGTGTGGGGTCCACACGTCAGTGTCACGGGGTTAATCCCCGCGTTGACCCGTGCTTTGACTCGGGCCAGGGCCCACTGTCAGCGACTCCAGGGTTAGTTAGTGGCTTGATTAGCCACTAATGACCCTGCCACGTCACACCCGCCGGCGGCTGAACGCCGGCGACCATTTGTCATGGCGGAGCACGTCGGAAACGCTCTAGGGGCCTCGGATTTGAGCACCGCTTGGTCCTACGGGTTGCTGGCGAAGCGCCGCATCCAGCAGGGGCAACTAGGAGGCCGGAGGGGCACCGGAAGCATGCCGACGACGAGCTACGGCGGCGGCCAAAACCTGGCCATGGAGAAAGTCGTGGCCACAGCACGAGCACTGCTAGAAGAAGGGAGGGGAGAGGAGGAGAAGCTCACAGGGGGCTTCCGGGAGGGTTAGTGAGCTCGGGGACGCCCAGGCGGCGGCAAATCGATGGAAGGATCCACGGCGGCCGGCGATGAAGAAGACGACGGAGACAACGTTAGGGGGCATCCGGCGATGAGGGGCTCAGCGAGGACCTTCAAGGAGTCAGGGCGGAGCTTTGGGGCACATCTGTAGGGTGAGGGGAGGGGCGTGGCCACGGAGGTGCTCGTCAGGGTTCTCGGGTGAGCTCGGGGAAGGGGTCTAGAAAGCGAGGGAGAGAGCAGAGAGAAAGCGGGGAGGATGGCCCGATCCAGACGTCTCTAGGGAGCCCTATCCCTCCACCCAGGCAGGCATGCAGGCAGGAGGTGGCCGGCGTGCGGCAACCACGCGCCCGACGTCCTTCTGGCCGGAGGTGGAAGACGACTGGCAAAGGGGGGGGGGGGGGTTGGTGGACTGGGCCACCAACTGGGCCGGCTAGGTAAGTCCTTCTCCTATTTCCTTTATTCTCTTTTTCTTTTTCTTTTTTAAAAACCTTTTCACTATTTAAATTCAAAACCAAATTCAAACCAGTGCCAGGAACCCACTGAATATTTTTTTGTGACTCAAATGATTATTTCAAATGCACATAAAATGTTTCAGGGTATTTGAAAATATATTCAAGACACGTTATAAATATAATTTCAAATTCAATAGAGATTTGACTTAAATTCCAGGGCCAAAATATTCCTTAAAAATGTTCCTAAATTTTGGTTGGAAATATTTATCTTGCCAAAATTCTTAGAGGCATTTTGAAAGCATCTTAGATTCACTGAAATAAATTTCAAGGGTTCTTTGCCCTTCTTTTATTTAGAGTTTTGAGGCTTTCACTTCTCTCAATTCAACTTTCATAAAATTTAAATATGATGCATGATGCCCTCAAATGCAATTAACAAAATTATTTGCAACAATTCTAGGGCTGTGCCAATGACGGTCCTGGTTGAAGCTTTCCTTATTGACGGTTCAAACTTTTTCGGTCTAGGCTTGAAGCTTTTTTGTCAATGGTTGCAACATTGTATGGGGTGGTTCCAACATGGCGTCGTCTTTCGTGTACCAACGCTCACCGTTGCACCCCCTGTACGCAGCCGTCGCGGGTGTCGGTCCGTGCGACGACCGAGGATGCAGCCTTGCCGTAGCCGGGTTCAAGCATGCGAGGGTTGCGGTTGCAACGTTGCCGTTGCTGCTCCACACATGTAGCACGGTGGTGCGACTGGTTCTAGTAGACATGACTCTGGGTGTAGCAAATCAATGGCCCAACAAAGCGGGTACGACAATGATCAACACAACAACTTGGTGCACGACGGCTGAGAGGAATCAGGCCCATGCGTGCTTCATCAGAGAAGACGAGGATATGAGAAGAAAATGATGTGGGAAGAAACGACCAACGAAAACGGACGGCGAAGGTTCACGTGTGAAGAGTTAAGGTTTGACCCGCGTATGGTTTTTTCACTGTCACATGATCGGATTGGATCCAACGTAGCGCGCGGCCGATCGAAAACTGGACCGGTCCGCGTCCGCAAACATTTCCAAAAAAGGAACATCTCTATTCTTTATTTAATATTTAACAATAATAAAAGCCTATTAAATAAATTTGTACATGGTTAAATTTCATGAAGTTTTACAATTTCAAGATATTCCAGATCATAGCAGAGCAAATAGTGTTTAAAGCGTACTCCTTTCATAAACTAATATAAGAGCGTAGTGATCTAAATGCTCTTACATTAGTTTACAGAGAGAGTACCTTTTTATATCCGAACATCAGAATATTCAAAAGCTTACCATTCTGAAAATCATTTGAATCGAAAATGCCGAAAGTGTCACCACTTCACAGGATACGACTATATACGACCAACACACAAACCTGCCGGCGCCTGCAGATCTGCCCGACCCGACTCCGGGAACCTGGAGTGCACGCGAGGGGAGCAATAGGTGGGGTTTGGGTCTACCCACGACGCCCACCGGCCGTCGCGATGGCCGGCGCCGCCTGGCCGCTCTCCGCCGCCGCGGGACTCCTCCCCGCCTCCCTCTCGCTGACCCTCCTCCTCGGCTCCCTCGTACTGCCCTCCCTCTCCTCCAACCCCCCCTCCGCCCCCCCTCCCCACCTGCTCCACCCGCTGCTGACGCCCTCTCTTCTCCTCCTGTGCGCAGGTCGTCGTGCTCGTGCTGGGCGTCGCCGCCGTCTTCCTCGAGCACATCCGCAAGATCGGATGCATGCACTCGTAAGCCTCCTCTGCACCCCCCTCTTCTTTCTCTTGCGATCTGCCCGTGTCCGTAGTTGACTGGTGCGCCGTTCTGGATCTCGGCCGCAGGCTGGAGAGGACCGCCGTCTCGGACGCCTTCTTCGAGGACCCCGGCTCGCTCAAGAAGGTGCTGATTGGCTGATTTCCCGTCTACTGTGGCATGGTGTGCGCGCTAGGTGTTTGCTCATTTGCTTGTGCCGCCTGTCGTAGGTTCCCTGCCCGTCGATTTTTGACCCTGCCGAGAAGTATATTTCCTTGATCGTTCCCGCTTATAACGAGGAGTGTCGGCTTCCTGAAGCTCTTACAGAGACACTCAAGTAAGTATGATGCCAGCATTTGATACTCTCTTAAGTTCGTCATCTTTGACTAGTATTGTGCAGTTTATACAACCAGTTGTCTGTAGATAACTGTAGCTTCATCTGTTAGGCGACTTCCTGATGCTAAGTTAATCATTGTATTTCTTTCTTTCTCCATTAGCTACCTGAAACAACGCTCATCTGCCGACAAGTCATTTACTTATGAGGTATGTGAGAATTGGACATGTCCATGATCTGCTTTATTTGATATGATAAATTTGGATGGTGTAAGTTACTTCTGCAAGGGGAACTAACTCGTTTTTTGGGAGATTATGTGTTTTAGTATCACTTTCTTCATTTGTACTTTGTTTTGGTTTGGTTTAAACAAAAATGGCATTTTCACTCCTAAATTCTGGATACCTATACCCTCTCCCCCACTAGATTTAAAAATTGCCAGCAATGGAGCTTCACCTGATCTTTGGTATAGTGAGTAGAATATGAATGTATTGCACAACTTGAATTGCTATAGCTGATAAAATATTCATTTGGTTGTAAAACCAAACTAAAGACCTGGATCTAGGACCACAGAGTTAGATTTGCATCACTGTTAGTGTTTAGGAAGGTCCTTAAGAGGGCGGAGTTACATAAATATCCCCAGAGCTACTTCGTATTAGCTTCTCAATATTTATCACTTGTCCTACTGTATTGTTCCAAGCAATATTCACAATTATGCTCTATGCACCGCTGATCTTGGTAGCCATGTTTCCGTGAGATCCAAAACTAATTAATGTTAAAAATGTAAGTTATGAATGGCGCCTCAGTGAATCCAGTAGAGCTGGGTCAGCGAGACCTAAATAGAATCTGAGCTGCCTTTCCAATGGTGCTGAATTCAGTCAGGCATACTTATGTACTACATGTGCTCTTCGAAATCTTGTTATCTGCAACCTTATTGTCATTTGCATCGTGTTATATTATCTATCCTGATCTTTAACATTTTATCAGAACCTGTTATCTATAATCCTGGACCTGTAGCGAAATTTGAAGTTTAATATGGTATTTGCTTGACTTTATTAAGGTCTTGATTGTCGATGATGGAAGTACTGACCATACCTCGAAAGTTGCCTTTGAGTATGTAAAGAAGCACAATATTGACAATGTTCGAGTTCTCCTACTCGGAAGGAACCATGGGAAAGGTGAAGCTGTCAGAAAAGTGAGTGTCGAACTGCCCGCACAGGCGCACACACACTACTTTTATCAAATCAACTCTAATTCATGCTTTTGAATTGTTTGTGGAAGCATTGTCTAGGGGATGCTCCATTCCAGGGGTGAACTCCTACTGATGCTTGACGCTGATGGTGCAACTAAGGTCACTGATTTGGCAAAGCTTGAAGCTGAGGTCCGTCATATGCTCAATCCAGTACCATGTTATTGGGCTGGTTTTTGTTATGATGAGCATAACATCCTGACATTTGCTTTTTTTGCTGTTAGGTTCGTGCATTGGCGGGGAAAGCTGAGTCCAGTGTAGTACCATCTGCTAGTTCATCTCAGAGGCTATCTGATGCTGAAATTGCTGTTTTTGGTTCCCGTGCTCATCTGGAGAAGCAGGCTCTTGCTACAGTATATCTCCTGAAACCCAGTTTCCATCACTTGTGTGATTTTGTATCCTAGTCTGTTAGATTCCTCCCATATACTGATTATGCTTTTTCCTACTGTAGAGGAAATGGTATCGAAACTTTCTTATGAAAGGTTTCCACTTGGTAGTACTGTTGACTGCTGGTCCCGGAATCAGAGATACACAGGTATGGTTTGGCCAACATAAGATGCGCCGATGGTTCCTATGTACATTCCTTCTCTGGAGGCATGCTATTTATTTGCTTAATTTGTTTATCCTTATTAAAAATCCCAGTGTGGCTTCAAGATGTTCACTCGATCTGCTGCAAGGAAACTCTTCACAAACATCAGATTAAAGAGGTATTTTCTGAAAAGGAAAATCCTGTTACGCTTTATATATGAAATGCACATTCAAATAATCTTGTAAGGCAGGTGGTGTTTTGATGTTGAGATTGTATACCTGCTTTCTGCATGGCCAGGTGGTGTTTTGATGTTGAGATTGTATACCTGTGCAAGCACCTGAGGATCCCGATGGCGGAAGTATCTGTGAGCTGGACGGAGATACCTGGGTCCAAAGTGCGCATGACAAGCATCCTGCACATGGTGTTTGAGCTCCTGCTGATCAGAGTAGGCTATGGGCTGGGCATATGGAAGATTTACTCGTAGAACCCATGTCAGGAATCTCATTACATCTTAGTTCTTGACGGCTGCAGCGTCGTATACACCAAACTTAGTTCGTCACCGCGAAATACAGTAACCAAAATTAGTTCAAGGAGCATTGTATAACTTTTTGAGATTTTCGACTGGAGAGAAGAATCCAGTGCGGCGTGTATGTTGGTGTTTGATCATAGCGAGATCTTGACAGATGTAGGCCACAGCTCACATGTATTTTTTGCTCCTCCTGATGAATTCCCCCATCCTCTTTTTGCTGGTCTTTATTGCCATTAATTATGACACGTTTCTCTTGATAACTGAAGAAAAGGATCACCTCTGATAAGCTTGTCTCTTCGGAGTCTGGTAATAAAATACTCCCTCCGTCCCATAATAATGTAAGATGTCTTTTAACACTAGTAGTAGTAAATTTATGAAGATGATCATAGAAGATCGGCGAGTGGTTTCTGTGCAAAATATTGCAATTCCCCTGGCTAAAATTTCATAGCTGGTCAGTTCTGCTTGCAATGTGCGCTGCTTCGCTTAGGAACGCACATGTTTGCGCCGTAGAGGAACCGGTCGAGCTTGAGAACACGCAGCGAAGCTCAAAACCGCAGGACCCCCGGCTCACCCGCCATGCGTTCGAGCAAATGCCACCCCATCCCCCGCTCCGCTCGCCTCCGAGCCGCGGTCCTTACACCACCGCGCCGCCGTCGCCGTCGCCGTCGCGCGCGGCCGAGCAGCACTGCCTGCGCCTCCTGGAGCGCGCCGCGACGCCGGCATCGCTCCTCCAGCCCCTCGCATTCCTCCTCAAGCGCGGCCTCCACTCCAACCCGCTCGTCCTCACCAGGCTCTTCGCGGCCGCGGCCTCCGCCGCGCCGGCGCTCCTCGAGCCCCTCGTCGCGGCACTCCTCCGGCCGGACCTCCCCGTCGACGCCTTCCTCGTCAACACCCTCATCCGCGCCCACGTCGCCTCCTCGCTCCCCTCCGCACGCCGCCGCGCCGCGGCATTCTTCCCGCTCATGCTCCGCCGCGGCGTCGCCCCCAACAAGTTCACCTTCCCGTTCCTCCTCAAATCCTGCGCCGCGACGCCGGGGTCCCCGGACGCCGGCCTCCAGGCCCACGCCGCAGCGCTCAAGTTTGGGTTCGCCGACGACCACTACGTCTCCAACACGCTCATACACATGTACTCCTGCTTCGGCGCCGGGTTCCTCGAGGACGCGCGGAACGTGTTCGACAGAACGCCAAAGGACAGCGCTGTCACCTGGAGCGCCATGATCGGCGGGTATGTGCGTGGGGGGCTGTCGAGTGATGCCGTCGTGCTGTTCCGGGAGATGCAGGCCAGTGGTGTGCGGCCTGATGAGGTGACAGTCCTCGGGGTCCTTTCGGCCGCCGCTGATTTGGGCGCGCTCGAGCTCACTCTCTGGGTTGAGCGGTTTGTGGAGAGGGAGGGGATTGGGAGGTCTGTGACGCTTTGCAATGCGCTGATCGACACGCTCGCCAAGTGCGGGGATGTCGATGGTGCAGTGGCTGTGTTCGAGGGGATGGAGGAGCGGACTGTTGTGTCATGGACGTCGGTGATTGATGCGCTTGCGATGGAGGGCCGTGGGAAAGAGGCTGCGGCAGTGTTTGAGGAAATGAAGGCCGTTGGCGTGCCGCCTGATGATGTCGCGTTCATTGGGGTGCTCACTGCATGTAGCCATGCTGGAATGGTTGATGAAGGCCGTGGCTACTTTGACTCAATGAAGACAGAGCATGGTATTGAGCCTAAGATCGAGCATTACGGTTGTATGGTTGACATGTTTGGTCGTGCTGGCATGGTTGACCAGGGGTTGGAGTTTGTTCGTGCAATGCCCATGAAACCAAACCCAATAATTTGGCGGACTTTAGTTGCTGCTTGTCGTGCTCATGGCCGGCTTGAGCTCGGTGAAAGCATCAGCAGGGACCTTCTTAACGAGTACCCTGCTCATGAGGCGAACTACGTCATGCTCTCCAACGTATTTGCGTTGACGCAGAGATGGAAGGAGAAGTCAGAGATCAGGAGAGAGATGAGCAAGAGAGGAATTACAAAGGTGCCAGGCTGCAGCCTTGTTGAGCTTGATGGAGAGGTCCATGAGTTCATAGCAGGAGATGAGTCGCATCCGCAGTACAAGGAGATATACAGGATGGTTGAGGAGATGTCAAGAGAGCTAAGGCGCATTGGGCATATTGCAGCCACATCAGAGGTCCTCCTTGACCTTGATGAGGAGGACAAGGAGGGTGCACTTCAGTGGCACAGCGAGAAGCTGGCGATTGCATTTGTGCTCCTGAGGACTCCTCCTGGAACACCAGTCCGGGTGGTAAAAAACCTACGTGTATGCTCCGATTGTCATGCGGCAATTAAGTGCATATCGCAGGTTTATAACAGGGAGATCATAGTGCGTGATAGGAGCCGTTTCCATCGCTTCAAGGATGGTTCCTGCTCGTGCAAGGATTTCTGGTGATTGCAATAGTGTTTCACCAGGTTATCCTGTTCTGATGGTGCAGTGAAGGGTGAATTGAATTTCAACAGCACGTGCATGTGGTCGTGAACTCATGAAATATTTTCGAGGAACTTCTGCAAGTCCTCGAGGTTTGCCAATTCATAATGTAACACAAAGCTTTCAGTGGCCAAAAACTGATGTTTACTGGAAGTAGGACTGAGACATATAAACATCGAGACATTTTATCTTGTGTACTGAATGTCTCACCAGTACATATTTAAGGGCTAAGATTTCTTGCAAAAACCTAGACCATTTTGCAAACATATCTAATGCGTACCCCAGTTTGCATCCTGTTCGAATCATGTAACTAACCTAAACTTTTGAAGATACCATTCTCTGTGCATAGACAAACTTCATGACATGTATATATGATAATAGTATGATGCCTTTTTTCATGTAGGGGCAGATAAATGCATCTCCAAATCTTGTGCTCTCTCAGTGACCTCTCTGAGTTTCTTTGGCACTGTTCTAAGCCTTCCATCAACCATCTCATTCTCCATTGCTTCTTCATTCATGCAGTGAGTTTGTAACTAGCTATGCATCTATGAACTGTGTGCCATCTCAATGGCGTTACTGATCTCGGCCAATGCTTTGAACCTTTCCATGTTGTTCTACACCATTGCCTCCTCGTTGTTGCAGGTAGCTGGTAAGTCAATCTCAGTGATCGCATCATCGTTCACTCCAGGATTACATCGGTAATATTTCTCTGCACTTCCCTTTGTAAAGTCTCCCATTTTGTAGGATTCCGCTTTTCAATAGCCATGAAATTTGTTGCACTGCATGGCCGAACACACTCAACCCTCTATTTTCTTGTCTGCCTCTTCTCTAGCCTAGCTCTGCCAAAACCTCGCCCCAGCCAATCTTATGAACCTCCGTGCATCTGCTGTTAGATCCCCTAACCTTTTTGATAGTGTGATGTGCATCTTATTTGCCTGCATGAGTGGAAATCAGAAGTAAACCTATGTTAATCTACAGGTCTAGTGCTCTGGTGTACTGTGGACCCTTGTTCAGTAGTTACTTGAAACATTTGTACCTTGCATTACAAATATGGAACCATTTTGACCTTATAATTTTCTCTGAGCACCATGTTTTATTTTGATACTTGAGTTTATGTATAGAGAATTTTAACTCTGATACTCATGGAATTATATACGGTGGTTATTGATTCTGCAGGAAATGTCAAAAACCAAGGTCTTCTCTTTCCCCCCTACATATAGTCGGCTCAAATATTCCAGAATCAGTATTATAAGTCCATTTGTTTACAGGAATACTATAAGTCCGGTTTACATTTGGCACTGATGGCAATTGGCAAGTGCGGAATTCAGTTCCACGTGTTCAGCTTCATGCCTATGCAATATGAAGCAGGAAGTATCTTGAGCATGGTGCTTGACTGGTGTGGCTTGGTTGTTGTAAGAACGGTTTCTGTTCATGTAATTTACGATCTACAGCGTTGCTGGGCACTGACATGCTTCAACACATAAAATGCTATGTTGGTAATTGATAAACACGACCTTCAAGAGGACTTCGTCTTATTTCTCTGCACTTATTTGAAACGCTAGCATGGAACACTCATGCTTGGCTTAACATGGGAAGGAAATTACAACTAGCCGACGGATGAAGCATTCAGTGTGTCCAGCTAGGCTCTACACAACAGTACAAACAAAGCAGAGGAATATGTCAGCTTCAAAGTTATATTGCAGTCTACTTGCTGGTTCCTAGCTTTCAGTATGGTGTCACCAAAATGCGCAGCATGACAGGATTGGATGTCTCGCAATTCCGTGATATCAACAACTATGCTTATCTTATCCAAGGCTTAGCCTTTGCACAAGCTTAATCAGTTCCTGGAGCTCCTGATGACCCGCTGTTTCAGCCAATAAAACATCCACTCTGGCGAGGAGCTCCTCTGTTGATGTCAACACATACAGCAAATCCTCAAACCGACCTGACGATATGGTGGGAACCATGCCACTCCTCCGTTGAGGATCAGCGAGGTTTGTAGTCTGAGCAATCCTATGAACTCCCTGATGTTCTCCGATGCTTTCTCAAGCGCTTCCACTGCACTCTTCAGCTTGTCCTCATTGCTAGAGAAGAGTGCCACCGAGGCAGTGCGGATGCATCGTGCCATGCTGGACCATCCGTTGCATGATGTTTGAATCTGAGAAGCACCTCGTCACCATGGGCGGCAGCCTCCTCGAGTTTCTCCCGCCACTGGACCAGCGTGGTACTTCTTATGGTGTGCTTCTCTGGCTGTGTTTGTTTGCGCTTCAGTTTCGACAGATTCAGCTGTGAACTTGTTGTGTTGGCAAAACTGCTGTGCTGAGGAAACAACTGCAGTGAAGGTTAGCTGTTTGACAACGTAGCTGTGGAAACGACTGTGGGTTGGTGAAAACGCTATGTTTCAGGAGGAGGGGCGAAGGGAGAGATAGGTTGTGCCTGCGGCGACATTTATGACATAATTATGACCAAACGTCAAAAGCAGAGGGGCTAGGAAAACAGCTTCGACTGTGAAGTACCCCGAGACATGCTTTGGGCTGTTACACTGAAAATAGCCCGAAACAGTTTTGGGTTGTGGTTCCACAACTGTTCTAAAATAGCTGTTTGTTTCAGTTTCAGCTTTTTTCAGTCCAAAAACTGCTCACAAAGCTAAAACAAACAGGGCCTGTGACACCTCGACCGTGCTGCAGATCCTCATGAGGAGCAGCTCCAGCAGTGCTAGCGGCAGCTTTTCGTCAGTAGCCATCTGCTGGTCGAAGTTCTCCAGCCTGTCTGTCACCACGGCGACTACTGCTGTGGCAATGCCATGGCTAGCTCCCAAACAAGGTATGTGACTGACAAAATACATATAATTCAGCATCGTTCTTAGTGTCCATCGTCGCAAAATGTGAAATTAGGGAGTCAGTGAGAGTGTGAGACAAACAAGGTATGGACATAGTTGGTGTCAGCCACCCTAAGGTCGACCAGCACCAAGAAAAGAAAATAACATGGAATTAGTTAGACGGACACATACAGCAACACCAAGCTGTAAAAGTATTGCATATCCCAAGACAGCCTGTCCCTAGGACACACGGAACTGCATGGATCATCTGCTTCATTATCAGAACAAGCCGCTGCCTCATTTCCATCTTTTCCATCGACGGTGTGGCTGTGATAAGTGTAGACAAGGTTGTTGCCCCTCTTCACAGCTCCCACTGGACGTTCACCCATTGTGACAGCCATACGAAGCCTTCCAAGCCCCTTTCCTGCCGTCCCTATGGCCTCGCCCATAGAAAGTAGCACATCTCTGAGCATTCCCACAAGCTCCCTTTGTTCTATTATTTGATCATGTGCTGTTTCAGTCGACTATGGACCCTCCTCAGGTGAATCACACTGCTGCTCTCCTCACTCACTGTTACCTCCTCTACCGTCCCTCCAATTAAGAACTGTTTGGCTAGACCAAAGTTGAATGTATGGACAGTGGTGTAGCATGTTTCCATACTAGATGGTGATGTAGACCGCGCGTCTCGTTCTTTTGGCAGGTTTCTGCTCTATCTTTGGCAATACTTCCACCTGCAGCACCAAGATGAACTCTGCGGGGACAGCTCATATGACTTTTCCAGTGAAATGCTCAGCTGCCATCGCTGAATAATGGCTGGAGCTGATCAGGATATTTAGATTCCTTGGACTTGTTTTGAGTGGAAATTGTCTTGCATTAAAGATTTAAAGACAGCTTGGACGCGATTGGAAACGAGCATGCAAACAAAATGAACGAGCTGGAATGAAGTACAAACAAGTGACTACAACGATGTCAAACAAAAGGTGCTGATAACTTTTAGCTGATCTTAGTTTCTATCGCCATGCGGACACGGTCCAAGGTAGGAGTAAATTAGTGTTTAGGAGCCCTTGCTCTGTATTGGTTCTACCGGCAAAAGACATGCATCAAAGTGGATCGTAGCAGCTATTCAGCTCACAACTATCAGGTCAGAACCACCTGAATGCTAGAATAAGGTTATCTTTCCAGCACGACAGCACCCATCCACTGAAATTGACTTATAAGAAGAGCAGAACCAAGGCTTAAGGCTCCTTCCGCTTGTACCACAAAGATCTTTACCTTATGGCTCTACTAAATTTTGGTATATCCCTAGCTCCAAACACCTTAAGCTTCTTTAGTTCCCCAACCTTTTTTCTGCTGTACAATGCAACGTCCCTATGTGACAAAAGGAACTTATCGGTTGAGCTAAAAAGAACCTACTGAAAATCATTAATTGAACCTTTCTAAAAAAAATCGTTAATTGCATCATCAGTTACACAATCATAGCTCAACCTGCATTACTGCTGGTTTTTTCTCCTTTGATGAAAGATTACAGCGTGTCTGCTCATTTAAAGAAAAATACATTTTTACAATGGATCTATACTTCCTGTCTTATTATCGAGGTGAGCCGTCTTGACATGATAACAAGTCAGCATCATGAACACATGTATACCAATTTGCCGAAGCAGTCCACGTCCCTAGCTAAGCCCTCCAAGCTATGCACGAAACTGCTGAACTGATCTCTCTCTTGATCACATATCGCCATTGTCTCGTTATCTTTGGCCCTCAGTGTTTTGCAAGCGCTGATGGCGCCAAGAACAACACAGCCTTTTATCTTTGCCTCCCTTAGGATGTCAGCCCAGTATGCGAGCCACTTCATGTCCTCAAAGTCGTTGCTATCTGCCAGCTCGACGGTCTTGCAGATATTGGCAAACCCTTCCTCAAGCCTGTCAAGGAGCATTTCGCATTGTTCCTTCTGGATAACTGCTGTTTCATTGATCGAAAGATGCATCAGTTTGTTCACTACTGCATTCTCCACACACGGAGCTGAAATATTTGTGCCTTCCTCCTTATCCAATTTGAGGCCAAATAATCTACAGCCTGAATTTCTTGTGATCCTCATCTTTTTTCTTGGTCTATGCTCTCTTGTTGGAGCCTCCATACTCTCGGTAGATGTTAGATCTACCTTTGCCCAGTCCTCAAGCCGAAACAATCTTATGAACTCTCTGATGTCTATGGAGAGCTGCTCTAACATGTCCAGTGTACTGTCAGCTTTTCCATGTCTTTGTCACTCGAAAACAGCACCTGGGTTGCGTCGCCGATGCCCTGCACCATGCCCAACATAGATTTACTTGTGAAAGGCAGATCACCTGTAGCTCTAGCAGAAGCAGCACTAGAAGAAGAGGATGAGCCTTGCTGCTGGTTGGTGTCAACGCTCCTTGTGGCTTCAGCGTCTTCTGCCTTCCGTATGAATCTGGCAAGCACCTCGTCGCCTTGTGAGGCTGCTTCCTTTAGCTTGTCACGCCATCGAATGAGCCACAAATTCTCGATGGTGAATTTTTCGGACGCCTCGATTGCACTGTGGATCTTGATTAGCAGCATTTCCAGCCGCTGCAGCTTCTCGCCGGCAGCTGCCTGCTTACCGAACATCTGTATCAGCCCTGAGAACACTCTGCTGGTGAGCTCCCCGGTTACAGCAGAGACCATCGGGTAAACTGTCTGTTCTGCCATGGCCACAGAAATGGAGGAAAGGAGAGAAAGTGTTAGCAACAAGAATGCTAACTTGTTCTCATAGGTTGCATCACCTTTATAAGGACCTGTACTGTACAAGAAACAAAAATAAATAAGAAAGCACTCCGGAGAGTAACAGAATTTTTGGCTGTGGATAGTTTGTCAGGTTATAGGCCTGCAAGGCCCAAAAAAGTAAAATAAGTCCTTCCAGAGAATAAGGCCTGCAAGATTTTTCTGAATGATCCTGCAAATGCTGGCGTCGACGTATTAGCAGATAACAAAAGGATAAAAAGATCAAAGTATAAAAGAAGGAAACTTTAAATAAAAGGAAAGAGCCCAGAGACAGTCAAGTTCAGGGCAACTCCGAGATGATCGACATCAGGTCCACCTGCGAGCTTCCAGAGCTTATCCAATCACCTAATGGCCAGGATAACCTGAGTCGCCGAGCGCTGCTTGTCATTGAAAATTCTCCAATTCATTCAAGCCAGAGCTTCCACACAACGAGAATGAGAGTGATTTTTCCCCTTTGATGCATGTGCTGCCAGGATTACTAATAGCTTGAGACCAAATATCCTGCACTTTCGGATCTGCTCTCCATAGTGATGGGACGAGGCCACCACGGACATGGCAGGTAGAGACCTCCAGCCAGATGGAGTGCGACACCGGGCATTGAGCGAACAGTGGTCCCCCGTCTCCAGTGACCGCACGCACAGGGGACATAAATAGTAATTAGATCATCCCCTCCGCATCAGCCTGTCAACACAGTACAGCCAGTCCTCAAACAGCAAGGCCTGTAAGATTAGCTTGCACTTAATTTGTATCATCCATTGTACCGCTGTTACAGGTCAAATGGATTACACTTTACAGAACAAATTTTACTAACGAAGACACGAATTCTGAGGTATAAACTCGAGCATCATAGCATGCCAAGAGCTTGAGAAGTTTTATCAATCTGTAACAAAAACACAAACTCGTTTTGGTTATAAAAGGTGATCAAACCACAACATTAGCAGTTCTACGTGCGCAACTATAAATGTCGGCATAATGTGAGTTCAGACGCCATGTTAATGCGTTCTTTAGATTCAAGACCTTAACCTTCTTCAAGGCTGCGTGGCGCACATATATAGGCAAACCCTTTGATCCAGCATTCCAGCTGAAGACTTACGTGAAGTGATTGGCAGATGGCAGGGTGTTCTTAGAATGCTGATTACCAATAGTCCCCCACAATCTGTCGGTAGCTTCTCGTGCGTTATAGCTGCATTGCTCCTTGATAACCAATCATATCAGAACGAAACAACCACTTGATATGGCTCAGGAAATAGCATGCATGGAATTTATTGAAGAAAAGATATATGGGTATCTCTCAACTTCAAAGGAAGAGGTGTTTTTGGAGTTGTAGCCTGCAATCACTCCTTGGTGGTTATTTGCGTGGTGATGTTACAGGAAAAGGTAAGATGATAAACTGCAAACAAAAAGGACATGTAAAATGAATACGAAGAAAACATACCAAGATATTTATTCAAGAAAAAATCAAGAGAAAAGTTAGAAATGAAAGACAACTTAGTTGCTGCCACCATTGTTTTAAAAGTTCAGAGGCCAGAGACAAAAAAAATTTAGAAACAAACAAATGATGTGTGGTTCATATCTGTATTAGAACTGAAAGGAATCTTTACAGCTTGCACATTATCAAGAATAGAAAGGATCGTTAGGTAAGTCCTATTGATGACTCAGTAGAAGCGGGAATATATAGTCAAACATACAACATAATTGCAAATGCATGAAAATTGGGCTTATAAATGTGCGAAAGTTCAAATAGTTAGGGAATGTGTATTGTGTATCCATATAAACATTTCAAGACCAAAATCAACCAACCATTTAATAGGGAACATAATTTTCCAATACCTATGCTGTAACAGCTTTAATCAGAAAATATTGCAAAGTTACAATCCAGAAAAAAGGAAAAATCCCAGAAGTGTTGCCCTTTTCATGCTTCCTATCATCTTGGTGGAGTTTCCCAAATGACTCAACTGTGTTGTGGATCTTGATTAGCAGCATCTTCAACCGCTGCAGCTTCTCTCCGGCAACTTCCTGCTTACTGAACATATGTATCAGCCCCCAGAACACTCTGCTGGCGAATTCCCTGGTTACAGGCTTACAGCAGATGCCATAAATAAACTTAAACTTTCTGTTCTGGAATGGCTAGGAACTCGTGTCATAGGTTTTACTATCCTTACAAGGACCTACTGTACAAGAAGCATAAAAAAAAAAGTTACAGAAGTTTTGGCTGGACAGTTTAGACTTCAGAGAGAAAGGCTTGCAAGATTAGCTGCGCTTATTTTATACCATCTTCATACATTTGTTGTTACAGGTCCAATGATATGCACTTAGTATGCAGGAGTCTAAGAACGAAGTTTACTAACCAAAATACGGTTCTGAGTTATAAACTCTAGTATCATAGCATGCTAAGTGCTCGAGAAGGTCTATTAATCTGTAATAAAAACACAAAGTCATTTTGCTTATCAAAGGTGATAAACCACAACTCTGAATTGAATACAAAAGTATGCCAGCAAGCTCTACTTTTGCAACAATAAAGGTCAGCACAGTCTGAGTTCAGGCATCATGTTAATATGATATTTAGATCCAAGATCCTCACTTTCACCAAGGCTGTCCGGCACAAACAAATTAGAGAAACCCTTTGATGCAGCTGAAGACTTACGAGAAGTCATCGGCAGATGGCAGGGTGTTCTTGGAAATATTTACCTACAGACCCCTGCAATCTGCCGGTAACTTCTCGTGCGTCGACAGCTGCATTGCTCTTGATAACCGATCACTGCAGAACGAAAGAACCAAGCTCAAGAAATGACATGGAATTTATTCAAGAGAATATATATGGGCACCTGTCAGCTCAAAGGAAGAGGTATTGTGTTGGAGCTGTAGTTTGCGATCACTCCTCGGTTGCTATTTGTGTGGTGATCTTATGGAAAGGGTGAGATAATAAAATAGTAAACGAAAAGGACAGCTAAAAATGAATATGGAGAAAAGAGACCGGCTTTGTGAACTAAAAACAAAGAGATAAGTTAGAAAGAAAAGACAACTTAGTTGCTGTCACCGTTGTTTTAATCGCGCTGAATGCTGGAGACAAAAGTTGGAAACAAACAAATTACGTATGGTTGGTATCTGCGTTAAAACTGAAAGGCATCTTTACAATTTACACATTCTCAAGAATAGAAAGGACTGATAGGTAAGTACTTTTGATGATTCAGCACATGATTTGGATATTTGGAGATCTTGGCAACTGTTGTTTGAGGAATGGAATATATGGTCAAACATGCAACAGTTGATGCAAATGCGTGAAAATTGGGTATACAATCATTCAAAAATTCTAAAAGTAGCTAGAAAATGAATATTATGTATCCATATACTATTTCAAAACAAAAATCAATCAAACTTAACAGGGAGCATAAATTACTTCGGTATCAAATTTGTAAACTTTAACAGCTGTAATCAGAAAGCAAGACAAAGTTACACAACCCAGAACGGAAAAATCTCACAGCATTGGCTCTGTGGGGTCTACTCAAGCAAACCCTTGAAACTTTGTTCAAGTATCAAAAGGATGGAGGTATTATAGCAAAAGCTGTCGGGTCAACTGACCCCACAGCTTGTACATGTAATTGTCGCTGTCTCACAGGCGCTGCCCTTTTACGCTCCCTATAACCTTCGTGGAGTCGAGTATGCAGTCATGTGTTCTCTTCCTGCTCGAATGTTGATGCGCTTCCTTCTTTGAAAATGGACGGTCACATATAACAACTGGTTTCTTCACTTTTGCAGGAGCATTCTTCTCTTTTGCATTCGAAACCTCAAGCTGAATGGATCTCGCGAACTGATTATCTACCGATAGCTTCTCCAACATCTCTGGTTTCTTCTCTTTTGCAAGCTCAAGCAATCTCAAGAACTCCTCATTATCTGCCGATGGCTTCTTCAACATCTCCAGTTTCTTCCTTTTTGCAGGTGTATTCTTCTCTACTGTCGAAACCTGAAGGTCAACCAATCCCAAGAACTCCTCATTATCTGCTGATAGCTTCTCCAACATTTCCACTGTGCAGTTCAACTTCTGCACATCCTTGTTGGTTGAGAGCAGCATCTTTGCAGCACTGTGGAAGTACTTTATAGTACTTGACACAACAATCTTTGTGTAAGCTAGAGGACTGAGTGTACCTATATTATGGTTGGTGCTCTTGCTGGCTTTGGTCAAGGCTCGCCATCGGAAGTCGAAAAGTACGTCATCACCCTCTATGCCCGCTTCCTTCAGCTTCTCCTGCCACTTAAGCAGATTTGTCCTGGTGATTTCGTGCTTCTTAGATTCCTCAACTGTGCTATTGATCTCTATGCACAGCATCTCCAGCTTGCGCAGCTTGTCATCGATAGCCGTCTGCTTGTTGATCATTGCAATTACCTTGGAGATGGCCCTGCTTGTGATCTCGCTGATCACTGCAGAGCCAACTTGTCCTGCCATTGCTTAAGGAACCTGTATGGATAGCTAGAGCCTAGATCAGACTAAAGTACACGAATGGATTATAATGGATAGTGGATAGATAGCAGTTTTCAGCTGTTTAATAATCCCCTAGAGGTTTAATTTAAGATAAGCTAATCGTAATGATACGAGGAAACCGAAATGGATGGAGAAAAAGAGGTGACCTCTGGCATAGGTTTTGTCATCCACTTACCCTCCTAGGGATATTCACTGAGACTAAAAATCGAATGGGAGCAAGGCCTTGCTCTGCATAGTTTGCGTCGGCTAATGGGAATGGATGAAATGAGGTTGGAGAATTCGCAGACAGCTTATTATATTAGATCCTGCAGGAAATGTGTCGAGAACCAACCAAAGTGTTTTCTTTTATTCCCTACATAGAGTCAGGGTAGATATTCCCGAGGCATCACAAGTCAAGTATGGCAAGTGCCGTAATTCCAGTACACATGCTTAGTTTTCAATGCATATGCAGTACAAAACAGAAGTATCTTTAGCATGGTCCTTGACCTGTGTGGCTTTTTTTTTTTTTTTTTTTTGCGAGGAGGCTTAGTTTCTTTAAGGATGGTTTCTGGTCATGGAATTTGTGATTCACAGGTTGTTTTCAACCAGGGGAGCTGCCATGCTTCAACGGGCAAAATGCCATGTTAGGAAACACGAGATTGAAGAAGAGAAAGTGTTCGTCTCATTTGTCCACATTTATTTGAGAAATATTTAAAGAACTCTCTTCAGAAAATACATGCTTAGAAAATCGAGGGCGCCTCATTGCTTTTCTTTCTCTCTTCTGGAAGACTCATGTTTGGCTTAACATGGGGATGGAATTGGTTAGGCTATCAGAATGAAGTCAACTGGCTCCTAGGCTCTATGGTATGCACAAAGCCGTGAAATTCATCAGTGGCTGTGGCTACATGGCGGCGAGGACCCGTTCGCCTTCCGCCACCCATGCAGATCCTAGCTAAGGCCCTTTAAGCAGGGTTTGTCAGTTCCCGGAGCTCCTGACCACCTGCTGTTTCAGCCAAGGAAATATGCACCTTGAAGCTTATCCGTTGATGTCAGCATGTATACTGCCAATCCTCAAATTGACCTGATGATGTGGTAGCAACCATACAACATCTTTGCTTGAGGTTCGACATGACCTCTTGTTGGAGCAGTATTGCCCGTCACCTTCTCAAGCGCTTCCAGTGTGCTGTTGAGCTTCTTCATGTTCTCATCGCTGGAAAAGGGCGACACCACAAAGGTGCAGCGTACTACTGACTGACACTACCAGAATAATCCTCTATGTCGACGGCTGTTTCTATGCCGACGGCTTTTTGTCGGGGCTGTCAGCCTAGCTGAAGTTACGCCGACGGCTGGAGGAAAGTCGTTGGCATAGATAAACCGTCGGCATACATCGATATATGCCGACGGCTACTGTCGTCATACAAACGCCGTCGACATATATGAGCTATACGATGGCAGCCATAGGCATATGTCAGCTGTCGGCATAGACACGACTGTGGACGACAGTGGGTTGCCGGCGTCAGAACTATGCCGGCGGTGCCAACGTGGCCGTTGGCATACATTTCACATTTATTTTAGAGTTCCACGTGTCCTATATATGCAGACGGTTTAGCCGGTCGGCTTTATTTCTTAATCAATTTTAAATTCTTTTCTTGTTGGTTAATTTAAATCTGATTTATATAAAGTTAAACATACAAAAATTACATATCAATTTGGAGTAGATTTTTTCATAGATTATGAATATCCGGTTTGTTTTTTACTTTTGAGTATGTTATGTTGGGGATATAACCCCGGGGAAAGACCCGCCCAGGTGGGGCCGGGTCATACCTGGCGGTTCATAATCAAGACCAGAGAAGCGGGCTGAAAGACATAGGCCTGGTTATATGACGGCTTACCAAGATGGGCCAAGACGAAGGCCCAGACAGAAGATGGTGTGAAGACCCGGACGGTTAAGCCGCCCGGAGACAGTTTGCCCAAGATGGCAAGGCGACTTAGAGATATGATTGACTACCTTGCAAGAGTCGGTGTATGACTCGTGTAACCCAAGGCCTCGACCTCCTATATGAAGGCGAGACCACGGGGCGATTTAGACAGAAACCAATCAATCAAGAACTAGGTCAAGCGAATCCGCTCCCTTGTAATCGATACTCCAATCAATACAACACAAGCAGGACATAGGCTCTTACCTCTTCTTGAGGGGCCGAACCTGGGTAAACTCGTGTCCCTCGTCTCAACCAACCCCTTTGAGTCCATCACCTTAGCGATGGCCTCAAACCCAAGTCTTTGAACATCTGTCGTGACAAAACCATGACAGTTGGCGCCCACTGTGGGGCCAGCGCTCGGTAGTGTTGAGTTCTCAAAGGGCTCTCTCCTAGGGATCGAGGGGTACGCTGTTGGCAGGATGAACAAGAGTCGTTGTGGCCGGCTCTACATCGACGACGCCGGCTGGGGCCCCGAGGCCGACTCAATTGAGTACGGCTTCCGGATCCCCTTTGGTGGAATCCACGTCTTCATCGGCAAAATCGGCAGATCTGAACCCGAGCCGGACATCTGCACCAACGTCGTCGAGCCGGCCCAGCGCGCGCAACCCGCCCAACACGTGCAATCCGCCCGTGCTGACCCGCCCAAGAAGCATGTCTTCGTCGGCTTCACTCAGGGCATGGATCTTGAAGGTTCTATGTCGCATGAAACTCTCATCTGCTCGGAGGATGGATCTTTGAGCGGAGAGACGGAATCAATTTACCGGATGCACAATGGCGGACTCGGGGGCTACGTCGAGCCTTACCCCGAGTCAGAATATCACGAGCCGGAGGATTATGAGCCGCCGAGCCATGTTGCCGTCTTCATGGCAGGATCAGCACCAGCCCCGAGCAGCACAACTGCCGATGCAGCAGGATCGGGGGTTGGTAGGCTGCCGCCTCAGGTTCTTCTGGATCTGATGAACGAGCTTACAACCATGATGGCCACGGAGGTCACAGCTGAAAATCAAGTGGCCCGGAACACGGAGATCGCTATGCTAAAGGACCAGATGACCGAGGTTCAACAGGAGATCAATGTGCTGAAGGATCAAATGGAGGCAGAGGCGGAGCGCCTTAGGGAGGATGCTTTCCGCTTGGAGCTGGAGCAGCAGCCTGCAGCGGTGGCTCAGCAGATGAGGCATCAGTCCCGCTTGCCGGATCAGTACGAGGCCAGGAATCTTTTCAACACGCCGGGGATAGGACGGACAGCGAAAGTGCCTGGAAGCCGGTGGACGACTCGACAGCTTAATCCGCCCCGATGGAACCAGGCCTCACCAATGTCTTTTCCAACCCGATGGGTCATTATTCCAACCCGACGAAGAACATGGTTGCGGCAGCAACCCAGCTTGGTATAATCCCTATCCCGGACGAGGCGCCTTTTGCAGAGGAGGTGCAGAACGCTATTGGATACCTGTAGACGGCGATGGCCCAGCAGGAGAAGTACACTTACAGCCGGAGTCGCATGCATTCAACCTCCATTCCTAGCCGCAACTACAGCCGGCGTTATGAATCACCGGCGGTTTCTAGCAGTGATCAACACCGGAACCCATCGCGAGTTGATCGGGTGGCTCTGGATGCTCAGGTGCTAGTGGATCGGGCGAGGGCACAGCGAGGGGCGGCGGCTCTGGCAGCGACGATGGCTCATCAAGAACCCCCAGATATACCTTCCATATCGGAAGGAGCGGGAGTAACCTCCAGGGCTGTGGGGGTGCCGTGCTTAGTGCCAGCTTTGCGGAATGAGCGCCTATCGAAGGATTTCAAAGGCCCACGCAAGGTCCCAAATTATACTGCTGACCTACCTCCAAAGGCTTGGATTGAAAGATATGAGCTAGCCATGGAGATGTTAGACGTTAGTGACGTAGTATGTGCGAAATATTTCATCATGATGCTAGAAGGGCCGGCTCGCATGTGGTTGAAGGGTCTGCCACGCAACACCATTAATTCCTGGGCCGATCTCAAGGCGAAGTTCATAAATTTTTTCCGAGGAATGTGCAAGCAGCCCATGACGATTGTGGATTTAGATCACTGTGTGCAACAGGAGGACGAATCGGCTCATCATTGGGTCCGACGGGTCTCAACCATCATCCACTCGTCTGAGCAGATCACGACGGCTCAAGCGGTTTTGATTCTGCAAAAGAGTTGCCATTTTACGCCTCTAAAGTAGAAGCTTGGCCGGCTCAAGCGCTCGTGTCAAGACATGGGGGAATTCATGGCGGCTCTCACCAAGTACGCCGACTCTGACAATATGAAAGACCCGGGCTCTGATGAAGAGAAGTCAGGTCAGGGTAAGAAGAATAACAATGGCAAGGGTGCGGCTGGCAGCAACAGCCATAGCAAAAGGAAGAATCCGGACGACGGGTCAGAATTGGTAGCAAATACCAGTGCTGGGAACGACCGTGCTAAGGGCAATGGGAACTTCAAGCAGCCCTTTAATAATGGTAAAACTCCATTCAACCTGGAAGACATGCTCAACAAACCTTGTCCGGAGCATAGCCGGCCTGATAGGCCGGCGGGCCATACATGGAGGAATTGCCACATTATGTGGCAGTTTTGGGATTACAGCTTGCGACAACATCATAACAATGATGGTGGCCCGCCAGGCGGCTCAGCGCCGGGAGGGTTAGGAGCTGGTCTTGGCACTAGCGACTCAGGATTCGGTTATCAGGGTCAGGGAAATCAAGGAGGTCATCATCAGCAATCTGGTGGCGGTAATCAGCAACAGAATAACCAATCTGGGTATCAGAGTAATCCAAAGCAGCTGAGCACGGGTCAATATCATGTTTTTACAACCTGCCTTGACAAGCGAGACCAGAAGGTGCGCAAGCGGGCGGTTAATGTAGTCATGCTGACTCTCCCGCAATACTTGAAGTGGTCTGAGTACGACATAATTTGGAGTAGAGAGGATCGCCCGCCGCGTGTTGACAACCCCGGACAACCGGCTTTGGTAGTTGCCCCCCAAGTGGGAGGCTATGTGTTTACTAAGGTACTTATGGATGGCGGCAACAACATTAATATCCTGTACTACGACATTTTTCGCAGGATGAAGTTGCTTGACAAGGACCTTAGGCCTTCTTCGACAGTCTTTCACGGCTTGGTACCCAAAAAGTCGGCTTATCCAGTGGGTAAAATCTCCTTGGAGGTTGCTTTCGGCGATGAATATAACTATAGGGTGGAGTCCTTGTGGTTTGAGGTGGTGAAGATCAGAAGTCCATATCATGTCCTGTTTGGACGTCCGGCTTACGCCAAGTTCATGGCTAGGCCTTGCTATGTCTACTTACAGCTCAAGATGCCCGGATTAAACAGAACGATTATCATGCATGGTGATTGGAAGATGGCAATAGAGTGTGAGGAAGGAGACACAACTTATGCAGAGTCAAGTTGTGCTGAAGCAGAGCTCAAGTTCTATAAGGAAAATATTGACCCGAAGGACATGACTCCGCTCAAAAAGCCTACTACGGAATCTGAGCCGCCCCTCAAGTTTGCGGCGGATGATACCAAGTTGGTGGATTTCACTCCGGGCGACTCATCACAACAGTTCACTATTGGGGCCAATATGGATCCCAAATAGGAAAACGCGCTCATCGAATTCATCCGTGAGAACCAGGACATCTTCCCATGGAAACCTTCTGACATGCCGGGTGTACCGAGAGAGTTTGCTGAGCACCACCTTAATGTGAATTCTAAGTTTAAGCCGGTTAAGCAGTTCCTCCGGCGGTTCAATGAAGAACGACACAAAGCTATTAGGGAAGAGGTGGCCCGACTTCTGGCAACAGGTTCATCGTGGAGGTATTTCACCCAGAGTGGCTTGCTAATCTGATGCTAGTGCTTAAGAAGAACGGCACGTGGCGTATGTGCGTGGATTACACGGATCTTAACAAGGCTTGTCCGGTTGACCCGTTTGCTCTCCCTTGTATCGACCACATTATTGATGCAACGGTGGGTTGTGAGAGTTTATGCTTCCTGAACGCTTATTCCGGTTACCACCAGATCAAGAGGCAGTCAAGGACCAAGAGAAGACGACTTTCATCACGCCTTTTGGTGCTTTCTGCTACGTGTCTATGCCTTTCGGGCTCAAGAGTGCCCATGCGACTTACCAGCGTTGTGTGCAAAACTGTCTTCACAGTCAAACAATGTTCATGCATATGTGGATGATATTGTGGTCAAGTCAAGGAGGAAGGAGAATCTACTTGATGACTTGAAGGAAAATTTCGATAACTTATGGGTCTACAAGATGATGCTTAATCCGGCTAAGTGTGTTTTTGGAGTTCCCGTAGGCAAGCTTTTGGGTTTTCTCGTCTCTGAACGAGGAATTGAAGCTAATCCAGATAAGATAAAGGCTATTACCTCCCTGGCTGAGCCGGCATGCATCAATGATGTTCAGCGTCTGGCAGGTCGAATCGCTGCGTTAAGCCGGTTCATAAGCCGCCTGGGTGAGAAGGCCATTCCTTTATACCAGATGATGAAGAAAACAGACAACTTTGTCTGGAGTACGGCGACGGGTGAAGCATTTGAAGCACTCAAGAAGCAACTCACTGAGCCGTCGGTCTTGGTTGCTCCGGCTGAGAAGGAACCTTTGCTCCTATATGTGGCGGCTAATAACAGGGCAGTTAGCGTCGCGATTGTTGTTGAGCGTAAGGAGGCAGGGAAAGAATATCCGGTTCAGAGCCCGATTTACTACATCAGTGAAGTCCTGATAGAGTCCAAGCAGAGGTACCCACATTGGCAGAAGCTGGTATATGGGGTGTTCATGGCAAACCGTAAGCTGAAGCATTATTTCTTGGGGCACCAGGTCACAATGGCTAGCTCTGCCCCGTTGGGGACATAATTCAAAACAGAGAAGCCACCGACATGATTGCTAAGTGGGCATTGGAGCTTGGACCTCTTAATTTGAAATACGTGCCTCGCACGGCGATCAAGTCTCAAGCCTTGGTGGATTTCATAAATGACTGGACAGAGTGTGAGGCGCCTGAGAAGAAGCCGGATAACACATACTGGACGATTCACTTTGACGGACCCAGGCAACTGGAAGGATCAGCGGCTGGGGTCGTCTTAACCTCCCCTAAAGGTGACAAGTTCTATTATGTGTTAAGGTTGATGTTTCCTTGTACTAACAATGCAGCTGAGTATGAAGCTTTACTTCATGGCCTCCGGGTGGCTAAAGAGATGAACCTAAGCCGGGTTCGATGTCTTGGCGACTCAGATCTCGTGGCCCAGCAAGTTTCAGGCACGTGGGATTCTAAGGACCCGCGGATGGCGGCTTATCGTCAGACGGTGGATGAAATCGCTGGTCACTTCAACGGATATCAGGTGGATCATATTGATCGTCGCAGAAACGAAGCGGCTGATGCATTGTCAAGGCTAGGCTCCCAGCAAAATCTGGTGCCACCTAACGTGTTCTTGGACGTGCTATATCACCCGTCGGTCAAGCTACCTTTGGAGGAAGACTTGGCTATACCTGACCCAGAGGGGCAGCTGATGGCGACTCTACATGCTATCCCCGACTGGACGCTGCCTTACTTAGCATACTTGACACGTGGCGAGTTACCTGAGGAGGACACCTTGGCAAGACAGATCGTCCGACGATCTAAGTCTATGACAATCATCAACGGCGAGTTACATAAGTGCAGCGTTACCAGCGTTTTTCAACGTTGTGTTTCACTTGAAGAAGGTAAATAAATCTTGAATAAATTCATGCTGGCGATTGTGGTCATCACACCGGCTCAAAATCTCTGGTGGCCAAGGCCTTTCGGCATGGTTTCTTCTAGCTGACGGCTCACAAGGGTGCAGAAGACTTGGTTCTCAAGTGCGATGGCTGTTAGAAGTTCGGACGACGTGCTTTTGTGCCGGCTCAGGAATTACGAATGATTCCAATTACCTGGCCGTTTGCGGTCTGGGGGCTTGATATGGTCGGGCCTTTCAAGAGATCCAAGGACAAGAAGACCCACCTCTTGGTAGCGGTGGACAAGTTTACCAAGTGGGTGGAAGCCGAGCCGGTCAGCAAGTGTGACGCGGCTACGGTGGTTCAGTTTGTCAGAAAGTTGATATACCGCTTTGGTTACCCTCATAGTATCATCACCGACAATGGTACGAACTTATCCAAGGGGGCTATGCAAACATTCTGTGAAAGTGAGCACATCCGGCTTGACGTTTCTGCGGTTGCTCTTCCACAATCCAATGGTCAGGCAGAGCATGCTAACCAGGAGATCTTGAGAGGCATCAAGCCCCGTCTTATGGTTCCTTTGCAGCGAACGCCGGGTTGTTGGGTAGAGGAGTTTCCATCAGTCTTATGGAGCATCAGAACTAATCCCAACAGATCAACATGCTATACACCTTTCTTCATGGTTTATGGCGCAGAAGCCATGTTACCAAGCGATATATGTCATGACTCGCCACGGGTGGAGGCTTACGTTGAGGCAGATAATGAGACAGCGCGCCAAGACGCTTTGGATGCTTTGGATGAAGAGCGTGATCTGGCGGCAGCTCGATCGGCGATTTATCAGCAAGACCTGCGTCGCTACCGTAGCCGCAGAGTTAAGACCCAAACGTTTCAAGAAGGCGACTTGGTGTTGCGTTTGATTCAAGATCAGACGGGTGCGCACAAGTTATCTCCTCCATGGGAGGGACCTTTCGTGGTCAGCAGAAATATCAACAACGGGTCATATTATCTCATTGATGTACGAGACGAGTCAAGCACTTCTGGGCAAGAGACTCGTCGGCCGTGGAATATAGCTCATCTATGGCCTTACTATACTTGAGTCATCAATACTCGACTTTGGACACCATCATTGTACATATCACATATATATAATGAAGTTGGCATCCCCACAAGTCGGGGCCTCTGCCTTTTCGCGTATCTCAGCTCGTGCAAAGTTGACTCCGTCAACAAGGTCATCTGGGGGCTTCAAACCCGCCGGGTTTAGCTTACATACCCTTTTGATCGGATCTTAAGGCACAGTCAGGCGGGCTATATACCCAAAAGTTCACTCCGTCAACAAGGTCATCTGGGGGCTTCCAACCCACCGGGTTTAGCTTACACACCCTTTTGATCGGCTCTTAAGCCACAGTCAGGCGGGTTATATACCCAAAAGTTGACTCCATCAACAAGGTCATTTGGGGGCTTCCAACCCACCGGATTTAGCTTACACACCCTCTTGATCGGGTCTTAAGCCACCACAACTTTGAGTTAAACCTGCCTGCATGCTGATGCTGCTTCGCTATGTGACCCACCGAACTCTTACCAGTTAATCCTGATTAGAGACCCTGAGCTGTTCAAACATATTTGGCAGCCAATCTCGCTAGAGACCCTGTACTGGTCAAGGTTAAACCGGCGGCTCTTGTCACATGAGGGACGGCTTACGGAAAGCGAGGACAAACTCACCCATCTGCTGCCGACTCTCCGCTATGTGGCCCGATCATACTCTTAAACAATTACTCTTTTAAAGACCCTGCACTGTTTAAAGGTTCAAACGACGGATTTATGTCACGTGAGAGGCAGCTTATGGGCATTAAGGGTGCTCATATCCTGCCGAGTCTCTTCCTGGTTCCTTGCGCTCTTAAACAATTAATCCCGCCTGGGACCCTGAGTCGTTCAAAGAAATTGACGGTCAATCTCGATAGAGACCCTGTACTGGTAAAGAGTTCTAGTAGCGAGTCCACTCAGAAGAACCGGCATATGAGTTTTTGAAAAATCAAGGTCGGGAAAGATTTGACATCCCTGGGTTACGCTATTTTCAAGCCGCCCTCATAGCAAGGCAGAATATATTCTGCTGTTTGTTCTCGCAGGCTTTGTCTCTTAAGATAAGCTGCCATGACAAGATTTGAGTGGAGCACAAAACAGATAAATATATATCAAGTTGTGCACATGCATGATGGCACGGTTCAGGCAATCAAGGTTTTTCATAAGCCTATTACAAAGCTCTCCATAGAGCCCAAAAAGCCAGACTTAAAGTTTTTACACTGCTCAAACTTCGGCTGGTCATGGAGCCGGGTTATCCCATTGCAGAATCAAGTTGTTCAGCTTGACGGCGGGTCATCCCGCTGCGGGTCTTCGACCTCCTCGATCTGAAGATTGTCCACGTCCCAGTTGCAGTTTGTTAAAGCTTCAAACTTGGCCTCTTCAAAGAGGGGAGACGGGTCAATGTCAGGGGCAAAGATGTGCTTACAGCGTGCAGGAGTTAAGTCCCTGGCCTCGAATGTTGGCCAGCGCACTCGCTTGTTGTCAGCATTGTAAGCCGCCTGGTACGTTGATAGATCAACCTCCTCTGCTAGCACTGATGCAAGTATCCTAGAGGCCTTCATACAACGGGCGTAATCAATTTCTGTGAATTCTGAGCCGTCGTCCTTCTTGGATGGAAAGCCGTCCATCATCTCCTTAGCAGTCAGCTCCGGGGCAAAGGCCAACGCCCGGCTTACCGCAGCAATTGCGCCCTTTCGGGCGGCTGATTGTTTGAGTTCTTGGATTTGCTTTGACAGGGTTGATAAGAGCTCTATGATTCCTTTCATGAAGTTGGGGATACTCTCTTTATTCAGCATTGCTCTGATCGTGCAAAGAGTCCCGGAGTACAACTGCTCTGATAAAGTGTAGACGGCTTTCAGCTACAACAGGCTGTTGGCACCAAGATGGCGGCTTCTTTGACCTGCAAAGATGGGTTTCGCGTTATAAGCCGCCTGCACAGTCTTTTAAAGTAAAGAAAATTGGTTGAGTATTCAGTACTTACCAAAAACAGCAGCAGTCATCTTCGAAATATGACGTTTCAAGTTCTGCAACTCGTCTGATACGAGCTTGAGCCGCTGGTCAGCATCATCTACACCTTTGACCAGGGCAGTTTGTTCCGCATCAGCAGCCTTCTTGAAAGAAGCAAAGTCAGATTTAACCTTTGCAAGCTCTTCGACGGCAAGCCGACACTTCTCCTCTGCTCCACCCTGGGCGGTTTGCTGGGAAGCAAGATTGCCCTTTAAGCCGGCCAGATCAGACTCGACATTGCTCAAAGCTTCCTGTGACATACAAAAGCAAAAGAGGGGTAAGTCACCAGGATAAAATATTACCAGATAGCCAGCTAAGGGAATATAATGCAAGTCTCAAGCAGATTGCAAGCAATATACTCGACACTTGGGGGCTAATGTCTGTTTGCTCTCCAAGACTACAAGAATGTTCCGGCTCATCTTCCTAAAGTTAAGCCGGCACCTGGGGGCTACATATGCCTCTTCTTTCAAGTAAGTTCTGTCTCATCTTCATAAAGCTAACCCAACACTTGGGGGCTACATCAATGCTTTTCAAGTCTACAGGGAAATTCTGGCCCACTATTTCTATACTGACCCGGACTTGGGGGCTACATTTGCTCAACTCATCAACACCGAGTACCGGCTCAACACATACATGTTAAGCCGACACTTGGGGGCTACAGGCTAAGTTGTTCTACTTATGAAATGGCTTGGAAGACCCGGTTTACCATTTGCAATATTAAACTAGCTCTTAGGGGCTACATAAGGGTATGAGGAAAGGAAGGAGTACCTCATATTTTTGCTTCATTAAGCCGACAAGTTTGAGCTCCATGTCCCGGTTTGTGGACAGGCGGTTCAGATAACCAGCATGTAATTCATCGGCAGTTAATTTCTCTAGCACGGTGAACTCAAAGTCCAGGTTGTCAGAAGCTTCAGCCTTCTCGGTGTGCTTTGTCAGCACATGGGTCTTGGGAGATTGAAAGCCAGACCCAGTAATGAGGACGTCCGGAAGAATTGGATCTTCGACGGCTATTGAAGGGCTGGGCGGCTTAGAATTGGTCCTTGGAAGACTATCAGTTGCCATTTCATGGGCCGCCGGCTCGGAGGTCCGACGAGTATCTTCAGGAGCATCCTTCGCAGCTGCAGATGGCTCATCATGGGCCACAGGAGAATCCGGCTTAGCAGTCTCCGGCTCTTGGGCAGTGGGGGCAGAAGTAGACCCGCCAGTCTTCCTTCGTTTTTCTTGAGCCCTGGAAAGCACAGAAGATTATTATATAAAGATCAAAGATGACAAAGAATATGATGCAGACATAAAAGCACGTACTCTGGGTTGATCTTCAGAGGTGGCAGCTTAGTCGCTATAGAGTCGCCTGATGATGGGGGAGTGTCGTGAAGGTAGTTAAGGCAATATAAAACAGAGTAAGGTTATGATGCAAGGTTGACAAAGCTGAACTTAGTTAAAAGATTACCTCAGCCGGACGTTTCCGCTAAGCCAGAGAGTTGGATAACCCGGCCACAAGATCTTCAGAGCCGGTGCTCCGGGTTTGGCGTCGGGAAGTGTGATGTTGCTTTTTCAAAAGAAAACCGGGGTCTAAGTGAGCAAGAGGATGAGAAAGTGGGACTTTTCGGACGGCCCGCCATATCTTGTTTGGTGGAAGGAGTTCTGCGTCAGATGAAATATAGGTTACCTCAGGAGCGTTGGCATGGCTTGTCTCCGATTCTTCCTATGAGTAATTATTGTTAGCAAGACGCATAAAAAGGCAGGCAAGAGAGTCATGTTCTACCTCTGAGTCATCAACTTCATGCTGCTCCGGAATAGCAGTTTTCTTCTTACGGGCGCCGGTCTTCTCCTTAGACTTCTTCACAGGAGGAGTATATTTTTTCTTCCAGAAGACGGAGTTGGCCTGAAAGTAAGAGCCACAGAAAGAGGTTAAAGGTCACTACATACATATATAGTTAACCCGGCGATAAAGAGATATGGAAGCTGTTCTTACATCTGGGGCCGGGTTAGAAGCACAGAAAGGCTGTAACCCGATGGAGCGACAAGCTTCTTGGGACTCACGAACAAGTCCCTTGATGGCAACAACAATATTCTCTTCTATCAGGGTGGTATGATTGAAGTAGAGGGGATCATTGGCGTCACCCGTATATTCGCACGTAAGCGGCCCCGCTGGCTCAGAGGCATGACCTTCCAAGAGATCCAACAGCGGGTCAAGTCGATTCCTGTCAGACCGTTGGCCAGAAGGCCTCTAATTTTGGCAAAGGCCAGAGCATACTTCGCTTGTGCACAAGCTGACATCCGGTCTGGGAGTTCAGTTGTGGTGCGGAGACGGGTAGGACGATAACCCGGCAGTGGATGTTCTCCCTTTGGAGACGAGTCTTTGCAATAAAACCAAGTTTTATTCTAGTCCTTCGGGTGACTTGGCATTCGAACAGTTGGGAAGGCCATATCCCGTCTTCTTTGGATGGAGACTCCACCGAGCTCTAAGCTTGGGCCGGCCGCCACTTCCGTCTGGCGGTTTACATAGAAATACTCGCGGAAGAGGTAGACTGATGACTCTTCTTGTAAGTAAGCTTCATAGAGGATTTGGAAGTTGCACATATTTGAGACAGAGTTGGGCGCAATGTCTTGAGGATGCAACTTGAAGAAATGGAGGACATCTCGGAAGAATTTAGAACCGGGCGGGCTGAAACCACGCGCAAGGTGGTCAGCAAATATGACTATCTAGCCCTCTTGAGGGATGGGTTTCTTCTCATTGCCCGCACCCCGCCAGTGAATAACATTTTTAGCCGGCAAAGTTCCTACGTCTATGAAATCCTGCAGGAACTCTTAGGATACAGCAGAGCTGACCCAATTGCAGGTTGAAGACGCCCGAGACATGACGACGGGTTAAGGCTGTGAAAGGTAGCAGTACACGGCGGATCAGAAAGTGACTCAACAACTGAGACGGCTGAGGAAATTAGATATCATAATACTAAGCCGCCGACACAGTGTGTTGAGAGATCCGCTAATGCAATGGCGGGTTAAGTGGACAGAGTAGCGAGGGAAAATATAGCTAAGTGTGGATAAACATGTTTCACATGTTGTCTTTATAGCTACGGATCTACGGGCAGAGAAAAAATCAAGTTTATTTTAAACCTAGCAACGAACTAAGGGAGACTAACAAGATTAAGTGCAGTAAGGGGAAACAGCTACAGATCCACACTGGACCATTGATGATTCTACACGACCTACCGCAACGGGAAAACGAACACTACAAGATCCACATAGCTGCTTATCGTTTGGCATTGCGGAAAAAACGTGTGTTCTAGTGGGGCCGATGAACTCGATGGAGTTGAAGCAATAAGCTACAGATCTAGGGGAGGAAGAAAGACATACCGGAAGTGACGCGGTGGACATGGGGATATGACCCTGGGAAAGACCCGCCCAGGTGGGGCCGGGTCATACCTGGCAGCTCATAATCAACACCAGAGAAGCGGGCTGAAAGACATAGGCCTGGTTATATGACGACATACCAAGATGGGCCAAGACGAAGGCCCAAACAGAAGATGGTGTGAAGACCCGGGCGGTTAATCCGCCCGGAGATAGTTTGCCCAAGATGGCAGGGCGACTTAGAGACAGGATTGACTACGTTGCAAGAGTCAGTGTATGACTCGTGTAACCCAGGCCTCGACCTCCTATATAAAGGCGAGACCATGAGGCGGCTTAGACAGAAACCAATCAGTCAAGAACTAGGTCAAGCGAATCCGTCCCTTGTAATCGATACTCCAGTCAATACAACATAAGCAGGACATAGGCTTTTACCTCTTCTTGAGGGGCCGAACCTGGGTAAACTCGTGTCCCTCGTCTCAACCAACCCCTTTGAGTCCATCACCTTAGCGATGGCCTCAAACCCAAGTCTTCAGACATCTGCCGTGACAAAACCACGACATGTTAGAAATGTATCCTCATGTACTTTTGCATATAGTCCTTGTACTTTGTTAAAATCAGAAGTAATTGATACTTCCATTGATTTGCACAACTTCTAAATGGGTTTTTTATCAGAATTTTGAAAGGATTCTGTTGCTAGACTATATTTTCAAATTTGAACAAACTAAAATCATGTTTACTTCTGATTAACAAAAAAACACACTTTTGTTTTGACTTTTTGGTATATTATTCATTCCTTAGCCAAACGAGACAAAATTTATATCTACATACATCGGAATGTTTCTTGAAAGTGTTGTGGCATGTGTAGACGCTCGTCGCGGGGCTCCGGGGTGTGGCCCCCTGTCGGGACGCCGATCCTAAGCCATAAGAATCTAGCATGTAACACATCACATCACTTTGCGGTCTCACGCACGGTTATCTCCACGGCTGCCACCTTACCTGGGCCGGGACCGTTTGCGTCTTTCGACTCACGTATGTGAATGTGTTGCTAGCATTCAAATGTCAAAGAACCTGGGCTGACATGACTAGTCGTAGAACCCAAGTGGCACATCCATACAGGGACAGACATACGTAACCCAGCAATGCAGGTGTCAATATCTAGCGTGTGTAGCAATGCAGGTGTCAATCTCTAGCGTGTGTAGACGAGTCATAGAAGCTACAAGGACTCCATTACGCCGTGGGACATAAATGTCATCACTGCACGTAGACGAGTCATAGCAGGCTACAGGGACTCCATTACACTGCGAGACATTTCCCCGAAGGAACAGACACAACAGCAAAGAAGGATACATGCCGGTCAATCAATGTGTCCGGAGCAATAGCCAGCTACCAAGGCTCGGTGGAAGCACAAAGAGGCAGTTCCCCGTAAAGAGTACTACTAAAGGCACACGGCTAGGTGTCGAACCCCATACATACCGTTGCACGTCACACGTACGCACGACATGCCCGATATGCATAGATACAACTATGGCATCACAACATAACCATACAACATTACAACATTTATTTAGAAGGCTCGGAAGAGCCAATACAATAAGATGTTACAAACAGGGGTCACAAGACCCAACACTCAGAGCATTCAATCAAACAAGCGGAAGTTAAACATGTCTGGGTACAGACATCTACAAAAGTGGCTAGAGGAGCCCGAGAAGCTACAACGACCCTACCGAAGGAACCAGACCTCTGTCTGGGATTCCCAAGCTAATCCGGTCAACATCGAACTTCACGTCATAAATACCACTAATGAGACTGACGTCTCCTCTGCAAAAATATAAGTTAAGCAAATGTGAGTACAAGGGTACTCAATAAGACTTACATCAGAACTATCTACATATGCATCAGTATCAATAAAGGGGGTTGTGGAGTTTATCGCAGCAAGCCAGCTTTGACTCTTGGCTAACCTGTACTACGACTACAAGTGCTTTCTTTGAGGTGGGATAGCGCACATGAGTCCACATATTCACCAATCAATACACCACTACGGATCCACTTCCGTCTCCCTACGAGAAGGCCATCCACATCACTCACACTTATCTTGCGCATTTTAGAGTATCCACTTCAAGTTTTCTATGAACTACATAAGTTCTCCAAGTAGTCCATATCCGAGGACGCGGTTATTCGAACAGATTATTTCACCCTACAGGGGTATAATTCTTCACACACGCTCTCGCCACTTATCACCATATGCACATCATGCATCTCGGCAACCTTCAAGCGGAAGCACTGGCGTGGGCGTCGGCCACGACTGTCAACCACACAAGACCCTAGTCCAGGTTTATTGCCTATTTGAGACTGAACCTGCACGGAAGTCCGGCGAAGTTTCCTCTACGGCAAACAATGTGCGCAGGGTTCCCAAGCCCACCATTCGGGTGCCACTTGGTACACCGTGCCACCGTGCCTATACCGCATCATAGTCCACCCCGTCGGGCAGCGCTATGCACGGCCACCAACACTTTTCCTACAAACACCAGAAACTAGTTGCAACTCCTGGACAGAGATCTAGGCGATTAATAAGTCGAGAGCGGTCGAGTTACCGGAACCCAATGTGTGGTAGTAACTGTCTTGGATCACAAACACATAACTCAGTTCTTAAGGTCGGTCCCAATGAGACAACCCGCCATGTACTCCTACATGGCCTCTCATCGCCACCTTTACCAAATCGTGTTCACACACTTAACTCTCACACAGTAGGACATGAATACTGCCATTCCGATCCATCACCCAGATGTATCAGACCCGACCCAACACGCCTCTAAGCATAGCAGGCACAGTAAGTAAGCAAGCATGGATGAGTAAGCACAACAAAGCTCAAGTAGTTGCTACTCATGCTAAGTGGTTTCAACTATTTACTGTGGCAAAGAGAAGTCATGCAAAGGAATGGGTTCAACTACCGAGAACAGGTAACAGTTGAATCGTTGTTGTCCTAATGCAACAAAAGAGAGCAGGAGCGAGAGAGTGGGTTCATATCAGTATGCTCAAGGGGGTTTGCTTGCCTGACAGTCCTGAAGATATTACTTCTCTTCATTAGTGTCAACGATCACATCGTCGGAACCATCGTCTACCGAGAGGGAATAACACCGGCAAACAGAGAAATGAACACATTCAATGCAATGCAACAAACATGATGCATGATATGGCAAGTTAAGGTACTGTATTGACCTAGAGGAATAATTAGCCAAGTTAATTGAAGTGGAATTCAAACAAGTTTAAATTCCAACTCCAAATGGTATTTCATATATTTCCCTAATCATAAAATTGTCCTACTTGGTGATGTTAACTTGTTCAAACATGCATGATCATGTCATAAACAGATTCATTTGATTTTTCTGATCATTTTTCATATGTAAATTATTTTCATCCGACTTATAGATTATATTCTATGATTTTTAGAAGTTTTCAGAAATTTGTGGAATTTATTTAAATCCTAGAAATGTAATTATTGCATCAGCTAAACGTCAGCATGACGTCATCCTGGTCAGCTGGCCATTTCAGGTCAAACTGACTTGTGGGGCCCGCATGTCATCGACTCATTGTTAATCACAGGGTTATTTTAACTTACCTAGTTAACTAGAGGTTTAAATTAGCGGGTGGGTCCCAGTGTCACCGGGTTAGGGTTCTAATTAGGGTCGTTATTAGTGGTTAACGACGGTGCCACGTAGGCTTTGCCGAAGGGTGGCCGCCGGCGACCACAGAGGACGGCGGTGGCACGTCGGACTTCTGCTTCCGGTGTCCGCTGGCGGCACTGACCGCACCAGAGGTGAGCTCTGGCTCGCCCGCATCTAGGGGAGCGACAGGGGGTCCGCGGGGTGGCTAGAACGAGGCCGACGATGAGCTACGGCGACGGCCGAAACCTGGCCACGGTGGAAGTCGTGGACACGACACGAGCACGGCTAGAAGAAGGGAGGGGAGAGGAAGAGAAGCTCACAGGGGCGCTTCCGGGACAATGGGCTTGCTCGGGGAGGCGCGGGTGACCGCAAATTCGTCGACGGAGTCCGGCGGATCCGAGGTAGAGGACGACCGCAGCGGAGGTGCTCCGATAAATGCCATCTAGCATGGCTCATCGAGGGGGCGGGGAAGAAGGCGTCGAGGCGGAGCTCTTGGTCAGATTGAGGGGGGCACAGGAGGGCGATGGTCGCGGCGGCGCACGATGGCGTGCTCAGTTCCCGTCGGACCTAAGGAGGAGAGCGAGGGGAATGAGAGGAATGGGTTGAGGGAGCGGAAAACGGTGGGGGGGGGGGCACGGTCCACACCCCCTGGCGATGGATTGGGATGGAGGAAAGGCCGCCATGGCGACGCAGGAGCTGGCACAGTCGCCAGCCGTGCTCACCTTCTCCTCTGCCTACTGGCAGAGGTAGAAGACGACCCTACCCTTGGGCTAGGCCAGTTCTGCAATAGGTAAGCCCAGGTGGCCTCTTTCCTTTCTTTTATTTTTTGTATTTCTGTCTTTTGTTTGATTTGGTTTGACAAACAAAACATTTTATAAAATTCTGATATTTTGCACGTGAGTCTAATGGATCAAACCAGAGCACCACAAAAAGTTTCAGAATTAATGGACTTGTATTATATATATTAAATACAAATCCAAGGAAAAAATTATTGGATTCCCTAAAATGCCCAATATAAAATGTTTCTGTGATTTAAAAATATTGGTTGGCAAATTTACCTCAGTCCAACATTTTGTTAGAACACCAGGGACATTTTCTTGGGTCACTTTGAAGCATTTTTTTATATTGCATATTTGGAAAAAATTGAATTCTGAGGCTTGATCATTCCTCATTTCATTTTCATTGAAAATAATGCATGCATGAGTGCAAACACAACCAATGTTAACTAGGGCTGTGACACCCTCCTCCATGGACGACACCGGCTTCGTCACTTGGAGGGGGGAAACATGCGCGTCGGGTCGAGCCGGAGGGAATCTAGTGGTGGGTTGGGCTCAAACATGTTTGGGCATGTTCCTATGGGATGACTATCACAACCAGGTGGAAGAGTCCATTGATCAAAGCCCATCCGACAGAAGTCAAAGGGTAGATCTCCGGTTTAACGGGGCCAGGGTTAGTCAAGTCGGGGGGGGGGGGCTTCCAAGATAGCAATGCCACCAGAATATCGCACTGGGTCCTCATGCATGTCCTAAGGAGTGGTGGTAGGTTCAAACACACGACACCTAGCTCCGTGGTGCGACCCGCTACGCGGACGGTGATACCACCGACATAACGTTCGTTGGCTTTGCTATCGCGCAAATTGTTCTAAAGAGTGGGGGCATGATAAATTCATGATTTTTTTACACAGCGTAGAGACATGTTGCTTGATAGGGGCATCCTCCCCAAGAGCTCAGGGGAGTATATGTTTCAAATTTGATATTCCCTGGTTGCACAATCCTGAATTTTTTCCTTTAGTAGCTGATATTGGTCGAAGCATGTCTATACGGAGGATCCTATTGATATTCTCAATATTAAGTTGAAGAGAACCAAAAATTCTTTAAAGGGTGGGGGTCCAATATCTTTGGAGTTAACAACAACAAAAGAAACCTCCTTATATTAGAACTCCAGGAGCTAGAGCTACCTGAGGAGAGTATTGACCTTTGTGGAGATGCCCATTTCAGAAAGCTTGATATCATGGTGGAGCTTAATAATATGTCCGAAGAGGAGGAGCTCTATTGGCACCAAGAGTCTCATGAGAGGCGGTTATTGAAAGGCGATAACAATACTAACTTCTTTCATAAAGTGGCAACGTGAGACGTAGGAAGAATACTATGCACTCTTTGGAGTGCGGAGTGAAGGGACAAAAAACTTCTTGTCTCATGCCACCAATTTTTATAAAGACCTTTTTGGTCATACTGCTGGCAATGTGTACAATATTAATGCTTCCTTGTGGTCTAGTGTAGAAACTTTAACCTCTAGTGATAACGAGGACTTAACTAGACCTTTCTCTTTAGAGGAAATCAAATAGCGTTGTTCGCTATGGATCCAAACTACACCCCTGGCTCGGACAATATACCTGCTGAATTTTATTAGCACTGTTGGGAAGTAGTTAGTGCAGATTTATTTCGCTTGTTTGAATGATTTTATGATGGAAGTTCAATGTGTAGTCGCTAAACTATGGGATCATTACCCTTCTCCCTAATAATTTCTAGACCAATAGAATTCAGTAGTACAAACCTATTTGTTTGATATGCTTTCCTTGTAAGTTGATCACCACATTGATGGGGGTGTAGGTATCATTCAGTATGCGCATGATACATTCATGTGTTTCTCCCATGATAGGGAGAAGGCATTGAATGTCAGGCTTGAAAGTTAACTTTTATGAAAGTGAAGTTTTTACTATTGGGGAGAAAACAATGTTGATCAGATGTATGCTGAGATGTTTGGCTGCCAAGTTGCCAAACTCATAAGATAATTTGGGGTTCCAGTGACTTATGCGGCACTTAAAACAATTGATTGGGATTTCCTCGATGCTAAGTTGGTCAGACACTTAGCAGCGTGGATGGGTTATGCGGCTTCCTCCAGTGCTAGAGCTATCCTTTTGAACTTCAGCTTGGATGGTATCCCATCATATTTCATGTCTATGTTCCTCCTGACAAGGATTTTATTGAAAAAACGAATGCCCATAGTAGACGGTTCTTTTGGAGGAAAGGGAGGAAAAAGCGTGCTTATCATATGGTCAAATGGACTAGGGGTGTACCGGTCTAAGAAAATTGGGGGTCCGGGCATTAAAGATCTTCATAAACAGAATGCTAGCTTATTAGTAAAGTGGTGGTGGAAACTTGAGACTAGGGATGTCCTTTGGCAACAAACTGTCCTTTGGCAATAACATGATCCCTAGCTAACTAATGTGCCTCTTAAAGATAGTTCCCTTGTGCTTTTTGATATTTGTAATGAGCAAGTCTACAGTCTTGCATCCTTTGCTAGCAACAACTATGTGATAAGTTTTAGGAGCACTTTATTTGATGAGTTGACCTTGCAGTGGGAGGATATTGTGAATGGAACCTGCTTTTATCTAGTGCTCCTGATACTGTGGTGTGCAGGTTCACATCTAACAAGATTTTTTCCACCAAGTCTGTGTAGGAATGGTTGGAAAAAGATCGTGCGGGTCCGGATTACAAATGGGTTTGCAAGGCAAAGATTTCTTTAAAGATTAAAATATTATTTGACAACTTTTCCAAATGTTGTTCTTACTAGGGAAGAAGAAATTGGCCTGGGAATCCCTCTTGTTCCTTTTGTCAGAATGCAGAAACTGCTGGGCATTTGTTTTATGGATGTACTTTTGCTCGTTCTGTTTGGGTCACTAGTAGAAATCAGGCCTTTCGACAGGAGCATTAGTCCCGGTCGCATTTTGGACCGGGACTAATGCATCCACGAACCCTGTTCGTGAGGATAAGCATTAGTCCCGGTTCGTGACACCAACCGGGACTAAAGGGGTGGTGGCAACCGTTCGTCTGGCGCGAGCCCTTTTAGTCTCGGTTCGTGGCTCAAACCGAGACTAAAGGTCCCAACCGTTCAAATCCCACGGCTTGGAAGTTGTTTCGCACGAGATTATACATGGGAAACGCTACAGTAATGCAACCAACCACCATTTCTATTCGTCTCCCTATCTCCTTCCTCATCCTCCACACCATGAATCAAATCACTCGCTACGGGAACGTGCTCGCACATGGCACGACCAATCTCCATGTCTTCTACATGAACGACAGCGCCAAAGTCGAGGGATTTCTTTCCATGTTTGAGGAATGACTTCAAGAGGAAAAACACAAGTTCATGGGCCTCGATCTCGAGTACACAGCCGATGGTCGCAATGTTGCCGTCGTCCAACTTTGTTTGAAGCAACATGTCATGGTCTTCCGGTGGGCAAGGTAATACATAACTTGTCATAGTTTTAATCGGGGCTTTTATTTGGTTCATAGGATAGGAAAATTGCATAGGAATAGGAGGATTGAGAATGTCGAGAACATGTCATAGTTTCCTTGATTCGTAGGAAAAATGCATAGGAAAATTGGGGCTTCTCTTTGATTCATAGGGAAATTGGGGCTTTTCTTTGATTCATAGGAAAATTGCATAGGAATAAGAGGATTAGGAAAATTGCATAGGAATAGGAATAGGAGGATAGGAATAGGATAGGAAAATTGCATAAGAATTTCTTTGTAGTAGTATATATTGGCCGTTGTGGGAGAACATGCCATAGTTTTGGGGCTTCTTTTGGTTCATAGGATAGGAAATGCATAGGAATTTTCCTTTGTTATGATTCTTATTATACTTGTTCCGAATTATACTTGTTATGGTTCTTATTATATGCTTGTTCTAATTTATACTTGTTATGATTCTTATTATACTTGTGCCAAAATATACTTGTTATGATTCTTATTATACTTGTTCTAAAATATACTTGTTATGATTCTTATTATACTTGTTCTAAAATATACTTGTTGCATCAGTATTTAACACATTTGTTCCATTTTGTTGTTGCAGTAGTGACAAGCACTGTCCAAAACTCATGGAATTCCTTCGCAACGACATATATTTTGCTAGCGTTGATATAACGAATAACAAGATCAAGATGCGGCGCACCTGGGGTATTGAGATACCAGCTGAATGCCACATTGATCTTCAGGGCAGGTTCAAGCTTGAGCATGACAAGACTTCAATGGCTGATATGACAGCAACCCTGATCGACGAGGACTACGCTGATATGAAGAAAAAATTCCCCAAGTCAGGGCACAAACATTGGGAGAAGACCCCACTTGACCCTATCAACATTGAGTATGCAGCAATAGATGGGTACGTTGCATACGAGTTGTACCGCAGGATTGGAATCTTCAATTATGGCTAGCATCACCTCGTACCGCTAGTACCACCACTAGTGCCCCATGGGTCTGCTGCTTGGGGGTATTTTGATCCGGACGACGAGTAGTGTTTGCAATGGCGAACACTTTTATCTCTATTATGTAGTGCTTGGGGGTCTCCTGATTTGGACGAGTAGGCTTGCAATCCATAAGAGTAGGATTGGTATCTTCAATTATGCAGTACTTTCTGTATTGGATATCTAAACTATTATTTCTATTATATCCCTGTTTAAATACGGTTTGTGTGTGTAAGAATATTTAGTATGATGTGAGCAAGCTTTCTCAAGCATTGTGATGTATGTGATGAAGATTGTCCATGGTTACGGCAGAATAAGCAAGGGACACACGTGAAAAAAAAGTGAAGACTTTCTCCCCACAACTATTCTGATGATGGCTTTGATATAAAATATCAATGCAGTAAAATACTATAATATTAACTAAAAAGAATAACTAAAATATTAACTAAAAAGAATGAACTAAAACATTAACTAAAAAGAATGAACTAAAACATTAACTATTCTAATGTGGGTGAAATGATGATACCATGCCAAGTTTCAACATTTTCAGAGTTCATTTGTGGTGCTTTTTAATTTCAGTGTCATTTAGCTCAATACAATTCATTAAATGCATGAAAAATAGCAAATGAACTTAGAAAGGGTTGAAATTTGAGGATGTGGCTTCTAATGGTTCATATTGAATGCGTAAAAAGTATGGAGTTGAAAAAGTAAAAAATTGAAATCCTTTTGCAATAGACGAGTTTTCATCCAAAACCGTCATACTTTGAAAGAGATTGTTCATTTTGTACACGAAGTGCATCCAGTTTTTGCCGTAACCCTCTCAACATTTTAGCACATGCTATGTAGGTGAAATGATTATACCATGCCAAGTTTCAACCTTTTTAGTGTTCATTTATGATGCTTTTTAATTTCAGGGTCACTTAGCTCAAAACAATTCATTAAATGCATGAAAAATAGCAAATGAAGTTAGAAAGGGTTGAAATTTGAGGATGTGGCTTCTAATGGTTCATATTGAATGCACAAATAGTCTAGAGTTCATTTGGGTGATTTTGATTAAAACAAATGAAGGTATTGTTGGGAAACGTTGCATGGGAAACAAAAAATTTCATACGCACACGCAGATCTATCCATGGTGCTGAGCATCTACGAGAGGGAGAGTGGATCTACGTACCCTTGTAGATCGCTAAGCGGGAAGCGTTAAGAAACGCGGTTGGTGTAGTCGAACATCTTCGCGATCCAAATCGCCGAGCGTCCCGCGATCCAATCACAATCCGTCCCGCGATCTAATCACGATCCGTCCCACGAACTTGATCAAGATCCATCCCCCGAACTTGATCATGATCCGTCCCACGAGCTTGATCACGATCCTTCCGATCTACCGACAAACGGACGGCACCTCAGCGTTCAGCACACGTACAACTTGATGACGATCTCCACCATCTTGATCCAGCAAGAGAGAGCGGAGAGGAAGAAGAGTTCTCCGGCACCGTGACGGCGCTCCGGCGTGGTGGTGGAGCAATTCCGGTAGGGCTTCGCCTAAGCTCTACAGAAATCCGATCTAGAGGAGAAACTATGCACTGTTGGAACGGGTTGCACGTGGTTGAAAATCAAGTGCAAAACCCTAAAACCCTCTAGTATATATAGGAGGAGAGGAGGAGAGGAGGCAGCCTTGGCTTCCAAGCCAATCTGGTTCGGCCGAACTAGGAGGGAGGAGTCCTCCTCCTCCACTCCTAGTAGGATCAGGACTCCTTCCTTATTTTGCCTTTTTTGCCTTTTTTGCCTTTTCCCACCTTTTTCCTTTTGGGCTTTTCTTCCCAGCCGCATGGGCCTTGTGTGGGACTTTCACCAGCCCACTAAGGACTGGTATTCACTCTCCCACAGCCCATGAAGCCTCTTGGGTCGAAATACCCCTCCTGGTGATCTCCCGGTACACTACCGTCACTCTCGGTACACTACCGATGAGTCCGAAACTTTTCCGGCGACCCAAACAGGACTTCCTATATATGAATCTTTACCTCCAGACCATTCTGGAGCTCCTCGTGATGTCCGGGATCTCATCCGGGATTCCTAACAACCGTAGGTCACCACCATACATAACTCTATACTACAGAAACGTCACCAAACCTTAAGTGTGCAGACCCTGTGGGTTCGAGAACTATGTAGACATGACCGAGACACCTCTACGGTTAGCAACCAATAGCAGGACCTGGATGCCCATATTAGTTCCTACATATTCTATGAAGATCTTTATTGGTCGAACCTCTATGTCAAAGATTCAGTTAATCCCGTAAGATGTTCCCTTTGTTCTTCGGTATGTTACTTGCCCGAGATCCGATCGTCGGTATCTCCATACCTAGTTCAACCTCGTCATAGGCAAGTCTCTTTACTCATTCCGTAATACAAGATCCCGTGACTAACACTTAGACACATTGCTTGCAAGGCTCATTGTGATGTTGTATTACCGAGTGGGCCCTGAGATACCTCTCCGTCACACAGAGTAACAAATCCCAGGCTTGATCCATGCAAACTCAACAGACACCCTCGAAGATACCTGTAGAGCACCTTTATAGTCACCCAGTTACATTGCGACATTTGATACACACAAGGCACTCCTCCGATGTTCGTGAGTTGCATGATCTCATGGTCACAGGAACACATACTTGACATGCAGAAAACAGTAGCAATAAACTGACACGATCATATGCTATGTTTGTAGTTTGGGTCTTATCCATCACATCATTCTCCTAATGATGTGATCCCGTTATCAAATGACATCACATGTCAATGGCTAGGAAACCTTGACCATCTTTGATCAATGAGCTAGTTCACTAGAGGCATACTAGGGACAGAGTGTTGTCTATTTACCCACACATGTAATGTGTTTACAATCAATACAATTATAGCATGGATAATAACGATTATCATGAGCAAGGAAATATAATAATAAACACTTTATTTATTGCCTCTAGTCCATATTTCCAGCAGTCTCCCACTTGCACTAGAGTCAATAATCTAGTTCACATCACTATGTGATTTACATTGTAATGAATCGAACACCCATGCAGTTCTGGTGTTGATCATGTTTAGCCCTTGGAAGAGGTTTAGTCAATGGGTCTGCAACATTCAGATCCGTGTGCACTTTGCAAAATTTATGTCCTTCTCCTCGATGTAATCGCGGATGGAGTTGAAGCGTCGCTTTATGTGTCTGGTCCTCTTGTGAAACCTTGGTTCCTTGGCTAGAGCAATGGCACCAGTGTTGTCACAGAACAGGTTCATTGGATTCAGTGCACTGGGCACTACTCCAAGATCTGTCATGAACTGCTTCATCCAGACACCTTCCTTCGCCGCCTCCGAGGCTGCGATGTACTCCGCTTCGCACGTAGAATCGGCTATCACGCTTAGTTTGGAACTGCACCAGCTTACCGCTCCCCCGTTGAGAATAAATATGTATCCGGTTTGCGACTTTGAGTCATCCGGATCAGTGTCAAAGCTTGCATCGACGTAACCCTTTACGACGAGCTCTTCATCACCTCCATAAATGAGAAACATTTCCTTAGTCCTTTCTAGGTACTTAAGGATATTCTTGACCGCTGCCCAGTGCTCCATTCCAGGATCACTTTGAAACCTTCCAGCCATACTTATGTCAAGGCTGACATCGGGTCTTGTGCACAGCATTGCATACATGATAGAGCCTATGGCTGAAGCATAGGGGATGGCACTCATCTTTTCTCTATCTTTTGCAATCACTGGGCATTGAGTCTTACTCAACTTCACACCTTGTAACACAGGTAAGAACCTCTTCTTGGACTGATCCAGTTTGAACTTCTTCAAAACTTTATGAAGGTATGTGCTCTGTGAAAGTGCTATCAAGCGTCTCGATCGATCTCTATAGATCTTAGTGCCTAATATGAAAGCAGCTTCTCCTAGGTCCTTGATTGAAAAACTCTTGTTCAAATATTCCTTCACGCTTTCCAGCATTTCTATATTGTTTCCAATCAGAAATATGTCATCCACATATAATATTAGAAACGCTATAGAGCTCCCACTCACTTTCTTGTAAAAACAAGCTTCTCCATAAACTTGTATAAACTCAAACGCTTTGATCACCTCATCAAAACGTTTATTCCAACTCCGAGATGCTTGCACCAGTCCATAAATGGATCGCCAGAGTTTGCAAACTTTGTCAGCATTCTCTGGATTGACAAAACCTTCTGGTTGCATCATATACAACTCTTCCTCAAGGAAACTGTTGAGGAATGCTGTTTTGACATCCATTTGGCAAATTTCATAGTCGAAATAAGCAGCTATTGCCAACATGCTGACAGACTTATGCATCGCTACGGGTGAGAAGGTCTCATCGTAGTCAACTCCTTGAACTTGTGAAAAACCCTTTGCCACAAGTCAAACTTTATAGACGGTGACATTACCGTCCGCGTCTGTCTTCTTCTTAAAGATCCATTTGTTCTGAATGGCCTTTCGCCCTTCCGGTAATACTTCCAAAGTCCATACTTTGTTTTCATACATGGATCCCATCTCAGATTTCATGGCCACTAACCATTTCTCGCAATCCGGGCCCATCACTGCTCCTCCATAGCTCGTAGGTTCATTGTTGTCTAACAACATGACCTCCAAGACAGGGTTGCCGTACCACTCAGGAGTAGTACGCGCCCTTGTCGACCTACGAGGTTCAATAGCAGCTTGATCTGAAGCTTCATGATCATCATCATTAACTTCCTCTTCTACTGTTGTAGGTTCCACAGAAACATCTTTTTGCGCTGCGCTACTTTCTGGTTGAAGTAAAGTTTCAATAACCTCATCAAGCTCTATTTTCCTCCCACTCAATTCTTTCGAGAGAAACTCTTTCTCAAGAAATGTTCCGTTCTTAGCGACAAACACTTTGCCTTCGCATCTGAGATAGAAGGTATACCCGACTGTCTCTTTCGGGTATCCTATGAAGATGCATTTCTCCGCTTTGGGTTCCAGCTTTTCAGGCTGAAGCTTTTTGACATAAGCATCACATCCCCAAACTTTAAGAAACGTCAACTTTGGCCTCTTGCCAAACCATAGTTCATATGGCATCGTCTCAACAGATTTCGATGGTGCCCTATTTAAAGTGAATGCAACTGTCTCTAATGCATAACCCCAAAATGATAGTGGCAAATCAGCAAGAGACATCATAGAACGCACCATATCTAATAAGGTTCGATTATGACGTTATGACACACCATTACGCTGTGGTGTTCTGGGCGGTGTCAACTGTGAAACAATGCCACACTGTCTTAAGTGACTGCCAAACTCATAACTCAGATATTCACCTCCTCATCAGATCGTAGAAATTTAATCTTCTTGTTACGATGATTCTCAACTTAATTCTGAAATTTCTTGAACTTTTCAAACGTTTCAGATTTGTGTTTCATTAAGTAAATATACCCATACCTACTTAAGTCATCAGTGAAGGTGAGAAAATAACGATATCCACTACGCGCTGTAACATTCATTGGACCGCACACATCAGTATGTATGATTTCCAGTAAGTCACTCGCCCGTTCCATTGTTCCAGAGAACGGCGTTTTAGTCATCCTGCCCATGAGGCATGGTTCACATGTGTCAAGTGATTCAAAATCAAGAGACTCCAGAAGTCCATCAACATGGATCTTCCTCATACGTTTTACACCAATATGACCTAAACGGCAGTGCCACAAGAAAGTGGTACTATAATTATCAACTCTACATCTTTTGGCATCAATGTTATGAACATGTGTGTCATCACTATCAAGATTCAATATGAATAAACCCCTCACATTGGGTGCATGACCATAAAAGATATTACTCATATAAATAGAACAACCTTTATTCTCTGATTTAAATGAGTAACCGTCTCGCAATAAACAAGATCCACATATAATGTTCATGCTTAACGCAGACACTAAATAACAATTATTCAGGTTCATCACTAATCCCGATGGTAATCGAAGAGAGAGCATGCCGACGGCGATCACATCAACCATGGAACCATTTCCCACCGCATCGTCACTTCGACCTTTGCCAGCCTTCGTTTATTCCGTAGTTCCTATTTTGAGTTGCAAATGTGAGCAACAGAACAGGTATCAAATACCCAGGCACTACTACGAGAGCTAGTAAGGTACACATCAATAACATGTATATCATATATACCTTGTTTGTCGTTGTCCGCCTTCTTGTCAGCCAGGTACTTGGGGCAGTTCCGCTTCCAGTGACCAGTTCCCTTGCAATGAAAGCACTCAGTTTCTAGCTTAGGTCCATGCTTAGGCTTCTTTACAGGAGTAGCAACTGCTTTGCCATCCATTTTGGTTTTACCCTTCTTGCCTTTGCCCTTGCCATTTTTCTTGAAACTAGTGGTTTTATTGACCATCAACACTTGATGTTCTTTCTGGATTTCAGTCTCAGCGACTTTCAGCATCGCAAATAGCTCGGAGACTGACTTGTTCATCCTGTGCATGCTATAGTTCATCCCAAAGCTCTTGTAACTAGGTGGCAGTGATTGAAGAACTCTATCAGTGATCGCCTCTGGCGGAAGGGTAATTCCTGGAATACCCAGACATTCTGAGTATATGCTCACTGATAGACCCGTTCTCCTCCATCTTGCAAGCATACAACTTATCGGAGGTCTCATACCTCTCGATTCGGGCATTCTTCTGAAAGATAAACTTCAACTCCTGGAACATCTCATATGCTCCATGACGTTCAAAACGTCTTTGAAGTCCCGATTCTAAGCCATACAATATTCCACGCTGAACTATTGAGTAATCTCCAGAACGTGCCTCCCAAGCGTTCTTAACGTCTTCGGAGGTCATGTCTTGTGGTTGGTCACCAAGCGGTGCATCAAGGACATATGATTTCTGGGAAGCCATGAGGATAATCCCCAGATTACGGGCCAGTCAACAAAGGTACTTCCATCATCTTTCAACTTAGCTTTCTCTAGGAACGCAGTAAAATTCAGGGGTGCTACTGCGCGAGCCATTGATTGACAACATAAATATGCAAAGGTTACTAAGATTATTGTTCTAGATAATGAGTTTAGTTAATCAAATTTACTAAAGCTCCCACTCAAATTGACATCCCTCAGGTCATCTGAGTGACACATGATCCAAATTCACCAACTCAAGTCCGACCATCACGTGAGTTCAGGTGGCTTCAATGGTGAACATCATTATGTTGATCATATCTACTATATGACTCATGTTCAACCTTTCGGTCTCTTGTGTTCCGAGGCCATGTCTGTACATGCTAGGCTCGTCAAGTTTAACCCGAGTGTTCTGCACGTGCAACACTGGCTTGCACCCGTTGTATGTGAACGTAGAGTCTACCACACCCGATCATCACGTGGTGTCTCGACACGACGAACTTCCGCAACGGTGCACACTCGGGGAGAACACAATTCATCTTGAAATTTAAGTGAGGGATCACCTTATAATGCTATCGTCGTCCTAAGCAAAACAAGGTGCATAAAAGGATTAACATCACATGCAAATCATAAGTGACATTATATGGCCATGAACTTGTGCTTTTGATCTCCATCTTGAAAGCACTGACATGATATTCATCGTCACCGGCACGACTGTTGGGGAACGTCGCATGGGAAACAAAAATTTTCCTACGCACACGCAAACCTATCCATGGTGATGAGCATCTACGAGAGGGAGAGTGGATCTACATACCCTTGTAGATCGCTAAGCGGGAAGCGTTAAGAAACGCGGTTGGTGTAGTCGAACATCTTCGCGATCCAAATCGCCGAGCGTCCCGCGATCTCATCACGATCCGTCCCGCGATCCAATCACGATACGTCCCGTGAACTCATCACGATCCGTCCCGCGATCTCATCACGATCCGTCTCACGATCTTGATCACGATCTGTCCCGCGAACTCATCACGATCCGTTCCACGATCTCATCACGAACCGTCTCGCGATCTCGATCACGGTCCTTCCGATCTAGCGCCGAACGGACGGCACCTCCGCGTTCAGCACACGTGCAGCTTGATGACGATCTCCACCGTCTTGATCCAGCAAGAGGAGGTGGATAGGAGAGAGAGTTCACCGGCAGCGTGACGGCGCTCCGGTGATGGTGGTGGAGCAATTCCGGCAGGGCTTCGCCTAAGCGCTGCGGAAAACCGATCTAGAGGAGAAACTGTGCACCGGTGAAACGGGTAGCACGTGGCCGGAAATTCTATCCAAAAACCACCCAATCCACTAGTATATATAGGAGGAGAGGAGAGGAGAGGCAGCCAAGGCCTTTGGGTCGGCCGAAATAGGAGGTGGGAAGAAATCCTACTTCACCTCCAATCCTAGTTGGAGTAGGATTGCCTCCTATTGGCTGATTTTCCACTTTTTGCTTTAGGACTTTCTCTCCTGCGCCATGGGCCTTTGTGGCTGTTTTCCCAGCCCACTAAGGGCTGGTTATTATTCTCCCACAGCCCATGGACCTCTTGGGGTCGAAATACCCCTCCCGGAGGCCTCCCGGTACACTACCGGCACTCCCGGTACACTACCGGCACTCCCGGTACACTACCGATGAGCCCGAAACTTTTCCGGAAACCAAACTGGGACTTCCTATATATGAATCTTTACCTCCGGACCATTCCGGAGCTCCTCGTGATGTCCGGGATCTCATCCGGGACTCCGAACAAACTTCGGTCACCACCATACATAACTCTACACTACCGAAACGTCACCGAACCTTAAGTGTGCAGACCCTGCGGGTTCGAGAACTATGTAGACATGACCGAGACACCTCTACGGTCAATAACCAATGGAGGGACCTGGACATCCACATTGGTTCCTACATATTCTACGAAGATCTTTTTCGGTCGAACCTCTATGTCAAGGATTTAGTTAATCCCGTATAACGTCCCCTTTGTTCTTCGGTATGTTACTTGCCCGAGATTCGATCGTCGGTATCTCCATACCTAGTTCAACCTCGTTACTGGCAAGTCTCTTTACTCGTTCCGTAATACAATATCCCGTGACTAACACTTAGCCACATTGCTTGCAAGGCTTGTTGTGATGTTGTATTACCGAGTGGGCCCTGAGATACCTCTCCGTCACACGGAGTAACAAATCCCAGTCTCGATCCATGCCAACTCAACAAACACCATCGGAGATACCTGTAGAGCACCTTTATAGTCACCCAGTTACGTTGCGATGTTTGATACACACAAGGCACTCCTCCGATATCCGTGAGTTGCATGATCTCATGGTCATAGGAACATATACTTGACATGCAGAAAACAGTAGCAATAAACTGACACGATCATATGCTATGTTTGTAGTTTGGGTCTTATCCATCACATCATTCTCCTAATGATGTGATCCCGTTATCAAATGACATCTCATGTCCATGGCTAGGAAACCTTAACCATCCTTTGATCAACGAGCTAGTCCATTAGAGGCATACTAGGGACATGGTTTTGTCTATGTATCCACACATGCATTTAAGTCTCCGATCAATACAATTATAGCATGGATAATAAACGATTATCATGAACAAGGAAATATGATAATAACTAATTTATTATTGCCTCTAGGGCATATTTCCAACAGTCTCCCACTTGCACTAGAGTCAATAATCTAGTTCACATCACCATGTGATTCGCATTGTTATGAATCTAACACCCAATGAGTTTTGGGGCTCGATCATGCTTTGCATGTGAGAGAGGTCTTATAGTCAACGGGTCTGCGATATTCAGATCCGTGTGTACTTTGCAAATCTCTATGTCAAACCGTAAACACTGCTACCACACTCCACTTGGTACTATTTCCAAATGGCTGCTCCACTATACGTATCCAGATTGCTACTACTAGTCATCTGGATAGGTGTTAAAGCTTGCATCGACGTAACTCTTTACGACGAACTCTTTATCACCTCCATAATCAAGAAACATTTCCTTAGTCCTCTGGTTACTAAGGATAATTCCGACCGCTGTCCAGTGATCCACTCCTGGACCACTCTTGTACCCCCTGACAGACTCGTGGCAAGGCACACATAGGTGCGGTACACAGCATGGCATAATATAGAGCCTATGGCTAAGGCATAGGGGACGACATTCATCCTTTCTCTTTCTTCTGCCGTTGTCGAGCTTTGAGTCTCACTCAACTTCACACCTTACAAATCAGACGAGAACTATTTCTCTGGCTGATCCATTTTGAACTCTTTCAAAATCTTGTCAAGGTATGCACTCATTGAAAGTTTCATCAAGCATCTTGATCTATCTCTATAGATTTTGATGCTCAACAATTAGGTAGCTTTATCCAGGTCTTCATTTGAAAAACACTTTTCAAACAACCTTTTATGCCTTCCAGAAATTCTACATTATTTCCGATCAACAATATGTCAACCACATATACTTATCAGAAACTCTATAGTGCTCCCATTCACTTTATTGCAAATACAAGTTTCTCGTAAACTTTGTATAAACTACAAAAACTTTGATCACCTCATCAAAGTGTATATTCCAACTCCGAGATGCTTGCTTCAGTCCATAGAAGGATCACTGAAGCTCTCTCATCTTTTAGCATCCTTAGGACTGACAAAACCTTCTGGTTGTATCACATACAACCTTTCCTTAAGTAAACCGTTAAGGAAACGACGTTTTGACATCCATCTGCCAGATTTCGTAATTGAAAATGCAGCAACTGCTAACATAATTCCAACAGACTTTTAGCATCGCTACGAGTGAGAAAGCCTCCTCGCAGTCAACTCCTTGAACTTGTCACAAACAACTTTGCAACAAGTCGAGCTTTACAAATGGTGACATTCACCATCAGTGTCTGTCTTCATTCTAAAGGTCCATTTGTACTCAACGACCTGCCGTCTAACGAGCAAGTCTACCAAAGTCTATACTTGGTTTTCATAAATGGATCCTATCTCGGATTTCATGGTCTCTAACCATTCGTCGGAATCCGGGCCCATCATCGCTTCTCCATAGCTCGTAGGTTCATCGCTGTCCAACAACATGACCTCGAAGACAGGGTTGTCGTACCGCTTAGGAGCAGTACACATCCTTGTCGACCCACGAAGTTCGATAGTAACTTGATCCTGAAGCTTCATGATCATCATCATTAACTTCCTCTTCAACTAACGTAGGCTTCACAGAAACATCTTTCTGCGCTGCGCTACTCTCTGGTTGAACAAAGGTTTAACAACCTCATCAAGTTCTATCTTCCTCCCACTCAATTCTTTCGAGAGAAACCTTTCCTCGAGAAAGGATCCGTTTTAGTAACAACCACTTTGCACTCGGATCTGAGATAGAAGGTTCACCCAACTGATCTTAGGGTATTCTATGAAGATGCATTTGTCCGCCTTGGGTTCGACCTCATTAGGTGAAAACATTTTTCACACAAGTGCCGCAGCCCCAAGTATTAAGAAACGACAGCTTAGGTTTCTATCAAACCATAATTCATATGGTGTCATCTCAACGGATTTAGATGGTGCCCTATTTAAAGTGAATGTAGTTGTCTCTAATGCATAACCCCAAAATTATAGTAGTAAAACGACAAGAGACATCATAGCACGCACCATGTCCAATAGAGCATAACTATGATGTTCGGACACACCATCACACTATGGTGTTCCAGGTGGCGTTTAGTTGTGAAACAACTTTCACATTGTCTTAAGTTGTATGCCAAACTCGTGACTCAGATATTCACCTCCACGATCATATCGCAGTCATTTTTATCTTCTTGTCACGATGATCTTTAAACTTCACTCTGAATTTGCTTGAACCTTTCAAACGATTCAGACTTGTGTTTCATTAAGTAAATATACACTATATCTACTCAAATCATCAGTGAAGGTAAGAAAATAACGATATCCACTGCACACTACAAGACTCACTAGATTGCATACATCAACATGTATCATTTCCAATGAATCACTTGCCCGCTCCATCCAACGGGGTCCTTTAGTCATCTTGCCCAAGAGGCATGGTTCGCATGTCTCAACCGATTCGAAATCGAATGAGTCCAAATATCCATCAGCATGGAGTTTCTACATGCGCTTTATACCAATATGACATTTAGCGGCAGTGCCACAAGTATGTGGTACTATCATTATTAACTTTGTATCTTTTGACATCAATGTTATGAACATGTGTAATACTACGATCAAGATTTCAACAAACCATTCTCACTGGGTGCATGACCATTGAAGGTATTATTCATGTAAACAGAATAACCATTATTCTCTAACTTAAATGAATAACCGTATTGCAATAAACATGATCTAATCATGTTCATGCTCAACGCAAAACACCAAATAACATTTATTTAGGTTCGTCACTAATCCTGAAGGTAGAGAGAGCGTGCGATGTTGATCACATCAACCTTGGAAACACTTCCAACACATATCGTCACCTCACCCTTAGCTAGTTCTCCGTTTATTCCGTAGCTTTTATTTCGAGTTACTAACATTTAGCAACCGAACCGGTATCCAATACCCAGGTGCTACTAAGAGTACTAGCAAGGTACACATTAGTAACTCGTATATCAAATATACTTCTATCAATGTTGCCAGCCTTCTTATCTACCAAGTATCTAGGGTTGTTCCGCTTCAGCGACCTCTCACCTCATAATAGAAGCACTTAGTCTCGGGTTTGAGTTCAACTTTGGGTTGCTTCACTGGAGCAGCAACTGACTTGCTATCCATGAAGTTTCCCTCCTTGATCTTGCCCTTTTCGAAACTAGTGGTTTGATTAACCATCAACACTTGACGCTCCTTCTTGATTTCTACCTTCGCGGTGTCAAACATCGCGAACAGCTCAGGGATCAATACTTCTATCCCTGGTGTATTATAGTTCATCACTTAAGTTCTAGTAGCTTTAGTGACAGTGACTTGGAGAACTATATCAATCACTATCTTATCTGGAAGATCAACTCCCACTTGATTCAAGCGATTGTAGTACCCAGACAATCTGAGTACATGCTCAACGATTGAGCTATTCTCCTTCATCTTACAGGCAAAGAATCTTGTTGGAGATCTCATATCTCGCAACACAGGCACGAGCCTGAGATCACAATCTCTGCCCCTAGAACATCTCATATGTTCCGTGACGTTCAAAACGTTTCGGAGCCTCAATTCTAAGCCGTAATGCATGACGCACAAAACTATCAAGTAGTCATCGAAACGTGCCTGTCAGATGTTCACAACATCTATAGACGACGCTAGAGGGGGTGGCGCACCGAGCGGTGCATTAAGGACATAAGCCTTCTGTGCAGCAATGAGGACAATCCTCAGATCACGGACCCAGTCCGCAATATTGCTACCAACATCTTTCAATTCTATTTCTCTAGGAACATATAAAAATACAAGGGAGCCACAACGCGAGCTAGTAATCTACAACATAATTTGCAAAGACACTTTGACTATGTTCATGATAATGAGTTCAATTAATCATATTATTTAAGAACTCCCACTCAAATTGACATCCCTCCGATCATTCGAGTGATACATGATCCAAATTCACCAACTCAAGTCCGATCATCACGTGAGTTGAGGTGGCTGCAATGGTGAACATCATTATGTTGATCATATCTACTATATGACTCATGTTCGACCTTTCGGTCTCTCGTGTTCCGAGGCCATGTCTGTACATGCTAGGCTCGTCAAGTTTAACCCGAGTGTTCTGCGCGTGCAAATCTGGCTTGCACCCGTTGTATGTGAACGTAGAGTCTATCACACCCGATCATCACGTGGTGTCTCAACACGACGAACTTTCGCAACGGTGCACACTCGGGGAGAACACAGTTCATCTTGAAATTCAAGTGAGGGATCACCTTATAATGCTACCGCCGTACTAAGCAAAACAAGGTGCATAAAAGGATTAACATCTCATGCAATTCATAAGTGACATGATATGGCCATGAACTTGTGTTTAAGATCTCCATCTTCGAAACACCGGCATGATCTCCATCGTCACCGGCACAACACCATGATCTCCATCATCTTGATCTCCATCAATGTGTTGCCATTGGGGTTGTGGCGCCAGCCCTGCTTCTACTTCTATTGCTACTGCTTAGCGATAAAGTAAAGCATTACATAGCGCTTAATGATTGACACGCAGGTCATACAATAATTAAAGACAACCCTATGGCTCCTGCCGGTTGCCGTACTCAACGACATGCAAGTCGTGAAATTCTATACATCACATGATCATCTCATACATCACATATATCTCATCATGTAATTGGCCATATCACATCACAACATACCCTGCAAAAACAAGTTAGACGTCCTCTAATTGTTGTTGCATGTTTTACGTGGCTGCTATGGGTATCTAGCAAGAACGATTCTCACCTACGCATAAACCACAACGGTGATACACTAGTTTGCTTTTCAACCTTCTCAAGGACCGCCTTTGTCGAATCCGATCCAACTAAAGTGAGAGAAACTGTCACCCGCAAGCCATCTAGGCAACAAGTTGCGTCGAGGGAACCGGTCTCTCGTAAGCGTACGAGTAATGTTGGTCCGGGCCGCTTCATCTCACAATCCCGCTGAACCAAAATACGACCAAGGGAGGAAGCAATCTAAGCATCAACGCCCACAAACCTTTTGTGTTCTACTCGAGATCTCATCGAACCATCAACCTAGCTCATGATGCCACTGTTGGGGAACGTCGCATGGGAAACAAAAATTTTCCTACGCACACGCAAACCTATCCATGGTGATGAGCATCTACGAGAGGGAGAGTGGATCTACATACCCTTGTAGATCGCTAAGCGGGAAGCGTTAAGAAACGCGGTTGGTGTAGTCGAACATCTTCGCGATCCAAATCGCCGAGCGTCCCGCGATCTCATCACGATCCGTCCCGCGATCCAATCACGATACGTCCCGTGAACTCATCACGATCCGTCCCGCGATCTCATCACGATCCGTCTCACGATCTTGATCACGATCTGTCCCGCGAACTCATCACGATCCGTTCCACGATCTCATCACGAACCGTCTCGCGATCTCGATCACGGTCCTTCCGATCTAGCGCCGAACGGACGGCACCTCCGCGTTCAGCACACGTGCAGCTTGATGACGATCTCCACCGTCTTGATCCAGCAAGAGGAGGTGGATAGGAGAGAGAGTTCACCGGCAGCGTGACGGCGCTCCGGTGATGGTGGTGGAGCAATTCCGGCAGGGCTTCGCCTAAGCGCTGCGGAAAACCGATCTAGAGGAGAAACTGTGCACCGGTGAAACGGGTAGCACGTGGCCGGAAATTCTATCCAAAAACCACCCAATCCACTAGTATATATAGGAGGAGAGGAGAGGAGAGGCAGCCAAGGCCTTTGGGTCGGCCGAAATAGGAGGTGGGAAGAAATCCTACTTCACCTCCAATCCTAGTTGGAGTAGGATTGCCTCCTATTGGCTGATTTTCCACTTTTTGCTTTAGGACTTTCTCTCCTGCGCCATGGGCCTTTGTGGCTGTTTTCCCAGCCCACTAAGGGCTGGTTATTATTCTCCCACAGCCCATGGACCTCTTGGGGTCGAAATACCCCTCCCGGAGGCCTCCCGGTACACTACCGGCACTCCCGGTACACTACCGGCACTCCCGGTACACTACCGATGAGCCCGAAACTTTTCCGGAAACCAAACTGGGACTTCCTATATATGAATCTTTACCTCCGGACCATTCCGGAGCTCCTCGTGATGTCCGGGATCTCATCCGGGACTCCGAACAAACTTCGGTCACCACCATACATAACTCTACACTACCGAAACGTCACCGAACCTTAAGTGTGCAGACCCTGCGGGTTCGAGAACTATGTAGACATGACCGAGACACCTCTACGGTCAATAACCAATGGAGGGACCTGGACATCCACATTGGTTCCTACATATTCTACGAAGATCTTTTTCGGTCGAACCTCTATGTCAAGGATTTAGTTAATCCCGTATAACGTCCCCTTTGTTCTTCGGTATGTTACTTGCCCGAGATTCGATCGTCGGTATCTCCATACCTAGTTCAACCTCGTTACTGGCAAGTCTCTTTACTCGTTCCGTAATACAATATCCCGTGACTAACACTTAGCCACATTGCTTGCAAGGCTTGTTGTGATGTTGTATTACCGAGTGGGCCCTGAGATACCTCTCCGTCACACGGAGTAACAAATCCCAGTCTCGATCCATGCCAACTCAACAAACACCATCGGAGATACCTGTAGAGCACCTTTATAGTCACCCAGTTACGTTGCGATGTTTGATACACACAAGGCACTCCTCCGATATCCGTGAGTTGCATGATCTCATGGTCATAGGAACATATACTTGACATGCAGAAAACAGTAGCAATAAACTGACACGATCATATGCTATGTTTGTAGTTTGGGTCTTATCCATCACATCATTCTCCTAATGATGTGATCCCGTTATCAAATGACATCTCATGTCCATGGCTAGGAAACCTTAACCATCCTTTGATCAACGAGCTAGTCCATTAGAGGCATACTAGGGACATGGTTTTGTCTATGTATCCACACATGCATTTAAGTCTCCGATCAATACAATTATAGCATGGATAATAAACGATTATCATGAACAAGGAAATATGATAATAACTAATTTATTATTGCCTCTAGGGCATATTTCCAACAACGACACCATGATCTCCATCAATGTGTCGCCATCGGGGTTGTCACGCCCAACATGCTTCTACTACTATTGCTACCGTAGCGATAAAGTAAAGCATTACATAGCACTTAATGATTGACACGCAGGTCATACAATAATTAAAGACAACCCTATGGCTCCTGCCGGTTGTCGTACTCATCGACATGCAAGTCGTGATGATCTATACATCCCATGATCATCTCATACATCACATATATCACATCATGTAATTGGCCATATCACATCATGACATACCCTGCAAAAACAAGTTAGACGTCCTCTAATTGTTGTTGCATGTTTTACGTGGCTGCTACGGGTATCTAGCAAGAACAATTCTCATCTACGCAAAAACCACAATGGTGATACACTAGTTGCTTTTCAACCTTCTCAAGGACCGCCTTTGTCGAATCCGATCCAACTAAAGTGAGAGAAACTGTCACCCGCAAGCCATCTATGCAACAAGTTGCGGTTGAGGGAACCGGTCTCTCGTAAGCGTACGAGTAATGTTGGTCCGGGCCGCTTCATCTCACAATACCGCTGAACCAAAATCCGACCAAGGGAGGAAGTAATCTAAGCATCAACGCCCACAAACCTTTTGTGTTCTACTCGAGATCTCATCTACACATAGACCTACCTCTGATACCACTGTTGGGGAATGTTGCATGGGAAACAAAAAATTTCCTACACACACGCAGATCTATCCATGGTGATGAGCATCTACGAGAGTGAGAGTGGATCTACGTACCCTTGTAGATCGCTAAGAGGGAAGCGTTAAGAAACGCGGTTGGTGTAGTTGAACGTCTTCGCGATCCAAATCGCCGAGCGTCTTGCGGTCCAATCATGATCCTTCCTCCGATCTAATCACGATCCGTCCCACGAGCTTGATCATGATCCTTCCGATCTAGCGTCGAACGGACGACACCTCCGCGTTCAGCACACGTACAGCTTGATGATGATCTCCGCCGTCTTGATCCAGCAAGAGAGAGCAGAGAGGAAGAAGAGTTCTTCGGCAGCGTGACGGCGCTCCGGTGATGGTGGTGGAGCAATTCCGGCAGGGCTTCGCCTAAGCTCTGCAGAAATCCGATCTAGAGAAGAAACTATGCACTGGAGGAACGGGTTGCACGTGGCTGAAAATCAACTGCAAAAACCCTAAAACCCTCTATTATATATAGGAGGAGAGGAGGAGAGGAGGCATCCTTGGCTTCCAAGCCAATCTGGTTCGGCCGAACTAGGAGGGAGGAGTCCTCCTCCTCCACTCCTAGTAGGATTAGGACTCCTTCCTTATTTTTCCTATTTTTGCCTTTTTCCACCTTTTCCCTTTTGGGCTTTTCTTCCCAGCCGGATGGGCCTTGTATGGGACTTCCACCAGCCCACTAAGGGCTGGTATTCACTCTCCCACAGCCCATGAAGCCTCTTGGGTTGAAATACCCCTCCTGGTGGTCTCCCGGTACACTACCAGCACTCCCGGTACACTACCGATGAGCCCGAAACTTTTCCAGCGACCAAAACAGGACTTCCTATATATGAATCTTTAGCTCCAGACCATTCCGGAGCTCCTCGTGACGTCTGGGATCTCATCCAAGACTCCGAACAACCTTCGGTCACCACCATACATAACTCTATACTACCGAAACGTCACCAAACCTTAAGTGTGCAGACCTTGCGGGTTCGAGAACTATGTAGACATGACCGAGACACCTCTACGGTCAATAACCAATAGCGGGACCTGGATGCCCATATTGGTTCCTACATATTCTACGAAGATCTTTATCGGTTGAACCTCTATGTAAAGGATTCAGTTAATCCCGTAAGATGTTCCCTTTGTTCTTCGGTATGTTACTTGCCCGAGATTCGATCGTCGGTATCTCCATACCTAGTTCAACCTCGTGATTGGCAAGTCTCTTTACTCATTCCGTAATACAAGATCCCGTGACTAACACTTAGACACATTGCTTGCAAGGCTCATTGTGATGTTGTATTACCGAGTGGGCCCTGAGATACCTCTCCGTCACACGGAGTAACAAATCCCAGGCTTGATCCATGCAAACTCAACAGACACCCTCGGAGATACCCGTAGAGCACCTTTATAGTCATCCAGTTACATTGCGACGTTTGATACACACAACGCACTCCGACGATGTCTATGAGTTGCATGATCTCATGGTCATAGGAACACATACTTGACATGCAGAAAAAAGTGGCAATAAACTGACACGATCATATGCTACGTTTGTAGTTTGGGTCTTGTCCATCACATCATTCTCCTAATGATGTTATCCCATAATCAAATGACATCACATGTCAATGGCTAGGAAACCTTGACCATCTTTGATCAACGAGCTAGTTCACTAGAGGCATACTAGGGACAGAGTGTTGTCTATTTACCCACACATGTAATGTGTTTCCAATGAATACAATTATAGCATGGATAATAAACGATTACCATGAACATGGAAATATAATAATAAGCACTTTATTTATTGCCTCTAGGGCATATTTCCAACAGGTATAAAACTAAAAGAGTTAAACAGAATCTGGTTTTGATTAAAACAATTATTTAAATTATCCTAAAAATTCCCAACTTTAACATAATGATAAAACATAGTAATATTAAACAAAAGGAAAAACAATCACCCAAATATCTATTTTTAAACTAAAGTTATTCACAAATTACTGTTTCACAAAATTTTCGAAAGAATTCAAATTTAAACTATTTAAATTTGAAAACTACTCGCACTAACAGAAAGTTTTAATTCTTTTGACCTAAATAAAAAAGATTCATTAAAAAAGTATAAATATTCTAATAGTTATTGCAAATATAAAAATAGTTATTCCAAATATAAAAAGAGAAAAAGAAAAAGAAAAAGAAAATAGACCTTTAGTACCTGTTGGTATAACCAACCGGGACTAAAGGCGCCTTCCCGTGCGAATTTGGGCCGCCGAAAAGGCCTCTTTAGGCCCGGTTGGTCTGACAAACCGAGACTAAAGGGAGGACTATTAGTCCCGGTTGGTGATACCAACCGGGACTAAAGGGTCTTTAGTCCCGGCTGGAGATACCAACTGGGACTAAAGGGTCCCGGGGTATTTAAAGCACGTGCTCCCTACTCGGTTTCTCCCCCCTGAAGTTTTCCACACCATGCCACCAGGCTACTTGTCTCCATCGCCGCCGCTCCTTGCCGCCAGACCTCGACGGTGGTCCGCCGCCTGCTGCCGCCTCCTTCCCCCCTCTCTGTTCTGCCGCCCTAACCTCGATCCCCTTGCCATGCCCGAGCGCATGCGGCGGCGCCATGGCCACCGGCCTGCCCGAGCGTGGCGGCTCCATGTTCTAATTAAGTTTAGATAGATGTTGTTTAGATAGATGTTTGATGTTTGATGTTTAGATAGATGTTTAGATGTTTGATAGATTTTTATAGCTCCAAAAAAATTGGTAGATGTTTAGATGTTTGATGTTTAGATGTGTATAGATGTCGCTGGTCAGCTAATCCCACGTTTGTTTAGATGTTTGATGTTTAGATTTGTTTTAGATGTTGCTGAATTTGTTTATAAATATGAATAGGATAGTAAAATGATAATAATTGTTAGGCAAATCCCACGTTTATAAGTTCTCGAGTCGACGATGCCCATCCCGCATCCTTGTCGTCGACTCAGCGGCAACCGCCTGCTTGAGAGGCGCCATGTCCGGGACTAGGCTCCGCTGGGATGGCACTTGGAGGTGTTGCCTTCTGGGGCATGGATCTTGGTGAGGAATGAGGGTCCCGTCGTCAACCCGGAGGTTATTTGATGGCGGTTGTGTGGACCACTGTCGGTGCAAAGGGAGCCGGCCCTACGGAGGTGATACGTCGCCGTGTCAGGGAGGAGGACGAGCACGTCCGATGCTACATGGCTGCGTTGGACACCAGGTTCTCCAATACGTGACAGGTTCTTCAGGGATCTCAGCCGAGCTATGATCCTGTCATAGTTCTTTCTCTTTGGGTGTCCACCTCCTGCGCCGCGAGATGCCAACTATATCTGTATTACTAGATAGAATTCGATGATATATTAGTGATATTATTTGATGATGTATTAGTGATACTATTCGATGATGTCACTAGTACAAAACATGGCTTTGGTTGAGGCTATGATAAGGGCAATAATCCCGGTTCACTTACGAACCGGGACCAAAGGGGCCATCAGTCCTGGTTCGTGAGGCCAGGGCGTTGCCAGGGCCTCGGAGGTCATTGGTCCTGGTTTTTCTGACACTTTTGGTCCCGGTTCCAGCCAAGAACCAGGACCAATGGGCCTCGCTCCTGGACCAGCACTTTTAGTCCCGGTTGGTAGCTGGAACTGGGACCAAAAGTCCATATTCTGTCCCGATTCTGGCCACCAACCGGGACTAAAGGTATAAGCCTATATATACCCCCGCCCCGCCCCTGCCCACTCACACAGTTTTTTGGACACCGGCGTGTGGGTTTGTGTTGCTCTAGCTCTCACCTCCTATGAATATGAGGTGTTCGACGAAATGCCCGAGTCACACTCTCCTGTCCAAGCTCGATCTCCAAGCTCCATTTTCCTCAAGATCTGTCTAGGTTTGGCGGTCCGTCCTGTCCTGTCCCCGTGCTCACCTCCGTCGATCGCCCGTGCCGATGTCGTCACCGGCACCACCGTGGTGAGCCTCTTGTTCTTATCTTCTTTGTAAAAGAAAAAAATTATTACTTGTATGATTTACATAGATGCTTGTACAATTTTCTTACTTTTATTATTGTTTGTTATTACATAGTGCCTTGGTTTTGGTATCGTCCCCCGTCGTCCCTCGTCCTGTCTATGATTCGGATGTGGTATATTATCTTTTATAACTATTTGTTTCATTTAGTGTTTATGAAAATTATGCTGACCAACATGACATAGATGTTTTTATCTAGGAGTTATGTGAACTGGAAATTCCAACAGACATAGAAATTCTTATCAAGAAGTTAAATTTGGTTGGAAAAGAAAACAATTACTTGAAAGAAAAATTAAAAAGAGGAGAAGAGGAGAAGATGAAATTGGAGTTGCATGTTGTCGATTTCATTGACGATCACAAGATCAAGATGGATGCAATGCACTTGAAGATTAGAAAGATTAGAAAATATGACATTTATATCGAGGCTTGGTATCATTATGCCATTGGATCAATTGGTACCTTAGTTGCGGTTATGATCGCATTTGTTGTTGCATTTAATTTTTTTACATAGTTTCAATGTATGTTTTAATTAGATGCTCTAGAGAACTATATGTTGTTCAATAATGAGAACTATGTATGAACTTTATGTATTTATTTTGGTCACTATTGTACTTTGGCTTTAATGTGATGATGAATTTCTATTAATTTGGTCACTTGTCTTTTCATGATGTTCTGTAATGGTTTTTAATACACTTTATTATATAACGCATGCAGATGAACCGACAATGGATGTACAATGACCGACGCACCTTCGAGTATATTAAGGGCCTGCATAATTTTCTCGAAGCGGCTGAGGCAAACAAGCAAAATGGTTTTATGCATTGTCCATGTACTGTCTGTGGGAATACGAATGACTACTCCAACTCTAAAACCCTTCACTTCCACCTGCTTGAGAACGGTTTCATGCCACACTATAACGTTTGGACCAAGCACGGAGAAAGAGGGGTTATGATGGAAGACAACGAAGAAGAAGAGGATGATGAAAACTACCTGCCCCCCAATACGGTGATGCTGCAATGGGGGAAGCTGAAGATCAAGAGGAACCAGACGATGTACGCGATGATGATCTTCCCCAGGTCATTTTTGACGCACAAAGAGAATGCGAAAGTGAAAGGGAGAAGTTGAAGTTCGATCGCATGTCAGAGGATAAAAAAAAGGGTTGTACCCAAATTGCGAAGATGACAACAAAAAGCTTGGTACCACACTGGAATTGCTGCAATGGAAGGCAGACAATAGTGTATCTGACAAGGGATTTGATTCGCTACTGAAAATAATGAAGAAGAAGCTTCCAAAGGATAACGAATTGCCCGACAGTACGTACCAAGCAAAGAAGGTTTTATGCCCTCTAGGATTGGAGGTGCAGAAGATACATGCATGCCATAATGACTGCATCCTCTACCGCGGTGCGTACGAGGATTTGAACGCATGCCTCGTATGCGGTGCATTGCGATATAAGATCAGAAGAGATGACTCTGGTGATGTTGAGGGCCAGCGCACCGGGAAGAGGGTTCCTGCCAAGGTGATGTGGTATGCTCCTATAATACCACAGTTGAAACGTCTGTTGATACGTCTCCAACATCTATATCTATACTTTATTATACTAATTAGGCACTCCCAAGAAATTCCGACGTTAATTAGAATTTACGAACCGTCCATTTGGTGGGACCAAATTATTACGGTGTAGATTCAATCATAACATAAGTCAATGTTTTTTCTTGACCGTACAATTTATGTTACTATTGTGGTGGAAAAAATGAGCCAGCCTGACCCAGCCTACACGTAATTAGGCCTAGGCAAAAAGCTAAAAAAATATTTCCATTACTCTTGCAGTAAAAAAAGGGATCGGCCTCTCCCAAAATTACTATTGCGGTGGAAAAAACTGCCAACCTGACCCAGCCTACACATAACAAAGACATTCTTAAGCCTCAATTAATCGTAGAAAATATCTATATCTATAAATTATTTCCATCAGACTCTGGCCGTAACAAAGATATTCATAAGTCTCCACGTTGGTTAAGCCTCAATTAATCATAGAAAATATCTATAACTATAAATTATTTCCATCAGACTCTGGCCTAATAAAAAAACAACCAGATGGGCCTCTTCCAAAACTAAAACAGGGTCGTCATCAAGAAATCGTTTACAGTTTATCCCTAATATGGAGAGTTCTTGGACTATGCCTCCATCGCCTCTTTCATGGCAACCTGGTGCGAATCTTAGTGGGCAGGGCATAGGCATGTTCAAGTAACATGTCTTTCCTTTCATCGGCGGCGTGTTAAATCCAGCCGCAAATCACATCTACCGATCGAATCTATCTGCACCAGATCATGGAGGGTAGGCCTTGGTCTCTTCTTCCCGGTGCAATCAGAAATCAGCCTCTCCCGCTCTCTGTGTGTGCAGGTGACGTTGCAGTGAGTTATATCCAGCGGCAAATAGGGAATCGAGATTTGCATGTACATGATGAACATCGTCAGCTGATTATATAATTGGCTGCCTCCACACGCTATATAAAATTGGGCAACGAAGTGGGCCTTTCACTATGCATTGGATAATATTTGAAACATCGCCCTGCCTAGCCTTTTGATTAGGTTAATACAATGCGTTCTCTCTCCATGCAGTGTGTCAATGCTAGCACTGTCGAGGCTTTCCAACCAGGGTGCATATGGGAAGCTCTTCTTGGGCGCGGCACCATCACGCCCAAGGACGAGGCGATAAGCTCACCATTAAGCACATGGTCTGGTTTTGATCTGAGGTAGTCTGATATTGTTCTTACTGTATTTAATTACAATGACTTTTTAGGATGCACCTCTCTATAATATTTAACATGGAGATTCGCTCAAGTAAACAAGTTTCATATGTTTATCGCACATATCAGCTCTCTTCTTCGATTCAGTCTTTCATATTTTATACCACCAATATCCCTTGATCCTCTCCCTATTACTCATCTCTCAAACGTAGCATAAAATATTCAATTCTGTTGATAAGATTGGTGTCTCTCTTAATCGTACGGACCTCTGAATCTAAAATTATTCAATCCAGCCCATAAAGTTGTCCATCAAGGAATACCGATTCCCATGGTATGAGGAAAAAAACGTATCTTTTTATCCAGTTTGTTTTTGTGACCTCTTATACTTGCACTGTGCTTTTGACGTCCTATCCTATATGTGCATATTTTTATCGCAGTTGATGTTGGCCTGATTTCATGTGTATTTTAAGAATTTGAACGGATTCGACGATGTTTTCAAGGTTCCAAGCATAATATCTTCAGGGATTCTATTTTAATCAGGTATGTTTTCTATGTTTTCTGTAATTTCTGTGAATGACGACAATCAATTCTTTCCCAGGGGAGCTTAACTGTTGGGGATATGTTATTATATGTACTCCCTCCATTCCCTTATACAAGGCCACAAACTCATATTACATGTATCAAGGTAAAATTTAATGAGTGTTTTGAAAGCCAACTTTTCTTCTTGAACTGGGATCATTAATACAATGCATGCATGCAAGGAAGGAATAAGAAGAAAGTAGCTAAATGTCATTATGACTGGATGCATGCAAGTATTAAATAAGTTGCTACTACGAGGAAACATCATTAATTTTTGCCTCGATTACTATTAGTGGCCTTATATAGATGCAAAATGTATTTTTCATAGTGCCCTTGTATAAGGAAATGGAGGGAGTAAGAAAGAAAATGTTGATGTTCCATGCAATAGACTTTTGAATGTACACATAATTGTTTTTAACTTATCGACAGAAGCCACCGGATCGCGATACTGAAGGTATTCTAATTAACCTTTTCTAAATGCCCAAGACTTAATTACAATGGAACTATGGTATCCCTGCCTTGCAGAACAGGCCCACGAATGAATCGTATGTCCCATCAGGTCTGCCAAGACTTTACATTGCCTAATGCATCAGAGGTTAGAGCTGACCATCTTCCCTCAACTGTTTTTCGGGTTGTTAGGGTACAGCATTTTCATTGTTAATAAGTAACAATTAGACGTGACATCGGTCCATGAACTATAACTTTTGTAAGTTTATATTTCTTGAAAATATGATAAATGCATGTTTGGTTTAGAGAGGACGGTTATGTTAAACATGTTTTCTTCGAGCTTTTGCAGCATAGTCAGATTATTGCACAGTAGACCAAACCTATTTCAACGTACAAATAAAGTTTACACTAACTGGATGACACAGAACTCCAGTCTACCAAGTTATAAAGGTCACTTTTGCATACAAGCAAGAAAACTAAACATGTACCTAAGAACAATCTACATTCAAAATGATATTTACTTATTTTCACACTGTTAAGTTTTTATGACGTGATCGTCATAAGGTTTTTTGTTAATGCCATGTCACTACCGGAATCGTCAAATTTCCTAGAAACAACTCACCATTGTGTTTGTCGAGTTCTGTTCTCGGCAAACATCACTCGGCTAGATGTACGTCAACAACCACCAAAATTGCTGAGTTCTTATTATTGGGTACTAGACAAACATTTAAATAGCCATTGTCGAGTATCCAAAAATAAGAACTCGGCAAACTACCACGTTAGGAATAATATGCATGTTACTTTGTAGGAACCACACCTATATAGGGTGGCAGATGATAATGGATAATGAGGCATGCCTGTCAGTTTGTTCGGTTTGTTAAATACGATTTTAGGTAAATGTTGTATCAGTATTTCAGGAAATATGATATTGTATCAGTATTTTGCTAAACAAAATATTGTATCTATAATCCGCTAAATACAATATGTATTCCAATATTTTTTTGTACATACCATATTAGTCAAAGTTGATGTGAATTAAAAATAGTGACCCAACAAGTTTACTTTTATCTATGGGTTCGTTTGGATGGTGCCTAGGCCGGCCATGCCAAACCACGGGTGAGTCAAAAGAGGCGATAAAATTGGCCACCACAAACAGCTCTAGCATTGGCGCAGGAAATGAACTAGCGACATTTTTTTACATAGGTTGGATAATTTAGCTGTCAACCAAAGACACCCACGCTTGAGGTCAACCTCATATTTTGGTAATGCGAGCATCAGCTGCCATCCAAACAGCCCATAATTTTTTTTAGAAAAGGAGGAATGCTTCCGGTCTCCACATCAAAAACATGCATACAAACAGCCCATATGTGTTAGCATATTAGTATTTTTAGGTTTAGGAAATGACTAATATAATAAAATTTAATATTTTTAGATCAATACATTAGGATATGATGGAAGTAGAAGAACAACCATTGAAATATCTACAAAAGCTCAACCCAATGACTAGGTTTTCTATGTATGATTATATCAGTTGGACACTACACTTTTATCTTTTGTGAGAAAATTATGGAACAAGAGAAAAAAAAAGAAATGGTCTCTCATGTGTGCACGTATTACTCATTTCTTTAAAAAGGCATAATTGTTCGCGAGACGGGTCGAAATAGTTGTCAAGTGAATGAACAATTCAAAAAGAAAATAAAATCAATGTGTTGAAGTAATTATATAGCAAGATTGGAGGAAATTGAATCATTTCATTTTTATGTTGATAGATATTATTTGAGTATCTGCTTCATTTGTTATTCTATTATTTGAAGTATTAAATTTTAACTATCATAAGACTTCAATATTTGTTCCAACAAATTTTTAGGTTATTTCTTTACTCCCAGTAAATGAAAGGTAGTCTCAGAACTTCAACCCATTGTAGGTTACTAAACTAGCCCGTGCGTATGCACGGGTTGACGACTAGTATCAATAATTTTTGATTGTTTCATGCTATTATATTATCAACTTTGGATGTTTTATATGCATGAATATGCTATTTTATATTATTTTTGGGACTAACTTATTAACTCAGTGCCTAGTGCCAGTTTCTGTTTTTTTCGTGTTTTTGACCTTTTTCAGACAGGAATATCAAACGGAGTCCAAACGGAATAAAACTTTTGCCGTGATTTTTTATGGAAAATATCAAAAATACCAGAAGGAAAAGATACCGGAGAGGAGTCCCGAGGGAGTCACGAGCCTGGGAGGCGCGGCCCCCCCTAGGGCGCGGCTAGGGGGCTCGTGACCTCCTCGTGGGCCGTCCTGACTTGTTCTCGACGCCATACAGTCTTATAAATACTGAAACCCGCAGAACTAAACCTAGATCGGAAGTTCCGCCGCCGCAAGCCTCTGTAGCCACCAAAAACCAATTGGGAGACCGTTCCGGCATCCTACCGGAGGGGAATTCATCTCCGGTGGCCATCTTCATCAACAACATTGCCTCTCCGATGATGCGTGAGTAGTTCACATCAGACCTTCGGGTCCATAGCTAGTAGCTAGATGACTTCTTCTCTCTCTTTGATCTTCAATACAAAGTTCTCCATGATCTTCATGGTGATCTATCCGATGTAATTCTCTTTTGCGGTGTGTTTGTTGAGATCCGATGAATTGTGGATTTATGATCAGATTATCTATGAATATTATTTGAGTCTCCTCTGATTTCTTATATGCATGATTTCATATCCTTGTAATTCTCTTCGAGTTATGGGTTTCGTTTGGCCAACTTGATATATGATTCTTGCAATGGGAGAAGTGCTTGGTTTTGGGTTCATACCGTGCGGTGTCCTCACCCAGTGACAGAAGGGGTAGTGAGGCACGTATCGTGTTGTTGCCATCAAGGGTAAAAAGATGGGGTTTATATCATATTGCATGAATTTATCCCTCTACATCATGTCATCTTGCTTAAAGCGTTACTCCATTTGTTATGAACTTAATACACTAGATGCATGCTGGATAGCGGTCGATGTGTGGAGTAATAGTAGTAGATGCAGAAAGTATCGGTCTACTTGTCTCGAACGTGATGCCTACATGTATGATCATTTCCTTAGATATCGTCATGACTTTGCGCGATTCTATCAATTGCTCAACAGTAATTTGTTCACCCACCGTAATACTTGCTATCATGAGAGAAGCCTCTAGTGAACACTATGCCCCCCCGGGTCTATTTTACATATTATATATTCAGATCTAAATACAACAACACCAAAATACGTTGCTGCACTTTTTATTTACTTATTTATATTTATCTACTATCACTATCAGATCTCACCTTGCAAGTAATCGTAAAGGGATTGACAACCTCTTTATCGCGTTGGGTGCAAGTTTGTTTGTGTTTGTGTAGGTGTCTTGGTGCCTCATCTTGATACTCCTACTGGATTGATACCTTGGTTCTCAAACTGAGGGAAATGCTTATCTCTACTTTGCTGCATCACCCTTTCCTCTTCAAGGGAAAAACCAACGCAAGCTCGAGAAGTAGCAGGAAAAATTTCTGGCACCGTTGCCGGGAGGTATTCAAGTGAAGCATACTACCAAGTACCTATCGCAAACTCATCTCTTGCATTTACATTATTTGCCATTTGCCTCTCGTTTTCCTCTCCCCCACTTCTAAAACAAAATTTACAAAAATATTTGCCTTTCTTTATTTGCCTTTTTCGTTCGCCCTTTTCTTTCGCTTGCTCTCTGTTTGCTCGTGTGCTTGTCTACTTGCTAAGTCACCGTGTCTGAAAACACTAAATTGTGTGATTTCTCTAATACTTATAACAATGATTTTATTAGTACTCCAATTTCTCCCGCTACTAGCGCAGAATCATATGAAATTAATGTTGCCTTGTTGAATCTTGTTATGAAAGAGCAATTTTCCGGCCTTCCGAGTGAAGATGCCGCATCCCATCTTAATACCTTTATTAAGTTATGTGATATGCAAAAGAAGAGAGATGTTGATAATGATATTATTAAATTGAAGCTATTTCCATTCTCATTACGAGATCGAGCAAAAACTTGCTTTTCATCTTTACCCAAAAATAGTATTGATTCATGGAACAAGTGTAAAGACGCCTTTATTTCCAAGTATTTTCCACCTGCTAAGATTATCTCTCTCCGTAATGATATTATGAATTTTAAGCAACTAGATCATGAACATGTTGCACAATCTTGGGAGAGAATGAAATTGATGATTAGAAATTGTCCCGCTCATGGCCTAAGTCTTTGGATGATTATACAAATTTTCTATGCTGGTTTGAATTTTGCTTCTAGAAATATCTTGGATTCCGCCTCTGGTGGAACCTTTATGGAAATCACACTAGGACAATCTACAAAACTTTTAGATAATATCATGAAAAATTATTCTCAATGGCACACCGAAAGGTCACCTACTAGTAAAAAAGTGCATGCTATAGAAGAAACTAACTCTTTGAGTGCTAAGATGGATGAGTTAATGAAGATGTTTGCTAGTAAAAGTGTTCCTCTAGATCCTAATGATATGCCTTTATCTTCCTTGATTGAGAATAGAAATGAAAATTTTGATGTTAATTTTGTTGGTAGGAATAATTTTGGTAACAACAATGCTTATAGAGGTAACTTTAATCCTAGGCCTTTTCCTAATAATCCCTCTAATAATTTTGGCAATTCCTACAACAATGCTCATGGAAATTATAATAAAATACCCTTTGATCTTGAGAGTAATACTAAGGAGTTTATTAATTCGCAAAAGATTTTCAATGCTTCCATAGAATAAAAACTGCTTAAAATTGATGACTTGGCTAGGACTATTGATAGAATGTATCTTGATATTGATGCTTTGAAATTGAGATGTGTTCCTCCCAATATTAATATGGATGAAACTTTGAAATCTATGCATGTTTCTATGAATGAGAGTAAAGAAAGAACCACCCAAATTCGTGCTAGACATGAATGGCTCAAAAAGGCGTGTTCTCGTGATGAGAATCACGAAGATCTTAAAGTGCTTGGTGTGACTCCTATTAAATCCTTGTTTTCTAATGTCAATCTTAATGATGATGGGGCTGGATGTTAATCCACTTTGGTTGAGGAACACCCCAATGATTTGGAGTCTATTTATCTTGATGCTAAAAATACTAAAAGTGGAGTAGAGGATATCAAAACTTTGAATAGTGATGAAATTACTACTTTAGATCTCAGGGAATTTAATTATGATAGTTGCTCTTTGATTGAATGTATTTACTTGATGCAATCCATGCTAAACTCTCCACATGCTTATAGCCAAAATAAGGCTTTTACTAAACATATCATTGATGCTATGATGAAATCTCTTGAAGAGAAACTTGAGTTGGAAATATCTATTCCTAGAAAACTTCATGATGAGTGGTAACCTACTATAAAAATTAAGATTAAAAATTATGAATGCCATGCTTTGTGTGATTTGGGTGCTAGTGTTTCCACAATTCCAAAATCTTTATGTGATGTTCTAGATTTCAATGAGATTGATGAGTGCTCTCTTAACTTGAATCTTGCGGATTCTACTATTAAGAAACCTATGGGAAGGATTAATGATGTTCTTATTATTGCAAATAGGAACTATGTGCCCGTAGATTTCATTGTGCTTGATATTGATTGCAATCTGACATGTCCCATTATTCTTGGTAGGCCTTTCCTTAGGACTATTGGTGCTGTTATTGATATGAAGGAAGGGAATATTAGATTTCAATTTCCATTAAAGAAGGGCATGGAAAATTTTCCTAGAAAGACAATAAAATTTTCCTTACGAATCCATTATGAGAGCTACTTATGGTTTGAGTACTAAAGATGACAATACTTGATTCTATTGCCTTACGCCTAGCTAAGGGCATTAAATGATAGCGCTTGTTGGGAGGCAACCCAATGAATAGGTTTATTTTTCCTTTTTTACTTTCTGTTTTGTTGAGTATTCACCATCATGATTCTGTTATGATTTTGTTTTTTATGTTTTAATTAGTGTTTGTGCCAAGTAGAACCTTTATGATTAGTTTTGGTGATAGTTGTTTAATCACGCTAAAAAAGACAGAAACTTTGTGCTCAGGAAAGTATTTTTCATTCCTATCAAGAAATAGCTTTTGAGTTGATTCTTTTTTCTGATGATTTATATGCAAATTTTCCTAATTATCGTAATTTTTTCAGAATTTTTGAGTTAGCAGAGGTATACGAAATATACAGATTGCCACAGACTGTTCTGTTTTTGACAGATTCTGTTTTTGTTGTGTTGATTGCTTATTTTGATGAAACTATGGTTAGTATCGGGGGTACAAGCCATGGAAAAGTGAGAATACAGTAATATAACATCAATATAAATGTAAATTAAGTTTACTACAGTACACAAAGAGTTGGTGTTTTGTTTTCTTATGCTAATGCTATCACGAGTTTTTGTTTAAGTTTTGTGTTGTGAAGTTTTCAAGTTTTGGGTGATGTTCTTATGGACAATGGAATAAAGAGTGGAAAGAGCCTAATATTGGGGATGACCAGGTCATCCCAAGACAAATTCAAGGACACCAAAAAGCCTAAGCTTGGGGATGCCCCGGGAAGGCATCCCCTCTTTCGTCTTCAATCCATCGGTAACGTTACTTGGAGCTATATTTTTATTCACCACATGATATGTGTTTTGCTTGGAGCGTCGTATATTATAGGAGTCTTTGCCTTTTGTTTTATCACAATCATCCTTGCTGCACACCTTTTGAGAGAGACATGCACTCATCGTGAATTTGGTAGAATACTCAATGAGCTTCACTTATATCTTTTGAGTTAGGCAATTTAGCTCACATGTGCTTCACTTATATCTTTTGAGCTTGGTAATTTTGCTCACATGTGCTTCACTTATATCTTTTGAGCTTGGGAATTTTGCTCCCATGTGCTTCACTTATATCTTTTGAGCTAGATAATTTTTGCTCTAGTGCTTCACTTAAATCTTTGTAGAGCACGGCGGTGTCATATTTTGTAGAAATATAAACTCTCGAGTCTTCACTTATATAATTTTGAGAGTGCTCTCCCTAAGTAACTTGGTAATTGGCATGTGTTATGAAATTAGCCCTAAATATGATAGGCATCCAAAGAGGATATAATAAAAACTTTCATATTCAAGTGCATTGATTAGTAAGAGAAGTTTGATTCCTCACAATTAGTTTTGAGATATGTATATGGTAATATTAGAGTTATGTTAGTAGGGTGTTGTGAATCTAGAAATACTTGTGTTAAGGTTAGTGATTCCCGTAGCATGCACGTATGGTGAACCGCTATGTTAGGAAGTCGGAGCATGATTGATTTATTGATTGTCATCCTTTGTGTGGCGGTCGGGATCGCGCGATGGTTAACTCCTACCAACCCTTCCCCTAGGAGTATGCATTTAGCACTTTGTTTCGATTACTAATAAAACTTTCGCAATAAGTATATGAGTTCTTCATGATTAATGTGAGTCCATGGTATAGATGCACTTTCACCTTCCATCATTGCTACCCTCTCTAGTGCCGCGTAACTTTCACCGGTGCAAAAACCCACCATATACCTTCCTCAAAACAGCCACCATACCCACCTATTATGGCATTTTCATAGCCATTCCGAGATAAATTGCCATGCAAATTCCACCGTTCCGTCTCATGACATGTGCCATCACTTTCATTCATATAGAGTCATTATTGTTCTAAGTATCGAGTTGTAAGTAAATAAAAGTGTGATGATCATCATTATTAGAGCATTGTCCCATGTGAGGAAATAAAAAAATAGGCCAAAGATGCCCACCAAATAAAATAAATAAATAAAGGAGGCCAAAGAGCCCAAACAGAAAAATGAGAGAAAAAGAGAGAAGGGACAATGCTATTATCTTTTTCCACACTTGTGCTTCAAAATAGCACCATGTTCTTCATGATAGAGAGTCTCCTGTTTTGTCACTTTCATATGCTAGTGGAAATTTTCATTATGTAACTTGGCTTGTATATTCCAATGATGGGCTTCCTCAAATTGCCCTAGTTCTTCGTGAGCAAGCAAGTTGGGTGCACAACCACTAGTCTTTATTCTTGAGCTTTCATACACTTATAGCTCTAGTGCATCCGTTCCATGGCAATCCCTACTCATTCACATTGATATCTATTGATGGGCATCTCCATAGCCCATTGATACGTCGAGTCGATGTGACCATCTCCTACTTTTTGCCTCACAACCTCCACCACACTCTATTCCACCTATAGTGCTATATCCATGGCTCACACTCATGTATTGTGTGAGAGTTGAAAAAGTTTGAAAAATAAGAGTGCGAAGACAATTACTTGGGCAATACCGAGGTTGTGCATGATTTAATTTCGTTGTGTGGGGATGATGGAGCATAGCCAGACTATACGATTTTGTAGGGATAACTTTCTTTGGCCTTGTTATTTCAAAAGTTCATGATTACTTTGCTATTATACTTGAAGTATTATTGTTTTCATGTCAATATTAAACCATTGTTTTGAATCTTATGGATCTGAGCATTCATGCCACAATAAATAAGTTACAAAAAACAAATATGTTAGGTAGCATTCCACATCAAAAATTCGTTCTTTATCACTTCCCTACTCGAGGACGAGCAGGAGTTAAGCTTGGGGATGCTTGATACGTCTCCAACATATCTATAATTTTTGATTATTCCATGCTATTATATTATCAACTTTGGATGTTTTATATGCATGAATATGCTATTTTATATTATTTTTGGGACTAAATTATTAACTCAGTGCCTAGTGCTAGTTTCTGTTTTTTCCGTGTTTTTGACATTTTTCAGATAGGAATATCAAACGAAGTCCAAACGGAATAAAACTTTCGCTTATGGAAAATATCAAAAATACCAGAAGGAAAAGATACCGGAGAGGAGGCCCGAGGGAGTCACGAGCCTGGGAGGCGCCCCCCTAGGGCGCAGCTTGGGGGCTCGTGACCTCCTCGTGGGCCGTCCTGACTTGTTCTCGACGCCATACGGTCTTATAAATACTGAAACCCGCAGAACTAAACCTAGATCGGAAGTTCCGCCACCGCAAGCCTCTGTAGCCACCAAAAACCAATCGGTAGAACGTTCTGGCATCCTGCCGGAGGGGAATTCATCTCCGGTGGCCATCTTCATCAACACCATTGCCTCTCCGATGATGCGTGAGTAGTTCACATCAGACCTTCGGGTCCATAGCTAGTAGCTAGATGTCTTCTTCTCTCTCTTTAATCTTCAATACAAAGTGCTCCATGATCTTCATGGTGATCTATCCGATGTAATTCTCTTTTGCGGTATGTTTGTTGAGATCCGATTAATTGTGGATTTATGATCAGATTATCTATGAATATTATTTGAGTCTCCTATGATTTCTTATATGCATGATTTCATATCCTTGTAATTGTCTTCGAGTTATGGGTTTCGTTTGGCCAACTTGATCTATGATTCTTGCAATGGGAGAAGTGCTTGGTTTTGGGTTCATACCGTGCGGTGTCCTCACCCAGTGATAGAAGGGGTAGCGAGGCACAAATCGTGTTGGTGCCATCAAGGGTAAAATGATGGGGTTTATATCATATTGCATGAATTTATCCCTCTACATCATGTCATCTTGCTTAAAGCGTTACTCTGTTTGTTATGAACTTAATACACTAGATGCATGCTGGATAGCGGTCGATGTGTGGAGTAATAGTAGTAGATGCAGAAAGTATCGGTCTACTTGTCTCGGACGTGATGCCTATATGTATGATCATTGCCTTAGATATCGTCATGACTTTGCGCGATTCTATCAATTGCTCAACAGTAATTTGTTCACCCACCGTAATACTTGCTATCATGAGAGAAGCCTCTAGTGAACACTATGGCCCCCGGGTCTATTTTACATATTATATATTCAGATCTAAATACAAAAACACCAAAAATACCTTGCTGCACTTTTTATTTACTTATTTATATTTATATACTATCACCATCATATCTCACCTTGCAAGTAATCGTAAAGGGATTGACAACCTCTTTATCGCGTTGGGTGCAAGTTTGTTTGTGTTTGTGTAGGTGTGTTGGTGCCTCATCTTGATACTCCTACTGGATTGATACCTTGGTTCTCAAACTGAGGGAAATACTTATCTCTACTTTGTTGCATCACCCTTTCCTCTTCAAGGGAAAAACCAACGCAAGCTCGAGAAGTAGCATCTGTTCATATAAGAAAAGCATACCGAGTCGATGCAATGGCACATAAAAGACCGTAAGAAATGCAGGAAGTTGAGAGCACCCACTGACGGGTCGTGGTGGTGAAAGATCGAGAGAAAGTGGAGTTTCTTTACAGGTGACCCAAGGAACATATGGTTTGGTTTAAGTGTAGATGGCGTTAATCCTTTTGGGGGAGCAGAGCAGCAAGCATAGCACATGGCCTGTGACTCTATGTATATATAACCTTCCTCCTTGGTTGTGCATGAAGCGGAAGTTCATTATGATGCCAGTGCTCATCCAAGGCCCTCAATAACCCGGCAATGACATTTATGTGTATCTAAGGCCATTAGTTGATGAAATTTTACGGCTATGGAATGGAAGAGGTGTACATGTGTGGGATGAGAACGAACAGGAGGAATTTGACCTACATGCGTTGTTGTTTGTAACCATCAACGATTGGCCTGCTCTCAGTAACCTTTCGGGACACACAAACAAGGGATACGACACATCCACACACTGTTTAGATCACACCGACAGTATATATTTGGACAAATCCGGGAACAATATGTACCTGGGGCATCGTTGATTTCTTCCGACCAACCATCAATGTCGAAAGAAAGGAAAGCATTTCAAAGGTGAGGCAGATCACCGGAAGAAGCTCGCCCTTCGTACTGGTGATCACATACTTGATATGGTCAATGATTTACATGTAATCTTTGGAAAGGGTCCTGGCGGACTATCTGTTCCGACTGACGATGCGGGACACGCAACCATGTGGAAGAAGAAATCTATATTTTGGGACCTACCCTATTGGAAAGACCTAGAGGTCCGCTCTGCAATCGACGTGATGCACGCGACGAAGAATCTATGCGTGAACCTGCTAGGTTTCTTGGGAGTGTATGGGAAGACAAAAGATACACCGGAGGCACGGGAGGAACAACAACATGTGCATGGAAAATACGGCATGCATCCAAAGCAGTATGAAGGTCCTACCAGCTATGGTCTTACCAAAGAAGAGAAGGAAATATTCTTTGAATGCCTGCTCAGTATGAAGGTCCCATCTAGCTTCTCGTCGAATATAAAGGGAATAATAAATATGAAGGACAAAAAGTTCCAGAACCTAAAGTCTCATGACTGCCACGTGATTATGACGTAACTGCTTACGGTTGCATTGAGGGGGCGTTTACCGAAAAACGTTCGATTAGCCATTGTGAAGCTATGTGCATTCCTCAATGCAATCTCTTAGAAGGTAATTGATCCAGAAATCCTGCCAAGGTTAAAGAGTGATTTGGTGCAATGTCTTGTTAGTTTTGAGGTGGTGTTCCCACCATTCTTCTTAAATATTATGACACACGTCCTAGTTCATCTAGTCGACGAGATTGGCATTCTGGGCCCTGTATTTCCACACAACATGTTCCCCTTTGAGAGGTTCATGGGAGTCTTAAAGAAATATGTTCGTAACCGTGCTAGGCCAGAAGGAAGCATCTCCACGGGCCATCAAACAAAGGAGGTCATTGGGTTCTGTGTTGACTTCTTTCCTGACCTTAAGCCGATTGGTCTCCCTCAATCGCGCTATGAGGGGAGACTGACTGGAAGGGCACGCCAGGACCAGACTCAGTAATATGTAGGGACGGGCATTCTGTCTCTACCACACTACACAATTCTACAGAATTCTACCTCGGTGACCCCGTATGTCGATGATCACAAGAATATTCTGCGCTCCAAACACCCGGAGCAGTGTGATGACTGGATTACATGTGAACACATCAGGACTTTCGGCAGTTGGTTGCAAACACATCTCATGGATAACACCACTGTTGCAGATGAGTTGTACTCGTTGGCCAGGGGACCATCTTCGACTGCATTGACTTACAAAGGGTACGAGATAAATGGGAATACATTTTACACGATCGCCCAAGATCAAAAGAGCACCAACCAAAACAGTGGTATCCGCTTTGATGCAACAACCAACAGGGGAAGGACACATATTATGGTTACATAGTGGACATATGGGAGCTTGACTATGGACGTGAGTTTAAGGTCCCTTTCTTTCGGTGCAAATGGGTCAATCTGTCAGGAGGCGGGGTACAGGTAGACCCAAAGTATGGAATGACAATAGTGGATCTGAACAATCTTGGGTACACAGACGAACCATTCGTCCTAGCCAATGATGTGGCATAGGTTTTCTATGTGAAGGACATGTCTACCAAACCGAGAAAAAGAAAAGATAACGAAGCGAATACATCATACGATGAGCCAAAGCACCACATAGTTCTTTCAGGGAAAAGATACATCGTGGGAGTAGAGGGTAAGACAGACATGTGTGCAGATTATGAAAAGTTTCATAAAATTCCTCCCTTCAAAGTGAAGGCTGACCTAAGCACCCTGTTGAACGATGAAAATTATCCATGGTTACGGCGCAATAAGCAAGGGACACATGTGAAGAAAAAGTGAAGACTTTCTCTCCACAACTATTCTGATGATGGATTTGATCTAGAATATCACTGGAGTTACATGTCAAGAAATGAAATGCCTTTTGTAACATACGTGTATTCGTCTAAAACCCTGATACTTCGAAAGAGATTGTCCATTTTGTACACGAAGTGCATGTAGTTTTTGCCTTAACACTCTCAACTTTGTAGCACATCTATGTGGGTGAAATGATGGTACCATGCCAAGTTTCAACCATTTCAGAGTTCATTTGTAGTGCTTTTTAATTTGGGTTCATTACAGCTTAAAATAAATGATGAAATGCATGAAAAATAGCAAATGAAGTCAGAAAAGGGTTGAAAAGGGATGATGTGGCTTTGAATGGTGCATATTGAATGCAGAAAAATTCTTGAGTTCAAATATGTTTAAAAATTGAAATCCTTTTGTAACAGGCATGTTTTCGTCCGATAAAAGTTATATAACTAAACTTGATATTATATAAAATTTATGCAACTAAAATTATCAAGTTTTTTTGTTAAAAACTTTAATAGAAAAAGGAATATTCATAAAGTATTTTTTGGTAAGAACTTTTAATATGAAAAAAATAAAAAATGGCAAAAGTGGAAATAGACGAGCTTATAGATAAAATTCAACCTAAATTCAAAGTGCTAGTTAGGCGCCTAACTAGCATTTTAATTTTATTTCAAATTTGTTGTATAAGGGCATCTATTTTAAATTTGAGAGGAGCTCAACATAGCTGTCGCGGTGGGGTTTATAAACAGGTTCATGCTCCCTTCGCTTGGAGAAATGGGGCTAAACTCCCACCACACTGCTGCGCCACCCTCTAGTCCCGGTTGGTGGCACCAACCGAGACTAATGGCCCCCCTTTAGTCCTGGTTGGTGCCACCAACTCGGACTAAAGGCCTAGGCTTCCCGCCCGTTGGGCTGCCCAAATTGGCCTTTTAGTCCCGGTTGGTGGCACCAACCGGGACTAATGCCCCCCTATAGTCCCGGTTGGAGCCACAAACCGGGACCAAAGGTGCTTGCATATAAGGCGGGAGTTGTCGATTTCTCCCCCAACCTCTCCAATTTCGCCCCGACGCCGATGCCCTGCCCCGATGCCGCCAGGCTGCTTGTCGTCGCCGCCACCCCACCGCTCGTTCTTGTCGTCGTCGCCGCCCTCGAGCCCGTTCTCGTCATCGCCGCCGTCGGCAAGCCTAACGCCGCGTGCCCGTTCTCGTCGCCGCTAACCCGAGCGCAGCCCCGCGCCCTCCTCATCATCATCATCTTCGCCACCGCTCCCGTCGCCCGTGCTCATCATCGCTGCCGTTGCCGCTGCTTGTTCTCGTTGTCACCGCTGTCACCGAGACTGACGTTGCGCGCCCGTTGTTGGTGTCAAAACTGACGGATCTCGGGTAGGAGGTCCCGAACTGTGAGACTAGGATCGATGGTAACAAGAGACGAAGGGGACACGACTTTACCCAGGTTTGGGCCCTCATATGGAGGTAATACCCTACGTCCTGCTTGATTGTATTGATGGTGTAAGAGGTTACAGAGTTGATCTACCTCGAGATCGTATGTCTAACCCTAGATGAGTTGTCCTTTCCCTACCCCCTAAAACCCTCTGACTTATATAGCTGTCGGGGGTGTCCTTAGCTTACACATGGTCGGTAACATGCCGAAGAGATAACTTGCCTAACTACAACTAATAACTTGGAGAACACATCTGGACTCCATGAAGCTTCCATCCTGGCGCATATGGTCCTCGATCCTCTGATGCCTGCCTTGCGGCCCATACAATCCGGCCCATGAATAATGGTCGGCTATCTGAGGACCCCTTAATCTAGACTCCCTCAGTAGCCCTCGGGCTGGCCTTCAACGCCGATATATATACTTATATATATATATATATATATATATATATATATATATATAGGACAGGTATATTCCGTTAATAGTAACATAATATTATTTTGTTACCCCCGGCCCTATATAGGGAGCGACGCGTCCAACATGTACGAGGCTGGACTCTGTTGCCACCCGGTCCACCCCGACCCACCTCCTACCGCCGGAGGTAGTCGTCGTGCCGCCCAAGCTCGCTGGCCCCGCACGCCGCACCATCCCGTCGGCCCCGCACACTGCCCTTGCTCGACGATCAGTTCGACGAGATGGAAAGCGTTAGTACGAGGCTGGGCTTTGTTGCGACCCGCCCTACCCCGACCCGCCTCCTACCATCGGAGGCAGTCGTCGCGCCGCCCCATGTCGCCGGCCCCACGCGATGCCCTAGCTCGACGATCAGTTCGACGAGACGGAAAGCGTCAGTACAACTGCTTCAAGTCGCCAGTTCGGGAATACGAACAGAATAATATAATTTGCTCAACTCTGACATATGGTTGAAAATTTTAACGAAAACAATATAAAAAACAGAGTAAAGTACGTTCAACGAAAAACACTCAGTACAAACGGACACATTTACCAGTACGAGTACTTTATTTTCGGACGGGAAAACAGCAAGATGGGTCTCACCGTATTCAAAATTACTGTTAAACGGTTGCAAATTCTAGAAAACGTTCAACATGACTAAGTTTTCCATTTTTGATAGCTTTCTATCGGTATATTATTTGCCTTATTTCAACAAACTTTTAAAAAAAAATCACGTTCGAAACCAAATTTCACCGAATTCGAATTTAAATTTAAACTGTAAAGAATTAGAAAAAACTTTCAAAACACAAAAGTTGTGCATTTTCCATAGCTATCCAACGCCATGTCATTTGCGTCAATCCGACAAGCCGTTTGCAAAAGATCGCGAAAATATGTTTGGCCCGGAATTTCACCATTTTCCAAATTGCTTTTAAATCATACATAATTTAAAAAATCAATCTGCATATGGAAGATGCGCATTTTTACCAGCTTTCCAATGCCATCTCATTTGCTCAATTCCAACAAACCGGTTGAAAATTAACTCCAAAATACGATTCGTGTTTTCGGTTTTAAAAAAAATGGTTTTTTCAAAACTGCTCTTAAACCATGATGATTTTACAAAAACAAATTATACGACTGTAATATAGATGTCAAGGGCTTTCCAACGATATATTACACGCCCCGTTCCGACGATTTTTTCTTGCAATGTTTGATTATTATGTTTTTGAACTAAATAAGATGATCAGTTCAGCGTAATGAAAGCATGAGTCCACCCGCTCAAAAAACCGTCAGTCCAATCTGTAAACTACGTCAGTTCAAGGGGGGTAACAGAATAACATTCTGTTACGCGAAACAGAATAGCCCAGATGTGTATATATATAAAAATATTTTTGTCTCAATTTATACGTAAAAGGAGATCGTAAGAAAATTTATAGTCAGCGTAAAAATATTTTATGTCTGGTAAAATTACAACATACAAAAATAGTGGAAAATATACAATAAATTCAATTTTGTTGGTCTTGTGACCAATATTTTTGTTTTCTTATGTCAAATTTTACGTCGTGATTCAATATAAATGTAACCTTTTGTATTCAGAACATAATTTATTTATAAATTGATCGTAAGATTATCTCGGGTGAAGAATAACTTATTCTGCATCCTGGGTGATGAATAGTGTTTCTCTCTCTATATATATATATATATTATATATATATTCGGTTGATCCCTTCACGTCGCTGTCTTTGGCTTGCAAGGCAAGTCCATAGTCCTCCTCTGTTCGGCATCCGACCAGTATCCGGTAAGATTCCCAAGCGCCGCGGCCGCGGGTCATTATAATAACTGCACAAGTTCCTCGACCTTTGTCTGTCGTGGGGAGGCGAGTGGTCAGTGATTTTTTTACAATCTTACCCCTCCGTGATGGAGGCACCTGCCCATTTAACCAAATAAAAACGTGATTCAAACCACATCTTTCTCCTCCCTATCGTCAGAAACTCCCAACGGAAGCTCTACGCACAACATGGCAAACGCTCCCAGTTCCTCAAAGCGCCCTTACGGCCAATGCCCAGGCGATTGGACCAGCTGCTCTATCACACTTCTACCGCTCTGTAACTTGGAGACCCAAGGATATCTGCCATCATCAGATTTGGCGACAACCCGTGCTGGTTTGGTTGCTTATGGCGATGAGGTCTTTAACGAGCGCTTCCCCAATCAAAACAAAGGGGAGCGCATTTGCTTTGTTCCATTCCTCCTCCGAGGTCTTGGATTTCCAGTCCACTCGTTCTTGAGGGGGTTGTTGGAGTTCTATGGGATTCAACTCCACCATCTCACCCAGGGTCGATCCTACACATCTCAGGTTTTGTTGCCCTCTGCGAGATGTTCTTAGGGTGCGAAGCTCACTGCGATGTATGGAGGAAATATTTATGCCTCATCCCCCGAACTCGGGACAAGGCCATCTTAGAGGTCGGCGGAGCCGAAGTATGCCACATAGCGGGGACGGGGTACCCGATTGGCACGCCGAAGAAATCCGAAGAATGGACTTTGGAGTGGTTCTATATTGAATACGTCCCCCTGTTCAAGCCAACTTGGGCAGGTCTGCCCGAATACTCCGACCTTCTCCCAAAGAAAAGGTACAACTGGTGACCCAAGGACTCATCCCAGGAGGAGAGCGCCGAAGTGCAACGCCTGGCCGCACAAGTGCGGATGCTTGCCCATCACCGGCTGACCATGATCGACGTCATGGCCGCCGCTATCTTCCAGTGCATGCAACCCCTCCAACAAAGGGTGCACCCCTTATGGCGATACAACAGGACAACCGATGCCACGGGTTCCCAAAAATTAGGGCCTGCCAGTCCAACAACACTGGCCTCCGCGCTTGTCGACCTATACAAAAGAGAGCAAGAAGACTTCATCCAGCGGTCAACCAAGGAAGCGTATTCGGTCCACAATCCAATCGAACAGGTATGCCTTCCCTTTCTAATCATGAAATAGTTTGGGACTTCATCCCGCATGCTTATTTGACCGAGGCCTTGGCGTGAATAGGAATGGAGGAGCTTCATCGAGACACTCAACTGTACGGCTCCTCAGCCCGAGAATCGTTCACGCGACAACGGTTCGGGCTTGAATGAGGACCCGGATCTCCTTCTCGACTTCGAGAACGGGGTCTATCATGAGGACAGCATTGTCCAGACCCCGGTGGCAATCATAATCGATTACCTCGACTCATTCTCCATTCCGTCCATGGGCAAGAAGAAAAACTCCTCCCGAAAGAGGCCTGCTACTAAGAGAGCCCCGGACGCGCCGGTCCCAGCCCCCAAGCGTCGCCGATCAGCACGTCTTGCGCGAGCAGCCGAAGCCACAAACAAGTCAATGGCCGACCGGGCCCCTGTAAATGAGCCGGACACACGGACGAATCCACCCATCTGCACATCCCATAGGTACACTGTTCGAATATCCGTTTTATCATTATGCTCGGCAAATCTAATAGCCGCTTGTTCTTTACCTAGGCAAAACACCCAATCGTCACCTACCGAGGGTGCTGCCCGGATGTCAAGAGACGCCCGAAGCTCTTGGGCCACCATCCATGTGGATTCCTCTACGGAAGCCCCCATGGCCGGTCCGATGCCCGCCGAATCTGGCGACGGAGTATCAGTCACCAAATCAGAAGTGGAGATTTCCATGCATCATCGGCACCGATGGGAGGCCATGCGGCACCCAGTTTTCTCCAACCAGGAGTTCGACGCCCTACGCTCGACGGTTGCACACCTCGGGGCCGCTCGAACTAGATTCGGAGAAGCTATGAAGTTGATAACAACCAGTATTAAAGTAAGTGGTCAAATTTGGTAGAGTCCGTATACTTGTATAAGCCTTGTAGCCCCCGAGACTTAATTCGATTTGAAAAAACGAATTAAGGATCTCATAACTGCTTAACTGCTGACGCATGCCACAAAGTAACAGTCCGAAAAACTGGCCGAGGCCCTCGAGGAGAGCCTTGTAGAGGTGCAGTCCGTTAAGGCCGAACTAGCACAAGTGAAAAGCTTTACGCGCGAGGCCCATGGTAACTGTGCATTTACTGCTAGTCAATAGAATATATGGATTCCATGCCTGACATATGGAATATGTGTAGCAGTCGAATCAATAGGACATATGGAAAGGCAGTTGGAAGAAGCCCGGGATTCACAAAGGTATGCGGAATCCCAGCGGCAAGCCGGATGTCTTCTTATACAAAAACATGCCGATGAAATAAAGAGTTTCAAAACTCAATTGGCCCAAGCTCAAGAAGAAAATCAGAATCTTCGGAGGGGTGTATTTGGTAAATACAATTCCTCTATGAGTAAGTATGACCGATGTAGAAAATGATAGTAATTGCGCTTGTTGTCTTCTGGACAGGTCTCCTGACCGGGCATCCTGAAGAGGAGATCGAATCGTTCCAATGGGACCTCCTGAAGGAGATGAACACTCTCCACAAACGTGTGCAAAAGGCAATGAAGGGGATGGTGAAGGCATTATGGCCCACCGAACAGCCACCAGAAGGGTTGGCCGCACTTGTGGATCGATTCAGGGGGGCTCGATGTAGGTTCGAGTTGTGGAAGACCTCGGCCTGTCACGAAGGAGCACAGGAGGCATGGGTGATGATCAAGACCCGTTTCACCGGACTTAACCCCGAGCATATGGCGCGGTTTGGTCCTATGGGATCAGATGGAAAAGAAGTGCCACTCCGCTGGTATATGACCAGGTGATGCCCGCCGCGAGGCTCTCGCAGGCAGACTACCCCCTCTCCACAATAATCGATGATCTCGATCAGCAGCCGAATATGTAATTTGCATATTCATGTGTAAAACAGATAGAAAGCACATAGAAAGGTATGTCACATTATAACGTAGCGTCAGAAACATCTTCCGATGAAAATAGTACCGCTAACGATACCTTTCGCGAGGGTTCTACGAAGAACGTAGATAGCAATCTGCATATTGACAGTATGCGACTAAGTGTTTTTTGGGAATAAGAGTCCCGAATAACAAAAATAGCAACCAAGGCTGTATAAGGTGTTTCCGTCCGAGCTGACCAATTGTCTACGTAAGATACCTAGCTTTCGGCTTCACCCGTCTGAGGTACGTGTCCGGATGACCCGGTCATAACAATCACAAAGGTGCTCCCTTTACTCTCTAGCCGAACGAGCGGGAACGTAGAGAATAACCACAGGAGCGAGGCAACCCAGCTTGGCAAAATCTTAGTTCAAATTGATGCATATGATGGCCAAAACATGACAAAAGAAACATACGCACACGACAGGTGCAGGCAAATAATTTCAATAGAAAAGATGGCTACTAGAAGAAGCCCCCATGTGCTGTGTTCAGATGTAACACTCTATGGTGTATCCTGACAACCTTAGTACAGGATCGGTTTAACCGAACATAGGAAGAAGAAAATTGATCCTATCAAACAGCAAAGTGGGAAGGAAAGAAAAAGAAATGAAAATACAAAAAAAGGAAAATGTAAAATGTGCGGGGATTCGGACAGGACCGGTCTATCCGTAGAAACGCCAAAGACAAGCCGCGTTCCATGGGTTTGGTTCAAGGCGATTATGTGATGAGTTCCGAAGACAATAGGCTCTTCCCACGAGTACTTCATCGGTGATGAAGGAGCCCTCCTATTTGGGGTTGAGTTTATGCTTCTGCTTCTCCAGGAGCCATAGGACGAGTTCACCTACGTTGTACATTTGTGCCCTGACCTCCCTTCTCTGGTAGCGTCGTGCTTGCTGCTGATAAAGCGCAGAGCGAGCCAGAGCTATGTCGTGTTCTCCCTCCAAGGCGTCCAGGTCATCCTACCGATCCAACTCGGCTTCCTTTTCCTCGTACATGCGCACTCTTGGTGCGTCGTGAATAATGTCACAGGGGAGGACTGCCTCTACCCCATAGACCATGAAGAATAGTGTGAAGCCCGTTGATGTATTTGGGGTGGTATGCAGGCCCCATAGTACGGAGTCGAGCTCCTCAACCCAATGATAGTCGGACTCGTGAAGAGATCAGACCAATCGTGGCTTAATGCCGCTAATAATGAGACCATTGGCGCGTTCGACTTGTCCATTGGTCTGCAGATGGTAGACTGATGCGTAATCGAGCTTAAGGCCCATTTTCGTGCACCAGTCCTTAACCTCTTGGTCCGTAAATTTAGATCCATTATCCGTTATTATGCTATGTGGTATACCGTAACGTTGTACATGCCGGATATGAAGTCTATAACTGGTCCGGACTTGGCTGATTTAACAGGCTTTGCCTCTATCCATTTGGTGAATTTGTCAACCATGGCCAACATATATTTGTTTTTCTTGGTTCCCCCTTTAAGGGGTCCGACCATGTCAAGCCCCCAGACTGCGAAAGGCCAAGTGATCGGAATAGTCCGAAGAGCTGTCGGAGGCATGTGACTTTGGTTTGCGAAGAGTTGACACCCCACGCAGTGCTTGACAAGTGACTGTGTGTCCGTCCGAGCTGTGGGCCAGAAGAAATCCTCTCGAAAGGCCTTGTTAACTAGGGCTCTTGCCGCGGTGTGACGGCCGCCCATGCCTGCATGTACTTCGACAAGAAATTCCCTCCCTTCTTCCTCGGATATGCACCACTGTAGTACACCAGTTGTGTTTTTCTTGTATAACTCACCGTCGTGAATCTTGTATGCTTTGGAGCGTCGAACTATGCAACGTGCCTCTGTTTGGTCGTTGGGGAGTTCCTTTGGAAGAAGGTAGGTGAGGAAGGGATCGGTCCAAGGTGCAATGACTGCCATTACCTCATGAGCCAAAGGCGTTTCATTCATTATGGAGCCGCCAATTATTTGGTCGTATGGTTCGTTGACAAGGGGGACAACCACGTCCGATGTATTCGGAATAGCTCTATTGTCATCATCTTGCCACACGACGGAAGGCTTAAACAACTGTTCCAGAAAAGTGTTATTTGGGACAGGATCGCCCTTAGCTCCTAGACGAGCCAATATGTCGGCGTCTTGGTTGTTGTCGTGAGCGACATGGTGGAATTGCAGCCCCTGAAACCGAGTTGATATCTTGAGGATGGCGTTTCTATATGCTGCCTTCTTCGGATTTTAGCGTCGAATTCACCGTTGATTTGGGAGATGGCTAGGTTGGAATCTCCCCGCACCTCTAACCGCCGTATGCCCATTGTTACAGCCATCTAGAGACCATGAAGAAGGGCCTCATATTCGGCTGCATTGTTGGAGTTCGCATACATGATTTGCAACACGTATCGCATGTTGTGCTCGTGGGGCATGTGAGGATAACACTAGCCCCCAGTCTGGCTAGGGTTTTGGAGCATCAAAGTACATCGTCCAATGGGAGTATGCATTATATTCCTTGGGGAGTTCGACCTCTTTCCATTCGGCCAAAAAGTCCGCCAGCACCTGCGATTTGATGGCATGACATGTCTTGTAGGTTAATTCAAAGGGGAGGAGTTCAATGGCCCACTTGGCAATGCGACTGGTGGCGTCCGTGTTGTTGATTATGTCGTTCAAGGGGACTTCCGATGTTACCATCACCACGCACTCCTAGAAGTAGAGTCGGAGTTTCCTCGATGCCATGAATACCGCGTAGGCAATTTTTTTCAACAACGAGCACCGCACTCTTGTTCAACAACGAGCACCGCACTAACGACTTTGTTGGTGGCCGATATGTATAACAACATGGGCTCACTGACGCCTGGTGCCGTGAGTATGGGGTTGGTTGCCAGTACTGCGTTGATTTCTACCAACGCAGCTACTGCTTCATTGGTCCATTCGAAATTGTTGTTCCGTTTTAGTAGTTTGTAGAGTGGCAGAGGCTTTTCTTCGAGGCGGGAGATAAAGCAGCTTAATGCCGCTACACACTCGGATAGCCTCTAGACGTGCTTCAGTTCCATGTGTTCGAAATATGCCCTAGAGGCAATAATAAATTGGTTATTATCATATTTCCTTGTTCATGATAATCGTTTATTATCCATGCTATAATTGTATTGATCGGAGACTTAGATGCATGTGTGGATACATAGACAAAACCATGTCCCTAGTATGCCTCTAATAGACTAGCTCGTTGATCAAAGATGGTTACGGTTTCCTAGCCATGGACATGAGGCGTCATTTGATAACGGGATCACATCATTAGGAGAATAGTGTGACGGACAAGACCCAAACTACAAACTTAGCATATGATCGTGTCAGTTTATTGCTACTATTTTCTGCATGTCAAGTATATGTTCCTATGACCATGATATCATGGAACTCACGGACACCGGAAGAGTGGCTTGTGTGTATCAAACATCGCAACGTAACTGGGTGACTATAAAGGTGCTCTACAGGTATCTCCGAAGGTGTCTGTTGAGTTGGCATGGATCAAGACTGGGATTTGTTACTCCCAGTGACGGAGAGGTATCTCAGGGCCCACTCGGTAAAACAACATCACAATAAGCCTTGCAAGCAATGTGACTAAGTGTTAGTCACGGGATCTTGTATTACGGAACGAGTAAAGAGACTTGCGGGTAACGAGGTTGAACTAGGTATGGAGATACCGACGATCAAATCTCGGGCAAGTAACATACCGAAGAACAAGGGGAACATCATACGGGATTAACTGAATCCTTGACACAGAGGTTCGACCATTAAAGATCTTCGTAGAATATGTAGGAACCAATATGGGCATCCAGGTCCCGCTATTGGTTATTGACCATAGAGGTGTCTCGGTCATGTCTACATAGTTCTCGAACCCGTAGGGTCTGCACACTTAAGGTTCACTGACGTTTCAATAGTATAGAGTTATGTATGGTGGTGGACGAATGTTGTTCGGAGTCCCAGATGATATCCCGTACGTCACGAGGAGCTCCAGAATGGTCCGGAGGTAAAGATTGATATATAGGAAGTCCTATTTTGGTTGCCGGAAAAGTTTCGGGCTCATCGGTAGTGTACCGGGAGTGCCGGTAGTGTACCGGGAGACCATCGGGAGGGGTATTTCGACCCAATGGGCTACATGGGCTGTGGGAGAGTGAATACCAGCCCTTAGTGGGCTGGTGGAAGTTCCACACAAGGCCCATGCGGCTGGGAGAGAAAAGCCCAAAGAGAAAAGGTGGAAAAAGGCAAAATAGGAAGGAGTCCTAGTCCTACTAGGATTGGAGGAGGATTCCTCCTCTCCTCCCAAGTCGGCCAAAGCCTAGAGGGATTTGCCCTTGCGTCAAGCCTCCTCCTCTCTTCCTCTTATATATACTAGAGGGTTTATGGTTTTTGCACTTGATTTTCAGCCACGTGCTACCCGTTCCTTCAGTGCATAGTTTCTCCTCTAGATTGGATTTTTGGACCGTGATTAAGCTCGCGAGACGGATCGTGATGAGATTGTGGGACAGATCATGATGAGTTCTCGGGACGGATCGTGATTGGATCGTGGGATAGATCGTGATGAGATCGTGGGATGCTCAGCGATTTGGATCGTGAAGGCGTTCTACTACACCAACCGCGTTTCTTAACGCTTCCCGCTTAGCGATCTACAAGGGTATGTAGATCCACTCTCCTTCTCGTAGATGCTCATCACCATGGATAGATCTTGCGTGTGCATAGGAATTTTTTTGTTTCCCATGCAATGTTCCCCAACACCATGGGGATTGCAAGTTCTGATAGAGCATGGATCTTAGCTGGATTTGCCTCTATTCCTCTTTGGGGGACGATGAATCCAAGTAGCTTACCCGAGGGAACTCCAAATACAGATTTTTCTGGATTGAGCCGGATGTCATATTCGCGTAAATTAGCAAAAGTTTGGCATAGGTCGTCAATCGGCTGGTCAACATGCATGGTTTTGATTACCACATCATCCACATATGCCTCGACGGTCTTGCCGAGACCTGCGTAGAGAGACAGGTTTGGATCATGCGTTGGTAAGTAGCCCCAGCGTTTTTAGCCCGAAAGGCATCATGTTGAAGCAAAAGGCCCGTAAGGGGTGATGAAAGCCGTGGCAGCTTGATCGGATTCCTTCATTTTAATTTGACGGTATCCGGAGTAAGCATTGTGGAAACACAACAGATATGCGGTAAGGGGAAAGGGTCCTTGGGGCATGCTTTGTTAAGGTCTTTAAAATCGACACATAGCCGCCAGGATTTGTCTTTCTTAGGTACCATCACCAGGTTTGCTAGCCACTCGGGGTGTTTAATATCCCGAATAAATCCGGTCTCGAGTAGTTTGAATAATTCTTCACCCATGGCCTGCCGCCTGGGTTTGGAAAAACGACGCAGAGTCTATTTCACGGGTTTGAAGCCTAGAATAATGTTTAGGCTATGTTCGTCCAGCCGATGTGGAATTCCAGGCATATCGGAAGGATGCCAGGCAAAAATGTCCCAGTTCTCGCGGAGGAAATGCTGCAAAGATTCATCCATAAGGGGATCGAGCTGGGCTCCGATGGACGCTGTCTTATTGGGGTCTGTTGGATGCACCTAAAATTTGATGATTTCCTCTGCGGGTTTGAAAGACGTAGACTTGGGTCTTTTGCTGAGGATCACATCATCTCTATTGACTATCAACCGTAAAGCGGTCAACTCTTCGGCGGCGAAAGTTTCTGCTAGTGTATCGAGGGCCAGCGTGTTGGGGAACGTTGCATGGGAAACAAAAAATTTCCTACGCACACGCAAGATCTATCCATGGTGATGAGCAACTACGAGAGGGACAGTGTATCTACATACCCTTGTAGATCGCTAAGCGGGAAGCATTAAGAAATGCGGTTGGTGTAGTCGAACGTCTTCGCGATCCAAATCGCCGAGCATCCCGCGATCTCATCACGATCCATCTCGCGATCCACTCACGATCCGTCCCACGAACTCATCACGATCCGTCCCGCGATCTCGTCTCGATCCGTCTCGTGATATTGATCACGACCCTTCTGATCTAGCGCCGAACGGACGGCTCCTTCGCGTTCAGCACACGTACAACTCCATGACGATCTCTGCCTTCTTGATCCAGCAAAAGGGAGCGTAGAGGTAGATGAGTTCTCCAGCAGCGCGACGGTGTTGCGGCGATGGTGGTGGAGCTATTCCAGCAGGGCTTCGCCTAAGCATCGCTAAAAACCGATCTAGAGGAGAGGTAGCACGTGGCTATTAGGGTTAGCTTATTGCTCTAAATCCTCTAGTATATACAGGAGGGAGGGAGGGGAGGAGGCAGCCTCAAACCCTCAAGGTTTGGTCGAAATTGGAGGTGGAGGAGTCCTACTCCAATCCTATTAGGAGTAGGATTCCTCCTTCCCACTTGGAAACTCTTTCCACCTCTCCACCTTTGGATTTTTTTCCTTCTCAAACCACTCCAGCCGCATGGGTTCTTAGAGGAGGCTTCGGTAAGCCCACCAGTGGCTGGTTTACCTCCTCCCAACGCCCAAGTAGCCTCTTGGGTCGAAATACCTCTCCCGATGGTCCCCCGGTACACTACCGCACTCCCGGTACACTACCGATGAGCCCGAAACTTTTCCGGCGACCAAAACAGGACTTCCTATATATCAATATTTACCTCCGGACCATTCCGGAGCTCCTCATGATGTACGGGATCTCATCCGGGACACCAAACAACCTTCGGTCACCACCATAAATAACTCTATACTACCGAAACGTCACCGAACCTTAAGTGTGCAGACCCTGCGGGTTCGAGAACTATGTAGACATGAATGAGACACCTCTACGGTCAATAACCAATAGCGGGACCTGGATGCCCATATTGGTTCCTACATATTCTACGAAGATCTTTATCGGTCGAACCTCTATGTCAAGGATTTAGTTAATCCCATATGATGTTCCCTTTGTTCTTCGGTATGTTATTTGCCCGAGATTTGATCGTCGGTATCTCCATACCTAGTTCAACCTCGTTACCGGAAAGTCTCATTACTCGTTCCATAATACAAGATCCCATGACTAACACTTAGTCACATTGCTTGCAAGGCTTATTGTGATGTTGTATTACCGAGTGGGCCCTGAGATACCTCTCCGTCACACGGAGTAACAAATCCCAGTCTTGATCCATGCCAACCCAAAAGACACCCTCGGAGATACATGTAGAGCACCTTTATAGTCACCCAGTTACGTTGCGACGTTTGATACACACAAGGTACGCCTCTGGTGTCAGTGAGTTGCATGATCTCATGGTCGTAGGAACAAATACTTGACATGAAGAAAACAGTAGCAATAAACTGACACGATCATATGCTACGCTTGTACTTTGGATCTTGTCCATCACATCATTCTCCTAATGACTTGATCCCGTTATCAAATGACATTTCATGTCCATGACTAGGAAACCATAGCCATCTTTGATCAATGAGCTAGTCTATTAGAGGCATACTAGGGACATGGTGTTGTCTATGTATCCACACATGTATCTGAGTTTTCGATACACAATTATAGCATGGATAATAAACGATTTTCATGAACAAGGAAATATGATAATAACCAATTTATTATTGCCTCTAGGGCTTATTTCCAGTAGTCTCCCACTTGCACTAGACTCAATAATCTAGTTCACATCACCATGTGATTCGCATTGTTATGAATCTAACACCCAATGTGTTCTGGGGCTCGATCATGCCTTGCATGTGATAGAGGTCTTATAGTCAACGGGTCTGCAACATTTAGATCCGTGTGTACTTTGTAAATCTCTATGTCAAACCGTAAACACTGCTACCACACTCCACTTGGAGCTATTCCAAATGTCTGCTCTACTATACGTATGTGGATTGCTACTAAGATTCATCTGGATTGGTGTCAAAGCTTGCATCGACTTAACTCTTTACGACGAACTCTTTCTTACCTCCATAATTGAGAAACATTTCCTTAGTCTTTTAGTTACTGAGGATGATCTTGACCGCTGTCCAATGATCCACTACTAGATCACTCTTGTACCCCTTGACGGACTCATGGCAAGGCATAAACAGGTGCGGTACACAGCATGGCATACTATCCAAAGCCTATGGCTAAGGCATAGGGGACGACATTCGTCCTTTCTCTTTCTTCTGCCGTGGTCGATCTTTGAGTCTCACTCAACTTCACACCTTACAAAGCAGGCGAGAACACTTCTCTCTGACTAATCCATTTTGAACTCTTTCAAAATCTTGTCAAGGTATGTACTTATTCAAAGTCTCATCAAGCATCTTGATGCTCAACAATTAGGTAGCTTTATCCAGGTCTTCCTTTGAAAACCTCCTTTCAAACAACCCTTTATGCTTGCCAGAAATTCTACATCATTTCCGATCAACAATATGTCAACCACATATGCTTATCAGAAACTCTATAGTGCTCCCACTCGCTTTATTGTAAATACAAGTTTCTCATAAACTTTGTATAGACGCAAAAACTTTGATCACCTCATCAAAGTGTATATTCCAACTTTGAGATGCTTGCTTCAGTCCATAGAAGGATCACTGAAGCTTGCTCACCTTTTAGCATCCTTAGGACTGACAAAACCTTCTGGTTGTATCACATAGAACTTTTCCTCAAGTAAACTGTTAAGGAAATGATGTTTTGTCATCCATCTGCCAGATTTCATAATTGGACTTGTTGGAAACTTTAGCAGACTTTAGAATCGCTAAGAATGAGAAAGTCTCATCGCAGTCAACTCTTTGAACTTGTCGGAAACTTCTTTGTGACAAGTCGAGCTTTATAAATGGTGACATTTACCATCAGCATCTATCTTCATGTCAAAGGTCCATTTGTACTCGACGACCTGCCGTCCAACGAGCAAGTCTACCAAAGTCTATACTTGGTTTTCATACATGGATCCTTTCTCGGATTTCATGGCCTCTAACCATTTGTCGAAATCCGGGCCCATCATAGCTTCTCCATATCTCGTAGGTTCATCGTTATCCAACAACATGACCTCCAAGACAGGGTTGTCGTACCACTCACGAGCAGTACGCATCCTTGTCGACGTATGAGGTTCGATAGTAACTTGATCCGAAGCTTCATGATCATCATTTACTTCCTCTTCAACTGACATAGGTTCCACAAAAACGTCTTTCTACACTTTGCTACTCTCTAGTCAAAGGTTCAACAACCTCATCAACTTCTATCTTCTTCCCACTCAATTCTTTCAAGAGAAACTTTTTCTCGGGAAAGGACCCGTTTTAGCAACAAACACTTTATGCTTGGATCTAAGATAGAAGGTTCACCCAACTGTTCTTAGGGTAATCTATGAATTTGCATTTGTCCGCTTTGGGTTCGAGCTCATTAGGTGAAAACATTTTACTACACAAGCGTTGCAGCCCCAAACATTAAGAATTAATAGCTTAGGTTTCTATCAAACCATAATTCACACGATGTCATCTCAACGGATTTAGATGGTGCCCTATTTAAAGTGAATGTAGTTGTCTCTAATGCATAACCCTAAAACTATAGTAGCAAAACGATAAGAGACATCATAGCCCGCACCATATCCAATAGAGCACGACTATGACATTCAGACACACCATCACACTATGGTGTTCCAGGTGGCGTGAGTTGTGAAACAAGTTTCACATTGTCTAAAGTCGTATGCCAAACTCGTAACTCAGATATTCACCTCCACGATCATATCGTAGACATTTTTATCTTCTTGTCACGAAGATCTTAAACTTCACTCTGAATTTGCTTGAACTTTTCAAACGATTCAGACTTGTGTTTCATTAAGTAAACATACACTATATCTACTCAAATCATCATTGAAGGTAAGAAAATAACGATATCCACCGCATGCTACAAGACTCATTGGATTGCATACATCAACATGTATCATGTCCAAAAAATCACTTGCCCACTCCATCAATCTGGAAAACGGGGTCCTTAGTAATCTTACCCAAGAGGCATGGTTCGCATGTCTCAACCGATTCAAAATCAAATGAGTCCAAAGATCCATCAACATGGAGTTTCTTCATGTGCTTTATACCAATATGACATTTAGCGGCAGTGCCACAAGTATGTGGTACTATCATTATTAACTTTGTATCTTTTGGCATCAATGTTATGAACATGTGTATTACTATGATCAAGATTCAACAAACCATTCTCGCTGGGTGCATGACCATTGAAGGTATTATTCATGTAAACAGAATAACAATTATTCTCTAACTTAAATGAATAACCATGTTGCAATAAACACGATCTAATCACGTTCATGCTCAATGCAAAATACAAAATAACATTTATTTAGGTTCGTCACTAATCCCGAAGGTAGAGAGAGCGTGCGATGTCGATCACATCAACCTTGGAAACATTTCCAACACACATCGTCAGCTCACGCCTTAGCTAGTCTCCGTTTATTCCGTAGCTTTTACTTCGAGTTACTAACATTTAGCAACCGAACCGGTATCCAATACACAGGTGCTATTAGGAGTACTAGCAAAGTACACATCAATAACACGTATATCAAATACACTTGTGTCGATGTTGCCAGCCTTCTTATCTACCAAGTATATAGGGTTGTTCCGCTTCAGCGACCGGTCACCTCATAATAGAAGCACTTAGTCTCGGGTTTGGGTTCAACTTTGGGTTGCTTCACTAGAGCAGCAACTGACTTTCCATCCATGAAGTTTACCTCCTTTCCCTTGCCCTTCTTGAAACTAGTGGTTTTACTAACCATGAACACTTGCTGCTCCTTCTTGATTTCTACCTTCATGGTGTGAAACATCGCGAATAGCTCAGGGATCATTATTTCTATCCCTGGCATTTTATAGTTCATCACCAAGTTCTAGTAGCTTAGTGACAGTGACTTGGAGAACTATATCAATCACTATCTTATCTGGAAGATCAACTCCCACTCGATTCAAGCGATTGTAGTACCCAGACAATCTGAGCACATGCTTAACGATTGAGCTATTCTCCTTCATCTTGCAGGCAAAGAATCTGTTTGGAGATCTCATATCTCACAACATGGGCACGAGCCCGAGATCCCAATTTCATCTCTTAGAACATCTCATATGTTCCGTGACGTTCAAAATGTTTTGGAGCCTCAATTCTAAGCCATAATGCATGATGTACTAAACTATCAAGTAGTCATCGGAATGTGCCTGTCAGATGTTCACAACATCTACAGACGACGCTAGAGGGGGTGGCACACCGAGCGGTGCATTAAGGACATAAGCCTTCTGTGCAGCAATGAGGACAATCCTCAGATCACGGACCCAGTCCGCAATATTGCTACCATCATCTTTCAACCCTATTTCTCTAGGAACATATAGAAATTCAAGGGAGCTACAACGTGAGCTAGTAATCTACAACATAATTTTGCAAAGACACTACTGACTATGTTCATGATAATGAGTTCAATTAATCATATTACTTATTAACTCCCACTCAAATTGACATCCCTCCGGTCATTCGAGTGATACATGATCCAAATTCACCAACTCAAGTCCGATCATCACGTGAGTTGAGGTGGTTTCAATGGTGAACATCATCATGTTGATCATATCTACTATATGACTCATGTTCGACCTTTTGGTCTTTTGTGTTCCAAGACCATGTCTGTACATGCTAGGCTCGTCAAGTTTAACCAGAGTGTTCTGCATGTGCAACACTGGCTTGCACCCGTTGTATGTGAACGTAGATTCTATCACACCCGATCATCACGTGGTGTCTCGACACGACGAACTTTCGCAACAGTGCGCACTCGGGGAGAACACAATTTATATGGTGAGGGATCACCTTATAATGCTACCGTCGTCCTAAGCAAAACAAGGTGCATAAAAGGATTAACATCACATGCAAATCATAAGTGACATGATATGGCCATGAACTTGTGCTTTTGATCTCCATCTTGAAAGCACCGGCATGATCTCCATCGTCACCGGCATGACACCATGATTGCCATCATCTTGATCTCCATCAACGTGTCGCCATCGGGGTTGTCGCACCCACCATGCTTCTACTAGTATTGCTACCGTTTAGCGATAAAGTCAAGCATTACGTAGCGCTTAATGATTGACACTCAGGTCATACAATAATTAAAGACAACCCTATGGCTCCTGCCGATTGTCGTAATCATCGACATGCAAGTGGTGATATTCTATACAACACATGATCATCTGATACATCACATATATCTCATCATGTAATTGGCCATATCACATCACATCATACCCTGCAAAAACAAGTTAGACGTCCTTTAATTGTTGTTGCATGTTTTATGTGGATGCTACGGGTATTTAGCAAGAGAAATTGTCACCTATGCATAAATCACAACGGTGTTACATAAGTTGCTTTTCAACCTTCTCAAGGACCGCCTTAGTCGAATCCGATCCAACTAAAGTAGGAGAAACAGACACCCACCACCATCTTTGTGCAACGAAGTTACTGTTGGGAGACGTAGTAGTAAATCAAAATTTTCCTACGTGTCACCAAGATCTATCTATGGAGAAACCAGCAAACGAGTGGGGAGAGATTGGATCTTCATACCTTTGAAGATCGCTAAGCGGAAGCGTTACAAGAACGCGGTTGATGGAGTCGTACTCGCAGCGATTCAGATCGCGGTAGATCCGATCAAGTGCCGAACGGACGGCACCTCCGCGTTCAACACACGTGCAGCCCGGTGACGTCTCCAACACCTTGATCCAGCAAGGAGGAAGGAGAGGTTGGGGAAGGGCTCCAACAGCAGCACGACGGCGTGGTGGTGGTGGAGTAGCAAGGTATTCCGACAGGGCTTCGCCTAAGCGCTACGGAGGAGGAAGAAGAGAGGTAGGGCTTCGCCGTGAGAGAGAGAGATCAAATCTTGTCTCAAAACATCCAAAACCTCAAGTATATATAGGAGGAGGGACGTGGAGGGCTGGCTTGGCCTCTACTCCAAAGAGGAGATGGCCGGCCGAATTAAAGGGAGAGTCCACCTCCCACAAGGGAGGTGGATCTCCTCCTTTTAAATCCTTTTTGCCTTATCTCCTTATCTCCAGCCACATGGGCCTTTAGCAAAAGTATTTCCCAGCCCAATAAGGGCTGACACACTTTATCTAACAGCCCATGAAGTCCTCTGGTCGTCACACCCCTCCCGGGGGTCCTCCGGCACCCTCCCGGCACTCCCGGTACAATACCGATGAGCCCGAAAACTTTCCGGTGACCAAAACTGGACTTCCTATATATCAATCTTTACCTCCGGACTATTCCGGAGCTCCTCGTGACGTCCAGGATCTCATCCGGGACTCCGAACAACCTTCGGTAATCACGTATACCTTTTCCCTATAACCCTAGCGTCATCGAACCTTAAGTGTGTAGACCCTACGGGTTCGGGAGACACGTAGACATGACCGAGACACCTCTCCGGCCAATAACCAACAGCGGGATCTGGATACCCATGTTGGCTCCCACGTACTCCACGATGATCTCATCGGATGAACCACGATGTCAGGAATTCAATCAATCCCGTATACAATTCCCTTTGTCTATCGGTATGGTACTTGCCTGAGATTCGATCGTCGGTATCCCCATACCTTGTTCAATCTCGTTACCGGCAAGTCTCTTTACTCGTTCCGTAATACATCATCCCGTGACTAACTCCTTAGTCACATTGAGCTCATAATGATGATGTCTTACCGAGTGGGCCCAGAGATACCTCTCCGTCACACGGAGTGACAAATCCCAGTCTCGATTCGTGTCAACCCAACAGACACTTTCGGAGATACCCGTAGCGTACCTTTATAGCCACCCAGTTACGTTGTGACGTTTGGCACACCCAAAGTATTCCTACGGTATCCGGGAGTTACACAATCTCATGGTCTAAGGAAATGACACTTGACATTGAAAAGCTTTAGCAAACGAACTACACGATCTTTGTGCTATGCTTAGGATTGGGTCTTGTCCATCACATCATTCTCCTAATGATGTGATCCCGTTATCAACGACATCCAATGTCCATGGTCATGAAACCTTGACCATCTATTGATCAACGAGCTAGTCAACTAGAGGCTCACTAGGGACATGTTGTGGTCTATGTATTCACACATGTATTATGGTTTCCGGTTAACACAATTATAGCATGAACAATAGACAATTATCATGAACAAGGAAATACAATAATAACCATTTTATTATTGCCTCTAGGGCATATTTCCAACAGTCTCCCACTTGCACTAGAGTCAATAATCTAGTTCACATCACCATGTGATTAACACTTACATCACCATGTGATCATATCATCATGTGATTAACACCCAATAAGTTCTGGGGTTTGTTCATGTTCTGCTCGTGAAAGAGGTTTTTAGTCAGCGGGTCTGCGACATTCAGATCCGTGTGTACCTTTGCAAACTTTCCATTTCATATTTGTAGATACTGCTCCCACGCTCCACTTGGAGCTATTCCAAATGGCTGCTCCACTATACGTAGCTGGATTTCTACTAAGAGTCATCCGGATTGGAGTTAAAGCTTGCATCATCGTAACCCTTTACGATGAACTCTTTATCACCTCCATAATCGAGAAATATTTCCTTAGTTCTCAAGTTACTAAGGATAACTTTGACCGTTGTCCAGTGATCCACTCTTGGATTACTCTTGTACCCCTTGACAGACTCATGGCAAGGCACACACAGGTGCGGTACACAGCATGGCATACTATATAGAGCCTATGGCTAAAGCATAGGAGATGACACTCATCTTTTCTTTATCTTCTGACGTGGTCGGGTATTGAGTCTTACTCAATTTCACACCTTACAATACAGTCAAGAACTCCTTCTTTGACCCATCTATTTTGAACTCCTTCAAAAACTTGTCAAGGTATGTCTTCGTCGAAAAAACTTATCAAGCGAATTGATCTATCCCTATAGATCTTGATGCTCAATAAAATAGTAGCTTTATCTGGGTCTTCCTTTGAAAAAAAAAACTTTTCAAACAACCCTTCATGCTCTTCCAGAAATTCTACATCATTTCCGATCAATAATATGTCAACTACATATTCTTATAAGAAATTCCATAGTGCTCCCACTCACTTTCTTGCAAATACAAGTTTCTCATAAACTTTGTATAAACTTAAACACTTTGATCACCTCATCAAAGCATATATTCCAACTCCGAGATGCTTGCTCCAGTCCATAGAAGGATCGCTGGAGTTTGCATATTATTAGCATCCTTAGGATTGACAAAACCTTCTGGTTGTATCACATACAACTCTTCCTCACAGAAACCATTACGGAAACCTTGTTTTGTCATCCATCTGCCAGATTTCATAATCGAAAAATGCAGCAACTGCTAACAAAATTTTAATAGACTTTTAGCATCGCTACAAATGAGACAATCTCATCGCAGTCAACTCCTTGAACTTGGCGGAGACTTCTTTGCGACAAGTCGAGCTTTATAAACGGTGACATTTCACCATTAGCGTCTATGTTTATTTCAAAAGTCCATTTGTACTCAATGACCCGCCATTCAACAGGCAAGTCTACCAAAGTCCATACTTGGTTTTCATACATGGATCCTTTCTCGGATTTCATGGCTCTTAGCCATTTGTTGGAATCCGGGCCCACCATCGCTTCTTCATAGTTCGTAGGTTCATCGTTGTCCAACAACATGATTTCCAAGACAGGGTTGTCGTACTACTCAGGAGCAGTACGCGTCCTTGTCGACCTACGAGGTTCGATAGTGACTTGATCTGAAGCTTCATGATCATCATCATTAACTTCCTTTTCAACTGAGTAGGCTCTACAGAAACATCTTTCTGTGTTGCGCTATTCTCTGGTTGAAACAAAGGTTCAACAACCTTATCAAGTTCTATCTTCCTCCCACTCAATTCTTTCGAGAGAAACTCTTTCTCAAAAAGGACCCGTTCTTAGCAACAAACACCTTTTGCGCTTGGATCTGAGATAGAAGGTATACCCAATGTCTCATTAGGGTATTCTATGAAGATGCATTTGTCTGCTTTGAGTTCGAGCTCGCTAGGTGAAAAACCCATTTTCACATAAGCGTCGCAGCCCCAAACATTAAGAAATGACAGCTTAGGCTTCTGTCAAACCATAATTCTCACGGTGTCATCTCAACAGACTTAGATGGTGCCCTGTTAAAGTGAATGGATTTGTCTTTAATGCATAACCCCATAACGATAGTGGTAAAACGATAAGAGACATCATAGTACTCACTATATCCAATAGAGCACGACTACGACGTTCGAACACACCATCACACTATGGTGTTCCAGGAGGCGTGAGCTGTGAAACAATTTCCACATTGTCTAAAATTGCATACCAAACTCGTAACTTAGATATTCACCTCCATGATCATATCATAGACATTTATCTTCTTGTCACGATGATCTTTAACTTCACTCTGAAACTCCTTGAACCTTTCAAACATTTCAGATTCGTGTTTCATTAAGTAAATATCCCCATATTTACTCAAATCATCAGTGAAGGTAAAGAAAAACAACGATATCCACTGTGTGTTTCAACACTCATTGGACCACATACATCAACATGTATTAATTCCAATAAGCCACTTGCCCGCTCCATCATATTGGATGACGGGGTCTCAGTCATCTTGCCCAAGAGGCATGGCTCGCATGTCTCAACCGATTCGAAATCGAGTGAGTCAAAAAACATCCATCATCATGGAGTTTCTTCATGCGATTTATACCAATATGACATTACGTGGCAGTGCCACAAGCATGTGGTACTATCATTATTAACTTTGTATCTTTTGGTACCAATGTTATGAATATGTGTACTACTACGATCATGATTCGATAAACCATTTCGAGTGGGTGCATGACCATTGAAGGCATTATCCATGTAAACAGAATAACCATTATTCTCTAACTTATATGAATAACCGTATCGCACTAATCATGATCTAATCACGTTTATGCTCAACGCAAACACCAAATAACATTTATTTAGGTTTATCACAAATCCCGAAGGTAGAGAGAGCGTGCGATGGTGATCACATCAATCTTGGAAATACTTCCAACACACATCGTCACCTTTCACCTAGCTAGTCTCCCTTTACTCCGTAGCTTTTATTTCGAGTCGCTAACACTTAGCAACCGAACCGGTATCCAATACCCAGGTGCTACTAGGAGTACCAGCAAGGTACACATCACTAACACGTATATCAAATATACTTCCATTGACATTACCAGCCTTCTTATCTACCAACCATCTAGGGGTTTTCCGCTTCAGCGAACATTCTCCTCATAACAGAAGCACTTAGTCTCGGGTTCGGGCTCAACCTTGGGTTTCTTCACTAGAGCAACAACTGGCTTGCCATTCCTGAAGTTTTTCCCTTCTTGCCCTTGCCCCTTTTGAAACTAGTGGTTTTCACTTAACCATCAACACTTGATGCTCCTTATTGATTTCTACCTTCGTGGTGTCAAACATCACGAACAACTCAGGGATCATCTTATCCATCCCTGGCATGTTATAGTTCATCACGAAGCTCTAGTAGCTTGGTGGCAGTGACTTGGAGAACTGCATTAATCACTATCTCATCTGGAAGATTAACTCCCACTTGATTCAAGTGATTGTAGCACCCAGACAATCTGAGAACACGCTCACCGATTAAGCTATTCTCCTTTATCTTGCAGGCAAAGAATCTTGTTGGAGGTCTCATACCTCTCAACATAGGCACGAGCTTGAGATCACAATCTCAGCTCCTAGAACATCTCATATGTTCTGTGACATTCAAAACATTTTGAAGCCTCAATTCTAAGCCGTAATGCATGACGCACTGAACTATCACGTAGTCATCAAAAAGTGCCTGTCATATGTTCACAACATCTACAGACAACGCTTGAGGGAGTGATGCAGTTAGCGGTACATCAAAAACATAAGCTTTCTGTGCAGCAATGAGGACAATCCTCAGATCACGGACCCAGTCCGCATTATTGCTACCATCAACTTTCAACTTACTTTTCTCTAGGATTGTATCAATAAAACTGGGGAGCTACAGCGCGAGCTATCTACGACATAATTTGCAAGGACATTTTAGACTAAGTTCATGATAATTAAGTTCATTTAATCAAATTATTAATGAACTCCCACTTAGATAGACATCTCTCTAGTCTTCCAAGTGATACATGATCCATGTCAACTAGCCCGTGTCCGATCATCACGTGAGACGGACTAGTCATCCATGGTGAACATCTCTATGTTGATCGTATCTTCTATACGACTCATGTTCGACCTTTCGGTCTTCCGTGTTCCGAGGCCATGTCTGTACATGCTAGGCTCGTCAAGTCAACCTAAGTGTTTCGCATGTGTAAATCTGGCTTACACCCGTTGTATGCGAACGTTAGAACCTATCACACCCGATCATCATGTGGTGCTTCGGAACGACGATCCTTAGCAACGGTGCACAGTTAGGGTGAACACCTTTCTTGAAATTTTATTGAGAGATCATCTTATTTACTACCGTCGTTCTATGCAAATAAGATGTAAACATGATAAACATCACATGCAATCAATATAGTGACATGATATGGCCAATATCATTTTGCTCCTATGATCTCCATCTTCGGGGCACCATGATCATCACTGTCACCGGCACGACACCATGATCTCCATCATCATGATCTCCATCATTGTGTCTTCATGAAGTTTTCTCGCCAACTATTACTTCTACTACTATGGCTAACGCTTAGCAATAAAGTAAAGTAATTACATGGCGTTTATGATTGACACGCAGGTCATACAATAAATAAGACAACTCCTATGGCTCCTGCCGGTTGTCATAATCATCGACATGCAAGTCGTGAATCCTATTACAAGAACATGATCAATTCATACATCACAATGCATCACATCACATCCTTTGGCCATATCACATCACAAGGCACATGCTGCAAAAACAAGTTAGACGTCCTCTAATTTGTAGTTGCAAGTTTTTACGTGGCTGCTATAGGTTACTAGCAAGAACGTTTCTTACCTACGTCAACACCACAACGTGATTTGCCAATTGCTATTTACCCTTCATAAGGACCCTTTTCATCGAATCCGATCCGACTAAGGTAGGAGAGACAGACACCCGCTAGCCACCTTATGCATCTAGTGCATGTCAGGCGGTGGAACCGGTCTCACGTAAGCGTACGTGTAAAGTTGGTCCGGGCCGCTTCATCCCACAATACCGCCGAATCAAGATAAGACTAGTAGCGGCAAGCAAATTAACAAACTCGACGCCCACAACTGCTTTGTGTTCTACTCGTGCATAGATTCTACGCATAGACCTAGCTCATGATGCCACTGTTGGGAGACGTAGTAGTAAATCAAAATTTTCCTACGTGTCACCAAGATCTATCTATGGAGAAACCAGCAAACGAGTGGGGAGAGATTGGATCTTCATACCTTTGAAGATCGCTAAGCGGAAGCGTTACAAGAACGCGGTTGATGGAGTCGTACTCGCAGCGATTCAGATCGCGGTAGATCCGATCAAGTGCCGAACGGACGGCACCTCCGCGTTCAACACACGTGCAGCCCGGTGACGTCTCCAACACCTTGATCCAGCAAGGAGGAAGGAGAGGTTGGGGAAGGGCTCCAACAGCAGCACGACGGCGTGGTGGTGGTGGAGTAGCAAGGTATTCTGACAGGGCTTCGCCTAAGCGCTGCGGAGGAGGAAGAAGAGAGGTAGGGCTTCGCCGTGAGAGAGAGAGATCAAATCTTGTCTCAAAACATCCAAAACCTCAAGTATATATAGGAGGAGGGACGTGGAGGGCTGGCTTGGCCTCTACTCCAAAGAGGAGATGGCCGGCCGAATTAAAGGGAGAGTCCACCTCCCACAAGGGAGGTGGATCTCCTCCTTTTAAATCCTTTTTGCCTTATCTCCTTATCTCCAGCCACATGGGCCTTTAGCAAAAGTATTTCCCAGCCCAATAAGGGCTGACACACTTTATCTAACAGCCCATGAAGTCCTCTGGTCGTCACACCCCTCCCGGGGGTCCTCCGGCACCCTCCCGGCACTCCCGGTACAATACCGATGAGCCCGAAAACTTTCCGGTGACCAAAACTGGACTTCCTATATATCAATCTTTACCTCCGGACTATTCCGGAGCTCCTCGTGACGTCCAGGATCTCATCCGGGACTCCGAACAACCTTCGGTAATCACGTATACCTTTTCCCTATAACCCTAGCGTCATCGAACCTTAAGTGTGTAGACCCTACGGGTTCGGGAGACACGTAGACATGACCGAGACACCTCTCCGGCCAATAACCAACAGCGGGATCTGGATACCCATGTTGGCTCCCACGTACTCCACGATGATCTCATCGGATGAACCACGATGTCAGGAATTCAATCAATCCCGTATACAATTCCCTTTGTCTATCGGTATGGTACTTGCCTGAGATTCGATCGTCGGTATCCCCATACCTTGTTCAATCTCGTTACCGGCAAGTCTCTTTACTCGTTCCGTAATACATCATCCCGTGACTAACTCCTTAGTCACATTGAGCTCATAATGATGATGTCTTACCGAGTGGGCCCAGAGATACCTCTCCGTCACACAGAGTGACAAATCCCAGTCTCGATTCGTGTCAACCCAACAGACACTTTCGGAGATACCCGTAGCGTACCTTTATAGCCACCCAGTTACGTTGTGACGTTTGGCACACCCAAAGTATTCCTACGGTATCCGGGAGTTACACAATCTCATGGTCTAAGGAAATGACACTTGACATTGAAAAGCTTTAGCAAACGAACTACACAATCTTTGTGCTATGCTTAGGATTGGGTCTTGTCCATCACATCATTCTCCTAATGATGTGATCCCGTTATCAACGACATCCAATGTCCATGGTCATGAAACCGTGACCATCTATTGATCAACGAGCTAGTCAACTAGAGGCTCACTAGGGACATGTTGTGGTCTAAGTATTCACACATGTATTATGGTTTCCGGTTAACACAATTATAGCATGAACAATAGACAATTATCATGAACAAGGAAATACAATAATAACCATTTTATTATTGCCTCTAGGGCATATTTCCAACAGTTACACATCAGTCGATGGAACCGGTCTCTTGTATGCTTATGAGTAAGGTTGGTCTAGGCCACTTCATCCCATAATACCGCTGAACTAAAACACGACCAAGGGAGGAAGCAATCGAAGCATCAACGCCCACAAAATCTTTGTGTTCTACTCGAGATCTCATCTACACATAGACCAAGCTCTGATACCACTGTTGGGAACGTTGCATGGGAAACAAAAAATTTCCTACGCACACGCAAGATCTATCCATGGTGATGAGCATCTACGAGAGGGAGAGTGGATCTACATACCCTTGTAGATCGCTAAGCGGGAAGCGTTAAGAAACGCGACTGGTGTAGTCGAATGTCTTCGCGATCCAAATTGCCGAGCATCCCGCGATATCATCACGATCCGTCCCGCGATCCAATCACGATCCGTCCTGCAAACTCATCATGATCCATCCCACGATCTCATCACAATCCGTCTCGCGATCCTGATCACGGTCCTTCCGATCTAGCGCCGAACGGACGACACCTCCGCGTTCAGCACACGTACAGCTCGATGACGATCTCCGCCTTCTTGATCCAGCAAGAGGGAGCATAGAGGTAGATGAGTTCTCTGGCAGCGTGACGGCGTTGCTACGACGGTGGTGGAGCTATTCCAGCAGGGCTTCGCCTAAGCACTGCTGAAAACCGATCTAGAGGAGAAACTGCGATCTAGAGGAGAGGTAGCACGTGGCTATTAGGGTTAGCTTTTTCCTCTAAATCCTCTAGTATATATAGGTGGGAGGGAGGGGAGGAGGCAGCCTCAAACCCTCAAGGTTTGGTCGAAATTGGAGGTGGAGGAGTCCTACTCCAATCCTATTAGGAGTAGGATTCCTCCTTTCCACTTGGAAACTCTTTCCACCTCTCCACCTTTGGATTTTTTTCCTTCTCAAACCACTCCAGCTGCATGGGCTTAGAGGAGGCTTCGTCCAACCCACTAAGGGCTGGTTTACCTCCTCCCACAGCCCATGTAGCTTCTTGGGTCGAAATACCTCTCCCGATGGTCCCCCGGTACACTCCTGGCACTCCCGGTACACTACCAATGAGACCGAAACTTTTCCGGTGACCAAAACAAGACTTCCTATATATCAATCTTTACCTCCGGACTATTCCGGAGCTCCTCTTGACGTCTGGTATCTCATCCGGACTCCGAACAACCTTCGGTCACCACCATACATAACTCCATACTACCGAAACGTCATCGAACCTTAAGTGTGCAGACCCTACGGGTTCGAGAACTATGTAGACATGACCGAAACACCTCTATGGTCAATTACCAATAGCAGGACCTGGATGCCCATATTTGTTCCTACATATTCTACGAAGATCTTTATCGGTCGAACATCTATGTCAAGGATTCAGTTAATCCCGTATTATGTTCCCTTTGTTCTTCGGTATGTTACTTGCCCGAGATTCGATCGTCGGTATCTCCATACCTAGTCAAGTCTCTTTTCTCGTTTCGTAATACAAGATCCCGTGACTAACACTTAGTCACATTGCTTGCAAGGCTTATTGTGATGTTGTATTACCGAGTGGGCCCTGAGATACCTCTCCGTCACACAGAGTAACAAATCCCAGTCTTGATCCATGCCAACCCAACAGACATCCTTGGAGATACATGTAGAGCACTTTTATAGTCACCCAGTTACGTTGCGACGTTTGATACACACAAGGTACTCCTCTGGTGTTAGTTAGTTGCATGATCTCATGGTCATAGGAACAAATACTTGACATGCAGAAAACTGTAGCAATAAACTGAGACGATCATATGCTACGTTTGTAGTTTGGGTCTTGTCCATAACATCATTCTCCTAATGACGCGATCCCGTTATCAAATGACATCTCATGTCCATGACTAGGAAACCATAGCCATATTTGATCAACGAGCTAGTCTATTAGAGGCATACTAGGGACATGGTGTTGTCCATGTATCCACACATGTATCTGAGTTTCGGATCAACACAATTATAGCATGGATAATAAAGGATTGTCATGAACAAGGAAATATGATAATAACCAATTTGTTATTGCCTCTAGGGCATATTTCCAACACAGCGCTGCCATTTTGTTTTCGGCCCGAAGGGCTATATTCGGATCGCTGGTAATTGTGATCACTCCGTTTGGTCCTGGCATTTTTAGTTTCATGTACCCGTGATGGGGTATAGCCTGGAACTTTGTGAAGGCATCGCGTCCTAATAGGGCATGATAGCCACTTGGGAAAGGGACGATGTGGAAGAGAAGTTCTTCAGATTGATAGTTTTCGGGTGTGCCGAACATCATCCGGAACATCGTGCCTCCTTTCCTGGGATAATTCCCTGGAATTTTGTGTTGCTACGCTCGATGCACGATCGGCCAAAATGCATTTTTTCTAGCGTGGCTTCATAAATGAGGTTTAGACCACTGCCGCCGTCCATTAGCACTTTATGTAGCCTGTATCTGTCGATGATGGGATTAAGGACTAGGGCGGCCGATGAATGTCTGGAAAGAATGGGCGAACGGTCAGTGTCCTCGAAAGTAATCGGTACGTCTACCCATGGGCTAGTGGCTGCCACGTGATAGACTTGCTCGTGCTCTTTAAGAGCTCTCTTATGCCTGTTCCTCGAGGGGAAGATTTCGTAGACAGTCAAGACTTCGGCATCGAATTCGGGTGGCGAAGGAGAACATCTACTCGACGGAGGTGTGTCGAGGATAGCTTCACCGCTTTTTGTGACTTGCTTGATGACCCAGCAAGCTCGAAGGCAGTGCGTTGGGTCCGCTTTTAGTAATACGAAATGTATGGGACAGGGTTTATCCAAAAGCCCATCGAGGACAGTGCAGGCACCCCAAAGGGGCTTGTTTCATTTCCCGATAGGTTCATGCCTGGTTGACCGATTAGTATATATCCTCTTTTTCTGAGCTCTAGCGTGTTCAGGGGATTTTGGTTTTGAGAACAGCCGCTCGGATTGCTAGACACTCTCCATGGCACAATATTACTATACCAATTCAGATAGCTCCGAGAAATTCCTAATGCGTCGGCGGGCTAGGGCATTAAGAATACCCTCGTCATGGCAATTGCGAGTGAAAATTGCCGTTAAATCTTGGTCGATGAGACCTTTTACTCTACTCCTAGCGAGCAGTAGTCTTGCCCAAAACTGGTGTACTTGGTGCTTTATGTCTTGGAAGTCCGGAGATATGGGCTTCGGTAAAAAACTAGGATTATCATCCTAGGCGGTGTGTGGGCAAAAACTAGACTCTACGTCACGTTGAGTATTTGGGAATACAAACTCCGAATTATGGCATAGCTCTGGGACCGATGATGGTCCGATTTTAAGGTAATCCCCGGCGCCTGGCTCGTCTACTTAGCCTTGGTGATCAGAGACCGGGGTGTAAACTATTTTCAATTCCGGATGCCAGGACGAATCCGCAGCCGGTCACTTGATAGTAGCCACAAGGTGGGTGAAAGGAGGGACATGAATCTCCCTATCATCGGGTTTAGTCCCGAGCCGATCATAGATCGGAACCTGGTCATCCAGTACATTGCTTCGAGCCGATCGAACAATTCGTTTAATAAAAAAGTGATGGCAGGGTGCGCATTGCTGATATGAGTGGATTCATCAAGTGGTGTGACGGTTCCAGAGTCATGCCGAAGCGGATCTACGTTCCGTTCCCCCACGGGACCTGATGACTCAGACGTCAAAGCGTCCAGACTTGCATGTCTTTCTCCAAAGATTGAGGGTTCAATTGGAACGTGTGTCCCCCGTGAATCAGCCACAAACTCTAGGGTTCCGAACTTGATACTCTCATGCGGGGGAAACCTTCCGATCTAGCCATGACGGCTGATCAGGTTGGCTTGCGACAAGATGTCATTGCCAGTGAAACTCTGATCGGGAGCGAAAGTCCCCTCGATGTAGATCTTGCCACCTGCGACAAGGCAAGCCATCGATGCCTTCGACGCTCAAAGTGGAACTCTCAATGAAAGCACCAATGTCGGTGTCAAAACTGACAGATCTCGGGTAGGGGGTCCCAAACTGTGAGACTAGGATCAACGGTAACAGGAGACGAAGGGGACACGAGTTTACCCAGGTTCGGGCCCTCCTATGGAAGTAATACCCTACGTCTTGCTTGATTTTATTGATGGTGTAAGAGGTTACATAGTTGATCTATCTCGAGATCGTATGTCTAACCCTAGAAGAGTTGTCCTTTCCCTACCCCCTAAAACATCTGACTTATATAGATGTCGGAGGTGCCCTTAGCTTACACATGGTCGGTAACATGCCAAAGATATAACTTGCCTAACTACAGCTAATAACTTGGAGAACACGTCTGGACTCCATGAAGCTTCCATCCTGGCAGAGATGGTCCTCGATCCTCTGATGCCTGCCTTGCGGCCCATGCAGTTCGGCCCATGAATAATGGTCGGCTATACGAGGACCCCTTAATCCAGGACTCCCTCACCCGTTCTTGTCGCCGCCGCCCCGAGCTTGTCCCCACACCACTCCTCGTCATCGTCGACGTCGTCGCCGCCCCCGATGCCGGATGCCGCTCGCGCCACCTCCTCACGCCCCGTCATCGCTGCCCGAGCCACCTCCCAGAGCCCCGTCGTCGCCGCCCGCGCCTCCTTCCCGAGCACATTGTCACCGGTGAGCATATCCTCCTCTAATTTTATTCATTTTTTGTATGTTAGATAAAATGCATATGTGTATTTGTTTTATATTGATGTATGTTATATTGATGCATATGTGTATCTTGCATTGATGCATATGTTATTGATGCATGTCGTGGTTTTGTCACGGCAGATGCCATGGGTAGGCTTATCGAGAGGAGTTGAAGGACGTCGGCGGAATCCGGGAGCGCGGTTAGGCACAAGCGATGGTAGACACATGATGTACCCAGGTTCAGGGCCCTCCGTGGGAGGTAACACCCCTAGTCCTGCTTAGTCTATTGGAGACAATGGTCGGGTTACAATGGTGCTCCTTGAGCTCTATGGATCGAGGAGGAAGAAGGAGCTGGCTCGCTCTTCTACCTCTCTACGTGTGTGTCGAGTGGATGTGGGAAGAGCTGTGAGAGCAAGCGATCGACCGACCCCGTGCATGGGGGAGGCCCGGGGGGTTTTATAGGCCAACCATCCGGATTACAATATGAATAGAAGGTCGTGCGGGGCCCTAGCCGGAAGCCTCTCTGGCCGGCTGTGGGGGCCGCTGGCTGTGGGGTCCTGTCGCCGATGGGCCCCGTCGGCTGAAGGGTCCCGTCAGGAACCGGCAGGGCCCGCATGGCGGGTCCCGATGCTGGTCCCGTCGCAGCATGGGCCACCCTTTGTCGCGTCGTCTTGCGGCGACCAGCCAAGGTCAGCGGCGTGGCCGGCTGCCCTGCAGCCATGCCAGGGCAGGTGACAGAGCGGTTGGGGTGTGCCGGCACTGTTGGAAGCCCGGCCGCCGTCCGCCAGGGTCAGAGGCCCTAACGCCTTCACTGTGGCCATAGAGCACTGACCCCCGATGGGATAGGGACCACTGTCGCCATGCATGACCTAACGACGGTATCCAATGCGCAGCCGGCTGGGGGGCAAGGCGGCAGCGCCCCCAGCCGGCCGGCATGTCGTAGCAGGCGGGGCGTAGCCGGCGGGTTTTGACCGGAGGGCCGCTACCGGTAGGGCATAGCCGGACCGCAGGGGGACGCGGCCCGCCCTTCGATTTTGTTAGAGAGCTGGAGCAAGGGGGGCGCCTGAGGCTACCTCGGGGTCATCCCCCCGTCAGTAGTCCCCGAAGCCGGGGAGGCCCGCCCACGGACCGTGGCCGACCTCGCCGGCTTGAAGATCGTCCGCACGCCGCGGAGCGCCTTGAGAGCCGAGCGACGCGGGCAAGCGACGACCGGCTCCACAACCGGCCGGGGCCTCATGCGCCACCTCGGGCTCCCCTCCGGATAGAGGAGGCGCGCCATGCGGAAGACGCAGCGGGCCGTGGCCTGACAGGCACACGACGGAAAAGACCGGCCCACGGGGCGGGCCCCTCCACGACTGCAGCCTCGGACCGCACGCAGGGATCCTTTACGGCAAGGGCAGACAGTTTCCGTTCCCGAGCGTCATGATGTTCGCCCCGCATGCTACGGGAATTGTAGGGGTCGTGCATAATGAATCTGGCCCCCACGATCGCCCGCGCAGGGTTTAAATGGCGAGAGGGAGGGAGCAGAACAACCCATTTGCTCCCCCTGCCCACGTCGCATCGCCCTCGTCGCCCTCCTCCCCTTGCCGCGAGAGAGAGCAAAAGAAAGAGAGAGAGATCGAAGCACGTGGGCAGGCCGTGCTGCCGTCCGCTGCCGCAGAAGGCCCAGGCTGCCGCCGAGCACCGGCACCCGTCGTTGCAACCGCGCGCCCCCTCAGTGAACTTGGCAGGCATAGGCGCATGGGACGGCTGTGACGTAGATGAGACCTTCATCGAGCACCTCCGCCACTGCCACAAGCTCCTGGCGAAGGCGCACTTGGAAGCACGCCTAGCCAGGCCGGAGAACTCTCCGGCACCGCGGGCGGGCGAAGTGGTTGTCTTCGCCGACCACTTCCTCTATGGGCTTGGGCTGCCGGTGAGCGCCTTCTTCCGCTGCTTCCTGACGCAGTCTGACCTACAGCCGCACCACCTCCCCCCAACATCGTCTTGCAGCTGGCGGCATTCGTCACCCTCTACGAGGGGTACTTGGGGGTTGAGCCGAGGCTCAACTTCTGGTGCCGGCTCTTCTTCCTCAAGCGGCAGACGGCGAAGGATCCAGTGATGCAGCGGATGGTGATGACCGCCTGCGGAGGTGCCATGATTCACATCCACAAGGGGACCGGCTTCCCGAAGCTCCCGCTGCAGGAGTCGGTGAAGCGCTGGCAGTGGGGGTTCTTCCATGTGAAGAACGCGAAGCTGGAGGAGGACCACATCAACCTCCCCGACTTTGCCAACCACCCGCTGACCATGATGTTGAACTGGCAGACGGTTCTGCCTCAGGCGCCCGAGATGGTGGACCGGCTCTGCGAGCACCTGCTCATGATGACCAGGACGGAAGGACTGAAGGCCACCGACCTGCTGGCCACGATGGTGGCACGCCGGGTGCAGCCATTGCAGCGCCGGTCGCACCTCATCTGCCAGATGGGAGGACGCCACGATCCCTGCCGGCTCTCCACCAAGGAGTTGAAGCCGGCCACGGTGGAGAGGAGGGTGAACACCATCACAACGGCGAAGATGAGGGAGGGCGAGTGGCAGTGGGGGAAAACCCCGTACAGCCGGGGCCGCCCGGCGCCACGGGTAAGCGTCCAACCGCCTTCTCCCCCCCATCTTTTTCAGAGGTAGCGCCCCTCCCTCCTTTGTCCTGACGGCGTGCCGCCCGGCTCATCCGCAGATTTTCCCGTTGCTGCAGAACTACGGGGAGCCGGCGCCCGACATGGCGGAGTCGGACCCCGAGGAGGTCGAGGACGTCGACGACGTGGAGCCGGCCGACTCCGAGCAAGCCGGCACGTCTGAGACCGGCGACGCGGAGACAAAGACAAAGGGGGCCGAAGAGGCCGAATCGACGGGTGAGTCTCCTCCCCAGACGCACCTACGGGACTGGACCGAGGATGACGCTAAGGTGGAGGCGTCGTGTGTTGCAGAGGCTCCAGAGGAGCCCGAATATTCCGAGGGCGAGGTCACGAAGCCCGAATATTCAAGCCGGCGGTGGCCCCAGCCGGGGAGGCCCGGACGCGGGCGACAAGGGCAAAGGGCCGGCCGCCCCCAAGCCGGCGCCCAAGCGCGCGGCGACCCCGCAGCCGGCTGGCAGCCGCGGAGGCGGGGGCAAGAAGCAAAAGGTCACCCAGGCGGGACCCATGAGGAGGGCGATCCCCGTCGCCGCCGGGTAAGTCCATCTCCTCCTCCACCTTGGTCGCTTTCGTCTTCCTCCCCATCCCTCATTTCGTCGCTACCAGGGAGGCGTGCGCCCTGGGGAGGATCCCGAGTGGCGGGACGGAGAGGACGGCACCGCTGACGGTCGCCGAGGAGGGGGAGAGGTAGGCATGGCTTGACCTTGAGGCAGCCGAGCAGGAGCGACGCGTCGAGGAGCTCTGCCCCTAGGAAGAGGCGGCGAATAAGCGGGAGGATCCAGCGGGGAGGCCGCTGGCGGAGCATGGGAGCCGTTCCCCCGCGGTCGGGAGAGGAGGTCGAAGGACCACCGTGGTCCCGGGCGACGGGCGGAGGAAGGCGCGAAGGCGACGGAGTACGTGGTTGTGGTGGACCTCGACGCCGCCTAGCCGGGGGCGGACGACGTGCCGCCGGGGGCGGAGGTGCCGGCCCCGGAAGTGCCGGCTCGAGAGGCGCCGGCACCGAAGGCGAGTCGGCCGGGGGCCGCCGGAGGCGGAGCATCAGAGGTGGGGGCCGAGATGGCCGGGGAGACGGCCGCCGCAGGAGGGGCCGGTACCAGCAAGGGCCGGTCCCATCATGGAGGAGCCGGACCCATCGTGGTCTCCGACAATGGAGGACCCGCAGACGGGGGTCGGCCGCAGCACACCTGGGCGGCGGCTGGGAGCCCGGCCCCTGGCGAACCGCCCAGCGCCCTTGGGGCGGTGGTGGCCGCCGTTATGGACTCGTTTGCCACTTGCTACGCCCAGACGTCGCAAGGCGCTCGGACCGCCAACGACCGGCTGGTGAACCTGGAGCAGGCGATCACGGTGAGTCCTCTTCTTTCATTCTTCTCTTGATTCGTCGTTTCCTGTCTTTTCTAGTGGGGGCACGCCAGTGCACCCACTGGGTGTAGCCCCCGAGGCTAGAGACGGCTGGGGCACAGGCGGGTCGAGCCTAAAGCTGTTGTGTTCTTGGTGTTTTGCAGGCGGTGCATCATCGCCGGGTGGCCGCGTACAACACCCTGCTGGGGTTGTACCGAGGAGCAGAGAACCGGCTCGCTGTCGTGTCCGCGGACTTGCGAGGTATGTGCCCTTGCAATCTTCCAGTGGGAGTGCGCCGGGTGTAGCCCCCGGGAATCAGGCTGGCTGCCCCGGAGGCGGGCTGATTCCCTTCTATGCTTGATTTCTGATTGGTGACTTCTTCTTGTGAAGTCACCCACGCCGAGATGGTTTGCCTCCAGCGCCAGGTGGTGCGTCTTTATGAGGAACGGGCCCTCCTGACGACAGAGTGCGACCGGCTCCGGGAGGAGGCGGACCAGGTGAAGGCGGAGTGGGAGGGGCGCGAGGCGGCCCACCGCCAAGCGTTGGCGGACCAAGGGGCTGCCCTACGTCGGGAGGTGGAGGAGCGGGAGAAGGTTCTCCGCGAGAGGCTGGAGGACAAGGATGCCGCGTTAGCCAAGGCAGCTGAGGTTGCGCAGGCGGCCCGGGATGAGAACGAGCGCTAGCGCCAGGAGTGGTCGACTAGGGAGGTGCAGCTACAGGAGAAGGGGCATGACGTGGACCGGATGCTGCACAGTAAGTTTTCTGCCGCCTTGTTCTTTTCGCGCCTTCCTTCTGGGTGTTCTTGCTTTCCCCCCGCTCATCCCTTGCCTTCTTCTTAGGGCTTTTCCCCGGCACGCGCGAGGCGGCCATGGAGGCCGACCATGAGGCCCGACGGGCGCAGGGGGAGGCCATTGGGCAGCTAGCCCCCTGGACCCTGGACGAGGTGGGGATCGCCGCCGAAGCGCGCCTGTCGGAGGTGGTCCGCACCCTGAAGCAGCTTTAGGCGGCCGGCCTGGCACTGGTTCGTACTCCTGTGGCCCGGCATGGTGGATCCGGGCTCCATGAACCGGCTGTCGAAGTGGCTGGAGTCTGGGACCGCGCGGGTGAATGCCTGGAGGGCCTCCGCGGCACGCGTCGGTGCGGACATGGCGCTTCGCATCGCCAGGTCATGGTACACCGAGCTAAACTTGGGTTTGCTCACGGCCTAGCGTGACGGCACCAACACGGAGTTGGACGCAGTGGCTGACGAGCTGCTGGTGAGGGCGAGCGACCTCGCGTCCTTCGCCGCATGGGACGAGTATGTCCCGGAGCATGGGGCGGACGGCGTTGTCATCCCGGAGGACCGGTACGGGCTCGCCCTGGATGACCCGGAGGGGAGCGCCGCCGAGACGGACGATGGGGAGTCCGACACCGACGACTACGTCGAGTTCGACCTGGCTTGGGATGTGGGGGCGAGGGCTTCTACCTCAGCCGCCCCAGCGGCGCCGGCCTCGGGGGCGCCAGCACCGTCGGCTCCAGAGGCGTGAGCACTACCGACTCCGGCGACGCCAGCACCGGAGGAGGGCCGGCCCAAAGCTGCCACCGCTTAGGACTTTCCTTTTCTGCATTTTGCCTTAGACTGGAATTCCACCCACTGGGGGTGTATATGTAATATATGTAATGAACTCGTGGCCGTGGGCCTTTCATCGTTATGTTTACATATTTTGCAAATCTTTTTGTTAACAAAGAATATGCGTGCCGACTCTTCTTTCGCCTTTTGCCTTTTGACTTGTGTTCGCGCACCGGGGTTCCTTCTGGCTTCTGCCCCGCCTGCCAGCCAGCTAGGAGCCGGTTTGGGATAGGGATAGGGCTTCACCCTTGGGGAAAACCAGCGGGCTCTTAGAGTCAACCGGCTAGGGCTAGGTTGAGCCGGCAAAGGCCGGTTACTAGGAGTAACATAGCTCGGCTGGGCCGGTCCAGCTACCACGCGTCGGCTGACCTTTGTGTGAGAAGTTCCTTCGTACCCCATGGTCCCTTCAGCCGGACAACTGGGGGCCGTCCTGTAGCTGGTTAGGGAGGGGAGGCGAAGGGTTGCTTGCTCACACTATTTGTCCACCTCGGGGGGGGAGCCGGGCGAGTCCCCGGGCCCGGGAGCCGGACCCGGTTGGCGTGCCTTAAATAGCAGGGAGACATTGGAGGAATCGAAAAGGAGCGTGCCCCAAGTGCCGGCTTGGGGCCCCCGATGCATTTATAAGCCCAAAAGGGGAAGGATACATACACTAGTTTTTAGCAATAAAATGGGCGGAGGAGTGCCGCGTTCCACGGGCGCTCCGTCTCCTCGCCGGAGGCGTCTCTCTTGCGCTTCTGTGGCTTATGGGCGTCTATTAGATAGTACGCGTTGTTGTGCAGCGCCCGGCTGATGATGAATGGGCCCTCCCATGGGGAGGACAGCTTGTGCTGGCCGGCAGTTCGCTGGATCCGCTTGAGCACCAAGTCTCCTTCGCGGAAGGAGAGTGGCCGGATCCGCTTGTTGTGGTAGTACCGGAGCTTCTGCTGGTAGATGGCTGTCTGGCTCAAGGCCAGCTCGCAGGCCTCCTTGAGGAGGTCGAAACCGTCTTCTCTTGCCTCCCTCGCATCCTTCTCGGTGTATAGGGTAACCCTAGGCGAATCGAACTCGATGTCAGTGGGGATGATCGCCTCGGACCCGTAAACGAGAAAGAACGGAGTGTAGCCGGTCGACCGGTTGGGCGTGGTCCGGAGGCTCCAAAGGACAGCCGACAGCTCCTCGACCCAGCAGCCGACCGACCGGACCAGTGGTGTCACGAGCCGGGGCTTGATGCCGGACAAGAGCAGGCCGTTTGCCCTCTCGACCTGGCCGTTCGACTGCGGGTGGGCGACGGACGCGAGGTCCAGCCGGATGCCCTGCCTCGAGCAGAAGCGTGCTAGCGCGCCCTTGGAGAAGTTCGTGCCGTTGTCGGTGATGATGCTATGGGGAACGCCGTAGCGAATTGTGATGTCTTTGATAAACCGAACGGCCGTGGGGCCGTCCAGTTTCTTGATTGGTCGGGCCTCAATCCACCTGGTGAACTTGTCGACGGCTACCAACAAATGTGTCATGCTGCCTCATGCTGTCTTGAAGGGTCCCACCATGTCCTGCCCCTAGACGGCAAAGGGACGTGAAAGGGGGATGGTCTGGAGGGCGGTAGCCGGGAGATGGCCCTGCGTGCTGAAGCGCTGGCAGCCCTCACGCTTGTCAACCAGTTTCTTGGCCGCATCTAGAGCGGTCGGCCAGTAGAAACCGTGACGGAATGCTTTGGCCACCAGGGACCTGGAGGTGGCATGATGCCCACACTCGCCCTAGTGGATGTCGACAAGGATTTCTTTCCCTCTCTCCGGCTCAACGCAGCATTGGAAGACGCCGGTGGTGCTACGATGAACCAACTCATGGTTGATGATGCTGTAGGCCGGGGCCCGGCGCTGAATTTGCCTTGTAGTAGCCTCGTCGAAGGGGAGCTCTCCGCGCTGGAGGAACGCCAGGATGGGCTGGGCCCATGTGGGGGCCGAGACAGGGCCGGTTCAGTCCCCGGGGTCGGCTCGTCAGCCCCCAGGACCGGCTCGCCAGCCCCAGGGAGTGAGGTGGCGGTAGGAGCACGCGGACGAGGCCGGCTCAATTGCCATGGTGGGTGGCGCCGGTTCGGCGGCTGGCGGTGATGGAGGTGGCAGAGTTGCCGCGGCCGGCGGGGCCGGTTGGGCAGCCGGCTCCACCGAGGTGCCTGCCGCGTTTGCCGGAACAAAGATGGACTCCGATTCGGGTGAAGGCCTGATTGAAGGCTTCAGCAGCCGCCTGAGGGAGACGCCGGCTAGGATGGCCTGCCGGGTGGAGCCGATCTTGGCCAATGTGTCGGCCGCCTCGTTGTCCGCACGGGGGACGTGGTGGAACTGCAGCCCTCGAAGGAGCCAGTGAGCTGCTGGAAGAGGAAACGATAACTGGCCATGTTGGCATCCCTGGCGTCCCATTCGCCAGAGACCTGTTGCACCACGAGGTCGGAGTCGTCGAAGCAAATGATGCGCCGGATGCCGATCTCCTTGGCGAGACGGAGGTCGTGGACGAGGGCCTCATACTCGGCCACGCTATTGGAGGCGGTGAAGTGGATCTAGAGGGCGTAGCGCAGCTGGTCTCCCCTGGGAGACGACAAGACGATGCCGGCTCCCAGGCCGGCTCGCATCTTCAAGCCGTCCAAGTGCATGAGCCAGTGCCTGGAGTCGGGCGGAGGCGGCACGTACTGGGTTTCGGCCCAGTCGACGAGGAAGTCGACCATTGCCTGGGATTTGATGGTGGTGCGCGGCTCGTACCGTATTTCGTAGTCGGCCAGGGCGATGGCCCATTTGGCGATCCATGGCGTCCCGGCCGGCCATGATTTCGCCCAGCAGCGATGTGCTCACGACGGTGATGACGTGCTCCTAGAAGAACTGCTTGATCTTCTACGCGGCGAAGTATATGCCGTACCACATCTTCTGATAGTGGGGCTAGTTTTGTTTGGAGGCCGAGAGGACCTCGCTGAGGTAGTAGACGGGACGCTGCGTTGGCAGCGCCTAGCCCTCCTCCGGACGCCCCACCACCAGGACGACGTTAAAGACGTGTGTGGTTGCCGTGATGTAGGCGAGCAAAGGCTCCTTGTCAGCCGGCGCGGCCAGAATGGGCGCGCTGGTGAGAGCCCGCTTGAGGTTGCAGAACGCCGCGCCCGCCTCGTCGGACCAGTCGAATAGGGACGGCTTCTTCGAGAGGTCCCAGCCCAGCTCGACCAGGGCCGACTTGCGTACGAGCCCGTAGAGGGGCAAGGCCTTCTCGCCCAGCCGGCTTATGAACCGGCTATGGGAGGCAAGGCAGCCGGTGAACTTCTGGACGTCGCGGAGCCAGACTGGCTTGGGCATGCGCTCGATCACCCGGATCTTCTCGGGGTTAGCTTTGATGCCATGGGTAGACACAAAGAAACCCAGGAGCTGGCTAGCCGGGACGCCGAAGACACACTTCTCCGGGTTGAGCTTGATCTTGTATTCGTGCAAGTTGGCGAACGTCTCCCGGAGGTCGTCGAGGAGGTTGAAATGCTTCTTGGACTTGATGATGATGTCGTCCATGTAGACGTGGACATTCCTGCCTATCTGAGGCAGGAGGCACTTCTGCATGCAACGCTGGAAGGTAGCGCCTGCATTCTTCAGGCCGAAGGACATGGTGATGTAGCAGTAGGCCCCAAAGGGGGTGATGAAGGAGGTCTTGAGCCGGTCGGCCGGGTCCATCTTTATCTGGTGGTAGCCAGAGTAGGCGTCTAGGAAAGACAGCAGATCGCAGCCGGCTGTGGAGTCGATGACTTCATCAATCCGCGGCAGGGCGAACGGGTCCTTGGGGCACGCCTGGTTCAGGCTTGTGTAGTCAATACACATGCGCTAGATCTTGTTTTTCTTCAGCACCAGGACTGGGTTGGCCAGCCAGTCCGGGTGGAATACTTCCATGATGAAGCCGGCGGCGAGCAGCCGGGCGATCTCTTCTCCTATAGTATGCCGCTTCTCCTCGGAGAAACGGCGCAGGGGTTGCTTGACCGGCTTCGCATCCGGCCGTACGTATAGCTTGTGCTCGGCAAACTTCCTCGGAACACCCGGCATGTCCTTGGGGGACCATGCGAAGATGTCCCGATTCTCACGGAGGAAATCGACGAGCTCGCTTTCCTATTTGCTGTCGAGGAGGGAGCCGGTGGTCACGCACTGGGTGGGGTTGGCCGGATCGAGCGGCACCTGCTTGGTGTCTTTGGACGGCTGGAACGAGGCTTTGCCGACCGACTCAGACGGAGGAGCCGGCACGGCCGGCTGGGCAGAGGCGAGGGCACCGGCCGGTCGAGTTGCCGCTTCTCCTCCGCTATCTCCAGGGCCTCGGCCAGCCGGCTGCCATCTCTCCCGCACACGATTGACATCTGGTATTTGCCGGCGACGGTGATGATGCCCCTAGGACCCAGCATCTTTAGTTTGAGGTAGGCGTAGTGGCCGATCGCCATGAACTTGGCAAAACCTGGCTGGCCCAGCAATGCGTGGTAGGGACTGTCGAGGTCCAGTACCTCGAACGGGACCGGCTCGCGGCGGAAGTGACTGGCGTCGCCGAAGAGGACGTCGAGCTTGATCTTGCCAATAGGCGTGCAGGAGTCCCTGGCACGATGCCGAGGAAGACAGTCCGACTTGCTTTCAGATCCTCCACCTTGAGCCCCAGCTTGAGTAGGGTGTCAAGGTAGAGGATGTTGATGCTGCTGCCTCCATCGATCAACACCCGCGAGAAGCGGCACGAGCGTCTCTCGGAGGCGATGGTAGGATCGAGGACAAGGGCGTAGCTGCAGGGTTCGGCATCACGGCTGGGTGGTCCGCCCGGCTCCAGGTAACCGGCTTCTCGGACAAATGCATGAACTGGGGAGTCGCGGCACGGTGGCATTCACCGTGCGGTGGATCCGGCGCTGGCTGTGCTTGTCCATCTCCTCGCTGGTGAACACGACATAGCAGCCGTCATGCTCGGGGTACTGGTCGAGCAACCGGCCGACGTTCTGAGCTGGGGCCGGGTCCGCCTGGGCCGGACCGGGAGCCGGAGCCTGGGTTGGCGCCGAAGCGCGGGCTGGCGGCGTGGGGGGAGCCGAGAGGCCGTCCCCCCGGGCCAATCGCTGTGAGAAGCTGCACTGCCGGAGCGTGTGCGTGGCCGGCTTCGCACCGGAGTGGTTTTTGCAGTGGAGGTCAAGCATTTGCTCGAAAGTCAGCTTGGGCTGCCAGGCGGCCTTGCCGGTGCGCTGGCGCTGACTGGAGGCCTGGCCAGCCGGCTGCTCTTCCTCGATGGAGGCGACATGCCGGCTCCCGTAGTGGGAGTCGGGTTGGTCGTTCTTGCGCTTGCCGCTCTGCTGCTGCCGGTTGTCGGCCGCCGCCTGCGGCATGGCGAGGGGCGCAGCCGGCTTGGCTGGTGCCTTAGCCTTCAACCTCATCGAGGAATCGACCGTGGCATACTTGTCCGCTTTGGACATCAGGTCCGGCAGGGAGGTTGGCTCGGAGCACAAGAGCTTGTGCTTGAGGGGGTGCCATCGCAGCAGCCTTCGATGAAGTATTGGATGGCTTGTACCTCGTGTACTCCCTCACAGGACTTGCGGAGCTCGGTCCAGCGTGTGAGGTAGTCACGGAGGGGCTCTTCCGGCCCCTGGATGCACATGGCCGGCTCGCGGGGCCGGCCAGGACATTTATAGGTGCCGATGAAGTTGTAGACGAAGGCCTCCTCAAAGTCCGTCCACGTGTTGATGCTGCCGGCAGCCAGGCTGTTCAGCCAGGCGCGGGCCGAGCCGATCAGCATGAGGGGGGTGTAGCGGAGGGCTACACGCTTGTTCCCCCTGGCGATGACGATGGCGGTGGTGTAGTCGATCAACCAGTCCTCCGGCTTGGCAGCCCGGTGTACTTCGGGGTGTCACGGGGAAGTGTGAAGCCGGGCGGAGAAGGCTCGTTGCGGATCCGCAGGCCAAAGCAGGCCAGGCCAATCGAGCCCACCTCCTCGAGGAGAGCCGACTGCGCCAGCTTTTCAACACAGAGCCGGGCGTCCTTGTCGCTGTGGGGGACGCATGGCCCGAGCCGGGCCGCAATCTCGGGACGGCCGGCCGGCGGGACGGACTGTGCTGGCTCCTGCCATGGAGGCAAAGTATGCTCGCGGGTGCACCGACTGCCGCCCGCCGGCAGCTCGCCGGGGCGGTTGCTGCCAGCCGGGTTGTTGCTGCGCCGGCTGTTCACAGCCGGCTGCTCGTTTCTGCGCGAGGGGGCATGCTCAACATTGCTTCCCCAGGCGTTCTGACCGGAGGGGCGAGGGGTGCTGGAGTGCTGAGCCGGCCGGCGGTCAGCAGCCCCAGCGTCCTCGCCCTCGGGACCAGGAAACTCGGAGACGGCCCCACCGGGGGTGAGGCCGACCTGTTGCGCGTTGGCGGTGTCGATGAGGTCCTTGATGTGCTGCTCACGCGCGGCCCGCTCCTTGCCCTCCAAGGTTGCCAAATCCTCGTAGGCAACCTTGGCGGCGTGCAGGTTGGCCGCGGGGGTGTCGTAGACGGGGAGGCGGCCGTTGAGGATTTCTGCGACCACGCGACCACGTTCCCACACAGCCCCACACCGGCTGGGCTCGGGGCCAGCCGGGATGAGACCATACGCGGAGTTGTATTCCTGCTGCGCGGCTTCCATCTGGCGCCGCTCGCCAATGAGGGCGCTGGCGTGCTCGAACAGCAGGTGGTGGGCCGCCTCCATCTCGGCTCTAGCGGTAGCTGGGTCCGCCGTTGTAGCGATAGGAGTGCCGAGACCCCGGAGGGTGGTGGCGAGTGGGTCGGAGGTGCTGGCGAGACCGGCGGACGTGTTGGCCTCGGCCGCCCGCACACGACCCGAAGTGGTGGAGGAGGCGGTGACCATCACCCTCATGCGGGTTCGGGAGCCGATGGCCTCGCCTGTGGCGAGCGCGCCCATGGACGAGGGAGCGTCATCACAGTCGAGCACCCAATTAGGGTACTCGTCGGCCCCTGGATCTCCGTGAGGCTCATCTTACTGAGCCGCCCGGTGAGCATGGCGATGTCGAGCGCAAGGTCGCAGTCGAGGCACTCGTTAGAGACGTCGGCCCCGTTGCCCGCAAGACCTGACAGAGCAAGCCTCATGAGCACGCGGTTCCGCCCGGACGCGAGGCGGCCGGAGGAGGTGGTGAAGGGTCCTGCCCGGAGCGTGACTCCGGACGGCGCCGCGGACGGCCCCACGGTGGGCGCCAACTGTCGTGGTTTTGTCACGACAGATGCCATGGGTAGGCTTATCGAGAGGGGTCGAAGGACGCCGGCGGACTCCGGGAGCGGGGTTAGGCACAAGCGGTGGTAGACACACGATGTACCCAGGTTGAGGGCCCTCCGTGGGAGGTAACACCCCTAGTCCTGCTTAGTCTATTGGAGACAATGGTCGGGTTACAATGGTGCTCCTTGATCTATATGGATCGAGGAGGAAGAAGGAGCTGGCTCGCTCTTCTGCCTCTCTACGTGTGTGTGGAGTGGACGTGGGAAGAGCTGCGAGAGCAAGCGATCGACCGACCCTGTGCATGAGGGAGGCCCGGGGGGGTTTTATAGGCCAACCCCCCGGATTCCAATATGAATAGAAGGTCGTGGGGGGCCCCAGCCGGCAGCCTTTCTCGCCGGTTGTGGGGGCCGTCGGCTGTGGGGTCCTGTCGCCGGTGGGGCCCGCCGGCTAAAGGGTCCCGTCAGGAACCAGCAGGGCCCACGCGACAGGTTCCATTGCTGGTCGCGTCGCAGCACAGGCCGCCCATAGTCGCGTCGTCTTGCGGTGACCGGCCAAGGTCAGTGGCGCGGCCGGCCGCCCTGCAGCCATGGCGGGGCAGGTGACGGAGTGGTTGGGGCATGCCAGCACTGTTGGATGCCCGGCGCCGTCCGCTAGGGTCAGAGGCCCTGACGCCTTCACTGTGGCCATACGAGCGTTGAGCCCCAATGGGATGGTTACCACTGTCGCCACGCATGCCCTGACGACGGTATCCAATGCGCAGCCGGCTGGGGGCCAGGTGGCAGCGCCCCCAGCCGGCCGACACGTCGTAGCCGGCGGGGCGTAGCCGGCGGGTTTTGACCGGAGGGCCGCTACCGGTAGGGCGTAGCCGGACCGCAGGGGGAGACGGCCCACCCTTCGATTGTGTTAGAGAGCTGGAGCAAGGGGGGCTCTTGAGGCTACCCCGGGGTCATCCCCCCGTCAACGCATATGTTATATCGATCCATATGTGTATTTCTTTTATATTTGAGAACCTTCTTGTTGATGCATATGTGTATTTGTTTTATATTTGAGGATCTTCTTGTTGATGCATATGTGTATTTGTTTAGATGTTTAGTTGTTTTATAACCGGTCGTCGGTGATGTGATATTGAGGAGTCCCCGGCGATCATCAGTAAGGGAGAGTACCCCCGACGATCGTCATTGAGGGAGAGTACCCCTCGACGATCGTCGGTGCGGGAGAATACCCCCCGACGATCGTCGGTGAGGGAGAGTCCCCGATGATATCGAGGAGTCCCCAATGATCGTCAGTGACGTGATATGATGTTTAATGAGATGGTTAAATGTTTACTTGCATAGCGTAGCCGTTGAGTCGACGATGCCCGGCCAGCATGCATCCTCGTCGTCGACTCGGTGGCAACCACCTGCTAGAGACTATTGATTAATGCCTTGTATTGATTTACATATCTCATGTTTTGTATATTGCCATGTTGTAATATTTGTAGAAACTATGGATCACAGACATAGAACAAGAAGACTTGTTGAGGGATACAATCTGCGCCGGGTATAATCCCTTGGTGTTGGGGATATAACCCCGTGGTAAGACCCGCCCAGGAGGGGTCGGGTCATACCAGGCGGCTCGCTATCAAGTGGGCCAGAAGAGGAAGGCTAGGTTGCGTGGCGGCTTACCAGATGGGCTGAGACGGAGGCCTAGAGACAGAACATGGCGTAAGACCCGAGTGGGTGAGCCGCCCAAAAACGGCTAGCCAAAGGAGGCAAGGCGGCTTAGAGACAGGACCAAACACATTGTAAGAGTCGGTTTGGGACTCATGTAACCCAGGGTCTTGACCTCCTATATAAAGGCAAGACCCGGGGACGGCTTAGACAGAAACCAATCGATCGAGAGCTAGTTCAAGCGAATACGCCACCTTGTAATTGATACTCCAATTGATAACTACAGGGTAGAGACCTTGTGATTCGAAGCGGTGAAAATTAAGAGCTCGTATCATGCTCTGTTTGGTCGGCCCGCTTTCGCAAAGTTTATGGACAGGCCTTGTTATGTCTATCTGCAGCTCAAGATGTCGGCTCTCAACGGAACGATTATAGTGCACAGTGATCGAAAGGTGGCCATTAATTGTGAGGAAGGAGACGCGGCTTATGCGGAATCAAGTTGTGCGGAGCCAGAGCTCAAGTTCTACAAAGATAATGTTGACCCGGCAGACATGACTCCATTGAAGAAGCCTAGTATGGAGTCTAAGCCACCCTTGAAGTTTGTGGTGGATGACTCCAAGCTGGTGGATTTTACTCCGGGCGACTCATCAAAACAGTTCACTATCGGGGCTAACATGGACCCTGCATAGGAAAGCACGCTCATCGAATTCATCCTTGAGAACCGGGACATCTTCGCATGGAAGCCATCTGATATGCCAGGTGTACCAAGAGAATTCGCTGAGCACCACCTTAATGTGGATCCCAAGTTTAAGCCGATCATGCAGTTCCTCCGCCGTTTCAATGAAGAGCAGTGTAAAGCAATTGGAGAAGAGGTGGCCCGGCTCTTGGCAGCAGGGTTCATCATGGAAGTATTTCACTCAGAGTGGTTAGCGAACCCCGTGCTGGTGCTTAAGAAGAATGACACGTGGCGTATGTGTGTGGATCACATAGATCTTAATAAGGCCTGTCCAGTTGACCCGTTTGCTCTCCCATGTATCGTCCAGATTATTGATGCAACGACGGGTTGCGAGAGTTTATGCTTCCTGGACGCCTATTTGGGTTATCCCTAGATCAAGATGGCAGTTAAATACCAGGAGAAGACATCATTTATAAAACCTTTTGGGGCTTTTTGCTATGTGCCTATGCCTTTAGGGCTCAAGAGTGCGCAGGCGACTCACCAACGTTGCATGTAGAATTTCCTTCATGGTCAGATTGGGTGCAATGTTCATGCCTACGTGGATGATATTGTCGTTATGTCTAGAAAGAAGGAGACATTGCTTGACGACCTGAGGGAGACGTTTGACAACTTACGGGTCTACAAGATGTTGCTTAACCCGGCTAAGTGTGTTTTCGGAGTTCCTGTAGGTAAACTCCTGGGTTTCTTGGTTTCAGAGCGGGGGATCGAGGCTAACCTAGATAAGATAAAGGCCATCATGTCACTGGCTAAACCGGCGAGCGTCAATGATGTGTAGCGCTTGGTGGGTCGTATTGCCGCTTTAAGCCGCTTCATCAGCGGCCTGGGCGAGAAGCCTATTCCTCTGTACCAGATGATGAAAAAGACGGATGACTTGGTCTTGAGTAAGGCTGCGGATGAGGCCCATGAGGCACTCAAAAAGCAATTGGTTGAGCCGCCGATTTTGGCTGCTCCAGCTGAGAAAGAGCCTTTGCTCCTCTACATGGAAGAAAACAACAGAGCTGTCAGCGCGAGGATTGTGGTAGAGCGTAAGGAAGTAGGGAAAGAGTACCCAGTTAAGAGGCCGGTTTATTATGTTAGTGAGGTTCTCATAGAATCCAAGCAAATGTACCCATATTGGCAGAAACTGATATACGGGGTGTTCATGGCGAACCGTAAGTTGAAGCATTATTTCCTTGGACACCAGATCACTGTGGTTAGCTCTTCCCCATTGGGTGATATAATTCAAAATAGGGAAGCCACATGCATGATTGCTAAGTGGGTGCTGGAGCTTGGGCCACTTAATCTAAAGTATGTGCCTCGCACAACTGTTAAGTCTTAGGCGTTGGTGGACTTCATAAACGACTGGACAGAGTGTCAATCACCTGAGAAAAAGTCGGACAACACATACTGGACAATCCACTTTGATGGGTCCAGACAGTTGGAGGGATCAGGGGCTAGAGTTGTCTTAACGTCCCCCAAAGGTGATAAATTCTGTTACGTGATGAGGCTGGTGTTTCCTTGTACTAATAATGCAGCTAAATATGAAGCCTTGCTTCATGGCCTCCGTGTGGCCAAGGAGATGAACCTAACCCAGGTTAGATGCCTCGGCGACTCAGACCTCATCGCTCAGCAAGTTTCGGGCACGTGGGACTCCAAGGACCCACGGATAGCGGCTTATCGTCAGGCGGTGGATATCATTGCTGGTCATTTCAAAGGTTATCAGGTGGATCGTATTGATCGTCGCAAGAACGAGGCGGCTAACGCATTATCAAGACTGGGCTCTCAACGTAAGTCGGTGCCGCCTAATGTTTTCTTAGATGTGATATATCTCTCGTCTGTTAAGCTACCTTCAGAGGAGGATCTAGCTATACCTGACCCGGAAGGATAGTTGGTGGCGGCTCTACATGCTATTCTGGATTGGACATTGCCTTACTTGGCGTACCTGACTCGCGGCGATTTGCCTGAGGACCAGACTCTGGCATGGAAAATTGTGAGGCGATCTAAGTCCATGACCATCGTTAATGGCGAGTTACATAAGTGCAGCATTACCGGCAACTTGTAGCGTTGTGTCTCTCCTCAAGAGGGGAGGGAGATTTTAAATGAAATACATGCCGGTGATTGCGGTCATCAAACTGGCTCAAAATCCTTGGTGGCCAAAGCTTTCCGACATGGTTTCTTTTGGCTGACGGCTCATAAGGATGCAGAGGACCTGGTCGCCAAGTGTGATGGCTGTCAGAATTTCGGAACATGTGCTCACGTGTCGAATCAGGAGTTGCAGATGATTCCAATCACTTGGACATTCGTGGTCTGGGGGCTTGACATGGTTGGACCTTTCAAGAGATCTAAAGATAGTTAGACCCACCTTTTGGTGGCGGTGGACAAGTTTACCAAGTGGGTGAAGGCTGAGGCGGTTAGTAAATGTGATGCAGCCACGGAGGTTCAGCTTGTCAAAAAATTGATCTACCGTTTCGACTATCCTCATAGTATCATCACGGAAAATGGAACAAATCTGTCCAAGGGGGCTATGAAGGCATTCTATGAAAGTGAACACATCCGGCTTGATGTCTCTTGTTGCTCATCCGCAATACAATGGTCAGGCAGAGCGTGCTAACTAGGAAATCTTGAGAGGTATCAAGGCCCGGCTTATGGTTCCTTTACAACAAACGTGAGGTTTTTGGGTTGAGGAGTTACCCTTCGTCCTCTGGAGCATTAATACTACCCCCAAAAAATCAACAGGCTATAAGCCTTTCTTCATGGTTTATGGTGCAGAGGCCGTGTTACCAAGTAGCATACGTCATGACTCGCCGCGGGTGGCGGCTTACGTGGAAGCTGATAATGAGACAACATGTCAAGATGCATTAGATGCTTTGGATGAAGAGCGTGATCTTGCAGCAGCTCAATCGGCGATTTATCAACAAGACCCGCGTCGCTATAATAGCCGCAGGATTAAGACCTGGACATTCCAAGAAGGCGACTTGGTGTTGCGTTTGATTCAAGATCAGACGGATGCACACAAGTTATCTCCCCCCGGGAAGGACCTTTTGTGGTTAGCAGAAATCTGAACAATTGTCCATATTATCTCATTGACGTACGAGACGAGTCACGTACTTCTGGGCAGGAGACCCACCGGCCGTGGAATATCGCTCACCTGCGGCCTTACTATACTTGAGTCATCGACGCCCATCTTTGTACATACATACTTCATTGTGTCTATATTTTTCATATAATAAAGTTGGCATCCCTGCGAGCCGGGGCCTCTGTCGTTCTTCTTTTGCATTACAGATTTGTGCAAAGATAAACACTTCTACATGGTCACTTGGGGGCTTCCAACCCACCGGGTTTTGCTTGCTCACCCTCTTGATCGGCTCTTCAGCCACAATAAGTAAACAGGACGGCGACTTACAAGTTGATGGTCCACAAGATGGCGGCTTACAAGTTGAAGGTCCAAAAGCTGGCGGCTCACAGGTTGGCGGTCTACAAGACGATGACTTACAAGATGATGCACAAGTTGATGTCGTCGACAAGGTCGTTTGGGGGCTTTAAACCCACCAGGTTAAGCTTCAACCCTCTCGATCAGGCTTTTTAGACACTGCAAGTTCGGGTCGTGTACCCAAAAGTTGACTCTGTCAACAAGGTCAAAAGGGGTGCACGTTATACCCCCTTTTGATCCGCAAATTTGGGTTATACCTGCCTGTAAGCTTATGCCGCTCCAATAGGTGACCCGCCGAACTCTTACAAATTAATCACCACTTAGAGACACTTTCTGTCCAATGTATCGGACAGTTAATATCGCCAGGAGACCCTGAGCACTGGTTAAGGATCAAACGGCTAATGGTGTCACGTGAGGGCCTCTTCCAGATAGCGAGGATAAACTCACCCATCTACTGCCGACTCTCCGCTATGTGGCCCGTTCGTACTCTTAAACAGTTACTCTTCTAAAGACCCTCCACTGTTTAAGGTTCAAGCGACGGATTTATGTCACGTGAGAGGTAGCTTATGGGCCCTAGGTTTACTCATGCCCTGTTGCGTCTCTCTCTGGGACACTGCACTCTTATCAATTAATCTCATCTAGAGACTGATATGAGTTCAAGCAGCGAGTCTACCCAGAAGAAGCAGTGTTTGTGTCTCTTTCTGGGACATTGCGCTCTTATCAGTTAATCTCACCTAGAGACTGGTATGAATTCAAGCAGTGAGTCCACCTAGAAGAACTAGTGTATGCGTCTCTTTCTGGGATGTTGCGCTCTGGTCAGTTAATCTCGTTAGAGACCCTGAGCCGCTCAAAGGAGTTGACGGCCACTCTCGATAGAGATCCTGCATTGGTATGAGTTCAAGCATCGAGTCCACCCAGAAGAACAATCAAATGAGTTTTTGAAAACAAAAAATAAGGAAAAGCAAGAACATCATACATTACATCATACATCGCATCATACATTACATCATGCATTGCATCAAACATGCATATCATGCCGGTCTTCCAAACCGGGTCAGAGCAAGATTATGAAAGAAGAAGCAAGGCTATAAAATATTTTAACATCTCCAGGTTGTGCTTTTTCAAGCTGCCCTTACAACAATGCAGAATGTATTTTTTCTTGTTTACTTTTGCAGGTTTTATCTCCTAAGATGAACTGCTGTTAAGTATGGTGAAAGACTTTGTAAGAAGAATGCAAGGCACATCAAAAGTGCATAAGATGATTCCAGAGTCATGTGTGCATGATGGCATGGCTGGGGCAATCATGTTCTGCTACGCCTATTACAAAGCTCTCTAGGAGCTCAAAAGGCGAAAGGCTTAAAGTTTTTTTGTACACTTCCAAATCTCGGCGGCTTAGTAGGCCAGGTTATAGTCATTCAAGAACAATAAACTTTTAACTCGCCGGCGGGTCATCTTGCATTGGGTCTTTGAGCTCTTCGATCTAAAGGTTATCCACATCCCAGATGCAGTTTAATAAGGCTTCTAACTCAGCTTTGTCAAATAGAGGAGACGGATCAACTTCAGGGGCAAAGAGTGGCTTACGACATGCAGGGATAAAGTCCCTGGCTTCAAAGGTTGGACAGCACAGCTGTTGGGGATGTAACCCCGCCGTATGACCCGCCCAAATGGTTCCGGGTTCTAACCAGCGACTCGTGAACCGGCCCAGGAGTTGGCCATGAGACTCACGACCCAAGAAGATAGGCGGTTCATGGCGTGGGCCGCATGATGGCCCGGACAGAGAAGACCCGGGTGAGTAAGTAGCCCGGAGGTAACTTGGCAGGGAAGATCGAGGAAGACTCGGATAAAGAGTTAGAGTCGGTTTGTACTTGTATGAACCGGAGTCTTTACCTCTTATATAAAGGTAGACCCGGGGCGACTTAGAGATCAGGCGATCGAGAGCTAGGTCAAGCTTTAGCTCCCTTGTAATCGATACAACAAGTAATACAAGAACAAGTAGGACGTAGGCTATTACCTCGACTTGAGGGGCCGAACCTGGGTAAACTCGTGTCCTTCGTCCCAACCAACCCCTTTGAGTCCATCATGTTAGCGATGGCCTCGAATCCAAGTCCGTTCACCCGGACATCTGCCGTGATAAATCCATGACAGTTGGCGCCCGCCATGGGGCTTGCGCTTGGTGGTGTTGAGTTCTCAAAGGGCTCTCTCCCAGAGCTCGAGGGGTACGTAGTCGGAAGGATGAACAAGATTCACCACAGCCGGTTCTACATCGACGATGTCGGCTGGGGGCTTGATGCTGAGTCTGTGGAGTATGGATTCCGGGTTCCGTTCGGCGGGATCCATGTTTTCATCGGAAAGGCTGATGGATCTACACCTGGTCCAGACGTCTACACCGACATCATCGAGTTGGCCCGGCGTCTCCAACCTGCGCGTGACGTGCGTCCTACCTGTGCTAGTCCGGGTCAGAGGCATGTCTTTGTGGCTTTCACTCAAGGTATGGATCTAGAAGCTTCTGGGTCATAGGAAAACCTCGTTTATTTGGAGGATGAATCTTCAAGTGGAGAAACAGAATCTGTGTACCAGCTCCGCAACGGTGGCCTTGGGGGCTATGGTGATGTCTGCCCTAGGTCGGATCGATATGAGTCGGATGATCTGAGGCCTCCGGTTCATGCTGCTGTGTTCATGGCGGGATCAGCCCGAGCCACGAGTAGTGCAGCCGCGGGAGCCGCCGCCTCGAGTGATAATCCGCCATCGCCGGCTCAAGTTCTTGTGGAGCTGATGGATGAGCTCACGGCTCTAATGACCACCGAGGTCACCCCGGATAATCAAGCAACTCGGAATTTGGAGATTGCAAGGATCAAAGGCCGGATGACAGAGGAATGCCAAAGGATGGCTGAGCTGAAAACCCAGATGGAAGAAGAGGCAGAACGTATCAAGACAGATGCCTTCCGTCTAGGGCTGGAGCAGCTATTAGCCGCCGCGGTACATCGGAGGAGGCATCAATCCCGTCTACCAGAGCGCTACGAAGCAAGGAACCTCTTCAATAATCCTGGCACGGGGCGAGCCGCGGACGCGCCCGGAAGCCGCCCGACGGAACGGCCTGTGACTCATCCTACCCGACATAACCAAGCTTCACCCGGGGGCTTTCCAACGCCGGCGGGTCATTATTCTAACCCGGCCGAAAATATGGTGGCAACAGCCACCCGGCTTGAGATGATTCCTATCCTGGATGAAGCGCCTTTTGCGGAGGATGTGCGGAACGCCATCGGGTACCTGTAGACGGCCATGGCCCAGCAGGAGAAATATACTCACAGCCGGAGCCGCGTCCATTCAACCTCTCTCCCTAGCCACAGCTTTAGCCGGCGCTACGAGTCACCAGCAGGTTCCAGCAGCAACCATCATAGAGAGTTTCCAACGGGTCACCGATCGGGAAGAGATACGCAAGCATTTGTGAACCATGCAGGAAGCCCGCAAGAGGCGCCATCTAGGCCGGCTAACCAGGAGCCCTGGCCTTCCGTTTCAATAGGGGCAGGGACAAACCCCAGGACGGTAGGGCTGCCGTGTTTATCGCTGCTACTTCTTGAGCTTCCGTTGGTTTTGCCCTTGAAGAGGAAAGGGTGATGCAGCTAAGTAGAGATAATTATTTCCCTCAGTTTGAGAACCAAGGTATCAATCTAGTAGGAGTATCAAGATGAGGCACCAACGCACCTGCACAAACACAAACAAAGTTGCACCCAACGCGATAAAGAGGTTCTCAATCCCTTTACGGTTACTTGCAAGGTGAGATCCGATAGAGATAGTAGGTAAATATAAAAAAGTAAATAAAAGTGCAGCAAGGTATTTTTGTATGTAGATCTGAATATATAATGTGTAAAGTAGACCCGGGGGCCATAGTGTTCACTAGGGACTTCTCTCATGATAGCAAGTATTACAGTGGGTGAACAAATTACTGTCAAGCAATTGATAGAATTGCGCAAAGTCATGACGATATCTAAGGCAATGATCATACATATAGGCATCACGTCCGAGACAAGTAGACCGATACTTTCTGCATCTACTACTATTACTCCACACATTGACCGCTATCCGGCATGGATCTAGTGTATTAAGCTCATAACAAACGGAGTAACGCCTTAAGCAAGATGACATGATGTAGAGGGATAGATTCATGCAATATGATATAAACCCCATCTTTTTATCCTTGATGGCAACAACACGATGCGTGCCTCGCTACCCCTTCTGTCACTAGGTGAGGACACCGCACGGTATGAACCCAAAACCAAGCACTTCTCCCATTGCAAGAACTATAGATCAAGTTGGCCAAACGAAACCCATAACTCGAAGAGACTTACAAGGATATGAAATCATGCATATAAGAAATCAGAGGAGACTCAAATAATATTCATAGAGAATCTGATCATAAATCCACAATTCATCAGATCTCAACAAACACACCGCAAAAGAAAGTTACATCGCATAGATCACCATGAAGATCATGGAGAACTTTGTATTGAAGATCAAAGAGAGAGAAGAAGCCATCTAGCTACTAGGTATGGACCCGAAGGTCTGTGGTGAACTACTCACGCATCATCGGAGAGGCAATGGTGTTGATGAAGATGGCCACCGAAGATGGATCTCCCTCCGGCAGGGTGCCGGAACGGGCTCCCGATTGGTTTTTGGTGGCTACAGAGGCTTGCGGTGGTGGAACTTTCGATCTAGGTTTAGTTCTAGAGGTTTCCGTATTTATAAGACTAGGTGGCGTCAAAAACAAGTCGGGAGGACTCACGAGGGAGTCACGAGCCCCCTAGGCGCGCCCAGGGGGGAGGGCGCGCCTCCCAGGCTCGTGGCTTCCCCGGCCCTCCTCTCCGGTATCTTTTCCTTCTGGTATTTTTGATATTTTCCATAAAAAATCATGGAGAAAGTTTTATTCCGTTTGGACTCCGTTTGATATTCCTATCTGAAAAATGTCAAAAACATGAAAAAAAAACAGAAACTGGCACTAGGCACTGAGTTAATAAGTTAGTCCCAAAAATAATATCAAATAACATATTCATGTATATAAAACATCCAAAGTTGATCATATAATAGCATGGAACAATCAAAAATTATAGATATGTTGGAGACATATCAAGCATCCCCAAGCTTAACTCCTGCTCGTCCTCGAGTAGGGAAGTGATAAATACCGAAATTTTTATGTAGAATGCTACCTAACATATTTGTTCTATGTAACTTCTCTATTGTGGCATGAATGTTCAGATCCATAAGATTCAAAACAACAGTTTAATATTGACACGAAAACAATAATACTTCAAGTATAATAGCAAAGTAATCATGAACTTTTGAAATAACAAGGCCAAAGAAAGTTATCCCTACAAAATCATATAGTCTGGCTATGCTCCATCGTCCCCAAACAACGAATTTAAATAATGCACAACCCCGGTATTGGTCAAGTAATTGTTTTCGCACTCTTACTTTCTCAAACTTTTTCAACTTTCACGCAATACATGAGCGTGAGCCATGGATATAGCACTATAGGTGGAATAGAGTGTGGTGGAGGTTGTGAGGCAAAAAGGAGGAGGTGGTCACATCGACTCGGCATATCAATGGGCTATGGAGATGCCCATCAAAAGATATCAATGTGAATGAGTAGGGATTGTCATGGAACAGATGCACTAGAGCTATAAGTGTATGAAAGATCAAAAATAAAAACTAGTGGGTGTGCACCCAACTTGCTTGCTCATGAAGACCTAGGGAAATTTGAGGAAGCCCATCATTGGAATATACAAGCCAAGTTACATAATGAAAATTACCACTAGCATATGAAAGTGACAAAACAAGAGACTCTCTATCATGAAGAACATGGTGCTACTTTGAAGCACAAGTGTGGAAAAAGATAGTAGCATTGTCCCTTCTCTCTTTTTCTCTCATTTTTTTGTTTGGGCTCTTTGGCCTCGCTTTTTTTTCTCTCTTTTTTTGGTGGGCATCTTTGGCCTATTTTTTTTTATTTCCTCACATGGGACAATTCTCTAATAATGATGATCATCACACTTTTATTTACTTACAACTCGATACTTAGAACAATAATGACTCTATATGAATGAAAGTGATGGCACATGTCATGAGACGGAACGGTGGAAGTTGCATGGAAATATATCTTGAAATGGCTATGAAAATGCCATAATAGGTAGGTATGGTGGCTGTTTTGAGGAAGGTATATGGTGGGTGTAATGCACCGGCGAAAGTTGCACGGCACTAGTGAGGCTAGCAATGGTGGAAGGGTGAGAGTGCATCTATACCATCGGTTCACATTAGTCATGAAGAACTCATATACTTATTGCGTAAGTTTTATTAGTAATCGAAACAAAGTGCTAAACACATACTCCTAGGGGAAGGGTTGGTAGGAGTTAACCATCGCGCGATCCCGACCGCCACACAAGGGATGACAATCAATAAATCAATTATGCTCCGACTTCCTAACATAGCGGTTCACCATACGTGCATGCTACGGGAATCACTAACCTCAACACAATCATTTCTAGATTCACAACACCCTACTAAGATAGCTCTAATATTATCATATCCATATCTCAAAACTAATTGCGAGGAATCAAACTTCTCTTACTAATCAATGCACTTGAATATGAAAGTTTTTATTATATCCTCTTTGGATGCCTATCATATTTAGGACTAATTTCATAACACACGCCAATTACCGAGTTACTTAGAGAGAGCACTCTCAAAATGATATAAGTGAAGATTCGAGAGTTTTTATTTCTACAAAATATGGCACCGCCGTGCTCTACAAAGATTTAAGTGAAGCACTAGAGCAAAATTATCTAGCTCAAAAGATATAAGTGAAGTTCATGGGAGCAAAATTACCAAGCTCAAAATATATAAGTGAAGCACATGTGAGAAAAATTATCTAGCTCAAAAGACATAAGTGAAGCACATGTCAGAAAAATTACCAAGGTCAAAATATATAAGTGAAGCTCATGGGAGCAAGATTGCCTAACTCAAAAGATATAAGTGAAGCCCATCGAGTATTCTAACAAATTCACGATGAGTGCATGTCTCTCCCAAAAGGTGTGCAGCAAGGATGATTGTGGTAAAACAAAAAACAAAGACTCCTATAATACATGACGCTCCAAGCAAAACACATATCATGTGGTGAATAAAAATATAGCTCCAAGTAACGTTATCGATGGATTGAAGACGAAAGAGGGGATGCCTTCCCGGGCCATCCCCAAGCTTAGGCTTTTTGGTGTCCTTGAATTTGGCTTGGGATGACTTGGGAATCCCCAAGCTTAGGCTCTTTGCACTCTTTATTCCATTGTCCATAAGAACATCACCCAAAACTTGAAAACTTCACAACACAAAACTTAAACAGAAACTCGTGATAGCATTAGCATAAGAAAACAAACCACCAGCTTTTTAGGTACTGTAGTAAACTTAATTTCCATTTAGATTGATGTTATATTACTGTATTCTCACTTTGTCATGGCTCGTACCCCCCTATACTAACCATAGTCTCATCAAAATAAGCAATCAACACAACAAAAACAGAATCTGTCAAAAACAGAATCTGTCAAAAACAGAACAGTCTGTAGGAATCTGTATATTTCGTATACCTCTGCTAACCGAAAAATTATGAAAAAATTGTGAAAATTAGGGAAATTCGCATATCAATCATCAGAAAAAAGAATCAACTCAAAATCTCTTTCTGTATAGGAATGAAAAATAATTTCGTGAGCACAAAGTTTCTGTCTTTTTTCAGCGTGATTAAACAACTATCACCAAAACTAATCATAAAGGTTCTACTTGGCACAAACACTAATGAAAACATAAAAAACACAATCATAACAGAATCATGATGGTGTAGACTCAATAAAACAGAAAGTAAAAAGCAAAAATAAATTTACTCATTGGGTTGCCTCCCAACAAGCGCTATCGTTTAACGCCCTTAGCTAGGCGTAAGGCAATAGAATCAAGTATTGTCATGTTTAGTGCTCAAACTGTAAGTAGCTCTCATAATGGATTCATAAGGCAATTTTATTCTCTTTCTAGGAAAGTGTTGTTAGTTCATCTAGTACCCCTTAGTGATTTGGGTGTATTGAAGACTTATAGGTTAAGGTACTAATGTGTTTGTGAGTGTACACAGGCTCTATAAGTCGATGAGGAGTTTGATGTACTCAGAGATTATCGACCCCTAAAAATGTATGTCTTCAAGTGAAGACTTTGCTGAAGACTTTCTAAAGACTTTGGTGAAGACTTTGTAGATGAAGAAAGTCGGTGTGACCTTGAAGACATGAATGAGAATTATGAAGCATGAAGACTTGTTTTCGTAGTTTCATTTTCTATTCTTGAGTCATAGGAAACACCGTACTGTTAAAGGGGGTCGAGGTAATACTAAGGATATTTCCAACTAATGCTCAACTCCAAAATCCTCAACCTATACAATCCTTCGAGTGACGCCTTTGGAAATCTCTTATGGCTCAGACAAGTTCTTCAGTGACAGAGACGATGTTCTTCTGGTCTCTGAGGAAATTGATCTAACTGAGGAGTTAGGATTTCGCCAGTGCGAATTGCCTACAAGTGAGGAACATGATATGTCTGAGGACTTTCATAGTTCGAAAATCCGACCGTTGCTGTGCTTAGCGCCAGCTGTCCCCATTCACAACTATCCACATAACGGTCATATGATTGGGGGCATTTATGTCATATCATGTCAGGTTGCACCCTGGCTATAAATAGCCGACCCCCACAACCACCAGCTGGTTGGCTGCTCCGAGAGAGAACTGACACATGTCATTTGAGAGCAACCCATCCTCCGAGGTCTTTGAGAGAAAATCATTAGTGAGGAAAAACCCACAACCAAACCACAAAAACCCAAAGTGATTGAGCATCACTGAAGAATTTCCTGTGTGGAACCGACGGTTGTTACCTTTGAGGACTGTGCATCCTCCAGACGGTTAGGCGTCATGGTCTAGTGCTCCTGCAGTCAATTGGGGACCACGAAGTGACCTTGGTCTAGAGCATCCAGCAGTAAATTGTGGATCGCCGGGTGACCAGTTTGTGAGGGTTTTGGAAGTCTACCCTGAAGACTTACCACAAGTGTTGGGCGAGGACTGTGTGACCTTAGCTCAAGGAGAATACAGTAAGGACTGTGTGTCCTTTGGTTTAAATACTAGGCTGCTCCAACGAGATGTACAACTGTCACAACAGTTGGAACTGGGTCATCAAACCATTGTCTCATCAAGCTACCTGGTTCTATTTCCTCAACCCCCCTATTCCTCATTAAACTGTTGATGAAATTGATTGTTACTATTTGAAGAAGTTGACTGAAGACTTTCACAAATTCCTCACCTCAAATTCTTCAAGTTACCTTGTTCATCACTGTTTATCCTGTATCACGCTACTCAATGTTTGTGCATGTTTCATTTCATCATGAAGACTATGCTGTTACTATGTCCATCATGCACTTGGGTACTTAATCCGCTGTTTGGTGTTCATCACATTTCAAATTCCTCAAGTGATGAATTTGTAAAAATCGCCTATTCAACCCCCTCTAGCCAATATAACGCACTTTAAAGTGTTCCATGCCCTTCTTTAATGGAAATTAAAATTTAATATTCCCTTCCTTCATATCAATAACAACACCAATAGTCCTAAGGAAAGGTTTACCAAGAATAATGGGACATGTCGGATTGCAATCAATATCAAGCACAATGAAATCTACGGGCACATAGTTCCTATTTGCAATAATAAAAACATCATTAATCCTTCCCATAGGTTTCTTAATAGTAGAATCCGCAAGATGCAAATTAAGAGAGCACTCATCAATCTCATTGAAACCTAGAACATCACATAATGATTTTGGAATTGTGGAAACACTAGCACCCAAATCACACAAAGCATGACATTCATAATTTTTAATCTTGATTTTTATAGTAGGTTCCCACTCATCATGAAGTTTTCTAAGAATAGATATTTCCAACTCAAGTTTCTCTTCAAGAGATTTCATCATAGCATCAACGATATGTTTGGTAAAAGCTATTTTGGCTATAAGCATGTGGAGGGTTTAGCATGGATTGCATCAAGGAAATACATTCAATCAAAGAGCAACTATCATAATTAAATTCCTTGAGATCCAAAGTAGTAATTTCATCACTATTCAAAGTTTTGATATCCTCTACTCCACTTTTAGTATTTTTAGCATCAAGATAAATAGACTCTGAATCATTGGGGCGTTTCTCAACCAAAGTGGATTCACATCCAGCCCCATCATATTTAAGATTGACATTAGAAAGCAAGGATTCAATAGGAGTCACACCAAGTACTTTAAGATCTTCGTGATTCTCATCACATATTTCGGGTTTAGCTGCCATTTTATTGACTAAAGTAGCTTGTTTATCAGAAATCTAGCCTACCAATTTTTCAAGATGAGAAAATTGAGAATTTAACGCAAGGAATTCTTTGGCCATATCATTAACCTCTTTATTCATATATACCATAAAAGAATTTTGCTCCCTTAGTTCTCTACGAAAGTAACTATTATGATCAAACTGTGTAGACATGAAGCTTTTGACATTAGTTTCAATCTCTTCCAACATTTTATAGTAAACATCATAATCATTTGGTTGGGCCATGAGGATGAATAAGATAGCACACACAAGCAAACAGAAAGCAAGCGAAAGAAAAGGCTAATAAAGAAAAGGAAAATATTTTTGAAATATTTTTGTTTTAGAAGTGGGGGAGAGGAAAGCGAGAGGAAAATGGCAAATAATGTAAATGCAAGAGATGGGTTTGCGATAGGTACTTGGTAGATATGCTTCACTTGAATACTCCCCGGCAACAGCGCCAGAAATTCTTCCTGCTACTTCTTGAGCTTGCGTTGGTTTTTCCCTTGAAGAGGAAAGGGTGATGCAGCAAAGTAGAGATAAGTATTTCACTCAGTTTGAGAACCAAGGTATCAATCCAGTAGGAGTATCAACATGAGGCACCAAGGCACCTGCACAAACACAAACAAAGTTGCACCCAACGCGATAAAGAGGTTGTCAATCCCTTTACGATTAGTTGCAAGGTGAGATCCGATAGAGATAGTAGGTAAATATAAATAAGTAAATAAAAGTGCAGCAAGGTATTTTTGGTATTTTTGTATGTAGATCTGAATATATAATGTGTAAAGTAGACCCGGGGGCTATAGTGTTCACTAGGGGCTTCTCTCATGATAGCAAGTATTACGGTGGGTGAACAAATTACTGTCAAGCAATTGATAGAATCGCGCAAAGTCATGACGATACCTAAGGCAATGATCATACATATAGGCATCACGTCCGAGACAAGTAGACCGATACTTTCTGCATCTACTACTATTACTCCACACATTGACCGCTATCCGGCATGGATCTAGTGTATTAAGCTCATAACAAACGGAGTAACGCCTTAAGCAAGATGACATGATGTAGATGGATAGATTCATGCAATATGATATAAACCCCATCTTTTTATCCTTGATGGCAACAACACGATGCGTGCCTCGCTACCCCTTCTGTCACTAGGTGAGGACACCGCACGGTATGAACCCAAAACCAAGCACTTCTCCCATTGCAAGAACTATAGATCAAGTTGGCCAAACGAAACCCATAACTCGAAGAGACTTACAAGGATATGAAATCATGCATATAAGAAATCATAGGAGACTCAAATAATATTCATAGAGAATCTGATCATAAATCCACAATTCATCAGATCTCAACAAACACACCGCAAAAGAAAGTTACATCGCATAGATCACCATGAAGATCATGGAGAACTTTGTATTGAAGATCAAAGAGAGAGAAGAAGCCATCTAGCTACTAGCTATGGACCCTAAGGTCTATGGTGAACTACTCACGCATCATCGGAGAGGCAATGGTGTTGATGAAGATGGCCACCGAAGATGGATCTCCCTCCGGAAGGGTGCCGGAACAGGCTCCCGATTGGTTTTTGGTGGCTACAGAGGCTTGCGGCGGCGGAACTTTCGATATAGGTTTAGTTCTAGAGGTTTCCGTATTTATAAGACCAGGTGGCATCGAGAACAAGTCACAAGGACTCACGAGGGAGTCACGAGCCCCCTAGGCGCACCTAGGGGGGAGGGCACGCCTCCTAGGCTCGTGGCTTCCTCGGCCCTCCTCTCCGGTATCTTTTCCTTCTGGTATTTTTGATATTTTCCATAAAAAATCACGGTGAAAGTTTTATTCCGTTTGGACTCCGTTTGATATTCCTACCTGAAAAAGGTCAAAAACACGGAAAAAACAGAAACTGGCACTAGGCACTGAGTTAATAAGTTAGTCCCAAAAATAATATAAAATAGCATATTCATGCATATAAAACATCCAAAGTTGATAATATAATAGCATGAAACAATCAAAAATTATAGATATGTTGTAGACGTATCAAGCACCGGCTTTGCGGAGCGAACGGTTGCCAAAGGACTTCAAAGGGCCCCACAAGGTCCCAAATTATACCGCTGATTTACCCACAGAGGCTTGGGTGGAAAGTTATGAACTGGCCATGGAGATGCTGGATGTCAGCGAGGCGGTTTGTGCCAAGTATTTCGTCCTGATGCTTGAAGGCCCGGCTCGTACGTGGCTAAAGGGGTTACCACCTAATACCATCAATTCATGGGCGGAGCTCAGGGCCCGGTTCATTAAAAAAATTCAAGGGACGTGCAAGCAGCCTATGACCATTGTGGATCTTGTTCACTGTGTCCAACAGGAGAACGAGTCGGCTCGTCATTGGGTGCAGAGGGTCTCGACAATCATCCACTCATCAGAACAGATCACGGCGGCACAAGCAGTGCTGATCTTGGAGAAGAATTGCCATGTTGTTCCTCTGAAGTAGAAGCTTGGCCGGCTCAAGCATACGTGTCAGGACATGGGAGAGCTCATGACGGCTCTCACGAACTATGCCGACTCTGATAGCATGAAAGATCCGGGTTCTGATGATGAAAAAGTTGGCCAAGGTAAGAAGAGCAATCAGGGCAAAGGTACAACAAACAATGGTGGCCAGAGCAAGCGAAAGAACCAAGAGGCCGGGTCAGAGCTGGTGGCCAATGCAAATGCCCAGCAGAATCACCCTAAAGGCAATAGGAGGTTCAAGCCACCCTTCGGCAAGGATAATTCTTCCTCGAACATGGAGGAGTTACTTAAGCGACCTTGTCCGAAACACAGTCTACCTGATAAGCCAAAAAACCATACGTGGGTGAATTGTTCTTTTATGCAGAAGTACAGGCGATATGTCACACAACCTCACAATCGACACGGTGGCCCGCCAGGCGGCTAAGGAAACGGCGGGTTAGCAGCTGGGTCTGGTTCCGAAGGATCGGGATCCAGTCATCCGGGTCAGGATAATCATGGGGGACACCAGCCGCATTCTGGTAACAATAATCAGCATCAACAGCAACAGTGTAATCAATCTGGTTATCAGAGTAATCCAAAGCAGCTCAGCTCCGGGCAGTACCACGTTTTCACGACCAGTCTCAATAAACGGGACCAAAAGTTGTGAAAGCAGGCAGTCAATGCGGTTGCGCCGGCTCTTCCACAGTATCTAAAGTGGTCTGAGTATAACATAACATGCAGCCGAGAAGATCGCCCACCGCGCGTCGATGACCCGGGCGGCTGGCTTTGGTTGTGGCCCCCCAGGTGGGTGGTGTTGGGGAACGTTGCATGGGAAACAAAAAATTTCCTACGCACACGCAAGATCTATCCATGGTGATGAGCATCTACGAGAGGGATAGTGGATCTACATACCCTTGTAGATCGCTAAGCGGGAAGCGTTAAGAAACGCGGTTGGTGTAGTCGAACGTCTTCCCGATCCAAATCGTCGAGCGTCCCGCGATCTCATCACGATCCGTCCCATGATCCAATCACGATGCGTCTCGCGAACTCATCATGATCTGTCCCGCGATCTCATCACGATCCGTCCCGCGATCTCATCACGATCTGTCTTACGATCTTGATCATGGTCCTTCCGATCTAGCGTCGAACGGACGAAACCTCCGCGTTCAGCACACGTACAACTTGATGACAATCTCTACCTTCTTGATCCAGCAAGAGGGAGCGGATAGGTAGAAGAGTTCTCCAGCAGCGTGACGGCGCTCCGGAGATGGTGGTGGAGCTATTCCGGCAGGGCTTCGCCTAAGCACTGCAGAAATCCGATCTAGAGGAGAAACTATGCAGTAGAGGAACAGGTAGCACGTGGCTGAAAATCAGGTGCAAAAAACCCTAAAACCTCTAGTATATATAAGAGGAAGAGAGGAGGAGGCTTGTCTCTCAAAGAGCCAGCCCTTGGGTCGGCCAAACCAAGTAGGTGAGGTGGAATCCACCTCCAATCCTAGTAGGACTAGGATTCATCCTATTTTTGCCTTTTTCCACCTTTTTCTCTTTGGGCTTTTCTTCCCAGACTCATGGGCCTTGTGTGGGACTTCCACCAGCCCACAAAGGGCTGGTATTTACTCTCCCACAGCCCATGTAGCCTCTTGGGTCGAAATACACCTCCCGATGGTCTCTCGGTACACTACCGGCACTCCCGGTACACTACCGGTACTCCCGGTACACTACCGGTGAGCCCGAAACTTTTCCGGCGACCAAAATAGGACTTCCTATATATGAATCTTTACCTACGGACCATTCCGGAGCTCCTCGTGACGTCCGGGATCTCATCTGGGACTCCGAACAACCTTCGGTCACCACCATACATAACTCTATACTACCGAAACGTCACCAAACCTTAAGTGTGCAGACCCTGCGGGTTCAAGAACTATGTAGACATGACCGAGACACCTCTACGGTCAATAACCAATAGCAGGACCTGGATGCCCATATTTCTTCCTACATATTCTATGAAGATCTTTATCGGTCGAACCTCTATGTCAAGGATTCAGTTAATCCCGTATGATGTTCCCTTTGTTCTTCGGTATGTTACTTGCCCGAGATTCGATCGTCGGTATCTCCATACCTAGTTCAATCGCGTTACCGGAAAGTCTCTTTACTCGTTCTGTAATACAAGATCCCATGACTAACACTTAGACACATTGCTTGCAAGGCTTTATTGTGATGTTGTATTACTGAGTGGGCCCTGAGATACCTCTCCGTCACATGGAGTAACAAATCCCAGTCTTGATCCATGCCAACCCAACAGACACTCTCGGAGATACCTGTAGAGCACCTTTATAGTCACCCAGTTACGTTGCGATGTTTGATACACACAAGGCACTCCTCCGGTGTTTGTGAGTTGCATGATCTCATGGTCATAGGAACATATACTTGACATGCAGAAAACAGTAGCAATAAACTGACACGATCATATGCTACGTTTGTAGTTTGGGTCTTGTCCATCACATCATTCTCCTAATGATGTGATCCCGTTATCAAATGACATCTCATCTCCATGGCTAGGAAACCTTAACCATCTTTTGATCAACGAGCTAGTCTACTAGAGGCATACTACGGACATGGTGTTGTCTAGGTATCCACGCATGTATCTGAGTTTCCGATCAAGACAATTATAGCATGGATAATAAACGATTATCATGAACAAGGAAATATGATAATAATTAATTTATTATTGCCTCTAGGGCATATTTCAAACAGTATCCCACTTGCACTAGAGTCAATAATCTAGTTCACATCACCATGTGATTCGCATTGTTTTGAATCTAACACCAAATCAGTTCTGGGGCTCGATCATGCTTTGCATGTGAGAGAGGTCTTATAGTCAACGGGTCTGCAATCAGATCCATGTGGACTTTGCAAATCTCTATGTCAAACTGTAAACACTGCTACCACACTCCACTTGGTACTATTCCAAATGGCTGCTCCACTATACCTATCCAGATTGCTACTATGAGTCATCCGGATTGGTGTTAAAGCTTGCATCGACATAACTCTTTACCACAAACTCTTTATCACCTCCATAATCGAGAAACCTCTCCTTAGTCTTTTAGTTACTAAGGATAATTGTGACCGTTGTCCAGTGATCCGCTCCTGGATCACTCTTGTACCCCTTGACGGACTCATGGCAAGGCACACACAGGTGCGGTACACAGCATGGCATACTGTACAGAGCCTATGACTAAGGCATAGGGGACGACACTCGTCCTTTCTCTTTCTTCTGTCGTGGTCGAGCTTTGAGTCTCACTCAACTTCACACCTTACAAATCAGGTGAGAACTCTTTCTCTGACTGATCCATTTTGAACTCTTTCAAAATCTTGTCAAGGTATGTATTCATTGAAAGTCTCATCAAGCATCTTGATCTAGCTCTATAGATCTTGATGCTCAACAATTAGGTAGCTTTATCCAGGTCTTCCTTTGAAAAACACTTTTCAAACAACCTTTTATGCCTTCCAGAAATTCTACATTATTTCCGATCAACAATATGTCATCCACATATACTTATCAGAAACTCTATGGTGCTCCCACTCACTTTATTGCAAATACAAGAACTTTGTATAGACTCAAAACTTTTGATCACCTCATCAAAGTGTATATTCCAACTCCGAGATGCTTGCTTCAGTCTATAGAAGGATCACTGAAGCTTGCACACCTTTTAGCATCCTTAGGACTGACAAAACCTTCTGGTTGTATCACATACAACCTTTCCTCAAGTAAACCGTTAAGGAAACGATGTTTTGACATCCATCTGCCAGATTTCATAATTGAAAAATGCAGCAACTGATAACATAATTCCAACAGACTTTAGCATCACTATGAGTGAGAAAGTCTCATCGCAGTCAACTCCTTGAACTTGTCACAAACATCTTTGCAACAAGTCGAGCTTTACAAATAGTGACATTTACCATCAGCGTCTGTCGTCCAACGAGCAAGTCTACCAAAGTCTATACTTGGTTTTCATACATGGATCCTTTCTCGGATTTCATGGCCTCTAACCATTTTTCGGAATCCGGGCCCATCATCGCTTCTCCATAGCTCGTAGGTTCATCGTTGTCCAACAACATGACCTCCAAGGCAGGGTTGTCGTACCGCTCAGAAGCAGTACACATCCTTGTCGACCTACGAGGTTCGATAGTAAATTGATCCTGAAGCTTCATGATTATCATCATTAACTTCCTCTTCAACTAACGTAGGCTTCACAGAAACATCTTCCTGCGCTGCGCTACTCTCTGGTTGAACAAAGGTTTAACAACCTCATCAAGTTCTATCTTCCTCCCACTCAATTCTTTCGAAAGAAACTCTTTCTTGAGAAAGGATCCATTTTTACCAACAAACACTTTGCACTTGGATCTGAGATAGAAGGTATACCCAACTGTTCTTAGGGTATTCTATGAAGATGCATTTGTCCGCTTTGGGTTGAAGCTTATTAGGTGAAAACATTTTCCACACAAGTGTCGCAGCCCCAAACATTAAGAAATGACAGCTTAGGTTTCTATCAAACTGTAATTCACACGGTGTCATCTCAACGAATTTAGATGGTGCCCTATTTAAAGTGAATGTAGTTGTCTCTAATGCATAACCCCAAAATTATAGTAGCAAAACGATAAGAGACATCATAGCACGCACCATATCCAATAGAGCATGACTATGACGTTCGGACACACCATCACACTATGGTGTTCTAGGTGGCGTTAGTTGTGAAACAACTTTCACATTGTCTAAAGTTGCATACCAAACTCGCAACTTGGATATCCACCTCCATGATCATATCGCAGACATTTTTATCTTGTTGTCACGATGATCTTAAACTTCACTCTGAATTTGCTTGAACCTTTCAAACGATTCAGACTTGTGTTTCATTAAGTAAATATCCACTATATCTACTCAAATCATCAGTGAAGGTAAGAAAATAACGACATCCACCACACGCTACAAGACTCATTTGATTGGATACATCAACATGTATCATTTCCAATGAACCACTTGCCCGCTCCATCAATCTGGAAAACGGGGGTCCTTAGTCATCTTGCCCAAAAGGCATGGTTCGCATGTCTCAACCGATTCGAAATTGAATGAGTCCAAAGATCCATCGACATGGAGTTTCTTCATGCGCTTTATACCAATATGACATTTAGCGGCAGTGCCACAAGTATGTGGTATTATCATTATTAACTTTGTATCTTTTGGCATCAATGTTATGAACATGTGTATTACTACGATCAAGATTTGAACAAACCATTCTCATTGGGTGCATGACCATTGAAGTTATTATTCATGTAAACAGAATAACCATTATTCTCTAACTTAAATGAATAACTGTGTTGCAATAAACACGATCTAATCATGTTCATGCTCAACGCAAAACACCAAATAACATTTATTTAGGTTTGTCACTAATCCCGAAAGTAGAGAGAGCGTGCGATGTTGATCACATCAACCTTGGAAACATTTCCAACACACATCGTCACCTCACCCTTAGCTAGTTCTTCGTTTATTCCATAGCTTTTATTTCGAGTTACTAACATTTAGCAACCGAACCGGTATCCAATACCCAGGTGCTACTAGGAGTACCAGCAAGGTACACATCAATAACACGTATATCAAATATACATCTGTCGATGTTGCCAGCCTTCTTATCTACCAAGTATCTAGGGTTGTTCCTCTTCAGCGACCGCTCACCTCATAATAGAAGCACTTAGTCTCGTGTTTGGGTTCAACTTTGGGTTGCTTCACTGGAGCAGCAACTGTCTTTCCATCCATGAAGTTTCGCTTCCTTGCCCTTGCCATTCTCGAAACTAGTGGTTTTACTAACCATCAACACTTGATGCTCCTTCTTCATTTCTACCTTTGCGGTGTCAAACATCGCGAACAGCTCAGGGATCATTATTTCTATCCCTGGCATTTTATAGTTCATCACCAAGTTCTAGTAGCTTAGTGACAGTGACTTGGAGAACTATATCAATCACTATCTTATCTGGAAGATCAACTCCCACTTGATTCAAGTGATTGTAGCACCCAGACAATCTGAGCACATGCTCAACGATTGAGCTATTCTCTTTCATCTTGCAGGCAAAGAATCTTGTTGGAGATCTCATATCTCGCAACACGGGCAAGAGCCTGAGATCCTAATTTCAGCTCTTAGAAACATCTCATATGTTCCGTGACGTTCAAAACGTTTTGGAGCCTCAATTCTAAGCCGTAATGCATGACGCACTAAACTATCAAGTAGTCATCAGAACATGCCTATCAGATGTTCACAACATCTACAGACGACGCTAGAGGGGTTGGCGCACCGAGTGGTGCATTAAGGACATAAGCCTTCTGTGCAGCAATGAGGACAATCCTCAGATCACGGGCCCAGTCCGCAATATTGCTACCATCATCTTTCAACTCTATTTCTCTAGGAACATATAAAAATTCAAGGGAGCTACAGCGCGAGCTAGTAATCTACAACATAATTTGCAAAGACACCATTGACTATGTTCATGATAATGAGTTCAATTAATCATATTACTGAAGAACTCCCACTCAAATTGACACCCATCCGATCATTCGAGTGATACATGATCCAAATTCACCAACTCAAGTCCGATCATCACGTGAGTTGAGGTGGCTGCAATGGTGAACATCATCATGTTAATCATATCTACTATATGACTCATGTTCGACCTTTCGGTCTCTTGTGTTCCGAGGCCATATCTGTACATGCTAGGCTCGTCAAGTTTAACCCGAGTGTTCTGCATGTGCAACACTGGCTTGCACCCGTTGTATGTGAACGTAGAGTCTATCACACCCGATCATCACGTGGTGTCTCAACATGACGAACTTTTGCAACGGTGCACACTCGGGGAGAACACAATTTATCTTGAAATTAAGTGAGGGATCACCTTATAATTCTACCGTCGTCCTAAGCAAAACAAGGTGCATAAAAGGATTAACATCACATGCAAATCATAAGTGACATGATATGGCCATGAACTTGTGCTTTTGATCTCCATCTAGAAAGCACCGGCATGATCTCCATCATCACCGGCACGACACCATGATCTCCATCAACGTGTCGCCATCGGGGTTGTTGCGCCCAACATGCTTCTACTACTATTGCTACCGTGGCGATAAAGTAAAGCATTACATAGCGCTTAATGATTGACATGCAGGTCATACAATAATTAAAGACAACCCTGTGGCTCCTACCGGTTGCCATACTCATCGACATGCCAGTCGTGATAATATATACATCACATGATCATCTCATACATCACATATATCACATCATGTAATTGGCCATATCACATCACAACATACCATGCAAAAACAAGTTAGACATCCTCTAATTGTTGTTGCATGTTTTACGTGGCTGCTACGGGTATCTAGCAAGAACGATTCTCATCTACGCAAAAACCACAATGGTGATACACTAGTTGCTTTTCAACCTTCTCAAGGACCGCCTTTGTCAAATCTGATCGAACTAAAGTGAGAGAAACTGGCACCCGCAGGCCATCTATGCAACAAGTTGCGGTCGAGGGAACCGGTCTCTCGTAAGCGTACGAGTAATGTTGGTCCGGGCCGCTTCATCTTACAATACCGCTGAACCAAAACACGACCAAGGTAGGAAGCAATCTAAGCATCAACGCCCACAAACTCTTTGTGTTATACTCGAGATCTCATCTACACATAGACCTAGCTCATGATACCACTGTTGGGGAACGTTGCATGGGAAACAAAAAAATTCCTACGCACATGCAATATCTATCCATGGTGATGAGCATCTACGAGAGGGATAGTGGATCTACATACCCTTGTAGATCGTTAAGCGGGAAGCGTTAAGAAACGCGGTTGGTTTAGTCGAACGTCTTCACGATCCAGATCGCCGAGCATCCCGCGATCTCATCACGATCCGTCCCGCGATCCAATCATGATCCGTCCCACGAACTCATCACGATCCGTCCCGCGATCTCATCACGATCCGTCCCGCGATCTCATCACGATCTGTCTCACGATCTTGATCACGGTCCTTTCGATCTAGCGCTGAACGAACGGCACCTCCGTGTTCAGCACACGTACAGCTTGATGACGATCTCCGCCTTCTTGATCCAGCAAGAGGGAGTGAAGAGGTAGAAGATTTCTCCGGCACGTGACGGCGCTCCAGCGATGGTGGTGGAGCTATTCCGGTCTAGAGGAGGAACTATGCAGTAGAGGAGCGGGTAGCACGTGGCTGAAAATCAGGTGCAAAAAACCCTAAAACCTCTAGTATATATAAGAGTAAGAGAGGAGGAGGCTTGTCTCTCAAAGAGCCAGCCCTTGGGTCGGCCAAACCAAGTAGGAGAGGTGGAATCCACCTCCAATCCTAGTAGGACTAGGATTCATCCTATTTTTGCCTTTTTCCACCTTTTTCTCTTTGGGCTTTTCTTCCCAGCCTCATGGGCCTTGTGTGGGACTTCCCCAGCCCAAACAGGGCTGGTATCCACTCTCCCACAGCCCATGTAGCCTCTTCGGTCGAAATACCCCTCCCGATGGTCTCCCGGTACACTACAGGCACTCTCAGTACACTACCGGTACTCCCGGTACACTACCGGTGAGCCTGAAACTTTTCCGGTGACCAAAATAGGACTTCCTATATATGAATATTTACCTCTGGAACATTCCGGAGCTTCTCGTGACGTCCGGGATCTCATCCGGGACTCCGAACAACCTTCGGTCAACACCATACATAACTCTATACTACCGAAATGTCACCAAACCTTAAGTGTGCAGACCCTGCGGGTTCGAGAACTATGTAGACATGACCGAGACACCTTTATGGTCAATAACCAATAGCGGGACCTGGATGCCATATTGGTTCCTACATATTCTACAAAGTTCTTTATCGGTCGAACCTCTATGTCAAGGATTTAGTTAATCTCGTATGATGTTCCCTTTGTTCTTCGGTATGTTACTTGCCCGAGATTCGATCGTCGGTATCTCCATACCTAGTTCAATCTCGTTACCGGCAAGTCTCTTTACTCGTTCCGTAATACAAGATCCCATGACTAACACTTAGACACATTGCTTGCAAGGCTTTATTGTGATGTTGTATTACCGAGTGGGCCCTGAGATACCTCTCCGTCACACGGAGTAACAAATCCCAGTCTTGATCCATGCCAACCCAACAGACACCCTCGGAGATACCTGTAGAGCACCTTTATAGTCACCCAGTTACGTTGCGATGTTTGATACACACAAGGCACTCCTATGGTGTCCGTGAGTTGCATGATCTCATGGTCATAGGAACATATACTTGACATGCAGAAAACAGTAGCAATAAACTGACACGATCATATGCTATGTTTGTAGTTTGGGTCTTGTCCATCACATCATTCTCCTAATGATGTGATCCCATTATCAAATGGAATCTCATGTCCATGGCTAGGAAACCTTAACCATCTTTTGATCAACGAGCTAGTCTACTAGAGGCATACTAGGGACATGGTGTTGTCTAGGTATCCACACATGTATCTGAGTTTCCGATCAAGACAATTATAGCATGGATAATAAAAGATTATCATGAACAAGGAAATATGATAATAACTAATTTATTATTGCCTCTAGGGCATATTTCCAACAGGTGGATATATGGTAAACAAGGTGCTCATGGATGGCGGTGATACGTCTCCAACGTATCTACTTTTCCAAACTCTTTTGACCTTGTTATGGACTCTAATTTGCATGATTTGAATGAAACTAAGCCGGACTGACGCTGTTTTCAGCAGAACTGCCATGGTGTTGTTTTTGTGCAGAAATAAAAGTTCTCGGAATGACCTGGAAACGTACGAGGAATTTTTATGGAATATATAAAAAATAACAGAGAAAGAATCAACCCAAGAGGAGCTGCCAGTGGGCCACGAGCCGAGGAGGCGCCCCCTAGGTCGCACCTGGCAGGCTCGTGGGGCCCACGTGGCTCCTCCGACCTCATCTCCAGCTCCATATAATCTCTTTCTCCAGAAAAAAATCAGAGAGAAGAAATCATCGCGTTTTATGATACGGAGCCGCTGCCACCACCTGTTCTTCCTCGGGAGGGTAGATCTGGAGTCCGTTCTGGGCTCCGGAGAGTGGAAATCGAAGCCATCGTCATCATCAACTATCCTCCATCACCAATTTGATGATTCTCTCCATCGTTCGTGAGTAATCTCATCGTAGGCTTGCTGGATGGTGAGGGGTTCGATGAGATCTATCATGTACTCGAGTTAGTTTTGATGGGGTTTGATCCCTAGTATCCACTATGTTCTAAGATTGATGTTGCTACTACTTTGCTATGCTTAATGCTTGTCACTAGGGCCCGAGTGCCATGATTTCAGATCTGAACCTATTATGTTTTCGTCAATATATGTGAGTTCTTGATACTATCTTGCAAGTTGTAGTCACCTACTATGTGTTATGACCCGGCAACCCCGGAGTGACAATAGCCGGAACCACTCCCGGAGATGACCATAGTATGAGGATTCCATGTATTCACCATGTGCTAATGCTTTGTTCCGTTTCTCTATTAAAAGGAGACCTTAATATCTCTTAGTTTCCATTAGGACCCCGCTGCCATGGGAGGGATGGACAAAAGATGTCATGCAAGTTCTTTTCCATAAGCACATATGACTATATACGGAATACATGCCTACATTACATTGACCAACTGGAGCTAGTAACATATCACCCTATGTTATAACTGTTACATGATGAATGCCATCCAACATAATCATCCATCACTGATCCAATGCCTACGAGCTTTTCCTATACTGATCCTTGCTTAGTTACTTTACCGCTACTGCTGTCACACTTGCTACACAAATCACTGCTACTACTGTTACCACTATTACTATTACTCTCATACTACTTTGCTACTAAAACTTTGCTGCAGATACTAAATCTTTCAGGTGTGGTTGAATTGACAACTTAAATGCTAATACTCGAGGATATTCTTTGGCTCCCCTTGTGTCGAATCAATAAATTTGGGTTGAATACTCTACCCTCGAAAACTGTTGTGATCCCCTATACTTGTGGGTTATCAAGACCTTTTTCTGGCGCCGTTGCCGGGGAGCATAGCTCTATTCTCTGAGTCACTTGGGATTTATATCTGTTGATCACTATGAAGAATTTGCGAGATCCAAAAACTAAAGTTCTGCCCTCAACTACGAGGACAGGTAAGGAACTGCCATCTAGCTCTGCACTTGATTCACCTTCTGTTATGAGTAAATTTGCGACACCGCTACCTGCTATTAATTCTGATATGTCACATGTGCTTGATGATGCTACTTCTGCTATACATGATAATTATGATGATGCTTTGCTTGGTAATGATATGCCACTTGGTGAATTTCTTGATGCACAAATTGCTAGAGTTACTACTGAATCAAATGATACTTCTGAAACTGATGAAATTATTGAAACGGAACCTGCTTTTACACCTGTTAGACCTAGCCCTCCTAGATATGAATTGCCTAATATACCTAAGGGTTATGTTATGGAAGGAGAGGTAGTTGAAGACTTTTTTGCTTGTAAGGATATCTATGATCTTGAGAATTTATTACGCAAGTGGAAAGAAAAATCTCTGAATGCTAGAATGAAATATGATCCTAAGTTTGCTACTTCACCTATCTTTGTTACTGATAAGGATTATGAGTTCTCTGTCGATCCTGAGTTAATCACTTTGGTTGAATCTGATCCTTTTCATGGTTATGAATCTGAAACTATTGTAGCACATCTTACTAAACTGAATGATATTGCCACCCTATTCACTAATGAGGAAAAAATTCGCTATTACTATATCCTTAAGTTGTTTCCTTTCTCAATAAAGGGTGATACTAAAACTTGGTTTACTTCTCTTGCTCCTGGTTGTGTGCGTAGTCCCTAGGATATGATATACTACTTCTCTGAGAAATATTTTCCTGCCCATAAGAAACAAGCTGCCTTGCAGGATATATATAACTTTGTGCAAATTGAAGATGAGAGTCTCCTACAAGCTTAGGGGAGGCTTGTCCAGTTACTAAATGCTTTACCTGATCACCCTCTTAAGAAAAACGAAATACTTGATATCTTTTATAATGGACTAACCAATGCTTCTAGGGACCACCTAGATAGTTGTGCTGGTTGAGTTTTCAGGGAACGAACTGTGGAACAAGCTGAAATTCTATTGAATAATATCTTGAGCAATGATAATGCTTGGACTATTCCCGAACCACCTCCGAAGCCAACTCCGAAGAAAAGAGTTATTCTATTCCTTAGTCCTAAGATATGCAAGAAGCAAAGAAATCTATGCGAGAGAAAGGTATTAAATCCGAAGATGTTAAGATCTACCACCTATTGAAGAGATACATGGTCTTGATAACCCGACACAGGTAGTAGAGGTAAATTCTCTTCGTAGATTCAATGAGAGCGATATCCCTTATGATAAACCTGCTAGCTTATGTTTAGATGAATTTGACAACTTTGTTGCCAAACAACAAAGTTTTAATGATTATGTTAGTAGACAACTAGAACAAAATGCTCGTATGATTAATAATATAAGTGCTTGTGTGGATAGAAATGTTAATGATCTTAAGCCTATTGGTAAACATGCTTCTATGGTCACTACTCAAGTAGAGCAAGTACGTAAGGCTCAAAATGACTTGCTTAATGAATTGAATGATAATTCTGTTAAAGTTGTTACTAGAGGTGGTAGAATGACTCAGGAACCTTTGTATCCTGAGAGCCATCCTAAGAGAATTGAGCAAGATTCTTAAGGAATTAATACTAATGCATCTAGTCATCCTGGTAATAGGAAGAAAAAGAAAGATGATAGGAACTTGCATGCTAGTAAAGCTGTTGCTGTTACACCTGAGAATCCAAATGATATATCTATTTCTGATGCCGAGACACAATCAGGTGATGAACATGAGCCTAGTGATAATGTTGATAATGATGTTCATATTGATGCTCAACCTAGTAATGATAATGATGTGGAGATTGAACCTGCTATTGATCCTGATAACCCACAACTTAGGAACAAAAGATATGATAAGAGTGATTTTATTGCTAGGAAGCACGGTAAAGAAAGAGAACCATGGGTTCAGAAACCCATGCTCTTTCCTCCTAAACCATCCAAGAAAAAGGATGATGAGGATTTTGAGCGCTTTGTTGAAATGATTAGACCTATCTTTTTGCAAATGTGTTTGACTGATATGCTTAAAATGTCTCCTTATGCTAAATACATGAAAGATATTGTGCCTAATAAAAGAAAGATACCTGATGTGGAGATTTCCACCATGCTTGCTAATTACACTTTTAAGGGTGGGACTCCTAAGAAACTAGGTGATCCTGGAGTACCCACTATACCTTGCTCCATTAAAGGAAATTATGTTAGAACTGCTTTATGTGATCTTGGAGCCGGTGTTAGTGTTATGCCTCTCTCTTTATACCGTAGACTTGAATTGGATAAGTTGACACCTACTGAAATTTCTTTGCAAATGGCTGATAAATCAACTGCTTTACCTATCGGCATTTGCGAGGATGTGCCTATTGTGGTTGCGAATGTTACTATCTTAACGGACTTTGTTATTCTTGATATTCCCGAGGATGATGCCATGGCAGTCATCCTTGGAAGACCCTTTTTAAACACTTCAGGGGTTGTTATTGATTGCAACAAAGGCAATGTCACCTTCCATGTCAATGGTAATGAGCACACGGTGCACTTTCCGAAGAAACAATATCGGGTTCATTGCATAAATTCTATTGAAAAATCTTCATCCATTATTATTGGAAGCTTTGAATTTCCTATACCTGCTGTCAAGATGAGATATGATATATTTATTGTTGGGGATATGCATATCCCCATTGAGGTAACCTAGTGATTTTTCGAAAATTCTCCGGTTTCATGTGATTCGAAAAAGTTTGTCAAGGAGACTAGATCAACCTCATTGATGGATTTCTTTTGATGACCATGAGATGGATGAATCTAGAAGTCACAATCTTCTGTTCCCAACTTTTACTTTCTGCTACTTAGTAGAAAAATAATAAATATAGCATTATTTTCCTGTTTTCTGCATTATCCGTCCAATAAAAAATGACCTGAAAATAAAAGTTCTTCAAATGCCCTGAAATTCAAGTATGATTTTTTTCGGAATATTTAAGAATTTCTGAGATAGATAACTAGTCAGGGGGATGCACCAGTGGGCCACGAGCCCAGGAGGCGTGGCCACCCCCCCTTGGCGCGCCTGGCAGGCTCGTGGGTCCCACGTGGCCCCCCTCCACTTATTCCAGCACCCATCTCCTTCGTCTACCTCCAAAAACAATCACCCCACAGTTCAAACCCGTGTTCTTGCTCTTTTTGTTGCGTTTTTCGATCTCCTTGTGCAGAGCCCCATTCACCAAACTACTTTGGGGAATTGTTCCTTGGTATGTGACTCCTCCATTGGTCCAATTAGTTTTTGTTCTACTGCTTTATTCATTGCATGTTGTTGTTGCCTTGGTGACCCTGTTCTTGAGCTTTGCATGTTAATTTTAATTGGTCCCAAGTAGTTTTGATGCAAGATATGGCCTCTAGGCTCTTGTAGGAGTAGTTGCTATGAGTTTTGTTGGGTTTTATTCACTTTTATTTTGAGTCACTAAAAATTTCAGAATTTTTCAGAGGAAGAAAGGGAATTATGAGGAGGTTTCTAAGGGCTTCTTCGAGCCAAAACCCCAAGGAAGATGAAAAGAGAAGAAGAAACCCAAGTATCCGGTCCCCCGAGTTGCAGAAGTTCGAGCATGCGAGTGGCCAAGCGATATGTTCTTGCACGCTGTCGGTCTTCATAAGGATTTTTATTACTTGGTGGAGAACGCAGGCCTTACCGCATTTGTCAAAGATAAGTGTCCACAATACCTCCTCCTCAATAATACTTTCGTGCAAAGCTTTAATTTCTATCTGAGGAAGAGTCCTCCTATGGTAGAGTTCAAGTTATATTATATCCCCCAGCGCATGTCACTTTAGGATTTTTGCAATGTTTGCAAGCTACCTTATGTTGGGGATATCCATGAGCCTCGCCCTCGGGACTTGGAGGCTTTCATCGATACTATTGCCGTAGGAGAAGAGAGAGGGGTGTCTGGCGCCAGAATTACCAGTGTGCATTTTCCTGTGCTTCGTTCTTTCTCTTTATTTGTAGGAAAATGTTTGCGTGGCCGAAAGGCCGGGGGTCTTAGTTCCCCAGATCTTGCAGTTTTACACTTAGCTTTACATAATGATAGAACTTATAGTTTGGGCGATATTGTTGCCCAACGGTTGAACACGAACCATTCCAAGGGCACGGTGTATGGAGGTATCTATGCTACTCATCTAGCTAATCATTTTGGGATACCCGCTAGGCTGCATGAGGAGGGAGAGATGCTTCTTCCAGAGAGATATTTAGATTATGATAGCATGGTTCTCCATGACTTTCTTGATAAAAATGATAATGAGAGGCTAATTTATAACTTGGTATTTAGCCAGGGTACTCGTGAGGTCATTACCTTGCCTGCTCCTTCTTTGTTCAACCTTCATCTAGCCAGGAACATCATTATGCCCTCGGACATCTACGCATACTGGGGCATGGCGCCACCTCAAGCGCCCGTGCCCGAGCCACCAGTCGAGTACCAGACGCCAGTTTATCAGTGGGAGCCGGAGGAGCTCACCCAGCAGTGGCATCCTCAGTACACTCCGGAATACCCCGGAGCTGGTTACTTTCTGCCTTGGGAGTAGACCAACTTAGGCCAAAAGCCTAAGCTTGGGGGAGTACGTGTTTCTCACCGACTTTATATTCATGTTCACGCATTCACTTTGATAGTCGGTGTTCACGCTTTTTCATTATATCATCAATGCTAGTTTATTTTCTTTTTCTCACATTCTTCTTGTGTGTTTGATTAACTTGAGAAAATCCAACAAAAATTAAAAATGAGAAAAACAAAAAAAATTAGTTGTAACTTTATATTCTTGCATACTTAGTAGTAACTAAAAAGAAAACCCAAAAAGATTTCCCCATTCTTCTTTTGCTTGTTGGGAGCTTTCCCGTGTAAGTAGTTTTATTTTTCTTTGGGTCAAGGTAGAAGACCATGATTAAAATGATTAGTGGATCTCATATGCGTTATTGTTTATCCGTCAAAGAGCCATATTACTTTGTCTTCTCCTCTGAGTTTGCTTGCAGATTCCAGCTTAGTCCAATGCACGAACACTCTTATTACTATTCACATCATTTGGTCGTGCAGGTGAAAGGCAATAATGACGATATATGATGAAGTGATCGAGTCTAGAAAAGCTGGTATGAACTCGACCTATTTTGTTTTTGTAAATATGACTGGCTCATCGTTCCAAATTCAGCCTTGTTATGAGGAAAACATGTTTGCAATGACAACTTATAGATCATAGTTTCTTATGCCATGCTTGATTAGCTAGGAGCTTATAATGGTTTGTCTTCGATGCCAACATGAATTTTAAAATGATTGTGATGTAGTATGATAGGATGGTATCCTGCTTTGAATGATTCAAGTGGCTTGACTTGGCACATGTTCACGCATGTAGTTGAAACAAAATCAACATAGCCTCCACGATATTCATGTTCATGGTGATTTATATCCTACTCATGCTTGCACTCAGTGTTGGTTAATCTCAATGCATGTTAATGACTGTTGTCGCTCTCTAGTTGGTCGCTTCCCAGTCTTTTGCTAGCCTTCACTTGTACTAAGTGGGAATACTGCTTGTGCATCCATTTCATAAACCCAAAGTTGTTCCATATGAGTCCACCATACCTACCTATATGCGGTATCTACCTGTTGTTCCAAGTAAATTTGCATTTGCCATTCTCTAAACCTTCAAATAATAATCTGTTTTGTATGCCCGAACTGCTCATGTTGTGACAAGGGGCGGTCAGTATCTTCCATGCTAGGCGTGTTATCCTCGATATGTGTTTATTCACTATCACTCACGAGAAAGGGGCCGGTAATCGGAATGCCCAGTTCCATGCTCAAATCAAATAAAAATATAATTGCAAACGAAACTCCCCCTGGATTGTTGTTGGTATGGACGGCACCCGAGGATTCGGCTAGTCGTGGAGTGTGATTGATCGGTGGTGGGGGAGTCAAAACTTTACTATTCTGTTTGGGAACCGCCTATAATACGTGTAGCATGGAAGATGGTGAAAATTCTTGGTCATCGCGTTGACAATGAAAGCATGCCACCCCAAAAATTATTAACTTCTGTTTTAAAAAGCTTGAGCTCTGGCACCTCTGCGAATCAATGCTTCGCTCTGCAAAGGGCCTATCTATTTACATTTCTGTTGAGTCATCCTCTTCTTATTCAAAGCACCAGCTAGAGAGCACCTCCGTCATTTGTATGCTTTTCTATTAATTGATATTGAGTATGACTATGACTGGATATTCTTTGCCATGAGTTACAATTTCTAGTCGGCCCTTGGTCTTTGAAGGTGCTCTGCATTTATGTTTTGCGGTCTCGGAAGGGCTAGCGAGATACCATCTATTCATATTGGATCATGATTGTTTTGATTGAAGTGTTGACGTTTGAAACTTATTATTATTACTCGCTAGTTAATTATGCTATTGATATGAGTATACCATGAGACCTAAATGTCATTGCTTATGTGGTTAGCTTATGATCTTGCTGAAAATCTGAATATGAGTTAGACATAATTATGACAACAAGATCAAACAGAGTTCGTAAAAGTTTTTTGTTTTGTCTCTTTCAGTTTATCAACTGAATTGCTTGAGGAAAAGCAAGGCTTTAAGCTTGGGGGAGTTGATACGTCTCCAACATATCTACTTTTCCAAACTCTTTTGCCCTTGTTTCGGACTCTAATTTGCATGATTTGAATGAAACTAACCCGGACTGACGCTGTTTTCAGCAGAACTGCCATGGTGTTGTTTTTGTGCAGAAATAAAAGTTCTCGAAATGACCTGGAAACTTACGAGGAATTTTTATGGAATATATAAAAAATACCGGAGAAAGAATCAACCAAAGAGGAGCTGTCAGTGGGCCATGAGCCGAGGAGGCGCCCCCCTAGGTCGCGCCTGGCAGGCTCGTGGGGCCCACGTGGCTCCTCCGACCTCATCTCCAGCTCCATATAATCTCTTTCGCCTAGGAAAAAATCAGAGAGAAGAAATCATCGCATTTTACGATACGGAGCCGCTGCCACCACTTGTTCTTCCTAAGGAGGGCAGATCTGGAGTCTATTATGGGCTCCGGAGAGTGGAAATCGAAGCCATCGTCATCATCAACCATCCTCCATCGCCAATTTCATGATGCTCTCCATCGTTCGTGAGTAATCTCATCATAGGCTTGCTGGACGGTGAGGGGTTGGATGAGATCTATCATGTAATCGAGTTAGTTTTGATGGGGTTTGATCCCTAGTATCCACTATGTTCTAAGATTGATGTTGCTACTACTTTTCTATGCTTAATGCTTGTCACTAGGGCCCCAGTGCCATGATTTCAGATCTGAACCTATTATGTTTTCATCAATATATGTGAGTTCTTGATCCTATCTTGCAAGTTGTAGTCACTTACTATGTGTTATGACCCGGCAACCCCGGAGTGACAATAGCCGGAACCACTCCCGGAGATGACCATAGTATGAGGATTCCATGTATTCACCATGTGCTAATGCTTTGTTCCGGTTCTCTATTAAAAGGAGACCTTAATATCTCTTAGTTTCCATTAGGACCCCGCTGCCACGGGAGGGAGGGACAAAAGATTTCATGCAAGTTCTTTTCCATAAGCACGTATGACTATATACAGAATACATGCCTACATTACATTGACGAACTGGAGCTAGTTATATATCACCCTATGTTATAACTATTACATGATGAATGCCATCCAACATAATCATCCATCACCGATCCAATGCCTATGAGATTTTCCTATACTGGTCCTTGCTTAGTTACTTTACCGCTACTACTGTCAAACTTGCTACACAAATCACTACTACTACTGTTACCACTATTACTATTACTATCATACTACTTTGCTACTAAAACTTTGCTGCAGATACTAAATCTTTCAGGTGTGGTTGAATTGACAAGTCAACTGCTAATACTCGAGGATATTCTTTGTCTCCCCTTGTGTCGAATCAATAAATTTGGGTTGAATACTCTACCCTCGAAAACTGTTGCAATCCCCTATACTTGTGGGTTATCAGGCGAGCAGCATAAACATCCTTTATTATGACACCTTCCGGCGGATGAAGTTGCTTGACAAATACTTAAAACCTTCATCCATTGTCTTTCATGGTGTGGTACCGGGTAAGTCGGCATATCCGGTGGGCAGGATTTCTTTGGAGGTGGCTTTTGGCGATGAGTACAATTATAGAGTGGAATCCTTGTGGTTTGAGGTGGTTAAGATCAAGAGCCCTTATCATGCCTTATTTGGATGGACGGCTTATGCTAAGTTCATGGCCCGGCCCTGCTATGTTTACTTGTAGCTCTAGATTCCCGGTTTAAACGGTACCATTTCCGTTCATGGTAACCGGAATATGGCTATTAAGTGTGAAGAAGGAGATGCGGCTTACGCAGAGTCCAGTTGTGCCCAGGAGGAACTTAAGTTTTATGAGGAGAATGTTGATCCGGAGGATATGACCCCTCTGAAAAATAACACTACGGAGGTTGAGCCACCCCTCAAGGTTTCAACGGATGATACCAAGGCAGTAGATTTCACTCCGGGCGACTCATCTAAGCAGTTCATCATTGGAGCTCACATGGATCCCAAATAGGAAAGCGCGCTCATCGAATTCATCCATGAGAATCGGGACATCTTTGCATGGAAACCTTCTGACATGTCGGGTGTATCGAGAGAGTTCGCTGAGCACAACCTTAATGTGGATCCAAAGTTTAAGCTGATTAAGCACTTTTTGCGGCGGTTCAATGAAGAGAGGCGCAAGGCTATTGGGGAAGAAGTTGCTCAGCTTTTGGCAGCAGGTTTTATCATTGAAGTTTTTCACCCGGAATGGTTGGCTAACCCGGTGCTAGTGCTCAAGAAGAACGGCACGTGGCGTATGTGTGTGGATTACATGGACCTTAATAAGGCTTGTCCAGCTGATCCGTTTACCCTCCCTCGTATCGATCAGATCATTGACGCTACAGTGGGTTGTGAAAGTTTGTGCTTCCTGGATGCTTACTCAGGTTATCATCAGATCAAGATGGCGGTTAAAGACTAGGAGAAGACAGCTTTTATTACACCTTTTGGGGCGTTCTGTTATGTTTCTATGCCTTTTGGGCTCAAGAGTGCCCAGGCGACTTATCAGCGGTGCGTGCAAAACTGCCTTCACAGTCAGATCGGCCGTAATGTTCATGATTATGTAGACGACATCGTGGTCAAGTCCAGAAAGAAGGAGACTCTCTTGGAGGATCTAAGAGAAACTTTTGATAATCTCCGGGTCTACAAGATGATGCTTAACCCGACCAAGTGTGTCTTTGGTGTTCCGGCGGGCAAGCTTTTGGGATTCTTGGTCTCTGAGCGTGGCATTGAGGCTAACCCGGATAAAATAAAGGCTATTACTTCTCTAGGAGAGCCGGCTTGCATTAACGATGTTCAGCGCTTGGCAAGGGGAATTGCTGCATTGAGCCGGTTCATAAGCTGACTTGTGGAGAAGGCTATCCCTTTATATCAGATGATGAAGAAGACAGACAAGTTTGTTTGGAGCAAAGCGGCGGGTGAAGCACTTGAGGCGCTTAAAAAACAGCTCACTGAGCCGCCAGTGTTGGCCGCTCCGGTTGAGAAAGAACCGTTACTCCTTTATGTGGCGGCTAACAACCGGGCAGTAAGTGCTGCAATTGTGGTCAAGCGCAAGGAGGCTGGGAAGGAGTATCCCGTGCAAAGGTCGGTTTATTACATCAGTGAGGTCCTGACAGAGTCTAAGCAAAGATATCCGCATTAGCAGAAGCTGGTATACGGGGTTTTCATGGCCAACCGCAAAATTAAAACATTATTTCCTAGGGCACCAGATAACTGTGGTCAGTTCTGCTCTATTGGGGATATTATCCAGAACAGAGAAGCCACAGGAAGGATCGGTAAGTGGGCGTTGGAGCCGGGGCCTCTTAATTTAAAGTATGTTCCTCGCACGGCGATCAAATCCCAAGCTTTGGTGGATTTCATAAATGATTGGACAAAGTGTCAAGCTCCCGAGGAAAAGCCAGATAACACATCCTAGACTATACATTTTGATGGATCCAAGCAGTTAGAGGGGTCAGGGGCAGGAGTTGTCCTGACATCCCCTAAGGGTGATAAGTTTTGTTATGTGCTCCGGCTGATGTTCCCTTGCACTAACAATGCGGCTGAATATGAGGCTTTGCTTCATGGTCTTAGAATATCCAAGGAAATGAATTTGAGCTGGGTCAGGTGTTTGGGCGACTCGGATCTAGTGGCTTAGCAAGTTTCTGGCACTTGGGATTCGAAAGACCCGCGGATGGCGGCTTATAGACAGGCGGTTGATATTATTGTGGGTCATTTTAAAGGATATCAGGTAGATCACATTGATCGCCGAAAGAATGAGGCGGCTGATGCTTTATCACAGATAGGTTCCCAACGTAAGCTGGTGCCACCTAATGTCTTTCTGGATGTCTTACACCATCCAACTGTCAAGATACCTTCAGAAGAAGATTTGGCTGTTCCTGACCCGAAGGCAGAATTGGTGGCGGCTCTACATGCTATCCCAGATTGGACTATTCCCTATTTGACTCGGGGAGAGTTACCTGAGGTTGAAGACCTGGCCAGAAAGATCACCCGGCGCTCTAAGTCCATGACGATAGTTAATGGTGAGTTGCATAAATGCAGCGTGACGGGAGTTTTCACACGTTGTGTTTCACGGGAGGAGGGTCGGTAGATCTTGAATGAAATCCATGCCGGTGATTGTGGACACCACGCTGGCTCGAAATCTTTGGTGTCCAAGGCTTTCCGGCACGGATTCTTCTGGTTGACGGCCCACAAAGATGCAGAGGATTTAGTCCGGAAGTGCGACGGCTGTCAGAAGTTTGGTCGGCGCGCTCATGTTTTGGCTCAAGAATTAAGGATGATACCAATCACTTGGCCGTTTGCGATCTGGGGGCTGGACATGGTAGGGCCTTTCAAGAGATCCAAGGACAAGAAAACACACCTCCTGGTAGCAGTTGACAAGTTTACCAAGTGGGTAGAGGCAGAGCCGGTCAGCAAGTGTGACGCGGCTACAACGGTTCTATTTATTAAGAAGTTGATCTACCGCTTTGGTTACCCACACAGTATCATTACTGATAATGGTACAAATCTATCCAAGGGGGCTATTAAGAAATTCTATGACGAAGAGCATATCCAGCTTGATATTTCAGCCATGGCACATCCACAGTCCAACGGTCAGGCGGAGCGTGCCAATCAGGAAATTCTAAGAGGGATTAAACCACGACTTATGGTTCCTTTATAGCGAACGCCCGGGTGTTGGGCCGAAGAGTTACCCTCCGTCTTATGGAGCATCAGAACTACCCCTAACAGATCCACGGGTTTCACGCCTTTCTTTATGGTATATGGAGCTGAGGCCGTTTTGCCCAATGACATCCGGCATGACTCACCAAGGGTGGCGGCTTACATTGAGACGGACAACGAGACGGCATGCCAAGACGCATTGGACGCTTTGGTAGAGGCACGAGAGTTAGCAACAGCCCGATCGGCGATTTATCAACAAGACCTGCATCGCTATCACAGCCGTAGGGTCAAGAACCGAGCGTTCCAGGAAGGCGACTTGGTGCTCCGGCTGATACAGGATCAGACAAGTATGCATAAGCTTTCACCTCCATGGGAAGGACCCTTTGTGGTCAGCAGAAATATCAACAACGGGTCATATGACCTCATTGATATCCGAGATGACTCGGATACAGCGGGTCAAGAGACCCGTCGGCCATGGAACATCGTGCATCTCTGACCTTATTTCACTTAAGGGAGTAGAGACGCCCCATTGTACACTATCATTGTACATATTATCATTATATAAATAAAGAAGCCTTTGTTGTTTCACACATCCTCGTATGAGAGAAGACTAAACAAAGTTCCGGTTGATGTATCAACTGAGATCGGTGAGGGCGGCTTCTTACCTTCGGGTACAGCTTCTAACACCTATCCGCTGGCGTTTTACGCCGTATTGCTGAACAACAGTAGATGCATATTAAGCCGGCATTTTGCCACAAAAAAACGACTAAGGTAAATTAGTCGTGGCGAGGGCAGCTTCTTACCTTCGGGTACAACTTCTAACGTCTATCCACGAGCGGGTTGCACCGTACTACTGAAGGGGGCTTCTTACCGACGGGTACCGCTTCTAACACCCTATCGGCCGGCTTTATGCCAAATTTCCAGCTAACACGTTTAGCCGCGGTTATGAGAGGTTTTTATCGACGGGTAGCTAACGTCTCATGACCCGCGAACAGCGGCTTCTTACCTTCGGGTATAGCTTATAATGCCTATTAGCCGGCTTTAAGCCACGTAAAAACAGCTAAGGTAAATTAGTTGCGGCAAACGGCGGCTTCTTACCTTCGGGTATAGCTTCTAACGCCTATTAGCCGGCCTTATGGCACAAAAATTTGGCTAAGGAAAATTAGTCGCGGCAAGGGCGGCTTCTTACCTTCAGGTACAGTTTCTAACGCCTAAAACGCCAGCGTTTATGCCGTATTATTACCTTCGGGTACAGCTTGCAATGCTGATGAGCCGGGTTTATGTTACAAAGCTCCGTCTAACATGATTAGCCACGGATGAAAATTATTAAGTCCTTTTGGCCGACTCTCTATACAAAACAATGACGGGTCAAGCATATATACAAGACATATGGAAAGCCGTATTTTTCTCATTAAAGGGGACCAGCATGGCAAATGTCACAGGTAACATATGTTACAAACGCTATCTGTGGAGGTCAAAAGACATCAATCAAAGTATTTCAAAGCTCGGACGGTGGATCAAAAAGAGCCAGCTATTACAAAGAGTTACAAGAAGTTAATCAATTGGCTGGCGGCTCATCCTGCTCCGGCTCTTCGGCTGGCTTGATCTGAAGGTTTTCCAAGTTCCAATTGCAGTTAGCCAGAGCTGCAAAAGTCCCTTCTTGAAAGAAGGGGGACGAGTCAAGATCACAAGCAAAGAGATCCTTACTACGGGCGGGCGTCAAGTCCTTCCACTCGTAGAGGGGGCCACGAACACTTTTCTGCTCGGCATCGTAAGCCGCCTGGTAGGTGTCCAGGTCAGCTTCTTCTGCTAAGATGGAGGCCAAATATCGGGAGTCCTTGACGCACCAGATGTAATCGTCTTCCGTGAACTCTGAGTCGTCATCCTTCTTCGAGGGGAAGCATTCCATCATGTCAGCCGACATGAGCTCCGGAGCAAAAGCCAGAGCCCGGCTTATGCCTGCGATCGCTCCTTGGCGGGCGGCTGATTTTTTTCAACTCGGCAATTTGCTTCAGCGTGGTAGAGAAAAGCTCCAAGACCCCTTTGAGAGTTGAAGGGATCTTGTCCTTGTATTGCACCGACTTGATCGTGAACATCGCGCCACAATAAAGTTGCTCCGCCAAGGTGTAGATGGCCTACAGAGGTAAGAGGTTGTCGGATGCTAGTTGATGGCTTCTAGGACCTGTATAAGCCGAAGATTTTCATAATAAGTCACCAACTCAGAGGTTATACAGCAATTAAGAGCAAGATGTCAAGAAGTCACCAAAGAGGGCGGCTTTCATCTTGGTAATGTGGCGCTTCAGGGCTTGGAGTTCATCAGCCACAGCTATCATCCGCTGATCAGCGTCATCCGCCCTTTTGGTCAAAGAGAGCTTCTCAGACTCAGCGGACTCTTTAAGAGAAGCGAAGTCGGCCTTGATTGTGGCCAACTCCTTAGAAAGGAGCCAACACTTCTCATCGGTGGCACTTCGAGCCGTTCGTTGAGCCACCAGATTGGTCTTCGGGTCCGTCAACTGCAACCCGGCCTCATTTAAAGCTTCCTGTGACATATCAAAATGCAGAATAAGTCGCCAGGATGGAACCGTATCGGATGATGAAGATTAAAGACAAATTCATGCAAGTCTCAAGCAGATTGCAAGAAATATGTTTGACACTTGGCGGCTAATGTATATTTGGTCTCCGAGATTATAGTGCACTTTCGGTTCATCTTCACCAGGTTAATTCGGAACTTGGGGGCTACAGTTGGTTGTTCAAACTATCTACAGTGAGGCTCCGACTCAACTCTGAAACAAGTTTGAGCCGGCCCTTGGGGGCTACTATTATCTCTTCTAAATTATCTTCTAAGAAGTCCCGACTCAACTCTGAAACAAGTTTGAGCCGGCCCTTGGGGGCTACTATTAGCTCTTCTAAATTATCTTCTAAGAAGTCCCGACTGAACTCTGAAACAAGTTTGAGCCGGCCCTTGGGGGCTACTATTATCTCTTCCAAATTATCTTCTAAGAAGTCCCGACTCAACTTTGAAACAAGTTTGAGCCGGCCCTTGGGGGCTACTATCGGCTCTTTTAACTATCTTCTACACAATGATTTTGTCTAAAGGAAGAGTACCTATGCAAAGTCCCGGTTCAACCATTGGCAAAGTTAAGCCAGCACTTGGGGGCTACGTAAGGGTATAAGGAGGAAGATAATACCTCATATTTCCTCTTCATGAGATTAACCAATTGAAGCTCGAAGTCCCGGCTGGTGGATAACCGGGTCATGTAGCCAGCATGAAGCTCTTCAGCTGACATCTTCTCCAACGTAGAAGGTTCAAAATCCAGTTTTCTGGAAGATTCAGTTGTTTCACCCCGCTTGGTCAACACATGAGCCGGGGAAGAATGCAAGCCGGCACCAGTGTTTTCAACTTCTGGGCCGGTTGTGACCTTAGCCGCCTGGGCAGGGCTTGGCGGCTTAGAAGGATTCTTCGGCGGACTATCCGTGACGCTGTCATCAGCAGCCGGCTGTGCAGAAGCTGCTGGAATATCTTCAGCCGGCCGTGAGTCATCCGGTTTTGAATGCTCCGGATCTTGAGCAGCAGGACCGAGGGAGGACTTGTTGGTTTTTCGATGCTTGGCTTGAGCACTGCAAAATAGAAGGATCAGAATCCAAAGGATACTACTCCGTATAAAGAACCGGATGATTATAGTGAAAAACACTTACAGCGGGTTGATCTTGGGAGGCGGCAGAGCGGTCGCCGAAGAGTCGCCAGAAGAGGGCGACTTCTAAGACGCAATTTAACAAATATGAGACAGCACCAAGGTTACCAAGAAAAGTGAATCAAGCGGAGATACGTACCTCTGCGGGGCGTTTCTTCAGAGCCGGAGAGTTTGGTAGGCCGAACATAAGCTAAGTAGAGCCGGCGCTTCGAGTCTGTCGACGCTCATCCTGTTGTTGCTTTTTCAAAAGAAAGGCGGGAGCCAGATAAGCAAGAGGATGAGAAAGAGGAACTTTGCCAATAACCCGCCGTGGTTTCAGGGGAACAAAGTATTCTGAGCCGGAAGAAACATAGATTACCTCAGGGTCGTTGGCGCGACTTGTTTCAACATTGTCCTGTGAGTAATACAGGTATTAGTAAAATGAGATAGTAAAATTGCAGAAAGCAGCCAAGGCTTACCTCTGAGCCGGACTCCTGTGGCGGTTCAAACCATTCTTCTTGTGGGGCGATCTTCTTAAGCTTCTTGGACGGAGCCTTCTTCGTGGCCTTCAAGGGAGGAACATATTCCTTCTTCCAGAAATCTGAGTTGGCCTGGAAGGACAAGCCGTTTAAAATGGTAATACGTAAGGAAGGAAAGAGTAAATCAAGAGAGAGAAAGGTGTGAAGAGTAGCCTTAGATCTGGAGCCGGATTGGCGACACAAAAAGGCGCCAGACCGATGGCACTGCATGATCCGGATGCTTCATGAACAAGGCTCCGGATGGCGGTGCTGATGTCATCTTCTGTCAGCGTGGATTGGCTGAAGCATAAGGAGCTATCATACTTTCCCTTATATTCGTACATAAGTCGGCTCATGTGACTCAGAGGCATGATCCGCCAGGAAATCCAGCAGTGGATCAAGTCTATTCTGGTTAATCCATTGGCCATGAGGGCCTTGATCTTGGCATGAGCTGGCTCGTATCTTGCGCGCTCAGAAGCAGACAGTTGGCCAAGAAGTCCTAAAGTTATTTTGAGCCGGGAAGGATGGTAGCCCGGCAATGGGTGCTCCCCCTCTGGGGAGGTATCTTTGTAGTAGAACCAGGTCTTGTTCCAGTCCTACGGGTGACTCGGCATCTGCGTAACCGGAAAAGTAATGTACCTGCGCTGTTGAATGGAGATCCTGCCAAGTTCTAGACTCGGACCGGCTTTCATTTCAGTTTGCCGGTTAGCGTAGAACAATTCCCGGAACAACCCCACAGATGGCTTGGCTTGCAGGTAAACTTCACAGAGCACTTGAAAATTGCAGATGTTTGAGACGGAGTTGGGGGCCAAGTCTTGGGGGTCAAGCTTGTAGAGGGGAAGGACGTCACGGAAGAATTTTGAGCCGGGAGGCACGAATCCTCGTTCGATATGGTCAGAGAAAACCACTACTTCGCCTTCTTGAGGAGAGGGCCGTGTTTCATTACTCGGGACCCGCCAATTATTGACCTCCTTGGAAGGAAGAGTGCCCGCGTGAACAAAATCCATTAGGAACTCTTTAGTGATGCAAGAGCCAACCCAGTTGCAAGAGTTGGAAGCACGAGACATGATGGCGGTTGGAAGACTATGCAAATTAAAAGTATAGCGAGTCAAGAGCAAGAGGATATCTATGACGGCTTACTATGTTAAGGGCTCTACAAATAATGTGCCATGGTCCGACTGATGAGAGTCGGAGAGGCACGGTGGGTCAACAAGGAAAGGAGGAGCGAAAATCGGCTAAGTCCTAGGAAAACGGATTTCACAAAGTTCAGCTAAGATTATGGATCTACAAAAGCAGGAAAAAGGTCCCTATTTTCAGACCTAGCGAAGAACAGGCGAAGCAGAGGAAATTGAAACGGCAAAATAGAGCCGCGATGGGTCTGCGCATTGTGCACGGCCGCCCCGTATGCGGCGGCGCGGTAAGGATGAACGTTAAAGGCGCGAATGGTGTCAGGAGAACACTAACAATGGTGTTGGAAGAACCCAAGCGGCTGCGGTAGAGCTTTCTACAAACCCTACTACAGCGGCAATGGATCTAAAGAGAAGTACAGGCTTACCGGAGACAGTGCGATGAACGCGGAGGAGGCTCTAGAATGAAACAAGGTGATGCAGCGGCCTGGTCGACGGCGATGAGGAGATGGCGCTGGAGCAGGATGCGCTGGAGCGGAGGCGTCAAGAGGAAGGAGATGAAGAGTGAGCGGGAGAAGAAAAATGACAGCTGCAGCGGTCCTATTTAAGAGGAAGATAGGGCAGGCGCGAAAATCCAGGCGACAGAAATCATTCGACCAAGGCAAACGCCTCGATTTTTGGACTAGCCATTTAATAAGAGATTTGGTGGTATGTCAGCGGATCTTTCTTGCAGGGCTCACGGTACGTCACGACAGGTCATCACCGGGCGACTCGCCGAGGAACAGAAGAAAAGGATGAAGTGAGCAAGCTCAAATCAACCTGGGGCCTAATGTTGGGGATGTAACCCCACGGTATGACCCGCCCAAAGGGTTCCGGGTTATAACCAGCGGCTCGTGAACCGGCCCAAGAGTTGGCCATGAGACTCATGGCCCAGGAAGATAGGCGGTTCATGGCGTGGGCCGCATGATGGTCCGGACAGAGAAGACCCAGGTGAGTAAGCAGCCCGGAGGTAACTTGGCAGGGAAGATCGAGGAAGACTTGGATAAAGAGTTAGAGTCGGTTTGTACTTGTATGAACCGGAGTCTTTACCTCTTATATAAAGGTAGACCCGGGGCGACTTAGAGATCAGGCGATCGAGAGCTAGGTCAAGCTTTACACTAGTAGAAAACAGACCTTTCATCCAATGCATTAGTCCCGGTCTGGTTACGAGCCGGTACTAAAGAGGCTATTAGTCCCGGTTCATGTCGGCGACCTTTAGTACCGGCTCGTAAGGAACCTTAGTACCGGTTCGTGTCACGAACCGGTACTAAAGGGGGCGTGCCAGGCTTTTGGTCAGACCGGGCCCCGCATGCCTCTTTAGTACCGGTTCATGGAATGAACCGGTACTAAAGGTTGCCCTTTAGTACCGGTTCGTGACACCAACCGGTACTAAAGACTTGGGCCCCGTGTGGCAGCCTTTTGGTCAGACTTGGGCCCCGCGTGCCTCTTTAGTACCGGTTCGTGACACGAACTGGTACTAAAGGCCCTCTAGAACTGGTCTGAAATTTGTCTCTACCCCCCCCCCTGTGTACCGCCATTTCAGTTTTGAAAAAAACAAAAGAAAGTGATAAAAACTTCAAAAATTAAAATCCTTCGAGATGTAGTTATGTTAATACATCTATTAGTTAAAGAAAACGGCTGTAACTTTTGCATACGATGTCGGAAAAAACGAATAATATATCAAAAATGTTCAGAACGAAAATCCGCATCTGAATTTGACGGCCTTTGGCCGTTTTGCAATTTTTAGAATCCTCAAATTCTAAAAGGAAAAAAAGTTATGCTCAAACTTCAGTTTTTTTGAATTTTGGTTAAATCTAGTCAAACTACTTATTCAAGAATATTAGTGTTACTAAATAATTATTCAAGAATATTAGTGCTGCTAAATAATTATTTCAATTTTTTGAATTTTGGTCAAATCTGGTCAAACTGCGGTCAAACTATGGTCAAACTACTTATTCAAGAAATATTAGTGTGTTACTTAATAATTATTGGTTTTAAGAATAATAGTTTCAAACTCAAACGGTGTAACGTGTGACTTCATGCTCAAGTTCAACTCCTAAGGTTTAATAGGATTGACAGCTTACTATTGTCAGGAAAACAACAAGTGCAGACTTGGAAACAAGGGGGAATAGAACTCGAAAGTTAAGTGTGCTCAGGTTGGAGTAGTGAGAGGATGGGTGACCGGTTGGGAAGTTAGATGATTTGGAACGATGAGGGGTGATTAGATATTAGAAATCAAATTGAGCAGTGATGAGGGGTAGTTAAAGATTAAATTCAAATAATTCAGAAATTTGAAAATCGAACAAAAAAAATTCCAGAAAAATGAAAAAAATTCTTTAGTACCGGTTGGTATCACCAACCGGTACTAAAGGTCCTCCACCACCAGCCCACGCAGGCAGCCACGTGGAGGGCCTTTAGTACCGGTCCGTGGGCCAACTGGTACTAAAGGTCTGGACCTTTAGTCCCGACCCTTTAGTACCGGCTGGGGAACCGGTACTAAAGGCCCTTCCTGACGATGAGGGGTGATTACATATTAGAAATCAAATTGAGCAGTGATGAGGGGTAGTTAAAGATTAAAGTCAAATAATTTGAAAATCGAACAAATTTTTTTCCAAAAAAATGAAAAAAATTCTTTAGTACCGGTTGGTATCACCAACCGGTACTAAAGGTCCTCCACCACCAGCCCACGCAGGCAGCCACGTGGAGGGCCTTTAGTACCGGTCCATGGGCCAACCGGTACTAAAGGTCTGGACCTTTAGTCCCGACACTTTAGTACCGGCTGGGGAACCGGTACTAAAGGCCCTTCCTGACCGGGACTACTGATCGACATTCTACTAGTGTTAGCTCCCTTGTAATCGATACAACAAGTAATACAAGAACAAGCAGGACGTAGGCTATTACCTCGACTTGAGGGGCCGAACCTGGGTAAACTCGTGTCCTTCGTCCCAACCAACCCCTTTGAGTCCATCACGTTAGCGATGGCCTCGAATCCAAGTCCGTTCACCCGGACATCTGCCATGATAAATCCACGACAACAGCCATTGATAATTGACATCATAAGCCGCCTGGTAGGGGGTCAGATCCATCTCGTCGACAAGGGTAGATGCAGGTATTCTGGAGGCCCTTTTGCATTTGGCGTAGTCAGCTTCAGTAAAGTCTAAGCCGTCATCCCTTTTGGACGGGAAGCCGTTCATCATTTTCTTGGCAGTTAGCTCAGGAGCAAAGACCAGGGACTGGCTTAGAGCACCTATTGCCCCCTTCCTGTCGGATGAGCGCCTCAACTCTTCAGTCTGCTTGGGCAGAGTGGATAAGACCTCTATGACCCCCTTCGAATTTGGGAACATATTTGGCAGTCATCATGGCTTTGATGGTACAGAGGGCTCCATTGTATATTTTCTCAGTCAAAGTATATACGGCCTTCAATTTCATCAAACTATTAGAGGATAGCTGGCGGCTTCTCTTGCCAGCAAGGAAAATTAGAGGTTATAAGCCGCCGGAAAGATATTTTTTGATTCAACAAGGAAATTTTCTAAGCCGTACATACTTACCAAAGATAGAGGCAGTCATCTTGGATATATGGCCCTTGAGAGTTTTCAATTCTTCTGTTGTAAGCTTAAGCTGCTCCTCGGTGTCATTTGCGCGCTTTGACAGGGCGGCTTGTTCAGACTCGACAGTGTCCTTATAAGTGGAAAAGTCAATTTGGAGCTTCTCGAGTTTTTCAGCGGCCACCCATAATTTCTCTTCTGTTGTGGCTGAGCGGTCTATTGGGTGGTAAGATTTTCCCTTAAGTCGGCCCGCTCAGACTCGGCTACATCTAATACCTCCTGCATTATACAAGTAAAAGATCATAAATTTTAAGTCACCAGGATGAAGCAATAATGAAGCTACTGATACAAGTCCCAAGCAGATTATAAGTAATATACTTGGCACTTGGGGGCTAATGTCTGTGTTTTCGCTCCTAGTCTACACTATTTCGGCTCATCATTCTCATAATGACCCGGACTTGGGGGCTACACCCGGCGAGTTTTATCAAACATGGAAATTCCGGCTCATCATCCTCATAATGACCCGGATTTGGGGGCTACACTTGGATCTAATTTTCAAGTAAGTACCGGCCTATATACATATTAACCCATTACTCGGGGGCTACATGTTAAGTTATTTGTAGTACGACAGGATTTGAAAGACCCGGTCCATTATTTGCCATCTTGGGGGCTACATAAGGGGATAAGGAAAAAGCAAGAGAAGAGGGGTACCTTGTATTTTTTTCTTCATTAATCCAACAAGCTTGGATTCCATGTTGCGGCTGGCAGAAAGGCGATTCAAGTAGCCAGCATGCAGGTCATCTGCAGTCATTTTCTCTAAGACGGGGAATCCTAAGTCAAGATTCTGTGGAGAACAAGTGTCAATCTTGCTAGCATGTTTTGTCAACACATGACGAGTAGCTGATTGGTAACCCATCCCAGTGATGGTAACTTCGGGATGAGACGGGTCTTCGACGGCTGTTGAAGGACTGGGCGGCTTAAGGTGAGCTGCTGGACTCTCAAGAGTTGCCATGCGGTGATCCTACGGCTCCGAAGGTAGAGGACTGCGCTCAGGTGCATCCTTATTAACATCAAAAGGTTCGGCATGAGTGGAAGGGGAGTCTGACTTTTGGGTGGTAGGAGGGACGGTAGACCCGCCTGTCTTCCTTCGTTTTGCATGAGCCCTAGAAGTGAAAAGAGTCATTATGCAGCACAAGGACAATACAGATAATATACACGCCGGAAGGTAAAAGGCATACTCTGGGTTGATATTCATAGGAGGAAGCTTGGAGGCAATTGAGTCGCCAGACGAAGGGGGTGACTCCTATAAAATTGAGACAATAAAGCACAAGAGTAAGGTGACAGTACATGAGTATAAGGCGGATATAGGACTTGGTTAAAAGAGCACCTCAGCAGGTCATTTCCGTGGAGCCAGAGAGTTTGGTAAGCCTGCCATAAGATCTTCAGAGTTGGTGCTCCGGGTCTGACATCGAGAGTTGAGCTATTGCTTTTTCAAAGGAAATTCGGGATCTAAGTAAGCAAGAGGATGTGAAAAAGGAACTTTTTGGATGACCCGCCGTATTTTCTCTCGCGGTAAGACCTCTGAGTCAGAGGAAATGTAAGTTACCTCAGGGGTGTTGGTGTGACTCATTTCCGTCTCCTCCTGTGTACAATCGTCGTCAGTAAGTTGCATAAAAAGACAGCCAAGGGAATCAAGTTTCACCTCTGAATTGTCCAGTTCAAGCAGTTCTTCAGACAGAGTTTTCTTCTTACGGCTGATGACCCACAAGTATAGGGGATCTATCGTAGTCCTTTCGATAAGTAAGAGTGTCAAACCCAACGAGGAGCAGAAGGAAATGACAAGCGGTTTTCAGTAAGGTATTCTCTGCAAGCACTAAAATTGTAGGTAACATATAGTTGTGTGATAAGATAATTTGTAACGGGTAGAAAATAATAATACTAACAAAGGTGCAGCAATATGTCCCAATCCCTTTTGTAGCAAGGGACAAGCCTGAATGAACTCTTATATAAAGTAAAGTGCTCCCGAGGACACATGGGAATTACTATCAAGCTAGTTTTCATCATGTTCATATGATTCGCGTTCCCTACTTTGATAGTTTGATATGTGGGTGGACCGGTGCTTGGGTGCTGTCCTTACTTGGACAAACACCCCACTTATGATTAACCCCTCTCGCAAGCATCCGCAACTATGAAAGAAGAATTAAGACAAAGTCTAACCATAGCATTAAACTAGTGGATCCAAATCAGCCCCTTGCGACGCAACGCATAAACTAGGGTTTAAGCTTCTGTCACTCTAGCAACCCATCATCTACTTATTACTTCCCAATGCCCTCCTCTAGGCCCAAATAATGGTGAACTGTCATGTAGTCAATGTTCAATAACACCACTAGAGGAGAGACAACATACAACGCATCAAAATATCGAACGAATACCAAATTCACATGACTACTATTAGCAAGACTTATCCCATGTCCTCAGGAACAAACATAACTACTCACAAAGCATGATAATGTTCATGATCAGAGAGGTATTGAATAGCATTAAGGATCTGAACATATGATCTTTCACCAAGCAAACCAACTAGCATCAACTACAAGGAGTAATTAACACTACTAGCAACCTTGCAAATACCAATCGGAGTTGCGAGACGGAGATTGGATACAAGAGATGAACTAGGGTTTAGAGATGAGATGGTGTTGATCAAGATGTGTCGGGACCCCAATCCTAAGTCATATGAATCCAGACTGTAACATATCACATCACTTTGTGGCCTCACGTACGGTAAACTCCACGGCTGCAGCCTTACCTTAGCTGGGACATTTTGCGTCTGTTGGCTCGCGTATGTGAACATGTCGCTGGCAATCAAACAACAGAGAACCCAAGCTAAATGACCAACATCGATCTTATCGTCGAAACCACTAGCGAGACCGGAGTCTCTCTGCAAAAACATAATTAAGCAACGGTGAGTACTGAGTACTCAGCAAGTCTTACATCACAACTATCTACATATGCATCGGTATCAACAAGGAAGTTGTGGGGTTTAATGCAGCAAGCCATCTTTGACTCGGTGGCAATCCTATACTACGACTTTGATAACTTTGTAAACTTTTGTGAAGCATACACGAGTCCAATAACACCACAACAATACACTACCATGGATCCACTCCCGTCCTCCTACGAGAGTGCCATCCATGGTACTCACACTTATCTTGAAGCTTTTATGAGTAACCTTTTAAATTTTCTATGAACCATATAAGTATCCAAGTAGTCCATATCCATGGACGCGGCTATTCGAATAGATTGATTACCCTGCAGGGGTGTACTTCATCACACATGCTCCCACCACTTACCGCCATGTGCTCGTAAAAAGGCACCTCGGCAACCTTCAAGCGGAAGCCCAGCGAGGGAGTCGGCCACGACCTGACTAACCACACAAGACTCTCGTCCAGGTTTATCGCCTATTCGGGACTAACCCGCAAGGAAGTTCGGCCGAAGTTTCCTCAACGGCCCCAAACTATGTGTACAGGGTTCCCAAGCCCACCTCGACGGATGGTACTACGCTTGGTACATCGGGCCACAATGCCTAGTTTGTCCTGAGCCCACTTGTACGAGGTGCCACTCGGTAGACCACTAGCATATCCTACAAACACCAGAAACTAGTTGCAACTCCTGGACAGAGATCAAGTCGGTTAATAAGTTGAGAGAGTCAATTAAGGATCCCAATGTGCGGTAGTAGCTAGTCTTGGACAACATACACAGGACTCGGTTCTTAAGGACGGTCACAATGAGACAAGCGCCATGTACTCCTACACGGTCTCTCATCGCTACCTTTACCAAATCATGTTCACAACTTAACTCTCATCGTCAGAACAAGTTCATTTCACTCTGGTCCATCACCCAGATGAATCAGACGTGACACAACTCTAATCATAGCAAGCATAGCAGGTTAAGGCACAACATAGCTCAAGCATCTACCAGGTATTCTAGGTTGCATGGTTCAGCTATTTACTGTGACATGGACAGGTCATGCAGAGGAATGGGTTCAACTACCGGAACAAGCAAAGTTGAAACGTTTTGTCCTAATGCAATAAGTGAGAGCGAGAGCGAGAGAGTGGGATTGTATCGGGTATGTTCAAGGGGGGTTTGCTTGCCTGGTAAGACGATCACACGTTACTGCTCCTCAGATGGATACCCGACCGTATCCTCCGGAACAGTGCCTAACACGAAGAACAAACATCGAAGGGGGAACAAATCAATACACACCAAATGCCTCAGTATGATGCATGAATATGTCATGGCAATATGAGGTGTTTGAACTAATGCATCTAGCAACAGATTTAAATGAAGTGGGTTTGAACTCAAGGTTCAAATCCAACTTCATATATGGATTCCATAATGCATTTGAATTAAAAATGTCCAAGTTCACCTATTTAGGTTGCTCTAACATGTATGAAAATGGTATAAATGGATTCATTTAATTTTTCTGATCAATTTTCATATATAAATTATTTTCATCTGATTTACAGATTATTTTCTATGAATTTTAGAAGTTTTTATTAATTTCTGAAATTAATTTTAAATCCAAAATTGAATTTATTATGTCATCCTGATATCATGATGACGTCAGCAGGTCAAAGGCGCCAGCCCAAGTCAAACCTGGCAGCTGGGCCCCACCTGTCAATGACACAGGCATCTAACAGATTTTTATTAATTTAAACTAACTACTAATTAGTAGGCTGGGCCCACCTGTCACTGACTTATTAATCTAACCTTTTTTTAATTAGTCTAATTGTTAACTAACAGGGCCGGGCCCACTAGTCAGCGTCAGGGGGGTTAATTAGGGTCTAATTAATTAGACCACGTCGGCCGGCCGAGATTTGGTCGCCGGCGACCTCTGGCCACGGCGGAGGCCACTGGAGGCCATGGGAGCGGCAGCCAAAGGCACTAGGAGGAAGCCCTTGGCCTCGCGCATCCGGAGGGGACCGTGGAAGGCCCTAGGGGTCAACGGAGCCGACCGGAGGCGAGCCCATGGCGGCGGCCGGAGCATCGGCTTGCGGAAACGGCGGCTAGGGGACGGGGAGGAGCTGGGAGAGCGGAGACGGGCATGGTGGCTCATAGAGATGCTCACGGCGGGCTCACGAGCTCGAGGACGACCGGGACGGCGCAGAGCAACGGCAAAGGATCCACGGCGGCCGGCGGAGGAAAACGGCGATGACGACGAAGCAGAGGCTCCTGGGCTCGATTCCTCCGTCAAGGAGCTTCAGGCCCTCGAGCCAGAGCTTTTGGTCGGGTCAGGGGGGCTGGGCGACGGCGACAGCTAGCTAGCGACAGCGACGGCGGCTTCGGTTTCCGGCGAGAGAGAAGACGGAGAGGGGGAGAGGGAGAGCGGTGAGCGCGAGAGAGGGAGGAGAAAACGCCATGGCGACGGAGCGCTAGCGCTCCCAGGGGCGGCCACGGCTAGCAGCCAGGCAGGAGGTGGCCGGCGCGTGTCGGCGCGCCCCTGCCACACTCCCCATCCTCCTGGCGAGAGGTTGGGGGTGACTGGCAGCTGGGTCGGCTGGGCCAGCCCCCTTCGTGGGCTTCCTTTCTTCTTCTTTTTTAAAATTTTTGTTTTATTTCTTTGTGTTATCTATTTTTTTCAGTTTTATTTTGATTTGATTTCAAAACCAAAACATTTCATAATATGTTGAAAATTGGTTTGTGGCATTTGTATATTATAACCAAGGCACTCATGGATTTTCCAGATTTATTGAACCTTTAAAATATTTATAGAATTTTAAAACTCCAATCTGAATAGTTATTATTTTAATTCAATATCCAAAATGACAATTTTAAAATATGCACCATCCCTGGTTTATGTTGCCACATTATTCCAGAGAAGATGAACATTTTTCTAGAGCCACTTTGGATCATTGAGGAAAAATATTTTAATTGGACCTATTTGAGTTCAAATGATGCTAGGGTTTGATCATCCCCATTTAAAGTTTAAAAGAATTTAAACATGAAGCAATCACAACATGGACCCTAATGCATGCTAAAGCTAGGGATGTGACAACTCACCCCCACTTAAAAGAATCGCGCCCCGAGATTCTGGAGTCGACGGAAAAAGAGCTGGATACTCAATTCGAAGACGATCTTCACGCTCCCAGGTAGCTTCATTCTCAGAATGATGTGACCACTGAACCTTCAGAAACTTGATATTCCGACGCCGGGTTACACGCTCAGCTTGATCAAGAATGGGAACAGGATATTCTCGATATGAAAGGTCATCTTGAAGATCAAGTGTTTCGTGGTCCACTTCACGGATAGGATCCTTGAAGCAATGCCTGAGTTGAGAAACATGGAAGACATCATGAACTCTAGAAAGATGCGGGGGCAGTTCCAATTGGTAGGCAACCTCTCCTCGTTTAGCAAGAATGCGAAAGGGACCAAGGTAACGAGGGCCCAATTTGCCCTTGATACTGAAGCGATGGGTACCCTTCAGAGGAGTAACCCGAAGGTAAGCCTTTTCGTCCACCTCATAAGTTACTTCCTTATGATGGCGATCATACTGACTCTTCTGACGAGACTGAGCTATCTTGAGGTTTTTGCGAATGACGTGAACTTGCTCTTCTGCTTCCTGAATCATATCTAGCCCAAAGAATTGTGTTTCCCCGGTCTCTGACCAATTCAAAGGTGTTCGGCATCTTCGTCCATAAAGAACTTCAAAAGGAGCTTTGCCCAGGCTGGATTGGTAGCTGTTGTTATATGCAAACTCTACAAATGGACGACACTTCTCCCAATTCATTCCGAATGAGATGACACAAGCTCTGAGCATGTCTTCGAGAATCTGATTGACTCTTTCAACCTGACCACTTGACTGAGGGTGAAAAGCAGTGCTAAAGGAAAGATGGGTTCCCATAGCATTCTGGAAACTTTCCCAAAATCGAGAGGTGAAAAGACTTCCACGGTCTGAATTGATTTCAGTGGAACACCATGCAGGGATACTATTCGAGAGACATACAATTCCGCCAACTGACAAGCAGTAATACTCTCTCGGACCGGGAGGAAATGAGCCACTTTGGAAAGGCGATCAATAACCACGAAGATTGCATTATTTCCATTCTTGGTCTTTGGAAATCTGGTGATGAAATCAATTTCAACTTTATCCCATTTCCATTCAGGAATAGCTAAAGGTTGAAGGGTGCCAGCAGGTCTCTGATGCTCTGCCTTCACGTGACGACAAACATCGCAACTAGCAATGAATTGAGCGATTTCCCTCTTCATTCTGGTCCACCAGAACCTTTGGCGTAGGTCCTGATACATCTTGGTGCTGCCAGGGTGAATGGTGAGAGGAGATTCATGAGCCTCCTTAAGGATCAACTCTCAAAGTTGTTGCTTTTTAGGAACTACCAACCGATTCCCAAAATATATTGCACCTCTATCATCAATGGAGAAACTACCTGCAATTCCCTTTTTAACATTATTCCTGATCCGAGTGATACCCGCAGCATACTGTTGGCTTGTTATAATCTGATCCTCCAGAGTAGGTTTTGCAACCAAGGTAGAAAGGGATCCACGAGGAACAATGTGGAGGTTAAGCTTGCAAAATTACTCATGAAGAAGGGGTGGACCTTGTTATAGCATAAGATTGTTGCAATAGGATTTACGACTTAACGCATCCGCCATGACATTTGCCTTGCCTGGGGTGTAAGTAATTCCTATGTCGTAATCCGTAATCAATTCCAACCATCGCCTTTGTCTGAGATTCAGATCTGGTTGAGTGAATATATACTTCAGGCTTTGATGATCTGTGTAAATCTCACAACGATTACCAAGAAGGTAATGTCGCCATACCTTGAGTGCATGGACTACTACTGCAAGCTCCAAATCATGTGTTGGATAATTTTCCTCATGTGGGTGCAACTGTCGGGATGCATAGGCGATCACTTGTCAGTCTTGCATAAGAACACATCCAAGTCCTTGTCTAGAGGCGTCACAATAGAAGACGAAGTCCTTGGAGAAATCAGGTGGCACAAGCACAGGAGCAAAGGTCAAACGTCTCTTCAGTTCCTGGAAACTATGCTCACATTGTGGGGTCCACTCAAATTTCTTATCTTTCTTAAGAAGTTTCATCAAAGGCTTGGCAACTTTGGAGAAGTTTTCCACGAAGCGGCAACAATAGCTCGCTAAACCAAGGAAACTTCTAACTTGCTTAACTGTTTCAGGTGGAGTCCAATCGAGAATGGCCTAAACTCTTTCAGGATTGACTACGATGCCCTTTCCAGAGATCACATGACCAAGATAGGTCACTTCAGGTAACCAAAATTCACACTTGGAGAACTTGGCATAAAGACGATGCTCTCTGAGTTTTTCTAGCACAAAGTGAGGTGCTCAGCATGTTCTTCTTCATTCTTTGAATAAATAAAAATATCATTGAGGTAAACCACGACGAACTTATCTAAGTATTCCATGAAGATTGAGTTCATCAAATGGGAGAATGTTGCTGGAGCATTGGTTAGTCCAAAGGACATGACTGTGTACTAGTACTGGCCATAACGAGTGGCGAACGCTGTCTTGGGGATGTCTCCATTCTTAATCTTGATTTGATGGTAGCCCAATCTCAAATCCATCTTGGAGAACACTGAAGAACCAGCAAGTTGATCATACAAATCATTGATCCTGGGGAGAGGATACTTAATCTTTATTGTGACCAAATTGACAGGTCGGTAATCCACAACCATATGACCCGTTCCATCCTTCTTCTTCACAAAGAGGATGGGACAAGCCCAAGGAGAGGATCTAGGTCGGATGAAACCTTTTTGCAAGGACTCATCAAGTTGCTTCTTGAGCTCAGCAAATTCCAAGGGTGCCATCTTATAAGGCCTTCTGGAAATTGGAACAGTTCCTGGGATGAGGTCTATCACAAACTCTACATCCCTGTCAGGCGGAATGCCTAGCAATTCTTCTGGAAAAACATCCAAAAAATCTCTTACTACCGGTATATCTTCAAGCTCGAGAAGAGGGTTGGCATTGAGTGAATAGAGCTGATGCTTTGCAACTCGTGTTGAAACATGGACTATCTTGCCAGATGGATGCGTAAGCTGAACATACCTGGTGGAGCAATCGATCTTGGCATGGTGAGCTATCATCCAATCCATACCCAAGATGATATTAATATCTGAAGACTTGAGAGCTATCAATGAAGCAAGGAATACAAGTCTATCAACACAGATTTCATTTCCATGGCTTATTCTTGTGGTCTGCCATCTAGACCCTAGGGTCTGAATTTCAAGAGCAGTTGGCATGTCGCAAAATGATATATCATGCAACCGGGCATAGCCTTCCGAGATGAAGGAATGTGATGCTCCTGTATCAAATAGAACTAATGCTGGATGGCAATTGACAAGGAGCGTTCCAAGGAGAACTTCTGGATCATCATCAGCTTCTTTGGCTGAGACGTGATTCACACATCCCTGTTCAATGATAGTTGGCTTGGCAGGGATCACCTTGACTAGTGACTTGTTGCGGTCAACAGACTTTCCAGACTGAGGTGAAACAACATTGGTCTGAGTGCAATTGCGAGCGATATGGTCTGGTTCTCCACACTTGTAGCAAATCACAGAAATATGACGTGAAGTCGAATTGGCAGGCGGTCCACCAGCAGGTCTGGGTGGAGCATTTGGCTGAGTTGGACGAGGCACCACACAGGATGGCCTCGATGTATATCCAGGAGGAAGCGATGAGTTCGGAACCCAAATCCGGCACTTCTGAGATCCGGAACCGGAGGTAGAGGCCAAATCACGGTTGTGCTTGCGAGATTCTTCATAGGTGAACTGAGTTGTCTCTACATTAATGGACTTGTTCACAAGAGCTTGGAAGGTGTCACAATAATGCAGGTGAAGATCATGACGCAACTTTGGGTTGAGACCCTTCCTGAATCTAGCTTGCTTCTTGGCATCTGTGGACACTTCTTCTGTGGCATAACGTGCAAGATTCTCAAACTCTCGACTGTAAACATCTACAGCCATCTTACCCTGGGTAAGGTTACAAAACTCTTCCCTCTTTCGGTCCATGAGACCCTGAGGAATATGATGCTCACGGAAAACCTCTGTGAATTCCTTCCAGGTAGGAATCTGGCCAGCTGGAATTATAGTCTCAAAGTTCTCCCACCATATACTAGTAGGACCCTCCGAGAAATATGTAGCATAGGTGACCTTGTCAGCCTCGGCCATGTTCGCGGAACTCGGCTTGTTTGTGATGCTACGGATCCAATCATCTGCATCGAGTGGCTCAATGGAGTGATGGAAGGTGGGTGGGTACAGTTTGATGAAATCACGGATGGTCACTGTTCTAGCACATTGGTGTGCGGTGTTTTCCTGAATACGTGCCAGCAAGTGATTTGACTCACGCTTGTCCTTCTTGATGTCTAACATGAACTGTGCCAACTAATGTGAATCCGACAGAACTTCAGCATCTCTAGTTCCACGTCTCTGGTCCTTCTTGCGACCAATGGCAGCTTGGGAACTACGGGACATCCTGACGATGAGAAACTGGGATTAGACATGGTGGCAACCAAAGATAAGAGGGGATGCAAAAGCATTGATCTTCAAAGAAATCCTAGGGCAAATTGGGCAGCATAACGGCTACAAATGCTCAGAAATGAGACATCCTGCAAAAGATTTAGGTGCCACGACACCTTAAAATGACCAACTCAAGATTCTGATTGAGCTAACAAGCTACACAGATAACACTCGAGGACTGGAAGCAACTCAGATCAACCATTCCTATAAGTCTACGGAATAGTAACACGAGATCCTGATAGATAGATAAGAAGCCTAGTTCTTAATCCCCGTAGAAAAGGAGAGGGTGACTCAGAATTAGAATAACATGGGGAAAGGAGTAAAAAGAGCCTTACGTTCCCTTCCACAATCAATTCCCCTATATAACTAAAGAGTTACTAGACTCAACATCGACAAGTTTGGCTTGGTAATCCTACAGTCAGTCAGCTCTGATACCAACGCTGTCGGGACCCCGATCCTAAGTCATATGAATCCAGACTGTAACATATCACATCACATTGGGGCCTCACGCATGGTAAACTCCATGCTGCAGCCTTACCTTAGCTGGGACCGTTTGCGTCTGTTGGCTCACGTATGTGAACATGTCACTGGCAATCAAACAACGGAGAACCCGGGCCGACATGACTAGTCGTAGAACCCAAGTGGCACATCTGTACAGGAACGGACATACGTAACCCAACAATAAAGGTGTCGGCCTCTAGCATGTGTAGACGAGCCATAGCAAGCTACAAGGACTCCATTACGCCATGGGACATAAAGGTCATCACTGCATGTAGACGAGTCGTAGCACGCTATAGGGACTCCATTACACTGCGAGACATTTCCCCGAAGGGACAGACACAGCAGCAAAGAAGGATACATGCCGGTCAATCAATGCGTCCGGAGCAGTAGCAAGCTACCTAGGCTCGATGGAAGCACAAAGAGGCAGTTCCCTATAAAGAGTACTACTAAAGGCACACAACTAGGTGTCGGATCCCATACATATCGTTGCACGTCACATGTACGCACGACATGCCCGATATGCATAGATACAACTATGGCATCACAACATAACCATACAACAACACAATATTCATTTACGGCTCATAAGAGCCAACATAGTGTGATATTACAAACAGGGGTCACAAGACCCAACACGCAATCATACAAACAACAAGCGGAAGCTTAACATTTTTGGGTACAGACATCTAGAAAAGAAGAAGGCTGAGGAAGCCTGTCTATCTACAAGGCCTTCCATAGGAACCAGACCTCTGGCTGGGATTCCCAAGCTAAATGACCAACATCGATCTTATCGTCGAAACCACTAGCGAGACCGGAGTCTCTCTGCAAAAACATAATTAAGCAATGGTGAGTACTGAGTACTCAGCAAGTCTTACATCAGAACTATCTACATATGCATCGGTATCAACAAGGAAGTTGTGGGGTTTAATGCAACAAGCCAGCTTTGACTCAGTGGCTATCCTGTACTACAACTTTCATAACTTTGTAAACTTTTGTGAAGCGTACACGAGTCCACTAACACCACAATAATACACCACCATGGATCCACTCCCGTCCTCCTACGAGAGTGCCATCCACGGTACTCACACTTATCCTAAAGCTTTTATGAGTAACCTTTTAAATTGTCTATGAACCATATAAGTATCCAAGTAGTCCATATCCATGGACGCAGCTATTCGAATAGATTGATTACCCTGCAGGGGTGTACTTCGTCACACATGCTCCCGCCACTTACCGCCATGTGCTCGTAAAAAGGCACCTCATCAACCTTCAAGCGTAAGCCCAGCGAGGGAGTCGGCCACGACCTGACTAACCACACAAGACTCTCGTCCAGGTTTATCGCCTATTCGGGACTAACCCGCAAGGAAGTCCGGCCGAAGTTTCCTCAACGGCCCCAAACTATGTGTACAGGGTTCCCAAGCCCATCTCGACGGATGGTACTACGCTTGGTACACCGGTCCACAATGCCTAGTCTGTCCCGAGTCCACCTGTACGGGGTGCCACTCGGTAGACCACTAGCATATCCTACAAACACCAGAAACTAGTTACAACTCCTGGACAGAGATCAAGTCGGTTAATAAGTCGAGAGAGTCAATTAAGGATCCCAATGTGCGGTAGTAGCTAGTCTTGGACAACATACACAGGACTCAGTTCTTAAGGACGGTCACAATGAGACAACCCGCCATGTACTCCTACACGGCCTCTCATCGCTGCCTTTACCAAATCGTGTTCACAACTTAACTCTCATCGTTAGAACAAGTTCATTTCACTCTGGTCCATCACCCAGATGAATCAGACCTGACACAACTCTAAGCATAGCAAGCATAGCAGGTTAAGGCACAACATAGCTCAAGCATCTACCAGGTATTCTAGGTTGCATGGTTCAGCTATTTACTATGACAAGGACAGGTCATGCAGAGGAATGGGTTCAACTACCGGAACATGCAAAGTTGAAACGTTTTGTCCTAATGCAATAAGTGAGAGTGAGAACAAGAGAGTGGGATTGTATCGGGTATGTTCAAGGGGGGGTTGCTTGCCTGATAAGACGATCACACGTTACTGCTCCTCAGATGGATACTCGACCGTATCCTCCGGAACTGTGCCTAACACGAAGAACAAACATCGAAGCGGGAACAAATCAATAGACACCTAATGCCTCAATATGATGCATGAATATGTCATGGCAGTATGAGGTGTTTGAACTAATGCATCTAGCAACAGATTTAAATGAAGTGGGTTTGAACTCAAGGTTCAAATCCAACTTCATATATGGATTCCATAATGCATTTGAATTAAAAATGTCCAAGTTCACCTATTTAGGTTTCTCTAACATGTATGAAAATGGTACAGATGAATTCATTGAATTCTTCTGATCAATTTTCATATATAAATATTTTTCATCTGATTTACTGATTATTTTCTATGAATTTTAGAAGTTTTTATTAATTTCTGAAATTAATTTTAAATCCAAAATTGAATTTATTATGTCATCCTGACATCATGATGACGTTAGCAGGTCTAAGGCGCCAGCCCAGGTCAAACCTGGCGGCTGGGACCCACCTGTCAATGACACAAGCATCTAACAAATTTTTATTAATTTAAACTAACTACTAATTAGCAGGCTGGGCCCACCTGTCACTGACTTATTAATCTAACCATTTTTTTTAATTAGTCTAATTGTTAACTAACAGGGCTGGCCCCACTATTCAGCGTCACCAGGTGGTTAATTAGGGGCTAATTAATTAGGCCACATGGGCCTGCCGGGATTTGGTCGCCGGTGACCTCTGGCCACGGCAGAGGCGAACGGAGGCCACGGAGCGGCAGCCGGAGGCACTGGGGGGAAGCCCACGGCCTCGCGCATACGGAGGGGACCGCGGAAGGCCCTGGGGGTCGCCGGAGCCGACCGGAGGCGAGCCCATGGCGGCGGCCGGAGCATTGGCTTGCGAAAATGGCGGCTAGGGGACGGGGAGGAGCTGGGGAGAGAGAGGAGACGGGCGCGGCGGCTCACAGAGATGCTGACGGCGGGCTCACGAGCTCGGGGACGACTGGGACGGCGCAGAGCAACGGCGAAGGATCCACGGCGGGCGGCGGAGGAAAACGGCGATGACGACGAAGCAGAGGCTCCCGAGCTCGATTCTTCCATCGAGGAGCTTTAGGGCCTCGAGCCGGATCTTTTGGTCAGGTCAGGGGGGTGGGCAACGGCAAGATCTAGCTAGCGACAGCGATGGCGGCTTCGGTTGCTGGTGAGAGAGAAGACAGAGAGGGGGAGAGGGAGATCGAGAGAGAGAGAGCGGCGAGCACGAGAGAGGGATGAGAAAACGCCATGGCGACAGAGCGCTGGCGCTCCCTGGGGCTGCCACGGCTAGTAGCCAGGCAGGAGGTGGCCGGCGCGTGCCGGCGCGCCCTTGCCACACTCCCCATCCTCCTGGCGAGAGGTTGGGGGTGACTGGCAGCTAGGTCGGCTGGGCCAGCCCCCTTCCTGGGCTTCCTTTCTTCTTCTTTTTTAAAATTTTTGTTTTATTTCTTTCTGTTATCTATTTTTTCCATTTTTATTTTGATTTGATTTCAGAACCAAAATATTTCATAATATGCTGAAAATTGGTATGTGGCCTTTGTATATTATAACCAAGGCACTCATGGATTTTCCAGATTTATTGAAGCTTTAAAATATTTATAGAATTTTAAAACTCCAATATGAATAGTTATTCTTTTAATTCAATATCCAAAATGACAATTTTAAAATATGCACCATCCCTGGTTTATGGTTCCACATTATTCCAGAGAAGATGAACATTTTTCTAGAGCGACTTTGGATCATTGAGGAAAAATATTTTAATTGGACCTATTTGAGTTCAAATGATGCTAGTGTTTGATCATCCCCTTTTCAAGCTTAAAAGAATTTAAACATGATGCAATCACAACATGAATCATAGTGCATGCTAAAGCTAGGGATGTGACAACTCACCCCCACTTAAAAGAATCGCGCCCCAAGATTCTGGAGTCGACGGAAAAAGAGCTGGATACTCAATTCGAAGACGATCTTCACGCTCCCAGGTAGCTTCATTCTCAGAATGATGCGACCACTGAACCTTCAGAAACTTGATATTCCGACGCCGGGTTACACGCTCAGCTTGATCAAGAATGTGAACAGGATATTCTCGATATGAAAGGTCATCTTGAAGATCAAGCGTTTCGTGGTCCACTTCACGGAAAGGATCCTTGAAGCAATGCCTGAGTTGAGAAACATGGAAGACATCATGAACTCTAGAAAGATGCGGGGGCAGTTCCAATTGGTAGGCAACCTCTCCTCGTTTAGCAAGAATGCGAAAGGGACCAAGGTAATGAGGAGCCAATTTTCCCTTGATACCAAAGTGATGGGTAACCTTCAGAGGAGTAACCCGAAGATAAGCCTTTCCGTCCACCTCATAAGTTACTTCCTTATGATGGCGATCATACTAACTCTTCTGACGAGACTGAGCTGTCTTGAGGTTTTTGCGAATGATGCGAACTTGCTCTTCTGCTTCCTGAATCATTCTGGCCCAAAGAATTGTCTTTCCCCGGTCTCTGACCAATTCAAAGGTGTTCGGCATCTTCATCCATAAAGAACTTCAAAAGGAGCTTTGCCCAGGCTGGATTGGTAGCTATTGTTATATGCAAACTCTGCAAATGGAAGACACTTCTCCCAATTCATTCCGAATGAGATGACACAAGCTCTGAGCATGTCTTCGAGAATCTGATTAACTCTTTCAACCTGACCACTTGACTGAGGGTTAAAAGCAGTGCTAAAGGAAAGATGGGTTCCCATAGCATTCTGGAAACTTTCCCAAAATTTAGAGGTGAAAAGACTTCCACGGTCTGAATTGATTTCCAATGGAACACCATGCAGGGATACTATTCGAGAGATATACAATTCCGCCAACTGACTAGCGGTAATACTCTCTCGGACCAGGAGGAAATGAGCCACTTTAGAAAGGCGATCAATAACCACGAAGATTGCATTATTTCCATTCTTGGTCTTTGGAAATCCGGTGATGAAATCCATTTCAACTTTATCCCATTTCCGTTCACGAATAGCTAAAGGTTGAAGGGTGCCAGCAGGTCTCTGATGCTCTGCCTTCACGTGACGACAAACATCGCAATTAGCAATGAATTGAGCGATTTCCCTCTTCATTCTGGTCCACCACAACCTTTGGCATAGGTCCTGATACATCTTGGTGCTGCTAGGGTGAATTGATTTGATTTGATTTCAGTTTTATTTTGATTTGATTTGATTTGATTTTTTTTCCAGTTTTATTTTGATTTGATTTCAAAACCAAAACATTTCATAATATGCTGAAAATTGGTATGTGGCCTTTGTATATTATAACCAAGGCACTCATGGATTTTCTAGATTTATTGAAGCTTTAAAATATTTAGAGAATTTTAAAACTCCAATCTGAATAGTTATTGTTTTAATTCAATATCCAAAATGACAATTTTAAAATATGCACCATCCCTGGTTTATGTTGCCACATTATTCTAGAGAAGATGAACATTTTTCTAGAGCCACTTTGGATCACTGAGGAAATATTTTAATTGGACCTATTTGAGTTCAAATGATCCTAGGGTTTGATCATCCCCATTTCAAGTTTAAAAGACTTTAAGCATGATGCAATCACAACATGGACCGTAATGCATGCTAAAGATAGGGACGTGACAAGATGTTGATGGAGATGGGTCCCTTCCGATGAGAGGAGTGTTGGTGATGACGATGGCGATGATTTCCCTCTCCGGGAGAGAAGTTTCCCTGGTAGGACGGCCCTACCGGAGCTCTAGATTAGTTCTGCTCAAGTTCCGCCTCGTGGCGGCGGCGTTTCTTCTCGAAAGCTCTCGATTGATTTTTTCTGCAATGAAACCCTTCATATAGGAAAAGATGGGGGCCAGAGGAGCTGCAGGGGGCCCACGAGCCCCCCAGGCGTGACCAGGGGGTAGGTCACGCCCGTCAGGCTCGTGGCCTCCTGGTGGCTCCTCTCTGGTATGTCTTCGGCCCAATATTTTTTATATATTCTAAAATAATTCCTCGTTCATGTTCACGGCTTTTGGAGTTGTGCAGAACAGACATCTCAAACTTGCTCCTTTTCCAGCCCAGAATTCCAGCTGCCGGCATTCTCCCTCTTCAGGTAAACCTTGTAAAATAAGAGAGAAAAGTGAAAGTGCGTTATATCAACTAGAGGGGGGTGAATAGGCGATTTTTACAAATTCATCACTTGAGGAATTTCAACTTTGAGGAATTTGAAATGTGATGAATAACTAACAGCGGATTAAGTACTCAAGTGCATGATGGACATAGTAACAGCATAGTCTTCATGATGAAATGAAACATGCACAACAGTGAGTCACGTGATACATGATAAGCAGTGATGAACAAGGTAACTTGAAGAATTTGAGATGAGGAATTTGTGAAAGTCTTCAGTCAAATTCTTAAAACAGTGACAATCAATTTCATCAACAAGTTTATGAGGAGTAAGAAGGTTGAGGAAATAGAACCAGGTGCTCGATGAAGACAATGGTTTGATGACCTAGTTCCAACTGCTGTGACAGTCGTACGTCTGGTTTGGAGCAGCCTGGTATTTAAACCAGAGCACACACAGTCCCAGGACACACAGTCCTTACCGTATTCTCCTTGAGCTAAGGTCACACAATCCTCGCCCAACACTCGTGGTAAGTCTTCAGGGTAGACTTCCAAAACCCTTACAAACAGGTCACCCGGCGATCCACAATTTACTGCTAGATGCTCTAGACCAAGGTCACTTCGTGATCCCCAATTGACTTCAGAATACACTAGACCATGACGCCTAACCGTCTGGAGGATGCACAGTCCTCAAAGGTAACAAGCATTAGTTCCACACAGGATTTTCTTCAGTGATGCTCAATCACTTTGGGTTTTGTGGTTTGGTTGTGGGTTTTTCCTCACTGATGATTTTCTCTCAAAGTCCTCGGAGGATGGGATGCTCTTGAATGACAAGTGTTAGTTCTTTCTCAGAGCAGCCAACCAGCTAGTGGTTGTGGGGGTCGGCTATTTATAACCAGGGAGCAACCCGACATGATATGACATAAATGCCCCCAATCATATGACCGTTATGTGGATAGGTGTGAATGGGGACAGCTGGCGCTTAGCACAACAACAGTCAGATTTTCGAACTATGAAAGTCCTCAGACATATCATGTTCCTCACTTATAGGCAATTCGCACTGGCGAAATCCTAACTCCTCAGTCAGATCAATTTCCTCAGAGACCAGAAGAACATTGTCTCTGTCACTGAAGAATTTGATTGATCCGTAAGAGATTTCCAAAGGCTTCACTCGAAGGATTGTATAGGTTGAGGATTCTAGAGTTGAGCATGAGTTGGAAAATTCCTTAGTATTACCTCGGCCCCCTTTAACAGTACGGTGTTCCTATGACTTAAGTAAAGGAAATGAAACAACAAAAACAAGTCTTCACGTTTCATAGTCCTCATTCATAACTTCAAGGTCACACCGACTTCTTCATTTCCAAAGTCTTCACCAAAGTGTTCAGAAAGTCTTCAGCAAAGACTTCACTTGAAGACATACATTTTTAGGAGTCGATAATCTGCGAATATATCAAACTCCTCATCGACTTATAGAGCATGTGTACACTCACAAGCACATTAGTACCTTAACATATAAGTCTTCAATACACCAAAATCACTAAGGGGCACTAGATGCACTAACAATCTCCCCCTTTTTGGTGATTGATAGCAAACAGGTTAAGTTTTCAACAGGGATAAACTTATAAAGTGAAAGTACAGAGGTTGAGGAATTTGATTGCAAGATGTAGAAGAACTCCCCCTGAAGATGTGCATATTTGAGAAATTTGCTTTGGACTGCAAATGCACATGGCAGGTTAAAACATGGAGAGCTCCCCCTATGTCTTGTAATCCATACACGCATTTGAACATGTGATATGAAGAATTTGAAATGCGTGAGGAAAATGGTGTCTGACAAAATTCAGCATGTATGCATTAAGGTACTTGAGTAAATAAACATGCAAGGAAATAGTTCAAAAGTGTCACACCACCATCGGACTTAAGTTTACAACTCAACCAACAAAAGTTTCGGAAGAGCGAGAGTTGTAACTTAAACAAAAATAGCCCATATATAGAGACCCGCTTGAAGACTAACTCAAATTTTCTCCCCCTTTGTCATCGAAGACCAAAAGGGAAGAAAAAGTGATGACTAACGCCCCCTTGAGGAATTTCATCTTGTCGGTGAAGAAGGAGCGCCAGCGTTGTCAGGGTCGTTTGTTGAGGCAGGGCCAGTAGCGGTATCTTAAATGTCTTCATCTTCATCGCGCTCGCATGATGAAGAATATGAACTGGTGACCATCAGAGGAACTTGAACTTTCTTGAATTTCTTCTGAGGACAGCGAGCGAAGTCAGGATGTTCTTCAAGATCTAGCTCATCCAATTCATCAGAAGACATGATGTGAGTGAGCATACCCCAAGAGCGCTTGAGGTTTTCATGAGCATAGTAGTGATTCCGCTTGACAGTGTTCTGCGTCACAGTCATGTTCTGCACAATATATCCAAGTTAATGCTTGACCCACTTGTGATTTTGATCGACCTTCTGATGAAGACTTAGAAGAAGCTCACGATCAGTCATCACACGAGGGGCAGTTGCTTGAGGCTTTTGTGTTGAGGTTTTTGCGGAGGAGTCCTGAGTGGCAGAGTCATCATTGGTGGAATAGGATGCTGCTTGACGAAACTAACCATCCAATGGATGAGTGCCTTTATCAATGACATCCTTGCCTTTTCCTTCATCAATTGTGCTTTTGAGGACTTCAATCGGGGGCGGAAAACTGAAATGATTCTGGAAGTGAGCCTTGAAGGGAATTGAAGACTTTGTTCTGTTGAAATGCATAATCCAGGGAGCAAAAGGCTTCGACTCAAAAGGTGCCATAGCAGCTTCAGCCAGAGTCGTCATGAAGAAATCGTGAAAGTTGATAGGAATTCCATGGATGATGTTGAAAAGCATATTCTTCATGATTCCTTCCACTTCTTCTTCTTCAGAGTTATGACCCTTCTGAGGACATAAGGTGTGCGTGAGTATGTGGTAGACTGTTCTTGGCACATACAGCAGATCCTTCACAAGGAAGGTTGTCCTTTGAGGCTTTCTAGGCGCTAGTCTCTTCATCATCACATTCATCATCTGATTTGGCAGTGGTTGATCATTGAACAAACAGCGGGCTTCATCTGAAGGAATTGGAATTGGGACAGACTGAAGCAATTCAGAAGAGCTTGCAGTGTAATGTGTTGTTCCTGTCATCCAGTCCAAGACCCAGGAGTTGATGTCTGAGGAATTTCCACTAATGTATAGAGTGGCATAGAATTGAAGAATCAGCTCCGTGTTCCAGTCACAGACATCTACACAAAAAGGAAGTAGCCCAGCATAATGAAGAACTTGGAGGACCGGCGTGAATGACAGAATAGACTCCATATCCACATGAGGAATATTGTGGTGCTCGAAGATTTTCTTCTTATCACATAGAACAGAGGCATAGTAGTTCATTTGCGTGGGAGTCCAGAACCTTGTGCGACCATTCCGAGCAGAATCATATGGATTTGGTCCAGTGAGGAACATGTGTTCATTGAAGAAATTTGTCTTGAGGAATTTGGGGCGGACCGAACCTTTCAATGGCATTCTTTGCTGAGGTTGAAGATTTGGTCGAGTGCACCTCTTGATCTCAGTTGGCATGGGAGGAACAGCAGATTGAGTGATTTGCAGTACAGGTTCCTCAGGAGTGGCCAGAATATCAATTTCCTTAGCTGTTGCAGCTGGAATTTCTTCACTGTACGGAAGGTACAGATCTTCAGAATCTTCAGGCACCTCTGCAGTCTGTGCGGGTGACAGAGGAATTAGCATTAGAGTAGTTGTCATTGGTGAGTTGGGATGGCCAGATTCCCAATATTCATCATTGATGACAGGAGTAGTGTCACCAATGTCAACATCTTCATCAGTTTCTTCAACGCAAGCTTCACCAACAGTTAACAGAAGCTGGGGCGATGATACCTTGGGGGTGGATGCAATGTCATCAATGATAATTTCCTCATCAATAGGCTCTGAGGAAGCAGCCAAATGATTGTCTTCGTCATCTTCAGGGATGACATACTCCACTCCATAGGGCACGATAGCATAGGCAGGTGCCGAGGAAATTGGAGTTGCATCAATTGGAGTTGCTGAGGAACTGGATGAAGTTTTCAACTTCTTCAACATGGGGGCATCAGAAGTTGAAGCTTTTTCTCTTGAGAGGATTTACCTCAGCAGTGGCAGTTTCTTCAGGAACGACTGACACAGCCGCCCTAGATGGTACAGTTTCTTCACGCACAGCAGTTTCTTCAGCTGGCCTATCAGATTCTTCAGGCACAACATTGGAGCTTGTCCTGCCATGTTCATAAGTGGTCTGAGTTTCTTCAGCAGCACTGGCAGGGGCTTCTGATGCAGAAGCATTTTCTAGAGCAGTTTCATCAGGCTGAGCATTTTCCTCAGCAGCCTGAGGATTTTCATCTGCAGTCTGAGGAATTTCTTCAGACTAGGGCTCTTGAGGTTGCGATCGAGCAGCAACCCTGGAGTTGTGGTCCTTCACAGCAGCTTGAGCAGCCCTGACGAATCTGACCTTTGTTCCTTTCCACTCAGCATCATATCTCTCTTGATCTTCAGAGAGAGTGCAGATTTCTGACTGAACTGTGACTAACTGCTTGGGAGTCAAGTTCATCACATTATCTTGCAGAAACTTCTGTTTGCAAGCTCTATTTCTTCTTTTTCTCAGAGCTTGCTCTCTCTTGCACTTTTCCATAGAGATGAAGTGGGTGAGGACATGATCTACGCCCGGAGGCAGTTTCATTGAAGCGAGGGGAGTGTTTGGGTCTTCATGCCAAATATCGATGAAATTCAGGATCGTCTTGGGATCCAGCAGAAGAGGAATGGCACTTCCCTTTGCAGAGGCAGCTCTTTGCTGACTTTGTCTGATGATTTCCTCTAGTTCCTGATCATCAGCTTCATCATCCTCATCATCATCATCACCCTCTAAGGAACCTGAGGGGATTGTTACCACAGTCTTGCTTGTGTGAGGACTTGGCCTTTGACCACGTCCAGCTGCATGCTTCAGCTTCAGAGCAGAGGGACTGGTTGAAGACTTCGCAGTAGTAGAGGGGCTTGTTGTGAGCTTTGAAACCTTTGTAAAACCTTCAGTCCTCTTGCATGTTGCCAAATGCACTGGGGTTGAGGACTTTGTAGCTACAGTTGATGACTGTGCAGCAACAGTTCCAGGTGCTGAAGGTTTTCTGGCCTGATGCCTTTGACCTTGAGGAATTTGCACTGAGGATGTTGAAGTTGAACAACCAATCTTCAGAGCAGATTTCTTTGCCATTTTCTTCGGAGCACTAGCAGAAGCTCTGGCAGTGGCAGCAACAGCAGCAGCAGCAGCATCCTCATTGAATTTCTTCACAACCTCTTTGGCTTTCCTCGCCAACTTGGCTTTTTGCTTCTCCCAGAGCTGAGGAAAATCCTCACCAGTTTTGAGGCTTGAGGGATCAGCGATCTGATTCTGAGCTAGAGGAGGCCTGTTGCACGGTGGTTTCACAACGAATTTCATCATGTATTTTGGAGTTACATAACGATATTCTCTCCATTCTTTGGCCCATCTCCTCTCAATCTTTTGCATATGGATTTTCCTCTGCTTGGTCGTCTCCTTCCCATGTGTTTCTTCATCAGGTGTGCAGTATTCATCATAGATGTCATCAGGAATCTCGAATGCAGTCTGCACATCTGGTTTCTTTCCTCCTTTCTAAGGTTTCTTTCCGTCAGTCATTTTCTTCAGTTGAGGAATATGAACTATTGAAGACTCTGAAGAGGTACACAATTTTTCTTCAAGTAGCGTTGCAAATGAGTTAAGTTGATGAGAACCTAGTGATTCATCAGCGGACATTTTGTACGTGTGAACAGAGTATAGGTGCAAGGAATTTGAAGAGGTCATATGCGTTCTCAGAAGTTTGAAGTAAAATAAGTTTGAGGAATTTGACAATGGATATCTTGAGGAATTTCACTAAGTGTTCTTTGTCTCAGGTTCCAGAGTTGTACAAATTTGAGAGTTTGCACAATTGAGGAATCTTGAAGAAAATCATTACTTACGAAAAACCAACAAGTATGAGGAGATGAAAGGTGCTTGAGAGTTGGATTTATACTGTATAAAACACCTTTTGAGGAATAGTAGAAGTAATTGAAGATCAAACTAGGGAAGTAAAAATAAATTTTAATTACCCTGGTGAAGAACACGACGAACAGAGAGATGAAATGAGGAAGTTCGTCAGTTCAGATCTCCCACGCCCTAGCTTGGCAGAGGGAGACGGCTACAGCGGCGGTGGGATGAGGATTTCCGTGGCCGATGCGAGTATGGAAACGACGAGGTTGAGGTAGGGAAGCTCTTCCTCACCGGCGACGATGACTTTAGCGGCAGCGCTTTGCGGGAGCTCGGGAGAGATATGGGATGAGAGTAACCGAGCTCAGTTGTAGGGGAGTGGGTATTTATAGGTGGAGTGAAAACTGATCCACCCAAAGATTTTGGACAGGTTTACCCCTGACCCTTGCTCTCCTCGCGACAGGTGTCACCCACGTTCTGAGTAGTGGAGATTGTGGGGGATCGTGGGTTGTCCAGGCGCGGGAATAGGAACAGTTTGAGCGGCAACCGCCGAAAATTTTGGTAGTGAAGATTTTAAAGCATTCGTTCGCAAATTCTTTAGCTGTCAAGGACACAGTGAAGACTTTGAATGAGTTTCAAAGTAGAACACATATGAAGAATTTTTGAACAGATTGGATTGAGTTTAGCTTAGATGGGTAAGGGTCCGATCACATTCACTTAGATGAAAATCAATTTTGAAGACTTAGCCTTTTGAGGACATTGAAAATATATATATATATATATATATATATATATATATATATATATATAGTCAATGAAGAATATATGAGTCTCAAAGTTTTGAAGAATTTGAAAAGTTGAGGAATTTGAAAACTTGAGGAGTTTGCAGTTTGATGAATTAGCAAAGAAAACGCAGTGCTCAATTTTGAAGAATTTCAACTTTTAGTTGGTGGTGTGACCCACCGTATAAGAATGATGATTTCAGACATCACGTACAATTGTCGTAGGGTTCTGAGAATCAAATTCTTCGTTAATTTCTTCACACTTAGAGTGTTATTCTTCATTGATTGAAGAAAAACATTACTTTGTGTGTTGCACATCTAAGTCATCAATTTTGCATAAGTGTTAGGATGTGTGTTCTTCTTCAAAGAACATTCGAAGATTCTAAGATATTTAGCTCACACCGCAACTTGCAAAATCTCTTTTCATCCAAGGGCTTTGTGAAGATATTGGCCAGTTGTTCTTCAGCAGGAATGTGGTCGATGGAGATGTCGCCCTTGAGTACATGGTGTCGAAGAAAGTGATGACGAATCTGGATGTGCTTGGTCTTGGAGTGCTGAGGTTGTGTGCAATCTTGATAGCACTCTCGTTGTCACAGTAGAGAGGCACATTCTTCAACTTGATGTCGTAGTCCTTGAGGGTTTGCTTCATCCATAGTAACTGAGCACAACAAAAGCCAGCAGCAATGTACTCAGCTTCAGCAGTAGAGAGAGAAACGCAGTTCTGCTTCTTTGAGGACCAGCAGACTAAGGATCGTCCAAGGAAATGACATGTGCCTGAGGTTGACTTGCGATCCATGCGATCTCCAGCATAGTCATCATCAGAGTATCATACGAGGTGAAGATTTGAGCCCTTGGGATACCATAATCCAAGTGTTGGTGTGTGAGCTAAGTATCGAAGAATATGTTTCACAGCCTTATGGTGTGATTCCTTTGGTGTAGCTTGGAATCGAGCACACATGCAAACACTTAGCATTATATCAGGCCTAGATGCACATAGATACAATAAAGAGCCAATCATGGAGCGGTATACCTTCTGATCGAAATCTTTACCATTTTCATCAGTGCAGAGGTGTCCTTTTGAGGGCATTGGAGTTTTCACGCCTTTGCAATCTTGCATGTCGAATTTCCTCAGAACATCCTTGAGGTATTTATCTTGTGAGATGAAGATGTCGTTGCCTTGCTGACGAATTTGAAGACCTAAGAAGAATTTCAATTCTCCCATCATAGACATTTGATATTCTTCACTCATCATATAGGCAAATTCATCACTGTAACGTTTGTCAATACATCGAAAGATAATATCATCAACATATATTTGACATATGAACAGTTCATTGTCATAGGATTTTGTGAAAAGAGTTGGGTCAAGTGAACCGGGTTTGAAGCCTTTCTTCATGAGGAATTCCTTCAGTGTATCATACCAAGCCCGAGGGGCCTGCTTGAGGCCGTAGAGGGCCTTGTTGAGTCTGAAGACTTTGTCAGGATGCTTAGGATCTTCAAAACCTGGGGGTTGAGCAACATATACTTCTTCCTCAAGCTTACCATTGAGGAATGCACTTTTCACATCCATTTGATATAAGATGATATTATGATGGTTAGCATAAGCAAGCAATATTCGAATAGCTTCAAGTCTAGCAACAGGTGCAAAAGTTTCATAAAAATCAATTCCTTCAACCTGTGTGTAGCCTTGTGCTACGAGTCGAGCCTTATTCCTCACCACAAGGCCATTTTCATCTTGCTTATTGCGGTAGATCCACTTGGTACCTATAATGTTATGCTTGCAAGGATCTGGCCGCTTGACAAGTTCCCGCACATTGTTGAGCTTGAATTGATGCAATTCCTCTTGCATAGCTTGAATCCACTCAGGCTCCTTGAATGCTTCATCAACTTTGGTGGGCTCTATGATAGAGACAAAAGCAAAATGTCCCCAAAAGTTAGATAAATGAGAAGCTCTTGAGCGTGTGAGAGGACCTGGTGCATTGATGTCATTGATGATTTTGTCAATTTGCACTTCATTTACTACTCTTGGATGAGCAGGTTGACGAGGCTGAGGATTTTCATCAGCACCATTTTCTTCAGGTGTATCAACATGAGATTCTTCATTTATTGGAATGATTTCCTTAGTGGGTATGACATCTTCAGTCGCCTTTAGCTTGATGCACTCCTTAGGAGACTGTTCATCTAACACAGAAGGCAGGTGCTCTCTTTGCGAGCCATTAGTTTCATCGAACCGCACATCTATAGTTTCAACAACCTTGTGATGAAAGGTGTTGAAGACTTTGTAGGTGTGCGAGTCCTTTCCATAACCAAGCATAAAACCTTCATGTGCTTTCGGTGCAAATTTAGAACTGTGGTGACGATCTCTGATCCAGCATTTTGCACCGAAGACTTTGAGATAACTGACATTGGGTTTCTTGCCTGTCATAAGCTCGTATGAAGTCTTCTTGAGGAATTTGTGAAGATATACCCTATTGATGATGTGGCATGCGGTATCAATTGCTTCAGGCCAAAACGTCGAGGAGTCTTGTATTCATCAAGCATGGTTCAAGCCATCTCAACAAGAGTCTTGTTCTTGCGTTCCACGATGCCATTCTGCTGAGGAGTATAAGGGGCAGATAACTCATGAGTAATACCAAGTTCATCAAAATATTCATCAAGATTAGTATTCTTGAATTCAGTCCCATTATCACTCCTGATATGCTTGATCTTGAGGCCAAAGTTAGTGGAGGCCCTTGAAGCAAATCGTCTGAAGACATCCTGCACTTCATTTTTGTACAGAATGATATGCACCCATGTGTAACGAGAGTAATCATCAACAATGACGAATCCATACAAACTTGAAGCATTTTTTAGTACGGAGTAGTGAGTGGGACCAAAGAGATCCATATGAAGTAATTCAACGGGTAGTGTAGTGGTCATGATTGTCTTCAAGGGATGCTTGGATCTAGTCATCTTTCCAGATTCACATGCGCCACACAGTTGGTCCTTGAGGAATTTGATGCCCTCGATGCCAATGACATGCTTTTTCTTCACGAGTGTGTGCAAGTTCCTCATGCCCGCATGTCCAAGTCGTCGATGCCACAACCAGCCTTCTGAGATCTTTGCAAGTAGACATGTGGCAGGCTGAGGACCTGTAGAGAAATCAACAATATCCAAGTCTCCTCTCCTAAAGCCTTCGAAAACTTTGGAATTGTCAGATTCCATTATGACAAAACAATAATATTTTCCAAATACGACAACCATATCAAGATCACAAAGCATTGAGACAGACATAAGATTGAACCCAAGGGATCCGACAAGCGTCACCTTGTCCATGGTTCGGTCCTTTGAGATAGCAACCTTACCAAGTCCCAATACCTTGCTTTTTTCCTTTGTCTGCATAGGTGATATGCTTCAGATGAGATGGAGCAAGTGGAAAATTCATCAGAAGATTCTTGTCACCAGTCATGTGGTTTGTGCATCCACTATCAAGGACCCACTCAGTAGCTTTTGGAGTATCATCCTGCAGATGAATTAGTACAACTTACGAACTCATATGCTTCAGCTTGAAGAATATGACATCAATTTCATCAAATAGTATTTCATCACACAAGATAGTAAGCAAGTAATGTGAGGACGTGAGAAATGAGGAATTTCATTTCTTCATAGTTAGCTTGCGTCCTTTCAAGCATTTCCTCAGTTCTCCAGTAGATTCATCAGATGTTCCAATTCATCTGGAGACCTGACCCTGCATGAAGAGATTAGTTCGATTTCTTCACCACCCACATCTCAAGGGGTGGCAAAGAGTTCATCAACCTGCGAGCACCATATGAGAAGGGAGGCATTGAAGCAAGTGCACTTCGTTTCACAGGGCGGGGGTTAGAGTACTCATATGAATAAGCAGAGAAATTCTTCGAGGACTTGTGAACATAATGGTTTGAAGAATAATGCACATATTCGTAACTCTTAGGTTTTCCCTGCGAAACAAAGGCATTAGCATGAGAATGATGATTTTGACCATTTGAGGAATTTGGTCCAAGTGAGGACTTTGATCCACTTGAGGAATTTGATTTGGGGTTCCTTTTCTTCAAGAGTGGTGTCCTGAGGACATTCACTTGAAGGTTTCGTAGGTGACTCTTGGGAACCCAGATTTTCTTCAATGGAGAGCCATTCCTGCAGTTAGTTCCAACAAATCTAGCAAATACTTCACCTTTCTGATTCTTGAAGAATTTGAAGTTGGAGTCAAGAGATTCATCAGAGGAATATGAAGTTTCACATGTAAAGCCAGATAAAGTAGATGGATCTACAGGAGATCCTTTTGCAGCAACCCATGAGGTTTTGGGGTACTGCTCAGGTGTCCAGTAGGATCCATCAGCATTGAGTTTCCTCACAAAGGCGATGCCCTCTTTCCTAGGGTTCCTGTTCAGAATCTGCTTTTTGAGGACATCGCAAAGGGTTTGATGCCCTTTGAGACTTTTGTACATGCCTGTCACATACAATTCCTTCAACCCTGCATTGTCATCAGTGATACTTGTGGTATCCTCAGATGAGGAATTTGAAACCATTTGAACAGTTGAAGAATTTGCAGTAATAGAAGCATTTGAACATTCAGGTGAAGAATTAGCAGTTTCACGTTCGATGCATTTCAAACAAGGTGGAACAAATTCTTCCTGAGCGGTACTGATCTGTTGAGCCAGTAAGGAATCGTTTTCCCTTTGGAGATCCTCATGTGACACCCTCAGTTTCTCAAGATCTTGCTTTCTTTGAAGAAATTCATAGGAAAGCTTCTCATGATCAGCTAAGAGGTCATTATGATGACTCTGTAGGTTATCATACTTTTTCCGAAGACTTTTGAGATCGACAGACAAAGTTTGAGTCCGATCCACTTCATGGTTTAACAGGTCATCGCTTTTTTCTAGCATTTTCTGAAGCTTTTCAAGTGCACTTTGTTGTTTAGTGGCAAGCTTAACAAGTTTAGCATAGCTAGGTTTCACATATTCATCAGATTCACCTTCACTTGATTCAGAAGAGGAATGATGTTTATGTACCATTGATCCTTTTGCCAAGAAGCAATAGGTAGGAGCATAGTCATCATTGCTGACGTCAGAGTCGTTGGCGTAGTCGAATTCTTCATCATTGAAGATGGACTTGCTGACGAAGGCAGTAGCAAGAGCAAGGCTGGTAACACCAGATTCTGATTCCTCCTCAGATTCTTCCTCTTTTTCATATTCTTCAGATTCTTCCTCAGAATCCATTTCCTTGCCGATGAATGCTCGAGCCTTTCTGGAACCATTTTTCTTGTGCTTTGAGGACTTTGAAGATGAGGACTTTGTAGATGAGGACTTTCAAGGCTTCTTCTTCTTCTTCAAGTCATCAGAACTATCATCCTTGTATTTCTTCTTTTTCTTTGAGTCTTTTTCCCAGAGAGGACAGACAGAGATAAAGTGACCAGGCTTCTTGCAACGATGACAGGTTCTCTTCTTGTAGTCTTCTGAGGAATCTGATTTCCTCAAGCCACTTCTTGATGACTTTCCAAATCCACCTTTCCTTGAGAACTTCTGGAATTTCCTCACAAGCATAGCTAGTTCCTGACTTAGTTCTTAGGGATCACCAAGGCTGTTGTCTAAATCTTCTTCTTCAGATGAGGAAATTGCTTTTGCCTTCAGAGCACGAGAGCTTCCATAGCTTGGCCCATAGAGGTCTCTTTTCTCATCTTGTTGGAATTCATGAGTATTAAGTCTTTCCAGAATATTAGCAGGATCAAGAGCTTTGTAGTCTCCACGTTCTTGAATCATCAGAACCAGAGTATCAAATGAGGAATCGAGTGATCTCAGCAGTTTCTTCACTACTTCATGATTAGTGATATTAGTGGCACCCAATGCTTGAAGTTCATTGGAAATATCAGTGAGGCGATCAAATGTTTGTTGGACATTTTCATTGTCAAGCCTTTTGAAGCGGTTGAAGAGATTGTGAAGAACATCAACGCGAGAGTCACGTTGAGTAGAGACTCCTTCGTTGACTTTGGATAGCCTATCCCAGATAAGCTTAGTAGTCTCCAAAGCACTCACTCTGCCATACTGACCTTTGCTCAGATGACCACAGATGATATTCTTCGCTTGAGAGTCAAGTTGCTTGAATCTCTTCACATCAGCAGCAGTAACAATGGGAGTGACAAAGGGCACACCATTTTCCACAACATACCAGAGATCGTTGTCAATAGCTTCAAGCTGCATACGCATCTTGTTATTCCAGTATGGGTAGTCTATCCCATCGAAGGTAGGACAGCCTGCGGAAACCTTGATCATACCTGCAGTCGACATAACTAGAACTCCAAGTGGTTAAACCAAAATCACACAGAGCGAGGGAGTACCAGCTCTGATACCAATTGAAAGTGCGTTATATCGACTAGAGGGGGGTGAATAGGCGGTTTTTACAAATTCATCACTTGAGGAATTTCAACTTTGAGGAATTTGAAATGTGATGAATAACTAATAGCGGATTAAGTACTCAAGTGCATGATGGACATAGTAATAGCATAGTCTTCATGATGAAATGAAACATGCACAACAGTGAGTAGCGTGATACAGGATAAGCAGTGATGAACAAGGTAACTTGAAGAATTTGAGATGAGGAATTTGTGAAAGTCTTCAGTCAAATTCTTCAAAAGGTGACAATCAATTTCATCAACAAGTTTATGAGGAGTAAGAAGGTTGAGGAAATAGAACCAGGGAGCTCGATGAAGACAATGGTTTGATGACCTAGTTCCAACTGTTGTGACAATCGTACGTCTGGTTTGGAGCGGCCTGGTATTTAAACCAGAGGACACACAGTCCCAGGACACACAGTCCTTACCGTATTCTCCTTGAGCTAAGGTCACACAGTCCTCGCCCAACACTCGTGGTAAGTCTTCAGGGTAGACTTCCAAAACCCTCACAAACTGGTCACCCGGCGATCCACAATTTACTGCTAGATGCTCTAGACCAAGGTCACTTTGTGATCCCCAATTGACTGCAGGATACACTAGACCATGACGCCTAACCGTCTGGAGGATGCACAGTACTCAAAGGTAACAAGCGTCGGTTCCACACAGGATTTTCTTCAGTGATGCTCAATCACTTTGGGTTTTGTGGTTTGGTTGTGGGTTTTTCCTCACTGATGATTTTCTCTCAAAGTCCTCGGAGGATGGGATGCTCTTGAATGACAAGTGTTAGTTCATTCTTGGAGCAGCCAACCAGCTAGTGGTTGTGGGGGTCGGCTATTTATAGCGAGGGAGCAACCCAACATGATATGACATAAATGCCCCCAATCATATGACCGTTATGTGGATAGGTGTGAATGGGGACAGCTGGCGCTTAGCACAGCAACAGTCGGATTTTCGAACTATGAAAGTCCTCAGACATATCATGTTCCTCACTTGTAGGCAGTTCGCACTACCGAAATCCTAACTCCTCAGTCTGATCAATTTCCTCAGAGACCAGAAGAACATCGTCTCTGTCACTGAAGAATTTGATTGAGCCATAAGAGATTTCCAAAGGCTTTACTCGGAGGATTGTATAGGTTGAGGATTCTGGAGTTGAGCATCAGTTGGAAATTTCCTTAGTATTACCTCAGCCCCCTTTAACAGTACGGTGTTCCTATGACTTAAGTAACGGAAATGAAACAACAAAAACAAGTCTTCACGTTTCATAGTCCTCATTCATAACTTCAAGGTCACACCGACTTCTTCATTTCCAAAGTCTTCACAAAGTCTTCATCAAAGTCTTCAGAAAGTCTTCAGCAAAGTCTTCACTTGAAGACATACATTTTTAGGGGTCAATAATCTCCAAATATATCAAACTCCTCATCGACTTATAAAGCTTGTGTACACTCACAAACACATTAGTACCTTAACCTATAAGTCTTCAATACACCAGAATCACTAAGGGGCACTAGATGCACTAACAATCTCCCCCTTTTTGGTGATTGATGACAAGCAGGTTAAGTTTTCAACGGGGATAAACTTATAAAGTGAAAGTACATAGGTTGAGGAATTTGATTGCAAGATGTAGAAGAACTCCCCCTGAAGATCTGCATATTTGAGGAATTTGCTTTGGACTGGAAATGCACATGGTAGGTTAAAACATGGAGAGCTCCCCCTATCTCTTGTAATCCATACACGCATTTGAACATATGATATGAAGAATTTGAAATGCATGAGGAAAATGGTGTCTGGCCAAATTCAGCATGTATGCATTAAGGTACTTGAGGAAATAAACATGCGAGGAAATAGTTCAAAAGTGTCAGACCACCATCGGACTTAAGTTTACAACTCAATCAACAAAAGTTTCAGAAGAGCGAGAGTTGTAACTTAAACAAAAATAGCCCATATATAGAGACCCGCTTGAAGACTAACTCAAATTTTCTCCCCCTTTTTCATCGAAGACCAAAAGGGAAGAAAAAGTGATGATTAACGCCCCCTTGACGAATTTCATCTTGTCGGTGAAGAAGGAGCGCCAGCGTTGTCGGGGTCGTTTGTTGATGCAGGGCCAGCAGCAGTATCTTCAATGTCTTCATCTTCATCGCGCTCGCGTGATGAAGAATATGAACTGGTGACCATCAGAGGAACTTGAACTTTCTGGAATTTCTTTTGAGGACAGCGAGCAAAGTCAGGATGTTCTTCATGATCCAGCTCATCCAATTCATCAGAAGACATGATGTGAGTGAGCATAGCCCAAGAGCAATTGAGGTTTTCATGAGCATAGTAGTGATTCCGCTTGACAGTGTTCTGCGTGACAGTCATGTTCTGCACAATATATCCAAGTTGACGCTTGACCTAGTTGTGATTTCGATCGACCTTCTGATGAATACTTAGAAGAAGCTCACGATCAGTCATCACACGAGGGGCAGTTGCTTGAGGCTTTTGTGCTGGGGTTTATCATAACATCAGAAAGAGTCAAATAAGAGCTTGTAAAGGAAATCCACATACTCAATCATCTTTTAGTCTTCTACAATTGATAAAACTCACGTGGTACTCACGAGATCAAAGTTTCAGTTGGACACAGAGAAAGATAGGGGCTTATAGTTTCGCCTCCCAACTATTTACCTCAAGGGTAATGTCAACAATAATAATTCATGGTTACTTACTTCCAAGTTGATATATGAATATAGATCTTTCCCTAGCACATGACGCTTGCGAAGATGATGGAAAAATAAGGAATTGGTGACGATCACCATGACTCTTTTAAAGATAAAAAGTAAAGGTACAAGATAGGCCCTTCGCAGAGGGAAGCAGAGGTTGTCATGCGCTTTTGAGGTTTGGATGTGTGATCTCTTAGTGTGAAGGAACGTCACTTTATATTGCCTCCTGTGATAAAGAACTTTATTATGCAGTCTGTCGCTTTTATGTCTTCCTCATCATAGGTTCGTACAAAGCTTATTTTCCACACACACACTAATAGATCATACATATTTAGGGAGCAATTTTTATTGCTTGCACCGATGACAACTTACTTGAAGGATCTTATTCAATCCATAGGTATGTATGGTGGACTCTCATGGCAAAACTGGGTTGAGGGTTTTATGGATACACAAGTAGTATCTCTACTTAGTGTGGAAGTTTTGGCTAATATGAGGTGGAAGCAAGCGTCACATGCTAAAGGATCCATAATCATATAACATTGTTCGGAACCAGGCAAACATAATTCATTATGTTGTCTTCCTTGTCCAACATCTACTTCTTAGCATGTAATAGTTTAATGAGTGTTCACAATCATAGATGGTGTCAAAGATGATATATTTATATGTGAACCTCTCTTTCTTTATTACTTCCTATTAATTGCAACAATGACCAAGGTCTATGTTTGTCTACCCACAACAAGTTTCAGTCAACATTCTTTTTATATGTGAAGTCATCACTTCCCATAATATCATCATATGATCTTTCATGCTTTTGTTCTCTTATTATTATTTTCTTTAGATCATGGCAAGAAGCAAAGCCCTTAACTAAAACACTCTTTATTATATAACTCACGAACTCGATTACATCGGGGGTAACACAAAGCAAAACTCAAGCCTAGATCATACTAAAAACTTTATTCTACTAGATAAAGATATTACCAAAAGGATCGAACTAATATAAAGGTAAAGGCAAAAGATGTGATGGTGATACAATACCGTGGCAACTCCCCCAAGCTTAGCACAAGCCAAGGGGAGTGCCCATACCCGTGTGTTTAATTGTCTTACTTCGGAGGTGATGGTGGTGAAGTTGTTGAAGTCCGGGGTTGATTCTCCGTCTTCCAAGGCATAGGTTCTCCATCTTGGGAAGATGATCGAGTCTCCGGGATTCTCAAATCTGCAGCCAACCGCATTGCTTTAAATCTATACTCATACTCACAGTTCTGGTTTTGCATGTCGTAGATCTGGGCTTGGAGATGATCGATTCTATCATAGAGCTTGAAGAGGTGTTCCCCGATGTCCTTGGCGTCGATCTTGTGCTTGTTGGTGAACTCCGTAATCATCATGTGGTTGGCGTTGAGTCCGCGTTCCACCATCCCTTGGCACTTGAAGACTTGCTGCTCCATTGCTTCGAGCCTCGTCTCCACGCTTCCGGTCTTCTTGGGCCCCTCAATGTCACGGATGTGCAACACCCCCTCACGCATCTCAATGGTTTGAGGGTGTTGCAGCACCTCCGCGAGGTAGGGGTGGATGACCTTCTCAAAGAACTTGTCCTTCGAGACATTTGTGGACGTCACAGCAATCTAAATTTGTCTGCACAATAGCTCGAAACGAAAAAAGAGGATATTTGCGTGATACGAGGGTCAGACCTTTCGAGGGATTTTATAATGAATTTTTACCGACCATAAGGAGTGTTCTACCAGAAAACGGAGTCCGGGAGGCACACGAGGAGCTCACAAGCCCCCTAGGCGCGCCCAGGGGTGGGGCCACGCCTGGCAGGCTCGTCACCTCCTCGTGTGCTTTCCGGACTACTTTAAATTTTTGTAATTTTCTAAATATTCCAAAACGGAGAAAAATTGCTATTGGAAAAGTTTTGGATTCGGTTTGCTTACCGTATCACATACATGTTCGTTTTCGGAGTCTGGAACAGGATGATAAACATCCCTTATGTACTCCTCCGGGGTTATGGTATTAATTATATTTCTTTCAACATTTATGGGAGTACCTAAAATATAATGTTTGATTCTTTGCCCATTCACAACTCTTGGAAAAGTACCTTCCGCGTTGTTGATTTTGATGGCACCGGAACGGTATACTTCCTCGACAATATAAGGACCTTCCCATTTGGAGAGAAGTTTTCTGCAAAAAATCTTAAACGAGAATTCTATAGCAAGACATATTCACCTACATTGAACTCACGTTTTTGTATCCTTTTATCAAGCCACCTCTTAACTTTCTCTTTAAACAACTTGGCATTTTCATATGCCTGAGTTCTCCATTCATCAAGTGAGCTAATATCAAATAACCTCTTCTCACCAGCATGTTTGAAATCAAAGTTGAGCTCTTTGATTGCCCAATAAGCCTTATGCTCTATCTCAAGAGGTAAATGACATGCTTTACCATAAACCATTTTATAAGGAGACATACCCATGGGATTCTTATAAGCAGTTCTATAAGCCCACAGTGCATCATCAAGTTTCTTAGACCAATTCTTCCTAGACCTATTGACAGTCTTTTGCAGAATTAATTTAATTTCTCTATTACTTAACTCTACTTGACCACTAGACTGAGGATGATAAGGAGATGCAATTCTATGGTTGACATCATACTTAGCAAGCATTTTACAAAAAGCACCATGAATAAAATGTGAACCACCATCAGTCATTAATTATCTAGGGACTCCAAATCTAGGGAAAATAACTTCTTTAAGCATCTTAATAGAGGTGTTATGATCAGCACTACTAGTTGGGATAGCTTCTACCCACTTAGTAACGTAATCAACAGCAACTAAAATATGAGTATACCCATTGGACTTTGGAAAAGGTCCCATATAGTGAAAACCCCAAACATCAAATGGTTCAATAACAAGTGAGTAATTCATAGGCATTTCCTAACATTTACTAATATTGCCTATTCTTTGACATTCATTACAAGACAAGACAAACTTACGAGCATCCTTAAAGAGAGTAGGCCAATAAAAACCGGATTGCAATACCTTGTGTGTAGTTCTATCTCCAGCATGGTGTCCTCCGTAAGCCTCGGAGTGGCACTTCTGTAGGATGTGTCCCTTTTCATGCTTAGGTACACAACGTCTAATAACACCATCTACTCCCTCTTTATACAGGTGAGGATCATCCCAAAAGTAATGTCTCAAATCATAAAAGAACTTTTTCTTTTGTTGGTACGAGAAACTAGGTGGTATATATTTAGCAACAATATAATTAGCATAATCAGCATACCATGGTGTACTGCATGAAGCATTGATGACATTGAATTGTTCATCAAGAAAGCTATCATCAATAGGTTGTAGGTCATCAAGAACATTCTCTAACCTAGACAAGTTATCTGCTACGGGGTTCTCGGCACCCTTCCTATCAACGATATGCAAATCGAATTCTTGTAGCAAGAGAACCCATCTAATAAGTCTAGGTTTAGCATCTCTCTTTTCCATGAGATATTTAATAGCAGCATGATCAGTGTGAATAGTAACTTTAGAATCAACAATATAAGGTCTGAACTTATCACATGCAAACACAACTGCTAAAAATTCTTTTTCAGTAGTAGCATAATTTCTTTGGGCACTATATAGAGTTTTACTAGCATAATGAATAACATTTAATTTCTTGTCAACTCTTTGTCCTAGGACAGCACCAACAGCATAATCACTAGCATCACACATAATTTCAAAAGGTAGGTTCCAATCAGGTGGTTGAACAATAGGTGCAGTTATCAAGGCCTTCTTGAGTATTTCAAATGCTTCTTCACAATCATCATCAAAAACAAATGGACTATATTTTTGCAAGAGATTAGTGAGAGGCCTAGAAATCTTAGAGAAGTCTTTAATGAACCTTCTATACAAACCAGCATGACCAAGGAAACTTCTTATACCTTTAATGTTTGTAGGGCATGGCATTTTCTCAATGGCATCAACTTTAGCCTTACCAACTTCAATACCTCTTTCAAAAAATTTATGCCCCAAGACAATGCCTTCATTAACCATAAAGTGACACTTCTCCCAATTCAAGACAAGGTTAGTATCTTCACACCTCTACAAAACTCGATCAAGGTTGCTCAAGCAATCATCAAAAGAAGATCCATAAACAGAGAAATCATCCATGAAAACCTCAACAATCTTTTCACAAAAGTCAGAGAATATAGCCATCATACATCTTTGAAAGGTAGAAGGTGCATTACATATACCAAAAGGCATACATCTATAAGCAAAGGTACCGAAAGGGCAAGTAAAAGTGGTTTTCTCCTGATCAGATTGTGAAACAGGTATTTGGGAGAAACCAGAATAACCATACAGAAAGCAAAAGTGTGTATGTTTAGACAATCTTTCTAGCATTTGATCAATGAAAGATAGAGGGTAATGATCTTTCTTACTAGCTTTATTTAATTTCCTAAAATCGATTACCATCCTATAGCCGGTAACAATTATTTGTGGGATCAATTCATCTTTATCATTAGGAACAACGGTAATACCTCCCTTCTTAGGGACACAATGTACCGGACTTACCCAATCACTATGAGCCACAGGGTAAATAATACCTGCTTCCAGGAGCTTTATTATTTCTTTTCTTACCACCTCTTTCATCTTAGGATTCAGTCTTCGTTGGGGGTCGGCAACTGGTTTGGAATCAGGATCAGTTTTAATTTTATGCTAGCATAGAGTTGGACTAATGCCTTTAAGATCATCAAGAGTATATCCAATAGCAGCACGGTGCTTCCTTAGAGTTTTCAATAATTTCTTTTCTTCATGCTCTGAAAGGTTAGCACTAATAATTATAGCATATATCTTTTTTCATCAAGATAAGCATACTTAAGAGTATCAAGTAATTGTTTAAGCTCAAACACGGGATCACCCTTTGGTGGAGGTGGATCTCCAAGTAATTCAACAGGCAAATTATTCTTAAGGATAGGACGTTGTTCAAAGATAATTCTATCTATATCATTCCTTTCATCCATATGCATATCATTTTCATGTTCAAGAAAATATTGCTCTAAAGGATCAGTAGGAGGACAGCAATAGAAGTAAGAGCAATAATTTCATCCTTACTAGACAATTCTTTTTCATGAGGTTGTCTACTAAACTTAGAAAAATTAAATTCATGCGACACACCTCCAAAGCCAACAGTAACAGTTTGTTTCTCACAATTAATTTGAGCATTAACAGTATTGAGAAAAGTTCTACCAAATATGATGGGACAAAAGCTATCTTGTGTGGTAGCAAGAACGAGAAAATTAGTAGGATACTTAGTTTTACCACACAAGACTTCAACATCCCTAACAATTCCCACAGGGCAGATAGTATCTCTATTAGCTAGTTTAATAGTAACATCAATAAATTCCATCTCGACAGGTGCAATCTTATCTTTAATTTCATTATATAAGGATTGAGGTATTGCACTAACACTAGCACCCACATCACATAAACCATGATAACAATGATCTCCTATCTTAACGGAAACAAGAGGCATGCCAACTACGGGTTTATGTTTGTCTCTAGTATGAGGTTTAGCAATTCTAGCAGAAGCTTCACAGAATTGAATAACATGCCCTTCAACATTGTCGGCCAAGAGATCATTAATACTAGCAATACTAGGTTCAACTTTAATTTGCTCAGGGGGTGTAGGTGTTCTAATTTAGCCCTTACGTATCACAGTTGAAGCTTTAGCATGATCCTTTATTCTAACAGGGAAAGGTGGTTTCTCAATGTAAGCAGTAGGAACAATAGAATCATTATAAGCAATTACTTTCTCTTCAACTGGAATAGATTTAGCTACATTAACTTCTATGGGAGGATGATATTTAAACCACTTCTCCTTAGGGAGATTGACATGAGTAGAAAATGATTCACATAAAGAAGCTACTATCTCAGAGTCAAATCCATGTTTAGCGCTAAAATCACGAAAAGTATTTGTTTCTATGAAGGATTTAACACAGTCGAACTTCAGATTCATACCTGACTCCTTACCTTCATCAAACTCCCAATCTTCAGAATTGCATCTAATTATTTCCAATAAATCCCATCTGAAGTCAATATCTCTCTTCATAAAAGAACCAGTACAAGAAGTGTCGAGCATGGTGCGATTGTCATGAGAAAGTCGAGCATAAAAGTTCATAATAATAATTTCTCTAGGGAGCTCATGGTTGGGGCATGAATATAACATTGACTTAAGCCTCCCCCAAGCTTGAGCGATACTTTCTCTATCACGAGGCCAAAAATTATAGATATAATTCCGATCATGATGTACCAAATGCATAGGATAAAACTTTTGATGAAATTCCAATTTTAATCATTTGTAGTTCCATGATCCAGTATCATCACATAGCCTATACCATGTCAATGCTTTATCCCTCAAAGATAAGGGAAAGACCTTCTTCTTGACCTCATCCTCGGGCAAACCTGCAAGCTTACATAAACCACAAACTTCATCTACATAAATTAGATGCAAGTCGGGATGTGATGTTCCATCTCCTGTAAAAGGATTAGCCAACAGTTTCTCTAGCATACACGAAGGAATCTCATAATAAATATTTTCAATAGGTGCAGTAGGTTGAGGAGCAACTCTTTGTGCTTCCGGTCGAGGTGAAAATACCCCGAGCAAGCCCCTCAAAGGATTAGTTTCCATAGTGACAAGTGACAATAAATTTCAGCACACTATATAAATGTTTCCTTACCGAATTCCACTTACCAAAGGCGCTTCACTCCCCGGCAATGGTGCCAGAAAAGAGTCTTGATGACCCACAAGTATAGGGGATCTATCGTAGTCCTTGCGATAAGTAAGAGTGTCGAACCCAACGAGGAGCAGCGGTTTTCAGTAAGGTATTCTCTGCAAGCACTGAAATTGTAGGTAACAGATAGTTGTGTGATAAGATAATTTGTAATGGGTAGCAAATAATAATAGTAACAAAGGTGCAGCAATATGGCCCAATCCCTTTTGTACCAAGGGACAAGTCTGAACGAACTCTTATATAAAGTAAAGCGCTCCCGAGGACACATGGGAATTACTCTCAAGCTAGTTTTCATCATGTTCATATGATTCGCGTTCGCTACTTTGGTAGTTTGATATGTGGGTGGACCGGTGCTTGGGTGTTGTCCTTACTTGGACAAACATCCCACTTATGATTAACCCCTCTCGCAAGCATCCGCAACTACGAAAGAAGAATTAAGACAAAGTCTAACCATAGCATTAAACTAGTGGATCCAAATCAGCCCCTTGCGACGCAACGCATAAACTAGGGATTAAGCTTCTGTCACTCTAGCAACCCATCATCTACTTATTACTTCCCAATGCCTTCCTCTAGGCCCAAATAATGGTGAAGTTTCATGTAGTCGACGTTCACATAACACCACTAGAGGAGAGACAACATACAACGCATCAAAATATCGAACGAATACCAAATTCACATGACTACTATTAGCAAGACTTATCCCATGTCCTCAGGAACAAACGTAACTACTCACAAAGCATGATTATGTTCATGATCAGAGAGGTATTGAATAGATTAAGGATCTGAACATATGATCTTTCACCAAGTAAACCAACTAGCATCAACTACAAGGAGTAATTAACACTACTAGCAACCTTACAAGTACCAATCGGAGTTGCGAGACGGAGATTGGATACAAGAGATGAACTAGGGTTTGGACATGAGATGGTGCTAATGAATATGTTGATGGAGATGGGTCCCCTCCGATGAGAGGAGTGTTGGTGATGACGATGGCGACAATTTCCCTCTCCGAGAGAGAAGTTTTCCCAACAGGACGGCCCTGTCGGAGCTCTAGATTGGTTCTGCTCAAGTTCCGCCTCGTGGCGGTGGTGTTTCTTCCCGAAAGCACCCGATTGATTTTTTCTGTGACGAAACCCTTCATATAGGAGAAGATGGGGGCCAGAGGAGCTGCAGGGGGCCCACGAGCCCCCCAGGCGCGACCAGGGGGTAGGTCGCGCCTGGCAGGCTCGTGGCCTCCTAGTGGCTCCTCTCTGGTATATCTTTGGCCCAGTATTTTTTATATATTCCAAAATAAGTCCTCGTTGATTTTTACGGCTTTTGGAGTTGTGCAGAATAGACATCTCAAACTTGCTCCTTTTCCAGCCCAGAATTCCAGCTGCCGGCATTCTCCCTCTTCAGGTAAACCTTGTAAAATAAGAGAGAAAAGGCATCAGTATTGTACCATAATGTGTAATAACAACTCATAATGCGATAAATACCAATATAAAAGTATGATGCAAAATGGACGTATCAACGGCCACGGGCCTTAACCGCCTGGTACTTCTTTTACAAGGGGGGGGAGTATATTTTTTCTTCCAGAAGCTAGAGTCGGCCTATATGAAGAGACACCAAAAGAGTTAAAGGTGTCAGGTCCAAGGTTAAGATAGGAACATCAGTTTTGAAAAGAAGGTCTTTCTTACATCCGGAGCTAGGTTTTTAACGCAGAAGGGTTTTAACCCGGTTGTATTGCAAGCCTCCTGGGTTTCATGGAGAAGTGATTTGACAGGAAAGTTAACATCTTCTTCTGTCAGAGGGGTGAGGTTGAAGCAGAGAGCATCATTCATGTCGCCTGTATATTCACACATAAGCCGGTCACGCCGGCTTAGCGGCAAGATTTTCCATGAGACCCAACAGCGGGTTAAGTCAACTCCAGTTAATCCGTTCGCGAGAAGGGCTTTGATTTTGGCAAAAAGCTGGAGCATACTTTACTCGTTTTGTGGCGGACATCCGGTTCGGAAGTGTAGTGCAAGTGTAGAGCCGGGTAGGGCGATAACTCGACAGTGGATTTTATCCTTCTGAAGAGGTGTCCTTGCAGTAAAACCAAGTTTTATTCCAGTCCTTGGGGTGGCTTGGCAAAAGGGCAGCCGGATAGGGCAGATCTATCCGTCTCTAGACTGAGACGCCACCAAGCTCCAAGCTTGGTCCAGCCGCCACTTCAGTTTCGCGGTTGATGTAGAAGTAGTCATGGAAGAGGTCGACAGATGACTCTTCTTGCAGATAAACTTCACACAGGACATAGAAATGGCACATGTTGGTGACAGAGTTTGGGGCAATGTCTTGGGGTGAAGCTTGAAAAGGTGGAGGATGTCTCGGAAGAATTTTGACCCGGGCGGGCTGAAACCGCGGAGAAGGTGATCAGTGAATATGACAACCTCCCCCTCCTTAGGGGTGGGTCTCTTCTCTGACCCAGGAACCCGCCAGTGAATGACATCCTGAGCCGGCAATGAGCCCGTATGTACGAACTCAAGCAAGAATTGATCGATCACTCCGGAGCCGACCCAATCACAGGATGAGGGTGCTCGTGACATGGTGGCAGGTCAAACTATGAGAAAGTGCAAGGTATGGTGAGTTAGGAAAGCTAAAAAATCAAAACAGATATGGTCAGCATGATGGAGGAAAGCTAAGCCGCCAACATGGTTTATCAGAGAGCCAACAAGGTAACGGTGGGTTAGGTTGACAGGATGATACTGGAAATATTACCAAGTGTGAAAAACAGGTTTTGCGTGATACCGCCGTAATTATAAGATCTATAGGTGGGAAAAATGGAGTTTATTTCAAGACCTAGAAAAGGTGCCATGGAAAAACAGACAGCTATCGCGCAGAGAAGAGTAAGAGGTAGATCTACAATGGGTAAAAATTTGTCTTGAATCAATGGCCACATCGGATTGACAACGATATGAAGTTCGAAAGATCACTTACTAGTCTACATTACGAGAGGCAATACGATGAACATCGATGAACAGGAATGAGCGTTGAAGAAACCCGACGAACTCGAGGGGATCCTATGTGAGAGGGATTCCGATCTAACGAGGTTGAGAGGGGTACCTTGCGGACACGGTAGACGCGGGGCGAAACTCTGGACTAACTCAGGTTGATGCAGCGGCTGGCGTTGAGGACGGCGGTGAAATCCAGTCGGTGCGATGGAGCTCTGGAAACACAAGCGTCGGGAGGAGGAAGAAGGCTAGTGGCGGTGGAGAAAAAGAAAAAAAACTCGTGGCACTATTTAAGAGATGGGATGGCAAACAGTGCACGCGAGAATCGAGGAGGCGAAATGATGATTGACCGAAGGGGATGCCTCGATTTTTGGGCCGATTGTTTAATGAGAAGATCCATTGCGAACGTCACGGAATCTTTCCAGCATATCCATAGGTGACGTCACGGCGGGTTATGAATTCTCTCTTTTCAGGTGACAAAGACGTGAGACTCGCTGCCGAATGAAGTGGGAGATTGACATGGACAGGTTCAAATCAATCTGGGACTATTGTTGGGGATATAACCCCGTGGTAAGACCCGTCCAGGAGGGACCGGGTCATACCTGGCGGCTCGCTATCAAGTGGGCCGGAAGAGGAAGGCTAGGCCACATGGCGGCTTACCAGATGGGCTGAGACGGAGGCCGAGAGACAGAAGATGGCGTAAGACCCGGGCGGGTGAGCCACCCGGAGACGGCTTGCGGAAGGAGGCAAGGCGTCTTACAGACAGGACCAGACACGTTGTAAGAGTCGGTTTGGGACTTATGTAACCCGGTGCCTTGACCTCCTATATAAAGGCAAGACACAGGGACGGCTTAGACAGAAACCAATCGATCGAGAGCTAGGTCAAACAAATACACCACCTTATAATCGATACTCCAATCAATACACACAAAGCAAGACGTAGGCTTTTACCTCTTCTCGAGGGGCCGAACCTGGGTAAACCCGTGTCTTTCGTCCTGATCAACCCCTTTGAGTCCACCGCCTTAGCGATGGCCTCGAACCTACATCTTCGGACATCTGCCGTGACAAAACCACGACAATTGGCGTATCTCAACGACACCGATGGTTAGGAAGGAGAGGATGGCTCGTCCGGTGATCCAATAATGGAGGAGGCAAGAGATAATGATGGCTCCGGTGAGCGAATGGCGGAGGAAGGAGATCATGATCACGGATCCGATGATCGAATGGCAGAGGAAAGAGATGATGATCACGCCTCCGGTGACCGAACGGAGGAGGAATCCTCAATTTTTGCAAATTCCAGCAAGGTAAGGATACGAGGCCCAAACAAAAGGTTGCACCAGGATGAAAGGTTGACGATCACAGAAGTCGCGAACGATGGCCAACCGATTGCTCCCAAGCGGACCAAAGACGCATTTGTACATTAGTGTGGAGTTGTTGTTAGGGACTACGTCTTGATCACCACCGAGCAATGGAATAATAATAATAATAAGGACCCCGAAGTTTCTTATGTCCATGATAGACTGAAAGATGATCTTTGGACTGAGCTGATGAGAAATTTCAGCCTACCGCAAGAGGAGGATCCGAATAACCCAGTTATAGAGCGGAAGGTCAAGTCGTGGGTTCTTAAGAAGATGGCAGAGCTATTCAGGAACTAGAAGAAAGAGTTGAACACAAAGTTGGTCGAGAAAGATAAGACGCCGGAGTTCGCCGGTCGATATGAGAAAATAAGAGATCAATGGCCCCAATTTGTGGCCTACAAGAAATTGGAGAAGAGTAAGAAAATGTCACTGAGAAACAAGAAAAATGCTACAACGAAGCAGTATCACCATCACACGGGGTCAAGTGGCTACTACAAAGCCCGACCGTTGTGGGACAAAGCTGAGCAAGACCTACTTGCTAAGAATGTCCACCCAGAGATATTGCACTGACCAGATCGTTCAAGGACTTGGTTCTTCGGGGTTGGGGGAATTTTGGACCCAAAAACAGGGAGGTGTGTCTCGACGAGACCTCAACTTGCAATACCCATCATAAAGCTTCAGGCATCAATCAAGGCAACGCGGGAAGGGACGTTCATTTTTGACAGAGAAAAGGATGAGTTGATAGAGGCCCTCGGGAATCCTGAACACCCTGGACGAACACGAGGTACATCAGGCTCCGTTCCGTGGAAGCATGGGTTTCCCAATAGAGGAGGTTATAGAAGCCGAGAGAGAAAGAGGAAACTGGAAGCAAGTGAATGTAGAAGCTCAGTGCAAGATTAGCAAAACTAGAGGAACTTGAGAGCCAGCGAGCTACCGACCAACCATCTGAGTGGCACGAAGATCCTTCCTTTGATGCCGCCCCAGAAGCTACCCCACCATCTCAGCGGAGAAGCAGTGTGGCTTCCATGGAGCTCGTTCAGCCTGATTTCACGGCTCCTCGCTACCCCGTGGATAGTATCACGGAGGCTCAACATTACGAGCTAATGACGCGATGTCAGAACCTGACCTTCAAGGCGGCGGTCAGCTCTGTTCTACCTCCTCGAGCTGAGGGGACTTTCCATTTCCGTCCGATTCCACATGGCTATGTTGTTCTGACGGTGGATGAAATAATGGATGGATATGAGGGGCTGGAGCTTGATAACCCTACAGGTGAAGAGGATATTGTTCTTCTGGAAAATGCTCAGAGGAGTACATGTCTATGGAGAAAGGAGTACATCAAGCTTCCAAACTGGAAGCCTCGGCAGATTGAGCCTCCTCCGGAGCGTCAGGGCACTCCGCCTCGTCCTCCTCCTCCTTCGCCTCCTCCGGTGCGTGAGGCCATGCTGCCTCCTCCGGAGCCTCCTCTGGCGCGTGAGGCCACTCCGCCTCCTCCTCTGCCTCCTCCTTTGCCTCCTCCGGTGCGTGAGGCCACTCCGCCTCCTCCTCCGCCTCCTCCAGCGCGTGAGGCCACTCCGCCTCCTCTGGCGCGTCAGGCCACTCAGCCTCCTCCAGCACGTCAGGCCACTCCGCCTCCTCCACCTCCTCCTCCTCCTCCTTCGGCGCGTCAGGCCACTCTGCCTCCTCCGACGCGCCAGCCACGACGAAAGAGAGACACCGCCGTCGCTCCGGCGGCTAGCGGTACAATAGGTGGGAAGAAATTCAAATTTGGTCCAAGGCTCAAGCATGTTCCAAAGTTACCATATGAGAGGACTGACAAAGAAAAATATGACATCAGTAAAGCCGAAGTGAAGGCCCATTTTGCATGGAAACATCCACCTTCGAAGGAAATGGTAGATCCGGTGAAAGTGAAGCACACTCTGGATGCCCTGAAGCGACCATCGCCGCCTCTGCTGCCATCAAACTATGATTGTTGTATTATAAAGACATATAATGAAGCATAGTGATCAGGAAGTACTTCTAGTGCTACAAGAGTCAAAGAACAAAGAAGTGGGAAAACAACTCCCCGGCTCGGCGAAAAGTAGAAGCAATTGTGCCCCCCGCTCAAGGTGTCTAGCGATATCACTAATCATCCGGTGCTACTGCCCGGTACCAAACCTGGTGATTACTTGGGGGATGATGTAATTTTTGAAACGACTGAGGTAATAGTAGAAGAATCTAAATACGTGCACGGGAAGCCTCTCGTCAAACCTGGTCATCCTCATCTAACAACGATGATGTACAATTTGCATGAGTGGTACATGAAAACCTGCAGGGTGTTTGGGAGAGATACTATGTATGTTAGAGTTAAACCAGAGCACGAATTCATTGGACTCAACGTGATGCCTATTGAATTTGTGGAGTTATTTCAGTTATACAATCAACTGGCCCTCGACAAACAACTCATGACTTGCTACTGTCTGTAAGCATTACTTCTATAGTTAAGTCTCTAGCTCAGCTCGTTCATTGCATGTATATATAATTATCCTCACTTTATTATGAAGATTGAAGATCGTCGAATGCAAAAAAGCAGGAATCTTCGACGTTGGGTTCATTAACCCAAATGCCGTAAATGAATGGTCGGTACGAAATGAAATCAAAGAGACCGAGGAGAACTTGCTAAAGGCGTTCCTTATACATCGAAACAAAAGGAAAATACTCTTTCCTTACAACTTCAAGTGAGTGTTGCTGTCTTCTCTGTATATTATGTTTTGCTTACTCGAGGTTAAGTAATGTAATTGATGAGTTATATATGCGTGCGCAGTTACCATTTTATTCTGCTATCCATTAAGCTTGACGGGGCATTAGTAACTGTCTTAGACTCGAGACGTAAAGATCTCGAGGATTATGTGGACATGACTGCTCAAGAAGTAAGTTCAGTCAATACCGGGACCATATCGGCATGCAACTTTCGTTAATTTCCTGATATCAAGTAATCATTTTCTTTGTCTGGCAGGTTTTGGAAAAAGTTCACCCGAAAGGTTCCCGATCTAAACAAAGAGTTGCGATTTACACACTCCAAAGTAAGAAGTACTAGCTAGTTCCGTGCATCTCTAATTGATTCAAATTTTCATCAATATATCATTACCATGCTTGCTTATCAGTTTGATTGAACTCTATTCTCGTAAAGTGCTTGTACCAGGAATCCGGGACTGTTTTATGTGGATACTACGTATGCGAGTTCATTCGCCACTCGACCTCTGAGCGGGGCTTCTCTGACAAATAATTTGAAGTACGTAAATAATATTCACAATTTTATTTTATATATTACCATCAATTGTGTTGAGTTTTATTCATATATATGCATGTATTGACCTCCTTCTTTAAATTAGATCTAGCAGATGTGGAATGAACTCCTACCACATGATCGCATACAAGCAATTTAAGAGGAATTGATGGGATTTTTTCTTGACCACATCATACCTAAAGACGGAGAATACTATGTGGATTTGTGATTGGATCTTAGGTAGATGATGTTAGGGATTGTAAAATATGTTATATTGTATACATGTAGTAGCGTCAAATAGATATACAAAAACTTGTTGTTCGACCAAGCACGAAAAAAGAGATGTCACTTCTCACTATATATGTTCAGCATGACGATCTTGTGTAATTAATGGTTTCCTTCATTTGCTTATGAGCTAGCATCGAGTTCTCTCTATATGTATAGTAGCTAGAGTCGACCCAGCACGGAGAAAGAGATGTCACTTCTCTCTATTATCTAGCTAACACAATATGAAACCCCTAAATTAACCCTCCAAAACCCCTAAACCCCATTCTAAATAAAAAAACCAGCACCTGACGCGAGGCGGTCTTTTGGTCCCAGTTAGTATTACCAACCGGGACTAAACGTACTCCTGCCTGGGTGCCTCGCAGCGGCCACGTGGAGCCCCTTTGGTCCCGGTTCGTTAGCGAACCGGGACTAAAGATTTTGGGTATTAGTCCCGCTTGGTTTGTCCCGGTTCCAGAAACAGGACTAAAGGCCCTCTGGAACCGGGACTAGTTCCCTGTTTTCTACTAGTGTGTATTAGTAATACTATTATTCGATGATGTATTAGTGATATTATATGATCATATTGTTTTAGTTAATTTAGTTGTTATATGTTTTAGTTGTTTAGTTGGTTTATGTTTTAGTTGTTTTAGTTGTTTAGTTTATTTTATGTTTTAGTTGTTTTAGTTGGAAATAATGTAGTATCGTCGGTCGTCGGTGACGCGATATCATGGAGTCCCCGACGATTGTCGGTGAGGGAGAGTCCCTGACGATCATCGGTGAGGAGTCCCCGATGATCGCCGGTGAAAGACTGCGCACCAACACACCATGAGATATGAGAGTTATTTAAGGAAAGCCTCGAAGTCCGAAAGTAATAATCAATTTATATGTCTTGTGCATATATTATGGAAATTAGGTCTATTTGGTCATGTGCTTATGTTATTTGCAGGTAACACCTCCTTGTGCCTATGTTTAGCCGCAATGTTGATTTATTTCCGTTTCGGCAAATTTTAGCAATGGTCATGCCGTAATTTTGAATCATGAACACAGGAAATGTCGTCTTCTCATGACGGCGATAAGATCCAAGCGTGTGAACTCTGTGGCGAAGATAAAGATCTTTGCGACCAGCCTGGGCTGCGAGACGGCAGGTTTTTCACCATGAAGATTTACGAGGACTTCCAATATTTCTACGGTACGCAACGATGACAACTATTTTTTAGTAATTAAGCATGACTTCTGTTTCTTTCCTTCAACGCGTAATTTCTGTTTTACACAATTCGACTAGTTCATCCCCTGTCATGCAAGATGGTATTTCTTGGAGAGGCTCGGTTTCGAAGAGCACGAGAGTTTCAAGACGAGGACAGCCAACCTGAGGACTAAACATGGTCACACATTTCTGATGAAAGTAATGAATGCACTTAATAACACAGAATTAGGATGCTCAAATTGGGAAGCTCTTTGCAAGGCATACGGGTTTCAGGAGGATATGGAAATAACCTTCGATCTTTGTCCGAAAGATCATATTGAAGGTAACATCAACATTTGGGTGGATATCGACATGCTTCCTATTTTACCTCCATGTGAGTTTGTCAACCATGCATATTTATCAAGTAATTTTCATTCTATATTTAAAAATAGTTGGTGTTCATCCATACTAAATTTTTTAATTTATAATTTACAGCTTATTTTGTTTCTTCGAGTGAAACACAGAACATAATCGACACGACACACTACACGTATGGATCACATCTAACTTGGAAGGAGAAGGATGATCTTATCAACTTTGTTATTGGTGTCCTAGACGATAGAGAGATCTTCCCGTATAATTTGGGAACTGGCCCAAATTATACATTATACGTGACACTAGTGCATAGGTTGAGGGCCGATGACATTCGTCGAAATATCTTGGTAAGAGTTGCTAATTAAGTACACTAATGTTACGTAAATGGTATTGATTACATTGCTAACTAGGCTACTATTGTGTTCTTCAACAGAAATTGCCAAATGAAGTTGTGCCTCCGTTGATGCAAGCCGAAGGTAATATGATAATTAAAAGTCCCTTCCAGCCCGAGTTCTCTTTTGCGTACTCGACCGAGCGCAAACCACTAAGAAGGCTCCAAATTGAAGCATGGGACAAATAAAGAAGGATCGCTAGCCACAAGTTGAAGACCGTTGGATCTCTTTGCTTCATCATGGAGACATAGGTGTTATTCTGTTTTATGTCATTTTACCTAGGATGGAGGACTAGGTCATATGAGAGAGAAGTTTTTCTAGTTTATTAACTTGCATGATCGATTAGGATGATTAGTATTATGATGTTTTTTTTGTTTTATGAGATTTTAACTTGGTATGATTAAGATGATGATGAGTTGTTAGATGAGTAAGATGATGATGAGCTATATGACATATATTTGATTAAAGTGGATGGATGCAAGTGATCATATTGAATTAGAGGAAAAAATTAAATGAAAAGGAAAAATAAACAATGAAGCCTTAACCGTTAAACCTTTAGTCCTGGTTGGTGTTACCAGTTGAGACCAAAGGACCCCATGCCCTGGCGCGCGCTGTCGGCCACGTGGCCAGGGTTTAGTCCCGATTCATAGCCAACTAGGACTAAAGGCTTGGACCCTTTAGTCTCTATACTTTAGTCCCAGTTGGCTTCCCAACCGGGGTTAATGGCCTGTTTTCTATTAGTGGGGATGACCTTTGGATCAGCTTTAGGTGCATCATGTTGCCCCCAGTCCCTGTGACAATCCTTGACTTGGTTGTACATATGTCTCCTTGGTGGGAGGAAGTTTTATATGATGATATTTTCTGCTATATGTTGGAGTATTTGGTGCACTCGCAACAAAGTTACCTTCGAGAAGCATGTTGTTCGCACACCTTTAGAGGATGTTTTCACTGCTGGTTCTTTCTTGGTGTATTGGTCGGGGCTGTTGAAGGAGAATGCCAAGGCAAAACTCCAGGTGGGCGTGCAAATGATGGTTCGGTTGGCGGCGTCTCTGGCTGATCGAACTCGAGGCAGAATTGCGCTGGATCATGGTGCTGGAGCTCGGTTTGGGTGATTGTGGTCGGTTAGCCTTCGTCAATGGGTTCCTCACTGGGGTTTGATGCCCGTTGAGTTTTTGTGGTTCCTTTTGGGTCGTTGTTTAGCTTCCTGTCATGAGTTGTGCTTATCTGATAGTACTTCCTTTAGATGCTTGATGGTTAGTGTCGGTAGGTTTTCGGCTTTTCGCCCCACAATGGATGCTTCGTTTTAGAAGCATTTGCAGTGGGTTTCTTGTTGGTGCTCCAACTCGCTCTCCCTTTTCAGTCTCCTAGTTAGTTTTTGGTTTGATCTTGTAAGATGGTTGGCTGGTTCTAAAACACAGACATGACACTAATATATTTCCTTAAGTGATTAATGGAAAGGGATATGAGTCCGCTTGGAAAAAAATATTTATTAATTATTATACGTAGAGTACAGAAGAAAGACCCACAACTGAACCGATATGAAGTAAAAACCTAGGACTAACTTCTTCCACAACAACACTTTCGAACAGAAGTCTAGCAATTTCTCGAAATATTCCACATCCCTTGCTAACCCCTCGAGTCTATGCACGAAGCTGCTGAATTCATCTTCTTCGACATATTCAGCTATCGACTTGCCGTTGTCTTTTGCGTTGACAATGGCGCCCATGACGTCCCGGCCTTGTTCCTTGGCCTCCCTGAGGATGCCTGCCCAGTATGCTAGCCACTCCAGGCCTTGTAAGTTGTGGCTGTCAGCCAGCTCGACGGCCTTAGAGATTTCAGCGGATGCTGCCTCAAGCCTTTGACGCAGGACTATGAACTGTTCTCCCTTTGCGGAGCGTACACAATCGGAAGGAAGTGGCAGCTCGAAGTTGTCGAAGTCCAACATCACCGGCCGAGATATCTTCATTTTCAAGAAGAACATCCCCCGCCGCGGAGATGATATCTTCGTGTCCAGACTTTGGGACACTCTAGCCACCGCCGAGGGTTCACTACCACCTGTTGTCAACCTAATCCTCCTTTGCTTCCTCTTTTTTGCTGCCGCATGCAATTGACTTGATAATGCTCTACTGTAAGATGCTCGGCGACCTACCTTTCTCAAGGCCTCAATGTGAATGCGAAGCAATGTTATGAACACACCGATGTCCAGCCAGAGCTTCTCTAAGTTTCCCAGTGTCGCGTTCAGCCTTGCCATGTCGTCGCTGACGCCGCGCGAGAAGAGCATATTTCTGGCGTTGCAGATGCCCTGCACCATACCAGACAGAGATTTCTTGGTCAAAGACAGCGGACCTACATCTGTTGCGGGAGCGGGAGCGGGAGCCCCAGCCGAAGAAGAAGATGCTTGGCCTTGCTGCTGGTTGCCATCTGCGTTGTTAGTGCACTGCGGGAAGCTGTCAAGCACCTCCTGGCCTTGTAAGGCGGCTTCCTTCAGCTTGTCGCGCCACCGCAGCAGCCACGAGTTCATGGTGAGCTTCTCAGACGCCTCCAGGGCGCTGTTGATCTTGATTAGCAGCATCTCCAGCCGCTGCAGCTTCTCGCTGGTAGCTGCATCCTTACCGTACATCTGCACCAGCCGTGAGAACACTCTGTTGGTGAGCTCGCCAGTCACGGCTGAGGTCACGGAGTTAACAACTCCATGTTCTGCCATGGCTCAGCTCCGAAGGATTTAGTGATGGCTCGAACCGCTCGCTAGATGTTCTCATCAAACATGTCAGGTGGGAATGATTTATGAGGGGACTTAAACGGGACCGGACGGAATGTAGACAACAGACAAGGCATTACCAACAAAGATGCTTGTGCTCTTAAGGATGTCCTCTAGTCCAGTGTAAAAATGGTTTGCCTGTCTACAGTTTGTCAGGCCAAACATCCTACGAACAGAACAACTGCTACCGTTTTTAGTTTTCGTGCAGGCATTAGCCGGCCGGTACAAAACAATGCAGGTCCATCCGTGCAGCGATAGAAACTAGGCTCGCTGCAATTACTAAGCCGATAAGATAAACTGATAGATGAAGTCACCTCGGAAAGCCATTAAAGAAGAGCCGTTTATCCAAAAGAGGGAGCATGTTAAATGCTGAGATGGTTTCTTGAACTGTGTCCAAAAGAACAAACATATGAAATAGTGAGGCCAAATTAATAATTGCAACCCTATCATAGTGCTTAACCTCTACTGTGCTATTTAACTTCTGCCTAGAGTGTGCCTGTCTGATGGTTCATGTTCCTGCTGGCTTCGGCTAAAGCTCACCACGAAGCCAAAAAGAAACCTGTCGCGGCATGTGACAGCATCCTTTCATCTTCTATGGCCACTTGAGCAGAAGATATTTACCGGGAATTCTCTAGCTCCTTGATGTTTCGACCATGCTGTGAATTTTTATGCATAGCATCTCCAACTTGCGCAGCTTCTCGATCGACACCCGCCCGATTGTAAACCATTCCCTACTTTTCTAGTACCATGGAGATGACCCTGCAGCTCGTGATGTCGCAGTCCAGTTGACCAATGCAGAGCCAAGCCAATTTGTCCCGCTGTTGCTTGAAGGAGCTTGCATGGGTAGCATGAGCAGTCTAAATGATGATGAGGGATATTAGCAGTAATTAAGAGTGTGTCTTCTATAATATGCTACTCGTACTAGCACATACGCTCGTGCGTTGCAACCAAAAAAAACTTTAGCATTGTCATGTGTCACTTGTTCTATCCAACTCTGGAAAATGTCACAAATAAGGTTACCCTCATCTCTAGCGACAATGATGTGAAAGTAATGTTATTGATGTCATGCCCACTTGTTCTATCCAACTCTGAAAAATGTCACAAATAAGGTTACCCTCATCTCTAGCGACAATGTGAAAGTAATGTTATTGATGTCATGCCTATTTTTAAAAGGAAAACAAAATAGCTAGATTCAAGAATGGTGGGAAAACTTTGTCAAACTTGCAAAATTTGTGTTACTTTTTCGTGCTTTTAGCAACTTAATGCTATTTGTCTGAGGTATAGATGATATCTGACTTAACAACTCATTTATCTAGTGTGAACCCTCATCATGAGGCACTACATCACGTGACAATGATACAAAACCACAAAATGATATCCTACTAATATTGTAAATATTCCCTCTGTAAACTAATGTAAAAGCATTTAGATTACTAAGATAGTGATCTAAACGATTTTATATTAGTTTACGAAGGGAGTATTAGTTTATAAAGTGTGTGGCATGTGTTACCCGAATTAGAACGGTGGCTGAGGCTAGACTGGGGCTCAGAGAAATTCAGTGTACTAGAGTTGCAGCTGCTACTGAAACTTGCTGTCCACCAGCTTCTCCAAACTGTCCACACACTGATTTTCCTTCCCCGTGAAAAAAAGTAGAAGCTATTAAATCACTTTAGTTGTGCTCCGGCAGCGCTGTCGCTCGGCTTCATCCTTCCGTGCACGGCACGCCAGCATCGTGGGCAAAATTGCGTCCGCCTTCGCCGGGGGAGGAATTCCTCTGGCCCGACGACGCTCTCCGGCGGGCGGGGGGGGGGGGGGGGGGGGCTCCTCCGGCTCCCTCTTCACCGGGGTGAGAGAGGGGCACGAGCTGGATGCCCCGGAGGAGCTGCCCGCGCCGGAGAAGAGGCGCCCGCATAGGTGGTCGTACTCCTCCTACTCGCAACAGAGGCGGTGGCGGCCCGTGGTGGGTGTACCGCAGGACGACGCGCTTCCTCACCTCGTCGGATCTGACGCAACACGCCCATTCGGGGTCCTCGTCGTGGCCGGAGTTTCACGTCGCGCAGATTTGTGGTCGGGCGGCGGATTTGAGGCACCGGCGATGAGAAATGCGGTGAGGAATGGGGATTTCGCGACGGCGGATGGATGGGGTTCGGACCCGTATCGAGCGCGCGGACTCGTAGATATACCGTGCGAGGGGGTGCGTTTCAGGGCCAACGTAAAACATTTACGGACCAAACTAAGTATACGGGGTCTGATCTAACCGAAAAAATGGCCCAAACCCTTATACGCGTTAGAATTTTAAGGTCTGGACGCTTTTACCGTATTTGCTAGAGTTGCTCAAACTCTATCTAAACGAACGAACACACAAAAAGGAGTGGGCAGATAAATTATTGCAAGCACCATTGACAGAGCATTATCTTATCTTTGCCTCTCCACTGTGCTATTTAACGCCTGCACATCCGCGTCCCATGTTTAACAGCGCAACATCATATCTTGGACTCCATCATGTTTAATATTTTTTTTAAAGAAAGAGAATGACAACGGCTCCTACATTATGCGATGCACACAACCAAATATTATATTTAGTTTAACATAGGTATCACTGAGCACAGAGTGAACCAAATGAGTCGGCGTGGTAAGTTGCGGGGTCATCACTAATTTTTGAGATTATTTTTTCACAATATACAGTAACTATATACTCAGTATTTTTAGACTGTTGTTTTTTCAAAAGCTGTGGGATCAGCTGACCCACAACTTATGGGTAGAATCACCACCGAGTCCAACGATCTTAAAGTCAAAGGAGGAACACAAAAATTCATGCACCAATCGATTCACACGGATTGAATATTTGTGAGGAAAATCAGTGGCAAGGCACCATATTAAAAAAAAATCGTATATAGAAACAAGCTAGCATGCCGGACAGAGGTGTACCAATGTCTCGAAGTATTCCACATCCCTAGCCAATCCCTCCAGTCTATGCACGAAACCGATGAGTTCATCTTCTTGCTCGCGTTCCACCATCTGCCCTTGGTTATCTTTTGCGTTGACGATGGTGCCGAGGACGTGCCGGCCTTGTTCCTTGGCGTCCCTGAGGATGCCAGCCCAATACGCTAGCCACTCCAGGCCATCTAAGTCGTAGCCATCAGCCAGGTCGAGGGTCATGGAGATCTTATCAAATGCTGCCTCCAGCCTATTCTGCAGGAGCTTATGCCGCTGTTCCTTTTGGACAAACACTGACCTAGTAGGTGCTAAAACAAAATTAGTACTCAATGACCCCTTGTTGTCGCCCTTGACGCAGGACAACAACGCAGCAGGTGGCGGCAATTCGTCTCCATCTTCCCGGTTTGGTGGTGATAAGACACGCAAGATATGCCCCCTGAGGGATTAATATGCATCTTTGGCCGGGCCTCAAGCTTAAGCAATTGTATGAACCCACCGATGTCTAGCCAGAGCTGCTCCAAACTTGCCAGTGTCGTGTTCAGCCTTGCCATGTCGTCGCTGACGCCGCTCGTGAAGAGCATGTTTCTAGCGTTGCGAATGCCCTGCGCCATACTAGAGAGAGAATTCTTGGCGAAAGAGAGAGGACCTACATCTGTCGCGGGAGCGGCAGCGGAAGAAGAAGATGACGCTTCGCCGTGCTGCTGCTGGTTGCCGTTGGCGTTGACGGTGTCCCCGGCATCGTTGCCAGACTGTGGGAAGCTGTCCAGCACCTCCTGGCCTCGTGAGGCGGCTTCCTTTAGCTTGTCACGCCACAGCAGAAGCGATGAGTTCTCGATGGTGAGCTTCTCGGACGCCTCGAGGGTGCTGTTGATCTTTATTAGCAGCATCTCCAGCCGCTGCAGCTTCTTACTGGTGGCCGCGTCCTTACTGTACCTCTGCACCAGCACTGAGAACACCCTGCTGGTGAGCTCACCGGTCACGGCCGAGGTCACGGAATTAACAACTCCATGTTCTGCCATGGCTCAGCTACGAAGGAGTTGGTGATCGCTCCAACCGCTCACGCTAGATCTTCTCATCAAACATGTCGTGGTGGTGTGGCTCGCTAGCTACGTACCAGGGTATGATTTATGAGGTGACTTATTAAACCGGGACCGGACCGGCCGGAATGGAGGAAGATTAGACAAGGCATTAGAAACAAAGATGCCTGTGATGTGATCTTAAGGATGTCCTCTAGTGTAAATGGTTTGCCTGTCTAGAGTTTGTTAGGCCAAACAGAACAGAAGGTCCATCCGTGTTAGTTTTCGTGTAGGCATTAGCCGGCCAGTACAAGACAACGAAGGTCCATCGGTGCAGCGATAGAAACGAAGTCACCTCGGAAGCCATTAAGAAACGGTAATGATATGTGGCGACCGTCGGATTTCTGACATTTCCCAGCGAACCCTCTCCCGTTTGATCGAGATCAAACGATGGCAGTTTTTAAAAGAAGATTTTCTTTTTGCAAGAAACTGTGGAAGCAATGTGGAAGTACTTTACCATGTTTGAGTGTACATGGAGTGTGCCAGGGATGTAAACCAACCCGTTTAAGCCCACTCATCGGTCTAACAGTTCAATAAGTTTTTTTCTCTGGAAAATGAACTATAGAGATAACGAAATCTAACTAAATAGGACATGTGGGCGCCGTTTATTGCGTCATTTACATCCCTAGTTTGCCTGATGGATCATGTTCATGATGCCAAAAAGCAACATGCACTAGTAGAAAACTGGATACTAGTTTCGGTATCAAAGGCCTTTAGTCCGGTTCTGGAACCAGGACAAAATAAACGGGACAAATACTCAAAAACTTTAGTCCCGATTTGCTTACGAACTAGAATCAAAGGGGCTTCACGTGGCCGTTGCGGGGCGTCCAGGGAGGACGTCCTTTAGTCCGGGACCAAAAGGCAGCCACGCGTCAGCAGCTCGCAGGCGTTGGAGTTTTTATATTTTTTTGGAAGGGAGGGTTTTGGGGTTTTGGAGGGTTAATTTAGGGATTTCATATTGTGTTAGCTAGCTAATAGAGAGAAGTGACCTCTCTTTCTCCATGCTTAATCGACGCGAGCTACTATACATATAGAGAGAACTCGACGCTAGCTAGTAAACAAATGAAGGAAACCATTAATTACACAAGATTGTCATGAACATATATAGAGAGAAGTGACATCTCTTTCTTCGTGCTTGGTCGAACAACAAGTTTTCGTATATCTATCCGACGCTACTATATATGTACAATATAACATCTCTTACAATCCTTAACATCATCTACCTAAGATCCATTTGCAATTTCACATGGTATTCTCCGTCTTCAGGTATGACGTGGTCGAGAAAGAATCCCGCCAATTCCGCTTGAATTGCTCATATGCGATCATGTGGTAGGAGTTCATCCCGCATTTTCCAGATCTAATTTAAAGAAGGAGGCCAATACATATATATGAATGAAACTCAACACAATTGATGTTAATATATAAAATAAAATTGTGAATATTATTTACGTACTTCAAATTGTTTGTCAGAGTAGCCCCGCTCAGAGGTCGAGTGTCGAATTAACTTGCATACGTAGTATCCACATAAAATAGTTTCGGGTGTATGGTACAAGCACTTTACGAGAATAGAGTTCAGTCAAACTAATAAATAAGCATGATAATGATATTGATGAAACTAGAATCAATTAGAGATGTGCGGAACTAGCTAATACTACTTACTTTGGGGTGTGTAAATCGTAGCTCTTTGTTTAGACCGGGAACCTTTCTGGTGAGTTGTTTCCAAACCCTGCGAGGCAAACAAAATTACTTGATATCAGGAAATGAACAAAAGTTACCAATATGGTCCCGGTATTGATTGAACTTACTTATAGAGCACTACAGTCATGTCCACATAATCTTCGGGATCTTTACGTCTCGAATCTAAGACAGTCGTGTCCACATAATCTTCGGAATCTTTACGTCTCGAATCTAAGACAGTTACTAATGCCCCGTCAAGCTTAATGGATAGCAGAATAAAATGGTACATGTGCACACATAATTCATCAATTACATTACTTAACCTTGAGTAAGCGAAACTGAATATGCAGAAGATAGTAACACTCACATGAAGTTGTAAGGAAGGAGTATTTCCCTTTTATTTTGATGTCTAAGGAACGATTCTAGCAAGTTGTCCTCGTTATCTTTGGCTCTGTTTCGTACCGACCATTCATTTACGGTATTTGGGCTAATGAACCCAACGTCATAGATTTGTCCTTTTTTTGCATTCGACGATCTTCAATCCGCATAATATAGTGAGGATAATTATATATACATGAAATGAACGAGCCGATCTAGAGACTTAATTATAGAAGTAATACTTACAGATAGTAGCAAATCATGAGTTGATTGTCGAGGGCATGTTGATTGAATAATTGAATTAAATCCACAAATTCAACAAGCATCAGGTCGAGTTCAATGATGTCATGCTCTTTTTTAATTCTGACCATCAAACTGTCTTTCCCAGACTCCCTGCAGGTTTTCATGTACCACTCATGCAAATTGTACATCATTGTTGTTAGAGGAGGAGGATCAGGTTTGACGATAGGCTTCCCGTGCTCGTATCTAAAGTCTTGTACTACTACCTCTATCATTTCAAACTATACATCATCGCCCACATAATCACCAAGATTGGTACCGGGCAGTAGCACCGGATGATTAGCGATATCGCTAGACACCTTGAGCGGGGGGCACAATTGCTTCTCCTATTTGCCGAGTTGGGGAATTGTTTTCCCAATCTTTGTTTTTTGTCTCTTGCAGCACTGGAAGTACTTCCCGACCGTCGCGCTTCATCATATGTCTTTTGAATACATAGGTCATAGTTGGATGGCAGCGGAGGCGGTGGTGGTCGCTTCAGGGCATCCAGAGTGCGCTTCGCTTTCACCGGATCTACCATTTCCTTCAGAGGTGGATGTTCCCATGCAAAATGGGCCTGACTTTGGCTTTACTGATTTCAGCGTTTTCCTCGTCAGTCCTCTCATATGGTAACTTTGGAAGAGGCTTGAGGCTTGGACCAAATTTGTATTTCGTCCTGCCTATTGTACTGCTAGCTGCCGGAGCGGCGGTGCCTCTATTCCGCCGTTGTTGACGCGCCGGATGAGGAGGAGGGGGCGGAGGCGGAGTGCCCTCATGCACCGGACGAGGAGAAGGAGGAGGCGGAATGCCCTGACGCGCCGGAGGAGGAGGAGGAGGAGGAGACGGCAAAGTGCCATGACATGCCGAAGGAGGAGGAGGCAGAGTGCCCTGACGCGTCGGAGGAGGAGAAGGAGGAGGCGGGGTGCCCTGACGCATCGGGGGAGGAGGAGGAGGAGGAGGCGGAGTGCCCTGACACGCCGGAAGAGGCTGAGTCTGCTCAGGCGTCCAGTTTGGAAGCTTGATGTACTCCTTTCTCCATAGACATGTACTCCTCGAAGCATGTTCAGAAGAATAATATCCTCTTCACCTGTGGGGTTGTCAAGCTCCAGCCCCTCAAATCCATCCATTATTTCATCCACCATCACAACAGCGTAGTCATGTGAATCAGACGGCAATGGAAAGTTCCCTCAGCTTGAGGAGGTACAACGGAGCCGACCACCACCTTGAAGGTTAGGTTCTTGCATTTCATCATTAGGTCACAATGTTCAGCCTTCGTGATACTATCCATAGGGTAGCGAGGAGCTGTCAAATCAGGCTGAACGAGCTCCGTGGAAGCCACGTTGCTTCTCCGCTGAGATGGTGGGGTACCTTCTGGGGCAACGTCGGAGGAAGGATCTTCGTGCCGCTGAGATGGTTGGCCGATAGCTCATAGCCTCTCAAGTTCCTCTAGTTTTGCTAATCTTGCAATTAGGTTCTGCATTTTGCTCGCTTCCTGTTTCCTCTTTCTCTCTCGACTTCTATAACCACTGTTGTCGGGAAACCCATGCACCCACGGAACGGAGCATGATGTGCCTCGTGTTTTTCCAGGGTGTTTAGGATTCCCGAGGGCCTCTGTCAGCTCATCCTTATCTCTGTTGGGAATGAACGTCCCTTCCTGTGCTGCCTTGATTGTTGCCTGAAGCTTCTGGATGGGTATTGCAAGTTGCTCATCCGTCCAAACACACTCCCCTATTTCTGGGTCCAAAGTTCCCCTAACCCCGAAGAACCAAGTCCTTGAACGATCTGGCCAGTGCAATGTTGCTGGTTGGACCGATTTAGCAAGCAGGTCTTGCTCAGCTTTGTCTCACAATGGACGGACTTTGTAGTAGCCACCTGACCCCGTGTGATGGTGATACTACTTCGCTGCAACATTTTTCTTGCTTGTCAGTGACATTTTCTTACCCTTCTCCGATTTCTTGTAGGCCACAAATTCGGACCATTGATCTCTTATCTTCTCATATTGACCGATGAATTCCGGATTCTCGTCTTTCTCGACAAACTTTGTGCTCACTCTTTCTTCCAGTTCCTGAATAGTTCTGCCATCTTCCTAAGAGTAAACGCCTTGACCTTTCGCTCTATAACTGGGTTATTCGGATCCTTCTCTCGTGGTAGGCTGAAATTTCTCATTAGCTCGGTCCAAAGATCATATTTCTATCTATTTTGGACATAGGAAACTTCAGGGTCCTTGTTATTCTTATTCCATTGTTGGATGCTGATCGAGACGCTGTCCCTAACAATAACTCCACACTGATGTACAAATGCGTCCTTGGTCCGCTTGGGAGCAATCGGTTGGCCATCTTTTGCAACTTCTATGATCGTGAACCTTTCATCCTGGCGCAACCTTTTCTTCGGGCCCCGTCTCCTAACCTCATTGGACTTTGCAACAGTTGAGGCTCCCTCCTCCATTTGGTCACCGGAGTCGTGATCATGATCTCCTTCCTCCGCCATTCGGTCACCGGAACCGTCATGATCTCCTGCCTTCTCCATTGTTGGATCACCGGAGCTGTCCTCTCCTTCCTGACCATCGGTGTCGTTGATATATGACAAGGGATCACCTCCAACGCGGATTATATCCCCCAACAACTCTTCTTGTTCTATGTCTCTATGATCTATAGTTTCTGTAAATATTACAACAATGCAATATACAAACATGAGATATGCAAATCGATACAAGGCAAGGCAACAATACAATCATATAATATCACTAATACATCATTGAATAGTATCGCTAATACATCATCGAATATTATCACTAATACATCTCGAATATTATTATATAATATCACTAATACAGATCTAGTAGATGTCTCACGGCGCAGGTGGTGGACACCCAAAGAGAAGGAACTATGACAAGATGATATCTCGGGTGAGATCCCCGAAGAACCTGTCGGGTATTGGAGAACCTGGCGTCCAACGCAGCCATGTAGCGTCGGACGTGCTCGTCCTCCTCCCTGACACGGCGACGTACCACCTCTGCGGGGGCCGGCTCCCTCTGCATCGATAGTGGTCCACGCGACCGCCAACAAAGAACCTCCGGGTCGACGGTGGGACCCTGATTCCTCACCAAGCTGGGCGCCCCGGAAGGCAGCACGTCCCAGTGCCAGCCTAGCGGAGCCCAGTTCCAGACATATTGTCGCCTCTCAAGCAGGTGGTCGTCGGCACTGAGTCGACGACGAGGATGTGGGACGGGCATCATTGACGTCGAGAAAAAAATTCTACTACTATTTAATAAACTTTAATAAATATGATTGCATTTGACAACTATGATAGTAATAACATATTTAACAACAATGACACATTTTCTACTTAAGCGAGCGTCGGGGACTCCTCCCCGGCGAACCTCAGGGACTTCTCGGGGTTCACCGACTCGCGACTCCGGGTTCGGCGACTCGAGACTAATAAACTAAAAAAACTAATAAAACAAACTAATACAACTAATACAACTAAAACAACTAATACAACTAAAACTACTAAAACAACAAATTTATAAAACAAACTAAAACAACTAATAAAACAAACTAAAACAACTAATAAAAAAATAAAAATAAAAATAAAAACTAAAACGCGGGCGAGGGCCGGGGCAATCAAGCGGCGCCGGCGCATGCGGCCGCGGTGGCCGCGAAGCAAGGGGCAGCAGCTTACCGGCGACGACGGGCTCGAGGAGGAGGCGCGGGTGGCGTCCGGCATCGGGGGCGATGACGACGTGGACAAGGACGAGGTGGCGCATGGGAACGGGCTCGGGGCGGCGCGAGGTCAGGCTCAGGGGCAGCGACAACGACGGGCTAGGGGGCGGCGGTTAGGACGGGCTCCGGGGGCGGTGGCGATGAGGAGGATGGACTTGGGGACAACGACGACGACGAGGATGGGCTCAGGGGCAGCGGCGACGACGAGCATCCTGGCGGCGTCGGGGCAGGGCATCGGCTTCGGGGCGAATGCGGGAGAGGTTGGGGGAGAATTCGACAACTCCCGTCTTCTATGCGAACACCTTTGGTCTCGGTTGGTGGCTTCAACCGGGACTAATGCCCCCCTTTAGTCCCGGTTGTAGCCACCAACCGGGACTACGGGGCTAGGCTTCCCGCTTGGGGGCTCCAACCGGGACTAAAGGGGGGCATAGTCCCGATTGGAGCCACCAACCGGGACGAAAGGGAGGCATTGGTCCTGCTTCGAGCCATCAACCGAGACTAAAGGGAGAGGCGCTCGCACTGGTATAAGAGTTTAGTCCCACCTCGCCAAGTGGGAGGCGCTCGCACCGGTTTATAAGCCCATCCCTCTCTGCCATGTCAAGCTCCTCTCAAAGTGAAAATAGATGCCCTTATATAGGAAATTCGTCCTAAATTCAAAATGCTAGTATGTGCTAGTATGCACTTACTAGCACTTTGAATTTAGCTCGAATTTCCCCTATAAGCGCATCTATTTTCATTTTTGCTATTTTTATGTTATTTTTTTGCATATTAAATGTTCTTAACAAAAAATACTTTATGAATATTCTTTTTTATATTAAAGTTTTTAACAAAAATAGCATTGATAATTTTAGTTGCATAAATTTTATACAATATTAAATTAAATAACTTTGATAGGACGAAAATACGTCTATTACAAAGGGATTTCAATTTTTTAAAACATATTTGAACTCAAGAATTTTTTTTGCATTGAATATGCACCATTTAAAGCCACATCATCACTTTTCAACCCTTTTCTGACTTCATTTGCTATTTTTTCATACATTTCATGATTTATTTTGAGCTAAGATGACCTTGAATTGAAAAAGCAATGCAAATGAACTCTGAGATGGTTGAAAGTTGGCATGGTATCATCATTTTACCCACATAGCATGTGCTATAAAGTTGAGAGGGTTACGGCAAAAACTAGATGCACTTCGTGTACAAAATGGAAAATCTCTTTCGAAGTATCAGGGTTTCGAACGAAAACACGTCTATTACGAAGGGATTTCAATTTTTTAAACATATTTGAACTCAAGACTTTTTCTACATTGAATATGCTCCATTCAAAGCCACATCATCACTTTTCAACCCTTTTCTGACTTCATTTGCTATTTTTCATGCATTTCATGGTTTATTTTGAGCTAAGATGACCTTGAATTGAAAAGCAATGCAAATGAACTCTGAAATGGTTGAAAGTTGGCATGGTGTCATCATTTTGCCCACATAGCATGTGCTATAAAGTTGAGAGGGTTATAGTAAAAACTTGACGCACTTCGTGTACAAAATGGACAATATCTTTCGAAGTATCAGGGTTTCGGACGAAAACATGTCTAATTACATTAAGAATGACAAGCACCGTTAAAGTGGGGGAGCTCCTTGAACTTTGTTCATGCCCATGGAAACTTTGCAAATCTTAATTACAGAAACTTTTCAACAAAAATAATTATCCTCTTGTATAAATCTATTGTATTATAAAAATAATGTGCCAAGATTTGCCTTTAGGATGATTAGATTGCTTGTTTGGTGTGTGCAGTGCAAAACAGAAACTTTGGCTGTAGTGCGTGAATTTACATTTTTTGCTGGAATATCAAAAGTTTCTGAAATTTTTACAAAGTACTGCTATGCAAATTGTTTATTTTGTCCTAACTTTTCAGAATTGTTAGAGTTACATAAGTATGGTGAATGTCCAGATTACTACAGAATGTCCTGTTTAAGACAGATTCTATTTTTGATGCATTGTTTTGCTCGTTTTGATGAAACTATCGATTTTATCAATGCTATAAGACATGGAAAAATTATAATACGGTAGCTACAATGCAAAAATAAAATATGGATTGGTTGGCAACAGTACATAAAGTTGTGATTTGCTTTATTATACTAACGGATCTCATGAGGGTTTTCTTAAGTTTTGTGTGATTGAAGTTTTCAAGTTTTGGGTGAGATCACGATGGATGAAGGAATAAGGAGTGGAAAGAGACTAAGCTTGGGATGCCCGAGGCACCCCAAGGTAATATTCAAGGACTCCCAAGAAACTAAGCTTGGGGATGGCCCGGAAGGCATCCCCTCTTTCTTCTAACAACCATCGGAAACGTGTGTACACAATAAGTGTGGATGAATGCTTATGATAAAAGCATCGACTTCGGAAAGAAGCCCCCAGTTGCTATGTTTGGATTTAACACTTAAGGGTGTAAGCCGAGAGTCTTAGTACAAGATCGAATGAACCGAACATAGGAAGAAAATGGAAAAAAATCGATCCTATCAAACAGCAGAGTGGGAGGGGAAGGGAAAAGGAGAAATAAGAGGAAAAAACAAAAAGGGGTAAAGAGTTATGACGACACCAGTTTATCCGTAGAAGCGCCAAAGATGATCTGCGTTCCATGGATTTGGTTCAAGGCGGTTGTCCGACGGGTTCCGAAGACGGTAAGCTCCTCCCGCGACTACTTCATTGATTATGAAGGGGCCCTTCCATTTTGGGTTGAGTTTATGCTTCTGCTTCTCCGGGAGCGATAATATGAATTCACCCACGTTGTACGCTTTTGCCCTGTCCTCCCTACTCTGGTAATGTTGGGCCTGCTGTTGGTAGAAAGTAGAGCGAGCCCGAGTTATGTCGCGCTCTCCTTCTAAGGCGTCCAGGTCGTCCTGCTGGTCTAACTCGGCCTCCTGTTCCTCGTACATGCGCATCTATGGTGCATCGTGAATAATGTGTGGATGATACACTGATGCGTAATCGAGCTTTATGCCCATTTTTGTGCACCAGTCTTTGACCTCTTGGACCGTGAAGTTGGATCCTTTGTCCGTTATTATACTGTGCGGGACACTGTAGCGGTGTACAATGTCGTAGATAAAGTCGATTACTGGTTCGGACTTGGCCGATTTGACAGGTTTTGCCTCTATCCATTTGGTGAACTTGTCAACCATAACTAGTAGGTATTTATTCTTCTTGGTCCCTCCTTTAAGGGGTCCGACCATGTCCAGCCCCCAGACCGCGAAAGGCCAGGTAATCGGGATAGTACGAAGAGTTGTTGGGGGCATGTGACTTTGATTTGCAAAAGGTTGGCACCCCATGCAGTATTTGACAAGTTTTTGGGCGTCCGCCCGAGCATTGGGCCAAAAGATACCAACTCGGAAGGCCTTGCTAACTAAGGCTCTTGCCGTGGAGTGGTGGCCACCCATGCCTGCATGGACTTCGGCTAGGAGCTCCCAGCCTTCTTCCTCAGATATGCACCGCTGCAATATTCTAGTGGTGCTTTTCTTGTATAATTCCCCCTCGTGCACTTTGTAGGCTTTGGATCGCCGAACTATGCGTCGCGCCTCTGTCAGATCATCGGGGAGTTCCTTGCAAATAAGATAGGCGAGGAAGGGCTCGGTCCATGGCGCGATTACTGCCATAACCTCATGCGCCGAAGGTGTTTCATCCATTACGGAGCCACCGATGATTTGATCATTTGATTCGTTTATAGGGGGAACAACCTCTTCCGAAGTATTTAGACGGGCTCCCTTATGATCGTCCTGCCAAACCAAGGGTGGCTTAAAGAGCCGCTCCATGAAGGTGTTTTTTCTGGACATGGTCGTGTTTGGCCCCCATGCAGGCTAGTATGTCAGTGGCTTGGTTGTTGTGGCGAGCGACGTGGTGGAATTCCAACCCCTCAAACCGTGCGGATATCTTTAGGACGGTGTTTCTGTATGCCGCCATCTTCGGGTTTTTGGCGTCAAAATCACTATTGATTTGGGAGATGTCCAAGTTGGAGTCTACCCATACCTCCAGCCTTCGCATGCCCATTGATACTGCCATCCGGAGACCGTGCAAGAGCGCATCGTATTCGGTTGCATTGTTGGAGTCGGCATACATGATCTTCAACACGTATCACACGTTGTCGCCTGTGGGGGATGTGAGGATAACTCCAGTCCCTAGTCCGGCCAAGGTTTTGGATCCATCAAAGTACATTGTCCAATGGTAGTATGTACTATATTCTTTGGGGAGCTCGGCCTCTGTCCACTCAGCCAGAAAGTCTGCCAGTACCTGAGATTTTATGGCGTGGCGTGGCTTGTTTGTTATTTCAAAAGGAAGGAGCTCAATGGCCCACTTGGCTATACGATCGGTGGCGTCCCTGTTGTTGATTATAGCGTGACGACATGAATATTATGTAGGCTATCTTCTGGTAGTGCAGGTATCTGGACTTGCACTGCATTAGTATTTCTGACACATAATAGACCAGCTTTTGACTCTGCAATTTGTGTCCCTCCTCCTCTCGTTCGACGACGAGCACTGCGCTAATGACTTGGTTTGTAGCCAATATGTATAATAACATGGGCTCACCGACGCCTGGTGTTGTGAGTATGGGATTACTTGCCAGCAGTGCTTAAATTTCCTCTTACGCAACTGTTGCTTCGTTGGTCCACTCGAAATTGTTGGTCCATTTTAGCAGCTTATAGAGCGATAAAGCCTTTTCTCCGAGGCGGGAGATAAAGCGGCTTAACGCCTCTACACAACCAGCCAACCTATGGACATGCTTTAGCTCTGTGGGAATTGCAAGTTCTGATAGAGCGCGAATCTTAGCCGGATTCGCTTCTATTCCTCTATGGGAGACGATGAATCCGAGTAGTTTACCGGCGGGAACTCCGAATACACATTTTTCCGGATTGAGTCTTATGTCATACTCGCGTAGGCTGGCAAGAGTTTGCCGTAGGTCGTTGATCAACGGGCTGACATGTTTGGTTTCAATTACCACGTCGTCCACGTATGCCTTGACTGTCTTACCGACTTGTTTTGCGAGACAAGTCTGGATCATGCGTTGGTACGTAGCCCCAGCATTTTTAGCCCAAAGGGCATCCTGTTAAAGCAGAATGGCCCGTAGGGGGTGATGAATGCGGTTGCCGCTTGGTCGGGTTCCTTCATTTTGATCTGATGGTATCCGAAATAAGCGTCAAGGAAACACAACGAGTCATGTCCATCTGTGGCGTCAATGATCTGGTCTATGTGTGGTAAGGGGAAAGGGTCCTTAGAGCAGGCCTTGTTGAGGTCTTTGAAATCGACGCACATCCGCTAGGATTTATCTTTCATTGATACCATCACCAGGTTTGCCTACCATTCGGGGTGCTTAATATCCCGAATGAATCCGGCCTCTAGCAGTTTAGCTAATTCTTCACGCATAGCTTGTCGTTTGGGTTCGGAAAAGCGGCGCAAAGTGTTCTTAACAGGCTTGAAGCCTGAAATGACGTTCAGACTATGTTCTGCCAGCCATCATGGGATTCCGGGCATATCGGAAGGATGCCAGGCGAAGATGTCCTAGTTTTCTCGTAAAAATGTCCACAGTTCTTCGTCCACTATGGGATCGAGTTGAGCTCTGATGGACGCCGTCTTGTTGGGGTCCGTCGGGTGCACTTGAAATTTAACGATTTCCTTAGCAGATTTGAAGGATGTGGGCTTGGGCCTTTTTCTAAGGATCACGTAGTCCTTGCCAACTGTTGACCGCAGTGCGGTCAGTTCTTCTGCAGTGAAGGTCTCGGCTAGTGCCTCGAGGGCAAGCACTTCTGTTTTGTTTTCGGCCTGAAGGGCTATATTCGGATCACTAGCAATTGTTATTACTCCGTTTGGTCCTGGCATTTTGAGTTTCTTATACCCGTAATGGGGTATAGCCTGGAATTTTGTAAAGGCCTCACGTCCCAAAAGGGCGTGGTAGCCGCTAGGGAATGGCATGATATGGAAGAGGAGTTCTTCGGGTCGGTAGTTTTTGGGCGTGCCGAACACTACGTCCTGAACAACGCGCCTCTTTCCCTGGAATGATTCACCGGAAGGTCATGTTGCTATGATCGATGCGAGATCGGTCGAACTGCATTTTTTCTAGGGGGTCTTCGTAGATCAGGTTTAAACTACCGCCACCGTCCATTAGCACCTTGTGTAACCTGTAGCCATCGATGATGGAGTTCAGGACTAATGTGGCCGGTGAATGACCAGGAAGAATGGCTGGTTGGCCAGTATCTTCGAAGGTAATGGGTATGTCTGCCCATGCACTAGTTGCTGCCACATGGTAGACTTGTTCGAGTTCTTTAAGAGCTCTTTTCCTCCTGTTCCTTGAAGGGAACGCTTCGTAGACCGTCAGGACTTCGGCGTTGTATTCGAATGACGATTTGGAGCGCCTATTTGGCGGTAGCGCCTCAAGAATGGCCTCACCGCTTTTTGCGACCTGCGAGATGACCCAGCAAGCTCTAAGGCTGTGAGTCGGGCTTGTGTTCAGCAGTACGGAATGTATAGGGCATGGTTTATCCAATAGTCCTTCAAGGACAATACTGACCCCTGTAAAAGGCATGTTTCTCTTTTCGGCGGGTTCGAGTCTGGCTAGCCGCTTTGGAGGTATCCTCTTTTTCCTCTCTCCACTAGGCTGCTCGATGAGGGTTGGTTCCGAAAATAACCATTCGTCTTGCCAAGCGCTTTCCATGGCACAATATTTTTGTACCAAATTGGACAGCTGGGCAAAGTCACGAATGTGTCGGTGAGACGGGGCGTTAAGAATCCCTTCATCATGGCAGTTGTGAATGAAGGTTGCCATTATCTCTTGGTCACCAAGACCTTTCTCTCTGCTTCTAGTGAGTAAGAGTATAGCCCAAAAATGATGAACCGACTCTCCTGGTAGTTGTTTAATATCCCGTAAGTTCGAAGACTTGAGTTTGGTGCGATACTAGGATGATCGACTTGGGTCGTGGGTGGGAAAAAAATCTGAATCCACACCACATTGTGTGTTCGGAATCAAGGACTCTGAATTGTGTGATAGATCAGGGACCGGTAACGGTCCGTCTTCATGGCGAACTCCGGCATCCGGTTTCCAAATGAAGTCTTAGTTATCGAGGACCGGGGTATAAACCGTTTTTAATTCTGGTTGTTGGGGGGACGAGCCCTTAGTGGGACACTCAACGGTAGCGACTAGGTGGGTGACCGTGGGGACGTAAATCTCCTTATCGTCGGGTTTAAACCCGAGCCGGTCATAGACCGGAACCTGGTCCTCCGACATATTCATGGTCTCAATTTGATCGAATAGCTCGTTTAGAAACGAGGCGATGGTAGGATGCGTGTCGCTAAAGAGAGTGGAGTTGATATGCGGCGTTGCGGTTCCGGAGCTGCACGAAAGCGGATCCGGGTCCCGTCTAGTCGTGATGGATCTGGTCACATCGGCCGGATTGGGCGTTCTTGAGCGCCCGGGGGTGATGATTTCATCGGAAGTGGGGCCCCATATCTTTGGCATCGAGGCATCGAGACTTGCGGGCTCCTTCTCAAGAGTCGAGGGTTCCACCAAAAAAAGTTCTCCCCGCAAATCAGCGACGAACTCTGAGGTTCCGAATCTAATTCTCTGATAGGGGGAAAGTTTCCGATCTGGCCAGGGTGTCCGATCGGGTCAGCGTGCGACAAGATGTTGCTACCTGTGAGAATCTGATCGAAGGCAAGATCCCCTAGATGCAGATCTCATTGCTTGTGACAGGGTGAGGCATCGATTCCTCTCGTGATCATAACGGAACTCTCAATGAAAGCACCAATGTCGGTGTCAAAACCGGCAGATCTTGGGTAGGGGGTCCCGAGCTGTGAGACTAGAATCGATGGTAACAGGAGACGAAGGAGATGATGTTTACCCAGGTTCGGGCCCTCCTATGGAGGTAATACCCTACGTCCTGCTTGATTGTATTGATGATATATGGGTTACAGAGTTGATCTACCTCGAGATCAAATAGCTAAACCCTAGATGAGTTGTCCTCCCTCCTACAACCTAAAACCCTTTGGCTTATATAGATGATGAGGATACCTAGGGTTTACACATAGTCGGTTGTGTATCGAAGGAAAAAACATGCCTATCTACGGTCGACAACTTGGAGGACACGCCACGGCTCCTTGAAGCTTCCACCCTGGCGACGAGGCCCTTGATCATCCAATGCTCAACTTGTGGCCCACATAGTCCGGCCCATGAGAAACAGGTCGGCTATCCGAGGACCCCTTAATCCAGGACTCCCTCACGCACCTCTAGGTATTTCCAATAGGTTAGGTCCCAAAATATAGATTTCTTCTTCCACATGGGTGCGCGTCCCTTAGCGTCAGTCGGAACAGATAGTTCGCCATGATCCTTTCCAAACATTACTTGTAAATCATTGACCATATCAAGTATGTGATCACCAGTATGAAGGCCGGGCTTCTTCCGGTGATCTGCCTCACCTTTGAAATGCTTTCCTTTCTTTCGACATTGATGGTTGGTCAGAAGAAATGGACGATGTCCTAGGTACACATTCTTCCTGCATTTGTCCAAATATATACTTTCAGTGTCATCTAAATAGTGCGTGCATGCGTGGTATCCCTTGTTTGTCTGTCCTGAAAAGTTACTGAGAGCAGGCCAATCGTTGATGGTTGCAAATAACAACGCATATAGGTCAAATTCCTCCTGTTCGTTCTCATCCCACACACGTACATCTTTTTTATTCCACGGTTATAAAAGTTCATCAACTAATGGTCTTAGGTACACATCAATGTCATTGCCGGGTTGCTTAGGGCCTTGGATGAGCACTGGCATCATAATGAACTTCCGCTTCATGCACAACCAAGGAGGAAAGTTATGCATACATAGAGTCATAGGCCATGTGCTATGCTTGCTGCTCTGCTCCCCAAAAGGATTGACGCCATTTGCACTTAAACCAAACCATATGTTCCTTGGGTCACCTGTAAAGTCCCTCCACTTTCTCTCGATCTTTCTCCATTGCGAGCCATCAGCGGGTGCTCTCAACTTCCCGTCTTTCTTACGGTCTTCCTTGTGCCATCGCATCAACTTGGCATGCTCTTTGTTTCTGAACAAACGTTTCAACTGTGGTATTATAGGAGCATAACACATCACCTTGGTAGGAACCCGTGTGCTGGCCCTCAACATCACTAGGGTCATCTCGTCTAAACTTATACCGCAATGCACCGCATACCGGGCATGCGTTCAAATCCTCGTATGCACCACGGTAGAGGATGCAGTCATTAGGGCATGCATGTATCTTCTGCACCTCCAATCCTAGAGGGCATAGAACCTTCTTTGCTTCGTACGTACTATCGGGCAATTCGTTATCCTTTTGAAGCTTCTTTTTCATTATTTTCAGTAGCGAACCAAATCCCTTGTCAGATACACCATTGTTTGCCTTCCATTGCAGCAATTCTAGTGTGGTACCGAGCTTTGTGTTTTCATCTTCGCAATTTGGGTACAACCCTTTTTTGTGATCCTCTAACATGCGATCAAACTTTAACTTCTCCCTTTCAGTTTCGCAATCTCTCACTGCATCAAAAATGACCCAACAAAGATCATCATCGGGCACATTGTCTGGTTCCTCTTGATCTTCAACTTCCCTCATTGCAGCATCACCGTATTCAGAGGGCAGATAGTTGTCATCATCCGCTTCTTCTTCGTTGTCCTCCATCATAACCCCTCGTTCTCCGTACTTGGTCCAAACATTATAGTGTGGCATGAAACCCTTCTCAAGCAGGTGGAAGTGAAGGGTTTTAGAGTTGGAGTAATCCTTCGTATTCCCACGGACAGTACATGGACAATGCATAAAACCATTATGCGTGTTTGCCTCAGCCACTTCGAGAAAATTATGCAGACCCTTAATGTACTCGGAGGTGTGTCGGTCACTTTACATCCATTGTCGGTTCATCTGCATGCATTATATAGTTAAGTGTATCAAAAACCATTACAGAACATCATGAATAGAGAAATGATCAAATTAATAGAAGTTGATCATCACATTAAAACCAAAGTACAGTAGTGATCAAAATAAAAACATAAAGTTCATAGATAGTTCTCAATGAACAACACATAGCTCTCTAGAGCATCTAATTAAAACATACGTTGAAACTATGTAAAACATTTAAATGCAACAACAAATGCGATCATAACCGCAACTAAGGTACCAATTGATCCAACGGCATAATGATACCAAGCCTCAGTATGAATGGCATATTTTCTAATCTTTATAATCTTCAAGCGCATTGCATCCATCTTGATCTTGTGATCTTCGACGACATCGGCAACATGCAACTCCAATTCCGTCTTCTCCTCCTCAATTATTTTCAATTTTTTATTCAAGTAATTGTTTTCTTTTTCAACTAAATTTAACCTCTTGACAAGAGGGTCAGTTCGAATTTCTGATTCACATACCTCCTAGATAAAAAAAATATGTCACGTTGGTCGGCATAATTGTCATAAACACTAAATGAAACAAATAGTTATAAAGATAATATACCACATCTGAATCATAGACAGGAGGAGGGTCGACGGGGGAAGATACCAAAACCATGGCACTATATAATAACAAATAATAATAAAAGTAAGAAAATTGTACAAGTATCTATCTAAATCATACAAGCAAGAATTTTTTTTTCTTTTACAAAGAATATAAGAACAAGAGGCTCACCACGGTGGTGGCGGCGACGAGATCGGCACGGGTGATCGACGGCGGTGAGGACGGGGACGGGACAGGACGGGCCGCCAAACCTAGACAAATCTTGAGGAAAATGGAGCTTGGAGGTCGAGCTTGAAGAGGAGAAAGCTTAAGTGTGGCTCAGGCATTTCATCGAACACCTCATGTGCATAGGAGGTGAGAGCTAGAGCAACACACACCTGCACACGCCGGCGGCCAAAAAACAGAGTGAGCGGGCAGGGGCGGGGCGGGGGTATATATAGGCTTATATCTTTAGTCCCGGTTGGTGGCTAGAACCGGGATAGAATACTAACCTTTGGTCCAGGTTCCAGCTACCAATCGGGACTAAAGGTGTGGGGCCAGGAGCGAGGCCCATTGGTCCGGTTCGTGTCTGGAATCGGGACCAAAAGTGTCACACGAACCGGGACCAATGGCCCCCAAGGCCCGGCCGGTGCCCTGGCCTCACGAACCGAGACTAATGCAACCTTTGGTCCCGGTTCGTAAGTGAACCAGGATTAATGCCCTTATCCTGGCCTCAACCAAAGCCATGTTTTCTACTAGTGATGTCATATCACAAGATATTTACCAAAAAACTATCTATCTCTTGGATACTTTGACCATGCTATGAGTTTTTATGCATAGTATCTCCAATTTGGGCAGCTTCTCAATCAACCTCCGCCTGATTGTCGACCATTCCTACTTTGTAGTAACAGGGAGATGGCCCTCCTCGTGATCTCGCGGTCTAGTTAACCAATGCAGAGGCAAGCCAACTTGTTCCTCCATTGGTGAAGGAGCTTATATGGGTAGCGTCAGCTAGCAGTCTAAATGGTGATGAGAAATTATATGTTGGGTAATGGATATTAGGAGGGTATCTTCTACTCCCTCCATTTCTAAATATAAGACATTTTGGTACCAAAACATCTTATATTTAGGAACAGAAGGAGTATTATATATATGATTTTTGTATTTTTCGAATGTTCGGATTTTGTCTTTAGATCCGAACGGCGCGGTTGTCATCTGATCCGTTTCTTGCACACGCTCTACTGCACGACCCGCTACTCACGGGGGCACATATTTCATGGAGGAAAAAAGAGTGTCCCTAGGAATCAAACCCCCGACCTGCTGGTTAAGGCGGAGGTGCTCAACCACCCGGGCTAAGCCTGCTTTCCTAATTCTAATTCAGGTTAGCTTCCTTTTATACTCTATTTGATAGAGGAAAAAACAACAATGCTTTGGACGAAGGGGCAGACCATATGGATCAAGTTATTTTTAAAGGATCCATGCATTCTGTTTGTACATGTAGATGAGTAATTATAGAGAAATGAATGTTTCTATTCCTATATAATTTGAACTCCAATCATTGTTATGTGTGTAGCACGACAAGAATAATTTGTTTTGAAATATACGTTGGATAGTATGATAATTTACACACCACAAAACCTGATAATTTACATACAAACACCGCAATAAATTTCTTGACCCATACTTTTTGTTGTTAAAATATAAGATCGGATAACTCACGCGCCAACACATACCCCTTTAAATTTTTTAGATTTATTTTGACAGAGGTAGCACAGTGTCTACACAAAATTCTTCAATAATGACGAGGACAATATCTCCTCAAACTTATGTATAAATATCATGGCAACTTCATATGAGGGATTTTTTTTTGGATTGAAACATACCCCGGTAACTTCTTTGCAAATGGCATGGTAATTTATGCACCGGAAATCTAATAACTTACGTATAAATGTCATGGTAACTTCGATAGGGATGAAATTTTTATTGAAACATCTCCCCGGTAATTTTTGTGCAAACAACACGGTAATTTATGCATGGCAAACTTGATAACTTAGGCACAAACACCGCGATAACTTTGACCTAAAGGAAAAAACTTATCAAAAATGTACCCCGGTAACTTTTTTATAAACATCATGGTAATAACGCATCATATGCATGATAACTTAGGTACAAACATCATGATAACTTGGACATCAAGGAAAAATTGTTGAAAAATATAACCTCGATAATGTTTGCCTGAATATCATGGTAATAGAAACATTGCATACCTGATACTTAGGTGAACCGTGGGGGGATGGAAAAAACATATTCCTGGTACTTTGTGTGCAAATAACACGGTATTACACACAATAAAGTTGATAACTCATTATAAACCCCACGGTAACTTTTGACTCTGGATAAAAGTTTGTTGAACAACATATCACTAGTAGAAAACGGCCCATTTGTCCCGGTTCCAGAGGCCCATTTGTCCCGGTTCTGGAACCGGGACTAAAGGGTCGAGACTAAAGCCCTAAACTTTTAGTCCCGGTTCACTTATGAACCGGGACCAAAAGGGCTCCACGTGGCCGCTACGGGAGCCCAGGCAGGAGGACCTTTAGTCCCGGTTTGTAACACCAACCGGGACCAAAAGGCATCCACGCGTCAGCATCTGGCAGGAGCTGGGTTTTTTTTGAAAGGGGGGTTTAGGGGGTTTTGAAGGGTTAATTTAGGGGTTTCATATTGTGTTAGCTAGCTAATAGAGAGAAGTGATCTCTCTTTTTCTGTGCTTGGTTGACGCTAGCTACTATACATATAGAGAACTCGACGCTAGCTAGTAAGCAAATGACAGAAAACCATTAATTACACAAGATCTAACAGCTCATCATCATCTTAAGCATACAAAGTTAAAGTCTCATAAAACAAAACAAAAAAGATAAAATGACATAGTCCTCCCTCATAGGACCTACTCCTCCCTCTTAGGTAAAATGGCATAAAAAAGAATCACACCAATGTCTCCATGATGAAGCAAAGAGATCCAACGGTCTCCAACTTGTGGCTTGCGATCCTTCTTTATTTGTCCCCATGCTTCAATTTGGAGCCTTCTTGGTGGTTTGCGCTCAGTCGAGTATGCAAAAGATAACTCGGGATGGAAGGGGCTTTTTATTGTCATATTACCTTCGGGTTGCATCAACGGTGGCACAACTTCATTTGGCAATTTCTGTTGAAGAACATAATATATATAGTAGCCTAGTTAGCAATGTAATCAATACCATTTACGCAACAGTACTAGTGTACTTAATTAGCAACTCTTACCAAGATATTTCGGCGAATGTCATCCGCCCTCAACCTATGCACTAGTGTCCTGTACAATGTATAATTTGGGCCAGTTCCCAAATTATACGGGAAGATGTCTCTACTAGCTATGACACCAATAACAAAGTAGATAAGATCATCCTTCTTCTCCCAAGTTAGATGTGATCCATAAGTGTAGTGTGTCGTGTCGATTATGTTCTGTATTTCACTCGAAGAAACGAAATAAGCTGTAAATTAAAAATTAACAAATTTAGTACGCATGAACACCTAATATTTATATATATATATAATGCAAATTACTTGACAAATATGCATGGTTGACAAACTCACATGGAGGTAAAACAGGAAACATATCGACATCCACCCAAATGTCGATGTTTCCTTCAATATGATCTTCGGGACGAAGATCGAAGGTTATTTCCATATCTTCCTGAAATCCATATGCCTTGCAAAGAGCTTCCCAATTTGAGCACCCTATTTCTATGTTATTAGGTGCATTCATTACTTTCACAAGACATGTGTGACCATGTTTAGTCCTTAGGTTGGATGTCCTCGTCTCAAAACTCTCGTGCTCTTCGAAACCGAGCCTCTCCAAGAAATACCGTCTTGCATGACAGGGGACGAACTAGTTGAATTGTATAAAACAGAAATTACGCGTTGAAGGAAAGAAACAGAAGTCATGCTTAATTACGAAAAACAGTTGTCATCGTTGCTTACGGTAGAAATATCAAAGTCCTCATAAAGCTTCATGGTGAAGAACCTGTCGTCTCGCAGCACAGTCTGGTCACAAAGACCTTTATCTTCACCGCAAAATTCACACGCTTGGATCCCATCGTCGTCTGATGACGACGACATTTCCTGTGTTCATGATTCAAGAATTACGGCACGGGCTCATAGTTGAAACATTTAAAATCGATCGAAGGAAACTACGAGAAAACTGATCAACACACAGATCACTATTACTCAATATGCAACGGGTTGACTTTAGGTCTGTCGAGTCTTTCCTTCCTAAACTCTCATCTCATGTATATGGTGGGTACTCCCTCTGATATTGCGACCATCGGTGATGGTGGATCCTCCATTCGTCCCCGAGTGCATTACACCAAAATGTCTAGAACATGGGAACGAAGGAGAAGCAACCTCCACGACAACAGTCGGGATTCTTTCTCTCTCATATATATATATATATATATACATATGGTGGACACTCTTCCTCACTGAAAGACACACAATGAGTCGAAACAGATCTAAAGTCAACCCGTTTCATATATTGAGCAATGACATAGAAAAAATACTGAAATGACTTGCGAATCACAAATACATTTATAATGAACTTGAATATAATATCACTAATAAATCATCCCAAATAATCCAGTTCAAGAATTACCACACGCTTTGGATCTTAATTAATGCGTGTGTGACTTTCGGTACGTCGAGGCTTTCCTTAAATAACTCTCATATCTCATGGTGTGTTGGTGCGCACTCTCTCACATTGATACAGTGGTGTATATATGTTGGTGGACACTCTCTCATAGTAATAGTTCGACCGTCCGTGATGGACACCTCCCCTCTTCTCTTCTTGCGCAATATATCAACGAGTATATCGCGAGGAAGAGAAGAAAGAAGAGGCGCCCCCCACGACAACAGTCGGGATTCCTCCATCAAGAACACACATGAAAGTTATCTAAGGAAAGCCTCGACGGACCGAAAGTCACACACGCATTATACCGATAAAATATCACTAATACATTAATATTTATAATTACCTCAAATATAATATCACTAATACAGATCGAATATCCTAGAATCCAAAATGGAGGACGGTGAACTCGGTTCACTAGCAGTCTCTGAGTCGCCGGCGGTGGACACCCAAAGATAAGGAACCATCACGGGATCATAACTCAAGTGAGATCCCTGAAGGATCTGCCAGGTATTGTCAAACTGGGCGTCCAATGCCGCCATGTAGCGACGGACATGCTCATCCTCCTCCCTGACACGGCGACGTACCACCTCCGCGGGTGTCGGCTCCCTCCGCACCGAAAGTGGCCCGCGTGACCGCCACCACAGAAGGTCCGGGTCGACGACGATACCTGCATTCCTCACCAACCTCCGAGCCCGGGAAGGTAGCACCTCCCAGTGCCAGCCCGGCGGAGCCCAGTCTCGGACATGGCGCCTATCAAGCAGGCTCTCGCGGACTACTTGACGACGAGGATGCGGGCCGGGCATCATCGACTAATTTTTCATAAAACCCAAAATCAACATACACATACTAATCTAACATAAACATACTAATCTACTTTCAAAAAAAGCATAAACATACTAATCTAACATACACATACTAATCTAGCTAACATAAACATACTAAAAAAGCATAAACATACTAATCTAACATACACATACTAATCTAGCTAACATAAACATACTAATCTAACATGCATACACATACTAAAAAAGCATAAAAATCAACAGATATTTAAAAAATTGCAACGAGCCATGGCGGCGGAAGCTCATAGCGGGGGCGGGGACGGGGCGATGATGGGGGCAGGGCGGCGACGGGGCGGCGACGGGGCCTGCGGGGGAGGCGACAGATGAGGCGACGGGGGCGGCGGGAGAGGCGACGGGGACGGCGGGGGAGGTGACGAGGGAGGCAACAGGGGCGGCGACGGGGACGGCGGCGGAGGCGACGGGGAGGCGATGGAAGGGCGAGGGAGGCGACGGAAGGGCGGGGGAGGCAACGGGGTGGCGGGGGAGGCGACGGGGCGGCGACGGGGACGGCAGGGGAGGCGACGCGACGGCGATGGGAGCAGCGACGGGGACGGGAACGGCGACGGCGGGCTCGGGGCGGCGACGAGGGTGAAGTGGAATGAAAACTACGAATTTTGCTAAGTGATTGTCATATAGAAGGAGCATTGGTCCCGGTTGGTGGCCCCAACTAGGACAAATGCTACCTTTAGTCCCGATTTGTCGCACCAACTGGGACCAATGCCCTATTTTCCGCCGCCCAAAGGGCGGGAAACAGGGACCTTTGGTCCCGGTTGGTGGCACCAAGTGGGACCAAAGCCCTGTTTTCAGCAGCCCAAAGGGCGGGAAACAGGCCCTTTGGTCCCGGTTGGTGGCACAAACCGGGACGAAAGGGTGGCATTGGTCCTAGTTGGGGCCACCAACCGGGACCAATGGCCTTGCATAGCGGTGTGGTGGGAGTTTAGTCCCACCAGCGAAGGTTGCCCGAACCTGCTTATAAGCCCCGCCGCGGCTATTACGTTGAGCTCCTCTGATAGTGATAATAGATGCGTTTATACTAAAATTTGGCCTAAATTCAAAATGGTAGTTAGGTGCCTAACTAGCACTTTGAATTTAGGTTGAATTTCAGTGTAAGTGCATCTATATTCAATTTTGCTATTTTTTATGTTATTTCTTTGCATATTAAAAGTTGTTAACAAAAAATACTTTATGAATATTTTTTTTGCTATTAAATTTTTTAACAAAAATAACTTTGATAATTTTAGTTGCATGAATTGTATATAATATCAAGTTTCTTTCGAAGTATCGTGTACAAAACGGACAGCCTCTTTCGAAGTATCGGGGTTTCGGACGGAAAATCATCGGTTATAAAAGGCATTTCATTTTCTTGAACTTATTTGAACTCCAGGCTTTTCGTGTGTTCAAAATGTACCAGTCTAAGCCACATCATCAATTTTTCAACCCTTTCTGACTTCATTTGATATTTTTCATGCATTTACTGTTTTTTGAGCTAAATGACTCTGAAATTGAAAAGCACTTCAAATGAACTCTGAAAAGGTTGAAAGTTGGCATGGTATCATCATTTCACCCACATAGCATGTGCTAAAAAGTTGAGAGGGTTACGGCAAAAGCAGGATGCACTTCGCGTACAAAACGGACAGACTCTTTCGAAGTATCGGGGTTTCGGACGGAAACTCATCGATTAGAAAAGGCATTTCATTTTTTTGAACTTATTTGAACTCTAGGCTTTTTGTGTGTTCAAAATGCACCATTCAAAGCCCCATCATCAATTTTTAACCCTTTCTGACTTCATTTGATATTTTTCATGCATTTACTGATTTTTTGAGCTAAATGACCCTGAAATTGAAAAGCACTTCAAATGAAGTCTGAAAAGGTTGAAATTGGCATGGTATCAACATTTCACCCACATAGCATGTGCTAAAAAGTTGGGAGGGTTACGGCAAAAACAGGATGCACTTCGCGTACAAAACGGACACTCTCTTTCGAAGTATCGGGGTTTCGGACGGAAACTCATCAGTTAGAAAAGGCATTTCATTTTCTTGAACTTATTTGAACTCCAGGCTTTTCGTGTGTTCAAAATGTACCATTCTAAGCCACATCAGCAATTTTTCAACCCTTTCTGACTTCATTTGATATTTTTCATGCATTTACTGTTTTTTTAGCTAAATGACCCTGAAATTGAAAAGCACTTCAAATGAACTCTGAAAAGGTTGAAAGTTGGCATGGTATCACCATTTGACCCACATAGCATGTGCTAAAAAGTTGAGAGGGTTACGGCAAAAGCAGGATGCACTTCGCGTACAAAACGGACAGACTCTTTCGAAGTATCGGGGTTTCGGACGGAAACTCATCGGTTAGAAAAAGGCATTTCATTTTCTTGAACTTATTTGAACTCTAGGCTTTTTGTGTGTTCAAAATGCACCATTCAAAGCCACATCATCAATTTTCAACCCTTTCTGACTTCATTTGATATTTTTCATGCATTTACTGATTTTTTTGAGCTAAATGACCCTGAAATTGAAAAGCACTTCAAATGAAGTCTGAAAAGGTTGAAAGTTGGCATGGTATCATCATTTCACCCACATAGAATGTGCTAAAAGGTTGAGAGGGTTACGGAAAAAGCAGGATGCACTTCGCGTACAAAACGGACAGACTCTTTCGAAGTATCGGGGTTTCGGACGGAAACTCATCGGTTAGAAAAGGCATTTCATTTTCTTGAACTTATTTGAACTCTAGGCTTTTTGTGTGTTCAAAATGCACCATTCAAAGCCACATCATCAATTTTCAACCCTTTCTGACTTCATTTGATATTTTTCATGCATTTACTAAATTTTTTTGAGCTAAATGACCCTAAAATTGAAAAGCACTTCAAATGAAGTCTGAAAAGGTTGAAATTGGCATGGTATCAACATTTCACCCACATAGCATGTGCTAAAAAGTTGGGAGGGTTACGGCAAAAACAGGATGCACTTCGCGTACAAAACGGACACTCTCTTTCGAAGTATCGGGGTTTCGGACGGAAACTCATCAGTTAGAAAAGGCATTTCATTTTCTTGAACTTATTTGAACTCCAGGCTTTTCGTGTGTTCAAAATGTACCATTCTAAGCCACATCATCAATTTTTCAACCCTTTCTAACTTCATTTGATATTTTTCATGCATTTACTGTTTTTTTAGCTAAATGACCCTGAAATTGAAAAGCACTTCAAATGAACTCTGAAAAGGTTGAAAGTTGGCATGGTATCACCATTTCACCCACATAGCATGTGCTAAAAAGTTGAGAGGGTTACGGCAAAAGCAGGATGCACTTCGCGTACAAAACGGACAGACTCTTTCGAAGTATCGGGGTTTCGGACGGAAACTCATCGGTTAGAAAAGGCATTTCATTTTCTTGAACTTATTTGAACTCTAGGCTTTTTGTGTGTTCAAAATGCACCATTCAAAGCCACATCATCAATTTTCAACCCTTTCTGACTTCATTTGATATTTTTCATGCATTTACTAATTTTTTTTGAGCTAAATGACCCTAAAATTGAAAAGCACTTCAAATGAAGTCTGAAAAGGTTGAAAGTTGGCATGGTATCAACATTTCACCCACATAGCATGTGTTAAAAAGTTGGGAGGGTTACGGCAAAAGCAGGATGCACTTCGCATACAAAACGGACAGTCTCTTTCGAAGTATCGGGGTTTCGGACGGAAACTCATCGGTTGCAAAAAGCATTTCATTTTCTTGAACTTATTTCAACTCCAAGATTTTCGTGTGTTCAAAATGTACCATTGTAAGCCACATCATCAATTTTTCAACCCTTTCTGACTTCATTTGATATTTTTCATGCATTTACTGATTTTTTTTGAGCTAAGTGACCCTGAAATTGAAAAGCACTACAAATGAACTCTGAAAAGGTTGAAAGTTTGCATGGTATCATCATTTCACCCACATAGCATGTGCTAAAAAGTTGAGAGGGTTACGGCAAAAGCAGGATGCCCTTCGTGTACAAAACGGACAGTCTCTTTTGAAGTATCAGGGTTTCAGACGGAAACTCATCGGTTACATAAGGCATTTCATTTTGTTGAACTTATTTGAACTCCAGGCTTTTCGTGTGTTCAAAATGCACCATTCAAAGCCACATCATCGATTTTCAACCCTTTCTGACTTCATTTGATATTTTTCATGCATTTACTTTTTTTGAGTTAAATGACCCTAAAATTGAAAAGCACTTCAAATGAAGTCTGAAAAGGTTGAAAGTTGGCATGGTGTGTGCGTACTTGTTGCCAACGATGACAACCCACTTTTTTGTTGCATATTGTTCTCGGCCACAATCAGAATTTGAGAAAAAACTGAATTGAAAAGCACTACAAATATATAATAGCTAGAGAGATATGTAATATATAATAGTTCAGCTATCCATTACAGAAAGTACTCGTCCAAGCGAACACTACTATCTAGTCTGAATCAGAAGAATATCCGCCCCATGGTGGTGGTGATGCGAGGTGACACTGCCCATAGTTCATGGTTCGGATCTTGCGGTACAACTCATATGCGACGTATGCATCTTTTGCTGCATACTCAATGTTCATAGGCTGAAGTGGGGTCCTCTCCCACTCTTTGTGCTGCGTTGGGGGAAATTTGGTCTTCATATCTCCGTAATAGTCATCGATCAAGGCGACTGCCATAGAAGCCATAGAAGTCCTCTCATACCGAAGGTTGAATATGTCTTGGATATCAATAAGACAACCAGCTGGTATCTCAATACCGAAGCTGCGCCTCATCTTCAGCTTGTCATTCCTTACATCAATGCTAGCAAAATGTATGTCGTTGCGTAGGAAGTCCATGAGTGCTGGACAGTGCTTGTCACTACTGCAACATCAACAAATTAAAATGGAACAAATGTTAAATACTGCTGCAACAAGTATATTTCGGCAGAGTTATAATATGCAACTATATAAAGGAAAAATATTTCGCTGCAACAAAAGAGGAAGACGCAGAGTTTTTGCTCCCGGGCTCATTTGAGCCCGGTGAACAGTAATTAATATCATACAAAATCGAAAATTATTTTACTACAACTTAAGAGAAATTGATCTTTGCCATAGGATTCAAAATAGAACATATATATTGCTATATCCTATATATATGCAATTTTCATATCCTATGAATTGATGAAGAAACCCTAAATTAACTATATGACATATATGTTCTCCCACGCTTTGCAACAAGGAAAATTGTTATTCACTACAAACTTAAAAGAAATATTGATATTTCCAATAGGATTCAAAATGCAACATATTTCTATCCTATGCAATTTTCATCATAATCTATAAATTATTAATTGATCAAAGAAAACCCTCAAAACTCACCTTGCCCATTGGAAGATCATCACATGTTTCTTGAAACATAGCTGGATGACGGCAACATCTTCTCATCCGCCACTTCAAGCCATTTCTGCAAAAGGAAAAGAAAAAGCGGCGCCATGGCACTGTCGTTCGTGTAGATGACATCGAGATTGGTCGTGCCATGTGCGAGCACCTCCCTGTAGCGAGTGATTGGATTCATGGTAGAAGATATGGGGAAGAAGAGAGGAGAATAGAGGAGAAGAAGAGAGGAGAATGGAGGAGAAGAAGATAGGAGAAGAAGAGAAATGAGCGAAGTTACTATAGCCCTCGTCGCGGAAGTTGCCTCTTTCTCGGAGCACGAAACATCGTGGGAAGCGAACCGTTCGAACCTTTAGTCTCGGTTTGAGCCACCAACCGGGACTAAAGGGGCTCGCACCAGGCGAACGGTTACCCCCTTTGGTCTCGGTTCTAGCCACGAACCGGGACCAATGGTTGTGGGCCAGTACCAAGGCACATTGGTCCCAGTTCGTGTCTGGAACCGGGACCAAAGGTGTCCTACGAACCGAGACCAATGCCCCACGTGGCCCGCCCGACCCCCTGGCCTCCCGAACTGGGACTGTTGCTGCCATTAGTCCCGGTTCATGACTGAACCAGGACTAATGGGCTGACAGGCCCGAACCGATGCCCTGTTTTCTACTAGTGTATCCTAAGAACTTGTGTGTAAATAACATGATAATATACATACAAGAGCTCTGATAACTTACTTAATTCAGACGTGATAACTTTTTGACCAAGGAAAAACATTTCTAAAAATACCTCCCAATAAATCATGCATAAACAGCATGATAATACACGCACTTGAGAGTTGATAACTCATACACCAATATCGCGGTAATTTTTTGTTCGAGGGAATGAAAAATGTTGAAAAACATACCCGATAACTTTTGTGCAACATGGTAATATACACAACAAAGTTGATAACTCACTGCAAATACCATAATCATCTTTTGACCCCGGAGATAAAAGTTTGTTGAAAACATACCCCAAAAAACTCTGTGTAAATAACATGGTAACTTATGTATGACACACGTGATAACTTATGTAGCCCCGTTGTGGTAACTTTTGGTCAAAAAAAGTAATCAGAACATATCAACATGGGATCTAGTTTCGAAAATCTCATCGAGACGAATTTTTTTGTGAAGACGGTTTTTCAATCAGAGCGGCGGTTTGAGCTACAAAAGATTTTGAAGTTTGAAAAAAACAGAATCTAGGATGACATCAGCTTTTCGTCCTCTAGTGCATATAATTAGAGGGAAGAGTGCTCGTGAACGAAAAATTAGTCATTCTAATGCATGCATGTATATAATTAGAGTGAAGTAAGAATGTTTCTTGCCTATTACTAAAATCCAAACGTTTGGTAGTTATAAAAGTCCTTATATATACTACAAGCAAATATGTTTGTGCATTGCAATAAAAGAAAAGTTTGGCGTTGTCGCTCATTTCACAAACTTGCGCGACACCTTTTTGGACACAGACTTTTTTCCTAACTGGTTGAGCGCACAACATATATCTAGTCCATCCATTGAGCTCTAAGTATGTTATGACGAATATTGCACTGAGCCAATACTACATCAGGATCAGGTTGTTCAACCACAGTAAAGTTATTCCATGCTTTTGACCCTAATTTTGGTGTAGGGATTAACCTTTGGTCCTGATGGTGGTGGTGGTGGTGGCGGTGGCAGCTCACTTGCTTCAGCATCATCGACTGGCTCATTAGTTGTTGCACGGCGTCGGCGTCCAGCTCGAGCCTCTTGGTTCAACCTTGTACGCTTCCCACGAGTACGAGGTGTCGTAGTAGTAGTCGATGGGACAGTCGGACGACGAGGAGGAACAGCCACAACGATTTGGTCTGTCCTTGCACTTGTAGCAGCATTTTCCTCTTCAAAATTAGGATCATAATCCCCCTTTTCCTCTTCGTGAATTTCTTCAATTCAACTCCACAAACTAGCCATGCCTACCACAAAAAACAGCACAAAGAACCAACTAAATTTAGTACATACTAGACTAATTGGAACAACATATGAACATCACAAAGGACAAACTACATTTCGTACATACAAGACACGGACAAACAAAATTTAGTACATACTAGACTACCACAAAAAACAACACAAAGAACTCCAAAAACTGATGAAGTAGTGGCCGAAACATCCTAAATAAAACAACAAAAAGTGTAACAGAGAGAAGACACAGATATAATACCTTTCGGTCACCGCCGTCGAATGGAGAGGGAGCGTCGCCGTTGGATGGAGAGGGAGTGTCGTCGTCAGGTCTAGTAGGGGACGCCGCCGTCGGATGGAGAGGGAGCGCCGCCGTCAGATGGAGAGGGAGCACCGCTGTCGGGTGTAGCAGCAAGCGACGCCGTCGGATGGAGAGGGAGCACCGATGTCGGGTGTAGTAGGGAGCGTCGGCGCCGCCGGAAAACGAGCATTGAGGCCGCGCCGCCAGGGAGCTACGTCACTGCCACCGGTCAAGACAAGGGAGGGTTTCGGGAGGTGGACTGGTGAGTGCGGGACTACGAGTGCGCATGTGCGGTTAGGGTTAGGAGGGGAAATCATGGGCTAGCAAGAAGGCCTGGTGGGCTGGGTCGCTGCCTCGGTTTGGCCAGGATGAATTACAGCAAATGCTCGAGCCTGGTCGGGCTTCAGTTTGGGCCAATTTTAAAGCCCGAGCCCGGCCCAAAATTTAGCTATTGTCAGTTTTCCAAGCCCGAGACCGGACCGAAGCACAAACCCGACCCGGGCTCGGGCTGGGCTATCCATACCCAGATTTAATCCATTCATCTTAAACGTCAAATCAACATGCAGCTGGTCCCATGCATGTAGGTCAAAATCAATAGGCCCTATACTAAGATATCTGACACGAGGTACAAAATGCATCGGTGGGCTACTCCACCATACTAGTTTTGCTAGGAAAATCAATATGTCACCATAAATTCTAAATAAATTGTGCAAATTTGAATTCATTCTATGTATTTGTGTTTCTCACAACTAGCTCTACGAAACAAGTCCAATGTCGATATATTTCTAATAAAGTTTCATACTTTTCATCAAGGTTCAGAGAAGCTATCTAATAAAGTTTTATACACTTTTCATCAAGGTTCAGAGAAGCTATCTATAAAGTTCTTCGGTTCCAAATACATTTTCTAGGAAAGTTCTTTAATATTTCTAATAAAGTGTAGACCCACTATTGAGAAAGTTCTTCATCTCTTGATCCTGCTTATTTAGCACTTCGCAGTGAAAATGAAAAGTTCTTCACTATGCCCAGCAAAGTTCCTTACGGAAAACACGGTTAATCTTCCAAAAAAACATATTTCAATTTCAGTTAACAAAAGTGTGTTTAAATATTATCCAAGATTGATCTTGTTCTAAAGATCTTAGCGCAAGGAGTTCAAATGTATATAAAATTTACACTATCTTGTCCTAAATAAATGTTATTTGGTGTCTGCGTTGAGCATGAACATGATTAGATCGTGTTTATTACAATGTGGTTATTCATTTAAGTTAGAGAATAATGGTTGTTCTGTTTACATGAATAATACCTTCTATGGTCATGCACCCAATGTGAATGATTTATTGAATCTCAATCGTAGTGATACACATGTTCGTAATATTGATGTCAAAAGATGCAAAGTTAATAATGATAGTATTAGTACCACATACTTGTGGCACTGTCGCTAAGGTCATATTGGTGTAAAGCGCATGAAGAAACTCCATGCTGATGGATCTTTGCACTCACTTGATTTCAAATCGCTTGAGACATGCGGACCATGCCTCATGGGCAAGATGACTAAGACCCCGTTTTCTGGTGCCATGGAGCGGGCAAGTGAATTATTGGAAATGATACATACTAATGTGTGTGGTCCAATGAGTATTAAAGCGCGCGGTGGATATTGTTATTTTTTTACCTTCATGGATGACTTGAGTAGATATTGGAATATTTACTTAATGAAACACAGGTATAATTTTTTGAATAGTTCAAGCAAATTTTAGAGTAAAGGTGAAGATCATCGTGACAGAGGATAAAATATATGCGATGTGATCATGGAGGTGAATATCTGAGTTACGAGTTTGGTATACATTTAAGACAATGTGGAAATTGTTTCACAAATCATGTCACCTGGAACACCATAGTGTAATGGTGTGTCCGAACATCGTAACCGTACTCTATTGAATATGGTGCGTTCTATAATTTCTCTTATCGATTTGCCACTATATATTGGGGTTATGCATTACAGACAACTACATTCACTTTAAATAGGGCACCATCTAAATCCATTGAGATGACACCGTATGAATTATGGTTTGGCAAGAAACCTAAGTTGTCATTTCTTAGAGTCTGGGGATACGAAACTAATGTCTGGTAAGCTCGCACCCAAATCGGAAAAGTGCATCTCCAAAAGATACCCTAGTGCAACAATTGGGTATACCTTCTATCATAGATCCTAAGGCAAGGTCTTTGTTTCCAAGAATGGATCCTTTCCAGAGAAGGAGGTTCTCTAGAAAGAAGTGAGTGGGAGGAGGTAGAACTTGATAAGGTTATCGAACCTTCACTTGAATTGGAAAGTAGCACAATGTAGAAAAGTGTTAATGTGATGCGTACACCAATTGAATAGGAAGCTAATGATTATGATCATGAAGCTTTGGATCAAGTTACTACCGAGTCTCGTAGGTTGACAAGGACACGTACTGCCCGGAGTGGTATGGTAATCTTGTCTTGGAGGTCATGTCATTAGACAACGGTGAACCTGCGAGCTATGGAGAAGCGATGGTGGACCCGGATTCTGACAAATGGCTAGGAGCCATGAAATCCGAGATAGGAATGAAAACCAAGTATGGACTTTGGTAGACTTGCCCGATGACCGGAAGACCATTAAGTGCAAATGGATCTTTAAGAAGAAGGCAGACGCTGATGGTAATGTCACCATTTATGAAGCTCGGCTTATTGCAGAGAAGTTTTTAACAAGTTCAAGGAGTTGACTACGATGAGACTTTCTAACTCATAGCGATGCTAAAGTCTGTTGGGATTATGTTAGCAGTTACTGCATTTTTCGGATACGAAATCTGACAGATGGATGTCAAAACAATGTTTCCTTAACGGTTTCCGTGAGGAAAGGTTGTATGTGATACAACCAGAAGGTTTTGTTGTTCCTAAGGATACTAAAAGATATGCAAGCTACAGCGATCCTTCTATGGATTGTTGCAAGCGTCTCGGAGTTGGAATATACGCTTTGATGAGGTGATCAAAGATTTTGGGTTTATACAAAGTTTATGAAGAAACTTGTATTTAGGAGCACTATAGCATTTATGATAAGTATATGTGAATGACATATTGTTGATTGGAAATGATGTAGAATTTCTAGAAAGCATAAATGGTTGTTTGAAAGGAGCTTTTCAAAGAAAGACCTTGGTAAAGCTGCTTACATATGGGCATCAAGATCTATTGAGATAGATCAAGACGCCTGGTAAGACTTTCACAAAGCGCATACCTTGACAAGATTTTGAAGGAGTTCAAAATGGATTAGTCAAAGAAGGAGTTCTTGCATGTATTGTTACGTGTGAATTTGAGTAAGACTCAAAGCTCGACCACAGCAGAAGAAAGAGAAAGGGCGAAGGTCGTCCCTTATACCTTAGCTATAGGCTTAATGTATGACATGGTGTGTACTACACCTGATATGTGCCTTTCTATGAGTTTGGCAGAGGGATTACAAGAGTGATCGAGAAGTGGATCACTGTACATCGGTCAAAATTATCCTTAGGTACCTAAAGAGGACTAAGGAAATGTTTCTCGGTTATGAAGGTGATAAAGAGTTCGTCGTAAAGGGTTACGTCGATGAAAGCTTTGACGCCGATCCGAATGACTCCGAGTCGTAAACCGGATACGTATAGTGGAGTAGTCATTTGGAATAGCTCCAAGTGGGCGTAGTAGCAGCATCTACAATATGACATAGAGATTTGCAAAGTATACATGGATCTGAATGTTGCAGATCCGTTGACTAAAATCTCTCTCACAAGCAAAAAAAATGATCAAACCCTAGAACTCATTGGGTGTGAATCACATGGCGATGTGAACTAGATTATTTACTCTAGTGCAAGTGAGAGACTGTTGGAAATATGCCCTAGATGAAATAATAAATTGGTTATTATCATATTTTCCCATTAGTGATAAACATGTATTATCCATGCTAGAATTGTATTGATCGGAAACTCATATACATGTGTGGATACATAGACAACACTGCATCCCTAGTAAGCCTCTACTAGACTAGCTCGTTGATCAAAGATGGTTAAGGTTTCCTAACCATAGACATGAGTTGTCATTTTATAATGAGGTCACATCATTAGGAGAATGATGTGATGGACAAGACCCAACCGTAAGCATAGCATTTGATCGTATCACTTAGTTTGTTGCTACTGTTTTCTTCATGTCAAGTATCTGTTCCTAAGAGCATGAGATCATGCAACTCCTTGACACCAGAGGAATGCCTTGTGTGTATCAAACGTTACTTTGTAACTGAGTGATCATAAATATGCTCTACATGTATATCCGAAGGTGTCTATTGGGTTGGCATGGATCGAGATTGGGATTTGTCACTCCGAATAACGAAGAGGTATCTCTGGGCCCTCTTGGTAGTACAACATCACAAGAAGCTTGCAATCAATTTGACTAAGGAGTTAGTCACGGATCTTGTATTTCGGAACGAGTAAAGAGAATTGTCGGTAACGGGATTGAACTAGATATGGAGATACCGACGATCGAATCTCGGGCAAGTAACATATCGTTGGACAAAGGGAACTGCATACGGGATTGACTGAATCCTTGACATCGTGGTTCGACCGATAAAGATCTTCATGGAATATGTAGGAACCGATATGGGCATCCAGGTCCCTTTATTGGTTATTGACCAGAGAGGTGTCTCAGTCATGTCTACATGATTCTCGAACCCGTAGGGTCCACACGTTTAACGTTCGGTGACACTATAGTAGTATTGGGATATGTATGTTGGTGACCGAATGTTGTTCGGAGTCCCAGATGAGATCCTAGACATCACGAGGAGCTCTGGAATGGTCCGGATGTAAAGTTTTATATGTGGGAAGTCATATTCAGGGTTCCGGAAAATGTTCGGGATTTTTTGGTATTGGTATCGGAAGGTTTTGGAAGGTTACTAAGTGGGGCCCATGTGCATAGGGACCCACATGGATGTGGGCAGTGAGGAAAGTCCACACAGCCATGGTCTAGGCGCAGCAAGATCTCCCCTTAAAAGGAATAGGATCATATCCCCAAAGGATAAGATCAAGATCCCAAAAGGATAAGATCAAGATCTTTAAAAAGGGGGATAGTGATTGGTGGGGAAGAAAAGGAGGGATTTCAGTCCTCCCCCCTTGACCAACGACCCTATGGGCTTGGAGGGCAAGCCACCAGCCCCTCCCATGCCTATATAAAGGTGGGGAAGCACAAGGGGGGAGCACGCCCTCCCACGGCCGCAGCCCTTCTCCCGCCTCTCTCGTTTCTTCCTCGTATGTTGTTCAGAAGGAGCTTGGTGAAGCCCTGCCGGCACTGTGACACTACCATCACCACCATGCCGTTGTGTTGGTCGAGATACCATCTACTACTCCGCCCTCGCTCGCTGGATCGAGGAGGCGAAGACGTCATCAAGCCGCACGTGTGTTGAGCGCGAAAGTGTTGTCCATTCATCGCTGGATCGGATTGGATCGTGATTGAATCGTGAAGAGTACGAGTACATCAACCGCGTTATATACGCTTCCACTTAGCAATCTACAAGGGTATGTAGATACACTCCCCCTCTCGTAGCTATGCATCTTTATGGATAGATCTTGCGTGTGCGTAGAAATTTTTTTGTTTCTCATGCAACGTTTCCCGACAAGAAGTGTAAAGTGGTATACAATAGTGTGAGATGCTTCATCATATGGATACAATGTATAACCTTTGCAGAGTTAAAACTGTTAATGTAGTTGTGCCCATGGTCATTGTTAAACTTTCAGGTTCAAATCAAAATAATCGAGCAGGAAACTAAACCGATAAATAAATCATTGGGTAGGTAAAAACAGGGATGATTTGTGATGTTGAGAAGTGCATGTGTTGCACAGTGATGAACTATCGATTATGTTGAGACATAAAGGTGAGCCATAGGATGACTATGAGAATAAAGAGCTTGGTAAGCTCGAGAAATATTGGTCTTGGAGGCCATGATGAGATTGTTTATGATCTTAGGATGGTCATAAGAAAATCTTGGATTATTAATCATTTACGTCATATCATTTATTGCATTACGCAAGCTAGCTAAGTTGTGTATTGATATGGATTGCTTTGCTTAGTGGTATAAGTTATTCTGGTTAACTTGCAATAGTTATGAAGTACTCATTGGCTCATTGTTTTGGCCAAATACGAAGAAATGATTTATGTTAAGGATTGACGGTCCATAGCATTTTCCTGTTATTCCACTTGTTATAAAACTCTAGTGTGTGTGCGGGGGGGGGGGGGGTGCATCGCAGTTATGCAGAGGCCGGGAGTGATCTCACCATGATTGTATCATCTTGATGTAAAGGTCTGAGTTCAATAAAAGCTTCCTTTATTGAAAAAAATCTTCCTTCCGTCAGAAGGAACTGATGAAGAGTGTGCCAGAGAACAGTTTTCCGGCCAGATCCCTTTGGAATGGAGTCTAGCTCAACCCCCTTGGTGCCCCGGTTAAATTCTTTCGTTGCTAATCTGATAAGTTTTCTTATGTGCATGTTGTATTAAGCATTGCCATAAAAGCCTTGTGGAACCTTGTACTCCCTACAAAGTTGTACTAAAACAGCGACTATTAATTTGAATCGGAGGGAGGGGTATTTATGTTTGTGTGGGTGATATCAAGTATGTTAAGGTATGTGCCAGACAGCCAGAGTGATTCCTTGTGTCAACACGTGCGATGTGTGACACTTTCCGGTTAAAGCTGACGTCTTCTTCTGAGTGGGTTGGGGATGGAGAGAACTATGTAAAGGGCATTTTCTCTTTGGCAAGTAAAATACCTCATGGCTTCATGCTGTAGATCATTCTCTCATTTCCTTGCTTGTATGGTGCTCATGCATTTGTGTATTTCTTTCATTTCACAGGTTGACAGTAATGCTAGGAAAGAGAGAAAATCGAGGAGAGGATGGAAAATGAATTTTATGGCTAATTGGGGATGGGTTGCTTACTAAAGATTACGAGCGTGTAGTGGTTCTTGCAGCCACCAACAGGCCCTATCTATGATTTTGATGAGGCAGTCATTCGAGGGAAGGTCACCTCGCAGGTACCGCCAACAACCATGTTTCCTATGATCTTGATGAGGCGATGGCGGGTCAAGGAGGAAGAGCAATGAACAGACCAGCTACTACATGTACATGTACCTGTATCTGTAGCTAGACATATGTAAAGTAGCTAAACCAATACCATTACTGCCCTCATTTCAAGCAACTTGGCATGCCTAAGATCAATTGGGTTTTTCGCTGCTTCCTTGAGGAGCAGCTGCCTCCAACGATCGACATCTTCTTACGGTTATCTGTTCTTGTAAAACAGAATGGCTTGCAGTCTCAAGGTGTACCTAGTTTTCTGTGGCCTGGCAAAACTTTAAATTTTACTAACAGTGGTCCGGCAAAAATTTCTTTAGTGTCTGGCGATCTCTTCATTCTTGTATTCATTGTACATGTTAGGTAATACATTCAGAGAAACAAACTTACGTTACATAAGTCCAAAATTGGAATACTTTGTAGAAAAGTTGAAAAGCCTGGAGCAGCATTGCTAAGATAACATCTGAGCAATTATTTTGAGTATCCTGGAACTGAGTTGTACTCCCTCCGCTCACCAAATATAACATGTTTTGGAAATTTCAATATGAACTACATACGGACTGAAATGAGTAAACAAACACACTAAAGCATGTCTATATACATTTGATTCAAAAAAAACATCTTATAATTCTGAATGGAGGGATTACTAGTTTTTTTACAGTAACAGCACTTTATTCAGATAGAAACATCAGTACACAGATTCTCCCTGATAAGGTCGGAGATTACACCATAATAGCACTTTATATTTGTGAACAGGGGGGTTACTAGTTAAGAGAACACTTGTGCAACTATTATTTCAGCTTTCTCGACAGCATTCGATTACAGTTACACATCTACAGAATCAATCAGTAAAGAAAAGAAAAAAGGAAACTCATTGAGAAGATGAGCCTAGTAAGTGGTCTCTCTTAGCATCAGGATAGCAGTTGCATATTTCTGATAATGCTATCAATAATAATATCAAAGCTCTTGTAGGTGCATACAAACATCTCAGTACCCATGCCCACGAAATGAGCACAAATTTGCTCTTGATCTGTCTTGTAAACATTGTGACGTGTAAAACGGCTTCGGCGTGCACACACCTTGAATGGTAAACGATGCTAATTCCATTTCCTGAAAATGAAGAAAATCAATGAGCCGCAACTAACAAAATGTATGGTCCAAAAGATGAATGCATACAAAAATAGCTACTCAAGTAAAGATGTATTATTGGAAAGAATTTGCTCATCTACGCATATATATGCTTCACATGTTCCCATTCCTAAATGAAAAGAACGCCACCTGACATGGGCAATCAGCAAGGAAAGCCGCCACATTTCTGGGCACATTCATTTTTTGGCCAAATTTCGGCCCAAAATGGCTCTGAATTGAGTTTTCCTTCTAGTTTTTCTTTTCTGTTCATCAAAACTTGCTGTAACTTTTCTTGATTGTAAGGGTAGTGTGGATTTTTCAGAATATTTTCAAAAATGTCTGGGCACATTAATTTTCTTGCCAAACTTCGACCCAAAATGACTCTGAATTTGAATTTTGCTTCTAGTTTTTTTCTCTGTTCGTCAAAACTTGTTGAAACTTTCACAGATTGACTGTAAGGGTAGTGTAAAAAAAAATTCAAAAATTTCTGGGCACATTCATTTTTTGGTCAAATTTTGACCCAAAATGGCTCTGAATTGAATTTCACTTCTAGTTTTTTTCTGTTTGTCAAAACTTTCCCAGATTGAATGTAAGGGTAGTTTGGTTTTTTGAGAATTTAGGGGATATGCTTTTTCTAATCTAAGCAGTCCCAAAAAAAATCTTCCAGTTTTTTACCAAAGGCCAGGGGGGGCCTGGCCCCTGTAGCAGTGCACGTAGGTCCGCCTCTGATCAGTAAGCCTGCTTATGTTAATAATCAAGCACAAAATAAAGAACAATACATCAAAATGTATTTTTGCCCTAGGCTCAGTACGCTTGAACTTTAAGACATGAGCTACTTTTTGCAAAACTTGTTTATTCATGTTTGAAGCATGCAACAATAGCAGTAAAAGGCCTTTTATTTTTTACCTTTGATTGTAAGTTGTGAGCATGCTAATTCTCATCGTCTGATCCAAACGGCTCGAGCCGCCTGACTGACTCTAGGATAGCCGGACGGCGTGAGCCACTCAGCGCTCCAGTGCCCAGCACCAACTTCACCTTGGGCACGCTCATGGTGTGCAGCGGTGGCGTCGGCACATTCCGGTTCATCTCCTTGAGCACCGACCGCGCCATGGCCTTCGCAGCCACGTCGCTCGGGTCAGCAGCAGCCGGAGAGCTCCAGCTGGGGCCGGCGGCCTCTCCTTCCCTGGACGACTTGCCCTTGCCGGCCTCAAACTTCTGCATGTCGTAGAGGAGCTCCTTCTGCAGCTGCTTGTCCGCCACCAGTATCTCGTCGAACTCGTTCTTGTAGTCCTTGAGCAGGGCGCGCAGGCATTCCATCAGGCACCCTGTCAGTGGGCTGTTCTTGCTCTCCAGCAGCCGCTTCAGCTCGATGAATATCGGGATCGCGATCTGAATCAAGTTCTTCTTTGCCACCTGGGTCACCGCCCTCCCTTTGGCCGCCTGGAGAGCGTTGGCCGCCCCGCCATCTCCACCGTCATCGTCCATCTCAGAATTGTCCGCGAGGATGCTGGGATGGATGCGCATCTCCTTGCAAGCTAGTATTTGTAGAGCATCCTGTAGGAAAGAAAACATATTTTGCATCACAAAACGCTAGGAAATCGTATAGTTTATGTCCAGTGCCATGTGATCTGCCGCAGTATACAGACAGGTACATACCTGAACTACAGCCCTTCCAGCTGCATCGTCAACACTTAGCAAGCCATCGCAAACACCTGCTAAGATCTCGGCACACAACTTGGCTGATGTAGCTAGAAGGTGCTCTGGAGCCATTTGTTTCAACAAGGACACATATATGTGCATTCGTTTTGACCTTGAACTTTCGTCAGTCCCCCTGCAACAAAAAAGCTCATGATATATGTCAGGTAAAGGTGGACATGTTTTTTGCAAAGTGAACATCATGCATATATATGTTTACCGTATTGCGAAAAGGGTTTGTCCTCTGTCTGAACTCTGAGACCCTTGAGAACCCTGAGACTGAGACTCGCTATATCCACTGTGTCCTGTGCAATTGTTTAGGACGTAGATAGCTTCTATGAAACTGTTATATGCAAGAAGTGGCGCTTTGGCTGCAATATTTATGTCCATGTTTAGGCACGCTGTGACTTACGAAAATGATACAGAATACCAAGAGTAAAGAAAGAAAACCTTTTAAGATGCTTCCAAATAGGTAGTCAGCCAAATGCCTTATCTTCTCCGATTCATCAACTAAAGATGGCAGAAACCGAAGGAAAAGCACTCCTCTCCATTTTACGTAGTCCCTCTAGGTAAAAGAATAGCTTCAATAAATTACCGCCTGCACATTTATATGTAACACTGAAAGAATTATAAAGCACCTGTAGCAACTTCGCGAGTAGGACAAATGTTTGCCTCCGTACTACTTCACAGGGATCACGCAGCACTTTTGTTATTTTTGACATATAACTGTAAAAAAAACAAAAGGAGGAGGGGTCAGTGAAAGTTCATATCTGCAAATTTAATAATTAACTATATGTAAAATAAACATGTGCAGTGTAGCTGATACGATACTATGGTAGCCTTCACATAAAACAATTACAGTTTTTCTTATGGTAATTACAAATATGCTATGAAAAACAGAATCGACAGAACTGCTATTGGTATATGGCACAAGACATTATTATTATTTAGATCTTAATTGCCAGCAATAGCTGCACCTCATGCTCCCATACCATCTAACTTGGAAGTCAAGTATCTCTCTTGAGTTTTTAAGATGTGATTTTTTTTTCATTTTATAGACATAAAAAATGGAATTAACTAAGCTCATATTGGATCAAGCACTGGAACTATTTAACCTAGAAAATGGCCAAGCCCAAGAAAAAAAAGGCAAGGGGAATAATTCTATCATGCTTCATTATGTGAATAAAAAATATGTGTGAACACCCCAAAGTGTGTATAACAATTACATCTGATGTACAGGACCCGACACCACCTGATATATCAGAACATGCATGTCTGCTTGAAATAAACGCTGTAACTGAGTTATGGAAGGGTGATGACATCAGTATCAGTACTTATATGACCATTCAGAGATATAGGCTCACCAGTCAACTAGTGCTGTATAGCGTACATAAAAGTCAGCCATTGCTATCATGATGTTGTTCCGGAGGGTGGCCAAATCACTCCGCTCAAGCTCCTGATTTATACAAGCAACACTGAGTGTCTGTTTGTTAATAACAGTCATGAGTGCAGCACAGAAGGGTACGCACCTGAACAAAGAGCGGAATATATCGTTTTGCTAGTTTGTCATCTACAAGGCATATTTTTGCCATTGTATCCCACGACTGTATATATAATGATGGAGCTACCTCATTGAAAGAAACGGCTCCACCTGCAAGCATTGTTGGTCTTGGCTCAGAGTTTCCAGAGGTTATGACTGTGTGCAGCAAAGGAATGATGCCTTGCACACTAGCATCAGGGCAAGCTAGGATCACTGATCCAACGGTGAAGACAGCAATAACAGCTTCTGACATTGCCTTTGATGTGGATACCTCCTTTTTTCCCTTAAGTTTGCCAGTCAGAGGAGTATTGTAGCTACAACCCCTGGAATCTTGTGATGTTCCTTTTATGTAGCCTTCTAGACTATCAACTGCTTTATTGATAAGTTGCTGAACCCACTTCATTATTAGAGCTTCAGCTTCCTTTGCCGTTTTCGCTTTCCGTTTACATAAAGTTTTCAGTGACTTTACATGGGCATCGACCTGTATGTGCATGTAAATAAGACATTGCCATCAAGATATGGATAAATCCTACGTCTGTTAGGAATGATGTTGGTACAGAACAATGATATGCATTTGCTCAACAACCCAGAAATATGTCATTAAAGAGATAACACAAATGCATTGGGAACATTTTGCAGATCTAGATATATGACAAATAATCAAAGCAAAGCATAGATACTGCATTATCTTATGATTCGAGCCCAAACCTTTAACTGGTGGATTTTTACAGGGCCATTTTGTGACTGCGGTGCTTTGGATTATATTTAGGTGTATGATACCCAGACACGACTTATGGGTCTACAGTTCTGCCTATTAAATAACTATAACATGTTTACCTACATTCAAGGCTTTATCAAATACAATAGTTCACAATAACTCTCAGTAGATACTCCAAGTCCCACTATCACAAGGAGTAGGGCTAGTGTACAATGTAACAGGATCTAGTAGATTTATGCATGGACTTAGGAGGATTTAACTGGTGTTTTGGTGTATTCAGAACTCAGTTGCCTGACTAGTCCAGCAGTCCATGACATAACAGAGTGCAAGACTCCACTGTAACATGAAAAACGTATTGGCACCAGAGTAGATATTGCTTTAGATTCAATAAATGATTACCTCACTCAGGTTCATATCAAAATTTTCAATCCGCGTGAGCAAACTGTGTGCCAGTTCTGCTGCAGGCTCCACAGGTAGCTCCATGGAGACATTTGAAATAGTTTGCAGGAGTGAAACACGATCCACAGCCCAGAGCGCAGAATTTGGTTCCCCTTCAGAAGAAGCTTTACCTATGCCTTCTTGGCCAACATTATCAAGGAGTTTCCAGTGGTGAGAGAGGAACTTCCAGTTAACTGATTTAGGCGCAAACGAGGAGACCTCAGAAAGAAGCCACCAAGCCCCAGCTGGCGCAGTCCATTTCTCAATTGGCTTAGAACTTCTCAACCACAACGATTCAGATATTGTTATTATATTCTGGAGTGAACTAGCAAGCAGTGGTCTCAGCTTTTTCTTCCTCCCAAGGCTTGCACATATCCTTTTTATGCAGGGAACAACCTCTCCATCACATATGCTTTTCAGCAAATCCAGTGTCCCATCCGGGAACAGCTCCTCCAACTTGACTGAATCATCATCCAGTTTCAAATTGGCAGCTTGGCAGACCCTGTTCAGAACCAGTTCAAGAAACAAGTTCTCGCATTCCTCCTGGATACTGGTCTCACTATCAATCATCAGCGATGGGACAGCCTGAAGCCACTCCTTTGTCACACTCTCATCTGGGAATTTCCGGAACACCTCTGAGATGGCTGCAAGAGCCGCCTTGCGAATAGTGACTAGCGGATCAGAGCACGCAGCCCCCATTGCAGTAAGTAGCGACTCATCGACAGGCCTGCCAATCAAACCGATTGCTTTGGTGATGAGCACAAGTGCAGCTTTCCTCACGGCAGCCTTATCATCAATGCACCTTCTCCTCAACAACTCTCCGAGACTCATGTCCCCTATCTTCATCACCTCCTGCAGTCGATCGACCTCCACACCTCCTTCAGACAAAACATCAAGCGCATGGGCTGCATTCGTCAAGGCCCGAGCCCGGACCACTCCAGCACTATCCGAACACCTCTCCACCAACACCTGGACACACTTGAGCCCCCAAGAGCCCTCCTGGAGACCAGATTCATCCATTTCCGACGGCAACAGCAGCGGCAGCATTGCCAGGACCATATCCACAGCAAACAGCCGTCCCTTTGCCTTGCCCCTCGACATGGCCACCAGATATGCCGTGAAGCCCTCCCTTTGATGTGGCTCCATTGCCTGCACCACCTCAACTATCGCCTCAACCGCCAGCCCCCTCGCCTCCGACTTCTCCGGTGCCTTCACCGCCAAAAGCCTCGGCAGGTAGTCCACCAACTTCCTTATCCCCTCCTCCTCCCCTTCCTCGGCACCCAATGGCACAATCTTTCTGACCAAGAACTCCACCGCGGACGACCGCGCAGCCGATTTCGCAGCCGAGAGCACCAGTGGTACCAGCGCGCGTATGACATCCTGCACTGCCTCGGCGCGGTAGCGAGATCCAATGACGGCGGCAAGGACATTGAAGGCCGCGAGCTCAGCAGCGGTGTCAATGAGTGACCTCAACGCATCCGGGTGCTCCCCGAGCGGCAGCCTCCCCGCGGCATCGGCGAGCAGGGAGAGAGCCTGTGGAAGGAAAGACGGGGACCGCGTGGCCGCTTGCTGGCGCTGGTTCTTGCGCTTGCGGAGGTTGGCTTTGCCGGAATCGGAGTTTCCGGTGTTAGGGTTATGGGTGTCGGTGGCGGCCTTGCGGAGGGCGAGGAGGAAGGAGAGGAAGGGGAGCGGGGAGAAGAGGGAGGCAAGGGGGGAGGCGGGAGCTAGCAGGAGGCGGAGGTAGGCGGTGACGGCGGGGATGGGGTGGGCTGAGAAGGAGGAGGTGAGAGGCAGGAGGAGGGAGGAGGCGGGAAGGCTGGCCGCCGCGAGGCGGGGGAAGAGGGAGGCGGCGGTGGCCGGGGAGGAAAGAAGGGTGAGGGAGGGGAGAGACAAGGGCGGGGAGGTGGAGGTGGAGGAGGAAGAGGAGCGGCCGTGGAGGGCGGCGAGCTCGGAGAGGAAGGCGGAGAGGGAGCCGGAGGCGGAGGCGGGGGAGTCGACCTCGTCGACGTCCATGTCGTCGGCGTCCATGGATGGCGGCGAGGGGCGGCGGACGGAGTGCGGGATTTGAAATCTGGTGGGGGGAGATGGGAATTGGGAGGGGAAGCCGTCCCCCGTGCTGGTGGACTCCAGTTTAGGCTGCGTTCAGATCGTAGGTGGTCCGGGCCAAAGTTGGCCAGATGGCCCGGCACGGCCCGCCGAAAAGCTAAACGGGCCTGTCACGGCATGGCCCATCATGGTATCTTTATTGACTAGGCCGGGCACGGCTCCTCTAGTAAATGGGCGGGCCTGTGGCACGTTTGTCCCGCATAGGTCTCGTGCTTTTCGGTCTAACGGGCTGTTGTTCTGGGCTATTTGAACTGTTTTTGACACGCGGGCATGACAAAAATGGGTTGTGTTGTGCTGGCACACCGGTTGTCCTCACAACAAGCGTGCCACATGCCGGGCATGACCCGTTTATAACCATGCCGAGCCAATCGCATGATGAACCAAGTATGCGTGCTCACGGGCCGGCACACGGCCCGCCATACACCTGGCCAGCTTTGGTCTGGGCAGGGTTTTTTTTCCCGTGAAAAGCACAAGCACATGTGGTCTAAACTTTTCTAATGAAGGTAACCAGCCTACTTTGTGCGAATTGAGCGTATCTAGTTAGCCGAAAACAATAGCGTTCCTATATAAACTAGGCATGTGCAAATTTGGGCGGTTAGTTACCATTGTAGAAATTGTAAGATGGCTAATATTGTGTTGTTGTATTGATCTAACCCTCGTAGGTATATATATATTACAATATGAGAGAGAGACTTAGAGTAGAGGGCAAATAATACATGGTTTAAACATATTCTATCCCTAACTCCTAATCTCTATCTTAAAACATAATGACACTTCTAACATCCCTCTCGGTCGTAACGGGAGTGAACCGAACGATTGCGACTGAATTTGAAGTCTTGCTCTGCTCTGCCATTATCAACCGCATCTCTAATGGGTGATGGTCGGCACCTAGGGCGGTGACTGCGTCCCCTTCTGGTGCCTTCCTTATCTTCTCCTATATTCCCTCCTGCGGTCACAGCGGGAGTGTCGTGGACGCAAGTGACGAGGCGGACGCTGCTGACTGGAGTTGTTGCCGATGAGTTGCTGTAGACATAGCCATTAATGTCGAAGTAATCATGGTCAATGTGTGATCGTCGTGGATGATGAAGCCGCACAAAGCCGGAGGCGCAAAAAAATGCGCTATGACGGAGCTGCAGACGTGGATGATGGACCTTGCGGATGTCAGAGGATGCCGTCGGCGATGAGTCCGTCGGTTTTGCCAAGACCGAAGAAAACTCATCGAGCACACATCGGGCTTGCTAGGACCGTGTGGCCATGTAGGGTCGTCATTGTTGTGACGCCATGTCGATGCAGTCATGCCGTCGTGGATGACACGATCGATGTCGTCGTCGTGACGCGGTCATTGCCGTCATCGAGGTCACGTCTTGCAAAAAAATCTGTCAGAGGACGCTAGGTGTCCGCCTTGTGGACGAGGCGATGGAGATATGTTGATGAAGTCCTTGGCGATGAAGTGTCGGCGATGGTGTGGCAGCGGCGTGTCGACGATGTGTCTCTTGAAGGCGTCCCTGCAGCGACGAAGTGTCGATGCCGTGTCGTGTTGGAGAAGACGATGAATATTTGCATCTCTTTCCATACCGGCCTGACGTGTGGAGGATGTGTGTTGATGTCGCTTCTCGTAGACGTGCTCGACGAAGTATATTGGCTTGTAGTTTGGCGTAGTCGTACAGCTTGAAGATGCGGCGTTTGTCGGTGGAGATCGCTCGGTGCAGGATAGCTTGGTGCAGCGGTTCATGGACATGGCTCGAGGATTGCGTGGGGGACGGTGCAGGTTGCCGGCTGGATGCAGATGTAATGGGACGACGTTGATGCAGGATTGCCAGGTGAGCCATACGCTGAACCTTGAGGTATATAGTCTTGGCCACACGTACGTGTAGAACCCACCTTGGCCAGTACCTACATACATGCATCTGAGCTAACATGCGAGTTAAATCCCTCCCGTGATCGGAACGCCTGGCTGAGAGGCATCAAGATTGGTTCACGCTCTTGGGCGCAGCCGGTGAAGATGATCGCTCGTTAGAGCGCAGCCGGTGAAGACGATTGCTCATTGTAGTCCCGCGCGCTGGAGGTCCATGGAGTCTACGTCGATCGCTCGCCGTCAGTTCATGTGTAGCTCGCTTGAGTGCATCAGCAAGCCGCTTGTCTCTGCCCTCCTCATACACACGTGTGCACTCGGATCAGACGGCGGCCTTGCGCAGAATCGCCGAGGTGGACGAACGAAGTCCCGAGTAGCCGATGGAGATTTGGTGGATCCTGGATGCGATGTCGAGGACGTGCAGCCGAACACCTATCGGGATCTCAGAGGTCCACGAGACGTGGCGCTAAACTGCTTCGAGTGGATGCGCCGAAGGCCGGTACTACGTCGGGAGGAGGTCTGATTGGATCCGACGCGCTCGGCTGCTGATCGCCCGTGGGGTGGGTGCACATCGGATCGATCGTTCGCCCTTCTGGCGTGGATGCATCCGTAGGTGCGGCTGGAGTCGCACGCCTGCGGAGCTGACGCCCGGCTCTACTGGTGAGAGTCGATGGAATTACGGACTGATTTCCACCCTATTATTCACCGGATTTTGAGAATCGTAGGATTTATTGGTGGCTACAAGAACTAATCTACTGGAATTTCGAAAATTGGAATTGATCTACTCTATAAGAACCGATCTAATCTTTGATCGATCTGATGTTGCGCCCCCGGGGAGAGAAGATTAATCTCCCTGGGACGGAAGTGGCGAAGGAACTTAGGATCTGCGTTGTGAGACAAGCCGTTTTAATACCATGTAGAAATTGTAGGATGGCTAATATTATGTTGTTGTATTAATCTAACCCTCATAGGTATATATATATATATATATATATATATATATATATATATATATATATATATATATATATATATATAGTATAATATGAGAGAGACTTGGAGTAGAGGACAAGTAATACATGGTTTAAACCTATTTTATCCCTAACTCCTAATCTCTATCTTAAAACATAATTATACTTCTAACAACCATTGGAAAGTGAAATATGGGTCGGAACTCAGGATAGAATGGAGAGACATTATGTTCAAAAACATTAACACAATGAAAAACCTTGTTGAGGATTATAACATGGAACTCAAATCAAAATGTGAAGAAATTTAACATCCTCGCATGATTTTGGGGCTTTTTAAAATATAATTATGTATAGATTTAATTCTCATACTTTTTTTAGTGAAAATGGGTTTCTTTTTTGCAAATGAAGGCCAGTGGAGTTGGTTTGATCGGTAGGATTTATAATCAGGACTTTTTATGTATGCCACTTTGCACTTAGTTTCAAAAAAATGCTTTAAACAAAATGCACTCTAGTGTATGGATCCACTAGATCAGCCTTTTTAACCCTACTAGTGGTGGGGCCCGCATTGCATGCCTCCCTAGAGGATGTTAGGGCGGTGCGAGATAGGTACGCATCCCTTCCACTTTCTTGTTTGTACCACGTGATGTTATTCCGTCACATTCAAAGTACATCCATATTTAATACTGGTAAATGCAAGTTTAAACTTTACGATAGAGTTATGCAAAAGCATCACACTTAGAGAGTGTATTCTTCAGGTTACATAAGTGGTAATAGTGGTTCAAAAGCAACTAATGACACATGGCAGCATCCCAAAAGTAGAGGTACCTTCAAAATGTCAAACCAACAACCAAAATTAGCATGTATGGTATATAAAAAACCAGGAGAAAACGAGAAGCCTTAACAGAGTATTGATGCATTCCACATGATGAATGTGGCTTTGGCTGCTGGTTCATCGAACTCACCAGCTTTTGTATTTTCCTCCACCTCGGTGGCTAATAGGCATGCAAATGCGAAGGCCTACATGGATCGGTGGTTCGACTGGCGTCACCTGAACCAGTTCGGCCTATGCTATGCACCCATCTTTCCGCATAGTGTACGTCGCGGCGATGACAACACTTGTCGTGGGGGGTGTTGTGCTTCAACCACATGGCCAGCTGCTTGGTGACTTCACCCTTTGGTCACTGTGTATTCCCATCAACATGTACGTCGTACATGACAAGGTTGTGACGTGTCTCTCATCCATGCCCTCAGCAACAAAATTCATTCGCCCCACGCAGCTAAAAACATCATAGTATTTGTAAGCATTTTTCAGCATTCATAATTTACTAGTTAAGTGTTTGTGCAATGCCACGGACTAACAAAATATATGTACAAAGAGAAAATTCACGTGACATGGGAGTCAAAGCCTATTCTTATGGGACGAAATCACATGGTCGTGATCTGGTAGACACACACATTTCCTCGTCATCTTTCTTCCCCACTCCCTCGTCTGAGCCACGACGCCACACTCAACTTCCTTAACCCCACCATGCTTTCATATCCCTTTTCCGCACCTTCACCTTACACGACACTACTGAGTTTCTTGTCCAACTATCATAATCCTCTTTGGTGGGACATCCCCTTAGATTGTTAATGACTTGTACATGTCCCAAATAGGGACATGAAGATGCACACTAAAATTCTGACGACAAATGAGAATCCAGGGCAATATATTCACAAAATAAATAAACTGCGAGAAAATCTCTTTATACTTTATGTCAACATCGGGACACACATTCCACACAATAAACATGGAAGGATGACGAGACTAGATTAAATGTCAATATATGTCTACAGTAAAGATAACTTTACTCGAAACATGTTTTTCTAAGAAGGGAGCATAATTCATATTAGGAAAGATGAAGGTTTGTGTTCATCCTAAATTATCACATAAGATGATAACATAATGAAGGATGCTCATGACATAAGGTGATGACAGAATTAAACAAGTTAAATCGAGAAGGATTAATTATATATAGCACTTCCATAATTCTCTGTATTAACATAAGTGTGATTATCATTGATTTAGATGAACACCACCTTTAAATGTTATTAGCATACATGAAAATGGCATACATGGATTCCAAGCATTTTTCTGAACGAACTGATATACAATACACCATAGTTGTTGCCATTTCGACATTTTCAACAGGTATTTGGCTAGTGTTCTCGTGGGAAAAAGCTCAAGTGTGGGTGCGTGCATTTATATTTTATGTAGAAAAGAAAACCAATTAAAGTAATGATTGGGATCATCCCAAAATCTGAAATAATTATTTTTAATCCCGTAAGGTTGGGAGGGCCAACATAATACTCCCTCCGTTTTTGGCATGGTCGTTTTATCAAAAAAATGTCTTATACTCCCTTCGTTTCTATTTAGTCTGCGCCTAAGAGCTATCACGGATACCAAAAAGAGCTACAGAAGGATAAATCTGGATTATTTTGCCCATGTTCTCGCGTGTGATCTGCCTTGATCTGCATGTACTATGATATTATTGCACAGTTGGAACTGCAGATTCGTTGATTGGCTGCCCTCCTTCCACCGCCCACGCCCCGCATGCCTGCAGTTCAGGTGCTCTAAGCAGTTAAGAGCATCTCCAACACGCATCTAAAAAGCCGTCCGCGCTGCAAAATACGTATATATAGCGCGTACGAAAAAAATAAAACGCTCCAGCGACCGCGCTAAAACCATGCGCGTGGTATAAGTCGTTTCGCGCGTCGTTTATTTTGTGAGCCCGCTACCGTGCGCGGAACCGCTCGAGCGCTCGTGCCTTTCCTCCTCCTTCGCCGGCCGAGCCTTTCTCGCGCCGCCCCGTGCCGCCGCCGGCGCAAGCGCCGATGAACGACCGCGGCGACACCCCCTCACCCCCTCCTACGTCCGTAACCCCCACCGTCGCCGCCAACCCTAGCGCGTGGAGCTTTGCCTTTTGCCTCCGCCGAAGCTCCTTCAAGCATCGGATCTCGTGTGCGGTCTCTTCATGGCGCCACGGACGACCTCGGCGGGTGGCATTGTGCCGGCACCCATCGTGAAGCCACGTGACCCCCTCTCGAAGCGCTCAAATGCAGCGGTGGCAAAGGCAGGGAAGGTGGCCGGGAAGAAGAAGAAGATGATGGACGGCTCCTCCACGCGGTCGAGGAAGAAGCTTGCAGGGGCGCGGCCGACGCGCGGGCGAGCGAAGCGCCGGTGAGCTCGCTTGTTGCACAGACGACGATGCGCACAGTGTGTTTGATGAAATGCCAACAAGGTTTGACTTCGTCATTTTTTCCTTTGTTCTTTTTCACATGAATGGATACATATGGATAGCTTATATATTTGGTTTGTTGTATATACTTTGTAGTTTCGATGATGACACCTATATGTCAACTATGATTGTTGGCTCCAACAATTCTCATTAGTCTCAAACCAATGAAAAATTTGAAGGAGACGAAGATGGTGAGGGTCTCTTCGATGCATCGAAAGCAAGCGCGGGCAACTACACTACGGACGAAGACAGATTGATATGCAATACATGGTTGCAAGTGTCTAGGGATGCCATTGTTGGAGGGAATCAAACTGGAGATGCCTATTGGATCCGGATGAAGGAGCACTTTGATTTACACAACAAGAGTGGACTGGAGCGCACAGCAAGATCTCTTCGCTCTCGGTGGTCGACAATCAACAAAGATTGTCAAAGATGGGCGGACGCACTTAAGGCAGTTGACACGCTAAACCCAAGTGAAACTAATGATGATGATATGGTAAGTGTCATTTCTTTCATGTTCATGTTTCTTTCATGTCCATCCTTTTTCTTCGGTGTTTCAAGTGCTAACTTGTTCTTCCATGTCGATGCTTTTTGTGTAGCTCACTATCGCACAAAACTTGTTTCAAGGAGAGGAGAAAAAGAACAAGAAGGGGAAGCCCAAGAAAGAGAGACCATTTACCTTGCCCCATTGCTATGAAGAGTTGAAGAATGATGAAAAATGGAAGCCACATGAAGGTGTCGATGAGGACACTAACAAACGCAAGCAATCTATTAATTTGGATGATGATGGGGAGGAGGCATCAACCGATGACGGCAAAAGAAGCCCCACACCAAACTCGGCTGCCTACTCGAAGCCAAGAAGACCAAACGGAGACAAAAAAGAAAGACAAGAGAAGAAAAAGAGGAAAGGAGATGATGAATTAAAAAAAATTATGGAAGCTATTGTGAATGCAAGAAAGGAAGCGAGCCAGGATAGGAAGATGGCAAGGAACCAAGATGCGGCGATCGAGGAGAGGAGGTTGGCGGCCAAGGAGAGGAGGGTGGCGGCTAAGGAGAGGAAGGTGGCACTGGAGGAGAAGAAATTGGCCATGAAGGAGCGCACTAGATTGTTGGAATGGGAGAAGAATGTTGGGGAACGTTGCATGGGAAACAAAAAAAATCCTACGCACACGCAAGATCTATCCATGGTGATGAGCATCTACGAGAGGGAGAGTGGATCTACATACCCTTGTAGATCGCTAAGCGAGAAGCGTTAAGACACGCGGTTGGTATAGTCGAACGTCTTCGCGATCCAAATCGCCGAGCGTCCCGCGATCTCATCACGATCCGTGCCGCGATCCAATCACGATCCGTCCCGCGAACTCATCATGATCCGTCCCGCGAACTCATCACGGCCCTTCCGATCTAGCGTCGAACGGACGACACCTCCACGTTCAGCACACGTATAGCTCGATGACGATCTCCGCCTTCTTGATCCAGCAAAAGGGAGCGGAGAGGTAGAAGAGTTCTCCGGCAGCGTGACGGCGCTCCGAAGATGGTGGTGGAGCTATTCCGGCAGGGCTTCACCTAAGCATTGCAGAAATCCGATCTAGAGGAGAAACTATGCACTAGAGGAACGGGCAGCACGTGGCTAAAAATCTGGTGCCAAAAACCCTAAAACCTCCAGTATATATAAGAGGAAGAGAGGAGGAGGCTTGGCCCTCAAAGGACCAGCTCTTGGGTCGGCCGAATCAAGGAGGAGAGGAGGATTCCTCCTCCAATCCTAGTAGGACTAGGATTCCTCCTTATTTTTGCCTTTTTTGCCTTTTTCCACCTTTTTCTCTTTGGGCTTTTCTTCCCAGCCGCATGGGCCTTGTGTGGGACTTCCACCAGCCCACTAAGGGCTGATATTTACTCTCCCACAGCCCATGTAGCCTCTTGGGTCGAAATACCCCTCCCGATAGTCTCCCGGTACACTACCGGCACTCCCGGTACACTACCGATAAGCCCAAAACTTTTTCGGCGACCAAAATAGGACTTCCTATATATCAATCTTTACCTCCGAACCATTCCGGAGCTCCTCGTGACATCCGGAATCTCATTCGGGACTCCAAACAACCTTCGGTCACCACCATGCATAACTCTATACTACCGAAACGTCACCGAACCTTTAGTGTGCAGACCCTGCGGGTTCGAGAACTATGTAGACATGACCGAGACACCTCTACGGTCAATAACCAATAGCGAGACCTGGATCCCCATATTGGTTCCTACATATTCTGCGAAGATCTTTATCGGTCGAACCTCTATGTCAAGGATTCAGTTAATCCCGTATGATGTTCCCTTTGTTCTTCGGTATGTTACTTGCCCGAGATTCGATCGTCGGTATCTCCATACCTAGTTCAACCTCGTTACCGGCAAGTCTCTTTACTCGTTCCATAATACATGATCCCGTGACTAACAATTAGTCACATTGCTTGCAAGGCTTATTGTGACGTTGTATTACCGAGTGGGCCTCGAGATACCTCTCCGTCACACGGAGTAACAAATCTCAGTCTTGATCCATGCCAACTCAACAGACACCATCGGAGATACCTGTAGAACACCTTTATAGTCACCCAGTTACGTTGCGACATTTGATACACGCAAGGTACTCCTCCGATGTCAGTGAGTTGCATGATCTCATGGTCATAGGAACATATACTTGACATCCAGAAAACAGTAGCAATAAACTGACACGATCATATGTTATGTTCGTAGTTTGGGTATTGTCCATCACATCATTCTCCTAATGATGTGATCCCGCTATCAAATGACATCTCATGTCCATGACTAGGAAACCATAGCCATCTTTGATCAACGAGCTAGTCTACTAGAGGCATACTAGGGACATGGTGTTGTCTATGTATCCACAGATGTATCTGAGTTTCCGATTAATACAATTATAGGATGGATAATAAACGATTATCATGAACAAGAAAATATGATAATAACCAATTTATTATTGCCTCTAGGGCATATTTCTAACAAAGTACTTGTTCGTCATGGACACATCTACACTCGATGAGAAGCAAAAGGAGTACATTAATCTTGCCCATGAAGAAGTCTTGGTCTAAAAAGAGCCATGGCCATGGGAGGCATGAGAGGATTGGGAGCAACCATGAGAGGCATGGAAGCTACCATGGGAGGGATGTGTGGCATTGGAGCTACCATGAAAGGGATTGGTGGCATGGGAGCTACCATGGAAGGCATGGGTGGCCTTGGATCTACCATGGCCGGCATGGGAGGCATGGGTGGCTTCGGAGGAACCATGAGAAGCATGAGTTTTGCGTCACTCATGGGAGGCATGAGAGCACCTCCGGGTGACATGGGTGGACGCATGGCTTCGGGTGTGCCTCACATACCTTCGACATCTTCGGGAGACAATGATGATGAGGACGAAGATAAGAGTTCGGGTGAGGAAGAAGAATCGGAGGAGGAGGAGGATGAAGACGAGGATGCGACATGATTGATCATGTGCCATTTGTTTGTGTGAACTTTTTCCTATATGTTTAAACTTTGTTTGTGATCTTGAACTTGGTTGGATGATGAGATGATGGGATGATGTGTTTTTGAATTTTCTATGTTTTTTTGTGTTTCATTTATCTTTGAAATATCAAAAATCCATCAAATTGTCTTTGAAATATGCATATTGCAAGCGCTGGCTGCTTGCGTGCGTTGCAGTTTTGCGCATCCGCTGAAGCGCCGCGCGCGCACTATTATGCCGCGGCCGCTGGAGTCAGCGCTCGGCCACGCGCTAAAAATCGTTTATCGCGCGCTGCAAATCCGTTTTTTGGACGCCGAGCAAAACGCGCCTGTTGAAGATGCTCTAATACGTTCACATGCACAAAAACAGGAACAGTTTGGGAAGAATACGGGGCACAAGGCTAGTGCACAGACTAAAAGGGAAAAAAAGACGCAAACAAAAAAGAATTTCAGGAGTATTATGTTACAGATGGTGTACAATACTAACCAAATAGTCTAGGAATTTAGAAAGGGAATTTTATACATTTGATAAAAATTAGAATTTTAGCCATTGAAGAAAAATGTAAAGGGCTGATTAATTTGCCGTTTCAAAATTAAAGCATGATGCGAGTAAAATAACAATCAATTTCTTATGCGTAAAAGAAAACAATCAATTTTCATGTAGGGCACTACACATGACTGTTACACAAGTTTTTTTTGTTCTTCAGGAAAGCAAGTGTGATTTCGATGGGAATTCAGTTTTTTTTAGGCAACGATGGGAATTCACTAGGAATCCTATCCTTCTACCGACAGGCCTAATCCTGGCCCATCACCGGCGTTTCAGCGGCCCAGAATAAAACCCTAACTACCCAATACGAAGCCCTGAAGCTGCTATATATACTGTCCCCTGCCCTCCCAGTCCCTTCACCAGCCGCCACACAATCCTCTCCCGTTCATAAATGGCTCGTTAGATCCATCTCCCAGAGCATCTCGCAGTCGCAGATCCGTAGAATCTTCCTGAGGCGCCGCAGCAGCTTGATTCCGTCACTGCTTTTGCTCTCTGTAGCGGCCGTTGAGATGAGATTACCCCATACCCTGTAGCGGCAGCTCGACTCCGCACACGCGTAGGGGGCAATCTCACCTCAACAGCTGCTCCATGAAAGCTTTTACCTTTCCGATGCGTCGCTTGTTGGTAACGCACGACCTCTTGTCTGCTGGTTCACCACCTCACCATGATTTCAATTCTATTTGGACAGGCAAGAAATATGTCAGACGATTTCAGTGGTCAGATGTTCCCTCTTTTCAAAAGTCTCGTGGCCCTCGTTTCTTGTATTGTGGTTAGATTGTTGTGTTCACTTTTTTTTCAAGAAAGTTCACTGCAGGGACGAAGCAACTGTCCATGATCAGGTCTGGTCGAGGCACTGGTTCTGTTGGTGGCAGTATCTTATAAATATGTAACCTATAATAATTCAATAAGGGGGTTATCTGCTAATAGGTGTTCAAGTCGCTGTTACAGTCCAACTCCAATCTGTGCTGTTTCTTCTCGATCTGATGGCTAGTAAGTTTGGATTTGCATTGTTAAAAAGAAATAATGTTTGAGAAAATAGAACTTCAATGAAAATTAAACAAAACAAAGACTTACAACATACAAAAATGACAAGTCTTGAACTGTATATTTGTTGGCATGACAAGTTTAGTTGGTAGGCATAGTGTTTTTGTCAGAAAATTGGGCTTCAAAATTGAACTTGTCAAGTTGCCTTTGATTTGCCATGTGCAAATCCTGAACATTTGAATTTACAAATTCTGAACTTTCAAATCATAGCCACGATGGAAAGGTTATTCAGAAGGTTTGGTGCTGCTGATATAGAACAAATTAACTGCAACAGACAACAATCCCACTCAGAAAACATTAATATAAACTTATGAACAAATTTATCACTAAACAAAATGCAGAATCAAGATACTTACCAGTACATGTCGGAGCGGCACACCATGAAGAAAAGGCACCGGCGCACCATGAAGAAAAGGAAACCCAACCTCTCGGCCGAGGTGGTCTGCCTCCCTTTATGTCATGTTATTTTTACCTGTATTATGTGACATTGTTGGCTTTGTGATAATTTGCTTGCTCTCCTCAGCAGTCAGCACCAGCAGCCCCCTCAGCTGGTCAGATTTCTCCCTGATATCTACAACCGCTTGTACATCGTACCACAACACACAATACCAATACTTATATATTTTTATATAACATTTATTTGGTATTGTCGATGTTGATAATTTTTAATATAACTTTACAGAGTTTGACTTACAGTTAATATGCAAAGATCAAAAGCCAACGTCTTGGCCGCCCATTTCTCTAAAAAAGAAAAGAAAAGTAAATCCCCTCATTCATCAAGAGAAAAAAAAATAGAGAAGAGCATGGACGAGCACAGAAGTCAGAGCAAGCAAAGAGCACTTGGTTTCTCAAAAACAAAAATTGAACGCACACTTAGGCGTTGTTTGGTTAGATGGATTATATAGAATCCGTTCTCTATAAATCACGAAAACCATCTAACAGAATAAATCCACGTTTGGGAACTCTAATTAATTCACGTTTATAGGAAATTTGATTTTCTAAAACCCAGGATTCCACGTTTATAGAAAAATGAGTATTAGTCGTTTTTCCAAATCCACGGTTGCTACAAACTAATTGTAACTTACTGGCATAAAAATAGGCAACTTATGTACGTAAAAAAAGGGTCAACTCACATGGAAATAGGAACAGGATGGATCGTATCCAAATAGGAAACTCCACATACTGGTTTTACCCTTTTCCTAACACAAACATAATTTTCTGTAAAATGATTATTCACAACAAAGTTACTAAAACTGGTTTTACTAAAAATCAGCTATATACTTGTTTTCTATAAACCTGTAGCCAATAGTCCATATCCAAACAACGCCTTAAGATGTTGACATTTGCTTAGGAGTGAAGGAATAATGATGTAATGCTGTTGGAGTTGATCTCACGGTAAACAAACCGAGAGAAAGATAAGGGAGACAAAGTCTCCACCTCTCAACGATTGTGCCTTGAATGGCTCCTCCCTCCTCTCATCTCTCCTCCCACCAGCCATGTAAATCTCTAGTTTAGGTCCCTATGGAAGGCCTCCTACATTGGGATTTTGCCCTGGGCCTCGCCCTTGCAAACCAGGTGAGAAGAAGATTCGGCTCTACGGTCCATTTTTCGCCTTCTCAAGGTGCCAAGGAATTCTTTCTGGTGGTCTCCTTTTCTTCGGCCTCTTTTTTCTCTTATCGGTGGATTCTGTTGGTATTGCCCTCCAATGTTGGGTCTTTGCACGGGTTTCAATGTGCTTCAAATCAATGATCGTGCATTTTGGTTTTCTATGGCCAACAACAAAGTGGGACATTTCATCTATAACCTCAAAGATCGCATTTGGCCAGATTTTGTTTGTCATTTCCACTTGTTCAATGGACGATATGCAAGGGGTTTTCTCTCTCAAGCATTATGGCATGCGGATACAGAGTTGATAGACATATCTGATCGTCGTTCTATGGCAGTTAGGACCAAGTTGGATTTCTTACACTCTGGACCACGATTGCACTCCGATTCTTCCAAGGTTTTAAGCAAGTTTGGCCTCGTTCCTATGAGCAATATGGTTTTCTCCAACAATAATGCCCCAGAGGCATCATCCTCCGCAGGCGCAAGTGAACAAAACTCTCAACACCTCTCGAATTTTGATGATCCAATTCATTTTGGTTCCTTTTCTCCTCTGCCCACGATGATTCCCAAACATGCTCCCCACCTGATTCCCCCGAATACTGTGAATCATATCTCAATAATGGACTATTTCCTTAATTTGGTTGAGTTAGAGGAGACACAACCGCGTGATTCTCTCAAATTGGGGAAGTTTAATTGTCCCTTAAATGTTCCATACCCCTCTTTGCCGCTATGCTTTCTCCGACCGGCTTTCAAATATGCTCCACAACATACATTTTGGCCTCCTATCCTCAAGGCACGACATAAGGCTGACCTGGCACAAGCCCAATACTCTTTGGAAGAAATCGATGATTTAGCCACCAATTGGGCTGCCCTCTGCGCCAAATGTTTACAATGGGGCCATCAAAAACCTGCTTGCCACGCTCAGCTCATTTGCATTAACTACTCGACCCCTAACCATAAGGTGATTTATTGCCCGGCTCTTGGTAAGTCTATGACATTACATGGACTCAAATCGGTGCCCACCAATCTTGATCACGGGGATGGATTCTTTGCTCCTTCCTTCACAAGCAGACACGGGAAGACCCCAAAACCCACCGCCAGATGTGTATCGTGTGGTTTCTATGGACACCTGGGAAAATCTTGCCACAAGAGGAAACTAGCCACGAGATGGAAATAGATTCCTAAGATAACGCAATATTCCAATCCTACCCCTCGCGGTTCGCCTTCCACCTCGATTGTCCAAAAGACTCTGCTCTGCCCGGTCTTACCACCATTGCAACACTTGTCCACCCTCAACTCGCTCTCCGCTTCCATGGCGAACTACCCTCTCAACCCGGTGCCCTTCCTGCCGCCGGGATTTGTTGTGGAACCAGGCCCGACCGATCGACTAGTGCGCAGCGGCATGGTGGTTGGCCCACTGCCCCCTGAACCATGAGTTCCTGGACATTGCTGAAACTAGTGACTTCGTTCCTCTATGTCGCTGCGCGGCCGTCCGCAACATGATTGCAGGTCTGCTCCATGAATCCCAACTCTTTACCATTGAAGTTAGTGACCATCCTTTCAGCATTGGGATCTTTGGTTTCACGGATGTTTTCATGCGGGACACTGCGGTTGCCACCCCCTCAGAACTTGAAGATGAGGATCTGCTTGTTACTTTTGTACCTCATAATGAAGCACTTAACACACGTACCAATTCTTTTGGCCCGGAAGTGTGGCTCATGTACTTTGCTTTTCCTTATGATTATCAAACTGATTCCTATATCAACAAATCTTTGGAAGGTTTTGGATCTCTGGTCTCCTGGTACAACCCAAGGCAGGACATACACCTTGTGCTAATTAAGGCTCGAGTAATTCGCCTAAATTTGATCCCCAAAAGTTTTCTGATCTGGCAACTTGGTGGTGCTAGATATTGTTGGACTGTTCAGATCACTATGCTCCATAGCAATGACTGGAGCGGGCTGTTACCATAAGTTCCCCCTGCTGGTGAAGAACCTCCACCTCCTGATGGCAATCCACACCCGCAGTTTGGACCCAATCTCACTGCCGAACAGCTTTACCAGGCACAAGTGCATAACAGGTTGGTTCAGAATGCAGCTCCCCTAGAAGGCAACAATGGTGACAATGTGGATGTCCCTCAGGTCCAAGACAATGTTGGTTGGGGTGCTTGGCCTGAGCCACCGCCCCCCCCATTCCTAAACTTCCTCCTTAACTAGTTAACTTCCAGGCTTGGTTAGCTGCACAAGGCCTGACAGTCCAAGATGGCATGCTCCCAGAGGACAATATCACTAACAGCCCAACCCAGGCATGGAATGATTCCCTCACCACCTCTGAAGACAGCAGTTCTGAACACTCTGCTCTGATCATGATACCCAATCATCCTGAGCTGATAGAACACACAATGCCCTCAGATTCCCTCTCTATCACAGTGGCAATGCATGCTAATGGCATACACTTTGGTCTCTCAACTCAATGAAATGAATTACTTACGCTGCTCATTGCAGACCCCATACCCAGGCAACAACTTAACACCTTTCTTTTTTAGGCTCTACGCCCCAGGATTGCTACTATTGGCCCATGGAGAGATGGTTCTGGTATCAGACAATCTGCTGCTGAGATCTGTGTACTGGTAACCTCAGATTCAGAAGGCTTTCACTTTACATAGCAGCAACTGCCCAACCTTGCTTCTCCTGAACAATCATTAGTTATCATTGAAGAACTTCAAGCTCCTGCTCCTCTGTGACGCCCCCAATTTCGACCGTACGCTAAACATACACGCAATGCGTACGACCAAGATTAGGGACTCACTAATCAATATCACAACACAACTCTAGACACAAATTAAAGTCATGCAGCTTCATATTACAAACCAGGGGCCTCGAGGGCTCGAATACAAAGCTCGACAAGCACGAGTCAGCGGAAGCAAAAAAATATCTAAGTACAGACATAAGTTAAACAAGTTTTGCCTTAAAAAGGCTAGCACAAACATAAGCAGCGGATCGAAAGAGGCGAGACCTCCTGCCTAGGAACCTCCTAACTACTCCTGAGCGTCGACACTCTCCACGTAGTAGTAGGCTCTGACGGTGGTAGCAGTCGTCGGTGGGGCACATGGTCTCCTGGGCTCCATCATCTGAATGCAGCAATCGAATCGAGGAGGAAAGAGAAAGCAAAGAAGCGATGAGTACTCATCCAAAGTACTCGCAATACTGACGTCAGAACTATGTTAAGTATGCATCATTATCATGGGGTGGGGTTATATCTGGGCTGACTGCAGAAAGCAAGAATAGGGTGAATGCCTAGTCCTATTGAAGACTAGCATCTTCAGCATCTTGCAGCATTAGAAGAGAGTAGACTGGTAACTCATATAAAGTTGTATTATTGTAGCAATTTTATTAAGTAACCACGCCCAGAGATTCTTCCTCGACTCCCTGCGAGGAAGCAAACTCGGAGCCAACATTCATTTCAATTAAAGTCACAATTTTAGTTGTAGTAGGTCAAGGTACAACTCCAAGTCATCCTGTTACCATGGACACGGCTATTCGAATAGATAAATTCTTCCCCTACAGGGGTGCACCACATATTCCCCAACACGCTTGATCACCTCCGGCCGGACACACTTTCCTGGGTCATGCCCGGCCTCGGGAGATCAAAATGTCGTCGCCCCACCTAGGCTCAACGAAGAGGCCAGCCCGCCGGTCTAAGTCCTAGGCGTGCAGCGGTCTTGGGCCCACTCACCCATTGTGCTCCTACACGATGCGTACGCAGCCGGAAGCAGACCTAACACACTCCAGTCCGAGAGCTGTACCATCCAGTCCAATCCGGCGCACACCGCTCCATTGCTGACGTCCGAAGAGCTTCGACTGATGCAACGACGTTGAGTACCCATAACTTCTCCCACGTGAAGGTTAGTGCGTATTGGGACAAACGACCAACTCAGATCAAATACCCAACCCATTAGCATTTTATTAATGCGGGGTAAGCGCGACCCATGAAGTGCGGCCCCGTCGACCCGTCTTGAGGATGTGTGGCAAGGGCCTCTCATGCCCGTCCATGCCTCATCTTAACCCTTTGGATGCCTTACCGGTGCATCCCACCATATCTCACACACACGAGTACCCTTGGGGTCGACCCGTCTCAAGACTGTCGGGAACTCAGGTCCACCTCAACAGAGTGGTACCGCATGTCCCTTCAGTCCTGTCACGTTAGTACAGTGTCAAGTCAGTAGTAGCTATGTGGTTATACGGCAAGTGAATATCCGAGGAATCACCCTCAATGAATCCCACTCGAGGTATGTGTATGACAAGAGGCGCTATCGATAGTTGGGAAGGAGGAATCACCCTCGATACCCACGATCAAGTAGCTATGCCACAAAATTAACATCGGGAGTGCTAAGTGAGGTATCACCCTCCTCACTCGATAGTAGCTCTGCAGTGCCATATGTAAGGGGTGTGAGGTGATGAGTTACTAAGGGTTTGTCAGTCGGTCATGATGACCGAGTCTTCTGTCTTCAAGTCCTCGATGACGTCGAAGGTGAAAGCAGGGGCAATTGGGACAATGTTGGGGTCTCTGGGGTATCGCTGACCATACCTATACTAAGCAGTTTATATGATTGTAGGTATAGTAGCAGTTTATCAAAAACATGCTATGCATCAGAATAGGTGCTAGCTAATACAACAGAAAAAATCTAATGCAAGAATAAGAGGTAAGAATCGGCAATATCGGAATGCTCAAGGGGGCGGGGTTGCTTGCCTTGCTGCTCTACGGCAAAAGGTTGATCGTCAATGGTGTAGTCATACCCGGCAGCAGCGTCAGTCTCGGGGTGTACCGGTAAGAAGAGGGGGGAAGAAACAATAAATATAAAGCACAGATGCAACCACAATGCATGCCATGGTAATATGCAGGGCTAGGCATGCACTAACGCAATATTAGACGTCGCACACGGTTCGGAAGAATATCTCACGATATTTTTCGGGTCTCGGGCTACTACCGAACAAATGAAACGGATGAAAAAATTCCATGTTGCTATAATAGGAGCACGCGACAGACTAACGCACAACGTATTCGGATTCGTAGGGTTTTTCTGATCAACTTTCATGTATAAAATATTTTCATCTGACTTACGGTTTATTTTATATTAATTTTTTAAGTTTTAATAATATTCTGAAATTAAAATAGGTTATTTTAATTCAATAATGAATTATGACATCAACATGATGTCACGCTGACATCAGCAGTCAACAATTTCAGTTGACTGGTCAAGCTGACCAGTGGGTCCCATATGTCAATCTCATAGTATTAATTAATGTTTCATTAACATTTAATCAGGTTAATCAGGGGGTGGGACCCACCTGTCATTCCCTAATTTGGTTAATTATTTAACATAATTAATTAATCATTTTAATTATTCTAATTTGTGCTGGGCCCACATGCGAGTGACCCATTTAGTCAGATTAATTAGTTTAGTTAATCAACAGTTTTAATCAGAGATTAACTAAGTCGTTAATTAGTTATCTATTAATTTAATTTAATTTTTATTTAAAAACGTTCCGGGGGTGGGGCCCCCATGTCATTGGGCCAGGGGGTGGGGGTTAATCCCCCGCCTTCGCCAGATCGGCCAGGGGTGCCCGTAGGTCCAACCGGCGGCCAGGGTGATAGGAGGTGCCGGCCAGGGGGTGGGGCGAGCGCGGGAAGGCCGGCAAGATGGCGATGGGGGCTAACGGCGGCCGGGCGGCTGCGGTCGTTAGTGGTGCACGGCCGCAGCAGCCGGCGATATGAGCACGCGGCAGCGGCAGGAGGGAATGGGCGGACGCGGGCGCGCGTGGGCGTGGCCATGCGAGGGCGCACACGGGATAGCAGCGAGGAGCGCGGGCGCGGCTGGCGATGCGCGAGCACGTGCGCGGGAAGGGGCGCGCGCGGGGAGGCGGGGATGCGGGGCCGCGGTGGTGGGCGCGGTGAGCGCGCGCGAGCCGACAGCGGGGAGGAGGGGAAAGGGGGAGGCCACGGCTGAGGGCCTCACCGACGGCTGCAGGGGGCGGGGGCGGCGAGGCGCGAGGAAGCCGTTCGGGGAGGAGGCGAGGATGACGGCGAGCTCCGGAGGGGCGACGCTGATCCAGCGGCGGGCGGGGGAGCAGGGCGGCTACGGGGCGTCAGGGAAGGGGGCCGGCGGCTGCCGGCGTCCCGAGGGAAGCGGCGCGGCACGGGCTGAGCCCCCGATCCAGATCGGGATCGAGGGGAGGGGAGGGCGACGTGGGTGGGGTGCGGGGGACGAGTGAGGGCTGGTGGGAGTGTTGGCGCGGGGTGAGGGTGGGGGTGGGGGGGGTGGGGGGGTTAACCCTGGTAGGCTATGAGGTGGGTCGGCCGGTTGGTTGGCCCAGCTGGGCCATGGCCCAGTTGGGCCGGGGGGGGCTTTCGTTACTATTTTATTTTTAATTTTAATTTTCTTTTTGTTAGTTTCTATTTTTAATTATTTTAGTAAATAAATTACATTTTTTGAAAAGTAGAGGACATGCCCAATATCACAAGGGCAATATTAGGCAGCAGCATAAAAAGTTTAGGAGCCTTTTGAAAATAGTTGAAACTTACATGAATCCAATTGGGCATTTAATAATTGTTTTACCACTGTTATAAGTGTCTTAGAGTCACCAAAATATTTTATAAAATTCTGGTTCTAATTTTATAATTACCAAGTGAATATTTGTAACCCAAACATGATTTTTATTTTCAGGTTTGCAAAAATATTTAATCCACTTTTGAAATGAATTTTGAATTGCAAAGGAATTTGAATCGGGTTGATTCCAATAGTGATCATAACTGGATTAGCTAAATGGATTAGCATAATCCTCAGATTATTGTTGCTTGATTACAGAGATTACTGTAGTTGCAAATCCAGGGCGTCACATCCTCCTACCACTAAAGAGAGATTGATTGATACTGTGAATCAAATTGCCATGGAAGATTCAAAGGTTCACATCCACCATCACATCCACCAGACTGCTTATGGGGGTTCGGAAATACACATGGCTGCTGAAGTTCTGCAAAACGCTGCCACACCTGCTATTGATGATGTGCCCCCGGTCACTGGGAATCTGGCAATGCCACGCCCTGGAGCTTCAGCTACCCGAGGTCGTCGCCCCCCAAACCCTCACACCTATTACCACCGCTGGTGTCATACGCAGCTCTAGGTCCAACAAGTACAATGGCTTCAAGGTGTCCCAACCCACTGACAACCGCAAGGTGATCTCTCGGGTCAAGCCTCGATGTATCCCGTCCATTGGCTCTTCCTCCAACATGGTGGACATTGACCTTGACCAAATCCCCCCTCCAACCCCACTCAATGTTCTTCAAGACATTGGCTCCAACAGATGTGCGGTTCCTGCAACCGAACTAACTGAAGAAGCCCTTCTCGCTGACCCCCTGCCAACGCCTCACCCCCTGCATCTGCAGTTGATGATCAGGTGGAGGGGACTTCTCCAGCCCCTGCTTAAGCTTTTCCATTTACTCTTATGCCTCTTTTGCGCAGCTGGAATGTGCTTTCCTGGAATATCCGAGGTTTAAATTCCGATGATAAACAATTAGCTCTTCACAACGCTATCTTGTCTAGAGGTTTCTCTATTGTTTGTCTACAAGAAACCAAAAAACCATCTTTTGATCTTATGTTTATTAAATCTTGCTGCCCACGGTCCTTCGACCAATTTGCCTATGTTCCATCACGAGGTGCCTCAGGGGGCATCGTTGCCATTTGGAAAAGCTCGATGTTCACAGGCACTGTTATGCTATCTGAACAATTTGCGCTGGTTATCAACTTCGTTAGTATGCAATCATCTCAGACATGTACGCTTGCTAATATTTACGGCCCGTGCGGTGGTGAGGACCGTGATACCTACACAAACTGTCTCTATGACTTACTTATCCCCAATGACCATGACTGGTTGTTATTAGGAGACTTCAATTATATTCGTGCACCTGACAATCGTAACAAACCAGGGGGTAATGTACTAGACATGTTCACATTCAATGACATCATCCGCACACAAAACTTTATAGAATTACCGGTTAAGGGCAGATTGTACACCTAGAGTAACATGCAGCAAGACCCCCTCCTTGAGCAGCTCGACTGGTTTTTCACATCCATTCATTGGACTACCGTCTACCCCAACACTATGGTAAAACCCCTCGGTAAGCCAGTCTCCGACCATATTCCCTGTGTGGTCACAATTGAAACTACAATTCCCCGTAGCAGGCTATTCAGATTTGAATCCTACTAGATCCAACACCCGGGCTTCATGGACCTTGTGGCACAAACTTGGAACAAACTAATACACTCTACAAATGCTGCTACTGTACTCTGTCATAAATTCAAGGCACTCAGACACACACTGAAATCTTGGAGCAAACACATCTCTCGCCTCTCGACGGCCATCACAAATTGCAATCAAGTTCTGTCTGATCTGGATGAACTTGAGAATAAAAGATCCCTCTCGGTGCCTGAGATCAAGTTCAAAAACATCCTCAAAAGGCATCTGCTTAGATTGCTCCGATACCAGAAAATGTACTCGAAGAAAAGATGCACGATCCGGTGGATCACGGAGATGAAAAAAACAAATTCTTCCAAGCTATAGCCACAGAACGATACCGCAAGAATAATATTGCTACACTGAGAAATGATGATGGTATACAAGTGGAAGACCACCCCGGCAAGGAAGCCCTCCTCTTCTTGACATATAAGAACCGATTAGGAACTGTCTCCCCCTCTGAGATGAAATTTGACTCGTCGGCCATTATCAAGCGTGCCACGAACTTGGATCATCTCACTGAACCGTTTACTCCCGCTGAGATTGACATGGTGATTAAAGAGATGCCTGGTGATTGGGCACCGGGCCCTGATGGATTTAGCGGTGCATTTCTCAGAGCATGCTGGCCCATCATCAAGCAAGATTTTTATGTGCTCTGCTCTTAATTCCATGATGGCACTCTGGACCTCACCAGCATCAACGAGGGATTGATCACTCTTATACCCAAGGTCAATTCCCCTGAAAATGTCAACGACTATTGCCCAATCACACTTTAAATTTGTTGTCTCAAGCTGCTCACCAACTTATTAGCCAATCGCCTGCAGCTTGTCATCCTCAACGTGATCCACCGCAACAAATATGGTTTCATCCGTGGGAGGACTATCCAGGACTGCCTCACTTGGGCATTCCAATATATCCATCAATGTCAAGCGTCAAAGAAGGGGATTGTACTGTTCAAACTTGATTTCTCTAAGGTGTCCGATACGATTGGACATGAACCGATGATCAACATCATGAAGCACATGGGGTTCAATGGCAAATGGATTACATGGGTGCAGTGCATATTCTCATCTGGTAGATCCTCGGTACTGTTGAACGGTGTTCCTGGATGCTAGTTTCACTGCCATAGTGGGGTCAGGCAAGGAGATCCCTTTTCTCCCCTATTATTCGTCTTGGCAGCAGATCTGCTTCAAGCGGCGATTAATGATGCCTTCAGGCAAGGGCTGATCGACCTCCCATTCCCATGTGCGGGACAAACAGATTATCATGTTGTTCAATACGCTGACGACAAGCTCTTGCTGCTACGTGCATGCCCACGCCAAGCTATTATCCTCAAGAAGATCCTGTCTGATTACGCATCTTCAGTTGGCCTCAAAATAAACTTCGACAAATCGACACTCATACCAATCAATCTAGATACCGTAGCCACAACAGAAATGGCCTCCATCTTTGGCTACTCGATTGGCACGATGCCGTTCACCTACCTTGGCCTTCCAGTTGGCACCTCGAGACCCACTGTTCAAGATCTCATGACGTTGGTCTGCAGTGCAGAACGCCGCCTCACATCTACAATTGCCACGATGTCGTATGGCAGCAAGCTCTCTTGGCTAAATGCAACGATCACCTCACTCCTAATCTTTGCTATGTGCACCTTGAGAATACCTCCCAACACCAGAGGGATGCTTGACAAAATTAGACGACGATGCTTATGGACAAAAAAGTCTGAACAGGGTGAGAAAAGTAACTCTTTGGATGCCTGGGACATGGTCTGTAAACCTAAAAAGCATGGTGGGCTCGGAGTGATCAATCTCAAACTCCAAAATGAAGCTCTACTCATGAAATTCCTCCATAAGTTCTATAACAAGAAAGACATCCCCTGGGTGCAACTGATTTGGCATTACTAGAGAGAGACGACCCCACATGTCGTCGATCTAGTTGGCTCATTTTGGTGGTGTGATGTCCTCAAACTTACCCCTGAGTTTCGTGGAGTAACGAGGATCCAAGTTGTGGACGGAATAACAACGATGTTTTGGAAAGATCTTTGGCTTAACGAGGTCCTCCAAGCCTCCCACCCACGGGCGTTCTCATATGCATTGCATGAAGATGTCTCTGTTAAGGATTTCTTGGAGAGCACATGCCTGCATGGGACCTTCCACCTACCCCTATCACCGCGGGCCCTGGATGAAGTAAGAGACATGCAATCCCTTGCGATGAATTGCATCCCTCCTCCTCAAACAACGATGTCTGGCACTATACTTGGGGGACATCAGAATTCAGATCAAAAGACTACTACAAGTTCTGCTTCCGAGATGTACAAGCTCACCCAGCTTTCCAATGGTTGTGGAAGTCAAAATGCACAATGAAGATCAAGGTCTTTGGTTGGCTGCTGTTTCATGTCAGACTTAACACACGAAATATGCTCAAACGCAGACACTACAACATTGGAGAGGACCACGACTGCCTACTATGCGGACAACATGTGGAAGAAACGATTGACCATATGATATTTACTTGTCCATTTAGCGTGCGATGCTGGAGGAAACTCAACATCACCTGGCCGTGTTTGAGTCTAGGTTGGACCTGCTACACTCAGCTCGGGCCATGTGTCCTGACCCATTCTTCTCCGAGACATTCTTGACTGTTGCTTGGAGCCCGTGGAAAGAAAGAAACAACAAACACTTCAGAGGGATTGCCCCCAGCTTACGCTCCTGGCTCAATAGATTCAAGGAAGATCTTGCAGCCTTGCAATATAGAATAAAGGAGGCTCATAGGGCCTCCATTATCTCCATCTACACCAATCTAACTTGATCTCACACCGCCATACCTTGTAAACAGTGGCGTATGAACTGGGCAGGCTTTAATAGGCTTGAGCCTGCCCTCCAGCTATGCAAAAGATAATTTTAGTAGTTAACAGTACATGTTCCTAGCAGTATTCTAGCAAATTTCAACCTTGCTTGCACAAAAGAACTGATGGTTAGTGACTTTTTTTTCACAATCGTTAACTTTGAGCCTGCCCTTGATTTTCTTTCAAGATTCGCCACTGCTTGTAAACCCCGTGTCTACCCCAAAAATGGGTGTAGAGTTGTAACTATGTAACAGTGTTCACAATTATATATATGAGAAAACAGTAGGAGCCTCTCCTACTGTCTATTTTATCAAAAAAAAACGATTGTGCCTTGACCAGGAGCACATGTAACAACTTTTGGTTTTGGTCCATGTACCCCACACATACACATATATAAGAAGAATGGGTATTTTGTTAGGGATAACAAAAACACGATCAAAGCCTCCTAACTGTCGATCCTGAAGGTGTGGTGAGGTACCTAAAGACCATCTCCACAAGTCTGGTCACCACAAGGGCAATGCCAGCGGCTTCTTGCTGCCGTCGACGTCACCCTGGTCCTGCCCTTTCTTCCCCGACCATCTCATGAGCATTGGAGGACCCAAGGTGCATCCATGGGCTACATGCGTACATAGAGTCTGCATCGAGCAGGCACAAGACTTTGCCATGTTCCTGTAAGTTCTCACACTTCCGCTCATGTAACTGTTTTAATCATGGGATTAATATTATGTAGTTAATCCTAAAGGAATTATTCTAACATTGGGACCATGAGCCTCTTCATCTCTGTCTAGAACCCCAAATCCCCAATTAGGCCTAAATAGTATGTTATTTGTTAATGTTAATGGTCTAATTGATCTATACTAAAATCCAATGTTCATGTTAAGGTCTAATGCAATCAGTTAAGTTTGTTTATTTATTCTGCAGTGACCTTACTTGATGTGCATCACACATGTTAAATGATAATGGCTTCCACCTAAATCTAATATTTATGGGTTAGTGCTAGTTGCCTGTAATTAAGATCTCCTTTGGACTATTGGCACATAAAGTTGATGTGTTATGACCAATCACCTTTGCGGTAGTCAATTTTTGCATGGTTTGGGCTCGAACAGCTTGTAGAAGGAGGGGAATTTGAAATTGCAAATGTCGAGAAACACTTATGTGAAATTTTCCCCAAATAACCGAAAACCCTAGTTTTGCCTGCAAATCATGAAACACTTGGGGTGAATTTTCCCAAATCAAAGAAACACTAATGAAAAATTGAGGAGTTTATCTTATGTTGATGTTCACAGTCGTTGCCTCTCCCTGAGACGCATTGGGTAAGAAGTTGTGGTGGCCGTCGCCGCCATGTAGCTCTATCGCCGCGTCAGCGCCTTCTTCGCTCCACGGAGGAGACGCGTGGGTTACGGGGCTCGGTGTAGCGCGTAATGGACGAGGGCGAGCGAAGTGTTCTGTGCCCCACCCATCACCGCCACTTGAAGGCTACCGCCACGTCGACGATCAGAACCAACTCTTGCTGCCGCACCGTGCTCCTTGGGCTCATGCGTGCGACACAGTCAGGCGAGTTCGATGGAGCCACACCCATCGTCCTAGTGATGCACGGGTGCACCGGAGAACAAGCGAGCCGCACCGCCATGGCCTCCGACGAGTCGCCCCATCTCTCTCGGTTGTCGGTACAAAGAAATCGGGAGAGTGAAGAAACGAATGAGCGAGGGTTTGGCTGGGTGGAAGTTTTGTTTGACGCGGGGTGATCCCGAGCCGTCGATTACAATCCAATGGTTGATGTTGATTATGGGCCTTCGGGTGCCAATTCTAGCTATGGGTTGAGGCCCCGATTGTCTAGGCCTTTGTTATTTTAGTTTTTTTTCTAGTGATGCGAATGTTAAAGTATAGCCATGGGCTATTGGCCCAAAATGAGTTTTTGGGACTGTGTGAGGTTAATGTTCTTTGCTATTTCATGCACTATTATAAATGGAAATATCACCAATAAATTATGTAATAATTTTTTTCTAAGTAGAATGGAACCAACAAGATTTTTTGCTTAGAAAACTAATAAGCAATGAATGGTAATGTCATTTTTATGTTGAAATGTTATAATGTGAAATGAAATTAATGTTGAGCACAACTGTAAGTCACTCATTTATTTATCTTGTAACATTTTATTTGAGTGCAATGTTTATGTTGATGTCATTCTTGTGGCACTTTTTATGTGATCGTTACTAATGGGCTAAGGCCACCTCAAGTAGAGTGTTGATGGTCGCATGGCTCGGCTTTCCACACCGCACCATGCGGCACATTTTTTGGCTGATATGCCCATTGGGAAAAAGTAAAACAAAAGGCTGCATTTTGTGCCATTTTATTATGATATGCACCATTGAAATATGCATAAAGATTCAAAGTAACAAAACTATTATAAATTTCCTTAATGACAAAATTTTGTTTATTTTTTTTGCTAAAGATCATGTTATCATTTATTTGAAAAATATGGATCTTGATGTAATTTTGATGTACAAATTTATAATTTGAAAAAAAAATCACGATGATTAATATTAATGACATTTTACTTTGGACATTTAAGTGTAATATTTACTCGATGTAATTTCATCAATATAATTGCTGTTAATTCCAATGACATTTTCACTATATGTCATTGCGCATCGTAAAGACGAATTTAACATGTATGTTTGATGTTATTTCCAGTGTCAAAATTAAGTTAAAATGTCTACAATAGGTTATGAATTCTTGTGTCCCTTAACACATTGGATTGCACTGTATTGTTGCTTCATGTTAATGATGGCTATCAAGTTAGCTAATGTTCTTGCAGATCGTTATGTGACTTTATGTCTTTGTAATCAAAATGGAACCAATGCCAAGATTTGATTGGAGATTTTATGAGCAAATATTAAAATGGCATATGGAGGTATTCGGGACAATGTTGATTATTTTTCATGCGTCGTGTATGAATAAATAAGGTTCGTTTTCATTTTCTGCGCAACGGCGATACGAATTAGAAAAACAAATTAAGCATGTATTTAATTCATCTCATTGCATGATTAATTCATGCATTATGTTTTATTTTGATGTTCGTAAATTTGCCTCCTCTTTTCCAGCAATGAACATTAATAATGATGCCAAACTTTTCCTTTGGCATAGACAAATCTTATGTAAATAATTTCTCACGTGGAGAGTGGAGATCCTTATCTTGTATAAGAAAACTCTCAATGTTTCTGCCCCTAATGTTGAAGGATTTAACCCGATGTTAAGGTACACATTGGGAGTGGAGTCATAAGTTGCATGTGCCATCATGCATATTACTAAGGGACAGGGCCGTACCTAAGAAAACGGAGGCCCGATGCAAAACCAGAAATTGAGCCCTCATTTCCTCAGTGTAACCATTTGCAAGTAGGAAAATGCGGTTTTATAATATATATTAATATTATCATGTTGGTGGTACGAATTACATCTTTTCAAAAAGTGATCTAAGAATCCAAAATCACTACATTCTTTAGCAGAAATGTGCCATCCTTCTAGAATTCCTTGAGACAAATTCTTCAATTAGTTCTTCATAAGAAAAAGGTAATGAGCCCCTGCACTTTCTCAATGGCAACATCTATAAGCATATCCTTTGACTGTAAGGTCTTGCTAACCAAGTTCACTGCAGCCAATATTTCATACCAAATTATTATGGCTACTATAAATTCAAAATCACCAAGATCATTACTCGCTAAAGATTTAGCTTGACTACTAGTTATGTCATCTTTATCAGTATCAGCTACTTGAAGTAGAGCCTTCTCTTATATCAGAAATTTGAAACCTGATAGCTTTGACACTATCTATGCGGCTCTCCCAACGAGTAGCTGACATCGACTTAAGAGTTAAACCTGCTATATTATCTTTTAAAATCTGCCATCTTTTAGTTGAATTAGCAAATATTGTGTAGATACGTTGTATGATTCCAAAAAAGTCCTTTGCTTTACCACAAGACTTTGCCATATCACAGAGAGTTAAGTTAAGACTATGACATCCACAAGCTGTATAAAAAGCTCTAGGATTTATATCTAAAAGCCTCTTTTGAACACCCTGATTCTTACCTTTCATGTTTGACCCATTATCATAGCTCTGCCCTCTCACATTATCTATGTCTAGATCAAGTTGATTCAGTTCATCCTGCAAAGCATCAAAAAGTCCTTTCCCAGTGGTATCATTAACATCCAAAAATCCTAAAAAGGATTCAACAACACAAACAGAACTCGAAGATGCATCAACATATCTTATATTCAAAGACATTTGCTCTTGGTGGCTTGCATCATGGGTACAATCAAGTATCACCGAAAAATACTTAGCTTCTTTTATTTTTTTAATGATCTCTGATTTAATAGCAGAAGCAAGCAACTGTATTAACTCGTTTTGGATGCCATGACCAAGGTAATGAGTGTGAGTTTCATCATTTGTTATGCGTTGAACATGCTCTTGAATAACCGGGTCGAACTCAACCAACATTTCAACCAAGCCTAAGAAATTACCATTGTTATCCTCATACAGTTTGGAATTTGTACCACGAAATGCAAGATTATGTTTCGCAAGAAATTTAACAATCAAAAGAATTCTAAGCAAAACTTTTCGCCAATGGTCCTTTTCTTTCTCAAGTTGTTGTCGAGCTATGTTATCAATAGTTTCTTTCTTTTGCAACCTAAGACGCAAATCATACCAAGTGACCATATTTTTTACATGTTCTGCTCCCGTTTCGTGCTCTGTAAGTCTGTTGCTAAGGTGTATCCAATCACTAAAACCTTCATTAGCCAACTGACCTCTTCCCCGTCCCTTTCCAAATAATTTGCAACAGAAACAAAAAACTCTATCGAGCTCTTTAGAATATACAAGCCACTCTCTATCACACTCCTCTCCATTTGACAAAATTCTAGTGTATAAAATTGCCGAAAATCTTCTACCATTTTTATTTTTAGGACCCTTTTTGATAGATAAATCTCTCCTAGGGCCTTTCTCTGCCAAAACGTCAATTGATTTAGGATCAAGGGCACCCCAATTTCTTGGATCAAATATATCAGGTTGCAAGGAAACATTAACATTAGCAGCTATGTCGTCGCCGCCAGAATTAGTACTCTCTCCATGAACTACATCCATGTTCCTATCAACATTGGTACTGTCATCTCCATGGTTCTCATCAGTACTAGCATTTGCACTCTGATTTTCAGAAGAAACATTTGATTCTTTAGCTAAAAACTTACGAATAGAACCCCTCTGAGATCGAGTAAATTCTTCAATCTTTTGTTTTTGCTTACGTTTTTCATATCCTGAAGGGTGTTTCCTAATTCTAGAAGACATTGAAGAAAGTAAAACTAGGAGAAAAATATCATGTATGAAAATTAGAACATGGAAATAGAATGGGATGATACAACCTCTGATTGATTTTGGAAGCAGACCGTAGGACGACAACACGTGCGTATCTGGGAGTCCGGTTACAGGGCCTGTCCCTGTCCGCTTGCTCCTCCAGTCCTCCTCTTGATGAATCAGTGACCAAGCTCTCTGGTCGGGCCTCCAACTCGGAATCCTGCTCAAATCGAAGCGACGAAGCACTCAGATCGGTGGGGGCGGCAAGGAACAGAAAGGGGATCAAAAGAACCGAAGAAGAACAGAAAGATGAGAAACTGGGAAGAAAACACCAAATAAATAGATGGAGGATTGAGAGTGCAGCCTGCAACGGATTTCTTATACCTATTCATTGCATCAACGGATCTATTCCAAGGAAATCGCGCTGGAATTAATCCGCCCTGAAGCAGCTATTGGATGAACTCACGGCGTGGCACTGGAAGAGAAAAAGAAAAAGAAGATAGAGCGATATGGAGGAGGCCTGCGTGAGTTGTGGGCTTTAGAGTTAATTCTGGGAAGATTCCTAAGCGGTAGAGCTGGTCAACTTATTAATTAGCCTAACATTTTTTTTAGAAAATATTAGCCCAACTAAACCAGCACTTAAGTATAGTTTAACTACAAAATTGGAGGCCCCCTAATTTGGAGGCCCTGTGCAGTCGAACATTCTGCACATGCGTGCGATATGGGCCTGCTAAGGGAACGTTGAGACCGTTAGATGCAAGCCCACATGAGTGGCGAGGATGCACCGTGGTATGCTGCCCACTCCATACGGGAGTTTCCTAAACCTACGTGGGTTGTTAATGTTCCCTTAATCACTCCTAATTACTGATTAGGAAACTAACTCTAGAACCTTCCTAAAAAAACTCTAGATTTCACATAAAATCAATTAATTACTTTAGTGCACGAGGCATAATTTTTGTGTGGGAATACGTAGCCCACTTTGTTTCCAATGCTTCTTTCATTTTTTGCTTCCTAAGAAATTTAAGTTTGCTTCAAGCATAACAAAATTCTATTTTTTGGTTCATATAGTTTGGTTCCTTATGAAACACATTTTGTTTCTAATGCTACTCCAGCTCACCGCCTACTTTTTCCTTCGTTAAAATTCCTTGCTTCTCCCTTCCTCTAGCTCACAAATAGGTGATGTTTCAGATATGGACATGATCTTTGAAACGTATACACACACACACGTGCACATCCCTTGTGAAACACATGTTTAATCTGGAGAGAGCTGAGAGCATCACGCTCTTGGTCGCCATCGTTGGAAACGGCTGGGAGCTAGGCCCAAACTGTTGAGCCATCACTCCTAGATCCAACAGGTGTCATCTGAATCCGGTAAAACGGCTGGGACCGTCTGATTTCATGGAGCACAGAAGCATGAACCACATTTTCCCTCTTCTTTTCGAGAAACAGGAGAATGAACCACATGCCTCCGTCGTCCGTCGACATACACGAGCCGGACCGACCCGATAGCGACCGGGCCACAGGCCTCCTGCAGCACCCCAAGTGCTCAAGGCCGGGAAGCGATCGACGCGGCGTGGACGCCACCGGTCACCGGAGGAGGAGCTCGAAGGTGGCGCGCGCTGGTCTCGGAAGGACCGCGCGCACGCGTCGCGCGACGCGGTGGATCCTCCGGCCGCCGGGTCAAAACGAGGTCCGGTCCGCCGGCCGTTTGAAAGCTTCCTCACGCTGAGTCCGTATCTCTGGAGTGCTCAAGCGCTCTGTTCTGACTTGCTCAGCTCGGCATCTGCTTATTCAGCTCCTTGACCACGGACTCGGTATCCTTCTCGGCTTATTTCCTCCGGGAATCAACCGGTCCCGTCGCTACGCGTGCAACGCCGGCCGGCACTCTATCTTACCCGAGTGGGGGCGCACGAGTCCAACACGTACCACCAAATCAGCGGCTTTCCTAGTCACCAACAGCGAAGGGATCATCGCATCGCATCGTATCGTAGCATGGCGATGAGTGCGTATGCTGATAGGGCTGTGCAATTAATCAACCAGTTTGGTTGGATTTGTCCACCTCCTTAATTTCAGTGGTTGACTAAGAACACACACTAATTTTAGAGTACTGGTCTCCCACTACGACAGAATTGGCTAAGCCCCTAAGTATTTTCCATGGTTCGTTCGCAGACAAAAGATCCATATACACGACCAAGAGTGTGAGCGTTTTATTTTATCAACAAAAGTAATGCAAGCAATACTCAAAGAAACCCCTCGCTTTACATTTCCTTTTTGACAACGTAGAAATAAGCTCTCCACAACTCATAATAAAGACAAATGAACTCTCCTTTTTGTTTAAAGCTGGGCGTACGATTTAATTAAGCAGCTGCATTCGTATGTATTTGACCACAACATAATTATTTGTAACCCCCTGAAAACAAATGGTAATGAGTCGATCGGTAGGGATCATGCCCATGTAGACTTTCACTTTCCAACAAATATAAGATATCTCCATCTATAGTTTATACCAACAACATGAGAGAGTTGCATGCCGACGTGAGGATCAACCTAATCCATGTTAGCATATGGCATCCTGATGCAAGTGCCGGATTAGTAAACACTACACAGTGGGTGCTTACCAGCGTGCACACTTGGACTTTACCATCTTTTTCTAGGCCAACGATTAATTTATAACGCATTTTACCTTGACTAGTTCGACAAGTGCGCCATCAACTGGACAATTTTCTATTGTTTGCCATGGAAAACCACCGAAAATAAACAGGGGCGTCACACTCTCGCACTACCCCCTTGACCTGTGTCAGTACTGCCATTTCATTAGTTTACTTTCTACTAATCTTCTAGAACGGGGAAGCCAAGGTGTAAGATTAATTGGAGCAGCTCGAGCTTAACTATGCACTTATGGGTTAATGCAGATGTCGTTTGTGTGCTGGAGGTGAGTCAAAACGTACGTCGTCATGATACGTCAGTATGTTTGCTTATTACATGCACCAATATCACATATCGTATTCCTTGCGACAGCTGAGATCATTTTTGTTAGTTGAAACTTGAAAGTACGGGTACACATGCAGATGCATGCGTCCTACTTACTCTGGGGGTCAAACAACCATTTGAAGACAATATGTTTGCATAGTGGTTTCATTGGTGTGTCACACAATTAAGTTGTGTTGTTAATTACACGTACTACTTTTTTTAACTTTAAGTAACTTTAACGTCATGCTAATTAAGATTCGGTGAGTAGAGAAGTGTATGTGCAACATGCCCAGATGATTTGGTAGATTGCTAGGTTGGCTCTTTGACGAGTAGCACAAAAGCGCATGTGCTAAGACATGTAAATTCGGGTTCGGTAAGTTCACCTTTTGCATATTTAGCTACTTCTACCGCATCTCGTGTGGCAGTTAACTGATGTTTATGTGTGGCCATGATGATAAATTGAATCTTCTGAAACAGGGAAGCCAGGATGTAGATGTTATTGGAGCAGTTCGAGCTTAACTATGCACTTATGGATTAATGTAGATGTCGTTTATGTCCTGGACGAGAGTCAAAACGACGTCACAATAAACTATCGATATGCAGCAATATCATGTCGTTATCTTTCAAAAAATGGCAGTTAGTCAAGACTACTATGGGTGCATGCATCTAGGTACTAACGCTCAGGGTCAAACGACCACCATGTAATAATGTGTGCATAGATAGTTTCATTGGTGGGTCACGCAATCAACTTATTTTTGATAAATCAGTGTATTTATATGCACCATTATCCTATCGTATTCCTTGAGACAAACCGAGATCATTTCGTTAGTTGAAAGTTGAAACTACGGGTCATGCACTTTATTTATAAAGCAGAGTGAAAGCCTATTTCGAAAAGATCATGCTAATTAAGATGCAGTGAGTGTATTTGAAAAGGTATACATGACAAATTATACTGTTGAACTTGTATTCGAAAAAAATCAACTGTATAATTTACAAGTCACACAATTTATATATTTTCAAAAATTAATTGTTAAATTAGAATTTTGAAATGCATGCTCGCCTTATTCATTGGAATGAAGGGAATAATCTTCCAGGAAGAGCAAGCCAAAATGTAAGATTAATTGGAGCGGCTCGAGCTTAACTATGCACTTGTGAGTTACTGCAGATGTTGTTTGTGTCCCGCATGTGAGCCAAAACGTATCAATATCCCATCATATTTCCTAAAACAGAATGAGGTTATCTTGCTTAATCCAAATTATCTGCATCTACTTACTCTCGGAGTGAAATAACTATTTGAAGACAACATGTTTGCATAGTGGCTTCAATGATGTGTCACACAATTAAGTGGTGTTGTTAAGTACATAGTACTTATAACTATATAAGTAACTTTAACGTCATGCTAATAAATATGAGGTGAGTAGATAAATGTATTTGTAGCATGCCAAGATGATTTGGTAGATTGCTAGGTTGGCTCTCTGACGAATATTACAAAGCTGCATGTGCTAAATTCAGGTAAAGTAAGTTAGCCTTTTGCTTATTTAGCTACTTCCACCGCATCTCGCGTGGCAGTTAACTGATATACAGATGTGACCATGATGATAATATTAATCTTCTGATACAGCCACACAGGGAAGCCAAGACGTAGATGTCATTGGAGCAGCTCGAGCTTAACTACGCACTTATGGATTAATGTAGATGTCGCTTATGTCCTTGAGTCAAAACAATGTCATGATAAATTATCTTTATGCACCAATATCCTGTCGTTATCTTAGAAGCTAGCTAGATTATTACAGTTGGCTAAAACTAATACAGACGCATGAACCTAGGTACAAACTACTCCCTCAGTTTTTAAATATTTGTCTTTTTAGAGATTTTACTATGGACTACATACGGATGTATATAGATATAATTTAAAATATAGATTCATTCATTTTGCTTCGTATGTAATCCATTGTTGAATCTCTAAAAACACAAATATTTAGGAATGAAAGGAGTATCTAGGTCAAACTGCCACCATGTAATAATGTTTGTATATAGTTTCATTGGTGTGTCATGCAATCAACGTATTCTGTTAATTGTTACATTGGTACAGTTATCAAGTCGCATTGCTTATGTCGAGTGTCTATCTGTCTTGGCCGACCGAGAATTAACTATTTTTCAACCGATTTTATAAATATTTTAATGCATATCTAAAAGAATGTTCACTGTGATGTACTTTAATCGTTTTTTTACGATGCATATTAGTTTTGACTTAAGTCAAACTTTCTTAAGGCAATACTAATATCTCATATTTCGCCAACATTGCATGAGAGTAGTTGTTTTAACCTCGGCAGCTAGGCTGCCAATTTAGTGTTTTATCTTTGCTCTTCTTCTCCCGAAATCCTATCTTTCCTTGTTGTTTTCCTCTTAAACAACCTTTGTACAGTTGTCTCCCCTACTATAATTAAAAGGCAGAGCTCAGAGCTCCTGTAGTTCCCTTAAAAAAAAACCGGCAATACTAATATGCGGAGTAAAAAAAACAGAGTAATAATTTGTTCATTCAGTGTAAAAGTTGTAGGAGTGCTTTTTGTAGATGCATCATGCCAAGATGATTTGGTAGATTTGCTAGGTTGGATCTGACGGCGAGCAGGAAAAAGACATGTGCAAGACACCTAAATTTAGGTCCAGTAAGTTGGCCTTTTGGTACTAGCTACTTCTACCGCATCTCGCACGGCAGTTAACTGATGTCTATATGTGGCCACGATGATAATGCGTGTCCTGTACTGTAGCTCATGCATGTGATGCAGCACATGTTAGGTTAAGCTGTTACACTGCAAAGTGCCTTTCCTGTTTCCCAATTCTTGTACCATACCAATGACACGACAAAATCAAGAGCTCTAGCTACTTGTACTAATGTTTCTACAAAAAAGCTGGTTGTACAAATGTTGCATTTATGTATGAATTAATAAGGGTTGGCGGCAACATGCATGCACAATTAATGGTCATTTCCAATTTAAAAAAATGAAAAGGTCAATTCGAATTAAAATCTTTCGCCATGCCGTCGTCAACAGCAGCTTAGCTGGATTCATGTAAGACATACTTAATTCTGGAGGCCTAATAAACCACTAACGATATTTTTTGTGAAGAAGAAAAGAAGTCCCCCAAATTGACTGAATTATCAGTTTCCATCAGCAGATTAACAGAAGGACAGGAAAGAGGAAACTCAATCGTAACTAGGCTTTCATGCTTAGCTTGCTTGATGGCGAGCGCATGCGTCTCACATTTGTTTCCGTTGCATAATGCAGCAGGAGTTGGTTGATTGTTGGGGGCTGCGACGGCCGATGGCGACGGCCGGAAAAGGAGGTGACCCTGCCAAGTCTACCATGCACATTCAATACCACTTGCGCCAACACAGGGCCGTGGTGCTTACAGGTCAACGAGAAAGGTGATGACACGGGTCCATGGCTGCTCCAATACCGGTAACATCGATATGAATGACATGTCCGCGTCCCTACGTACGTAGCACGACCCCGGCCAATTGCAATTTACAAGATCACAAATCAAGCAAGTTCGTGGATCTATCCTCCCCGTGGGCATTCGGTGGACACTCGTGTGTGGTTGTGTGTGTAAAAGATGAGGCTAGAACCGTATGCCAACAACAGGAACGGGTGCGTGTTAATAAAGGGCAGAGGCCACAGATTACAAGGTTGGTTAGGCTGTTTGGATAGATTGATCTACAAGAAAACTAAAGAGAGAATCTAATCTATCCCTAACAGCTAACACGGTTACAAACACAACACGCACGCACTATACGGTTTATACAATACCGTAACCTATACAATGTTTAACACTTCCCCTCAATCACAACTGTTCAAGTTGAGATTGCGACGAAAGGCTGCTAAGTGCCGTACTGAGAGAGGTTTAGTAAAACCATCCGCTACTTGATCTTCAGTCGGTATAAACCGAACATTAAGAAGTTTGTTTGCTACCCGTTCTCGAACAAAGTGATAGTCAATTTCAATATGCTTCGTTCGAGCATGACATACATAATTAGTAGAGAGGTACGTAGCACCAAGATTGTCACACCAAAGAGAGGCTGCCTTGGGATGCTTAACACCCAATTCTGTGAGCAAAGTCTGGACCCAAATAATCTCATTGGCTAGAGCCTTGTACTCAGCTTCTGTGCTTGATCGAGATACAGTAGCTTGCTAGCGGGAACTCCAAGAGACCAAATTTCCACCAAGAAAAACCGCAAATCCTCCTCTTGATCTCCTATCATCAGGACAACCAGTCCAATCTGCATCTGAAAAAGCACTGACTAACATGGAGTCTGAATGTGTCAGTTTGAGTCCATAGCCACTTGTTGCTTGAAGATACCTAAGTATTCTCTTTACCGTTGTCCAGTGCAAAGTAGTAGGAGCATGTAAGAACTGACAAACTTTATTGACTGAAAAAGAGATGGCTGGCCTGGTCAAAGTCAAATATTGTAATGCCCCTACAACACTGCGGTACATGGTAGAATCTTCAGCACTAAGAACCTCTCCATCATAAAGTGACAATTTCTCCGAGGTGGACAAGGGTGTAGGAGATGGCTTGCAACCCCGTCATACCAAGTCGGTCGAGAATGTCTTGTACATATTTTTCTTGAGACATAACAATCCCACGTTCTCCATGTTTTACCTCAATGCCAAGAAAATAATGTAGACTGCGCAAATCCTTGAGTGCAAAGTCCATACGAAGATCCTTGAGGAGGGCTTCAACTGCCTTGCATGATGAGCTGGTTACAATGATATCATCAACATAGATAAGTATAAAGATAGTAGTGCCATATATGTGATAGAAGAATAAAGAGGTGTCTGCCTTAGAAAGAACAAAACCAAGGGACTATAATTTTGAGGACAAACGAGAGTACCAAGCTCTAGGTGCCTGTTTGAGTCCATACGACGCTTTGTCAAGTTTGCAAACCTTCTGAGGTGAGCCCAAAATTTCATACCCAAGTGGTTGCCTCATGAAAACTTCCTCTTCCAGAACACCATGCAAAAACGCGTTCTTCACATCTAATTGATGCATACACCAATTTCTAGAGACTGCAACCGAAAGAATTATTCGGATGGTAGCAGCTTTGACTACAGGACTAAAAGTGTCCGCGTAATCAATCCCGTACCTCTGCTTGATACCTTTAGCCACCAGACGAGCCTTCTACCTGTCAATGGTGCCATCCGATTTTCTTTTTACCTTAAACACCCATTTGCAGTCAATAATGTTGCTCCCTTGCACAGGATACACAAGATGCCAGGTTTTGTTGCTCGTCAATGCATTGTACTCTTCATCCATTGCTGATTTCCAGTTAGGGTCACCAAGAGACTCTCGCAAATTTTCCGGTTCACTTGTGGCACAAAAAGACCCCCAACGAATGCAACCATCCTTATATTCTTTAGGTTTAATAACACCACTTTCTGACCTGGTATGTGCATGGACGGGTGTTGGTGGAGCGGGACGTGCAAGTTGTTATAGAAGACGATTCTCTGTAGGGGAAACATCAGATGCAGCGGAACCAACAGTACCAAAGGAGCCCTGTGGAGAAAAATCAGCAGCAGTATCAACCAGCGAATCAGAAAGTGCCACTTGGCTAGAAGACAAGGGGACAGCGCCGTCGACGCCTCGCGATGATTGGGGCGCAACAGACGAGACCCGAGGAGAAACCGCGTCGGGGGCAGGAGAAACCGCGTCAGGGGCAGGAGCAGCGGAGGAGACCTGAGGGGAGATCGCTTCCCCGGGTTGTGCGTCGCCACGTGGGAGCCGAGCAGCGGGCCGTGCCCCTGGCCCACGGGACTGCGCGACTGCGGCACCTACGCCCGATGCCTGGTCCACCGCCGATCCCACAGGTGATTCGCCTGCATGTGACGATCCCGAGGCAACAGGGTCAGCAGTTCCGGGATTTTCTGTGGCTCCATCCCGCTGCTCAGATGTCTGCATGAAATAATGTGAATCTGCACCATTTTGTGCGCCACTTGATCCTGTTTCCTGCACACTTTTATCCAAACTGTGATCAAAGGTATTATGGGAAATTGACATGTGCTTAGTATGGTCTTCAACTCCTTCATGAACAAGAGAAGATGCAGGAAGAAGATGAGAGGGAAGAAGTATTAATTCTTTACGAAGTTGGGCACCCGCATTTGGGTGAAGAGTAGCAAAAGGGAAGACATGTTCATCAAAAACCACGTCACGAGAAATATAGACACGACCAGATGTAATATCAAGGCACTTGTATCCTTTGTGAAGATCACTATAACCCAAAAACGCACATTGTTTAGAGCGGAATTCCAACTTATGTTTGTTGAAAGGACGTAAGTTTGGCCATACCGCACAGCCAAAAATACGAAGAAAATTATAATTTGGTGTGATGCTAAAGAGGCGTTCAAGAGGTGATTGGTTTTTGATGACACGACTTGGGGTCCTATTTATGAGATAAACAGCGGTAAGGAAAGCCTCGTCCCAAAATTTCAGAGGCATTGATGCATGGGCAAGAAGGGAAAGCCCTACTTCGACAATGTGACGATGCTTCCGTTCAGCTGAGCCATTTTGTTGATGAGCATGTGGGCATGAAAACATGATGAGTGATGCCAATGCGTTCAAAGAATGAATTTAGCTTTTGATATTCACCACCCCAATCAGTTTGCATGGCAATAATCTTTCGATCAAAAAGACGTTCAACAAGTTGTTGAAAAATTTGAAACTTCTAGAACACATCAGATTTATGTTTAAGCAAATAAATCCAACTAAATTTACTAAAATCATCAATGAAACTGACATAATTTTTTGTCTTCCTACAGAGACAGACCTAGGGCCCCAAACATCAGAATAAACTAGCTCTAAAGGAGCTTTAGACTCACTAGTTGAATGGGAATAAGGTAATTGATGGCTCTTGGCCATTTGACATGCATCACAAACCAAAAGATGATCCTTTTTATTTGACATTGGAAGACTAAAATTGCGAAGAATTTGTTGAACCACCGGAAAAGCAGGATGCCCCAAGCGCTTGTGCCATCGAGAGGTGGAGGGTTTCATTGCACCAAGCACTTGGCGCGTGGGAGCAAGATGCCGACCAATGATGGGGAAGAGACGCCATCTACTCCTGCCTTGAAGAAGGACCCTCCGTGTTGCCTGATTCTTGACAGAAAAGAATTGGGGATAAAGTTCAAGGTAAGCATGATTATCTTCCATAAGTTGGTAAGCGGATAGAAGGTTCTTAGAGGCGCATGGACCATGAAGAATATTATTTAGCTTGAGAGAACCATGAGGAGTAGAAAGGACTGTATGACCAACATGTGCAATATCCATACCTTGACCACTAGCATTGTGGATTTGCTCTGTGCCGGTGCAGCGGTCGCGAATAGCCAGCTTCTCAAGATCACCAGTGAGATGGTCGGCGGCATCGGTGTCAAGGTACCAATTGGTATCTACACCATAGGAGTTGGCAGCAATGTTGGCGGATCGTTCACCACCACCTCCTCCTCGGTCGCCTTGGCATTGAAAATTGTTATTGAAGGTCTTGTCATACCTTTTCTTGCAGCGCCAAGCCCCGTGTCCCTCTGCCTTGCAAAGCTGAAACTTGAGCACGTCACCCCCACCTTGGGGATTGCCGGGGTTGTTGTTGTAGGAGCGGGAGCCGCCGCCCCCCGAGTTCTTGGTGCTGCTACGGGAGCCGCTGCCCCCACCGAAGTTCCCACCAGAAGTGCGGCCACCATTGCCGCGGCCACCTCCCTTGGAGGAGAGATTGGCGCTGGCTCCATAGGAGTTATGAGCTTCAAGGCGCGCCTCGACTGAAAGCAAGAGCGAGAAGAGCTCACTAAGGCCGATGCCCTTGTCAACCCGCATAGAGATGGCAGAGACAAACGGGTTATAATTAGCATCGAGTCCTTCCAGGATATGAGAAACAACTTCATCTTCATCCATCGGCTTGCCAGCAGCAGCTAATTCATCAGCCATGTTCTTCATCTTGTTGAAGTAGACAACAACAGAGAGGTCCCCCTTGCGGGTGCGACCGATCTGTGAGCGAAGTTGGAAGATCTTCGCACGGGATTGGGAAGCAAAGCTTTGAAGAATCGCTGCCCAAACAGATTCTGCGGTTTCCAGATTGTTTACCTGCAGAATCACCTCACGGGAGAGAGTTGTGAGGAGAAAGGTGAGGACCTGCTGGACTTGGGTGACCCAGATCATATGCGCCGGGTTGGAGACCTGCTCGATCTCCTTTTTGCCTGCGACGTCCTTCTCCACGGATAGGAACTTGGGAGGCTCCTGGGTGCTGCCGTCGACGTAGCCGGTCATGCCGGCGGCTCGGATGTGCGGGAGCACCTGGGCCTTCCACACCAGGAAGTTATCCCTGGTGAGCTTCTCAGTGATGATGTGACCTAGCGACGCAAGGGAGGGAAGAGCCATGGCTGCGAAGGAAGAAGACATAGATGTGATAGGAAGAGATTGCTCTGAATACCATGTAAAAGATGAGGCTAGAACCATTGCCAACAGCAGGGACGGGTGCGTGTTAATAAAGGGCAGAGGCCACAGATTACAAGGTTGGTTAGGCTGTTGGATAAATTGATCTATAAGGAAACTAAAGAGAGAATCTAATCTATCTCTAACAGCCTAACACGGTTACAAACACAACACACACGTAACCTATACAATGTTTAACAGTGCGTGTTGTAAATAAGTACATATTTTAGACCTTTGTGACATGAAAATCTACTTTTGATTTTACATCTGAAAGCAAAAGTGGATTTATCAATTTCCCACATGTGTGTATGTGTTTGTAGCAAAAATATGCACTTAAGCTTTGTGACATGAAAAGTCTAGTTCTGATCCCTTATTCATCGGAAAAGTGGATTTCAATTTTCCGTATGTGTGTGTGAAAGGTCGTTTTACGAACGTGGCCCCAACATGTCAAGACCAAAAACCCATGAAATAAAATTGTTAAAAGTTGGTATAATTTTCTATAAAAATAAATATTATATATTTTTTCTATCATGCACATTTAATACCATTTGAACAAACATAGGACGTGGTGCTTACAAGTCAACGAGAAAGGTGATGGCACGAGGCTGCTCCAATACAAGTAACATCGACATGAATGACATGGCTGGAAAAGGTGTACGTAGTGCAACCCCGACCGAATCCAGTTACAAGATCACGAATCAAGCAAGTTCGTGGATCTACCCCATGGGCCAACGTTGGCGTTAAGTGGTTGTATGTGCTGTAAATAGGTATTACTTTACACATGAAAATACTTCTAACCCTATATTGGGCAGCAAAAGTAGATTTATCAATTTCCCACGTAGGCACATTTGCACTTAGGTGTATGTATTTGTATGTATGTTAGCAAAAATATGGACTTAAGCTTTGTGACATGAAAATCTAGTTCCAATCGAGTGAGGCGTTTTGGTGCCCAGGCTCATCTGCACGTGTTTGATCTCCTTATTCGGTGGGAAAGTAGATTTATCCATTTTTTGTGGGTGTGTGTGGAAGGTGGTTTGCGAACGTGGCTCCAACCATCTCAAGACAAAGGCCCATGAAAGAAAACGGTTAAATATTGGTATGGTTTCTAAAAGTTTTATAAAAATAAATACCATATAGTTTTTTCTACCATGCACATTCAATACCACTTGCATCAACACGAGGCGTGGTGCTTACATGTCAATAAGAAAGGTGATGAGACGGGTCCCATGTGATCTTGCATCAACACGAGGCGTGGTGCTTACAAGTAACGTCAACATGAATGACATGGCCAAAAGAGGGTTATGTAGTACAACACCGGCTGAATCCAGTTGCATGATCACAAATCAAGCAAGTTTGTGGATTTACCGTCCCCGATTGAATTCGGTGCAAGATCACATATCAAGAAAGTTTGTGGATCTATCCTAGCACTCCCCGTAGGCCAACATGGGAGTTTAGTAAACACTCGTGTGTGGTTTTATGTGTTGTAACAAAGTATGTGCTCACACCATGTGTGACATAGAAAATCTACTTTTGATCCTAGATTCGGCAGCACAAATAGATTTCCCACATGTGTGTCCGTATGTGTTGTAACGAAAACATGTGCTTAAGCTTTGTGATGTAAAAATTCTATTTCCGATCTCTTATTGGGCAACAAAAGTAGATGTATAAATTTGTCGGGTGTGTGTGGAAGGTGATTTCAGACATGTGGCCGCAACCCTGCCGGTACAAAACCTTGGAAGTTTTTATGAAATAATTGTTCTAAATCAGTCTGTTTTTTAAAATGAATTATAAAAATAAATATTATGTTTTCTATGTTGTAATAAAAATAAAAAAAGAGAATCACAAATTTATTAGTATCTTCTTCCATGTGATAACATCCTAGGATTAACAAATTTGCCTTCAAACATGCAATTTCCTTCATTTTTTCTTGATCTTTAAATTAGTTTACCCCATTATTTCTGTGTTTTGTTGATGAGCAGCCATGCGTACAAAATATTTGCCACATCATCTATCAAATCGTTGTCCGGCATGCAGGGACGAGGCTCATATGTATGTACTATTTATACACGGTTTCAAAGTTTTGAAACCCCCCAAAAAAACGATGATAGTCGAGGACCAAAAAATGTACTGCTCACCCCATCGTGCAAGGCTTGCCCCACGCCACGTGCGTGCTTGCGAGTTCATCTGGATTAGATCTGCTCACTGGCAACATGCACTGGACCATTTCCCGTGGAGATTTGGGTGGTGGTCGACCCTCACCGGCCGGGGTTGCGAATGCGAGCGAGCGAGGAGAAATGGAAATCGCCACCGTCGTTTCCCTGCGAGCGGGCGTCGTTGGCCTGCGTCTGCATGGTTCCCCGTGATCCAGGGCAAAGCAAAGCTCACGACCAATGGAGCTGCCTGTGTCCCACGTACGACCACTCGTATGATTTTGCAGATCTGCCTTTCCACCTCCACCACTGAAATTTATTGTGGTTCTTGTCCGATTGTCCCCTCTTTCCCCTCTGCGATGCGATCGGTGGCTATTAATTATTTTTCACGTGCACGTTTTATTCCCGCTGCAAGATCTTTCTCAAGACTCTGTAAATATTCCCGTCGAGTTTTTATTTTCCTCTTTTTTGGAGGTTTAAGTATGATGTTTTTCTCGGAAGTTGCGTCCTTTTTCTTGTTGCGGTGGTTGCGCCCGACTGTCAACGATTTGACAATAACTATGCGGCCTCGGTCAGTACTCACACGCCTCTTGCTCATTTGTCAAACAGGTTGTATATATACGACTATCATATACGTACATGGCAGCACTGACATATTAGTAGCTGGATTCGGACGTCTTCCAAAGAGAAATCTTGTGAAATCATTAGCAAATCGGTTGACAAAACTAGTCGAACATATCGGTAGGTTTAAGTTAAAATCCTTGTTACTGCACTTATCAGTCACGTGAGGAATAATAGCAAAACCGACGGAAACATACTTCCTCCGTTCTTAAATATTTGTCTTTTTAGATATTTCATTACGAACTACATACGGATGTACATAGATACAATTTAAAATGTAGGTTCACTTATTTTACTTCGTATGTAGCCCATAATTGAATATTTAAAAAGACAAATATTTAGAAACGGAAAAAATACATGTATATGGGCCTCAGAAGAGTACTCCAACCACGTAAATAAAAGTAAAACAAATGCATCCATGCCTACCGTCTAAAAAACGTACAACGAAATATGTGTAACAGTCCGAGCGATTAATACGTAAAGCAGCCCACGCCGCCGGCGGCCACAACTTTTAGACGCCATGATTACCGACGACGACGACCAGTCACGTACATACACACATACGTATACGCGGCCCGCCGCCGCTCCACCTCCACCCATGTGTTCGAACGCCGTTTACCGCCTCCGGCTCCGGCCGCTCCTCCTACCACGTACGCACGCGCGCAGCACCACGCAAAAGATCGATCGACGCCATGGATGCCGATCGCTCGTTTGTTTCCGCATGCACGTTTGCCTTTGACCCGGGGCAGCCGAGCCACCGCGCGTCGCCGCTGGTGCTAGTCGACGGTGAAGTGTCTCTTGCGCCGTCCGATGCGCATGTATTTTTCTGGTATAGCACGTACGTACGCGCTTGCGTAGGCTGCGCCGCCGTTGTTATCGCGGGGTAGTAATTTTCTCGCGCTAGGTTACGGTTTACGGGCGACGGTGAGAGTGAAGTGGAGGAGGACTCGAACCTCAGAAATAATCGAGGACCGGGCAGAGCAGGTGCAGAGAGGAACAAGGAATACTACTACTAGTACTAGTACGACAAGCGCGTCCGTCCGTCAAGCGGCCGAGGATCGGATCGGATCGGATCGGATGCGTTGGAGTTGGAGTTGCAGAACGGGAATCCGCCAAGTTGGAGCGGCCTGCTATAGCTGACCTGCAGAGCTGGCAGCGCTGGTTGACGTTTTCCCCCGCTTTCGTAAAGGCGGAGCTGCTTCGTTGACATGGCCACTTGCCAGCCAATGCTTCCAGCAGGAGTGCAGGGACCCCTCCAAACACCCTTGTTTCAAACGGAACAACAGTGTAGCAACATGGTTCCCGAAAACGGAAAGTGGGAGCGCGCATCTAGATCCGTCCGGTCCACGGAGGAGCCGGGCTAGATCACGCAAAGCCGAAGCTGCTGCCGCAGGCACGAAAGAAAAAGTCAATGGCCGCATTAGATAGATATATATAGATTTTTTTTGACGGTAAGATATATATATATAGAGAGAGATTTTTTTTTATGGTAAGATCCAGGCCCAGCCCACCTTGTCCTCTTCCGGAGAGCCGATTCCCCAACCCGACCGAACCCCTCTGACTTGCGAGCAAGCGGCGCCGCACGCCCCCTCCCACGTGAACCCCCGCCCCGCCACCCACCAACCACCCCAGCTCCGTCCGTCCGGCCACCAAAGCTGCGCTCACGTCACGCGCACGGGCGCGGGTCGCAGAAGGTCCGGCGGCATCATCCATCCATCCATCCATCCATCCACCAGCCAGGTTTCCGCACTCGCCGAGGGAGGGTGAGTAGACGCGCCAGACACACGAGTCAACGGCTAGACGGGGGAGGGAAGCCACCACCCGCGCGGCGCGCCAGCCCGGGCCCGGGCCCGCGCCCCCGCCTCATAAAATATTCCGGCATTTCAACCCCACACCCACTCCCAGGCAACTCCCCAAGTCAACTCTCCCCTCCACCGATGCTCCCCGCATTATAATCCCTCGCCCCGCCTCCCCTCCTCCGCCTCCCTCTGACCTCCACACCGTCCGTATCCATGGGCAACTCCCTCGCCTGCTTCTGCTGCGCCGGCGGGGCGGTCGGCGGCGCCAAGACCCGCCGCCGCCACGTCGCGCCGGCCGCGCTGCCCTCCGACCCGGCCTACGACGAGGGCCTGGGACACTCCTTCTGCTACGTGCGCCCCGACAAGCTGCCCCCGCCACACTGCTACTACTCCGCCGCAGACGACGGAGACCTGCTCGTGCCCGACGCCAAGGCGGCGGCCGAGGAGGCCACCACGTTCCGGGCCATCTCCGGCGCGGCCCTCTCCGCCAACGTCTCCACGCCGCTCTCCACCTCCGCGCTCCTCCTGCTGCCCGACGACTCCACGGCTTCCTCCGGGTTCGAGAGCTCCGAGTCCTTCGCCGCCGTCCCGCTGCAGCCGGTCCCGCGGTTCCCGTCCGGGCCCATCTCCTCCGCGCCCTTCTCCGGCGGCTTCCTCTCCGGGCCCATCGAGCGTGGGTTCCTCTCCGGCCCCCTCGACGCCGCGCTCCTCTCCGGCCCGCTCCCCGGCGCCGTCGCGTCCGGCCGGATGGGCGGCGCGGGCGCTGTCCCCGCGCTGCGCCGGAGCCTGTCGCATGGCGGACGCCGCATCCGCGACTTCACGCGCGCGCTGCTCGCCCGCACCGATCGGTTCCAGGGCCACCCGGATCTCGGCTCGCCTGACGCCGCGGCGGCAATCGCGGCGTGTGGCGGGGACTCCAATGGGCTGCAGTGGGCGCAGGGGAAAGCCGGCGAGGACCGCGTCCACGTCGTCGTGTCGGAGGAGCGCGGCTGGGTGTTCGTCGGCATCTACGACGGCTTCAACGGCCCCGATGCCACCGACTTCCTCGTCTCCAACCTCTACGCCGCCGTGCACCGCGAGCTCCGCGGACTGCTCTGGGAGCAGTCCCAAGAGGACCAGCCCAGCACCACGGCCCCGGACCACCAGGACCAGTGCATCCGCCGGCGCCGCGCCCGCCGCTCCAGACCCCCGCGCAGCGGCAGCGTCGACGACAACGACCAGCGGCAGTGGAGGTGCGAGTGGGAGCGCGACTGCTCCAGCCTCAAACCACGAACGCAGCCTCCTCCTCCTCGGAGCAACAGCGAGAACGACCACATCGCCGTGCTCAAGGCGCTGGCGCGCGCGCTCCGCAAGACCGAGGACGCGTACCTGGGCATCGCCGACAAGATGGTCGGCGAGTTCCCGGAGCTCGCGCTCATGGGCTCCTGCGTCCTCTCCATGCTCATGAAAGGAGAGGACATGTACGTGATGGGCGTGGGCGACAGCCGGGCTGTCTTGGCGACAATGGACAGCGTCGATCTCGAGCACATCAGCGAGGGCTCCTTCGACGGCTTGTCGCCGTGCCTGTCCGCCGTGCAGCTCACCTCGGATCATAGCACCTCCATGCCGGAGGTGATTTAATCGGCTCACACCAACATGATTCAAGCTTCAAAAATTGAGTCTCTGTTCTCGGTCTGACGATGTTCATCTGTGTTGATCAATGCAGGAGGTTCGCAGAATACGAAATGAGCACCCCGATGATCCGTCGGCGATCTCCAAGGACCGCGTGAAGGGCTCGCTCAAGGTGACCAGAGCGTTCGGCGCCGGTTTCTTGAAGCAGGTAAGCTAATGTTTGATCATGTCAGTTTTTTTTTTTTTAGCATATCTTTCTTTTGCTCTGCAATTGGTTAGATGAACTACTGTTGCACGACGGTGATCTTTCTGGAACTAGTCATGTGTGCCAAGTAATTCCATGAAATCTCTTACTTGAAACTGACATGTGAAATGCTGAGAAAGCTCACAGATTGATGATCAGCAAAATATTGAGGTTTGCCGACACTTTGGGTCAACACATAACTTAAAAGTCATGATTAAGCAAAGGTCTGAAAAAAAGAGGAAACGAAATCTGAACCAGCCGGTCCAAATAAATCTCATAAAACGAATCCCCTGCCTGTCAATTCAAACCTCTTTGGGACGGGAAATACGACCATCGTAGCTGAACTGACCCTGTTGACATGGACACCATGGACTAACTTTGGCCGGCGGAAGTTTTCAAAGCTCAGTTCCCTGGTCACCGCGTGTACAGCCAGCCGGCCATAGCCAGGTCGAACCATTGTAGGAGAAGCCGCTGCTGTGCTCTCCTAGAGAGAAAACGAGGGTTCCTCCTTTTACTTGTGTCCAAGTGCAAGGAAATGTGGCCGGAAAGCCAGCGGCGACTTGAGTGGCTTCCAAGGAAGGCACGTTGTTGTTTTTCTCCTTGGAAGAAAACGCCTCCGGCCATGTGAAAGTGTTGTCGGTTCTCCCGTATAAATTATTCTCTATTGTCAGCTGCGCAATCGGTCGTCGTTCACCCGATCTTGCTGGTGGACAGACCAAGAGGGGAGTCCCTTTCTTGGACCTGAAGTGAACAATCTGATGATATTCTTTCAGCAAGAGAACAACTATGAGAGTTAGGCAGGCAAACATGAATCCTGTTTTGTTTTGATGCGCACTCATCACTCGCATGGGAGTTGGCCAGGCATTCCTCATCGAACTGTATATAGTATATTCATAGCTGAAAAATATTTGCATGTGTCAACTTTCGACCGGGTGGAAATTTGGTCATCATCCTTTGTGCTGTGCTGACGGCGTGCTAAACTTTTTTGTTTTGACAGCCGAAATGGAACGACGCGCTGCTGGAGATGTTCCGGATCGACTACGTCGGGTCGTCGCCGTACATCACCTGCAACCCTTCCCTTTTCCACCACAGGCTGAGCACGAGGGACAGGTTCCTCATCCTCTCCTCCGACGGGCTCTACCAGTACTTCACCAACGAGGAGGCGGTGGCGCAGGTGGAGATGTTCATCGCCACCACCCCCGAGGGCGACCCCGCCCAGCACCTCGTCGAGGAGGTCCTCTTCCGAGCAGCCAACAAAGCAGGTACCAACTTTACATCCACGATCGAGCTCAGCTTTTGAGCTTTTGAGCTTCATTCAGTCAAATGGATTGGACACCTTTCTCATCTCACGTTGCTTGCTGTTGTTGGTGTTGCTGCTGCAGGGATGGACTTCCACGAGCTGATCGAGATCCCGCAGGGCGACCGCCGGCGGTACCACGACGACGTGTCCGTCATCGTCATCTCCCTGGAGGGCAGGATCTGGAGATCTTGCGTGTAAATATACATAATAAACATACTAGTAGTAGGCAGTGCTAGAGAGAGAATCGTATATACAGAGAGAGAGAGAGAGAGGTGTTCTTGCATTGCAGGCCGTGAGCAGTTGGTTCGTGTCGTGCGCGCGTGCGGCTGCTCCCGATCCCAGCTCCGTCCAGCTGCCACTGTAAAATACCAACCAAGCGCTGGGGTTCGGATCGGATCCGGTGGGTGCTTGGCACGTCGCATCCAGCTAGCCGAGCCACGACGACGAGATCATCGGCCATGTAAAAGAGGATTTGTTCATCAGTTATTATTAATAACCGAGTATATATGAGACCAATTGGTCATGTTCCATTGACCTTCTGCGTCCGTCCGTGCGTGCGTGCGTCTTCTTCGCTGTCCACACCTTGCAATTGCGATTACATTTACATGCGCGTGTATCTGCGCTGCACGGGTGACCGGTTCTAAGTTGGACTTTGGCGATTCTTGAGACTTTCATGGCCAAGATCAATGAGATGAGGGGTCCGTTTATTTGGTCAGGATAATCAATCGGTTGCTGCGTTGTGTTGACCTCCCAACTGATGGACATCTTTAATATGAGCCCAGCTACCGCCCTGCTGAACAATTGATTTCATCGGCAGGCGCTGCCAGGTCGCCCGCCACTTGCCGTCCTTATCTGCTGTGCATGACACTGTACCAGCAGTAGTACCCTTCTTCTTTGAATGCTTGGGCTGACATTGTGATCGGCGCATGTGCATGGACTTAACTCCTGTCTCTTGGATTCAGCGTCCCCCCACTGAAATTCTTACATCTGGTCAGACGCTGGAATTGAATGGATGGCTGGTTGCTGGTTGACCAATAATTGGTGCTCTCGGTGGCGTCCTAGAAAGAAAAAGAAAAACCACCGCTTGCTTGCGTGCTTCTCCTTCTACTCGGTGGCGTTTCGGAGTACTCCTTCCGTTCGAAAATATTTATTCTAAAAATAAATAAAATAGATGTATCTATAACTAAAATAAGTCTAAATACATTCATTTTTAGAACAAGTATTTCTGGATGAAAAGAGATATGGTTTTCAGGAGGACAAACGGTGGGTGACAAGCAAAGGTTTTGTTCCACTAGGAAAGAAAAATATGTATACAATTTGACTTTAGGAGGGTGGGTCATTGCGTGTATAAAGCTTTGATTTTATATTTCTTCAATGGTGAGACTCAGCTATCTTCAAATGTCTGTTTCCTGAGCACCGATAGCAACAAACATTCTTAAGCAAGGGAAAGTAAGATCCATCAGATGGTTTCCCCTAAGAAAGGCATACCCTTCCCTGTTGAGTGGTTGCGGGGAGAAAATAAAGTTTATAATTTGCCCCACTATAGGCACTGATGTTGACCGCAGTTTTCGTGACAGATTATGGACTAAAGTATTTTCGAAGACAACCATGTATGCCATTCTTAGTTGGGCAAAAGGAAAACATATGTGTCGTCGTGAACGTCTTGTATCTATTCAAGAGCATGAAGAGTTGGAGAGTAATCGGAACAGTGATAATACCCATCGGGTCATGGTTCCCAACAAGTCTAAGGATTGCATAGATTTGTTGGATTTTCAAAATGCATATATAGGGGAAATACATGAGGATTGGAGTGGCGTGTCCTTTTGTATTCTCTAGGATTGGGAAACATTAGGAATTTGGATCAAAGAGTGTTTCATGCCACATAAAAACAATGGAACTGTAACAAGATGTTTGAGTGGATGGAAAAATATACAGAGTGCACCTCACCATACAACTATGAATGTGATAAGGCACATCTTTTGTTAGAATATAAATGTGTTTAAGATAAAGATAAAAAGAAAGATAGAATAGGTTAAACCTACTACGACTTGTCTTGCACTTCAAGTTTCTCTTCCCTCACATGTACTCTATATATACCCCTACAAGGGTTAGATCAACATAATACAAAACAACACGATATTCAGTTTTTCTATAATTTCTACATGGTATTAGAGTGGTTAGTTTCACGACGTCGATCATAGGTTTTTCCACCACTTCCGCGGCGTGACGCCCCCGGGGAGATTAATCTCTTCTCCTCGGGGGCGCGGCACCCAATCGATCAATGATCAGATCACTTCCACAGATTAGATTAGATCATTTCGAAATTTTCAGTTCCATAGATTAGATCAAATTTAGCCACAAATAAATCCCACGATCAAATCCAATTCTGGTGAAAAGCTGTACAGAATCGGCATCAGGTTAATGTACACCGCTGTGCGTGCCTATGGACGACGACGACGACGCGCTTCGGCCCGACGATTAGCGCCATGTGCGCATGGGCTCTACATCGACAATCCTCCCAGCAGCAGTCCATCACCAAGAGCCCGCATCCTCATGGACTCCACAGCCCATGCACACATCGAGCAGCAAGAACACGGCCGTGTGCACATGCATACGTGCGTGGCAACACTCGCCACATGCCTGACTCGCCATGGTGAACATGCGTACCAGCATGGCGGCTGCTGTGCGTACATGCATGGCATGAGCCGTGGACTCCAGACACGACGCATACAAAGGTGGAGTGACAGATGGATCGGGAATATCCGCCTGCAACTCGTCATCGCAATGAAAGTGATAAGCCGTCTTGACACAGCGACAGAGAAGAGGATTCTGGAGAGTAGAGAGCATGACCTCCGGAAGCTACTAAAGAAGAAGTTACTCGGCCTGAGCTCACTTGAAAGGACGATTGCAAGGCAAAGATCCCGTCTGCTGAACCTACGGGATGGAGACGCGAACACGCGGCTCTTCCACAGCCAGGCGCGGCATAGGCAGAGGAGGAACATCATCACGTCCTTGGCGCGGGATGGCATAATCTACACAGGGCAAGACGATATTTCCACGGCGGTAGATGGCTACTATGAGAACCTCCTTGGATCCGCGACAGCGAGTGATAGTGCGATCAACCTAGATACACTTGACCTCCCATCGTGCGACCTCTCGCATTTGGAGGATGTATTCTTGATGGAAGAGGTGGAGAAGACGATAAAAGCAATGCCAATGGACAAAGCGCTGGGCCTCGATGGCTTCACGGGCAGGTGTTTTGTCACGTGCTGGACAATAATCAAAGAAGACTTCATGCGGGCCTTCGACCACTTCCACAGAGGCGACATGAGGGGTTTGGCCACGGTGAACAAGGCTGTTGTAACATTGCTACCCAAGAAAGAAGGTCCGGTGGACATCAAGGACTTTAGACCAGTGAGCCTGGTGCATGGGGCAATCAAGATCTTCGACAAGGTGCTTGCCGCACGGCTAGTGGAGGACCTTCCAAGACTCGTGGGGCACCACCAGAGTGCCTTCGTCTGTGGGAGATCGCTACATGATATTTTCATGCTCGTCCAAGGTACGGCGAGACGGCTACATGCATTGCGAATTCCCACAATCATGCTGAAGCTAGACATATCCAAAGCCTTCGACTCGTTGCAGTGGCCGTTTGTGTTGGAAGTGCTAAGGAGAATGGGATTTAGACAACAGTGGATTTCATGGATTTGTGGCCTGCTTGCCACATCTTCCACTAGAATCATGACAATGGTATGCCAGGCAAGCCAATTCTAAGTTGCCAAGGCTTGCGACAGGAAGCTCCACTATCACCCATGATCTCCATCCTTTGCATGGAGCCACTCCACGCCCTCTTCAAATATGCCGCGGAGAGGGGCCTTTTCGCACCGTTGGCAGGACGAGGAATGAACCAACGAGTGTCCATGTTCGCGAACGATGTGATGGTGTTCATCAAACCAACGGAGAGTGAAACTCAAGCCTGCCGGAGTATTATGCAGATATTTGGTCAAGCATCAGGATTAAACGTCAACATGAAGAAGAGTGCGGCCATTCCGATCAGATGCCCCCAAGAGGAAATCAACTTGACCTGCGCGACCCTGAGGTGCGTAGCTGCAGGCTTTCCCTGCACCTACCTTGGGCTACCGTTGACGCTACGCAAAGTGAAGCGCAACAACTTCAGGGGCTGGTGGACCAGCTTGCTGCATGCCTTCCCAAATGGAAGGCATCCATGATGCCAAAAAGTGGACGACTTATCCTCATCACATCCGTTTTATGTGCCATCCCGATCCACTCCATTCTAGCACTTGACATACCTCCACAAACATTGACGGCATTGGCTAAAATCTGCCGTGGTTTCCTTTGGTGTGGAAGGAGAGAGGGCAATGGAGGGAACTGTGCGGTAGGATGGGACATGGTATGCAGGCCAAAGTGGGCTGGCGGGTTAGGCATCCCAAATTTTCATTGGTTGAACAAAGCATCGTGTGCGAGATGGCCTTGCTGCAAAGGGCAGACCCAACAAGGCCTTGGGCGGAGTTTGTGATACACGTGCCGGCAGAATCCCTGGCCCTATACCATGCGGCGGCGGTCACAACTATCGGAAGCGGGAGGAACACCTTATTCTGGCAGGATAGATGGCTTGATGAATACAGTGTATGTGAGTTAGCCCCGAGCATATACAAGCGGATACCTAAGCGCACCAGGGACACCAAAACGGTAGCGGATGCACTAACAGGAAGCGCATGGGCAAGGGATGTAGGTCCAAACCTCGCACCTGGGGACTTGGACGAGTTCCTAGGATTTTGGCAGTGAGTGGAAACGGTGAACATCGCACAAGATGCGGAAGAGAAACTACACTGGGCTTGGGAGGCAAATGGGAAGTTCTCGGCGCGTTCGGTCTATGCAGCAAAGTTCATGGGGCTGGAGACGTCGCCGATTGCATCGTTCACGTGGGAGTCAAAAGCACCCCTGAGATGTCGTTTCTTTGCTTGGTTGGCTCTAAAAAACCGATGCTGGACGTCTGACAGGCTGGCCCGTCGCGGAATGGCGCACCAGGAGGCATGCCCGATGTGTGACCAACATGAAGAAACCATCCAACACTTGCTTATTAACTGTGTATTCGTAAGACAAATATGACACTGGCTAGGAGAGACTACTGGCAGGCAAAGCTTCAAACCGACAAATGCGGAAACTCTGGAAGCTTGGTGCGTGAGACAAGATCAAGTTACGGAACACCAGAAATCCGCACGCGCCATGTGCTTGCTTGGGATATGGATGATATGGAAGCATCGAAACAACATCGTCTTCAATGGAGCAACTCCTTCGGTACATCAATGCATCGAGAGGATCAAGGATGAGGGACGTGCATGGGCAAGAGCAGGCCTACTCGTGCAAGTGGAGGGCTCAACGCGGGTAGACGGGGAGTAGTCGGTCGTGCTCCAGGGGTGGACTTGGGCAAAGACCAAGTATGTACAACATATGTAAATAATCCGTGATTGTGTGTGTGCATTTTTTGTTATTGTTGTGTACTTGGGGAGTCTTCCCCCTCCTGTAATGAATGATATGCATGCTTGTGCATATTCGAGAAAAAGACTCCAGACACGACCCTTCTTCAGGGTCGACCGGCAACGTGGGCGCCGTTCTGCTGTGCTCCGCGGGTGAGGGTTTCGACATGGAGATAGTTTTTTGGGAGACGATCCCCTTCCCGTCGCATGCGGCCCCCTTCCCCTCCCTCGTTCCCCTGCGTGCGACGGGAAGGGTTTCCCAGCCGCCGCCGCCAAAAACTCCCTCCTCCCCCTGCCTCCTCCCTCCCTGCTGTCACAGGGCGCAGCCGGGCAAATCCTGGTTGTCGTCGACGGTGGCGGGGCTTCCTCGGCTTCTTGTGCATTGATCCTGGGGCGGGACGGGGCATGCACGACGAGACGCAGCACTGCGTCAGGTGCTTCTATTGGGGAACCTTTCATGGGAAACAAAAAATTTCCTACACACACGGAAGATCTATCCATGGTGATGAGCACCTACGAGAGGGAGAGTGGATCTACATACCCTTGTAGATCGCTAAGCGGGAATCATTAAGAAACGCGGTTGGTGTAGTCGAATGTCTTCGCGATCCAAATCGCGGAGCGTCCCATGATCTCATCACGATCCGTCCCGCGATCCAATCACGATCCGTCCCGCGAACTCATCACAATCCGTCCCACGAACTCATCATGATCCGTCTCGCGATCTTGATCACGGTCCTTCCGACCTAGCGCCGAACGGACGGCACCTCCGCGTTCAGCACACGTACAGCTCGATGACGATCTCCGCCTTCTTGATCCAGCAAGAGGGAGCGGAGAGGTAGAAGAGTTCTCCGGCAGCGTGACGGTGCTCCGGCGATGGTGGTGGAGCTATTCCGGTAGGGCTTCGCCTAAGCACTGTAGAAATCCGATCTAGAGGAGAAACTATGCACTAGAGAAACGGGTAACACGTGGCTGAAAATCAAGTGCCAAAAACCCTAAAACCTCTAGTATATATAGGAGGAAGAGAGGAGGAGGCTTGGCCCTCAAGGGGCCAGCCCTTGGTTCGGCCGAATCAAGGAGGAGAGGAGGACTCCTCCTCCAATCCTAGTAGGACTAGGATTCCTCCCTATTTTGCCTTTTTCCACCTTTTTCTCTTTGGGTTTCTCTCCCAGCCGCATGGGCCTTGTGTGGGACTTCCACCAGCCCACTAAGGGCTGGTATTCACTCTCCCACAGCCCATGTAGCCTCTTGGGTTGAAATACCCCTCCCGATGGTCTCTCGGTACACTATCGGCACTCCCGGTACACTACCGATGAGCCCGAAACTTTTCTGGCGACCAAAATAGGACTTCCTATATATCAATGTTTACCTCCGGACCATTCTGGAGCTCCTCGTGACGTCCGGGATCTCATCCGGGACTCTGAACAACCTTCGGTCATCACCATACATAACTCTATACTACTGAAACGTCACCAAACCTTAAGTGTGCAGACCCTGCGGGTTCGAGAACTATGTAGACATGACCGCGACACCTCTACAGTCAATAACCAATAGCAGGACCTGGATGCCCATATTGGTTCCTACATATTCTACGAAGATCTTTATCGGTCGAACCTCTATGTCAAGGATTCAATTAATCCCGTATTATGTTCCCTTTGTTCTTCAGTATGTTACTTGCGTGAGATTCGATCGTCGGTATCTCCATACCTAGTTCAACCTCGTTACCGGCAAGTCTCTTTACTCGTTCCGTAATACAAGATCCCGTGACTAACACTTATTCACATTGCTTGCATGGCTTATTGTGATGTTGTATTACCGAGTGGGCCTTGAGATACCTCTCAGTCACACAGAGTAACAAATCCCAGTCTTGATCCATGACAACCCAACAGACACCCTCGGAGATACCTATAGAGCACCTTTATAGTCACCCAGTTACGTTGCGACGTTTGATACACACAAGGTACTCCTCCGGTGTCAGTGAGTTGCATGATCTCATGGTCATAGGAACATATACTTGACATGCAGAAAACAGTAGCAATAAACTGATATGATCATATGCTACGTTTGTAGTTTGGGTCTTGTCCATCACATCATTCTCCTAATGATTTGATCCCATTACCAAATGACATCTCATGTCCATGACTAGGAAACCATAGCCATCTTTGATCAACGAGCTAGTCTATTAGAGGCATACTAGGGACATGGTGTTGTCTATGTATCCACACATGTATCTGAGTTTTCGATCAACACAATTATAGCATGGATAATAAACGATTATCATGAACAAGGAAATATGAAATAACTAATTTATTATTGCCTCTAGGGCATATTTACAACAGCTGCCGCGCAGGGGCTCTCAGGCCGTGCCTCGGTGGGGCGGGGACGTGGTATGTTTGTTGGGCGGCGCATGGATGGTCGTGCACACTGGTGGGGTGGCTCTCCCAGTACCGATCTGGGTTGGGGTAGTGGAGCTCCTCGGGAGATGGTGCGGGCTGCGGTTGTCTCAGGCGCTGGTGGCGCGACTTGCTTGTCGCATCCGCTGGTGGTTGGAGGGGCCGGGAGGCCGGTGGTGGGCTTCCCCCCTGCTAGTTCTTCTCAGGCGTGATGGATGGTGCGTGCTTGTGGGGGCAACAACATCGCAGGCCTGGTCGCGGTGCTCCTATAGACGGCGCAGGGTGGTGGTGGTGTCTCTCCTTCTCTTGGGTTCAAGCCAACTATGTGCGGGGTCAGGTGTCGGTGGTGCCATCCGCACGCGCAACAGGGCAGGCTTGGAGCTAGGGTTCATGCTCGGGCGGGCCAGATCTGTGCCCGAGGTGGATCGGAGCTGGTGCTTCGAGTAGGTGAGGTTAGTCTTGGCCCGGGATGTACTCGCGAGGGCGACGTCTTTCTCTCGCGGGTGCGGTGGGAGTTGGTGGTCGTCATGACATCGCTGCTCGTGTCGTCGGTTTGTTGGAAATATGCCCTAGAGGCAATAAATAAAGTGTTTATTATTATATTTCCTTGTTCATGATAATCGTTTATTATCCATGCTATAATTGTATTGATTGGAAACACATTACATGTCTGGATAAATAGACAATACACTGTCCCTAGTATGCCTCTAGTGAACTAGCTCGTTGATCAAAGATGGTCGAGGTTTCCTAGCCATTGACATCAGATGTCATTTGATAACGGGATCACATCATTAGGAGAATGATGTGATGGACAAGACCAAAACTACAAACGTAGCATATGATCGTGTCAGTTTATTGCTGTTGTTTTCTGCATGTCAAGCATGTGTTCCTATGACCATGAGATCATGCAACTCACGGACACCGGAGGAGTACCTTGTGTGTATCAAACGTCGCAACATAACTGGGTGACTATAAAGGTGCTCTACAGGTGTCTCCGAGGGTGTCTGTTGAGTTGGCATGGATCAAGATTGGGATTTGTTACTCCGTGTGATGGAGAGGTATCTCAGGGCCCACTCGGTAATACAACATCACAATGAGCCATGCAAGCAATGTGACTAAGTGTTAGTCATGGGATCTTGTATTACAGAACGAGTAAAGAGACTTGCCGATAACGAGATTGAACTAGGTATGGAGATACCGACGATCGAATCTCGGGCAAGTAACATACCGAAGAACAAAAGGAACATCATACAAGATTAATTGAATCCTTGACATAGAGGTTCAACCGATAAAGATCTTCGTATAATATGTAGGAACCAATGTGGACATCCAGGTCCCGACATTAGTTATTGACCGTAGAGGTGTCTCGGTCTTGTCTACATAGTTCTCGAACCCGCAGGGTCTGCACACTTAAGGTTTGGTGACGTTTCGGTAGTATAGAGTTATGTATGGTGGTGACCAAAGTTTTCTAGGAGTCCCGGATGAGATCCCAGACGTCACGAGGAGCTACGGAATGTTTCGGAGGTAAAGATTCATATATAGGAAGTCCTGTTTTGGTCGCCAGTAAAATTTCGGGCTCATCGGTAGTGTACCGGGAGTGCCGGTAGTGTACCGGGAGGCCTCCGGGAGGAGTATTTAGACCCAAGAGGCTACATGGGCTGTGGGAGAGTAGAAACCAGCACTTAGTGGGCTGGTGTAACAACCACAAGAGGCCCATGCGGCTGGAAGAAAAGAGTCCTAAGAGAAAAAGTGGAAAAGGCAAAAAAAAAAGAGGGTGAATCCTAGTCCTACTAGGATTGGAGGTGGACTCCACCTCCACCCTTGGTTCGGCCGACTCCTTGGTGGCTTGGACCTTGGGCCAAGCCCTCTCCTCTCTTCCTCCTATATATACTGGTGGTATTGAGGGTTTTTGTACTAGTTTTTCAGCCACGTGCTACTCGTTCCTCCAATGCATAGTTTCTCCTCTAGATTGGATTTCTGCAGTGCTTAGGCGAAGCCCTACCGGAATAGCTCCACCACCATCACCGGAGAGCCGTCACGCTGCCGGAGAACTCTTCTTCCTCTCTACTCCTTCTTGCTGGATCAAGATGGTGGAGACCGTCATCAAGCTGTACGTGTGCTGAACGCGGAGGTGCCGTTCGTTCGGTGCTAGATCGGAAGGATCGTGATCAAGTTCGTGGGACGGATCGTGATCAAGTTTGTGGGACGGATCGTGCTCGGATCGCGGGACGGATCATGATTGGATCGCAAGATGGAATGTGATTGGATCGCGGGACGCACGGCGATTTGGATCGCGAAGACGTTCGACTACACCAACCGCGTTTCTTAACGCTTCCCGCTTAGCGATGTACAAGGGTACGTAGATCCACTCTCCCTCTCTTAGATGCTCATCACCATGGATAGATCTGCGTGTGCGTAGGAAATTTTTGTTTCCCATGCAATGTTTCCCAACAGTGGCATCATGAGCTAGGTCCATGTGTAGATGAGATCTCGAGTAGAACACAAAAGGTTTGTGGGCGTTGATGCTTAGATTGCTTCCTCTCTTGGTCGGATTTTGGTTCAGCGGTATTGTGAGATGAAGCGGCCCGGACCAACATTACTCGTACGCTTACGAGAGACCGGTTCCCTCGACCGCAACTTGTTGCATAGATGGATTGCGGGTGCCAGTTTCTCTCACTTTAGTTGGATCGGATTCGACGAAGGCGGTCCTTGAGAAGGTTGAAAAGCAACTAGTGTATCACCGTTGTGGTTTTTGCGTAGATCAGAATTGTTCTTGCTAGATACCCGTAGCAGCCACGTAAAACATGCAACAACAATTAGAGGACGTCTAACTTGTTTTTGCAGGGTATGTTGTGATGTGATATGGCCAATTACATGATGTGATATATGTGATGTATGAGATGATCATGTGATGTATAGATTATCACGACTTGCATGTCTATGAGTACGACAACCGGCAGGAGCCATAGGGTTGTCTTTAATTATTGTATGACCTGCGTGTCAATCATTAAGCGCTATGTAATGCTTTACTTTATCGCTAAACGGTAGCAATAGTAGTAGAAGCATGTTGGGTGCGACAACCCCGATGGCGACACGTTGATGGAGATCAAGATGATGGAGATCATGGTGTCTTGCCGGTGACGATGGAGATCATGCCGGTGCTTTAAAGATGGAGATCAAAACCACAAGTTCATGGCCATATCATGTCACTTATGATTTGCATGTGATGTTAATCCTTTTATGCACCTTGTTTTGCTTAGGACGACGGTAGCATTATAAGGTGTTCCCTCACTTAATTTCAAGATAAATTGTGTTCTCCCCGAGTGTGCACCATTGCGAAAGTTCGTCATGTTGAGACACCACGTGATGATCGGGTGTGATAGACTCTACGTTCACATACAACGGGTGCAAGCCAGTGTTGCACGTGCAGAACACTCGGGTTAAACTTGACGAGCCTAGCATGTACAGACATGGCCTCGGAACACAAGAGACCGAAAGGTCGAACATGAGTCATATAGTAGATATGATCAACATAATGATGTTCACCATTGAAGCCACCTCAACTCACGTGATGATCGGACTTGAGTTGGTGGATTTGGATCATGTGACACTCAGATGACCTAAGGGATGTCAATTTGAGTGGGAGCTTTAGTAATTTGATTAACTAAACTCATTATCTTGAACAATAGTCTAAGTAAACTTTGCATATTTATGTTGTAGATCAATGGCTCGCGTAGTAGCACCCCTGAATTTTAATGCGTTCCTAGAGAAAGCTAAGTTGAAAGATGATGGAAGTAACTTTGTTGACTGGGCCCGTAATATGAGGATTATCCTCACAGCTTCCCAGAAATCATATGTCCTTGATGCACCGCTTGGTGACCAACCAGAAGACATGACCTCCGAAGACGTTAAGAACGTTTGGGAGGCACGTACTGGAGATTACTCAATAGTTCAGTGTGCAATATTGTATGGCTTAGAACCGGGACTTCAAAGATGTTTTGAATGTCATGGAGCATATGAGATGTTCTAGGTGTTGAAGTTTATCTTTCAGAAGAACGCCCGGATCGAGAGGTATGAAACCTCCAATATGTTCTATGCTTGCAAGATGGAGGAGAACGGGTCTATCATTGAACATATACTCAGAATGTCTGGGTATTCAACTCGTCTAGCGGAGTTGGGAATTGCCCTTCCGCCAGAGGTGATCACTGACAGAGTTCTTCAATCACTGCCACCTAGTTACAAGAGCTTTGTGATGAACTATAACATGCACGGGATGAACAAGTCAGTCACCGAGCTGTTTGCGATGCTAAAAGTCATTGAGTCTGAAATCCAGAAAGAACATCAAGTGTTGATGGTCAATAAAACCACTAGTTTCAAGAAAAATGGCAAAGTCAAGGGCAAGGGAAAGAAGGGTAAAACCAAGAAGGATGGCAAAGCAGTTGCTACTCCTGTAAAGAAGCCCAAGCATGGACCCAAGCTAGAAACTGAGTGCTTTCATTGCAAGGGAACTGGTCACTGGAAGCGGAACTGCCCCAAGTACCTGGCTGACAAGAAGGCGGCCAACGACAAACAAGGTATATATGATATACATGTTATTGATGTGTACCTTACTAGCTCTCGTAGTAGTGCCTGGGTATTTGATACCGGTTCGGTTGCTCACATTTGCAACTCAAAGCAGGAACTACGGAATAAACGAAGGCTGGTGAAGGACGAAGTGACGATGCGCGTGGGAAATGGTTCCAAGGTTGATGTGATCGCCATCGGCATGCTCTCTCTTCGATTACCATCGGGATTAGTGATGAACCTGAATAATTGTTATTTAGTGTCTGCGTTAAGCATGAACATTATATCTGGATCTTGTTTATTGCGAGACGGTTACTCATTTAAATTAGAGAATAAAGGTTGTTCTATTTATATGAGTAATATCTTTTATGGTCATGCACCCAGTGTTAGGGGTTTATTCATATTGAATCTTGATAGTGATGACACACATGTTCATAACATTGATGCCAAAAGATGAAGAGTTGATAATGATAGTACCACTTTCTTGTGGCACTGCCGTTTAGGTCATATTGGTGTAAACCGCATGAGGAAGCTCCATGTTGATGGACTTTTGGAGTCACTTGATTTTGAATCACTTGACACATGTGAACCATGCCTCATGGGCAAGACGACTAAAACGCTGTTCTGTGGAACAATGGAACGGACAAGTGACTAATTGGAAATCATACATACTGATGTGTGCGGTCCAATGAATGTTACATCACGCGGTGGATATCGTTATTTTCTCACCTTCATTGATGACTTAAGTAGATATGGGTATATTTACTTAATGAAACACAATTCTGAAACGTTTGAAAAGTTCAAGCAATTTCAGAGTGAAGTTGAGAATCATCGTAACAAGAAGATTAAGTTCCTGCGATCTAATCGAGGAGGTGAATATCCGAGTTATGAGTTTGGCAGTCAATTAAGACAATGTGGAATTGTTTCACAGTTGACACCGCCCGGAACACCACAGCGTAATGGTGTGTCCGAACGTCGTAATCGAACCTTATTAGATATGGTGCGTTCTATGATGTCTCTTGCTGATTTGCCACTATCGTTTTGGGGTTATGCATTAGAGACATCTGCATTCACTTTAAATAGGGAACCATCGAAATCCGTTGAGACGACGCCATATGAACTATGGTTTGGAAAAAGGCCAAATTTGTCGTTTCTTAAAGTTTGGGGATGTGATGCTTATGTCAAAAAGCTTCAGCCTGAAAAGATGGAACCCAAAGCGGAGAAATGCGTCTTCATAGGATACTCAAAAGAGACAGTCGGGTATACCTTCTATCTCAGATCCGAAGGCAAAGTGTTTGTCGCTAAGAACAGAACATTTCTTGAGAAAGAGTTTCTCTCGAAAGAATTGAGTGGGAGGAAAATAGAGCTTGATGAGGTTATTGAACCTTTACTTCAACCAGAAAGTAGCGCAATGCAGAGAGATGTTTCTGTGGAACCTACGACGGTAGAAGAGGAAGTTAATGATGATAATCATGAAGCTTCGGATCAAGCTGCTATTGAACCTCGTAGGTCGACAAGGCCGCGTACTACCCCTGAGTGGTACGGCAACCTTGTCTTGGAGGTCATGTTGTTGGACAACAATGAACCTACGAGCTATGGAGGAGCAGTGATGGGCCCGGATTCCGAGAAATGGTTAGAGGCCATGAAATCCGAGATGGGATCCATGTATGAAAACAAAGTATGGACTTTGAAAGTATTACCTGAAGGGCGAAAGGCCATTCAGAACAAATGGATCTTTAAGAAGAAGACAGACGCGGACGGTAATGTCACCGTCTATAAAGCTCGACTTGTGGCAAAGGGTTTTTCACAAGTTCAAGGAGTTGACTACGATGAGACTTTCTCACCTGTAGCGATGCTTAAGTCTGTCAGAATCATGTTAGCAATAGCTGCTTATTTCGACTATGAAATTTGGCAGATGGATGTCAAAACAACGTTCCTCAACGGTTTCCTTGAGGAAGAGTTGTATATGATGCAACCCGAAGGTTTTGTCGATCCAGAGAATGCTGACAAAGTTTGCAAACTCCAGCGATCCATTTATGGACTGGTGCAAGCATCTTGGAGTTGGAATAAGCGCTTTGATGAGGTGATCAAAGCGTTTGAGTTTATACAAGTTTACGGAGAAGCTTGTATTTACAAGAAAGTGAGTGGGAGCTCTATAGCGTTTCTAGTATTATATGTGGATGACATATTGCTGATTGGAAACAATATAGAAATGCTGGATAGCATGAAGGAATATTTGAACAAGAGTTTTTCAACGAAGGACCTAGGAGAAGCTGCTTTCATATTAGGCATTAAGATCTATAGAGATAGATCGAGACGCTTAATAGCACTTTCATAGAGCACATACCTTGTTAAAGTTTTGAAGAAGTTCAAAATGGATCAGTCCAAGAAGGGGTTCTTGCCTGTGTTACAAGGTGTGAAGTTGAGTAAGACTCAATGCCCAGTAACTGCAGAACATAGAGAAAAGATGAGTGTCATCCCCTATGCTTCAGCCATAGGCTCTATCATGTATGCAATGCTGTGCACAAGACCCGATGTCAGCCTTGCCATAAGTATGGCCGGAAGGTTTCAAAGTGATCCTTGAATGGAGCACTAGCAAGCGGTCAAGAATATCCTTAAGTACCTGGAGAGGACTAAGGAAATGTTTCTCGTTTATGGAGGTGATGAAGAGCTTGTCGTAAAGGCTTACGTCGATGCAAGCTTTGACACTGATCCAGACGACTCTAAGTCGCAAACCAGATATGTATTTATTCTTAACGGGGGAGCGGTAAGCTGGTGCAGTTCAAGCAAAGTGTGGTAGCTGATTCTACGTGCGAAGCGGAGTATATCGCAGCCTCGGAGGCGGCGAAGGAAGGTGTCTAGATGAAGCAGTTCATGACAGATCTTGGAGTAGTGCCTAGTGCACTGAATCCAATGAACATGTTTTGTGACAACACTGGTGCCATTGCTCTAGCCAAGGAACCAAGGTTTCACAAGAGGACCAGACACATAAAGCGACACTTCAACTCCATCCGGTACTACATCGAGGAGAAGGACATAAATATTTGCAAAGTGCACACGGATCTGAATGTTGCAGACCCGTTGACTAAACCTCTTCCAAGGGCTAAACATGACCAACACCAGAATTGCATGGGTGTTCGATTCATTACCATGTAAATCACATAGTGATGTGAACTAGATTATTGACTCTAGTGCAAGTGGGAGACTATTGGAAATATGCCCTAGAGGTAATAAATAAAGTGTTTATTATTATATTTCCTTGTTCATGATAATCTTTTATTATCCATGCTATGATTGTATTGATTGGAAACACATTACATGTGTGGGTAAATAGACAATACACTGTCCCTAGTATGCCTCTCGTGAACTAGCTCGTTGATCAAACATGGTCGAGGTTTCCCAGCCATTGACATGAGATGTCATTTGATAATGGGATCACATCATTAGGAGAATGATGTGATGGACAAGACCCAAACTACAAACGTAGCATATGATCGTGTCAGTTTATTGCTGTTGTTTTCTGCATGTCAAGCATGTGTTCCTATGACCATGAGATCATGCAACTCACGGACACCGGAGGAGTACCTTGTGTGTATCAAACGTCGCAACGTAACTAGGTGACTGTAAAGGTGCTCTACAGGTGTCTCCGAGGGTGTCTGTTGAGTTGGCATGGATCAAGACTGGGATTTGTTACTCCGTGTGACGGAAAGGTATCTCAGGGCCCACTCGGTAATACAACATCACAATGAGCCTTGCAAGCAATGTGACTAAGTGTTAGTCATGGGATCTTGTATTATGGAACGAGTAAAGAGACTTGCCGGTAAAGAGATTGAACTAGGTATGGAGATACCGACGATCGAATCTCGGGCAAGTAACATACCGAAGAACAAAAGGAACATCATACGGGATTAATTGAATCCTTGACATAGAGGTTCGACCGATAAAGATATTCATAGAATATGTAGGAACCAATGTGGACATCCAGGTCCCGCCATTGGTTATTGACCGTAGAGGTGTCTCGGTCATGTCTACATAGTTCTCGAACCCGCAGGGTCTGCACACTTAAGGTTTGGTGACGTTTCGGTAGTATAGAGTTATGTATGGTGGTGACCAAAGTTTTTTTGGAGTCCTGGATGAGATCCCGGATGTCACGAGGAGCTCCGGAATGGTCCGGGGGTAAAGATTCATATATAGGAAGTCTTGTTTTGGTCGCCGGAGAAGTTTCGGGCTCATCGGTAGTGTATCGGGAGTGCCGGTAGTGTACCAGGAGGCCTCCGGGAGGAGTATTTCGACCCAAGAGGCTACATGGGATGTGGGAGAGTGGAAACCAGACCTTATTGGGCTGGTGGAACAACCACAAGAGGCTCATGCGGCTGGAAGAAAAGAGTCCTAAGAGAAAAAGTGGAAAAAGGCAAAAAAGAGGGTGAATCCTAGTCCTACTAGGATTGGAGGTGGACTCCACCTCCACCCTTGGTTCGGCCCGACTCCTTGGTGGCTTGGACCTTGGGCCAAGCCACCTCATCTATTCCTCCTATATATACTGGTGGTATTGAGGGTTTTTGCACTAGTTTTTCAGCCACGTGCTACCCGTTCCTCCAATGCATAGTTTCTCCTCTAGATTGGATTTTTGCAGTGCTTAGGCGAAGCCCTGCCGGAATAGCTCCACCACCATCGCCGGAGCGCCGTCATGCTGCCAGAGAACTCTTCTTCCTCTCCACTCCTTCTTGCTGGATCAAGACGGTGGAGATCGTCATCAAGTTGTACGTGTGCTGAACGCGGAGGTGTCGTCCGTTCGGTGCTAGATCGCAAGGATCGTGATCAAGTTCGTGGGATGGATCGTGATAGAGTTCGTGGGACGGATCGTGATCGGATTGTGGGACGGATCATGATTGGATCGCGGGACGGAACATGATTGGATCACGGGACGCACGACGATTTGGATCGCAAAGACGTTCGACTACACCAACCGCGTTTCTTAACGCTTCCCGCTTAGCAATCTACAAGGGTACGTAGATCCACTCTCCCTCTCGTAGATGCTCATCACCATGGATAGATCTGCGTGTGCGTAGGAATTTTTTTGTTTCCCATGCAACATTTCCCAATAGGATCGACACCGGATACCATGGACATGGCATTGTGTGTGCTTGCTTGGTTCGGGGCCAAGGGCCGGGTCAAGGCTTGCTCGACGACGGCCATCGACAGTCATCGATTCGTTTCTAGCCCACCGGAGCTGGCTCGGGATGCAGGTGCGAGCGCTTCCTACGGTGGAGGCGCTAACCCAGAATCGATGGATGATGCCGGGCTAGGAGTGGATGGATGCGTTCTCTCTTCCTACCGTGGTGAGTGTGTTGTGAAGTAGTCGGATGTCGGTGTGTCGGACCGGGTATGCCGGGGCGGCGGCCTCGGATGGTGGGCTGCATGGTTGCCTCTTCGACAGGCACTATGGCGGCGGCGGTGGCTTCCCTCTTGGTCGTGTGGGCAACAAGAGGGTAGCATTAGGTGCCTCGGGCTTGTCCTCTGTTGTTAACAGTTGCGACCTCATGTGCTTGTCCTGGTGACCTCCCGTGGCATGGTTGAGCTGCCGAGCGAAAGCTCTGCGCTTTTGGCGCCGACGACGGCTACGCTTGCGAGCGCCGCTCTCTTCTTGAAGACGTTGTCGTGGTTCTCCTCACAGTGCCAGGGTTCCGAGCGAAAGCTCATGTCCACCTTGGACTCAGCAGCGACGATGCTTCGCGTCGTCTTCCCTCCTGAGGGCGTTGTCGTGGACTTAGGTGTGCTAGGGCGTTGCCTGGCGTTGTACCTAGTATTCTCTATGTTCTACTTCGGTAGCATAGTTGTTCTGCGTGATCCAATTATTTTGGGATCTGCTTTGTAAGAGGCCTACATCTCCACTTTCTATCGTTCGGCCGTGTACTTTGTGTGTTGCTTTATATATAAAGTGGGGTGAAAGCTTTTTTCCAGAGAGAGGGTTTTGACATCAAATCTACGAACACGACAACACGGAACTACGGTAACACATGTGGCTGGTTCTATCCTAACAAGCGTTCCTGACTGTCAAGGGACGCAGTCATTGATCTACCATGGCCTCTCCCTCACACAGAGACGACGACCCCAACGGGCTGCAGCAAAGGACACACGCATCCGATCAAGGGAGGGCGTAGGTCACAGGCGGAGATTTCGGTCCAATCTAGAGTGGTCCCTAGGCTTATGCATCAAAGTCAACTCTACAAGATCTGCAGCTATCCCGGTAAGTACATGGTGGCTACACACCCGACTACACCGAGCCAAGCATCGCGGGACAGAGGCCAACAACAATTCTTTGCTGAGACGAACGACTACACTGACCGATCTGCACAACAACAAGCCGATCTACACTAACCCCACGCCTTAATACCAAGTTGTACAACCACATCACGCCTAGAAAGAAATCCCTGTCGAGCACTGTTGGCATTCTGGGAATGGGGGTACCCATACTTGCCTGCATGCGGCCCAGGACGTGGCCCACTTTGATGGCCAAGTACGGTCCAGCACGTCCCCACTCAAGACAAGGCCCTCGCGAGGGTCCCGAGCTCGCGACGGAAGTAGCACCAAGACCCACGAGGGAATAGGCCTCCCTAGGCGCCCTCCTGAGCGGCGGAGATCTCTATGCAATGCTTGGCCTCGGGAGGCCAAGGATGATGCAAGGGGGCCAGGTGGGCACCAGCGCGCCACACGGACAGTTTCCCCTTTGGTGCAAAGGGGGCAAGGACGTACGCAGGTTCCCAAAGTGCCCCCAAAGGTTTCCATTCTTGTGCAACAAGACCAAGACCACGAGCTCCGCAGGATGGACGTCATCACTGAGCCCACTACCACATCACCAATAGCTACTTTGCAGGCAAAGACCCCCTTTCGTTAGGATAAATATGTACACCTTGTCCCCTTCGAATTTGGCCGTTGTGGGATCCCTTCCCACCATAGCGATAAGGGAAGAGGATCCGGGCCGCTATAAATAGAGGCTAGGCTGCTCCATAGAGGGGGGGGGGGCAAGAGAAGGAGCAAGATCACCAGAATGCCCTCGTGAGGCGACTCACCACCGTACTAGTTCATCCACAAACCTCCTCGTGAGGCAATCCACCAAAGCAGGAGTAGGGTTTTATGCTTTGTAGTGGCCTATACCTGGGTATATCTTCGTGTGTGATCTTCTTCCTCATCATCGTGCGAGTTCCTCTAGCTGGGCTAACGTGTTGTGAACTAGGAGGGACGAAGTTGTTGGGGATCTTCGCACACGCCCCTGAGTTCGAACTTCCTTGGGTTTTGCGGAGCCCGAAATCTGACATTTGGCGCGCCAGGTAGGGTGCGTGTCAGAGTTCCCAGCAAGCTCTTCTTCCTCTTCACCCCGCCGTGTCGATGACCGACGCTCAACAAGCTCTCTTCGGCCCTAGTGGATCTGCCTTCGCCAACCTCGCCATTGCCGTCCAAGATCCATGCCCCGATAGCAAGGCGCTGGGCGGTCAGTACCAGGCCACCAGCGTCGTTTCCACCATCGTCGCTGCACGTGCCGGCCAAGCGTGCGGCGGACGGGCGGCACCCACGGGACCGACGTCGCACTGTACCCACGTGAGGGATCTCAACGTGCATGACGCAGTGCTGATGGCGAGCGAGATGCCCCGCCACTGCTCGACGTAAGAGGGCTTCGACGTGGTGGGCCGACCACATTGTCGAGTTGGTCACCGTCGTGACGAGGGCTTGGGTTCCCCACCCCTCTTCACGGCCATCGGCGTTAGGCGCTGGGGGCTCATTCACTGTGCCCGTCGCCTCATCCACGGACGACGTACCCCCTTCGGCCCCGGGGCGAGCCCAGGTAGGGCCCGCCGCATGCCGTTTTCCTTCTCTTCCGGATCCCGGTGACCGGCTTCGGGGTGCTGCCTGTCCACGTCAGTGGGGCCTTTGAAGAAAATGGTGGGACACCCGCACGCGCCTCGACGCGCACTCTCATACCCAGGTAGATCATAGACAACCTAGGGCATCCCGACTGGAGTGCGCCGACTGGCACAGGGAGCAAGCAGCTCAGGTGTCCGGGCAGGCATGTAACTATAACGAAGGTGCATTGGATAACTAGGGAGGCAACCCATGCCAACACACGTGCGGTCAACCCCATGGGCGGCAGAGGTAGGCAACTTCGGGCAGAGGCTCGCCGCAGGAGGATCTGCGGGTCGCGCGCCCAGTGCGAAGTCACATTGCCGCCCGGAGGGGCCGTCCTGCGCACGGGAACAGCTCAGGAGGGGAACAAGGCCTTTATATAGAGGCCTATGTTCCAAGCTACGTCATACCTATGGATGGTGCGATGGATCAGGCGCCCCCCGCAGGCGCCGACACCCTCCCAGAGTAGGGAGGTCTCCCGAATGTGCTCCCTAAGCCGGGCCTGGGGGATCCCACCGAGGGAGTACTAGGCCAGGTTGGTGCAAGCGAGAGAGGGAGATGACGTCCCTGGATGCGCGTGGGTGCGGTGCAACCGCCGCCCTCGCGAACAAGCAACACGCAACCAAGCCCCCAGGACAACATGAGCAATAGTCTAGGGGGAGCGACATGATACAAGTAGCATAGGCCACCCGTGGCAACAGGAGCGCCGACACAGCCCTCGGGAGGCAGGGCCTCGCGAGGCCCTCGAGCCGCGGTCTGGCCGGCGCCCCGACACCTCACGGGGTGGCTTCATCGACATAACACCTCTATGGCTGCGCTGGGTGCATTGTGCTCATGTTTGGGCCGTGAGAGTGCAATCCAGCGGCTACGCAAGGAACAATGCATTCGGGTTTGGGCTGTAGGGGCGCTCAACCGAGCAGAAATATGCGGGATGGATCTTAATGGAGTTGGGAGCATCTGGGTCGTGCGCCTGGGGGCTTGCTCAGCTATCTTCGGTCGTGCCACTCTCACGTAATAATGAGTGGGTTGTATGCGCCCAGAGCCCCCCGAGGACGCGGAGGAGTTCCATCCCACACCCAAGTGGAAGCCCCATGCTTCGCACTGGCGGAAAACACTATCCTTAAATGACTATGCCCACGCGACGTGGATGCCCTACACTCCGCGCCGGGGGAAGACGAAGACGAAGACGAGCCTAGTTGCCGGACGCGGCAGTTGCTTGCTTCCTTTTTGGTGTTCGGATTGTCACTCTTTGAAATGAAATTTGGAGATTTTGGAACTCTATTTGAAAAAGGGACATGAACTTTTCTCTCATCGCACTTTATTTTTTATGGCCTTGGAGTGTCTTTCTCTGAATTGGCACCTTACAAAGGCCCACACACTTTGCCCCTCCCCAGGGCGCCTTAGAGCAGGCCGGCAAGGACCTGTTTCCTCAAAAACATGCATCTTTTGGCGGTCGACTCCCACTTGGGGGCTCCGACCGTAGCCCAGCGCGACAGCACGGAGCCTCGGGAGGCTTAGGCGCCTCCCGAGATAGCGGCTGGCGGAATGGTATGGGATTGGTCCAGCGTCAAGGGGGGCTCCTGAGCAACGTGCCTCAGGAGCCTTATCGGTCATATAGCCCCTCGCCCCTTCGTCTCGTCCTGGTGATCCAGACACCTCAATGGTGGTCGAGGCCCCACCCCCTAGTCTCCTCCTGGTGAACCGGATGCCCCAACGATGGTTGGGGAATGCGCGGGACTGGGTCCTGCCGACGTAGAGCGCTGCTTGAGCGTCAAGGGAGGGGTGTTCCGGAGCAACCCTTCTCGGGAACCTACAGATCATGTGGCTCCACGCCCCTGGTCTCGTCCTAGTGATCTGGACGCCCCAGTGGTGGCCGAGGACTCGCCCCTTTAGTCTCGTCCTTGTGATCTAGACGCCCCAACGGCAGTCGAGGCCTGCTCGAGCTTGGGCCCCGCAGACGCAGAGTGCCGAAAGGGCCCCCAAACCATTCCACAAACAAGGAAGAAGCCCCTCAGGTCGGATCCCCGAGCTCCCAAGATGTTTCGGATGCACCTCGTGACGCATGGGATCGCCACGACCCGATAAGCTAAGTACATCACCGAACGGAGCCGAAACTTTCTGATCAAATGATAGCCCGAAAGCAGGGTAGGAGGTGTAAGCACTAACGTGGAAATGCAGGCACTACGGTCCACTATATACTACCACTAGGGTTCTTTTGGTCCCAGGTGCCAGGAAGGATGGCATAAGGGGAGGAGTCCGGCCTCGTCAAGCGACGACGCTAAGAACCCCGAACTTGGAGGCGGCACGCTCCCCTCGGGAGGGTACGCCTCGCAAGGACCCAGCAGGCCGCCATCACCGGACCGCATCAACAACGACACCAAGCCCCACACAAGAGATGAAGTCACACAACATAGAGCAAGCAATCGACGACTTAAGGGAAGAAGGAGGAAGAAGAAAGTAATACACAAAAGTCTGACGCCCTTAGGGGCCGGGTTTTTCTTGACATGACAGGAACCAGAAAAAGAAAACAGGGGATGCCTAGATGGAGGAGCCGTTGTCGCCGTATGAACCACTGCCCGCCTCAGCATCATAACCATCGTCCTTGTCGGAGGAGGGCACTTCGACGAACCGTTCCACCAGGGATTCCACGTGCGGGCGCACCTCATCCCCGAGGGGCCTCTGGAGATCCTTGGGCACCCGTTCCGTGGCGCGTAGAAGATCAAGCTCCGGGGCGTGGTGGCACAGGTAGGAGAAGACGCACGTCAGAGCAAGGTCCATGAGGTCGTGTGCGCTGGCCTCGTTGTCCTCATCCACCCGAGAGACGCCGTCCTCCAGCGTCTCCACCACCCTGCCGAAGAAGTCGAGGTAGCCTCCGTCGCCATACGGGCACGGTAGCGCGGGGCTTCCCTGACAAACCAGCCCACTGCACCAGCCAGGCGGCGGGCAATGCCCAAGTATTGCTTGGCGCGCTCTGCCTCCAACATCTTTGCGTGCGCCGCCTTGTCCTAGGCAGCCTTCACGGCGTTAGCTGCCCCCTTGATGTAGGCCTGGAGGGACGCCAGATCCACCCTAACCTCCTCTTCACCCCTAAGGGCGACCTAGAGGGCAGCCTTGGCGCTCGCTAGCTAGGCCCATAGCGCGTCCGCCTCCTCGTAGAGCTTGCCAAGCCTGTGCTTTTTAGTCGTAGGCACGTTGGGAGGAAGAGATGGTCAGGTCCGACGTGCCGAGCATGTCTAGAAGGAAGAGATGGGTGGCGGAGCACTCACTCGTCAATGATGGCCTAGCACCGGTGAGGTTGGGCCGGCCCCAAGGCCCCCCCACCGCTGCCTCCGGAGGAACGCGAAGAAGGCGAAGACCCCGCACGCTTCCCCGTGCCCACAATACTCCCTCCAGACGCGATGGGGGGTAAAGGAATCAACGAAGAAGAGAGAGATTTCTTTAGGATAATGGGGAGAGGGGAGGCATGCCAAGATTTCAAGACCCCCCGGGGCGGGGCAGATTTATAGGCTGCAGCCCACGGGGCGTCGTGGGGAGTGTAGGCATCATGCGCTCCTCGGGCGCCGCGGGGCAGGCTCGGTCAGCGTGCAGCCTTGCTCTACGTCACTTCATCTGCCCCCATCAGGTCACATCCGCATAGCCCGAGGGGTGAAGGCCCAAGGGATCAGCCGCATTCAAGGAAGGGTAATGATGGCCGACACAACGCACGAGCGTCACATCAGTTTGACCTGGGGTGGTTCTTGACGTCCTTCGGGAAGCGGAAACGCCCCTGCCACATCAAGCGCCACACACAAGACGGGCTTGCAGGCGATTTGGGCCCGCGGCGCTCTGGTCGGTTCCTTCAGCTTCGCCCCGAAGCCGACCGAAGCGTGCCTCGGTCCCGGGGGCTACTGTTGTCATTCTGGGAACGGGGGTACCCAGACTTGCCTGCCTGCGCCCAGGGCATGGCCCACTTCGACGATCAAGTACGGTCCAGCGCGACCCCACTCAAGACAAGGCCCTCACGAGGGCCCCTAGCTCGCGAGGGAAGCAGCGCCAAGACCCACGGGGGAATAGGCCTTCCCAGGCCCCCTCCTGAGCGGCGGAGATCTCTATGCAACGATTGGCCTTGGGAGGCCAAGGATGACACATGGCGGGCCAGGCAGGCACCAGCGCGCCAGACGGACAGTTTCCCCTTTGGTGCAAAGGGGGAAAGGACGTACGTAGGTTCTCAAAGCACCCCCAAAGGTTTCCATTCAGGTGCAACAAGACCAAGAGCACGAGCTCGTCAGGATGGACCTCATTGCCGAGCCCACTACCACATCACCAACAACTACTTTGCAGGCAAAGACCACCTTTCGTCAGCATAAAGATGTACCCCTTGTCCCCCTTCGAATTTGGCCGTTGTGGGATCCCTTCCCACCATAGCGATAAGGGAAGAGGACCTGAGCCGCTATAAATAGAGGCTAGGCTGCTACATAGAGGGGGGCCGAGAGAAGGAGCAAGACCACTGGAACGCCCTTGCAAGGCGACTCATCACTGTACCTAGTTCATCCACAAACCTCCTCGTGAGGCAATCCACCAAAGTAGGAGTAGGGTTTTACGCTTCGCAGCGGCCCGAACCTAGGTAAATCTTCATGTGCGATCTTCTTCCTCGTCATCATGCGAGTTCCTCGAGCTGGGCTACCGTGTTGTGCGCTAGGAGGGGCAAAGCTGTTGGGGATCTTCACACACACCCCTGAGTTCGAAGTTCCTTGGGTTTTGCGGAGCCCAAAATTCGACAAACAGATCTACAAGAAGCTACCACGACATGCACCATCCACACGCCAGTACCATGTGGAAAGTGATGCAATTCTTCATCGACTTCTTCGACGCGACACAACATCGAAACTTGGTCGCCACAAGGGGCGCCTTCAAGCGACACATTACCGTCGACACACCACTGCATGCCATCTTCGACACTTCATCAGCGTGGTATTCATCACCATCATCATCAACACATCGCCGCCATGCCGTCCACAAGATGGACCCCTAGCATCCTCTAACAGATTTTTCTACAAGACGCGACCTCGACGACGGTAATGATTGCATCACAATGATGACGTTGACCGGATCATCCACGACGACACGACTACATCGACATGACGTCACTTCAGTGACAACCCTACATGGCCACACGGTCATGGAAAAATAGATGTGTGCTCGATGGGCTTCCTCCGGTCTTGGCAAAACCGGCGAACTCATCGCCAATGGCACCATGTGACATCCGCAAGGTGCATCGTTCACGTCTGCAGCTCCGTCATAGCACATTTTTTTGCGCCTTTGGCTTTGTGTGGCTTCATCATCCACGAAGATCACACATCGACCACAACCACCTCAACCATGGCTACATCACCATGATCGGCTACCTAGACATCGACATTAATGGCTACGTCTACAACAACTCATCGAAAACAACTCCAGTCAACAACATTTGCGTCGTCACTAGCGTCCATGCCACTCCCGCTATGACTGCAGGAGGGAATAGTGGAGAAGGCAGGAAGGCACCAGAAGGGGACGCAGTCACCGCTCTATGGGACGACCCATCAGAGACGCAGATAATGATGGCGCAATGAAGAGGATGACAGACGTATAAGACTTCAAATTCAGTCGCAGCCGTCCGCTTCACTCTCGCTACGACTGATGGGAAATGTTAGAATATAAATGTGTTTAAGATAGAGATAAGGAGAGAGATATAATAGGTTAAACCTATTGCGACTTGTCTTCTACTTCAAGTCTCTCTCCCCTCACATGTACTCTCTATATACCCCTACAAGGGTTAGATCAACATAACACACAACAACACAATATTCAATCTTTCTATATTTTCTACAATCTCAACATGCAATCGTGCGTGAAAAAAGACCCACACCACAATGCTGGGAAAGGTTGCATGGGAAACAAAAAATTTCCTATGCACACGCAAGATCTATCCATGGTGATGAGCATTTACGAGAGGGAGAGTGGATCTACATACCCTTGTAGATCGCTAAGCGGGAAGCGTTAAGAAACACGGTTGGTGTAGTCGAACGTCTTCGCGATCCAAATCACCGAGCATCCTGCGATCTCATCACGATCCGTCCTGCGAAATCATCACGATCTGTCCCGCGATCTCATCACGATCCATCTCGCGATCTTGATCACGGTCCTTCCGATTTAGCGCCGAACGAACGACACCTCCACGTTCAGCACATGTACAGCTCGATGACGATCTCCACCTTCTTGATCCAGCAAGAAGGAGAAGAGAGGTAGATGAGTTCTCTGACAGTGCGATGGTGTTGCGGCGATGGTGGTGGAGCTATTCTAGTAGGGCTTCACCTAAGCACCGCTGAAACTGATCTAGAGGAGAAACTGCGATCTAGAGGAACGGGTAGCACGTGGCTCAAAAATCAAGTGCAAAAACCCTAAAACCTCTAGTATATATAATAAGAAGAGAGGAGGAGACTTGGCGCAAGGGCCAAGCTCTCTAGGCTTCAGCCTAAGTGGGAGGAGAGGAGGAATCCTCCTCCAATCCTAGTAGGACTAGGACTCCTCCTTATTTTGGCCTTTTTGCCTTTTCCCACCTTTTTCTCTTTGGGTTTTCTTCCCAGCCGCATGGGCCTTGTGTGGGACTTCCACCAGCCCACTAAGGGCCGGTATTCACTCTCCCACAGCCCATGTAGCCTCTCTGGTCGAAATACCCCTCCCGATGGTCCCCCGGTACACTATCGGCACTCCCGGTACACTACCGATGAGCCTGAAACTTTTCCGACGAGCAAAACAGGACTTCCTATATATCAATCTTTACCTCCGGACCATTCCGGAGCTCCTCGTGACGTCTGGGATCTCATCCGAGACTCCTAACAACCTTCGGTCACCACCATGCATAACTCTATACTACTGAATTGTCACCGAACCTTAAGTGTGTAGACCCTGCAGGTTCGAGAACTATGTAGACATGACCGAGACACCTCTATGGTCAATAACCAATAGCGGGACCTGGATGCCCATATTGGTTCCTACATATTCTATGAAGATCTTTATCGGTCGAACCCTTATGTCAAGGATTCAATTAATCCCGTATGATGTTCCCTTTGTTCTTCGGTATGTTACTTGCCCGAGATCCGATCGTTGGTATCTCCATACCTAGTTCAACCTTGTTACTGGAAAGTCTCTTTACTCTTTCCGTAACACAAGATCCCGTGACTAACACTTAGTCACATTGCTTGCAAGGCTTATTGTGATGTTGTATTACCGAGTGGGCCCTGAGATACCTCTCCGTCACACGGAGTAACAAATCCCAGTCTTGATCCATGCCAACCCAACAAACACCCTTGGAGATACCTGTAGAGTACCTTTATAGCCACCCAGTTACATTGCGACATTTGATACACACAAGGCACTCTTTCGGTGTCAGTGAGTTGCATGATCTCATGGTCATAGGAACAGATACTTGACATGCAAAAAACAGTAGCAATAAACTGACACGATCATATGCTATCTTTGTAGTTTGGGTCTTGTCCATCACACCATTCTCCTAATGATGTGATCCCGTTATCAAATGACATCTCATGTCCATGGCTAGGAAACCTTAACCATCTTTGATCAACGAGCTAGTCTATTAGAGGCATACTAGGGACATGGTTTTGTCTATGTATCCACACATGGATCTAGGTCTCCGATCAATACAATTATAGCATGGATAATAGATGATTATCATGAACAAGGAAATATGATAATTACTAATTTATTATTGCCTCTAGGGCATATTTCCAATAGTCTCCACTTGCACTAGAGTCAATAATCTTGTTCACATCACCATGTGATTCGCATTGTTATGAATCTAACACCTAATGAGTTCTGGGGCTCGATCGCGCTTTGCATGTGAGAGAGGTCTTATAGTCAACGGGTCTACGACATTCAGATCCGTGTGTACTTTGCAAATCTCTATGTCAAACTGTAAACACTGCTACCACACTCCACTTGGTACTATTCCAAATGGCTGCTCCACTATACGTATGCAGATTGCTACTACGAGTCATCCGGATTGGTGTTAAAGCTTGCATCGACATAACTCTTTACGATGAACTCTTTATCACCTCCATAATCGAGAAACATCTCCTTAGTCTTTTAGTTACTAAGGATAATCTTGACCGCTGTCCAGTGATCCACTCCTGGATCACTCTTACCCCTTGACGGACTCATGGCAAGGCACACATAGGTGCGGTACATAGCACGACATACTATATAGAGCCTATGGCTAAGGCATAGGGGACGACGTTCGTCCTTTCTCTTTCTTCTGCCGTTGTCGAGCTTTGAGTCTCACTCAACTTCACACCTTACAAATCAGGCGAGAACTCTTTCTCTGACTGATCCATTTTGAACTCTTTCAAAATCTTGTCAAGGTATGTACTCATTGAAAGTCTCATCAAGCATCTTGATCTATCTCTATAGATCTTGATGCTCAACAATTAGGTACCTTTATCCAGGTCTTCCTTTGAAAATCACTTTTCAAACGACCGTTTATGCTTTCCAGAAATTCTACATTATTTCTGATCAACAATATGTTATCCACATATACTTATCAGAAATTCTATAGTGCCTCCACTCACTTTATTGTAAATACAAGTTTCTCGTAAACTTTGTATAAACTACAAAACTTTGATCACCTCATCAAAGTGTATATTCCAACTCCGAGATGCTTGCTCCATCCCTTAGATGGATTGCTGGAGCTCGCACACCTTTTAGCATCCTTAGGACTGACAAAACCTTCTGGTTGTATCACATACAACCTTTCCTCAAGTAAACTGTTAAGGAAACGATGTTTTGTCATCCATCCGCCAGATTTCATAATTGAAAAATGCAGCAACTGCTAACATAATTCCAATAGACTTTAGCATCGCTACGAGTGAGAAAGTCTCATTGCAGTCAACTCCTTGAACTTGTCGTAAACTTCTTTGCAACAAGTCGAGCTTTACAAATGGTGACATTTACCATGAGCTTCTGTCTTCATTTTAAACATCCATTTGTACTCAACGACCTGCCGTCCAACGAGCAAGTCTACCAAAGTCTATACTTGGTTTTCATACATGGATCCTTTCTCGGATTTCATGGCCTCTAACCATTTGTCGAAATCCGGGCCCATCATCGCTTCTCCACAGCTCGTAGGTTCATCGTTGTCCAACAACATGACCTCTAAGATAGGGTTGCCGTACCACTCAGGAGTAGTACGCGTCCTTGTCGACCTACGAGGTTCGATAGTAACTTGATCTGAAGTTTCATGATCATTATCGTTAACTTCTTTTCAACTAACGCAGGCTCCACAGAAAACATCTTTCTGTGCTACGCTACTCTCTGGTTGAAACAAAAAGTTCAACAACCTCATCAAGTTCTATCTTCCTCCCACTCAATTCTTTCGAGAAAAACTTTTTCTTGGGAAAGGACCTGTTTTAGCAACAAACACTTTGCACTTGGATCTGAGATAGAAGGTACACCCAACTGTTCTTAGGGTATTCTATGAAGATGCATTTGTCCGTTTTGGGTTCGAGCTCATTAGGTGAAAACCTTTTTCCACATAAGCGTCGCGACCCCAAACAATAAGAAATGACAGCTTAGGTTTCTATCAAACCATAGTTCAGACGGTGTCATCTCAATGGATTTAGATGGTGCCCTATTTAAAGTGAATGTAGTTGTCTCTAACGCATAACCCCAAAACTATAGTAGCAAAACGATAAGAGACATCATAGCCCGCACCATACCAATAGAGCACAACTATGACGTTCGGACACACCATCACACTATGGTGTTCCAGGTGGCGTGAGTTGTGAAACAACTTTTACATTGTCTAAAGTTGTATGCGAAACTCGTAACTTAGATATTCACCTCCACGATCATATCGCGGACATTTTTATCTTCTTGTCACGATGATCTTAAACTTCACTCTGAATTTGCTTGAACCTTTCAAACAATTTAGACTTGTGTTTCATTAAGTAAATATACACTATATCTACTCAAATCATCAGTGAAGGTAAGAAAATAACAATATCCACCGCACGCTACAAGACTCATTGGATTGCATACATCAACATGTATCATTTCCAATAAATCACTTGCCCGCTCCATCAATCCGGAAAACGTGGTACTTAGTCATCTTGCCCAAGAGGCATGGTTCGCATGTCTCAACCGATTCGAAATCGAATGAGTCCAAAGATCCGTCAGCATGGAGTTTCTTCATGCGCTTTATACCAATATGACATTTAGTGACAGTGCCACAAGTATGTGGTACTATCATTATTAACTTTGTATCTTTTTGCATCAATGTTATGAACATGTGTATTACTACGATCAAGATTCAACAAACCATTCTCACTGGGTGCATGACCATTGAAGGTATTATTCATGTAAACAGAATAACCATTATTCTCTAACTTAAATGAATAACCGTGTTGCAATAAAAACGATCTAATCACGTTCATGCTCAACGCAAAACACCAAATAACATTTATTTAGGTTCATCACTAATCCCGAAGGTAGAGAGAGCGTGCGATGTTGATCACATCAACCTTGGAAACATTTCCAACACACATCGTCACCTCACCCTTAGCTAGTTCTCCGTTTATTCCGTAGCTTTTATTTCGAGTTATTAACATTTAGCAACCGAACCAGTATCCAATACCTAGGTGCTACTAGGAGTACTCGCAAGGAACACATCATTAACACGTATATCAAATATACTTCTGTCGATGTTGCCAGCCTTCTCATCTACCAAGTATCTAGGGTTGTTCCGCTTCAGTGACCGCTCTCCTCATAATCGAAGCACTTAGTCTCGGGTTTGGTTTCAACTTTGGGTTGCTTCACTAGAGCAGCAACTGACTTGCTATCCATGAAGTTTCCCTCCTTGCTTTTGCCCTTCTAGAAACTAGTGGTTTGACTAACCATCAACACTTGACGCTCCTTCTTGATTTCTACCTTCGCGGTGTCAAACATCGCGAATAGCTCAGGGATCATTATTTCTATCCCTGGCATTTTATAGTTCATCACCAAGTTCTAGTAGCTTAGTGACAGTGATTTGGAGAACTATATCAATCACTATCTTATCTGGAAGATCAACTCCCACTCGATTCAAGCGATTGTAGCACCCAGACAATCTGAGCACATGCTCAACGATTGAGCTATTCTCTTTCATCTTGCAGCCAAAGAATATCTCTTTCATCTTGCAGGCAAAGAATCTTGTTGGAGATCTCATATCTCACAACACGGGCACGAGCCTGAGATCCTAATTTCAGCTCTTAGAACATCTCATATGTTCCGTGACGTTCAAAACGTTTCGGAGCCTCAATTCTAAGCCGTAATGCATGAGGCACTAAACTATCAAGTAGTCATCAGAACGTGCCCGTCAGATGTTCACAACATCTACAGACGACGCTAGAGGGGTTGGCGCACCGAGTGGCGCATTAAGGACATAAGCCTTCTGTGCAGCAATGAGGACAATCCTCAGATCACGAACCCAAGTCCGCAATATTGCTACCATCATCTTTCAACTCTATTTCTCTAGGAACATATAAAAAATCAAGGGAGCTATAGCGTGAGCAAGTAATCTACAACATAATTTGCAAAGACACTACTGACTATGTTCATGATAATGTGTTCAATTAATCATATTACTTAAGAACTCTCACTCAAATTGACATCCCACCAGTCATTCGAGTGATACATGATCCAAATTCACCAATTCAAGTCCGATCATCACGTGAGTCGAGGTGGTTTCAATGGTGAACATCAACATGTTGATCATATCTACTATAAGACTCATGTTTGACCTTTCGGTCTCTTGTGTTCCGAGGCCATGTCTGTACATGCTAGGCTCGTCAAGTTTAACCCGAGTGTTCTGCATGTGCAACACCGGCTTGTACCCGTTGTATGTGAACGTAGAGTCTATCACACCCGATCATCACGTGGTGTCTCGACACGACGAACTTTCGCAATGGTGCACACTCGGGGAGAACACAATTTATCTTGAAATTAAGTGAGGGATCACCTTATAATGCTACCGTTGTCCTAAGAAAAAACAAGATGCATAAAAGGATTAACATCACATGCAAATCATAAGTGACATGATATGGCCACGAACTTGTGCTTTTGATCTCCATCCTTAAAGCACCGGCATGATCTCCATTGTCACCGACATAACACCATGATCTCCATCATTGTGTCGCCATCGGGGTTGTCGCGCCCACCATGCTCATACTACTATAGCTGCCGTTTAGCGATAAAGTAAAGCATTACATAGCGCTTAATGATTGACACGCAGGTCATATAATAATTAAAGACAACCCTATGGCTCCTGCCGGTTGCTGTACTCATCGACATGTAAGTCGTGATATTCTATACAACAAATGATCATCTCATACAGCACATATATCTCATCATGTAATTGGCCATATCACATCACAACATACCCTGGAAAAACAAGTTAGACGTCCTCTAATTGTTGTTGCAAGTTTTACGTGTGTGCTACGGGTATCTAGCAAGAACAATTCTCACCTACGCAAAACCACAACGGTGATACATAAATTGCTTTTCAACCTTCTCAAGGACCGCCTTTGTCAAATCCGATCCAACTAAAGTAGGAGAAACATGCACCCCCCAGCCATCTTTGTGCAACGAGGTTACACGTCAGTTGATGGAACCGGTCTCTCGTAAGCATACGAGTAAGGTTGGTCTGGGCCTCTTCATCCCACAATACCGCTGAACCAAAACACGACCAAGGGAGGAAGCAATCTAAGCATCAACGCCCACAAACTCTTTGTGTTCTACTCGAGATCTCATCTACACATAGACCTAGCTCATGATGCCACTGTTGGAAAACGTTGCATGGGAAACAAAAAATTTCCTACGCACATGCAAGATCTATCCATGGTGATGAGCATTTACGAGAGGGAGAGTGGATCTACATACCCTTGTAGATCGCTAAGCGGGAAGCGTTAAGAAACACGGTTGGTGTAGTCGAACGTCTTCGCGATCCAAATCGCCGAGCATCCCGCGATCTAATCACGATCCGTCCCACGATCCAATCATGATCCGTCCCGCGAACTCATCACGATCCGTCCCGCGATCTCATCATGATCTGTCTCGCGATCTTGATCACGGTCCTTCCGATCTAGCGCCGAACGGACGGCACCTCCGCGCTCAGCACACGTACAACTCGATGACGATCTCCGCCTTCTTGATCCAGCAAGAGGGAGCGGAGAGGTAGATGAGTTCTTCGGTAGCACGACGGCGTTGCGGCGATGGTGGTGGAGCTATTCCAGCAGGGCTTCGCCTAAGCACCGCTGAAAACCGATCTAGAGGAGAAACTGCGATCTAGAGGAACGGGTAGCACGTGGCTCAAAAATCAAGTGCAAAAACCCTAAAACCTCTAGTATATATAAGAGGAAGAGAGGAGGAGACTTGGCGCAAGGGTCAAGCACTCTAGGCTTCGGCCGAAGTGGGAGGAGAGGAGGAATCCTCCTCCAATCCTAGTAGGACTAGGACTCCTCCTTATTTTTGGCTTTTTTTTTGCCTTTTTTCACCTTTTTCTCTGTGGATTTTTCTTCCCAGCCGCATGGGCCTTGTGTGGGACTTCCACCAGCCCACTAAGGGATGTTATTCACTCTCCCACAGCCCATGTAGCCTTTTGGATCGAAATACCTCTCTCGATGGTCCCCCGATACACTACCGGCACTCCCGGTACACTCCCGATGAGCCTGAAACTTTTCTGACGACCAAAACAGGACTTCCTATATATCAATCTTTACCTCAGAACCAACCAACTAGCATTGAGACTATTGGATGACAAAGTCTTCATTTTTTGGGTTTATACTCTAGATTATTCTATCAACTATATTGGTAATTATCAAATCTATTCAGTTACAATTAAAGTTGATAAAGAGAGAACTCTAGAAACAATCGATCTTTAGAGCTCACTATCATGACCTCTAAGGAAATTTACATATAAATGATTGCATATATATATTTGCAATTTGTGCAAGTGAAACAAATTAATCTATGTGGGCATTATTGTTTTGTTCTATTTTTCCGATCTAGAAAAGTTTGGACTTAGCAAATATTTTTAAGAGGCAATTACCAAAAGTTTGTGGAAAAAAAGTAATGACATGCCCCTTGCAATGCATGTTTTAAACTCGTGCACCTATGTTTTCCAAGGTCGATGTTACACGTATAGAATAGAAATGATAAGCCTTAATATTTATGTGCATTCTTATGTCGTTGCTTTTCTAAAGTATAATAATAAATTGCATCGCTTAACTCTATGTTAAGACTTGAGAGGATGATTTGTTATTATGTATAAGTACAAAAGTTTATTATGATTCATTAAGTGGTTGTTTCGATAGCCATCGGTTTACAGAGAAGCGATTTCGGGTCTGCTTTTTACAATACCAGAATTATTAATTATTTTGGGAGTAGTTATTTGATGGAAATATATGTTTGTATTAGGAAACTGCAGAAATAGTGGATACCGTTTTCACTAACCCAAAGTAGGGCGTTATTGCTATATCTTGCGTATTTCAAGGCAAATGCTGGATCAATTTATGATTTTGCAAAGTTTCTAATCGGTGGTTGCATGGACTTGACGGAATTTGAAAGGTTCCGCACGTTTCTATATTTTTTTTAAAGTTTGTGAAGTTTTTTATAATGGTACAATTCTTTTTACAAATTAGGCAAACAAAGTTTTAAATTGTTATGAATATGTTTGAAAACTAAATATCACAATTTGTTTTATTGAGGAGATCAAAAACTTATTTTTAATTTTATCAACTGTTTTCATAATTATATGAACAAAATTTAGAAATTTATGAACATTTTATAATGTGTAGTAGACATTTCAAAAATTAAAGTAAATTAATATTAAATTAATATTTGTAATATTTGAAAGGAAAATATCTAAAAAAAACTATGAAAAATGAACCAAACGAGCGAACGAAAGTACCACCACTGGGCGGCCCATTACATGATCTTCAAGCAGGCGAGGGGAGCGACCGTGGCGTCTACATCTTGCATTTAGGTAGTCCGTAGAAAATCCCGCTTGATATTTTCGTGGTCATTCTTGGGCCAGTGAAAATAGGAGGGATTGATCCCTGGTCGCCGAGAAGATAACCAACACTACTAGCCAACACACTAGCGTACAATTCATGAGATGTATAAAGACACGATCTACTCGAAGCGACTGGAGCCGTTTCCTTCAGTTTTTCTCTCTTTATTTTTATTTTTTTCTGTTCTTTATTTTTATTTTTTCCATCTCAAATTTTCATTCTTTTTTCATTTTTTTATTTTTTTCATTTCTTTGGGTTTCGTTTCTTCTTCGTTTTTATTGTTTCCATTATAGTTTTCTATGTCCACAAAATATTTATAATACAAGTTTTCACAATTTTTTAATATAGTTCAACATTTTTTCACACATGGTCAATTAATTTGTATGTACATTTAAAAATAAAAATAAGATACTTGATTAACATTTTTTAATACAAGATGAACATTTTTCATATACACACTTTCAAACATTTTCAATGCAAAATTAACATATTTTAAATACAAGATCAACATTTTTTAATACATGGTGAACATTTTTATGCACATTTAACATTTTTCAAATGATTCATTAAATTTGTTTAAACGCAATATTAACAAAAAATTTAAACATGGTCAACATTTTTTTCTAAACTCATTTAGCGTTTTCCAAAAGCTTGATTAAATTTCCCTGAATGCAACATTAACCATTTTCTTAACCATGGTCAACATTGTTTTTATAAATTCATTTAACGTTTTCAAAATACCTGATTTTTTCAAACCTATTTAACATTTTTTTCCAATTCCTTCATTAACATTTTGACCTACATGATAAAAATAATTCATCATTTTAAGTACGTGGTCACCATTTTTGTATACACATTTAACATATTTAAAATGCTTTTTAAACATTTTTTTGAATGCTCTATTAAAGTTTCTTATATACACGATCAAATTTGTTTCTTTATTTTGTAATACAGGGACAATATTTTTTCTGTAAATATTTAACATTATCCCAATGCTTACTTAACATGTTTAAAACAGTCGTTCAACTTTTTCAAATGCTTTATTAATTCTTTTCAAACACACGATTAGATTATTTCATACATATTTTTTTGAATATAATTTCGTATATGTGATAAGCATCTAACATTTTTCAAATGCTTGATCAACATTTTCCGAAAAACATATGCACAATATTTTTGTAATATATTTTAAAAATATTTTAAACTATTTTTTTAAATAAATCAAAAAAAAGAAACTAAACGTAAAGAAAAAAGAGAATAATAGGCTTCGGCCTCCCGTGCTTCTGGGCCGGCCCATGTCGGTCTATCCCTTCAGCTCGGGGTTCCTGCCCTCTCGCTGAGGGCGAGATATAGGGTTCCTGCCTCGCTAAAATCGCTGAACCTGAGTGTCTCCACAGCCCACGAACACGCGGCCTCTCCTCAACCCCACCGCCGCCGTCGCCGTCGCCGTCGCCGTCGCCGTCGCCGTCGCCGTCGCCATCGCCGTCGCCATCGCCCCACCTCCTCGCCGAGAGCTCGACAGGTGAAGGCGACCCCGACTTCCTGCGTGCGTCTTCTTTTCCTCTTACGTGATCCAGTTTGGGGTTTGGGCTCCGTGCAGTGCAGGGGAGTTGAGATGGCGCCGGCGCTTCCCAAGACGGGGCTGTTTGTGGGGATCAACAAGGGGCTGGCGTTACCAAGCGCAAGCTGCCGCCCGCCCGTCCGGCTTCAAAGTGGTGAGTTTCATGCTCCCGGAATTTGTTCACTTCTTATGCCCAATTTGCTTACTGTATGTATGTACTACCATCAGCCGTGTGAAAACTGAAACGCGACTAGAAATTCAGTTCTTCAGAGAGCGTGGAAAAACGCTGAAGCTAGTCAAATCTTAGAGTGCATCTGCTGATGTGCATGTTCGTAACAGTGAAACTGCGTGTAGGGATCGTGCAATTATTGGAGTTATGTATTGATGTGACTTGATGAACATAGACATGTGGCAATTGTTTTCCTGGAAATTTCCACACCAATCTGTCTTTTAGCTTTCCTGCAAAAAACAAGAGAATGCGTCATTTAGCTTCTGCGAGCGTGGCGATTTTGTTTTGCCTGCTTCTTGGTGGATGTTGTCAAAATTAGTGAGAGTGTGAGACAAGCAACGATGTGCGTGGCGGCCATATAGCCTTCTCGGTTAACCGTTACATGCTATATCAAGTGATGCAAACAAACAAGTTGTCAGTCCTTGATAGTTTATTGACGCACAATGTTCTGGCGTGTATTCTCTATGGATGCATAACTGTATATTCTTGCTCAAGTCTGATGTTACCATTTGAGTTTAGTTCTTATCTGTGTGTTATCTCCAGGCCTCACATTTCACTGTAAATTCTGTGCAGTTATTACGTATGTTAGAAGTATCAGTCTATGGTGGGACAATGCAATTCTGTAATGAGATTACTTAGAATGACAGCCTAGTAACAATCGAAAAATTGGTACTCTTATTTTCTCATTTCAGAAAATTACCAAGAGTGTCCATTTTGTTCAGAACTTCACCAGGGAAGTTTAAGGTTGCTGAAATGCTGCCGGTGCCGCTGATGACAGGGCTGTTCGTGGGGATCAGTAAAGGGCACGTTGTCACCAAGCTCGAGCTCCCGCCCCTGCCCGTCCGATCCCAAAGGGGTGAGTATTCTGCTTCCGCAATCTGATCAGTTCTTATGTTCAAGCTGCTTCCTTCTCTATATTAGGTGTGTGAGAATTGAAACGCGGGTGGAAACTTTCTTCAGAGAGGGTGGAATAAGGCTGAAGCTAGTCAAATCCTAGAGTGCATCTGTTGATGTGCATGTCGTAACGGTGAAACTGCTTGTAGGGATCGTGCAATTATTAGAGTTATCTATTGATGTGACTTGATGAACATAGACATGTGGCAATTGTTTTCCTGGAAATTTCCACACCAATCTGTCTTTTAGCTTTCCTGCAAAAAGCAAAAGAATGTGTTGTTTAGCTGCTGCAGGCGCGGTGATATTGCCTGCTTCTTGGTGGATGCTGTCAAAATTAGTGAGACAAGGAATGATGTGTGTGGTGAACATATAACCTTCTCCGTTTCACCATTGTATGCTATATGAACTAATGCATATGCAGAAGTTGTCAGTTCTCGACAGTTTATTTACACACAATCTTCTGGTGCCAGCCTGCAAGACCGGTGTCTATTTTCTAAGGGTGCATAATTGTATATTCTTGCTCAAGTCTGATGTTACCGTTTGTGTTTAGTCCTTCTGTGTGTGTTATCTCCAGACCTCACAATTTACTGTAAATTATGTGCAATTATCACCTATGTTAGAAGTTTCAGTCAATAATGCTAGTGCAATTCTGTGATGACATTATTGAGAATGACAGCCTAGTGCTCCCTCCGTCCCATAATGTAAGAACATTTTTCAAGCTTTGTTAACTTGAAAAATGTTCTTATATTATGGGACGGAGGGAGTAACATTCTAAAATTGGTACTCTTTCTCATTTCAGAAAATTACCAAGAGGGTCCATTTTGATAGGAACTTGATCAGGAAAGTTGCTGGATTCGTGGCATATGAAAAGCGTGTCACCGAGCTTCTGAAGGTTGGAAAATATAAGCGTGCACTCAAGGTAGCCAAGAAAAAGCTAGGCACACAAGAGAGCCAAGAAGAAGTGTGAGGAGATGTCCGGTGTTCTTAGGAAGATGAGGTACGTTTCTATCTTTTGTTCCGGTAGCGGAGATGTTGCCAACCTCGAAAGACAACTTGCTTTTATTTGATGGACATAAAGTTTAGCCATCAAAGCGTCTTGTGACTCTAACCAATCATCTAAAAGTTGCTCTCAGTTGATTACGATCCACCTTCGGCATACTCCTTTAGCAATAAGATTTCTGTATAGACATCTATATCCCAAGGCTTATCTTTGAATTGAGCCATGTGCTCATCTATGTCACTATTGCCATTATGGTAGTTAGAATTTCATTTCTTCTGGAGAAAATATGCTACCTGGTGTTAGTGTAATTCATCTGTTACCTAATAGTTAATTTATTGTTGAACTATATCCAAGCATGTATTGTTCAGAAGCTAGAATACACTAGATTGGTCACTACAATTGCAACTCATGGTTTCATAGGTATTAAGGAAGTTATCCTTGATGCTTTCAAGATCTCATGAAAAAGTAGGCATATGGATAGCAGTACAAAGGACCATTAGTATTGGCAATCCTATCTTTTCATTTTAAGACTGTCCTTGTAGTGTAGCTTCACCAAAATTTTGGAACAAGAAAGTGATTATTGATATAGACAGTATATCTATTTATTGATTTCTAGCTTTGTATTTTGTGGCGATTCTGCTACTTAGTTTTTTGTTGGGCTGACTTTAAGTTGCCTGACCATACAGATATAGATGCAACCGTGGAAATAACTTACCCAAATAACAACCCAGCTATCTTCTAGAGTTTAATCCATCACCGTAAACAAAGAATTCATGTTTCTTTGGTCTGAAATTCCTATAAATACATGCGCAGTGCCATCGTTCCTGTCGCTGCTTCAGTCTGGGGACAGATAATTGAGGACCATAAAGAGGTTACCTAGCCAGCTGCCGTTCACGGTGTTCACCACATATGGAGGCTTAGCTCATGTACTGTGTCCACCCGCAGGATGTGTTAGTGCCTGACATCATCTCAATGGATGACATGAGTGCATATAGCTGTCGTCGCTTTCTACCAGATCTGCTTGTCCACGATAAGAGCCAATCACCACTGCTTGCGACACGTCGATGGTGCTATCTTAACCATCCGGAGAGGGACCTCGTGTGTGGGGAATGGTATGGACTATGGACAAATAGAAAAGCTAAATCCGCCTTTGGAGCCATGTAAATTCTGGATTGAATATCTTGATGAGAGGTTCAGGCAACTCATATCTGTGAATATGTAGTAGTGCAGAGGGTTTATGTTCGGCATTCAGTCATGCGGGATGAGCTGAAGTATGCTCCTGGCCAATTATGCTGTTAGTCTAACATAACAGGTTTTCATCCCAAATTGTAGATCTGCTGGAACCGCCGAGACGAAGGAGTGAGGCGGTCCGAATTGCTGAGAAGTGTTGAAGTAGCAAAGTATAACAGACGGATACGCACATGTTTGTAGCGTTGTTCCCTCTCATCTTGTTTCAGCGGATTTTGTGCATTTGATGATGGAATCAACTATAAGCTACTCCCTCCGTTCCATAATATAAAGAGTGTAAAAAACGCTCTTATATTATGGGGCGGCAGGAGTATGATGTAAGATATGCCTGTCGAGCAATCTTGGTCCGGTGAGTTTTGCTCGGTTTATCTGTCACCGGCGGGTCGTGTTGTTGTTTAACTGGTATGCTAATGGTCGTAAACTCGTGTTTAGAACTCTAGAAAGAAAACCCAGCTGAATAGGGGATTGGCTAGGGGTAAGTTGACTGAAAATTTGATTTTGTCAGTCGATCCGTTTTCAGCTGTCAGATTCGAAATGAATGCCCAGATTGATTTCTTCAACCTCCAGTCACATCTTCAGTTCATCTTCTTCCCTGTAACCGCCGCACGTAACACCGGCCTAACCGCTGTCCTCCGCCACCCGCTCCAGCCCAACCGCCGTGCTTCCGCCGCCCCCGACCATCTCCCCACCCCCACCCTAAGATAGATGATGGGATAGCCTGCGAGCGAGCTCCTTCCTTCACTCCGACAGATTCTTCGGTAGCTTTGCATGCACGAGCTTATGTTCCACTGAACCTTGCTACCGTGCAAGTAGTACGAAGGGACGGTGTGTGTGTGTGTGTGTGTGCGCGCGCGCGCGTGTGTGTGTGCGCGCGGGGTACAGCCTAGTCGTGTTGACAACGCAGCGGAGCAAGCCCAGGCACCCCCGAGCGCACGGCGCGTGCGTCGCACGGTCGCCCTGATACACGGCGGCGCCGGACCGAAAGATTCCGGGCATAACGAGCGAACGTACGCTCTGGCCGGGGTCCCCGCCCAGGCCCAGGCCCAGCTAGCTAGCTACAGCCTACTATGGGTGCCGGCGGGGGAATCGGGAAACCGCCGAAATGAACGCGCCGTCGCGCAACGGCCAGGGAACGTGCGCGACACCGACCGGCCGCCCGGCCTATCCTGATGTGCTTACGTTTTCGGCGCGCGCCGTCGTACGTGGTGGAAGACGGCGCGTCTGGCCTATACCTGGCCATGACAGCCCGAACTGGTCTGAAAAAGCCCGACCCGACCCAACCTTGTTCATAGGCCGGACTCGGGCCTAGATTTTGAGTCCAGTGGTCGGTTCGGGCCGGACTTGGGCCTGAAGAAAACTAAGTTTACGCCTACATCGGGTTGGGTCTGTCGGGTCGGACCGGGCTTTTCAGGCTCGGGCCGGGTTCGGGTCTGGATTTTTAGCGTCGGGTTTTTTCGACCCGGCCCGAGGTATGGCCATGTATACTCTGGCCTTACGCCCGGCACGATGCAACATAACTTACGCGCGCTGACTGTTACATTGTTGCATAGTCCAGTCCTGCACAACCTGCACTGCACACATAGTCAAAACAAACACTGCCTCCCAGTCCAAGGGGTGTGGCTAGGTCTTCGTTAACTCGGAATTAACCAAATCTTAATCAAATACATAACATGTAGGAAAGAAACGAATATTGCACTGATTGAGGCATAAGAGTATCTACAAGCAGAACTTGTAATCCGGCTCCTCAAACGAGTTCAGACGCGTCCGCAAGCACTGAACGGACGCGCCTCATATTTACCTTTTCACATCTACGTATTTCATATCTGGCGCCCTATATTCGTACTACCCATGCAACGTTAAGCTATTCTACGTGATCAAACATCGGACAACAAAATCGAAAGCACACAAACACAAGATTGGCTTCAAACGGACATCAAACATCAGCCAAAAGATCATCTCAAGTTCATCCAAAAGATCATCTCAAGTTCATCGAACATCTTTCTTAAATTACTAAAACTTAAAACTATATAAACAATGCGCACCAGGGGGGAGGGGGGCAGATCACCACTTCCTTACCGACCATTTTGCCCCTTCGTTCGCCGACACAGCTGTAGCCGTCCGTGGGTGGCAGAAGGTCTTGGTTGTCAGAGGACGAGGTGCCATAGTCGCCGTTGTCGGAGACGGAGTCCGAAAGGACGATGAGGCCATTCATCAGATGGACGGTCCTGTCCTCCTCCCGCTTCATCTTCGCGAGTCGGGCCTTCTCCTCCGCTAGCTCCTTTGCCTCGCGCTCCGTCTGCTCAATTAGCAAGCGGGAGCACCTTGGCGTTCTTTCGCCGTAGGAGCCGAGCGCCCGTCTCCGTCGTGTTAGGGACCGGCGGTACACCCATGCAAGGAGGCGTTCGTCCTTGTCGGGCTCCGCCAGCATCCCGTGGCGGCCGCACGCAGACTGCTCTGCTTCCCTCTCCTTTGCACGTGCAGGGCAACGACGCGGACACTAGGACCCAATGCTGCCAGCATGGACGAGCGGCCGACGAGGGAAGGATAGTGTGCGGGGCAGGTGTGGACTGTGCAGTCCTGGTGGAGCTACGCATAGGCCGAAGGGTCCAGCTCCGACATCATAGCTTCGCCAGTGCGGGAGCTGCGGCTGAGCTCTAAATCCGGAGCTACCGCCGGTCTCCACCTTGAACCGCTCCAAGGTGATGGCCAGCTCCTCGGAGTCGACGTCCGTGCCGTCTAAGCCGGAGCAGCTGCTGGAGCTCAGCATTGGACTCGATGCGATCAGACTCAGAGAGGGAGAGGAGGTGACGGAGCTAGAGAGTGAGCTAGGGTTCGGAACGACACGCCCAAAGTGAGGATTTTGTTGGACAACGATGGTGGTCAATGGTGGGCCGGGCCTGTCAGGCGGACGCGCCCAGATGTGACCGGTTTGCCCCATATCCGCCCTATATTTGGGCTGGATATGAGGGGTGTCGGTCAGCCCGTGCGTTTGAGGCAGGTTTAAGAGGTCTGGTTGGGTTGCGTTTTGTGACCGGTCACTGACCGGACGGCCTGTCCAAATGTTTAAGACAATATGAGGGGTCCGGCTGTAGATGCTCTAAAAAAGTCTTAGTCGACTGAGATTTAACACCCGAGAGCAACTCCAACCGGGCGACCCAAACGGACACGCGCTTTGTCCGATTTCATCTGTTTGGGCGAGCAAGACTGATGGGCGCGTCCGCTTTTTCATTTGGGTCGGCTGGTGCACCCAATGGGAGCGAGACCTAAAATTGCGTCCGTTGAAAAAATAAACATGTGGCGACATGCATATGTAAATAAAACCATAATTAAACATACGTGCTCGGTCAACCGCTGGCCAAAGTCCACTTAAAACATAATTAAACATTAATAAAAATAAAAAAAAGTCCGCACCCGCATGCTTCCCTAGCCGTCCACCTTGCCCTTGCGCTTGCCATCTTCATCGCTGTAGGTAAGGTCGATGAAGGTGGGGGTCGGCCCATGAAGTGGCTTGAGACGGCATTGGTATTTCCCCAAAGAGGAAGGGATGATGCAACACAGCGGCGGTAAGTATTTCCCTCAGTTATGAAAGCAAAGTATCAATCCATAGAGAAAGATTAAGCACCTACGTGAACGACACCTGCACACAAATAACAAATGCTTCCAACTCGACGCGTAAGAGAGGTTGTCAAGTTCTCATCGATAAAAAGATAGATTAAGTAGTGATAGTTTTGGTAGATATATAGATCTCGCAAGAACACAAAATAAAATAAGTAAACAAAAAGTACAACAAGGTATTTTTTTGGATTAATAGATCTGAAAACAAAAAGACAAAATAGTAGATCGGAAAGCAATATGTTGGAAAAGTAGACCCGGGGGCTGTACGTTTCACTAGTGTCTTCTCTCATGAGTATAGCGCACGGTGCGTGAACAAATTAATGTTGGGTAATTGATAAAAGATCAAATAATCATGACGATATCCAGGCAATGATCATTATATAGGCATCACGTCCAAGACAAGTAGACCGAAATGATTCTGCATCTACTTCTATTATTCCACACATCGACCGCTATCCAGCATGCATCTAGTGTATTAAGTGTTGGGGAACGTCGCATGGGAAACAAAAATTTTCCTACGCACACGCAAACCTATCCATGGTGATGAGCATCTACGAGAGGGAGAGTGGATCTACGTACCCTTGTAGATCGCTAAGCGGGAAGCGTTAAGAAACGCGGTTGGTGTAGTCGAACTTCTTCGCGATCCAAATCACCGAGCGTCCCGCGATCCAATCACGAACCGTCCCGCGAACCAATCACGAACCGTCCCACGATCTCGTCACGATCCGTCCCACGATCCAATCACGAACGTCTAGTGGCCTTGATCACGACCCTTCCGATCTAGTACCGAACGGACGACACCTCCGCGTTCAGCACACGTGCAGCTTGATGACGATCTCGACCGTCTTGATCCAGCAAGAGGGGTGGAGAGGAGAGAGAGTTCACTGGCAGCGTGACGGCACTCCGGTGATGGTGGTGGAGCAATTCCGGCAGGGCTTCGCCTAAGCACTGCTGAACTACGATCTAGAGGAGAAACTATGCACCGGTGGAACGGGTAGCACGTGGCCGGAAATTCTGTCCAAAAACCACCCAATCCACTAGTATATATAGGAGGAGAGGAGAGGAGAGGCAGCCAAGGCCTTTGGGTCGGCCGAAATAGGAGGTGGGAGCAATCCTACTTCACCTCCAATCCTAGTTGGAGTAGGATTGCCTCCTATTGGCTGATTTTCCACTTTTTGCTTTAGGACTTTCTCTCCTGCGCCATGGGCCTTTGTGGCTGTTTTCCCAGCCCACTAAGGTCTGGTTATTATTCTCCCACAGCCCATGGACCTCTTGGGGTCGAAATACCCCTCCCGGAGGTCCCCCGGTACACTACCGATATTCCCGGTACACTACCGATGAGCCCGAAACTTTTCCGGCGACCAAACTGGGACATCCTATATATGAATCTTTACCTCCGGACCATTCCGGAGCTCCTCTTGACGTCCGGGATCTCATCCGGGACTCCGAACAACCTTCGGTCACCACCATACGTAACTCTATACTACCAAAACGTCACCGAACCTTAAGTGTGTAGACCCTGCGGGTTCGAGAACTATGTAGACATGACCGAGACACCTCTATGGCCAATAACCAATGGCGGGACCTGGATGTCCACATTGGTTCCTACATATTCTATGAATATCTTATCGGTTGAACCTCTATGTCAAGGATTCAGTTAATCCCGTATAACGTTCCCTTTGTTCTTCGGCATGTTACTTGCCCGAGATTCGATCGTCGGTATCTCTATACCTAGTTCAATCTCGTTACCGGCAAGTCTCTTTACTCGTTCCGTAATGCAAGATCCCGAAACTAACAATTAGTCACATTGCTTGCAAGGCTTATTGTGATGTTGCATTACCGAGTGGGCCCCAAGATACCTCTCCGTCACACGGAGTAACAAATCCCAGTCTCGATCCATGCCAACTCAACAGACACCATCGGAGATACCTGTAGAGCACCTTTATAGTCACCCAGTTATGTTGCGACGTTTGATACACACAAGGCACTCCTTCGATATCCGTGAGTTGCATGATCTCATGGTCATAGGAACATATACTTTGACATGCAGAAAACAATAGCAATAAACTGACATGATCATATGCTACGTTTGTAGTTTGGGTCTTGTCCATCACATCAGTCTCCTAATGATGTGATCCCTTTATCAAATGACATCACATGTCAATGGCTAGGAAACCCTGACCATCTTTGATTAACGAGCTAGTTCACTAGAGGCATACTAGGGACATAGTGTTTGTCTATTTATCCACATATGCAATGTGTTTCCGATCACTACAGTTATAGCATGGATAATAAACGATTATCATGAACAAGGAATTATAATAAAAACACTTTATATATTGCCTCTAGGGCATATTTCCAACATTAAGTTCATGAAGAAACGGAGTAATGCAGTAAGAACGGTGACATGATGTAGACAAGATCTATTCATGTCGGAATAGACCCCATCTTGTTATCCTTAATGGCAACGATACATGAGTGATTTGCTGCCCCTTCTGTCACTGGGAAAGGACACCGCAAGATCGAACCCATCACAAAGCACCTCTTCCCATGGCAAGAAAAAACGATCTAGTTGGCCTAACTAAACCAAAGATTCAAAGAAGAAATACAAGTCTATAAGTAATCATGCAAATAAGAGATCAAAGAAGACTCAAATCATATTCATGGATAGAAACTGATCATGAAGTCAAAATTCATCGGATCCCAACAAACACACCGCAAAAGTCATTACAACAAATAGATCTCCAAAAGACCATTGTATTGAGAATCATAAGAGAGAGAGAGAGGAAGCCACCTAGCTACTGCCTATGGACCCGTAGGTCTATGATGGACTACTCACGCATCATTGGAGAGGCACCTATGATGAAGATGAACCCCTCCGGGATGGTGTTAGATTGGACCTCGAGGTTCTGGAACTTGCGGTGACTGGAATTTTGTTTCGTCGACTCCCCTGTTTTTTCCCCAAATATTTGTGAATTTATAGGGTCGATAGTCGATGGAGGGGGGGGGGGGGTCCCGAGGTGGGCATCACCCACCAGGCCGCGCCAGGGGCATCTAGCGCGCCCTGGTGGCTGTTCCCCACCCCGGGCCTCCTCTTTGGTAGATGTTTGGCCCATCTGGTGTCTTCTGGTCCAAAAAATATCTCCAAATTTTTTCAAGACGTTTGGGCTTCGTTTGCTACTGATTTTCTACGAAGTAAAAAACTAGCAAAAACAACAACTGGCACTTTGGCACTATGTCAATAGGTTAGTCCTAAAAAATGATATAAAGTTGCTATAAATGATTGTAAAACATCCAAGATTGATAATATAACAACATGGAACAAGCAAAAATTATAGATACGTTGGAGATGTATCAACATCCCCAAGCTTAATTCCTACTCGTCCTCGAGTATGTAAATGATAAAAACAGAATTTTTGATGTGGAATGTTGCCTAACATGTTCCTCACATGTTCTTTTCTTTGTAGCATGGACATTTGGACTTTTAGATAGTTCAAAGCAACAATCTAGTTTTGACATGAAAACTTTAATACTCAAGCATATCAACAAGCAACCATGTCTTTCAAAATAGCAGCACTAGAGCAAGTTATCCCTAGCTCGTCATGCTCAATCATTGATCCATTCATGATACACACTCAAATATTAACTACACCTAATGCTCAAGTACGATCATGGTGCCTCCTAGTTGGTGCTTTATAAGAGAAGATGGAGACTCAAATTAAAAATAAGAATTGCATAAAGTAAATAGTTAGGCCTTTTACAGAGGGAAGTAGGGATTTGTAGAGGTGCGAGAGGTCAAGATTTAAATTGATAGAGAAAAATATTTTTGGTGGCATGCCTTTCCTATCAACGAAAACGACCGAGAGATTTCAATATCTTTCCATGCTAGATACTGTTGGAAATATGCCCTAGAGGCAACAAATAAAGTGTTTATTATTACATTTCCTTGTTCATGATAATTGTTTATTATCCATGCTATAATTGTATTGATTGAAAACACATTGCATGTGTGGATAAATAGAGAACACTTTGTCCCTAGTATGCCTCTAGTGAACTAGCTCGTTGATCAAAGATGGTCAAGGTTTCCTAGCCATTGACATGTGATGTCATTTGATAACGGGATCACATCATTAGGAGAATGATGGGATGGACAAGACCCAAACTATAAACGTAGCATATGATCGTGTCAGTTTATTGCTACAGTTTGCTGCATGTCAAGTATATGTTCCTATGACCATGGGATCATGCAACTCACGTACACCGGAGGAGTGCCTTGTGTGTATCAAACGTCGCAACGTAAATGGGTGACTATAAAGGTGCTCTACAGGTATCTCCGAAGGTGTCTGTTGGGGTGGCATGGATCAATACTGGGATTTGTTACTCCGTGTGACGGAGAGGTATCTCAGGGCTCACTCGGTAATACAACATCACAATAAGCCTTGCAAGCAATGTGACTAAGTGTTAGTCACGGGATCTTGTATTACGAAACGAGTAAACAGACTTGCCGGTAACGAGGTTGAACTAGGTATGGAGATACCGATGACCGAATCTCGGGCAAGTAACATACCGAAGAACAAAGGGAACATAATACGGGATTAAGTGAATCCTTGACATAGAGGTTCGACCGATAAAGATCTTCATAGAATATGTAGGAACCAATATGGGCATCCAGGTCCCGCTATTGGTTATTGACCTTAGAGGTGTCTCGGTCATGTCTACATAGTTCTCGAACCCGTAGGGTCTGCACACTTAAGGTTCAGTGACGTTTCGATAGTATAGAGTTATGCATGGTGGTGACCGAAGGTTGTCCGGAGTCCCAGATGAGACCCTAGACGTCACGAGGAGCTCCGGAATGGTCTGGAGGTAAAGATTGATATATAGGAAGTCCTATTATGGTCGCCAAAAAAGTTTTGGGCTCATCGGCAGTGTACCAGGAGTTCCGGTAGTGTACCCGGGGACCATTGGGAGAGGTATTCGACCCAGGAGGCTACATGGGCTATGGGAGGACTAATACCAGCCCCTAGTGGGCTGGCTAAAGTCCCACACAAGGCCCATGCGTCTAGGAAGATATTCCTAAGTGGAAAAGGTGGAAAAAGGCAAAAAGGGTGGAAATAAGGAAGGAGTCCTAATCCTATTAGGAGTGGAGGAGGAGGACTCCTCCTCTCCACTTCGGCCGAAGCCTAGAGGGGCTGGCCCTTGCGCCAAGCCTCCTCCTCCTCTCCTCCTATATATACTAGAGGGTTTAGGGTTTTGGCACAAGATTTTCAGCCATGTGCAACCCTACCCTCTAGTTCGTAGTTTCTCCTCTAGATCGGTTTCAATTGTGCTTAGGCGAAGCCCTGCTGAGATTACTCCACCACCATCGCCGCAGCGCCGTCATGCTGTCGGAGAACTCGTCTACCTCTCCACTCCCTCTTGCTGGATCAAGAAGGTGGAGATCGTCATCAAGCTGTACGTTTGCTAAACGCGGAGGTGCCGTCCGTTTGGTGCTTGATTGGGATGGATCGTGATTGGATCACGGGACGCTCGGCGATTTGGATCGCGAAGACGTTCGACTACATCAACCGCGTTTATTAACGCTTCCCGCTTAGCGATCTATAAGGGTACGTAGATCCACTCTCCCTCTCGTAGATGCTCATCACCATGGATAGATCTTGCGTGTTCGTAGGAATTTTTTTGTTTCCCATGCAACGTCCCCCAATAGTGGTATCAGAGCTAGGTCTATGTGTAGATGAGATCTCGAGTAGAACACAAAGAGTTTGTGGGCGTTGATGCTTAGATTGCTTCCTCCCTTGGTCATGTTTTGGTTCAGCGGTATTGTGGGATGAAGCGGCCTGGACCAACCTTACTCGTACGCTTACGAGAAACCGGTTCCATCGACTGACGTGTAACCTCGTTGCACAAAGATGGCTGGCGGGTGTCTGTTTCTCCTACTTTAGTTGGATCGGATTCGACAAAGGCGGTCCTTGAGAAGGTTGAAAAGCAACTTATGTATCACCATTGTGGTTTTTGCGTAGGTGAGAGTTGTTCTTGCTAGATACCCGTAGCAGCCACGTAAAACATGCAACAACAATTAGAGGACGTCTAACTTGTTTTTGCAGGGTATGTTGTGATGTGATATGGCCAATTACATGATGAGATATATGTGATGTATGAGATGATCATGTTTTGTATAGAATATCATGACTTGCATGTCGATGAGTACGACAACCGGCAGGAGCCATAGGGTTGTCTTTAATTATTGTATGACCTGCATGGCAATCATTAAGCGCTATGTAATGCTTTACTTTATCGCTAAACGGTAGCAATAGTAGTAGAAGCATGGTGGGCGCGACAACCCCGATGGCGACACGTTGATGGAGATCAAGATGATGGAGATCATGGTGTCATGCCGGTGACGATGGAGATCATGCCGGTGCTTTCAACATGGAGATCAAAAGCACAAGTTCATGGCCATATCATGTCACTTATGATTTGCATGTGATGTTAATACTTTTATGCACCTTGTTTTTCTTAGGACGATGATAGCATTATAAGGTGACCCCTCACTTAAATTTCAAGATGAATTGTGTTCTCCCCGAGTGTACACCGTTGCGAAAGTTCATCGTGTCGAGACACCACGTGATGATCGGGTGTAATAGACTCTACATTCACATACAACGGGTGCAAGCCAGTGTTGCACATGCAGAACACCCGGGTCAAACTTGACGAGCCTAGCATGTATAGACATGGCCTCGGAACACAAGAGACCGAAAGGTCGAACATGAGTCATATAGTAGATATGATCAACATGATGATGTTCACCATTGAAACCACCTCAACTCACGTGATGATCGGACTTGAGTTGGTGAATTTGGATCATGTGACACTTAGATGACCTGAGGGATGTCAATTTGAGTGGGAGATTTAGTAATTTGATTAACTAAACTCATTATCTTGAACAATAGTCTAAGTAACCTTTGCATATTTATGTTGTAGATCAATGGCTCGCATAGTAGCACCCCTGAATTTTAATGTGTTCCTAGAGAAAGCTAAGTTGAAAGACGATGGAAGTAACTTTGTTGACTGGGTCCGTAATCCGAGGATTATCCTCACGGCTTCCCAAAAATCATATCTCCTTGATGCATCGCTTGGTGACCAACCCGAAGACATGTCATCCAAAGACATTAAGAACGCTTGGGAGGCACGTTCTGGGGATTACTGAATAGTTCAGTGTGCAATGTTGTATGGCTTAGAACCGGGACTTCAAAGACGTTTTGAACGTTATGGAGCATATGAGATGTTCCAGGAGTTGAAGTTTATCTTTCAGAAGAATGCCTGGATCGAGAGGTATGAGACCTCTGATAAGTTCTATGCTTACAAAATGAAGGAGAACGGGTCTATCAGTGAACATATACTCAGAATGTCTGGGTATTCGACTCGTCTGGCGGAGTTGGGAATGCCCCTTCCGTCAGAGGCGAACACTGACAGAGTTCTTCAATCACTGCCACCTAGCTACAAGAGCTTTGTGATGAACTATAACATGCACGGGATAAACAAGTCAGTCGCCGAGCTATTTGTGATGCTGAAACTCGTTGAGTTTGAAATCCAGAAAGAACATCAAGTGTTGATGGTCAATAAAACCACTAGTTTCAAGAAGAATGGCAAGGGCAAGGGCAAGAAGGGTAAATCCAAGAAGGACGGCAAAGCAGTTGCTACTCCTGTAAAGAAGCCCAAGGCTGGACCCAAGCCAGAAACTGAGTGCTTTCATTGCAAGGGAACTGGTCACTGGAAGCGGAACTGCCCCAAGTACCTGGCTGACAAGAAGGCAGCCAACAACAAACAAGGTATATATGATATACATGTTATTGATGTGTACCTTACTAGCTCTCATTGTAGTGCCTAAGTATTTGATACCAGTTTGGTTGCTCACATGTGCAACTCAAAACAGGAACTATGAAATAGACGAAGGCTGGCGAAGGACGAAATGACGATGCGTGTGAGAAATGGTTCCAAGGTTGATGTGATCGCCGTCGGCACGCTCTCTCTTCAATTACCATCGGGATTAGTAATGAACCTGAATAATTGTTATTTAGTACATGCGTTAAGCATGAACATTATATCTGGATCTTGTTTATTGCGAGATGGTTACTCATTTAAATCAGAGAATAATGGTTGTTCTATTTATATGAGTAATATCTTTCATGGTCATGCACCCAATGTGAGGCGTTTATTCATATTGAATCTTGATAGTGATGATACACATGTTCATAACATTGATGCCAAAAGATGTAGAGTTGATAATGATAGTACCACTTTCTTGTGGCACTGCCGTTTGGGTCATATTGGTGTAAAACGCATGAGGAAGCTCCATGATGATGGACTTTTGGAGTCACTTGATTTTGAATCAGTTGACACATGTGAACCATGCCTCATGGACAAGATGACTAAAACGCCATTCTCTGGAACAATGGAACGAGCAAGTGACTTGTTGGAAATCATACATACTGATGTGTGCGGTCCAATGAATGTTGCAACATGCGGTGGATATCGTTATTTTCTCACCTTCACTGATGACTTAAGTAGATATGGATATATTTACTTAATGAAACACAAGTCTGAAATGTTTGAAAAGTTCAAGCAATTTCAGAGTGAAGTTGAGAATCATCGTAACAAGAAGATTAAATTCCTGTGATCTGATCGAGGAGGTGAATATCTGAGTTATGAGTTTGGCAGTCACTTAAGACAGTGTGGAATTATTTCACAGTTGACACCGCCTAGAACACCACAGCGTAATGGTGTGTCCGAATGTCGTAATCGAACCTTATTAGATATAGTGCGTTCTATGATGTCTCTTGCTGATTTGCCACTATTGTTTTGGGGTTATGCATTAGAGCGAGCTGCATTCACTTTAAATAGGGCACCATCAAAATCCGTTGAGATGACGCCATATGAACTGTGGTTTGGCGAGAGGCCAAAGTTGTCGTTTCTTAAAGTTTGGGGATGTGATGCTTATGTCAAAAAGCTTCAGCCTGAAAAGCTGGAACCCAAAGCGAAGAAATGCGTCTTCATAGGATACCCAAAAGAGACAGTTGGGTATACCTTCTATCTCAGATCCGAAGGCAAAGTGTTTGTCGCTAAGAACGGAACATTTCTTGAGAAATAGTTTCTCTCAAAAGAATTGAGTGGGAGGAAAATAGAGCTTGATGAGGTTATTGAACCTTTACTTCAACCAAAGAGTAGCGCAGCCGCAGAAAGATGTTTCTATGGAGCCTACAACAGTTGAAGAGGAAGTTAATGATGATGATCATGAAGCTTCGAATCAAGTCACTCTTGAACCTCGTAGGTCGACAAGGGCGCGTACTGCTCCTGAGTGGTACGACAACCCTATCTTAGAGGTCATGTTGTTGGATAACAATGAACCTACGAGCTATGGAGGAGCGATGATGGGCTTGGATTCCGAGAAATGGTTAGAGGCCATGAAATTCGAGATGGGATCCAAGTATGAAAACAAAGTATGGACTTTGGAAGTATTACCTGAAGGGCGGAAGGCCATTCGGAACAAATGGATCTTTAAGAAGAAGACGGGCGCGAACGGTAATGTCACCGTCTATAAAGCTCGACTTGTGGCAAAGGGTTTTTCACAAGTTCAAGGAGTTGACTATGATGAGACCTTCTCACCCGTAGCGATGCTTAAGTCTGTCAAAATCATGTTAGCAATAGCTGCATATTTCGACTATGAAATTTGGCAGATGGATGTCAAAACAGCGTTCCTCAACGGTTTCCTTGATGAAGAGTTGTATATGATGCAACCGGAAGGTTTTGTCGATCCAGAGAATGCTGACAAAGTTTGCAAGCTCTAGCGATCCATTTATGGATTGGTGCAAGCATCTCGGAGTTGGAATAAGCGCTTTGATGAGGTGATCAAAGCGTTTGGGTTTATACAAGTTTGTGGAGAAGCTTGTATTTACAAGAAAGTGAGTGGGAGCTCTATAGCGTTTCTAATATTATATGTAGATGACATATTGCTGATTGGAAACAATATAGAAATGCTGGAAAGCGTGAAGGAATATTTGAACAAGAGTTTTTCAATGAAGGACCTAGGAGAAGTTGCTTTCATATCAGGCATTAAGATCTATAGAGATAGATCGAGACGTTTAATAGCACTTTCACAGAGCACATACCTTGATAAAGTTTTGAAGAAGTTCAAAATGGATCAGTCCAAGAAGGGGTTCTTTCATGTGTTACAAGGTGTGAAGTTGAGTAAGAGTCAATGCCCAGTGACTGCAGAAGATAGAGAGAAGATGAGTGTCATCCCCTATGCTTTAGCCATAGGCTCTATCATGTATGCAATGTTGAGCACAAGACCCGATGTTAGCCTGGCCATAAGTATGGCCGGAAGGTTTCAAAGTGATCCTGGAATGGAGCACTGGACGGTGGTCAAGAATATCCTTAAGTACCTGAAAAGGACTAAGGAGATGTTTCTCGTTTATGGAGGTGATGAAGAGCTCATCGTAAAGGGTTACGTCGATGCAAGCTTTGATACTGATCCGGATGACTCTAAGTCGCAAACCGGATACGTATTTATTCTTAACGAGGGAGCGGTAAGGTGGTGCAGTTCCAAGCAAAGCATGGTAGCCGATTCTACATGCGAGGCGGAGTACATCGCAGCCTCGGAGGCAGCGAAGGAAGGTGTCTGGATGAAGCAATTCATGACAGATCTTGGAGTTGTGCCCAGTGCACTGATTCCAATGACTCTGTTCTGTGACAACACTGGTGCCATTGCTCTGGCCAAGGAACCTAGGTTTCACAAGAGGACCAGACACATAAAGCGATGCTTCAATTCCATCCACGATTACATCGAGGAGAAGGACATAAATATTTCCAAAGTGCACACGGATCTAAATGTTGCAGACCCATTGACTAAACCTCTTCCAAGTGCTAAACATGATCAACACCAGAACTGCATGGGTGTTCGATTCATTACAATGTAAATCACATAGTGATGTGAACTAGATTATTGACTCTAGTGCAAGTGGGAGACTGTTGGAAATATGCCCTAGAGGCAATAAATAAAGTGTTTATTATTATATTTCCTTGTTCATGATAATTGTTTATTATCCATGATATAATTGTATTGATTGGAAACACATTGCATGTGTGGATAAATAGACAACACTTTGTCCCTAGTATGCCTCTAGTGAACTAGCTCGTTGATCAAAGATGGTCAAGGTTTCCTAGCCATTGACATGTGATGTCATTTGATAACGGGATCACATCATTAGGAGAATGATGTGATGGACAAGACCCAAACTACAAACGTAGCATATGATCGTGTCAGTTTATTGCTATTGTTTTCTGCATGTCAAGTATATGTTCCTATGACCATGAGATCATGCAACTCACGGACACCGGAAGAGTGCCTTGTGTGTATCAAACGTCGCAACGTAACTGGGTGACTATAAAGGTGATCTACAGGTATCTCCGAGGGTGTCTGTTGGGTTGGCATTTATCAAGACTGGGATTTGTTACTCCGTGTGACGGAGAGGTATCTCAGGGCGCACTCGGTAATACAACATCACAATAAGCCTTGCAAGCAATGTGACTAAGTGTTAGTCATGAGATCTTTTATTACGGAACGAGTAAAGAGACTTTCCGGTAACGAGGTTGAACTAGGTATGGAGATACCGACGATCGAATCTCGGGCAAGTAACATACCGAAGAACAAAGGGAACATAATGCAGGATTAACTGAATCCTTGACATAGAGGTTCGACCGATAAAGATCTTCGTAGAATATGTAGCCACACACCAGAATTCCCTACCGACGTCTGTTTGGAAAAAGTCAGTATTGCCGACTGATAATCTATCAGGAAAATTTCTAGCGAACTGTTGGTCGGGAAACCTCTATGCAGTGACATACCGTCGGTCGGGAATGCTACAACATACATCATCTAACAGTCGGTCGGGAATACTATTATGACCCACGGACCGTCGGTCGGTAAATAATCCCGACCCACAATCGGATGCTAACTGGGCTTCGCGTGCGAATGGCCCAAATTTTAGCACCAATAACCGGCCCAACCCGTGAACGTTTTACCCAATAGCCGCCTTTCATTTGTTCCCCTTGCGCGTAGGGGAATCCCTAGATCGTTCCCCAAGCACGCCTCCTCGGCTCCTACCAGTCGATCCACGCCGTTCCACCACTGCCCCACGACGCTCCACCGCCGCTCCACCGCTGCTCCATGCTGCCCTGCCCCTCCACCACTATGTCGCCCTCCCTATGCAGCACCGCCCCATGCCGCTCTCCCTTTGCAGTGCCGTGCCCCCGCCGTCCTGCCTCTCTCACCGCCGGCCCCAAGCCCTAGAGCTCTCTCTCCGGGCGACCGCCTCTCTCCTGCCAGCAGTTGGCATTTCAGCATCTACGGAACCGGATCCCTCTCCTCTCCGTCCCATCATAGCAGATCTGTAGGGGAGAAGGATGCTTCGGTCCTGGTGGTCTGGTGCGAGGTAGGCAACCCATACCCCCTCCGTTTCAGGCGACTAGGAGTATGGCCACAGGTGCCTTCATCTCTGACCAGGAGCTTGCCATCAATGATGGCAAAGACATCGGTAAGATCTCTCTCCCTACTACCGAAATTTTCCTGCTGCCCACTCCACAGCCCACTCCTAAAGAGACTAATCGGTTCAGAAAAAACCTTCATGTTTATTCTAATTCTTTCAGAAACTAGTTAATGTAAATTTTGATTTTTATGCTTGTTGGGTTATGAGTGTGCTTAGTAACAATTGTATTTCATTTTGACAACCATTTGGGCATGATGTTTAGCTTCTTTGAAGTGTTCCTTGCGCTATATTTGTTTCATTTGCAGGTCCGTGTGGACATGATCTTGAGCAGGTAAACTGTTAGGTTATTCAGTGCATTTGTTGGTGCCTCTAGGCCTTTGACTATTGTTAACATTTCGAGGTTTTGCTAAAATATACTATCTATTTGCTGAGGCTATAATTTAGCTCCTCTGCATAAAATGTTTAGCTATTAAACATGTTTCTGTAACAAGTGACCTGTCCATCGTTGACCATTTAGTAACATTACCTCCTGGGTGGAGTTGTAACAACACGACATTCTTTGGTCTATTTGCTTGGTGACCTTTGCCAGGGTCACTTTTAGGTAGATAGAGCATTATCAACATAAAGAAACTTACGTATTCGTTTGGAAGAAGAAAAGCATAGCAACTGTCACATGTTGTTACTACCATTCTTGTCAATAGCTTGGTGTTGCCTATCTCCTCTTTTGTTCTGATGTGGTTCTCAAATTTTGTGAGGCAACAAAAATCTTAATTGAGAAATCTTACTACTCAGGTACTTTCAGGCTCTGGAAACATTACTTGATGTCTCTGGACTATGGTATTGGATGTTGCATTTCTAATGATGAAAAGAATGACACACACTCCATATATCTTCCTAGGAAATGGATTATCTGAAAAATAATCTATTGCAAGTATTAAACAGAATCCACACCAGGTGTTAGATTTGCACAGTTACAATTTGTGCTCCTATTTTTCAGTGTGAATCACTTGTATTGTTATTCTTGATGAAATTTCAATTAATCTTAGTTGACTCCTGCATACATGTGTACTTTGCTTGAAGCAAGGGGTTTATGCAGTGTATGTGCGTGTCGCTGAATTGAATTAAGATTCATGAGATATAACTGTTTACTTCCATTCATCGGTTAACTCGAGAAATTATATAGTCATTTGTTTGAACATACAACTAAACTGATTAATATGTCTAGATTTTCTTTGGTAAAATAGATGGTAGCGATATGTCATTTTACATGTGCAATGAATTTGCTCATGCATAGCTGACCTGCAGCTACTAGCAAATTGTCCGTTCACTTGTCACTTCTGTTTTCTTGGTGAGCTATGTAGTTGTCAATTTTGGAACAAAGTTTGATCGCTAACTTATGTCTTAAAGCTCATGACTGGAAGAGAAATCTTAGAAAAAATTATATCCTTTTTATAGACCAGCCAGCAGAGGATTAGCCTTTGTTCCCCAAAATTGTTTGTGTTCATGTCCAATAAGAGTATTGTGTTTCCCAGAAATTATTTTAAGACACATTTGTCTACTTCCATGGCCAAATCTCCCCATAGATATTTGCTTGTCTATCTACTATTGTATCTAAACAAACATTTGAAGACTATTTATTCTCTCTCTGCTTGTAATTCAATATCTACTCTAGTCTGAAGCACCTCAATCCATAGAGATATTTGATGAGTTTTAATTCAAAGGAAGATTTTACGAGCTCTAGATGGTAGCAATAACTAAAAAACACTTTGGGATGCATCTTTCCTATTTTCTAGAAACCTAGTGTTAGCTAGGTTTGATATGTTTATTCATAGAAAATTGAGAGTAATTCAGTATGTGTTTTCCTGTTTTTATTTTAGAGTGATGGTAAATTCTGAATGTTTTTCTGTTTTGGTTAATTCAGAGAACATAGCTATATTCTTCTAGTGTGCCTGGCTGAAACTCACTCACAACAATTAACCTTTTAAACTTGTTGCTTTTAATTACTTTTAAATATGCATGTATGGTCGCTTAAATTTTTTGCCGCTAATTACTGAACACCTTTTATTTGTAGTCCTTGGCAATGCTTGTGAATCTTCAGCCTATGTGTAACATGAGACTTTTTTGTCCATATTATATATGCCCCTTGGAGAGATGAAATTTGTATGAAATGAGTCTAATTATTGATAAGTAATGAACCATTTCCACATCTGTTCATTACAATAATTTTTCATCATGCATTTAATAAGCCTATTACATATTGTTGTTTGATAGAACTCAAGACTTGAACCCGAGGAAGATAATGATGTCGAAGAAGATGATGATGAAGGGATCTATGTTCATATGAGAGTTGTTGGAAGGACGCCACCAAAAAGCATCTCAATCAAGGGATCTATGAGGTTGTTGTTGATGTTGTGATTAGAGGGAATGCTATGTTGCCTTGTCTCGCTAAGGTATATTTTTTCGCTCACTCACTAGACGTGTGTCCAGGTATAAACAATATGGGATATTATTTTATACTGAATAATAGTTATGAAAGGTTAAAGGCTACAAAGAATGGATGGACGGATGGACGGCTCTATATTGTCTTGCCTTTTTACCTTTAGGACAGGGCTAGGAGTAGTAGTAGTACTATAACAAATAGCAGATTTTTTATTCTGTGTACTATATCCTACTAGCATATATGGACAAAAAAGATTAAATAATCACCTTGATTAAAACATAACAGCACTAAAAAAAGAAGAGTATGCATCATCTTTTAAAAATATAATCAAATGTATTCTAGAACCAATTATCGTCAAATGGAGCTCCGAGGGGCTATATACATGACTAGAAGCATCTTTCTTAAATTGTATATCCTATTTATCCCATGGACTCTCAGGAAAATAAGGCAACTTATTAGGTCGTATTGCCAACACCTTTCCCTCTCACGAACTTCGTCCTTCCTCTCCATCATTCGGCCACCAAATTTTAAACTTGTCTTTGATAGTCCAGTTCTGGTTAGAAGCACAATTTGCTCCGTGATGTTATTATCAAAAGAACTCACTATTACTGTAAACTCATTTGCTTGCACTACAAGAATCAAAAGCGCTTTAGACAAAACCTTCCAAATAAAAGTCTTTTTTCTTGATTTGTGTCTCTCATATGACGCTTTCACATTGTTATTTGAATTATTACATGTTTTGATTTCCTGCCTTAGGTGATATTTTTTCTAGTCTTCTGTAGGAAGCTAGGTAAGCGCTTCTATTATTTCTAGAAACTAGTGTGTAAGCAGTCAACATGATTTACATGTAAATATTTTGAGATATGGTATCATTTCTAGCAGCATGTGATTCACTTGCAAAAAAAGGACTACTCGCATATGGAATGTTTGCAGATTAAAAACTAGCAAACAACATGCAGTTTCTGATAGTGTATTATAATTGAGACTTGTTTAACTTTTGTAGGAAGCAAAGAAAAGGACAACAATCATAAGGAACCATGAAGCCAGTGGTCCATGTCAACTCTCATGCAATGACAAGTGAATAAACACTTATCTTGAGAATAACACATCTAGCAGGGAAAAATATCGGCCACCCCCTACCATTTCATGAGCGGTACGAGCACACATAAACGAAAACATATTTTGAAAATTAGAGATGGCACATACAAATTTGCTTGGAATGGCATGGAAATACCGTATATAGGTAGGTATGGTGGACTCATATGGCAAAACTGGGTTTAAGGATTTTGCATGCACAAGTAGTATTTCTACTTAGTATAAGTGAAGGCTACCAAATAGATCGAGAAGCATCCAACAACGAAAAATCACATAAGCAAGCATTAAGCATAACTAACACAAAATAATGCACCATAAGTAGGATGTAATTTCGTACCACAACTATTGACTTTCGTGCTTGCATAGGGAATCACAAAGCTTAACATCAATATTCTTACTAAGCATAATTACTCACTAACATAACTCACGTATTACTATCGTCATGTCTCAAAACTATTACAAATAATCAAGTTTAATTGGTCCAATGATCTTCATGAAAGTTTTTATTATATCCCTGTCTATTACTCTGGGACTAGTTTCATATATTGACATTGGTTTTGACAAGCTCACATGGATATAAGTGAAGAACATTAGCATAAAAGTTTCATCTCTCGAAATAATATAAGTGAAGCATGAGAGAATTTCTTCAAAATTACTAACTCTCAAATTAATATTAGTGAAGCATCAGAGCATTTCTTCAAACATGTAAAAGCACGCCGTGCTCAAAAAGATATAAGTGAAGCATTAGAGCAATTTCATAGCTCAATAGGTTTAAGTGAAGCATATAGAGCAATTCTAGTAAATTATAACATGATTTTGGATCTCTCAAATAGGTGTGTGAAGCAAGGATAAAAACCAAATAAAGCAAAGATACAAGACGCTGCAAGAAAAACTCATGATATGTGACGAATAAAAATATAGTTCCAAGTAAAATACCGATGGTTGTTAGAAGAAAGAGGGGATGCCACTCGGGGCATACCCAAGCTTAGTTGCTTGTTACTCTTTGTATATTATCTTAGGCTCTTCTTACTCCTTATTCCTTCATCCATCATAATCTCACCCAAAACTTGAAAACTTCAATCACACAAAACTTAACAAAATTCTCGTGAGATCCGTTAGTATAATAAAGCAAATTACTACTCTAAGTGATGTTGTAAACCCATTCATATTTTATTATTGCATTATATATACTCTATTGTAGCTTTACCTTGACTTATACCCCCCGATACAAGCCATAGATTCATCAATACAAGCACACAATGCAGCGAAAACAAAATCTGTTTCAGACAAAACAGTCTGTAGGAATCTGTACTCTACCCATACTTCTGTAACTCTAACAATTTTGAAAATTAGGACAACGTAAATAATTTTTATAGAAATTATGTTTTCAAATTTCAGATCATTATGATGTTCCAGTAAAAAATGAAAATTCGTGCACTGGAGACAAAATTTCGGTTTCAGATTCAGCATTGTTTCTACTCATCTTATGAATACCCCTAAAGGTTCTACTTGGCATAAACACTAAATAAAACATAAAAACACAATCATAACAGAGTCATAGTTGTGCAAACACTCAAAAACAGAAATGAAAAGGTAAAATAAATTTTATTCATTGGGTTGCCTCCCAACAAGTGATTTCTTTATAACCATCAAGATAGGCTTAGGATAATAATGATGCTCACATAAAAGACAAGAGTTAAAGCACAAAGAGAGCATCATAAGACATGTTACAAACACATTTACGTCTAACATACTTCCTATGCATAGGGATTTATAAGCAAACAATCTATGGGAGCAAGAATCAACTAGCATAGGATGGCAAAGCAAGCATAACTTCGAAACTTTGAACACATAGGGAGGAAACTTGATATTATTGCAATGCCTACAGGCATATGTTCCCTCCTCATAATAATTTTGAGTATCATCATGAAGGAATCTCACAATATAACTATCACACAAAGCATTCTTTTCATGATCTGGAAGCATAGAAAATTTACCACTCTTCACATAAGCAAACTCCTTTTCATTCATGGTAGTGGGAGGAAAACTTAGCAAGATAACTATCATGTGACACTTGATTGTCATAACCAAGTTGAATATTAAAATAATGATGACAGGTTTACAGTTATAATTACCAATTATAGCATATGTGTCATCACAAAAACGTGGGGAACAAAAAATATCATCTTCATCAAGCATAACATCCCCAAGCTTGTTGTTTTGCATATCATTAGCATCATGGATATTCAAAGAATTCATATAATAACATGGCAATCATGCTTTTCATTGAAGGAACTATAATGAATCACCTTATAAATTTCTTCTTTCGACACTTCACCAAAATTTTCAGATTCATGATTTTCAAACAAAACTTCATAGAGATAATCAAGCGCACTCAACTCACTAGCAATTGGTTCATCATAATTTGGTGTTTCAAAAAGATTAGCAAGTGGATGAGGATCCATAGCAATAGATTTTTTAGCAAGCAAAGATGCAAGAAAATAGAAGGCACATGGCAACACAAGCAAAGATAGCAAACAAGCAAAAAGGAAAACGGAAAAGAGGGCGAATAACACAGAAATTTTTTGTGAAGTGGGGGAGAGGAAAACTAGAGGCAAATGGAAAATAATGTAAATTGCAAGGAGATAAGATTTGTGATTAGGAACCTGATAGATGTTGATGATCTCACCCTGGCGCCAAAGATTGGCACGCTAGAGAGACTGCTTCCTCACCGACAACGGCGCCAGAAATTCCTTTGACGTGGCTTGAGACTGCATCGGTATTTCCCCAAAGAGGAAGGGATGATGCAACACAGTGACGGTAAGTACTTCCCTCAGTTATGAAACCAAGGTATCAATCCTTAGAGGAAGATCAAGCACCTACATGAACAGAACCTACACACAAATAACAAATACTTGCAGCCCACGCGTAAGAGAGGTTGTCAAGCTCTCAAAGGTAAAAACATAGATTAGTTAGTGATAGTTTTGGTAGATAGATCTCGCAAGAACACAAAGTAAAATAAGTAAACAAAAACATTAGCAAGGTATTTTTGTTTTTTTGGATTAATAGATCTAAAAACAAAAAGGAAAAATAGTAGATCGGAAAGCAATATGTTGGAATAGTAGACCCGATAGTCGTAGGTTTCACTAGTGGCTTCTGTCACGAGTAGAGTGCACGGTGGGTGAACAAATTATTGTTGGGCAATTGATAAAAGATCAAATAATCCTGACGATATCCACGCAATGATCATTATATAGGCATCACATCCAAGATAACTAGACCGAAATGATTCTGCATCTACTTCTATTACTCCACACATCGACCTTGTATTGGTGCAGAATCGTGTGTGGAGTAATAGAAGTAGATCCAGAATTGTCTCTGTCTACTTGTCTTGGACGTGATGCCTATATAACGATCATTGCCTGGATATCGTCACGATTATTTGATCTTATATGAATTGCCCAACAGTAATTTGTTGACTCACCGTGCGCTATACTCCTAAGAGAAGCCACTAGTGAACCTACGGCCCCGGGTCTACTTTTCCAGCATATTGCTTTCCGATATACTATTTGCACCTTTTGTATTTAGATCTATTAATCCAAAAAACCCAAAAATGTCTTTCTGCACTTTTTGTTTACTTATTTTATTTTGTGTTCTTGCGAGATCTATTTGCCGAAACTATCATTACCTAATCTATCTTATTACCACAGAGAGCGTGACAACCTCTCTTTTGTGTCAGTTTGCAAGTATTTGTTGTTTGTGTGCAGGTGCTGCTTACGTGGGTGCATGATCTTCCTCTATGGATTGATACCTTGGTTTCATAATTGAGGGAAATACATACCGTCGATGTGCTTCATCATCCCTTCTTCTTTGGGGAACTACCAACGTGGTCTCAAGCCACATCAGTGAGCGCTCGCGGGAAGAGCTCGTGCCGGCATTCCACTTCCCATCCCCCTTGCACTTCCCATTGCAAAAACACGTGGTTGTCTTGGTGGCTAATAGGGTTTTCTGGTCACCGACGAGGGAGCACGTGTGGCCAAATGAGGCTGGCCCCGCTGCACGCTTCCATTAAAATGGATGGGCACACAGACCTTCCACCCACTGCCAGGCGGGACCCGAGGTAGGTACTGGCATTTAATAAAACACGGGCGGTGGTTGAACGACTGACTGATGGACCCGTGGCGGATATGAAGGCGTCGAATTGCTCGTCTGTTTCGTGTCCGTGCAAATGCAAATCTGGCCCAAATTTGGGCCTCAAATGCGTCGGTGCGGACTAGTGGCGGACACGATTTAGGACACGTTTGGTTGCCTGCATATACCTTAGCTAGGACCGCTCGGGAATAAAAAGGCCTGTTTGGTTACCCGCAGTCACCGTTGGGCCTGCATAACACGAACATTAAAGCACTTCTGGGCATGCATCCCTGGGAATGCTCAAATCAACCATTTTTCGTCAGCCAGGCCCGAGCGATGAAACACTAGGCACGTGGGCGTGGGTGGTTGCACACGTGGGGGCGGTCCCAAGACTTGGCGTTATTTCGAGATGCATCGTCATAAATTACCATCACCTCCCCCTCTTCACTGGTCTCTCACCTCTTCCCCTATCACACAGGCACCGGCAGCGACGACGGCGGTGACTGCTAGAGCTCTATTGCGAATCGATCCAAGACGACAACGACAACCACCGGAGCGTCTATAGACCTCCACTTGAGGGCATTGGCCATGGCGGTAAGACCTCATCCTCTCTGTACATGTACTATTTTGACTCGGGCTAGATTCAATTAGAGCACGCGATTGAAGAGTTAGGGAGGGGATGAACACATCGGGGGGGGGGGGATTGGCATCAATCGATTCTGTATCTATGACTCACAGCTTATTTTCGATTACATCGGGGCCGGGGATTGGATTGTCTAGCCCAAGGGAAAGGGTTGGGGTTGGAGTTGGAGTTCATGGCGAGCGAGAGGTGGTGAAACAGAGAGGTGGAAGAGGAGAGGTGGTGAAACAGAGGGGGTTTGAGTGCAGTGCTGGGTTAGTAGGGTAGGTTAATATATGAGCCTTAGGCCGATATGAATGACTGCTGACCATTTAACTGTGTGTTCTTCATAATGCATATGCACAAGGGCAAGGATGTCGTGCCACCATTGGAGAAGGGCAGGGAGGTTGTGCCTTCATTGGACGAAGTGCAAGTGCTGGATCACCCAAGCCCCAAGCGGAGGAACAATGGTGACTTCTATCAAGAGTCAGGACCAAACCAGTTCTACAAGGTTATCCTTGCTCCTAAGCCGGAGAGTCTGCCATTGCCTCTAGACTTCACAAAGCACTTCCCCGCCATCCAAACAAAGTTCAAGCTGAAGGCGAACACAGGCTGCGCATGGAGGGTGACGGTGAGGGTGATCATTGGCAGGGTCAACGTTGATCAGGGTTGGGCCACCTTCGCTGCCGTTTGTCAAATCATGATCGGGAACATGCTGACGTTCAAGCTGTTATCCCCCGACACCATGAAGGTGATCGTCTTCAACGACAAGGGCATGGAGGTGATCACCAAGTGTAAGGAGCAAGGAAATGCCTTCGCCGCGACCGCTGAGCTCCTATGGTCCAATCCTTCGTTGTTCTTGCTTTAAGACTTCGGTTAAATTTAGAACTTATCGTACCGTGTTGGTTTAAAACTTGTTCCACGTGGTTAAGACTTATGTTTGTGCCTAACATTGTTCTCTTGCTACTAGTTTAGTTCTTACCAGTGCATGTGTGCCTTTGGTAATCTCACCACATTGAGTAGGAGGTTACCACACAACTATCCTGGATGTGACCAAACAACCGAACTTGTGTTTCCCCTCAAACAAGTCGGCAACCAAACAACAGGCCTTTAGTTTTAGCATTCAGACTAGAGGGGATGCAGGCAACCAATCAACACTAGTAGAAAACAGGGCTTTGGTCCAGGCCTGACAAGCCCATTAATCCTGGTTCACTCACGAACCTAGACCCATGGGGGCATCGGTCCCGGTTTGTGAGGCCAGGGCACCGGCCTGGCCTCGTGGGCCATTGGTCCCGGTTCGTCTGACCCGTTTGGTCCCGGTTCCAGACAAGAATTGGGACCAATGGGCGTCGCTTCTGGCCCACAATCGTTGTTCCCGGTTTGTGTATGGAACCGGGACCAAATGTGGTCCTTTAGTCCCGGTTCCAGCCAAAAACCGGGACCAAAGGAAGCCTATATATAACCCCTACCCCTGCCCGCGAGCAGAGCAGTGCACTGCTCTGTTTTTTTGGCCGGGCATGGGAGAGCTTTGGGCTCCTATGCACATGAGGTGCTCGATGAAATGCCCGAGCCACACTTAAGCTTTCTCCTCTCGAAGCTCCTTGTTCAAGCTCCATTTTCCTCAATATTTGTCTAGGTTTGGCGGTCCGTCCTGTCCCGTCCCCGTCCTCACCGCCATTGATCGCCCGCGCCGATCTCGGCGCCAGCACCACCGTGGTTAGCCTCTTCTTCTTATCTTCTTTATAAAAGAAAAAAGTTCTTACTTGTATGATTAAGATAGATACTTGTGTAATTTTCTTACTTTTATTATTGTTTGTTATTATATAGTGCGATGGTTTTGGTATCCGCCTTCGTCGGCCCTCGTCCTGTCTATGATTCGTATGTAGTATATATCATCTTTTATAACTATTTGTTTTATTTAGTGGTTATGATCGCATTAGTTGTCGCATTTATTTTTTTTACATAGTTTCAATGTATGTTTTAATTAGATGCTCTAGAGAGCTATATGTTGTTCAATAATGAGAACTATGTATGAACTTTATGTATTTATTTTGGTCACTACTGTACTTTGGCTTTAATGTGATGATGAATTTCTATTAATTTGGTAACTTCTCTATTCATGATATTATGTAATTGTTTTCAATACACTTTATTATATAATACACGCAGATGAACCGGCAATGGATGTACGGTGACTAACGCACCTTCGAGTATATTAAGGGACTGCATAATTTTCTCGAAGCAGCTGAGGCAAACAAGCAGAATGGTTTTATGCATTGTCCATGTACTGTCTATGAGAATACAAAGGATTTCTCCAACTCTAAAACCCTACACTTCCACCTTCTTGAGAAGGGTTTTATGCCACACTATAATGTTTGGACCAAGCACGGAGAAAGAGGGGTTATGATGGAAGACAAAGAAGAAGAAGAGGATGATGACAACTATGTGCCTCCTTAATACGGTGATGCTGGAATGGGGGAAGCTGAAGTTTAAGAGGAACCAGATGATGTGCCCGATGATGATCTTCGCTGGGTCATTGTTGATGCAAAGAGACAATGCAAAAGTGAAAAGGAGAAGTTGAAGTCCGATCACATGTTAGAGGATCACAAAAAGGGTTGTACCCCAATTGCAAAGATGGCAACACGAAGCTCGGTACCACACTGGAATTGCAGCAATGGAAGTCAGAGAATGGTGTACCAGACAAAGGATTTGAGAAGCTACTGAAAATATTGAAGAAGAAGTTTCCAAAGGATAACGAATTGCCCGATAGTACGTATGCAACAAAGAAGGTTTTATGCCCTCTAGGATTGGAGGTGCAGAAGATACATGCATGCCCTAATGACTGCATCCTCTACCGCGGTGCGTACGAGGATATGAACGCATGCCCGGTATGCAGTGCATTGCGGTATAAGATCAGACAAGATGACCCTGGTGATGTTGACGGCGAGCGCCCCGGGAAGAGGGTTCCTGCCAAGGTGATGTGGTATGCCCCTATAATACCACGGTTGAAACGTCTGTTCAGAAACAAAGAGCATGCCAAGTTGATGCGATGGCACAAAGAGGACCATAAGAAAGACGGGAAGTTGAGAGCACCCGCTGACGGGTCATAGTGGAGAAAGATCGAGAGAAAGTGGAGCAATTTTACAGGTGACCCAAGGAACGTAAGGTTTGTGTTAAGTGTAGATGTCGTTAATCCTTCTGGGGAGCAGAGCAGCAATCATAGCACATGGCCTGTGACTCTATGTATGTATAACCTTCCTCCTTGGTTGTGCATGAAGCAGAAGTTCATTATGATGTCAGTGCTCATCCAAGGCCGTAAGCAACCCGGCAATGACATTGATGTCTACCTAAGGCCATTAGTTGATGAACTTTTACATCTATGGAATGGAAGAGGTGTACGTGTGTGGGATGAGAAAGAACAAGAGGAATTGACCTACATGCGTTGTTGTTTGTAACCATCAACGATTGGCTTGCTCTCAGTAACCTTTCAGGACAGACAAACAAGGGTACCACGCAAGGACACACTGTTTAGATGACACCGACGGTATATATTTGGACAAATGCAGGAAGAATGTGTACCTGGCGCATCGTCGATTTCTTCCGACCAACCATTAATGTCGAAAGAAAGGAAAGCATTTCAAAGGTGAGGCAGATCACCAGAAGAAGCCCGCCCTCCATACTAGTGATCACATACTAGATATGGTCAATGATTTACAAGTAATCTTTGGAAAGGGTCGTGGCGGACTATCTGTTCTGACTGACGATGCGGGATGCGCACCCATGTGGAAGACAAAATCAATATTCTGGGACCTACCCTATTGGAAAGACCTACAGGTCTGCTCTGCAATCGACGTGATGCACGTGACGAAGAATCTTTGCGTGAACCTGCTAGGCTTCTTGGGAGTGTACGGGAAGACAAAAGATACACCGGAGGTACAGGAGGAACAACAACGTGTGCATGAAAAAGACGGCATGCATCCAAAGCAGTATGAAGGTCCTGCCAGCTACGCTCTTACCAAAGAAGAGAAGGAAATCTTCTTTGAATGCCCGCTCAGTATGAAGGACCCATCTGTCTTCTCGTCGAATATAAAGGGAATAATAAATATGGCAGAGAAAAAGTTCCAGAAGCTAAAGTCTCATGACTACCACGCGATTATGACGCAACTGCTTCTGGTTGCATTGAGGGGGCTTCTATCGGAAAACATTCGATGAGCCATTGTGAAGCTATGTGCATTCCTCAATGCAATCTCTCAGAAGGTGATCGATCCAGAAATCCTGCCAAGGTTAAGGAGTCATTTGGTGCAATGTCTTGGTAGTTTCGAGCTGGTGTTTCCACCATCCTTCTTCAATATCATGATGCACGTCCTAGTTCATCTAGTCGACGAAATTTTCGTTCTGGGCCCTGTATTTCTACATAATATGTTCCCCTTTGAGAGGTTCATGGGAGTCTTAAAGAAATATGTTCGTAACTGCGCTAGGCCAGAAGGAAGCATCTCCATGGGCCATCAAACAGATGATGTCATTGGGTTTTGTGTTGACTTCATTCCTGACCTTAAGAAGATTGGTCTCCCTCAATCGCGGTATGAGGGGAGACTGACTCGAAAAGGCACGCTAGGAGCAGACTCAATAATATGTAGGGATGGGCATTCCTAGTCTCAAGCACACTACATGGTTCTATAGAAATCTACCTTGGTGACCCCGTATGTCGATGACCACAAGATTCTACGCTCCAAACACCCGGAGCAGTGTGACGACTGGATTACAAATGAACACATCAGGACTTTCGGCAGTTGGTTGCAAACACGTCTCATGGGTGACAACACTAGTTTTGATGAGCTGTACTCGTTGGCCAGGGGACCATCTTCGACTATATTGACTTACAAAGGGTACGAGATAAATGGGAATACATTTTTGCACAATCTCCCAAGATCAAAAGAGCACCAACCAAAACAGCGGTGTCCGCTTTGATGCAGCAACCAAGAGGGGAAAGGAGACATATTATTCTTACATAGTGGACATATCGGAACTTGACTATGGACATGATTTCAAGGTCCCTTCGTTTCAGTGCAAATGGGTTAATCTTTCAGGAGAGAGGGTACAGGCAGACCAATAGTACGGAATGAAAACAGTGGATCTGAACAATCTTGGGTACACAAATGAACCATTCGTCCTAGCCAATGATGTGGCTCGGGTTTTCTATGTGAAGGACATGTTTATCCAACTGAGAAAAATAAAAGATAAGGAAGCGAATACATCATACGATGAGCCAAAGCGCAAAATAGTTCTTTAGGAAAAAGAGACATCGTGGGATTGGAGGGCAAGATAGACATGTCTGAAGATTATGAAAAGTTTCATGAAATTCCTCCCTTCAAAGTGAAGGCTGACCCAAGCACCCTGTTAAACGATGAAACTTATCCATGGTTATGGCACATTAAGCAAAGGACACAAGCGAAGAAAAAGTGAAGACTTTCTCTCCATAACTATATCATTGCAGTTACATGTGAAGAAATGAAATGCCTTTTGTAATAGATGAGTTTTCGTATCCCTCGTCCGCCGCCCCCGTTGTCGCTCGCCATCGTTGCCCTCGCCCGCCGCCCCTGTCATGCTCAGAAGAATCGCAGCATAGCCCTCGCCTTCGCCTCTTCCGGACTCGCGGCGACCCCTTGGTTCTTTGCCCCTAGTACCGTACTTTATTTTTTCCTCTAGCTTCCATCCCCATCGAGGCCGAGCTCCGGTCGTCACCATTGTTGCTGGGCCTCATGCTCCCGAGCTCTGCCACTTGCAATCGCGGCATGGTTTTGCTCCTTGTGATGCCAGGACACCGTAGAGCCCTTTGGCAAGCCTCCCCGTGACCTGTAGCCCCGGACCCGCTCGAGGCTGAGCTCCGGCCGCCGCCTCCGTCGTCGCTGTGCTCAGCTCCGGCCACCTCTGGTGAAGCCGACCTCATAGATGAATGCGCGCGAATCCTAGCTCCCCGTGAAGCCTCTCTGCCATAATTTTGGTCACCGAAGGAGCGTTCCCGAGCACCTCCGCCGTCTCAGGCCTCGCCGGTGATGAGCCGCGGGTCAACTCTGGTGGGTTTGACCCTGGTTGACCAGGATTAGACCCCCCTGGGTCACCGACAAGTGGGGCTAGCCCCTGACTTAATTATGTTAAGCGCCTAATTAAATTAGTTAATCTATATTAGTTAAATGGGTCAATGACAGTGGGCCTATGCCTGCTAATTGGTTGAGATAGAGTTAACTTAATGCTAATTAACCCTGTCATTGTTGTCTACCCCCTCCCCGATAACTTCGACATGAGGGGGGACGTCGGACATGACATGAGGCGGGACGTCAGACATCGGACATGAGGGGTGAGCGTTGTTGTCGTCTACCCCCTCCCCAATAACTTCGACATGAGGGGACGTCAGACATCGGACATGAGGGGTGAGCGTCATTGTCGTCTACCCCCTCCCCGATAACTTTGACATGAGGGGGGACGTCAGACATGACATGAGAGGGGATGTCGGATGTCGTACATGAGGGGTGAGCTTCGTTGTCGTCTACCCCCTCCCCGATAACTTGAACATGAGGGGGGACGTCGGACATGACATGAGGGGTGAGCGTCGTTGTCGTCTACCCCCTCCTAGACAACTTTGACATGTGGGGGGACATCGGGCATGCCATGAGGGGGGACATCGGACGTCAAACATGAGGGGTGAGCGTCGTTGTCGTCTACCCCCCTCACAAATAACTTTTTCATATAGAAAACTCCGGTAGCATAGATTTATCAAGAATGCTCCAATTGTGGATGTGCGCAAGTTAATCCAATTTTTTCCTGATCTCATATATATATATATATTCTTCTATATGTCATGTTTTCTGTCAAAGTATTGAAGAAATCCATGGCTTCATCATTAGCCGGAAGTAACACGCGTATGATGTTACAAAGCTCTTCAAAGTTGTTTTGTAATGGAGTTCCGGATAGAATAATTCACTTTTTGGTACGAATTTTAGCAAAGGCCTTCCAAATAGCGATATTCGGAAGTCTCTTGCTGAACTTCATACCAAAAATCTAATTATCCTACCCGGGACGCCGTTCCAAAACAATTTTGGAGAGCTTTGTACCATTATGCACCTGTTACTTTTGGCTAATGATGAAGCCATGGTTTTCTTGAATCCTTTGACACTAGACAACATGACATATAGAAGGGTAGATGAGATCAGGAAAAATGTGGACCATTTTCTGCACATCCAGAATGGTGCCATTTTGTTAAATCCCTTAAAGGTTAAGAGAATCACTTGTTTGACATTCATGAGAGAACCGGTCCGTACATCGAACATTCATGAGAGAGGCGGTCTGTACGTCGGACATTCTTGTTTGTATATTAATTGCCATGTTGTAATATTTGCAGAAAATATGGATCAAAGAGACTTGGAACAAGAACAGTTGTTGGGGGAGATAATCCTCACCGGATGTGATGTCTTGTCATTTCTCAACGACACCGATGGTCTGGAAGGAGAGGATGACGGCTCCGGTGATCGAACAATGGAGGAGGAAGGACATGATCATGATGGCTCCGATGACCAAATGCCGGAGGAACAAGGAGAGCATGGTGACGGCTCCGGTGACCGAACGGAGGAGGGAGCTATTGCAAAGTCCGGCGAGGTATACATATTAATTAAGCCTGTGCTGACTAGCTAATTGATGCATTAATTGTTTTGGTATGTACATATATTAAATCTTCTTTTCTTCTTTTATAGCCCTCCGGATCGAGCCAAACTTTGGTAACGAGACGAGACCCAAAGAAAAGGTTGCGCAAGGATGAAAGGTTCACGATCACAGCACTCGCGGACGATGGCCTACCGATTGAACCAAAGCGGACCAAGGACGCATTTGCTGCTTAGTGCGGAGCTATTGTTAAGGACAACATCCCAATCATCATCAACCAATGGAATAAGCCTAAGGACGACGACCCTGAAGTTTCTTATGTCAACGATAGATAGAAAGATGATCTTTGGACCTCACTGAAGGCAAATATCACCCTACCGCTAGAGGAGGATCAGAATAACCAAGTTACAGAGCCACTCGTCAAGGCGTGTGCTCTTAAGAAGATGGCAGATCTATTTAGGAGGTGGAAGAATGATTTGAAATCAAAGTTTGTCGACAAAGGGAAGACTCCAGAATTCATCGGCCGATTTGATAAGATAAGAGATCACTGGCCCACATTTGTGCCCTACAAGAAATCGGACAAGAGTAAGAAAATGTCAGAGACAAACAAGAACAATGCTACAAAGAAGCAATATCACCATCACACGGGGTCAGGTGGCTACCTCAAAGCCCAGCCGTTGTGGGACAAAGCTGAGAATGACCTGATTGCTAAATGGGTCGAACCAGAGAAATTGAACTGGCCAGACCGTTCAAGGACTTGGTTCTTCGGGGTTAGGGGAACTTTGGACCTTGAAACAGGGAAGTGTCGTTGGACGGACGAGCAACTTGGAATACCCGTCAAGAAGCTTCGGAAGTATATCATCATAGCACAGGAAGGGACGTTCATTTCCGACAGAGAGAAGGACGAGCTGACTGAGGCCCTCGGGAATCCTGAGCAACCTAGACGAACACGAGGCAGACCAGGCTTCGTTTCGTGGAAGGTTGGGTTTCCCGACGTAGGCGGTTACAGAAGCCGGGAGAGAAAGAGGAAAAAGGAGCTGAGTGACATGCAGAAGCTCAATGCAAGACTACAAAATCTAGAGGAACTTGAGAGCAAGCGAGCTACTAGCCAACCATCTCAGCGTCACGAAGCTACCCCAGAAGCTAGCCCGCCATCTCAGCGGAGAAGCAGTGTGGCTTCCACGAAGCTCGTTTATCCTGACTTCACGGCTCCTAGCTACCCCGTGGATACTGTCACGGAGGCTCAACATTGCGAGCTTATGACGAAATGCCGGAACCTCACTTTCAAGGCGGCTGTCGGCTCTGTTGCACCTCCTCAACCCAATGGAACTTTTCACTGCCTTCCGATTCGACATGGCTATGCTGTTGTGACGGTGGATGAAGTAATGGAGGGATTTGAGGAGCTCGAGCTTGACCACCCTACAGGTGAAGGGGAGACTCAGCTGATTCATGCTCTGAGGAGTACATGTCTATGGAAGAAGGAGTACATCAAGCTTCCAAACTGGACACCTCCGCCTCCTCCTTCTCCTCCGACTTGTCAGGGCACTCCTCCTCCTCCTCCTCCTTCGACGAGTGATGAGGGAACTGCGCCTCCTTCTCCAGCTCCTCCGACGCGTGAGGGCACTCCACCTCCTCCTTCGCCTTCTCTGGCGCGTCGGAGCAGTCCGCCTCCTCCTTTGCCTCGTCAGCAACGACGGAAGACAGCCGCCGCTGCTCCGGCTCCTCCGGCGGGTTGGAGCACTCCGCCTCCTCTGCCTCGTCAGCAACGACGGAAGAGAGATGCCGCCACTCCGGCGGCTAGCAGTACAAGCAAAGGCGGGAGGCAATTCAGATATGGTCCATCTCTCAAGGCTTTGGAAAAGTTACCATATGAGAGGACCGAGAAGGAAAACAAGGACATCTGTCGTGCCGAAGTGAGGGACCATTTTGCAAACAAAACTCTACCTCTGAAGGAGAAGCCAGATCCAGTGAAAGTGAAGCGCACTATCGATGCCCTCAAGCGACCACCAAGCCTTCGCCGGATTCCAACTATGTTCGATGTATTATAAAGACATATCAAGATGCACAACAGTCGAGAAGTACTTGCAGTGATGCAAGATTAGCAGAACGAAGAAGTGGGAAAAAATCCCCAGCTCGACGAACAGGCAAACCAATCGCACCCCTCGCTCAAGGTGTCTAGCGATATCGCCGCTGATCTTCCGGGGATGGTGCCCGGTACCAATCCTGCTGATTACATGAGCGATGATGTACTGTTTGAAGCAATGGAGGTGGACAAATTCAGATACCAATATGGGCAGCCTTTCGTCAAACCTGATCCTCCTCCTCTTACAACGATGATGCAAAGATTGCATGAATGGTACATGAAAACATGCCGCGAGTCTAGGAAGGATACTTTAATGCTGAGAATTAAGGAGGAGCATGACCTTGTTGGAATGAATCAGTTTTCTGTTGAATTTGACGAGATATTCCAGTTATACAATCAAAAGGCCGTCGCCAAAATAATCGTGACTTCCTACTGTCTGTAAGTACTACTTCTGTAATTAAGTCTCTCTATATAGCTCAGCTCTTTCATTGCATGTATATATAATTATCCTCACTATATTATGCAGATTGAAGATCATCGAATGCAGAAAAGCAAAATCTATGACATTGGGTTCATTAACCCAAATATCATACATGAATGGATGATTAAACACAGAGTCACAGAAACCAAGGACAACTTGAAACACTCGTAGCTTATAAATCAAAACATAGAGAGATACTCTTTCCTTACAACTTCCAGTGAGTGTTACTGTCTTGTGCATATTCGGTTTCCCTTATTACTCGAGGTTATAGTAATGTAATTGATCAGTTATGCATGCGTGCGCATCTTCCACTTTATTCTGCTAGAGATTAACCTTGAGCGGGGAGTAGTAATCCTCTTAGACTCAAGACGAAAAGATCCCCAGGAATATGCGAACATGACTGAAATGCTCCAGAAGTAAGTTCAGTCGATCATTATCGCTTCATATCGGCAACTTTGTTTAATTCCTGATATCAAGTAAATATTTTCTTTGTCTGGTAGGGTTTGGAAAGAGTTCACCGCAATTGTTCCGGCACTGCCGAGGGAGCTGCGATTTACACACCCGAAAGTAAGTACTACTAGCTAGTTCCGCGCATCTCCCATTGATTCTAGTTTAATCAACACCATTTATCATGCTAGATTATCAGTTTGATTGAACTCTATTTCTCGTAAAGTGCTTGTGGCAGGAAGAAGGGACTGGTTTTTGTGGATACTACATTTGCGAGTTCATCTACAATGCGATGACCTCTAAGCACTAGTAAAAATCAGGGCTTTGGTCCAGGCATGAAAAGCCCTTTAATCCCGGTTCACTCATGAACCGGGACCCATGGGGGAACCGGTCCCGGTTCGTGAGGCCAAGGCACCGGCCGGGCCTCATGGGCCATTGGTCCCGGTTTGTCTGACCCCTTTGGTCCCGGTTCCAAACAAGAACCAGGACCAATGGGCCTCGCTCCTGGCCCACAACTATTGGTCCCAGTTTGCGGCTGGAACCGGGACCAAATTGGGTCCTTTAGTCCCGGTTCCAGCCACAAACCGGGACCAAAGGGAAGCCTATATATACCCCCTGCCCCTGCCCGCGAGCAAAGCAGTGCACTGCTCTGTTTTTTTGGCCGACCGTGGGAGAGCTTTGTGGTGCTCTAGCTCACCTCCTATGCACATGATGTGCTCGATGAAATGCCCGAGGCACACTTAAGCTTTCTCCTCTCTAATATCCTTGTCCAAGCTCCGTTTTCCTCAAGATTTTTCTAGGTTTGGCGGTCCGTCCTGTCCCGTACCCTTCCTCACCGCCGTCGATTGCCCGCGTCGATGTCAGCGCCGACACCATCATGGTTAGCCTCTTCTTCTTATCTTCTTTCTAAAATAAAAAAAAGTTCTTACTTGTATGATTTAGATAGATACTTGTGTAATTTTCTTACTTTTATTATTGTTTGTTATTATATAGTGCGATGGTTTTGGTATCCGCCTCCCTCGGCACTCATCCTGTCTATGATTCGGATGTGGTATATATTATATTTTATAACTATTTGTTTTATTTAGTGTTTATGACAATTATGCCGACCAACGTGACATAAGTTTTTTAATCTAGGCAGTATGTGAACAGGAAATTCCAACCGACATAGAAATTCTTGTCGAGAAGTTAAATTTGGTTGAAAAAGAAAACAACTACTTGAATTTTTTTTACAAAGAGTTGAAGAGGAGAAGATGAAATTGGTGTTGCATGTTGCCAATGTCGTGGACAATCACAAGATCTTGATATTCTGTAATGGTTTTTAATACACTTTATTATATAATGCACGCAGGTTAACCGTCAATGGATGAACTGTGACCGACGCACCTACGAGTATATTAAGGGCCTACATAATTTTCTCGAAGCGGCTGAGGCAAACAAGCAGAATGGTTTTATGCATTGTCCATGTACTTTTTCTGAGAATACAAAGGCTTTCTCCAACTCTAAAACCCTACACTTCCACCTGCTTGAGAAGGGTTTTATGCCACACTATAATGTTTGGACCAAGCATGGAGAAAGAGGGGTTATGATGGAAGACAATGAAGAAGAAGAGAATGATGACAACTATGTGCCTCCTGAATATGGTGATGCTGCAGCGGGGGATCTGAAAAATCTTGGGTACACAGACGAACCATTCGTCCTAGCCAGTGATGTGGCACAGGTTTTCTATGTGAAGGACATGTCTACCAAACCGACAAAAAGAAAAGATAAGGAAGCGAATACATGATATGATGAGCTAAAGCGCCACATTGTTCTTTCAGGAAAAAGAGACATCATGGGATTGGAGGGCAAGACATACATGTCTGAAGATTATGAAAAGTTTCATGAAATTCCTCCCTTCAAAGTCAAGGTTGACCCAAGCACCTTGTTAAACTATGAAGATTATACATGGTTACGACGCAATAAGCAAAGCGCACAAGCGAAGAAAAAGTGAAGACCTTCTCTCCACAACTATTATGATGATGCCTTTGATCTAGAATATCACTGCAGTTACATGTGAAGAAATGAAATACCTTTGTAACAGATGAGTTTTTGTCTGAAACCCTGATACTTCGAAAGAGATTGTCTGTTTTGTACACGAAGTGCATCCAGTTTTTGCCATAACCCTCTCAACTTTTTAGCACATGCTATGTGGGTGAAATGATGACACCATGCCAACTTTCGACTTTTTCAGAGTTCATTTGTATTGCTTTTAAATTTCATTGTTATTTAGCTAAAAAAATCAGCAAATGCATGAAAAATACCAAATGAAGTCAGAAAGGGTTGAAAATTGATGATGTGAATTTGAATGGTGCATTTTGAACAAACAAAAAGTCTGGAGTTCAAATAATTTGAAAAAATGAAATCCCTTTGTAACAGATTAGATTTCTTCCGAAACCCTCATACGTCGAAAGAGATTGTCCATTTTGTACACGAAGTGCATCCAGTTTTTGCCGTAACCCTCTCAACTTTTTAGCACATGCTATGTGGGTGAAATGATGATACCATGCCAACTATCAACATTTTGAGAGTTCATTTGTAGTGCTTTTCAATTTCAAGGTCATTTAGCTCAAAAAAATCAGTAAATGCATGAAAAATACCAAATGAAGTCAGAAAGGGTTGAAAATTGATGATGGGGCTTTTATTGGTGCATTTTGAACACACAAAAAGTCTGGAGTTCAAATAAGTTCAAAAAAATGAAATCCCTTTGTAACATATGAGTTTTCATTCGATACCTGAAACTTCGAAAGAGATTGTCCATTTCGTACTCGAAGTGCATCCAGTTTTTGCCGTAACCCTCTCAACTTTTTAGCACATGCTATGTGGGTGATATTATGATATCATACCAACTTTCAACCTTTTCAGAGTTCATTTGTAGTGTTTTTCAATTTCAGGGCCATTTAGCTCAAAGAATGAACCAATAGCAAAAAGAATGAACTAGAAAACTTTTATGAAACTCTAATAGCAAAAAGAATGAACTAAAAATAATCAATTAAAATATTCTGTTATGATCAACTAAAACAAGAGTATAATATTCTTCAATAGCAAAAAGAATCAACTAAAAAGCTTTTATAAAACTCTAATAGCAAAAGGAATCAACTAAAAAGCTTTTATAAACCTCTAGTATTTTTGAAACTAAAATATATAAAATTTATGCAACTAAAATTATCAAAGTATTTTTTGTTCCAAACATTAATAGCAAACATAATTTTCATAAAGAAATTTTTTGTTAGAAACTTTAATAGCAGACTAAAATAACCAAATCTGTTGTTGATTAAAACAAACATTTAAAATAACCTAAAACTTACCAAATTGAATATAATGATAAAACATAGTAATATTAAATAGCACGAAAAGGAATCACTCAAAAATCTATTTTTTAGTAAAGTTATTCACAAACTAGTGATTCACATAAATTTCAAAAAATTCAAATTTAAACTATTCAAATTTGAAAACTAATGGCACTAACAGAAAGTTTATAATTTTTGTGACCTAAAAGCAAAAAGAATCACTGGAAAACAATTAGTAGGAACAAAATAAAATAAATAAAGCAAAAAACAAAACAAAAAAACTGCATTTAAAAAAAATGCCACCTACTCGGCCACCACGGCCTGAATACGACTAGAAACCCAACGAGCTTGTTGGGCCAGGATTCAGGCCCGCAGAAGGCCCAGTAGGACCACACGCACTGACAGATTAGGCTCGGAAGCCTACAGTTGAGAGGAGCTCGAGAGGGTGTGTGTAGCAGCGCTTATAAAACACTCCCGAGCTCTCTCAGCTAGCGAGGTGGGACTAAAACTTCGGCCCCAGGCAACACCACCCTTTGGTCCCGGTGGGTGCCACCAAACGGGACCAATGCAACCCTTTACTTCCGGTTGGTGCCACCAACCGGGACCAAAGGTCTGTGTTTCCCGCCCTTTGGGCTGCTGAAAACTGACCTTTAGTCCCGGTTGGTGGCACCAACCGGGACCAAAGCTGTGCATTAGTCCCGATTGGTGCACCCAACCAGGACCAATGCTCTCTGTATATAAGCCAACACTTAGGAATTTTCAGCATTCTGATCTCGCCCCCGACGACGCCGACGAAATCAATGCCTCTAGGCTGCCCGCCCGCCACCTGCCATCGTCTTAGCCGTCGCGCGCCACCCTCGTCATCGCCATCGCTCGCCGCCCCCATCGTCGCCCTCGCCCGCCGCCCCTGTCGTGCTCAAAAGAATCGCAGCATCACCCTTGCCATTGCCTCTTCCGGACTCGCAGTGACCCCCTGGTTCTTTACCCCCTAATACCATGCTTGATTTCATCCTCTAGCCGTCGTCCCCATTGAGGCTGAGCTCCGGGCGTCTCCAATGTTGTCGGGCCTCATGCCCCCGAGCACTGCCGCTTGTAGTCGTGGCACGGTTGTGCTCCTTGTGATGCCAGGATGCCGTAGATCCCTTCGGCAAGCCTCCCCGTGCCCTGTAGCCTTGGGCCTGCTCGAGGCCGAGCTCTGGCCGCCACCTCCGTTGTCGCTGTGCTCAGCTCTGGCCACCTCCGGTGAAGCCGACCACACAGATGAACGCGTGCGAGTCCCAGCTCCCCGCGAAGCCTCTCCGTCGTCATTTTGGTCACCGGAGGACCGTTCCCGAGCACCTCTGCCATCTTAGGCCTCGCCGGTGATGAGCCGCGGGTCAACTCCAGTGGGTTTGACCCCGATTAACCAGGATTAGACCCCCCTAGGTCACCGACACGTGGGGCCAGCCCCTAACTTAATTATTTTAAGCGCCTAATTAAATTAGTTAATCTATATTAGTTAAATGGGTCACTGACAGTGGGCCCAAGCCTGCTAATTGGTTTAGATAGGATTAACTTAATGCTAATTAACCCTGTTAATTAGCTGAGACACTGACCAGTGGGTCCCACTGGTCAGGTTTGACATGGACCGGCCTTGTTGACCTGCTGACGCCATCCTGACGTGTTGCAGACGCATTAATTGAATGTGTTCATTTCTCTGTTTGTCGATGTTGTTCCTTCCCGATAGATGATGATTACGATGTTGAGATCATTGCATTACATTGAATTAGTTAAAATGAGGGGGGACGTCGGACATGACATGAGGGGGGATGTCGTTCGTCGGACATGAGGGGTGAGCGTCATTGTCGTATACCCCCTCCTCGATAACTTCGTCATGAGGGGGGACGTCAAACATGACATGAGGGGGGACATCGAACATCGTACATGAGGGGTGAGCATCGTTGTCATCTACCCCTCCCCGATAACTTTGACATGAGGGGGGACGTCAGACGTCGGACATGAGGGGTGAGCGTCGTTGTCATCTACCCCCTCCCCGATAACTTCGACATTAGGGGGGACGTCGGACATGACATGAGGGGGGACGTCGGACTTCAGACATGAGGGGTGAGCATCGTTGTCGTCTACCCCCTCCTCGATAACTTCGACATGAGGGGGTACATCGGACATGACAGGATGGGGGACGTCGGACGTCGCACATGAGGGGTGAGCGTCATTGTCGTCTACCCCCTCCTCGATAACTTCGACATGAGGGGTGACGTTCATATAGAAAACTCTCGTAGCATAGATTTATCAAGAATGCCCCCATTATGGATGTGCACAAGTTGATCCATTTTTTTCCGATCTCATATATATATATATATATATTCTTCTATATGTCATGTTGTTTGTCAAAGTATTGAAGAAATCCATGGCTTCATCATTAGCCGGAAGTAACAGGCGTCTGATGCTATGAAGCTCTTCAAAGTTGTTTTGGAATGGAGTTCCAGATAGAATAATTCGCTTTTTGGTACAAATTTCAGCAAAGGCCTTCCAAATCGCGATATTCAGAAGGCTCTTGCTGAACTTCGTACCAAAAGGCTAATTATCCTATCCGGGACTCCATTCCAAAACAATTTTGGAGAGCTTCGTACCATTATGCGCTTGTTACTTCCGGCTAATGATGAAGCCATGGTTTTCTTGAATCCTTTGACACTAGATACCGTGACATATAGAAGGGTAGATGAGATCAACAAAAATATGGACCATTTTCTGCACGTCCAGAATGGCGTCATTTTGTTAAATCCCTTAAAGGTTAAGAGAATCCCTTGTTTGACATTCATGAGAGAGGCGGTCTGAACGTCGAACATTCATGAGAGAGGCGGTCCGGATGTCAGACATTCATGAGATAGGCGGTCCGGACGTCGGACATTCATGTTTCTATATTAATTGCCATCTTGTAATATTTGCAGAAACTATGGATCAAAGGGAGTTGAAACAAGAACAGTTGTTGGGGGAGATAATCCTCGCCGGACGTGATATCTTGTCATTTCTCAACAACACCGATGATCTGGAAGGAGAGGATGACGGCTCCGATGATCGAACAATGGAGGAGGAAGGAGATGATCATGATGGCTCCGGTGACCGAATGCTGGAGGAAGAAGAAGACCATGGTGACGACACCGGTGACCGAACGGAGGAGAGAGAGCTGTTGCAAAGTCTGGCAAGGTATATGTATTAATTAAGCCTGTGCTGACTAGCTAATTGATGCATTAATTGTTTTGGTATGTACATATATAACTCGTCTTTCTTCTTTTATAGCTCTCCGGATCGAGCCAAACTTCGGTAACGAGACGAGGCCCAAAGAGAAGATTGCACAAGGAAGAAAGGTTCACAATCATAGCACTCGCGGAGGATGGCCTACCGATTGAACCAAAGCGGACCAAGGACGCATTTGCTGCTCAGTGCGGAGCTATTTTTAGGGACAACATCCCGATCAGCATCAAGCAATGGAATAAGCCTCAGGACGACGATCCTGAAGTTTCTTATGTCATCGACAGACTGAAAGATGATCTTTGGACCTTGCTGAAGGCAAATTTCACCCTAACACCAGAGGAGGATCCGAATAACCCAGTTATAGAGCCATTGGTCAAGGCGTGTGCTCCTAAGAAGATGGCAGATCTATTCAGGAGGTGGAAGAATGAGTTGAAATCAAAGTTTGTCGACAAAGGGAAGACTCCAGAATTCATCGTCCGATTTGAGAAGATAAGAGATCACTGGCCCGCATTTGGGGCCTACAAGACATCGGACAAGAGTAAGAAAATGTCAGAGACAAACAAGAACAATGCTGCAAAGAAGCAGTATCACCATCACATGGGGTCAGGTGGCTACCTCAAAGACGGTCGTTGTGGGACAAAGCTGAGAATGACCTGATTGTTAAAGGGGTCGAACCAGAGACATTGAACTGGCCAGACCGTTCAAGGACTTGGTTCTTCGGGGTTGGGGGAACTTTGGACCCTGAAATAGGGAAATGCCGTTGGACGGACGAGCAACTTGTAATACCCATCAAGAAGCATCGGAAGTATATCACCGCAGCGCAGGAAAGGACGCTCATTACCAATAGAGAGAAGGATGGGCTGACTGAGGCCCTCAAGAATCCTGAGCACCCTAAACGGACACGAGGCACACCTGGCTCCGTTTCGTGGAAGGTTGGGTTTCCCAACGTAGGCGGTTACAGAAGTCGGGAGATAAAGAGGAAAGTGGAGCTAAGCGACATGCAGAAGCTCAATGCAAGACTACAAAAGCTAGAAGAACTTGAGAGCCAGCGAGCTGGCGGCCAACCATCTCAGCGGCACGAAGCTACCCCGCCATCTCAACGAAGAAGCAGCGTGGCTTCAACGCAGCTCGTTCAGCTTGACTTCACGGATCCTAGCTACCCCGTGGATACTATCACGGAGGCTCAACATTGCGAGCTTATGACGAAATGCTGAAACCTCACTTTCAAGGTGGCTGTTGGCTCTGTTGCACCTTCTCAACCCAATGGAACTTTTCACTGCCTTCCAATTCCACATCGTTATGTTGTTGTGATGGTGGATGAAGTAATGGAGGGATTTGAGGAGCTCGAGCTTAACCACCCTACAAGTGAAGGGATGAATCAGCTGGTTCAAGCTCTGAGGAGTACATGTCTATGGCAGAAGGAGTACAACAAGCTTCTAAACTGGATGCCTCCGCCTCCTCCTCCTCCTCCGGCGAGTCACGGCACTCCACCTCCTCCTCCTCTTCCTCTGGTGAGTGATCAGGGCACTACACCTCCTTCTTTGGCTCCTCGGACGCGTGAGGGCACTCCGCCTCCTCCTTCGCCTACTCTGCGCGTCGGAGCAGTCCGCCTCCTCCTCCGCCTCGTCAGCAATGGCGGAAGACAGACACCGCTGCTCCGGCTCCTCCGGCGCATCAGAGCACTCCGCCTCCTCTGCCTCGTCAGCAACAACGGAAGAGAGACACCGCCGCTCCGGCAGATAGCATTACAAGCAAAGGCGAGAGGCAATTCAGATACGGTCCATCTCTCAAGGCTGCGGAAAAGTTACCATATGAGAGGACCGAGAAGGAAAACAAGGACATCTGTCGTGCCGAAGTGAGGGACCATTTTGCAAAGAAAACTCCACCTCCGAAGGAGAAGCCAGATCCAGTGAATGTGAAGCACACTATCGATGCCCTGAAGCGACCACCACCGCCTCCACCGGATTCCAACTATGTCCGCTATATTAAAAAGACATATCAAGATGCGCAGAGGTCGGGAAGTACTTCCAGTGATGCAAGGTTAACAGAACGAAGAAGTGGAAAAAAATCCCCAGCTCGGCGAACAGGCGAACCAATCGTGCCCCCGCTCAAGGTGTCTAGCGATATCACCGCTGATCATTCGGGGATGGTGCCCGGTACCAACCCTGCTGATTACATGAGCGATGATGTACTGTTTGAAGCAATGGAGGTGGACGAATTCAGATACCAGTACGGGGAGCCTCTCGTCAAACCTGATCATCCTCCTCTTGCAACGATGATGCAAAGATTGCATGAATGGTACATGAAAACCTGCCGTGAGTCTGGGTAGGATACTTTGACGCTGAGAATTAAAGAGGAGCACGACCTCGTTGCAATGAATCAGTTGTCTATTGAATTTGACGAGATATTCCAGTTATACAATCAAAACGCCATCGACAAAATAATCGTGACTTCCTACTGTCTGTAAGTACTACTTCTGTAATTAAGTCTCTATATATACCTCAGCTCTTTCATTGCATATATATATAATTATCCTCACTATATTATGCAAATATAAGATCGTCGAATGCACAAAAGCACAAATCTATAACATTGGGTTCATTAACCCAAATATCATACATGAATGGACGGTTAAACACAGAGTCACAGAAACCAAGGACAACTTGCTACAATCTTTGCTTATAAATCTAAACAAAGAGACAATGCTCTTTCCTTACAACTTCGAGTGAGTGTTACTGTCTTGTGCATATTTGGTTTCCCTTATTACTCAAGGTTATAGTAATGTAATTAATTGATGAGTTATGCATGCGTGCACAACTTCCACTTTATTCTGCTAGAGATTAACCATGAGTGGGGAGTAGTAATCGTCTTAGACTCGAGACGAAAAGATCCCCAGGAATATGCGGACATGACTGAAATGCTCCGGAAGTAAGTTCAATCGATCATTATCGCATCATATCGACAAGTTTGTTCATGTCCTGATATCAAGTAATTATTTTCTTTGTCTGGCAGGGTTTGGAAAGAGTTCACCGCAATTGTTCCGGCACTGCCAAGGGAGCTGCGATTTACACACCCGAAAGTAAGTACTCCTACCTAGTTCCGCGCATCTCCCATTGATTCTAGTTTCATCAATACCATTTATCATGCTTGATTATCAGTTTGATTGAACTCTATTTCTCATAAAGTGCTTGTGGCAGGAAGATGGGACTGATTTTTGTGGATGCTACTTTTGCGAGTTCATCTACAATGCGATGACCTCTAAGCGGGGCTACTCTGAAAAACAATATCAAGTGCGTAAGCAATTATATTCACAATTTTTTTGTTACCATGATTTGTGTTGAGTTTCATTCATATATATGTATTGACCCCCTTCTTCAAATTAGATGTGGCAGATGCAGGATGAACTCCTACCACATGATCGCATACGAGCAATTCAAGAGGAATTGGCGGGATTCTTTCTTGACCATGTCATAAATAAAGCCAGAGAATACCATCAGGAATTTGACATTAGATTTTAGGGATTTTAAGAGATCTTATATTGTATATATGTAGCTAGTAGCATCGGATAGATATACGAAAACTTCTTTTTCAACCAATCTCTCGGAGAAAGAGAGGCCGATCAGTTCTCTCTGTATATGTTCATGACGATCTTGAGTACATAATGGTTCCTTCATTTTCTTACTAGCTAGCGTGTCGAGTTCTCTCTATAGTGTTGGAAATATGCCCTAGAGGCAATAATAAATTGGTTATTATCATATTTCCTTGTTCATGATAATCGTTTATTATCCAGGCTATAATTGTGCTGATCGGAAACTCAGCTACATGTGTGGGTACATAGACAACACCATGTCCCTAGTATGCCTCTAATAGACTAGCTCGTTGATCAAAGATGGCTATGGTTTCCTAGTCATGGACATGAGATGTCATTTGATAACGGGATCACGTCATTAGGAGAATGATGTGATGGACAAGACCCAAACTACAAACATAGCATATGATCGTGTCCGTTTATTGCTCCTGTTTTTTGCATGTCAAGCATCTATTCCTATGACCATGAGATCATGCAACTCACTAACACCCGAGGTATACCTTGTGTGTATCAAACATCGCAACGTAACTAGGTGACTATAAAGGTGCTCTATAGGTATCTCCGAGGGTGTCTGTTGGGTTGGCATGGATCAAACTAGGATTTGTTACTCCGTGTGACAGAGAGGTATCTCAGGGCCCACTCGGTAATACAACATCACAATAAGCCTTGCAAGCAATGTGACTAAGTGTTAGTCTAGAGATCTTGTATTACGAAACGAGTAAAGAGACTTGCCGGTAACGAGGTTGAACTAGGTATGGAGATACCGATGATCGAATCTCGGGCAAGTAACATACCGAAGAACAAAGGGAACATCATACGGGATTAACTGAATCCTTGACATAGAGGTTCGACCGATAAAGATCTTCGTAGAATATGTTGGAACCAATATGGGCATCCAGGTCCCGCTATTGGTTATTGACCGTAGAGGTGTCTCAGTCATGTCTACATAGTTCTCGAACCCGGAGTGCTGGTAGTGTACCAGGGGACCATTGGGAGAGGTATTTCGACCCAAGAGGCTACATGGGCTGTGGGAGGAGGTAAACCAGCCACTGGTGGGCTGTCCTAAGCCTCCTCTAAGGTCCCATATGGCTGGAGTGGTTTGAGAAGGAAAAACTCCAAAGGTGGAGAGGTGGAAAGAGTTTCCAAGTGGAAAGGAGGAATCCTACTGCTAATAGGATTGGAGTAGGACTCCTCCACCTCCAATTTCGACCAAACCTTGAGGGTTTGAGGCTGCCTCCTCCCCTCCCTCCCTCCTATATATACTAGAGGATTTAGAGGAAAAAGCTAACCCTAATAGCCACATGCTACCTCTCCTCTAGATCGTAGTTTCTCCTCTAGATCGATTTTCAGCGGTGCTTAGGCGAAGCCCTGCTGGAATAGCTCCACCACCATCGCTGCAACGCCATCACGCTGCCAGAGAACTCGTCTACCTCTCCGCTCCCTCTTGCCAGATCAAGAAGGCAGAGATCGTCATCAAGCTATACGTGTGCTGAACGCGGAGGTGCCGTCCTTTCGGCGCTAGATCGGAAGGACCGTGATCAAGATCGCGAGACGGATCGTGATGAGATCGCAGGACGGATCGAGATTGGATCGCGGGATGGATCGTGATGAGATCGCGGGATTCTCGGTGATTTGAAGCCAGTGTTGCACATGCTAAACACTCGGGTTAAACTTGACGAGCCTAGCAGGTATAGACATGGCCTCGGAACACAAGAGACCGAAAGGTCGAACATGAGTCATATAGTAGATATGATCAAAATGATGATGTTCATCATTGAAACCACCTCAACTCACTTGATGATTGGACTTGAGTTGGTGAATTTGGATCCTGTGTCACTCGAATGACCGAAGGGATGTCAATTTGAGTGGGAGTTCTTAAGTAATGTGATTAATTGAACTCATTATCATGAACATAGTCAGTCGTGTCTTTGCAAATTATGTTGTAGATTACTAGCTCACGCTGTAGCTCCCTTGTATTTTATATGTTCCTAGAGAAATAGAGTTGAAATATGATGGTAGCAATATTGGGGACTGGGTCCGTGATCTGAGGCTTGTCTTCATTGCTGCACAGAAGGCTTATGTCCTTAATGCATCGCTCGGTGCGCCACCCCCTCTAGCATTGTCTGTAGATGTTGTGAACATCTGATAGGCACGTTCCGATGACTATTTGATAGTTCTGTGCGTCATGCATTACAGCTTAGAATTGAGGCTCCAAAACATTTTTGAACGTCATGGAACATAGGAGATGTTCTAAGAGCTGAAATTGGGATCTCAGGCTCGTGCCCGTGTTGTGATATATGAGATCTCCAACAAGATTCTTTGCCTGCAAGATAATGGAGAATAGCTCAATCATTGAGCATGTACTCAGATTGTCTGGGTGCTACAATCGCTTGAATCGAGTGGGAGTTGATCTTCCAGATAAGAAAGTGATTGATATAGTTTTCCAAGTCACTGTCACTAAGCTACTAGAACTTGGTGATGAACTATAAAATGCCAGGGATAGAAACAATGATCCCTGAGTTGTTCGCGATGTTTGACACCGCGAAGGTAGAAATCAAGAAGGAGCGTCAAGTGTTGATGGTTAGTAAAACCACTAGTTTCGAGAAGGGCAAGGGCAAGGAGGGAAACTTCATGGATGGCAAGTCAGTTGCTGCTCCAGTGAAGCAACCCAAAGTTCAACCCAAACCCAATACTAAGTTCTTCGATTTTGAGGAGAGCGGTCGCTGAAGCGGAACAACCCTAGATACTTGGTAGACAAGAAGGCTGGCAATGTCGACATAAGTATATTTGATATACATGTTATTAATGTGTACCTTGCTAGTACTCCTAGTAGCACCCGGGTATGGGATACCGGTTCGGTTGCTAAATGTTAGTAACTCGAAATAAAAGCTACGAAATCAATGGAGAACTAGCTAAGGGTGAGGTGACGATGTGTGTTGGAAATGTTTCCGAGGTTGATGTGATCAACATCGCACGCTCTCTCTACCTTCGGGATTAGTGACGAACCTAAATAAATGTTATTTGGTGTTTTGCGTTGAGCATAACGTGATTAGATCGTGGTTATTGCAACACGGTTATTCATTTAAGTTAGAGAATAATGGTTATTCTGTTTACATGAATAATACCTTCAATGGTCATGCACCCCCTGAGAATGGTTTGTTGAATATTGATCGTAGTAATAAACATGTTCATAACATTGATGCCAAAAGATACAAAGTTAATAATGTTAGAACCACATACTTGTGGCATTGCCGCTAAATGTCATGTTGGTATAAAGCGCATGAAGAAACTCCATGCTGATGGATCTTTGGAATAATTCGATTTTGAATTGGTTGAGACATGCGAACCATGCTTGATGAGGATATGTACCTGGGGTAGGGTCCTAGGCACGGGCCACATACCCTACCTAAGGACACTACATGGGAGGACTTGAAGATCTAGCATAAACTTCCGAGTGGATCCCTGGAGACGTTCAAAGTCACTTGACAGTAATCCACTCGGAGACTCCCGCTCTCACTCGGCAGTCGCGTGTCACTCGGAAGACCTCGCTTTCACTCGACGCCAGAAGACCAGGATCCATCATCAAGAGCAACGGACAAACGCTGGTTCAATGGTCATTAATAGCTTTTACTACGTACGTTACCTGTAATGGCAGACTTTAAACCCCACGACCAGACCATTTGATGCGGAGACATTATGAGGGGCAGCGAAGTCTATATAAGCCGCCCCTCCCCTCCTGCACAAGGGTTAGCAACTATTGTAATCTCCACATTCCACACGACATAAAGCTCCCGAACACTGAGACGTAGGGCTGTTACCTCCACGAGAGGGGCCTGAACTCATACATCCGTGTGTACACCCTCGCCGTAGCTAGGACTCTGCCCTCTCCATTCGTACCCCTACCATCTACTGTCAGACTCGTTCCCACGACAGTTGGTGCCCACCGTGGGGTAGGCGTCTAAGCGACTTCCGGCGAGGTTGCAATTTTCATCCTTCGACATGTCTTCTGGTGGTATTTTCGCTCTAGGCCATGAGATCCGTTTCGCAGCGCTCACCTTCATCGCCGACGATTAGGCATGGCTTCAGAAGGTGCCTCTCGATGTCGAGGCGCTCCCGATCTGCGGGGCCGTGCACTTCCGCGCGAGTCCTTGCGGTGTGTTGCTGCGTCAGCCGTCGACTCCCTACGCGTCAGCTCCTCTCGCCGTTCGCGTCCGCAAGCAGTCCGGCCGCTCGCGACTCCAGCGGTGGATCGATCACGCAACGGCACGTCAAGCTTCTTCGCAGGTTGCAACACTCGAGCCTACTGAATCCCTTCATGGCATGTTCGAGTCGGATTCCGATCCGTCCAACTTGCCTTCCGAGTGCGAAAGATGCGATCCCGCAACGGAGGTCTTGATGGCGGGCTCTCATCAAAGTTCACCGCCTGCCTTCGGTCATGGCAAGCGCGAGGCTAGAGGCACGTCGAACGTGCAGCCACGTCGTGATGAGGAGGTCCTTCATACCCCCATCGTTGGCGCGACTACCGAGGCCCAAGCTTCGGAGGCCGCACACGTTCGTATGGAAGAGCTCTAGGCAGAGATCGACGAGCGCGCCCGCTAGCGCCCGCCGCGCCCTAGTCGACGTCATCGACAGCTGTTTCCGACTGGATCTCACGATGGCGTTGAGGTATACCGAACTCCTGTGCTTAATGTTGCTGCTACTGCTAGGATAGCAGAGGCCAATCATCCGTCCTGGTCAGAGGTTGGTAGAGGGCTATTGCAGATCAGAGCGTTGTTGGATGCAGCACAGCGTCAGAATTCAGCAGTTTCTCAGTCCCCTCACAAGATATACAACAATTCACCCAAGACAGAGACCGTTCAGTCAGCACACAGCCCTGGATCGCCCTTGCATCATCGAGGCAGCGGTTTTCATGAAGGGCAAGTCAGAGATCAGCATCCCGCGAAGACCACCGTCGAGTGCCCACTCCTCTGCGGGGTGGCCCGTACGTGCCCCGATGCCAGGGCGACAGGCACTCCTTCGGTGATCAGCGGGGCGACCTTGACGCCCACACTTATCTTATTCAGAAATGGATCGACAAGAGCAGAGCCTACAGAGAGGGACTCGACAGAGATGCTCCGGCTGGAAGCTCAGCTGTGGTGTCTGGTCCAGAGTGTTTTAGCGGAGCTATACGTTCTATAGAGATTCCCCCCAACTTCAGAATGGCGGCGGGGATTGAAAAGTTGTCTGGTGAAACAAAACCAGAGACTTGGTTAGATGATTACCGAGTGGCTGTGTAGATTGGCGGCGGAAATGACAACGTCGCAATGAAGCACCTGCCCCTCATGTTGGATGGTCCAGCTCGAGCTTGGTTGAATCGTTTGACTCCTTCTAGCATACATTGTTGGGAGGATCTTGCCCGAGTGTTTGTCCGGACCTTTGAAGGCACTTGCAAGCGCCCAACAGGTCTAGTCGACTTACAGCAGTGCGTCCAGAAGCCCAATGAAACCTTAAGAGACTATATTCAGCGATGGTCCACCCTGCATCACACGATGGAGAATGTGTCGGAACACCAGGCTGTTTGTGCCTTCAAGGCAGGTGTGAGATATAGAGAGTTGTACCTGAAGTTCGGGCGCACTGGTGACATTTCACTCGGCAAGATAATGGAAATAGCCACAGGCTACGCCAATGGCGAGTAAGAAGACCGCCTCCGTAGCGACAAAGGAAAGGCAGTCGCTAACGAGTCTGGCGGCGGTAACAATCGGAAACAGAAGCGGAAGACTAAAGACCCAGCTCCGGCAGAGGCAGCAGCACTGGCGACTCAGTCGAAGAACAAGGGCAAGGCCAAGGCTCAATATGCCCCCAAGAAGGGGAAGGGTCAGTCAAGAACTGACATTTTGGATCAGCCGTGTGTAATTCACACGAAGAAAGATGCAGAAGGCAACCTGATTCTGCCCAAATACACCACTCGACAGTGTCGAACCCTCATTTAGCAGTTCAAGGGAGACCAGTCGAGTGGGAAATCTCCTAAAAAAGAAGATGAAGATGAAGAGAAGGAAACATTCCCGGATATCACTGCTACACTAGTGATCTTTGCTGATGTCGAGAGCAAGAGTCATTTGAAAGTCATCAATAGAGAAATCAACATGGCTGTGCCAGACACCCCCACCTACCTCAAGTGGTCTCAATATGCTGTCACGTTTGACCAGACAGACCATCCTGCTCGTGTGGCCACTCCTGGTTGACAGGCTCTGGTAGTTGATCTGGTGGTGCAGGGGACTCAACTCAGAAAGGTCCTCATGGACGGCGGCAGTGGCCTAAACATTCTGTATGCGGATACCCTGCAAGGGATGGGCATTCCGATGTCCCGTCTGACGAGAGCAACATGCATTTTCATGAGGATGCAAAAGCTTACAAAATCCAGCGACCAGTTTATTATGTCTCGGAAGTACTGTCCCCCTCAAAGCAAAGATATCCACACTATCAGAAGCTGTTGTATGGTATTTACCTATCGGCGAAGAAGGTGGCACATTATTTCCAAGACCATTCGATCACAGTCGTCAGTGATGCTCCTTTATCCGAGATTTTCAATAATCGCGACGCATCACGTCGAGTGGACAAATGGGCAATTGAGCTTGGACACTTTGACATCAGATTCGAGGCCAAGAAGGCAATCAAGTCCCAAGCATTGGCAGATTTCATGGCCGAGTGGATCGAACAGCAACAACCCATCCAAGTTCACTCGACGCATTGGACAATGTTCTTTGACGACTCCAAAATGTTGAATGGGTTCGATGCTGGTGTTGTTTTGATATCCCCTAGAGGCAACAAGCTCAGCTATGTCTTGCAAATTCACTTTGATTCCTCCAACAATGAGGCAGAGTATGAAGCACTTTTGTATGGGTTGCGCATGGCTATCTCACTCGGCGTCAAGCACCTGATGGTTTATGGTGACTCGGATTTGGTGGTGAATCAAGTGATGAAGGAGTGGGATGTTAGAAACTCCGTTATGACTGGATACTTCCATGCCGTCCGGAAGCTGGAGAAGAAATTTGAAGGTCTCGAACTTCACCATGTTCCTCGACTGAAAAATCAAGCAGCTGATGAGCTGTCCAAGATCGGTTCCACTCGATGGCCCGTCCCCAGCGGAGTGTTCCTGGAGCATTTAAATACTCCTTCAATTCAAGAGGATCCCTTCACTGAAGAGCCCCCCACAAGCTTTAAGCTCCTCTGACTTGACCGAAGTTGATGTTCCTGCTGTAATTGACCTGGTCATGGAGGTACTGGTTATCATTCCCAACTGGACTGTGCCATACATTGCCTATATCCTCAGACAAGAGCTCCCTGAAGATGAAGCAGAGGCTCGACAAATTGTGCGCAGGTCCAAGGCTTTCACTATGATGGGATATCAGCTGTTCAGAGAGAGTGTGACTGGTGTCACCAGCGCTGCATTTCCCCTGAAGATGGTCGAATGATTCTAGATGAAATCCACTCGGGAATTTGCGGGCACCATGCATCGTCAAGGGAGATCGTCGCTAAAGCATACCGAGCTGGTTTTTACTGGCCACGAGCTAATGAGATGGCTAAGGACATTGTTGATCACTGTGAGGGCTACCAGTTCTATGTAAATCTATCCCACAAGCCAGCGTCTTCTCTGAAGACAATTCCACTCGCCTGGCCATTTGTGGTTTGGGGACTCGACATGGTTGGTCCCTTCCGGCCCGAAAAAGGAGGATTCACCCACCTGTTGGTAGCAGTCGACAAATTCACCAAGTTGATTGAAGCCAAACCCATCAAGAAGCTGAATTCCCGCACGACGGTCACATTCATGAGGGAGATCATTATCCGATATGGCATCCCGCACAGCATCATCATGGACAACGACGCTAATTTTGACTCGGAAGAATTCAAGAGATCCTATAACTCCCAAGGCACCCGAGTGGATTACGCTTCCGTTGCACATCCTCAAACCAATGGGCAAGTTGAGCGGGCTAATTGTCTCATTCTGCAAGGTCTAAAGCCACGTCTCATGCGCGATTTGGAACATGCTACTGGTGCGTGGGTAACAGAGTTGTCGTCTGTTTTGTGGGGGTTGAGGACAACACCTAATCGGTCGACTGGACGAACCCCTTTCTTCCTTGTCTATGGCGCAGAATCTATACTGCCGAGTGACTTGGCCCACAATTCTCCCTGAGTGGAGCTATATTCTGAGGCTGAAGCCGAACATGCCAGACAGGATGGGGTAGATCTTCTGGAGAAAGAGCGTGAGATGGCTCTGATCCAGACTACAGCCTATCAGCAAGACCTACAGCGTTTCCATGCAAGGAATGTCAGAAGCCGAGCATTCCACGAGGGGGATTTGGTGCTTCAAGTGAATCAGCACCGACCTCACAAGCTTGCTCCTACTTGGGAAGGCCCTTTTGTTGTCACTAAGGTGCTAAACAATGGAGCCTATCACTTATATAATCTCATGAAGCAGATGGATGAGCCATGAGCCTGGAATGTAGACCTGCTTCGACGATTTTACACTTAGACAAGAGTTTTCTAATGTAATAAGAATACTTCATCAATGCAATTCGTGTTTCTGCAATTAACACCTCGTCGATTCCATCAGCATAGTTACATTCTTCGGAATACTCCGAGTGATGAGCAATCCTCACACTCGGGGGCTTAGCTGCGAAACATGTTTTGCCTAAGTTATAAACCCTGTCGGGTGGATAGCAGTCCATTCACTCGATGGCATATTTGCGAATCCGTCTTCGCTTGGGTCAAAAACCTCGTCACATGGACGATAGTCTGTTCATTTGACAACTTAGCTGCGAATCTACATTCTCTTAAGTTCGAAAATACTCCGAGTGAAGAGCAATCCTCACACTCGGGGGCTTAGCTTCAAAACATGTTTCACCTAAGTTTAAAAACCTCGTCGGGTGGATAGCAGTGCGTCTACTTGACGTTTTATTGCGAATCCGTCTTCGCTTGGGTAAAAAAAACTCGTCGAGTACATGGTAATCCATTCACTCGACAATTTAGATGTGCATCGACATTCGCCTAAGTTCAAATATACTCCAAGTGGCGAGTGATCCTCACACTTGGGGGCTTAGCTGCGAAATACGTTTTGCCTAAGTTAAAAGCCCCGTCGAGTAGATGGTAATCCATTCACTCGACGACTTAGATGCGAATCGACATTCGCCTAAGTTCAAATAGACTCTGAGTGGCGAGCGATCCTCACACTCGGGGGCTTAGCTGCTAAATACGTTTCGCCTAAGTTAAAAGCCCCGTCGAGTCGATGGTAATCCATTCACTCGACAACTTAGATGTGAATCGACATTCGCCTAAGTTCAAATATACTCCGAGTGATGAGCAGTCCTCACGCTCGAGGGCTTAGCTGCGAAACACGTTTTGCCTAAGTTAAAAACCTCATCGGGTGGATAGTATTCCATCAACTCGACAACTTAGCTGCGAATCGACATTCACCTAAGTTCGAAAATACTCCGAGTGATGAGCAATCCTCACACTCGACGGCTTAGCTGCGAAACACGTTTCGCCTAAGTTAAAAACCTCGTAGGATGGGTAGTAGTCCATCCTCTCGACAGCTTAGCTGCGAATCGACATTCGCCTAAGTTCGAAAATACTCCGAGTGATGAGCAATCCTCACACTCGACGGCTTAGCTGCAAAACACGTTTCGCCTAAGTTAAAAACCTCGTCAGGTGGATAGTAATCCATCCACTCGACAGCTTAGCTGCGAATCGACATTCGCCTAAGTTCAAAAATACTCCGAGTGATGAGCAATCCTCACACTCGGGGGCTTAGCCGCGAACATGCTTCGCCTAAGTTTAAAATAAAGTCAGTCGAACAGGCAATTGAAAGCCAAATACGAATAAAATCCAAAGGGTAAACCACGGATAAATGTTTCGTATGGAAGCAAATGTGCTCAGCCCCAAGGCCTGAACGGAGTTTTTAAGGATACATATCCACTCGGCATACCGAGGCAAATTTAATTCTTTCTCTCAAAAGACAAGTTTTTTCAAGCAGGTGATGGACTGGCAGGCTCGACGAAGGTGTCTAGGTCGATGCCGTCGGCGATTCTGGTGGCCGCTTCGATGAAGGTCTCCATGAAATCTTCAAACTGGAGTTTCTTCGTGTTGACCACCTGCAGCTCCTTCAACCTCTCTTCCTTCACGTCCCTGCAATGGACCCTGACGAGTGACAACGCCACATCAGCCCCACAACGAGCGGCAGTTTTCTTCCAGGCATGCACTCGACTTGGACGTTCGTCCGGGCGAGCCATCATAGCGTTGAGGTCAAGCTGCAGGGTGTCCTCGGGCCATAGTTCTTTGTCGATCCTCCCCATTGCAGACTTCAGTCGGACAAGATACGCCTGGACGCCCTGGAGCCGGAAATTGAGTCGAAGCATGTTCATGGCCACCGCGTCTGCGACAGGAGACTTGGTGGGATCCAGATTCGGCTCAACCTCCTCTGTCTCCTTCTCAAAATCTTGGCAAAATTCTGTTGAAGAATGGGGAATAGGAGGAGAATCGGTGAACTACAACCCTCAAAGATTTTACAAAGTTCAGTCAACAAACATACTTACCGTTGAGCATGATATACATCTTCCTCCAGAACTCGCCCAAATGCGTCTCCAGGCCATTGCTCCTCTTGTTCAGCTGCTCGGCCCTCTTGACGAGGTCCGCGCGCTCCTGCTTGAGTTTGGTGTTCTCCTCTTCCAGCTTCTGGGCGGCCGCCAGCTTCTGATCTGCAGCTTCAGTTTTGTCCCTAGCCACCCATTGGGCGTCGGCGAGTGCTTTGTCCTTCTCCTCCAGTGCCTTCTTCATGGAACCTAAACAAACAACATTGTTGAGTCGCGCTTGGAGTCGACAGTTTTCATTGTGTACGTATGTTCAAGTGAGAGCACTCGGTTCAAAACGCAAAGAGTGAAGATGGGAATACTGACAGTCGACAGTAATTAACTCCTAGAGACTTCATCTCAGCACGTGCTCGCTCTAGGGCGTTGTTGGCAACCGCCAGGTCCACCTGCAACTGGTTCCTCTCCTCTTCCATCTTCTTGTACTGTGTACAAAGTTGGCAAGCCATCTGGAATCAACAAAAGATAGGAGTTCAATCAACAAGTGGTTCCTGGACAGTCGACTTAGTTATTAAAACCGGTGAATGACCATCTTGAAAGAATTCCAGCAAAAAATCCACTCGACATGTCGAGTGGCCCTAGCGCTCCGCGCGCTGTAAACAAATTTAAAAGTTCTCTATAAAGACCCCTGCTGGTGCAAGCACTCGACAGTGGTCTCGGGGACTACACCCAGTGGGTGCGCTAAGAGCGCCCCCACTGAGACGGTTAACTCTCGATCTGTCGAGTAACTCATTAGAAACCACACTCGACATGTCGAGTGACACTAGTACCACGTGTACGACAACAGACTCTAAGACCCTTGTCGGTGCAAGCACTCGACAGTGGTCTCGGGGACTACGCCCATTGGGTGCGCTAAGAGCGCCCCCACTAAGACGATTAACTCTCGATCCGTCGAGTAACTCATCAGAAACCACACTCGACATGTCGAGTGACACTAGTACCACATGTACGATAACAGACTCTAAGACCCCTGCCGATGCAAGCACTCGACAGTTGTCTCAGGGACTACACCCAGTGGGTGCGCTAAGAGAGCCCCCACTGAGATGGTTAACTCTCGATCCGTCGAGTAACTCGTCAGAAATTACACTCGACATGTGGAGTGACACCAGTACCACGCGTACTACCAATCCCAATCCTACTCAACTACGAACAGATCTATTCGAGTGGAGAAAGTACAAGCATTCAACGGCAATCAACCAGTGGGTGTACAACAGGCAAGAAAAGACAAAAATTCAATCAACAATAGACTTATAATCGAACTTACTCGGACATTGGTGCGAAGGGCTCCGCTAACGTCAAAAGCCAGTTTGCTGGCCTCGTACGCCTCCCTGGCCCTCAGCATGAGCTGCTCCGCCTGGATATGGCTTCCTTTGCAGCTCCGGTTTGATCTTCTGAGGTGCGATGCAGAGAGAAGGCCATCACAGGTGGGGTCGGCGTGGTCGCAGGAGCAGCTGAGGCAGTCTGAGGGGGCCCAGTTGGAGTCGACGCCACAACGGTCGAGACGGTTGGATGGGCATGTGACAGAGGTACTGCAGGTTCATCCCGGGGTTGTGTCGAGCCACCTCCCCCCTGGGAAGACTCTGCAGTCGACCGCTGAAGTGCTTGCACCGATGACGCTCCTACGATGCGAGGGCACGAAGTGGCCAGTCGCTCCTCGTCGTCCTCCACCTGAATGACCTCTGCAATGACAACCGACAGTGTTAACATACGCATATGTCGAGTCCCATTCGGACGAACCAACAACTACCTAACCTCTATGAGAAGTGGCCGCGTCAGTAGTGTCGACATCCATTGCATCCCCTCCATCTCGATGAGGCGAAGACACAGATGTAGCAGCTCTGACGAATTGAGTGGCATGCGATCAAATACAATTCCGGACTTCAGTCAACAGAACATGTACGGAAATAAATACTTACGTGGAAACGATGGGCACGGCCACCCTCATGCGAGGCAGTGCCTTGCGAGGCTTGGTGACGACTGGCTTGGGCTTCTTGGCCAGTTTCTCGCTCGGCTTGGCGGTCGAGGGGCGGCTGCGCTTCAAATTCCTCTCGCTGGGGCTCGGGGCCCTGTCCTCAACAGCCAACGGGTCTTGGCGGGACTTGGTGCGGCTCTCACGATGGGGAGGTGACTCGACTTCTTCCTCCTCGCCGGACTCCTCGTATTCTTCCTTGGAGTCAGAAGAATCGTCGCCGTCCGTGCTACCACCCTCACTCACCATGCCATCTTCAACATGGTTCCCGTTGGGAATGGGCGAGTGCATGTGCGTCCATTCCTACATGATTCAAGCAAAGAAGTCAGCTATATATATCACTCGACAGTACAATACATCAGTCGACATCGCACAACTCACCAAGTTCTTCGGCGGGTTTTCGGTCGAGAACGGCAAGATCCTCTTGGCTCCCAAGGGGTTATCGCAGGCCCCGGTGATGCTACGGAGCCACTGCTCGACAGTTCTCTGGGGAACTTCTTCAGGATGGGCCCGCGTAATGCCACATGGTATGATCCTTGGCTTGGAGTGGCTGGATGCGTCGATCTAGAAACGTCTTTAATAGATCCATGCCGGTCACCCAACCCCGGATCAGTTGCACCACCGCCTCTACCAAGATGCCCACTTGGACGTGCTCCGCCTCAGTCACCTTCAGGGACTTGGGAACAGCCGGACGGTCGGGTGAATAGGAAGGAAGGCCAGTCGACATATTTGGTGAGGCTGCATCCTTGCAATAAAACTAGGTTGACCGCCAACCCCTTACAGATTCTGGGAAGGTCATCGTAGGGAAGGAACTACGAGCTCTTTTTTGAACCCCTAACCCTACGCACAGCTGGAGTACATGGGTCTTCCCGTCAGCAGGGAGGGCTTTCTTCACGGTCTGAGATCTGCCATGAAGAGGTGTTTGAACAGCCCCCAATGGAGAGGACAGCCCAGGAAACATTCGCACAGAGTGACGAATGCAGATAGATAAGCTATGGTGTTGGGCGAGAAGTGGTGCAGTTGAGCACCGAAAAAATTCAGGAAACCCCTAAAGAACGGATGGGGCGGGAGAGAGAAACCTCGCTCAACATGGGAGAGAAGGAGGACCTGCTCCCTGTTGCGCGGCTCTGGCTCGCGCTCCTCCCCCAGTAGCCTCCAAGCGCCGTCCGCCATGAGACCGTCGGAGACGAGGCCTTCCATGTCTTCGTGGGTGACGACAGAGGGGAGTCAATCCCCCTGCATCCAGCCCGCCGGCATGGTGAATCTGGCGGTCGAGGGCTTTCTGCCCTTGAGCTTCGCTGCCCCCCTCTTCGCGCGCTCTAGCTTCTCCGTGGGATTCTTCATCTCCGTCGCGGCGGCTTTCGTCGAGCGAGATCGGAGTTGGGCGCTAAGAGCGGAGGAAGAGGAGGAAAAGTGAGAAAGAACTGGCAGAGGTACTGTGTAAACCGTAGCACTGATGGCTTTATACGCTGCCGAGTGTCTCACTGACTAGTGGACCCGCGAGGTTACCGCGTACGCCAACCGCTGACGGCGCTCGATACGTGGCGATACGACCTGCGCAAAAATCGAGGCGTCGTGCCTCCATTTGCCCTGATCGTGGCATAATCATCGCATGGGCGTGCGCCCTTCCCAAATTTTCAGATCCCGGAAAATCTAGGTCTGTCAGACCGACCCGTCACCTCCCAAGATGCTGCCAGCTCACTCGGACCAAAGCGAATGCTAAACATCCACTCGGACACCTTTAAGGCTGAATGGATCTGGGCGAGCGGAGAAGAACTTAATCGACGCAAGTTTCGTTGAAGCCCCGAATATCATTCAGAAGATTTTGCATGTTGATCCTAAATGAATGCTAATGCTCAAAGTTCAATCGACACAAGTTTCATGGAAATCCCAAGTATCATTCGGAGGATCTGATGCACTAACTCAAGGTCTACGTAGTTACCGCCTTCCACCACTCAAACCCCGATCCATTCGGGGGCTAATGATGAGGATATGTACCTGGGGTAGGGTCCTAGGCACGGCCCACATACCCTACCTAAGGACACTACATGGGAGGACTTGAAGATCAAGCATGAACTTCCGAGTGGATCCCTGGAGACGTTGAAAGTCACTCGACAGTAATCCACTCGGAGACTCCCGCTCTCACTCGGCAGTCGCGTGTCACTCGGAATACCTCACTTTCACTCGCCGCCAGAAGACCAGGAGCCATCATCAAGAGCCTAATGGACAAACGCTGGTTCAATGGTCATTAATAGCTTTTACTACGTACGTTACCTATAACGGCAGACTTTAAACCCCACGACCAGACCCTTTGATGCGGAGCCATTATGAGGGGCAGCGAACTCTATATAAGCCGCCCCTCCCCTCCTGCACAAGGGTTAGCAACTATTGTAATCTCCACATTCCACACGACATAAAGCTCCCGAGCACTGAGACGTAGGGATGTTACCTCCACGAGAGGGGCCTGAACTCATACATCTGTGTGTACGCCCTTGCCGTAGCTAGGACTCTGCCCTCTCCATTCGTACCCTTACCATCTACTGTCAGAATCATTCCCAAGACAATGCCTCTTGGGCAAGATAACTAAGGACCCCGTTTTCCGGTTTGATGGAGCGGGCAAGTGATTTATTGGAAATGATACATGTTGATGTATGCAATCCAATGAGTCTTGTAGCATGCGGTGGATATCATTATTTTCTTACCTTCACTAATGATTTGAGTAAATATAGTGTATATTTACTTAATGAAACACAAGTCTGAATCGTTTGAAAAGTTCAAGAAAATTCAGAGTGAAGTTTAAGATCATTGTGATAAGAAGATAAAAATGTCTGTGATATGATCGTGGAGGTGAATATCGGAGTTACAAGTTTGGCATACAACTTTAGACAATGTGAAAGTTGTTTCACAGCTCACGCCAGCTGGAACACCATAGTGTGATGGTGTGTCCGAACGTCATAGTCATGCTCTATTGGATATGGTGCGTGCTATGATGTCTCTTATCGTTTTGCTACTATAGTTTTGGGGTTATGCATTAGAGACAACTACATTCACTTTGAATAGGGAACCATCTAAATTTGTTGAGATGACACCGTGTGAATTATGGTTTGATAGAAACCTAAGTTGTCATTTCTTAATGTTTGGGGTTTTGACGCTTGTGTGGAAAAATGTTTTCACCTAATGAGCTCGAACCCAAAGCGGACAAATGCATCTTCGTAGATTACCCTAAGAACAGTTGGGTGAACCTTCTATGTTAGATCCAAGCATAAAGTGCTTGTTGCTAAAACAGGTCCTTTCCCGAGAAAAAGTTTCTCTCGAAAGAATTGAGTGGGAGGAAGATTGAACTTGATGAGGTTGTTGAACCTTTGTTTCAACCAGAGAGTAGCGCAACGCAGAAATATGTTTCGGTGGAACATATGTCAATTGAAGAGGAAGTAAATGATGATGATCATGAAGCTTCGGATCATGTTACTATCAAGCCTCATAGGTCGACAAGGATGCGTACTGCTCCTGAGTGGTACGACAACCCTATCTTTGAGGTCATGTTGTTGGACAACGATGAACCTACGAGATATGGAGAAGCGATGATGGGCCCGGATTTCGACAAATGGTTAAAGGCCATGAAATCCAAGAAAGGATCCATGTATGAAAACCAAGTATAGACTTTGGTAGACTTGCTCGTTGGACGGCAGGTCGTCGAGTACAAATGGACCTTTGACATGAAGACAGACGCTGATGGTAAATGTCACCATTTATAAAGCTCGACTTGTCACAAAGAAGTTTCCGACAAGTTCAAAGAGTTGACTGTGATGAGACTTTCTCACTCGTAGCGATGCTAAAGTCTGTTGGAATTATGTTAGCAGTTGCTGCATTTTTCAATTATGACAAAACATCGTTTCCTTAACAGTTTACTTGACGAAAAGTTGTATGTGATACAACCAGAAGGTTTTGTTAGTCCTAAGGATGCTAAAACATGAGCAAGCTTCAGTGATCCTTCTATGGACTGAAGCAAGCATCTCGCAGTTGGAATATACACTTTGATGAGGTGATCAAAGTTATTGAGGCTATACAAAGTTTATGAGAAACTTGTATTTACAATAAAGTGAGTGGGAGCAACATAGAGTTTCTGATAAGCATATGTGGTTGACATATTGTTGATTGGAAATGATGTAGAATTTCTGGAAAGCATACAGGGTTGTTTGAAAGGAGTTTTTCAAAGGAAGACCTGGATAAAGCTACCTAATTGTTGAGCATCAAAATCTATAGAGATAGATCAAGATGCTTGATGAGACCATGAATGAGTACATACCTTGACAAGATTTTGAAAGAGTTCAAAATGGATCATTCAGAGAGAAGTGTTATCACCTGCTTTGTAAGGTGTGAGGTTGAGTGAGACTCAAAGCTCGACCACGGCAGAAGAAAGAGAAAGGACGAATGTTGTCCCCTATGCCTTAGCCATAGGCTCTGTATAGTATGCCATGCTGTGTACCACACCTGTGTGTGCCGTACCATGAGTCCGTCAAGGGGTACAAGAGTGATCCAGGAGTGGATCACTGGACAGTGGTCAAGATCATCCTTAGTAACTAAAATACTAAGGAAATGTTTCTCGATTATGGAGGTAAGAAAGAGTTCGTCGTAAAGTGTTACGTCGATGCAAGCTTTGACACCAATCCGGATGACTCTTAGTAGCAATCCGGATACGTATAGTAGAGTAGTCATTTGGAATAGTTCCAAGTGGAGTGTGATAGCAATATTTACACTATGACATAGAGATTTGCAAAGTACACACGGATCTGAATGTCGCAGACCCGTTGACTAAAAGACCTCTCTCACATGCAAAGCATGATCAAGTCCCAGAACTCATTGGGTGTTAGATTCATAACAATGCGAATCACATGGTGATGTGAACCAGATTATTGACTCTAGTGCAAGTGAGAGACTATTGGAAATATGCCCTAGAGGCAATAATAAATTGGTTATTATCATATTTCCTTGTTCATGATAATCATTTATTATCCATGCTATAATTGTGTTCATCGGAAACTCATCTACATGTGTGGATACATAGACAACACCATGTCCCTAGTATGCCTCTAATAGACTAGCTCGTTGATCAAACATGGCTATGGTTTCCTAGTCATGGACATGAGATGTCATTTGATAACGGGATCACGTCACTAGGAGAATGATGTGATGGACAAGACCCAAACTAGAAACATAGCATATGATCCTGTCAGTTTATTGCTACTGTTTTCTGCATGTCAAGTATTTGTTCCTATGACCATGAGATCATGCAACTAACTGACACCGGAGGAGTACCTTGTGTGTATCAAACATCGCAACGTAACTGGGTGACTATAAAGGTGCTCTATAGGTATCTCCGAGGGTGTCTGTTGAGTTGGCATGGATCAAGACTGGGATTTGTTACTCCGTGTGACGGAAAGGTATCTCAAGGCCCACTCGGTAATACAACGTCACAATAAGCCTTGCAAGCAATGTGACTAAGTGTTAGTCACAGGATCTTGTATTACGGAACGAGTAAACAGACTTGCCGGTAACGAGGTTGAACTAGGTATGTAGATACCAACGATCGAATCTCGGGAAAGTAACATACCGAAGAACAAAGGGAACATCATACGGGATTAACTGAATCCTTGACATAGAGGTTCGACCGATAAAGATCTTCATAGAATATGTAGGAACCAATATGGGCATCCAGGTCCCGCTATTGGTTACTAACCATAGAGGTGTCTCAGTCATGTCTACATAGTTCTCGAACCCGCAGGGTCTGCACACTTAAGGTTCAGTGATGTTTCGGTAGTATAGAGTTATGTATGGTGGTGACTGAAGGTTGTTCGGAGTCCCAGATGAGGTCCGATACATCACGAGGAGCCTCAGAATGGTCCGGAGGTAAAGATTGATATATAGGAAGTCCTGTTTTGGTCACCGGAAAAGTTTCGGGCTCATCGGTACACTAGTAGAAAACAGACCTTTCGTCCCGAGCTTTAGCCCCGGTCTGGTCACGAACCGGTACTAAAGATGGTATTAGTCCCGGTTCATGCCGGCTACAACGGCTAGGAGCAGGGCGACCTTTAGTACCGTCTCGTGAGAGACCTTTAGTACCGGTTCGTCTCACGAGCCGGTACTAAAGGGGGCGTGGCAGGGTTTTGGTCAGACATGGGCCCCGCTTGCACCTTTAGAACCGGCTGGTGACACCAGCCAGTACTAAAGACTTCCTACATATACATCCGTCTGCAGCCAATCGAAAGAGCTCTGTTTTCTCCCCTGTTCTTCTTCTTGCTCGAAGCTCATCCTCCATTTTGCCAAGGATTTGTCAATACTTAAAGGCACCCCATCTATCCAAGTGTTCATAAAGGTTAGCAACTTTGCTCCTTCTTCTCTTGCTAGATTAGCTTGTGGTATGCTCAAAGATATGTGATATGTGATTTGTGGGAGTTTATTTGATTTATATCCAATTTGAGCTCAAATTAACTTGTTAGGTTGCATATGTGTAGGTGTGGTTTATTTGGTGTGCCTTCCCATGTTCTTCTTCTTGCTCGAAGCTCATCCTCCATTTTGCCAAGGATTTGTCAAGATTTAAAGGCACCCCATCTATCCAAGTGTTCATAAAGGTTAGCAACTTTGCTCCTTCACCTCTTGCTAGATTACCTTGTGGTATGCTCAAAGATATGTGATATGTGATTTGTGGGAGTTTATTTGATTTATATCCAATTTGAGCTCAAATTAACTTGTTAGGTTGCATATGTGTAGGTGTGGTTTATTTGGTGTGCCTTCCCACCATCCCCGGCCGTCCTAACCACCGTCCATCGTCTGCACCGTCTCGTCGCGGCACCGGCCACCTTGATGAGCCTCTTGTTCTTCTTAAAATATTTTTAAAAAAATTACTTGTATGATTTAGATAGTTGTGTGTACGATTTACTTACTTGTATTATTGTTAGTTATTCTATAGTGTAATGGTTATGGTATCCGCCCACGTTGGCCCTCGTCCAGTCTATGATTCAGATGTGGTATGTCGTTAATTATCTTTTATAACTATTTCACACATCATCTAATGTCTATGACAATTAATTATGCCACCAAATTGACATAGATATTTTTATCTATAGGAAGTAGTTGAACCAAAAATTCCAACCGACTATGCAATTCTGCTCGAGAAATTAACACAAGCTGAAAAACAAATTGATCATTTGAAAGAAAAATTGAAAAGAACTGAACATGAGAAGATGGGATTGGAGTTGCATGTTGCCGATATCGTTGATGATCACAAGAACAAGATGGCTGGAATGCACTTCAAGCTTAGAAAGATTAGAAAATATGCCATTGATAAAGAGGCTTGGTATCATTATGTTGTTGGCTCAATTGTTACTTTAGTTGCGATTATGATCGCATTTGTTGTTGTATTCACATGTTTTAGATAGTTGGTGTTGTTTTATGAGATGTATATGTATGAACTATAAGTATCCATTATTTGCAGTAATAACATTTGGTCACTGCTAGCTCTACTTTTGGTTGTAATGTGATGATGAAGTTGTATTAATTTGGTCTTCGATGTTGTGTAGTGAACTTGAGCCGGCAATGGATGTACGATGACCAACTAAGTCCAGGGTTTCTTAATGGCCTGCATGATTTTATTCGTGTGGCTAAGACAAATAAGCAGAATGGTTTCATGTGTTGTCCATGTCGTGACTGTAAGAATGATAGGAATTACTCTAACTCAAAAACCCTTCACTACCACCTGCTGAAGTCCGGTTTCATGTCCAGCTATAGCTGTTGGACCAAGCACGGAGAAAGAGGGGTTATAATGGAAGACAACTATCCTTTCGCTGATACAACAATGGGGGAAGCTGAAGAAGAGGCATCAATGGGGGAAGCTGAAGAAGAGGCATCAGATGAGCCCGCTGATGATTTGGGTCAGGTCATTGCTGATGCAAAGAAAAACTGCAAAAATGATAAGGAGAGGTTGAAGTTGAAACGCATGTTAAAGGATCACAAGAAATTATTGTATCCAAATTGTGAAGATGACCAGAAAACGCTGGGTACCACGCTGGAATAGCTGCAATGGAAGGCGAAGAATGGTGTAACTGACAAGGGATTTCAAGAATTGCTGATAATGATAAAGAAGATGCTTCCAAAGGATAACGAATTGCCTTAAAGTACGTACGAAGCAAAGAAGGTTGTCTGCCCTCTAGGATTAGAGGTGCAGAAGATACATGCATGCCCTAATGACTGCATCCTATACCGCGGTGAGGAGTACGAGAATTTGGATGCATGCCCGGTATGCGGTGCACTGCGCTATAAGATCCCCCGCGATGACCTTGGTGATATGGAGGGCGAACGCCACGGGAAGAGGGTTCCTGCCAAGGTGATGTGGTATGCTCCTATAATACCACGGTTGAAACGTTTGTTCCAAAACAAAGAGCATGCCAAGTTGTTGGGATGGCACAAAGAAGAACGTAAGAAAGATGGGATGTTGAGAGCACCCGCTGATGGGTCGCAGTGGAGAAAAATCGAGAGGGAGTTCAAGGACTTTGCAGCTGACGCAACGAACTTATGGTTTGGTCTTAGTACAGACGGCATGAATCCTTTTGGCGAGCAGAGCTCCAGTCACAACACCTGGCCCGTGACTCTATGTATCTACAACCTTCATCCTTGGTTGTGCATGAAGCGGAAGTTCATTATGATGCCAATGCTCATTCAAGGCCCTAAGCAACCCGACAACGACATTGATGTCTTCCTAAGGCCACTAGTTGATGAACTTCTACAGTTGTGGAAAAAACCAGGTGTGCATGTGTGGGATGCGCACACACAGAAGGAAATTGACCTACGAGTGTTGTTGTTTGTAACTATGAATGATTGGCCTTCTCTTAGTAACCTTTCAGGACATACAAACAAGGGATACAATGCATGCATGCACTGTTTAGATGATACTAAAAGTATATATTTGGATAAATGTAAGAAGAATGTGTACCTGGGACATCGTCGATTTCTACCGATCAAGCATATCTTAAGAAAGGCAGGAAACCATTTCAAAGGTGAGCCAGATAACCGGAAGAAGCCTGGCCTCCGTACTGGTGAATATATATTTGATATGGTCAAGGATTTACAGGTAATCTTTGGAAAGGGTCCTGGCGGACAATCTGTTCCGAATGACGCCAACGGACACGCACCCATGTGGAAGAAGAAATCTATGTTTTGGGTACTTGTATATTGGAAAGCCCTAGAGGTCCGCAAAGCAATCGACGTGATGCATGTGACGAAGAATCTTTGTGTGAACCTGCTAGGCTTCTTGGGCGTGTATGGAAAGACAAAAGATACACTGGAGGCACGGGAGGACAAGCAAAGAATTAATGAAAAAGATGGCATGCCTCCAAAGCAGTATCAAGGTCCTGCCAGCTACGCTCTTACGAAAGAAGAGAAGGAAATCTTTTTTGAATGCCTGCTCAGTATCAATGTCCCGTCTGGCTTCTCGTCGAATATAAAGGGAATAATAAATATGGCAGAGAAAAAATTTCAAAATCTAAAGTCTCATGACTGCCACGTGATTATGACGCAATTACTTCCGGTTGCACTTAGGGGGCTTCTACCGGAAAATGTTCGATTAGCCATTGTGAAGCTATGCGCATTCCTCAATGCAATTTCTGAGAAGGTAATCGATCCAGAAATCCTACCAAGGTTACAGAATGACCTGGTCCAATGTCTTGTCAGTTTCGAGTTGGTGTTCCCTCCATCCTTCTTCAATATTATGACGCAGGTTCTAGTGCACCTAGTCGAAGAGATTAACATTCTGGGTCCTGTATTTCTACACAATATGTTCCCCTTCGAGAGGTTCATGGGAGTCTTAAAGAAATATGTTCACAACCGTGCTAGGCCAGAAGGAAGCATCGCCAAGGGATATGGAACAGAGGAGGTTATTGAGTTTTGTGTTGACTTTTTTCCTAACATTAAGCCGATTGGTCTTCCTGAATCGCGGCATGAGGGGAGACTGGGTGGAGAAGGCACATTAGGAAAGAAAGAAGCAATAAATATGGACGGGCATTCTTTCACTCAAGCACACTACACGGTTCTACAAAATTCCACCTTGGTGACTCCATATATGGAGGAACACAAGGATATTGTATGGTCCATGAACCCGGAGCAGTCTGACCCCTGGATTGTGTTGGAAATGTTCCCCAACAGATTGAACGTAAACACATGGAGACTTTTGCCAATTGGTTGCAAACAAAGCTCATCAATGACAACGATGTTCCAGATGAACTGTACTGGTTGGCCAAGACACCAAGTTCGACTGTAATGACTTTCAAAGGGTACGAGATAAATGGGAATACATTTTACACGATCGCCCAAGATAAGAAGAGCACCAACCAAAATAGTGGTGTCCTCTATGATGCAACCAACTTTGAAGACACATATTATGGTTACATAGAGGAGATATGGGAACTTGACTATGGACCTGATCTTAAGGTCCCTTTGTTTCGATGCAAATGGGTCAAATATACTAGAGGCGGGGTACAGGTAGACCCACAGTACGGAATGACAACAGTGGATCTCAACAATCTTGGATACACAGATGACTCATTCGTCCTAACCAATGATGTGGCTCAGGTTTTCTATGTGAAGGACATGTATAGCAAACCGAGGAGAAAAAAAGATAAGGAAGCGAATACATCATACGATGAGCCAAAGCGCCACATAGTTCTTTCAGGGAAAAGAAACATTGTGGGAGTGGAGGACAAGACAGACATGTCCAAAGATTATGAAAAGTTTCATGAAATCCCTCCCTTCAGAGTGAAGACTGACCCAAGCATCCTATTAAATGATGAAGATTATCCATGGTTACGACGCAATCATAAGAAAGGGACAAACACGCAGAAAAAGTCTTACACCGCGAGATCCCACTTTGGGATGTGACCGGCTTCACCGTCATCACTTTCTATATATTTATGTGAAGGACATGCATGCATTTCCTAGCTAGCATGGTATATCTTGGTAACAGTTTGTACACGAAGTGCATCCAGTTTTTGCCGTAACCCTCTCAACCCTCTAGAAGTTGCTATGTGGGTGAAATTATGATGTCATACCAAGTTACAACCTTTTCAGAGTTCATTTATACAGCTTTTCAAATTCAGGGTCATTTAGCTCAAAATAAATCATTAAATGCATGAAAAATATCAAATGAAGTCAGAAAGGGTTGAAAATTGATGATGTGCCTTTGAATGGTGCATATTGAACACACAAAAAGTATGGAGTTAAAATAAGTTATTAAAAATGAAATCTCTTTGTAATAGATGAGTTTTCGTCCGAAACCCTCATACTTCTTATGAGATTGTCCAATTTGTACATGAAGTGCATCCAGTTTTTGCCGTAACCCTCTCAACTCTCTAGAAGTTGCTATGTGGGTGAAATGATGATGTCATGCCAAGTTACAACCTTTTCAGAGTTCATTTGTACTGCTTTTCAAATTCAGGGTCATTTAGCTCAAAAAAAATCATTAAATGCATGAAAAATATCAAATGAAGTCAAAAAGGGTTGAAAATTGATGATGTGCCTTTGAATAGTGCATATTGAACACACAAAAATTATGGAGTTAAAATAAGTTATTAAAAATAAAATCCCTTTGTAATAGATGAGTTTTCGTCTGAAACCCTCATACTTCTTATGAGATTGTCCAATTTGTACACGAAGTGCATCCAGTTTTTGCTGTAACCCTCTCAACTCTCTAGAAGTTGCTATGTGGGTGAAATTATGATTTCATGCCAAGTTACAACCTTTTCAGAGTTCATTTGTACTGCTTTTCAAATTCAGGGTCACTTAGCTCAAAATAAATCATTAAATGCATGAAAAATATCAAATGAAGTCAGAAAGGGTTGAAAATTGATGATGTGCCTTTGAATGGTTCATATTGAATACACCAAAAGTATGGAGTTAAAATAAGTTATTAAAAATGAAATCCCTTTGTAATAGATGAGTATACGTCCGAAACCCTCATACTTTTTATGAGATTGTCCAATTTGTACACGAAGTGCATCCAGTTTTTGCCGTAACCCTCTCAACTCTCTAGAAGTTGCTATGTGGGTGAAATTATGATGTCATGCCAAGTTACAACCTTTCCAGAGTTCATTTGTACTGCTTTTCAAACTCAAGATATGAATATTTCAAATGCCATATTTAATCAAATTATCTTATACAGCAGTTGAAGTTGTTCAAACATGCATGGAAATGCCATAAACAAATTCTTTATATTTTTCTGATATTTTTTCATATATTATTTATTTCCATTGGAGTCCTACGTTTTTTTCTATGATTTTCTAAAGTTTACGGGGTTTTTCTGAAAATAATAACTAATATTTAATTAAAAAACACTTTTAGTACCGGTGTTAGGCACGCGCCGGTACTAAAGGTCCACCGCCCCCGCGCTCTGTTGGGAGGACCTTTAGTACCGGTGCGTGGCTAGCACCGATACTAAAGGGTCTTTAGTACCAGTGCTAGTCACGCACCGGTACTAAAGGTCCTCCCGCACCGGTACTAGTCACGCACCGGTACTAAAGGTCCTCCCAACAAAGCGCGGGGCGGTGGACCTTTAGTACCGGTGCGTGACTAGCACCGGTACTAAAGACCCTTTAGTACCGGTTCTAGCCACGCACCCGTACTAAAGGGGTGCCTGGTATAAATTGAGCACTTCGTCGTCCCGGGACGAGCCACGCACCGGGAGAGCTCCAACTTGCGCCGCCAGGCTGCCGAAATCGCCATTGCCGTCGCCGCCGTCGCTCTCGTTGTCGTCGCCCTCGCCACCGTCGCACCACCAGCGCGCCATTGCTGTTGCCCTCACCACCGCCGCCCTCGCCCCCATCGGTCGTGCCGCCGTCGCCCTCACCACCGCCGCCGTCGCCCTTGCCACCGTCGACCTCGCCGCCATCGCTCTCGCCGTCGTCGCCCTCGCCGCCGTCGCACCACCACCGCGCCATTGCCGTCGCCCTCACCACCGCCACCGTCGCACCACCACCGTCGTCGCTCTCGCCGCCGTCGGTCGTGCCGCCATCGCCCTCACCACCGTCGCCCTCGCCGCCGTCGCCCTCGCCTACCCGGACGCTGCCCCTCGCCGCCGTCACCCTCACCACCGCCGCCGTCGCCCTAGCCTACCCGGACGCCGCCCCTCGTCGCCGGTCCCGTCGCCGCCGGCCCGCTATCTCCGGCCGCCGCTCCGTGATCCCTTTGCTGCCGCACCGAGCTCGTCGCCGACGCCACCTCCGGGTCAGGAGGCTCGGTGAGATCTCCCGGCCGACCCCTCTCCCCGACGATCGCCTCGATGATCGCCAGACTAGTGTGTAGATGCTAGGGTATCTAGGGTCCCTCGACCTCGAACCCCGACACGACACCCCCGACACCCGACCCCGACCACAACACAACACCCCTATTTAGTTAGTTAGTTAGTTAGGTTGTCAGGTTATTAGGATATGTGTTAGTTTATGTTTAGTTTAGGTTTAATTTAGGTTTAATTTAGTTTATGTTTATTTTAGTTTTAGGTTTAATTTAGTTGGATCCTAATGCGTGTGTGACTTTCGGTCTGTCGTCAATCCTAATTTAGTTTAGGGTTTCATGTGTGTTCTTGATGGAGGAATCCCAACTGTTGTCGTGGGGGGCGCTTCCTCTTTCTCCTCTTCTTTTCGATATACTCATCGATATATTGTGCAAGAAGAGGAGAGGGGAAGCGTCCATCACCGCCGGTCGAACCTATTACTGCGAGAGAGTGTCCACCAACATATATACACCACCGTATCAATGTGAGAGAGTGCGCACCAACACACCATGAGATATGTGAGTTATTTAAGGAAAGTCTCGACAGACCGATAGTCACACACGCATTAGGATCCAAAGCGTGCCGTAATTCTTGATTTTGCTAGATGCTAAGTGTTAATTTTGCTAAGTGTTAATTTTGTTAAGTGTTAATTTTGCTAAGTTTTATTTAATTTGTTTTCGTAATTAAGTGTTTCTTATCGACGTCGATGATGCCGATCCCGCATCCTCGTCGTCGAGTCGCTGGAGGAGGTCACTTGCTTGAGCCGAGGGGCCCTGTCAGGGACTGGGCTCCGCCGGGCTGGTACTGGGAGGTGCTGCCTTCGGGGCGGCGCAGCTTGGTGAGGAGCCAGTCCGTCGTCGACCCGGAGGTTCTGTGGTGGCGGCCGCATGGGCCACGAAGTTTTCAGAGGCTTGAGTCCCCCGCGGAGGTGGTACAGTACCATGTCAACAAGGAGAACGAGCACGTCCATCGCTACATGGTAGCTTTGGAGGCCAGGTCCGACAATACCTGGCAGATTCTTCAGGGATCACACTGCAGCTATGTTCCTGTGATGGTTCCTTCTCTTTGGGTGTCCACCGCCCGCCCCGATATCGGCCGGGCGCTAGGGTTCTAGCTGGATCGATATATTAGCTAGCTACTATTATGATGTATTATTATGATGTATTAGTTAGATCGATGGAGATTAGCCGATGTATTGAAAATTATCCAAGATTATGCAGATGAGATCTTTTCTAAGAACTATACTATATATGTATTCGATGATGCATTATTCATTAACTATCAGTTATTTTGCTTCTTGAATGCATGCTAATTTAAAAACTAATTTGTTTTATCTATATTATTATGGACTAGTTATTAAGCTATGGACAATACCGGTAGAGCTCATGAAGAGGACATCTTCGACATGATACACTCCTCCGAAAACCCAGCGGACCTTCGAGGTGAATCATCACATGATCATGATGATGTCTCACAATATCTGAACGATCACGGTGATGGATGTGAGACCGAGGAAGAACAACTTATGTTCCAAAATCCGGAACAACCAAGAATGTTCGGCGAGGTATATATACATCCATTAGCCTCTGGTGATCATTACATGTGTATTAATTGATTTGTATATATATATATATATATTAACAAATCTCTCTTATTTTAATTATCAGCCCTCTGGATCGAGCCAATCTAGTAGAAATGTACGAGGCGCTGCCAAAATATTGGACAGCAACGTAATGCTCAATCTTGATGCTTTCAAACATAATGGCGAACCGATTCACCTTGAAGCCAATGCCAAGACATTTGTGCGTCAATGCGGAGTGGTTGTTAGGGACGGAGTCCCGATCACAATGCATGAATGGATTCAGCCAAAGGAACCAAAAACAGGAGTGAATTATGTCGATACAAGAATTAAAGATGCCCTTTGGCGAGAGCTCATGGAGCATTTCACCCTACCAGATTCTCTCTCGGAGCGTCAAAGGAACAAAGTCAAGGAGTTTGCTCTCCATAAGATGTCCGACACGTTCCAGACTTGAAAGAAAATATTATGGACCGAGTACAATGCTAGAGGAAAGAAGGCGCCCGAATTCAAAGGAATATATGAGAAGGTAAGGGATCACTGGGACGCATTTATCGAGTACAAGACATCGATAGCTGCTATGGAGAAGTCGGCAAAGAATAAGATAAATGCTGAGAAAAAAAGTATCACCATAAACTAGGGACAGGTGGATACAAGTCAGCCATTCCTAAGTGGGATGCATTAGAGAATAAGATGCTTGCTGAAGGGATCACTCCAGTAACCTTCAACTGGCCCAAGAGGTGCAGGAATTGGTTTTTTGCGCATGGGGGAAAGTTGGACCCAGCCACAGGGAAGATTATTGGACTGGCCAGTCTGAAGCATGCATCAGATGAGTTGATTCAAGCAATAAAAGATGCCCAAGAAGGACGGTTTCACCCCGATAGAGAGATCGACGAGCTTATACGCGCCCTCGGGAATGCCGAACACAGAGGACGAACACGAGGCATGGGTGTTGTTCCGTGGTACGAGGGGTTTGCGGGATGGCAGGACAGTTATAAAAGCCATTCGAGAAAAAGAAGGTGGAAGCAGACCGACTTTCGAAGTTGGAACAGAAGTACGAGAAGCAGCAGCTGCAGATACAGGTACTGACCCAGCAAAGGGAAACTCCGCAGCAGGAGGCAGGGGAAGAACCCGTCCCATCTACAATGCAGAAAAGCAGCGTGGGTTCCACGGGGGCACCGCTGGGTCACACCCCCATGGATGATATCACCGAGAAGACATCGTGTGAGCTAATCCAGAAAATGAAGAACATACCCGTGCGGGGCGCTACGGGCTATGCTTTACCAAATACACCTGATGTTCTCTGGCATTGCAATCCGATTCCAGCCGGGTATGCTCGTGTCGCGGTGGACGCAATAGAGCCGGGATATGATGAACTATTGCTTGACATCCCTGGAGGTGAGGGGGAGTCCACATTGGCAGAAGCCGGCCATGGTATCATTCTATGGAGTAAGGGCTGCATCGTCTTTCCACACTCGGCGCTAAGGCCACCGGCTCCTCCGAGTATCGATGTCCGGCGCGAGGGATCCTAGCCAGAGGCATCGCAGCGCCAGCAGTCCTCCCCACCTCGCCAGCAGTCCTCCCCACCTCGCCAGCAGTCACCTCGGCAGCAGTCACCTTGCCAGCAGTCCTTCCCACCTCGAGCTCCCCCACAGTCGTCCCCACCTCGAGAGGCGTCCCACCTCGCCATGAGCAGTCCTCCCAACCTCGGGACGAAGCACGACGCGAGTCCATATCATCATCGATATCGATCTCCGCCGCGTGAGCCGACTCCACCCCGGCAGCGGTCCCGCCAGCAGGGCTCCCAAAAGAGGAAGGCCCCAGCAGTCCTCTTTGGAAGAAAGCAAAGAAGAAACCCGAGCCTCCGGCCAAAAGGAAGCTGCCTTATGACATGACACCGGAGGAAAATAAAATTGAATGCGATCTCCAAGTGAAAGCCTTTTTTGCGAAGAAGACCGTGCTGCCAAAGGAGGTAATACCCAGGGAAGTCCAAGATCACTTTATGGAACACTTTATTGATCGACCCCCAGCATATATCGAGCGTATGCCGACAGACTATGAGCGACAGATTCAGAAGGCAAGTGAGCAGAGAAGTCGGCCCATCCCAAGGAAGAAGTCGGGAAGTACGGCATCAACTAGCGGGAAAACAGTTCCCCAGCTCGGAGAACAATCCAAGCAATCGATCTCTCTGATCAAGGTGAGTACCAATCCAAGCAAGCAACCGATCCAACCAGTCGACGTGCAAGGCAACCCAATCGACCTCGAAGTACTAAAGGCTGCAGGTCTCACTCTTGACCAAATCCTTGGCACCGAGGAAATCCGCGGGTACGATGCAACTGAGTACGCAATACAATATGTCATCGGAAAACCACTTGTCACACCCGAGCAGTACAAGGAACTACCAACCGCGATGCGACGGTTGCATGATTGGTACATGCGTGAAGCAAAGCGAGGGGAGACGGCGGTCATGGTCAAAGTAAGGAAAGAGCATTACGTCAATGCATGTGACATATGTCTTGAATTCTCAGAACTTTTCCAGTTATACCACATGGACTCTATCGACAAAACTCTCATCAGTTGCTATTGTCTGTAAGTGATTTATATCTTTAGTAATTTAAGTCTCTAGCTAAGATATCATTCATGGGCTTATCCTCACTATATATGTTCTTTTCTATGCTATTATGCAGATTGAAGATGTGGGAATTGAAACAAGAGGGAATCGATGACATTGGGTTCATCGACCCAAGTACCGTTAATGGTCATGTGGTAAAACATTATGCCAAGGACACAGAAGATCTCTTGGAAATTTTTATAGAGGTAGTAATAAATACCAACAAATCTACTATAATATTTCCTTACAACATGGGGTGAGTGTTTACTCTCTTGTATACTACAAATTCTATTTTTGCTTACTAGCTCGCTGTCAAGTGTAGTTGATGAGTTATATGCGCATGTCTGCTTAATTATATAAACTTCTGCGTAGAGACCACTATATCCTCCTATATATTATCCTCGCGGATGGACTTGTTCAAGTGTACGACTCACTAGATACACCAGAACAATCATACGTGGACTTGTATTTTATGATAGAACGGTAATTTCAATCTTTATCGACCTCGCTTTCTTTCATTATTTCCTGATATCAAAAGTAATTATAATAACTCTTTCGTTCTTTTTCTTTGCCGGATAGTGTTTGGAAAAAGATGATAGAACATTCGCATGTGGATAATTCCTCTGCGAGAACATTCGCATCCAGACCGAAAGTCATGTACGTCGCAGAGCAGCACGTGAAAGACAACTCCAGGTTTGGGAGATGATGTGGAAGCTCTCACCCGAGAAACGCTTTGTAGCACTTCAAGAGGAATTTAAGGCATTTCTTCTTCAACATGTCATTCATGTAAACGGAGAGCACTATTCCTTATCGCCGCCTCAATAATGCCAGCAAATCAGTAGTAGAGAACTGAGATTTCATCCGGAGCACTAGCTAGCTAGTCCCGGACGGGTTTTGGGCCTTAAGTTAATTATAAGTCCCGAATTTATATGGATGTGTAATTCCATTTCTATATATATACTGTGTATGAGATATTGTATATTATATTACATATATATATATATGCATGAACTTGTGTACTGTTTACAGTATGTAGCACCGTAAAATAAATTTGAAATGAATGGAAAACACAAAAAATAGAGAGGAAAATTAAAACCTAATTAAAAGCTAAAACAAAAAAAATAGAAGACTTAGTACCGGTTGGGATCACCAACCGGTAGTAAAGGTCTTCCACCACCAGTCCACGCAGGCAGCCACGTGGAGGGCCTTTAGTACCGGTCCGTGGTCCAACCGGTACTAAGGGTCTGGACCTTTAGTCCCGACCCGTTAGTACCGGTTGGGGAACCGGTACTAAAGGTCAATCCGGCCCGGGACTATAGGCCTGTTCTGCACTAGTGGTAGTGTACCGAGAGTGCCGGTAGTGTACCGAGTGACCATCGGGAGAGGTATTTCGACCCAAGAGGCTACATGGGCTGTGGGAGGAGGTAAACCAGCCCCTGGTGGGCTGGCCGAAGCCTCCTCTAAGGGCCCATGTGCCTGGAGTGGTTTGAGAAGGAAAAAATCCAAAGGTGGAGAGGTGGAAAGAGTTTCCAAGTGGAAAGGAGGAATCCTACTCCTAGTAGGATTGGAGTAGGACTCCTCCACCTCCAATTTCGACCAAACATTGAGGGTTTGAGGCTGCCTCCGCCCCTCCCTCCCTCCTATATATACTAGAGGATTTAGAGGAAAAAGCTAACCCTAATAGCCACGTGCTACCTCTCCTCTAGATCGCAGTTTCTCCTCTAGATCGGGTTTCAGCGGTGCTTAGGCGAAGCCCTGCTGGAATAGCTCCACCACCATCGCCGCAACGCCATCATGCTGCCGGAGAACTTGTCTACCTCTCCGCTCCCTCTTGCTGGATCAAGAAGGCGGAGATCGTCATCGAGCTGTACGTGTGCTAAACGCGGAGGTGTCGTCCGTTCGGCGCTAGATCGGAAGGACCGTGATCAAGATCGCGAGACGGATCGTGATGAGATTGCGGGACGGATCCTGATAAGATCGGGGGACGCTCAGCGATTTGGATCGCGAAGACGTTCGACTACATCAACCGAGTTTCCTAACGCTTCCGGCTTAGCGATCTACAAGGGTACGTAGATCCACTCTCCCTCTCGTAGATTCTCATCACCATGGATAGATCTTGCGTGTGTGGAGGAAATTTTTGTTACCCATGCAACATTCCCCAATATAGTAGCTAGCGTCGACCAAGCACGGAGAAAGAGTCTTGCCAGATGCTAACGGATAAATTAACCCTCCAAAACTGCCCAGCCCCCATCCCCTTAAAAAAACTAGCTCCTGTCAGATGCTGACGCGTGGATGCCTTTTGGTTCCGGTTGGTGTTTCCAACCGGGACTAAAGGTCCTCCTGCCTAGGCTCCCCGCAACGGCCACATGGAGCCCCTTCTGTCCCGGTTCGTAAGCGAACCGGAACTAAAGGTTTTGGGCTTTAGTCCCGACCATTTAGTCCCGGTTCCAGAACCGGGGCTAATGGGCCTCTAGAACCAGGACAAATGGGCTATTTTCTACTAGTGAAGCGGGGCTACCCTAAAAAACAATATGAAGTGCGTAAGCAATAATATTCACAATTTTATTTTATGACCTTGATTTGTGTTGAGTTTCATTCATTTATATGTATTGACCCCCTTCTTCAAATTAGATGTGGCAGATGCGGGATGAACTTCGACCACATGATCGCATACGAGCAATTCAAGAGGAATTGGCGGGATTCTTTCTTGACCACGTCATAAACAAAGCCGGAGAATATCATCTGGAATTTGACATTAGATGTTAGGGATTGTAAGAGATCTTATATTATATATATGTAGCTAGTAGCGTCGGATAGATATACGAAAACTTATTATTCGACCAATCTCTCGGAGAAAGAGAGGTCGGTCACTTCTCTCTGTATATGTTCATGACGATCTTGTGTACTTAATGGTTTCTTCATTTGCTTACTGCTAGCTAGCGTGTCGAGTTGTCTCTATAGTAGATAGCGTTGACCAAGCACGGAGAAAGAGTCCTGCCAGATGCCGACGGAGAAATTAACCCTCCAAAACCCCCTGAATCCCTCCCCTCTTTCAAAAAAAAACCTAGCTCCTGCTAGATGCCGACGTGTGGATGCCTTTTGGTAAAGGTTCTCCTGTCTGGACTTTCTGCAGTGGCCACGTGGAGGTCCTTCTATCCCGGTTAGTAAGCGAACCGAAACTAAAGGTTTTAGGCTTTCGTCCCGATTTCAGAACCAAGACTAATGTGCCTCTAGAACCGGAATAAATGAGCCGTTTTCTACTTATGGAATATGTGGATGTTTGTTTTTAGTCTGTATATGCTCAATCAGGTCCAACTAGAATACATATGCAAAGTGGCAAAAAAGATACAGGTAACCAAACGTGCCCTTAGGTATAGATCGGCACGTTGGGTCATCGATTTTGTTCGCAGCGATCTAAATGGACATACGTGGATGAAATGAGTCGTTGCGTTGGAGTTACTCTGACGAGCGAAACGACGGTGTCGTGCACGACTGGGACGCGCCCGCATTGCCCAAAGATTCCATGTGCAACGTAGCGGCAGCGCCACCACCCAGCACGAGACGCGCGCAGGACCCTAGCCCACAGTGGATGGCGGGCGCCGTCGCGCGCGCAACGGCACGGCGACGTGCGCGACACCGACCTGAACAGTCGCGATCGAGGCACGGCGTGGCGTGCTGGAAGACGGCACGTCCCGCGCCGCCTACGTCCGGCGCCGCGCGCTCTAGCTCTAGCTAGACCTGATGACGCGCCTACCATGCATGCACGTAGGCGCGCCGCGCACGTTGATGTCGCGTGTTTCGTGCCCGGCACGAGCACCTGATTGACCCACGACGACGCAGGCGTCAAGCGTACGTACGTACGTACATGGCCGGCCACACGCTGCTCCATCGATCGACGACGCCCCAGTGGAAAAAGGTGGCGCAGAGAGACCGACTGATTAAAGGCGCATGCATGATAAGCATGAGAGATACAGAGATGCTGCTGGCTGGCTGGCGGCCACACGCCTGACATCGACCCCGTTATCGCCGGGCGGTGGCCGGATATGATGGTGATTCGAGGCGAGAGACAGGGACGATCCGAATCTGTGACCGGCCGGCCTGGCCGGTCCACTGGTGGGGGCGGAGCAAGGGAGGCTTCTCCTTGACGCATCCTCGACCACGACTAAAGCGAGCACGCAGCGTCTCGTCTCGTACGTACGTACATGTGGTCGAGACTTGAGAGCGTGTGTGCGATGATGATGTGCGCGCGCGCGCGCGACGTCCGAGAGAGATTCCGCTGTCAGTGTCAGCTCGCCGGCCCGGCCGTGGCAGCGACGGGACGGCGCCAAAGCTACGTACCTAGCCTAGGCGACCCCCCGGCTATCCCGGCCTCATCGATCCCATGATTATCGCCACGCGTATCTGACAACAGCATGAATAAAGACGGTAGCTCGTACGTATACGTACGTACACATGAGCATGCATGCCGATACTACCAGGATAAAGCAATATGCCGACCGCCCAGGCCGTCCGCGTAGCCCCGATTCTCGTCGGCATAGACCTATGCCGACGGCCCCGTCGGCGTAGCGTCGTCGGCATCATATATGTCGGCGTATCCTAGGTCACCGTCGGCATAGATGCTATGTCGACGGTGTCCGTACAACTGTACCGATGGACCCGGTCATCGGCATAGTTCCATGGCAAATGGTGTTCGGTAGAGCTGCCGTCAAGAGTGGCCCACCCAGGGACGGCCACGTGTCGCACCTATGCCGACGGCTAAGCCGTCGGCATAGAGTGCCACGTGGCGGCCTGTATGGTCCCTAGGGCACGCCTATGCCGACGGCTTAGCCGTCGGCATAGGCTGGACAAGTACGCCAATGGCATAGCCGTCGGCGTATCTTGCCGCGTGGCAACCACTCACAATTCGGAGGCGTGCCTACGCCGACGGCATAGCTGTCGGCATAGAGTACCACGTGGCAGCCACTGGTAATTCGGAGGCCCCCTATGCCAATGGTTATACCGTCGACGTAGTTTTGTGTTGTTTTTCTTTCTTTTTCTTGTTTCATGCAAATTCATTTCAGCTCCAAAATAGCATGGTATATACAATAAAATATACATGCACAACCAACAACACCATCACATCGTCACAACCAACACCATCACCATCACATCCTCACAACCAACAACATAAGCATATAAGAAATATAAGTAGCGTAAAAAGACAGAAGTCATCTAAAGAGCACAAGTGATCCAAGGAGCACAACTCATCTAAAGGCAGAAGTCATCTAAAGTAGCGTCAAAAGGCGGAAGTCATTTAAAGAGCACAAGTCATCTAAGGAGCGCCAGTACGTCCACCTCCAAGGTCGTCAACGCCAAGTCCGCCAAATCTCAGGTCTTCACTGCTAGCGGCATCGCTAGCGCCTCGGTGGATTGGAGTGACCGGGCTCCATGACTTGAGAGTGATGTGAACACCGACACCACCACCAACGGATGATGTACCGGTTCCCTGGATGTTTGAAAAGACATGTTGAGTGAATGTTATTGTGTTGAATACACAGTAAGCGGCGGCTGAATAGTTTGGGGATGTACTAACTACCGTTGTCCCCAGTTGTTGTGCTAGAAATTTTTCAAAGGTAAGCAGCACTAGTTGTGGTCCTGCAGCTGGTGGTGTTGGTTCCATTTCAGGAATCGTGCCATTCCTCATGCTCTCCAACACGAGCTGCATATTAATTGACAAAGCAAACACAAATGTCAGAAGAAATGAAAGTGTCAATATGGAAATCAAATGAAAGGGGCTAAACTAACCGTCATCATGCGAGTGTTGTGGTCCTAGACGGCTGCAACTCTCGCGCTTCACGCCATGGTCTCCTGGCGTGTGTACTCCATGTAGGCCTACAATATGACGTGATGGAACTCATTAAACATCTCAATGCGGAAAATAAAGTGAGCAATAAAGATAAGAGGGAAAAATACTTACAAAGTGCCGCTCGGCTAGGAGGGACTATGAGTGCGCAGTGGTCGTGGGCGTGCATTGTCTCAGGGCTGGGTCGGTAGCTCGGAGCTGTTTGTAGGAGATAGAAGGAGTGACCACAACATCCAGAACCGGCTGCCGACCATGAGCCTTCGGCCCCATGCCAACCACCACCCTGTCGTCCAAAGGCACTTTGATGGGGTCAGGTGTGTCAGGATGTTGATTCAGATACACCGCAGAGTAGTTCTTCTTCTTCTCCGTGGTGTTGTCATAGTACTTGTCTTCACCAAGCTTGGGCCTCCTCTGAGTATGGGCGATCTCCCACGCCTCCATGTGTGAGAGCGTCCGCTTGAGTTTCTCCTCCTGCACCAACAAACAGATGTTAGTCATACATAAAAAAGTGACGATAAATAGAAGAAGATTGTTTAATGAGGTTAGTCATACCTGAAGTGCCTTGTGGAGAAAGTGGTTCCGGTTTCCCTGAGCATGCACTCCCTCCTTCCCTCGGTTAGCCTTGTTTTTGCTGCTCGTAGCCGCCCAGGCTTCATCCTGACCACACCACAGGTCCACCAATGCTGCCCAGGACTCGTCTTTTCCATAACACCAATTTGGACACACCTACATAATGGAAGCACAATGGCATGTCTAACACGAAAAGATGAAATTTACCACAAACTTCGGAATGAAAAATCGTTAATACTTACCGACAAGTACTCGTCCCTCTCCAAGGTAATGTTCCGCATCTTCGCTTCTTCCTTGGTCATCTTCAGACCAAGATAGTCGTGATAGTATTGCGTGATGTCCACCAAGCGCACCTCGTACTGCATCTGGCAGGCCTTCTTCTTCGCTTCGCAGCACAATCTCGTCGACAGTGGCCTTGTGCTCTGGAATAACTCGATAGTATTTCTACAATCAATCATGAAACCGGAATGGAAGAAGCCATGAGTTAAATCATTCCTGAAACCTAAATGGACGTGTGCTTGTGAAAGGAACTCACCCAAAAATTAGTGATCACGGCCTTAGCATGGGTCACATACTCCGTGTGGGGGGCGCTTCCCAGTGCTCCCAGGTCTTGGCCAAAACCCAAAGATCCGGGTGCCTGACTGGATCTGGACAGTACAACCCTGGCCAGTATTCCTTCAGCAAGACGGTGATGATGTCGTTGGGAACACGGGCCCCTTTAGGATGTACCCAGTTACTGCAAAAGATTTAAAGAATGAAAATATTAGCATGTGACAAGCAAAAGATTTAAAGAATGAAAATATTAGCATGTGACAAGCAAAAGAATTAAATTATTATTGAAATTATTAAGTGGAACTTACTCTATCCCCTTGGGCTCAATGAGCCACTTCTGCTCCTCGGTAGCAGGAATATGCTTTGGGACCTTTGCGTTACCATGCAGCCATCCCTTATTGTTGCCATTCCCATCACCACCATCATCCCCGCCATCACCAACGTCCCCGCCACCACCATCATCCCCGCCTGCCTCCTCCTCCTCCTCGTCCCCCTCCTCGCCCCCTCCTCGCGAACCACCTCCTCCTCCTCGTCCTCCTCCTCCTCGACAAAGGGTACCTCACTAGAGGAGGGCCTCGAAGACAACACCCCTAAGTCGGTGAGGGTGCGCTCTTTCTGGCCGCGACCCCCTCTAGTGGTTCTCCCACCACCCCCTCGCCCTCCATGGGCTCTCCTCCCGCCCCCTCCTCCTCTAGGGGCACCTCTCCCTCGCTCTTCCTGTGAGGAGTCATCCTCAAGTAGTCGGGGGGGGTAATAGTATGTGCTCGACCACTCCGACTAGCAATGCCGACGACCTTGCGTATGAAACCCGCGCCCTCGGGCCTTCCCCTTGCCCATGTTCCACGAACCTGCATTGAAAATAGAATAAACAATTAGTACATTAATAATGAAGGAAAAAAGCATAATAATAAGGACTAATAAACACATTTCAAATAAGCATAAAAAGGCATATTCCTAAACCATAGGGAAAAAAGACATGAAACGTACATCTGCTAGAACCCATACGAATCATCACCGTTGTAACCGATTTCTCGCTCGGTCTCATCATCAGTATCAATCATATCATCTTCGTTGTCTGATGGAGGTGGAGGCTCTTCCTCATCATCAGCATCTTCATTTAACTTTTCTAGCACAAGTATGTCATTTTCATTAACAATGGTCTCGCCATCATTCCGTGCATCGTCATCGTTTTGGATCCACATCATCATCACTCAATGGTATAGCGTCATCGTTTCTAACCACATCATCATCGGGTTGCTCTTGATAGAACACTCCCTCATATGTCATGGAGTTAATGTTGCAGTAATCATCTTCGTTCGGGTCCGGTAGCTTACCATGTGGCGACACCTTGAACACAACTTCCCAACCCCGTAGGTACTTTTTCTGGAATGGGTAAGGCAAATAATAAACTTGTGTAGCTTGGGTAGCCGCAATGAAGAGATCAGCTCTAGCATAGATGGTCGATGGTTTAACTTCGACCAAACCAATGGAAGGTGTATGTCTCTGCCCCTCCTGCGGATCGAACCATCGACATTTGAACACAGGTAGACTTAGGGTTTCGCGCCCTTTGCGGAATGTAATCTCGTATATATTTTGTACCCTTCCATAGTAGTCTACTAAATTTTGACCGGGGGTGTACACTCCAGTATTCATAGTTTTGGGATCAGGCCGACTGTTCTAGCGCTCCTCTGTATGGAAGCGATACCCATTCACATCATACTTTTTACATGTCATGACAGCAGGGTCAAAATCCATCTCAATTCATCATCCATAGATATGTTCGGATCTTTTCCCTACAAGTATAATTGAAATTGTGGGGTGCATTAGTTTGGTTAACTAATAAATGTTGAACTACGTATTTAATAGGGGAATGTGGAAAATTACTTTCTCCATGAACCAAGCAACAAATTTTTTATTTCCAGGGTTTCCATGACGGAGAAGGGTAAGTGCCTCCGCCTCAGTAGGAGGATTCATTTCCGTCCATTCCTCTTGAATGAAATCACTAAAAGAAGAGAAGCGGTGTTAGACCGGGATTAAGTGAACATAGAACATGATGATGTGCATAAAGGAATGGTGTAGTGGTATTACCTCATCCACACTTCCTCGACTTCCTTGATGTTGTGCAAGACATAGAACATAAGGTCCTCCCACTCTTATCGTGGCATGTTATAAGATTTCGAGGCCCCAGCCATGCCACCTTGATCGTTGAATAGATGGAGCTTGGGTTGATACTTGGGCTCTTCTATATTGTATCGAGGCACCTTATTATGCAGATGGGGAACGTGGTCTGGATAGTACGATGTCCTGAGGTTTGACACCTCCTCTAGGATAACTGCCTCAGCTATGTAAGCTTCAATCTTAGCTTTGTTTCCACATTACTCGCGGAGATGCTTGTTCTGTCTCTTAGGGCCATACTACCAACGATTCTGCACAGCCCCCCTAACAATACCTCTTTCGCGAGGTGTAGAATGAGATGTGTCATCAGAGTAAAGAAGCCTGGCGGAAAGATCTTCTCTAGCTTTACTATCAACTCTGGTGCCTTCTTATGCAATTGTTCAATCACATCTTTACTTACTTCTTTAGCACAGAGCGTGCGGAAGAAATGGCTTAGTTCGGCAAGCACTCACCATACATGCTCGGGGACATGGCCTCGAACCATCACCGGCATTATTCGCTCAATCCACACATGGTAGTCATGACTCTTGAGCCCGGTCACTTTGCCCGTTGAAAGATTGACTCCCTTACTTATGTTCGATGCATAACCATCGGTGAACTTCAAAATGTGTTTTATCCAGATAAATACTTCCTTCTTTTCTGTCGGTTTAAGGACAAAGTCAGCATCCGGCTTGAACTAGCTTCTTCGACCGCCTGTGGGAGGCTTCATGTTTAGATGTGGTCTATCATAAATTCTCTGTTGATCGGCTCTAGCTTTAAGGTTATCCTTCGTATTATTAGGAATGTTGAGGATCGTGCGGAAAAGGGACTCTGCGACATTCTTTTCGGTGTGCATCACATCAATGTTCTAAGGAAGTTTGAGGTCCTTGAAATAGGGAAGCTTCGAGAAGGGGGTAATGTGAGTCCAGTTGTGCGTCTCACCATATCCCTTGAAGCGTTTTCCTTTACCTTTGCCTTTGACTTTAGGATTGAGAGCTTTTAGCTGAGCAAGAACATATGCCCCCGAAAATGTTGGAATCTTGGTTACTTCATGGACAACCCGACCTTTTGTGAAGTTCTTCTTGACTTCCCTGTCTGGATGGTCTGGAGGGAGGAACTATCGATGCAGGTCAAAGGCTGAATACTTGTCACCCTTCTGCAGCCAAATCAAACGCAGAGCCTGCATGCACGCTGGGCATGGCATCTTCGCACTTGTACACCAGCTGCAGAATAGAGCATAGCCGGGAAAGTCATGCATGCAATACATCAACCAAACTTTCATCAAGAAATTTTTCTGGAGATGTCGGTCGTATGTCAACCTTGGGAAGTACCAAGAATGGTGGAAATCATCCACCGGCGGCTACATAAACACTGCCAAATTCTTCCCTGGGTATTCAGGCCCTGGAATAATCAGCGACAAGAACATGGTGTTGCGTTGCATTAGGACACCTACAGGGAGATTGAGCGGAATAACAAACACGGGCCAACAGCTGTATGGATTGGTCGACATACCATATGGATTGACCCCATCACCTATTATTGCATCTCTGACATCCCAGCCTCTGCTGCTTCCTCGGGGTATTCTTCATCGAACGACTTCCATGCTTCACCTTCTGATGGATGTACGATTTTATTTGGATGATACCTTTTACCTTCCTTGTGCCACTTCATCATTTTGGTAGACTCGTCCGTGATGAAAAGGCACTGCAGTCTTTGTACGAAATCAAGATTCCGAAGAACCTTAGCGGGGATGGTTAGCTTCCTTTTCTCACCATCCTCACCGACCACCTCAAGGTACCGAGACGAACCACACTCCCTACAGTACTTTTCATCTGCATACTCGTGCCTAAACAAAAGGCAATTGTTCGGACAAACATGTGTTTTCTTATAATCCATAGAGAGTGCCTGCATGATTTTCTTTGTAGCGTACATGCTTTTCGGCAGTTGATGACCCTCGGAGAGGCTATTAGCACATACTCCCAGGAATTCTTCAAAGCATTTCTGGCTACAGACATACTCAGCCTTTACTGCAATAAGTTATGAGATGGCATCTAGCTGAGATATTTTGGCACCCTCATAAAGAGGTTTCTTCGAAGAGGCCAAGACCTCCAAGAAGGCCTTTGCGTTTGCCTCCGGCTCCTCCAGTTCATTCTCTGAAGGTGTCGCATTTGTCGTTTCTAGATCAATGACATCATCTAGCATGTCCCTGAACCCGTCGTCTTCATAACCATCGATGCGTTATCGCATCACCTCCTCTCTCACACGGTCATGCTCAGCTAAGTTTATTGGTGGCATGTCAAAGTTTGGCATATATCTGTGCGGGCGAAGGTGGTCAGTCATGTCCTTCTAATTTTTACGGTGACGTCTGCCACATCTTGCACATGGGCATGCTGGGATAATTCTCATTGGACTACGGAATATACCCTTCAAATACACATCGGTTTTCGCGATCCACTCTGATGTTACTCGATTCTGATGGATAAAACCACTGTACATCCACTGATTATCTGCCATCCTCTGTTTTATTGGGAGCCACACAACAAAATTAAGGATCCATTTGAATTAATCACATCAAATTTTTATTTTCTTCTGCATTGAATCAAACAACATCTCTAATAGGTAATGGGTCCTAATCCCACTCGAGGATGTCTAGATTGAGTGCATTCTCCATGCTCTACCCCGTTCTGAGACAAAATTTCGGTAGCGCCTACCCGCTGTTCTCTAGATACACGTCTCGACAAATAGCCGAGGGAATGTGCTCCGGAGAACAACGGGGAGGCGCCACCGAAATCTTGTCTCGGAACGGGGTAGGGCATGGAGAACGTACCCAATCTACACATCCTCGGGCTGTCCGTGGAAAATGCTGGACAATCCAAAAGTGTTGTGGTGATAAATATGCAATTGAATGCGTATTTATCGATGCAACCCTTTCGGACGGGAGACACCTAGGTTACGGGACTTGACGTGAAAAGAAAATCTAGTGACATAAAAAAGCAGATGAGGAGGTGGTGGATTTGTAGCTCACCCTCGGCTGTAGAGGAAGTAGTCGAACAGCGGAGGGACGATCAGGGACCAACAGCTCTCACGTCGGCGATCACTCCATGAAGATGCAACACCACAAATTCTGTAAATTCCACCGAGCGAAAAAAACTTAGGTCATCACATCATCTAGCATGTTAAAATTAACAGAAACAACATCATCATTCATCTACATAACATCAGCATTCATCTACATAACATCATCATGCATCCATCTAACAACATCATCAATCATCATCACTAAATAACCATCATTAATCACCATCTAACATATAAAATCATCAATTATCATCATCATTCATCAAAAAAAACAAGAGATTTAGTTAAAAAAGATGAGGACGAGCTCACGTAGGGGGAAGGTGGCCGGCGTGGGGAGGTGGCTGTGGAGGGTCCGGTGCGGGCCGATCGACGTTGGGAGGGGGCTGGGGCGGGGCAGGGCAGGGCGGCGGCCAGGGAGGAGCTACGGCAGGGCGGCTGTAGGGGAGGGGCCGGGGCGGGGGGTGGGGGGCAATGGCCGGGGAGGGGCCGGGGCGTCGGTGGTGGTCGGGGAGGGGGCCGAGGCAGGGCCGGGCAGGGCGGCCATCGGGGGAGGGGCCGATGCGGGGCGGCGATCGGGGAGGGAGCAGGGCAGGGCGAGGCGGCGCTCATAGTCGAGGAGGGAGCGGGGCGGTGGCCATGGAGGGGCCCGGTGGCGGTGCGGGGAAGGGAGGCGACATGGTGGCGCAGGGCAGGGCGGCAGCGCAGGGCGGCGACGGCGAGGCGGTCGGGTCGGGTCGCGAGAGGAGTGGGGGGAGAGATGGGATGAGTGAAGGAGAGGGAGGCATGCCCGACAGGATAAGGTGAGGATCTATGCCGACGACCGAGCCGTCGACATAGCCTACTGGAGCCACGTGACACCATACGTCGAATTATTTTTGTTCATATTTTAGGGATTTCTTTACATTTTTTAGGGGAATTATTTATGATCTTTTTATTACACTGGTGGCCTCCGTGTCTCTCCGATGTGGCCGTTTCCACCCTCCATGCAACAGCGGCAACGACGTCCATGAGGGGGGTCACACCCCAGAGCCCCGTGTCGGGTGCTTCCAACCGCCACCGCACTTCCGGACATGTAGGAAGGCCCAGCGAAAGACCTGGCAGCATAGCTACCCCCCCCCCCAAACTACACCCGTCCTATCTAACCCTGCGCGAGTTGACCGGGCTAGATCTCATGGTCTAACCTAGAGTCAACCGGCGGATCTAGCCCTTAGACCAGGAGCTCTAGCCCTTTGACTTTCGCCGAACGGGCTTTGACCACTGGACTCTTCCACCTGGTTGCGATGGGTCAGCACATAGGAGCATCCCCGAACACGGTCTGGACCCAAACCACCACTAGATTCCCTCCGGTTCTACCCAACGCGCATGTCTCCCCCCTCCAAGTGACCGTGAGAGCGACGTTCGCGGAGGGGGGCCACACCCTGGAGCCCCAAGACGGGCGTCTACGCATTCCACGTCACTTTCACACATGCATGACGACCCGACGCGGTGTTTCGGTGGCATGGCTACACCCGGGAGGCCACCACGAAGCTCCGTTAGACCAGGAGATCTAGCCCTTTGACTTTCTCCACACGAGCATTGACCAGTGGACTCTTCCACCTGATTGCGATGGGTCAGCACATAGGAGCATCCCCGAACACGGTCTGGACCCAAACCGCCACTAGATTCCATTCGTTCCTACCCGACGCGCACGTCTCCCCCTCCAAGTGACCGCGACAGCGACGTCCGCGGAGGGGGGCCACACCCGGAGCCCCAAGACGGGCGTCTACGCGTGCCACATCACTTTCACACATGCATCATGACCCGACGCGGTGTTTCTGTGGCATAGCTACACCCGGGAGGCCACCACGAAGCTCCGTTAGACCAGGAGCTTTAGCCCTTTCACTTTCGCCGGACGGGCTTTGACCAGTGCACTCTTCCACCTGGTTGCGATGGGTCAGCACATAGGAGCATCCCCGAACACGGTCAGGACCCAAACCACCACTAGATTCCCTCCGGCTCTACTGGACGCGCACGTCTCCCCCTCCACGTGACCGCGACAACGACGTCCATGGAAGGGGGCCACACCCCGGAGCCCAAAGACGGGAGTCTACACATGCTACATCACTTTCACACATGCATCACAAACCCACGCAGTGTTTCGGTGGCATAGCTACACGCAAGAGGCCACCACGAAGCTCCGTTAGACAAGGAGCTCTAGCCCTTTGACTTTTGCCAGACGGGCTTTGACCAGTGGACTCTTCCACCTGGTTGCGATGGGTCAGCACATAGGAGCATCCCTGAACACAGTCTGGACCCAAACCACCACTAGATTCCCTCCGGTTCTACCCGATGTGCATGTCTCCCCCCTCCAAGTGACCGCGACAGCGACGTCCACGGAGGGGGCCACACCTCGGAGCCCTAAGACAGGCATCTACGCATGCCACATCACTTTCACACATGCATCACGACCCGACGTGGTGTTTCGGTGGCATAGCTACACCCGAGAGGCCACCACGAAGCTCTGTTAGACCAGGAGCTCTAGCCCTTTGACTTTCGCAAGACGGGCTTTGACTAGTGGACTCTTCCACCTGGCTGCAATGGACAACACATAGGAGCATCCCCAAGCACGGTCTAGACCCAAGCCACCAATAGATTCCCTCTGGTTCTACCCGACGCGCACGTCTCCCCCCTTTAAGTGACCGCGACAGCGACGTCCGCGGAGGGTGGCCACACCCTAGAGCCCCAAGACAGCCGTCTACGCGTGCCACATCACTTTCACACATGCATCACGACCCGATGCGGTGTTTCGGTTGCATAGCTACACCCGGGAGGCCACCACGAAGCTTCGTTAGACCAGGAGATCTAGCCCTTTGACTTTCACCGGACGGGCTTTGACCAGTGGACTCGTCCACATGGTTGCGATGGGTCAGCACATAGGAGCATCCCCGAACACGGTCTGGACGCAAACCACCACTAGATTCCCTCCGGTTCTACCCGACGCGCACGTCTCCCCCCTCCAAGTGACCGCGACAGCGACGTCCGCGGAGGGGGGCCACACTCTAGAGCCCCAAGATGGGTGTATACGCGTGCCACATCAGTTTCACACATGCATCACGCCCCGACGCGGTGTTTTGGTGGCATAGCTACACCCGGGAGGCCACCACGAAGCTCCGTTAGACCAGGAGATGTAGCCCTTTGACTTTCGTCGGACGGGCTTTGACCAGTGGACTCTTCCACCTCGTTGCGAAGGGTCGGCACATAGGAGCATCCCCGAACACGGTCTGGACCCAATCCACCAGTAGATTCCCTCCGGTTCTACCCGACGCGCACGTCTCCCCCCTCCAAGTGACCACGACAGCGACGTCCACGGAGGGGGGCACACCGCGGAGCCCCAAGACGGACGTCTACGCATGCCACATCACTTTCACACATGCATCATGACCCGAGGCCGTGTTTCGATGGCATAGCCACACTCTGGAGGCCACCACAATGCTTCGTTAGACCAAGAGCTCTAGCCCTTTGACTTTTGCCGGATGGGCCTTGACTAGTGGACTCTTCCACCTGGTTGTGATGGGTCAGCACATAGGAGCATCCCCGAACACGGTCTGGACCCAAACCACAACTAGATTCCCTCCGGTTTTACCCGACGCGCACGTCTCCCTCGTCCAAGTGACCGTGACAGCGACGCCCGCGGAGGGGGGCCACACCCCGGAGCCCCAAGACGAGCGTCTACGCGTGCCACATCACTTTGACACATGCATCACGACCCGACGCGGTGTTTCGGTGGCATAGCTACACCCAGGAGGCCACCACGAAGCTCCGTTAGACCAGGAGATCTAGCCCTTTGACTTTCGTCAGACGGGCTTTGACCAGTGGACTCTTCTACCTGGTTGCGATGGGTCAGCACATAGAAGCATCCCCGAACATGGTCTGGATCCAAACCACCAATAGATTCCCTCCGGTTCTACCCGACGCGCATGTCTCCCCCCTCAAACTGACCGCCATAGCGACATCCGTGGAGGGAGGCCACACCCTGGAGCCCCAAGACGGGCGTCTACGCGTGCCACATCACTTTCACACATGCATCACGACCCGACGCGGTGTTTCGGTGGCATAGCTACACCCGGGAGGCCACCACGAAGCTCCGTTAGACCAGGAGCTCTAGCCCTTTGACTTTCATCGGACGGGCCTTGACGAGTGGACTCTTCCACCTGGTTGCGATGGGTCAGCACATAGGACCATCCCCGAACACAGTCTGGACCCAAACCATCACTAGATTCCCTCCGATTCTACCCGACGCGCACGTCTCCCCCCTCCAAGTGACCGCGACAACGACGTCCATGGAGGGGGGCCACACCCCAGAGCCCCAAGACGGGCATCTACGTGTGCCACATCACTTTCAACACATGCATCACAACTCGACGCAGTGTTTCGGTGGTATAGCTACACCCGGGAGGCCACCACGAAGCTCCGTTAGACCAGGAGCTCTAGCCCTTTGACTTTCGTCGGACGGGCTTTGACCAGGGGGCTCCTCCACCTGGGTGTGATGGGTCAGCACATAGGAGCATCCCCGAACACGGTCTGGACCCAAACCACCACTAGATTCCCTCCGGTTCTACCCAACGTGCACGTCTCCCCCTCCAAGTGACCTCGACAGCGACGTTCGCGGAGGGGGGCCACACCCCGGAGCCCCAAGATGGGCATCTACGTGTGCCACATTACTTTTACACATGCATCACGACCCGACGCGGTGTTTCGGTGGCATAGCTACACCCGGGAGGCCACCACGAAGCTCCGTTAGACCAGGAGATCTAGCCCTTTGACTTTCGCCGGACGGGCTTTTACCAGTGGACTCTTCCACCTGGTTGCGATGGGTCAGCACATAGGAGGATCCTCGAACACGGTCTGGACCCAAACCACCACTAGATTCCCTCTGGTTCTACCCGACGTGCACGTCTCCCCCTTCAAGTGACCGCGACAGCGACGTCCGCGGAGGGGGGCACACCCCGGAGCCCCAAGACGCCCATGAGGGGGGACACCACCCGGAGCCGCGTGCCACCACACTTTCACACGCATAGCTAGGAGGGCCCACCGCAACACCTGACGTGTTTCCTACCCTCCCAGGTACCCCGTCCCGTTTCCTCCCTTCATAACAGGGCGACAGCGACGTCCGTGAGAAAAAAATAGAAAGATAAAAGAAATAATTAAAATAGAAAAATTTAAGTTAATCAAATTAGTTTTGAAAAAAAGAAAGAAAAAAGAAATAATTAAAATAGAAAAAAATAATTAAAATAGAAAAAGAGCAAAAATCTATGCCGACGGCTGAGGTCATGCGGATCGGTGACGTGGCGGTGCGAGGACCTATGCTGACGGCTAGGCCGTCGGCGTACCAGGTTACGCGGATCGATGACGTGACGGTGCGGGGACCTATGTCGACGGTCAGGCCGTCGGCGTACATAACCGGCGTGAGGGGCTCGGATCGGTGACGTGGCAGCTTAGCTATGCCGACGACCGCCCGTGTTAGCTCCGTCGGTGTAGGCCTCACACCGTCAAACGGGCGTTGCCGCCTGTAGCCGGGCCCACATATACGCCGGCAGCTTGCCCTATGCCGACGGCCACCGTAGACATATACGAAGCGCTGCCGACAACCGATGTATGCCGACAACCCCCGTCGACATAGGTGGTCATATGCCTACGGCTTCACCTAGGCCGTCGGCATATGTCCATCTATGCCGACGACGGAAGCCGTCGGCATAGATTAGGCCGTCGGCAGCGTTTGTTATTTTGATAGTGCGATCTGTTCGTACCGGTCATGTCCGCCAATAATACAGACTGTTTGTATTCTTCCGAAGATATGCGTGCGTAGCGTGCGTACAGTACGTTCGGCCTGAAGTCGTTGGAAGACGGCCGAGAATTCAGTTGAGCTCATCCTGCATGCACCTGCAGCAACGGAGTTGGATTTGCTGCCTGTTCGACGGCGTACGGCCAGGCCGGGACTGCACGCAGGAGTCGACGTACGGGAATAATCTGGGCAGCGAAGCGCCCCGAGTGCCCCGACAAACGAGTCCTCGATCCACCTGGGAACACACACGTACCTAGGTCTACGTACATAATTTTGTGCTTTGCTCGCATCTGTATGCATGTGCATGTCTTATCCTGAACAGTCGTCAATAGATTGTGACTCAACGCATACCGACGGGGAGGGGCCATGCATGCATGCATACTGTTGTCTTTAGCCAAGCGACGATGGCACGTGGCCTATATGGGTGTGCAAGTGCCACTACATGAGGAAATGGAACACTGACGTTGATGAATGAATCTCACGCAGCAGTGCAACTACACGAAGCATGCAGGCTCAAGGGTAAGTAGCCGGAAATCCTAAACTTACAACCAAGTTAGCAGTTACGGGAAGAACTTAATGCATTATTAATATTCATTTCTGAGCCCAGGTTCATTTGCACCTGGTTAAAAAAATAATTTAAAATTCTTATTTTTAATATTTTCTTTTTTCTTAGTAGAAAATTTGACGCATGAGGTCCGTTTTAAATTTCAGACCATTTGGATGTATAAGTAGCTTTCAGCATAAAAGACAAATTGGATCAGAATAGTAGATGAACAGTGAGCCATTTCGTGGATCCTAAATTTGTCTTCTTTATCGAGAGCTACTCAGATGTTCAAATGATCTGCAATTTGAACTGAACCTCACGCGCCTAAGCATCTTCCATGCCAAAAAAAAACATATATTTTTGAAAATTTCTAGTATTGTTTTTTGATATTACTATTCACCGGAGGAGCATATGAGTGAGTCCGAGAGCCAAAACGCCTCACTCGTCCTCTCCTCCACTAATCCCCCATAAGTTTCTATGTGGGTCTGCCCTAAATTTCACCTAGAATTCGTCCACACAATCTCATAAAACAAGCCAGTAAAAATAAGTCTGTATGTTTAGCAAATAGTTAGGGTTAGGTCCCTGCCAAGGTTTCGGCTACCAAAATAAAGTGCTCCATGGATTATATCCCTGCCAAGGTTTCGGCTGTAGAAATAAAACCAGCTTGTAAAAATAAGTCCGTATGTCTAGTATTTTTTTTGTCTAGACACCTCCTTTGATGATGATATGCTATGTGGTACTATTGGTGACATGATCCAGGATACCAATGGGGAGCGTTATTGTCACTGTGAAATGTGTCGGCACCTCGACTTAGCATACTACTATACCTTTGTACGTACTCCGTAGATAGTAGCAAACTGGGCGCTTGTTAAATGTTTAATTTATACTATGTTGGATGGTAAAGTTTAGCAGCCCCATGTCGTTGTTGTATATATCAAGATTGCTATTAGACGGCACAAAATAAGTATTTTGGTCATTTTAGTATTATACACGAATTCAAATTAATATCAAAATATTCAAGATTCCGAAAGGTTTGGCTGAGCTTCGATAGATTCTCAAGAAACAAATTTAGCCCTTTGTCTAAAATGAAACCGAAATAACTAATTCTCAGTTGTGGCTGAATTATTTATGAATCAAAATCAGCCCATCACCAGGTACTGTCGAACTTGGTGTAGGCGCCTCCTTCGATCATGGTTTGCTATGCCGTACTATTGGTGATGTGATCCAGGATAACAATGTAATGCTTTATTGCCAAGATTGGATGTGTGACGCCCTCACGCCCATATGGCCAAAGTGTCGGCACCTCCACTCAGCCTGCTCCTACCTCTGTCTGAAATCTATAGGCTAGCTGCAAATTGGGCATTTTGTTAACTCGGATAATATAGACTCAATTCATATTGTGTTGGATGTGTTCGTCAGCCCATCTTTTTTGGCGTATCAAGATTCCTATTAGAAAGCACAAGGCGGGAGTTTGTGAAAATCACCTTTGAGCAATTGTTAGCTAGTGGATCCCTCCTCCGTCCACTTGGTTTCGGATGATCCACCAAGTAGCATACCACCTTTGGTTGATAATGTAATTGTTACTGATGACAAATAAAGAGGCACTTTGCTATAAGAAATAACACAAGTAAGTGAGCGCCAACAATCAAGTAAGTGCAAAGATTAACATGACAGGTTAATGAAGGTTATCATACACGATATGAGATCAGGTCTGAGCATTCGTGTCGGAGGAGCAGTGGGCAGGATGGTAAACCACGTGATTATATACTCTTACTTAAGGTGAGATTACCTCGCCTGGATGGCATGGCCGTTTGTCCTTTGAATCAATCTAGATTTTTTGGGTACTTAGATATAGACACACGACACGACCAGAATCTCAGAAAGAATGGAAATCAAGGTGGCCAAGCCTGTAGGCATAATTTTATAGGTTGTTGCATACGTACATACATATGAGGCCAAAGGGAATCTGATTCTTCCAGAGGTGTAGCTAGCTACCCGGCATTGGGATCTCTGCTTTTCAAGATCGACGCTGATTAACATACAATATGGAGCATACTCTACATGCCTTGGCGCCTTCCATGGACCAACTAATTAATCAGTATACACTCATGCTGTCATGCATACATATAGTATAGTAGTACTTGAGAGTAGCTGTTAGAGAGGGAGATTGGATCCTTATGTAGTTATGTACAACGATATGTGCTGCATCATGCACGCAAGGGGTTTACTGGACCATGCATATATGCACTGCATGATTGTGCTCATGTGATGCAACGTGAGCCCAACCACAGAATCAACACTCATGTGCATACAAGGCGACACGATTGCAACTATAAAAACTACTGTTTGTGCTTTCACCGCGGCCAACTTTTTACAGGGCATAAAAAGACAGAGGAAGCCATGCAAGCATATGAATGTACCATATGCTACGACAAGTAAATGGTACCATTCCTACACAGATTACATAGGCATGACTGGGTGAGTAGTGTAGGGTAGGGCAGGGCCCCGTGGACGAAGAGAAAAAGAAAGGCGCTCACAAACTCGGTGGTGTATAAAGCTAAAGCTGCGGTATCGTTTTTTTTCCCCAGCTTGATCCTCTCTATGCGTGCGATTCGTAGTACGCTCTGACACAGGAATCTGATACCCCTGACCTGGTGTCCTGTGCATGCATGCTAGCTACTCCTACCTATCTCCGATTTGAACGTCACACCAAAATCCTTCTCTCTCTCTCTATCGATCGTGCGTGTGTGTGCATGGATGAATGGATGGATGAGAGAGAGAGATAAGAGAGACGAATGTATTGGTGGTTGCCTACTGGTTTTGAAGCTCCGTTGCTGGTGGCTGGGAATTTCTCGAGAGAGAAATGTCGGCACCAGGGCACATGCAGTGTTGCCCGCGATCGACAGCGGTGGAAAGCTAGAGAGGCTAGTAGCCCATCATCCATTCGTCCCGATACAGATCTCTACATATGCATGGGCTGCATGGAAAAAGCGAGCGATCGAGCACCCAAGATTAGATCTGATAGATTGGTGCACACAGTCTATTGTTTTCTTTCTGGCAAATTATAAGATCAAGATCGTAGTCTAGCTTATTTCTTTCTTTCTGTAATGCCAACTTCAGCGCGCGACCTCATGCGGTCCGGCCCTGTCCGTTTGGGGCAAAACGGACGGTCCAATGCGCGTCGCCCTGGACGCATCTTGTCCGTTTTGTGTTCGTACCGACCCATTTTCGACGTAAACATGCGTCCGGTTTGGATCCAGACGGACAGCGAACGGACGCGCTCAAGGCCTCCTCTCGTCCGCCTCGGGGACGCATGACGGACGGCCACCTACCTCCCACCGCCCGTATTTACTGCGCATGACCGGTAGGCCCCGCCTGTCATCCACTCAGGCGGGCGGTCACCGTCCTTCTTAATGGGGAAGCCGTGGACCGTCAGTCCACGCGTCCCACTCCACTCCTTCTGCCTCCTCGGGATCGACACCAAACCCTAGTCTTCTCCCCCCCTCCCTCGAGCTCTCCAGCCGCCGGCAGCAATGGGGTGGTGGAGCACCAACCGCAAGGGGAAGAGGGCACACGACCAAGAGGCTGGGTCGCCGTCCGGCCGCCGCCGCCGTCCTTCTCCTCCGCCACGGCCTGCTCCAGCCCCCTTCACCATTGCCCCTACGAGCATCCCGGCGCGCTCTCCGAAGTACATCCATGCGGATGTCTGCCGCCGCTATTGGGAGACAAGGACGCCGCTCCCCTAGAGCGACGTGCACTTGTTGAACAACTGGCACTTGTCCGCGGATCGGGTGCCGATCCTGCCGGTGCCGTTGAGCGGCCTTGCCTGCCGCGACGAGATCCAGCGCCGCCGACGCCGCCTCCCCGACGACCTCTACTACGACCCGAGGTACGCCGTCGATTCGCCCCTATGGGACACATGGTTCCGCAACGAGCACGACGTGCGCTGCGTGTCGTACTTTGCCGGGGACACCAACAGCTCGCCTCAGATATGTGCAGAGCGCCGGGCGCGCCCTCCGAGCCCTCCCCAGGTGCGCGGGCATATGCGGGTGCGCGGCCTGACGCCGACCCTGTCGCCGTCACCCTCTCCTTCGCCACCACCACCTCCTCACATGACGAAAGAGGAGGAGGCCCGGCTCGTCCAGCGTGTCATGGAAGATTCCATGAACACATACGATGAGCGCCAGTGGGTGGGGCTGGAGGAGATTATGGCCCTCTCCGCGGCCGGCGACGTGGTCATCCCGGAGCTAGAGATGGCCGACGCCGTGGAGGAGCAGCCCATGGCGGTGAAGGAGGAGGTGCACGAGGAGCAGCCAGTGGCCGCGTTTGACCCGCACCTAGTGGGCCAGCGCTGGAGGTGGTCCTGCACGGCCATGGAGATGGCCCAGGGAGTGGGGGTCGAGCATTGGTGCCTCACGCCGCCGCGTTCACCGGAGCACGAGTCGCCGCCGGGGAGGTGGTGCAGGCGCCGCCAGCGCCGCCAACCTTCCAGGGGCCGTTGGCCCATCTCTGGACGGTGCCGCCATACTTCGACCTCACTGGCGACGATGACGACAACGGCAGCGCCTGAAGACGGCGACGACCACGACAGCAGCACGCGGCGACGCATTTTTTCCGTTTTTTTAATTATATTAATTAAGGACTATGGGCTGTGGGCCGTTGAACAATGTTTTATTAATGTATAATTATTAATGTTTGCGTTTTATTTACATTTTTTTGGCATTTCCATTTTTTAAATGCCCAGTCTACCCCGGACGATTTGGGGTGCGGTCGCGCGTTGCGCGCACGGACCCGAACACGGACCGATCCGGACATGGGCAACCCCATTGTCGCTCCAAACGGATAGAATCTAGCCCAAACGGACGTCCGAATGGGGTCGCGCGCTGGAGTCGACCTAAAGATTGTAGTCTAGGCTGATTATTATTGTCCTTAAATAGTCATTTTTTGTGTGCACCAAACAAGCTTAATTGTATGCCACATATAAACATAATTCACTAGCTAGAACCCAAACTGAGATTTTAAGTTATCAACCTAGACCAAAATAAAAACCTTGCTTAAAGGTTTCCATGTGTAGTTAATATTGCACAACACATGAAAATGCCAGAAAGAAACAACTACTAGTAAAGTACTCCCTCCGTCCTGTAAAGAGTACTTTCAACTTTGTTGGAAAGTCAACCATTTTTATGTTTGATCGTATTTATACAATAGTACCTCAATATTTATGCCATTAAATTAGTAGCATTTGATTCGTAATAAAATATATTTTGATCATATACCTAATAGGTTTCACAAACAATGATATATTTTTGTATAAATTTAGTTAAACTTTGAGATAGTTTGACCTTGAAACAAAGTTGGAAATACACTGTTTGAAGGACGGAGGGAGTACTTGCTTACTATTTGTACATAGAGGATACAAGCACTTGCTGGCGGGACAACAAACAGGAACCACCACGGTGATAGATCGGGATTGTTGTGTCTAGGGTATATATATTGTCCAAAATTAAGATATTTTTTGCAAGTAACTTTATGATATATGATCACATGAAAAAGGTAATAATGCCGATTTTACTCACATGCCTATCTGTGGCGGAGATTGATTTCAAGTAGGCAAAGCAGACTTGAGAGGTCTAAAGGGACAAATTCTGCCTAAACTTTCTCCACCTTCAAAATTTAAGACTACCAGTTTTTTAAGGGTAATTTTTAGACTAACAGTTCAAGGGTATTTTACATGATTTCTCTAGGGTTGGCCATTGCCCACCTTGGCCCTAGGGAAAGCTCCGCCACTAATGCATATTGTTTGGTAGAAGTAAGAATATCCATCACAAGACATTAACAATCAGGGTGCTATTAATGATGTTCATTAGATGGGCTTCTGTCGGATAGTTACACACATGCGAGATGTTAGTTAACTTGATTAAAAATATTAAGACGGTTTTGAGCTTTCAACATATAGCTAATACTAGTATAAAACTTATGGTGGGTCCAAAATCAAGATAAATAAATAAAATTATTTTAAAAAGTAAATGATCAAAATATTTTTTTTAGAAAAGGAGAATTATCCCCGGCCTTTGAATCTGGACGATGCATGCAGCAATTTTATTAATTATTCATAAAAACCTTACAAAGCAGTACATCAGTTTGTCTGAAGCCACCATCTTAGCAATAATTATCGTTACTCCTAACCACTTCACTAGTGGAAAAAGGCTCATTTGTCTCGGTTCGTAAGGCCCATTTGTCCCGGTTCAGAAACCGGGACTAAAGGATCGGGACTAAAGCCCACGACCTTTAGTCCCAGTTCGCTTACGAACCGGGACAAATGGGGCTACACGTGGCCGCTCAGCCGAGCCCAGGCAGGCGGGCCTTTGGTCCCGGTTGGTAGCACCAACCGGGACCAAAGAGCCTCCACGCGTCAGCAGCTCAGGAGCTGTTTTTTTGTGAAAGAGGGGGGTGTTTGAGGGTTTTGGAGGGTTAATTTAGGGGTTTCATATATTTTGTTAGATAGCTAATAGAGAGAAGTGATCTCTCTTATCTTCGTGCTTGGTCACGACGCTACGTACTATACTTATAACATATCATATAACAAGTTGGTCACTAGTTATAATCATAACTCCTTCTCCTCATCATCATCATCAACTCTAACACATTGTAGCACATAATAACACATTGTACCTAGGACCTACGTACTCCTATCTCGTAGGACCTACTCTACCCTCTTTGAGGTACAATATCATAAAACAAGATAGGCCCTGACTCTCCATTATGGAGAACGGAGATCATCCTGTCTCTCATTCTTGGCCTACGCACAATATTGCTTCCAAGTAGCTCTCTACGGTTGAGCATACATTTTTTCCAATCTTTGATTGTCATGACTCCATCGGTTTTAGAAATCCAGTATGGACAGGAGTGATGCGTAGGCTGGCCTGGCCGTGATGGCCCTAAGCTCGTAACAACAGCGACATCTCGAAAACATCATATGAGGCACACAATCCTCCGGGATTTTCTGTTGAAAAACATAGTAATAACTTTGTAGTTAGCAATGTAGTTTAGTTTTAGAAGAATTTATGCAAAAGATGCACGGTTGTCGTAATAGTAAAATTAAAATATCACCATGCAATCTTCATAGATGTTACCGTAGTTCACCACGTGCACCAGTGGCACGTATTGACCATAATGTGCATGAGTTTGATAATAGCCATTGTAATTCTCAAGATAACTAAGAAATGCGGTAAGATCATCTTTCTCATAAGTTAATTCTGCTTCATCACTGTAGTAGTAGGTTCTATCTACCATCTTCCGTACATTTTTTGAAGAATGAAAATAAACTGTCAATGCAAATAAGTTGCCAACTTTTTTTAAATAAACAATATAAATTACTTAATAAATATGGTTGAGAAACTCACATAATGATAGAACTGGAGGCGTCTGCACATCGACCCAGATGTCGATATTACCTTCAATTTCATCTTCCGGACGAATATCAAAGGTGATAAGCATATTAGGCTCAAATGCCTAAGCCTTGCATAGTGCTTGCCAATTTTTGCATTCAAAATAGCAATAAGTGTCTGCATGGTACAATTTTACCACAAAAGTAAAACCATGCTCTGTCCTCAAGTGAACTATCTTTACCTCCATATCTTTTTTAGTATTGAAACCAATCTTATACAAGACAGCAATTCTTGCATGGCAGGGGATACGCTAGTAGAACAGTAAAAAATAAAATTAATTATAAGTTGAAGCAAAAGAGGCAGAAGTCATGCTTAATTACGAAAAAAGACTTGTCATTCTGACTTACTGTATCCACTTCGAAGGTCTCATCCAGCATGATGCTGAAGCGCCTACCATCAACTAGGAAAGTCTTGACACAGGCCGCACTCGTCTTCGCAGTATTCGCACATACCGAATTGACTTTCGTTGTCAGACATTTCCTATGTTCATAGTTGAAACATTTAAAATCGATCGAAGGAAACTGCGAGAAAACTGATCAACACACAGATCACTATTACTCAATATGCAACGGGTTGACTTTAGGTCTGTCAAGCATTTCCTTCCTAAACTCTCATCTCACGTATATGGTGGGCACTTCCTCTGATATTGCGACCGTCGGTGATGGTGTCTCCTCCATTCGTCCCCGAGTGCATTACACCAAAATGTCTAGCACAAAGGAACGAAGGAGAAGCGACCCCCACGACAACAGCCGGGATTCTTCCTCTCTCTCTCATATATATATATATATATATATATATATATATGGTGGACACTCTTCCTCACTGAAAGACACACAATGAGCCGAAATAGACCTAAAGTCAATCCGTTTCATATCTCGAGCAATGACATAGAAAAAATTCCCTATGTTTTACCGGAATGACTTGCAAATCACAAATACATTTATAATGAACTCGAATATAATATCACTAATACATCATCCCGAATAGTTCAATTCAAGAATTACGACACTCTTTGGATCCTAATGCGTGTGTGACTTTCGGTTCGTCGAGGCTTTCCTTAAGTAACTCTCATATCTCATGGTATGTTGGTGCGCTCTCTCTCACACTGATATGGTGGTGTATATATGTTGGTGGGCAATCTCTCACAGTAATAGTTTGACCGTTGGTGATGGATGCCCCGCCTCTTCTCTTCCTGCGCATTATACCGACGAGTATATCGCAAAGAAGAGAAGAAAGACAAGGCGCCCCCCACGACAACAGTCGGGATTCCTCCATCAAGAACACACGTGAAAGTCACACAAGGAGCAACGACAGACCGAAAGTCACACATGCATTATACCGATAAAATATCACAAATACATTAATATTTATAATGAACTCGAATATAATATCACTAATACATCATCCCGAATAATCTAGTTAATGCATCATCAAATATTAACTAATACATCTCGAATATTATCATATAAGATCACTAATACAGATCGAATATCCTAGAATCCAAAGTGGAGGACGGTGAACTCGATTCACTAGCGGTCTCTGAGTCACCGGCGGTGGACACCCAAAGATAAGGAACCGTCACGGGATCATAACTCAAGTGAGACCCCTGAAGGATCTGCCAGGTATTGTCGAACCGGGCGTCCAACGCCGCCATGTAGCGACGGACATGCTCGTCCTCCTCCCTGACACGGCGACGTACCACCTCCGTGGGTGCCCGCTCTCTCCGCACCGAAAGTGGCCCGCGTGACCGCCACCACAGAAGGTCCGGGTCGACGACAACACCTGGATTCCTCACCAACCTCCGAGCCCGGGAAGGTAGCACCTCCCAGTGCCAGCCCGACAGAGCCCAGTCCCGGACATGGTGCCTATCAAGCAGGCTCTCGCGGACTACTCGACGACGAGGATGCGGGCCGGGCATCGTTGACAAATTCCTATGAGAACGTTTTCTTATCGTTTAATCACTAATTTTTCATAAAACCCAAAAAATTTCATCATTAACATACTAATCTAACATAAACATAATAATTTAACATAAACATTCATCATAAACATACTAATCTAACATCAACATTCATCATAAAAAAATTATGTAATCTAACATACACATACTAATCTAACATAAACATTAATCATACAAAAAAATCAAGATATATTATAAAAAAAAATTGCAAGGAGCCAGGGCGGCGATGGCTCACAGCGGGGGCGGTGATGGGACGGCAACGGGTGCGGGGCGGCGACGGGGCAACGACGGGGGCGGGGCGGCGACGGGGACGGGGCGGCGGGGGAGGCGACTGGGGAGGGGCGGCGACGGGAACGGGGCGGCGACGAGGGTGGTGGGGGAGGGGCGGCGGGGGCGGCGACGCGGGCGGGGCGGCCGACATGGGCGACGGGAGAGAGGCGGCGACGGGGGCGGCGGGGGCGGCGACGAGGACGAGAGGGCGACAGGGGAGGCGACGGGGATGAGGCAGCGATGAGGAGGAGGACGACGACGAGGGCGGCGACGGGGGCGGCGGGGACGGCGACGAGAAGACGAGAAGGGCAGTGAAAACTGTGACATTTTCTAAGTACGTCTTATATAGAAGAAGCATTGGTCCTGGTTGGTGGCACCAACCGGGACCAATGCCCCCTTTAGTCCCGGTTGGTGCCACCAACCAGGACCAAAGCCTTGTTTTCAGCAACCCAGAGGGCGGGAAACAGGGACCTTTGGTCCCGGTTGGTGGCACCAAGCGGGACTAATGCAGACCTTTAGTTCCGGTTGGTGCCACCAACCGGAACCAAACCCCTGTTTTCAGCAGCCCAAAGGGCGGGAAACAGGGACCTTTGGTCCCAGTTGGTGCCACCAACCGGGATGAAAGGGGGGGCATTGGTCCCGGTTGGTGGCACCAACCGGGACCACTGGTCCCTTTTCGTCAGTCGGCGGGGAAGCAGCAGATGTTTAGTCCCACCTCGCTAGTCGAGGGGAGACATCACCTGTTTATAAGCCCTCATGCGCTTGACCTGTTAAGCTCCTCTCATAGTGAAAATAGATGCTCTTATACACGAAATTTGACCTAAATTCAAAATGCTAGTTAGGTGCCTAACTAGCACTTTGAATTTAGGTTGAATTTCAGTGTAAGCGCATCGATTTTCAGTTTTGCAATTTTTATGTTATTTCTTTGCTATTTTTCTTGCTATTTAAAATTACTTGGTTTTAACATTATATTCAATTTGGTAATTTTTAGGTTTTATATAATTTTAGTTTCAAAAATACTAGAGGTTTATAATTTTAGTTATTGATTTTTTGAGCTAAATGACCCTGAAATTGAAAAGCACTACAAATGAACTCTGAAAAGGTCGAAAGGTGGCATGATATCATACTTTCACCCACATAGCATGTGCTAAAAAGTTGAGAGGGTTACGGCAAAAGCTGGATGCACTTCGTGTACAAAACGGACAGTCTCTTTCGAAGTATCAGGGTTCTGGACGGAAACTCGTCGGTTACAAAAGGCATTTCATTTTTTTGAAATTATTTGAACTCCAGGCTTTTTGTGTGTTCAAAATGCACCATTCAAAGCCACATCATCAATTTTCAACCCTTCTCTACATCATTTGTTCTTTTTCATGCAGTTATTAATTTTTTGAGTTAAATGATCCTGAAATTGGAAAGCACTACAAATAAACTCCGAAAAGGTTGAAACTTGGAATGGTATCATCATTTCACCCACATAGCAAGTGCTAAAAAGTTTAGAGGGTTACGACAAAAGCTGGATGCACTTCATGTACAAAACGGACAGTCTCTTTCCAAGTATCAGGGTTCCAGACGGAAACTCATGGGTTACAAAAGGCATTTCATTTTCTTCAACTTATTTGAACTACGGGCCTTTTGTGTGTTCAAAATGCACCATTGAAAGCCACATCATCAATTTTCAACCCTTCCCGACATCATTTGGTATTTTTCATGTAGTTGTTGATTTTTTAGCTAAATGACCCTGAAAATTGAAAAGCACTACAAATGACCTCTCAAAAGGTTGAAACTTGGCATGGTATCATCATTTCACCCACGTAGCATTTGGTAAAAAGTTGAGAAGGTTACGGCAAAAGCTGGATGCACTTCGTGTACAAAACGGATAGTCTCTTTCGAAGTATCAGGGTTTCGGACGGAAACTCATCGGTTACAAAAGGCATTTTATTTTCTTGAACTTATTTGAACTCCAGACTTTTTCTGTGTTAAAATGCACCATTCAAAGCCACATCATCAATTTTCAACCCTTCCCGACATCATTTGGTATTTTTCATGCAGTTATTGATTTTTTTGAGCTAAATAACCCTGAAATTGAAAAGCACTACAAATGAACTCTCAAAAGATTGAAACTTGGCATGGTATCATCATTTCACCCACATTGCATGTGCTAAAAAGTTGAGAGGGTTACAGCAAAAGTTGGATGCACTTCGTGTACATAACGGAGAGTCTCTTTCTAAGTATCAGGGTTTCGGACGGAAACTCATCTGTTACAAAAGGCATTTCATTTTCTTGAACTTATTTGAACTTCAGGCTTTGTGTGTGTTCAAAATGCACCATTCAAAGCCACATCATCAATTTTCAACCCTTCCCTACATCATTTGGTAATTTTTCATGCAGTTATTGATTTTTTTGAGCTAAATGACCCTAAAATTGAATAACACTACAAATGAACTCTGAAAAGGTTGAAACTTGGCATGGTATCATTATTTACCCACATAGCATGTGTTAAAAAGTTGAGAGGGTTACGATAAAAGCTGAATGCACTTCGTGTACAAAACGGACAGTATCTTTCGAAGTAAAATGTATTAAAAACCATTATAACATATCATGAATAGAGAAGTGACCAAATTAATAGAAATTCATCATCACATTAAAGCCAAAGTACAATAATGACCAAAATAAATACGTACAATTCATACATAGTTGTCATTATTGAATAACATATAGCTCTCTAGAGCATCTAATTAAAACATACAGCGAAACTACGTAAAAAATTAAATGCAATAACAAATACAATCATAACCGCTACTAAGGTATCAATTGATCCAACGGCATAATGATACCAAGTCTCAGTATGAATGACATGTTTTTTAATCTTTCTAAGCTTCAAGCGCATTGCATCCATCTTGGTCTTGTGATTGTCGACGATATCGACAACATGCAACTTCAATCTCATCTTGTCATCTTCAGGTCTTTTCAATTTTTCTTTCAAATGATCAATTTCTTTTTCAGTTTCTGTTAACTTCTCGAGCAGAATTGCATAGTCGGTTGGAATTTCTGGTTCAACTACTTCCTATAGATAAAAACATCTACGTAAAGTTGGTGGCATAATTAATTGTCAGCCATTAGATATGTGAAATAGTTATATAAAAGATAATATACCACATCTGAATCATAGACTGGACGAGGACCGACGTGGGCGGATACCATAACCATGGCACTATATAATAACAAACAATAATAAAAGTAAGAAGATCATACGAGTAAGTATATTTTATTTTAGCAAGAAGATAAGATCAAGAGGCTCACCACGCGCGGGCGATCGACGGCGGTTTTAGGACGGGGACGGGACAGGACGGACCGCCAAACCTAGACAAATCTTGACGAAAATGGAGTTTGGACAAGGAGCTTCGAGAGGAGAAAGCTTAAGTTTCGCTTGGGCATTTCATCAAACACCTCATGTGCATAGAAGGTGAGCTAGAGCACCACAAAGTTCTCCCCTCGCCGGCCTGAAAAATAGAGCAAAGTGGAGTGCTCTGCTCGCTGGCGAGGGGGTATATATACGCATCTCATTGGTCCCGCTTCGTGGCTGGAACCGGGACTAAAGGACCCCCTTTGGTCCCGGATCCAGCCACGAACCGGGATCAATGGTTGTGGGCCAGGAGCGAGGCACACTGGTCCCGGTTCGTGTCTGAAACCGGGACCAAAGGTTCCAGACGAACCGGGACCAATGCCCCACGTGCCCCGCTCGGCCCCCTAGCCTCACGAACCGGGATTGTTGCCCTCATTGGTCCCGGTTGGTGACTGAATCGGGACTAATGTGCTGGCCCGGCCCAAACCAATGCCCTGTTTTCTACTGGTGCTTGATGAAGGGGGTGTCGATAGTCCGAGCCTAATACCAAACAGATATCACACCAAATCCCAACATCAAAAGTCGAAGGCCCCAACTGAGCCAACATACTGGGTTTGGGGGTACAAACTGGTACGACGCATTCTCATTTGTCGTTGTCGTCGTCTTCCACCAAGCCATCTTTAGAGAAACTAACACACCGACCTTGCCAGACCTCTTTGTCATCGACTTCACCATGACGCCAGAGAGCATCCTCCTCCTACGCGAGTCCATCTCCATGCATCAGACGTCGAATCTCCACTGCGCCACGCTGCCGAGATCAACCGCCATCAATGAGTAAGATGAAGCACCGCTCCACCAAAGAAGTTGTCCACTGGTCCCTCGAGCCCGTGTACACCTCCAAGAATGACAACCCCAAGGGGGAAACAACACCAGAGCGTCGCCGTCATCCGATCTATTAATCTAGGGTTTCCCCCGCGAAGGTAGCGGATAGAAGTCCTGAGCTTCTCCACGGTGATGCCTTCAAAAAGGTAACAACACAAAAGAGTGCTAACATCACCGGTCTTAGCAACAAGCCGAGAATGAGGTTTTCACCCGGATCCGCTCGACGAACCTCCGTCTAGCATCGTGCGCACGGACCACCAACGATCTCCGCCGCCGCGGAGCGAGCAAGCTACTCTGGCCAGATCAGATCTGACCGAAGGGCCAACCACGCCCGCAGTTGACCAGCCCACCAAAGCCCTCCACTCCGCCGCCGATCCAAGGTGTCGTAGCGTCGCGGCCAAATGCAGCAGCTTCACCGGTGACAGATGGGCCTCTGGAACCGGGACAAATGGCCTTTTTCCACTAGTGACCACTAATCATCCACTGTCGCTCGCCGCCGGAAGCTAGCACCGCCGCGGAGGCTCGGATTTGGGGACGCACTTCCACTCGCCCGGATGCCTCATGCCACCCTCGCGCACGAGAAGGAGAGGCTCCTCTGTCACCGCCGTCAGCCACCCGGACTTAGCCCGGCGGCTTCCTCCGGCGACGGAGGAGGGGAGGGATGGGATAGGGATTGACCGGCAACTAAGGTTTGGGCCCCTCGGCCGCCCGCGCGTGGGGCGGTGGAGGGGAGAGATCTAAATGATCAAAATGTGTTACCCGTTACCAACTATATATCTGCTTGTCATTCACAACCAAAAAAAAACCTACTTTCACTTTCTCATCCATCACAAAAAAAATAATCTTAAATTCCGAAACATGCATGTTCTAGTAGAATTCGGATGCCCTGGTCAATAAAGACAGTAATGTCAATTCAAGAATGAAGTTTATAATAATACTAGAAGTGATGTAACTAGTTTTGGTAATGCATCCATTAGACATACGCTTTAATCAGATGCTTATTTTTCCTTGCAAAAAAATGCATCCGGTAACTAAATCAGATCAAAAATAGGAGAATATGCATATTCTTTTCTCCACCATAAGTTGCCGTCCCTTTCCCGTTAAAATTCCGTGCACTTAAGTTTAGATATTTTTGTATTTTTCTAACAGAAAAAAGAACCACATTCCATTTCGTTTTCTGATATATTCTATTGTGTACTGATTGCACTTTCTGGTCAAACCAAAGCATTTTTTTCGTGGTCATCCAATTTCACAAGAACACGCATGTTCCAGAATATTTATGAATATTATGCGAACTTTATTAGGAAAATATTAAACTTAATACGCAAACATCAGTAGAAAATCAATTTTGCGATTAGGATCATTTAAAAAGATCGATTAAGTAACTGGACCTTCATGTTAATTGGTTCGTTTGGTCAGTGGTGAACAGGACCATGTCGATTAATTTCTGCATCTAATGAAAAGATGACCTGGATGACATGAAATCCAAACATATAAACATATGGGGTCAAGGTGAGGTCAGGTTCCTTTATTCCCTCTCCAAGAGGGGGTGGACTGCATTGGGCTTCGCGAAAGCAGACGAAAACCCAGATTCCCTCAGACAGCGACAGCTAAACAACGAGAGAGAGACACACACACGCACGGTGGTGAGAGAGAGAGAGAGAGAGAGGGTGTGGGGCAGAGCTTCCATATACTCACCACGGCGACATCATAGCTAGGTTATACTACTGTAATTATACTCCATTTTTTACCTTAGCTAACTAACAAACCAGGGTATGACTGACCAAGCTAGTATTCGCTACTCTGGCCCTTCATGATTAATTGCGCGGTCCCCTAAAATATATAGCTAACTATTTGAGCATGAAAACGGCTATTTTCGAGCATGTTGGTTGTTGGCCGTCGGCTAGTACTATATATGCATGTATAACTATAAAATGGTGTGTGTATGCACTAAATATCATAGCCAGTTGATTGATATACTTTTGGCAAGTACTACAGTGGTAGTGAAGATAATCTCTCATCTAGTGCTCCCCAAAATATATGGAGAAATAGAAAAAACATGACATACACAATAAATTATCTTCATTATTGTATCAAGTACTACTCACTCCGATCCATACTACTTATCGCTAGTCTCTTACAAAGTTGCATGCTAATTGGAAATCACGTGACTAAGGGTTTAAGGCTATGTTCAACACGTAGTGGATTATGATGATCATATTTACGAAACAAGTTCCTATTTTAGTGTTTGTTTGGCCCTTTATCCTATTTTTAGTTCTGTGGCCATGGGACTCACCTTTGTACACTTTGCACACCGCTTCAATTAGAGCTCGCTACTGCTGAGTATCCAAATACCCGCGATCTAGCTCATTTTTTTAAGCCCTGAGCACTTTCTCATGGTCCAGGTGCTGTCACTAGTGGTGGTGCATGTTGATGGTTGGATCTGCATGCTTAAGTTCACTTCGACATGTCTTTCAGAGTTTTTTTTAATGTTTCATCCCTAATCTTGCAGACGCCGGGTGTGTACTCACGGTGCTTGTATTACCTCAAATCTGCAATTTATCGGAATTTTAAAGTAAGTACCGCAGAACACAATTCAGAAACCAAAAAATGAGCATAAGAGAAGATATCTCTTCTAGTGATCTTCTCCTACATCCATTGAAACGACGATTTCTCTCTATCTGTTTTCCCTCTCTCCCGGGTCAGCTATTTTTCTACATGGTTTGGCTAAGAAAATGCTGACACCATACATATGCATATACGCACGATTATCTTAACACTATATACCCACCTTTCCATATTTTGGTAAGGCTTACGTTCAGGCTTTACAAAGTAGATTTCACTGTGGCTACTTTTCTTGTTTTTTTACCTTTATATGTCCTTTCCTTCGCTATGATAATGGCGTTGTCGCCTTCCTACGCGTGTCGCCACCCACCACTTGCTAGTGGTGCCAATGAGACCCCACCCTCATCCACGTCTATCGTGATGATCTCATTTCCCTCTTGTTAGACATGTTTGCACTTCTCCGACGTTGTTGTCTCTAGTAGCGATGCTTCAGGAACCAACTTAAAATAAGAAGAGAGGAGAGGGGACTTTGGTTCATGAAAATTCGTGAAGGGCACTTGGTGATCGGTGTATTTAAGCAGTGATGATGATCACCGAATCACCGAAGAAGGCAAAAAGGATGACACTAATCAAGAAGAGATTCAATAGTAAGGGAATTCAATAGGGAGATAATGAACTAGTGGGCCAAATATAAATATTAAAACTAAAGTCACTACTTGAACATACATTAATGTTTCTCTAGTGGTTGACCCATAGTATTTTGAACTCCTCATTAGAAGTATTTTTCCAGTAATTCCGCTACTGTTTTGAAGTTGCAAAGCATACTTAGCATGTTCAAAATGGAGTTTCGGCCATTAGGTAAAATATTGGAATTTTTAGAATGTGCCCAAGGAAATATCATACGCACATATCTGGAACTAGGCTAAAATTTAATGGAATAAATAAATAAATTCTTCCAGTATATTGTTTCATTTGCAACTAGAGAGTTTAATAGTGCATGTACCTCATAGTTTTTCTTGTCTCCTAGTCACATTAAAAAAAGTACAGCAATGGCACACAATTTTCAAAAGCACCTCAAATTGTCGATGGTTTCTTCTTTTAGAATACTAGGTTTATCTATTGATGGACAAACAATCATTTTGTACAACCTTTGGTTGTATGTACTCGCTTTGATTAAAAATAGTATGGGCATACTATGCCATTTTAGAGTTGGGCTTGTGAATTAAGTTGTGACCAAAATGTCAATGTTACACTGTTTCTTCTATTTCTACATTTCCTTTTTTTACAGAAATAATATTTGCTATTTTGTCTATCAAAAAAATAATTTCTTGAATTATATATAAGCCAAATTATGTATGAAAATAATGAAGTTCTAATTAGGATAAATATAAGAAATAAACATTGGAAATGTAGGACTTGCATTATAGTTGGAAAGGCTAAAAGAACTTGCAATGTGCATGGGAGGGAGTATGCACAATAGATGACCAGGGAGAGATATACAGGTTGTATGTCCAATGACGAGACAAATATCATACCACTACTTACTACTCTCTTTGCTCCAAAATACTTGAAGTCCTAGGTTTGGCGTCCTAACTCGAACATTTTTAATTTTGACCAAGCTGACTGAATAATATACTAACATCTACAACAAAAATTAGTTACAGTAGATTCATCATAAATATGTTTGCATACTATATATGTTTGACGTTGTAGATGTTAACACACACTTAAACTCAAAGAAGTTTGATCTAGGACAAACTTAGGACTTCAAGTATTTTGGAACGAGAACGAAGGAGTAGTGCATAAATCAAGTACCTATGAATCTACGACGGTGGAGAATATATAAAATTGAGTTAAGCTAGAGTGGAGCAGACAGTTCAAAAGTGCACCAAAGATGAAACCTGCATGCAGTTTCAGCAGGTATGCGCGCGTACACTTTCATGTGGCAGTCAATGGTTGGCTTCAAACATCTAGACATGTAAAGTTGCTTCCTCGAAACCGACGAAGCCGGCTAAAGTTAAAGACGGCAAAAGAAACGTAAGAAACAGATTCTTTGAGCACAACTAAGGAGATTGCTAGCTAGCCATCCCTTCCCTCTGCTGCACTATATCACCGGCCCCTAGCTTCACTCATGTCTCTCTCTGCCTGCACTGTGGGGACATGGCATGATTACATTGGCAGGAGAAAGGCCTTGAATGGAGATTAGTGCTTGGAAACCTAGGAACCTACACCATTTCTGAGAGCAGATCAGGACTATGCATGCATGCATACATGCATGAAGAGGTGGGTCACTATTACTAGTACTAGTAATACACTACTACTACAGTTCTACTACTGATCATGATCACTGGCACTGTTGCTGCTTATATATCAGAATAATGTGTATGTGGGTGTGATGCTCTCTCTCAAAAGAGGAGAAATGGAACCAGCTGGATCTTCCAGGGATTTACACTTGCTTCACTCTTTTGCCTTAATTAGCTAAAATATAGAGGAAAGTGTTTGCATTTGCAATCATTGTGTGCCTATTGAGGTAGGAATGCTGCCACTTTAGCAGCTAGCCTTCAGAAGTTACTTTGTGTGCTTTCCCTCCACATCAACCTAAGTGGCTAATGTTCTTGTATTCAGTGCTTGCAATGTGTATAGATTGTTTCATGCATGCAAATATACCTATGTCTACATGCAACTATACAAGAAGATGGTTGACTGCGGAGGATAGCTTGGTTACAAGCCTAGTAAGTAATCTGTTTTAGCAATAGGGTGCACATGTCTATCCATCTATACATGCCCTTATAGGAGAATTCGATTACCATGAACAAGACTAGATTTGATAAATGGGCACATATAAACTGAATTTCTAGGAAATACTTGCAAATTATTATATGCTAGCAAAATGGTAAGTTAAATTCATCATATTGGAATTTTTTTTCAATCAAAGGATGAATGACATGGACTTCATGATATAAACGTCGATTGGAATTGCAAGCATATGCATTCCTTATGGACTAAAACAATTTCATACATATACCCAAAGCACATAAAAAATAAGTGAGTAGAAACATTCCAAGCTACTCATATATATTTGGAGTATGAATATTGCACCAATATAATGAAACCAACTCGATCTACATAGACATTCTAGCTCATAGATATATTTATATAAGTATATAACCTTCCACCACGAACACATCAATTGCACCAAGCTAGTAAACTTGGTACCAATTAACGTGCATTACAATGACAACGGAGAATTAAGGAGATCCAATAATATAGAAAATCCACCACCTTAAACAATAGGACTACCAAGGAAGAACCTAATTAAGACGGTACAAGAACAACATGCATGGGGATATAGCTAGGACTCTCTCGAGAGTAGAATAGAACTAATTTCGATCGATCGTCAATGATCTTGCATGCACCACCATAACTCCATTGTCCCTTTACTCTTTCTCGATCGATCGGAAGCCATGGCTAAAATTAAGCTTCAATTCGGAGCTTGTATATAGGGCTACCTTTTGCAGAGAGATCGACGCCATTCCACCATGCATGCATGCGGCCATGGCGGCCGGTCGGCCTCCCAGTCACAGCATGTTGCCCGACGATGACGAGTTGAACCCGCCGGGGAGATCCACCCAGCCGCCTCCTCCGCCGGCGCCGCCTGCAGCGACGGTGCCGCTGCTGTGACTTCCTCCATTGTCGTTGCTGCCTGCGCCATTGTTACCGCCACCCCAGAATTGGATGTTGCCGGGGAGGCCGAGGAACTCCCTGGCCGAGGCGGCGCCTGCCATAGCGTTGTTGGACGGCGGGTTGTCCTCCATCTTCACCGACGCGAGCTGCGTGATCAGTCCGGCCGATCCGGGAACCTGCTGCTTGGATCCGCCGACGCCGCCCATCATCTCTCCGGCGAAGCCGGACGCGTCAGCGGCGTCGAACGGGTATAGGCCAGCCATTTGCTGCTGTTGATGCATGCCGTCGGCGCGGCCGAAGAAGGGGAACTGCTGCATCTGCGGCAGCCGCCACGGCTCCAGACCCATGGCGGCGGCCGCGGCACCGCCTGCGCCGATCTGGTAGTCCACCGGGTCCAGCGAGTTGATCAGCCCGGGAAACCCTAGCCTCGACGCGCCAGTGCCATAGTGATCCCCGTTGCCGGCGCCCAACGGGTGCAACGAGCCAAAGAACGGCATCTGCGTGTGCCCCTGGCCCTGAGACGACATCATGGCCCCGGCCGCTGCGGCCGCGCTGCTGCCGTTTCCGTTGCCAACCCCAGCCGTGGTAGTGGACGATGTTGTGGACGACGACGTCCCGCCACCGGAAGCCGACGCGGCGGAAGACGAGGACTTGGAGGACTTGGTGCGCTTGTTGCGGCGGCAGCCGCCACCGACGGGGACGTTGCGGAGCGTGCCTCCGCGGGTCCAGTAGCGGCGGCAGGTCTTGCAGAAGTGGCGGGGCTGCGTGAGGGAGTAGTTGTTGAAGTAGCAGAACTTGGTGTTGGTGGACTCGCAGCGCGGGCACTTGAGCCCCGGCTCCGGCTGCGGGATCTTGGCCATCCGCGCCCGGTCCGTCATCGACCCTGGCCGCACCACCGCGCCGCTCGTCGGACCTCCGCCGGAACCACCACCACCAGCGCCGCTCAAAGCAACCGCACTACCCATGCCATCCGACCGCGGAGCCATCAACGCCCCGGGCGGCGGCACCGGCGGCCGCAGCTGGTGCTGCTGCTGCTGTTGGTACTGCTGATGTTGCTGTTGCTGCTGGTGGAGGTGCATCTCCAACCCGCCTCCGCCGCCCCCGCTTGCAAACATCTGGCCATGGTGGCTCAGTTGCTGCTGCTGCTGGAAGCACCATGGTTTACAATCAAAACACGAACGGAAAGCAAGAGAATCAAAGCTGGGAAACTAACCACAATCACACAAAACTAGCAAAGTTGCAACTCAAAAGCCATGCATGGGAGTGTGAATATTCAAGAAGGGGATTTAATTCGCAAAAGAGTGCAGAGGAATATCTCCTCTCCATTTCCCCAGCTTGTTTTTTGCCCTTTTTTCACAAAGAAGCCATCCATCTATCTATAAGAAAGAAAAGGCAATTCACCTGCTGCTGCTGCTGCTGCTGCTGCTGGTTGTGGTTCTGGTTCCAATTGGGTGGATCATGGTAGAGGGGAACCGAAGAAAAGACCATGGTGGTGGTGGTGGTGGTGGTGGTGTGGTATAGAATTTGGTTTCTTTTGATCTTTTTCCTACTTGGAGGGGCTGCTTCTTCCTTTTCGGTTTGTTTGTTCCTCCTTGCTTCTTTGCGAGAGAGGGCCGGAAGAGAGGCGCGGGGGTATATAGGTGCTTTAGGAGGGGATCATGCAAGCAAGCAAGGGTGGATGGCGAGGGCTAAAGGTGGATCGATGGAGAATAACACCACCCACTAGCAGCTGGGCCAATAGATCTCTCTGCTCTCCGTCTCTCTGCACACAAGAATGGAGCTCTCCTCTCCTCTCACAGGGAGCTGAGGGCTGGGGGAGGGAGGAGGAGATGGAAGAAAGGGAAAGAGAGGGACAGGGGGGAATGAAAGCGAGAGGAATAAAAAGGAGGGCAAGCAGGGTGGTAGCTAGCCTTGTTCTTTCTTTATTTATATTTTGTCTTAGTGGTGCTGTGCTTGCATTATATATGTGGGATGTGAAACATATGGAAGGGATCCTTAGAGAGATGAGTGAGAGTTCCTTAGCTTGCAAGAATGTGAGGTGGATGTGGATGGATGGGTGTGGCCGGCCTAGCTTGGCTTGGTTAGTACCTTAGGTGGTCAGGTGGAGTGAGAGATGATGGGTCGTTTCATGCATGAGGAAAGTTGGAAACCCTAGGAGCTGATGTGGACTGCATCATGGACGGTCACTGCATGTCTCTACTGTTTGGAAGGCTTGCACTTCTTGGCAACTGGTTCTTCAGCAACCAAACAAAACGGTGGAATTGGAGCTGGCTGGAGCTTATCAAAATGAGGAACACTTGTGTCTTGGGGGTGTTCAGGTGCATGTATGGCTGCAGGTGCAACTTTATGTCAATATTGATGAAAGGGATCAATCAGTAAAAGTTGGTCTTACTAGTCTTGGTCTCATCTTGTTCTTGCCAAGTAGTGGTGGTGAAGAATTCCCCTTCTCTCTCACACACACACACAATTTCACTCTACCTTACCAAAGTTAAACAAATATAGTATAGCTAGGTAGTCTCATGCATATGAGTAGGTAACTTTAGGTACCTAGGGATAAAGAACACAAATAAATTATTTTTTACTAGCCGTAGTGCTTGTGCATAGAGGCAGAGAGAGATGAGGTTGAATTTTCTTTTATAATGCATGCATGGAATGGCGTATGCATGCATTGCAAGGTGTAGATTATTAATTTCCCACCAAGGCCTTTCTAGGTCATGCATGTAGCTGGACATGTCTGCTGTCATGCACATTTAGTAGTTCAATTTGCAAGTACTCGGAAGCTTCAGTGCTTTGGATGATGGACTAGATCTATGTGAGCTACATGTACAGTAGCTAGCATTTTCTCTCCATGTATATCTCTTTTGTGTAAATTGAGCAAACATGCTGGCCATTTGAATACTAGCATATCATTCATATAGCTTTACACAGTCGAATTGTGCAAGATCTGAACACACCATGTTATTTAGATAGTCTGTTAGTTCTGATCCTTAAAATAATTTAAAACCCACCTGTCTTTTCCATGCAAATAAATTATTCGGTGCAATCTTTGGTCTCAAATATTCTCTTTATCTCTTCATATTGTTTATCTCAAAATGTTGATCGTCGAACAAGGGTTTGTGCCACTCGCCCACATATGATTAATTATTCCCCCTTATTGTGAGCTAGCTAGCTAGCTACCAGTAAGCTTGATTAAACATAAATACCACTCTTGATGGTCTATGACTGACCAGAGAGATTAGACAAGAGATAACAAATTTGATTGACAGGCTAGCTGCAGGATCCAACAAGTATAGCCTTCTCATTTGCCGATGAGTTCGGTCATTCACCCATTCATGGGGATCGGCAAGTACTAAAGATGCATGCTTCAGATTGAGAAGTTTCAGACATAGTAAGTGCCAGACTGCACCTAGACTGGAAAAGAATGGGTACTCACCTAGTGCTGCCTTGTGCAGCTGCAACTGCAACCATCCGAAACTCATCTGCATCATGCATCGATCCAGTGCTGACTAGTGAGTCGAGGTAGCAAATATGCAGAGTAGTCGCCTAGTGTTATGTGACTGATCTAGGTAGGTGTATGTATCCATCCGCACGCATGGAAACTGGCATTAGAAGAACTTGTCCTAGGTTGAAACTTGGTCGTCTTTGTTCATGTTCGGAACTCCTCGTGTGGACCTCCTCATGTCCAACAGTTGCTCAAGTACATCGTCATGTGGGTATGTGTCACAGGGGCATTGTTGACTTTCACTACTACACTTCGCTTGTGTCTTTATTTGGTTGAGCTTGCAGATTTGTTCACCATTAGCAAGTTGGAAATGAAGAAAACGAAGTGGAGACATTAGTAGAAAAAGGCCCATTGTTCCGGTTCGTAAGGCTCATTTGTCCCGGTTCTAGAATCGGGACTAAAAGGTCGGGACAAAAGTCCCAAACCTTTAGTCCCGGTTCTCTTACAAACCGGGATAGAAGGGGCTCCACGTGGCCTCTGCGGGGAGCCCAGGCAGAAGGACCTTTAGTCCCGGTTGGTAATACCAACCGGGACCAAAAGGCATCCACGCGTCAGCATCTAGCAGTTGTTGGGTTTTTTTTTTAAAGGAAGGGGGGTTTAGGGGTTTTGGGACGGTTAATTTAGGGGTTTTATATTGTTTTAGCTAGCTAATTAATAGAGAGAAGTGTCATTTCTTTCTCCGTGCTAGCTTGGTCGACGCTAGCTACTATAGAGAGAACTCGACACGCTAGCTAATAAGCAAATGAAGGAACCATTAAGTACAGAAGATGGTCATGAACATATAGAGATAGAAGTGATCGACCTCTCTTTCTCCGAAAGATTGGTCGTATAACAAGTTTTTCGTATATATATCCGACGCTACTAGCTACACATATACAATATAAGATCTCTTACAATCCCTAACATCTAATGTCAACTTCCAGATGGTATTCTTCGGTTTTATTTATGATGTGGTCAAGAAAGAATCTCGCCAATTCTTCTTGAATTGCTCGTATGCGATCATGTGGTAGGAGTTAATCCCGCACCTGCCACATCTAATTTGAAGAAGGGAGTCAATACATATATATGGTAATAAAATAAATTGTGAATATTATTGCTTACGCACTTGAAATTATTTTTCAGAGTAGCCCCGCTTAGGGGTCGTCGCGTTGTAGATGAACTTGCAAACGTAGTATCCACATAAATTATTTCCGGTTTCCTGCCACAAGCACTTTACGAGAAATAGAGTTCAATCAAACTGATAATCAAGCATGATAAATGGTATTGATGAACTAGAATCAATGTGAGATGCACAGAACTAGCTAGTAGTACTTACTTTCGGGTGTGTAAATCGCAGCTCCCCCGGCAGTGCCGAAACAATTGTTGTGAACTCTTTCCAAACCCTGCTAGGCAAAGAAAATAATTACTTGATATCATGAAATGAACAAAGTTGCCGATATGATGCGATAATGATCAATTGTACTTACTTCTGGAGAATTTTAGTCATGTCCGCGTATTTCGGGGGATCTTTTCGTTTCGAGTCTAAGACGGTTACTACTCCCCGCTCAAACTGAATCTCTAGCAGAATAAAGTGGAAACAGCGCACACATGCATAACTCATCAATTACATCACTATAAACCTCGAGTAATAAGGAAAACCGAATATGCACAAGAAAGTAACACTCACTTGAAGTTGTAAGAAAAGAGTATTGACCCTTTATTTTAATTTTTAAGCAACGATTGTAGCAAGTTTTCGTCGGTTTGTGTGGGATACTTTTGGAAATTATACTCATGTATGACATTTGGGTTAATGAACCCAATGTCATAGATTTGTGCTTTTCTGCATTCGATGATCTTCAATCTGCATAATATAGTAGTGAGAATAATTATATATACATGCAATGAAAGAGCTGAGCTATATACATAGAGAGACTTAATTACAGAAGTAGTACTTACAGATAGTAGCAAGTCACGATTGTTTTGTCGAGGGCCTTTTGATTGTATAACTAGAATATCTCCTCAAATTCAATATTTAACAGTTCCATTCCAACGAGATCGTGCTGCTCTTTAACTGACAGTATCAAAGAATCCGTCCCAGACTCGCGGCAGGTTTTCATGTACCATTCATGAAATTTTCGCATCATCGTTGTTAGAGGAGGATGATCAGGTTTGACGAGAGGCCGCCCATGCCGGTAACGGAATTCGTCCACCTCCAACGGCTTAAACTATACATCATCGCTCAGGTAATCACCAGGTTTGGTACCGGACACCATCCCCGGATGATTAGCGATGATATCGCTAGACACCTTGAGCGGGGGGCACGATTGGTTCGCCTTTTCGCCGAGCTGGGGAATTTTTTCCCACTTCTTCGTTTTGCTAACCTTGCATGACTGGAAGTACTTCCCGACTGGCACGCAGCTTGATATGACTTTCTAATACAGCGGTCAAAGTTGGAATCTGGCGGAGGCGGTGGTGGTCGCTTCAGGGCATCGATAGTGCGCATCGCTTTCACCGGATCTATCTTGTCCTTCGGAGGTGGAGTTTTCTTTGCAAAATGGGCCCTCAATTTGGCCTGACATATCTCCTCGTTTTCAGACTCGGTCCTCTCATATGGTAACTTTTCCAGAGGCTTGAGAGATGGACCATATTTGTATCCCCTACTTCCTATGCTTGTACTGCTAGCCGCCGGAGCGCCGGCGGCTCCCTTCCGTCATTACTTACTAGGCGCCGGAGGAGCCGGAGCGGCGACGTATGTCTTCCACCGTTGCCGACAAGGCTAAGGAGGAGGCGTACTTCTTCGACGTGCCGGAGTAGGCGAAGGAGGAGGAGGAGTGCCCCCACGCGTCGGAGGAGCCGAAGAAGGAGGCGGTGTGCCCTGATCACTTGCCGGAGGAGGAGGAGGAGCCGGAGTGCCCTGATTCGCCTGAGGAGAAGGAGGAGGCGGAGGCGTCCAGTTTGGAAGCTTGATGTACTCCTTCTGCCATAGACATGTACTCCTCAGGGCATGAACCAGCTTATTCTCTCCTTCACCTGTATAGTGGTCAAGCTCAAGCTCCTCAAATTCCTTCATTACTTCATCCACCATCACATCAGCATAGCCATGTGCAATCGGACGGCAGTGAAAAGTTCCGTTGGGTTGAGGAGGTGCAACAGAGCCGACAGCCGCCTTGAAAGTGAGGTTCCGACATTTCATCATAAGCTCGCAATGTTGAGCCTCCGTGATAGTATCCACGGGGTAGATAGGAGACGTGAAGTTAGGCTGAACGGGCTCCATGGAAGCGACACTGCTTCTCCGCTGAGATGGCGGGGTAGCTTCTGGGGTATCTTCGTGCCTCTAAGATGGTTGGCCGGCAACTCGCTAGCTCTCAGCTTCCTCTAGCTTTTTTAGTCTTGCATTGAGCTTCTGAATTTTGCTCAGCTTCGCTTTCCTCTTTTCTCTCTCGACTTCTGTAACCGCCTACGTTGGGAAACCCAACCTTCCACGAAATGGAGCCTGGTGTGCCTCGTGTTCGTCCAGAGTGCTCAGCATTCCCTAGGGCCTCAGTCAGCTCGTCCTTCTCTCTGTCAGGAATGAACGTCCCTTCCTGCGCTGCGGTGATATACTTCTGAAGCTTGTTCATGGGTACTTCAAGTTGCTCGTCCGTCCAACGGCACTTTCCTGTTTTAGGGTCCAAAGTTCCCCCAACCCCGAAGAACCAAGTCCTTGAATGGTCTGGCCAGTTATATGTCTGTGGTACGATGTTTTTAGCAATCAGGTCATTCTCAGCTTTGTCCCACAACGGTTGGGCTTTGAGGTAGCCACCTGACCCCGTGTGATAGTGATACTGCTTCTTTGCAGCATTGACCTTGTTTGTCTCTAACATTTTCTTACTCTTGTCTGATGTCTTGTAGTCCACAAATGCGGGCCAGTAATCTCTTATCTTCTCAAATCGGCCGGTGAATTCTGGAGTCTTCCCTTTCTCGACAAACTTTGATTTCAACTCATTCTTCCACCTCCTGAATAGATCTGCCATCTTCTTAAGAGCACACGCCTTGACTAGTGGCTCTATAACTGGCTTATTCGGATCCTCCTCTGGCGGTAGGGTGAAATTTGCCTTCAGCACGGTCCAAAGATCATCTTTCTGTCTATCGGTGACATAATCACCTGCAGGGGCGCCGTCCTTAGGCTTATTCCATTGCTTGATGCTGATCGGGATGTTGTCCCTAACAATAGCTCCGCACTGAGCAGAAAATGCGTTCTTGGTCCACTTGGGTTCAATCGGATGGCCATCGTTTGCGAGTGCTGTGATCGTGAACTTTTCATCCTTGCGCAACCTCTTCTTCGGGCCTCGTCTCATTAACGAAGTTTGGCTCGATCCGGAGGGCTATAAAAGAAGAAAGAAAAGCTAATTAATATATGTACATACCAAAATAATTAATGCATCAATTAGCTAGTCACCAGGGCCAAGACTTAATTAATATATATACGTTGCCGGACTTTGCAACAGCTCCCTCCTCCGATCGGTCACCGGAGCTGTCATCATGGTCTCCTTCTTCCTCCGGCATTCGGTCACCGGAGCCATCATGATCATGTCCTTCATCCTCCATAGTTCGATCACCGGAGCCGTCATAATCCCCTTCCAGACCATCAGTGTCGTTGAGAAACGACAAGATATCACGTCCGCCGTGGATTATGTCCCCAACAACTATTCTTGTTCTTCGTCTCTTGGATCCATAGTTTCTGCAAATATTATAACATGGCAATTAATATCCAAACATGAATGTCCGACGTCTGGACCGCCTCTCTCATGAATGTCCGACGGCATCCCGGATAGGATAATTAATTAGCTTTTTGGTACGAAGTTCAACAAGAGCCTTCCGAATATCACTAGTTGGTCGGGTAGGGACGGGGTAGATCGATAACGACGCTCTTTCTTCTAGGGTTTGGGTGGCCTCGATAGTTGGTCGGGTGAGTGGACTGCCTCTCTCTCATGAATGTCCGATGTCCCCTCTCATGTCAAAGTTATCGGGGAGGGGGTATATCGATAACGACACTCTTTATTCTAGGGTTTGGATGGCCTCGATAGTTGGTCGGGCGAGCGGACCGCCTCTCTCACTCATGCATGCCCGACGTCCCCCCTCATGTTGAAGTTATCGAGGAGGGGGTAGATTGATAATGATGCTCTTTCTTCTAGGGTTTGGGTGGCCTCGATAGTTAGTCGGGTGAGCGGACCACCTCTCTCTCATGCATGTCCAACGTCCCCTGTCATGTCGAAGTTATCGAGGAGGGGGTATATCAACAACGACATACATTCCGGATCTGTTGGAAAGCTCTCAGGGAGCCGAGGCCAACGTGATGATAGGGGGGCGGGGTGCTCCCGTGGCCTTGTTGATAGATAGAGCCGATGCCAACGTGATGATAGAGCCGATGCCAACATTTTAATTTAACAAAAAACTACCTTCTTCAAAAAAAGACTTGCTTCGTCGCGGGTGCTCGGTGCGACGTGGACTCGATGGAAAAACTTTATTAAAATGCGGTGGTGGCCGGGCCAGGCGGTTTTCTTTTCTTCTTCATTTTTTACTTTGTTTTTTCTTATATGTTTGTTTTCGTTTTCACTCTACATTTTCGTACATATGAAAAACAACGAAGACTTTTTACATGAACATATACACACATATACATGAACATATATACATATACATGGAAAAACATATACATGAACATATACACACATGACACATATACATGAACTTTTATACATATACATGAAAAAAATACAAGGGGCGGCGGCATCGGCTCACAGCGGGGGCGGCCGACGAGGGCGACGGCAGGGGCGGCTAGCGAGGGTGACGGCGGGGGCGGCGAGGGCGATGTCGATGGTGGGGGCGGGCTGGGGCAGGGGCGGCGGACGGTGACGGCATGGGCGACGAACGGCATCGGCGTGGGCTCGGAGGAAGGGCAGGGGCACGGGCAACGGCGATGGCGTGGGCGGCGGACGTCAACAGCGTGGGCGGCGGATGGTGTCGGCATGGGCTCGGGGGGCAGGGCAGGGGCACGGGCGACGACGACGGCATCGGGGCAGCCTGGCGGCATCGAGAAGGTCGGCGTCGTCGGGGGGAACTGCGAGATGAGAACTGGAAATTCCTAAGTTCTACTTATATACCTAGAGCATTGGTCCCGGTTGGTGGCACCAACCGGGACCAATGCCCACCTTTAGTCCCAGTTGGTGCCAACAACCGGGACCAAAGGTCTCTTTTCGGCAGCCCAAAGGGTGGGAAGCAGAGACCTTTGGTCCCGGTTGGTGGCACCAACTGGGACTAAAGGTGGGCATTGGTCCTGGTTGGTGCCACCAACTAGGACCAATGGTGGGTATTGGTCCCGGTTGTAGCCATCGGCCAGGACTAAATGGTTGGTCCTGGCTGTGGTGGGAGTTTAGTCCCACCTCGCCAAGCGAGGGGTGCTCGCACTGGTTTATAAGCCCACCCCTCCCTGCCTTATTGAGTTCCTCTCAAATTGAAAATTTGACCTGAAATCAAACTGAATTTCAGTCTGATTTCCGGTCGAATTTTACTTACATAAGCGCATGTATGTTCATTTTTGTTATTTTTTTATGTTATCTAAAGGGATTTCATTTTTTTAACTTATTTGAACTCCATACTTTTTGTGTGTTCAAAATGCACCATTCAAAGCCACATCATCAATTTTCAACCCTTTCTGACTTCATTTGGTATTTTTCATGCAGTTACTAATTATTTTGAGCTAAATAACCCTGAAATTGAAAAGCACTTCAAATGAACTCTAAAAAGATTGAAAGTTGGCATGGCATCATCATTTCACCCACATAGCATGTGCTACAAATTTGAGATGGTTACGACAAAAACTGGATGCACTTCGTGTACAAAATGGACAATCTCTTTCGAAGTATCACAGTTTCGGACGAAAACTCATCTGTTACAAAGGGATTTCATTTTTTTGAACTTATTTGAACTCCATACTTTTTGTGTGTTCAAAATGCACCTTTCAAAGCCACATCATCAATTTTTAACCCTTTCTGACTTCATTTGGTATGTTTCATGCACATACTGATTTTTTGAGCTAAATAACCCTGAAATTGAAAAGCACTTCAAATGAACTCTGAAAAGGTTAAAAGTTGGCATGGTATCATCATTTCACCCACATAGCATGTGCTAAAAAGTTGAGATGGTTACAGCAAAAACTGGATGCACTTCGTGTACAAAATGGACAATCTCTTTCGAAGTATCACGGTTTCGGACGAAAACCCATTTGTTACAAAGGGATTTCATTTTTTGAACTTATTTGAACTCCATACTTTTTGTGTGTTCAAAATGCACCATTCAAAGCCACATCATCAATTTTCAACTCTTTCTGACTTCATTTGGTTTTTTTCATGCACATACTGATTTATTTTGAGCTAAATGACCCTAAAATTGAAAAGCACTTCAAATGAACTTTGAAAAGGTTAAAAGTTGGCATGGTATCATCATTTCACCCACATAGCATGTCATAAAAGTTGAGAGGGTTACGGCAAAAACTGGATGCACGTCGTGTACAAAACGGAAAATCTCTTTCGGAGTATTAGGGTTTCGGACGAAAAATCATGTGTTACAAATGACATTTCATTTCTTCACATGTCACTGCAATGATATAGTTGTGGAGAGAAAGTCTTTACTTTTTCTTTGCTTGTGTCCTTTGCTTAATGCGCCGTAACCATGGATAATCTTCATCGTTTAACAGGGTGCTTGGGTCAGCCTTGACTTTGAAGGGAGGAATTTCATGAAAGTTTTCATAATCTTCAGACATGTCTGTCTTGCCCTCCAATCCCTCGATGTCTCTTTTTCCAGAAAGAACTATGTGGTGCTTTGGCTCATCGTATGATGTATTCGCTTCCTTATCTTTTCTTTTTCTCGGTATGGTAGACATGTCCTTCACATAGAAAATCTGCGCCACATCATTGGCTAGGACGAATGGTTCGTCCGTGTATCCAACATTGTTCAGATCCACTGTTGTCATTCCGTACTGTGGGTCTTCCTATACCCCGCCTCTTGATAGATTGACCCATTTGCAGTGAAACAAAGGGACCTTGAAATCATATCCATAGTCAAGTTCCCATATGTCCACTATGTAACCATAATATGTGTCCTTTCCCCTCTTGGTTGCTGCATCAAAGCGGACACCACTGTTTTGGTTGATGCTCTTTTCATCTTGGGCGATCATGTAAAATGTATTCCCATTTATCCCGTACCCTTTGTAAGTCAATACAGTCGAAGATGGTCCCCTGGCCAACGAGTACCGCTCATCAGAAACAGTGTTGTCACCCATGAGATGTGTCTGCAACCAACTGCCGAAAGTCCTGATGTGTTCATATGTAATCCAGTCGTCATACTGCTCCGGGTGTTTGGAGCGCAGAATATTCTTGTGTTCATCGACATATGGGGTCACCAAGGTGGAATTCTGTAGAACTGTGTAGTGTGCTTGAGACCAAGAATGCCCGTCCCTACATATTATTGAGTCCGCTCCTAGCGTGCCTTTTCCAGTCAGTCTCCCCTCATACCGCGATTGAGGGAGACCAATCTTCTTAAGGTCAGGAATGAAGTCAACACAAAACCCAATGGCATCCTCTGTTTGATGGCCCATGGAGATGCTTGCTTCTAGCCTAGCGCGGTTACGAACATATTTCTTTAGGACCCCCATGAACCTCTCAAAGGGGAACATATTGTGTAAAAATACAGGGCCCAGAACGACAATCTCGTCGACTAGATGAACTAGGACGTGCGTCATGATATTGAAGAAGGACGGTGGGAACACCAGCTCGAAACTAACAAGACATTGCACCAAATCACTCCTTAACCTTGGCAGGATTTCTGGATCGATCACCTTCTGAGAGATTGCATTGAGGAATGCACATAGCTTCACAATGGCTAATCGAACGTTTTCCGGTAGAAGCCCCCTCAATGCAACCGGCAGCAGTTGTGTCATAATCACATGGGAGTCATGAGACTTTAGGTTTTGGAACTTTTTCTCTGCCATATTTATTATTCCCTTTATATTCGACGAGAAGCCAGACGGGACCTTCATACTGAGCAGACATTCAAAGAAGATTTCCTTCTCTTCTTTGGTAAGAGCATAGCTGGCTGGACCTTCATACTGCTTTGGATGCATGCCGTCTTTTTTATGCACACATTGCAGTTCCTCTCGTGCCTTCGGTGTATCTTTTGTCTTCCCATACACTCCCAAGAAGCCTAGCAGGTTCACGCAAAGATTCGTCGTCACGTGCATCACTTCGATTGTAGAGCGGACCTCTAGGTCTTTCCAATAGGGTAGGTCCCAAATATAGATTTATTCTTCCACATGGGTGCGCGTCTGTCAGCGTCATTCAGAACAAATAGTCCGCCAGGACCCTTTCCAAATATTACTTGTAAATCATTGACCATATCAAGTATGTGATCACCAGTACGGAGGGCGGGCTTCTTCCGGTGATCTGCCTCACCTTTGAAATGCTTTCCTTTCTTTCAACATTGATGGTTGGTCGGAAGAAATCGACGATGCCCCAGGTACACATTCTTCCTGCATTTGTCCAAATATATACTGTTGGTGTCATCTAAACAGTGTGTGCATGCGTGGTATCCCTTGTTTGTCTGTCCTGAAAGGTTACTGAGAGCAGGCCAATCGTTGATGGTTACAAACAGCAACACATGTAGGTCAAATTCCTCTTGTTCGTTCTCATCCCACACACGTACACCTCTTCCATTCCATAGCTATAAAAGTTCATCAACTAATGGCCTTAGGTACACATCAATGTCATTGCCGGGTTGCTTAGGGCCTTGGATGAGCACTGGCATCATAATGAACTTCCGCTTCATCCACAACCAAGGAGGAAGGTTATACATACATAGAGTCACAGGCCATGTGCTATGCTGGCTGCTCTGCTCCCTAAAAGGATTAACGCCATCTGCACTTAAACCAAACCATACGTTCCTTGGGTCACCTGTAAAGTCGCTCCACTTTCTCTCGATCTTTCTCCACTACGACCCGTCAACGGGTGCTCTCAACTTCCCGTCTTTCTTACGGTATTTTTTGTGCCATTGCATCAACTCGGCATGCTTTTTGTTTCTGAACTGACGTTTCAACCGTGGTATTATAGGAGCATACCACATCACCTTGGCAGGAACCCTCTTCCCGGTGCACTGGCCCTCAACATCACCAGGGGCATCTCTTCTGATCTTATACCGCAATGCACCGCATACCGGGCATGTGTTCCGTTCCTCGTACTCACTGCGGTAGAGGATGCAATCATTAGGGCATGCATGTATCTTCTGCACCTCCAATCCTAGAGGGCATACAACCTTCTTTGCTGCGTACGTACTGTCAGGCAATTCGTTATCCTTTGGAAGCTTCTTCTTCATTATTTTCAGTAGCGAACTAAATCCCTTGTCAGATACACCATTGTCTGCCTTCCATTGCAGCAATTCCAGTGTGGTATCGAGCTTTTTGTTGTCATCTTCGCAATTTGGGTACAACCCTTTTTTGTGATCCTCTAACATGCGATCGAACTTCAACTTCTCCCTTTCACTTTTGCATTCTCTCTATGCATCAACAATGACCCGGCGAAGATCATCATCGGGCACATCATCTGGTTCCTCTTGATCTTTAGCTTCCCCCATTGCAGCATCACCGTATTCAGGGGGAGGGTAGTTGTCGTCATCCTCTTCTTCTTCGTTGTCTTCCATCATAACCCCTCTTTCTCCGTGCTTGGTCCAAACATTATAGTGTGGCATAAACCCTTCTGAAGCAGGTGGAAGTGAAGGGTTTTAGAGTTGGAGAAAGACTTCGTATTCTCACAGACAATACATGGACAAGGCATAAAACCATTCTGCTTGTTTGCCTCGGCCGCTTCGAGAAAATTATGCAGGCCCTTAATATACTCGGAGGTGCGTCGGTCACCGTACATCCATTGCCGGTTCATCTACGTGCGTTATATAATAAAGTGTATTAAAAACCATTACAACATATCATGAATAGAAAAGTGAACAATAATAAAAGTAAGAAAATCATACGAGTAAGTATATTTTCTTTTAGCAAGAAGATAAGATCAAGAGGCTCACCACGCGCGGGTGATCGGCGGCGGTTTCAGGACGGGGACGGGACAGGACGGACTGCCAAACCTAGACAAATCTTGACAAAAATGGAGTTTGGACAAGGAGCTTCGAGAGGAGAAAGCTTAAGTTTGGCTTAGGCATTTCATCAAACACCTCATGTGCATAGGAGGTGAGCTATAGCACCACAAAGATCTCCCCTTGCCGGCCAAAAAAACAGAACAGTGTGGAGTGCTCTGCTTGCTGGCGAGGGGGTATATATAGGCATTTCATTGGTCCCAGTTTGTGGCTGGAACCAGGACTAAAGGACCCCTTTGGTCCTGGATCCAGCCACGAACCGGGACCAATGGTTGTGGGCCAGGAGCAAGGCACATTGGTCTCGGTTCGTGTCTGGAACCGGGACCAATGCCCCACGTGGCCCGCCTAGCCCCTGGCCTCACGAACCGGGACCGTTGCCCCCATTGGTCCTGGTTCGTGACTGAACCGGGACTAATGGGCTGGCCTGGCCCGAACCAATGCCCTCTTTTCGACTAGTGAGAGTTGACCGAGGGAAAGAAGCAAACCAGAGCGAGAAGTTATAATATACGCATACTCACTCTCGTAATTTTATTTTCATTGACTGGTAGCACTTGAGCTTCTTTCCCTTGTTAATTAGTTTAATATCATTTATTTATAACGTCCAACTTCGAATTTTGCTAGTGAAACATTGTTATGAAGCATGATTTTGCTTCAAAAATAAATAAAGAGAAATTCTAAAAAAAGGGAACTTAGGAGCCCGAATTTATGAAGAGAACTAGCACTCAAGGACTTCAACTCCATAGTTTTGAATTTCATTGTCTTGATGATACTAATTGATAGAGTTATTCGGAGGAATGAAGAAAACTTACTCGCGATACTAAAGTCATGGAGCTCCAGCTTCTGGCTGGCTTCATGTCGTGTTGTTGTATGTTGAGATAATTCGCATTAATGTGACTCCGTCACCAATTAGGAGACTAAGTGGTAAATGATCGACCTTCTCCAATGAGGTGTGTATGTGGTAAATGATAACACTGGTCGTTGAGCTCGAAAGAGACAACCATTTTGATCCATAGTGCACAAAATTAAGCCACACCTGAACCCCATCACACCTAGTAAGTTTTGGCATAGCGCCATCACCGAATATTGAACTTCTAAAGACTAACGATTGAGAGTAGTATTTGAGAGTCGTGACTAGGAGATAATTTTGGGTGTAAATTAAATGTTTGAATACTATATTTGCTTCTCTTCCGAACACTCCTTGGTGATATTTGTTTTGTGAGAACTCCAAAGAAAATCGTTTCTATTGAGAGAATAAAAATCCATTTGGTAGCCTAGCACTTGGCTGGCTATGAAATTTTTGTTTTTAGAAATTATAACTAGTGATAGGAGACTATACATCTCTAGGCAATGAGCTTAAGTGTAGCTATTCAAATGCAAATATTCTCTTCACTAAGATTGCAGGGTGTGTATGGGTATGCCATATCTTCACGGGCCGGTAAAACTTCTTTGTACACATGTCAAACTCCCTTTCATTCTCTTGATTTCTTACTTGCTCGAGGGCAAGCAAGTTTTAAGCTTTGAGGAGTTGATGGTTTGAGAGTTTACGAATATTAGCAAAGGGTTTTTACTTGCTTTTCGTCAGACTCGTGCCACTTCTCGGTTCTTTCTAACGCTAATCCTTCAAAATAGAAGAAAAAACATTTTCCCATTGTTTGGCATGAAATATCATGTATGGAAGGAAACCAATGAGAATTGTCGCAAATCAAATCAAATGGAGCAACTCCCATGTTGAAGACCAAGCCACCAAACATAGAAGAGCAAAAGACGACCTTCCATGCGAGCACATCTGCTCGCATGGATGGTTGTATGTGGCGCTAGTAGCTCCACCAAATCTATACAAGACACTTTCCTGAAGGTGCAACATACAGAGGAGAACCCTAGCCGCCACCATCACTACCAGAGCAGAGAGAGAAGAGATCTGAAGAGCCTCCGAGGACCTTCGTAGTTTTGTTCCTTCCATATCCATCATCATTTCACCCTTCACTATTGTAAGATGAATTCCAAGTTTTAAGATTGAGTTGAAAACTCTATTCATCCTCATCTGGAGATCAATACTATTTGGATCATTCATTTCATCGTGGATCTTCCGTTGGCTTATTCTCTGAGATGATTGGTTATTCTCTTATGATGTGTGAGTAGTATCCACTAGGCATGGGAGCTATAGGTCAATGGTAAGATTCATTTGTGCCCAATCTATATGTCGACACTTGTGTTTCTAGTCTTATGATTTTTCTAGTACGTTGTTATACCATTGTGAAATATATGTGTCTTGTTCAATTTAAGGACCGACACAACATGATCTCAAGACCTACATAGGTATCACGTATTGTTTAGGAAATTTGTGACCTCTGAAGTGATAAGTGGAGACATCTATGAGGGACGACAATATGAGATAACGGGATCCATTAAACTTGGTGCTTGGTCTAGGTCCAAGGACCTTAATTTTGGAAATGACCACTCTATGCCAGCGACAAAGCAGGACCATATAATATATTCATGATACAAGGTAGCAGGTATTACCGTCGCACTAGCACACCTGATATATATATCATGAATTGAATTATCTCCGTGCCTAACCTCTCCATTGCAGGAAGCACAACTTTAATTTCCGTTTAATTTATGCTCTTTATTTTCAAGGATTATTACTCTCATTGCTACCAACTCATCCTATTTACTACACTGGTTTATTTGCCTCTTAGAACGGTAATAGTGTTTGCATATCACAAGCGGTTATTTCCCATAAGAATTATAACAACTTGTGTGCGACGAAAACATTATTTATAAATAATCTCATCCACTATTTGTTAGCATGACAACTAACTGGGATACTTCCACAGAAGTGCTACACCACCATTTATGTCTTGTAGGCCATCATGGTCCACCCCTGAAGAAAATATTGTACCCAGAAGTCTTCTAGAAAATCTTCAAGTGACTATTGTCATGACACCACCTATGAAGAACAATCACCCTAGGAGAAATTCTTCATACGGACCAAAGTCTTCATATGGGCGCAGACCCTGTAATGGTCATACTAATGCTAATGTTTTGTAGGGTTACAATGATAGGACTCGGGAATGTGAGAAGAATACCCATCATGTACCAAACATGATCCATAGATAATGTTTCTACACAATGCTGAAACATAATAACAGTTACTTGGTTCTAAGATAATTTCTAAAGGGAAACATATTTGCATGATGCCGATGGTTTGAGTAGCGACTCCAACACCGTTACCGACGCGCATCACGACTTCATTATTTCTTAGCTTACGCATCCTTTGAAGTCCTGCATCGAGTTGTAAATGTGAGCAACCGAACTGGTATCAAATACCAAAAACTTAAAAATTCTCGCTAGCAAGCAAAATCTCAGTGACATTAACATGTATAACAGTTATACCTTTCCCCGACTTTCTGGATTTCTTATCTGCTAGGTACTTCTTGTAGTTCCTCTTCCAATGTCCCGAGCCCTTTAGTAGAAGCACGCCATTTTCAGTCTTGGCTGTCCTTGGACTTTCTTTGGGAGCTGATTGTATCAGTGTCCTTGTCTTTTTGGGACTTGCTCTTCTTTTTTAAATTGGTAGACTTGTCCACAAGCATCACATGCTAGCGTTTCTTATGCAATCCTACTTTGGCAGTTTTCAGCATAGCGAGCAACTCGTTTGGTTTCTTGTTCAACCCATTCATATTGTAGTTCATGATAAAATTGTTGTAAGTTGTAACACGTGTGGAGTGAAGCAAGCAACATGTCCATGACGAGTGCTGGTGGAATTGGAAATTCTAAGGCTCTAATTCTTTCAGCCACTGTTCAAGAATTCGTCTAATTAATCAGTTAATAAGTTAGTTAATCACTACTCGTTGGGTGGCGGAATCGAATAACACCTATTCATCGTGTTAACTTGTCATACCAATTAATTGGCCAATTAGAGCGATTAATTGGCTAGTTAGATCGATTATTCGGTTGTTATGCTGATTAATCGCTGCTGGCCCATTAATTTGTTGGCAAACAAAGCCCATTTTTTCCCTTAACCCATCCCATCCCCCTCTCGTTCCTCAGTAGCTCAGGTTTTACCAAACAATAGCATATTTTGGTGTAGTACATAGCTGAGAGCATGAGAGTATGGTATAATGCATAAAAATTAAATATATGTTGGCAATTTCCTATTTGATCTACCGATTAATGGTCGACCGATTAATCCGATTAATAGGCCGATTCACCGATTAATCGCTAATCCCAAGCCGGCCGAGCAGATACCAGTTGTCGATTTCTTGAACAATGCTTTTAGCATAGCCAATCAAGATGACCACGTGTTCACCAACTGAACTTCCCTCAACCATCTTGCACTCCATCATGGTCTTCACTATCTCATCGCGTTCAGACTCGACATTGAGTTTGTACATAGCCATACATGGATCATATCACTGCTGATTGGAATTCAAAACGACTTAGAAGCTCTGGACTCATGAAAGTTAGCATATGGCACTGCACCATAGTGCAATCATCTTTCCTAGTGGCCCAGGCACTTTTCTCATCTTCCGTGGTACTTGTTGTTGGTTCCTTTGGAAGAGGTGTGTCTAGCACATATTCTTTCGCAACACTCCTCAGGATGACCCCTCAAGGTACGGACCTAGTACGAATAGTTGTTTTTAGTTGCAGCTAACTTCTCTTTATCTAACATTGGGCCTAAGCTGAAGGAGGTGTTGCAAGCCATTTGATCTACAATGGTAAACATAAGTTTCACTTAGACTTTGTTCATAATTAAATGCATTGGCGATTAAATGATTTTAATTCTAAAGTGTGCTCCATCTCAAATCAACGTCTCTCATAATTGGTTGTGAGTGATTCAAGACCCGTCTTTTAATTCAGCGTCATTGATGTGGACATCACTTATGACGGGAATTTCAATTGGTAGGCCAACTTGCTGATCACATTTCTATGTGACTCTTGTTCATTTTTCAAAGGGTGTGTTCCGAGGTCAGGACGATCCTGTCCAAACGTCAACATAACCAAGTGATCTTGCTATGAGGTCTGACCATCACCCGCCTTGATAATCCCCAAGTGCAAGGAATCACCGTAGAAATTTCCAAAGGTGGAAGTGATAAGTATGGAGTGTCGAACCCACAAGGAGCTAAAGGTAATATCAATATTCTCTCAAGTCCTATCTGCCACTGATAGGACTCTACGTACACCGAACGTTTGCTTCCAACTAGAAACGAGAAATAAAACTACATTGTGGGTATGAAGAGGATAGCTTTACATTATATGGGAGAACTAAAATATAAAAATAGGTGTTGTTATCATAAATTTAGAATATATTACAATATATTACAAATAGTGAGTGTGGAATAATGATGGGTCGGTGTGTGGAGTTGTCCTAGGCAATTGTTAACAAGATCGGAAATCATTATTGCAATTTTATATGAGGGAGAGGCATAAGGTAACATACTTTCTATACTTGGATCATATGCACTTATGACTGGAACTCTAGCAAGCATCCGCAACTACTAAAGATCATTAAGGTAAAACCCAACCATAGCATTAAAGCATCAACTCCCCTTTATCCCGTACGCAACAACCCCCTTGCTCGGGTTTATGCTTCTGTCACTCAAGCAACCCACTATAAGCGAATCATGAACGCATTGCAACACCCTACAGAGGGAATCCTTCATGTGTGCGCGGCACGGAAGGCACCATAGGACAACACCAAAATAAACATACAACTCAAACCAATCTAGATCATCAATCAAACCAAAGGACAAAAGAAATCTACTCAAAACATCATAGGATGGCAAAACATCATTGGATCATAATATGTGGCATAAAGCACCATGTTCAAGTAGGGGATTACAACGGGGTGTGAGAGAGTGGACCACTAAAAGGATATGAGGATGGTGATGAAGAAGGTGATGTTGATGAAGACAATCACCGTGGCGATGGTTCCCCAGGTGGCACTCCGGCACTACCGGAAGAGAGGGGGAGAGGGTCTCCCCCTTGTGCTTCCTTCTCCATGCCCCCCTCGGTGGGGAGAGGTTATGCCTCTGGTCCTTGGCCTCCATGGTGCTGATGGCCCCTCCGGAATGATGAAGGTGGACTCCGGTGATGGTGACCCCCTTCGGCAGGGTGCCGGAGATGGCCAAGATTTGTTTTTCGTGGCTCTGAGGTTTGCGGCGGCAGAACTTCCGATCTAGGTTTCTTTTCAGAGGTTTCTGTATTTATAGGAATTTTTGGCGTCGGTCTCATGTCAAGGGGGGCACGGGGCGACGACAAGTCACCCAGGCACGGCCAGGGGGGTGGTCGTGCCCTCCTGGCTTGTGGCCTCCTTGTGGCTCTTTTGGCCCAACTCCAATGCTTCGGGGGGTCTCTTTTGGTCCAAAAAATCATACTAAATTTTCAGCCCATTCCGAGAACTTTTATTTCTACACAAAAAATGACACCATGCTAGTTTTGCTAAAAACAACATCAGTTCGGTTTAGTTCTAAAAAAGCATACCAAAATCATATAGAATTATTATAAACATGGCATGAATACTTCATAAATTTTAGGTACGGTGGAGACGTATCAGCATCCCCAAGCTTAAATCCTGCTCGTCCTCGAGTAGGTAGATGATAAAATAATTATGAAGTGTGAATGGTGGCATAGTGCATAAATTTGATCAATTATTGTTCCAAACACTTTTTCTAGCATCATTATATATCATAAACAGTAGCTCATCTCATAAAACTTCTCATGATGAAGTAACAAGCTATTTACATGTTGAAGTATAGACCATAAAGTTTCTTGAAAACTAATAAACTATGCTTTTAGTCACCAAACAATTGCAATTCATCTTATTTTCACGAAGGGTCTATGTAAGAGCTTTGATTTAGAAAATTCCACATACTCAACTATCATATAGTCTTCCATGACTGCTAACTCTCAAAGCATATTTTTAGAGCAAATGGCATCCGTCGAACACATAGAAAGATAGAGGCTTAATGTTTCGCCTCCCAACATACTTATCATATAGATAATTGTCAACAATAATAATTCATGATCAAATATATTTGAATGGTCATATATGCCTAGATATTTCCCCACCACATGATGCTTGCCAAGAGAAAAAGGCGAAATATAGGAAGTGATGAAGATCACCATGACTCTTGTATAAAGGTAAGTACTAGAAAGTAAAAGATATTCCCTTCACAGAGGGAAGCTGAGGTTGTCATGCGCTTTTTGTTTTTGGATGTGCAAACCCTTAATGCAAAGGAACGTCACGTTGTATTGCCCTTTGTGATAGCAACCTTTATTATTCTGTTTGTCGCTTTTATTTCTTTACCATCACATGTTCGTGCAACACTTATTTTCCCTTACAATAAAAGATCATGCATATTTAGGAGCAATTTTTATTGCTTTTTGCACCGATTACAACTTACTTGAAGGATCTTATTCAATCCATAGGTAGATATAGTGGACTCTCATGGCAAAACTAGTTTAAGGGTGTTTGGATGCACAACTAGTCTTTCTACTTGGTGCGGAAGTTTTGGTTAGTATGAGATGGAATCAAGCACCACATGTTAGAGGATCCATAACAATATAACTTCTATACAAATATACCCAAGCATAACTCATTACGTTGTCTTCCTTGTCCAACTTCAACTAATTTGCTCATGTTTGAAAATAATTAATGGGTATTTACAATCATAGAAGATGTCCAAGATAGTATATTTATATGTGAAAGCTCTCTTCCTTCAATATTCTTTCATGAATTGTTCAAGTGACCAATGCGTTGTTTGCTAACTTTCAATAAATTTTACAACCTATAATTCTTATATGTGAATTCATTACTCCCCATGGGATAAGAATATAAAACATATATAATTTAAGATTTATGATATTCAATTAATTCAACCATTTACTCATAGGATATAAGTGAAGCACGAGAGTGAATGACAAACTACTCCAAAAAGATATAAGTGAAGATCAATGCATAGTCAATTAGTTAAATAGACATGTGAGGACTCTCTCTTATTCAAAATTTCAGATCCAATGATTTTATTAACAGAAAAAATGGCACTCCAAGAATAGCACGCATCATGTGAACGAATAAAAATTTAGGCTCAACATAGGCTAACCGATAATTGTTGATGAAGGGAGGTGAGATGCGTAGCATCCCCAAGCTTAGATACTTGAGAGTTCTTGAAGTATTTGCTTGGGGTGCCTTGGGAATCCCCAATCTTGAGCTTTTGTATCTTGTTCAATCCTCTCATATCCCGGTTTCACCTATTCTCAAAAACTTCATCCACACAAAACTCAAAAAAGAACTCGTGAGATAGGTTAGTACACATAAGAACAAATCAACACCTCATGTACTGCCAAGACAAGTTGCACAATAATTTTCAAATATTAGATACTGTATACTATCATTTCCACAATTTATATCTACCAATATAGGCTATGGAAACTATAGGATAAGTAGATAACAAAACTATGACAGCAATCTTTCTAAACAGAACAGTCTATAGCAATTTATTAAACCAGTGTACCTCTATAAACCTAAAAATTATGATAATTTAGTAAATGCTAAGAAATTTATATGAAAACATTATGTAAAATATTTCAAAAACTTTCCACATTCCAGTAAAATATGAAAATTCAAACACTACAGCAAAAGTTTCTGTTTTTTACACAACACTCATCAAACATGCAATGCAAGCATCCTAAGGAAGTTCTTGGAACATTTTAATGAAAAACAAGATTATAAATAACACCTAACAGGGAAAACAAAATAAAATTACGATCCAAGCAAAACTCATATTATGTGACGAATAAAATATAGCTCCAAGTAAGATGTACCGATAGTGTTGAAGACGAAAGAGGCGATGCCTTATGAGAAATCCCCAAGCTTAGAAGCTTGAGTATTCCTTTAATATTACCTTGGGGTGCCTTGGGAATCCCCAATATTGGGTTATTTTCACTCCTTATTCCTCTCATATCCGTATCTCACCCAAGACTTGAATACTTCAATCACACAAAACTTAACAGAACTTTGTGAGAAGGGTTAGTGTAATAAAGATAAATCATTCACTTAGTTACTATCAAGACAAGATTCATAATTGTTCCCACATGATATATATTGTATTTTATCATTCCCATAATTGATATTACTCAATATAAGCTATAGGAACACTTGAAACAAGCAAAGTATGCTTGCAAAACAGAACCTATCAAAAACAGAACAGTTTGTAAAGATTTGAATGATCACCAAACTTACCTAACGCTATAAATTTAAATTATGAAAACTTAGTAACTATCAAAGAATTCGCATAGAAATGTTTTTTAAAAATTTCAGAATTTTTTGACTCTCCAGTAAAATCATATAATTCATATAATGGACGCAAAACTTTGTGTTTTTTGCACAGAATCAAACAAGCAAGTATCCACACTATCCCAAAGGCTTTACTTGGCACTTTATTGAAATAAAAAAAATGATTACTAAAGTATCTTAATCATGTGAACACACAGAAATAGAAAGTAAAAGTGTTGGATTGTCTCCCAACAAGCGCTTTTCTTTAATGCGTTTTTAGCTAGGCATGGCATTTTAATGATACTCTACCAAGCCTAATTCTGATGGTAATTTTATTCGTACTCTAAAATATATAAGTGAAGTTCATAGAGAATTCTAAAATTAATATAGATTAACAAATATCCAAGCTCAAAATATATAAGTTAAGCACACGAAGCTTTCTATAAAGCCACACTCAAAAGATTAAAGTGAAGCACAAAGAGCATTCTACAAAGCCATACTCAAAAGATTTAAGTGAAGCACAAAGAGCATTTTAAAATGCCATACTCAAAAGATTTAAGTGAAGCGTGTGAAGCATTACAAATCAATGAAGGACTATATCATACTAGAAGGTTGCATAAGGAAAATAAAAACACTAAAGACGCATATCATGTGAACAAAACAAAAACCAAGATATATCGATAATTGTTGAAGAATAAAGATGGGATGCCTTCCGGGGCATCCCCAAGCTTCGACGCTTGAGTCTCCTTGAAATATTTACTTGGGGTGCCTTGGGCATCCACAAGATTGAACTCTTGTCTCTCTGTATTCTTCTTATATCGATACCTCCTCGACCTTCGAACACTTCATTCACACAAAACTGAACAAAACCCTCATGAGATCTGTTAGTATAATAAAGCCCTACCTTAAGTATTGTTGTGAACTCATTACAAATTCATATTAGCATTATATCTACTGTATTCCAACTTCACCATGGTTCATCCCCCCCCCTCCCGATACAACCCATAGATTCATCAAAATAAGAGAACAATGCATAGAAAACAGAATCTGTCAAAAACAGGACAGTCTCTAGTAATCTGGAAACTTCGTATACTTCTGTAACTCAAACAATTCTGAAAATTTAGGAAAAATTAAAACGTTGCATAGAAGTTCTGTGTAAAAATTTCAGAAACTTCTGACATTCCAGTAAAAAAATGTAAGTTCACGCACTACAGCCAAAGTTTCTATTTTTGCATTGCACACACCAAACAAGCAATCTAATCATCCTAAAAGCAAATCTTGGCACATTATTTTTATAATACAATGGATATGCACAATGGGATAATTATTTTTCTGAAGCTTCCATGAAAAATTCTACATTGTTTCCATGAGCATGAACACAAGTGTTCAAGGTCGACTCTCACTTCTCCAATGCACAACCTGCCAATCACTTCTCTTTTTGAAACACTTCTTAGGCATAAGGGGCAAGTAACTCTTTTTTGTAATTTTCATTATTTATTTATTTTTGTTTCACCCACAACTAAATAAAGTAAAAAAGGTAAAACAAAATCTACTTAGTGAAGAAAGCAAACAAGCACACACGAGAATATCAACCACACGCTATTGCTTCCCGGCCACAGCGCCAGAAAAGAGCTTGATAATCCCCAAGCGCAAGGAATCATCATAGAAATTTCCAAAGGTGGAAGTGATAAGTATGTAGTTTCGAACCCACAAGGAGCTAAAGGTAAGATCAATATTCTCTCAAGTCCTATCTGCCAGTCATACGAATCTACGTACACCGAACATTTGCTTCCAACTAGAAACGAGAAATAAAACTACATTGTGGGTATGAAGAGGATAGCTTTGCATGATATTGGAGAACTAAAATATAAAAATAGATGTTGTTATCATAAAGTTAGAATATATTACAATATATTACAAATAGTGAGTGTGGAATAATGATGGGTCGGTGTGCGGAATTGTCCTAGGCAATTGTTAACAAGATCGGAAATCATTACCGCAATTTTATATGATGGAGAGGCATAAGCTAACATACTTTCTCTACTTGGATCATATGCACTTATGATTGGAATTCTAGCGAGCATCCGCAACTACTAAAGATCATTAAGGTAAAACCCAACCATAGCATTAAAGTATCAAGTCCCCTTTATCCCATACACAACAACCCCCTTACTCGGGATTATGCTTCTTTCACTCAAGCAACCCACTGTAAGCGAATCATGAACGTATTGCAACACCCTACAGCAGGAATCCTTCACGTGTGCATGGCACGGAAGGCACCATAGGACAACACCAAAATAAACATACAACTTAAACCAATCTAGATCATCAATCAACCCAAAGGACAAAAGAAATCTACTCAAAATATCATAATATGGAAACACATCATTGGACCATAATATGTGGCATAAAGCACCATGTTCAAGTAGGGGATTACAGTGGAGTGAGGGAGAGTGGACTGCTAAAAGGAGATGAGGATGGTGATGAAGAAGGTGATGTTGATGAAGACTATCATCGCGACGATGGTTCCCCAGTGGCACTCCGGCACCACCAGGAGAGAGGGGGAGAGGGTATCCCCCTTGTGCTTCCTCCTCCATGGCCTCCCCCTCGGCGGGGAGAGGTTTTCCCTTTGGTCCTTTGCCTCCATGGTGTTGATGGCCCCTCCGAATGATGAAGATGGCCTCCGGTGATGGTGACCCCCTCTGGCAGGGTGCCAGAGAGGGCCAAGATTAGTTTTTCGTGGCTCTGGAGGTTTGCGGCAGCGGAACTCCCGATCTAGGTTTCTTTTCGGAGGTTTTTGTATTTATAGGATTTTTTGGCGTCAGTCTCATGTCAAGGGGGGCCACGGGGCGACGACAAGCCACCTAGGCGTGGCAAGGGGGTGGTCGTGCCTCCTGGCTTGTGGCCTCCTCGTGTCTCTTCTGGCCCAACTCCAATGCTTTGGGGGTCTCTTTTGGTCCCAAAAAATCATACTTAATTTTCAGCCCATTTCAAGAACTTTTGCCTCCTGGCTTGTGGCCTCCTCATGTCTCTTCTGGCCCAACTCCAATGCTTTGGGGGTCTCTTTTGGTCCCAAAAAATCATACTTAATTTTCAGCCCATTTCGAGAACTTTTGTTTCTGCACAAAAAACGACACCATGGTAGTTCTGCTGAAAACAGCATCAGTCCGGGTTAGTTCTGATAAAATCATACCAAAATCATATAGAATTATTGTAAACATGGCATGGATACTTCATAAATTATAGGTACGATGGAGACGTATCATGCCGCATGCCTCTCAATTCATCCATACCCACGTGGAAATTGTGCACCCTGAATAGATATGTATTTCATACGGTGATACACTTGGGAGAACACTATCTACTTGATATTTGAAGTGAGAGATCACTGCAATAAAAGCGACTAATGTGCAATCAAAACGGTGCATCAAAAGGGATAAAAATTTCGGGAAATTCATAATAGCATGATATGTTATAGCCCTTTCTGATGGAGAAGTCTTTATCTTATTCGTCTTCGGCTTTTCTGTCGGTGTCCACCTTCACAAAACTTGCCACAACCTTGTTGATGCATCAAAAATATTGCTATATCTATAGCTAATAAAATTAATGCATTACATCAGGGTTGACAAGCAGGTCATTAAAGTGACAGTCATTTAGCTACAGCCATCATGTTGAATCATGACACACAGGAAATAATAATTAATCTACATCATATAGGCATCCCATACATAAGCAAATTAAATATGACAAAGACTATACCACATCACATGCCATCCTGCAAAACCAAGTTAGAGGCCTCTAATCGATTTATACAAAAATATATTTTATGTGGTTTCTAAGGTTTTGAATCAAACTATAGCTACCTACATTCATCATCATGTATGATTATCCAAGTCGATAGATTAACTTTGTGTGGTGTATGAAACAGGAGATAAAAATCTCGACATGTGCTACTTGTAAATTGTGTCGGGATTGTCCCCTAATAGGAGAGGAGATGCAACACAGTAGAGATAAGTATTTGTTTCAGTGAGAACCAAGGTTATCGAACCAATGTGAGAATCACACAAACTCCCGTCGACAGCACCTACACACAAAAGACCAAACACTTGCGCCCAACGCGAGCAAGAGGGTTGTCAAGCCCCTTGAACTCGTTACTTGCAAGGATTAAATAGTGATAGATAGATAATATAAATATAAAATAAAATAACAGTAAATAGATGCCAGCAATACTTTTAGAGTTTTTGAAATATATTTTGTGAAGATCCAGGGGCCATACATTTTGCTAGAGGCTTGTCTGTGGAAGAAAGCATACGGTGGGTAGACAAATTACTGTTCGGCAATTGATAGACATAGTTATGAAATGTTTATTCACGACAATTATCATGTATATAGGCATCACGTCCATAAGAAAGTAGACCGAATCTTGCCTACATATACTACTATTACTCCAGTCATCAACCGCTGTCAAGCATGCATCTAGAGTATTAAGTAAAAACAGAGTAATGCTTGGAGCAAGATGACATGATGTAGACAAAGTAAATCGAGTCAATATGACCCCATTGTTTCCCCTTAATGGAAGTAATACAATATGTGTCTTGAACCCTTCTATCACGAGGATAGAGCACCACAAGATTAAACCCATCATAACGCACCACCCCCACTGAAGATAAATCAATCTAGTTGGCCAAACAAAATCAAGAGATCTAAGAGAAATACAAATCCATAACAATCATGTAGAGAAGAATTTAGTAAAGACTCAATATATTTTCACGAATAATATGATTATAAACCCAATTCAATATATCCCAATAAACACACTACAAAGAAGATTATATCGAATAGATCGCCGCGGGAATCGCGGTGAAGTTTGTATTGAAGACCTTTGAGAGAGATACATCTATGTACTAGCTATGGACCCGTAGGTCTGTGGTGACCTACTCTCACATCATCGTGGGTGTAGCAAGGTTGAGGTAGAGGCCCTCCATGATTGATCCCCCCTCCGGCAGGAGACGGGAACAGGGCTCTAGATGGGCACACGACGGAACAGAGACTTGCGATGGTGGACAAAGTATTTTCGCTTCTTCTTGGGTTTTTTCCTAATTTATGGGAATTTATATTGGCGTAATCAGGTCAAGAGGCTTCGAGAGGTAGCCCCTTGACATCAGGGTACGACCACCCCCCTGGGCGCACCCTATTGGCTTGATGCCACCTCATGTGAACTCCGGTCTCCCTTCAAAGCTTCCAGGTGTTATATTTGTCCAGAAAAAATCATCAAAAAGTTTTGTGGCATTTGGACTTCGTTTGGTACCCGAAAGGCCAAAGACAAGCAGAAAACATCAATTGGCACTCGACACTGGGTTAATAGGTTAGTTCTCAAAAATGATATAAAACGGCATGTAAATGCATGTAAACTATCCAAGAATGATAATATAGTAGCATGGAATAATAAAAAATTATAGATATGTTGGAGACCTATCAAGCCCCATACTAAACTTCGTCATACGCAAGAACCCCTTGTCGATCATATTCGCATGCCCTTTGATCTGCTTAATTTCATATTTCATTAACTATGGTGGAACCAAAGAGCTAAAGCACTTCGTTGATCTTTCAACTAGCATAATCAGGAGCAGCATAGAAGGATCAAGGATTGCCAGAACTTTGTATCAAATTCCATAAGTACATCAAGATTAGAAATACATAAATTGAAGTGAAGCAACAAGAACCTCGGGTAATAGATTTAATCCACTACCCGCACAAATAATTTAGAGCAATAGATATCCTCTACTACAAAATTATATTGTACAATACCCATACATCTCATGTATTCTAGATCGTAACATGTATCTACGCATAGCATGGCTCATGATTCCACTGAAGGGTAATGCAGCAGAAAACCAAAACAAATATGTACTACGAACATGCCCATGACCACTATGAAGATGCATACAAGGTTAGATCTGATCATTACAACTCATAGTGCGACGGAGAATCGGTTCAAATCGTCGGTGCATATCTCCGCAGCTTGGATTTTACAACCTCCCAACCGCGAGGATTTTCTCTCTTGGATGGTCCCTCAAACAGAACCTTAGAATGAACCTTAGACTGAACCACAAACTAGTATCAAAACTACGAATTCTCTACCAGGTTGCATACATATGGTGTCAACTATCCAATAGGGCTTTGCCGTCTAGAACTAGGTCCTACCCGAGAGTAGACAACCTTTCGTCACTATGAAATTATTTTGTGGAGGGGTGAAGAGCAGTCATTACATGCCTTTTTATAGGAGCTCAAGAGAGAACTTTTGTAAAATAGAGAGCCATGTCCACCTCTATATATATGAGCAAGGGGTAGAGGCTTGGGTAAAAATACCAAAAGGGCTTGGATATTTTCAACTAAAATCCACAAAGGGGGGAAAGCGGAGCTCCAAGAAGGAGCTCCTCCTTAGAGGGGGGGCACATCCTCACGTCATCCTCCACTACTTGAAGGGATAGCCCAAACGGTCCCTTTACAAAAAGCCACCAAAAGGGGGTGTATCCTAATAGTGTTGCTTGCATCATCATCCCACGATTTCTGGGATCTTATTCCCTCACACCGGGACAAGATTTTCCCGCCCCCGTTCTCTTCGAAAAAATCCTAAATGTCCAGAACATTTGAGGACTCCCTAAAATAATTTTTGAAATGTTCTGAAACATTTCTAGTATGATGATTTTTCTTCGAGACATATTCGGTTTTCTCTCAAAAAAATAAGTGCCTCCAAAAGTTTCCGAGTGATTGTCTGTCTCACTCATGTCTAGTCTCTAGAAGGTAGATAAACCTTAAGTGTGTGACCATGTAGGTTCGGTGGATCATAGACATGACCAGAACACTTTTCGATCAATGATCAGTAGCGAAACCGTGTACATCCATATCGACCCCTATACCCACACGAATAAATATCCGAATGAACTTATAGTTATGGAATGTTGTTCTTGTTGCTTCGTGATATGTTACAAATACCCAAGGTGAGATTTAATGGCATCTCATGAATCAACAACTTAGTCACTATGCTAGTTACCTTGTTACTGCTTTTGTTCTCTTTTCTCATTCTCGCGTTCCAGCATTCTTGTAATCAAATCATATTGCATCTAGCCAGACGATGATGGGTATCGTAACACTGAGAGGGGACAAGAATATATATCTCCATCAGCAGAGGAGCAAATTCCAATCTTGAGATATCTAATTCTTTGTCCTTTTTTGTGAACATGTAAGCCACTGTAATAGCCACCCTATTACTGATGTCATTTAACAAACCCCAAAGTTCACAAAGCAAGTATGATATAACTCGATGATCTCATAGTATAAGGAATGAAGCAGACCTATAACTTTCTGTAAGTGCATCTTGTGACCCTTAGAGATTTTGGTGTATTGAAGACTTATAGGTTAAGGGACTAACGAATTTGGGAGTTTAAACATGTCCTATAAGTCCCTGAGGAGTTTGGTGTAGCCGACCGATGCCGACTCCTAAGAATGTATGTCTTCATATGAAGACTTTGGCGCTCTTCTTGAAGACTTTGAAAATGATGAAATTGGTGTGACCTTGAAGATATTGATGCAAGGACTATGAAGCTTGAAAACTTTGTTTTCTTAGTTTAATTTCCTTTCTTTTAAGTCGTAAAACACCATACTGTTAAAGGGAGTCGAGGTAAAACTAAGGAAAATTTCCAAGTGGTGCTCATCTCAATACCAACACATACCTAATCCTTTGAGTGAAGCCTTTGGAAATCTCTTGCAGTTCAGTCAAATTCTTCAGTGACAGAGATGATGTTCTTCTGGTCTTTGTGAAAATTGGTCTGACTGAGGAGTTAGGATTTCGCTAGTGCAAAGTGCCTACCGTGAGGAATATGATAGACCTGGGGATTTTGAGAGTTCAAATTCGACCGTTGTTATTCTTAGCGCCATTTTTCCAAAGGATCTTATCCAGACAATGGCCATATCATTAGGGGTATTTATGTCTTACCATGTCGGGTTGCACCCTGGCTATAAATAGCCGCCCCCACAACCACTAGTTGGTTGGCTACTTGGAGAGAGATTTACAAGTGTCATTTACATCAACACATCCTTCGACGACTTTGAGAGTATCATCAGTGAGGAAAAACCCAAAACCCCAACTCCTACAATCCAAAGTGATTGAGCATCACTTAAGAGATTGTCATGTGTGTAACCGATGCTTTTTACCTTTGAAGACTGTGTATCTTCCAAACAGTTAGGCATCATGGTCTAGAGCATCCAAGAGGAAATTGTGGATCGCGGGGTGACCGAGTTTGTGAAGGTTTGGAAGTCTACCTTGAAGACTTACCACGAGTGATTGGGCGGAGTCTGTGTGACTCTATCTCAAGGAGAATACGGTAAGGACGGTGTGTCCTGGGATTGTGTGTCCTTTGATTTAAATACCAAGCCGCTCCAAACCAGACGTATGACTGTGACAGCAATTGGAACTGATAGACCAAATCATTTTTCTCACCGAGCAACTGGTTCTATTTCCTTAACCCTTTCATTTCCTCGCGTACTTGTTGATGAAATTGATCGTTACTATTTGAGGACTTCGACTGAAGACTTTCTCAATTTCCTCAACCCAAATTCTTCAATCACCTTTTCTTTCGCCTGCTTATCTTGATTACTTGCTACTTGTGCTCTATTTATGTTTCATTTGACCATGATGACTTTGCTATTGCCATGTTAGGCTTGCACTTGAGTACTTTATCCGCTTCCTATATTTCATCGCTTAGAAAAAATTTCAAGTAGTAATTTCTTAGTGAAAATTTTATAAAAATCGCCTATTCACTCCCCCTCTAGTCGATATAATGCACTTTAAATTGGTATTAGAGGAAGGTACTCCCTTGTTCTGTGTGATTTTGGTTTAACCACCTAGAGTTTTAGTTCACCTGCAGATATGATCAAGGTCTCGTATGGGTGTCCGACCTTTGATGGGATCAACTACACATGCTGGAAGAGCAAGATGCGCATGCATCTTGAAGCAATTGACAATGATCTCTATTATGTTGAGGAATATGGTGTTCTCTCCGTCACTCACACTATCAGTGCTGCTGATGTGAAGAGATTCAAGCAACTCAACTCTCAAGCGAATAATATCATATGCGGCCATCTAAGCAAAGGACAATATGGCAGAGTGAGTGCCTTGTAAACTATGAAGCTTATCTGGGATAGGTTGTCCAAAGTCAACGTAGGGGTTTCAACTTAGCACGGCTCCCGAGTTGATGTTTTTCGCAATCTCTTCAACTTCTTCAAAATACTCGACAACAAAACTATTCAGAAAACATTCGATCGTTGCACTGATATCTCCAATGATCTCCAAGCTCTTGGTGCCACTAACATCACCGATCATGAGGTGATGAAGAAACTGCTGAGATCGCTTACTTCCTCATTTGACATGTTGGCTTTGATGATTCAAGATCATGGAGACTACAAGTCACTGAATCTTGTTGATATTCTTTAGAGGCTAAATACTCATGAATTACAACAAACTAAAAAGAGCGACCTCTATGGGCCAAGTTATGGAAGATCTCGTGCACTGAAGGCAAAGGCAATTTCCTCATCTGAAGGCAAATACTGTTACAGCAGCCTTGGTGATCCTGAAGAATTGAGTTAGGAGATAGCAATGCTTGGGAGGAAATTCCACAAGTTCTCCATAAGAGGTCGGTTTGGAAAATCGTTAAGAAGTGATGTGAAGAAATCAGAATCTTCATCACGTGACTACAAGAAAAGAACTTGCCACAAACGCTAGAAGTCTGGCCACTACGTTGATTGTCGTCTCTGGGAAAAGGAATCAAAGAAGAACAAGTACAAGGATGATATTTTTGACGACACAAAGAGGAAGAAGAAATCTTCAAAGTCCTCATCTCACAAGAAGAACAACTCCAGAAAGGCCCGAGCACGTATCGACAAGGAAATGGATTCTGAAGAAGATTATGAAGAATCTGAGGAAGAGGAGGAATTTGAGGAGGAGTCAGACTCTGGTGTGGAGAGCCTAGCTCTCGCTACAGCGTTCCTCAGCAAGTCCATCTTCAACTCTGAGGAAAATGGCAACGCCAACAACTCTGACGTCAGCGATGATTAAGGATGGTGATGGGTAGGGTATGGGCAGGGTAGAGCAATACCATACCCATACTCGAATTGTTAGTGGGTACAAAATTCTACCCATACCCGTACCCATGGGTATGAAACTTTACCCATACCCATATCCGATGGGTACCCATACCCATTGGGTACCCGACGGGTAGAACAAATAATACACAAGTTGTTTATAATTTTAAACTCAATGATAGCACATTTGACAAAAAAAATCAATTATCTCAACTACATAATAGGTAGATAAGTACATAACCACCACCAAAATTTAGAAATCATAACATACTCATAAGAGAGTAGGAGTAGACGAGTCACATGAAAAACAATGAATAATTGACGACAATTTAACATTATTTCACAAGCGGGCAGGGTATGGGTATACCCGTGGGTACAAGGCTATACATGTACCCTACCCATGACTTAACGGGTAGGGTATGGGTACTACCCATGGGTATCAAAGTGTGCCCATACCCGGCCCATGCGGGTACGGTACCCGCGGGTACCCGTACCCATGGGTAAAATTGCCATCCTTAGCAACGATGACTCTGCTCCCACCTATTGCTTCATGGCAAAAGTGCCAAGGTACTCAAATATCCTTCCTCCTCTGAATCAAGTGAAGGTGAATCTGATGAAAGTCTGAAACCTAGCTATTCCAGACTTCCTAATATCTCCACTGAACAACAAAATGGTATGGAAAGGATTCAAAAACTACTAGACAAAAGTGATGACATGTTGAATGAGGAAATGGATTGAACTAAAACTTTGACTGATGATCTTCAAAGTCTTCAATCTAAGTATGATGACCTTCAAAGTCGTCATGAAACTGCCTTAATTGATCATGAGAAGCTTTTCTGTGAATTTCTTCAAAGAAAGCTTGATCTTGGGAAACTAAGGGTGTCTCATGATGACCTTCAAAGGGAAAACGATTTTTTGCTTGCTCAACGGATTAGTTATGCTCAGGACGATTTTGTTCCACCTTGGTTGAAATGCATCAAATGTGAAACTACTAATTCTTCACCTAAAAGTTCAAATGCTTATATTGCTGCAACTTCTTCAACTATTTTTGTGGCCACAAATTCCTCATCTAAGGATACCACAAGTGTCACTAATGAAAATGCAGGGTTGAAGGAATTGTACGTGATAGGCATGTAGAAAAGTCTCAAAGGGCATCAAACCCTTTGCAATGTGCTTAAAAAGCATATTCTGAACAGGAATCCTTGGAAAGAGGGTATTGCATTTGAGAGGAAACTCAATGTTGATGGATCCTACTAGAAACCTGAGCAGTATCCCAAAACCTCATGGGTTGCTGCAAAAGGAGCTACTATAGATCCAACTGTTCAAAAATCTGAATGGTGAAGTATTTGACAAATATGTTGGAACTAACTATGGGAATGGTCCTCCAATGAAGAAAATCTGGGTTCCCAAAAGATGACTTGAAAGTCTTCAGGTGAAATTCATCATGACACCACCCATGAAGAAGAGGAACCCCGGATCAAATTCTTCATATGGACCAAAGTCTTCACATGAACCAAATTCCTCATATGGTCAAAAGTCTACTCATTCTCGTGCTAATGCCAATTTTTCATAGGGAAAATCTAAGGGTCATGAATATGTGCATTATTCGTCAAATCATTATCCTCATAATTTCTCAAAAAATTTCTCTACTTATTTAGATGAGTACTCCAACCCGCTCCTTTGAAACGAAGTGCACTTGTTTCAATGCGACCGTTCTCATATGGAACCCGCGGAATAATGAACTCTTTGCCACCCCTCCAGATGTGGGTGGTAAAGAAAATGAACTAATCTCTTATGTAGGGTCAGGTCTCTAGACGAACTCGAACGTGTGAAGAATTTTTTGGAGACCTGAAAATCGCTTGAAAGGACGCAAGATGATCATGAAGAAATGAATTACTCATTTCTCACGTCCTCATGTTACTTTAACTATTGTCCTATTTGATGAAATTATGTCTCGAAAATTTGATGTAATATTCTTCACTTTGAAGTACATCAGTTTGTAAGTTGCACTAATTTGTCTCCAGGATGAACCACCAAAGCTATTGAGTGGGTCCTTGACAGTGGATGCACTAATCATATGGTTGGTGACAAGAACTTAATTATGGACTCATCTCTTGCTCCATCTAACTTGAAGCATATCACCTACGCTGACAAAGGAAAAAAAGCAAGGTATTGGGTCTACGTAGGGTTTCAATCTCAAAGGATCGTCAGGTGGAGAAAGTAATGTTTGTCGAATCCCTTGGATTCAACTTCATTTCTGTCTCAATGCTTTGTGATCTTGATATGGTTGTCATAATCAGCAAAAATCGATGCATTATACTCATGGAATCTGAGAAATCCAAAGTCTTCGAAGGCTTTAGGAGGGAAGACTTGTATATTGTTGAATTCTCTATAGGTCCTCAACCTGCCACGTGCCTACTTGCAAAAGCTTGAGAAGTAAACATCTTTGAATCTTCGAATGCTCATTGAAAGGACTCACATCCAAACACTTATGCAAAATTGATAACTTATATGTGCAACACACAAACTAAAAAAAATCTAAAATCAATGAAGATTAACCCTCTAAGTGTGAAAAAATCAATTAAGAATTTGATTCTCAAAACACTGTAACAATTGTACGTCGTGTCTGAAATCATCATAGTTCTTATACGGTGGGTTATGCCACCAACCTTTGTTGACATTCTTCAAACTTGAGTTTTTTTATTTTTGCAAATTCCTCAAAATCTTCAAACTTTGGAATTTCGTCAAACCACACAAATGATCACATTCTTCATTTGAGATTTATCTTCATTGATTGTGTGTGTGTGTGAAAGAGAGAGAGAGAAAGAGAGAGAGAGTTTCAATGTCATCAACAACATTCACTTATAGCTAATTCCTTGTGTTGATTTTTCATCTAAGTGAATCTGATCGAACCTGTTCACCCTCTATTCTAAACTCAACCCAGTTTGTTCTCAAATTCTTGATGTGCGTTCTATTTGACACCCATTCAAAGTCATCACTGCGTCCTTATCAGCTGAAGAATTTGCAAACAAAACATTAAAATTTTCATATCAAATTTTGGCGGTTTCCACTCAATCCTATCCCACCTCCATGTCTGGATTAGAATATTCACCCACAATACCCCACGATGTCCATTACATTGTATGTGGGTCACACATATCGATATGATAGCAAGGGTCAGGGGTATGCATATCGAAAAACTTCGGGTTGTTCAATTTTGCACCTCGCTATAAATACCCCATACCTTTCATTGTCTTCCATTTACTCGCTCAATCTCTCCCTCACTCCCATTGCTCTTGAGCTCATGCCTAGCACCATCATTAACTTTATGGTCGCTGGAGAGGAAGTGCTTCACTGCCTTGACTTCTTTGACGTCGTACTTGTTGGGTTCTACCGTAGGTGCATCGCATGCAAATTAATATTTTCCTACGCGCAGAACATCCAAGAACATGCTACGGAGATGGATCACGGTTCGTTACCATTAGACGCGCAGTGTCGTGCAGCGGAAGTAGAGTTGGGGCAGCGCGTTCGTGTGGTCTGTCTCCTCCTCGTCCGATCTCCCTCGAACGGTCGGCCCGATCTCCCTCGAACAACCGGTCACGGGATCCCACGTACAGGTTCGCCGGAGCGGCGCAAGAGCACCGCCTATTATGGTATCCACGTCTGTAGGAGGAACACCATGCGGCGGACTGCTAGGTATGGTCACACAGTCGGCGGCGGCGAGTGGAGGTGGCTAGTTGCAACTCATGCAAAGCCCTAATGACGGTGCCGAAGCAATCAACCGGATGGGTGTGCCGCACCTCCACTATATATAGGCATCCGACGCGGGCTCAACTCTTGGGCCTCGCATGGTTCCTAAAGGCCGCATGTTCCTTCCCTTAAGCGTGCGACCCCTTAGGTTCTCGTTCACTTGGTCGCGAGTCGGATCACATCCGGCTGGACCAGTCGATAGCAGCATCTAGAAAGGCGTGCCGACTCCAAGTGTCTGATGAAGCTGGTTAGGTGAACTTGTACTTCACACTTTTGTTCCCTTTGCCACACGATATATGTTGTCGTGCACAAGGCAACATGGTCATTCTTGTTGATGCATGACCTCTTTCTCGTTCCGGTGAATCCGACCAACATTTCGAATTATCTCATAATCCTCATCGCATGGCCATGCTTATCCAGGTCGGATGACCCGAGGGGCCTAGAGTATATCTCTTCTGATCGGAGGGGCAAATCCCATCTTGCTCGACCATGTCTCGCAACATGGGTCTGGACAAGCCCGAAACCTACCTTTGTAACTACCCAGTCATGGAGTAGCGTTTGGTCGGCCCAAAGCAAGTCTATTACCATCCCGAGTACATGCACGAGCTCAGGTCTTAGGACATAGAACATATGTTGTACTAGAGACTCACAGATGACCTATCGCTGCGTCTCATAGTTGGGTCTGTCCAACTCAGACCTTATCTCGACTCGGATTAGACTACGTCGAATCCGACTAGGCCTTTCTGATTCCATATTATCCGTCTAGCATCCAATGCTACATGGTTAGTGAGACCGAACCATCGACCATGTCATATACTAGTCTGATTAGTTGTGCATCCACACAACCCTTTTGACTAGGGACCATTTAGGACATGTTAGTGCATCTAGTGCCCCTTAGTGATTTTGGTGTATTGAAGACTTATAGGTTAAGGCACTAATGTGTTTGTGAGTGTACACAGGCTCTATAAGTCGATGAGGAGTTTGATATATTCGGAGATTATCGACCCCTAAAAATGTATGTCTTCAAGTGAAGACTTTGCTGAAGACTTCCTGAAGACTTTGGTGAAGACTTTGTGAAGACTTTGAAAACAAAGAAGTTGGTGTAACCTTGAAGATATGAACTAGGAATATGAAGCATGAAGACTTTGTTTTCGTAGTTTCATTTCCTTTATTTGATTCATTGGAAACACCGTATTGTTAAAGGGGGCCGAGGTAATACTAAGGAAAATTTCCAACTGATGCTCAACTCCAAAATCCTCAACCTATACAATCCTTCGAGTGAAGCCTTTGGAAATCTCTTACGGTTCAGACAAGTTCTTCAGTGACAGAGACGAAGTTCTTCTGATCTCTGAGGAAATTGATCTGACTGAGGAGCTAGGATTTCGCCAGGGCAAATTGCCTAAAAGTGAGGAACCTGATAAGCTGAGGACTTCCATAGTTCGAAATTCCGACCGTTGCTGTGCTTAGCGCCAGCTGTCCCCAATCACTCTTATCCACACAATGGTCATATTATTGGGGGCATTTATGTCTTATCATGTCAGGTTGCATCCTGGCTATAAATAGCCACCCCCCACAACCACTAGCTGGTTGGCTGCTCCGAGAGAGAACTGACACTTGTCATTTGAGAGCAACCCATCCTCTGAGGACTTTGAGAGAAAATCATCAGTGAGAAAAAACCCACAACCAAACCACAAAACCCATAGTGATTGAGCATCACTAAAGAAATTCCTATGTGGAACCGACGCTTATTACCTTTGAGGACTGTGTATCCTCCAGACGGTTAGGCATCATGGTCTAGTGCTCCTGCAGTCAATTGGGGACCACGAAGTGACCTTGGTCTAGAGCATCCAGCAGTAAATTGTGGATCGCCGAGTGACCAGTTTGTGAGGGGTTTGGAAGTCTACCCTGAAGACTTACCATGAGTGTTGGGCGAGGACTATGTGACCTTAGCTCAAGGAGAATACGGTAAGGACTGTGTGTCCTGGGACTGTGTGTCCTCTGGTTTAAATACCAGGCCGCTCCAAACCAGACGTACGACTGTCACAACAGTTGGAACTGGGTCATCAAACCATTGTCTTCATCGAGCTACCTGGTTCTATTTCCTCAACCTCCTTATTCCTCATAAACCTGTTGATGAAATTGATTGTTACTGTTTGAAGCATTTGACTGAAGACTTTCGCAAATTCCTCATCTCAAATTCTTCAAGTTGCCATGTTCATCACTGCATAGCCTTTATCACGCTACTTACTGTTTGTGCATGTTTCATTTCATCGTGATGACTAAGCTGATACTATGATCCTCATGCACCGGAGTACTTATTCTGCCGCTAGTTATTCATCACCTTTCAAATTCCTCAAAGTTGAAATTCCTCAAGTGATGAATTTGTAAAAATCGCCTATTCACCCCCCCTCTAGTCGATATAACGCACTTTCAGGACAGTTATCATGCAATGCATAGTCTCACAAACAAGTCACGTACTTGTTAATACACATCACTGATAATGTCCAAGGACTATCTTTATTCATAAACACATAGGAAATATCGTCATACATGATTGCCTCTAGGGCATATCTCCAACAGTACTCGCGTCGGCCGCGGATTTCTTCACTCTGCCGCCACCATAGCTGTCTTTCGCCGCCGAGTTAGGGCGCGGGAGATCTGAACTGACAGCTTCTACATTCTCTCTACTCAGTTCATCGTGTTCTTCATAAGGGGTAATTAAAATAAAATTTTACTACCCTATTTAATCTTCTCCCTGCCACAAAATCTTCAAAAGGTGGTTATTCTTCAACAATCCATTCCATAAGCACTTTGAATCTCCTCTTCCTTGGATGGTTTCGCTAATTTATATTTTTCTTCAATATTCCTCAATTATGTGAATTATCAAATCTGCACAACTCTGGAACCTAAGTCAAGAACACTTAGTGGAATTCTTCAAGACAACTATGGTCAAATTCCCCAACTTGAGATATTTTTGAAAATTTCTGAAAACGCATATGACCTCTCCAAATTCGAGACTACATTTCTAGATGTAGTTATCTTGCGTTCCTTTGCGTCAAATTCACCATTGACTTGTGAGATAGCAAGGTTAGAGTCCCCTTAGAACTCTAGTCACTGGACTTCCATTGAGACCGCGATTGATAACAAGACCGGTAATCCTTATTTGAATTTTACATGAGGGAGAGGCATGAGCTAACATACTTTTCGTACTTGCATCATATGAACTTATGATTAGAACTCTAGCAAGCATCCACAACTACTAAACATCATTAAGGTAAATGTAACATCCCAAATTTTGGAATGTTATACTAAATATTAGAATGAGTGTTTGTTTGCTTCAGTGATTGAATTGAGTGAAATTTGAAACTTTTTTGAAAACTTTTGAATGAGAGGGAATAAAATGACTTTCCCCTTTTGTGATTTGAATTCAAAATTCAATTCCATTTCAAATCAGTGAGACAAGATAACATGACTTCTTCATAAACAAGGTATTTGAAAAGTGGATTTGAAAATCTCTGAATTATTCTTTTAATTGGAATTCATTTCATATTTGGTTCCATTTTAAATTTTGAAAGAATTCAAATACCCTTGACAAGATTTTTGAGAGGTGTAACATGACACTCCACACCAGGGTTATTTTTGTGAAGTTTTGAACCATAAAAGCTCAGGGGGTTATTTGAAAGTTTATTGCAAAAAGAATTAAAATCAAATTAGGCATTTTTTTGAAAAATATTTTTCAAAAGTATTTATTTTGGCCGTGGAAAAATGTTCATTAAATTGCATTTATTCCCCTGGCAATTTAATATATATGTCTTCATTTTTTTGGAAACCTATTGATTGCCATAAATTTAGTTTCCTTCTTTGTCATTTTATAAAAGGAAAACGGTTTTTTTAGGAAAGTCCACCGCGGCCCACCTCTTTCGAACCGGCCACCGACGCCGCGCCCTCTCTCTCTCTCCCTCTGATGCGCCAGCCCCACCGACCGATCGCGCGATCACCACGATCGTCCCCTTCCTTTGCTCCCTCCTTTCCAATCTCATCGGAGCCGATCGGGTCCGCCCCGGATCTCCCTCCTCCTTCCATTTCCCGACCCCTCGAGGCCCTATATAAAGCCCCTGCCTCGCCGCGTTCCATCCCCCCCGCCCCCCCCCCCGAAAACCCCACTCCCCTCGCCAGAGCATCGCCCCGCACCTCGCCGGAGTTCGGCTCACCACCGAAGCTCTCCGAGCTCCTGGTCGTCGCCCCAGTCACCCCCACACCCCACCGTCGCCACCCATCAACGTCGGAGACTCGCCGTCGTTGCCTGGTGCCCTCGACTCCGCTGGAGACCTTCTGGAATGCCGTAGCCACTACATCATCGGAGTACCCCCCCCCTTCCACCCGAAGCTCCCCGAGCTCGTGGAGCTCAACGCCGACGCTCCCTCGCCTCGCCGTCACCACCAACGAACGCCGGAGGTCCGCCACCGACGACAGGACCCCTCGGACGCCATCCCTGACCATCGCAACACCCTCCCCGACGACCACCGAAGCCACCGCCGCCGTCGGGACATCGCCGGAGCACCATCTCCCCTGTGAGCACCCCTTCCCCCCTCCTAGACCGTCAGATCTAGATCAAACGCGTTAGATTAGAACTTTTAATTCCCGAATCGGTATCCGTTAGCACTCGGCCATCTGCTCGAATCGTTAGAACGTGCACCCCCTTTAGCCAATAAGAGAGCGCCACGTGTACCCTGTCCGTTAGTTCGAATTTTCCTTTTTCCTGTTTTCTGTTTTTAAAACAGAATAGTTCTGTTTTTGTTTTATTCATATCATTTATGTTTTTAATTATTTTAATTTGATTGTTTTTTGCATCATGTCACAAATTTTATTTAGTTTCTGTAGATATAAAGTTTGACCATATTTGAATAATTTAAATTTGAATTCAAAGATATTTGATTTAAATCTTATTTTCTGAATATCTTGAGTTTAAAAATATATTTTTAGTTGATTCTTTTTGCTACTTGTCACTAGTGACTTTATTTAAGAGTAGGTAGAATTTGGGAAAAAATTTAATAATTTAAATTAGTATTTTTAACAAAACAGATTCTCTTTTAGTTCTTTTTAGGTTTATTTATATTTCTTTTGTTTTAAATTGTTTTAATTTATTTTCTTTTATATTAGTTGACAAGTTTTAATTTTTTTTTTGTTAGTTAGAATTAATATTTCAAGCAAGTTATTTCTATGTTACTTATTAGTATTACTGGCATGGAATCAATTCTAGTTTAATTATAACTTGTAATTGATTTCATTGCTAGTTTGATTTGCTAATTGAAAATACCTTTAATTAAATTCTTTTATAAAATATAGTTTCTGTTAACTTAGTGTTATATATTTTGTTTTCTGTTATTTTAATATTTCATATGTTTTCTTATTGTTAGGTTTATTAGGCAAAAACCTATGTTGTTTACAATATTACTTTCTTAGTTCTTAGTTGTTCTTCAAAAGTAATTCTTTTGCTAAGTAAAGTATTTACTAAAATACTTTTTAAATATTTTACTTTGTTTTTGCTTTGTGTTTTTACTTTTGAAAATAGGATTTACTTGTAGAGAAAACCAACCTTAGTTGTGTTGCTGAAACTTTGTTGTTTTGAGTTTTGTCTTAAGTATTTTCTTCATCACAACCTTGTTGATTTTGGTTTTGTGTTACTTTTTGATTGTTAGAATTGATTGCTAGTATGATTGCTTATATGAATGCAATGTTTGATTATATAGATTTTCATCGGAGAGTGACGAATAGTCTATCAAGTTATTTCTGAGAGCGATATTATTCTTCATCAGCAGTACATGCAAGTTCACTTTGACCATCTATTTCATACCTATGTTTTATTGCATGTAGCGATATCATTCAACAAATCCCTCTAGTAGTGTTATTGAAAATTCGTGTAGTCAAGTATAACGCATGAGGTAGGAACACACCACTTGTTACTAAAGCCCCGGGAACGTTAGTTATTTTAATGCTATGATAAAGTAGACGGGGTTTGGTATGACTGTACGTGAGTGGTGTGAGAAGGAGGACTCTACGTCAAGACGACAAATTCATGAAGGCATCTTCAAGTCCTGCATCTTCAAGACATAAAGACTTCGAGACTCGAGAAACAAGTTTTCAATACACACTACTGGGTGAAGGATGGTTGATTGGGCATCCCTGGAGTAACCACTGGATGGCCGGGATGCATGGAGAAGCGCCATGACATCTTGCGGAAAGCTTCACCCAGACTCAAAGAGACGGATGAATACTTCATGCCCGGAAGCTTACCTGTGTAGCCACAAGTCATTATGGGCTCTGGCTTGGTTGATCTTTGTTGTGACTCTGGCTGGGCAGTGCTACGAGATGTAGTCGACGTTAGGATTGGATGGGCACTGACAGTAGTCAGGGAAACACTCTGAAATACCATGTTTCGTTCGTCCTATTCTCAAACACCATGAAGTTCGAGGACTTACCAGGAGGGAACGAATCTTGTGGGTAAAGTACACAACACTCTGCAAAGTTAAACCTAATCGATTAGCCATGTCCCCGATTACGGACAATTTGAGCCTCTGGACTTGGATCTATCTCTAAACTCTCAACACTGGACTAATAATTAATTGTGGGAAACTATTGATACTTGTGGGCATTAAGACATCGGTTGGCGGAACCATGTCATGTTAGGTAACTCTATAGTGAAAAACTCCTCATATTCTTTTGTTGTAGGAAAAGAAAATAAAATCAGCTTTTATGCAAAAACTCAGACACAGAGCCACAAAGCCTTACTGCATATAGAATAGTTTTTATCTTCTGCTCTACTATGGTGATCTTGCCAGTACATTCAATGTACTGACCTACACGGCTGCAACGTCTTATGTTGTAGATAAAATCTACGACGGGTAAGAGTACGATTCAGGGTTACGGTCTGCACTCAACCTGCCGTTGGTGTTATTGGGACTCCACTCCCGTTGAGTGTTTCCGCTGAGATTTTAAGGTATATATCAGTTTTACGTTAATTATATGTGATTGTACTTTTATATATACATTGATGTACTGTGTGCACCAGCATACTGATCCAGGTATGGCACAGAAAACACAGAGGCTTGACTCGTTTTGAGTCAGGTCGCTACAGAAATGGTATCAAAGCACATCTTGACTGTAGGACGTGACCCTAGGAAATGGATTAGAAATAGGAAGACCTTGATAGGAACAAATTTTGTTTTCACTACTCCCGTAACTTCCAAATTCTTTTACTGAACCCTCCCTATTCAAACTATAGATGGAGAACTACACCCTGAACAAAAGAGAGGACTATGAAGATGTTCTTGGAGGCTCATTCCTCATGGAGCTAGTGCAGATGGTGAAGCTGCCGATACCTGAGATCAAGGCGACTAAGAGGAAGTCTGGATTCTGGGGCATCAAAACTAAGGTTTTTGGACGTGAAGAAGACCCCAAGACTGAAGACATCAACTATGGCACATTGAGCCATGAATGTGAGATGGGCATGAACACTGCTGTCCATGATGCCATCGCACGTTTGAGCTATCATCATCATGCTGAGTTGTTCAACCACTACTTTGGAAGGCTTGGATGGCAAAAGCCTGATGGAGCACTCATCGACCTGACCAATGAACAGAAGATGAAGTTTTCACCCGTACTTGTGTACAATCAAGAACTGGAGTGCTACATCAAGAACCTTGAAATGGACCTTCTCTCAGAGTTATTTGAGAACGAAGCACTTCGTGAGAACCTCAAGGCTGAGAAGCTGAAGGTAGCCAATCTAAAGAAACATGATCCCGAGATTCAGAGGCTTCGTCAAGACTTGAAGAATAGTCAATCCATGGCTCATGCTGGAGACGTTGAAATTCAGAATATCAAGAACCAACTCCTGGAACTACAGGGACGACACCGGAAACTCCGCATCTACAGGGAAAATCTGGTAGAAGAACTTGAGGATATTAAGCATGACCAGAAGAAGCGCGCTAAAGACGAAGACATGATATAGACTAGCTTAGTAGTAGCCCCACCATGAGAGAATAAGGATAAACATTTTTACGAGTTGAGTGATCGACCACACCAACCTTATGTGGGTGGCGATACTATAGTTTGATTGAAATTTATGAATGTGTGGACTCGAGTTTGATGTTTGTGTCTTTGAGTTGTTTGTATCCCTTCTCTCTCTCTGTCTCTATCTCTCTTACCCATCTCATCCCCAAAACCTTGAACCCAATAGATGGTGAATGAAGCTGGACTTGTATTCTCTGGACCAATGACCCAGCTGGAGGTAGAAGTATGGATTCAAAACATGGATGAAAATGAGTTGTTGATGCATAAACTGGGATTTTGCTAAAGTACAAGGATATAATAGAATATGGTAAATGGATTAGAAGCTTGGTTTGGATGATATGGATGTTTACCCAAGAAGAAACATATGTTAATTTTGAGTACCCTTTCCTGACACCTGTAGATGACCACCCTTTATGAGTCTTTCCTCAAGGGCCCGGAGACGACCATGACCCTGACTAGTGAACATGATTACCCAAGGATCCTGAAGGATATGATGAAGCACATCCATCTTGAAGGAGATGCAGTTTACAAAGGCTACCCATTCATGGAAAATGGAGTGGAACTCTGGTATGTGGAGGTACACCTCCACCGTGTGAAAGGAGTTTGCCCAAAGACTATGGGACAATACTTTTACATATCTCATGTACCACGAGCAACTTTCTTTGACACTGTTCGTGAAGCTGCCATGGAAGCCATACGTCAGATTGGAGAAATACTTGAAGCAAGACTCCGTCATACTCAACAATACCTGTAGGAGGTGCATACGGAGATGATGGAGATGAAGCTCATGTCCACCCTGATCAAGCAAAATATGGATGATTTCAAGGAGTACATCGCAAAGTTCCAGTGGTACTAAAATATCTCCAAGGAGGGATAAATGAATAAAGTTGGGAGTGATGCTAGACCATGCCAAACTATGTGGATGGCAGCATTTGTAATAAAGTACTTTTAAGAGTTTTAAGAAGTGATTGAGGATGTAACAAAGGATTGAATACGAGAAGAAAGCTAGAATGGAGTAGTAAATATGGCAATAACTGTATCATGAAGCACTCTTGTTTTCATGAGATTATTTTGTAACGGAAGTCTCAGAGTTTGTAATAAATTCATGAGTCAATGGAATTTATGGTGTCATGATTCTCTTATGTTGAATTATATGAACTGTTACTCTATGAACAAAGGTCACTGACCATTTTCGAGAATATGAGAAAACATGGTCTATGCAGGCATGTGTACATTTCATTTTCAGTGTGGTAGTAACCACATAGACCAATGAATAAAGAAAGTACCATTCTTGTTAAGGAGTTTGGATAAGTGAATACAAGTGAAGAGAATGTGGAACCATATCCAACTATGTGGATGACAACACCTGAAATAAAATACCTTGGATTTTGAATATGATGAACCAAAACTGTTATTGGTAAACAGACCAATGGAAAGGAAAAACATATTCAAGGAATAGAACGTGTATCAAGGATGGATCTCATGGTTTCATGAAGGTTGCCCAAAGATCATGAAGCAAGAAGTTGTGATTGGATCAGCAAACGTTTTCTTAGGAGTATACGACAACCTGAGAGTTGTGAAGGAACGCTAGATCTTTTGTTTAGCTTGCAGAATCAATGGATTTATCCGAACTTCGTTCATTGACAAGAGGAATTTCTGCAATGCTTGTGAGGAAGCCCAAGTGTTAGAATACGAGATTCACTGAACCTTATACAAGGTAATGATTTCAGTGCGGCATGGATTGATCACCATGAGGACTTACTCTTATCATTTCTCTTGCTATTCGGAATGGTAAATCTGAGTGACTTACCCATAGTAAAGAGACGACATTCATTTGAAGCTTTTGTTTAAGCCTTAGAATGGTATGATGAAAATCCCTTGTACATGACAGTTGCTGTCACACGTAGGAATTTTACGGTGAGGAATGAAGCCAAGACCCATTTCACTGCAGGATAATCACTAATATTAGACCCCCATCAGATCTTTGATAGGTTACTTAGAATGAACGTGAGACTTATCAGTTAAGAAGACCCAGTATTAGAGGAAATAAAATTTCTTATGAGAACACAAGATTTTGATATAACGGAAGATCGTCACCAAGGAGGTGACTATGAACTATGTGGACAGACAGATGCACCACAGGATTGCCATGACTTTGAGGGACCAGTAACTCACATTTTAAGTGTGCTAGACCCCACACTTCCAGGACAATGGATTTGTTAGAAGACCCCAAACCCTAACCTATTCTTTCTAGCCCTTTCGAATCTCGAGGACGAGATTCATTTTAAGTGTGGTAGGTTTGTAACATCCCAAATTTTGGAATGTTATAATAAATATTAGAATGAGTGTTTGTTTGCTTGAGTGATTGAATTGAGTGAAATTTGAAACTTTTTTGAAAACTTTTGAATGAGAGGGAATAAGATGACTTTCCCCTTTTGTGATTTGAATTCAAAATTCAATTCCATTTCAAATCACTCAGAGAAGATAACATGACTTCTTCATAAACAAGGAATTTGAAAAGTGGATTTGAAGAATCTCCGACTTATTCTTTTTTTTTGGAATTCATTTCATATTTGGTTCCATTTTAAATTTTGAAAGAATACAAATACCCTTGACAAGATTTTTGAGAGTAGTAACATGACACTCCACACCAGGGTTATTTTTGTGAAGTTTTGAACCATAAAAACCCAGGGGGTTATTTGAAAGTTTATTGCAAAAAGAATTAAAATCAAATTAGGCATTTTTCTGAAAAATATTTTTAAAAAGTATTATTTTGGCCGTGGAAAAATATTCATTAAATTGCATTTATTCCCCTCATCAATTTAATATATAAATCTTCATTTTTTGGAAATGTATTGATTGCCATAAAGTTAGTTTCCTTCTCTGTCATTTTATAAAAGGAAAACGGTTTTTTTAGGAAAGTCCATCGCGGCCCACCTCTTTCGAACCGGCCACCGACGTCATGCCCTCTCTCTCTCCCTCTAACGCGCCAGCCCCACCAACCAATCGTGCGATCACCGCGGTCGTCCCCTTCCTTTGCTCCCTCCTTTCCAATCTCGCCGAAGCCGATCGGGTCCGCCCCGGATCTCCCTCATCCTTCCATTTCCCGACCCCTCGAGGCCCTATATAAAGCCCCTGCCTCGCCACGTTCCATTCCCCCCCCCCGAAAACCCCACTCCCCTCGCGAGAGCGTCGCCCTGCACCTCGCCGGAGTTTGGCTCACCACCGAAGCTCTCCGAGCTCTTGGCTATCGCCCCAGTCACCCCCACACCCCACTGGCGCCACACATCAACGTCGGTGACTCGCCACCGTTGCTCGGTGCCCTCGCCTCCGTTGGAGACCTTCTGGAATGCCATAGCCACTACATCGCCAGAGTACCCCCCCCCCCTTCCACCCGAAGCTCCCCGAGCTCGTGGAGCTCAACGCCAACGCTCCCTCGCCTTGCCGACACCACCAACGAACGCTGGAGGTCCGCCACCGACGACAGGACCCCTCGGACGCCATCCCCGACCACCGCAACGCCCTCCCCGATGACAACCGAAGCCACCGCCGCCGTCGAGACATCGCCGGAGCACCATATCCCCTGTGATCACCCCTTCCCCCCTCCTAGACCGTCAGATCTAGATCCAACGCGTTAGATTAGAACTTTTAATTCCCGAATCGGTATCCGTTAGCGCTCGGCCATCCGCTCGAATCGTTAGAACGTGCACCCCCTTTAGCCAATAAGAGAGAGCCACGTGTACCCTGTCCGTTAGTTAGAATTTTCCTTTTTCCCGTTTTCTGTTTTTTAAAACAGAATAGTTCTGTTTTTGTTTTATTCATATCTTTTATGCTTTTAATTATTTTAATTTGATTTTTTTGCATCATGTCAAAACTTTCATCTAGTTTATGTAGATATAAAGTTTGACCATCTTTGAATAATTTAAATTTGAATTCAAATAGATTTGATTTAAATCTTATTTTCTGAATATCTTGAGTTTAAAAATATTTTTTAGTTGATTATTTTTCCTACTTGTCACTAGTGACTTTATTTAACAGTAGGTAGAATTTGGGAAAAAATTTAATAATTTAAATTAGTATTTTTAACAAAACAGATTCTCTTTTAGTTCTTTTTAGGTTTATTTATATTTCTTTTGTTTTAAATTGTTTTAATTTATTTTCTTTTATATTAGTTGACAAGTTTTACTTTTTTTTGTTAGTTAGAATTAATATTTCAACCAAGTTATTTCTATGTTACGTATTAGTATTACTGGCATGGAATCAATTCTAGTTTAATTATAACTTGAAATTGATTTCATTGCTAGTTTGATTTGCTAATTGAAAATACCTTTAATTAAATTGTTTTATAAAATATACTTTCTGTTAACTTAGTGTTATATATTTTGTTTTCTGTTATTTTAATATTTCATATGTTTTCTTACTGTTAGGTTTATTAGGCAAAAACCTATGTTGTTTACAATATTACTTTCTTAGTTCTTAGTTGTTCTTCAAAAGTAATTCTTTTGCTAAGTAAATTATTTACTAAAATACTTTTGTTATATTTACTTTGTTTTTGCTTTGTGTTTTTACTTTTGAAAATAGGATTTACTTGTAGAGAAAACCAACCTTAGTTGTGTTGCTGAAACTTTGTTGTTTTTAGTTTTGTCTTAAGTATTTTCTTCATCACAACCTTGTTGATTTTGGTTTTGTGTTACTTTTTGATTGTTAGAATTGATTGCTAGTATGATTGCTTATATGAATGCAATGTTTGATTATATAGATTTTCATCGGAGAGTGACGAATAGTCTATCAAGTTATTTCTGAGAGCGATATTATTCTTCATTAGCAGTACAGGCAAGTTCACTTTGACCACCTATTTCATACCTATGTTTTATTGCATGTAGCGATATCATTCAACAAATCCCTCTAGTAGTGTTATTGAAAATTCTTGTAGTCAAGTAGAATCCATGAGGTAGGAACCCACCACTTGTTGCTAAAGCCCTGGGAACATTAGTTATTTTAATGCTATGCTAAAGTAGACGGGGTTTGGTATGAGCGTTCGTGAGTGGTGTGAGAAGGAGGACTCTACGTCAAGACGACAACTTCATGAAGGCATCTTTAAGTCCTGCATCTTCAAGACCTCAAGACTTCGAGACTCGAGAAACAAGTTTTCAATACACACTACTGGGTGAAGGATGGTTGATTGGGCATCCTTGGAGTAACCAGTGGATGGCCGGGATGCATGGAGAAGCGCCATGACATCTTGCGGAAAGCTTCACCCAGACTCAAAGAGATGGATGAATACTTCATGCCCGGAAGCTTACCTGTGTAGCCACAAGTCATTATGGGCTCTGGCTTGGTTGATCTTTGTTGTGACTCTAGCTGGGCAATGCTACGAGATGTAGTCGACATTAGGATTGGATGGGCATTGACAGTAGTCAGGGAAACACTCTGAAAGACCATGTTTCGTTCGTCCTGTTCTCAAACACCATGAAGTGCGAGGACTTACCAGGAGGGAACAAATCTTGTGGGTAAAGTACACAACACTCTGCAGAGTTAAACCTAATTGATTAGTTGTGTCCCTGGTTACGAACAATTTGAGCCTCTGGACTTGGATCTATCTCTGAACTCTCAACACTTGACTGATAATTAATTGTGGGCAACTATTGATACTTGTGGGCGTTAAGACATCGGTTGGCGGAACCATGTCATGTTAGGTAACTCTATAGTGAAAAACTCCTGATATTGTTTTGTTGTAGGAAAAGAAAATAAAATCAGCTTTTATGCAAAAACTCAGACACAGAGCCACAAAACCTTACTGCATATAGAATAGTTTTTATCTTCTATTCTACTATTGTGATCTTGCCAGTACATTCAATGTACTGACCTACACGGCTGCAACGTCTTATGTTGCGGATAAGCTCTATGACGGGTAAGAGTATGATTCAGGGTTACGGTCTGCACTCAACCTGCCGTTGGTGTTATTGGGACTCCACTCCCATTGACTGTTTCCGCTGAGATTTTTAAGGTATATATCAGTTTTACGTTCATTACATGTGATTGCACTTTGATATATACATTGATGTATTGTGTGTGTCAGCATACTGATCCAGGGATGGCATAGAAAACATAGAGGCTTGACTCGTTTTGAGTCGGGTCGCTACAGTAAACCCCAGCCATAGCATTAAGTAACAAGTCCCCTTTACTCCCGTATGCAACAACCCCCTTAGTAGGGTATAAGCTGTTGTCACCCTCGTTACCCACTATAAGCGAATCATGAACGTATAGACAACCTATAGCGTGAATCCCCCTCATGTGCACGGCACAGAATGTTGGAAATATGCCCTAGAGGCAATAATAAATTAGTTATTATCATATTTCCTTATTCATGATAATCATTTGTTATCCATGTTATAATTGTATTGATCAGAGACATAGATGCATGTGTGGATACATAGACAAAACCATGTCCCTAGTATGCCTCTAATAGACTAGCTCGTTGATCAAAGATGGCTATGGTTTCCTAGTCATGGACATGAGATGTCATTTGGTAACGGGATCACATCATTAGGAGAATGATGTGATGGACAAGACCCAAACTACAAATGTAGCACATGATTGTGTCAGTTTATTGCTACTGTTTTCTGCATGTCAAGTATATGTTCCTATGACCATGAGATCATGCAACTTGCTGACACCGAAGGAGTACCTTGTGTGTATCAAACGTCGCAACGTAAATGGGTGACTATAAAGGTGCTCTATAGGTATCTCCGAGGGTGTCTATTGGGTTGGCAAAGATCAAGACTGGGATTTGTTACTCTGTGTGATGGAGAGGTATCTCAGGGCCCACTCGGTAATACAACATCACAATAAGTTGCAAGCAATGTGACTAAGTGTTCGTCACGGGATCTTGTGTTATGGAACGAGTAAAGATACTTGCCGGTAACGAGGTTGAACTAGGTATGGAGATACCGACGATCGAATCTCGGGCAAGTAACATACCGAAGAACAAAGGGAGCATCATACGGGATTAACTGAATCCTTGACATAGAGGTTCGACCGATAAGGATCTTCATAGAATATGTAGGAACCAATATGGGCATACAGGTCCCGCTATTGTTTATTGACCATAGAGGTGTCTCGGTCATGTCTGCATAGTTCTCGAACCCGCAGGATCTGCACACTTAAGGTTTGGTGACGTTTCAGTAGTATAGAGTTTTGTATGGTGGTTACCCAAGGTTGTTTGGAGTCCCATATGAGATCACGAATGTCACGAGGAGCTCCGGAATGGTCCGGAGGTAAAGATTGATATATAGGAAGTCCTGTTTTGGTCGTCGGAAAAGTTTCGGGCTCATCGGTAATGTACCGGGAGTGTCGGTAGTGTACCGGGAGACCATCGGGAGGGGTATTTCGACCCCATAGGCTACATGGGCTGTGGGAGAGTAAATACCAGCCCTTAGTGGGCTGGTGGAAGTCCCACACAAGGCCCATGCAGCTGGGAAGAAAAACCCAAAGAGAAAAAGGTGGAAAAAGGCCAAAAGGCAAAAAATAAGGAGGAGTCCTAGTCCTACTAGGATTGGAGGAGGAATCCTCCAATCCTTCTTGGTTCGGCCGACCCAAGGGCTGGCTCCTTGGGAAACAAGCCTCCTCCTCTCTTCCTCCTATATATACTAGAGGTTTTAGGGTTTTTGGCACTAGATTTTCAGCCACGTGCTACCCGTTCCTCTAGTGCATAGTTTCTCCTCTAGATCGGATTTCTGCAGTGCTTAGGCGAAGCCCTGCCGAAATAACTCCACCACCATCGCCGGAGCGCCATAATGCTGCCGGAGAACTCTTCTACCTCTCTGCTCCCTCTTGCTGGATCAAGAAGGCGGAGATCGTCATCAAGCTGTACGTGTGCTGAACGCGGAGGTGTCGTCCGTTCGGCGCTAGATCGGAAGGACCGTGATCAAGATCGCGAGACGGATTGTGATGAGATTGCGGGACGGATCGTGATGAGTTCGCAGGACGGATCGTGATTGGATTGCGGGACGGATCATGATGAGATCACGGGACGCTCGGTGATTTGGATCGTGAAGACGTTCGACTACACCAACCGTGTTTCTTAACGCTTCCCGCTTAGCAATCTACAAGGGTATGTAGATCCACTCTCCCTCTCGTAGATGCTCATCACCATGGATAGATCTTGCGTGCACGTAGGAAATTTTTTGTTTCCCATGCAACGTTCCCCAATAGTGGTATCAGAGCTAGGTCTATGTGTAGATGAGATCTCGAGTAGAACAAAAAGAGTTTGTGGGCGTTGATGCTTAGATTGCTTCCTCCCTTGGTCGTGTTTTGGTTCAGCAGTATTGTGAGATGAAGCGGCCCGGGCCAACATTACCATACGCTTAGGAGAGACTGGTTCCCTCGACTGCAACTTGTTGCATAGATGGCTTGCGGGTGCCAGTTTCTCTCATTTTAGTTGGATCGGATTCGACAAAGGCGGTCCTTGAGAAGGTTGAAAAGCAACTAGTGTATCACCGTTGTGGTTTTTGCGTAGATGGGAATTGTTCTTTCTAGATACCCGTAGTAGCCACGTAAAACATGCGGCAACAATTAGAGGACGTCTAACTTGTTTTTGCAGGGTATGTTGTGATGTGATATGGCCAATTACATGATTTGATATATGTCATGTATGAGATGATCATGTGTTGTATAGAATATCCCGACTTGCATGTCGATGAGTATGGCAACCGGCAGGAGCCATAGGGTTGTCTTTAATTATTGTATGACCTGCGTGTCAATCATTAAGCTCTATGTAATGCTTTACTTTATCACTAAACAGTAGCAATAGTGGTACAAGCATGATGGGCGCGATAACCCCGATGGTGATACGTTGATGGAGATCAAGATGATGGAGATCATGGTGTCGTGCCGGTGACGATGGAGATCATGCCGGTGCTTTCAAGATGGAGATCAAAAGCACAAGTTCATGGCCATATCATGTCACTTATGATTTGCTTGTGATGTTAATCCTTTTATGCACCTTAGGACAACGGTAGCATTATAAGGTGATCCCTCACTTAAATTCCAAGATGAATTGTGTTCTCCCCGAGTGTGCACCGTTGTGAAAGTTCGTCATGTTGAGACACCACATGATGATCGGGTGTGATAGACTCTACGTTCACATACAACGGGTGCAAGCGAGTGGTGCACATGCAGAACACTTGGGTTAAACTTGACGAGCCTAGCATGTACAGACATGGCCTCGGAACACAAGAGACCGAAAGGCCGAACATGAGTCATATAGCAGATATGATCGACATGATGATGTTCACCATTGAAACCACCTCAACTCACGTGATGATCGGACTTGAGTTGGTAAATTTGGATCATGTGTCACTCGAATGACCGGAGGGATGTCAATTTGAGTGGGAATTCTTAAGTAATATGACTAATTGAACTCATTATTATGAAAATAGTTAGTAGTGTGTTTGCAAACTGTGTTGTAGATTACTAGCTCACGTTCTAGCTCCCTTGAATTTTTATATGTTCCTAGAGAAATAGAGTTGAAAGATGATGCTAGCAATATTGCTGACTGGCTCCGTGATATGAGGATTGTCCTCGTTGCTGCACAGAAGGCTTATGTCCTTAATGCACCGCTCGTTGCGCCAACCCCTCTAGCGTCGTCTGTAGATGTTGTGAACATCTGACAGGCACGTTCTGAAGACTACTTGATAGTTTAGTGCGTCATGCATTACGGCTTAGAATTGAGGCTCCAAAACATTTTGAACGTCACGGAACATATGAGATGTTCTAAGAGCTGAAATTAGGATCTCAGGCTCATGCCCGTGTTGCGAGATATGAGATCTCCAACAAGATTCTTTGCCTGCAAGATGAAAGAGAATAGCTCAATCGTTGAGCATGTGCTCAGATTGTCTGGGTGCTACAATTGCTTGAATCAAGTGGGAGTTGATCTTCCAGATAAGATAGTGATTGATATAGTTCTCCAAGTCACTGTCACTAAAGCTACTAGAACTTGGTGATGAACTATAAAATGCCAGGGATAGAAATAATGATCCCTAAGCTATTCGCGATGTTTGACACTGCGAAGGTAGAAATCAAGAAGGAGCATCAAGTGTTGATGGTTAGTCAAACCACTAGTTTCGAGAAGGGAAAGAGCAAGGAGGGAAACTTGATGGATAGCAAGTCAGTTGCTGCTCCAGTGAAGCAACCCAAAGTTGCCCCAAACCCGAGACTAAGTGCTTCGATTATGAGGAGAGCGGTCGCTGAAGCGGAACAACCCTATATACTTGGTAGATAAGAAGGCTGGCAACATCGACAGAAGTATATTTGATATACGTGTTATTGATGTGTACCTTGCTAGTACTCCTAGTAGCACCTGGGTATTGGATACCGGTTCAGTTGCTAAATGTTAGTAACTCAAAATAAAAGCTACGGAATAAACGGAGCACTAGCTAAGGGTGAGGTGATGATGTGCGTTGGAAATGTTTCCAAGGTTGATGTGATCAACATCGCACGTTCTCTCTACCTTCGGGATTAGTGACAAACCTAAATACATGTTATTTGGTGTTTTGCGTTGAGCATGAACGTGATTAGATCGTGTTTATTGCAACACGGTTATTCATTTAAGTTAGAGAATAATGGTTATTCTGTTTACATGAATAATACCTTCAATGGTCATGCACCCAGTGAGAATGGTTTGTTGAATCTTGATCGTAGTAATACACATGTTCATAACATTGATGCAGAAAGATACAAAGTTAATAATGATAGTACCACATACTTGTGGCACTGCCGCTAAATGTCATATTGGTATAAAACATGAAGAAACTCCATGTTGATGGATCTTTGGACTCATTCAATTTCGAATTGGTTGAGACATGCGAACCATGCCTCTTGGTCAAGATGACTAAGGACCCCATTTTTTGGTTTGATGGAGCGGGCAAGTGATTTATTGGAAATGATACATGTTGATGTATGCAATCCAATGAGTCTTGTAGCGTGCGGTGGATATCGTTATTTTCTTACCTTCACTGATGATTTGAGTAGATATAGTGTATATTTACATAATGAAACACAAGTCTGAATCGTTTGAAAGGTTCAAGAAAATTCAGAGTGAAGTTTAAGATCATCGTGACAAGAAGATAAAAATGTCTGCAATATGATCATGGAGGTAAATATATGAGTTACAAGTTTGGCATAAAACTTTAGACAATGCAAAAGTTGTTTCACAACTCACGCCACGTGGAACACCATAGTGTGATGGTGTGTTCGAACGTCATAGTCGTGCTCTATTGAAAATGGTGCTTGCTATGATGTCTCTTATCATTTTGCTACTATAAATTTTGGGGTTATGCATTAGAGACAACTACATTCACTTTAGATAGGGCACCATCTAAATCCGTTGAGATGACACCGTGTGAATTATGGTTTGATAGAAACCTAAGCTGTCATTTCTTAATGTTTGGAGATGCAACACTTATGTGAAAAAGTCTTTCACCTAATGAGCTCGAACCCAAAGCGGATAAATGCATCTTCATAGAATACCCTAAATATAGTTGGGTAAACCTTCTATCTTAGATCCAAGCATAAAGTGTTTGTTGCTAAAACTGGGTCCTTTCTCGAGAAAGAGTTTCTCTCGAAAGAATTGAGTGGGAGGAAGATAGAACTTGATGAGGTTGTTGAACCTTTGTTTCAACAAGAGAGTAGCACAGCACAGGAAGATGTTTCTGTGAAGCCTACGTTAGTTGAAGAGGAAGTTAATGATGATGATCATGAAGCTTCGGATCAAGTTACTATCAAACCTCGTAGGTCGACAAGGACGTGTACTGCTCCTGAGTGGTACGACAACCCTGTCTTAGAGGTCATGTTGTTGGACAACGATGAACCTACGAGCTATGGAGAAGCGATGATTGGCCCGAATTCCGACAAATGGTTATAGGCCATGAAATCCGAGAAAGGATCCATGTATGAAAACCAAGTATAGACTTTGGTAGACTTGCTCGTTGGACGGCAGGTCATTGAGTACAAATGGATGTTTAAAATGAAGACAGACGCTCATGGTAAATGTCACCATTTGTAAAGCTCGACTTATTGCAAAGAAGTTTACGACAAGTTCAAGGAGTTGACTGCGATGAGACTTTCTCACTCGTAGCGATGCTAAAGTCTGTTGGAATTATGTTAGCAGTTGCTGCATTTTTCAATTATGAAATCTGGCAGATGGATATCAAAACATCGTTTCCTTAATGGTTTACTTGAGGAAAGTTTGTATGTGATACAACCAGAAGGTCTTGTCAGTCCTAAGGATGCTAAAAAGTGTGCAAGCTTCAGTGATTCTTCTCTGAACTGAAGCAAGCATCTCGAAGATGGAATATACACTTTGATGAGGTGTTTCCGTGGCTCCTGGTGGCAGAAAAATGTTTCCGTGGCTCTCTCTGGTATACATGGAATATTGGTGAATTTATAGGCTGAGAAATAGGGTTAGGGGAGCTGCCATGGGCCCACAAGCCAGGGGCGCACCCTACCCCCTGGGCGCGCCCCTGTGGCTTGTGGCCACACGGCGGCTCTCCGGACTTCATCTCCAAGTCTTCTGGGTTGCTTCTGGTCCAAGAAAAATTATTCCGAAGATTTTATTCCGTTTGGACACCGTTTAATATTCCTTATCTGCAATACTCAAAAACAAGGAAAAAACAGAAACTGGCACTAGGCTCTAGATTAATAGGTTAGTCCCAAAAATAATATAAAATAGCATATTAGTGCATATAAAACCTCCAAAACAGATAATATAATAGCATGGAAATCAAAAATTATAGATATGTTGGAGACATATCAAGCATCCCCAAGCTTAATTCCTTCTCGTCCTCAAGTAGGTAAATGATAAAAACAGAATTTTTGATGTGGAATGCTACCTAACATATTTATCCATATAATATTTTTTATTGTGGCATGAATTTTCAGATCCATAAGATTCAAAACAATAGTCTAATATTGACATAAAAACAGTAATACTTCGAGCACACCAACAAGGCAATCATGTCCTTTCGAAATAACATGGCCTTAGAAAGTTATCCCTACAAAATCATATGGTCTGGCTATGCCCCATCTTCCCCACACAAAGTATCTAAATCATGCACAACCCCGATGTACAAGTCAAGCAATTATTTCATAATTTTGGTGTTCTCAAACCTTTTCAACTCTCACGCAATACATGAGCTTGAGCCATGGATATAGCACTATAGGTGGAATAGAATATGGTGGAGGTTGCAAGGAAAAAGGGAGAATATAGTCTCACATCAACTAGGCGTATCAACGGGCTATGGAGATGCCCATCGATAGATATTAATGTGAGTGAGTAGGGATTGCCATGCAACAATTGCACTTACAGCTATAAGTGTATGAAAGCTCAAAAAGAAAACTAAGTGGTCGTGCAAGAAGAAATTCCACTAGTTATATGAAAGTGACAAAATAGGAGACTCTTTATCATGAAGATCATGGTGCTAATTTGAAGCACAAGTGTGGAAAAAGATAGTAGCAATTGTCCCTTCTCTATTTCTCTCATTTCTTATTTTATGTTATTTATTATTATTTTATTTTATTGGTGGGCATCTTTGGCCTCATTTTTTATTTATTTGGGCTTCACTGGCCTCTTTTATTTGTTGTAAAGTCCGGATAGTCATCCCAACTTGTGATGGAGTCATGTCCTCCATCATCCTTTTATCACACAGGACAATGCTCTAATAATGAAAATCATAACACTTTTATTTACTTACAACTCAAAAAGAAAGTTACAACTTGATACCTAGAACAAAATATGACTCTGTATGCAGGATGAAAGTGATGATGCATGTCATGAAAATGGAACGGTGGAAGTTCCATGGCAATATATGTCGGAATGGCTATGGAAATGCCATAATAGGTAGGTATGGTTTCTGTTTTGAGGAAAATGTAAGGTGGCTATTTTGAGGAAGGTGGGTTTGATGTACCAGCGAAAGTTGCGTGGTACTAGAGAGGCTAGCAAAGGTGGAAGGGTGAGAGTGCGTATAATCCATGACTCAACATTAGTCATAAAGAACTCACATACTTATTGCAAAAGTCTATTAGTTATCAAACAAAGCATTAGACGCATGCTCCTAGGGGAGAGGTTGGTAGGAGTTAACCATCGCGCGCTCCTGACCCTCACACAAAGGTTGACAATCATTAAACAAATCATGCTCCGACTTCGTTACATAACGGTTCATCATACGTGCATGCTATGGGAATCATAAACTTCAACACAAGTATCTCTTCCAATTCACAAATACTCACTAGCATGACTCTCATATTAACATTTCTATTATCTCAAAACTATATGCAAGGAATCAAACTTCTCATAGTATTCAATGCACTTAATATGAAAGTTTTTATTATATCCCTCTTGGATGCCCATTATATTAGGACTAAAATCATAATCTAAACAAATTACCATGCTGTTCTTAAGAAACTCTCAAAATAATATAAGTGAGGTACGAGAGTTCAACAATTTCTATAAAATATAACACCACCATGCTCTAAAAAGATATAAGTGAAGAACTAGAGCAACATTGCCTAGCTGAAAAGATATAAGTGAAGCACATAGAGTATTCTAATAAATTCACGATCCAGCGTGTCCCTCTCAAAAATATGTTTTCAGCAAGGATGATTGTGGCAAACTAGAAAGCAAAGACTCATAACATAAAATACGCTCCAAGCAAAACACATATCATGTGGTGAATAAAAATATAGCCTTAAGTAAATTTACCGATGGATTGAAGACGAAAGAGGGGATGCCTTCCGGGGCATCCCCCAGCTTAGGCTTTTGGGTATCCTTGAATATAGCTTGAGGTGACTTAGGCATCCCCAAGCTTAGGCTCTTTCCAATCTTTATTCCATAGTCCATCAAATCTTTACCCAAAACTTGAAAACTTCACAACACAAAACTCATGAGATCCGTTAGTATAAGAAAAATAAATCACCACTTAGGTACTGTTGTGAACTCATTATTTATTTATATTTGTGTAATACCTATTGTATTCTAACTTCTCCATGGATCATACCCCCCGATACAACCCATAGATACATCAAAATAAGCAAACAACACAAAGAAAACAGAATATGTCAAAAACAGAACAGTCTGTAGTTATCTGTAGACTTCGAATACTTCTGAAACTCTAAAACTTAAGGAAAATTAGGAAAATCAGGGAAATTATTATATAAATCTTTTTTCAAAATTTTCGATCAAAAGCACATTCCAGTGAATTTACAAAATTCCTTGTTTGAGAGCGAAAGTTTCTGTTTTTTAACAAAATCAAATTGCAAACACCGTAGACCATCCCAAAGGTCTTACTTGGATCAAACACTAATTTAAACAAGAAAACACAATTATTACAGAATTAATAATGTGAAAAACACACCAAAACATATAAAAAAATAGAAAGCAAAATAAAATTGGGTTGCCTCCCAACAAGCCTTATTGTTTAACGCCCCTACCTAGGCAAAACACAATAGATCTAGGTATTGCCATCTTTGGCATGCAGTCCATAAGTAGCTCTCATAATAGATTCGTAAGGTAATTTTATTTTATTTCTATAAAATTGTTCCATGTCTTTCCTTAATGGGAATTGGAATCTAATATTTCCTTCCATCATATCAATAATTGCACCAATCGTTCTAAGGAAAGGTCTGCCAAGAATAATAGGACATGTAGGATTACAATCTATATCAAAAACAATGAAATCTATGGGCACATAATTCCTATTTGCAACAATAAGAACATCATTAATCCTTCCCATAGGTTTCTTTATAGTGGAATTGGCAAGATGCAAATTTAAGGAACAGTCGTCAAATTTATGGAAACCTAGCACATCACATAGAGTTTTAGGAATCGTGGAAACGCTAGCACCCAAATCACACAAAGCATGGCACTCATAATCTTTAATTTTAATATTAATAGTAGGTTCCCACTCATCATAAAGCTTTCTAGGTATAGAAACTTCCAACTCAAGTTTTTCTTCAAAAGATTCCATCAAAGCATCAACACTATGTTTAGAAAAAGCTTTGTTTTGATTATAAGCATGAGGAGAATTCAACATGGATTGCACTTTTTCAAGCCATTCACGCTTAGCACGTATTCTAGCGGTTCTTTCCTTACACTCATCAATAGAAATTCTCATAGCTTTTAAACACTCGTTAATATCATGCTTGGGTGGAATAGATCTAATTTTCAAAGAATCAATCTTAAGAGAAATTCTATCAACGTTCCTAGCCAAATCATCAATCTTGAGCAACTTTTCTTCAATCATAGCATTGAAACCCTTTTGCGAACTAATAAATTCTTTAATGTTATTCTCAAGATCAGAGGGCATCTTATTATAATTTCCATAAGAATTGTTGTAGGAACTGCCATAATTATTAGAGGAATTACTAGGGAACGGCCTAGCATTGAAATTACCTCTATACGAGTTATTACCAAAATTGTTCCTACCAACAATGTTCACATCCATAGATTCATTATTATTTCCAATCAAAGAAGACAAAGGCATATCATTAGGATCAATAGGATCACTCGTATTAGCAAACAATTTCATCAATTTATCCATCTTTTCACTCAAGGTATTAATCTCTTCAATAGCATTCACCTTTTTACTAGTAGGAGATCTTTCGGTATGCCATTGAGAGTAATTTGCCATAATATTATCTAGGAGTTTAGTAGCTTCTCCTAATGTGATTTCCATCAAAGTACCACCCGCGGCGGCATCTAGAGATTCCTAGAAGCAAAATTCAATCCAGCATAAAAAATTGTAAAATCATCCATAAACTCAAACCATGTGCGGAGCAATTTCTAATCATTAATTTCATCCTCTCCCAAGATTGTGCAACATGCTCATGATCAAGTTGCTTAAAATTCATTATATCGTTCCTAAGGGAGATGATCTTAGAGGGCGGAAAGTACTTGGAAATAAAAGCATCTGTACACATATTCCATGAATCAATAGTATTTTAGGCAAAGATGAAAACCAAGTTTTAGCATGATCCCGTAGTGAGAACGGGAATAGCTTCAATTTAACAATATCGTTATCCACATATTTCTTCTTTTGCATATCACACAACTCAATGAAAGTATTTATATTGGATGCGCATCTTCATTAGCAAGGCCGAAAAATTGTTCTTTCATAACAAGATTTAGCAAAGCAGCATTAATTTCATAAGATTCCGCTCTAGTGGCGGCAACAATCGGAGTACTAATAAAATCACTATTATTAGTGTTGGAAAAGTCACACGACTTGGTATATTCAGACATCGTGACAAAGCAAGCAATCAAGCACACAAGCAAACGAAAGGCAAACAAAAGAAGGGCGAACAAAAAGGCAAATCTTTTTGGTATTTTCTAAAAATCATTTTAGAAGTGGGGGAGAGGAAACGAGAGGCAAATGGCAAATAATGTAAATTCAAGAGATGAGTTTGTGATGGGTACTTGGTAGGCTTGATTTAGATCTTGTCTTGACTTGCTTTCCTTCCCGGCAACGGTGCCAGAAATCCTTCTTGCTACCCCTTGAGCTTGCGTTGGTTTTCCCTTGAAGAGGAAAGGGTGATGCAGCGAAGTAGATAAGTATTTCCCTCAGTTATTGAGAACCAACATATCAATCCAGTAGGAGGAACAAGCAAGTTACCAATGGATGCACCTACACAAACAATCAAACTCTTGCACCCAACGCTATAAAGGGGTTGTCAATCCCTTCACGGTTATTTGCAAGGATTAGATCCGATAGAAATAGATGTAAACGAGAATGGAAAGTAAAAGGTAAATAAATTGTAGCAAATTATTTTCGGTATTTTTGGTTTATAGATCTGAAAATATATTATGGAAAGTAGACCCGGGGGCCATAGGTTTCACTAGAGGCTTCTCTCATGATGGCAAGTATTATGGTGGGTGAACAAATTACTGTCGAGCAATTGATAGAAAAGCGAATAATTAGGGAGGTATCCAAGTTAATGATTATGCATATAGGCATCACGTCTGTGTCAAGTAGACCGAAACGATTCTGCATCTACTACTATTACTCCACACATCGACCGACTCTTGCCTGCATCTAGAGTATTAAGTTCATGAAGAACAGAGGGACGCATTAGGTAAAATCACATGATGTAGAGGGATAAACTCAAGCAATATGATGAAAACCCCATCTATTTATCCTTGATGGCAACAATACAATACTTGCCTCGCTACCCCTACTATGTCACTGGGTGAGGACATCGCAAGATTGAACCCAAAACTAAGCACTTCTCCCATTGCAAGAATTACCAATCTAGTTGGATAAACCAAACCAATAACTCCAAGAGACTTGCAAAGATATGAAATCATGCATATAATAATTCAGAAAAGACTCAAATAATATTCATAGATAATCTGAACATAAACTCACAATTCATCTGATCTCAACAACACACCGCAAAAGAGTATTACATTGGATAGATCTCCATGAAGATCATGAAGAACATGGTATTGAAGAGCAAAGAGAGAGAAGAAGCCAACTAGCTACTAGCTATGGACCCTAAGGTCTATGGTGAACTACTCACGCATCATCAGAGGGGCAATGGAGTTGATGTACCTGCCCTCCGTGATCGAATCCCCCTCCGATAGATTACCGGAAAAAGCTCCAAGATTGGATCTCACGGGAACCGAGGCTCCTGGCGGCGAAAAAGTGTTTTCATGGATCTCTCTGGTATACAGGGAATATTTGTGAATTTATAGGCCGAGAAATAGGATTAGGGGAGCTATCGTGGGCCCACAAGCCAGGGGGTTGCGCCCTACCCCTCTGGGCGCGCCCCCGTGGCTTGTTGCCACACGGCGGCTCTCCCGACTTTATCTCCAAGTCTTCTGGGTTCCTTCTGGTCCAAGAAAAATTATTCCGAAGATTTTATTCCATTTGGACTCCATTTAATATTCCTTATCTGCAATACTCAAAAACAAGGAAAAACAGAAACTGACACTAGGCTCTAGATTAATAGGTTAGTCCCAAAAATAATATAAAATAGCATATTAATGCAAACCTCCAAAACAGATAATATAGCATGGAACAATCAAAAATTATAGATACGTTGGAGACGTATCAGGGTAAAGCGTGTTGCGGAAGAGTGCACCGATGTAAATAGATGAGGAAAGATGATGGTGGTGGTGAGGAAGACGGCAGAGTTGTGGGTGTAGATCACCGCCATGCTAGTTCCCCCGGCGGCACTATAGCGCCACCGGGAGAGAGGAGGGAGAGGCCCCCTCCTTCTTCTTCTTCCTTGCACTCTCCCCTATATGGGAGGAGGGTTTCCCCTATGGTACTGGGCCGCCATGGCTCCCGCAGGTGAGAAACGTCGCCGAGATTGGATCTACCTCTCGCTTTCTCTTATATTCAGTGTTCCCATTTTCTGGAATTTCACCGTTTCTTAAATTCCTAGAGACCCGTAACTCCGATTGGGCTGAAATTTTAAGTGGATTTTTATATGTATATTAGCTTCTTTGCGGACAAAGGACACCCCCAACTTCCTTATGAGGTGGCCACGAGCTAGGGTGATACTTCCATTTTGCATCATGATTTCTTACTATTATTTACAATCTTTTTATGAATAATAATGCTTCATGGAGTATTTCTAATGCCTTTTATCTTATAATTTGCAAGCTTTGCACAAAGAGGGAGAATACCGGCAGCTGGAAATCTGGACCTAAAAAAGCATGTCAGAGATTCCTATTCTCCACATCTTCAAATGAGCTGACACTTCATGAGGAATTTTTATGGAATATATGAGGAATATTGGAGCAAATAAATACCGGAGGGGCACCCTGCTGAGCACTACACACCAGAGCGCGCTAGACCCCCCAATAGCGCCCTGGTGGGTTGTGCTCAACACGGCCCACCTCCAGAACCCATCTCCTGGTATATACGGAGTTTTGACCTAGAAAAAATCAGGAGAGGGCTTTTGGGACGGAACGCCACCGTCTCTAGGCGGAACTTGGCAGGAGCACTTTTGCCCTCCTACGGAGCGATTCTGCCGAGGGAACTTCCCTCCCGGAGGGGGAAATCGAAGCCATATTTATAAACACCAATCCTCTCATCTTTGGGAGGCTATTCTTCATCAAAATCTTCAACAACACAATCTCCTCCCAAACCCTAGTTCATCTCTTGTTTTCAATCTTTGTATCGGAACCTCAAATTGATACATGTGGGTGACTAGTAGTGTTGATTACCTTGTGTAGTTGATTACTATATGGTTTATTTGGTGGGAGATTATATGTTCAGATCCATTATACTATTCAATAGCCTTTGATCTTGAGCATGCATATTATATGTGAGTAGTTACCTTTGTTCTTGAGGTCACGGGAGAAGTCATATTGCAAGTAATCATGTGAATTTGATATGTGTTCGATATTTTGATTATATGTATGTTGTGATTCCCTTAGTGGTGTCTTGTGAACATTGAATACATGACATTTCACCATATTTGGGCCTAAGGGAATGCATTGTGGAGTAGTTATTAGATGATAAGTTGCTAGACTGACAGAAGCTTAAACCCTAGTTTATGCTCTACTTCGTAAGGGGCTGATTTCGATCCATATGTTTAATGCTATTGTTATATTTTATCTTAATACTTTTCTCGTAGTTGCGGATGCTTGTGAGGGGGTTAATCATAAGTGGGAGGTTTGTTCAAGTAAGAACAGAACTGAAGCACCGGTCCACCCACATACCAAATTATCAAAGTAGTGAACACGAATCAAACCAACATGATGAAAGTGACTAGATGAAATTACCGTGTACCCTCAAGAACACTTTGCTTATCATAAGAGATAGTTTTGGCATGTCCTTTGCCACAAAAGTATTGGGCTACCTTGCTGCACTTTACCTATTGTTACTGTTACTTGCTTGTTACCTATTATCTTGCTATCAAACTACCTCTTACCTACAATTTTAGTGCTTGCAGAAATTACCTTGCTGAAAACCGCTTGTCGTTTCCTTCTCCTCCTCGTTGGGTTTGATACTCTCACTTATTTAAAGGACTATGATTGACACCCTACACTTTTGGGTCATCAAGACTCTTTTCTGGTGTCGTTGCCAGGGATTCAAGCGCTCTTGGTAAGTGGAAATTGGTAAGGAAAACTTATACTATGTGCTAAAATTTATTGTCACTTGTCACTACGGAGAACAATCCTCTAAGGGGTTTGTTCGGGGTATCTTCACCTCGACAGGAACCACAATTAGTTGCCCCTCAAACTACTGGACCTACTGAAAATATTGGTTATGAAATTCCTTCAGGTATGATAGAACAACTACTAGCTAATCCTTATGTAAGAGATGAAACTAAACATCCCGATATGCACCTAATACATGTGGATGAAATTTGTGGATTATTTAAGCTTGCGGGTTTATCCGGAGATGAAGTTAATAAGAAGGTTTTCCCTTTATATTTTGAGGGAAAGTCATTGACACGGTATAGGCTATGTTATGATATTGGATCATGGAACTGGAATCGGTTGAAATTGGAATTCCACCAAAAGTTTTATCCTATGCATATAGTTCATCGTGATCGGAATTATATATATAATTTTTGGCCCCGTGAAGGAGAAAGCAGCGCTCTAGCTTGGGTAAGGCTTAATTCAATGTTATATTCATGCCCCAATCATGATCTCTCGAGAGAAATTATTATTTAAAAAAAATTATGCTCGGCTTTCTCATAATGATCGATCCATGCTCGATACTTCTTGTACTTGTTCTTTTATGAAGAAGACTATTGAATTCAAGTGGGATTTATTAGAGAGAATTAAATGCAAATCTGAAGATTGGGAACTCAACAAAGGTAATGAGTCAGGTATTAATCTTGAGTTTGATTGTGTTAAATATTTTATGAATACCGATGCTTTTCACAAGATTAGCACTAAATATGGACTTGACTCTGAGATAGTAGCCTCTTTTTGTGAACCATTTTGTACTCATGTTGATCTACCTATGGATAAGTGCTTTAAATATCATCCCCTTATTGAAGAAGAAATCAAAGAACCGGTCATAGCTAAAGAAGAGCCTATTATTTACAATGTTGATCCACTTGTGCCTACTACTTATACTGAGAAACCACCTTTACCTGTTAGGATAAAGGAACATGCTAAGGTACCAACTGTGGTTTGCAAGAGTAATAATAAAGCACCTAAGCCCTCTAAACAAATTAAAGTAGAACCTAGTGTTGCTATGGTTAAAGATCTCTTGGTACAAAATATTGATGGGTATGTAATTTACTTCTGTGATGCACCTGCTAGAATTGCTAAACCCAATGAAAAAGATAAATATAGACCTATAGTTGGCATGCCTATGGTCTCAGTTAAAATAGGAGATCATTGTTATCATGGCTTATGTGATTTGGGTGCTAGCGTGAGTGCTTTTCCTTTTACTCTATACCAAGAAATTATGAATGACATAGGACCTAATGAAATAGAAGATATTGATGTTACTATTAAACTTGCTAATAGAGCCATCACACCACTTGGGATTGTTAGAGATGTTGAAGTCTTGTGTGGGAAAATAAAATATCCTACTGATTTTCTAGTTCTCGGTTCCCCACAAGATGACTTTTGTCACATTATCTTTGGTAGTCCTTTCTTGAACATTGTTAATGCTAAGATAGATTGTCAAAAAAACATCAGTGTTGAGTTTGGTGATGTGTCTCATGAGTTTAATTTTCCCAAGTTTCGTAGACAACCTCATGATAAAGAATTATCTAGTAAGGATGAAATGATTGGTCTTGCTTGTATTGTCGTTCATCCTACTGATCCACGAGAACAATATTTGCTAGACCATGAAAACGATATGCACTTGCGTGAAAGAAATACAATAGATACAAAATTATTTGAACAACAACCTCTACTAAAACAAAAACTGCCTATTAAAACTCTAGGAGGTCCTCCTCCACCTAAAGGTGGTCCTTTATTTGACTTAAAACAATTTCCTCACACTTTGAAGTATGCTTATCTTGATGAGAAAAATATATATCTTGTTATTATTAGTGCTAACCATTCAGAAACTGAATAAGAAAGATTACTAAAAATTCTAAGGAAGTACCAAGCTGCTATTGGATATAATCTTGATGATCTTAAGGGCATTAGTCCCACTCTATGCCAACACAAGATCAATATGGAACCTGATGCTAAACCCTATGTTGATCACCAACGATGATTGAATCCCAAGATGAAAGAAGTGGTAAGAACTGAAATACTAAAGCTTCTGGAAGCAAGTATAATCTATCCCATAGCTGATAGTAGATGGGTAAGTCCCGTTCATTGTGTCCCTAAGAAAGGAGCTATTACTGTTATTCCTAATGATAAAAATGAACTTATCCCACATAGAATTGTCACTGGCTATAGGATGATAATTTATTTTAGAAAACTAAATAAAGCTACTAGAAAAGATCATTATCCTCTGCCTTTCATTGATCAAATGATAGAAACATTATCTAAGCACACACACTTTTGTTTATTGGATGGATATTATGGTTTCCCTCAAATACATGTGTCACAATCTAATCAATAGAAAACCACCTTTACTTGTCCTTTTGGAACCTATGCTTATAGACATATGCCTTTTGGTTTATGCAATGCACCTGCTACCTTTCAAAGATGTATGACTGATATATTCTCTGATTTTTGTGAAAAGATCGTGGAGGTTTTCCTGGATGATTTTTCCGTTTACGAAACTTCTTTTGATGATTGCTTAAGCAACCTTGATCAAGTTTTATAGAAATGTGAACAAACTAACCTTGTCATGAATTCAGAGAAGTGCCACTTTATGTTAAATGAAGGTGTTGTCTTGGGGCATAAAATTTCCGAACAAGGTATTGAGATGGATCAAGCTAAATTTGATGCAAACGAGAAAATGTCATGTCCTAAAGATATCAAAGGCATTCGAAGTTTCCTTGGTCATGTTGTTTTCTTTTGGAGGTTTATTCAAGACTTCTCCAAAAAATCTTGGCCTCTTACTAATCTTTTACAAAAGGATATTCCCTTTGTTTTTGATGATGATTGTGTGGAAGCCTTTGAAACACTTAAAAAAGCCTTAACTACTGCACCTATTGTTCAACCACAAGATTGGAACTTGCCTTTTCAAATTATGTGTGATGCTAGTAATTATGTTGTTGGTGCTATTTTAGGACAAAGAGTTGAGAAGAAATTAAATGTTATCCATTATGCTAGCAAAACTCTAGATAGTGCCCAAAGAAATTATGCTACTACTGACAAAGAATTTTTACCAGTTGTGTTTGCTTGTGATAAATTTAGATTTTACATTGTTGATTCCAAGGTTATTGTTCACACCGATCATGCTGCTATAAAATATCTTATGGAAAATAAATATGCTAAGCCTAGACTCGTTAGGTGGGTTCTCCTGCTTCAAGAATTTGATTTACATATCACTGATAGGAAAGGAGTTGAGAACCCTATGGCTGATAACTTGTCTAGGTTAGAAAATATTCTTGATGACCCACTACCTATTGATGATAGTTTTCCTGATGAACAATTAGTTGGAATAAATATTTCTCAAAACACTCCTTGGTATGCTGATTATGCTAACTACATTGTTGCTAAATATATACCACCTAGTTTTACATAACAAAAGAAAAAAATTCTTCTATGACTTAAGACATTACTTTTGGGAAGACCCACATATTTATAAAGAAGGAGTAGATGTTATTATTAGACGTTGTGTACCTGAGCATGAACAGGAACATATCCTATGGAAATGCCATTTCGAAGCTTATGGAGGACATCATGCAGGAGATAGAACTACTCATAAGGTATTACAATCTAGTTTTTATTGGCCTACTCTCTTCAAGGATGCTCGTGGGTTTGTTTTAACTTGTGAGGAATGTCAAAGGATGTAATATCGGTAAGCGTTAGGAAATGCCTATGAATTATTCACTTCTTGTTGAGCCATTTGATGTTTGGGGTTTTGATTATATGGGACCTTTTCCTTCCTCGAATCGGTATACTCATATTTTTTTGTTGTTGTTGATTATGTCACTAAGTGGGTAGAATCTATTCCAACTAGTAGTGTTGATCATAACACCTCAATTAAAATGCTTAAAGAAGTTATCTTCCTGAGGTTTGGACTCCCTAGATACTTAATGACTGATGGTGGTTCACGTTTTATTCATGGTGCTTTCCGTAAAATGCTTGCTAAATATGATGTTAACCATAGAATTGCATCACCCTATCATCCTAAATCTAGTGCTCAAGTTGAACTTAGCAATAGATAAATAAAATTGATATTACAAAAAATGCCAATAGGTCCCGACAGAATTGGTCTAATAAACTAGATGATGCACTATGGGCCTGTAGGACAGCTTATAAAAATCATATGGGTATGTCTCCATACAAAATGGTATATGGGAAAGCTTGTCATTTACCTCTAGAGTTAGACCACAAAGCATTTTGGGAAATTAAAGAATGCAATTATGACTTCAAACTTGCCGGTGAAAAAAGGCTATTTGATATTAGCTAACTAGATGAATGGAGAACCCAAGCTTATGAAAATGCCAAATTATTTAAAGAGAAAGTTAAAAGATGGCATGACAAAGGAATCCAAAAGCAAGAATTCAAAGTTGGAGAGTATGTTCTTTTCTACCACTCTCGTTTCAGATTTTTTGCAGGAAAACTTCTCTCCAAATGGGAAGGACCTTATGTTACTGAAGAGGTTTATTGTTCTAGAGCTATTAAGATTAATAATGCCGAAGGTACTAACCTAAAGGTGGTTAATGGACAAAGAATTAAACATTGTATCTTGGGTATGCCTATTAATGTTGAAAGCAATGTTATCTAAACCATGACACCGGAGGAACACATAAGAGAAACCTTCGGAAACACTCTAGAATCGTGAAAAAGAAGAGGTATGTGATACGGTAAGTAGACGGACTCCAAAAAATCCGCAAAAAAATTGTAAGTTCTGGAGTATTACAAAAATTTGGAAAATAAGGAATAAACAGGAAAGCAATCGAGGTGAGCACGATACACCAGGGCGCGCCCTTGTGGGTTGTGCCCACCTCGGGAACCTTCCCGACTCTGTTTTCCTTCCATTTGCTTGATTTCCAAGAATAAAAATTCTATATATATATATATATGATTGTTTTGACCACCGCATCGTGAGATTTACCTCTGTTTTTGTTTCGTGTTGTTTTCTTGTCACATCTAGATCTCCATGGCCTCACCAAGTTCTCCCAAGGACAAGTTCTTCGAGAAGGTTATCAATCCATATTTGTCAGAGGTGAAGAAGCACCCTCAAACCATTGAGATGCGTGAGGGGATGCTCCACATCCAAGATGTTCAAGGGCCTAAGAAGATGGGAAGCATGGAGGCCAGGCTCGAAGCAGTGGAGCAAGACATCTTCAAGTGCAATGGTATGGTGTTGTGTGGATTTAGTGCCAATCACTCCATGATCACGGCATTCACCTGTGACCACATGGTGGATGGACAGTCCATGAAGGACATCGTCTTTACCTTCAATGAGCAAATCAACTTTCTGCAAAGCCAAATTTATGATCTTCGAAATCAAGTTTTTGAATACAAAGCAAGATTTAAAAGTATGAGTTCAGCTGCTAGTTGCAGGACCCAGGGGACTCGTGCATCAAATTTTGATGGTGAACCCTTGCACTGGAAGCTGGAGGACAAACCTACTTCATCACCACCTCCTTCATCATCATCACCCCCAAAGGAGACTTCAGTACAGGGGTATGGGCACTCCCCTTGGCTTGAGCCAAGATTGGGGGAGATGCCCCGGTATCGTATCACCATCACTTTTTACCTTTCCTTTTTATTTTGATCATTAGCCTTTTCATGATTTAGTTGAATAAAATTTTGGTATGATATATTTTTGAGTGCTAGTTTCGTGATTTATCTATCTATGTAATCGAGTGAGAGAGATTTATTAAAGTTTAGTTTGAGCTTTTGCCTCTTTATTTTCTTGTTGCAATCATAATAAAGGAAAATAAATGAAAAGGATCATATGCTAATCTTATGGTGAGTAATGACATCACATAAGGAAAAGTATAAGTGGTAAAATTTCTTGGAGATTGACAAACATAGCAATACTCACTGATGCAATTCATGAAAAAAATAATTAGGGAAGAGAATATTCACATGCAAATACACTATCTTAGACATATTTTATGATTGTGAGTCCCCATTAAATATTATATCCAAAGTTGTTGACGTTGGACAAGGAAGACAATGTAATGATATATGTTTGTTCATATTCACATAGAAGTTATATTGTCATAGATCCTTCAACATGTGGTGCTTGCTCAATATCTTTGCTAGCCAAAAATTCCATAGTAAGTAGAGATACTACTTGTGCATCCAAAAACCCAAAACCCAAACTCATGTTTCAGAGTCCACCATACGTACATATGGATTGAATAAGATCCTTCAAGTATGTTGTCATCGGTGCACTAAGGCAAGAAAATTTTCTTCTAGAAGTGTTGGATCGATTAGTGTTAGAGAAAATTGAGTGTTGCATGAACTTGTGATGGCAAAGTAATAAAAGTGACAGACTGCATGATAGAGTTTGCTATCACAAGGGGCAATACAATGTGACGTTCTTTTGCACTAAGGGATTTTGCATACAAACAAAAAGCGCACAACAATCTCTGCTTCCCTCTGCGAAGGGCCTATCTTTTACCTTTATGTATTTACTTTTATTCAAGAGTCAAAGTATTCTTCCCTATTCTTTTTTATTTTTCTCCTTTTGCAATCATCATGTGGGGAGGAAAGATTTAGGCACATATTGGATACGAGTGAGCATGAGTTATTATTGTTAACGTCACCTTTGAGGTGAATATGTTGGGAGGTGAAATTATAATCCCCTATCTTTCTATGTGTCCGGTTGAAACTTTTTGCCCATGGGTATGTTGTGAGTGTTAGCAATCATAGTAGACTAAATGATGTTTGAGTATGTGTACTTGCCAAAAGGCTCCGACACGAGATCATTCCTGAAAATATGATGAATTGTAGTTGCAAAGTTGACTCGGAACATAGTTTGTTGGTTTCCAATAAGGTTTATGCTTTATAATTCTATGTTGTTATGAATTGTTACTTGTTCATGAGAAGTTATATGATTTTATACATGACATTTCTTTACTGGCTCATAGAATTAAGGCTAGTTTTAGGGATGACCTGTTAAAGTGGGTGTCCTTTCTACCCCCTTAAGGTTAGTGCATAGATCCTCCCTTGTGAAGATCTAACTTAGTTCTTGTACATTGTAACTTGTGATATGGAATAAAAAAAGGTTGTGCGGTGTTTAGCCCTACAGTAGTCGGTCAAAAAAATAAAAGTTATATGAAAGAGTTCTATGATAAAGTTTGTTGTTGTTATGATAATAAGCATGATGCTACTATGTGACTAATTTTTTTGATCAATACCTCTCTCTCAAACCATGTGGACACGTTTTTCGATATCGGCTTTCGCTTGAGGACAAGCGAGGTCTAAGCTTGGGGGAGTTGATACGTCCATTTTGCATCATGATTTCTTACTATTATTTACAAAATTTTATGAATATTAATGCTTCATGGAGTATTTCTAATGCATTTTCTCTTATAATTTGCAAGGTTTTCACAAACAGGGAGACTACCGGCAGTTGGAAATCTGGACCTAAAAAAGCATGTCATAGATACCTATTCTGCACATCTTCAAATGAGCTGAAACTTCACGGGGAATTTTTCTGGAATATATAAGGAATATTGGAGCAAATAACTACTGGAGGGGGCCACCCTGGTGAGCATAATACACCAGGGCGCGCCAGGGGCCCCAAGCGCGCCCTGGCGGGTTGTGCTCAGCACGGCCCACCTCCGGAGCCCATCTTCTGTTATATAAGTGGTTTTGACCTAGAAAAATCAGGAGAGGTCTTTCGGGATGAAACGCCACCGTCTCGAGGCGAAACTTGGGCAGGAGCACTTTTGCCCTTTGACGGAGCGATTTCGTCGGGGGAACTTCCCTCCTGGGGGGAATCGTAGCCATCGTCATCACCACCAACCCTCTCATCTTTGCGAGGCTATTCTTCATCGACATATTCAACAGCATCATCTCATCTCAAACCCTAGTTCATCTCTTGTGTTCAATCTTTGTATTGAAACCTCATATTGGTACCTGTGGGTGACTAGTAGTGTTAATTACCTTGTGTGGTTGATTACTATATGGTTTATTTGGTGGGAGATTATATTTTCAGATCCATTATGCTATTCAATACCCCTCTGATCTTGAGCATGCATATTATTTGTGATTAGTTACCTTTGTTCTTGAGGTCACGGGAGAAGTCATGTTGCAAGTAATCATGTGAATTTGATATGTGTTTGATATTTTGATGGCATGTATGTTGTGATTCCCTTAATGGTGTCTTGTGAACGTCGACTACATGACACTTCACCATCTTTGGGCCTAAGGGAATGCATTGTTGACTAATTATTAGATGATGGGTTGCTAGAGTGACAGAAGCTTGAACCCTAGTTTATGCTCTAGTTCATAAGGGTCTGATTTGGATCCACATGTTTAATGCTATGGCTAGATTTTATCTTAATACTTTTCTCACAGTTGCGGATGCTTGCGAGGGGGGTAATCATAAGTGGGAGGTTTGTTCAAGTAAGAACAGCACCGAAGCACCGGTCCACCAACATATCAAATTATCAAAGTAGCGGACACGAATCAAACCAACATGATGAAATTGACTAGATGAAACTCCCATGTACCCTAAAGAACACTTTGCTTATTATAAGAGATAGTTTTGGCATGTCCTTTGCCACAAAAGGATTGGGCTACCTTGCTGCACTTTACCTATTATTACCGTTACTTGCTTGATACCAATTATATTGCTATCAAACTACCTATACCTACAATTTCAGTGCTTGCAATGCTACCTAACATAATCTTGAAAAAATATCTAATCATGGCATGAACATTAAGATATGAGTGATTCAAGGCAATACTTTATCATTTGACATAATGTGGCACCCCACCTTAGACCAATCGGTTTACTTGCCTTGCCAGCCTAGAGATCGAGTCTTCTAGCAACACACAACAACTTGGTACATAAAATAACCACTTTATTGATCTTTTGCAGATATAAAGGTTCGAATATTACATGATAAGCGAGGCCGAGCGGCACACATGGTGTGGTTGCACTTATGTCCATTATTTAGTAGACAACTCGTGGGCCTCAAAGATAAGGAAAGCAACTACGTGACAGCGGAACAATGAAGTAGTGGAACTCCACTCCATAGGGACACTATTGGGACATGGTCATAGATTGTGTCAAAACGATCGACATCAATGCCTTGCATGACTTCTCCTGCATCTGGCATGATAAGCTAGGTGAGTACTTTGAATGTACTCGCAAGCTCACAGCAAAAAATCAAATATGACAAACAATAACAAGGCATTTAACAAGTTAATGAATGAGTATAAACATGATACATCATGATGTGCATGTGAACTTGATATCGGTCCCCTCGGACCAACTTACCATCTCGAGGTTACCTCGTAACCACCGCAAACAACTTACCATTGTGATCCTCACCCGATCACCAGGTGCTATCTCAAAGTTATTAAGTGTGTCGGCTATTTATTACAATTGCCCCACAATGTGACCTACTACAAACAGTGTCCATAATCGAGGATGCGGCTATCGATAGAATATACACTCTGTAGAGGTTTGTACACTGTACCCACACCACGAACTCATGGCCTCATGCTCTCATTCAGGTGGACCAATGATACATCTCCAATGTATCGATAATTTATGAAGTATTCATGACATATTCACCTATGTTTACAATACTTTTATATGGTTTTGATGCACTTTATATGATTTATTTATAACTAACTAGGACTAATGCTATTTTAAGCGGAGTTACCCTGGTGTTGTTTTTTGTGCAAAAAATAAAAGTTCTCGGAATGGCCTAAAACTTTTTTATGATTTTTTTTGGAGGAAATAAGAAATACCAGAGCGAAGAACCACTGGAGGGGAGCCACCTGTGGGCCACAAGCCAATAGGGTGCACCCACCCCACCTGGGTGTGCCCTGATGGCTTGTGGAGCCCATGTGGCTCCGGGTAGCATGATTCCAATGCTGAAAAATCCTATATATACAGAAACCTTCGGAAAATAACCTAGAACTTCTACTACGCCAACGCAACTCTCTGTATCGACAAAAAACAAATCTAGAGACTTTCTAGTACCCTGTCGGAGGGGGTAAACCATCTCTGGTGGCCATCTTCATCATCCCAGCGTAGGCCATGATGAGGAGGGAGTAGTTCACCCTCGGGGTTGAGGGTACATACCAGTAGCTATGTGTTTGATCTCTCTCTCTCTCGTTTTCTGGAAATGTCACAATATTGATGGAGTATTCTATTAGTTTACTTGATATATATTATGGCATCAACTTGCGGATTCTGGTGACCTTGGGGATTTATGCATAGGGGTTGATTGCACGTCTTCATACTATGTTCTCAGATAGAAATCTTGGGGTACTCTTTGAAGTTCTTTGTGTTGGATTGAATATGATGAATCTGAAATTGTTTGATGCATTTTGCATAATTTACCCAAGGATACTTGAGGTGACATTGGAGTATCTAGGTGACATTAGGATTGACTGATATGTATCATTAGTGTTATTTTAGTACAAACTCGAGGGTTGTTTGTGACACTTATAGGAATAGCTCAAAATATTGATCAGAAAGAATAACTTTGAGGTGGTTCTACTACATACACCAATTTCATCTTATGTTCTCCGCTAGATAGAAACTTTGGAGTGATTCTTTGTTGCACGTTGAGGGACGATTATATGATTCAACTATGTTAGCATTGTTGAGAGATTGCACTAGTGAAGGTATGAACCCTATGCCTTATTTCCAAGCATTAATATACCATTTTTCTCGCTTTTTACTAAATATTACCTTGTTCTTTTTATATTTTCATATTACAAAAACCTATATCTATTATCCATATTGCACTTGTATCACCATCTCTTTGCCGACTAGTGCACCTAAACAATTTACCATTGTATTGGGTGTGTTGGGGACATAAGAGATTCCTTGTATCTGGTTGCATGGTTGTTTGAGAGAGACCATCTTCATCCTACACCTCCCACAGATTGATAAACCTTAGGTCATCCAATTGAGGGAAAATTGCTACTATCCTACAAAACTCTGTGCTTGGAGGCCCAACATAGTCTACAAGAATAAAGTTGCATAGTACACATCAAGCTATTTTTTGGCGCCCTTGCCGAGGAGGTGAGTGCTTGAAGTTATATATTAGATCTTTCGATTAAATCTTTTTCCTTTTTTTCACTAGTTTGGTTTTATAGAAGAAAACTACAAAAAAAATGGAGTTTAGGTTGCCTCAATTGTTTCGTATTTATAATGTCTTTCGTGAAAATAAGGATTCAGAAAATTGTGCTCAAATGCTAGAGGAAGAAATTATAAAAATTCTTAATGAGAATTCCTTGAATGATGAGCATGATTGTAATGTTGCTAGTATGAATTCTCTGAATATCCATGATGCTAATAATATGCAAATCCACAAGCTTGGGGATGCTATGTTTGATGAAGATGATATTTTTAGTCCCCCAACTTTTGATGAGAAAATTTATTATGATGATGGCATGCCTCCTATTTATGATGATTATGGTGATGACATGTATGTTATAGAGAGTAATGATAACCATGAAAATTTTCATCATGATTTTGATATTCAATTTCGTCATGTCAACTAAGTGTATCGTGATAGTTATTTTGTTGAGTTTGCTCCCACTATTATGAATGACAAGAAATTTGCTTGTGTGGATAGTGGTAAAAATTATATGCTTGTGCATCATGAAAAGAATGCTTTATGTGATATTTATATTGTTGAATACCTTCATGATGCTACTGAAAATTATTATTAGGGAGGAACATATGCTTGTAGGAATTGCAATAATATCAAGTTTCCTCTCTATGTGTTCAAAATCTTGAAGATATGCTTGTTTTGCCTTCCTATGCTAATTGATTCTTGCTCTCATAAATTGTTTGCTCACAAAATCCCTATGCATAGAAAGTGGGTTACACTTAAATATTCTTGTCATGTGATTCATGATGCTCTTTTGCATGTTTCACTTATTACTTTTTATGTGAGCTTCATTGAAATCATAATGCCTAGCTAAAAGGCTTTAAAGAAAAGCACTTGTTGGGAGTCAACCCATCACTTTTACATTCTGTTTTGGTATGATAACATGGTTATGCTATTGTAGTAATCATGTCTTGTGTATTTTATTTCAATAAGGTGCCAAGTAAAGCCCTTGGGATAGTGTGGATACTTGTTAGTTTGATTCTGTGCAAAAACAGAAACTTTTATGTCCAGTGCAGAATTTCTCTGCTCTTACTGGAGCGTCAGAAAATTCTGAAATTTTTACAAAAAAAAATTCCATCCATATTCTGTGCGTTCCTAATTTTTCAGAAATTTTAGATATAGGGAAATATGGATTTCATTCAGATCTTCACAGACTGTTCTATTTTTGATAGCTTTTGTTTTGCATGCATAGTTTGCTTGTTTTAGTGTTTCCATAGCTTATATTTAGTGATATAAATTATGTAAATGATAGAATAAAGTAGGTATTATGTCAGAGCAATTATGAATCTTGTCTTGTCACTACCTAAGAGAATGATCTATATTTATTACATTAACCCTTCTCACGAAGTTCCATTAAGTTTTGTGTTATTAAAGTTTTCAAGTTTTGGGTGAGATATCGATATGAGGGGAATAGGAGCAGCAAGAACCTAAGCTTGGTGATGTACAAGGCACCCCCAAGGTAATTTCAAGGAAGATTCAAACCAGGGTGTCACACATAAACACATCCATACTCAGGTTTACTAACAAGCAAACATGTCCTTCAAACTAAATGATGTTAAAGAACATTATCCCTACACATTTAATCATGTAAGCATGGCATGACTCCGTCTTCCTAACACAAGTACAAATCATGATCACCCGAGTGTCAAGTGAGGCATTTGGCTCATACTTAAAACATGTCCTTCAAACTAAAAGATGCAAAAGAACATTATCCCTACACATTTAATCATGTAATCATGGCATGACTCCGTCTTCCTAACACAAGTACAAATCATGATCACCCGAGTGTGAAGTGAAGCATTTGGTTCATACTTTTTCACGCGCTTTAGCATTTTCAACTACACTCAATACATGAGTGTGAGCCATGGACATAGCACTATGGGTGGAATAGAATATCATGGTATATAGCAATAGGAGAAGTCAAAAATAAATAAAAGCTAGCATCAACTCGGATCAACGGGCTGTCAAGATGCCCATCAATCGATATCAATGAGAGGAGTAGTGATTTCCATGCAACGGGTGCACTAGAGGTATAAGTGTATGAAAGCTCAAATGAAACTAAGTTGGTGTGCATCCAACTTGCTTGATCATTAAGACCTTAGGCATTTGAGGAAGCCCGTCCTCAGAATATACAAGCCAAGTACTATAATAAAAATTTCTCACTAGTATATGAAAGTGACAAATCAGGAGACTCTTTATATGAAGAACATGGTGCCACTTTGAGCTACAAGTGTGGTAAATTGATAGTAACATTGTCCCTTCTCTCTTTTTATCTTTCTCTTTTTCTTTTTTTCAGGTGGGCTTTTGCCTCCCCCTTTTTCTCTTTTTTCTTTTTATATATTTTTAATGGTGGGATCATTTGGCCACCCCCATTTTTATTTATTTTTCTTATTCGACCGGAGTTTGATCCCGACTTGTGGGGGAATTATAGTAGCCATCATCCTTTCCTCACTAGGACAATGCTCTAATAATGATGATCATCACTTTTATTTACTTACAACCCGATAAAAAACTCTACAAGATGACTCTATATGAATGCCTATGGCAGTGTACCAAGATGTGCAATGATCCCGTGTTAAAAACATATCAAAAAACAGAAAATCCATGGAAATATCATGCTAGATATCTTACGATCATGCAAAGCAATATGACAATGAATGCCCAAGTCATGTATATGATGATGATGGAAGTTGCATGGCAATATATCTTGGAATGGCTATGGAAATGCCATGATAGGTAGGTATGGTGGGTTTTTTGAGGAACATATAATGAGGCTTATGTGTGATAGAGCATATCATATCATGGGGTTTGGATGCACCGACTAAGTTTGCACCAACTCTCGAGGTGAGAAAAGGGAAATGCACGGTAGCAAAGAGACTAGCAAACTGCGGAAAGCTGGGAGTGCGTATAATCATGGACTCACATTAGTCATAAAGAACTCATATACTTATTGTGAAAGTTTTATTAGCTTTCTCTAAGCAAAGTACTACTAGTGCGCCCCTAGGGAGGAGGTTGGGAGGAGTTAACCATCACAAGCCCCGACTCGAACAACACAAGGATTTCAATGAGGAATAGAAGTGCTCCAACATCCGAGTCGTGCTATAACCGACACTTAATGAACAGGACATCACAAACCTTAACATCGATATTCCTAATAAACCATGATCATCCAATAGTGCACCGACATATTACTATCTAAATGTCGCAAAACTATTGCAAGGAATTAAGCATATCATATTCACTGATCTACAAGTTTTATATAGGATTTTATGACTAAACATATGAATGACCAATTCTTGTTAACTCTCTAAATAGATATAGGTGAAGCATGAGAGTTTTTCAAGAAAATACTACGCTCTAATAAATACAAGTTAAGCAAAAGAGAATTCTACAAATAACGATGTTCCCAATGTAGAGAAGAGCATCCAAGCTCGAAAAGATATAAGTGAAGCACACAAAGCATTATGTAAAGCCATACTCAAAAGATAGAAGTGAAGTGCAAACAGCATTATATAAATCAATGAAGCACTATGACATACCATCATGGTGCATTGCTAAAATAAACAAATAAAAGGCACTTGATGCTACAAGAATTTACGGACATCATGTGAACAAACCAAAATCTGAGACATACCAATAATTGTCGAGGAAGAAAGATGTGATGCCTTCCAGGGCATCCCCAAGCTTAGACAATTGAGTCTCCTTGAATATTTACTTGGGGTGAGTTAGGCATCCCCAAGATTTAACACTTGCCTCTCCTTATTCCTCTGATATCAATGCCTCCCTGATCTTTGAACAATTCATCCACACATAACTTAATAAAACTTTTATTAGAGGGTTAGTACATATAACATCAAATACCATCATGTCTTGCTATAACATTATTGTATAATTATAATCCAAAATTACCCATTGTATGATATCACAATTATATGGCTCCCAAATCAATAGGGCTCAACAAGATTTCAAACATAAGCAGATAAAGAAACTATAATAGCAATCTCTGGAAAATAGGACAGTATGAAAGATGGAGATGAAACATATACTTATGTAACTCAGAAAATTCTTAAAACTTAGGACATAATAAAAACAATTCATAGAAGTATTGTGTAAAAAATCAGAATTTTTGTAGGCTCCAGTAAAATATGAAAATTCAAACGCTATGGTAAAAGTTTTTGTCTCCACACAGCACATATCAAACAAGCAATTTAAACATCATAAAGGTAAATCTTGGCACATTATTTTTATAATACAATGGATTTTACAAGGGTATGATTATTTTTATGAGAAACTTCCATGAAAAAATGCATTGTTTCCATGAGCATGAACACAAGTGTTCAAGGTCGACCCTCACTTCTTCAATGCCTAATTTTCCAATCTCTTCTCTTTTTGAAAAAGTTTTAGGTTCCCCTCTATTTTTTTGTTTTTAAAAATTTTAAAAGCATACAACATAATAAAATGACTCTCTAACTTCCGGGTTGTCTCTCTGGTTGCGTTTTCTTTAAAACCATTAAGCTAGGCATATAGTGCTCAAGTAATTGATCCACCTTGATCTTTTTGTTCAAAGAACAATTAAGGTGAAGCGGGGTCAGGAACAACGAATCTCTTTATGATAAACAGATCCATTTTGCAAGTTCGTTATTACGGGTAGTTCCTACAATCCCAAGGTATATCAAAGCCAATTTTAATTAACACTGATTTGTGATTTAGTAGTGAGAAAAAAGCAACATATATAATGTAACAACGAAGTATAACTCTCTTCATGTGCATTGGTATGTCATAGAAGAACAATTTATTCACGCAAAGTAAAGGCCAATGCATTCTATAAATTTGCTTCTTGCAATTTTATCGTATTGGAAACATAGAGAGGTGGAGATCTATTTCCTATCTCAATTAGGAGCAGCAAGTACATGCATATTATGTCCATCAAAATCATCATGTGTAATAGTAAATTCATCTCCATAAGCATATTTCATATTGGCATCATGGCCACAAGCATAGCAAGCATCAAGTTCATCAAATAGAGATATTTCAAATGAATCCAAGGGATCGTAGTAATTATCATAGCATTCATCCTTCGGTAAGCATGAAGGGAAATTAATGAATGTACGGGATAAAGAGTTGCTTGCTACCTCTTGAGCTTGCGTTGGTTTTCCCTTGAAGAGGAAAGGGTGATGCAGCGAAGTAGATAAGTATTTCCCTCGGTTGTTGAGAAGCAAGGTATCAATCCAGTAGGAGGAACAAGCAAGTTACCAATGGATGCACCTACACAAACAATTAAACTTTGAACCCAACGCTATAAAGGGGTTGTCAATCCCTTCACGGTTATTTGCAAGGATTAGATTTGATAGAGATAGATGTAAAAGATTGCGGAAAGTAAAAAGGTAAATAAATTGCAGCAAGGTATTTTTGGTATTTTTGGTTTATAGATCTGAAAATATATTATGGAAAGTAGACCCAGGGTCCATAGGTTTCACTATAGGCTTCTCTCTTGAAGGAAAGTATCGCGGTGGGTAAACAAATTACTGTTAAGCAATTGATAGAAAAGCGAATAATTATGAAGATATTCAAGGCAATGATTATGCATATAGGCATCACGTTTGTGTCAAGTAGACCGAAATGATTCTGCATCTACTACTATTACTCCACACATCGACCGACTCATGCCTGCATCTAGAGTATTAAGTTCATGAACAACAGAGTAACGCATTAGGTAAGATGACATGATGTAGAGGGATAAACTCAAGCAATATGATGAAAACCCCATCTTGTTACCCTTGATGGCAACAATACAATACGTGCCTTGCTACCCCTACTTTGTCACTGGGTGAGGACACAGCAAGATTGAACCCAAAACTAAACACTTCTCCCATTGCAAGAATTACCAATCTAGTTGGCCAAACCAAACCAATAACTCAAAGATACTTGCAAATATATGAAATCATGCATATAATAATTCAAAAAAGACTCAAATAATATTCATGGATAATCTGAACATAAACCAACAATTCATCAAATCACGACAAACACACCACAAAAGAGTATTACATCGGATAGATCTCCATGAAGATCATGAAGAACATGGTATTGAAGCACAAAGAGAGAGAAGAATCCATCTAGCTACTATCTATGGACCCATAGGTCTGTGGTGGACTACTCACGCATAATCGAAGGGGCAATGGAGTTGATGTAGATGCCCTCCGTGATTGAATCCCCCTCCGGCAGATTACCGGAAAAGGCTCCAAGATTGGATCTCTCGGGAACGGAGGCTTCTGGCGGCGGAAAATTATTTTCGTTCCTCTTTTTTGGTATTGGGGAAATATTTGGGTATTTATAGGATGAAGATTAGGGCTAGGACTCCTGCCAGGGAGTCACAAGCCAGCCACGCGTGGCCAGGGGGGTGGCCGCGCCCCTGGCTTGTGACCTCCTTGTAGATTCCTTGCCTTGCAATCCAAGCCAAGTAGATCTCTTTCGTTCCAAAAAAATCATCGCGAAGATTTGATTCCATTTGGACTCCGTTTTATATTCCATATCTGCAATACTCAAAAATGAGGAAAAAACAGAAACTGGCACTAGGCTCTAGATTAATAGGTTAGTCCCAGAAATAATATAAAATATCATATCAATGCATATAAAACATCCAAAAACACATAATATAATAGCATGACACAATCAAAAATTATAGATACGTTGGAGACGTATCAGCATCCCCAAGCTTAATTCCTACTCGTCCTCGAGTAGGTAAATGATAAAAACAGAATTTTAGATGTGGAATGCTACCTAACATATTTATCCATGTAATATTCTTTATGGTGGCATGAATATTCAGATCCATGGAACTCAAAACAAAATCTTATTGTTGACATAAAAACATTAATATTTCAAGCATACTAGCAAAGCAATTGTATCTCTTCAAAATATAATGACAAAAGAAAGCTATCCCTTCAATATCATATAGTCTGGCTATGCTCCATCTTCCCCACACAAAGTATTTATATCATGCACAACCCCGATGACAAGTCAATCAATTGTTTCGCACTTTTATTTTCTCAAACTTTTTCAACTCTCACGCAATACATGAGAATGAGCCATGTATATAGCACTATAGATGGAATAGAATATGGTGGAGATTGTGAAGAAAAAGGAGAAGATAGTCTCTCATAAACTAGGCATATCAACGGGCTATGGATATGCCCATTAATAGATATAAATGTGAGTGAGTAGGGATTTCCTTGCAACGGATGCACTAGAGCTATAAGTGTATGAAGGCTCAAAAGGAAACTAAGTGGGTGTGCATCCAACTTGCATGCTCATGAAGACCTAGGGCACTTTGAGGAAGCCCGCCATTGGATTATACAAGCCAAGTTATATAATGAAAAATTCCCACTAGTATATGAAGGTGACAAAATAGGAGACTCTCTATCATGAAGATCATGGTGCTACTTTGGAGCACAAGTGTGGAAAAAAGATAGTAGCATTGTCCCTTCTCTATTTTCTCTCATTTTTTCTCTCTTTTTATGGGAATCTAAGGCCTCTCTCTTTTTTGGTCTTCGCTGGCCTCTTTTATTTTTCATAAAGTCCGGAGTCTCATCCCCACTTGTGAGGGAATCATATCTTCCATCATCCTTTCCTCACACGGGACAATGCTCTAATAATGATGGTCATCACACTTTTATTTACTTACAACTCAAGAATTACAACTCGATAAGTAGAATAAATTATGACTCTATATGAATGCCTCCGGCATTGTACCGGGATGTGCAATGATCTAGCATAGCAAATGACATCAAAAAATGGACAAGCCATGAAAACATCATGCTAGCTATCTTATGATCATGAAAAGCAATATGAAAATGATGGTGCGTGTCATAATAAATGGAATGGTGGAAGTTGCATGGCAATATATCTCGGAATGGATATGGAAATGCCATAATAGGTAGGTATGGTGGCTGTTTTGAGGAAAGATATATGGTGGGTTTTTTAGGAAGGTGGGTTTATCGCACCGGCGAAAGTTGCGCGGTACTAGAGAGGCTAACAAAGGTGGAAGGGTGAGAGTGCGTATAATACATGCACTCACATTAGTCATAAAGAACTCACATACTTATTGCAAAAGTCTATTATTCATCCAAGCAAAGCATTAGACGCATTCCCCTAGGGGAGAGGTTTGTAGGAGTAAACCATCGCGCGCTCCCGACCGTCACACAAAGGTCGACAATCTATAAACAAATCATGCTCCAACTTCCTTACATAACGGTTCACCATACGTGCATGCTACGGGAATCAAAAAACTTTACACAAGTATTTTAACCAATTCACAATTACTTCCTAACATGACTCTTAACATTACAATCTTTATATCTCAAAACTTTATGCAAGGAATCAAACTTCTGATAATACTCAATGCACTTAATATGGAAGTTTTTATTATATCCCTCTTGGATGTGTATTATATTAGGACTAAATTCATAACCTAAACCAATTACCATGATGTTTAAAGACTCTTAAAATAATATAAATGAGGTATGAGATTTCAATTATTTCTATAAAACCAAACACCACTGTTCTCTAGAAAGATATAAGTGAAGCACTAGAGCAAAATTGCCTATCTCAAAAGATATAAGTGAAGCACATAGAGTATTCTAATAAATTCACGATTCAAGTGTGTCTCTATCAAAATATGTGTGCATCAAATATGATTGTGGCAAACTAAAAATCAAAGACTCATATCATACAAGACGCTCCAAGCAAAACACATATCGTGTGGTGAATAAAAATATAACCTCAAGTAAATTTATCGATGGATTGAAGACGAAAGAGGGGATGCCTTCCGGGGCATACCCAAGCTTAGGCTCTTTGGTATCCTTGAATATAACTTGGGGTGCCTTGTGAATCCTCAAGCTTAGGCTCTTGCCACTCCTTATTCCATAATCCATCAAATCTTTACCCAAAACTTGAAAACTTCACAACACAAAACTCAAGAGAAAACTCGTGAGATCCGTTAGTATAAGAAAATAAATCACCACTTTAGGTATTGTTGTGAAATCATACTTTATTTATATTTGTGTAATACCTGCTGTATTCTAACTTCTCCATGGTTCATACCCCCCGATACAATCCATAGATACATCAAAATAGGTAAACAACACAAAGAAAACAAAATCTGTCAAAAACAGAACATTCTGTAGAAATCTCAAAACTTCATGTACTTATGTAACTCAAAAAATTCTGAATAATTATTAAAACCTGGGAAATTTGTATATAAATCTTTTGTAAAAAAATTAGACTCATTCGACTCTCTGAAATATTTTAAAATTCCTGGACTGGGCGCAAAAGTTTCTGTTTTTCAACAAGATCAAATAAACAACCACCATAGACCATCCCAAAGGTCTTACTTGGCTCAAACACTAATTAAAACACCAAAACACAATTACTAAAGAATTAATAATGTGAGAAACATTCAAAAACACAAGAAAAAATAGAACATAAAAATAAAATTGGGTTGCCTCCCAACAAGCGATATTGTTTAACGCCCCTAGCTAGGCAAAACGCAATAGATCTAGGTATTGTCATCTTTGGTATGCAATCCAAAAGTAGATATCATAATGGATTCATAAGGCAATCTTATTTTATTTCTAGGAAAGTGTTCCATGCCTTTCCTTAATGTAAATTGGAATCTAATGTTTCCTTCTTTCATATCAATAATTGCATCAATCATTCTAAGGAAAGGTCTACCAAGAATAATAGGACATGTAGGATTGCAATCTATATCAAGAACAATGAAATCTATGGGCACAAAATTCCTATTTGCAACAATAAGAACATCATTAATCCTTCCCATAGGTTTCTTAATAGTGGAATCCGCAAGATGCAAATTTAAAGAGCAATCATCAAGAGGTTTTCGGAATCGTGGAAACACTAGTACCCAAATCACACAATGAATAGCACTCATAATATTTAATTTAATCTTAATAGTAGGTTTCCACTCATCATGAAGCTTTCTAGGGATAGAAACTTCCAACTCAAGTTTTTCTTCAAAAGATTTCATCATAGCATCAATGATATGTTTAGTAAAAGCCTTATTTTGATTATAAGCATGCAGGGAATTCAACATGGATTGCAACAAGGAAATACAATCAATAAAAGATCATCTATCATAATTAAAGTCCTTTAAATCTGAAAGAGTGGGTTCATTGCTATTTAAAGTTTTGACCTCTTCAATCCCACTTTTATCAATTTTAGCATTAAGATATATAAACTCTGAATCATTCAGATGAATTTAAATAAAGTTGGATTACCTCCAGTCCCATTTTTATCAAGATTTATATTGGAAAACAAAGATTCAATAGGAGTCACATCAATCACTTTGAGATCTTCATCATAATTATCACGAGAACACACTTTTTCAAGCCATTCACGCTTAGCACGTATTCTAGCGGTTCTTCCCTTACACTCATCAACAAAGATTCTCATAGATTTTAAGGACTCATTAATATCATGCTTGGGTTGAGTATATCTAACTTCAAAGAATCAATCTCAAGCGAAACTTTATCAACGTTCCTAGCCAAATCATCAATCTTGAGCATTTTTTCTTCAATCATAGCATTGAAAACCTTTTGTGAACCAATAAATTATTTAACAATATTCTCAAGATCAGAGGGCATCTTATTATAATTTCCATAAGAATTTTTGTAGGAATTACCATAATTATTAGAGGAATTACTAGGAAACGGCCTAGGGTTGAAATTACCTCTATACGCGTTATTACCAAAATTGTTCCTACCCACAAAATTCATATCCATAGATTCATTATTATTTCCAATCAAAGAAGACAAAGGCATATCATTAGGATCGATAGGAGCACTGTTACTAGCAAAAAAAATCATCAATTCATCCATCTTTTCACTCAAAGTGTTTATTTCTTCAATAGCATGCACTTTTTTACTAGTAGGAGATCTTTCGGTATGCCATTGAGAGTAATTTTCCATAATATTATCTAGGAGTTTAGTAGCTTCTCCTAATGTTATTTCCATAAAAGTACCACCCGTGGCTGAATCTAAAAGATTCCTAGATGCAAAAATCAATCCCGCATAAAAATTGTATAAATCATCCATAAACTCAAACCATGTGCGGGGCAATTTCTAATCATTAATTTAATCCTCTACCAATATTGTGCAACATGCTCATGATCAAGTTACTTAAAATTCACTATATCGTTCCTAAGGGACATGATCTTAGCGGGCGGATAGTACTTGGAGATAAAAGCATCTTTACACTTATTCCACGAATCAATACTATTTTTAGGCAAAGATGAAAGCCAAGTTTTAGCACGATCTCGTAGTGAGAACGGAAATAGCTTCAATTTAACAATATCATTATCCACATCTCTATTCTTTTGCATATCACACAACTCAATGAAAGTATTTAGATGGGATGCGGCATCTTCACTAGGAAAGCCAGAAAATTGTTCTTTCATAACAAGATTAAGCAAAGCAGCATTAATTTCATAAGATTCCACACTAGTGGTAGGAGCAATCGGAGTACTAATAAAATCATTATTATTAGTATTGAAAAAGTCACACAACTTGGTATTCTCAAACATCGTGACAAAGCAAGCAATCAAGCACACAAGCAACAAAAGGCAAACGAAAAGGCGAACGGAAGAAGGGCGAATAAAAAGGCAAATCTTTTTGGTATTTTGTGAAAATTGTTTTAGAAGTGGGGGAGAGGAAAACAAGAGGCAAAGGGCAAATAATGTAAATGCAAGAGATGAGTTTGTGATGGGTGCTTGGTAGGCTTGATGTAGATCTCCCCGTTAACGGTTCCAAAAATTGGCAAGCTGACAGAAGAGTTCTTGTCTTGACTTGCTATGTATCCTCCCTGGCAACAGCGCCAGAAATCCTTCTTGCTACCTCTTGAGCTTGCGTTGGTTTTCCCTTGAAGAGGAAAGGGTGATGCAGGGAAGTAGATAAGTATTTCCCTCGGTTGTTGAGAAGCAAGGTATCAATCCAGTAGGAGGAACAAGCAAGTTACCAATGGATGCACCTACACAAACAATTAAACTTTGCACCCAACGCTATAAAGGGGTTGTCAATCCCTTCACGGTTATTTGCAAGGATTAGATTTGATAGAGATAGATGTAAAAGATTGCGGAAAGTAAAAAGGTAAATAAATTTCAGCAAGGTATTTTTGATATTTTTGGTTTATAGATCTGAAAATATATTATGGAAAGTAGACCCAGGGTCCATAGGTTTCACTATAGGCTTCTCTCTTGAAGGAAAGTATCGCGGTGGGTAAACAAATTACTGTTAAGCAATTGATAGAAAAGAGAATAATTATGAAGATATTCAAGGCAATGATTATGCATATAGGCATCACGTTTGTGTCAAGTAGACCGAAACGATTCTGCATCTACTACTATTACTCCACACATCGACCGACTCATGCCTGCATCTAGAGTATTAAGTTCATGAAGAACAGAGTAACGCATTAGGTAAGATGACATGATGTAGAGGGATAAACTCAAGCAATATGATGAAAACACCATCTTGTTACCCTTGATGGAAACAATACAATACGTGCCTCGCTACCCCTACTTTGTCACTGGGTGAGGACACCGCAAGATTGAACCCAAAACTAATCACTTCTCCCATTGCAAAAATTACCAAACTAGTTGGCCAGACCAAACAAATAACTCGAAGAGACTTGCAAAGATATAAAATCATGCATATAAGAATTCAGAAAAGACTCAAATAATATTCATGGATAATCTGAACATAAACCCACAATTCATCGGATCTCGACAAACACACCACAAAAGAGTATTACATCGGATAGATCTCCATGAAGATCATGAAGAACATGGTATTGAAGCACAAAGAGAAAGAAGAAGCCATCTAGATACTAGCTATGGACCCATAGGTCTATGGTAGACTACACACACATCATCGGAGGGGCAATGGAGTTGATGTAGATGCCCTCCGTGATTGAATCCCCTCCGATGGATTACCGGAAAAGGCTCCAAGATTGTATCTCTCGGGAACGGAGGCTTCTGGCGGCGGAAAAGTATTTTTGTTCCTCCTTTTTGGTATTGGGGGAGTATTTGGGTATTTATATGACGAAGATTAGGGCTAGGACTCCTGCCAGGGAGTCACAAGCCTGCCAGGCGCGGCCAGGGGGTGGCCGCGCCCCCTTGGCTTGTTACCTCCTGGCAGCTTCCTTGCCTTGCACTCCAAATCTAGTAGATCTCTTTCGTTCCAGAAAAAATCATCGCAAAGATTTTATTCCATTTGGACTTCGTTTAATATTCCATATCTGCAATACTCAAAAACAAGGAAAAAACAAAAACTGGCACTAGGCTCTAGATTAATAGGTTAGTATAAAACATCGAAAACAGATAATATAATAGCATAACATAATCAAAAATTATAGATACGTTGGAGACATATCATTTCTCTCATCAGAAGGTGGGCACGGGTAGCTAATCTGCTCTTACTCCTTTTGTTCTTCGCTCTCCTCCTCATCTTTTTCATCTAATGAGATCACGGTATCAGCAATTTCTTCTTCCATAGATTCCTGCAAAATATTGTTCTCTTCTTGGGCAGCGGAGACTTCCTCAACAAATTTATCAATAGACACATTGTACTCATAATTCTCGTAGAAATATTTAAGTATAGCATAATTTTCAAATCTATAAAGAGCATCATCACAATTTTCACACTTTTTGGACAAAGATTCAATTTCATAAGCACCCTTAAAGGCAAAAAGTTATTCTATTTGTTCCACATCATAGTAATCATATATACCATTAGCATAAGAATCAAAGGTTTTATTATCATTAAATCCACATTAAAAGCGAAGGCGTGGAGCCTTCATCTTAGAGCAGCAAGTATAATCACATCTTAAGCATAAATTCCAAAAATACCAACGCAAGATTTTAATTTGATCCCATAAGTGTCTCCCTTTTTCAATCATGCGATAATCCCTAAAGTATTCCTGGTGATCCAAAGTATCTCCCATTATGAGGTTGAATGAAGATTTATCAACATTACCAAAGTAGCATTTAATGTTTTCCACATAACTAGCACCAAGGGTTTTAGGAGGTTCTCCATCCATGAGTAGCAAGTACAACTTTTTTTGGTATTTTGTGTTCCATATCCATAACTAAAGATATAAAAAAACTTAGAATAGAAAATATAAACTACTTAGTGATAGAAGCAAACAATCACACACGAGAATATCCATCCTACTCTATTGCTCCCCGGCAATGTCACCAGAAAAAGGTCTTGATAACCCACAAGTATAGGGGGTCATTTGTAGCCTTTTTATATAAGTACGAGTGTCGAACCCAATGAGGTGCTAAAGGTAGAATTAATATTCTCTCAAATTCTATCGACCACCGATAGAACTCTACGTGTAACAATGTTCACTATACATAGTACAAGAACTAAACTACTTTGCGAGAATAAAACTAGAAGTACTTTGTAGGTGTAAGAAGATAGTTTTGCGAGGTAATAAAGAACGTGGAAATAAAATTTAGGTGTTGTTTTCATAAAAGAACAATTAAGTTAATGTAGCGAGTGTGGAAAGGTGGTGGTAGGATTTGTGAGATTGTCCTAGGAAATTGATAACAAGATCGGTATCATTATTGTAGTTTTATTTGAGGGAGAGGCATGAGCTAACATACTTTCCATACTTGGATCATATGAACTTATAATTGGAACTCTAGCAAGCATTACTACTAAAGATTATTGAGGTAAAACCCAACCATAGCATTAAGTAACAGGTCCCTGTACTCCCATACGCAACAACCCCCTTACTCGGGTATAAGTTGTTGTCACCCTACAACGGGAATCCCCCACATGTGCGCGGCACGACATGAACCACAGGACAGCACCAAAATAAAACACGCAATGCAAACCAAACAAGATCATCAATCAACCAATAGGACAAAACAAATCTACTCAAACATCATAGGATGGCAACACATCTTTGGATAACAATATGAAGCATAAAGCAACATGTTCAAGTAGGGGGTACAGCAGGTTGCGGGAGAGTTGACCACTATAAATAGATGAGGGAAGGTGATGGTGGTGGTGAGGAAGACGACAGAATTGTTGGTGTACATCTCCGCCATGCTAGTTCCCCTGGCGGCACTCTAGAGCCATCAGGGGAGAGAGGGAGAGCCCCCCCTCCTTATCCTTCTTCCTTGGTATCCCCCCTAGATGGGAGGAGGGTTTACCCTTTGATCCTTGGCCGCCATAGCTCCAGGAGGGGAGGAACCCCTCCGAGATTGGACTTATCTCTCTGTTTATTTTCTGTTTCGCATTCCTATTTTTTGGCGTTTCATCGTTTCTTAACTTCTCAGAAATCCGTAACTACGATTGGGCTGAAATTCGAGGGGATTTTTATCCGTATAATAGCTTCCTTGCGGCAGAAGGACGCCCCCAACCGACCTCCGAGGTGCCTACGAGCCAGTAGGCGAGCCCTGGGGGTAGGGTGCGCCCTGGTTGCTCGTGGGCCACTCGAACATCGTCTTGCATTGATTCCTTTTCCCAAAAATCACATATATTCCAAAATAAATCTCTGTGAATTTTTACTGCGTTTGGACTTCATTTGATATGAATTTTCTGTAAAATAAAAAAACATGCAACAAACAGGAACTGGACACTCGATCAATATGTTAGTCCACGGAAATAACATAAATTGTTGTTAAAAGTACATAAAAATTGTAAAATAATGGCATGAAACATTCAAAAATTATAGATACGACAGAGACGTGTCAGTTGTTAAATTTGCAATGTCTCGACATTTTTGCCATGTCCCAATTCTCTCTTTTTGCCATTGCAAAATCGCCATGATTTTTAGGAGAAAAACTAATTATTACATGGTTCAACTGGGTTTTTTTTGCCATGTCTCAACATTACATGGCATTCTGACCATTCTTCACAGCTACAATCTTGCCATGGAAAAAATCATTGACATATTTACATTGTTTTGTCATATCTCAACTTTTAACATGTTTTTGCCATGCATCTTACGTAGTTGTTTAAGATCTGTATATTTACCATGTCAACATTTTAATATCTTTTTCCCATCTCAACTTTTAACATGTTTTTACCATGCATCTTAAGTAGTTGTTTAAGATCTGTATATTTACCATGTCAAGATTTTAAGATCTTTTTCCCATGGCATCTTCAATTTCTCACGACATATTAATTTGCATTACATCTATGTCCATTACGCAACATTTTTTACTTTGGTATTGAACATGGCAAATTATATTGCATTTGATCATGATAAAAATAAAAATAAAACCGCCATGTTTTTTTCGAGCACAAATTTGTAAATTTCCCCAAAAAATAAACCACGACAATCCATGTGCACATTGTATATCCTTTTTTCCATGTTATCCTATAAAATATGGAATTTTTAATTTTAACTTTTTTTACTTTACTCATGGAAAATACAGATAAAATGTTTTCTTTACAAAATAATTTACCATGATACTTTCCTTTTTTATTTTCATGGTTGTAAATTTTGTATGGCATGGCAATTTTATTGTTTTTATCATGTCAAGTTAATTTTTCGACCATGGCAACAAAAAATTCCTTCAAATTTCATGATGGCAAATTTTTTTGTTCTACTTGGCAGTGTTATTATTTGTACCATGGCAAATTATATTTCTGCACCATGGCAAAATTATTTTTTCTTTTAACTTTCATGGTGGCAAAAAAAACGAGTACCTTGTCAATTGTATTTTTTTAGATATGGCAATTTATACTACTAATCCATGGCGAATTGTTTTTTTATTCCTCTTTATGTATTCCTGATGGAACATATATTTTTATTACCATGGCAATTTTCATTGCTGTAACATGTCAAAAAAAACGACAATGGCAAGCTTAATTTCGTACATACCTCATGGTTTTTCATTTTTGATCATACCATGGTAAATTCATTTTTGGGTAAAATGTTTTTTTGTACCATGGTAATTTTAATCTTTCTTGCAACATTATTGGAGTTATTTTCGGGCAAACTTTTTCTCTTGTGTTTTTTATCAATGGTATTTTCTGTTAATTTTGTTGTTTCTCCCACAGCACACATAGGTAAATTAGAGAAATTTCACTATGTGTATTTTAACCATCAGTTTTCACATTTGTTTTCCTCAAGAAAATGGCATTTTGGGACCTTGACAGCCCGTGGCCCACTAGAGGGGTCTAGCGTCGGAGGTGTGCGCGCCGGGGGTCGTAGCATGGTGAACTAAATCGTCCGCTCGGTCCCCTGGGGTAGATCGAACGAAATGTTTGATTTCATTTCTCCCCAGATATGGTGTCGCCCCATATTGGGGTCCAAATTTAAAACAGTGCCAACTCTCTACCTTTTTCTGTCCCCTTAATTTTCTTCTAACAAATTTGATGTTTTCATTGTGCAATTAATGGAGAAACAAAAGGTTAGTCCGGTCGCAAAAATAAATATTTAGTGCTACTGCAGGTACGCATGTGGCCTACGGTGTCACGGGGTGATCATCACCGGTTGGCTTAGTTTAGTGTGTGTTTGGAATTCTGTGGGCTCAAGTCCAAAAAAGAGAAAGAAAATTGAGTGGGCTCGCGAGTTCAGCTGGCCGCTATATACAGCTGATGCATCACTGCTGGACCGAGTTGTATATGTAACTTCATCATTCCGCTTTGTGGAGCGTAGCTTTAGCAGTTAGGATTCTGCCAAGCTTTACTTGTTTGTTCCCTCAAGAGCTACTCTGTTCATCTCAATCCAGGAAGGAATCTCCAAACCTTACACATCTTCCTCCCATTCGACAGGAAATTTTTAAAGTCGGAGGGCTGTGAAAACTTTAAAAGTTAATTATAATATAGTATATACTGCAAACGGTCAGTGACAGGTAGCCTAGCCAAGCCTGCAAGACATTGGTCGAACAAGCCTACATATTTCGGAGGATCTGGGCTGCATAGGATTTGGGGGTGAACGACTCAAAAACTTGCTCCATTTTATATTTTGCCCTGAGAAGGAAGATGTAAAAATGGAGGAAAATTTACCCTAACAAAGGAGAAATTTTCGTCAAAACAGAGAGGGAAAATTGACTAGACGAAATGGACTGGCACGATTGACCGCAATGCGAGACATGGAAGATGTAGGGCTGCAAGACTCGAGTTCGAGCGAGTCGGTCTAGGTTCAACTCAACTCGTATAGAAATTCGAGCGAGCTTAGAATGTGCAAAGCTCAAGATCGAGCTGTAGAAAGTGGCTCCTGCTCAACTTGTAACGATCTCGAGTCGATCTCGAGCTAATTTCGAGCTAAATAAGATGGTTTATAAAGTTATTTGAAGGTAAATTTTAAAGTACGATGGGCCACAACAGAAAAGGTCATTATAAAATTCAAGTTATTCTCTCTCAAATAAAGACTAGTAGTATTTAATAACAAGAGATCGTCTATAGTAAAGAACAAATGTGCGTCCATTCTCAAACTTTTGCCAAAATAAAAGATACTGAAATCACGGTTGGCCACGTGTCATACTCCTATTAAGGTAAAATTCTTTCCACGCTTAATTTCCATGTTTGTCAGTAGGTAAAATGAAGCAAGAAATCGTACAAAACATATATGGCAATGGATGATCCTTATTCTTCGTAATAAACATGAAGATTATTTAATATAATTTTATCATATAGTATCGAGCTATTGAGTTAAAATCGAGCGAGCCAACGCTAGTTCAAGATCGGATTGTTTCTCGATCGGGCTACATACAGTGCTCATATTTAGGTCATTTTTTTCCGTGTCGATCTCGAATCGAGGTAAAACGAGTCGATCTCGAGCGGCTCGCCAGCCTCGAACTTTTCTTGCAGCCTTAAATGTGAACACGCACCTCAAGGTTTTCTTGGGCACCCGGGGCCCGTTGGTGGATGTATTTTATGCGTGCATGGGCCACCGGAATGACAGGAAGGCTCGCCCATGGGCCATGGCCGGTCTGCCGTCATTGTAAAGCCCACAACAGACATACACACAGATAGACACACACACGCCGTCGTTTCCCTCCCCCAAAAAAACCATACACACCGTCGGAACGGGTTTCACAACCGCCGGTGAAAAGGGGATGAACGCTCGCCGGCTTTATTTGTTTCAGTAGAACACAAGTCACAAGTGCTTGGCCTGGGACTGAGAGGGAGGGAGACAGTATTATCTGGGACGTACGGCAGATTAAAGAGGATCATGGCAGCACTAATGATGATCATGGACATGGAGGATCTCCTTCTTTAGTGTGTGTGTGTAGTGTAGGGTACATCGTCGTAGTACGTCGGTGGGCTGGAGTATGTGCGTACGTAAGGTAGGGCCAGGCGGTGTGGTGTGGCGTTGATGCCTGCCGCCGCTTTGGCCCTGCAGAATTATTGCCTACATGACTCATCGGGAGGATCAGCCCCTGATTAAAGCCAGCCAACGAGAGGGATTTAAAAGGCGCTCGGATGGACCGACCTGTCCCTACCTCGTCGAAGGGAGACGAGATTATGGGAGGAGCGACACCGCAGGAAGGATGTGAGCGAGATTCGTGCCTTCCGCTCTGCTTTGCCGCCCCTCTACTCTACATATATGATCGGATGATGATGCGTCGGTTTGAGATGATCACTCTGCTCAACAAGATCTTCTTCATGGAAACATGCTCGATTTTGATTGGAAACCACGTGCGATGTCTTGAATCCATAGTCAATCCTACTTTCGATGTGACCGGTTAACAGCTGAATCCAAAAAAAAAATCCATTACTTGACTATCCATAATAGCGTGGAAGTAAGTCCATAGAAAGAGTGGCCTTGAGTTTCTCGTCCCTTTGCCTTAGGATTCATATATTCTCTTTCTCGACGGAATGGGGAATTGACATAACTCAACGGTAGAGTATCATCTTATCATGGTGGAAGTCATCAATTCGAGCCTGATTATCCCTAACCAATGTGAGCTTTTTTTATTTTGACTTACTCCCCCGCACAGTTCGAGCCTGATTATCCCTAACCCAATATGAGTTTTTTCTATTTCGACTTACTCCCCCGTCACGAGCGAACGAAAATGGATAAGAGGCTTGTGGAATTGACGTGATAGGCTAGGGTTGGCTATACTGTTGGTGGTAAACTCCATGTTAATAATCTAAAGCACATGGATATCCGCAAAAAAATATGGTAGAGTGTGTTACGAGTGTCTATGTAATGGACTTGATTTTACCAAAGATGATGAAAACGTAAACTCACAACCATTCATGCGCGTTGGAGAGACCGTTTTGTTTTTTGTGCCGAAGCTATTTATAAATCACAGACCGAAACCGATGAAATCGAGGGGTATTACTTGAATGCGACTGCGGTACATGTGAAAAAATGATTAAGAGAGTTGTATTTGCGAGAGAATTGAGGGTTCCTATTGTAATGCATGCTACTTAACCGGGGATTCACCGCAAATATTACTTTGACTCACTATTGCCACGATAATGACCTACTTCTTCACATTCACCGTGCAAGCAATGCAGTTATTGATAGACAGAAAAAATATAATATGCATTTTCGTGTATTAGCTAAAACACTACGTGTGGCTGGGGAAGATCATATCCACTCCGGTACAACAGTAGGTAAGCTAGAAGGGGAACACGGATGACTTTAGGTTGTGTTGATTTATTATGCAATGATTTTATTGAAACGGATCATGCTCGCGGTATCTTTTTCGCTCGGGACTGGGTAAAAGTGGCAGGTTTTGCTTTCTCTTACCAGAAAATATTGTCTAGTTTAAGCCCAAAATAACCAATGCATCGCCTACTCAAACTGAAAAAATACTACTACCTCCGTTTGGGTTTATTAGCCCCATCGTATTTTGGGTCAAAATTTAACTACATATTTAACTAGCAAAATGTCAATGCATGCCACCAAAAATTATGTTGTTGGATTCGTATTTAAAGTTAGTTTCCAATGATATAACTTGTATTATGTATAACTTATATATCATTATTTAAAATCATTGTTAAAATATGACCCAAAATACGAAGAGGACTAGTAAAGAAGGTAGTACCTCTTAGTAGTAAATGTGTGGCAGTAGCTACTCTGAATTCAGGTCAATATTAAGAAGGCGACAAGTCAAGAGCTCGATTTCTCACCAACAAGATGGGGGCTTTGCTACCTTCTACACACAAACTTTATAAATGCTTTTTTTTTAATGGCCTGTAATTCACACTTCACAGACATTATAGCTACAATGTTTCGGATCATTAACGGACAGACCCAGTGCAGAAGCTGCCACACAAGGTCAGGTCTGGGAAGGGAATGCTTCGGATCATTCCCAGCAAATTACAAATCATCATCAAGAACTACAAGGAAAAATCTCAAAAACGTCTTCTTCTTGTACTACTTTGCAACAAGAAATACTGCAAGAATTCAGTGAAGAGATGACAAAATATTTGACAACCCAACTTTTTACAACAAAGCCTGAAAGTGTAGATACGAACTGCCGGGATGGAATAGCTCAGGAGTGCAGCATACCCGAGAGTGGATGGCATGGGGCTTATCACTGTTGATATCAAGGAGGGGAGATTAATGAATAATGATATTCCCAAATCAGAAGAGACCAAACTCAAAGCGTTGGCTGGAACGACCCTAGCGTATCAGTTCAGTGCCGACGGAGTTAATCCGTTTGGCCGGTTGTTGACATACCAGGATAATGAATATATCATGCATGTTAAAACACTGAGTAACTAAAACAGAGTAAGATTAACGCAACATCAGATCGCTAAGTATTCAGAATGAAATCACACGGTCGGTAGTCCAAACAATAAGCATTAAGCTAGAATCAACAATGAGCCAAAACATGCATCATTGCACTGTTTACGACAGATACACAAGTCTCGCGATTAACCAGAAGTACAACAAAATTTCCAGCCCAGGTGATATGATTGGCACCCGGTACCGAAACGAATGGCGTATAGTGTATTTCTCACTATATCAAAGAGACACTAACTTAGTCGACCTCCTCGATCTTGGGGCCAGCACCCCCGCTGGCAGCCGGGGCGTCCTCGTCCATGCCTCCGGGCATGTCAGCACCAGCACCCTGGTACATCTTGGCGATGATGGGGTTGCAGAGGCCCTCCAGCTCCTTCATCTTGTCCTCGAACTCATCAACCTCGCCGAGCTGGTTGGCGTCAAGCCACTGGATGGCGGCATCGACGGCGTCCTCGATCTTCTTCTTGTCATCAGCAGGCAGCTTGGAGGCAATCTTCTCGTCCTGGATGGTGTTCCTCATGTTGTAGGCGTAGTTCTCCAGGGAGTTCTTGGCGTCAACCTTCTTCTTGTGCTCCTCATCCTCAGACTTGTACTTCTCTGCGTCCTGGACCATCTTCTCAATGTCGTCCTTGCTCAGCCTGCCCTTGTCGTTGGTGATGGTGATCTTGTTCTTCTGGCCGGTGGTCTTGTCCTCGGCAGAGACATTCAGGATACCGTTGGCATCAATGTCAAAGCAGACAGTGATCTGGGGAACACCCCTGGGTGCAGGCGGGATGCCGGATAGCTCGAACTTGCCGAGGAGGTTGTTGTCCCTGGTCCTTGTCCTCTCACCCTCAAACACCTGGATGAGCACACCAGGCTGGTTGTCGGAGTAGGTGGAGAAGACCTGCTCCTTCTTGGTGGGAATGGTGGTGTTCCTTGTGATGAGCACTGTCATGACTCCTCCAGCAGTCTCAAGACCAAGAGACAGAGGGGTGACATCAAGGAGGAGAAGGTCCTGGACCTTCTCGTTCCCCTCACCGCTGAGGATTGCAGCCTGGACGGCAGCACCATAGGCAACAGCTTCATCAGGGTTAATGCTCTTGCAGAGCTCCTTCCCGTTGAAGAAGTCCTGCAGCAGCTGCTGGACTCTGGGAATTCTGGTGGAACCACCAACAAGGACAACATCATGGATGGTGCTCTTGTCCATCTTAGCATCCCTCAGGCACTTCTCCACTGGCTCCATGCACTTCCTGAAGAGGTCCATGTTGAGCTCCTCAAACCTGGCCCTGGTGATGGTGGAATAGAAATCAACTCCCTCAAAAAGTGAGTCAATCTCGATGGTGGTTTGGGCAGTGGAAGAAAGGGTCCTCTTCGCCCTCTCACATGAAGTCCTGAGCCTTCTCAAAGACCTGGGGTTTCCGCTGATATCCTTCTTGTGTTTCCTCTTGAACTCTTGGACAAAGTGGTTCACCATTCGGTTGTCAAAGTCCTCCCCACCAAGATGAGTGTCACCAGCTGTGGCCTTCACCTCAAAAATACCCTCCTCAATGGTAAGGAGAGAGACATCAAAAGTGCCACCACCGAGGTCAAAGATAAGCACATTCTTCTCCCCGACACTGGTAGCCTTCTTGTCAAGACCATAGGCAATTGCAGCTGCGGTTGGCTCATTGATGATACGCATAACATTAAGACCAGCAATAACACCAGCATCCTTGGTTGCCTGCCTCTGGGAATCATTGAAGTAAGCAGGCACGGTGACAACGGCGTTCTTAATAGTTACTCCTAGGTAAGCCTCAGCGATCTCACGCATCTTGATGAGGACCATGGAAGAAATTTCTTCAGCTGAAAACTGCTTGTCCTCACCCTTGTACTGCACTACAATCATAGGCTTGTCTGCGGGGCCAGGAATAACCTTGTACGGCCACATCTTAATGTCACTCTGGACAGGGGCATCAGCAAACCTTCTGCCAATAAGACGCTTCGCATCTGCAAAGTTTCATTAACAAACTGAATGTTAGAAGAATTGGCTGGATATTCAAACTAAAATGATTTATCAATAACGGTTCAACTAAAATGATTTTTGACAATATATTAATGTGGTGGTAAAAGGATTTCAACCATATGTATTTTATTTTGAAGTTCTTATGAACATGTCTAGACACAGTGAGCTTTGATGGAAAGTATAGCTTAAATTCATAAACTTCAAACCAAATAATCTATCCCTTAATCATATTCCTGCATGTGTTTCCTAGCATGAATAAGTCACAAACTATTGCACAAGTAACTGGAAGCATGCACAAGGTCCATATGCAATTCGGTGACCACATGTCTCACACATTCTTGCAGCCCATATGTATAATTCAAAGTTCTTCCAAAAATATTTGTATAAACAATTGAATTTTTATGGAATAACAACAACCTCAAACCTCATAGCATATCCCTTAATTGTTCTACAGAGCAACTTTGGGATAAAATATGTGGTTGCAAATTAAATGGTTCTATGCAGATTTTCCCTAGGATTCAAGAGGCAATATGTAATTTACTAAAACTACATACTCTATATAGATCTTTATTTTGCCTTGAATAAATCACACTACTCAAGAAGTAAATGAAAGCATGCACATGGTTCATATGCACTTCAGAGGAGCACATGCAACAGGGACACACTTGCATCCAATGTGCACTAGCACGTATTCCAAAGCCAAAAGATCCAGATAACCACTTGAATCTTGGTGAAAAATCCACATAACCTCAAAAACTAAAAACCATTTTTGACCCATTGTGCTAGGAGCAGTTTTGGGATAAAAATGTGGTTTTCAAGTTAATGGTGTTATGCGGCTTTTCCCCAAGATTCAAGAAGCTATTGAACTACCTATTTCTACTTGGTTCTCAAGTAAGTGGAAGCATGTACACAGCTGCATGCAATCCAGTGACCACATATAACTTGCACATACCTGTATCCGGTTATGATACAAAACGTGGATAATAAGACACTAGTACATATGGCAGCAATAAGCAATAGTGTGAATATTGCATGTGCAACTTTACAAGGACATATAATCTAGTGCATATCTTGCATGGGAAACTTCATTCATAATTTACAGGATTCAGGACCTATACAAGTAAAATAATTACTGGATGTTTATGTGAAGTTATGATTCATAACAAATGGCGCTGCTAGATATAATTAAACTGGTAACTGCTAACCTGCCAAACAACACTGTTACTATACTCAAACCATACACTGACAACACAAATGAGTTCTCAAGAAAGAAAGAAAAATAAGAACAGCAAGACGTTATTAGTCTAGAACAACAACAAATAATGATAAATTGAACATTAACAGTCGGTTACAAATTACGCCAAAAAGTAGCTCATTTTAATTATTAACAGTGTGGCATGTATACAACAAAATAAAGTGCACACGTAAGCATTACACATACATATGCTAAAAACATAAACACAAAATAAAAACATAATTCACAAGTAGATACAAGAAACCTAGCAGGCATGCTCTTTGTGCAATTTTGAAATAAAAACACGACACAAAATAGCATGCACGTTTACAATATGATGAAAACAGTTGGCAATGAAATGATGACAACTGCCGTAGTTAAAAACTGCTAGCACACACTGAAGTGTACAGTAGTTCTGTAGATATTTAGTTCATCAAAAATATTACTCCCTCCATTACATAATATATTGCGCCCACGCTTACCAAAATCTAAGTTTGACCACAAATTTAACCAACGAGACCAATTGCGGCGGGAGTAAAAATTATATCATTGAATTCGTATTCGAATGAAGTTTTCGATGGTACAATTTTCACTCCCGTCGCAATCAGTCTCGTTGGTTAAATTTGTGGTCAAACTTAAAGCTCGGAAAGTGATGACGCACTATACTATGGAATGGAGGGAGTACATCACTTTAGTAAAAGTAAACGATATTTAGTCCACAATATACAACAAAAATTAGATGCAATGTTCATGGGGGACATGAAACAATCACAATAAGAGGAACAGCTATACACAAGATCCAAAAGTAGATCCAAGAAATTTAGCTAACATAAATAATTATACATGACCACGGCAGATCACAGATCTAGCATGTTAGCCACCTAAAGGCGGAAAGATGCAGCCTAACTACCAAAAATGTCGCGCACATACCATGGTTCGCCTCCAGCGTATCAAATCTAGGAACCTTCTAATAACTACTCAAACATACTAGGCGGATCTACCGCAGCAGAACAGCTCTCACCAAACGGCGGGTCAAGGACAAAAAAAACTCATCCTATTGCGTTCAAACATAGTCGGCGGGAAAACCTTGCGACAAGCAACGGGTCAACGACGCGCGGATCTAGGAGCAAAAGCAACCATACAAACAGATCTGGATAGACAGATAGTGAGAGGGGAAGCGGGGGAGGTGCCTCACCGAAGACGGTGTTGATGGGGTTCATGGCGACCTGGTTCTTGGCGGCATCGCCGATGAGGCGCTCCGAGTCGGTGAAGGCGACGTACGAGGGCGTGGTGCGGTTGCCCTGGTCGTTGGCGATGATCTCGACGCGGTCGTGCTGCCACACGCCGACGCACGAGTAGGTGGTGCCGAGGTCGATGCCGATGGCCGGCCCCTCGCCCTTGGTCGGCGCCATGGCTCTAGATCGAGCAAGAGGGAGAAGATGCTAAGCTAGGGTTAGGGTTTGTCGAGCCTTTGCGCAGCTGCTGGCGGCGGCTGCTGCGGACTCGGGAGAGGAGGAAGCAGCGAGGAGCGGGGCCGCTATTTATACAGGAGCGGCTGTCTGAACCGGCCGAGGCGTGGCCCATGCACAGCCCAGGAACTATCGGGTGGGGTCCGGCTGCCAGAGTTCGGCGCGATAAATGTGAGTCCACTTGGATTTCAACCCTCGTATACGGGATGGCTTCGCGGTTTCTGTCGCTGCGGGTGGGCCCCACGGTTTTGAAGGCCCGTGTGGGCCCGTGCTGCGGTGTCACAGGGTAGGGGTGTGGGAATGGTTGGACAGCTTTGCAGATTCTCGCGTGCCGCGGGAGAGCAGGAGGCGTGTCCGTTGGGAACCCGTGTGTGTCTCTAGTGGGAAGGCGTCTTCTGTCGGCGGTGGGTGTCACGATCTTTGGAGGACTATTCTGCGCGCGCCGGGGGCGTTGGATCCTGAACGGACGGCTCACGACTGCAGGCCGGACCGAAATATCTGCTTGTGTACGTGGATGCGATGGCTCAGTATCAGATCTGAGAAAAGTGGACTCCCCACGAACCAGACTCGAGAAGCTTCCGCCTTCTTCTCCGGCGATGATTTGAACCAAAACGACCCTTCCTACTAATAAAACTGTCCAATTAGGATTGAACCCCAGTAGCTGCCGAACGCTCGCTACGAGGGGTGGTAGAATTTGCAAACGATTTTTGCTGACAGTTTCTTCAGAGATGCATGACAGTTTTTGAAAAGGAAAAAAATGAGACAAAAACGAGTAGAAATATTCACCGTTTGATCTCACGTTGCAACTGAAATAGTCGGGGAAATGCTTTCGCTTACCATTCTTCTCCAAAGGAACATTCGCCGGTTAGTATTTTTTTAAAGATTTTTTTCAAATCTGGTCTTCATGAATCACGCTAAACCGTTTGGCTACACTGGATGTATGTATGAGTGTAGACAAACTGTTTACGAGCGAGTTGGTCAAAATGTTTGGCTACTCCAAGTCTATTCACCGCGTATATGATTGTATAGTGAAAAGGTTTGTCACGTGTAGGGAGTCAGATTCACAAATAAATTTTCTAAGGGCTTGGTGGATGGAATAAGTTTTTTTATGTGCAAGTCAGGTGTGCTGCCGATTTCATTGAGATGTAAAAACAAAAATAGAGTGGCCGGTTTGTACGGGAAACTAGGCCAAAAACTATATAACACTGTAATTTAAAAGCAACAAAAGTCCACTGATACGTCTCAAACATATTTACAATATTTTATTGTGACATCCTATTATAGTATCATTTTGTACAATTTTTATAGCTTTTCCATTATTTTTTGACTAAACTATTAATGTGGTACACAATGTCAATAATTGTTTTTTACAAGTTTTTTTATTTTACAAAAAGTCAATATCTTGTAGGATCTAAGTAGGTCTCGAGGGGGTGATTAGACAACTTGACCAATAATAACCTAGCATTTTTCCAAATTTAGTTGTTGGAAGATTATAGCTATTCTAGCAAGTTACTAGCACCTACACACGCAAGTCTAATATAGTGGCACTGGAAAGTAAAGATTTTGCACATGAAAATAGAGGAAGGGTTTGGAGACAATCAAACACAATGATGACGCTAAATTTTTCTCGTGGTTCTGATAGGTGGTGTTATCATACGTTCACGTTGATGAAGACTTCAATCCATGGAGAACAACGGTTGCGTGAGTCCACGGAGGTCTCCACACACGAAGGGTCCATGAAAAGGCAATCTTGTCTATTCCATCATGGCTTACGCCCACGAAGGACTAGTTTCACTCCGGTAGATCTTCGTGAAGTAGGTGATCTCATTGCCTTACAAACTCCTTGGTTCACTCCACACGCATAGGAGGCTCCCAAGTACACCTAACCAATCTAGAAAACACCGCTCTCCAAAAAGGTAATATATATTGTTGTTGATGATGAACTCCTTACTCTTCTGCTTCAAGATTGTTTCCTCAACGCTCAAACACTCTCTCACATATTTTGGCTATATGGTAGGAGAGGGATTGGAGTATAAAGCAACTTGGAGAGGCTAGATCAAAGTTCTATGGTTGGAGTGCAAAGGCATTAGTGTAACACAAGACTAGGTGGTCCTCTCTCAGAAAATAGATAGGAAAGTGTAAGCTTTGAACTGGTTGCTCTCTGAGAGTTGGTGAATGGGTGGGGAGATATATAGCCATCCGCAAAAATCCGACAATTACACATCTTTATGCACACTTTGATGGAACCGGGTGAAGCCACTCGGTGAGACCGACCGCTACAAAAGGTTTGAATTTTAGGCTTTCGATGAGACCGGATAAAACCTTTCGATGAGATCGAGGTCAGCTGGCCTACGTGTCAAAGCTAAATCCAGCAGATCTCGGGTAGGAGGTGACGGGACCACGACTTGGGAGCGGCCCATCAGGCCGGACCAAGCCAAAGGGTGGATCAAGGCCTGGGGGCAACAGAGGTGGGAACCGACCTTCAGACATCTTGTTCTCCAAGACAAGAAGGGCGATGACCTAGATCGCATCTCCTCCTTGTAAACCCCTAACCTCCACCGCCTATATAAGAGGAGGTGCTGCTGCAATTATTGCCCCTTGTGTTTTGGAGATTGTTGTCAATTACAAGCATTGACTGATTTGTTTGCTAGTACACACATAGAGAAATAGTACATGCAACTCTGAGAAGAATGTTGTGTTCATTGATAAGTTTGAAGAACTTCACCAAAGATAAATCTATGTAGAAAAGAAGGAAGCACTACATTTCGAGAGGATGGGAAGATTGAAATGAAGAAATCGGCCCTCTTAAATTACTGTTGATTTGAAGCAATACTTGTTCAGAGTGTCCGAAGAAGAACGTCTACTTTTGAAGAAGATGAAGACATGATGAAGACATATCATTCATTTTGTTGTTCTTCTCTCTTTTTAAGTCGTAAGACTTCTGTACTAAAGAGGGGTATAGGTTCTCGAAGCTTAGATCCAATGTGATGCTGAGCTCATAACCTATGGGATTGAGAGAAATATCTTTGTGCTCCCAATGATTGTTGCCCGTAGAAGATGTGTTCTTCGATATTGCACGAGATATCTTTAACATCAAGAATTTAGCATGTTGTGCTCAAAATCTGACGGTTGGAAACGTGTCGCTCGACCGTTGGTTGAGTTGTGTGCCCAATTTGGTCATTTCCCATCAGCGAAGGTTGCGGCTATAAATAGCCACCCCACACAAACATTTGTTCGTTTGATTTTCCACTTGAGATTTGGATGAGATTTTTTAGCAACCACTCTCCAAGTGATTTTAGTTTAAATCCACTGACAAAAAAATAAGAGCCAAAACTTAGATAGTGGTTGGCCATCATAGTAGATATGAGTTAGAGTTTTTGTACGTAGTACTCTTGAGAGATGCACACTCTTTAGACGGATAGATGTCAGCTCGAGTGACGAAGAATAATTGTCTCTGAGTAAGTCTTCGACAACCAAGAGTCATTGTGGTTTGCTTTGTGACCAAGAGTAATTGCGGTCACCGAAGACTAGGTATGTCGAAGGTTTGGAAAAAGAATAGGACGGAGAGAGACTTGCTCATGTGTTTAATCACAAGTCCCTCCAATCAGACATAGCTCTTTTTTAGAAGAGTAAACTGGTCTACCTAATCAATTGTCGCCATTGAGCATCACTGCTCCACTCTCTCTATTCTCTTTATGGTTTTGCCTTGACTGTTGTTCACTTTTTTGCTATATCTTTTGTTTTGTGCCTTGTGACATGATATCCATCGAACATTGCTTTCAGTATCGCGTCCGTGTGGTGTTGCATATTTGCCTTTGTTGTACTTAAGATGAATGCATGTATGTTCGTTTGATCTTTATTTGGTGCTACCTTGTCATTCGGCCGAGCCTTGATTTGACGAAAATCAGTCAGTAGTATGCCGTCATTATCATTCTGTATTTCCTTGTGTCTCGGATTCACATTTCATGTCACCCCATATTGCTCTGTCATGTTGTTCGATAAGTTATATTGTTGTGCCGCCATTGTCTATGTGAAGGCTATCAGCTATTATGCGAAGACAATTGTCACTCATTTCTTCGAGAGTCTTGCTCAATACCTCAACTAAGTTGTGCTAGTTTTTCTTCAGTGATCTATTTGTGTTTTTCTCGTTGTTGTGGTAGGGATTTATTCACAAATTCAAAAGAAAATTCGAATTCCCATTCACCTCCTGGTTGATATACTCTTGGTCCTAACAGGGGGAGAGGGAGCACCTAGGGCATCCGATCTAGGGACATGCAACTTTTGGTACAAACTCCTCTTATATGTATGTGGTCGGCAAAACCTACAGTTATTTTATAAAGTATTTTACATTTTATATGCACGTGGTCTATGTGGCAACAATCCGCATCATTTGATTTCTTTTTGGTTTTTTCTTAATTATTTATACTCCCTCTGTTATTATTTATTCCGCGTATTAGGTTTGTTTAAAGTCAAATTTTATATACCTTTAGAAAAGTATATTAACATAGACACTACCAATCTATACCATTGCATATATTTTTCACATCATATAAAGTTTTTATAGTAAATGTTAATATTGTTTTATACAAACTTGGTCAAACTTTATAAAATTACACTTCACCCAAAGCTAATGTGCGAAGTAAATAAAAACAAAGGGGGTATTTTACAATATGCATGTGACCTATCTATGTGATGACTATCTACTGCATTTGTTTTCTTTTTTTGGATCGCTGACTATGGTTTCACAATAGTTCAAGGGGGGAGGGTGATGGGTTCGCAATAGTGCAAGGATTGCGGGTTGCAAGTCCATAGACCGTGCGGGGCGCGTATATGTAAGATTGCATTGATGTTTAGAGCATGTCAGCTCGTCAAATAAGAATGATATGTCTGTCAGTGGGCGCATTGTGATTGGCCACTTTCGTCACACACTTCTCAAATTTGAGACCGTAGAGCAACGCTTTTGAAGTTTATGAACCAAAGCGCTTCATGCTTCCAAGTTTACGAAGTGTTGGAAATATGCCCTAGAGGCAATAATAAAATGATTATGATTATATTTCCTTGTTCAGGATAAATATTTATTATCCATGATATAATTGTATTGATTGGAAACATAATGCATGTGTGGATACATAGACAATACTTTGTCCTAGTGTGCCTCTAGTAGACTAGCTCGTTGATCAAAGATGGTTAAGGTTTCCTAACCATTGACATAAGATGTCATTTGATAACGGGATCACATCATTGGGAGAATGATGTGATGGACAAGACCCAAACTATAAACATAGCATATGATCGTGTCAATTTATTGCTATAGTTTTTCTGCATGTTATGTATCTGTTCCTATGACCATGAGATCATGCAACTCACTGACACTCGAGGAGTGCCTTGTGTGTATCAAATGTCGCAACGTAACTGGGTGACTATAAAGGTGCTCTACAGGTATCTCCGAGAGTGTTTGTTGAGTACGCATGGATCAAGACTGGGATTTATTACTCCATGTAACGGAGAGGTATCTCAGGACCCAGTCGGTAATACAACATCACAATAAGCCTTAGTGATTGTCTCCAAGTGGGCTGGCCAAAGTCCCACAAGAGGCCCATGCGGTTGGAAGGAGAGACCCAAAAGGAAAAGGTGGAAAAAGAGTTTCCAAGTGGGAGAGAAGGAGTCCTAATCCTACTAGGATTGGAGGAGGACTCCTCCTCCTCCCACTTCGGCCGAACCAAAGGGTGGCCCAGTGGGGGCCAAGTCTCCTCCCTCCTTCCTCCTATATATATTAGAGGTATTGAGGTTTTTTCACATCAGAAATCAGCCACGTGCCATCTTCTCCTCTAGATCGTTTCAGCGGTGCTTATGCGAAGCCCTGCTGGAATTGTTCCGCCACCATCGCCGCCGCGCCATCGTGCTGCCAGAGAACTCGTCTACCTCTTCGCTCCCTCTTGCTGGATCAAGAAGGCGAAGATCATCATCAAGATGTATGTGTGCTGAATGCGGAGGTGTCGTCCGTTCGGCGCTAGATCGGGACGAATCGTGATTGGATCGCGAGACACTCGGCGATTTGGATCGCGAAGTGATGTCTACTACACAACCTTCTTCTTGTAGACTCGTGTTGGGCCTCCAAGCGCAGAGTTTTGTAGGACAGTGGCAATTTTCCCTCAAGTGGATGGCCTAAGGTTTATCAATCCGTGGGAGGTGTAGGATGAAGATGGTCTCTCTCAAACAAGCCTGCAACCAAATAACAAACAGTCTCTTGTGCCCCCAACACACCCAATACAATGGTAAATTGTATAGGTGCACTAGTTCGGTGAATACATGGTGATACAAGTGTAATATGGATGGTAGATATAGGTTTTTGTAATCTGAAAATATAAAAACAGCAAGGTAACTAATGATAAAAGTGAGCACAAACAGTATTGCAATGCTTGGAAACGAGACCTAGGGTTCATACTTTCACTAGTGCAAGTTCTCTCAACAATACTAACATAGTTGAATCATATGAAAATCCCTCACACGCGACAAAGAGTTCATTCCAAAGTCACAAATAGAGGAGAACAAACGAATAAATTATTGTAGGGTATGAAACCACCTCAAAGTTATCTTTTTCGATCAATCTTATGAGCTATCCCTATAAGTGTCACGAACAGCCCTAGAGTTCGTACTAAAATAACACCTTAAGATACACATCAACCAAAACCCTAATGTCACCTAGATACTCCAATGTCACCACAAGTACCCATGGGCTTGATTATACGATATGCATCACATAATTTCATATTCATGATGTTCAATCCAACACGAAGAACTTCAAGGAGTGCCCCAAAGTTTCTATCGGAACATCAAGATAAGAACGTGTGCCAACCCCTATGCATAGATTCCCAAAGTCACGGAACCCGCAAGTTGATCACCAAAACACACATCAAGTGGATCAATAGAACATCCCATTGTCACCACGAATATCCCATCGCAATACATACATCAAGTGTTCTCAAATCCTTAAAGACTCAATCCGATAAGAAAACTTCAAAGGGAAAACTCAATTCATCACAAGAAGATAGAGAGGGGAAAACTCCATATGATTAAATTAATATCAATAAAGCTCGCAGTACATCAAGATCGTGCCATCTCAAAAACACGAGCGAGAGAGAGATCAAACGCATAGCTACCGGTACATACCCTCAGCCCCGAGGGTGAACTACTCCCTCCTCGTCATGGAGGGCATCGGGATGATGAAGATGGCCTCCGGTGATGGTTTCCCCCTCTGACAGGGTGCCAGAACGGGCTCCCGATTGGTTTTTCATGGCTCTGGAGGCTTGCGGCGGCGGAACTCATGATCTGGGTTTCTTTTCGGGGGTTTCTGTATTTATAAGAGTTTATGGCGGCAGAAACAAGTCCAGAGGGTCCACGAGGAAGTTACAAGCCAAGGGGCGCGTCCTAGGGGTTTGGGCGCGCCCATGTGGCTTGTGGCTTCCTCGGCCTTCCTCTCCGATGACTCTTCGCTCCAGTATTTTTTCATATTTTCCAAAAATATTCCCCGTAAATTTTCAGCTCATTTCGAGAACTTAAATTTCTGCACAAAAACAACACCACGGTAGTTCTGCTGAAAACAGCGTCAATCTGGGTTAGTTCTAATAGAATCATACCAAAATCATATAGAATTACTGTAAACATGGCATGAATACTTCATAAATTATAGATACGTTGGAGACGTATCACGAAGACGTTCGACTACATCAATCGTGTTTCTTAGCGCTTCCCGCTTAGTGATCTACAAGGGTATGTAGATCCACTCTCCCTCTCCTAGATGCTCATCACCATGGATAGATCTTGCGTGTGCGTAGGAATTTTTTTGTTTCCCATGCAACGTTCCCCAACACTGGCATCATGAGCTAGGACTATGTGTAGATGAGATCTCGAGTAGAACACAAAGGAGTTTGTGGGCGTTGATGCTTAGATTGCTTCCTCCCTTGGACGTGTTTTGGTTCAGCGGTATTATGGGATGAAGCGGCCCGGACAAACCTTACTCGTACGCTTACAAGAGACCGGTTCCATCGACTGACGTGTAACTTCGTTGCATAAACATGGCTAGCGGGTGTCTGTTTCTCCTACTTTAGTTGGATCGGATTCGACAAAGGCGGTCCTTGAGAAGGTTGAAAAGCAACTTATGTATCACCGTTGTGGCTTTTTCGTAGATGAGAATTGTGCTTGCTAGATACCCGTAGCAGCCATGTAAAACTTGCAACAACAATTAGAGGACGTCTAACTTGTTTTTGCAGGGTATGTTATGATGTGATATGGCCAATTACATGATGAGATATATGTGATGTATGAGATGATCATGTGTTCTATAGAATATCACGACTTGCATGTCGAGGAGTATGACAACTGGCAGGAGTCATAGGGTTGTCTTTAATAATTTTCGCCGTTTTGTTTTACTTTATCGCTATGAGTTAGCAATAGTCATGGAAGCAACAGTCGGCACAACAACCCCGATGGCGACACGTTGATGAAGATCAAGATGATGGAGATCATGGTGTCATGCCGGTGACAATGGATATCATGCCGATGCTTTCAAGATGGAGATCAAAAGCACAAGTTCATGGCCATATCATGTCACTTATGATTTGCATGTGATGTTAATCATTTTATGCACCTTGTTTTGCTTAGGACGATGGTAGCATTATAAGGTGATCCCTCACTTAAATTTCAAGATAAATTGTATTCTCCCCGAGTGTGCACCATTGCGAAAGTTCGTCATGTCGAGACACTACGTGATGATCGGGTGTGATAGACTCTACGTTCACATACAATGGGTGCAAGCCAGTGTTGCACATGCGGAACACTTGGGTTAAACTTGACGAGCCTAGCATGTACAGACATGGCCTTGGAACACAAGAGACCGAAAGTTCGAACATGAGTCATATAGTAGATATGATCAACATGATGATGTTCACCATTGAAACCACCTCAACTCACGTGATGATCGGACTTGAGTTGGTGAATTTGGATCATGTATCACTCAGATGACCTGAGGGATGTCAATTTGAGTGGGAGCTTTAGTAATTTGATTAACTAAACTCATTATCTTGAACAACAGTCTTAGTAACCTTTGCATATTTATGTTGTAGATCAATGGCTCGCGCAGTAGCACCCTTGAATTTTAATGCGTTCCTAGAGAAAGCTAAGTTGAAAGATGATGGAAGTAACTTTGTGGACTGGGTCCATAATCTGAGGATTATCCTCACGGCTTCCAAGAAGGCATATGTCCTTGATGCACCGCTTGGTAACCAACCCGCTGACATGTCATCCGAAGACATTAAGAACACTTGGGAGGCACATTCTGGAGATTACTCAATAGTTTAGTGTGCAATATTGTATGGCTTAGAACCGGGACTTCAAAGACGTTTTGAACATCATGGAGCATATGAGATGTTTCGGGAGTTGGAGTTTATCTTTAAGAAGAATGCCTGGATCGATAGGTATGAGACCTCCAATAAGTTCTATGCTTGCAAAATGGAGGAGAACGGGTCTATCAGTGAACATATACTTAGAATGTCTAGGTATTCGACCCGTTTAGCGGAGTTAGGTTTGCCTCTTTTGTTGGAGGCGATCACTAACAGAGTTCTTCAATCGTTGCCACCTATCTACAAAAGCTCCGTGCTGAACTATAACATGCACGGGATGAACAAGTCAGTCGCCGAGCTGTTTGCGATGCTGAAAGTCGCTGAGTTTGAAATCCAGAAAGAAGATCAAGTGTTGATGGTCAATAAACCACTAGTTTCAAGAAAAATGGCAAGGGGAAGAAGGGTAACTCTAAGAAGAGTGGCAAAGCAGTTGCTCCTCTCGTGAAGAAACCCAAAGCTGGTCCAAAGCCAGAGACTGAGTGCTTTCATTTCAAGGGAACTGGTCACTGGAAGCGGAACTGCTCCAAGTATCTGGCTGGCAAGAAGGCGGCCAACAACAAACAAGGTATATATGATATACATGTTATTGATGTGTACCTTACCAACTCTCGTTGTAGTGCCTGGGTATTTGATATTGGTTTGGTTGCTCACATTTGCAACTCAAAACAGGAACTACAGAATAGACGAAGGCTGGCAAAGGACGAAGTGACGATGCATGTGGGAAATGGTTCCAAGGTTGATGTGATCGTCGTCGGCACGCTCGCTCTTCGATTACCATCGGGATTAGTGATGAACTTGAATAATTGTTATTTAGTGCCTGCGTTAAGCATGAACATTATATCTCGATCTTGTTTATTGCGAGACGGTTACTCGTTTAAATTAGAGAATAATGGTTGTTCTATGTTTATGAGTAATATCTTTTATGGTCATGCACCCAATGTGAGTGCTTTATTCTTGTTGAATCTCGATAGTGATGATACACATGTTCATAACACTGATGCCAAAAGATGTAGAGTTGATAATGATAGTACCACTTTCTTGTGCCACTGCCGCTTAGGTCATATTGTTGTAAAACGCATGAAGAAGCTCCATACTGATGGACTTTTGGAGTCGCTTGATTTTGAATCACTTGACACATGTGAACCATGCCTCATGGGCAAGATGACTAAGACCCCGTTCTCCGAAACAATGGAACGGGCAAGTGACTTGTTGGAAATCATACATAATGATGTATGCGGTCCGATGAGCATTGAGGCACACGGTGGATATCATTACTTTCTCACCTTCACCGATGGCTTAAGTATATATGGGTATATTTACTTAATGAAACACAAGGCTGAAATGTTTGAAAAGTTCAAACAATTTTAGAGTGAAGTTGAGAATCATCATAACAAGAAGATTAAATTCCTACGATCTGATCGAGAAGGAGGATATCTAAGTTATGAGTTTGGCAATCACTTAAGACAATGTGGAATTGTTTCACTATTGACACCGCCTGGAACACCACAGCATAATGGTGTGTCCGAATGTTGTAATTGAACCTTATTAGATATGATGCGTTCTATGATGTCTCTTGCCGATTTCCACTATCGTTTTGGGGTTATGCATTAGATACAACTACATTCACTTTAAATAGGGCACCATCGAAATCCGTTGAGACGACGCCATACGAAATGTGGTTTGGCAAGAAGCCAAAGTCGTCGTTTCTGAAAGTTTGGGGATGTGATGCTTATGTCCAAAAGCTTCATCCTGAAAAGCTGGAACCCAAAGCGGAGAAATGCGTCTTCATAGGATACCCAAAAGAGACAGTTGGGTATACCTTCTACCTTAGATCCGAAGGCAAAGCGTTTGTCGCTAAGAACGGAACTTTTCTTGAGAAAGAGTTTCTCTCGAAAGAATTGAGTGCGAGGAAAATAGAACTTGATGAGCTTATTGAACCTTTACTTCAACCAGAGAGTAGCGCAGCACAGAAAGATGTTTCTGTGGAGCCTACGACGGTTGAAGAGGAAGTTAATGATGATGATCATGAAACTTCAGATCAAGTTACTACTGAACCTCGTAGGTCGGCAAGGGCGCGTGCTGCTCCTGAGTGGTACGACAACCCTGTCTTGGAGGTCATGTTGTTAGACAATGATGAACCTACAAGCTATGGAGAAGCAATGATGGGCCTGGATTCCGAGAAATGGTTAGAGGCCATGAAATCCAAGATGGGATCCATGTATGAAAACAAAGTATGGACTTTGGAAGTATTACCTGAAGGGCGTAGGGCCATTCAGAACAAATGGATCTTTAAGAGGAAGACGGACGCGGACGGTAATGTCATCGTCTATAAAGCTCAACTTGTGGCAAAGGGTTTTTCACAAGTTCAAGGAGTTGACTATGATGAGACCTTCTCACCCGTAGCGATGCTTAAGTCCGTCAGAATCACGTTAGCAATAGTTGTTCGACCATGAAATTTGGCAGATGGATGTCAAAACAGCGTTCCTTAACGGTTTCCTTAAGGAAGAGTTGTATATGATACAACCGGAAGGTTTTGTCGATCCAAAGAATGCTGAGAAAGTTTGCAAACTCCAGCGATCCATTTATGGGCTGGTGCAAGCATCTCGGAGTTGGAATCTGTGCTTTGATGAGGTGATCAAAGCGTTCGGGTTTATACAAGTTTACGGAGATGCTTGTATTTACAAGAAAGTGAGTGGGAGCTCTATAGCGTTTCTAAGATTATATGTGGATGACATATTGCTGATTGGAAACAATATAGAAATGCTAGAAAGCGTGAAGGAATATTTTAACAAGAGTTTTTCAATGAAGGACCTAGGAGAAGCTGCTTTCATATTAGGCATTAAGATCTATAGAGATAGATCGAGACGCTTAATAGGACTTTCACAAAGCACATACCTTGATAAGGGTTTGAAGAAGTTCAAAATGGATTAGTCCAAGAAGGGTTTCTTGCCCGTGTTACAAGGTGTGAGGTTGAATAAGACTCAATGCCCAATGACTGGAGAAGATATAGAGAATATGAGTGCCATCCCCTATGCTTCAGCCATAAAATCTATCATGTATGCAATGCTGTGCACAAGACCCGGTGTCAGCCTTGCCATAATTATGGCCGAAAGGTTTCAAAGTGATTCTGGAATGGAGCAGTGGACGGTGGTCAAGAATATCCTTAAGTACCTGAAAAGGACTAAGGAAATGTTTCTCGTTTATGGAGGTGATCAAGAGCTCGTCGTAAAGGGTTACGTCGATGCAAGCTTTGACACTGATCCGGATGACTCTAAGTCGCAAACCGGATACATATTTATTCTTAATGGGGGAGTAGTAAGCTGGTGCAGTTCCAAGCAGAACGTGGTAGCCGATTCTACATGCGAAGCGGAGTAAATCGCAGCCTCGGAGGCAGCGAAGGAAGGTGTTGATGTCTACTACAGAACCTTCTTCTTGTAGACTCGTGTTGGGCCTCCAAGCGCAGAGTTTTGTAGGATAGTGGCAATTTTCCATCAAGTGGATGACCTAAGGTTTATCAATCCGTGGGAGGTGTAGGATGAAGATGGTCTCTCTCAAACAACCCTGCAACCAAATAACAAAGAGTCTCTTGTGTCCCCAGCACACCCAATACAATGGTAAATTGTATAGGTGCACTAGTTCGGCGAAGAGATGGTGATACAAGTGTAATATGGATGGTAGATATAGGTTTTTGAAATCCGAAAATATAAAAACAACAAGGAAACAAATAGTAAACAACGAGCAAAACGTTGTATAAATGATTGGAAACAAGGCCTAGGGTCCATACTTTCACTACTGCAATTTCCCTCAACAATACTAACATAGTTGAATCATATGTAAATACCTCTCGTGTGACAAAGAGTTCACTCAAAAGTCACAAATAGCGGAGAACTAACAAAGAAATTATCGTAGGGTACGAAACCACCTCAAAGCTATCTTTTCTTATCAATCTTATGAGCTGTCCCTATAAGTGTCACAAACAACCCTAGAGTTCGTACTAAAATAACACCTTAAGATACACATCAACCAAAACCCTAATGTCACCTAGATACTCCATTGTAACCACAAGTAGCCATGGGCTTGATTATACGATATGCATCACATAATTTTAGATTCATCTTGTTCAATCCAACACAAAGAACTTCAAAGACTGCGCCAAAGTTTCTACCGGAAAGTCAAGACAAAAACATGTGCCAACCCCTATGCATAGATTCCCAAGGTCATGGAACCCACAAGTTGATCACCAAAACATACATCAAGTGGATCAATAGAACATCCCATTGTCACTATGGATATCCCATCGCAAGGCATACATCAAGTGTTCTCAATTCCTTAAAGACTCAATCCAATAAGAAAACTTCAAAGGTAAAACTCAATTCATCACAACAAGATAGAGAGGGGAAAACTCCATATGATTCATCTATATCAATAATGCTTGCGATACATTGATACGTCTCCGTCGTATCTATAATTTTTGATTGTTTCACGCCAATATTCTATAGCTTTCATATACTTTTGGCAACTTTTTATACTATTTTTGGGACTAACATATTGATCCAGTGCCAGTGTCAGTTCCTGTTTGTTGCATGTTTTTTGTTTCACAGAAAATCCATATTAAACTAAGTCCAAACGGGATAAAAACTTATGGAGATTTTGTTTGGAATATATGTGAATTATGGGAAGTGGAATCAACAGAAGGTGGTGCCCGAGGGGCCCACAAGCCTCGAGGGCACGCCCAGGGGGTATGGCGCGTCGTGAGGGCTTGTGGCCACCCCTTAGTTTGGTTGGAGATGTCCTTTGGCCGGAATAAAGATATTTTTATAAGGAAAATCCCCTCAAAATTTCAGCCCGATCGGAGTTATGGATCTCCATATATTTAAGAAAAGGTGAAAGGCCAGAATGTGAGAGTGCAGAATCATAAGGAAATAGAGAGAGAGAGAGATCCAATCTCGGAGGGGCTCTCGCCCGTCCGCTGCCATGGAGGCCATGGACCAGAGGGGAAACCCTTCTCCCATCTAGGGGAAGGTCAAGGAAGAATAATAATGAGGGGGGATCTCTCCCCCTCTCTCCCGGTGGCACCGGAACGCCGCGGGGGCCATCATCGTGACGACGATCTACTCCAACAACTCCGTCATCTTCACCAACACCTCCATCACCTTCCTCCATCTATCTACAATGGTCCACTCTCCCACAACCCGCTGTACCCTCTACTTGAACATGGTGCTTTATGCTTCATATTATTATCCAATGATGTGTTGCCATCCTATGATGTCTGAGTAGATTTTTGTTGTCCTATTGGTTGATTGATGATCATGATTGGTTTGAGTTGCATGTTTTGTTATTTGTGCTATCCTATGGTGCCCTCCGTGTCGCGCAAGCATGAGGGATCCTTGCTGTAGGGTGTTGCAATGTGTTCATGATTCGCCTACGGTGGATTGCTTGAGTGACAGAAGCATAAACCCAAGTAGGTGGGTTGTTGCATATGGGAGTAAAGAGGACTTGATACCTTATAATGCTATGGTTGGGTTTTACCTTAATGATCTTTAGTAGTTGCGGATGCTTGCTAGAGTTCCAATCATAAGTGCATATGATCCAAGTAGAGAAAGTATGTTAGCTTATGCCTCTCCCTCATATAAAATTGCAATAATGATTACCGGTCTAGTTATCGATTGCCTAGGGACAATTCTGCAAATCCTACCACCACTTTTTCACACTTGTTAAACTAACTTAGTTGTTTCTCTATATTAGCAGCCCCTAGTTTTTATTTACGTGCTCTTTATTATCTTGCAAACCTATCCTATCACACCTACAAAGTATTTCTAGTTTCATACTTGTTCTAGGTAAAGCGAACGTTAAGCGTGCGTAGAGTTGTATCGGTGGTCGATAGAACATGAGGGAATATTTATTCTACCTTTAGCTCCTCGTTGGGTTCGACACTATTACTTATTGTAATAGGCTACAACTGATCCCCTATATGTGTGGGTTATCAAGACCTTTTTCTGGTGCCGTTGCCGGGGAGCACTGGCGTGGGGTGAATATTCTCGTGTGTGCTTTATTGCTTTATCACTAAGTAGATTTTATTTGCTGTTCTTAGTTTTTTTCTATCTTTAGATATGGGTAGGAAACGCAAAATAACAAAAAAAATAGATGTACTTGTTGCTCCAAAAGTTGAGGAACCACTAGTGTTCTGTACTACCAAAGAATATTATTTGGATCATCTTCGATCCGTTTGTGCTCGTGCTGAAACCCCAACTAGCTTAGTCGAGGGAAAATCATTAAATGAGCATGCTTATTATGTGCGACACTGCTTATCTCAAAAAGGGAAACTTTTATGGCATGATATTAATAGTTTGCAATGCTATGCTTGGAATTTATGCGAAATTTATGATTTTACTTGTTGTTTTGAAGACCCTAAAAAACACCTTCCCTATCAATGTGAGTTTAAGGATAATGGAATCATATCTTCTTATGCCAAGGGTGTTTATAATTACTATGATATTGAGAAAATTGAAGAATTTGTTGCTTTTAAGGGTGCCTATGAAATTACTTCTTTGATTGAAAAGTATGATGCTACTCTTTACAATTCTGAAAGTTTTGCCATACTTAAATATTGCTATGAAAACTATGTTTCTAATACTTATGTTAAGCCATATACTGAGGACACCTCCGCTGTCAAGGAGGAGACTAATATTTTGCAGGAATCTATGGAAGAAGAAATTGCTGAAACTGTGAGCTCATTAGATGAAAAAGATGAGGAGGAGAGCGAAGAACAAAAGGAGGAAGAGTGGATTAGCTACCTGTGCCCACCTTCTAATGAGAGTAACTCTTCAACTCATACATTGTTTAATTTCCCTTCATGCTTACCGAAGGATGAATGCTATATTGATTGCTATGATCCCTTGGATACCTTTGAAATATCCCTTTTTGATGAACTTGATGCTTGCTATGCTTATGGCGATGATGCTAATATGAAAGATGCTTATGGATATGAACTTTCTATAGTTCCTTATGTTAAGAATGAAATTGTGGCTATTGCACACACGCATGATAGTCCTATTATCTTTTTGAATTCTCCCAACTAGTCTATATCGGAGAAGTTTGCACTTATTAAGGATTATATAGATGGGTTGCCTTTTACTATTACACATGATGATTTTGATAGATATAATATGCATGTGCTTGATGCTTCTACTTGCAACTATTATGAGAGAGGAACTACATCTCCACCTCTCTATGTTTCCAATATGATAAAATTGCAAGAAACTGCTTATGCTATGTATTGGACTTTACTTTGTGTGCATGAATTGTTCTTTTATGACATGCCGATGCATAGGAAGAGAGTTAGAATTTGTCATTGCATGATATATATTAATTTATGCTCAATACTAAATTGCAAATCATTGTTAATTAAAATTGGCTTTGATATACCTTGGGATCTGGGTGGATCCACTACTTGAGCACTTTATGCCTAGCTTAATGGCTTTAAAGAAAGCGCTGCCAGGGAGATAACCCGGAAGTTTTAGAGAGTCATTTAATTCTATTGTGTGATTTTATATAGTTTAAAAACAAAAAAAAGTAAAGAGGGGAACCTAAAACTTTTTCAAAAAGAAAAGTGAAAGTGAGAGAGACGAGCATTGTGAAAGTGGGAGCTAGCCTTGAACTTTGTTCATGCCCATGGAAACCTTGTGAATCTTAATTACAGAAAGTTTTCAACAAAAATAATTATCCCCTTGTATAAATCCATTGTATTATAAAAATAATGTGCCAAGATTTTCCTTTAGGATGATTAGATTGCTTGTTTGGTGTGTGCAGTGCAAAAACAAAAACTTTGGATGTAGTGCGTGAATTTACATTTTTTACTGGAATGTCAAAAGTTTCTGAAATTTTTACACAGTACTGCTATGAAAATTGTTTATTTTGTCCTAATTGTTCAGAATTTTTAGAGTTACATAAGTATGGGGAATGTTCAGATTGCTATAGACTGTCCTGTTTAAGACATATTCTGTTTTTCATGCACTGTTTTGCTTGTTTTGATGAAACTATCGGTTGTATCGGTGGTATAAGCCATGGAAAAATTATAATACAGTAGCTACAATGCAAAAATAAAATATGAATTGGTTGGCAACAATACATAAAGTTGTGATTTGCTTTATTATACTAACAGATCTCACGAGGGTTTTGTTAAGTTTTGTGTGATTGAAGTGTTCAAGTTTTGGGTGAGATCACGATGGATGAAGTAATAAGGAGTGAAAAGTGTCGTGGGCTTCTTCAGCGGGGTCATATCCTCCGGGTCAATGTTCTCCTTATAGAATTTCAGCTCCTCCTGAGCACAACTAGACTCTGCATACGCCGCATCTCCTTCCTCACACTCGAGAGCCGTTTTCCTATTACCGTGAACGGTAATTGTACCATTTAAGCCGGGCATTTTGAGTTGCAGATAAACATAGCAAGGCCTAGCCATAAATTTGGCATAAGCCGGCCTGCCAAATAGCGCATTATAGGTACTTTTGATTTTGACCACCTCGAACCACAAGGATTCCACCCTGTAATTATACTCATCGCCAAAAGCTACTTCCAATGAAATCCGGCCCACCGGGTATGCCGATTTACCCGGGACCACACCATGAAAAACGATGGAGGAAGGTTTAAGGTCTTTGTCAAGCAACTTCATCCGCCGGAAAGTGTCATAGTAAAGGATGTTGATGCTGCTACCTCCGTCCATGAGCACTTTATTCACCATATAGCCATTCACCTAAGGGGCCACAACTAGAGCCAGCCGGCCCGGGTCATCTACCCGTGGCGGGTGATCCTCCCGGCTCCACATTATGTTATACTCAGACCACGGTAAATATCACGGGAGAGCCGGAGCAACCGCATTAACTGCTCGCCTCCGCAACTTCTCGTCTCGTTTACTGTGACCGGTCGTGAATACGTGATACTGTCCAGAACCGAGCTGCTTCGGGTTACTCTGAAACCCGGACTGATTGCGCTGCTGCTGATTGTTGTTATTGCTGTTGTTGACAAGATGCTGTTGGTGCCCCTTTGGTTATTCTGACCCGGATGCCCGTTTCCTGAACCGCCGGTGCCGAATCCAGCCCCTGATCCGCCATGCCCTGAGCCGCCAGGCGGGCCGCCGCCCTGATTATTACGTGATTGGGAATGCTGGTTTTTGAATCTCTGCATAATAAAACAATCACCCCACGCATGCAGCGCCGGCTTATCAAGCGTGCTGTGCTCCGGACAAGGCTTCCTAAGCGCTTCTTCTAAATTAAAAGGGCCTCTGTTCCTTTGATGAAACGGCCTGAATTTTCCATTCCCCTTGGGATGGTTCTGTCCTGTGTTGGTATTTGCCACTAGCTCTGACCCGCTATCAGCGTTGTTCCCTTATTCTGATTCCCATTGTTCACAAAACCTTTTCCTTGATTGTTTTTCTTCCCTTGATTAGCTTTCTCATCATTCGAGCCTGGATCCTTGGTGTTATCTGAGTCGGCATACTTTGTCAAGGCCTTCATGAGCTCTCCCATATCCTGACACGTGCGCTTGAGTCGGCCGAGCTTCTGTTTCAATGGAACAAAATGACGGTTCTTTTCTAAAATAAGCACCGCTTGAGCCGCCGTGATCTGCTCTGAAGAATGAATAATGGTCGACACCCGCCGGATCCAATGATGGGCTGACTCATTCTCCCGTTGAACACAATGGTCCAAGTCGATAATGGTCATAGGCTGCTTACAGGTCCCCTGGAAATTCTTAATAAACTCTGCTCTCAGCTCCGCCCATGAGCTTATCGTGTTAGGCGGCAAACCTTTCAGCCATGTACGAGCTGGACCCTCAAGCATCATGATGAAATACTTTGCGCATACCACCTCACTGACATCCAGCATCTCCATGGCCAGCTCATAGCTTTCAACCCACGCCTCAGGGGATAGATCAGTTGTGTAATTCAGAACCTTTCGAGGCCCCTTGAAATCTTTCGATAGTCGTTCACTTCTCAGAGTCGGAGTTAAACATGGCACCCCTACGGCTCTGGTACTAACTACTCCCATTGAGACGGAAAGCGCCGGCTCTGGACGGGTTGCCGCTATCTCCGCCTCTCGCCTGTCTCTCGCCTGGTCCGCGAGGGCTTGTGCATCTAGAGCCGCCTGCTCGTCCTCCGGTGGTCCACGACATGGGTGACTGCTGGAACAAGCCGGCGACTCGTAGCGCCGGCTGAAAATTCGACTGGGGAGGGGGTGGAGTGAACCCGGCTCCGACTGTGCGCATACCTCTCTTGCTGGGCCATGGCCGTCTATAAATATCCAATGGCGTTTCGCACATCCTCCGCAAAGGGTGCTTCGTCTGGGATGGGAATCGTCTCAAGCCGAGCGGCCACTGCCACCATGTTCTCGGCCGGGTTAGAGTAATGACCCGCCAGCATCGGAAAAGCCCTAGGTGAGATTTGGTTATGCTGGGGTGGATGAGTCGCCGGGTGTTCCATAGGGCGGCTTTCCGGTGCGCCCGTAACCCGCCCCGCACCGGGGGTGTTAAAAAGGTTCCTCGCTTCGTAACGTTCTGGCAGATGGGATTGATGCCTCCTCCGGTGCACCGCGGCCGCTGACCTTTGCTCCAGCTCTAGACGGAAAGCATCGGCCTTGATACGCTCCGCTTCCTCCTCCATCCAGGTCTTCAGCTCGGCCATCCTTTGCCGTTCCTCTGCCATCCGGCTCTTGATCCGTGCCACCTCTAGATTCCTGGCTGCTTGATTATCCGGTGTTACTTCTGTGGCCATGAGAGTTGTAAGTTCGTCCATCAATTCCACTAGAACCTGAGCCAGTGGCGGTGGGCTATCACCCGCTTCGGCGGCTCCCGCAGCTGTGTCACCGGCGGTTGAAGCCGATCCTGCCATGAACACCGCCGCATGAACCGGGGGTCTCAGATCATCCGACTCAAAGCCCTCTACCTCAGAATAGGCGTCGTAGTAGCCCCCAAGGCCACCGTTACTGAGTCGATACACTGATTCTGTCTCCCCACTAGAGGACTCATCTTCCGAGCAAACGAGAGTTCCCTGTGACCCGAATGCTTCCAGGTCCATGCCTTGAGTGAAGCCCATGAGAACATGCTTTTGACCTGGGTGGGCATGGGCAGGCCGCATAACACCCGTAGATTGGAGACGCCGAGCCGGCTCAACGATGTTGGTGAAGACGTCCAGCCCGGGTGTAGATCCATCAACCTTTCCGATGAAAACCTGGATCCCGCCAAACGGAACCCGGAATCCATACTCCACAGAACCAGCATCAAGCCCCCAGCCGGCGTCGTCGATGTAGAGCCGGCCGCGGCGACTCTTGCTCATCCTTCCAACCACGTATCCTTCGAGCCCTGGGAGAGAGCCCTTTGAGAACTGAACACCACCAAGCGCATGCTCCACGGTGGGAGCCAACTATCGTGGTTCTATCACGACAGATGTCCGGGTGAACGGACTTGGATTCGACGCCATCGCTAACGGGGTGGACTCAAAGGGGTTAGTTGGGACGAAAGACACGGATTTACCCAGGTTCGGCCCCTCAAGTCGAGGTAATAACCTATGTCCTGCTTGTGTTTGTATTGCTTGTGCATCGATTACAAGGAGCTAGAAGCTTGACCTAGTTCTCGATTACCTTACCTGTAAGTCGCCCCGGGTCTGCCTTTATATAAGAGGTCAGGACCACCGGGTCGTTACAATTGCTAACCGAGTCTCTCTCTATCTTCTTGTCCAAGCTGTCTATGAGTCGGCTTACACGCCCGGGTCTTCTCCGTCCGGGTTTGTACCGTTTGTACGGCCCACACCTTGAGCCGCCTATCTTCCTGGGCCACCAGTCTTACGGCTCACCTTTGGGCCGGCTCACGAGCCAGCAACATGACCCGGAGCCTCCAGGGTGGGTCATATCGTCGGGTCATATCCCCAACAGAAAGAGACTAAGATTGGGGATGCCCGAGGCACCCAAGGTAATATTCAAGGACTCCCAAGAAACTAAGCTTGGGGATGTCCCGGAAGGCATCCCCTCTTTCTTCTAACAACCATCGGTAATTTTACTTGGAGATATATTTTTATTCATCACATGATATGTGTAAATCTTGGAGCGTCGTGTGATTTTTATTTTTATTTTAATATTGCACCATGCTGGTATGAGATAGTCCTTGGTCGATTTATAGAATGCTTCATGCACTTCACTTATATCTTTTGAGTATGGCTTTATAGAATGATTCATGTGCTTCACTTATATCATTTGAAGTTTGGATTGCCTGTTTCTCTACACATAGAAAAATGCCATTTGTAGAATGCTCTTTTGCTTCACTTATATTTGTTAGAGCGTGGGCACATCTTTTGTAGAAAGAATTAAACTCTCATGCTTCACTTATATCTATTTAGAGGGTTAACAGGAGTTGGTCATTCACATGGTTAGTCATAAAGTCCTACATAAAACTTGTAGATCACTCAATATGATATATTTGATTTGCGATATAAAGATGGTAATATGAGAGTCATGCTAGTGAGTAGTTGTGAATTGGAGAAATACATGTGTTGAAGTTTGTGATTCCCGTAGCATGCACGTATGGTGAATCGTTATGTAATGAAGTCGAAGCATGAATTGTTTAATGATTGTCAACCTTTGTGTGAGGGTCGGGAGCACACGATGGTTAACTCCTACCAACCTATCCCCTAGGAGCATGCGCCTAATGCTTTGTTTGATAACTAATAGACTTTTGCAATAAGTATGTGAGTTCTTTATGACTAATGTTGATTCCATGGATTATACGCACTCTCACCCTTCCACCTTTGCTAGCCTCTATAGTACCATGCAACTTTCGCCGGTGCATCAAACCCACCTTCCTCAAAAAGCTACCATACCTACCTATTATGGCATTTCCATAGCCATTCCGATATATATTTCCATGCAACTTCCACCGTTCCGTTTAGTATGACATGCACCATCATTTTCATATTGCTTTGCATGATCGTAAGACAGCTTGCATGATGTTTTCATAGCTTGTCAGTTTTTTGATGTCATTTTCTAGGCTAGATCATTGCATATCTTGGTATCCTACCGGAAGCATTCATATAGAGTCATATTTTTGTTCTAGGTATCGAGTTGTAAGTAAATAAAAGTGTGATGATTTTCATTATTAGAGCATTGTCCCGTGTGAGAAAAGGATGATGGAAGCTATGATTCCTTCACAAGTTGGGAGGAGTCTCCGAACTTTACAAAAAAATAAAAGAGGCCAGTGAAGCCCAAATAAAAAAAAGAGGCCAAAGATGCCCACCAAAAAAATAAAAAAATAAAAAAATAAAAAAATGCAAGAAAGAGAGAAGGGACAATTGCTACTATATTTTTCCACACTTGTGCTTCAAAGTAGCACCATTATCTTCATGATAGAGTATCCTATTTTGTCACTTTCATATAACTAGTGGAATTTTTTGCACGACCACTTAGTTTTATTTTTGAGCTTTCATACACTTATAGCTCTAAGTGCATTCGTTGCATGGCAATCCCTACTCACTCACATTGATATCTATTGATGGGCATTTCCATAGCCTGTTGATACACCTAGTTGATGTGAGACTATCTTCTCCTTTTTCCTCATCACCTCCACCATATTATATTCCACCTATAATGCTATATCCATGGCTCGCGCTCATGTATTGCGTGAGAGTTGAAAAGGTTTGAGAACATAAAAAGTGTGAAGCAATTGCTTGACTTGTCATCGGGGTTGTGCATGATTTAGATACTTTGTGTGGGGAAGATGGAGCATAGCCAGGCCATATGATTTTGTAGGGATAACTTTCTAAGGCCATGTTATTTTGAAAGGACACAATTGCATTGTTGGTGTGCTCGAAGTATTACTATTTTTATGTCAATATAGACTATTGCTTTGAATCACTCGTATCTTAATATTCATGCCATGATTAGATTATATGATCAAGATTATGTTAGGTAGCATTCCACATCAAAAATTATCTTTTTTTATCATTTACCTACTCGAGGACGAGCAGGAATTAAGCTTGGGGATGCTGATACGTCTCCATCGCATCTATAATTTTTGATTGTTTCATGCCAATATTCTACAACTTTCATATACTTTTGGCAACTTTTTATACTATTTTTGGGACTAACATATTGATCCAGTGCCTAGTGCTAGTTCCTGTTTGTTGCATGTTTTTTGTTTCACAGAATATCCATATTAAACGAAGTCCAAACAGGATAAAAACTTACAGAGATTTTTTTGGAATATATGTGAATTTTGGGAAGTGGAATCAACAGAAAGCGGTGCCCGAGGGGCCCACTGTTGGAAATATGCCCTAGAGGCAATAAATAAAGTGTTTATTATTATATTTCCTTGTTCATGATAATTTTTTATTATCCATGCTATAATTGTATTGATTGGAAACACATTGCATGTGTGGATGTATAGACAACACTTTGTCCCTAGTGTGCCTCTAGTAGACTAGCTCGTTGATCAAAGATGGTCAAGATTTCCTAGCCATTGACATGAGATGTCATTTGATAACGGTATCACATCATTAGGAGAATGATGGGATGGACAAGACCCAAACTATAAACGTAGCATATGATCGTGTCAGTTTATTGCTACAGTTTTCTGCATGTCAAGTACTGTTGGAAATATGCCCTAGAGGCAATAATAAAATGGTTATTATTGTATTTCCTTGTTCATGATAATTTTCTATTGTTCATGCTATAATCGTGTTAACCGGAAACCATAATACATGTGTGAATACATAGACCACAACATGTCCCTAGTGAGCCTCTAGTTGACTAGCTCGTTGATCAATATATGGTCACGATTTCATGACCATGGACATTGGATGTCGTTGATAATGGGATCACATCATTAGGAGAATGATGTGATGGACAAGACCCAATCCTAAGCATAGCACTAGATCGTGTAGTTCGTTTGCTAAAGCTTTTCAATGTCAAGTATCGTTTCCTTAGACCATGAGATTGTGCAACTCCCGGATACCGTAGGAATGCTTTGGGTGTGCCAAACATCACAACGTAACTGGGTGGCTATAAAGGTGCACTACGGGTATCTCCGAAAGTGTCTGTTGGGTTGGCACGAATCGAGACTGGGATTTGTCACTCCGTGTGACGGAGAAGTATCTCTGGGCCCACTCGGTAAGACATCATCATAATGAGCTCAATGTGACAAAGGAGTTAGTCACGGGATGATGTATTATGGAATGAGTAAAGAGACTTGCCGGTAACGAGATTGAACAAGGTATAGAGATACCGACAATCGAATCTCGGGTAAGTATCATACCGATAGACAAAGGGAATTGTATACGGGATTGATTGAATCCCCGACATCGTGGTTCATCCGATGAGATCATCGTGGAGCATGTGGGAGCCAACATGGGTATCCAGATCCCGCTGTTGGTTATTGGCCGGAGAAGTGTCTCGGTCATGTCCACGTGTCTCCCAAACCCGTAGGGTCTACACACTTAAGGTTCGATGACGCTAGGGTTATAGTGAAATGGTATACATGATTACTGAAGGTTGTTCGGAGTCCCGGATGAGATCCTGGACATCACGAGGAGCTCCGAAATGGTCCGGAGGTAAAGATTGATATATAGGAAGTCCAGTTTTGATCACCGAAAAGTTTTCGGGCTCATCGATATTGTATCGGGAGTGCCGGGAGGGTGCCGGAGGACCCCCGAGAGGGGTGTGACGACCATAGGACCTTGTGGGCCCTTAGAGGAGGTGTGCCAGCCCTTATTGGGCTGGCTAAGACCTTCTAGAAAGGCCCATGCGGCTGGAGGAGTAGAGATAAGGGCAAAGGAGTTTGAAAAGGAGGAGATCCACCTCCCTTGTGGGAGGTGGACTCTCCCTTTGATTCGGCCGAAGCTCTCCTCCTTGGAGGAGAGTCCAATCCAGCCCTCCCTCTCCCTCTTGCTATATATACTTGAGGTTTTGTCCTTTTGAGAACAATTCTGAACTCTCTCTCTCTCTCTCACGGCAAAGCCCTACCTCTCTTCTTCCTCCTCCGCAGCGCTTAGGCGAAGCCCTACCGGAATACCTTGCTACTCCACCACCACCACGCCGTCATGCTGCTATTGGAGCCCTTCCCTAACCTCTCCTTCCTCCTTGCTGGATCAAGGCATAGGAGACGTCACCGAGCTGCACGTGTGTTGAACGCGGAGGTGCCGTTGTTCGGCGCTTAGATCGGAATCCACCGCGATCTGAATCACTGCGAGTACGACTCCATCAACCGCGTTCTTGTAACGCTTCCGCTTAGCGATATTCAAAGGTATGAAGATGCAATCTCTCCCCACTCGTTGCTGGTTTCTCCATAGATAGATCTTGGTGACACGTAGGAAAATTTTGATTTACTACTACGTCTCCCAACAGTGGCATCATGAGCTAGGTCTATGCGTAGAATCTATGCACGAGTAGAACACAAAGCAGTTGTGGGCGTCGATTTTGTTAATTTGCTTACCACTACTAGTCTTATCTTGATTCGACGGTATTGTGGGATGAAGCGGCCTGGACCGACTTTACACGTACGCTTACGTGAGACTGGTTCCCCCATCTGACATGCACTTGTTGCATAAGGTGGCTAGCGGGTGTCTGTCTCTCCCACCTTAGTCGGATTGGATTCGATGAAAAGGGTCCTTATGAAGGGTAAATAGCAATTGGCATATCACGTTGTGGTTTTTCCGTAGGTAAGAAACGTTCTTGCTAGTAACCTATAGCAGCCACGTAAAAACTTGCAACTACAATTAGAGGACGTCTAACTTGTTTTTGCAGCATATGCCTTGTGATGTGATATGGCCAAAGGATGTGATGTGATGCATTGTGATGTATGAGATTGATCATGTTCTTGTAATAGGATTCACGACTTGCATGTCGATGAGTATGACAACTGGCAGGAGCCATAGGAGTTGTCTTATTTTATTTTATGACCTGCGTGTCAATCATAAACGCCATGTAATTAATTTACTTTATTGCTAAACGTTAGCCATAGTAGTAGAAGTAATAGTTGGCGAGACAACTTCATGAAGACACAGTGATTGAGATCATGATGATGGAGATCATGGTGTCGTGCCGGTGACAGTGATGATCATGGTGCCCTGAAGATGGAGATCAAAGGAGCAAGATGATAATGGCCATATCACGTCACTATATTGATTGCATGTGATGTTTATCATGTTTACATCTTATTTTCCTAGAACGACGGTAGTAAATAAGATGATCTCTCACTAAAATTTCAAGAAAAGTGTTCACCCTAACTGTGCACCGTTGCTAAGGATCGTTGTTCCGAAGCACCACGTGATGATCAGGTGTGATAGTTTCTAACGTTCGCATACAACGGGTGTAAGCTAGATTTACACACGCGAAACACTTAGGTTGACTTGACGAGTCTAGCATGTACAGACATGGACTCGGAACACGGAAGACCGAAAGGTCAAACATGAGTCGTATGGAAGATACGATCAACATGGAGATGTTCACCATGGATGACTAGTCCGTCTCACGTGATGATCGGACACAGGCTAGTTAACATGGATCATGTGTCACTTCGATGACTAGAGAGATGTCTATCTAAGTGGGAGTTCATTAAATAATTTGATTATGTGAACTTAATTATCATGAACTTAGTCTAAAATTATCTTTACAATCTATATTGTAGATCCAATGACCAACGCGAATGTCACCCTCAATTTCAACGTGTTCCTAGAGAAAACCAAGCTGAAAGATGATGGAAGCAACTATGCGGACTGGGTCCGTGGCTTGAGGATCATCCTCATAGCTTCCAAGAAATTGTATGTCCTTGATGCACCACTAGGTGACCCACCCCTTCTCCCAGCAGAGCAAGATGTTGCGAACGCTTGGCATTCTCGCTGCGATGATTACTCCCTTGTTCAGTGCGGCATGCTTTACAGTTTAGAACTGGGGCTCCAAAAGCGTTTTAAGCAACACGGAGCATATGAGATGTTCCAAGAGCTGAAACTGGTTTTCCACGCTCATGCTCGGTTCGAGAGATATGACGTCTCCGACAAGTTCTTCAGCTGTAAGATGGAGGAGAATAGTTCTGTCAGTGAGCACATCCTCAAGATGTCTGGGCTACACAACCGCTTGACTCAGCTGGGAGTTAATCTCCCGGATGACTCGGTCATTGACAGAATCCTCCAGTCGCTTCCACCTAGCTACAAGAGCTTTGTGATGAACTACAACATGCAAGGGATGGAGCAGTCCATTCTTGAGTTGTACTCGATGCTGAAATCAGCAGAGGTCGAGATCAGAAAGGAGCATCAAGTGTTGATGCTAAATAAGACCACTAGTTTCAAGAAAGGCAAGGGTAAGAAGAACTTCAAGAAGGACGGCAAAGCTGTTGCCGCGCCTAGTAAGCAAGTTGCCAGGAAGAAGAAGAACAAGCATGGACCCAAGCCTGAGACTGAGTGCTTTTACTGCAAGGGTACCGGTCACTGGAAGTGGAACTGCCCCAAGTACTTAGCGAATAAGAAGGACGGTAACATTAAAGGTATATGTGATATACATGTTATTGATGTGTACCTAACCAGCGCTCGTAGTAGCTCGTGGGTATTTGATACCGGTGCAGTTGCTCACATTTGTAACTCCAAGCAGGAGCTGCGGAATAAGTGGAGGCTGGCAAAGGACGAGATGACGATGCATGTCGGGAATGGTTCCAAGGTCGATGTGATCGCCGTCGGCACGCTACCTCTACATCTACCTTTGGGATTAGTGTTAAACCTTAATAATTGTTATTTAGTACCAGCTTTGAGCATGAACATTGTATCTGGATCTCGCTTAATGCGATATGGCTACTCATTTAAATCTGAGAATAATGGTTGTTCTATTTATATGAGAGACATGTTTTATGGTCATGCCCCGCTGGTCAATGGTTTATTTTTGATGAATCTCGAACGTGATGTTACACATGTCCATAGTGTGAGTACCAAAAAGTGTAAGGTTGATAACGATAGTCCCACTTACATGTGGCACTGCCGCCTTGGTCATATTGGTGTCAAACGTATGAAGAAGCTCCATACTAATGGACTTTTGGAGTCTCTTGATTTTGAATCATTTGACACGTGCGAACCATGCCTCATGGGCAAGATGACCAAGACTTCGTTCTCCGGAACAATGGAGCGAGCAACTGACTTGTTGGAAATAATACATACCGATGTATGCGGTCCAATGAGTGTCGAGGCTCGTGGTGGCTACCGTTATGTTCTCGCCCTCACTGATGACTTGAGTAGATATGGGTATGTCTACTTAATGAAACATAAGTCTGAAACTTTTGAAAGGTTCAAGGAATTTCAGAGTGAGGTAGAGAATCAACGTGACAGGAAAATAAAGTGCCTACGATCCGATCGTGGCAAAGAATATTTAAGTCACGAGTTTGGCACGCACCTAAGGAAATGTGGAATTGTTTCACAACTCACGCCGCCTGGCACACCTCAGCGAAATGGTGTGTCTGAACGTCGTAATCGCACTCTATTAGATATGGTACGATCTATGATGTCTCTTACCGACTTACCACTATCATTTTGGGGATATGCATTAGAGACTGCCGCATTCACTTTAAATAGGGCACCGTCAAAATCCGTTGAGACGACACCGTATGAATTATGGTTTGGAAAGAAACCTAAGCTGTCGTTTCTAAAAGTTTGGGGATGCGATGCTTATGTGAAGAAACTTCAACCTAAAAAGCTCGAACCCAAAGCGGAAAAGTACGTCTTCATAGGATATCCCAAAGAGACTATTGGGTATACCTTCTACCTACGATCCGAGGGCAAAGTCTTTGTTGCCAAGAATGCATCCTTTCTTGAGTAAGAGTTTCTCTCAAAAGAAGTAAGTAGGAGGAAAATAGAACTTGATGAGGTAATTGTACCTCCACTCGAACCGGAGAGTAGCGCAGCACAGGAAGTTGTTTCTGTGGAGCCTACACCGGCTGGAGAGGAAGTTAATGATGATGATCATGAAACTTCAGATCAAGTTACTATTGAACGTCGAAGGTCCACTAGGACACGTTCCGCACCAGAGTGGTATGACAACCCTGTCCTAGAGATCATGTTGTTAGACAACGGTGAACCTTCGAACTATGAAGAAGCTATGGAGGGCCCGGATTCCAACAAATGGCTTGAAGCCATGAAATCCGAGATAGGATCCATGTATGAGAACAAAGTATGGACTTTGGTGGACTTGCCTGATGATAAGCGAGCCATTGAAAATAAATGGATCTTTAAGAAGAAGACTGACGCGGATGGTAATGTGACCGTCTATAAGGCTCGGCTTGTCACTAAGGGTTATCGACAAGTTCAAGGAGTTGACTACGATGAGACTTTCTCACCAGTAGCGATGCTGAAGTCTATCCGAATCATGTTAGCAATTGCCGCATTTTATGATTATGAGATCTGGCAAATGTACATCAAAACGGCATTCCTTAATGGCTTCCTCAAGGAAGAACTGTATATGATGCAGCCGGAAGGTTTTGTCGATCCTAAAGATGCTAATAAGGTATGCAAGCTCCAGCGCTCCATCTATGGGCTGGTGCAAGCATCTCGGAGTTGGAACATTCGCTTTAATGAATTGATTAAAGCGTTTGGGTTTGTACAGGTTTATGGAGAACCCTGTATTTACAAGAAAGTGAGTGGGAGCTCTGTAGCATTTCTCGTATTATATGTGGATGACATACTGATAATGGGAAATGATATAGAACTCTTGGAAAGTGTAAAGGCCTACTTGAATAAGTGTTTTTCAATGAAGGACCTTGGAGAAGCTGCTTACATATTAGGTATTAAGATCTATAGAGATAGATCGAGACGCCTCATAGGTCTTTCACAAAGCACATACCTTGAAAAGATATTGAAGAAGTTCAATATGGATCAGTCCAAGAAGGGGTTCTTGCCTGTGTTACAAGGTGTGAGATTGAGTACGACTCAATGCCCGACCACGGCAAAGGATAGAGAAGAGATGAGTGTCATCCCCTATGCTTCAGCCATAGTCTCTATTATGTATGCCATGCTGTGTACCAGACCTGATGCAAACCTTGCCATAAGTTTGGTAGGGAGGTACCAAAGTGATCCCGGAGCGGAACACTGGACAACGGTCAAGAATATCCTGAAGAACCTGAAAAGGACAAAGGACATGTTTCTCGTATATGGAGGTGCCGAAGAGCTCGTCGTAAAGGGTTACGTCGATGCTAGCTTCGACACAGATCCGGACGACTCCAAGTCACAAATCGGATACGTGTATATTTTGAACGGAGGGGCAGTTAGCTGGTGCAGCAGCAAGCAAAGCGTCGTGCGGCATCTACATGTGAAACGGAGTACATAGCTGCTTCGGAAGCAGCAAAGGAAGGAGTCTGGATGAAGGAGTTCATCACCGACCTAGGAGTAATTCCAAGTGCGTCGGGCTCGATGACTCTATTCTGTGACAACACTGGAGCTATTGCCCTTGCGAAGGAGCCCAGGTTTCACAAGAAGACAAGACACATCAAGCGCCGCTTCAACTCCATCCGTGATTACATTCAGGAGGGAGATATAGATATTTGTAAAGTGCATACGGATCTAAATGTCGCAGATCCGTTGACTAAACCTCTCTCACGAGCAAAACATGATCAACACCAGAATGCTATGGGTGTACGATTCATCACAATGTAACTAGATTATTGACTCTAGTGCAAGTGGAAGACTGTTGGAAATATGCCCTAGAGGCAATAATAAAATGGTTATTATTGTATTCCCTTGTTCATGATAATTGTCTATTGTTCATGCTATAATTGTGTTAACCGGAAACCATAATGCATGTGTGAATACATAGACCACAACATGTCCCTAGTGAGCCTCTAGTTAACCAGCTCGTTGATCAATAGATGGTCTTGGTTTCATGACCATGGACATTGGATGTCGTTGATAACAGGATCACATCATTAGGAGAATGATGTGATGGACAAGACCCAATCCTAAGCATAGCACTAGATCGTGTAGTTCATTTGCTAAAGCTTTTCAATGTCAAGTATCGTTTCCTTAGACCATGAGATTGTGTAACTCCCGAATACCGTAGGAATGCTTTGGGTGTGCCAAACGTCACAACGTAACTAGGTGGCTATAAAGGTGCACTACGGGTATCTCCGAAAGTGTCTGTTGGGTTGGCACGAATCGAGACTGGGATTTGTCACTCCGTGTGACGGAGAAGTATCTCTGGGCCCACTCGGTAAGACATCATCATAATGAGCTCAATGTGACCAAGGAGTTAGTCATGGGATGATGTATTACGGAACGATTAAAGAGACTTGCCATTAACGAGATTGAACAAGGTATAGAGATACCGACGATCGAATCTCGGGCAAGTATCATACCGATAGACAAAGGGAATTGTATACATGATTGATTGAATCCCTGACATCATGGTTCATCCGACGAGATCATCGTGGAGCATGTGGGAGCCAACATGGGTATCCAGATCCCGCTGTTGGTTATTGGCTGGAGAAGTGTCTCGGTCATGCCCACGTGTCTCCCGAACCCGTAGGGTCTACACACTTAAGGTTCGATGACGCTAGGGTTATAGGGAAATGGTATACGTGATTAACGAAAGTTGTTCAGAGTCCCGGATGAGATCCCGGACGTCACGAGGAGCTCCGGAATGGTCCGTAGGTAAAGATTGATATATAGGAAGTCCAGTTTTGGTCACCGGAAAGTTTTCGGGCTCATTGGTATTGTACCGGGAGTGCCGGGAGGGTGCCGGAGGACCCTCGGGAGGGGTGTGACGACCATAGGACCTTGTGAGCCCTTAGAGGAGGTGTGCCATACCTTATTGGGCTGGACAAGACCTTCTAGAAAGGCCCATGCGGCTGGAGGAGTAGAGATAAGGGCAAAGGAGTTTGAAAAGGAGGAGATCCACCTCCCTTGTGGGAGGTGGACTCTCCCTTTTATTCGGCCGAAGATCTCCTCCTTGGAGGAGAGTCCAAGCCATCCCTCCCTCTCCCTCCTCCTATATATACTTGAGGTTTTGGCCTTTTGAGAACAGTTCTGAACTCTCTCTCTCTCTCTCTCACGGCAAAGCCCTACCTCTCCTCTTCCTCCTCCGCAGCGCTTAGGCGAAGCCCTGCCGGAATACCTTGCTACTCCACCACCACCACGCCGTCGTGCTGCTGTTGGAGCCCTTCCCTAACCTCTCCTTCCTGCTTGCTGGATCAAGGCGTAGGAGACGTCACCGGTCTGCACGTGTGTTGAACGCGGAGGCGCCGTTGTTCGGCACTTAGATCGGAATCCACCGCGATCTGAATCGCTACGAGTACGACTCCATCAACCGCATTCTTGTAACGCTTCCGCTTAGCGATCTTCAAAGGTATGAAGATACAATCTCTCCCCACTCGTTGTTGGTTTCTCCATAGATAGATCTTGGTGACACGTAGGAAAATTTTGATTTACTACTACGTCTCCCAACAAGTATATGTTCCTATGACCATGAGATCATGCAACTCATGGACACTGGAGGAGTGCCTTGTGTGTATCAAACGTCGAAATGTAACTGGGTGACTATAAAGGTGCTCTACAGGTATCTCCGAGGGTGTCTGCTGGGTTGGCATGGATCAACACTGGGATTTTTTACTCCGTGTGACGGAGAGGTATCTGAGGGCCCACTCGGTAATACAACATCACAATAAGCCTTGCAAGCAATGTGACTAAGTGTTAGCCACGGGATCTTGTATTACAGAACGAGTAAAGAGACTTGCCGGTAACGAGGTTGAACTACGTATGGAGATACCGACGATCGAATCTCGGGCAAGTAACATACCGAAGAACAAAGGGAACATCATACGGGATTAACTGAATCCTTGACATAGAGGTTCGACCAATAAAGATCTTCGTCGAATATGTAGGTATCAATATGGGCATCCAGGTCCCGCTATTGGTTATTGACCATAGAGGTGTCTCGGTCATGTCTACATAGTTCTCGAACCCGCAGGGTCTGCACACTTAAGGTTCAGTGACGTTTCGGTAGTATAGAGTTATGTATGGTGGTGACCAAAAGTTGGTCGTAGTCCCGGATGAGATCTTGGATGTCACGAGGAGCTCCGGAATGGTCCGGAGGTAAAGATTGATATATAGGAAAGTGGTATTTGAACTTCGGAAAAGTTTTGGGCATTTCCGACAGTGTACTCGGAGTGACAAATGGGTTCCGGGGACCACCAAGTGGTGCCCACATACCCCAAGGGGCAACATGGGCCTTAGAGTTGGCGCCCCAGCCCCTGGTGGGCTGGGAAAGCCATCCCAAGAGGCCCTATGCGCATGGAGGAGGAGGTAGAGTAGGGGCGAAGTTATGGAAGAGTCCCACTTGGAATCCACCTCTCTTGTGGGAGGTGGACTCTTCCCCTAGGCTTCGGCCGAACCTCTCCTTAGAGGAGAGGCTAGGGCTGCCTCCTCTCCCCTCCCTCCTATATATACTAGAAGATTTCAAGGGCAACGCTAACCCTAATTCTACCAAGTATTGCCCTCTTCTTCCTCTAGATCGTTTTCTCCTCTAGATTGGTTTTCAGCAGTGCTTAGGCGAAGCCCTGCTGGAATTGCTCCACCACCATCACTGCAACGCCGTCGCGCTGCCGTAGAACTCGTCTACCTATCCGCTCCTTCTTTCTGTATCAAGAAGGCGGAGATCTTCACTGAGCTGCACGTGTGCTGAACGCGGAGGTGCCGTCTGTTCGGTACTTGATCGGGAGTTCATGGGACGGCTTGCGATTTGGATCGCGGAGACGTACCACTACATCAACCGCGTTTTTTAACGCTTTCGCTTAGTGATCTACAAGGTTACATAGATCCAATCTCTCCTCTCATAGATGCTCATCTCCTAGATTGATTTGGTGAAGCGTAGGAATTTTTTTGTTTCCCATGCAACGTTCCCCAACAGTGGCATCATGAGCTAGGTCAATGCGTAGATGAGATCTTGAGTAGAACACAAAGAGTTTGTGGGCATTGATATTCAGATTGCTTCCTTCCTTAGTCTTTTCTTGGTTCAGCAGTATTATGGGATGAAGCGGCTCAGACCGACTTTACTCGTATGCTTACGAGAGACCGTGTTCCATCGAATGACTTGTGACTTCGTCACATAAAGATGGCTGGCGGGTGTCTGTCTCTCGCACTTTAGTTGAATCAGAGTTGATTAAGGCGGTCCTTGTAGAAGGTTGAAAAGCAATCTTCATATCACCGTTGTGGTTTTGTGTAGGTAAGAATCGTTCATGCTAGATACCCATAGCAGCCACGTAAAACATGCAACAACAATTAGGGGACATCTAACTTGTTTTTGCAGGGTATGTTGTGATGTGATATAGACAATTGCATGATGTGATATATGTTATGTATGAGATGATCATGGTTTTGTATAGAATATCATGACTTGCATGTCGATGAGTACGGCAACCGGCAGGAGCCATAGGGTTGTCTTTAATTATTGTATGGTCTGCGTGTCAATCTTTAAGTGCTATGTAATGCTTTACTTTATCGCTAAACGATAGCAATAGTAGTAGACGCATGGTGGGCGTGACAACCCCGATGGCGACACGTTGATGGAGATCATGGTGTCATGCCGGTGACGATGGAGTTCATGCCGGTGCTTTCAAGATGGAGATCAAAAGCACGAGTTCATGGCCATATCATGTCACTTATGAATTGCATGTGATGTTAATACTTTTATGCACCTTGTGTTGCTTAGGACGATGGTAGCATTATAAGGTGATCCCTCGCTTAAATTTCAAGATGAACTGTGTTCTCCCCGAGTGTGCACCGTTGCGAAAGTTCGTCGTGTCGAGACACCATGTGATGATCGGGTGTGACAGACTCTACGTTCGCATACAATGGGTGTAAGCCAGTGTTGCAAATGCAGAACACTTGGGTTAAACTTGACGAGCCTAGCATGTACAGACATGGCCTCGGAACACAAGAGACCGAAAGGTCGAGCATGAGTCATATAGTAGATATGATCAACATGATGATGTTCACCATTGAAACCACCTTAACTCACGTGATGATCAGACTTGAGTTGGTGAATTTGGATCATGTGTCACTCAGATGACCTGAGGGTTGTCAATTTGAGTGGGAGCTTTAGTAATTTGATTAACTAAACTCATTATCTTGAACAGAAGTCTTAGTAACCTTTGCATATTTATGTTGTAGATCAATGGCTCGCGCAATAGCACCCCTGAATTTTAATGCGTTCCTAGAGAAAGCAAAGTTGAAAGATGATGGAAGTAACTTTGTGGACTGGGTCCATAATCTGAGGATTATCCTCACGCCTTCCAAGAAGGCATATGTCCTTGATGCACCGCTTGGTAACCAACCCGCTGACATGTCATCCGAAGACATTAAGAACACTTGGGAGGCACATTCTGGAGATTACTCAATAGTTTAGTGTGCAATATTGTATGGCTTAGAACTGGGACTTCAAAGACGTTTTGAACATCATGGAGCATATGAGATGTTTCGGGAGTTGGAGTTTATCTTTAAGAAGAATGCCTGGATCGATAGGTATGAGACCTCCGATAAGTTCTATGCTTGCAAAATGGAGGAGAACGGGTCTATCAGTGAACATATACTCAGAATGTCTAGGTATTTGACCCGTTTAGCGGAGTTAGGGTTGCCCCTTTCGTCGGAGGCGATCACTAACAGAGTTCTTCAATCGTTGCCACCTATCTACAAAAGCTTCGTGTTGAACTATAACATGCATGGGATGAACAAGTCAGTTGCCGAGCTGTTTGCGATGCTGAAAGTCGCTGAGTTTGAAATCCAGAAAGAACATCAAGTGTTGATGGTCAATAAACCACTAGTTTCAAGAAGAATGGCAAGGGGAATAAGGGTAACTCTAAGAAGAGTGGCAAAGCAGTTGCTCCTACCGTGAAGAAACCCAAAGCTGGACCCAAGCCAGAGACTGAGTGCTTTCATTTCAAGGGAACTGGTCACTGGAAGCGGAACTGCTCCAAGTATCTGGCTGGCAAGAAGGCGGCCAACAACAAACAAGGTATATATGATATACATGTTATTGATGTGTACCTTACCAACTATCGTTGTAGTGCCTGGGTATTTGATGTCGGTTCGGTTGCTCACATTTGCAACTCAAAATAGGAACTACAGAATAGACGAAGGCTGGCAAAGGACGAAGTGACGATGCGTGTGGGAAATGGTTCCAAGGTTGATGTGATCGTCGTCGGCATGCTCGCTCTTCGATTACCATCGGGATTAGTGATGAACTTGAATAATTGTTATTTAGTTCCTGCGTTAAGCATGAACATTATATCTCGATCTTGTTTATTGTGAGACGGTAACTCGTTTAAATTAGAGAATAATGGTTGTTCTATGTTTATGAGTAATATCTTTTATGGTCATGAACCCAATGTGAGTGCTTTATTCTTGTTGAATCTCGATAGTGATGATACACATGTTCATAACATTGATGCCAAAAGATGTAGAGTTGATAATGATAGTACCACTTTCTTGTGCCACTGCCACTTAGGTCATATTGTTGTAAAACACATGAAGAAGCTCCATACCGATGGACTTTTGGAGTCGCTTGATTTTGAATCACTTGACACATGTGAACCATGCCTCATGGGCAAGATGACTAAGACCCCGTTCTCCGGAACAATGGAACGGGCAAGTGTCTTGTTGGAAATCATACATACTGATGTATGTGGTCCGATGAGCATTGAGGCACGCGGTGGATATCATTACTTTCTCACCTTCACCGATGGCTTAAGTATATATGGGTATATTTACTTAATGAAACACAAGTCTGAAATGTTTGAAAAGTTCAAAAAAAATTAGAGTGAAGTTGAGAATCATCATAACAAGAAGATTAAATTCCTATGATCTGATCGAGAAGGAGGATATCTAGGTTATGAGTTTGGCAATCACTTAAGACAATGTGGAATTGTTTCACTATTGACACCGCCTGGAACACCACAGCGTAATGGTGTGTCCGAATGTCATAATTGAACCTTATTAGATATGGTGCGTTCTATGATGTCTCTTGCCGATTTGCCACTATCGTTTTGGGGTTATGCATTAGAGACAACTGCATTCACTTTAAATAGGGCACCATCGAAGTCCGTTGAGATGACGCCATATGAACTGTGGTTTGGCAAGAAGCCAAAGTTGTCATTTCTGAAAGTTTGGGGATGTGATGCTTATGTCCAAAAGCTTCATCCTGAAAAGCTAGAACCCAAAGCGGAGAAATGCGTCTTCATAGGATACCCAAAAGAGACAGTTGGGTATATCTTCTACCTTAGATCCGAAGGCAAAGCGTTTGTCGCTAAGAACGGAACTTTTCTTGAGAAAGAGTTTCTCTCGAAAGAATTGAGTGGGAGGAAAATAGAACTTGATAAGCTTATTGAACCTTTACTTCAACCAGAGAGTAGCGCAGCGCTGAAAGATGTTTCTATGGAGCCTACGACGGTTGAAGAGGAAGTTAATGATGATGATCATGAAACTTCGGATCAAGTTACTATTGAACCTTGTAGGTCGACAAGGGCGCGTGCTGCTCCTGAGTGGTACGGCAACCCTATCTTGGAGGTCATGTTGTTAGACAACGATGAACCTACGAGCTATGGAGAAGCAATGATGGGCTTGGATTCCGAGAAATGGTTAGAGGCCATGAAATCCAAGATGGGATCCATGTATGAAAACAAAGTATGGACTTTGGAAGTATTACCTAAAGGGCGTAAGGCCATTCAGAACAAATGGATCTTTAAGAGGAAGACGGACGCGGACGGTAATGTCATCATCTATAAAGCTCAACTTGTGGCAAAGGGTTTTTCACAAGTTCAAGGAGTTGACTACGATGAGACTCCCACAACTCCGTCATCTTCACCAACACCTCCATCACCTTCCTTCATCTATCTACAATGGTCCACTCTCCCACAACCCGCTGTACCCTCTACTTGAACATGGTGCTTTATGCTTCATATTATTATCCAATGATGTGTTGCCATCCTATGATGTCTGAGTAGATTTTTGTTGTCCTATTGGTTGATTGATGATCATGATTGGTTTGAGTTGCATGTTTTGTTATTTGTGCTATCCTATGGTGCCCTCCGTGTCGCGCAAGCATGAGGGATCCTTGCTGTAGGGTGTTGCAATGTGTTCATGATTCGCCTACGGTGGATTGCTTGAGTGACAGAAGCATAAACCCAAGTAGGTGGGTTGTTGCATATGGGAGTAAAGAGGACTTGATACCTTATAATGCTATGGTTGGGTTTTACCTTAATGATCTTTAGTAGTTGCGGATGCTTGCTAGAGTTCCAATCATAAGTGCATATGATCCAAGTAGAGAAAGTATGTTAGCTTATGCCTCTCCCTCATATAAAATTGCAATAATGATTACCGGTCTAGTTATCGATTGCCTAGGGACAATTCCGCAACTCCTACCACCACTTTTTCACACTTGTTAAACTAACTTAGTTGTTTCTCTATATTATCATCCCCTAGTTTTTATTTACGTGCTCTTTATTATCTTGCAAACCTATCCTATCACACCTACAAAGTATTTCTAGTTTCATACTTGTTCTAGGTAAAGCGAACGTTAAGCGTGCGTAGAGTTGTATCGGTGGTCGATAGAACTTGAGGGAATATTTGTTCTACCTTTAGCTCCTCGTTGGGTTCGACACTCTTACTTATTGAAAGAGGCTACAACTGATCCCCTATACTTATGGGTTATCATACATCAAGATCGTGCCATTTCAAGAACACGAGAGAGAGAGAGAGAGAGAGATCAAACACATAGCTACTGGTACATACCCTCAGCCCCGAGGGTGAACTACTTGTTGGGAACGTTAAATGGGAAACAAAAATTTTCCTACGCACATGCAAGATCTATCTATGGTGATGAGCATCTACGAGAGGGAGAGTGGATCTACATACCCTTGTAGATCGCTAAGCGGGAAGCGTTAAGAAACGCGGTTGGTGTAGTCGAACGTCTTCGCGATCCAAATCACCGAGCATCCCGCGATCTCATCACGATCTGTCCTGCGATCCAATCACGATCTGTCTCACGATCTCGTCACGATTTGTCCTGCGATCCAATCACGAATCGTCTCGCGATCTTGATCACGGTCCTTCCGATCTAGCGCCGAACGGACGACACCTCTCTGTTCAGCACACGTACAGCTCGATGACGATCTCTGCCTTCTTGATCCAACAAGAGGGAGCAGAGAGGTAGATGAGTTCTCGGGCAGCGTTGTGGCGATGGTGGTGGAGGAATTCCAGCAGGGCTTTGCCTAAGCACCGCTCAAAACCTATCTAGAGGAGAAAACGATCTAGAGGAAGAAGAGGACAACACATGGCAATTAGGGTTATGGCTGCCCTCAAAACCTCTAGTATATATAGGAGGAGGAGAGGAGGAGGCTTGGCCGCAAGGGCCAGCCCTTTTGGCTTCGGTCGAAGTGGAGGCAGGAGTCCTACTCCTCCACTCCTAGTCGGATTAGGACTCCTTCCTTTATTAGCCTCTTTCCACCTTTTCCACTTTGGATTTCCTTCCCAGCCGCATGGGCCCTATGTGGGACATTGGCCAGCCCACTAAGGGCTGGCATTCATCCTCCCACAGCCTATGTAGCCTCTTGGGTCGAAATACCCTTCTCGATGGTCCCCGGTACCCTCCCGGCACTCCCGATACACTCCCGATGAGCCCGGAAATTTTCCGGTGACCAAAACAGGACTTCCTATATATCAATCTTTATCTCCAGACCATTCAGGAGCTCCTCGTGACGTCCGGGATCTCATCTGGGACTCCGAATAACCTTCGGTCACTACCAGGCATAACTCTATACTACCGAAATGTCACCAAACCTTAAGTGTGCAGACCCCGCGGGTTCGAGAACTATGTAGACATGACCGAGACAACTCTACGGTCAATAACCAATAGAGGGACCTGGATGCCAATATTGATTCCTACATATTCTACGAAGATCTTTATTGGTCGAACCTCCATGTCAAGGATGTAGGAGATATGCCCTAGAGGCAATAATAAATGTTATTGATTATCTCCCTGTTCATAATTATGTTTATGTTCCATGCTATAATTGCAATGATTCTCGAGTCTGCAAATAAAACGCGGCTTGGAGGGAAACTCATGTGCATGTGTGGGATAATAAACGGTAAAATGTATTCCTAGTCAAGCCTCTATGACTGGCTCAAGTATTGCATGATGATCCTGTTTTCCTGATCATGGGCATGACTATGCCGACAATTTTGAGGGAACAATTGTTGGTAGAACACTTGTGTTGAATCGACCCGAATTGATGTTATGCTATGAGATACATTCATCACAAGTTAATGGTTTATAACACGGAGATGGTTAATGTTTGCATGATTCCTTAGACCATGAGAGTATCGAGTTACTTCATGCTTGCTTCATGAACTTTGGGGTTTGTTAAACATCATCCGTAAATGGGTGGCTATTACGGTGGCTTATGAGTTCATGGAAAAGTATGTCAAGTAACTTGATAGGTCAAGATTGGGATTTGCTCCTCCGACGATGGAGAGATATTTTGGGCCCTCTCTCTGTGTTATGGTATCCATCATCGTCTGGCCAGACACTATGTGATTTGATCACGGGGATGCCAGAACACGGGAACGAGAAAAGAGAACAATACCGGTAACGAGGTAACTGGCATAGTGGACAAGTTGTTGATCCACGGGGATGCCAACATGTCTCACCTCGGGTATTTGTAACATTTCGCAAAGCAATAGGAATAGCACACGACAATTGGAGGTTCACTCGAATATTCATTCATGTGGGTATAGGGGTCAATATGGGTGTCCATGGCTCCTATGTTGATCATTGATCGGAAGGGGTTCCGGGTCATGTATATACTTCACCGAACCTATAGGGTCACACGCTTAAGGGTCATCTATCTGCTGAATACTAGACAAGGAGTCCGAGAGAAAGTCACTGGAAAAGTTTCGGAGACAACGGAAAAGTTCCACAGAGAACACCAAAAAAGTTTCGGTAAAACCAAAAAGTTGTTTCAGATAAAACCATTGATCATAAAATCGGCAAGCACCGGGAATGTTTTGGAGGTTGCCAGATTGGTCTGGTAATTTCTGGAATTTATCCGGAGAAAAAACCGAAAAAAGGTTTTCGGAGCTACTGGAATTGTTTATCGGGTAAACGAAGATGGTTTTATATTAAACCACCATACCATAAATGTTCCGGAACACGTCCAAAAAAATTTATAGGGTGCCGGAAATGTTTTGGGACCTTCCGGAATTTTTTTGAAGTAATAGTCGTGGAAAACATCTTGTCCCAGCATGAGGGGACAAGATCCCACGATGCTTGGGGGCTGTTTCGGGGGCGCCCCCTTTGAGGGGGCAGCCCCTTGTGGCTGGACAAAGGTGTTGGGGGGGCATGGTGGGGTGAATCGTCCACAAATGGTGGAGAGTGTTGGGAGGAAGGTGGGGCCCCATGGGGAACACCATGGACAAGGAAACATGTTTTCTCCATATTTGGTGGGAACATGTTTTCCTTGTTTGGTGGGTGCATGTTTAGTGGGCTGAATTTCAGCCCCTCCTCACCCCTTCCACCACTATATAAGGAGGTGGAGAGGAGCTCTTTATCCTAACTCCAACTCTCTCACACAAGCCATGCATGATGTGGCATTCTCTCTCCCTCCCATGAAATAGTTTCGTAGTGCCGAAAGGCTGTCTGGGTTCCGGTAGGAACTAGTTCTAGATGGCGAAGCCCTGCCGGATAGATGACACCATATGTGTGCAACTCTATAGAGAGATCGTAGTTTCGGTCTTGGTTCGTGAGTGCCTCTCGAAGGGCTGTCCGTGTGGCTGTAGTTTCGAAGGTCCTCCCGAAGGGCTGTCCGCAACACCGTTCGGGGGACTGTCCGACCGCCTCCCGGAGGGATGTCCGAGGGGCGGATGAGGGTATACATCCTCGCGGTTGGGAGGTTGTAAAATCCTAGCTGCGGGGATCTGCACCGCCGATCGTCATCGACTCTACTTCTACTGCGCTACAAGTCGGTAACGAAAAGATCAAATCTTGTATGCAGTCTTCATAGTGGTCCTGGGCTGGTGCGTAGGTCGGATTTTTTTTGTTTTCTGCTCCGTTACCCTACAGTGGCATCAAGAGCCGTGCTATGCGTAGATGCAAGTTGCGATCTAGAATACATAGAGATGTATTGGTGTTGCACAATATAATTAGGTAGTAGATGAGTTCTATTACTGAAAATTATTTGTGCGGGTAGCAGATGAAATCTATTACCCGATGTTCCTGTTGCTTCCCTTGAATTTGCATAGTCCTGATCTTGGCGGCATGGTGGAATCTCACAAAGTTATGGCAATCCATGATCCTTTCATGCTGCTCCTGAGTATGCTGATTGACAGATCAACGAAGTGCTAACAGTTCTTTGGGTTCCACCATAGTTGAGAAAGATGGATGTTTCGCAGACGAAAGGGCAATGCAAATGTGATCTGCATGGGGGTCACGCGTATGATGAAGTTTAGTATGGGGCTCGAGATTTTATTATCTCGTGTTTCATACATCCTGGAAAGTTAATCTAGCAACTTGAATTATCATACTTGATGATGGACGTTGGTAGCTTCGGTTTGTTTCGAAACCTTAGAAGCCACGTAAAACAAGTTTTTGCATGAACCGATTAGAGGCGTCTAACTTGGTTTTGCAGGATGGTTTGAATGTGCATATGCTGTGGTATAGCAGTGCTCATATTAATTTGATTATGTATGAGATGACTATATGATGTGATATTAACATGACATGCATGTCATGATTCGGCATGATGGCTGGAGCCATATGATTGCCACTTTAATGACCTGCATGTCAACCTTAAGTAATGCACTTATTTTATTAGCTATAGAGATAGCAATATTATCTGGTGCATCCACAAGGTGGTGGCAATCTTCGCGAAGGTGAACTCCAACGCGAATGGCGATGACGAAGAAATACTTGACTTCTCCGTCAGAAGGGGCTATACCATATCATGCTATTATGAATTGCCTGAGATGTTTATCCCTCTTGATGCACCCTTCTTGATTGCGTGGTAGTCGCTTTTTATTAGGGTGATCTCTCACAAAATATCAAGTAGTTAGTGTTCTCCCACGTGTAGCACCGTCACGGCACCTATCTCTTCGGGGTATCACATGGTTACGTGGGTACGAACGATTAGAGAAGTGTGAGGCGGGTGAGTTGAGACCTCGCAGCGAGATCACTTGGTTGTCTTGACGTTCAGGCATGAAAGTCATGAGCTTGGAACACACGCATCGAAAGATGAACAAGAGTCATATAGAGATGTGATTGGCAAGTTGGCCTACCAATTGAAATTCTCGTCACTTGAGATGGTTACATCCTTGACGTTGAATTGAAAGTTGGGTCTTGCATCACTCACAATCAATCATGAGAGATATTGATTTGAGTGGGAGCGCACTGTAGAATTAACTTGTTTAATTCTCGGTGCAATTAATTTTGAACACGGTCTAAGTGAAATTTTCATAATAGTTGTAGAATAATAGCTCGCGTTTCCACCTTCCCTGTTAAAATTAGATAAGTTGTTAAATATCTGGTTAAAACTTTACGGTTGGTAACATAATGTGAGGATTGTCCTCAAGAGTGCTGAGAAGGACTTGTCCTATCGCATGCTTTTGGTATTCTCCCGCTAATGCTATGGATGATATGACTCTCGTCCTTTGATCCAAAAGCTAAAATCCCGTTACGGTCAAGTGAAATATGTTTGCTTCCATGAGACCCGAACTTCGAAAGTTTGGATAGTTATGTGATATTCATGGAATTTGAAAATCATTTTCAGATACAAACAAAGGCTGAAAGATATGAAATATCCAAAGCAATATGTGCTTGCAAACTATTAGTAAAGGTGTTTACTATGCATTTGACTGATAAGAGAGGGATCCAAAAGAACGCCTGTTATATGATGCTGGTGAATAAAACAACAACTTAAAGAGAAAGGAAGTGTCCGAAGGGTGTTAGAAATTTTCACACCTAGGAAGTCCGGGGCTAACGCCACTCTTAAGTTGTGTGCTTCTTCTAAGAGTAGGAGAAATACTGAAAGTTAAATTGTTAGAAGTATAACGGCAAAAGGAAAGAAGACTGGAATATCCAGCTCATGTATGAATGTCATACAAGTTTTTTGATGTATAGAAGTCTGGTCAAAGATATAGTTCTTAGGTATTATGGTTAAACATGTTAATCACTAATTATTTGGTATTGTGAGTTAATCACAAAGATACCCGCTCGATTGCATTCTGTTGCAACTCGATGTAAGAACTACTATGGCCTGAAAGACTAGCCAAGAATGAGCTTTAGATACACGTAGGGAACATAGTAAATGTTACTATTCCTTCTATCAGTGTATTCCCTATGTATTTACTTTCATAATTCATTTTAGAGTTTCACACTCTAACCCTTTGCATAAGGTATCTTGCAAGAAGGTTGTTCATAAGAGAACTTTTGATGTTCGGTGTTATGAATAACATAAGGACCATACTTCCATTATGAATGATACGTATGTTATGAATATTGATAATAATACATTACCTATGGGTTTACTTTCATAATTCATTTTAGAATTTCATACACTCTAGCCCATTGCACAACGTTTGTTGCAAAAGAGTTGTTCATAAAGACAACAATTGTTGTTCAGTATTATGAATAACATGAAGGGCCATGCTTCCATCCTAGATGGGATGTATGTTATGAATATTGATGGAAATATGATACATCCATAACACTGACACTAAATGTCACAAGACTAAAAGAATACCACACAAGTGTGGCACTGCATTTGGTCACATTGGAGAAACCCGCATGGAAAATTCCATTATGATGGATTTTGAAGTAGTTTGATTTTGAATCATCTCACACTTGCAACTTTCCTCTGAAAAGTGAAGTGACTGAAATACCATTCACAGGCCATAAGGAACGAGCATAGAACATATTGGTGATCATACATTATGATGTGTAGTCCAATAAATGTTATTGCAAGTAGTGGATTTATCTATCTTCAGAAATGACTCAAGTAGATATATGGATATTTACTTGATGAGATGTGAGTCTGGATCTTTTGAAATCATTCGAAAGGTTTTCAAAATGAAGAAGAAAATATTGTAACAAGAAAATTATGTTTCTACAATTCGATTGCAGAAAGGAATATTTGAGTTACAAGTTTAGCGAATGTTTGATGAGTTGTGAAAGGGGTTTCATAACTTGCACCTCCCGGAACACCACATCAGGTGGAAAGTCCGTGAAGATGTAGTCGAACCATTTATGACATGGTAAGATCAAAGATGACATAAATAGATTTGCCATTATCCCTTTTAAAGAATAATGCTTTAGAGACTATAACTTTTACACTAAAAAGAGATCCATCAGGTCTGTTGAAATGACGCCATGGTATGGTATGCCCAACCATGTTATATATTTTCTTAAACATTTGGAACATGGGGCTTGTGTAAAAGGTTACAAACCTATTCCAAATCAGACAAGTGCTGCTTTGTAGGTTATCCCAAGTCATTGGGTATTCCCCCACCACTATACCGAGGCAAAGGACTTTGCCAAAAAACAGTATGCTTTTAAAGAGAATAGTTCTTACAAAAGGTGAGTGGGAGGACAGTGCAACTCGATGAGATAACCAGTATCTTCGTCATCAGGTCAAATGAAAGGAACCTTGGAAGTGATTCTGGAGTTTCCTACGGCGACTGATATGGAAGTCTCTACAATAAAATGTATGTACTTCGGTCGAACTTGCAGCTGAACCACGTAGGAAAAACTCGTGCAAACCTCTGAGGTGCGCATACGGGATATTGTTGTTAGATAACAGTATACCTACGATACACAAGGAAGTGTTGATGGGCCCTGACTCCAGTATTGGCTAAATGACAATACAATCCGAGATAGTTTCCATATAAATGTTTCAAGATTAAAATCTTGATACACCTTTCGAAAGGCTTAGAGTCTAACGAATATTTATGGAACTAAAAACTGATACGGATAACCATATTTTATCCATAAAGCTCGACTTGTTGAAATAACAAGATCAAGGAGTTGACTATGATGAGATTGTCTCACCGTAGCGATGCTTGAAGTCGGTTCGGGTTGAAGTAGCAATTAATACATATTTCAATCATGAGATATGAAACATGGATGACAAAAGGATTTCCATCTATTGGAAATGAAACCTAGGACTTGTATGTGATACAGTCCAAAGTAATTTGTCGATCCATAGGATGCTAGTAAGTATGCAAACTTCAGAGTTCCAGCGATGGATAGAAGAGAGCAAAGTGGAGTTGCAATCTTTGTTTTTTGATGGAATGGTCAAAGGGGTTTGACTTCATCAAATGGGTATCGAAGATGCTTGTGATTCAAGAAAATAAGTGGGAGCATAATAATATTTCTAAAAACCTTGTGTACTTGACACATGGTTAATTGGAAATAAATTTCTTGACACGAATTAGGACTTCATTTGAAAATAGTTTTTCGATGAAGTGCTTAGGCTAAATAGCCTCAATATTAGGCATGATGATCTATGGAGATAGATTTACCTAATGGGTCTAAGCAATGAATACATATTGACAAGGTGCTAAAACCTTTTAGCATTTAAAACACCAAGGAGTGATTCTTGCCTAAGTAACATGGAAAGAGTTTTTGCAAGACTCAGTGTCCCAAAACACTGATGAGTAAAATACATGATGGAGATTCCACACACTCTTGTGTTTGGAATAATCATGTATTCCACGGTATGTAAAAACAACCAGATATGTCCAATACTCCAAAGTTGTTGTGAGTATAGATACCAAAGTGATCAAAGTATTGATCATGGGACAACGGTGAAAGATGTCATTGAGTACTAGAGTAGTACTGATGACATGTTTTCTCGCAAGCGGAAAACATGAAGAGTTCATTGTAATATGTTACATTGATACAGTCTTCACCATTTCTCCATGCGATTTTCGATTTAATTTGAGGGTTTTGTGTAATACACAACATAGTGGCACAGTAGTTGGAAATTGTTCCAAACAAGATACTGTGGCGAATTCTATAACAAAGGCTAGGTATGTTGATGCTTTAGAAGCGACAAAGAAGTTGTTGAATCATATAGTTCATTCATGAACTTAGTATGGTTCCAAGATGGCTTTGGTCTATGGGACACTATTGTAGATAATTGCTCCATAGCTCAGTCTGAGGAATCAGATTTCGACCAATGATTCACACATATGCAAAGCCAAGTCCGCACAAAATATGAATTTTGTGAAAGCGTGAAAAATGCGAGGATATGCAAAGTTACACACGGATCTGAAGTTGTCAGATCCGTTAGACATCAGGCTATACCACAAGCAAAGCATATTTTACACCAGTATGCCATAGGTGTAAAGTGCATTAGCATTGACTAGATTATTGACTCTAGTGCAAGTGGGAGTCTGTAGGAGATATGCCCTAGAGGCAATAATAAATGTTATTGATTATCTCCCTATTCATAATTATGTTTATGTTCCATGCCATGACTGCAATGATTCTCGAGTCTGCAAATAAAACGAGGCTTGGAGGGAAACTCATGTGCACGTGTGGGATAATAAACGGTAAAATGTATTCCTACTCAAGCCTCTATGACTGGCTCAAGTATTGCATGATGGTCCTGTTTTCCTGATCATGGGCATGACTATGCTGGCAATTTTGAGGGCACAATTATTGGTAGAACACTTGTGTTGAATCGACCCGAATTGATGTTATGCTATGAGATACATTCGTCACAAGTTAATGGTTTATAACATAGAGATGGTTAATGTTTGCATGATTCCTTAGACCATGAGAGTATCGAGTTACTTCATGCTTGCTTCATGAACTTTGTGGTTTGTTAAACGTCATCCGTAAATGGGTGGCTATTACGGCGGCTTACGGGTTCATGGAAAAGTATGTCAAGTAACTTGATACCTGAAGACTGGGATTTGCTCCTCTGACGATGGAGAGATATCTCTAGGCCCTCTCGGTGTTACGGTATCCATCATCGTCTGGCCAGACACTTTGTGATTTGATCACGGGGATGCTGGAACACGGGAACGAGAAAAGAGAACAATACCGGTAACGAGGTAACTGGCAAAGTGGACAAGTTGTTGATCCACGGGGATGCCAACATATATCACCTCGGGTATTTGTAACATACCGCGAAGCAATAGGAATAGCACACGGCAACTGGAGGTTCACTCGAATATTCATTCGTGTGGGTATAGGGGTCAATATGGGTGTCCATGGCTCCAATGTTGGTCATTGATCGGAAGGGGTTTCGGGTCATGTCTATACTTCACCGAACCTATAGGGTCACACGCTTAAGGGTCATCTATCTGCTGAATACTAGACAAGGAGTCCGAGAGAAAGTCATTGGAAAAGTTTCGGAGACAACGGAAAAGTGCCGGAGAGAACACCAAAAAAGTTTCGGTAAAACCGAAAAGTTGTTTCGGATAAAACCATTGATCATAAAAGGTTTCGGCAAGCACCGGGAATGTTTTCGAGGTTGCCAGATTGGTCTGGTAATTTCTGGAATTTTTCTGGAGAAAACACCGAAAAAGGTTTTCGGAGCTGCCGGAATTGTTTATCGGGTAAACGAAGATGGTTTTAAATTAAACCACCATACTGGAAATGTTCCGGAGCGCATCCAAATAATTTTAGAGGGTGTCGGAAATGTTGTGGGACCTTCCAGAATTTTTCAGAAGTAATAGTCGCGGAAAACATCTTGTCCCAGCGTGAGGGACAAAATCCCACGATGCGTGGGGGCTGTTTTGGGGGTGCCCCCTTTGAGGGGGCAGACCCTTGTGGCTGGACAAAGTTGTTGTTGGGGGGGCATGGTGGGAGGAAGCCTCCACAAATGGTGGAGAGTGTTGGGAGGAAGGTGGGGCCCCATGGGGAACACCATGGACAAGGGAACATGTTTTCTCCATGTTTGGTGGGAACATGTTTTCCTTGTTTGGTGGGTGCATGTTTAGTGGGCTGAATTTCAGGCCCCCTCACCCCTTCCACCACTATATAAGGAGGTGGAGAGGATCTCTTTATCCTCACTCCAACTCTCTCACACAAGCCATGCATGATCTGGCATTCTCTCTCCCTCCCACGAAATAGTTTCGTAATGCCGAAAGGTTGTCTTGGTTCCGGTAGGAACTAGTTCTGGACGGTGAAGCCCTGCCGGATAGATGACACTGTATGTGTGCAACTCTGTAGAGAGATCGTATTTCGGTCTTAGTTCGTGAGTGCCTCCCGAAGGGCTGTCTGTGTGACTGTCCAAGTTTCGAAGGTTCTCCCAAAGGGCTGTCCGCGACACTGTCCGACCGCCTCCCGGAGGGCTGTCCGAGGGGCGGATGAGGGTATACATCCTCGCGGTTGGGAGGTTGTAAAATCCTAGCTACGGGAATCTGCACCGCCGATCGTCATCAACTCTACTTCCGCTGCGCTACGAGTCGGTAACAAAAAGAAAAAATTTGTATGCAGTCTTCCTAGTGGTCCTGGGCTGGTGCGTAGGTCGGAATTTTTTTGTTTTCTGCTATGTTACCCTACAAAGGATTCAGTTAATCTCGTATGATGTTCCCTTTGTTCTTCGGTATGTTGCTTGCCCGAGATTCGATCGTCGGTATCTCCATACCTAGTTCAACCTCGTTACCGGCAAGTCTCTTTACTCGTTCCGTAATACAAGATCCCGTGGCTAACACTTAGTCACATTGCTTACAAGGCTTATTGTGATGTTGTATTATCGAGTGGGCCCTGAGATACCTCTCCGTCACACGGAGTAACAAATCCCAGTCTTGATCCATGCCAACCCAACAGACACCCTCGGAGATACCTGTAGAGTACCTTTATAGTCACCCAGTTACGTTGCGACGTTTGATACACACAAGGCACTCCTCCGGCGTCAGTGAGTTGCATGATCTCATGGTCATAGGAACAGATGCTTGACATGCAGAAAACAGTAGCAATAAACTGACATGATCATATGCTACGTTTGTAGTTTGGGTCTTGTCCATCACATCATTCTCCTAATGATGTGATCCCGTTATCAAATGACATCTCATGTCCATGGCTAGGAAACCTTAACCATCTTTGATCAACGAGCTAGTCCATCAGAGGCATACTAGGGACATGGTGTTGTCTATGTATCCACACATGTGTCTGAGTTTCCAATTAATACAATTATAGCATTGATAATAAACAATTATCATGAACAAGGAAATATGATAATAACCAATTTATTATTGCCTCTAGGGCATATTTCCAATAGTCTCCCACTTGCACTAGAGTCAATATCTAGTTCACATCACCATGTGATTCGCATTGTTATGAATCTAACACCCAATGAGTTTTGGGGCTCGATCATGCTTTGCATGTGAGAGAGGTATTTTAGTCAACGGGTCTACGACATTCAGATCCGTGTGTACTTTGCAAATCTCTATGCCACACTGTTGACAACGCTACCATACTCCACTTGGAGCTATTCCAAATGTCTGCTCCACTATACGTATCCGGATTGCTACTCAGAGTCATCCGGATTGGTGTTAAAGCTTGCATCAACGTAACCCTTTACGACGAACTCTTTATCACCTCCATAATCGAGAAATATTTCCTTAGTCCTCTGGTTACTAAGGATAATCCTGACCTCTATCCAGTGATCCACTCGTGGATCACTTTTGTACCCCTTGACAGACTCATGGCAAGGCACACACAGGTGTGGTACACAACATGGCATACAATATAGAGCCTATGGCTAAAGCATAGGGGACGACCTTCGTTCTTTCTCTTTCTTCTACCGTGGTCGAGCTTTGAGTCTTACTCAACTTCACACCTTACAAATCTGGCAAGAACTCTTTCTCTGACTGATCCATTTTGAACTCTTTCCAAATCTTGTCAAGGTATGTACTCATTGAAAGTCTCATCAAGCATCTTGATCCATCTCTATAGATCTTGATGCTCAACAATTAGGTAGCTTTATCCAGATCTTCCTTTGAAAAACTCTTTTCAAACAACCCTTTATGCTTTCCAGAAATTCTACATCATTTCCGATCAACAATATGTCAACCACATATGCTTATCAGAAACTCTATAGTGCTCCCACTCACTTTATTGTAAATACAAGTTTCTCATAAACTTTGTATAGACTCAAAAACTTTGATAACCTCATCAAAGTGTATATTCCAACTCCAAGATGCTTGCTTTAGTCCATAGAAGGATCACTGAAGCTTGCACACCTTTTAGCATCCTTAAGACTGACAAAACCTTCTGGTTGTATCTCATACAACCTTTCCTTAAGGAAGGAAACGATGTTTTGACATCCATCTGCCAGATTTCATAATTGAAAAATGCAGCAACTGCTAACATAATTCCAATAGACTTTAGCATCACTACGAGTGAGAAAGTCTCATCACAGTCAACTCCTTGAACTTGTGGGAAACTTCTTTGTGACAAGTCGAGCTTTTATAAATGGTGACATTTACCATCAGCGTCTGTCTTCATCTCAAAGGTCCATTTGTACTCGACGACCTGCCGTCCAACGAGCAAGTCTACCAAAGTCTACACTTGGTTTTCATACATGGATCCTTTCTCGGATTTCATGGCCTCTAACCATTTGTCGGAATCTGGTCCCATCATCGCTTCTCCATAACTCGTAGGTTCATCATTGTCCAACAATCATGACCTCCTAGACAGGGTTGTCATACCATTCAGGAGCAGTATGCGTCCTTGTTGACCTACGAGGTTCGATAGTAACTTGATCCGAAGCTTCATGATCATCATCATTAACTTCCTCTTCAACTGACGTAGGCTCCACACAAACATCTTTCTGCGCTGCGCTACTCTCTAGTTGAAACAAAGGTTCAGCAACCTCATCAAGTTCTATCTTCCTCCCACTCAATTTTTTCGAGAGAAACTTTTTCTCGAGAAAGGACTCGGTTTTAGCAACAAACACTTTATGCTTGGATCTGAGATAGAAGGTTCACCCAACTGTTCTTAGGGTATTCTATGAAGATGCATTTGTCCTCTTTGGGTTCGAGCTCATTAGGTGAAAACATTTTTTCACACAAGCGTCGCAGCCCCAAACATTAACAAATGACAGCTTAGGTTTCTATCAAACCATAATTCACATGGTGTCATCTCAACGGATTTAGATGGTGCCCTATTTAAAGTGAATGTTGGTGTCTCTAATGCATAACCCCAAAACTATAGTAGCAAAACGATAAGAGACATCATAGCATGCACCATATCCAATAGAGCATGACTATGACGTTCGAACACACCATCACACTATGGTGTTCCAGGTGGCGTGAGTTGTGAAACAACTTTCACATTTTCTAAAGTTGTATGCCAAACTCGTAACTCAGATATTCACCTCCACGATCATATCGCACACATTTTTTATCTTCTTGTCACGATGAACTTAAACTTCACTCTGAATTTGCTTGAACTTTTCAAACGATTCAGACTTGTGTTTCATTAAGTAAATATACACTATATCTACTCAAATCATCAGTGAAGGTAAGAAAATAACGATATCCACCGCACGCTACAAGACTCATTAGATTGTATACATCAACATGTATCATTTCCAATACATCACTTGCTCGCTCCATCAAACCGAAAAACGGGGTCCTTAGTCATCTTGCCCAAGAGGCATGGTCCGCATGTCTCAACCGATTCGAAATCGAATGAGTCCAAAGATCCATCAATATGGAGTTTCTTCATGCGATCTACACCAATATGACATTTAGCGGCAGTGCCACAAGTATGTGGTACTTTCATTATTAACTTTGTATCTTTTGGCATCTATGTTATGAACATGTGTACTACTACGATCAAGATTCAACAAACCATTCATTGGGTGCATGACCATTGAAGGTATTATCCATGTAAGCAGAATAACCATTATTCTCTGACTTAAATGAATAATTATATCGCAATAAACACGATCTAATCACGTTTATGCTCAACGCAAACACGAAATAACATTTATTTAGGTTCGTCACTAATCCCGAAGGTAGAGAGAGCGTGTGATGTTGATCACATCAACCTTGGAAACATTTCCAACACACATCGTCACCTCACCCTTAGCTCGTCTTCGTTTACTCCATAGCTTTTATTTTGAGTTACTAACATTTAGCAACCGAACCGGTATCCAATACCCAGGTGCTACTAGGAATACTAGTAAGGTACACATCAATAACACGTATATCAAATATACTTCTGTCGACATTGCCAGCCTTCTTATCTACCAAGTATCTAGGATTGTTCCGCTTCAGCGACCACTCTCCTCATAATAGAAGCACTTAGTCACTGGAGCAGCAACTGACTTGCCATCCATGAAGTTTCCCTCCTTGCCCTTGCCCTTCTCGAAACTAGTGGTTTCACTAACCATCAACACTTGATGCTCCTTCTTGATTTCTACCTTCGCGGTGTCAAACATCGTGAACAGATCAGGGATCATTATTTCCATCCCTGGCATTTTATAGTTCATCACCAAGTTCTAGTAGCTTAGTGACAGTGACTTGGAGAACTATATCAATCACTATCTTATCTGGAAGATCAACTCCTACTCGATTCAAGCGATTGTAGCACCCAGACAATCTGAGCACATGCTCAATGATTGAGCTATTCTCCTTCATCTTGCAGGCAAAGAATCTTGTTGGAGATATCATATCTCACAACACGGGCACGAGCCTGAGATCCCAATTTCAGCTCTTAGAACATATGCTCCATGACGTTCAAAATGTTTTTGTAGCCTCAATTCTAAGCCGTAAAGCATGACGCACTAAACTATCAAGTAGTCATTGGAACGTGCCTGTCAGATGTTCACATCTACAGACGACGCTAGAGGGGGTGGCGCACCGAGTGGTGCATTAAGGACATAAGCCTTCTGTGCAGCAATGAGGACAATCCTCAGATCACGGACCCAGTCCGCAATATTGCCACCATCATCTTTCAACTCTATTTATCTAGGAACATATAAAAAATCAAGGCAGCTACAGTGGGAGCTAGTAATCTACAACATAATTTGCAAATACACTACTAACTATGTTCATGATAATGAGTTCAATTAATCATATTACTTAAGAACTCCCACTCAAATTGACATCCCTCCGGTCATTCGAGTGATACATGATCCATATTCACCAACTCAAGTCCGATCATCACGTGAGTTGAGGTAGTTTCAATGGTGAACATCATCATGTTGATCATATCTACTATATGACTCATGTTTGACCTTTCGGTCTCTTGTGTTCCGACGCCATGTCTGTACATGCTAGGCTCGTCAAGTTTAACCTGAGTGTTCTGCATGTGCAACACTGGCTTGCACCCGTTGTATGTGAACATAGAGTATATCACACCCAATCATCACGTGGTGTCTCGACATGACGAACTTTCGCAATGGTGCACACTCGGGGTGAACACAATTGATCTTGAAATTTTAGTGAGGGATCACCTTATAATGCTACCGTCGTCCTAAGCAAAACAAGCTGCATAAAAGAATTAACATCACATGCAAATCATAAGTGACATGATATGGCCATGAACTTGTGCTTTTGATCTCCATCTTGAAAGCACCGACATGATCTCCATCGTCACCGACATAACACCATGATCTCCATCATCATGATCTCCATCATTGTGTCGCCATCGGGGTTGTCACGCCCACCATGCTCATACTTCTATAGCTACCGTTTAGCGATAAAGTAAAGCATTACATAGCGCTTAATGATCGACACGCAGGTCATACAATAATTAAAGACAACCCTATGGCTCCTGCCGGTTGCCGTACTCATGGACATGCAAGTCATGATATTCTATACAACACATGATCATCTCATACATCACATATATATCACCATGTAATTGGCCATATCACATCACAACATACCCTGCAAAAACAAGTTAGACATCCTCTAATTGTTGTTGCATGTTTTATTTGGCTGCTATGAGTATCTAGCAAGAACAATTCTCACCTACGCAATGACCACAATGGTGATACATAAGTTGCTTTTCAACCTTCTCAAGGACCGCCTTTGTCGAATCCGATCCAACTAAAGTAGGAGAAGCAGACACCCGCCAGCCATCTTTGTGCAACAAAGTTACACGTCAGTCGATGGAACTGGTCTCTCGTAAGCGTACGAGTAAGGTTGGTCCAGCCCGCTTCATCCCACAATACCGCTGAACCAAAACATGACCAAGGTAGGAAGCAATCTAAGCATCAACGCCCACGAACTCTTTGTGTTCTACTCGAGATCTCGTCTACACATAGACCTAGCTCATGATGCCACTATTGCGAACGATGCATGGGAAACCAAAAAATTCCTATGCACACGCAAGATCTATCTATGGTGATGAGCATCTACGAGAGGGAGAGTGGATCTACATATCCTTGTAGATCGCTAAGCGGGAAGCGTTAAGAAACGCGGTTGGTGTAGTCGAACGTCTTCGCGATCCAAATCGCCGAGCATCCCGCGATCTCATCACAATCCGTCCCGCGATCCAATCACGATCTTTCCCGCGATCTCATCATGATTTGTCCTGCAATCCAATCACAAATTGTCTCGCGATCTTGATCACGGTCCTTACGATCTAGCACCGAACGGACGACACCTCCGCGTTCAGCACACGTACAGCTCGATGACGATCTCCGCCTTCTTGATCCAGCAAGAGAGAGTGGAGAGGTAGATGAGTTCTCCGGCAGTGCGGCGATGGTGGTAGAGGAATTCCAGCAGGGATTCGCCTAAGCACCACTAAAAACCGATCTAGAGGAGAAAACGATCTAGAGGAAGAAGAGGGCAGCACGTGGCAATTAGGATTAGGGCTGCCCTCAAAACCTCTACTATATATAGGAGGAGGAGATGAGGAGGCTTCGCCGCAAGGGCCAGCCCTTTTGGCTTCGGCTGTAGTGGAGGGAGGAGTCCTACTCCTCCACTCCTAGTCGGATTAGGACTCCTTCCTTATATTAGCCTCTTTCCACCTTTTCAACTTTGGATTTCCTTCCCAGCCGCATGGGCCCTATGTGGGACTTCGGCCAGCCCACTAAGGGCTCGTATTCATCCTCCCACAGCCCATGTAGCCTCTTAGGTCGAAATACCCTTCCCGATGGTCCCCCGGTACCCTCCCGGCACTCTCGGTACACTACCGATGAGCCCGAAACTTTTCCGGTGACCAAAACAGAACTTCATATATAACAATCTTTACCTCCGGACCATTCCGGAGCTCCTCATGATGTCCGGGATCTCATCCAGGACTCGGAACAACCTTCGGTCACCATCATGTATAACTCTATACTACCGAAACGTCACCAAACCTTAAGTATGCAGACCCTGCGGGTTCGAGAACTATGTAGACATGACCGAGACACCTCTACGGTTAATAACCAATAGCGGGACCTGGATGCCCATGTTGATTCCTACATATTCTACGAAGACCTTTATCGATCGATGTTAGAAATATGCCCTAGAGGTAATAATAAATTAGTTATTATCATATTTCCTTGTTCATGATAATCGTTTATTATCCATGCTATAATTGTGTTGATCAGAAACTCGGATACATGTGTGGATACAAAGACAACACCATGTCCCTAGTATGCCTCTAATAGACTAGCTCGTTGATCAAAGATGGCTATGGTTTCCTAGTCATGGACATGAGATGTCATTTGATAACAGGATCACATCATTAGGAGAATGATGTGATGGACAAGATCCAAACTACAAACGTAGCATATAATCGTGTCAGTTTATTGCTAGTGTTTTCTCCATGTCAAGTATATGTTCCTATGACCATGAGATCATGCAACTCACGGACACCGGAGGAATACCTTGTGTGTATCAAACGTCGCAACGTAACTGGGTGACTATAAAGGTGCTCTATAGGTATCTCCGAGGGTGTTTGTTGGGTTGGCATGGATCAAGACTGGGATTTTTTACTCCGTGTGACGGAGAGGTATCTCAGGGCCCACTCGGTAATACAACATCACAATAAGCCTTGCAAGCAATGTGACTAAGTGTTAGTCATGGGATCTTGTATTACTGAATGAGTAAAGAGACTTGCCGGTAACGAGATTGAACTAGGTATAGAGATACCGACGATCGAATCTCGGGCAAGTAACATACCGAAGAACAAAGGGAACAGTTTACGGGATTAACTGAATCCTTGACATAGAGGTTGAAACGATAAAGATCTTCGTAGAATATGTAGGAACCAATATGGGCATCCAGGTCCCGCTATTGGTTATTGACCGTAGAGGTGTCTCGGTCATGTCTACATAGTTCTCAAACCCGCAGGGTCTGCACACTTAAGGTTCAGTGACGCTTCAATAGTATAAAGTTATGTATGGTGGTGACCGAAGGTTGTTAGGAGTCCCGGATAAGATCCCGTATGTCACGAGGAGCTCTGGAATGGTCCGAAGGTAAAGATTGATTTATAGAAAGTCCTATTTTGGTCGCCACAAAAGTTTCGGGCTCATCGGTAGTGTACCGGGAGTGCCGGGAGGGTACCGGGGGACCATCGGGAGGGGTATTTTGATCCAAGAGGCTACATGGGTTGTGGGAGAACGAATACAACCCTTAGTGGGCTGGCCGAACTCCCACAAGAGGCCCATGCGACTGGGAGGAGAGACCCAAAAGGAAAAGGTGGAAAAAGAGTTTCCAAGTGGGAGAGAAGGGGTCCTAATCCTACTGGGATTGGAGGAGGACTCCTCCTCCCACTTCGTCCGAACCAAAGGGTGGCCCCTTGGGGGTCAAGTCTCCTCTCTCCCTCCTCCTATATATACTAGAGGTATTGAGGGTTTTTCACATCAGAAATAAGCCACGTGCTATCTTCTCCTCTAGATCGTAGTTTCTCCTCTAGATCGTTTTAGCGGTGCTTAGGCAAAGCCCTGCTGGAATTGTTCCACCGCCATTGCCGCCACGTCGTCGCACTACCGAAGAACTCGTCTACCTCTTCGCTCCCTCTTGCTGGATCAAGAAGGCGGAGATCGTCATCAAGCTGTACGTGTGCTGAACACGGAGGTGTCGTCCGTTCGGCGCTAGATCGGGACGGATCGTGATTGGGTCGCGGGACGCTCGGTGATTTGGTTTGCAAAGATGTTCGACTACATCAACCGCGTTTCTTAACACTTCCCGCTTAGCGATCTACAAGTATATATAGATCCACTCTCCCTCTCCTGGATGCTCATCGCCATGGATAGATCTTGCATGTGCGTTGAATTTTTTTTGTTTCCCATGCAACGTTCCCCAACAGTGGCATCATGAACTAGGTCTATGTGTAGATGAGATCTCGAGTAGAACACAAAGGAATTTGTGGGCGTTGATGCTTAGATTGCTTCCTCCCCTGGTCGTATTTTGGTTCAGCGGTATTATGGGATGAAGCGGCCGAACCAACCTTACTCGTACGGTTACAAGAGACCGGTTCTATCGACTGACGTGTAACTTCATGTGGTATTTGCAGACACTCCGTTCATACAACCAGTGGTGAGGTCGCCTGGACAAGAAGATGGAGTCGGGAGACTTTGAAGACTAAGGGAGGAGTGTCTTTCAGTGTCTTTTTATATTTGTATTTGTTAGATAATTTTTGGTACTAGATATATTGAAGGAAATATCGTAAGTATTTCTTCTAAAAAATCAGTGGATCTACAAAACTCGTGAAAGTCATTCTTTTCTAAAGATAAATGATCACCCTGAGCTAAAAAAAGATCACTGTGAGCCAGACTCAATAGAATTAGGATTCTTGACCCTCTCAATCTCTCTTTCGATTTGAGGAGGGTTTAGAGAGATGTTTTTATAGTCATCTCCGAATATTTTTGATTGAAGGTAGAATAAAAGATATGCTAGCCATCTCATCGCATCATAGACCATACGGTGGATAATTATCAGGGATCGGACACATCGATCCCATGGTGGTGCTCGATCCTTACTAATTACTCCACGATGGCGCCGATGTATGGGTGCTCGTGCTTGGGGTAGGTGCAGCCGAGCCCGAACGGCAGCCACCGGCCGAGCCCGAACCAGTTCTTGCTGCACTCCTTGATGGCGACGTCGCCCATCACCCTCCTCCCCTTGGCCGTGACGAGGGTCACCACCTTGTTCTCGAACACGAGCCTGCACATCCCGCCGGCCCCCTCCCTGCACGACCAGGCCTCCGGCCACTCCTCGTTCCACACCATCACCCCGTCCATGATGTTCCCGGCGTACGTCCACCGACACATCACCCTGGGGCTAGGCGGGTTGGGCTGCTGCGGGCGGCCGCTCCAGCCAATGGATGGCGGCGGCGGCGCGGCCCGGCCGAGCACGCCGTTGTAGCACTGCGACGTGGTCGAGCCGCCGTCGCTGAGGTCGAAGGACATTTTGTTGTTGCAGGCGAAGCTCATCTCGTAGTCCTTGTTCCCCATGCGGTCCTCGATGTTGCACACGAAACTCGTCACGTTGTTTCTGTTGTTGTGGGTTTGTTCGCCTGGTCGCAACGGCGGGCATACTTGGGCAGTGGTGGCCGGGACGAGAGTGGCGGAGGCGAGAAAGGCGACGAGGACGATGATGGCCGCGGTTCTCGAGGCTTTCTCCATCTTGTGTGTGCGCGCTTTCGGTGCGCTGCTGTGAGCGAGGGATGGATGCATATATGGAACGCGCTCAGGACCAGTAACTCATCTGTATGCAAGGGAGTACTAGGCTAATTATCAAGGATGTTACTAATCTCGGGTTAATTAATAGTACGTGCGTTTACATATCCCGGCCAGCTCAATACATTATTACTCCCTCTCCGTTTTGTTACTGTTACTCTCTCTCATGTATGTCATGTGGCTGAGAGATTCTGCTTGATGTAGATCATGTAGTAGTAGATACGAACCATCAAACGAACATGTCTTGGTGTACCATTGCTGTATCTTTGACATCTGAAACCCTTTTTTTAGAAGAAATTCCAAACCTTTTTTTTTGTTCGTGGAGTGCTGCACCGATACCTGACTTGCACGGGTTCAACAGATCAACCATGAAACGTGTCTGGTTATTTTCATCTGCATGCGGCGAAGCAAAAATTACACTAATCGTCATCAACTTAATAACCATATTAGTTTATTTTTTTTCTATCCGTGGACATGCGGGCATCGTCCGGGTGAGCGTGTACAATGGTCATGTAAATAATGGTTGTCTTAAAACCGAGAAAGTAAAATACATTTGTCCTTTCTTAATTAAAAGATGATACCTTTCTGCTTGTGAAATATGAGTCTTTATATTCTCCACTGACACGAGGACCTGACGAAGACGATTGTCGTCGCACACCGGAGGACCCGAGAGTGGTGGCCGCCCACAGGGTCGCAGCCGCAGAACGCAAGGCCCGTCGCCACAAGGCGAAGAAGAAGGCAAGCACTGCGGATGCAACCGTTCAGGACGAAGAACTTGGACGGCGGTTTGGTTGGCCAAGAGAGGTTCTCTAAATTGTGTTGTGTCCATTATGATAGACAGAGTGAAGAAGAATCCACATTTCACCTATTCTATAAATACCCCTAAAAAACCTATTCTACAAATGTCCCTTCACCGTGAGACTTTGGGGCATGATCAAGGAGTGGCCACACATTTTTAGCCTTGACACCTCCCTTTGGGGTATCGAGAGCCCCCATCAAGGAGTGGTGGACTAACACATCGAGCACGCATGTTGCAAACTGTAGTGCCATGGCATCCCTCACTATTCTTGTGTCTTGGACTATTTCGAATGAGATATATGCACGGGTTTTCCGACACAAGTCTGCTCCTCTGACCGTCCTTCTCGGGGCCATAAAGAATGAGTCTAAGCTATGGTACATTGCGGGCGCTACAAGTCTTGGGAGAATCATACCGGAAGAGTATTGCCTTTTCTAATTGTTTAGTATTTCTTGTAACAAAAACTCAAAAGTCCTTTAATAGACGATGCAAAACTTTTGTCCCCGTTTAAAAAAAGGACTGTTCAACCTCTACCATGTCCCTCATTTTAGACTACAAAGATTGTACAAGGTTCTAAACACACATATGACACGCACATCCATACAAAACCACAACTACTAAATGTCGCTTGCGTGAAGATGAACTCGGCAATAGTTGATTATGCACAGAGCATCGAGCGGACGCCACAACTGGCAATGGTATGCCAGCAGAGGCAGTGACCATTCCACTAGGGGGCTTCAATAGGCTTAAGCCTACCCTCCAAAATCCTATTTCAACTAAACATATCACTTGACAATTATATTCACGTACTTTATATGCAACAATTGCAATGAATCTGCTAATTAGGCTTAGGAACTTGATGTTTTAAGCCCACCCTTCATTATCATGCTAGATTCGTCACTGAGCAGGAGCGGGGGGGGGGGGTGGCTCGGGTGGTGAAAACTCTGGTAGGACAAGGCGGATCAACATCATGAATGGTCATGGGTGGTGGGGAATGACGGTTAGAGCATCTCTGACAGATCCCGTAAAAGGGGCCATCCGGAATAATAACTGTCAATTTAGTGGACGAGGAAGTGTTTTCCGTCCTGAATAGATCCCTCAAAATCGGCATCCTGTATTTTTTTACGAAATCCTGTATATTTCCGTCCGTTTCCTCTATCTATGGGACTATGGGCAATTTTTACAAGGACCTGAGAAACAAGAAACAGTTAGCAGGAGGGAACTTCCAGCTCGTGCCACAGTCTTCCCGACTACGTCCTTGCTAGAACGTCTCAACACTGGGACCACCAGACCCTAGCTGCCGCCCCGCGAGTTGTCGCCGCTGCTCGAGCTGCGGCCCCACAAGCTGAGCTAGCTAGTTGTTACTCCCACCGCTAGCTAGCTGCTACTGCATGTTCCTCGTGCTCGCCCCTGCAGTCCTCGTCTTGCTCCACGACGGCGCCACCACTTGCAAGACACGCGCTCCTCCTCGAGTTGTGGCAGCTCCACCCTAGCCCGCGCCTTGTGTGCAAAAGACCCAATTGCAATCTTTATTTTGTTTGTAGGGGGATTTATGCTATTTTGCATGGACCTTGTTGCAAACTCTACTACTTATTATAAATTTATACGAGATCTGTTCTGTCGACACATACGTCATTCCGTAAAAATGTTTTAGAGTTTCCTCTAAACGGTTATACAGGACATATTATTATAGTGTCAGTTAGAGATGTTCTTAGACTGATGATGACACGCGGGTTGTTCATGGAGGCGTTTACTAAGAATGGGTGCGAAGTGAAAACAGAGTGATCCGAAAGGAAAAAGTTCATTTTAAACCTTGAATTTGTAGAGATAGGACGGAATAAACTTTTAAGTCAAAATTCCGGTCGATTGCACCCTGAACTATACAATCTCAGTCTAAATCGAACCCTCACATCGTTTTAGGCTAAAAAACACCGACATGGCAAGGATTCGTTTAATGGGCCGGCCCGCTATAGTCCGGGTTTTAGTTATTTTGTTCCAATTTTTTATTTTTTATTTTTTGATTCTTTTTTCTTTCATTTTTTCTTTTATGTTTCCTTTTTTATTTTTTGTCTCTGTTTTCTACTCTTTACTTCGTATTATATAAAAGTTCATCGTGTATTACAACAATCTTTACCCTATTAAAAATATTCATTATATATTATGAAATATTTCGCCTTGCATTATAAAAATGCTCATCATGTATTACAAAAATGTTCATCGTATATCATGAAATTGTTCAATGTATATTAGAAAATGTTCATCGTGTATTGAAAAATTGTTCATCATACATTAAAAAACTGTTCAACGCATACTACAAAATGTTCATTGTGTATATGAAAATTGTTCAGCGTATATCATAAACTTATTCAATGTGTATATCAAAATTGTTCAGCATATATCATAAAAATATTCAACGTGTATTTAAAATGTTCAGCATACATCACACAAATGTTCAATTTGTATTTATAAACTGTTCAGTGTATATTAGAAAAATGTTCAATGTATTGCCATAAAATGTTCAGGGTATAAAACTTCATCTGTATTATTAAAAAAATTCATCGCACATTTAGAAAATGTTCAACGGATTTTGAAAAATGTTTCAATGTGTATTTTTTGAAAAAGTTCAAAAGCAGTTCGGTACTTGAAAAATCACGTCGCGTAAGTGTCAACAGAACTCGTCAGCAGGACTGGCTAGGGGTACAGGTTTTTGAGAGCGATGTCACGAGTTCGAGCTCAATATCATGCCGAAATTTGTTGCCGATTTTTCTCACGCGTCTGGAGCTCCCTACCTTCAAATGGGCGGCCTGTTGTAGTTTTTTTTCGTGAAACAAACCACCTGATGTAAATCTTTTTATTTTTCATTTTCTTTTTTTCTTAAATTCGTGAACCTGTTTTGAATGCTAAAATTATTTTAAAGTATATAAAACCAGTGGCCATCTTAGTAGGAAATAGCAAACGAAAAAAAGAGTCTGAGAATAGGTTGCTGGGCTCGAAATGGACAGCGAACTAGGCGGGCCTAGACTTTTCCCCACGCGCGCAGCAACCAATCCCAGCCCGTTGTCTCAAAAAAAAAAACAAATCCCGGCCATTCTTTGCAATCCCGGTTTGGCAAACAATCACAGGGTTCGATTTGGACCGGGATTGCATAGTTTAGGGTGCAATCGACAGGGATCTCGACTTTAAGGTTCATTTCGCCGCACCTCTACGAGTTCAGGGTTTAAAATAGATTTTTTCCGATCCGAAAAAGGAATCAGACAACTGATAGATAGCCCCCATACTAATACACCCCTTTTCCTTTGACACGCGTGCATATAAAATCGATGGAGATCGATACAAATATGCTAATTAAACTCGTAAAGTCCTTTTCGAATCTATTGCACAATATGGATGTAGCTAGGTCTCGGTCGATTAAAATGTAATCAAAGCTTAGTCAAGTGACATAGTGTATAAAAATAGAAAGAAAAAAACTGAAAAAAATGTACGAATCTTAATGCAAAATCAAAGGATATATCATAGTGTGAGACATAACGAAGTCGCGGTCGGCTGAGACTTAGCAAAACTGACTCAATATCTGGACATCGTCCATACAGAGCTGGGGACCTGTGAGGGTCCTTACGTAAGGAACGTTGCAGTCCGCGGTTCAGTTCGACCATAAACAGCCAGAAAATGACTAACATTGGTGCTTGAATCAATATGTGCTACTCTCTTTGAATCATAATAAGTGTCGCAGTTCTGAAATGAGGTCAAGGCATAGCTTTTTGTAGAGATTCACGGTGATCGTCGCCAACTAATCAGGACACGATGGAGCCGACGTAGGGTGTTCGTGCTTGGGGTAGGTGCAGCCGAGCCCGAACGGCAGCCAGCCGCCGTAGCCGCCCCAGTTCTTGCTGCACTCCTTGATGGCGACGTCGCCCAGCACCCTCCTCCCCTTGGCCGTGACGAGGGTCACCACCTTGTTCTCGAACACGAGCTTGCAGGGCTCGTCCCCGCCCCCCACCCTGCACGACCACGCCTCCGGCCACCGCTCGTCCCACACCACCACCCCACTCATGGTGTTCCCGGCGTACCTCCACTCGCACGTCACCCGGGGCTCGCCGGATCCATGCAGCAGGTACCCGCCCGAGTCGCGCCGCTTCGGCGCCGGGTCGAAGACGCTGTCGTAGATCCGCCCCATTGTCGCGCCGTTGTCCACCCACCACTCGATGGGCGAGTCGTCGCAGTAGAAGAACATGGAGTAGTCGTCGTTGGCCATGCGGTCCTCGACGTCGCACTGGAACGTCGTCAGAACGGCGCCCTCGCTCGGCAGCGCCCGGGAGCACGGCCACCGCCGCCCGTTCTTGTCCGTGATCACGCAGTCTTTCGCTGCCGCTGCCGCTGTTTCCGGCTTTGGGATTGGTTCGGCCTGCACGCCGCTCTGGGTGGCGGCTGGGAGGGGGGCCAGGACGACGGCGCTGGCGACCAAGGTGACGACCATGGCGGGCGCCAGCCGGCGGTGATCCGAGGCTTTCTCCATGCCGTGGTGTGTGGCGTTTGCCCGGGCATGCAATGCAATGCAACGCACGTCTCTTTATATATTGGTCGGGTCGTTTCTTGTCGACGACTCGACGTGCATTCTCGGGTTCAATCTCACAGACCGGTAAATTGGAGGTTAATTTGCGAAAACGCACATCACGTCAATTAATTTGCAAAAATCGTGCATTCTCAGTGCATTTACTGTTTTTTAGTAGTGCATGTCAAGATGGTAACGGGACGAAACCCATCGGGTTTTGCTTGCCCAAACCCATCCCTACGAAAAAAATCACAAATCCATCTCCATCCCCATCATCTTGCGCGGGGCTATTTTTTTCTCGTCCGCTAAACCCATGAGGTTTTCTGAACCCACAAGGAACCCGTCCCCTCGAGTAGTGAATGAAAGCAGCAACATTTGATAAAAAAAACATGAGCATATTACATCAGCAAAAAACACCATATTTAAGCAACATACATAATATATTTTAGAGGCATATCATTTGAGCAAACCCTAACAAACCTAGCAAACCTAATACACCAATTCACATAAAATCAGCATCATCCAATGCAAACCCTAGCACCATCCTAAAAAAATGTATTACGTCGTGTTTTGTCGGGTTTCAGGTTCGGGGACTAACGAAACAGGTGTAAACCCATGAAAGGTGTCGGGTTGTGTAATGTGCCCAACAACAGCCCCGCGGGGATGCAAACATGTCCATCTCCATCCCCTAATAGAGTAAAAAACCACAAGGCGCGGGTTTCGGGGCCCATTGCCATCTTGAGGTACGTGTCATGAATCTCCTCCTTGCAGAAACATCAATTTCTCGTGTAAGCACTACCATACATGCAACGGCTTAGGAGGGCTCCAATACTCAGCAGTCTCGGTTGGGAGTGACCAACCAAGTCAGCATGACACTTATTTTTTGTTGAATCAACAGGCTTGTTAAAAGTCAGTCGACTGAGATTTAATAAAGTCTCGATCAACCTTGCAACATTTTGTCTCATTGTTTGCAACATTTCTTTCTGTCGGTTGCAACATTCGTCTTGCTGGCCCTCATAGATTGTAGGACATCATCTCACCGGTTGCAACATTCTCCTTTGATGGTTGTAGCATTTTAGTCGGAATGGTTGTAGCATAGTTGTCATTGCTTGCGGTATTGTTGCAACATTTTCCATTGTCGTTTGCAACATTCAACCATGTCGCTTGCATCATCACAACTATGCTGACGTCACTTGTCCGAGACTTCATTAAGTCTCAGTCGACTGAGTTCTAGACAGACCCTTGAATCAATGGACTAAACTAACCCGTTTTAAGTTGTTGAGAGACTAAGTTTTGCTAATTATGTAGTCGGGGAACCATTTCTATACTTTCAAGAGAGTCAGGGATATTAAGTTTTTCTTTTGTTTATAGTTTTGCTCACGCAATTGTTACACACCCGCAACTATTTCCAAGGGCTCCACTCCTTGGCTTGGAGTGAGCAGTGGGTGGCCAACCAGTTATTTTTTGGTCTTTAAAAAACAATAGCATTCATTGTTTTGCTCATGAGCATTTCACTTGATCTTCATCAAACCCTCTCCATGATTGCTTTTCATGCTTCCCCACCTCCACCCCACGTCGGTTTTTCCCTTAAAAATCCTCAAAATCGCTCGGATTCCACCTGATCAAATTTTCTCTTGCTTCCACAGATTCCCCTAACACAACCCCATCCCGATCTGGCCGCCACCAAGGTCTCCACACTCTAACCCTAGCATGTTAAAGTTCAAAGTTTTGCATCTCTACTTCCTAGATTATATATCCACGAAACATGCCGCTCGCACTTCATTGACTTGGCTGCTCAAACACGAGAACAACAAAGTCCATCTATATCGAGCAGGCACATAAAATTTTGCCGGCTCGGAAAATTTTAGGTCCTGAATTCATATTTCGTCCTAGAACCCTAAATTCTCGGAGCCGGCCCTGCAAAGGCCTACAAACACGTCGTAGATCAAAACACTCACCAAAAGTAAGACATGAGACATATCGTACATATATCTTCTTTATTACTCGATTGTATGTAAGAGTAGAAGTTTTTCAATAGTGTGAATAATAAGAATAAGAGACCAGACAGTACATATTCGCAGATCATCTGCGTATACAGGGCTAGAGTTTGGTAAATGACCAACTGAATCTAGCTAGGGGACGCAGGGCACCACCCCACGAGGACTGGTTTTCTAGCACATTTTGAGCGATGATAAAAATAATACATGAGCAGCAACAGAGAGCAGGTAGGCAGCTCTCCTTGCATGCCGCGTGCGTTGACTGATAGGCCAACACGGCAATTGCCCAAGTTGAACTGCACGCGCTATTTATGCATGCATGCATGCAGGCCAGCTTGCAGGATAATTCGGGGCTTGTACTACAGTACAACACACAAATTTGGAATTAGTTTCACATAACATGACATAGTTTTGTTTCTGTCTGGGATTTATAATTAAAGGAGAATTTCGCTCGTTCATGACGGGATCTTAGCGCCCACGTACTGTTTCCTTGAGCCTTTGCACCACCCTCTCGATGCCGCCCTGCTGCTCTCCAACCTACATGATCGTGGTTAAAGATATCATCACGTACGCTAGATCATATTTGGAGAGAAGGACAGATTGTAATCCGAAATGTCTAATTAATGGTTGACGCGCGATCGAGCTCACCAGCGTGTGGATGGTGTACACGGCCCTGGCGCCGACCACGGAGAAGTGCGCGTTCTGCACCTCGCCGCCGGCCTCCTCCACCGCGCGCACGGCGCGGTGGAACATCGAGCCGTCGCTGGGAGGGGCGCCGGTGACGAGGATGCCGTGCAGGCCGGACCCAAGATGCTGAACCTCCACAACGACGGTCGCCGCCCCGGACGACGAGCCAGAGCCGGAGCCCAGCTCGGTCGTCGACGCCGCCCTGGCCGCCGTCAGCTCGCGCTTCCTATCTTTGAGCCTCTCCACCCGCTCCGCCGTCCGGCTTATGTACGCCGCCGCCTCCCCGAGCCTGTCAGGCCTCGTCGTCGCCGCCGACTGTACATACATAAACGTTATGAGTGCATGCATGCGCGTGGCGCGTATAAATAAACACATATACATATGAGGTCAATCGATGTAAAATGTGCACGAACTGCGGGAGAAGGGGCGGCGCCGCCGGCGCGGACGAGCGTGTCCAGACGGTAGTACAGCGCGTTCATCTGGTTGCGGCGGTTGCGCTCGACCGTCTTCCGTTCAGGCTTGCCGCCGGCCGTCGCGGGATGAAAAGGAGGCGGCGGAGGAGGGGGCATCGCCATGACGACCGGAGGGCGGCTAGCTGGCGGGCGGTCGTGGTCGTGGTCAGCGAGTATGTACGTATACTCACGTTCGCACCAAGGCTCGTAGACGGTCGGTCACGCACTTAGCCGCCCGGTGTATGTGATACTCGTTTGGCTTCGGCCGTGCGAGCTACTACATATATATAGGGCTTGCGAAGGGGTGGGTTCATCTACTGTGCTAGTCAATATCCGCCCGAGTCGTTTGATGTGGAATGCACCCAGGAGAAGTTAAGCATTTCTTTAGCTTTTAGACCAAGGACCATGACCTTGTTGCTCTGTCACCGCCGCCAAGCTTAGTTTCAGCACCGTCCATTTAAGAATATATGATAATTAATAACTGAGGTAAATGCTCTAGTTGCATAGGAAAATGCTAGACTGACGAGGAAGTGTTTACATGATTAACGGACTGAATTTCAGGGTGGGACCCGCCTCATCTAGTAACCAATTAAAACTATCCACCTCAGCCTTTGCCCGTAGAAGTCCTGTAAACCCGGAAAGTGTCATTTTGAGCTCGAGCTCAAATGCACCCTGACGAGCAGTAAAATCGAAAAAAAATCAAAAACATTTCAAACAATTCCAAATTTTTTTTGATGAACTTTGACAAAAGTTATAAGTGCTTGCAAATTTTTACCATGAGATCACATTCGAGTAAGGCGTAACAAAAAAAACGATACTCTGAAAATGCTACTTTCGAAAGCATCTTGAAACACTAATTTTGGTTTTTTTGTCACGCCTTACTCGAATGTGATCTAATGATAAAAATTTGCAAGCACTTAGAAATTTTGTCAAGTTTATCACAAAAAAAATAGAATTTTTTGAAATGTTTTTTACTGTTCATCCGGGTGCATTTGAGCTCGAGCTCAAATACTCCACTTCCTGTAAACCCTCCGTGACTCTACCATTGCTGCTAGTTGAACGGCAATGCGTTGTCCCGTAAACCCTCCATAACTTCTACGTCGTTTGATTTTATACGAAGATTTGTGCAGGGTTTTTTTAATTTGATTAATCAAATGATGTAGGAGTTAGATGAGAATTAGCAAACCCGAATACTTATACATATACCAATCAAAGAGTTTTGTTAATTCATAAAAAAGCGTGTTGAACCTGATGTCATCCCAACCTGGACGTGGTGGCAACGACTTCTGTTGGTCACTGCGGCACGGGAGGGGCGCCCCTCGATGGCGACAACAAGGAGATCAAGGGGTGCGGTGACGCATTGATGTTTTTGGCGCACCTTTATTGGTCGGGCTCAACCACGACGAATTTACATCATTACCTTGTTGAAGGTATTGCCGACATGTTGTTTTGTTGGTCTTCATTGGCAACCAGAATGAAAATCCTTGTCCATGTCATCTGCTGCCAGAATTGGTGACGATGGCGCAAGGATGTTCATCTCTTCTTGAAGACGTTGTTGTCAAAGAAGTTGAGTTAGTCATAGGTATTTATGTCATATCTTGTAATGGTTTGACAATGGTTGCCTTTGTTTCAATGCTGGGATATCGCTTATCGAGAACTTATCGTTTAACCCAAGATAAGGGGTAAATCGCCTAGTTTATCGGCATATCGGACGATTTATCGGCATATCGGTCGTTTTATCTTATCGGTCAGACACCAGTAAGCGATAAATCTACCGATTTATCGGCAATTGGGGGATATTTTGAACAGTGCTTTGTTCTATACTCGGCTTAATAATACATAAAACTAGTTGTGTGCGTCATAATGGCGCAGATGCCGGGATTTCTAACCTCTTTTTCGAAAGAAAAAAACACTTCTTACCTCTTCGCCTGCTATGCAACGCTTTGACCCTCCTTTTCTCGGTCGTGGTGATAAAAGAAAGCATGTTTCTCCTCATCTCTCCTTCCACTTCACTTCATTCTTTTCACCCTCCATTGCTTTGGCAATTGTCATCTCGCCTTACCATCACCTGCGCACCTTTTCCGACAATAGCAAATCAAACAACAACTTGAAGGCACTAGCGAAACTCGTCTTCTACTTTGTAAATGTGTGTTGAGCTTGTGTTTTTCTTGTGTGTGTTTTAACCAAGGGATTTCTCCCCAATTTCATTTACTGAAATCGAATAAAACATACAACCGCATCCTAGTATCAGTTGTAAATGAGTTATATATAAATGAGTAAATTGAGGTTTCTCAAGACCCTCTTTAAGTTTGTGGAGCTCCCCCTCTGATGCGTAGCATCCTACGGTCATCCCCATGTATACTTCGACTGCTTCCCATGCGCCAAGTGCCATTGGACATAAGGTGAATGCGCTCCTTAATGCTTCTCCTTTCAATTCACTCGAGACATGGATGCTACCTCAAGCAGAAACTCTATGCATGCTTAGATACCATGAAGATGATCTAGAGGACGCTCAGAGTGAAGGCCGAGTCATTAAAGATGGATCCAAAGACGAATGAGCGAGAGGACCAAAGAAGGCCAAGCAAACTCACATGCCCCGGACATCCGGCCCATACCCTGGACATCCGGCCCTTGGAGATCTCTCTAGCGCCAAGGCCAAAGCTGCTGGAAGCTACACACACCGGACATCCCGCCCGCGCCCCGGACATCCGGCGACCCGTCAAGACCCCGGACATCCGACCCAAGCTCCCGGAAATCCGGAGCACCCATAGCCAGAGAGCCACATAAACCGGGGCCCGAGCCCAGACATCCGGCCTACCCCCCAAGCCCCGGACATCTGCACCCCAAGCCCGGACATCCGGCTCCTATGCGGGTAGACGTGGGCAGGAGGCCCTTGTATCCCCGCTCTCTCTCCCCAACTCGACTAGCACTATATAAAGGACCCCTCCTCCTCCTTTTAGGTTAGCAATGGTTTAGCCCATAGATTTGTTGAGCATTGCTCCTTCCATATCCTTCTCCTTTGGAGTTGCATACCTCCACGCGAGAAGATCCTATGGATGTCAAGGCCCCTTTCTAGGTAAGATCCTCCGGGATTTCAAGGTCACATATCCCCATGGGATTTGGGATGAACTCTACCATGTATCCTTCTTTCCCTTTATTGTTCTTGTACCTTGTGGATCTTGTGTGGTTTTGAGTCTAGTGGATGTGTGATTGGACTTGTTCTTGAGTGTTTCTCTTGTGATTTCTCCTCGTTCTTCCTCGTGTTCTTTGTGTTCTTCATGGAACCCCCCTCCAATTCGTGAAAGATTGGCCCTCACGGGTTTGCCTCGTATCATCTTGGTATCAAGAGCCACGTTTCTCACGAATTTTGAGTCCTCCCCCTTGTTTTCTAGATAATTTTTGTTTGTTCTTACCTAATTTCGAAAATCTCCACAAAAATAGCCATACCAAAATTTCTTGGATTTGTTGGTTCTTGTGAGATTTTGTTGATTTTGATCCATGGAATTTGTGTTTGGCAAGTAGATCTTGTTAGGGAACGTTGCATGGGAAACAAAAATTTTGCTACGCACACGCAAGATCTATTCATGGTGATGAGCATCTACGAGAGGGAGAGTGGATCTACATACCCTTGTAGATCGCTAAGCGGGAAGCGTTAAGAAACGCGGTTGGTGTAGTCGAACGTCTTTGCGATCCAAATCGTCGAGCATCCCGCGATCTCATCACGACCCGTCCCGCGATCCAATCACGATCCGTCCCGCGAACTCATCACGATCCGTCTGCGATCTTATCACGATCCGTCTCGCGATCTTGATCACGGTCCTTCCGATCTAGCGCCGAACGAACGGCACCTTCGCGTTCAGCACACGTATAGCTCGATGACGATCTCCGTCTTCTTGATCCACCAAGAGGGAGCGGAGAGGTAGATGAGTTCTCCGGCAGCGAGATGGCGTTGCGGCGATGGTGGTGGGGCTATTCCAGCAGGGCTTCGCCTAAGCACCGTTGAAAACCGATCTAGAGGAGAAACTGCGATCTAGAAGAGAGAGATAGCACGTGGCTATTAGGGTTAGCTTTTTCCTCTAAATCCTCTAGTATATATAGGAGGGAGGGAGGGGAGGAGGCAGCCTCAAACCCTCAAGATTTGATCGAAAGTGGAGGTGGAGGAGTCCTACTCCAATCCTATTAGGAGTAGGATTCCTCCTTTCCACTTGGAAACTCTTTCCACCTCTCCACCTTTGGATTTTTTCCTTCTCAAACCACTCCAGCCGCATGGGACCTTAGAGGAGGCTTCGGCCAGCCCACCAGGGGCTGGTTTACCTCCTCCGACAGCCCATGTAGCCTCTTGGGTCGAAATACCTCTCTCGATGGTCCCCCGGTACACTACCGGCACCCCCGGTACACTACCAATGAGCCCGAAACTTTTCCGGTGACCAAAACAGGACTTCCTATATATCAATCTTTACCTAAGGACCATTCCGGAGATTTTCGTGATGTCCGGTATCTCATCCGGGACTCCGAACAACCTTCGGTCACCACCATACATAACTCTATACTACCAAAACGTCACCGAACCTTAAGTGTGCAGACCTTGCGGGTTCGAGAACTATGTAGACATGACCGAGACACCTCTACGGTCAATAACCAATAGCGGGACTTGGATGCCCATATTGGTTCCTACATATTCTACGAAGATCTTTATCGATCGAACCTCCATGTCAAGGATTCAGTTAATCCCGTATGATGTTCCCTTTGTTCTTCGGTATGTTACTTGCCCGAGATTCGATCGTCGGTATCTCCATACCTAGTTCAACCTCGTTACCGGCAAGTCTCTTTACTCGTTCCATAATACAAGATCACGTGACTAACACTTAGTCACATTGCTTGCAAGGCTTATTGTGATGTTGTATTACCGAGTGGGCCCTGAGATACCTCTCCGTCACACGGAGTAACAAATCCCAGTCTTGATCCATGCCAACCCAACAGACACCCTCAGAGATACCTGTAGAGCACCTTTATAGTCACCCAGTTATGTTGCAACGTTTGATACACACAAGGTACTCCTCTGGTGTCAGTGAGTTGCATGATCTCATGGTCATAGGAACAAATACTTGACATGCAGAAAACAGTAACAATAAACTGACACGATCATATGCTATGTTTGTAGTTTGGGTCTTGACCATCACATCATTCTCCTAATGACGTGATCCCGTTATCAAATGACATCTCATGTCCATGACTAGGAAACCATAGCCATCTTTGATCAACGAGCTAGTCTATTAGAGGCATACTAGGGACATGGTGTTGTCTATGTATCCACACATGTATCTGAGTTTCCGATCAACACAATTATAGCATGGATAATAAATGATTATCATGAATAAGGAAATATGATAATAACCAATTTATTATTGCCTCTAGGGCATATTTCCAACAGATCTAGCTTTCCCACCGCTAAATGGTCAGGACCCGAACAAAGGCAATACTGAAGCACAGGAAGAAAACACCTTCAGTTATCGAACGACTCAGAAGACAAGATGGCGATTCAGGGCAATGGACGGCTCGGATGGATCCTCGATGGTTCACTTAAGTCACCGTAGCTTGTAACTGTGTTGAAGCCGTTATTCTACTCTGGAGTTAATTACCACAGGTGAGATGGACTAGAGATAAAATAGAGATAAAGCCTTCGGGAGAGAATATTCGATTATCATTCATCTTCTAGTTTGGTTAGCTTAGAACCCTAGTTCCCATGTAATGGCGACGCCACCAGCTACCAACAGCTACCAGATTTGATCGAATTTATCCATTGATCCCACAATTCCTCGATATAATTCATAGATCGTGAGCTTGCTATAATTCTAGGTCTCACAAAGGTATCAGAGTGACAATCGATTCTCGGCAACGGAGGCGAATCAGGCAGAGGAGAGAAGGAGGTTGGGTTATCTCATAAAACCCCTCTAGTCCCTCCCTATTCGTGGTGGCGGAGTGTTCAGGTGGAGGCGCTACGGAGGCGGTGAACATTCGGGCGCAGATCATTGAGTCCGAGACGGTTTCAAGGGGGCATTATCCTAGAGGTAAAATCCCGGTCTCTGAAGAGATCAGTGCATCTGAAGTAAGTGAAGATCCGTGCGTCAGTCCATAGCGGTTATCCTGCAGCAGATCCATCACAAGCAGATATGGCAGACACTAGAGCCAAGGTTCAGATCACTGTGGATAGAGTGGAGAAAGAGGCCACAGATCTTAGAGTGAAATTAACAGATCTGAAAGAATTAAAGGAAGAGGTGAATCAATTGCGAGCGGAAATGGTAACCATGCCTAGGGTGGAAAATAAGTTGGCAGAGATGAATGCTGAGATTCAGCAAACACTGAAACTTATCTTGCAGAATATGACTCTGAATAGTCAAAAGACAGAAGTAGCTACTCTAGGGTCGATGAATCACCCAAGTTTCCAGTCTGCACGAATTTCACCTCCTGTCATTCACATCTCAGACAGAACAAGAACAGAGACAACTCAGGTGACCAGGAACTTGGAAAACGAGTTTGTGGTTCACAAAGCAGCCCCAATTCCTAGTTGAACAATCTGACAGTAGCCATACCAAATGGGAACTTGTTTACAGAAAGTACAACAGTGAATGCCGAGAAAAATAATGGAGTGCAGGAACAACAATAATTCAGGTAGACTGGTGGTAACACAACTATGGCAGTGCAACCTCATACATTGGGATTTTCAGGTAACAATGGATACTTTGCTCCAATCAATGCTCTCTTGTATACTCCCCCTTCAACATATAATCCCATCATAGGATAGTACATCAATGTGGGCACTATTGGTCCTCCTCAACCTCCTGTGTATCAAGCAGCAGGAAATCTGTATGATATACAAAGGAATCAATTTGCAACACAGTTGGGAGGTCCTTCTTATTTTGCTGAAGCAGTACTAAAAGGCCCAGGATTGGAAATTCCATTATTCCAGGGAGAAGATCCTATTGGCTGGTTGATTGCATGTGAAAAATTATTTGACATGTCTGGGACTCCTTATGATCAATGGGTAAATCTAGCTACACGACACTTACAAGGCATAGCTTCTAATTGGCTGAAAAACATATGTGTTCCATGGCAAATAATCACTTGGCAATAGTTTTGTCAAATGATAGATGACAAACTCTCTGAAGCAAATGCCCATGAAGCTGTAGAATTATTGAAAAACATACAACAACAATCAACTGTGATTCAATACATAGACAGTTTTGAGCATTGTGTAGCACTAGTAAAAAGGGATCACCCATTCTTATAGGAAAACTTTATGTTAAGTTGCTTTCTTGGAGGATTGAAGCATGATATTAAACATGAAGTATGTGGGCAGAAACCAACTAGAATTATAGAAGCATACTCGTATGCTAAGGTCTATGAGAAAGTCGTTGCAGCTAGAAAAAAAAACATGTATCAAATGGATACAGACCCTGGAACTATCAAAACCAATACAAGAACAATAATCCTCAATTGCAAGTGCAGATTCCTGCCCAAGACAAATATGTTGTACCATTTCCAAAAGATGCCAGGGCTTGTTGGTACTGTAGGGACCTTGGACAAGACACACAAGTGAAAAATTGACAAGACTTTACACATATTACAAGAAGTTGATGAAGAATAGGACACTGACAATACCGAAAAGAACAATTTCCTTGAACAATTATATCACACAGCTCCTAACACTCCAGACAAAGAGAAGATGCCTAATAGCAACATACCAAAACCTACACAGGCAATGCATATATTAGTAAATGCCACAGAGGGCACTCCAGGGCCAAACACATTCTCCTTAATTGTGGAAATTGCAGGAAAGAAAGCAACACCATTGTTTGATAGTGGCTCTTCACATACATCTATGAGCACACAGTTTGCAGTGAAAACAAACTGCTTCCGACAACCTATACAACCCAGGAAGGGCACTGCTGCAAAAGGATGCAAATTGCTCTCTAGAGCACAAGTACCAGAGATGGATTTTAAAGTCTAAGGACAAACTTGTTGGAAATATGCCCTAGAGGCAATAATAAATTAGTTATTATCATATTTCCTTGTTCATGATAATCGTTTATTGTCCATGCTATAACTGTATTGATCGGAGACTTAAATGCATGTGTGGATACATAGACAAAACCATGTCCCTAGTATGCCTCTAATGGACTAGCTCGTTGATCAAGGGATGGTTAAGGTTTCCTAGCCATGGACATGAGATGTCATTTGATAACGGGATCACATCATTAGGAGAATGATGTGATGGATAAGACCCAAACTACAAACATAGCATATGATCGTGTCAGTTTATTGCTACTGTTTTCTGCATGTCAAGTATATGTTCCTATGACCATGAGATCATGCAACTCACGGATATCGGAGGAGTGCCTTGTGTGTATCAAACGTCGCAACGTAACTGGGTGACTATAAAGGTGCTCTACAGGTATCTCCGATGGTGTTTGTTGAGTTGGCATGGATCGAGACTGGGATTTGTTACTCCGTGTGACGGAGAGGTATCTCAGGGCCCACTCGGTAATACAACATCACAACAAGCCTTGCAAGCAATGTGGCTAAGTGTTAGTCACGGGATCTTGTATTACGGAACGAGTAAAGAGACTTGCCAGTAACGAGGTTGAACTAGGTATGGAGATACCGACGATCGAATCTCGGGCAAGTAACATACCGAAGAACAAAGGGAACGATATACGGGATTAACTGAATCCTTGACATAGAGGTTCGACCGATAAAGATCTTCGTAGAATATGTAGGAACCAATGTGGACGTCCAGGTCCCTCCATTGGTTATTGACCGTAGAGGTGTCTCGGTCATGTCTACATAGTTCTCGAACCCGCAGGGTCTGCACACTTAAGGTTCGGTGACGTTTCGGTAGTGTAGAGTTATGTATGGTGGTGACCGAAGGTTGTTCGGAGTCCCGGATGAGATCCCGGACGTCACGAGGAGCTCCGGAATGGTCCGGAGGTAAAGATTCATATATAGGAAGTCCCAGTTTGGTTTCCGGAAAAGTTTCGGGCTCATCGGTAGTGTACCGGGAGTATCGGTATTGTACCGGGAGTGCCGGTAGTGTACCGGAGGACCTCCGGGAGGGGTACTTCGACCCCAAGAGGTCCATGGGCTGTGGGAGAATAATAACCAGCCCTTATTGGGCTGGGAAAACAGCCACAAAGGCCCATGGCGCAGGAGAGAAAGTCCTAAAGCAAAAAGTGGAAAATCAGCCAATAGGAGGCAATCCTACTCCAACTAGGATTGGAGGTGAAGTAGGATTTCTTCCCACCTCCTATTTCGGCCGACCCAAAGGCCTTGGCTGCCTCTCCTCTCCTCTCCTCCTATATATACTAGTGGATTGGGTGGTTTTTGGACAGATTTTCCGGCCACGTGCTACCCGTTTCACCGGTGCACAGTTTCTCCTCTAGATCGGTTTTCCGCAGCGCTTAGGCGAAGCCCTGCCGGAATTGCTCCACCACCATCACCGGAGCGCCGTCACGCTGCCGGTGAACTCTCTCTCCTATCCACCTCCTCTTGCTGGATCAAGACGGTGGAGATCGTCATCAAGCTGCACGTGTGCTGAACGCGGAGGTGCCGTCCGTTCGGCGCTAGATCGGAAGGACCGTGATCGAGATCGCGAGACGGTTCGTGATGAGATCGTGGAACGGATCGTGATGAGTTCGCGGGACAGATCGTGATCAAGATCGTGAGACGGATCGTGATGAGATCGCGGGACGGATCGTGATGAGTTCACGGGACGTATCGTGATTGGATCGCGGGACGGATCGTGATGAGATCGCGGGACGCTCGGCGATTTGGATCGCGAAGATGTTCGACTACACCAACCGCGTTTCTTAACGCTTCCCGCTTAGCGATCTACAAGGGTACGTAGATCCACTCTCCCTCTCGTAGATGCTCATCACCATGGATAGGTTTGCGTGTGCGTAGGAAAATTTTGTTTCCCATGCGACGTTCCCCAACAGTGGCATCATGAGCTAGGTTGATGGTTCGATGAGATCTCGAGTAGAACACAAAAGGTTTGTGGGCGTTGATGCTTAGATTGCTTCCTCCCTTGGTCGTATTTTGGTTCAGCGGGATTGTGAGATGAAGCGGCCCGGACCAACATTACTCGTACGCTTACGAGAGACCGGTTCCCTCGACGCAACTTGTTGCCTAGATGGCTTGCGGGTGACAGTTTCTCTCACTTTAGTTGGATCGGATTCGACAAAGGCGGTCCTTGAGAAGGTTGAAAAGCAAACTAGTGTATCACCGTTGTGGTTTATGCGTAGGTGAGAATCGTTCTTGCTAGATACCCATAGCAGCCACGTAAAACATGCAACAACAATTAGAGGACGTCTAACTTGTTTTTGCAGGGTATGTTGTGATGTGATATGGCCAATTACATGATGAGATATATGTGATGTATGAGATGATCATGTGATGTATAGAATTTCACGACTTGCATGTCGTTGAGTACGGCAACCGGCAGGAGCCATAGGGTTGTCTTTAATTATTGTATGACCTGCGTGTCAATCATTAAGCGCTATGTAATGCTTTACTTTATCGCTAAGCAGTAGCAATAGAAGTAGAAGCAGGGCTGGCGCCACAACCCCAATGGCAACACATTGATGGAGATCAAGATGATGGAGATCATGGTGTTGTGCCGGTGACGATGGAGATCATGCCGGTGTTTCGAAGATGGAGATCTTAAACACAAGTTCATGGCCATATCATGTCACTTATGAATTGCATGAGATGTTAATCCTTTTATGCACCTTGTTTTGCTTAGTACGGCGGTAGCATTATAAGGTGATCCCTCACTTGAATTTCAAGATGAACTGTGTTCTCCCCGAGTGTGCACCGTTGCGAAAGTTCGTCGTGTTGAGACACCACGTGATGATCGGGTGTGATAGACTCTACGTTCACATACAACGGGTGCAAGCCAGATTTGCACGCGCAGAACACTCGGGTTAAACTTGACGAGCCTAGCATGTACAGACATGGCCTCGGAACACGAGAGACCGAAAGGTCGAACATGAGTCATATAGTAGATATGATCAACATAATGATGTTCACCATTGCAGCCACCTCAACTCACGTGATGATCGGACTTGAGTTGGTGAATTTGGATCATGTATCACTCGAATGATCGGAGGGATGTCAATTTGAGTGGGAGTTCTTAAATAATATGATTAATTGAACTCATTATCATGAACATAGTCAAAGTGTCTTTGCAAATTATGTTGTAGATTACTAGCTCGCGTTGTGGCTCCCTTGTATTTTTATATGTTCCTAGAGAAATAGAATTGAAAGATGTTGGTAGCAATATTGCGGACTGGGTCCGTGATCTGAGGATTGTCCTCATTGCTGCACAGAAGGCTTATGTCCTTAATGCACCGCTCGGTGCGCCACCCCCTCTAGCGTCGTCTATAGATGTTGTGAACATCTGACAGGCACGTTTCGATGACTACTTGATAGTTTTGTGCGTCATGCATTACGGCTTAGAATTGAGGCTCCGAAACGTTTTGAACGTCACGGAACATATGAGATGTTCTAGGGGCAGAGATTGTGATCTCAGGCTTGTGCCTGTGTTGCGAGATATGAGATCTCCAACAAGATTCTTTGCCTGTAAGATGAAGGAGAATAGCTCAATCGTTGAGCATGTACTCAGATTGTCTGGGTACTACAATCGCTTGAATCAAGTGGGAGTTGATCTTCCAGATAAGATAGTGATTGATATAGTTCTCCAAGTCACTGTCACTAAAGCTACTAGAACTTAAGTGATGAACTATAATACACCAGGGATAGAAGTATTGATCCCTGAGCTGTTCGCGATGTTTGACACCGCGAAGGTAGAAATCAAGAAGGAGCGTCAAGTGTTGATGGTTAATCAAACCACTAGTTTCGAAAAGGGCAAGATCAAGGAGGGAAACTTCATGGATAGCAAGTCAGTTGCTGCTCCAGTGAAGCAACCCAAAGTTGAACTCAAACCCGAGACTAAGTGCTTCTATTATGAGGTGAGAGGTCGCTGAAGCGGAACAACCCTAGATACTTGGTAGATAAGAAGGCTGGCAACATTGATAGAAGTATATTTGATATACGAGTTACTAATGTGTACCTTGCTAGTACTCTTAGTAGCACCTGGGTATTGGATACCGGTTCGGTTGCTAAATGTTAGTAACTCGAAATAAAAGCTACGGAATAAACGGAGAACTAGCTAAGGGTGAGGTGACGATATGTGTTGGAAGTGTTTCCAAGGTTGATGTGATCAACATCGCACGCTCTCTCTACCTTCAGGATTAGTGACGAACCTAAATAAATGTTATTTGGTGTTTTGCGTTGAGCATGAACATGATTAGATCATGTTTATTGCAATACGGTTATTCATTTAAGTTAGAGAATAATGGTTATTCTGTTTACATGAATAATACCTTCAATGGTCATGCACCCAGTGAGAATGGTTTGTTGAAATCTTGATCGTAGTATTACACATGTTCATAACATTGATGTCAAAAGATACAAAGTTAATAATGATAGTACCACATACTTGTGGCACTGCCGCTAAATGTCATATTGGTATAAAGCGCATGTAGAAACTCCATGCTGATGGATATTTGGACTCATTCGATTTCGAATCGGTTGAGACATGCGAACCATGCCTCTTGGGCAAGATGACTAAAGGACCCCGTTGGATGGAGCGGGCAAGTGATTCATTGGAAATGATACATGTTGATGTATGCAATCTAGTGAGTCTTGTAGTGTGCAGTGGATATCGTTATTTTCTTACCTTCACTGATGATTTGAGTAGATATAGTGTATATTTACTTAATGAAACACAAGTCTGAATCGTTTGAAAGGTTCAAGCAAATTCAGAGTGAAGTTTAAAGATCATCGTGACAAGAAGATAAAAATGACTGCGATATGATCGTGGAGGTGAATATCTGAGTCACGAGTTTGGCATACAACTTAAGACAATGTGAAAGTTGTTTCACAACTAAACGCCACCTGGAACACCATAGTGTGATGGTGTGTCCGAACATCATAGTTATGCTCTATTGGACATGGTGCGTGCTATGATGTCTCTTGTCGTTTTACTACTATAATTTTGGGGTTATGCATTAGAGACAACTACATTCACTTTAAATAGGGCACCATCTAAATCCGTTGAGATGACACCATATGAATTATGGTTTGATAGAAACCTAAGCTGTCGTTTCTTAATACTTGGGGCTGCGGCACTTGTGTGAAAAATGTTTTCACCTAATGAGGTCGAACCCAAGGCGGACAAATGCATCTTCATAGAATACCCTAAGATCAGTTGGGTGAACCTTCTATCTCAGATCCGAGTGCAAAGTGGTTGTTACTAAAACGGATCCTTTCTCGAGGAAAGGTTTCTCTCGAAAGAATTGAGTGGGAGGAAGATAGAACTTGATGAGGTTGTTAAACCTTTGTTCAACCAGAGAGTAGCGCAGCGCAGAAAGATGTTTCTGTGAAGCCTACGTTAGTTGAAGAGGAAGTTAATGATGATGATCATGAAGCTTCAGGATCAAGTTACTATCGAACTTCGTGGGTCGACAAGGATGTGTACTGCTCCTAAGCGGTACGACAACCCTGTCTTCGAGGTCATGTTGTTGGACAGCGATGAACCTACGAGCTATGGAGAAGCGATGATGGGCCCGGATTCCGACAAATGGTTAGAGACCATGAAATCCGAGATAGGATCCATTTATGAAAACCAAGTATAGACTTTGGTAGACTTGCTCGTTAGACGGCAGGTCGTTGAGTACAAATGGACCTTTAGAATGAAGACAGACACTGATGGTGAATGTCACTATTTGTAAAGCTCGACTTGTTGCAAAGATGTTTGTGACAAGTTCAAGGAGTTGAGTACGATGAGACTTTCTCACTCGTAGCGATGCTAAAAGTCTGTTGGAATTGTGTTAGCAGTTGCTGTGTTTTCAATTATGAAATCTGGCAGATGGATGTCAAAACATCGTTTCCTTAATGGTTTACTTGAGGAAAGGTTGTATGTGATACAACCAGAAGGTTTTGTCAGGCCTAAGGATGCTAAAAGGTGTGCAAGCTTCGGTGATCCTTCCATGGACTGAAGCAAGCATCTCGGAGTTGGAATATACGCTTTGATGAGGTGATCAAAGTTTTGATGTTTATACAAAGTTTATGAGAAACTTGTATTTGCAATAAAGTGAGTGGGAGCACTATAGAATTTCTGATCAGTATATGTGGATGACATATTGTTGTTCAGAAATAATGTAGAGTTTCTGGAAAGCATAAAACGGTTATTTGGAAAGTGATTTTCAAAGGAAGACCTGGATAAAGCTACCTAATTGTTGAGCATCAAAATCTATAGAGATAGATCAAGATGCTTGATGAGACTTTCAATGAGTGCATACCTTCACAAGATTTTGAAAGAGTTCAAAATGGATCAGCCAGAGAAATAGTTCTCGTCTGATTTGTAAGGTGTGAAGTTGAGTGAGACTCAAAGCTCGACAACGGCAGAAGAAAGAGAAAGGATGAATGTCGTCCCCTATGCCTTAGCCATAGGCTCTATATTATGCCATGCTGTGTACCGCACCTATGTGTGCCTTGCCACGAGTCTGTCAAGGGGTACAAGAGTGGTCCAGGAGTGGATCACTGGACAGCGGTCGGAATTATCCTTAGTAACCAGAGGACTAAGGAAATGTTTCTTGATTATGGAGGTGATAAAGAGTTCGTCGTAAAGAGTTACGTCGATGCAAGCTTTAACACCTATCCGGATGACTAGTAGTAGCAATCTGGATACGTATAGTGGAGCAGCCATTTGGAAATAGTACCAAGTGGAGTGTGGTAGCAGTGTTTACGGTTTGACATAGAGATTTGCAAAGTACACACGGATCTGAATATCGCAGACCCGTTGACTATAAGACCTCTCTCACATGCAAAGCATGATCGAGCCCCAAAACTCATTGGGTGTTAGATTCATAACAATGCGAATCACATGGTGATGTGAACTAGATTATTGACTCTAGTGCAAGTGGGAGACTGTTGGAAATATGCCCTAGAGGCAATAATAAATTAGTTATTATCATATTTCCTTGTTCATGATAATCGTTTATTGTCCATGCTATAACTGTATTGATCGGAGACTTAAATGCATGTGTGGATACATAGACAAAACCATGTCCCTAGTATGCCTCTAATGGACTAGCTCGTTGATCAAGGGATGGTTAAGGTTTCCTAGCCATGGACATGAGATGTCATTTGATAACGGGATCACATCATTAGGAGAATGATGTGATGGATAAGACCCAAACTACAAACATAGCATATGATCGTGTCAGTTTATTGCTACTGTTTTCTGCATGTCAAGTATATGTTCCTATGACCATGAGATCATGCAACTCACGGATATCGGAGGAGTGCCTTGTGTGTATCAAACGTCGCAACGTAACTGGGTGACTATAAAGGTGCTCTACAGGTATCTCCGATGGTGTTTGTTGAGTTGGCATGGATCGAGACTGGGATTTGTTACTCCGTGTGACGGAGAGGTATCTCAGGGCCCACTCGGTAATACAACATCACAACAAGCCTTGCAAGCAATGTGGCTAAGTGTTAGTCACGGGATCTTGTATTACGGAACGAGTAAAGAGACTTGCCAGTAACGAGGTTGAACTAGGTATGGAGATACCGACGATCGAATCTCGGGCAAGTAACATACCGAAGAACAAAGGGAACGATATACGGGATTAACTGAATCCTTGACATAGAGGTTCGACCGATAAAGATCTTCGTAGAATATGTAGGAACCAATGTGGACGTCCAGGTCCCTCCATTGGTTATTGACCGTAGAGGTGTCTCGGTCATGTCTACATAGTTCTCGAACCCGCAGGGTCTGCACACTTAAGGTTCGGTGACGTTTCGGTAGTGTAGAGTTATGTATGGTGGTGACCGAAGGTTGTTCGGAGTCCCGGATGAGATCCCGGACGTCACGAGGAGCTCCGGAATGGTCCGGAGGTAAAGATTCATATATAGGAAGTCCCAGTTTGGTTTCCGGAAAAGTTTCGGGCTCATCGGTAGTGTACCGGGAGTATCGGTATTGTACCGGGAGTGCCGGTAGTGTACCGGAGGACCTCCGGGAGGGGTACTTCGACCCCAAGAGGTCCATGGGCTGTGGGAGAATAATAACCAGCCCTTATTGGGCTGGGAAAACAGCCACAAAGGCCCATGGCGCAGGAGAGAAAGTCCTAAAGCAAAAAGTGGAAAATCAGCCAATAGGAGGCAATCCTACTCCAACTAGGATTGGAGGTGAAGTAGGATTTCTTCCCACCTCCTATTTCGGCCGACCCAAAGGCCTTGGCTGCCTCTCCTCTCCTCTCCTCCTATATACTAGTGGATTGGGTGGTTTTTGGACAGATTTTCCGGCCACGTGCTACCCGTTTCACCGGTGCACAGTTTCTCCTCTAGATCGGTTTTCCGCAGCGCTTAGGCGAAGCCCTGCCGGAATTGCTCCACCACCATCACCGGAGCGCCGTCACGCTGCCGGTGAACTCTCTCTCCTATCCACCTCCTCTTGCTGGATCAAGACGGTGGAGATCGTCATCAAGCTGCACGTGTGCTGAACGCGGAGGTGCCGTCCGTTCGGCGCTAGATCGGAAGGACCGTGATCGAGATCGCGAGACGGTTCGTGATGAGATCGTGGAACGGATCGTGATGAGTTCGCGGGACAGATCGTGATCAAGATCGTGAGACGGATCGTGATGAGATCGCGGGACGGATCGTGATGAGTTCACGGGACGTATCGTGATTGGATCGCGGGACGGATCGTGATGAGATCGCGGGACGCTCGGCGATTTGGATCGCGAAGATGTTCGACTACACCAACCGCGTTTCTTAACGCTTCCCGCTTAGCGATCTACAAGGGTACGTAGATCCACTCTCCCTCTCGTAGATGCTCATCACCATGGATAGGTTTGCGTGTGCGTAGGAAAATTTTGTTTCCCATGCGACGTTCCCCAACAAAACTTTCTCTAGCAATTTCAAATTACTAGATCTAGTGTCATATGGTATAATTTTGGGAGCTAACGCGATATACAAATACAGTCCAATCTGTTTAGATTTAGGAGAAAGATTATTGGTTTTGACAAAGCATGGCCAACCTGTGACACTGTTTGATCATACAATACCAAAGAAGAAATGCATCATATCAGTGCTAGAATGGACAAGTTGCTATAGAAAGGAGTAATGGGCTATATATTGCACATACATGAAGTGGAAGCAGAAAATAGCAAGGCTACTCCTCCTCCAGCTGCACTTCAACCACTGTTATAGAAGTATGCTGATGTGTTTAAGGAATCTCAACAACTACCTCCCAAAAGAGATTGTGATCATAAGATCATCTTACAAGAAGGTGCAAAACCTCCAAACTTGAGACCATACAGAGTGCCCCATTATTAGAAAGTATCAATGGAAGAAATCATCCAACAACTCATAAAAAAAGGGGGAAATACACGAGAGTTTCAGTCCCTTCTCTTCCCGAGCTATCATGGTGAGGAAAAAATATGGAGGTTGGAGATTATGTGTGAATTAAAGAGAATTGAATGCAGTAACTATAAAGAACAAATTTCCTATGCCCATAATTGAGGATTTGCTGGATGAACTTCATGGAGCCAAGATTTTTTCCAAACTGGATCTAAGATCTAGCTATCATCAGATCAGAATGGCCACTGAAGATATCCCTAAAACAACTTTTAGAACACACATGGGCCATTATGAATATACATTGGTTCCTTTTAGTTTGTCTTGTGGTCCAGGCACTTTTCAAAATCTCATGAACAAAGTAGCAGTAGAGATTAACAGTCCTGATAAGGAAAAGTTCCTCCTGGTTTTCTTTGATGAGATATTGGTTTTTAGCAAATCCTTGGAAGATCACATTCAAAATTTGGAGAGAACATTAACAACTTTGAGAAACAATGAGTTGTATGTAAAAATCTCTATTGTACATTTGCCACAAATCAAGTTGCATATCTGGGTCACATTATTTCTTCAAAAGGAGTATCTACTGATCCCGGTAAAATCCAGGCAATAATGGACTGACCAGAATCTGATAATGTGACCAAGCTAAGAGGGTTCTTAGGATTAACTAGTTATTACACAAGATTTGTGAAGGATTATGGCAAAATATGCAGACCTCTACATGATATGTTGAAGAAAGATGTCTTTTAGTGGGGTCCTTCACAAACTCAATCTTTTCAGATACTGAAGAAGACAATGACCAGCTACCCTGTTCTAACCCTCCCAAATTTCTCCCTACCCTTCACAATTGAAGTTGATGGTTGTGCAAAAGGGATTGGAGCAGTGCTCATGCAACAAGGCAGACCTTTGGCTTTTCTCAGCAAAAGTTTAGGTCCCAAGTCAGCTGCCCAATCAATCTATAAAAAAGAAGCAATAGCTATTCTAGAAGCACTTAAAAAGTGGAGACGTTACATATGGGGAAATGCTCTGATAATCAAAACAAATCAACATTCCCTCAAGTACATGACAACACATAGACTGACTGAGGGTATTCAACATAAGTTACTGCTGAAACTATTGGAATATGATTATACCATAGAGTATAAGAAGGGGATGGAAAATGTGGTAGCTGATGCAGTCTCAAGAAAGAAAAATCTGCAAAGCATACACTGCAACTCAGTTACTGCAGTAGTACCACAGTGGACTGAAGATGTAAAGAACAGCTACCAAGGAGATGTAGATAGTGATAAACTCCTAAAGAAGTGGTTGCTGATACTGGCAATCACTACACCACAACACTACATCCCTAACAGCTAGATTGGACGGGAAAACAGCTTCCATCGACAGATAGTCGGTCGGGAAAGACTATTGCCGACCGACAACGTCTGTTGGGGAAAGTCCAGACGGGAAAAGTTTTTCCCGACCGACGTATTTTTCCTGACCAACTGTTTGTCGGCTATCGCATACCTTTCCCGACCAACATTCAGTTGGGCTTTCCATGGGCCTTTCCCGACCGCTAGTCTCTTGGGCATGTCGTGAACCTTTCCCGACCGACTATCTGACGGGGTTATGTATTCCCAACAGCCTATTGGCATCCCATGTGCTTTTCCCGACCGATTGTCCAACGGGGTTTGTTTTCCCGTCCAACCTTTCATTGGCCATGGCATTAGCTTCCCCGACCAAGTGTTAGATAGGTTTGTTTTGCCAACCAACACCCAATGGCCCTCACATAGCTTACATTTGCGCTACAACCCAAACATCAATCACGATATTTCATAACAATAACGTGCATGTCCTCCAACAATAATAAACCATAACCAGACAACAGTAACAAATATTACTTAATTTCACATATAAATAGTTTGTCTGTTATTAACATAATGACCATCCAAATTTCACATTAGCTAATGTAACTAATTAACTATAGGAAAGATTATGGTTCATTGTCTCATACAAAATGCGGGTTTACAAAATAATAGGTAAAATGCATCTCCAATGATTCAATCGCCATTACACGGCATACTGAGCCACGGGCTTCATTGTTCCTCGTCTGCTTGCATGTCTTTCCTGAAATGTAACGAAGTTGTGATTACATTCATACATTCATAAATACAATGGCACCACAAAAACATGTATAATGCATAGCATTGACAACAACTATTACTTCACAAGGCAAGCTAGTAGCAAAACACCTACTCAAGAAGGCACTCCATTCAGGTATAGGTAATACACATATGCTGGGAGAGCTTGCCACCATGGGGGAATGGTTATAGAAAAACCTGAGACTTGAAGATTTCTTTCCTTACCTGATTATCACTAATTTCCAATAAGAAATTAGCTATGGAAACAAAAGACATGCTACAAATGCAACATCAGTAAACAACCCAAGTTGGGATAGGGTGAGGTAAGTGCAAACACTATTCTTTATCTGCCACATCAAACATTATTCAGTGAAGCTAGAACAAGGATGAAAATCCCCAGGATATTACATAGATGAAATCTTCCTTGCAACTTGCTTGGATTTTCATCAAACACCTTGTAGGCATAGCTAAGAGAGAATCTTCACAAACAAAGATAAGAGATTCGGGGGATTAAATGAAAAGAGAGGAGTAGGACTGAGAAAATATGGACAAATCAGTAGGAAGTAGGAATAGTAGCACAACTAGTCCTGAAAAATAGGGACCTGCCTCACCGAGGCATGGATCTGCTCGTCGCCGCAGAGCAGCAGAGGTACCTAGTTAATTAAGTATGTGGCCAAAAACATTCCATCAAAACCTGTGAAGTATGAAGACAACACTATTACATCTACATAAAGATCAGACTGCAAGGTAGGCGACTTTATTTATCACGGTGACTTTCTATAGGTCAGGTCTCTAATAGTGGTCCACCAGAAAGTTATAAGCTCTGTGCACAATAAAAAGATCAGGGATAAGGAACTATTGACGAAGTGCTGCATGTATTCCCTTTCTAACAAAGAAATAATAGGAAACTGGAGATGTGTTTATTGGACAAGCAAATAATTCTATATGCTAGTCAGAAGTGAGGGCATTCTACATTGTTTGTTGTCTCACGTTGTACTAGGATACTAAAATCAGTCTGAATGTGCCATTTTCCCCAAAATGCCATCATAGTTAAGATTTATAGCTCAGTTCTGTGTTCCAAGTTTAAGCATTATGCGAGTTACTTATGAGAGTACACTAAGCAAATTTCTTTTGACAACCATGGTCAACCAAATTGACCACTATGCAGTAGGTGTGCTCCTGCATAACAACTACACTGTTTTCTTCTCAAAGCATTATGCGAGTTACTTATGAGAGTTCACTAAGCAAATTTCTTTTGCAACCATGGTCAACCAAATTGACCACTATGCAGTAGGTGTGCTCCTGCATAACAATTACACTGTTTTCTTCTCAAAGCACATAGTACGTGTAAATTAACATATGCATGCACATGTGAAAGGAAAAAATAATTCTTCCGAAGAGAAATCATTGTATTGCTGGGAAATACTCACACCTGACGTGGTTAAAGACCTGGCATTAGAAGGACTAAAACCAACCCACTGTCCTAGTTGGATCTGGGAAGAGGCATCTTGGAGCATACCTTGGTGACCAGCGGCACCTACAGGAGATGGATGAGCTTGGGCGGGGACAAAATGGGCAGCTGCCGGTAGGGTTTGGACGGCGACAGCAAGACCACCTGTGTGTGCAAGGCCGTGCGGTGAGCGACGGTGAAGGGAAGGGTGGACAGACAGGAATAGACAGCACCTGCGGACGGAGGGGGCGGCGGAGAAACTTTCTGCCGGTGGAGGCGGCGGCTGTATGGAGTAGGGCTCCACCGGTGGCAGTGTGGAGTGGGGTCGGCAGTGGATAGGCTGGTGGACGGGAGGGAGAGAGGGTGTGGCGTCCACGCCGGCTAGAGAGCAAGTGGTCGGCCGCGGGAGCAGCGTGCACGGTGGAGAGAGAGCCCGAGCGTGCGCGGCGGCGGATGTGGAAACTGTGTGCCAGATCTGATTTGGGGGAGAAGGGGGAAAAGGGGAGATAGGTTTTTTCGTGGGCTGGGCTCATTTCGGCGCCAACTATTTCATGTTTCCCGCGTGCGCGACTGATCGGCCCAATTATCTACCAACAGTTGGTCGGGAAAAATTGCCGACCGATAGTTGGATGTCCTAGTTTTCCTGACCGACAATCAGATGTGAGATATACAAACATTTCCAATCGACTGTTGGACGTCACGAGTATGTATTTTCGACTGACTGTCTGATATAAGTTTTTCCGACCGACTGTGTGTTAGTATAAGTCATCTTTCCCAACACACACCGGTAGGAAATTTTGGTACGTGGTATAGTGAATGAACCAAAATTCTCTACACAAAATGGTCTTATCAAATACAAAAACAAGATCTATGTGGGAGCATAGACTGCATTCACACAACAACTGTTGCAAACCTACCATTCATCTGCCCTTGAAGGACACTCTGGTATAAAAGCAACTTATCACAGAATCAGGAAAGTGTTTTACTGGCCCGGTATGAAAAAGGATATAGAAATTTTTGGCCATGAATGTCCCATATATCAACTCAACAAGGTAGAACACATTTATCCCTCAGGACTGCTGCAAGCTCTTCCTGTTCCTGACATGGCCTGGGCTCATATCACCGTGGACTCCATCATTGCTCTACCAAATTCTCAAGGGAAAGAAGTAATTCTAGTGGTGGTGGACAGATTCACGAAATATTCTCACTTCATACCACTAGCTCACCCATATAAAGTGCAAACAGTGTTTGATGCATTAATGGATAATCTGATTAAACTACATGGGCTGCCTATCTGCGTTATCTCAGATAAAGACAGTATCTTCACCAGTGCCTTATACCAAGAACTGTTTAAACCATTTGGAGTCAAACTCAGGTTTAGCGCAGAATCTCACCCTAAACAAATGGACAAATAGTGTTGGGGAACGTTGCATGAGAAACAAAAAATTTCCTACACACACGCAAGATCTATCCATGGTGATGAGCATCTACGAGAGGGAGAGTAGATCTATGTACCCTTATAGATCGCTAAGCGAGAAGCGTTAAGAAACGCGGCTGGTGTAATCCAACGTCTTCGCGATCCAAATCGCCGAGCGTCCCGCGATCCAATCACGATCCGTCCCGATCAAGCACCGAACGGATGGCACCTCCACGTTCAGCACACGTACAGCTTGATGACGATCTCCGCCTTCTTGATCCAGCAAGAGGGAGCGGAGAGGTAGACGAGTTCTCCGGCAGCGTGACGGCGCCGCGGCGATGGTGGTGGAGCAATTCCGGCAGGGCTTCGCCTAAGCACTACAGAAAACCGATCTAGAAGCGAAACTATGCACTAGAGGAACGGGTAGCACGTGGCTGAAAAACAAGTGCAAAAACCCTAAAACCTCTAGTACATATAAGAGGAAGAGAGGAGGAGGCTTGGCGCAAGGGCCAAGCCCTCTAGGCTTCGGCCGACTTGGGAGGAGAGGAGGAATCCTCCTCCAATCCTAGTAGGACTAGGACTCCTTCCTTTTTTTGCCTTTTTTCACCTTTACTCTTTGGGCTTTTCTTTTCCAGCCATATGGGCCTTGTTTGGGACTTCCACCAGCCCACTAAGGGCAGGTATTCACTCCCCCACAGCCCATGTAGCCTCTTGGATCGAAATACCCCTCCAGATGGTCTCCCGATACACTACCAGCACTCCTGGTACACTACTGATGAGTCTAAAACTTTTCCGACGACCAAAACAAGACTTCCTATATATCAATCTTTACCTCCGGACCATTCCGAAGCTCCTCGTGACGTTCGGGATCTCATACGGGACTCCGAACAACCTTCAGTCACCATCATGCATAACTCTATACTACCAAAACGTCACCAAACCTTAAGTGTGCAGACCCTGCGGGTTCGAGAACTATGTAGACATTACCGAGACACCTCTACGCCCAATAAACAATAGCGGGACCTGGATGCCCATATTGGTTCCTACATATTCTACGAAGATCTTTATCGGTCGAACGTCTATGTCAAGAATTCAGTTAATCCCATATGATGTTCCCTTTGTTCTTCGGTATGTTACTTGCCCGAGATTCGATCGTCGGTATCTCCATACCTAGTTCAACCTCGTTACCGACAAGTCTCTTTACTCGTTCCGTAATACATGATCCTGTGACTAACACTTAGTCACATTGCTTGCAAGGCTTATTGTGACGTTGTATTACCGAGTGGGCCCTGAGATACCTCTCCGTCACACGGAGTAACAAATCCTATTCTTGATCCATGCCAACCCAACAGACACCCTCGAAGATACCTGTAGAGCACATTTATAGTCACCCAGTTACGTTGCGACGCTTGATACACACAAGGCACTCTTCCGGTGTCCTGAGTTGCATGATCTCATGGTCATAGGAACATATGCTTGACATGCACAAAACAGTAGCAATAAACTGACACGATCATATGCTACGTTTGTAGTTTGGGTCTTGTCCATCACATCATTCTCCTAATGATGTGATCCCATTATCAAATGACATCACATGTCAATGGCTAGGAAACCTTGACCATCTTTGATCAACGAGCTAGTTCACTAGAGGCATAGTAGGGACAAAGTGTTATCTAATTACCCACACATGTAATGCGTTTCCAATCAATACAATTAAAACATGGATAATAAACGATTATCATGAACAAGGAAATATAATAATAAACACTTTATTTATTGCCTCTAGGGCATATTTCTAACAGTCTCCCACTTGCACTAGAGTCAATAATCTAGTTCACATCACTATGTGATTTACATTGTAATGAATCGAACACTCATGCAGTTCTGGTGTTGATCATGTTTAGCCCTTGGAAGAGGTTTAGTCAACGGGTCTGCAACATTCAGATCCGTGTGCACTTTGCAAATATTTATGTCCTTCTCCACGATGTAATCGTGGATGGAGTTGAAGCGTCGCTTTATGTGTCTGGTCCTCTTGCGAAACCTTGGTTCCTTGGCCAGAGCAATGGCACCAGTGTTGTCACAGAACAGGTTCACTGGATTCAGTGCACTGGGCACTACTCCAAGATCTGTCATGAACTGCTTCATCCAGACACCTTCCTTCGCTGCCTCAGAGGTTGCGATGTACTCCGCTTCGCACGTAGAATCGGCTACCACGCTTTGTTTGGAACTGCACCAGCTTACCGCTCCCCCGTTGAGAATAAATACGTATCCGGTTTGTGACTTAGAGTCATCAAGATCAGTGTCAAAGCTTGCATCAACGTAACCCTTTACGGCGATCTCTTCATCACCTCTATAAACGAGAAACATTTCCTTAGTCCTTTTCAGGTACTTAAGGATATTCTTGACCGTCGCCCAGTGCTCCATTCCAGGATCACTTTGAAAACTTCCGGCCATACTTATGGCAAGGCTGACATCGGGTCTTGTGCACAGCATTGCATACATGATAGAGCCTATGGCTGAAGCATAGGGGATGACACTCATCTTTCTCTATCTTCTGCAGTCACTTGGCATTGAGTCTTACTCAACTTCACACCTTGTAACACAGGCAAGAACCCTTTCTTGGACTAATCCATTTTGAACTTCTTCAAACTTTATCAAGGTATGTGCTTTGTGAAAGTGCTATTAAGTGTCTCGATCTATCTCTATAGATCTTATTGCCTAATATGAAAGCAGCTTCTCCTATGTCCTTCATTGGAAAACTCTTATTCAAATATTCCATCACGCTTTCTAGCATTTCTATATTGTTTCCAATCAGCAATATGTCATCCACATATAATATTAGAAACGTTATGGAGCTCCCATTCACTTTCTAGTAAATACAAGCTTCTCCATAAACTTGTATAAACTCAAACGCTTTGATCACCTCATCAAAGCGCTTATTCCAACTCCGAGATGCTTGCACCAGCCCATAAATGGGTCGATGGAGTTTGCAAATTTTGTCAACATTTTCTGGATCGACAAAACCTTCTGGTTGCATCATATACAACTCTTCCTCAAGGAAACCGTTGAGGAACGCTGTTTTGACATCCATCTGCCAAATTTCATAGTCGAAATAAGCAGCTATTGCCAACATGATTCTGACAGACTTAAGCATCGCTACGGGTAAGAATGTCTCATCGTGGTCAACTCCTTGAACTTGTGAAAAACCCTTTGCCACAAGTCGAGCTTTATAGGCGGTGACATTACCGTCCACGTCCGTCTTCTTCTTAAAGATCCATTTGTTCCGAATGGCCTTTCGCCCTTCAGGTAATACTTCCAAAGTCCATACTTTGTTTTCATACATGTATTCCATCTCGGATTTCATGGCCTCTAACCATTTCTCGGAATCCGGGCCCATCACCGCTCCTCCATAGCTCGTAGGTTCATTGTTGTTCAACAACATGACCTCCAAGATAGGGTTGTCGTACCACTCAGGAGTAGTACGTGCCCTTGTCGACCTACGAGGTTCAATAGTAACTTGATCTAAAGCTTCATGATCATCATCATTAACTTCCTTTTCAACCGTCATAGGTTCCACAGAAACATCTTTCTGCGCTGCGCTACTTTCTGGTTGAAGTAAAGGTTTAATAACCTCATCAAGCTCTATTTTCCTCCCACTCAATTCTTTCGAGAGAAACTCTTTCTCAAGAAATGTTCCGTTCTTAGCGACAAACACTTTTCCTTCGGATCTGAGATAGAAAGTATACCCGACTGTCTCTTTCGGGTATCCTATGAAGACGCATTTATTCGCTTTGGGTTCCAGCTTTTTAGACTGAAGCTTTTTGACATAAGCATCACATCCCCAAACTTTAAGAAATGACAACTTTGACCTCTTGCCAAACCATAGCTCATATGGCATCGTCTCAATGGATTTTGATGGTGCCCTATTTAAAGTGAATGCAATTGTCTCTAATGCATAACCCCAAAACGATAGTGGCAAATCAGCAAGAGACATCATAGAACGCACCATATCTAATAAGGTTCGATTACGACGTTCGGACACGCCATTACGCTGTGGTGTTTCGAGCGGTGTCAACTGTGAAACAATTTCACACTGTCTTAAGTGACTGTCAAACTCGTAACTCAGATATTCACCTCCTCGATCAGATCACGGGAATTTAATCTTCTTGTTACGATGATTCTCAACTTCACTTTGAAATTGCTTGAACTTTTCAAACGTTTCATACTTGTGTTTCATTAAGTAAATATACCCATATCTACTTAAGTCATCTGTGAAGGTGAGAAAACAACGATATCCACCACGCGATGTAACATTCATTGGATCGCACACATCAATATGTATGATTTCCAATAAGTCACCTTGCCCGTTCCATTGTTCCAGAGAACGGCGTTTTAGTCATCTTGCCCATGAGGTATGGTTCACATGTGTCAAGTGATTCAAAATCAAGTGACTCCAAAAGTCCATCAACATGGAGCTTCCTCATGCGTTTTACACCAATATGATCTAAACGGCAGTGCCACACGAAAGTGGTACTATCATTATCAACTCTACATCTTTTGGCATCAATGCTATGAACATGTGTGTCATCACTATCAAGATTTAATACGAATAAACCCTTTACATTGGGTGCATGACCATAAAAGATATTACTCATATAAATAGAACAATCATTATTCTCTGATTTAAATGAGTAACCGTCTCGCAATAAACAAGATCCAGATATAATGTTCATGCTTCAACATGCACTAAATAACAATTATTTAGGTTCATCACTAATCCCGATGGTAATCGAAGAGAGAGCGTGCCGACGGCGATCACATCAACCTTGGAACCATTTCCCACGTGTATCATCACTTCATCCTTTGCCAGCCTTCGTCTATTCCATAGTTCCTATTTTGAGTTGCAAATGTGAGCAACCGAACCGGTATAAAATACACAGGCACTACAATGAGAGCTAGTAAGGTACACATCAATAACATGTATATCATATATACCTTGTTTGTCATTGGCCGCCTTCTTGTCAGCCAGGTACTTGGGGCAGTTCCGCTTTCAGTGACCAGTTCCCTTGCAATGAAAGCACTCAATTTCTAGCTTGGGTCCATGCTTGGGCTTCTTTACAGGAGTAGCAACTGCTTTTCCATCCTTCTTGGTTTTACTATTGCCCTTGCCCTTGCCATTCTTCTTGAAACTAGTGGTTTTATTGACCATCAACACTTGATGATCTTTCTGGATTTCAGACTCAGCGACTGACTTGTTCATCCCGTGAATGTTATAGTTCATCACAAAGCTCTTGTAACTAGGTGACAGTGATTGAAGAACTCTATCGGTGATCGCCTCTGGCAGAAGGGCAATTCCCAACTTTGCTAGACGAGTCCAATACCCAGACATTCTGAGTATATGTTCACTGATAGACCCGTTCTCCTCCATTTTGCAAGCATAGAACTTATCGGAGGTCTCATACCTCTCGATCCAGGCATTCTTATGAAAGATAAACTTCAACTCCTGGAACATCTCATATGCTCCATGACGTTCAAAACATCTCTGAAGTCCCGGTTCTAAGCCATACAATATTGCACACTGAACTATTGAGTAATCTCCAGAACGTGCCTCCCAAGCGTTCTTAACGTCTTATGATGACATGTCTTCTGGTTGGTCACCAAGTGGTGCACCAAGGACATATTATTTCTGGGAAGCCGTGAGGATAATCCTCAGATTACGAGCCAAGTCAACAAAGTTACTTCCATCATCTTTCAACTTAGCTTTCTCTAGGAACGCATTAAAATTCAGAGGTGCTACTGTGTGAGCCACTCATCTACAACATAAATATGCAAAGGTTACTTAGACTATTGTTCAAGATAATGAGTTTAGTTAATCAAATTACTAAAGCTCCCACTCAAATTGACATCCCTTAGGTCATCTAAGTGTCACATGATCCAAATTCACCAACTCAAGTCCGATCATCACGTGAGTTGAGGTGGTTTCAATGGTGAACATCATCATGTTGATCATATCTACTATATGACTCATGTTCGACCTTTCGGTCTCTTGTGTTCTGAGGCCATGTCTGTACATGCTAGGCTCGTCAAGTTTAACCTGAGTGTTCTGCATGTTGAACACTGGCTTGCACCCGTTGTATGTGAACGTAGAGTCTATCACACCCGATCATCACGTGGTGTCTTGACACGACGAACTTTCGCAACGGTGCACACTCGGGGAGAACACAATTCATCTTGAAATTTAAGTGAGGGATCACCTTATAATGCTACCGTCGTCCTAAGCAAAACAAGGTGCATAAAAGTATTAACATCGCATGCAAATCTTAAGTGACATGATATGGCCATGAACTTGTGCTTTTGATCTCCATCGTCACCGGCACGACACCATGATCTCCATCATCTTGATCTCCATCAATGTGTCGCCAACGGGGTTGTCACGCCCGTCATGCTTCTACTACCTTGCTACCGTTTAGTGATAAAGTAAAGCATTACATAGCGCTTAATGATTGACACGCAAGTTGCCGTACCCTATGGCTCCTGCTGGTTGCCGTATTCATTGACATGCAAGTCGTGATATTCTATACAACACATGATAATCTCATACATCACATCATGTAATTGGCCATATCACATCACAACATACCCTGCAAAAAAAAGTTAGACGTCCTCTAATTATTCTTGCATGTTTTACGTGGTTGCTACGGGTATCTAGCAAGAACAATTTTCACCTACGCATAAACCTCAACAGTGATACATTAGTTGCTTTTCAACCTTCTCAAGGACCACCTTTGTCGAATCCGATCCAACGAAAATAAGAGAAACAGGTACCCGCCAGCCATCTTTGTGCAACGAGGTTACACGTCAGTTGATGGAACCGGTCTCTCGTAAGCGTACGAGTAAGGTTGGTCCGGGCCGCTTCATCCCACAATACCGCTAAACCAAAACACGACCAAGGGAGAAAGCAATCTAAGCATCAACGCCCACAAACTCTTTGTGTTGTACTCGAGATCTCATCTACACATAGACCTAGCTCTGATACCACTGTTGGGGAATGTTGCATGGAAAACAACAAATTTCCTACGCACACGCAAGATCTATCCATGGTGATGAGCATCTACGAGAGGGAGAGTGGATCTACGTACCCTTGTAGATCGCTAAGCGGGAAGCGTTAAGAAACACGGTTGGTGTAGCTGAACGTCTTCGTGATCCAAATCTTCGAGCGTCCCGCGATCCAATCATGATCCGCCCCGATCAAGCACCGAACGGACGGCACCTCCGCGTTCAACACACGTACAACTTGATGACGATCTCCGCCCTCTTGATCCAGCAAGAGGGATCAGAGAGGTACACGAGTTCTCCGACAGCGTGGCGTTGCCGCGGCAATGGTGGTGGAGCAATTCCGGCAGGGCTTCGACTAAGCACTACAGAAAATCGATCTAGAGGAGAAACTATGCACTAGAGGAACGGGTAGCACGTGGCTGAAAAACAAGTGCAAAAACCCTAAAAACTCTAGTATATATAAGAGGAAGAGAGAAGGAGGCTTGGCGCAAGGGCCAATCCCTCTAGGCTTGTCCGATTTGGGAGGAGAGGAGGAATCCTCCTCCAATCCTAGTAGGACTAGGACTCCTTCCTTTTTTTTTTGCCTTTTTTGCCTTTTTCCACCTTTTCTCTTTGGGCTTTTCTTTCCCAGACGCATGGGCCTTGTGTGGGACTTCCACCAGCCCACTAAGGGCTGGTATTCACTCTCCCACAGCCCATGTAGCCTCTTGGGTCGAAATTGTTGGGAGACGTAGTAGTAAATCAAAATTTTCCTACGTGTCACCAAGATCTATCTATGGAGAAACCAGCAAACGAGTGGGGAGAGATTGGATCTTCATACCTTTGAAGATCGCTAAGCGTAAGCATTACAAGAACGCGGTTGATGGAGTCGTACTCGCAGCGATTCAGATCGCGGTAGATCCGATCAAGTGCCGAACGGACGGCACCTCCGCGTTCAACACACGTGCAGCCCGGTGACGTCTCCTACGCCTTGATCCAGCAAGGAGGAAGGAGAGGTTGGGGAAGAGCTCTAGCAGCAGCACGACGGCGTGGTGGTGGTGGAGTAGCAAGGTATCCCGGCAGGGCTTCGCCTAAGCACTGCGGAGGAGGAAGAAGCAGAATAGGGCTGCAGCGAGAGAGAAAGAGTTCGTCGTCTCAAACCTGCCCAAACCCTTGCATATATATATGAGGAAGGAGAGGGAGGGCTGGCTTGGCCCCTCCTCCAAGGAGGAGGGATTCGGCCGAAGTGGGGGGAGAGTCCTCCTCCCACACGGGAGGTGGACCCCCCCCCCCCTTTTAAATCCCTTTTGCCTCTATCTCCAGATCCCTGGCGGATGGGCCCTTTCTAGAAGGTATTGGCTGGCCCAATATGGGCTGGCACACCTCCTCTAAGGGCCCATGAGGTCCTTTGGTCGTCACCCCCTCCCGGGGGTCCTCCGGCACCCTCCCGGCACTCCCGGTACAATACCGATGAGCCCGAAAACTTTCCGGTGACCAAAACTGGACTTCCTATATATCAATCTTTACCTCCGGACCATTCCGGAGCTCCTCGTGACGTCCGGGATCTCATCCGGGACTCCGAACAACCTTCGGTAATCACGTATACCTTTTCCCTATAACCCTAGCGTCATCGAACCTTAAGTGTGTAGACCCTACGGGTTCGGGAGACACGTAGACATGACCGAGACACCTCTCCGGCCAATAACCAATAGCGGGATCTGGATACCCATGTTGGCTCCCACGTACTCCACGATGATCTCATCAGATGAACCACGATGTCAGGGATTCAATCAATCCCGTATACAATTCCCTTTGTCTATCGGTATGGTACTTGCCCGAGATTCGATCGTCGGTATCCGCATACCTTGTTCAATCTCGTTACTGGCAAGTCTCTTTACTCGTTCCGTAATACATCATCCCGTGACTAACTCCTTAGTCACATTGAGCTCATAATGATGATGTCTTACCGAGTGGGCCCAGAGATACCTCTCCGTCACACGGAGTGACAAATCCCAGTCTCGATTCGTGTCAACCCAACAGACACTTTCGGAGATACCCGTAGCGTACCTTTATAGCCACCCAGTTACGTTGTGACGTTTGGCACACCCAAAGCATTCCTACGGTATCCGGGAGTTACACAATCTCATGGTCTAAGGAAATGATACTTGACATTGAAAAGCTTTAGCAAACGAACTACACGATCTTGTGCTATGCTTAGGATTGAGTCTTGTCCATCACATCATTCTCCTAATGATGTGATCCCGTTATCAACGACATCCATGTCCATGGTCATGAAACCGAGACCATCTATTGATCAACGAGCTAGCCAACTAGAGGCTCACTAGGGACACGTTGTGGTCTATGTATTCACACATGTATTACGGTTTCCGGTTAACACAATTATAGCATGAATAATAGACAATTATCATGAACTAGGAAATACAATAATAACCATTTTATTATTGCCTCTAGGGCATATTTCCAACAGTCTCCCACTTGCACTAGAGTCAATAATCTAGTTACATTGTGATGAATCGAACACCCATAGCATTCTGGTGTTGATCATGTTTTGCTCGTGAGAGAGGTTTAGTCAACGGATCTGCGACATTCAGATCCGTATGCACTTTACAAATATCTATGTCTCCCTCCTGAATGTAATCACGGATGGAGTTGAAGCGGCGCTTGATGTGTCTTGTCTTCTTGTGAAACCTGGGCTCCTTCGCAAGGGCAATAGCTCCAGTGTTGTCACAGAGTAGAGTCATCGGGCCCGACGCATTCGGAATCACTCCTAGGTCGGTGATGAACTCCTTCATCCAGACTCCCTCCTTTGCTGCTTCCGAAGCAGCTATGTACTCCGCTTCACATGTAGATGCTGCCACGACGCTTTGCTTGCTGCTGCTCCAGCTCACTGCCCCTCCATTCAAAATATACACGTATCCGGTTTGCGACTTGGAGTCGTCCGGATCTGTGTCGAAGCTAGCATCGACGTAACCCTTTACGACGAGCTCTTCGGCACCTCCATAAACGAGAAACATGTCCTTTGTCCTTTTCAGGTACTTCAGGATATTCTTGACCGCTGTCCAGTGTTCCGCTCCGGGGTCACTTTGGTACCTCCCTACCAAACTTATGGCAAGGTTCACATCAGGTCTGGTACACAGCATGGCATACATGATAGAGCCTATGGCTGAAGCATAGGGGATGGCACTCATCTCTTCTCTATCCTTTGCCGTGGTCGGGCATTGAGTCGTACTCAATCTCACACCTTGCAACACGGGCAAGAACCCCTTCTTGGACTGATCCATATTGAACTTCTTCAATATCTTTTCAAGGTATGTGCTTTGTGAAAGACCAATGAGGCGTTTTGATCTATCTCTATAGATCTTAATACCTAATATGTAAGCAGCTTCTCCAAGGTCCTTCATTGAAAAACACTTATTCAAGTAGGCCTTGATACTTTCCAAGAGTTCTATATTATTTCCCATTATCAGCATGTCATCCACATACAGTATAAGAAATGCTATAGAGCTCCCACTCACTTTCTTGTAAATACAGGGTTCTCCATAAACCTGTACAAACCCAAACGCTTTAATCACCTCATTAAAGCGAATGTTCCAACTCCGAGATGCTTGCACCAGCCCATAGATGGAGCGCTGGAGCTTGCATACCTTGTTAGCATCTTTAGGATCGACAAAACCTTCCGGCTGCATCATATACAGTTCTTCCTTGAGGAAGCCATTAAGGAATGCCGTTTTGACGTCCATTTGCCAGATCTCATAATCATAAAATGCGGCAACTGCTAACATGATTCGGACAGACTTTAGCATCGCTACGGGTGAGAATGTCTCATCGTAGTCAACTCCTTGAACTTGTCGATAACCCTTAGCGACAAGCCGAGCTTTATAGGCGGTCACATTACCGTCTGCGTCAGTCTTCTTCTTAAAGATCCATTTATTTTCAATGGCTCGCTTATCATCAGGCAAGTCCACCAAAGTCCATACTTTGTTCTCATACATGGATCCTATCTCGGATTTCATGGCCTCAAGCCATTTGTCGGAATTCGGGCCCGCCATCGCTTCTTCATAGTTCGAAGGTTCACCGTTGTCCAACAACATGATCTCTAGGACAGGATTACCGTACCACTCTGGTGCGGAACGTGTCCTTGTGGACCTTCGAGTAGCAACTTGATCTGATGTTTCATGATCATCATCATTAACTTCCTCTCTAGCCGGTGTAGGCTCCACAGAAACAACTTCCTGTGCTGCGCTACTCTCCGGTTCGAGTGAAGGTACAATTACCTCATCAAGTTCCATTTTCCTCCCACTTACTTCTTTCGAGAGAAACTCTTTCTCGAGAAAGGATCCATTCTTGGCAACAAAGACTTTGCCTTCGGATCGTAGGTAGAAGGTATACCCAATAGTCTCTTTGGGATATCCTATGAAGACGCACTTTTCCGCTTTGGGTTCGAGCTTCTCAGGTTGAAGTTTCTTCACATAAGCATCGCAACCCCAAACTTTTAGAAACGACAGCTTAGGTTTCTTTCCAAACCATAATTCATACGGTGTCGTCTCAACGGATTTAGACGGTGCCATATTTAAAGTGAACGCGGCAGTCTCTAATGCATATCCCCAAAATGATAGCGGTAAGTCGGTAAGAGACATCATAGATCGCACCATATCCAATAGAGTGCGATTACGACGTTCAGACACACCATTTCGCTGAGGTGTGCCTGGCGGCGTGAGCTGTGAAACAATTCCACATTTCCTAAGGTGCGTGTCAAACTCGTGACTTAAATATTCTCCGCCACGATCAGATCGTAGGCATTTTATTTTCCTGTCACGTTGATTCTCGACCTCACTCTGAAATTCCTTGAACCTTTCAAAGGTTTCAGACTTGTGTTTCATTAAGTAGACATACCCATATCTGCTCAAGTCATCAGTGAGGGTGAGAACATAACGGTAGCCACCGCGAGCCTCGACACTCATTGGACCGCATACATCGGTATGTATTATCTCCAACAAGTCAGTTGCTCGCTCCATTGTTCCGGAGAACGGAGTTTTGGTCATCTTGCCCATGAGGCATGGTTCGCATGTGTCAAATGATTCGAAATCAAGTGACTCCAAAAGTCCATCAGCATGGAGCTTCTTCATGCGTTTGACACCAATATGGCCAAGACGGCAGTGCCACATGTAAGTGGGACTATCGTTATCAACTTTACACTTTTTGGTACTCACACTATGGACATGTGTAACATCACGTTCGAGATTCATCAAAAATAAACCATTGACCAGTGGGGCATGAGCATAGAACATTTCTCTCATATAAATAGAACAACCATTATTCTCGGATTTAAAAGAGTAGCCATCTCGTATCAAGCGAGATCCAGATACAATGTTCATGCTCAAAGCTGGTACTAAATAACAATTATTAAGGTTTAAAACTAATCCCGAAGGTAGATGTAGAGGTAGCGTGCCGACGGCGATCACATCGACCTTGGAACCATTCCCGACGCGCATCGTCACCTCGTCCTTTGCCAACCTTCGCTTATTCCGCAGCTCCTGCTTGGAGTTACAAATGTGAGCAACTGCACCGGTATCAAATACCCAGGAGCTACTACGAGCGCTGGTTAGGTACACATCAATAACAAGTATATCACATATACCTTTAACGTTGCCGATCTTCTTATCCGCTAAGTACTTGGGGCAGTTCCGCTTCCAGTGACCGGTACCCTTACAATAGAAACACTCAGTCTCAGGCTTGGGTCCATTCTTGTTCTTCTTCTTCCCGGCAACTTGCTTACCGGGCGCGGCAACAGCTTTGCCGTCCTTCTTGAATTTCTTCTTACCCTTGCCTTTCTTGAAACTAGTGGTCTTGTTTTCCATCAACACTTGATGCTCCTTTCTGATCTCGACCTCTGCTGATTTGAGCATCGGGTACAACTCAGGAATGGACTTCTCCATCCCCTGCATGTTGTAGTTCATCACAAAGCTTTTGTAGCTAGGTGGAAGCGACTGGAGGATTCTGTCAATGACTGAGTCATCCGGGAGATTAACTCCCAGCTGAGTCAAGCGGTTGTGAAGCCCAGACATCTTGAGGATGTGCTCACTAACAGAACTGTTCTCCTCCATCTTACAGCTGAAGAACTTGTCAGAGATGTCATATCTCTCGACTCGGGCATGAGCTTGGAAAACCAGTTTCAGCTCTTGGAACATCTCATATGCTCCGTGTTGCTCAAAACGCTTTTGGAGCCCCGATTCCAAACTGTAAAGCATGCCGCACTGAACAAGGGAGTAATCATCGCAGCGTGACTGCCAAGCGTTCGTAACGTCTTGGTCCGCTGGGAGAATGGGTGGGTCACCTAGCGGTGCATCAAGGACATACAATCTCTTGGAAGCTATGAGGATGATCCTCAAGCCACGGACCCAGTCCGTATAGTTGCTTCCATCATCTTTCAGCTTGGTTTTCTCTAGGAACGCGTTGAAATTGAGGTTGACATTTGCGTTGGCCATTGGATCTACAATATAGATATTAAAGGCAATTTTAGACTAAGTTCATGATAATCGAGTTCACATAATCAAATTATTCAATGAACTCCCACTCAGATAGACATCTCTCTAGTCATCTAAGTGACACATGATCCATGTCAACTAGCCCGTGTCCGATCATCACGTGATACGGACTAGTCATCCATGGTGAACATCTCCATGTTGATCGTATCTTCTATACGACTCATGTTCGACCTTTCGGTCTTCCGTGTTCCGAGGCCATGTCTGTACATGCTAGGCTCGTCAAGTCAACCTAAGTGTTTCGCGTGTGTAAATCTGGCTTACACCCGTTGTATGCGAACGTTAGAACCTATCACACCCGATCATCACGTGGTGCTTCGGAACAACGATCCTTAGCAACGGTGCACAGTTAGGGTGAACACTTCTCTTGAAATTTTATTGAGAGATCATCTTATTTACTACCGTCGTTTTAAGCAAATAAGATGTAAACATGATAAACATCACATGCAATCAATATAGTGACATGATATGGCCAATATCATCTTGCTCCTATGATCTCCATCTTCGGGGCACCATGATCATCATTGTCACCGGCATGACACCATGATCTCCATCATCATGATCACCATCATTGTGTCTTCATGAGGTTGTCTCGCCAACTATTACTTCTACTGCTATGGCTAACTCTTAGCAATAAAGTAAAGTAATTACATGGCGTTTGTGATTGACTCGCAGGTCATACAATAAATAAGACAACTCCTATGGCTCCTGCCGGTTGTCATAGTCATCGACATGCAAGTCGTGAACCCTATTACAAGAACATGATCAATCTCATACATCACAATGCATCACATCACATCCTTCTGGCCATATCACATCACAAGGCATATGCTGCAAAAACAAGTTAGACGTTCTCTAATTTGTAGTTGCAAGTTTTTACGTGGTTGCTATAGGTTTCTAGCAAGAACGTTTCTTACCTACGCCAAAACCACAACGTGATATGACAATTGCTATTTACCCTTCATAAGGACCCTTTTCATCGAATCCAATCAGACTAAGGTGGGAGAGACAGACACCCGCTAGCCACCTTATGCAACTGGTGCATGTCAGGCGGTGGAACCGGTCTCACGTAAGCGTACGTGTAAGGTTGGTCCGGGCCGCTTCATCCCACAATACCGTCGAATCAAGATAAGACTAGTAACGGCAAGCATATTAACAAAATCGACGCCCACAACTGCTTTGTGTTCTACTCGTGCATAGATTCTACACATAGACCTAGCTCATGATGCCACTGTTGGGAGACGTAGTAGTAAATCAAAATTTTCCTACGTGTCACCAAGATCTATCTATGGAGAAACCAGCAAACGAGTGGGGAGAGATTGGATCTTCATACCTTTGAAGATCGCTAAGTGGAAGCGTTACAAGAACGCGGTTGATGGAGTCGTACTCGCAGCGATTCAGATCGCGGTAGATCCGATCAAGTGCCGAACGGACGGCACCTCCGCGTTCAACACACGTGCAGCCCGGTGACGTCTCCTACGCCTTGATCCAGCAAGGAGGAAGGAGAGGTTGGGGAAGAGCTCCAGCAGCAGCACGACGGCGTGGTGGTGGTGGAGTAGCAAGGTATCCCGGCAGGGCTTCGCCTAAGCACTGCGGAGGAGGAAGAAGCAGAATAGGGCTGCAGCGAGAGAGAAAGAGTTCGTCGTCTCAAACCTGCCCAAACCCTTGCATATATATAGGAGGAAGGAGAGGGAGGGCTGTCTTGGCCCCTCCTCCAAGGAGGAGGGATTCGGCCGAAGTGGGGGGAGAGTCCTCCTCCCACACGGGAGGTGGACCCCCCCCCCCTTTTAAATCCCTTTTGCCTCTATCTCCAGATCCCTGGCGCATGGGCCCTTTCTAGAAGGTATTGGCTGGCCCAATATGGGCTGGCACACCTCCTCTAAGGGCCCATGAGGTCCTTTGGTCGTCACCCCCTCCCGGGGGTCCTCCGGCACCCTCCCGGCACTCCCGGTACAATACCGATGAGCCCGAAAACTTTCCGGTGACCAAAACTGGACTTCCTATATATCAATCTTTACCTACGGACCATTCCGGAGCTCCTCGTGACGTCCGGGATCTCATCTGGGACTCCGAACAACCTTTGGTAATCACGTATACCTTTTCCCTATAACCCTAGCGTCATCGAACCTTAAGTGTGTAGACCCTACGGGTTCGGGAGACACGTAGACATGACCGAGACACCTCTCCGGCCAATAACCAACAGCGGGATCTGGATACCCATGTTGGCTCCCACGTACTCCACGATGATCTCATCGGATGAACCACGATGTCAGGGATTCAATCAATCCCGTATACAATTCCCTTTGTCTATCGGTATGGTACTTGCCCGAGATTCGATCGTCGGTATCCGCATACCTTGTTCAATCTCGTTACTGGCAAGTCTCTTTACTCGTTCCGTAATACATCATCCCGTGACTAACTCCTTAGTCACATTGAGCTCATAATGATGATGTCTTACCGAGTGGGCCCAGAGATACCTCTCCGTCACACGGAGTGACAAATCCCAGTCTCGATTCGTGTCAACCCAACAGACACTTTCGGAGATACCCGTAGCGTACCTTTATAGCCACCCAGTTACGTTGTGACGTTTGGCACACCCAAAACATTCCTACGGTATCCGGGAGTTACACAATCTCATGGTCTAAGGAAATGATACCTGACATTGAAAAGCTTTAGCAAACGAACTACACGATCTTGTGCTATGCTTAGGATTGAGTCTTGTCCATCACATCATTCTCCTAATGATGTGATCCCGTTATCAACGACATCCAATGTCCATGGTCATGAAACCGAGACCATCTATTGATCAACGAGCTAGCCAACTAGAGGCTCACTAGGGACACGTTGTGGTCTATGTATTCACACATGTATTACGGTTTCCGGTTAACACAATTATAGCATGAATAATAGACAATTATCATGAACTAGGAAATACAATAATAACCATTTTATTATTGCCTCTAGGGCATATTTCCAACAGAAATACCCCTCCCGATGGTCTCCCGGTATACTACCGGTACTCCCGGTACACTACCGATGAGCCCGAAACTTTTCCGGCGACCAAAACAGGACTTCCTATATATCAATGTTTACCTCCGGAGCTCCTCGTGACGTACGAGATCTCATTTGGGACTCCGAACAACCTTCGGTCATCACCATGCATAACTCTATACTACCGAAACGTCACCAAACCTTAAGTGTGCAGACCCTGCGGGTTCGAGAACTATGTAGACATGACCGAGACACCTCTACGGTCAATAACAAATAGAAGGACCTGGATGCCCATATGGGTTCCTACATATTCTACGAAGACCTTTATTGGTCGAACCTCTATGTCAAGGATCCAGTTAATCCCATATGATGTTCCCTTTGTTCTTCGGTATGTTACTTGCCCGAGATTCGATCGTCGGTATCTCCATAACTAGTTCAACCTCGTTACCGACAAGTCTCTTTACTCGTTTCATAATACAAGATCCCGTGACTAACACTTAGTCACATTGCTTTCAAGGCTTATTGTGACGTTGTATTACCGAGTGGGCCCTGAGATACCTCTCCATCACACGGAGTAACAAATCGCAGTCTTGATCCATGCCAACCCAACAGACACCCTCGAAGATACCTGTAGAGCACCTTTATAGTCACCTAGTTACGTTGCGACGTTTGATACACACATGGCACTCTTCCGGTGTCCGTGAGTTGCATGATCTCATGGTCATAGGAACATATACTTGACATGCACTAACATGATCATATGCTACGTTTGTAGTTTGGGTCTTGTCCATCACATCATTCTCCTAATGATGTGATCCCGTTATCAAATGACATCACATGTCAATGGCTAGGAAACCTTGGCCATCTTTGATCAACGAGCTAGTTCACTAGAGGCATACTAGGGACAAATTGTTGTCTATTTACCCACACATGTAATATGTTTCCAATCAATACAATTATAGCATGGATAATAAACTATTATCATGAACAAGGAAATATAATAATAAACACTTTATTTATCTCCTCTAGGGCATATTTCCAACAAATAGAGAGAGTAAACCAATGTCTGGAAGCTTATTTAAGAGGCATGGTTTTTTAGGAACCTAAGAAATGGATGAAGTGGCTACCTTTAGTAGAACTTTGGTACAATACATCATACCATTCTTCTCTCAAGTGCACCCCATTTCAAACTCTTTATGTATACAAACCATCTCAATTTGGTGAATTTTCATTGGATCACCCAATGTCTCCTGAAGCAAGATTAACAGTATCTCAAAGAGATCACATGATACAGAGATTGAAAGCCAATTTGGAACATGCACAAAACAAGATCAAGTATTTTGCAGACAAGAAAAGAATAGAGAGAGAACTCACTGTAGGAGATATGGTGTGTTTGAAAATACAACCTTACAGACAGAATGCATTTGGCCTCAGAGGATCACTGAAACTGAGATCCAAGTTCTACGAGCCTTACAAAGTGATAGACAAAACGGGAGAAGTTTCATAGAAGTTACAACTGCCCGAAGGTGCTAACATACATCTAGTCTTTCACATCACTCGGCTAAAGAAACATATTGGACACCAGGCTGTCCCTCTACCACATGTACCACTAGTCACTCCAGAAGGATACATCAAGACAATTCCAGTGGCAGTACTTGACAGGAGAGTGATCCAACGTAACAAATCGCCAGTTGATCAATGCTTGGTACAGTGGGAAAGCGTAGCACCTGATGGTGCAACGTGGGAGGATGCAGCCTTGTTGAACAAGACTTTTTCGGTGCACAAGCTTTTTCACCTTGAGGACAAGGCGGTCCTCATGGCGGCAGCATTGTCAGGACCCGAACCAAGGCAATACTAAAGCAGAGGAAGAAGACACCTTCAGTTATCCAACGACTCAGAAGACAAGATGGCGATTCAGGGCAATGGACGGCTCAGATGGATCCTCGCCGATTCACTTAAGTCACTGACTAGTTGTAGCTTGTAACTCTGTTGTAGCCATTATTTGACTATGGAGTTAATTACCACGGGTGAGACGGACTAGAGATAAAATGGAGACAGAGCCTTCGGAGAGAATATTCGATTACCATTCCTCTTGTAGTTTGGTTAGCTTAGAGCCCTAGTTCCCCATGTAATGGCAACGCCGCCAGCTACCAAAAACTACCATATTTGATCAAATTTATCCAGTGATCCCACAATTCCTCGATATAATTCATAGATTGTGAGCTTGCTGTAATTCTGGGTCTCACAGAAATCCGCCCCATTTTTTCTTTTCCCCCATCAATTTTGACCCCCGAGATCGAAAATTCCCACCCAAATCGAGTTCCCAATGCCAAATCCCGATCTGGACATCAAGCCCCGGGCATCCGGGGCATTGGGCCGAAAATCCGGCCCATTGAGCGCAAATTCACGCAGGTTTCTGGACATTTGGTCTTGGATTTCTGGCCTAATCCCCGGATGTCTGACCCCTGGGATTTCAACCCTCCCGTGTTTCACCGTTTTGACCATAAGTAATTCATTCGGAGTCCGTTTTTGACGTTCTTTAGCTCGTTGATAGCTATTGACATCCTCCATCCCACAAAAATAGATTCATAACCATTTGACTCCATCATATTTTTCTCATTTTGGCATCTTTGCCTAGGCTTCCACCATAACTTCCGCATAGCTTTTACACCATACACTTCCGCCATCCTAACCCAATTTTGTTTGAGATTTTGAGTTGCGGTTTTCGTTTCCTAAGGTGTTTCGGCTACTTAGGGACGGTTCGACATGTCCGGGGTAAAGCGACAAGTGCCATTCGACATAAGGTGAGTGCGCTCCTTAATGCTTCTCCTTTTAATTCACTCGAGACATGGATGCTACCTCAAGCGGAAACTCTATGCATGCTTCGATACCATGAAGATGATATGGGGGGCGCTCGGAGTGAAGGCCGAGTCACTATGCAGATGGATCCGAAGACGAATGAGTGAGAGGACCAAAGAAGGCCAAGCAACCTCCCAGGCCCCGGACATCTGGCCCATACCCCGGACATCCAGCCCCTGGAGATCTATCTGGCACCAAGGCCAACGCCGCTGGAAGCTACATGCGCTGGACATCCGGTGACCCCTCAAGACCCCGGCCATCCATCCCAAGATCCCAGAAATCCGGTGCACCCGTAGCCAGGGAGCCACAGAAACCGGCGCCCAAGCCCGGACATCCGGCATACCTCGAAAGCCTCGGACATCCGACCCCTGTGCGGGCAGAGGCGGGCAGGAGGCCCTTGTATCCCCCCTCTCTCTCCCCCAACTCAACTAGAACTATATAAAGGACCCCTCCTCCTCTTTTTAGGGTCAGCAATGGTTTAGCTCATAAATAAATTAGTTGAGCATTGCTCCTTCCATATCCTTCTCCTTTGGAGTTGCATACCTCCACGCGAGAAGATCCTATGAATGTCAAGGCCCCTTACTAGGGAATATCCTCCGGGATTTCAAGGACACATCTCCCCATGGGATTTGGGATGAACTCTACATGTATCCTTCTTTCCCTTTGTTGTTTTGTACCTTCTGGATCTTGTGTGGTTTTGAGTCTAGTGGATGTGTGATTGGCCTTGTTCTCGAGTGTTTCTCTTGTGATTTCTCCTCGTTCTTCCCAGTGTTCTTCGTGGAACCCCCCTCCAATTCATGAAAGATCGTCCCTAGAGGCAATAATAAATTAGTTATTATCATATTTCCTTGTTCATGATAATCGTTTATTATCCATGCTATAATTGTATTGATCGGAGACTTAAATGCATGTGTGGATACATAGACAAAACCATGTCCCTAGTATGCCTCTAATGGACTAGCTCGTTGATCAAAGGATGGTTAAGGTTTCCTAGCCATGGACATGAGATGTCATTTGATAACGGGATCACATCATTAGGAGAATGATGTGATGGACAAGACCCAAATTACAAACGTAGCATATGATCGTGTCAGTTTATTGCTGTTGTTTTCCGCATGTCAAGTATATGTTCCTATGACCATGAGATCATGCAACTCACTGACACCGGAGGGATACTTTGTGTGTATCAAACGTCGCAACGTAACTGGGTGACTATAAAGGTGCACTACAGGTATCTCCGAAGGTGTCTATTGAGTTGGCATGGATCAAGACTGGGATTTGTTACTCCGTGTGACGGAGAGGTATCTCAGGGCCCACTCGGTAATGCAACATCACAACAAGCCTTGCAAGCAATGTGACTAATATGTTAGCCACTGGATCTTGCATTACGGAACGAGTAAAGAGACTTGCCGGTGACGAGGTTGAACTAGGTATGGAGATACCGACGATCGAATCTCGGGCAAGTAACATACCGAAGAACAAAGGGAACGTTATACGGGATTGATTGAATCCTTGACATAGAGGTTCGACCGATGAAGATCTTTGTAGAATATGTAGGAACCAATGTGGACGTCCAGGTCCCGCCATTGGTTATTGGCCGTAGAGGTGTCTCGGTCATGTCTACATAGTTCTCGAACCCGCAGGGTCTGCACACTTAAGGTTCGATGACGTTTCGGTAGTGTAGAGTTATGTATGGTGGTGACTGAAGGTTGTTCGGAATCCCACATGAGATCCCGGACGTCACGAGGAGCTCCGGAATGGTCCGGAGGTAAAGATTCATATATAGGAAGTCCCAGTTTGGTCGCTGGAAAAGTTCCGGGCTCATCGGTAGTGTACCGGGAGTGCCGGTAGTGTACCGGGAGACCATCGGGAGGGGTATTTCGACCCAAGAGGCTTTGTGGGATGTAGGAGGATGAATACCAGCCCTTAGTGGGCTGGTGGAAGTCTTACACAAAGCCCATGAGGCTGGAAAGAAAATACCAAAAGGAAAAAGGTGGAGAAAGGCAAAAAGGGCCAAATAAGGAAGGAGTCCTAATCCTACTAGGAGTGGAGGAGGAGGACTCCTCCCTCCTTGGTTTGGCCGACCCAAGGGCTGCCTTTTTGGCAGACAAGCCTCCTCCTCCTCTCCTCCTATATATACTAGAGGATTTTAGGGTTTTGGCACAAGATTTTCAGCCACGTGCCACCCGTTCCTCTAGTGCATAGCTTCTCCTCTAGATCGGTTTTCTGCAGTGCTTAGGCGAAGCCCTATCGGAATTGCTCCACCACCATCACCAGAGCGCCGTCACGCTGCCGGTGAACTCTCTCTCCTCTCCACCTCCTCTTGCTGGATCAAGACGGTGGAGATCGTCATCAAGCTGCACGTGTGCTGAACGCGGAGGTGCCGTCCGTTCGGCGCTAGATCGGAAGGACCGTGATCGAGATCGCGAGACGGTTCGTGATGTGATCACGGAACGGATCGTGATGAGTTCGCGGGACAAATCGTGATCAAGATCGTGATGAGTTCACGGGACGGATCATGATGTGTTCGCGGGACGGTTCGTGATTGGATCGCGGGACGCTCGGCGATTTGGATCGCGAAGAAGTTCGACTACACCAACCGCGTTTCTTAACGCTTCCCGCTTAGCGATCTACAAGGGTACGTAGATCCACTCTCCCTCTCGTAGATGCTCATCACCATGGATAGGTTTGCGTGTGCGTAGGAATTTTTTTTGTTTCCCATGCGACGTTCCCCAACACTCTACATGTATCCTTCTTTCCCTTTGTTGTTTTGTACCTTCTGGATCTTGTGTGGTTTTGAGTCTAGTGGATGTGTGATTGGCCTTGTTCTCGAGTGTTTCTCTTGTGATTTCTCCCCGTTCTTCCCAGTGTTCTTCGTGGAACCCCCCTCCAATTCATGAAAGATCGGCCCTCACGGGTTTGCCCTGTATCACCCTCCTTAGCTTCATGGCAAATATTGCAAATTTTAGAGAGAGAAGCATAAGCTACTCTGACTTTGCTCTTGAAAATAGTTAGCTCTTGACAATTTTTAGTTGTCTTTCTCAAAGAACCCAAGTTGTGTATTCCTTATCATTAGCTTTGATAGTTCTGCATAGGGAACAACTACATGCTTCCTCTATTTGAACGTTCCACTCAAGGAGATCATTTCCCTCCTTTTCCTCTGTATGAAGGGTTTGGAGCTCCTCTATGGTCTTTCTATGCTTACCCACAATGTCCATGAGACTACGAAACATACGAGATTTTTCTTTAAGAGAGAACATGATCTTATGCACATTATCAAGACCTACCTACTATCACACTTATTTGCATCATTGAAAATTCTTGGTAAGAGGCTTGGGAGTGAATTGGGGGGGGGGGGGTAGGAGAAGAATGTACCTTAGACTGCCTTAGCCATTAAGCACTTGTAGTCCTTCATGTAGTCGTAATTTGTCACCTTGCCACTCTTGTTGAATTTGGGCTACCTCGGCAATACCTACAACATCATAGGGGGCGAAATCTTCTTAGGCGAACATGGACTTTCCTTCCTTCTTCTTGAGCTTGGCATTCAAAGGATGGGGCAACAACTTCTTGACGAAGTTCTTCTTGAGCAATACCCATGTGAATGGTGGTGGTGGTGCTCGTTCTCTGGACCAAGTTGAAGATGGTGGTGGTGGTGCTCGCTCTCCGATACAAGTTCGTGAAGATGGCGGTGGTGCTCGCTATCCGATCCAAGTGGAAGTGACGGTGGTGGTGTTCGTTCTCCGGTCCTAGTTCGTGAACCCGGTGGTGACGGTCTTCGCAACGATGTGGATGTTGCTTGCTTTATACATGACTGATGATCATTTGAGCATTTTTGTTTTGTTTGATCACGCATGTTGATACCTAGTATGTTGCGCATGATTTTGAATGCGATAAACTAGTATGATGATGAACGAGATGTATATATATGATGACGAACTAGTGATAAAACAAACTTGTTAATATGTGTCCCATGATTCTATTTACGACATCGCAAATCCTCCAACGAAACAGATACTATAAACACGTTCCGTTTCGCTGGAGTATTCGTGGACCCGTAAATAAGCTTTGTCCTTGAACGTGTTTTGCAGGCCGATGCTAGGGATGCTCTAAGCGGGAAAAAAAATGCATCAGCGCCTTGGAATTGGTCCAAAGAATGTGGTTTCAAATCAATGTGTTATGCAACCACCAGCCGCCGTCTACCTTCAATTACTACTATGCCATTCAACATGACCACGACGTCTACTAGTTCTGAGAGGACTCGCTTCTAAGTTTTCTGTTTTTTGGCCATACTGTTTGCAAGCCAAGGACACGTGTAGAAGGGGGGTATAGCAAACGGACAGCAGCGAGCAAAATGGCCCTTTCTCCCGGCACCACCGTGTTCCTCTAGAAGAGAGAGCCTGTCCTGTCCCGTCCCGTCCCCGTGGGGAACGCGACGCACTCGCACCCCAGCTGGAGATCCCTCCCGGTCCCTGTCCCGGCTCCCGCGAATCCGCCGCCATCTCCCTCCCTCCTCGCCAGGGGCGCGCCGCAGAAGGGCCGTGCAGGCCTCCTCCCTCTCCGCCCACCCGACCCGCGCCGCCTCCCCTCCACCGCGCAGGCGATCCGCCCCGGCCGCCGATCTCCTCGCTGGTATGGAAGCCCTGACGCAGCTCGCTTGGGTTTCCGAGCGCCCCATGTTTGATTGCTTTCCCCGGTACCGCATTCCGCCCCCGTCGATCGGTCGGTGGTCTGATTTGGTTGTGTTCTGGTGGCAGCTTGTTTTCCCCAAAATTTTAGAGGGCTGAGACTGAAGCTGCACGGCCCGCTTTAGGTCTGCTGCTAGGTTCTCACGATCAGTGTGAGGTTCTGCCGAATTTGGTAGCTACGCACACGCCCTGGAAACGTTGACGCGTAGTTAGCTGAACTTGGATACTGTCGTCACAGGGCGTGGGGAAGTTGCTAGCTGGAGTGTGTGTAGTGTACTTAGGGTACTTTTCAACCAAGAAATTACGGTCCTGGTTTTTGCTCAGATATTCCTGGGTGTTAACTTCCACTAGTGCAGAAAGACTTTCTGATCGCTGTATGGAAATTAATTTAACTGGTGACAAAACTGACAGGCGTTCATTCACATCAGTTAGTATATATCTATATTTGGTGTCATAGCTGGGAATATTCAGTTAGGACTGTTCTGTTTTCATGTTCAATTCTTCTGACATAATCTGATTACTTTTCTAATACCTCAGGCTGACATAAATTTTCTGGCCATAGCTTTACGCGTATTCCCCAGTCCCCTCAGGTCCATTTCCTGCTCGTTAGAGACACATGGTTGAAAGATTTTCTGTCTGCGGTACGGAAATAGTATTTAATCAGTTAGAAACACTGACAGGAGTTACACATCAGGTAGTAAGGACTAAGAACTGTCATGTTTTCCACTTAATTCTTAATGCATAGTCTGATTGTTTACTCCTCTAATAGTTCGTGCTGTCATGAATTTTCTCCGATAACCGTATGCGAATCTGTTTTCCTGTTGGTTCCATTTCCTTCTTGTTACTTTGTTAGAGACACCTGTTTTGCAATTGTCGGTTAAGCTGGTGGTACTACCAGAGGCAGATAGCAGGGTTCACGATCTGATTCTAATCGTGCTTTGTAGGAATGGCCAATTTTACTAAAAACTTCCAGTCTTCCAGCAAACCAGACGGTGAAAAGAAGTACCAGGGTCAATTGGTTGCCTCTCCAGCAAAGGCCATTTCATCAAAGACGATAAAGCAGATTGTGCCAAAACAATTGATCTTGAGCAGGGAGTCAACAGGTCATGTGGCAACGTTTTTGGTAAAGGTTATTGCTCTTGAGGTAGTGAGGAGGATTTCTAAAGCAAAATGTCCTTTTGTATGGAATTCTATTCAAGCATTGCAAGTTCTTGGATATCCTCCATTTAGGTGGATTCAGCGATGGGCACCACTCAAATTTGTCGTGCAAGGCATTCAGGTAATTTTGTTTCTTAGCTCTTCAAGGCCTTGGACCTCTTGAAATGTCCAAGATGCACATTCTTTCTTCTGTTACAAAATTGTGCGTGCTTCTGCAAGTTGTCAGCTACATTAATGTTGTGTTAGTTCTTCCATTTGCATGAAGATAAGTGAAAGAATAGTTTTCTTGCTGTTATTCATTTATACTTGCAAGTTGCAACCATAACATGCTTGATAATTTGCGAAAACTATAACTATACTTACCTTCATACTCACGTTAGCCCCCTGGTTTAGTCCACCCAATGGATTTAACACATCTGTATCTGTAACTAGCTGAGGGCTCATGTGTAGCTACGGAAGTAAAAAGAAAATCTAATCTGGTGGAAAATCCAATGATATCAAAGCTGGCCTAGACTTAAGGAAAAGCCAGGCAACTTGCACACAGGAAAACTGTATAAAGAATCATATGTGTTACATACTTAAACCCCCTAAACAAGATTGTAGAGATCATGGAGATGGTTCTACTTGTTAACAAGTTACTTTTCGCGGAGAGGATCACAACCAGCAGAGCTATTTGAATTAGCGGACTTACCATCACAACCAGCTCCTATTTATATGAATAAATAATGTTTTATCTACCAGATTTCGAGTCCAGCAAAGAGTTATAACCATGCTAGGTTCAGGCTCACTCAACCCTTAGTGGAAAATACTGACTTATGAGTTGGCATAGAGTTTATTTTGGCATAGCTTTTGCTTGGCTCCATATTCTGCAGTCTGAGCTTCTTGAAGTGTGTGCTGGATTAAGCCTCAGCGAGAGATCAAGAAACGACAAACATGTCTGTAGTTTCCTTTCCAATATATTTTAGCACTAATCCTGACAATATGTATGTACTAAGTTAATGTTGAGCATCCCATTCAACTCATGTGATGCTATGCTCATGTGTGCCCAGTTGAACGTATTTGAATTCTCCTGAGTGTTTTCTTGCGGTTTTAAGCTTTGTTGAATTGCCTAGTACAAAACATTGATCTATGATGTTTCAAATCCTTTGGTATATTTTTTTGTGGTTCTTTAATGCTTTGTGGAATTGGCTATTATGACACATGTGCTTTATGTTGTTTCTCAAATGGTGTTTGTTTTAATGATAATATATTTATGTTGGCATTGCTTCAGCAGTTCAGCTTTGATGTTTTTTCTCCAAATGCAGAAATTATCCACACCACTGCTGTTTTTATCTGTCACATCTACGCTGGGTGATCTTTCTTCTAAGAGTGATGAAGCCGATGATGGACCCAGTAGCACTACAGGAGCCCCTGACCTTCCTGCTGAATCACATGAAACACCATCGACTTCTGATACAAGGTTGGTTAATACTTCAGGAAGAAACACAATAAGTAGCTTTTAAAAACACAATAAGTATCTCCTACTGCATAATGCTTTGCTACCGTATTTTCTCAAACCATTCTATTTTTGTTTGATCATATCTAACTGCAATATCGAGAAGAGGTTACAGAAAGAAATATGTTTTTATATTTCCTCCCGTATATATTGGAGCTGGTGGTGATAGGCCTTATGCCATGACATCACTCCTCCATCTCCATCATCTCTGCCATCTTGTTTTGGATTATTTTATTTTTGTTATATGACTATCTGTCTATCTCTGTCCTCCTTATTAAGCTTTTTTTCTTCTAAAGTGTAAGTTAAACTTCTATGGCTCGGACTTGTATGGAGATTGATCCCCACAAGATTGGATTTATTTTGTTACTTCTGTAGCTATGCACATGCATTCAGCTAATGTTTGATCATGATGGTGGTTTCTGCTTGGTTTAGGGAGGCCGCTGATGGGGATGGTACAAAGGATATTGTTGTTTCTGAGAATTGGTTGGTGCTACTTTTCAAGGAACTTGAAACACAAGGAATCACTTTGCCTGAGAGGTGGCCTTCTACTAGCCTATTTGCTATTCATAATAAGTAATACATGTTTTGTACCGTCAATCCTTACCTACCACCACGAGGTGCATGGGGGTGGGGGTGGGGGGAGCAACGATATTTCTCTTGCACTTCTGAATATTTTAACTTGCAAGATACTGAAAGAAATCTTGGTTATGTAACGGTTATTGTCTATGTTATTATCTGTGGTCTAGTCACGAGTTTTATCTCTTAAGGAGGGTGTAAATTATCAAAGCCACTTTTATTGTATCCGAAGTAGCTTGTTGGCGGGTATTTGGAGGGAAAAATAATATATTATGTCTTAACATGAGGGTCGAACCTTTCTTTCTGTTAGGTTCTGTTATATTTGGAGCTGCAATGTTTCTATATCAGAAGACTAGTTATATATTGTGGGCTGGCAAGCATAGAAAGGATCTTACATTCTTACTGGCATGCAGCGACATGCCGTATGGCTGAATAGTTTATCTGGTGTATGTTTCAGGTTCAGTGAGGATGAACTACGCAGATTCCACATGGCAGCAAATGGTGACTTTTCAAGCTTGGTCTCTTCAATTAAGAAGACAATCCGCTGGAGGGAAACTTTTCACATACTTACATTGCAAGAACTTGAGAACTGGTCCCATTTGGTCTTTTGGCATGGGTTTGACACTACGCTGCGGCCTTGCTTAGTAATCCGTCTTGGACTTGCGTGCTCTAGTATAGCCCCTCGTGATAGACCTCGTTTTGGGCAAGCAGTAGGTAATTTCTCAACCTGGTGACTATCAATTTGTTTCATGCTTCTTCTGTCCGGAATTAGATGTTGCTCAAAAGGATGTATGTATACGTATTTCAGTGTTTATACTCCCTTCGTTTCTTTTTAGTTTGCATATAAAATTTGGTCAAAGTCAAACTTTATAGAAAAAAATATCAATATTTACAATATGAAATCAATATTATTAGATGCATCCTCAAATTAACTTTCATACCATATAACTTTAGTATTGTGAATGTTGATATTTTTTGATATAAATTTGGTCAAACTTTGTTTAGGTAAACTTTGTTTAGGTTGACTTTGACCAAATTTTATATGCAAAGTAAAAACAAACGGAGGGAGTACATCCATTTGAGCGTCATCTAATTCTGTATGGAGGGAGTATATATTTTCCTTGTAATAGGCCATCATCAGTTAGAGCTTGGTAAGATGGGGATGGATTTCTTGCTTACACTTTGCGATGGACCTTATTTTTCTATCATGCGGTCCATTGGTTACTTAATCTGACAGAAAACATAGTTTCCCTTTTCAGCAATTATTTGTTCAGACCTTCTTATCATTTAGAAGTTAGTTAGTTTTCTGGTTTACTTGCCACTTCAGAATCATTTTCGTTCCTGTTCTGAGGTTGCAGTAGTGGCCACTAATCACTAGCATCTTTCTGTCCAGTTTCTCAGATTGACCATGGTATTATACATTTGACCAACGAAGAAGATCCAAGAATTACTGTTCTGCTGGATTGCCATGGGATTTCTCCATTCAGATTTCCGATGCAAATGATGAGGTCATTTGTCAACTTGGTTCAAGAAAACTACCCAAATCGTCTTGGAGTATTAATTGTTGTCCGTCTTCCTCCAGTTGTCAGAGTTATTGCACAAACTATTATTCAAGTAAGATTACTATCTTTGCCCCATTACTCAATGCACACGATTCACATTTGTATAGCTGGCATCCTTGTCATTCTTTCTGTCTATCAATCATGTGATATACAAACCTCCATCATCAGCTACATCTGCTTTTATGTAGATAATGACCATGTCTTCGTGATCTTGTTTGGTTAGTGTGTTGTGATGTTAATGTGACTGCTAAAATTTGCTGGTCATACCACTTGACTCAGTATTAGGTTTAGTGTCAAAAATTTGCCTGACGCACTCTTGTATTGGATTTTTTGCGGCCACTCCCATATTAAAATTTTGTCATGCATTTTTTGATACAAAACAGGGAAGTCTGGATGAAAGCCTGAATGAGCATTATTAATTATTTTGAGATGATCTAATAAGCAACCATGGTACTTACTATTCCCTTCTCAAATCCCGCGCAGCTCCTGAAACCATCCACAAAGCAGAAGCTGCGTTTTGAGGGAGAATCATACAAGAAGACGTTAGCCGAGTTCTTACAGATTGTGCCAGCTTTCCTTGGTGGCAAATGCAACTGCTCACGATGCAAGAAGCCTCGGGACAGTTCACTAATCCAGGCAGGGGAGGGGAGCAGGAGCAGGAGCCTTACCAGCGCCGGCTCCAGATCACCAGTCTCGGACATGGACTTCGACGAGGAAGTGGAGGAGCTTCCATCCCCTTACAATTGCGAGAATGCGATAAGGGCTGCGGTGATCGGCCTGCTGATGGTGTGGATCTTCGTCGCGTTTCTTGCTGGGATGAACGACCCCCAGTCCATGCCTTAGCCTCCCGAGTCTCCATCTCATCGTCTGCCAGTGCCAGTAGTGTAGCGTTACTGTATGTTGTTTCTCCTTTTGAGGTTGACTGTATGTTGTTTCTCGCACCAGTTCTTCCAAATTTCCTCTGCAAGCCCGGCGTATAGTGTGGTGCTGTGCCGGCGGCAAGATTTATATAGTACTCGTAGATATGAATAAAGGTGTGTGTGTGTGTGTATTCAGCATGGTTCACTCCAGCCAGTGTGATAGGAGGCTCTCTTTTGTATCACTGCTGCTATTTTCGCCCTTTTCCACGGTTGTCGCTAGGTTTTGTTTCACCCTTCTCGGCGGTTGTTGCTAGGTGTTGTCTGCCAATGTAATTCTGTACAAGGTTGCTGTTGCTGCTAATGGGTAACCATTCGCCTGGCCTTTTCAATAGTATAAACATAAGAGTTATTGAAGTGTATGTGTGGAATGCGTAGGTCTTTTCATAAGTTCGGACTTTCCTTAACAAGAATATGATAAGATTGCATAAGCAAAACAGAGGATTGTAAAACCACTGGATGTGTAGAATTTGTGTTTGATTCGCTAGGAAAAACATAAGAATCCTATAGAACTAGTCAAATTAACGTTAAATCATACTCCCTCCGTTTCAAAATTTAAAATAAATGTCAACTTTGTACTAGTTCTAGTACAAAGTTGCACTAAACTGAAGACACTTATTTTGGCAGAGTATGCAATAGGTAAGATTAATTAATACTATGTTAATTATGATCTTTATGCATATAGGAATGTAAAAGGAAGAAGGTGGAGTTGATTGTAAAGTTTCTTTGACTCAAATCAAAGGATTTTCATTTTACAGTCTCCCTATGGTCCATCCCTTTGAATCAAGTGGAGTGTAATCATAGGTAAGTTTCCTGCTCCTATGTTATTTCTCTACATTTTCTATGAATCAAAGAGGCCCTTTGCTGGCGGGGGCAAAGGTAGCCACAGCCCATTATACCCTTCTTTTTTTGTTTTGGCAAAAATTGTCATGTTTGGATGGATATCATTTTTCTATTTAACCAGTCTACTTTATTTTGCTTTTTAGTAATGGCAGCTCCTGAGTAATCAAAAGCTTGACCAAGATGTTGTCAAGTCAAATATTTGGTAGCTTGGCGGCTTGAGCTTGGGCTTAAAACCAAACACACCATGCTTATTGACCTAATAGGAAGCGATACAAGAGTTATGTGGATCATGATGAGCAACTCTTTATACAATTTTACTCGTGCTACAACTCCAGTGCATATTATGTATGACCAAAAGTCAAAAACGTCTTATATTATTGGATAAAGGGAGTGGTTTTTATTTGATAATTTTCTATAAAAGAAATGTAATTGAATTGAACTTTTTTTGTGAGCCGTCATCTCTTGTCCACCGAGAGTGAAATTAACTTGCGTGCCCACACCATAATGATATCTGTGTTTACGGTGGATTTCTAGGGTTCACCTTCTATGTTACCCGGTTCAGAAATTTGCATTTTGTGTTTCAATCTTACCATTAAAAAGTTTGCCCATATTCTCGGTGATTTCGATGGAAAAAGTATCAGTTAGTAAGACCGCTTTGGCTAGCATCCTGTATGATTTATCATATCTCCATGAGAACGCTTCCCTCTCTCTCTTTCTCCCACCCTCTCTCTTATCACTCACATTTGCCGCTCTCCTATAACCATATTGCTCTTTCAAAACGACTATAGAGACCCATTGACGAAATCACTACTAGAAGGTGGTTTCGCACCCCATTAAATGAATGCTCGAGTGACACCATGTGACAACCACACATTTCTCATTTATTATAGTTAAAAGAGTGGTCTCATAACGAGTAAGGTATACATGTGGCTATATGGGACCGCAAGGGTGCGGATGACACGATCATAAACGGTTAGGCGAGATATCCGGCAGAACCAAAAAAATACCATACACACGTCGAAATCGGAGGCCATCACGCACGTGTACAATGACAACCGATAGCCAATGAACGCTCGTCGTGGGGGCACGCAATTCCGAATGTTTTTCTTATGGCAAAATTCTTCGAAAACACATAACGATTTCTTCAAAAACACATGACAAATTCCGCCGCTGCTCGAAAGAAAATTGCCATGCTCGCGACACATAAATTGCCGTGGAAAAACGTTCGTTTTGCCATGCATCCCCAGCGAACGTTCGCTGAATAACATTAAAAAAGAACATTCAGAGCATGAGTTCAATTTTGTTCGAAACTAGCTTTAGTCAGACAAATTTACTGAGACAAGCTTAGTCATTTTTTTTAACTGCAACAAGTTTAGTGGCCTCGGTGCCACCGTTAACTCACTCGCTGGCTGGCCAATGAGGCAGCGCCACGGTTCCTTCCATTACCTTTAACCCTAGCAGGCAGGACTGGCACAGTACTACTAGCACCGGCCTTCTCCCACCCAAACGAACCATCCACTCGCCGTCCGAGCGCCTCCGCGTGCCCGTACGCCGACGCCTCCTCCGCCGGACCACCCCGCCGGCGGCGGCCTCCCTCCCCTATCCACCGCCCTGCCGCCGCCTGCTCCCGCCCCATCGCCCCTCGCCGCCAGATCCGTCAGTCCTCCTCGCCCTCTCCCTCTCGGGCCTCGGCAGATCTGCGCGGCCGGCGGCCCGCCCCACCCCGACTGTCCTCCCCGAGCCATGGTGAGCCCCTTCCCCTCCCCTGGATCGTCTCATTCCTCACACGCCGTCGCCGTCGCCGTCTGGCCCGGGGCGGCCGCCGAGTCTAGGAGTAGTAGCAGGCATAGGCCGTACTGGAAATGGAACTCCCTGTTGAACGCCTGGTTTGAATTGGATATGCTGCTAGGTTTAGGTACGGGTCTCATGTCGGACGCTGGAGCTTTGTTGATTGATAGTGGCGCTGCTTATTTAGTGTACATTTTGCCATTTGCAGCTTATTTTGTCTCGGGGTAGCGAGTTATGCTTGAAATATATGTGTAGCCATGACCCCCCCCTGTTGATTTAAATTCTGGAGAATGGTGAAATCCATGTACCCGACATGTATGGTGTCGGACAAGCGCGTCTGTGTCCATGCCCTTTAACATGGGTGTTATTTAATTCCTGGAGCTCGCCGAGTAGGAAGGTTACCATTACTAGATGTGATTTTACCTTCATCTGGCCTTCTCCCTGGATCTGTTTGGAGTCTGACCGTTGGACGTTCATTTTGAAATTCATGTGCCAGGATAAAGTTATGGTGAGTCCATCACCAAGCGCCAGCAGCGGCAGTGGCAAGAGCGCGGGTAGGGCCAAGAGCAGGAGCAGGAGCAGAAGCAGAAGCAAGAGTAGGAGCAGGAGCAGGAGCAGGAGCATCAGCAAGAGTAAGAGCAGGAGCAGGAGTAGGAGCAGGAGTAGGAGCAGGAGCAGAAGTCGCAGCCGGAGCAGAAGCCGAAGCCCTCGGCGAGATAGGCTGCGCAGCGAGCGTTCATCCCGCCGCAGCCGCAGCCCACCTCGTCGTGGCCGTAGTCCTCCTCGTCGCAGCGAACGTCGTAGCTACAGGTGTGCACCTGCTCATGTTTTCTTCTTAGAAGCTTGCTTGCAAAATATGTTATGCTGACTTGGATTTACATCGAGTGTTTTAAGTTACCTGAAATATTCACTGGAATACCAACTGCAGCACAAGTTCACACGTCGTTGGCTGTCCAGTAGTGTATCCTTTGCACACTCTTCTGCATTAGAGTTCGCATTGACAATTTGACACACCATAGCTAGCACACTTGTGGAAAGATAGAATGATGAATCAACATTTTATTTAATGTTTGTTGTGGAAGTGTCAATACATATGTTAAACATAGCTGTTTTGCTTGTCTGATTTATTTAAGCATCTTTAGTTGGTCAACTAATATTGGAGGCATGTTGGCATTCTCTTTAATAGGTTTTAGTCTGACCAAGCCAGCAAGGCACTACCCCAATAGCTTTGCATTAACTAAACCACGCAGGGAAATGCATATCTCTAGAAAATTGGCTGCCTGCTTTATTGATGGCAATTCCAACACTATTGGTATATGGTGAATGAAGAACCATGGATATCCCTATAAATATACATGGCTAGCACCCTTATCTTCAAGAGCGCTACATGGGCTAGCTGGACCACCACGACCAGCCCAAGTTGCCTCTATCTGGTCAGTCAAATTGTTAGGGCAGAATGTTATGTGATTTACTTGCCAATGTCGCGTATCTCTGCCTCCGTCAAGGCTACACGTACCTCGTGGATCTCTCCTCTCTTCCCTGTAGTGGTTCTCCCTCATCTAGATGTGTCAATTCGACTGCCCAGCCCATGCTAGTTGATCACTAGTCTCCACTGGTTATCGTCAACTCAGAAGTTTGCTGACTTGCCTGGGCTGACTGGATGACTAAGTGATGGTTATTCAATGGCTTGACAACAATTGGGATATCAGATTGGGATGTTTATGAAGGAGGTCCTCATCTGCTTGTTCACAATCACTTCAAGTTTCTAGCCTGGATTCTGGGGAAGTTGTTAGATGTGTATCAGAGGCTCTCTTGATGGAGTTAGGAACAAATTTGCTTGATATGGTAGGATTTGAATAGGTGGACTAAGTAAAGTTGGGTAACTCACAAGAAACACATTTTTGTTAATGGAATTCCAATATTTTTCAACATTATTGCTCTGGTATTGATCTGAGAAACAACTGGAACTTGGTATCAGGAAGTATGAATTGAATGTGATTTTTCCATGTTCCTAAAGTATAACAGGTCTGTGTTGTTCCTAGAATACCATTAAACCATCCTCACTGCATTAAGTTGTATGGTGTGGACCCCCACCCCCATATATAACTTGTAGCACACTACATTTATAAATTTACCAAGGTATATGTTACTGCTAGTACTCTGTAATCCACTCAACAAGCACATCAAAGAGCAGAGCCTTAAGGGTGTGTACAATGGTGCTATCTTAGGAGTGCCATGTAGGATAAATGCTGAGGTGGAGGAAAGCGAAACCCCCAAAAGGCTTGCCTTCTCTTAATTAAGAGATGATCTGTCAGTAATGATATTTCTCCACACATATTTAGGCATATCTAGTTATTAGAGATAAGACTAAGAAATCACCCATTCTACATCATATTTTATTTGCTACCTCTAGCTTATGTGGCGCGTTTAAGATAAGACTGCCTTATCAACCACTGTACATGCACACAAATCACTGGCTTCCAGTGGAATAGGGAAAATATTTATCTCGATATGCACTTTCTTTGCGAGTTATGGAAATATTATACTTTTTTCATCATAATATATCATGCCATGTTTAACTTGAATGATTTTCCAGGGATATTATTTGCAAGAACTGCAGGAGACCTGGCCACATTGCTAGGGATTGCCCATCTGCTTCTACCTGCAATAATTGTAATCTTCCAGGGTAAAGTGAACTTTGAGCACTCTCTTACTGTACTTGTACACTTGTACTTATTTGAAGTTTGCGGGGATCGATTATTGCCTGCCCCTTTTGGCTAATTTCTGCTATGTTATCTTGCCAGAAAAGTATTAAAAGTTGGGTCATAACTCTTGTTTAAATATATGTTTTGTCAGGCACTTTGCAGCAGAATGCACTTCTAAAACAGTTTGCTGGAACTGCAAGAAGTCTGGGCACATCGCCACTGAATGCAAGAACGAGGCCTTATGCCACACTTGCAGCAAGACGGGGCATATGGCACGGGACTGCCCGGCATCAGGGTCAAACGCCAAGCTATGCAACAACTGCTTCAAACCGGGCCACATCGCGGTCGACTGCACCAACGACCGCGCCTGCAACAACTGCCGCCAGCCGGGCCACATCGCCCGCGAGTGCAAGAACGACCCTGTCTGCAACCTTTGCAACGTATCGGGCCACCTAGCCCGTGCCTGCCCGAAGACGACGACCCTGGCCTCGGAGATCCATGGGGGGCCCTTCCGTGACATCTCGTGCCGCATGTGCGGCCAGCCAGGCCACATCAGCCGCAACTGCATGGCCACCGTCATCTGCGACACCTGCGGCGGGAGGGGCCACATGTCCTACGAGTGTCCCTCGGCCAGGGTCTTTGACCGTGGCGTCCGCCGGTTCTGATGACGCCATGGATCTAGGACGGGCCCTGGCACCTGAAATGACCGTGGCGTCCGATGGATTGGGGGTGGCCCCGGCGCCTGAAGCACCCCGCCCTTGTGCCGTTGGTTGGTTGGTTCCTGTTTTAGATAGCTCTTCGGCGGACGATGCCGAGACCGTTTTTCGCTTGGCGGTGCTGCATATGCTCTTGTTGCTCCCCTGCTTGTTGTGAAATGTTTATGGTGTAGCTTTGTGACTCTGCTCAACTGGGCCGAGAAAGAGTCGTTTATATGAACTGCCATGGTTTAGACCAGATTATATCATTGACACGCTTTCGAGTTCATCTCAGGAGCTCTCGTTTCGTTGCCGTGGTCTTCCTGCCTTCCTCGTGCTCTGCTGAGTTGAATGTTTCGGAGGGTCGTTGGATGCATGTCGTGTTACTGGTGGGTAGTGGTTTGTTATGGGGTTGCAGATGTTGACTCTCCTTGGACGTGATGGCTTTCTTTGCTGTTTCCTCATACATATTTTACATGAGGAACAAGAAAAGTTTGCTGCCTTTGAGATGGTATCCGGGCACATGGGGCTCATTTGGTTTCTGCAGTTGGAAAGAGGGATTCCAGAGGAAAGTGCCTTGTAGATGCGTTCGGTTTGTAAGAAACGAGCACAAGAATTTGCATCGAAATACTGCTCAATTTCCTCCGTGTTGGGCCATGATGTTAAAATTCTTATACTATTCCTAATTCCTATAGTATATTTTAGTTTTCTCCAAATGGAACGAGCCCTTCTCTGCAGCTTCATGATTTGAAGCGGGAATTTTTGGTCTGATAAATGATTGGGACCTGAAGAAGGGTTGCATTCACAGGACTAAAGCAATCTAGCGTACAAATGCTGAATGCTTTGCCTCATGTGCGTTGCTTTCTTTCTGCATCATGGTCGCCATCAGCATCAGATCCTATTTATTATATGTACACTTCAACTGTTCGGCACAGTCAAAAGATGTTGGTGCGGTTGGTAGAGCACAGCAAGCAAGAGAGACACGGTAGTATACATGCCAGAAATTTCATCCGACAAAAAGACACGCTCCACATGGAGAATTACGGATGAATTACACACCGACACTGTGACGAATCCAAACAGAACATTTAATTATTTATAACCGTAACTTGGAAGAACAGTGCAGCAGCATAACGCCCGGCATATAAATGGGCGGCGGAAGAAGGAACAGATTACATGATAGAACTTAGAACAAGACCTCCGTGGCGAGGGGATCTTTCGACACGGTAACAAAGCCACAAATCATCAAGAAAGTTTCAAGAGTCACACCGCCAAATCTATAATTGACATAATAAATCCATGTCGCCACGAGGCGTCCAAAGGCAGCATTGGATGGATGGATGGTTTGCCGCCCCCTAGTGCGCACGCTCCTTGATCACGTCGAGGCTGATTTCGCTGGGGTCGGTGGCCTGCATCTCGATCTGGATGCCGTCCAGGGTCCTCTTGAACTTCTCGTTGGTGCTCGCGTACGTCATCTTGCTCCTCACCTTTGCGGTGTCCGGGGACCTTTTCAAGTTCAGGCACAACGCACACCGTAAGCAAGCAATCAATAAGCCTTTGGCACCACTTCCTCCCGGCCGATGAAGTTGGAACTAACCATGCAGGGGAAATGCAACGATCGGAGAAGCACGTACCAGAAGATATAGAAGATCCTGCTCTTTGGCACATCCTCCGGGGTGGTGAAGTCGAAGTCAAACACTGCGAATCGGCAGTCGTTCTCAGGCAGGGTCTTGGTGAAATCCTCATAGGTGGCATCGCGCTCCCCAGTGTGGTCCACAATGACCTCCTTCTGGTTCTCCAGCCTGTAGGTTATGAAGCGGTGCATCCTCTTGGACTTGAGCTCCACGAACCTCAGCTTGCAGTCGTCATGGATCCCAGCACCTGATGAAGCGTTTGCCTGGGTGCATAAAGAAAGTTACGATGGATATCATAGCTACACAGTGAGATAATGCAACCTTAATTCTGTTTGAACAACATCATAGACTCAAGTAACAAACAAACATACAACTCAAAGAACGCCTTTGCGCTTAGTCTTGTATTACTAGATAGTGGAAGAGAGCGCTCGAAGCCGAAATTGAATACAATGTCATGAACTGGGAAGCAAATGACAAAAGGCTCAAGATGTCACGGTCCAACAAAAATTGAAATCAGGAGCTACATATCCTAAATTTTGTTAAGTCTTGTGTACGGCAGACAATTTTCAGTTGCATCCACCTGAATCGGACTTACCCATCGACTTAAACACACACCACCAGATCTCTATCCTTGTCAACCAAGGAGTGTCAAGCACATGGATTAGTAGCGATCTCTTGGAGACAAAAACTGGCGCTCAACAGGTTGTAAATCGTAAGTACTTACGGCAGTGCTACCGACAGATGCGCGGCATAGTCAACAAGTGCTGGAAGCTAACAGGCAGATGCATGGCAACAGCCAAGATTCCATGGACGATCCGTCGTGTACAACCTGGATCTACCGATTACAAGGTCCTAAAACCAAGGATCCGAGGGGCCAGTCACCCCTCCCCAGCCAAATCTCGTGCTACCGACCACAAGACGCGTTTCCCCCGAGAGATTCGCGAGGAGAGCAGCGGACGGGTCTCCCACGATCCGACCGCCCGCGACGCAGAAAAAGAGGTGAAGCAAGGGATGACCCCCGTCCCCCCCGATCCGGGCGTCCAAGCCAGTACTTCTCTACCAACGGCCGGATCGACCCGGCGTGCAGGAGGAAAATTGAACTACGGGGAGGGAGCGCGAGCGCCGATCTGCGGGACACGCCGCGAGATCGGCGCGCGGAGATCGCGGGCGCGGCGCGGGGAGCGGGAGGGGGAGGAGGAGTGGGCACGTACCATTGCCGAGCTCGGGGGTCGGGAGGGGAGGGGGGAGGAGGAATCCGGCGGGGAGGGGAAAGGAGACGGGGGGTGGGGGGATGGATGGATTGCTGGGGTTGCTGTGCTGCGCTAGCTAGAGCTGCTGCCCCTTTTGATGGAGTCGTCGGGGCGTCCACTGCTCGGCTCCCCCCGTCCCCCGTGTGTGGTGCGCTCGTGGTCGGCTGGCACGAACCTCGCGGCGACGGGGTCGGCCTTTTCTGCGGTCGCCTGCCCTGCGCGGCATCCCGGCCGTCGGATGTCGGGACGGGCGGGCCTGATTGCGCCCTCGCTGGCGGCGTGACAAGTCACCGCGTCTTGCGTACTGCGACTGACTCTCGTCTGGCCGCGTGTGTGCAGTAAATAAAAACGGTCATCGACTACCCAAAAGTGCAAACATTCGCTGTACTCGTATTTTTACGATGTGCACGTTTACAGCCCTAGATCTTATTGTGCGAGAGAACCATCAATTTTTTATTTCGAGATAATCTAGTTTAAAAAACGTTCTTATACTTATACCATGGGATGAATGGGATGAAGGGAGTACATAAACATGTTCTAGAAAAAAAATGTGTGTGCCTTATAACAGAAAAGAACCCCTAGACTGATAAGTACGGCTCGAAATCACTACAAGCACGTGCCTTCTATTTAAACATGGTGTGCCGTCTGTGTAGCCGCTTGCCCTCCTTCCCGCTCTCGTCGAAGGTGGCCGCGATGCCTGCCTGATCATAACACGTCCAAACCCGGTTAATCCCAAGGTAATGAGCTCGATCATCGACACACCTATCATTAAACCGCGCCGGCACAAAAGGAATGTTTAAACAAATCTCTGGAGGTCTACCCTCCACGAGGTCCTTCGGACACATGATCCATGCACGATCTCTTATACTCTTGCTTAATTTCGACTCGTAATGTGCCTGTGTGTTGCGCCGCGAGAAAAATATCACACCTCCTAGCCTAATAAGCATGCCTCAACACCTTCCGTTGGCACTAAAATCGGCAGATCTCGAGTATGGGGTCCCGAACTGGTGTCGGAGAACGATGGTGAAGAGAGAGTAGGGAGACACAGATTTACCCACGTTCGAACCCTCGCGAAGAGGTAACATCCTACATCCTGCTTGTATTATATTGATTGTGGATGGGGGTACAAAGTATAGATGATCTACGTTAAGATCATGTTTTAAGCTCTAAACTTGTATGCGTGCCTCTAAGACTAAAGCCCCTCGGCTTCTATAGGCATCGTGGGTATCTAAGGTTTTCCTATGGTCGGTTAAAATATAGAGATAAGTATGTTGAATATCAAAACATGCCTTGAAGTATACGCCAAGTCTTCAGAGGTTTCCATAGTAGGTACGCCAAGGGCCACGACATCCGGAGTCCTCCCCTCAATAGTTCAGGGGTCATCGGTGCGGCCCACAGATAACATATCGATATGGTGTGCACCCCCTAATCTAGGACGTCGTCAGTAGCCCCTGAACTGGTCTTCAAAGTCGAGGACATTGGCGCCCTCCTCGTAACAACTTCTCCATCTTGTGGTTTCCGGCTTGGTAGGTGAGTTCCCCCTCTTCGTCATCTTGTATTCGAATCCAAGGTCCTCCTTGGTTATCATTGCCATTTCCATAAGGGCGAGCATCCACGTTCCTCAGGCAGCCTAATGCCTTATAATCAGGACTTTCCAAAAGTCTCGGGGTGAGGGAGGCCAAGTCAGAGTTGGGACCAACCTGACCACTATTAGCCGTACTGTTAAGGCTTCCTCGATCCACGTTCCATAAGTGCTTGGGAAACAAGCGGATTAATGGTTGGATGCTCAAACACCCCCATTTTATAATGATATATAACCGGCGACAGGGGTAATAAAAATTATCCCTTCATCTAGTGCATTTTCTCATCTTGTCTCAACACGAATATTTCTTGTGCCTCTTCCTGAGAGATTCATCAATGACGATCGCACCTAGACCGTTGAAGCGCCCAAATGACCTTCTCGGAGGTGACTGGAAGAGCTGTTCGGTCACCCATTTGCAACCGAATCGACTCGCAACTAAAGGGTACCTGGTAGATCCAGATTTTGCACCAACCCGTCCAGGGTTAGTGTCCATGGATAACAAGGTGCATGCAGATAAATACTCGATGCCGCACAGGGAAGAGCGAGTCTGTTTCGTCCCCTTTCTCCTTCAGGGGATGGTTTCCCAATCCACCCTTTCCTCAGGGGTCTTCTAGAGTTCTAAGGGATCCAGCTCCACCACCTCTCTCCAAATTAAATTCTTCATATCTCTGGGTTGCGAGGCCCACTTTGGATTGTGGCAGAAATACTTTTGCTTATCCCCTCGTACCCTATACGACTCCGTCCACGAGGTTGGAGGAGCCAAAGTATGCAGGATTGCTGAAGCCGGCTATCTCCCCAGTACCCCAAGGATGACATTGACATGTGAGCTTCAGAGTGGGTTTATATGGCCGATGTGCTGATTGAAGATCTGGTCTGACCAGGACTCCCCCCTTTTCTCATACGCCATCGAAGAAGCGGTACAAGTGGTGGTCGAGGAGTCACCCACAAGGAGAAGATGCCGAGGTGACTCGACTGGCCGCTCAAGTCTCTTGTCTTGGTCATAGCAGACTAACCATTATCAACGCGATGTTGATGGCCATTAGCTAAGGATCCAACCACTCTAACATCGTGTTCATCCACTGTAGCAATTCAACAGGTCCGGCGATGCTACCCGAATTGTGAGGAAGGGTTTCGAGAATCAGGCGGCCTGATGTCTACTATGCAACTTCATTCTTCTAGACGTTTGATGACCCACAAGTGTAGGGGGTCAATCGTAGTCCTTTCAATAAGTAAGAGTGTCGAACCCAACGAGGAGCAGAAGGAAATGACAAGCGGTTTTCAGCAAGGTAATTTCTGCAAACACTGAAATTGTAGATAACAGGTAGTTTGATAGCAAGATAATTGGTAATGAGAAAGTAACGGTAACGGTAGATAAAGTGCAGCAAGGTAGCCCAATCCTTTTGTGGCAAAGGACAAGCAAAAATGATCTTTTATAATAAGCAAAGTGTTCTTGAGGATTCATGGGAATTTCATCTGGTCACTTTCATCATGTTGGTTTGATTCACATTCGCTACTTTGATAATTTGATATGTGGGTGGACCAGTGCTTAGGTGTTGTTCTTACTTGACAACCTCCCACTTATGATTACCCCCCTCGCAAGCATGCGCAACTATGAGAAAAGTATTAAGATAAAATCTAACCATATCATTAAACACATGGATCCAAATCAACCCCTTACGAAGTAGCGCATAAACTAGGGTTTAAGCTTCTGTCACTCTAGCAACCCATCATCTAATAACCACTCCACAATGCATTCCCTTAGGCCCAAATATGGTGAAGTGTCATGTAGGTGACGTTCACATGACACCACTAAGGGAATCACAACATACATATCATAAAAATATCGAACACATATCAAATTCACATGATTACTTGCAACATGACTTCTCCCATGACCTCAAGAACAAAGGTAACTACTCACAAATGATATTCATGCTCAAGATCATAGGGGTATTAAATAGCATAATGGATCTGAACATATGATCTTCCACCAAATAAACCATGCAGTAATCAACTACGTAATGTAATCAACACTACTAGTCACCCACAGGCACCAATCTGAGATTTAGGTACAAAGATTGAACACAAGAGATGAACTAGGGTTTGAGAGGAGATGGTGTTGTTGAAGATGAACTAGGGTTTGATGAAGATTGGCCTCCCAAAGATGAGAGGGTTGTTGGTGATGACGACGTCTTCAATTTCCCCCTCCGGGAGGGAAGTTCCCCCGACGGAATCGCTCCCTCGAAGGGCAAAAGTGCTCCTACCCAAGTTCCGCCTCGAGACGACGACGGTTCATCCCGAAAGTCCTCTCCTTTTTATCTATGTCAAAATACCTTAAATACTAGAAGATGAGCACTAGAGGTGGGCTGGGCTGAGCACAACCCACCAGGGTGCGCGCCCTGGTGTCTTGTGCTCACCAGATGGCCCCCCTCCGGTAGTTATTTGCTCATGTATTTTTTATATATTCCAAAATAATTCTCCGTAAAGTTTTAGATATTTGAAGATGTGCACAATAGGTATCTCTGATATGCTTTTTCAGGTCGAGAATTCCAGCTATCGGCATTCTCCCTCTTTGTGCAAACCTTTCATATTATGAGATAAAAGGCATTAGAATTACTCCATAAAGCATTATTATGCATAAAAACATTATAAATAACATCAGATAATCATGATGCAAAATGGACGTATCAATGTTGTTGGGCCTCCAAGTGCAACGTTTTGTAGGACAACAACAAATTTCTGTCAAGTGGATGAGCTAAGGTTTATCAATCCGTGGGAGGTGTAGGATGAAGATGGTCTCTCTCAAACAACCCTTCAATCAAATATAAGAAGTCTAGTGTGTCCCCAACAAACACAATACAATGGCAAATTGTGTAGGTGCATTAGTTCGGCGAAGAGATGGTGATACAATGCAATATGGATAGTAGATATATGTTTCTGTAATCTTGAAATATAAAAACAGCAAGGTAGCAAATGGAAAATAGTGAGCAAAATGTTATATAAATGCTTGCAAACAAGGCCTAGGGTTCATACTTTCGCTAGTGAAATCTCTCAACAATGCTAACATAATAGAATCATATGATTATCCCTCAACGTGCAACAAAGAATCACTCCAAAGTTCATAAGTAGCGGAGAACACAAGATAAAATTGGCGTAGGTAGTAGAACCACCTCAAAGTTATTCTTTCCGATCAATCTTTTGCACTATTCCTATAAGTGTCACAACAGCCCTAGAGTTCATAGTAAAATAACACTAATGGTACATATCTCAACCTAATGTCACCTAGATACACCAATGTCACCTCAAGTATCCGTGGGTAAATTATGCAACATGCATCAAACAATTTTAGATCTATCATATTCAATCCAACACAAATAACTCCAAGGAGCACCCGAAGATTTCTATCGGAGAAAGTAGGATGAAAACGTGCAATCAACCCATATGCATAGATCCCCAAAGTCATTGGAATCTGCAAGTTGATGTCATAACATATATCAAGTGAATCAATAGAATACTCCATTGTCACCACGTGTATCCACATGCAAGACATACATCAAGTGTTCTTAAACCCAAAATATTCAATCCGACATAACGAGATCTCAAAGGGAAAGATTCAATTCATCACAACAAGAAAGCAAGGGAAGAACACCATATGATCCAACTATATTAGCAAAGCACGAGATCGTACCATCTCAAGAACACAATAGAGAGAGAGAGAGATTGAACACATAGCTACTGTTACATACCCTCAGCCCCGAGGATGAACTACTCCCTCCTCGTCATGACCTCCGTTGGGATGATGAAGATAGCCACTGGTATACCTGGCCATGGGCCGGTCCAGGCTTCGGGCCAGGCCGGACCAAGCCCGAAGCAGAAAACTCAGGCCCGGGCCCGGTCCGGCTCGGACGTCGGGCCTAAAAATAGGCCCAAGCCCAGCCCGAAAGTGTAAAAGCTCGCCGGACCTCTTCAATAAAACACAAAAACAACGGGCCCGAGCCGATCTGGTCGTCGGGCTGAAAATCTAGGCCCGAGCCCGACCCATGGGCACGGTCGGGCCGGGCCGGGTCAGGATTTTTTGGGCTGGGTCAGGCCGGGCCGATCGGGCTGGGTTATTTATGGCCAGGACTAGCCACCGGAGATGATTTATCCTCTTCGACGGGATACTGGAAAGGCTCCAGGTGGGTTTTTCGTTGATACAGAGAGTTACGGCGGCGGAGCGAAAGTTCTGTAAGGGTTTTGGTACATATAGGATTTTTCGGCGTTGGAATCACAACAGCCGGAGCCACATGGGCCACACGAGCTAAAAAGGCGTGACCAAGGGGGTGGCCACGCCCTGTTGCCTCTTGGCCCACAGGTGGCTCCCCTACGGTGGTTCTTCGCTCCGGTATTTCTTATTTTCCCTAGAAAAATCATAAAAAAAATTCGGACGTTTCCGAGAACTTTAATTTTCTGCACAAAAATAACACCACGGTAATTCTATTGAAAACAACGTGTTAGTTCCAAATAAATCATATAAAATGCATCAAAACTATATAAAAATATTGTAAACATTGACAAATATGACGTGAATATTTTATAAATTATTGATACGTTGAAGACGTATCACGGCCTTAGCTGCCGCATTGGAGGGTATATATAAAGGGGAAAAGTAAGATTTTGCCCGGCAACGGTTTTTTGGTGGCCTATCCTACCACAAGCCTATTGAAGCAGTAAGGCTCCCTTGCTTGCACACTGCAATTAACCGAACAATGCATTTATACTTTTGATTAGTTGTTCAACATATCCGAGTAGGGGCGAAAACATTGGATTGCAGCGGTGAGCTGCCCAGCTCCACAGTCGGAATCCTATGTTCGTGAAGATGATCCCGGGTTTAATGAGGACCCCGAGATGTCCCTCGTCTTCAAGGATGAAATCTTCTTTGAAGAGAGTATTGATGATTCCCTGGTGGCGTTGCTCCTTGATCGCCCTGGGATGGTTCTAACGCCCCTTGTGCTTCTTGACGGAAACAATTCGTCCATCCTATGGCTCCGGTGACTAGCACTTTCAACTAGAGTCCTCGGTTGCATATTCGACAACCACATCCGAGGTCAAAAGATTAATGCAACATCGGGAAAGGAAGGCGTCCTTGGAACATCCTGCTTTGACTAATCAGGTGCTTAAGACTAGTCACAATGGGAGTAACATAGGTAGTAACATATATGCCACCTATGCAAAAAGTATGACGTGACATCTAATTAATGAGAAGAGAGAGAAATTGAATAACTTAGCATGTTACTACCCCTATGAGTAACATAATGCATACCAATGCAAAATGAGTCTATAAGCTAATAAATGAAAGGCTCAATGTTACTACTTACATGTTATTATCCATTATGGAGGTAGTAACTTAGACTAGTAACATATGCATGTTACTACTCTATGTTACTCTTCATTGTGACTAGTCTAATGATCTCAAGTCCGTAGATGCATGTCTCGGCGCTGCTCGCGTGAGCCTCAAGGATGCGGTGGATGTATTGGCTGCCAGCCTATAGGTAATAATTTCTTATCACAATTATTACGAAAGCTTTAACTCGCCTAGTAGCCCTCGGGGTGAACTAACATTCGGTCATCCGAGAACAAAGCCTGTGTTGTCAGATATCATGTTCCAAAGCACGATCGATTCCAATAGCGCGTGGGTGCAAAAAATAGCGCAAAGCCCAAAAAACTGCATTTGTCTTGTTGAAATAGACTTCTCAGCGCCACGCAGACCAAAGTAGAGGACACCAAGAAGTTCACACGCGATGCTCATGGTAAGCACTTCTAACGCCGACCTATTACGAGTCATTTTTTATGGGCCTATTTGGTTGAATTTGTTTGACTAGCAGCAGAGACCACATGTCAATTTAAGAAGGACCTAAAACGGGCACGAGAAGCCATGATATATGCCGAGGCACAAGAGCAAGCAGTCCGCCACGTTCTTTGTCAAAGAAATTCGATAACACCATCTTATTATCTCGTCAAACCCTAGCGACACCAAACGTTAAGTGTCCGACCCAAGCAGTAGATGTTTACTGATAACCCACAAGTGTAGGGGCACTAGTAGAAAATAGGGTTTTGGTCCAGATCTGAAATGCCATTAATCCCGGTTCACTCACGAACCGCGACCCATGGGGACATCGGTCCCAGTTCGTGAGGCCAGGGTGCCGGCCGGGCCTCGTGGGCCATTGGTCCCGTTTCGTCTGACCCCTTTGGTCCCGGTTCCAGACACGAACCGGGACCAATGGGCATCGCTCCTGGCCCACAACCATTTGTCCCGGTTTGTGGCTGGAACCGGGACCAAATGTGGTCCTTTAGTCCCGGTTCCAGCCACAAACCGGGACCAATGGTTGGCCTATATATACCCCCTGCCCGCGACCAGAGCAGTGCATTGCTCTATTTTTTTGGCCGGCCATGGGAGAGCTTTGTGGTGCTCTAGCTCACCTCCTATGCACATGAGGTGTTCGATGAAACGCCCGAGCCACACTTAAGCTTTCTCCTCTCGAAGCTCCTTGTCCAAGCTCCATTTTCCTCAAGATTTGTCTAGGTTTGACGGTCCGTCCTGTCCCATCCCCGTCCTCACCGCCGTCGATTGCCCGCGCCCATCTTGGCGCCGGCACCACCGTGGTTAGCCTCTTCTTCTTATCTTCTTTCTAAAAGGAAAAAGTTCTTACTTGTATGATTTAGATAGATACTTGTGTAATTTCCTTACTTTTATTACTGTTTGTTATTATATAGTGCGATGGTTTTGGTATCTGCCTCCGTCGGCCCTTGTACTGTCTATGATTCGGATGTGGTATATATTATCTTTCATAACTATTTGTTTTATTTAGTGTTTATGACAATTATACCGACCAACGTGACATACATTTTTTAATCTAGGAGTATGTGAACCGGAAATTCCAACTGACATAGAAATTCTTGTCAAGAAGTTAAATTTGGTTGAAAAAGAAAACAATTACTTGAAAGAAAAATTACATAGAGTTGAAGAGGAGAAGATAAAGTTGGAGTCGCATGTTGCCGATGTCGTCGATGATCATAAGATCAAGATGGACGCAATGCACTTGAAGATTAGAAAGATTAGAAAACGTGCCATGCATACCGAGGCTTGGTATTATTCTGCCGTTGGATCAATTGGTACCTTAGTAGTGGTTATGATCGCGTTTGTTGTTGCATTTATTTTTGTACATAGTTTCAATGTATGTTTTAATTAAATGCTCTAGAGAGCAATATGTTGTTCAATAATTAGAACTATGTATGAACTTTATGTATTTATTTTGGTCACTACTGTACTTTGGCTTTAATGTGATGATGAATTTCTATTAATTTGGTGACTTCTCTATTCATGATATTCTGTAATGGTTTTTTATACACTTTATTATATAATGCACGCAGATGAACCAACAATGGATGTACGGTGACCGACGCACCTCCGAGTATATTAAGGGCCTGCATAATTTTCTCGAAGCGGCTGAGGCAAACAAGCAGAATGGTTTTATGCATTATCCATGTATTGTCTGTGAGAATACGAAGGCTTTCTCCAACTCTAAAACCCTACACTTCCACCTGCTTGAGAAGGATTTTATGCCACACTATAATGTTTGGACCAAGCACGGAGAAAGAGGGGTTATGATGGTAGACAACGAAGAAGAAGAGGATGATGAAAACTATGTGCCTCCTGAATACGGTGATGTTGCGATGGGGGAAGCTGAAGATCAAGAGGAACCAGACGATGTGCCCGATGATGATCTTAGCCGGGTCATTGTTGATGCAAAGAGACAATGCGAAAGTGAAAAGGAGAAGTTGAAGTTCGATCGCATGTTAGAGGATCACAAAAAAGGTTACCCCAATTGCGAAGATGGCAACACAAAGCTCGGTACCACACTGGAATTGCTGCAGTGGAAGGCAGAGAATGGTGTACCTAACAAAGGATTTGAGAAGCTATTGAAAATATTGAAGAAGAAGCTTCCAAAGGATAACGAATTGCCCAACAATACGTAGCAAACAAGGTTGTATGCCCTCTAGGATTGGAGGTGCAGAAGATACATGCATGCCCTAATGACTGCATCCTCTACTGTGGTGCGTACGAGGATTTGAACGCTTGCTCGGTATGCTGTGCATTGCGGTATAAGATCAGACGAGATGACCCTGATGATGTTGACGACGAGCACCCTGGGAAGAGGGTTCCTGCCAAGGTGACGTGGTATGCTCCTATAATACCACGGTTGAAACGTCTGTTCAGAAACAAAGAGCATGCCAAGTTGATGCGATGGCACAAAGAGGACCGTAAGAAAGATGGGAAGTTGAGAGCACCAGCTGACAGGTCGTAGTGGAGAAAGATCGAGAGAAAGTGGAGCGACTTTACAGGTGACCCAAGGAACGTATGGTTTGGTTTAAGTGCAGATGGCATTAATCCTTTTGGGGAGCAGAGCAGCAAGCATAGCACATGGCCTATGACTCTATGTATGCATAACCTTCCTCCTTGGTTGTGCATGAAGCGGAAGTTCATTATGATGCTAGTGCTCATCCAAGGCCCTAAGCAACCCGGCAATGACATTGATGTGTACCTAAGGCCATTAGTTGATGAACTTTTACAGCTATGGAATGGAAGAGGTGTACGTGTGTGGGATGAGAAATAACAGGAGGAATTTGACCTACATGTGTTGCTGTTTGTAACCATCAACGATTGGCCTGCTCTCAGCGACCTTTCAGGAAAGACAAACAAGGGATACCATGCATGCACACATTGTTTAGATGACACCGACAATATATATTTGGACAAATGCAGGAAGAATGTGTACCTGGGGCATCGTCGATTTCTTCCGACCAACCATCAATGTCGAAAGAAAGGAAAGCATTTCAAAGGTGAGGCAGATCACCCGAAGAAGCCCGCCGACCGTACTGGTGATCACATACTTGATATGGTCAATGATTTAAAATTAATCTTTGGAAAGGGTCCTGGTGGACTATCTATTCCGACTGATGATGCGGGGTGCACACCCATGTGGAAGAAGAAATCTATATTTTGGGACCTACCCTATTGGAAAGGCCTAGAGGTCCGCTCTACAGTCAACGTGATGCACGTGACGAAGAATCTTTGCATGAGTCTGCTAGGCTTCTTGGGAAAGTATGGTAAGACAAAAGATACACCGGAGGCACAAGAGTGAAAGCACAATATGCTCCCTTGGTGGTTTTGATAATTCATGACAACATACATTGTCTCTTGGACTAATACTTTTATCTAGTATATTTCAGATAATAGTCCATGGAGAGTTGGGTTGGCAAAGAGATTGTGGAACACCCCAAGATACAAGGAAATGGATTGGCTATGCTTCAAGCAAGAGGACTCTACATTTTATATTTGTGAGAAATCACCTTGAGTCCATAGGAAAGCCAATACTATTAAAAGGGGGTAAAGTTTTGTTGGTGAACAAAATGCTCACGCGTGCACAAGTGATAGTCACCAAAGACACCCACAAACTCTCCCACCAAAGTCTTTCCTAAGCCAAACACTCAAATCGGTGCAACCAACATTCCCATCCCGGTGCCATCGATTCTAAACCCTAGACAGACCTAGCCAAACCCTAGCCACTTCGGTGCAACCGATTCCATACCGGTGCCACCAAGTTCAGGTTGCCAACTTTTTGTTATGCAAGTTCACATTTTCGGTCCGTCCAAGATTGTTGAATCGACGTCACCAAGAATGGCAATTCTGATCGTTGGTCACCTTGTCGGTGCAACCAAGATTCCTATATCGGTCTCACCGAGATTCAAAAGTTGCCACCTTTTGGTCACTTCGGTACCACTGAGATTAACACATCGGTGTCACCGAGTTGGTCATTTTGTGTGTAACGGTTGGATTTTTGGGGATGCCTATATATACCCCTCCATCACCACCTACTCTAAAGAGAAGCACTCAGGACTATTCCATACCTATCCTATCAGTTTTCTGAGAGAGAACCACCTACCCTTGTGTTGAGGTCAAGATCTCCCACTCCAACCATATGGATCTTGATTTCTAGCCTCCCCAAGTTGCTTTCCACCAATCCCATCTCTTCTACCAAGCCATATCTGTGAGAGAGTGATTGTGTGTTGAGGAGTCTATCACCTTGAAGCACAAGAGCAAGGAGTTCATCGACATTACTGAGCCTATTACCGTTTGGAGGGTGGTGCCTCCTAGATTGGTTAGGTGTCGCTTGGGAGCCTCCTACCTCGTGTTGTGGAGTTGAACCAAGAAGTTTGTAAGGGCAAGGAGATCGCCTACTTCGTGAAGATCTACCCATAGTGAGGCTAGTCCTTTGTGGACGGAAGCCGTTATGGAATAGTCAAGGTTGCTACTTCGTGGACCATTATGGGTGGAGCCTTCCGTGGACTCTTGCGACCGTTACCCTCTATGGGTTGAAGACTCCATAAACGTGGACGTACGATAGCACCACCTATCGGAACCACGGGAAAAAATCCTTGTGTCTCCAATTGTGTTTGATCTCCTCATCTCATCTCTTTACTTCATGTGCAATGTCTTTACTTTCCGCTGCCATACTTGTTGACATGCATGTGTAGGGTATATAGACTTGCCAGCCTTGCTAAAATTGTTAAGATCTGCCAACCAATTAACTTGGGAAAAGGTTAGGTTTTAATTTTCTTCTAGTAGTCTATTCACCCCCCTCTAGACACTCTTCTAGTGATCCCTCAATTGGTATCAGAGCATTGGTCTCCATTGCATCGGTTTAATCACCGAGGAGGAAGATGGATGTGTCTAGTATAGGGAGTTTGAGTTGTAGAGTGCCTATTCTTGATGGAGAGTATCATGGTCAATGGAAATCTTTGATGCTTGAGCTGTTTAATGAATTTCAATTGAGCAAATATGTTATGCGCCCATGACCCTCCTATTGATGAATTGCATCCCACACATGAAGAGGAAATTAACATGCTTGGTAACCTAAGAACTGTCAATCTAATTGTTAGAGGTTAACCAAGATTTGTGCTTTCTCAATTGAAGAACTTTGCATGTGCTTATACCTTATGGACTGATTTGGAGAAACGATATCTAAATTTTTCTTTAGGAAATCTTGATGAAATTCTTCATAAAACTGTTGCTTTTCACAAAATGAAGCCTAGTGATCCAAACTTTGATTAATGCCTATTTGAGCTCCATGATCTTATGCATGCTAAAGGAGATGTCACCACTATCAACAACATTATCTTTGAAGCCATTCGCACTCATAAACTTGAACATTGTCATGAGCACTATTCTAATGAATCTCTTGTTCTTTATGATGAGGATTTCCCACTTGATGATGACAATGTGGAACATGACTATCTTGGAGAAGATGAGTTGTTTGACATCGAGTATGACAAGATCATGAAGAATCTAAGCCTGATGGCAAACTTCAAGGATTATATGTCCGGAGGAAAAGAGTGGATTCTCGATAGTGGATGTACGGATCATATGACTGGTGATAAAGACATGTTCCAAGAGATCACGCCTAATCAAGGTCCTCGAAGGTATGTGACCTTTGGAGATAACTCTAAGGGTAAGGTACTTGGCCTTGGTAAGGTGACCATATCCCATGATAGCTCTATTCAAAATGTTATGCTTGTTGAATCCCTTGGCCGACTTCGGTTTCAATGTGTTATTCACAAAAGTAGATTGCCAAGTGATTCGTCAAGATAATCATAAAATGGTCTTTACCGGTTTCTGTAGAGGTGACTATACATTGTTGATTTCACTAAGAGATCCAAGCCTCGTACTTGTTTAATTGCTAAATCTTCTAAAGGTTGGCTTTGGCATAGAAGACTTGGACATGTAGGCATGTGCAATTAAGATAAGCTAATCAAGGGCGATCACATTCTTGCTGTTAAAGATGTTATCTTTGACAAAGATAGACTTTGTAGCGCTTGCCAAGCAGGAAAACAAGTAGGTGGAAGTCACCCCATTAAGAACATCATGAATACTAGGAGACCACTCGAGTTACTTCACATGGATCTTTTTGATCCCAATGCTTACAAGAGAATCGGTGGAAATTCCTATGGTCTAGTTATAGTTGACGATTTTTTTAGATTTACGTGGGTATTTTTCCTTGATGATAAGTCGCAGGTTCAAAAAATCTTCAAGAACTTCGTTTGCAAAGCAAAAAATCATTTTGAAGTGAAGATCGAGAAGGTTCGAAGCGATAACGGATCAGAGTTCAAGAACACCCATGTGGATACCTTTCTTGACGAAGAAGGTGTCTCACATGAGTTCTCGGCTACGTACACGCCTCAACAAAATGGAGTTGTTGAGAGGAAGAACCGAACGCTTATTGAGATGGCTAGAACGATGCTTGACGAATACAAGACGCCAAGACACTTTTGGGCAGAAGCCGTGGAAATAGCATGTCATGCCACAAACCGACTTTACTTGCACAAGCTTCTTGGAAAAACGACATACGAGCTACTCACCGGTAACAAACCCCAAGTTGGATACTTTCAGGTATTCGGCTCCAAGTGCTACATTCTTGACAAGCATCGTCGTACTAAATTTGCTCCTAAATCTCATGAAGGATTCGTACTTGGTTATGGATCAAACTCTCACACTTACCGTGTCTACAACAACTTCACTCAAAAAGTTGAAGAGACGGTAGATGTGAAGTTTGATAAATCTAATGGTTCACAAGTCGAACAATTGCCAAATGATGTAGGTGACAAGGACCCTTCAGAAGCTATTCTAGATTTACCCATCGACAAGATTCCTCCCATGAAGGTGAAGGAAAGTACTTCATCAACTCAAGTGGTATCCCCTACCTAACGACAAGGTGAACCACAACATGACATGAAGGCATCCACAAGTGGTACACGATAAGATGAAGAGGAGGAGGAAGTGCATCATGAAGATCCACCACAACCTCCTTCACCACCACCTCAAGGAGATGAGCACATTGGCAACAACAAAGACGAAGGAAATGATGATGATGAAGAAGCTCCACCATCCAACAATCGGAATCTAACCCGAGTTCGAGCACAAGTGACTGAGAACCATCCCCTAAACCAAATCTTTGGAGATATACAAACCGGGAGAATCACTCGCTCTAAAACTCGTCTAGCTAACTTTTGTGAGAATTATTCATTCATATCTAGCATTGGGCCTTGGAAGGTAGAACAAGCTCTTGAAGACGTGGATTGGGTGAACGCTATGCATGAAGAACTTCACAACTTCAAAAGGAACAAAGTGTGGACACTCGTGGAGAAGCCCGAAGATGAGCACAACATCATCGGAACCAAATGGGTGTTTCGGAACAAGCAAGACGAATACGGTTAAGTCATACGCAACAAGGCACGTCTCGTGGCACAAGGATATACTCAAGTCGAAGGTATGGACTACGGTGAGACTTATGCCCCCGTTGCTAGACTAGAAACTATTCGAATTCTTCTTGCCTATTCTAATCACCATGATATCACGCTTTATCAAATGGACATTAAAAGTGCGTTCTTAAATGGTGAAATTGAAGAAGAGGTTTATGTTAAGAAACCACCTGGTTTTGTGAATCCTAAGAAACCTAATCATGTTTACAACCTTCGTAAAGCCCTCTATGGTCTTAAGCAAGCCCCTCGTGCTTGGTACAAATGCTTAACGAAGTTTCTCATTGAAAAGGGTTTTGAAATTGGTAAAATTTATGCAACCTTGTTCACTAAGAGAGTTAATGGTGAATTATTTGTGTGCCAAATCTATGAGGATGATATTATCTTTGGTTCTACTAACCCTCAATTTAGTGAAAGATTTGGAAGGTTGATGTTCGAGAAGTATGAGATGTCCATGATGTGTGAGATGAAATTCTTTCTTGGATTGCAAATCAAGCAATCAAGAGAAGGAACTTTCATCTCTCAAACTAAGTATACCAAGGACTTGAGGAAGAAATTCAACATGCAAGAGTGCAAAGGTATGAAAACTCCCATTCCAACTAGTGGACATGTTGATCTTACCAAGGAAGATGAACCGGTTGATCAAAAAGTTTATCGATCCATGATTGGTTCATTGCTATATCTATGTGCATCTCGTCCCAATATTATGCTTAGTGTTTGCATGTGTGCTAGATATCAAGCTGCACCTAAGGAGTGCCATCTTTTAGCCGTGAAACGTATAGTGAGATACTTGATACAAACACCAAACTTTGGCATTTGGTATCCCAAGGGATCTTCTTTTAACCTTGTTGGATACTCCGATTCGGACTATGCCGGTGACAAGGTTGATAGAAAATCCACCTCTGGTACTTGTCAATTTTTGGGTAGATCTCTAGTGTCTTGGTCTTCCAAGAAACAAACCTCGGTATCTCTATCTACTGTCGAAGCTGAGTATATTGCTGCTGGATCTTGTTGTGCACAATTACTATGGATGACACAAACGCTTAAATATTATGGAACCCATGTTAAAAAATTTCCATTACTTTGTGACAATGAAAGTGCTATTAAGATTGGTCATAATCCCGTGCAACATTCTCGAACCAAGCATATTCAAGTTCGATATCATTTCATTCATGATCATGTTGCCAAAGGAGATATTAATCTTAAGCGTGTTCGCACTAACAAGCAATTGGAAGATATAGCCACTTGATGAGAAAACTTTTTGTCACTTGAGGAGTGAGTTGAACACCATTGATGCTTCAAACTTGAGATAGACTCCCTCGGATGCTTGCAAGGGCATGAGCTTTCTTGATACTTCCATGATAGTGCTAACATGATATCTATGCCATGGAATCCTATGCTCCCTTGTATTGCATCTAACCGTTTGTAGGTACTTGGAAGAATTTCATTCCACGTGATTGCAACCAACTCCACTCATAAGCAATCTTGTCTTGACCAAGTATCCACAACCCCTCTTGATGATGGAAGGAAGAAGACAACAAAAACATATCCTTGACATATACTTGATCATTATTGCAAAATCTCATTGGTATCATGTCAAATGGATATACCTATTGTTCTCCTTGCATGACTAACCCTTGTAGGTAACAAGCATACTAGAACGAGAAGGATTGCTCCAAACTCTAGATGTTCTTCATCAACCTCGAGCATCCTCAACAAGTTCACCTATGAGCAACGTCATCAACATCACTCAAAGGTATGCTCTCATATCCTTGAAAAGGCTTTACTCCAAGTTATGAGCTAAAGCAGCTCAAGTGATATGAAGACATTAAAATGCTTAATCAAAAAATGGTAACCCCATTCTGAGCTTAACATAGAGTATGACCTATAATCAAGTATTCTTGCTTGGCTCCTAAGTCAATATACTCTAATATAGGTGACCTAGTCACCGCCCATCACTAGTTAAGATTCTTATGTGGTTTGTTCTTTATTTGCATGATCTCTAGTAACCACTCAAATCTTTTCTATGTGATGCCCTTTTCTCCTTTCCGTTGAAAACATTTTCTTTTGAATATTTGAAAAACAGATTCTTGGTCTCTTATTATCTTCTGTTTTATGTCCCGGAGCCACCGATTCAGATATCACGGATTGAAGACAAGTTGCACTACAAAATCTCGGTACCACCAATCTATCTCCCTTGGAGTCACTGATTTATCTTTCCTTACCCCTTCCGTCTTTCTTCTGATACTTCGATGATCCCTTATTCTTAAAAAAGGGGGAGAATAACAAGCTACACTTAGGGAGAGAAATTCTTTATTCAAGGATCCCTAGCTCCAAGGAGGAGACGACTAAAATTTGTCAAAGGGAGAGAAATTACATTCAATGATTCCCTCAGCTCTTTTCTATGAACCCTATCTTCAATAACCCTTGTTCTCAAGGATCCCTTGCTTATCAATGATCCCTGTACCTACTCCTACCTTTGACCTTTTTGGTAATTATTGCCAAAGGGGGAGAAGAACAAAGCTTCATGCTCAAGGGAGTGTTACATGCTTACGCAGAGGAGGAGATATGATTTAGGGGGAGTGGAGAACATCGAGAAGTTTATACTTGTATAAACAAGGGGAGAGTTACATGCTTATTTATTTGACTGTTCACTTTAGACTTTTCTCACCCTATCCAATCCCAATATCTACATGCTGAGATTCAGGGGGAGAGGATGAACTACCACTTTCATATCTAAGGGGAGAAAAGCTCTAAAAGATTAATGCTAAAGGGGGAGACATATTAATCTTAAGGATTATCATATTTTATATGTTCTCCATATCTTGGTATCCTTTGAGTTCTATTTCTTTGATTAGTAGCATACTCTTGTGTTCCCTAACATTGTTTTCTCAAGTGTGTCTCTACTACTAGAATGCTCAAGAACTCAAGGTAAGTATATGCATCATATCTTTGATCAAGATGATCTCTTGCTTCTTGCACATATTGTTTGCAAGAGTGAAGTCTTGAACAAGGATACTTTCCATTCATATATATTTTGTTGCATATAGCCAAGATACACATGACTTCTTATATCCCTTCATCCATATGTTTGTCCATGCATTCCAAAACAACTATCCTTTAAAGGACTGCACACATTTAGGGGGAGCAAATCTAAGTCATGCGTCTCTCAAAATCTTCATTATATTCACGCATATCTTTATTTGAAGCTTTGATTGTATGTTGTCATCAATTACCAAAAAGGGGGACATTGAAAGCACAATATGCTCCCTTGGTGGTTTTGATAATTCATGACAACATACATTGTCTCTTGGACTAATACTTTTATCTAGTGTATTTCAGATAATAGTCCATGGAGAGTTGGGTTGGCAAAGAGATTGTGGAACACCTCAAGATACAAGGAAATGGATTGGCTAAGCTTCAAGCAAGAGGACTTTACATTTTATATTTGTGAGAAATCACCTTGAGTCCATAGGAAAGCCAATACTATTAAAGGGGGGTAAAGTTTTGTTGGTGAACAAAATGCTCATACGTGCACAAGTGATAGTCACCAAAGACACCCACAAACTCTCCCACCAAAGTCTTTCCTAAGCCAAACACTCAAATCGGTGCAACCAACATTCCCATCCCAGTGCCACCGATTCTAAACCCTAGACAGACCCAGCCAAACCCTAGCCACTTCGGTGCAACCGATTCCATACCGGTGCCACCAAGTTCAGGTTGCCAACTTTCTGTTACGCAAGTTCACATTTTCGATCCATCCGAGAATGTTGAATCGGCGTCACCAAGAATGGCAATTCTGACCGTTGGTCACCTTGTCGGTGCAACCGAGATTCCTATATCGGTCTCACCGAGATTCAAAAGTTGCCACCTTTTGGTCACTTTGGTACCACCGAGATTAACACATTAGTGTCACCGAGTTGGTCATTTTGTGTGTAAAGGTTGGATTTTTGGGGATGCCTATATATACCCCTCCATCACCACCTACTCGAAAGAGAAGCACCGCCCTTGTGTTCAGGTCAAGATCTCCCACTCCAACCATATGGATCTTGATTTCTAGCCTCCCCAAGTTGCCGTCCACCAATCCCATCTCTTCTAACAAGCCATATCTGTGAGAGAGTGATTGTGTGTTGAGGAGTCTATCATCTTGAAGCACAAGAGCAAGGAGTTCATCAACATTACCGAGCCTATTACCTTTTGGAGGGTGGTGCCTCCTAGATTGGTTAGGTGTCGCTTGGGAGCCTCCTACTTCGTGTTGTGGAGTTGAACCAAGAAGTTTGTAAGGGCAAGGAGATTGCCTACTTCGTGAAGATCTACCCATAGTGAGGCTAGTCCTTCGTGGACGGAAGCCGTTATGGAATAGTCAATGTTGCTACTTTGTGGACCCTTATGGGTGGAGCCCTTCGTGGACTCTCGCGACCGTTACCCTCCGTGGGTTGAAGACTCCATAAACGTGGACGTACGATAGCACCACCTATCGGAACCACGGGAAAATTCCTTGCGTCTCCAATTGTGTTTGATCTCCTCATCTCATCTCTTTACTTCATGTGCAATGTCTTTACTTTCCGCTGCCATACTTGTTGACATGCATGTGTAGGGTATATAGACTTGCTAGCCTTGCTAAAATTGTTAAGATCTGCCAACCAATTAACTTGGGAAGAGGTTAGGTTTTATTTTTCTGCTAGTAGTCTATTCACCCCCCTCTAGACACTCTTCTAGTGATCCCTTAGGGAGGAACACCAACGTGTGCATGAAATAGACGGCATGTATCCAAAGCAGTATGAATGTCCTGCCAGCTACGCTCTTACCAAAGAAGATAAGGAAATCTTCTTTGAATGCCTGCTTAGCATGAAGGTCCCGTCTGGCTTCTCGTCGAATATAAAGGGAATATTAAATATGGCAGATAAAAAGTTCCAGAACCTAAAGTCTCATGACTACCACATGATTATGATGCAACTGCTTCCGGTTGCATTGAGGGGGCTTCTACTGGAAAACGTTCTATGACATTGTGAAGCTATTAGCCATTGATGATGTGGCTTTGAATTGTGCATTTTGAAAACAAAAAAAGTCTGGAGTTCAAATAAGTTCAAAAATATGAAATCCCTTTGTAACAGATGAGTTTTCGTTCGAAACCCTGATACTTCGAAAGACATTGTCCATTTTGTACACGAAGTGCATCCAGTTTTTGTCGTAACACTCTAATTTTTTTATAACATGCTATGTGGGTGAAATTATGATACCATGCCAACTTTCAACTCTTTTCAGAGTTCATTTGTAGTGCTTTTCAATTTCAGGTTCATTTAGCTCAAAAAATCAGTAAATGCATGAAAAATACCAAATGAAGTCAGAAAGGGTTGAAAATATATAGCAACATTTTCACGTTTAACATAAGGAACTATAGCAAGTTCATCTCCATAAGCATCATTCATATAGGCATAACGGCCACAAGCATAGCAAGCATCAAGTTCATCAAAAAGGGATATTTCAAACGAATCCAAGGGATCATAGCAATTATCATAGCATTCATCCTTTGGTAAGAACGAAGGGAAATTAAACAATGTATGAGTTGAAGAGTTACTCTCATTAGAAGGTGGGCACGGGTAGCTAGTACGCTCTTCCTCCTTTTGTTCTTCGCTCTCCTCCTCATTTTTTTCATCCAATGAGCTCACAGTGTCATCAATTTCTTCTTCCATAGATTCCTGCAAAATATTAGTCTCTTCTTAGACAGCGGATACTTTTTCAATAAATTGATGAATATGGGCATTATATTCATAATTGGCATAATAATAATGAAGCATAGAGAAATTTTGGGATCGGTAAACAACATCATCATAATCTTCATACTTTTCAAACAAAGCTTCAATTTCATGAGCACCCTTAAAAGCAACAAACTCTTCTATTTGTTCCACATAATAGTAATCATATATACCATTAGCATAAGAAGACAAGGTTTCATTATCATTAAACTTACATGAAAAGGGAAGGTGTTTAACCTTCATGCTAGAGCAACAAGTAATATCTCTTGATAACCCACAAGTATAGGTGATCACAACAGTTTTCGAGGGTAGAGTATTCAACCCAAATTTATTGATTCGACACAAGGGGAGCCAAAAAATATTCTTGAGTATTAGCAGTTGAGTTGTCAATTCAACCACACCTGAAAGACTTAATATCTGCAGCAAAGTATTCTGTAGCAAAGTAATATGGTAGTAATGGAAACGGTAGCAAAGTGATAGTAGCAGTTTGTAGTGTTTGTAATAGTAGCAAGAGAAAAGTAACTGAGCAAAGGTCAATATATGGAAAGCTCGTAGGCAACGGATCAATGATGGATAATTATGTTGGATGTCATTTATCATGCAACAATTATAACATAGGGTGACACAGAACTAGCTCAAATTCATTAATGTAATGTAGGCATGTATTCCATATATAGTCATACGTGCTTATGGAAAAGAACTTGCATGAAATCTTTGTCCTACCCTCCCATGGCAGCGGGATCCTATTGGAAACTAAGGGATATTAAGGCCTCCTTTTAATAGACAACCGGACCAAAGCATTAGCACTCAATGAATACATGAACTCCTCAAACTACGGTAATCACCGGAAAGAATCCCAGTTATTGTCACCCTGGGGGATGCGGATCATAACTCGTAATAGGTGTATACAACTTGCAAGATAGGATCAAGAACACATACATATATTCATGAAAATATAATAGGTTCAGATCTGAAATCATGGCACTCGGGCCCTAGTGACAAGCATTAAGCATAGCAAAGACATATCAACATAAATCTCAGAACATAGTGGATACTAGGGATCAAACCCTAACAAAACTAACTCGATTACATGATAAATCTCATCCAACCCATCACCGTCCAGCAAGCCTACGATGATATTACTCACGAACGATGGAGAGCATCATGGAATTGGTGATGAAGGATGGTTGGTGATGACGAAGGCATCGTTTTCCCCTTTCCGGAGCCCAAAACGGACTCCAGATCTGGTCTCCCGAGTAAGAACAGGGGGTGGCGGCGACTCCGTATTGTGAAACGCGATGAACTCTTCTCTTTGGGTTTTTTATCCCCGAATATAGAAGTGGAAACGAGGTCGGAGGAGCAGCAGCGGGCCCACAAGCCTTCCGACGCGCCATAGGGGTGGGCGCGCCCACCAGGCTTGTGGCCAGGTGGTGGGCCCCCTACAGTTGATTCTTTCGCCAGTATTTTTTATTAATGCCAACAATATTCTCCGTAAATTTTTAGGTCAATCCGAGAACTTTTACTTCTACACAAAAATAACACCAAGGCAATTCTGCTAAAAACAACATCAGTCCGGGTTAGTTCCATTCAAATCATGCAAATTAGAGTCCAAAACAAGGGCAAAAGAGTTTGGAAAAGTAGATACGTTGGAGACGTATCAACTCCCCAAAGCTTAAACCTTTGCTTGTCCTCAAGCAATTCAATTGATAAACTGAAAGTGATAAAGAAAAACTTTTACAAACTCTGTTTGATCTTGCTGTTGTAAATATGTCTAACTTATGTTAGATTTTCAGCAAGGATTATAGACTAACCACATTCACAATAACATTTAGGTCTCACATTTACTCATATCAATGGCATAATCAACTAGCGAGCAATAATAATAAGTCTCGTATGACAACAATTCTATCAAAACAATCATGATACAATATGACATAATGGTATCTCGCTAGCCCTTTCTGAGACCGCAAAACATAAATGCGGAGCACCTATGAAGAACAAGGACTGACTAAACATTGTAATTCATGGTAAACGAGATCCAGTCATGATCATACTCAATGTCAATTAATAGCAAGACATACAAATGACAATGGTGCTCTCTAACTGGTGCTTTTTTTAATAAGAGGATGATGACTCAACAATAAAGTAAATAGATAGGCCCTTCATAGAGGGAAGCATTGATTTGCAGAGGTGCCAGAGCTCAAGCTTTTAAAACAGAGATAAGTAATGATTTTGGAGCGGTATGCTTTCATTGCTCACATAACGACCAAGAGGGTTTCAATATCTTCCATGCTAGATATATTATAGGTGGTTCCCAAACAGAATAGTAATTGTTTTACTCCCCCTCCACCAATCAGTCACACTCCACGAAAGGCCGAATCCACGGGTACCATCCATACAAACACAATCCTGGGTGAGTTTGGTTTAATTATAATTTGCTTTTTATTTCGAGCATGGGACTAGGCATCCCGATTACCAGCCACTTTCTCGTGAATGATAGTGAATCAACACATATCGTGAGAATAACCCACCTAGCATGGAAGATACTGACAGCCCCAGTCGCCACATGAGCAATATGGGCATACAAAACAGAATATTTATTTGAAAGTTTAAAGTTTAGCACATGCAAATTTACTTGGAACGGCAGGTAAATACCGCATATAGGTAGATATGGTGGACTCATATGGAGAAACTTTGGGTTTATTGAGATGGATGCACAAGCAGTATTCCCGCTTAGTACAAGTGAAGGCTAGCAAAAGACTGGGGAGCGACCAACTAGAGAGCGACACAGTCATCAACATGCTTTGAGATTAACCAACATTGAATGCAAGCATGAGTAGGATATGATTCACTATGAACATAAACGTCATGGAGGCTATGTTGATTTGTTTCAACTACATGCGTGAACATGTGCCAAGTCAAGCCACTTGAATCATGAAGAGGAGGATACCATTCTATCATACTACATCACAACCATTTTAATGCGCATGGTGGCACTCAAGACGAACCATTATCCACTCTTAGCTAATTAAGCATGGCATGAATAACTATAATATCTAATTGTCATTGCAAACACGTTCAACCCATAATGTACGAAATTCGGAATGATGAGCTAATCATATTTACAAAAGCAAGATGGGTTGAGTTCGTACCAGCTTTTCTCCATCTCAATCTTTTCATGAAATATCATCATTATTGCCTTTCACTTGCACGACCGAATGATGTGAATAATAATAAGAGTGCACATGCATTGGACTAAGCTGGAATCTGCAAACAATAAACCAAAGGAGAAGACAAAGCAATATGGGCTCTATGTAAGATAAACAATAATGCATATGAGAGCCACTCAACATGTCATCGTGGTCTTCTCCATACGACCCAAAGGAAAGAAAGGAAAATTATTTACACGGGGAAGCTCCCAACAAGCAAAAGAAGAACAAGAAATCTTTTTGGGTTTTCTTTTTAATGCTACAACTAACCAACTAGGAAATAAAGCTAGAACTAATTTTTTTGTATTTTTCTCAAAGTTAATTAAACACACAAGAAAAAAACATAAAGAAGAAAATAAACTACCATGGATAGTACACTGAAAAAGTAAGAACCCCGACAACTGAGTTAAGTGTGTGAACATGAATGATGTCGGTGAGAAATACGTACTCCCCCAAGCTTAGGCTTTTGGCCTAAGTTGGTCTAGGGCCATGGCTGGAAATAAACTTCTCCGGGATACTCCGGAGGACACTGAGGAATCCACTGATTAGCGACCTCCTATGGCTCCCACTAGAAGACCGGGACCTGATATGGACCAAGGGCCGGTGCCTACTCAGGTACCGGGGGTTGTGACAAACCCCAGTTTCGGTAGATGTCATCGGGCATAACAGTGTACCTGCGTGAATGAATATCGAACAGAGAAGTAGCAGGCACAGTAATAATCTCACAAGGACCCTGACTAAATACTAAATTGTAAAACAGCCTCCTATCACCATTCTTCTTAATAACATCATGGGCTACCATACAGTCATAATCCAAAAACTTTGCGGGTATCAGCCTCTCATCTTTCTCGTGAAGTCTAAAGGTTATATCAAAATGTTTAGCTAAACGAGATGCATAGATATACCTCCGAATATGGGCCCCTTCGAACGATTGGTGTTCAACTATTGTGCCACCATAGAGCCCAGACTAAAGGTTCTATCAGCAAATAAAGCATGGCGCAAAATAGCGAGGCCAGGGGCACTAAGACTTCCACTCTCCCAGCGACCAACTAAATATCTTCCCGCAAATAATGAATAATAGCATAGCACAGGAAAATGTAAACTAGCTGCTCTTGCCTTTGACACACCTCTCTCTTCCCCTATAGTGACTGCGGCAATAAAATCTTCCATATCTCGAGGACGTGGTTCCCTGATGCTGCCCTCATAGGGTATCTTGCAAACTTTGCAAAAATCATAAAGGTTCATTTTCTTAGGCACATCATATAAGTGAAATTCTACTGTAGGAGGGTCTTCCCTAGGATGAAAGTGAAAATTTTACACAAAGGTATTAGTGAGCAAGAGGTACTGGTCACATTTATCATTGAGGAAGTCGGTGATGCCTGCATTCTTGACCAAATGATAGAAATCTTCATAAATTCCATCCACCCTTAGAATGTGTCACATGGCCATTCACATGGTCGAATTTCTGCTACGCGAGGAAGATTGTATTTGGGTTTCTCCTTCATTTCATTTTAATCTTCCTTAGAACCCTGGCTTGAAGAACCTCTTAGTAATCTTATCAACATCTTTCTTCCTTTCTTCCTCTGAAAAATTTCTGAAATTTTTAGTGAACTAAAATAAAGGTGAAAAAAACTCAACAAAACTCATAGCAACTACTCCCTCAAGTGCCTCGAGACTATATCATGCATCAAAACTACTTGGGACCATACAAAGAGATCGAAAATGGCAGCAAGATGATCTAGAACTTGGGTTTGAGCAATGGTGGGATTTTTCTAGAGGAAGATGAAGTGAATGGGTGCTGGAATAAGTGGAGGAGGGCCACATGGGACCCACAAGCCACCAGGGCGCGCCCAAGGGGGTGGGCGCGCCCTGTAGGCTTCTGGCCCACTAGTGCAGCCCCATGATGCATACTCAGTGCCAAAAATTCTTAAATATTCCAAAAAATCATACTCCATTTTCATGACATTTGAAGGAATTTTATTTTCAGGTCACTTTTTATTGCACAGGAAACTCAGAAAACAGAAAAATAATAGCATTTTACTTCATTTCATCTAGGTAACAGAAAGTAAAGGTTAGGTACAAGAAGTTGTGCTTTCTAAATTCATCCATCTCATGCTCATCAAAAGGGATCCATCAATAAGGTTGGTCAAGTCTTATTAACAAACCTCTTTAGAATAAGAAACCGAAGAATTTCCGAATGACACTAACTTACCTCAATGGGGATATGCATTTCCCCAACAATAAGTATATCATATTTCTTCTTGATAGTAGGAAGAGGGAACTCAAAGTCTCCAATAATAATCGTTGGAAATTTTTCAATAGAGTTGATACTATGAACTTGAGGTTGTTTCTTCGGAAAGTGTACCGTATGGTCATTACCATTAATATGAAAGGTGACATTGCCCTTGTTGCAATCAATAACAACCCCTGCAGTATTCAAAAAGGGTCTACCAAGGATGATTAACATACTGTCGTCCTCGGGAATATCAAGAATAACAAAGTCCGTCAAGATAGTAGCGTTTGCAACTACGACAGGTACATCCTCACAAATACCAATAGGTAGAGCACTTGATTTATCAGCCATTTGCAAAGAGAACCCAGTAGGTGTCAACTTATTCGAATCAAGTCTACGGTATAAAGAGAAAGGCATAACACTAACACCAGCTCCAAGATCACATATAGCAGTTTTAGCACAATTTCCTTTAATAGAGCATGGTATAGTAGGTACTCTGGGATCTCCTAGTTTCTTTGGTATTCCACCTTTAAAAGTATAATTAGCAAGCATGGTGGAAATCTCAGCTTCCAGTATCTTTATTTTATTTGTCACAATATCTTTCATATACTTAGCATAAGGAGACATTTTCAAAATATCAGTCAAGCGCATACGCAAAAAGACAGGTCTAAGCATTTCAACAAAGCGCTCAAAATCCTCATTATCCTTTTTCTTGGATGCTTTAGAAGGAATGGGCATGGGTTTCTGAACCCATGGTTCTCTTTCTCTACCATGTGTCCTAGCAATGAAGTCTTTTTTATCGTATCTTTTATTCTTAGATTGTGGGTTATCAAGATCATCAGCAGGTTCAATCTCCACATCATTACCATTACTAGGTTGAGAATCAACATGAACATCATTATTAATGTTATCACTAGGCCCATGTTCATCACCAGATTGTGTCTCATCATCAAAAATAGAAATATCATTTGGATTATCAGATGTATCTATAATAGGTTGACTAGCAGTATGCAAAGTACTATCATCATTCTTCTTTCCACTCTTATTGGAATGGGTAGGTGCATCAGTATTAACTCTCTGAGAATCTTGCTCAATTCTCTTAGGATGGCCCTCAGGATACAAAGGTTCCTAAGTCATTCTACCTCCTCTAGTCACAACTTTAACAGAATGATCAACGTCTTTACTATTCATCTCATTAAGCAAATCATTTTGAGCCTTAAGTACTTGTTCTACTTGAGTGGTTACCATGGATGCATGTTTACTAATAAGCTTAAGATCATTGACAGTTCTACTCAAATAGTCACGGAAGCGATCAAGCATATAAGCATTATGTTTCAATTGTCTACTAACATAGGCATTGAAATTTTCTTGCTTCACAATAAAATTATCGAATTCATCTAAGCATTGGCTAGCAGACTTATTATAAGGAATATCTCTTTCATCAAATCTACTCAGAGAATTTACCTCTACTACCTGTGTCCAGTTATCAAGACCATGTATTTCTTCAATAGGTGGTAGATTCTTAACAACTTCAGCTTTTATACCTTTTCTTTCATAGATTTCTTTGCCTCTTGCATATCTTCAGGACTGAGGAATAGAATACCTCTTTTCTTCGAAGTTGTCTTTGGAGGTGGTTCGGGAATGGTCCAATCATTATCATTGCTCAATACATTATTCAATAGTAATTCAGCTCGTTAAACAGTTTGTTCCTAGAAAACACAACCAACACAACTATCTAGGTAGTCCCAAGAAGCATCGGTTAGTCCATTATAAAAGATATCAAGTATTTCATTTTTCTTGAGAGGATGATCAGGCAAAGCATTAAGTAATTGGAGAAACTCCCCCAAGCTTGCGGGAGACTCTCTTCTTCAATTTGCACAAAGTTAAATATTTCCTGCAAGGTAGCTTGTTTCTTATGGGCAAGAAAGTATTTTTCAGAGAAGTAATAAATCATATCCCGGGGACTACGCACACAACCACGAGCAAGAGAATTAAACCATATCTTAGCATCACCCTTTAATGAGAAAGGAAACAACTTAAGAATATAGTAATAGCGATTTTTTTCCTCATGAGTAAATAGGGTGGCTATATCATTCAATTTGGTAAGATGTGCCACAACAGTTTCAAATTCATAACCGTGGACAGGATCATATTCAACCAAAGTAATTAACTCAGGATCGACAGAGAATTCATAATCCTTATCAGTAACAAAGATAGGTGAAGTAGCAAACTTAGGATCATATTATATTCTAGCATCCAAAGATTTTTCCTTCCACTTGCGAAGCAATTTCTTAAGATCATCTCTATCCTCACAAGCAAGAAAGTCCCTAGCTACCTCTCCTTCCATAGCATATCCTTCAGCTATATCAGGCAATTCATATCTAGGAGAGCTAGGTATATCAGGTGTATCACAGTGTTCAGTTTCCATAATTTCATCAGATTCAGAAATATTATTAGTTTCAGCATTGGCTCTAGCAATTTGTTCATCATGAAATTCACCCAGTGGCACAGTATCACCAAGCAAAGTATCATCATAAGCATCATGCATAGCAGAAGTAGCATCATCAATTACTTGCGACATATCAGAATTACTAGTAGGTGGTGGTGTCGCAAATTTACTCATAATAGAAGGTGAATCAAGTGCAGAGCTAGATGGCAGTTCCTTACCTATCCTCGTAGTTGAGGGGTAGATCTTGTTTTTTGGGTCTTTAAGATTCCTCATAGTGATCAATAGATATATATCCCAAGTGACTCAGAGAATAAAGCTGTGCTCCACAAGTATAGGGGATCGCAACAGTTTTCCAGGCTAGAGTATTCAACCCAAATTTATTGATTCGACACAAGGGGAGCCAATGAATATTCTCGAGTATTAGCAGCTGAGTTGTCAATTCAACCACACCTGAAAGACTTAATATCTGCAGCAAAGTATTCAATAGCAAAGTAATATGGTAGTAACGGTAATGGTGGTAAAGTGATAGTAGCAGTTTGTAGTGTTTGTAACTAGCAACGGAAAAGTAACTGAGCAAAGATAAATATAGGTAAAGCTCATAGGCAATAGATTAGTGATGGATAATTATGTTGGATGGCATTCATCATGCAACAATTATAACATAGGGTGACACAGAACTGGCTCCAATTCATCAATGTAATTTAGGCATGTATTCCATATATAGTCATATGTGCTTATGGAAAAGAACTTGCATGCCATCTTTTGTCCTACCCTCCCGTGGCAGCAGGGTCCTATTGGAAACTAAGGGATATTAAGGCCTCCTTTTAATAGAGAACCGGACCAAAGCATTAGCACTCAATGAATACATGAACTCCTCAAACTACGGTAATCACCGGAAAGAATCCCAATTATTGTCACCCTGGGGGATGCGGATCATAACTCGTAATAGGTGTGTACAACTTGCAAGATAGGATCAAGAACACATATATATTCATGAAAACATAATAGGTTCAGATCTGAAATCATGGCACTCGGGCCCTAGTGACAAGCTTTAAGCATAGCAAAGTCATAGCAACATCAATCTCATAACATAGTGGATACTAGGGATCAAACCCTAACAAAACTAACTCGATTACATGATAAATATCATCCAACCCATTACCGTCCAGCAAGCCTACGATGAGATTACTCAGAACAGTGGAGAGCATCATGGAATTGGTGATGACGAAGGCGTCGATTCCCCCTCTTCGGAGCCCAAAACGGACTCCAGATCTGGTCTCCCGAGGAAGAACAGGAGGTGGCGGCGGCTTCGTATCGTGAAACGTGAGGAACTCTTCTCTCTGGGTTTTTTCTCCCCAAATAGGAATATATAGAAGTGGAAACAAGGTCGGAGGAGCAGCAGGGGGCCCACAAGCCTCCCCGGCGCGCCCTAGGGGGGTGGGTACGCCCACCGGGCTTGTGGCCAGGTGGTGGCCCCCCGTAGTTGATTCTTTCGCCAGTATTTTTTATTAATTCCAAAAATATTCTCCGTAAATTTTCAGGTCAATTCGAGAACATTTATTTCTTCACAAAAATAACACCAAGGCAATTCTACTGAAAACAACGTCAGTCCGGGTTAGTTCCATTCAAATCATGCAAATTAGAGTCCAAAACAAGGGCAAAAGAGTTTGGAAAAGTAGATACGTTGGAGACGTATCAATATCATATCTCAAGCATAGATTCCAAGCATACCATTTCAACATATGAATTTGATCCCATAACAGTTTCCCTTTTTGAGTCAAGCGATAATCCCTAAAGTATTCACGTTGATCCAACGTGTGTCTCATTATATAATTGAACGGGGTTTTCTCAGGATTATTAAAGTAGTGCATAATATCTTTCACATAACGAGCATCGAGGTTTTTAGGAGGTTCCCCATCTCCATGAGTAACAAGTACACCTACTTTTTTTTGTATTTCGTGTTACATATCCATAACTAAAGATAGAGAACAACTTAGAACAACAAATAAAATCTACTTAGTGATAAAGCAAACAAGCACACACGAGAATATTCAACCCATGCTATTGCTCCCCGGCAACGGCGCCATAAAAAGGTCTTGATAACCCACAAGTATAGGGGATCAGTTGTAGCCTCTTTCGATAAGTAAGAGTGTCGAACCCGACGAGGAGCTAAAGGTAGAACAAATATTCCCTCAAGTTCTATCGACCACCGATACAACTCTATGCACACTTAACGTTCGCTTTACCTAGAACAAGTATGAAACTAGAAGTACTTTGAAGGTGTAACGAGATAGGTTTTCAAGATAATAAAGAGCACGTAAATAAAAACTAGGGACTGCTAAGATAAAGTAACAATTAAGTTAGTTTAACGAGTGTGTAAAAGTGGTGGCAGGAGTTGCAGAATTGTCCCAAGCAATCGATAACTAGACCGGTAATCATTATTGCAATTTTATATGAGGGAGAGGCATAAGCTAACATACTTTATCTACTTGGATCATATGAACTTATGACTGGAACTCTAGCAAGCATCCGCAACTACTAAAGATCATTAAGGTAAAACCCAACCATAGGATTATAAGGTATCAAGTCCTCTTTACTCCCATATGCAACAACCCACCTACTCGGGTTTATGCTTCTGTCACTCAAGCAACCCACCATAGCCAAATCATGAACACATTGGAACACCCTATAACGAGGATCCCTCACGCTTGCGTGACATGGAGAGCACCATAGGACAACACCAATAATAAAACATGCAACTCAAACCAATCATGATCATCAATCAACCCATAGGATAGCAAAAATCTACTCAGACATCATAGGATGGCAACACATCATTGGATAATAATATGAAGCATAAAGTACCATGTCCAAGTAGAGGGTACAATGGGTTGCGGGAGAGTGGACCGCTGAAGATATATGTGGGAAGGTGATGGAGGTGTTGGTGAAGATGACGAAGTTGTTGGAGTAGATCACCGTCACGATGATGGCCCTGGCGGCGTTCCCGTGCCATCGGGAGAGAGGGTGAGAGAGCCCCCTCGTTCTTCTTTTTCTTCTTCTTTGACCTCGCCCCATAGATGGGAGGAGGGTTTCCCCTCTGGTCCTTGGCCTCCATGGCGGCGGAGCGGCGAGAGCCCCTCCGAGATTAGATCTCTCTCTCTCTGTTTCCTTCTATTTCTGCGCTCTCTGATTCTGGCCTTTCACCGTTTCATAAATATCCGGAGATACGTAACTCCGATCGGGTTGAAAGTTAGAGGGGATTTTTATCCGGATACTAGCTTTCTTGCGGCGAAAGAAGGGCACCAACTGCCTTACGGGGTAGCCACAAGCTAGCCTGACGTGGTCAGGGGGGTAGGCCGCGCCCTGTGAGCTTGTGGGCCCCTCGGGCATCGTCTCGTGTTGATTATTTTTCCCAAAATTCACATATATTCCAAAAAATTCTTCGTACGTTTTTATCCAATTTGGACTTCATTTGATATGGATTTTCTATGAAACAAAAAACATGCAATAAACAGGAACTGACACTGGGCACTAGATCAATATGTTAGTCCCAAAAATAGTATTAAAAAGTTGCCAAAATATATGAAGTTGTAGAATATTGGCATGAAAAAAATAAAAAATTATAGATATGATGGAGACGTATCAATGCCTAATCCTTTAGTGCAAAAGAACGTCATGTTGTATTGCCCCCGATGATATCAACCTTTATTACTTTGCCATGACAAGTTCGTACAATGCTCAATTTTCTCTTACACTAATTGATCAAACACATTTAGAAGCAATTTTTATCGCCTTAGTGCACTGATGGCAACTTACTTGAAGGATCTTATTCAATCCATAGATAGGTATGGTGGACTCTCAAAACATGAGTTTTGGTTTTAGGTTTTTGGATGCACAAGTAGTATCTCTACTTAGTGCGGGATTTTTGGCTAGCAAAGATATTGAGCAAGCACTACATGTTGAAGGATCTATGGCAATATAACTTCTATGTGAATATGAATAAACATAAATCATTACGTTATCTTCCTTGTACAATGTCAAGAATTTTGGCATATAATATGTAATGGGGCTCACAATCATAAAAGACGTCCAAGATAGTGTATTTGCATGTGAATATTCTCTTCACTAATTAATTCTTTCATGAGTTGCATCATTGACCAATGCTATGTTTGTCAATCTCCAATAAATTTTACCATTTATACTTTTCCTTACATGATGTCATTACTCACCATAAGATTAGCATATGATCCTTTTTCATTTATTTTCTTTTTATTATGATTGCAACAAGAAAGTAATGTGGCAAAGGCTCAAACTAACTTTATTAGTCAGGTATTAGCATATTTTAACTAAAACAACAGGCATGCCAACTACGGGTCTATGTTTATCTTTTTCATCGGGTTTGGCAATTCTAGCAGCTTCATCACATAAGTAAATAACATGCCCATCAATATTTCATACCAAAAGATCTTTAACCATAGCAACACTTGGTTCTACTTTAATTTGTTTAGGGGGCTTAGGTGCTTTAATATTACTTTTGTGAACCATAGTTGATACCTTAGTGCTACCTCTTGAGCTTGCGTTGGTTTTCCCTTGAAGAGGAAAGGGTGATGTAGCGAAGTAGATAAGTATTTCCCTCAGTTGATGAGAACCAAGGTATCAATCCAGTAGGAGGAACAAGCAAGTCACCAATGGATGCACCTACACAAACAATCAAACTCTTGCACCCAACGCTATAAAGGGGTTCTCAATCCCTTCACGGTTATTTACAAGGATTAGATCCGGTAGAGATACATGTAAACGAAAACAGAAAGTAAAAGATAAGTAAATTGCAAAAAAATATTTTTGGTATTTTTGGTATATAGATCTGAAAATATATTATGGAAAGTAGACCCGGGGGCCATAGGTTTCAATAGAGGTTTCTCTCATGAAGGCAAATATCATGGTGGGTAAACAAATTGCTGTCAAGCAATTGATAGAAAAGCGAATAATCATGTAGTTATCCAAGTCAATGATCATGAATATAGGCATCACGTCCTTATCAAGTAGACTGAAACGATTCTACATCTACTACTATTACTCCACACATCGACCGACTCCTGCCTGCATCTAGAGTATTAAGTTCATTAAGAACAGAGTGACACATTAAGAAAGATGACATGATGTAGAGGGATAAACTCAAGCAATATGATGAAAACCCCATCTTGTTACCCTTGATGGCAACAATACAATACCCCTACTATGTCATTGGGTGAGGACACCGCAAGATTGAACCCAAAACCAAGCACTTCTCCCAATGCAAGAATTACCAATCTAGTTGGCCAAACCAAACCAATAAATCAAAGAGACTTACAAGGATATGAAATCATGTATATAATAATTCAGAGAAGATTCAAATAAGATTCATGGATAATCTGATCATAAACTCACAATTCATCGGATCTTGACAAACACACCACAAAAGAGGATTACATCGGATAGATCCCCATGAATATCATGAAGAACATGGTATTGAAGATCAAAGAGAGAGAACAAGCCATCTAGCTACTAGCTATGGACCCGTAGGTCTGTGGTGGACTACTCACGCATCATCGGAGGGGCAATGGAGTTGATGTAGAGGCCCTCCGTGATCGAAACCCCCTCCGGCAGATTACAGGAAAAGGCTCCAAGATTGGATCTCTCGTGAACGAAGGCTTCTAGCAGAGGAAAAGTATTTGCATGGATCATTTTGGTATTGGGGGAATATTTGGGTATTTATAGGATGAAGAATAGGGTTAGGAGACCTGCCAGGAGACGACAAGCCTGCCAGGCGCGGCCAGGGGGGTGGCCGCGCCTACCAGGCTTGTGACCTCCTGGCAGGTGCCCTGGCGTGCACTCCAAGCCTGGTTGATTTGTTTACTTCTAGAAAAATTCATTCCGAAGGTTTTATTCCGTTTGGACTCCGTTTAACATTCCATATCTGTAAAACTCAAAAACAAGGAAAAATAGAAACTAGCACCAGGGTCTAGATTAATAGGTTAGTCCCAAAAATAATATAAAATAGCATATTAATGCATATAAAACATCCAAAACATATAATATAATAGCATGCCATTATAAAAAATTATAGATACGTTGGAGATGTATCACTTAGCATGTTCCTTTATCCTAACAGGAAAAGGTGGTTTTTCAATATAAGCAATAGAACAACTAGATCAACATTGTAAATGACAGTTTCTTCTTTATGTATGACCGGCTCTTTGATTTCCTTTTTGATAGGGGGATGATATTTAAACCACTTCTACTTAGTGAGATCAACATGAGTAGCAAATGATTCACCGAAAGAGGCTACTATCTCAAAGTCAAGTTCATTTTAGTGCTAAACTTGTGAAAAGCATCGGTATTCATAAAAGATTTAACACAATCAAACTCAAGCTTAATACCTGACTCATTACCTTCATCGAGTTCCCAATCTTTAGAGTTGTGTTTAATTCTTTCTAAAATATCCCACTTGAATTCAATAGTCTTTGTCATTAAAGAACCAGTACAAGAATTGAGCATGGTCGATCATTATGAGAAAGCCGAGCATAGTTTTTTTGAATAATAATTTCTCTCAAAAGATCATGATTGGGGCATGAATATAACATTGACTTAAGCCTCCCCAAGCTAGAGCGATCCTTTCTCTTTCACAAGGCCAAAAATTGTATATATAATTCCAATTTCAATCGATTCCAGTTCCATGAAGCAATATCATCACATAGACTATACCATGTCAATGCCTTTCCCTTCAAATATAAAGGTAAACCTTCTTATTAACTTCTTCTCCGGATAGACCTGCAAGCTTAAATAATCCACAAATTTCATTCACATGTATTAGGTGCATATCGGGATGTTCAGTTCCGTCTCGTGCATAAGGTTTAGCTAGCAGTTTTTCTATCATACCAGAAGGAATTTCATAACCAATGTTTTTAGTAAGTGCATTAGGTTAAGGGGAAACTAATTGTGGTTCCGGTCGACGTGAAGATACCCCAAACAAACCTCTCAAAGGATGTTTTCCACAGTAGGAAGTGACAGTAAATTTCGGCACGCAGTATAAGTTTTTCCTTACCGATTTCTACTTACCAAGAGTGCTTCACTCCCCGGCAACAGCAACAGCAAAGAGTCTTGATGACCCACAAATGTAGGGGAACAATCGTAGTCCTTTTGATAAGTAAGAGTGTCAAACCCAACGAGGAGCAGAAGGAAATGACAAGCGGTTTTAACAACATAGTTTCTGCAAGCACTGAAATTATAGGTAACAGGTAGTTTGATAGCAAGATAATTGGTAACGATCAAGCAACGGTAACGGTAAATAAAGTACAACAAGGTATCCCAATCGTTTTGTGGTAAAGGACAGGCCAGAACGATCTCTTATAATAAGCAAAGCGTTCTTGAGGGTACACGAGAATTTCATCTAGTCACTTTCATCATGTTACTTTGATTTGTGTTCGCTACTTTGATAAATCTATATGTGGGTGGACCGGTGCTAAGGTGATGTTCTTACTTGAACTAACAACCTACTTATGATTAACCTCCTTGCAAGCATCCGCAACTATGAGAAAAATATTAAGACAAAGTCTAACCATAGCAATAAACGTGTGGATGCAAATCAGCCCCTTACAAAGTAGCGCATAAACTAGGGTTTAAGCTTCTGTCACTCTAGCAACCCATCATCTAATAACTACTCCACAATACATTCCCTTAGGCCCAAGGATGGTAATGTGTCATGTAGTCGATGTTCACATGACACTACTAAGGGAATCACAACATACATATCATCAAAATATCGAACACATATAAAGTTCACATGATTACTTGCCACATGACTTCTCCCGTGACCTCAAGAACAAAGGTAACTACTCACAATTGATATTCATGATCAAGATCAGAGGGGTATTAAATAGCATAATGGATCTGAACATATGATCTTCCACCGAATAAACGATCTAGTAATCAACTACATAATGTAATCAACACTACTAGTCACCCACATGTACCAATCTGAGGTTCCGGTACAATGATTGAACACAAGAGATGAACTAGGGTTCGAGAGGAGATGGTGTTGTTGAATATGTTGATGAAGAATGGCCTCCCAAAGAAGAGAGGGTTGTTGGTGATGATGATGGCTTTGATTTGCCCCATTGGGAGGGAAGTTCCCCCAGCGGAATCGCTCCACCGGAGGGCAAAAGTGCTCCTGCCCAAGTTCCGCCTCGAGACGGCGGTGCTTCGTCCCGAAAGTTCTCTCCTTATTTTTTCTAGGTCAAAACACCTTATATACCAGAAGATGGGATCTGGAGGTGGGCCGTGCTGAGCACAACCCAATAGGGCGCGCTTGGGGGGCCTGGCGCGCCCTGGTGTCTTGTGCTCACCAAGTGTCCCCACTCCGGTAGTTATTTGCTCCAAAAAAATTCATATATTCCAAATTAATTCAACATAAAGTTTCATCTCAATTTAAGATGTGTAGAATAGGTATCCCTGACATGCTTTTTCAGGTCCAGAATTCCAGCTGCCGTCATTCTCCCTCTTTGTGCAAACCTTGCATATTATAAGAGAAAAGGCATTAGAAGTACTCCATCAAGAATTATTATGCATAAAAACATTATAAATAACAATAGGAAATCATGATGCAAAATGGACGTATCACTTACCAAGTTCTGGTGGTAGCTCAACCGAGAGCATCAAATAGGTCCCCAGAGAAGGTGGAAGCCATGCGGGCATGTCCCCCCTAGCCTCCACCTGGATTTGCCCCGAGGTCAAGTGTGTTGAGGTTTTGTAGAGATTTTCAATTGATGTTGGTACGGTTCTAGATAATTTGTTACCAATTAAGGACAACACAAAAAGTGTGCAAAGCTTGGTTGTGTTGGCTGACAGCTCTCCTCACAATTGGTTATTCTGCACATTCATCAACAATAGACCAGTCACATATGTTGGGATGGAGCCAAGGAACTAGTTGTTTTCCATCTCAATTTGAGATATACCAAGATATCTCGATCGGCATAGTGCTAGTGAAGTTATTGTATGACATTAGCATTCTATGCAGCAATAAGGGCGGCCATGTATTCGCCGGGAAGTCCCTGGAGAAATTATTGTTGTTGAGCATGATGCTATGCTAAGGTTGATAGTTGGCGACACTTATCGGAAGTTCGTCAGATAAGTTGTTGCTAAAAATTGTTGTGTTGTAGAGTATCCCATTGTCGCATAACTACTTCGAGAGTGAGCGAGACAAGCTGTTGTTGTAGACATCAAAATTTGCAAACTACGAGTTCTAGTGGTCGTTCGTCTGAGGGTACCACATAGTTACATACTCGCATGAAACTAAGTTCTCTCAGAGCTTAGAGAATTTTGGTTGTCTCGTCTTTTTTCAGAGCGATCCCCTCGCCGATTCGGGGCTCAGACAAGATCAACCGTCCTATATTCATCTCAGTCGAGCTGTGCCATATAATATTTTTTGACTAGCAGCGGTTGGGGTATTCATATGTTTTGGTGGGGACATTTTCAGTGAGATTTGATTTTATTAAACATGGAAATTTTTATTGATATGTATATGATGGAAAAAATGTTCACATGCATGTTGTGGCGGCCATTTGTTAATGTGTCATGTGAAGTAACGCGGGGTGTATGGTTGCTGAAATAATTATAAGTAGTGAGGATCAACTAGTAATCAAAAACATTTTCATGTATATTGAGGTGTCATGTGTGGTGAGATGACATGAATGCATGTTGAGATATTTTCTTTTTGAGGAAAACTTTCTAGGCATTATTATCAATCGACATAAGTATAGGTATTACATTCGAATCATGAGGTTGGCCCATCTACAGATGGCACCCCTGATCTAACAAAATCGAATGCCTAGCAAGATTATGAGCATCTAAATTTGACTTTATAGACTTAGGAACAAATGCACAAGAAATAAAGAGGATTTCCATGAACTAATTTTCTTAATGACTCCACCATAGTCTCCTCCTGCTTTATCATGAATATGTTTGATCACCGTTGCACAATCCGATGCAACCACCATATTTTGGATACCAAGATCCTCCGTGAGCGCCAGGACCTCTCTACAAGCGATTGCTTTCAGCGTGGGTGGATCCAACATTCCTCTGATAACAGATGTCGATGAACCCACATAACTGCCCATATGATCTTTGCACATTGTTGCTGCTGAACCAAACCCTCACAAAACCGATGCATCATTGATTTTAAAGCTTCCAACCGGGGGTGGGACCCATCTCTTCGCCTCTCCCCGATTAGCTGTTATTATCTGATTGTTTATAGGTTAATTGATTTCTCCTAGCTCTACAATGAAATCTGTTGAGAACATATGAGTTGAAAGTGGGATTTGATGGATCCCCTCATGGAGTAGTTTTTTTGCGCGCAGTCCAAATAGCCCATAGGGTAAATATGAGGCTGACCATTCTGTAATGGGATAAATGTTCCATCATCATGAACAACCAGTTCTTGGCATTTGGCTCTGTATTGGCAATGATTTGCTTTAGCATTTCATGATCCACCAGGGCAGATACACACCGTGCCATCATTCATTCCACAAGGCTGTAGCGCCAAGAGTCTGACATCCTGCACACCAGGCAAGTACATGAAGTAGACATATTCCAATTCATCCACACATCTTCCATGGGAATTGAATGATTTGCAAGCCTCCACAAGAACACGCTATTTTTTGCTAGTAAAAAGATCTTCCAAAGTTTGACCCCTGACTTATCTTCCATAATTATATTTGAAGAACCAGCATGTTCCTCCAACCAATCCTCATGACGGCGTTTAGTTTCAACTATCATCTTGTAGGATGAACGCATGCTGAAGCATCCTGATTTTTTGAACAACCAAGACCAAAAGTCCTCCACATTCCTCAAGCAAATGGGAATCTGTAAACCGTCGAAGCATCGGACGAGAGAAAAACCTGCTCAATGAGTCCCATGTTTGATCTGCCCTTTGCGGTGCCAATTAACTCCGCCACTAGTTGTGTGGATCCATTACCCTTGCCACAACAGGCCTCATCATCTCCAGTCTAGGGATCCAATTCATGTTCCAGATGTTGGTGTAGTGCCATCTCCAATCGTTCTGATTATACCCTATTTCATTATGTCTCTCCCCACTAGTATAGGACGCCATACCTGAGAAGGATGGTTGCCAAGTTGTGCTTCCAAAATTGAGCACGTTGGAAAATATACTGCCTTGAGGATGTGTGCACTAAGGGACACTGAATTCTCTAAAATCCTCCATTCCTGCCATGCCAATAGTGGTAGATTAAAAGGCTCAAAATCCCTGAAGCCGAGACCTCCCATGTATCTAGGCATATTATCTTATCCCATGCTACCCAATAGGGTTTTCTCTTCCCCTCATCGCTTCCCTATCAGAAATACAGGTATTGCTTGGGCCACTCATTTTATCAAAATATCTTTCCCTGCAACTGGCATGGTTTTCTCCATCCATCCTCTAACTTTACTCCAGAGATGATCAAAGAGGTATAAAGGCACCATTCTTGGACACACCCACATCTGAAGGCATGCCCAAATACTTCTCACTCGGCTTCTCATTTTGTACCTATAAAATATTTTTCAGTTGTCCCCTTATCACCTCCGTACACCCTTTGCTGAAGTAGATAGATGACTTATTTTTGTTTATGCGTTGCCGGTCGCCCTACCATATGTTCCAACAATTGAGGTGCTTCCTCCGCCTCCTTTGAATTTGCTTTAAAAACCAACAAGTTGTCATCTACAAACAATAAGTGGTTCACCGACAGGGCCGATGTAGCCACCTTGATGCCCCAAGGTTAGATGACCGAACTATAAATTTTAAAAGGCATGAAAGGCCCTCTAGTGCCAACAAAAACAAATAAGGTGAAATGGGATCTTCCTGTCTGATGGCTCGTGTAGGTTTGAACTCCTCTAATCTTTGACCATTGAAGAGGACTGAAAAGGAAACTGAACTAACCATATTCATAACAATATTTACTCGGTTGTTAGAGAAGCCCAACTTTAGTATAATAGCTCTCAAATAATTCCCCTGCACTCGTTCATACGCCTTTATCATGTCCAATTTAAGTGCACTTGCCCTATGTTTATGGGCTTTAGTCCTTTTCATAAAATGTAGACAATCATAAGCAGCAATAAATATTATCTATGATTAGGTGTCCAAGAACAAAAGCAGAATGCTCCTCTGAAACAATCTCCGACGAGATTAACTGCACACGGATGGCAACAACTTCCAAAGCTATTTTATACAATGCATTGCAGAAACGGATAGGGCAAAACTAAGATATAACGTTTTTTCTTTGGGATAAGAATCAAGACCGTATTATTGATCTCCTTTGCACTCTCAATCCCGGCCACGAACCTTAGGACTACCTTGGTTAGTTCTTCACCACATATTTCCCAATGTTTCTGATAAACTGAGCTGGGAAGCATGTTGAGAACATTGGGAAATATGTTTCAGTGAAAAATGAACTACTCACACATGTAGGATCAGTGGGTACATGTAACTCGGTTTGACAGTCCAAGCCCAAAATTCTGAGAGCCCAGGCTCTAGTACAGACTCTAGTTTTCTACTCGAAACCTTACTTGAATATGAGATATATACATTAAATCTTATATTTTATGAGCTATTATGCTAATATTACCATTAAAAATTCAAATTAATAGAAAACTCTATTGCTACATGTTCAAATTGGGTGGAAGTGGTCCTCGGACTTGATATTTTCATGTCAAGCCTTCAAAACCTAGCACGAGAAAAAGCCACCCCGAGAAATGCCCAGACCTACATCTCATTTTTACCTCCCAAAACATTATGAACTTCCAACCATCTTTATTACACGGAAGATGATTTGGTGCACTCAAGGGTGTGAGCATCGGCCCCATTTTTCTTTTGACTTTAGATTTTTAATCTTTTGAATCAAAATGTTCAAATCAAGTTTTTTTTACATATTTGTGGTTTTTTGTGACGATGGATTTAAAATAAGATCCATTTGAATATGTTTTGGCAAGTTTTTAAAACTTTGTTAAATTTCAACTGCCGAAACTTGGTACGAGCGAACGATAAAACGTAAGTTTCAGAAACTAAGATTAAGACTTAAAACTTGATGTGCTCTCTTACGGAATCCAATGACCTTGTGGATCCCAAGACAATTGGGCGGCCGTGCACGCGTGGGAGGCGTGTGCCGTTGCGAATTTTTGTTTATTACCCCACCTCACTTTGTACATGATGTGTACAAAAAAATAGTCAACATTTGTAGCCCCATATTTAAACATTCAATGAATTTCACTTTTTACCCTATGGTTGTACATTTGCAACACATTTTACCCCATTTAGTGGAACTTCTATCTAAAAGTCATATTTCAGAGACTTTTAACACGGTTATACATCAGTTTCGCATTGTGCGTGTCTATGTTAGATAGGATTAGTATATTGCCTCAATGATTAGTAAAAAATGTGCAGAGAATGAAGGGCATCATTGACGATTATGTCCAGACATCTCTTATCCATCTGTCTCCTCGTCGTCTAGATATTGTTGGACTCCGATCGTCACCTCACACCTTGTCTAATAGACACACATTAGAAAACAAGAGTTCAAAACTTCTACAAGGGGTGTTTTAGACGAATTTTCACCAGACGGTTAACTAGTGTCTTAGATGTATATCTAGGGGGTAAAATGTGAAATTCACTCTTAAACATCAAACCTTTTCAAGAATCAAATCCGCATAAATAACCATATCGGTCGTGTGGCGCAAGCACGGGTGCAAGTTTCTTTGCTTCTTTTAGCTAATTTGCCACATAGAGAGGGAAAATGCATGGGAGCTCTCGGGTGCCACACACTTGTATATAAATATAAGTATTAAAGGACACGAGGAAATTTCAAAACAAATCTAAAATTTTGGAATATCAAACCTGGGTTTCCGTTGTACACCCGTGCTCGTGGTATCCGTGACGAAGAAAATATGATCCGATACATTCAAACCATTTGTTTTTTAATTTTTTCATCAAGAATACTATGGTCTTCCATTCCCCACAAAACTGAAGGCAGATGCACAATGAATACCCAAGTTTGACATCCCAAAATTTTAATTTTTCTAAAAAAGTTCTAATATTATTTTAAATACTATATTCATATAGAGGTGTATGACACCCGAGAGCCACCGTAAGAGAGCAAGCTTCTTCTAATTCTGGTGTGAATCAAAACACAATTTGCATTTTACACCGCGTAGGTTGCACGCAGCGTAGATCGAATCCTGTGACATGGGCAGCGCGAGAATAGAATAGAAGCTGTCGATTGCAGCCGAAAAATCCCTGGCCAACCAAATACTAGTACTAGCTATGCTCGCTAGAAAGAAAGAAGAAAGAAAAAAGGCGCCGCGCGACAGCGACTGCCAGCTGCTGCCCTTATCCTTTAATTATTCGCTCATCTGCTGCCGTGTCACTTTAAGCGACACATCCACCATATTTATTTTATTTTCCCTCCTAAAGAACAGCTCCGTAGCCTCTTTTCACTTGGCCACAAGTCTGTAGTACACATATAATCAATTGTGCCGATCGATGGATCCGTGAGCGTTAGTGGCGAAGCAAGCGTACTCCTCATGGCTAGCCTGGATTTCATTTCCACGTCGACGCACGACACCTGCTTTCTATAGTCGCGCCGCATAAACCTGACAGGTCGACCAATCATTTTTTTTCCTTTTCAGGAAAGGCCTGAGATTAGATTTAATTTAATATATTAATACATCAAGTATTGCAGATCAATACAAACTCACCATCGCAGAAAAATAAAATGACATTCGAAACTGTGGGAGTGTTGAAGTCTTCTTTTTCATGCGTCTATTGACGTGCCAGGCGTAGTCGCATCTGAGGCCCCTTACATGATGGAGCAAATTTTTATTAAACTCAAAAGCTTATAGAAGCAGTGTCCGAAAAGCCGCTCACGCCAATGACAGCAATCTACGAATTTAATCACCACCCACAAAGAATAAAACGAAAATAAAGGCACGTAAAAACTCCAAAAACTAGAATGACGGCTGAATCAGCTCGGATCCACTGAAAATCTAAACTGGCCTGCTCTTGTAAGACCCGTCAAAGACACATCTTTACATGCCCCCGTTGATGATAGGCAACCCACCAAACAGGGATATGACGGGGAAACCATTATTCATACATTGGGGGGTAACAACACTACCTCACCGTCCCAAACCAAACACGAAGAGTGCGTAAAGAAAAACGTGATACTATTGCTCATGCCACAACACACCAGATTAGGATATGAGATCGAGCTCGTCGTCATTAAGGAGTATGCACCAACATCCACTTCTTTGGTGACCTAGCAAGGCCAGTCCCCCCTTGAAGATCGCCAGACTGGATCCCTCTAGATATCGCCAGCTACCCCAACATCGTTTGATGAAGAACTCCACTCGAGCCCCCATCTCCTTCGTTGTCCACAATAGTCCTCCAACGCTTTCTCAACAGACCCCCGATCAGGACCTTCTTGTCAATGTCGTCGTAGGGTGCCGTGCCCTAGCGACAACAAGCGGGAAGCTGACGGGTGTCCCACTAGGGTTCAGTTCGCCCACCTTGCCCCTCCCTCACGATAACAATTCTGGTCAATCGATCAATTCATTAACTCGATTGCTTTGTTTTTTCTTTTTGGGAAAGAAAAATTGCCTGTGTCAATTATTTGATGAATTAATACGGCCATGCGCGATCTTAGAAGGTGAGTTTCTTTTCTAAAGTACAATTTTATTAACTTGAAACATTGCATCAAGTGAATACTAAGCATCAAGAGGAACACCTGAGCTTTGAATAACATTAGAGTCATGCATGACCGAACAATGCCCATGTCAAAGGAGGTGGTGGACCAATTCAGCGATTATGCTGCTACTCATCTTGGGTAAAAATCTCCATGGCCACCCGCTCCAACCGCGTACACACCATCTTAAAGGATAGATACTCCGTAGGTGTCAGTGCTAATGCCGACAGATCTCGGATAAGGGGTTTCAAGCTGGGGATCTTTGCTATATGGTAACAAAACAAAGGGGGACTCGGTAGTTTACCAGGTTTGGGTCCTCTCTAAGAGGTAAAACTCTACGTACTGCTTGTATTGTAATGATTGTGGATGGGATGCAAAGTACATGATGATCTACCTCGAGATCGTATGAATGAGCTCTAGTCTAACAACCTTGCCTCTACAGACTAAACCCCTCGCCTTATATAGGAACTGGTGGTATATAGGGTTACAACTATGTCGGCTATAACTAGAGATAACATGTCAATCACGCAAATATGCCTTCAATTGTATGCCAAGTCTTCGCGGGATTTCATCTTGAGTACGTCGAGTGTTAAGGCATGCATGGACCATACTTCTGTTGTCTGGGTATCCTCGGCCCAGCCCATTGATGGTGGGACGATGTGGTGCACATCCCATAATCCCGGACACCGTCATTCGGTGCATCATAGACCACGTAAGCGAACAACTACACTAAAAAATATCATGCAAAGAAAAGGAGTTTTTTCCCTAAAAAGTTAAATCATTTTTATATAGTCAAAGCGAAAATAATAAGGCTTACACACGCAACCTTATTAGCGTTCCACGCCATTTTGGAATATCCTCCAACCAATGATAAAAAATATTGGTAATATTTATGAGTGAATACAAATTAGACGCTATCGGGATGAATGAACACATAAAATGTGCAAACTTATATGATAAAGAATGTGTTTGATTATCTCGTCGTGAGTACAAAAGCTATATTTTTTGTTTCATTGCAATTGCGATGAATGGTAGCATCTTCCTTTTTCATTTTTTTCTTGTTATTATTCACTAGAACATATGAATACGTGCGCGGGGATACATAAAGTCGACTATGCAGAACCCAGATATAAAACACATCTCGTCTTTATGTTGTAAATTCGCAGGGGCACGCACCTGCCAAGCCTAGCCCGATCGCTCGATTGCCTCGTGATTTTTGAAGTAGTTGGATCCCGCACGAGGGTGCAGTAAACTTTAATTTTAGTCATCGAAATTTAGGAGTTTTTATGTAAAACTTCCATATTTTTTTTCTTGCTCGCTCTTACCAATTTTCATAGATAAAAATTTAAGATATCTCTTTGTTGGTTCTAGGCACAACAATGTGACTTAATCATCACTTGTACTAAGTTCAATAGATGGAATTGAACATTTATTCTTGAAATTTGTCTAATTGTATTTAAATTGGATATTATTTGAAAACCCTTGTCATGACAAACACAGACATGAAAATAAAACTTAATTTAGACTCTTCGTTTAAAAGATATAAACGTTTAAAAATCAAAAGCCAAAAATAAAAACACGTGCGAGGGACTCAGTGACCTAAGACTTGGGCCCCACAATTCCCCTTTTGTCTTTATTCTTATAAAGCGAAATCAAAGGAGACAAATGAATAGAGCAATGTAGAAGACTCAATGATATATATGATGAAGGGGTGTGTTGGAGAAACATCTCTTTCCTCACAGACACCTCCCGAAAGGTCCCTCCCATACAATTGGTCATATGTTTTATTTCTCAACCCCACCCCACCCGGTCAATTCGTCATCTGTATATTGCAAACTAAAAACTGCTCCAAAATCCCCATGGGAAAATTTTAGGAGAAACCTAATAATAATATGCCATCTAAAACTACTTTAAAATCAAGTGGGAAAATAAGGAGAAACAAATATGACATATATCCAAACTTGTATTTAGATTGTCTCGTTAGAAACCTTATATGAGATACCATCGTGAAAAACTCATAAAAGGAAAAAGAATATAATATCGGTGATCTGAAGATCAACAACGGGTTACAACTTAGGATTTTACTCCTCCCGAACTTTGCAACCTTAATGTTCTCTCATATCAATTCCACAAACCTAATTATGGAATGTAAACGCTTGTAGATACATGATACTTGTGATCTCGTTGGGTTTTTCGTGAAGAGGAATGGGTTATCGCGGCATAATGTGGGTAAGTATTCCCCTGAGTTATTAAATCATGATTTATCGAACCAATAGGAATATCAATCCTCAACCGTCTTTAGCGGCTGCACACAAAAGAGCAAACAACTTGCGCCCAACGCTGGCAACGGGGTTGTCAATCCCCTTGGTCTCGTTATTTGCAAGCAAATGAGTTGTGTAGATAATTGTAAATTGCAAAATAAAGCAAAAGGTAAATAAGAACAGCAAGGTAATAGTAGCATTTGTAAATATATGAGTGAATAGACCAGTGGGACATAGTTTTCTCTAGTGGCATCTCTCATAAAACTAGCATACAGTGGGTAAACATATTGCTATTGGACAACTGACAGAAAAGCGAATAGTTATGCGATATTCATGGCAATGATCATGTATATATAGGCATCACATCCATAAGCAAATAGGCTGACTCCTTACTGCACCTATTACTATTACTCCACTCATCGACCGCTATCCAGCATGCATCTAGAGTATTAAGTAGAACAGAGTAATGCATGGAGAACAATGCCATGACGTAGACAAAGTAAACTCACGCAATATGAATAAAAACCATCGTTTTATCCTTAGTAGTAGCAACACAAACACGCATCTTGTCCCCTACTTTGTCACTGGGATATAGAAACTCATCGGGTTGAACCTACCACAACGCACCTCTCTCACCGAAGAATATCAATCTAGTTGGCCAAACTATTTTAATAGACCGGAGAGAATGGCGAAGCTATAATGATCATGCACGTAAGAATCGTATTACAATTCATAGAAGACTCAAATATTTATCATGAATAATCTGAACATAAACCCACAATTCATCGGATCCCAATAAACGCACCATACAAAGGGATTACATCGACAGATCAAGGCAAAGTTACGATGAACGTTGTATTGAAGATCAAGAGAGAGAGAGTGAGAGATTGCCATCTAGGTACTAGCTATGGACCTATAGGTTTGTGGTGAACTACTCACACATCATCATGAGGGAAGCAAGGTTGATGAGGAGGCCCTCTGTGATCGATCCCCCCTCCGATGGGGTGCCAGAACAGAGCTCTAGATGACCTCCCATCGGAATAGAGACTTTCGGCAGCGTAAAAAGTGTTTCGGGACTGCCTCTAGTTTTTTTGGCTATATTAGAGAATTTATAAGCCAGAGAGGGACGTCGGGAGAGCCACGAGGTGGCCACCACACATTAGGGCGCGCCCTGTTGTGTGGTGGGGCCCTCGTGCGGCTCCTGACCTCCTTCCAAAGTTCCCATGTCTTCTTTTGGTCTAGAAAAATCATCAAAAAGTTTCATGGCAATTGGAGTTCGTTTGGTACTATAAACCTGAAAAGTAAAAACATGCAGAAAACACCAACTGACACTGGGCACTGGGTCAATAGGTTAGTGCTCAAAAATATTATAAATTGGTAAATGAATGCCCAAAAAGTATCCTAGAATGATAATATACCAGCATGGAACAATCAAAAATTATAGATACGTTGGAGACGTATCAAGACATTGTGAATGACATAATAATTTGTTTGTAGAGTATTCTAGTACGTTTGTGTAATTTGTGAGTATAAATATAACCCACAAGCAATACAAGTGACACTATCTTGGTAGATAGTGTAGATGATTCCAATGAATCTCCACATGATCTCACATATGCCTAGTCATTCTGCGAAGCCATGCATAACTTATCATGCTTCAAATCAAATAATTACGACAAAATGATCAATGGAAGGACTCATTTAGGGTATATTTTGAAGGCTTCCCTCATAATACTATTTCGAGTAAATCCATTCTTTGATATGGCACTGTTGGGATCAAATTATTAGCTACTATCGGGATATAACACCATGGTCCCATCTTGATTTTCCCCACGGAATTAATCAAGACCTTCTGTGTCTTGGGCATATCCAAGGATATTTCGTACATGAACCATTGTACCTTTTGTTCGGGATTGCACTCTCAATATATTGCTAACAAATATAACGTCGGTCTGACGTATTTTGTAAGTTATATGAGAGCTCCGATGGTATTTAAATATGAAACTTCGGGTCCACTATCACCTCACCATCTCCCCTCAATCTAAATGGGCTTGTATCCCAAGTCAGGTATAATACGGACATAGGTATCTTTGATATATCCATATTGTACTTTTCCAATATTTTCTAGATATATGAAGACTGATATACATGTATTCCCGAAGGAATATGCTAAAGCTATAAACTTAGCATCATTATTTTTAACCCAAATATCAGTTTTAAAATGATTGTGCGTATGTCCTATGTCTTGTATGGACATTGATGATAAGATCATCTGCTACAATAATATGATGTAAATCCAATTTAGGATATCTTCATGAGTACACATCAACAATCACTAGTATTAGATCATTATCAAGGAGTAACTCACTTAGTCGGCTGTGCCACACAACCTTCCGACCTCTTCTGAGTCATAGAATGACTTCTGAAGCTTCACAAGTTTAGCCACTACATACATCAACCGCATCGATTTGTACTACCAATTCAGTATCGAAACATAATTTCACTCATACAGAGAAGGTATGCTACATCGTAACCGATGTCGGGTATATGCAGAAACACTTGTGCTACAAGCCTCGCTTATCACAACCTCATCTATTTTTGTTTCTGAACAAAAAATCACGTCTCTTCCTTATGGGAGATACTAATGAGGAGCAGGTTATGTTGGGGAACGTTGCATGGGAAACAAAAAATTTCATACGCCACGTAGATCTATCCATGGTGATGAGCATCTACGAGAGGGAGAGTGGATCTACGAACCCTTGTAGATCGCTAAGCGGGAAGCGTTAAGAAACGCGGTTGGTGTAGTCGAACGTCTTCGCGATCCAAATCGCCGTGCGTCCCGCGATCCAATCACGATCCGTCCCGCGATCCAATCACGATCCGTCCCACGAACTTGATCATGATCCGTCCCATGAACTTGATCACGATCCTTCCGATCTAGCGCCGAACGGACGACACCTCCGCGTTCAGCGCACACACATATTGATGATGATCTCCGCCGTCTTGATCCAGCAAGAAGGAGCAGAGAGGAAGAACAGTTCTCTGGCAGCGTGATGGCGCTCTGGCGATGGTGGTGGATCTATTCCGACAGGGCTTCGCCTAAGCGCTGCAAAAAACCGATCTAGAGGAGAAACTATGCACTTGAGGAACGGGCAGCACGTGGCTGAACATTCTGTGCCAAAACCCCTAAAACCTCCAGTATATATAATAGGAAGAGAGGAGGAGGCTTGGCACAAGGGCCAAGCCTCCAAGGAGTCGGCCGAACCAGGTGAAGGAGGTGGACTCCACCTCCAATCCTAATAGGACTAGGATTCACCCTATTTTTGCCTTTTTCCACTTTTTCTCTTTGGGCCTTTTTTCCCAAACTGCATGGGACTTGTGTGGGACTTCCACCAGACCACTAAGGGCTGGTAAACACTCTACCACAGCCCATGGAGCCTCTTGGGTCGAAATACCCCTCCCGATGGTCTCCCGGTACACTACCGGCACTCCCGGTACACTACCGATGAGCCCGAAACTTTTCCGGCGACCAAAACAGGACTTCCTATATATGAATCTTTACCTCCGGACCATTCCGGAGCTCCTCGTGACGTCTGGGATCTCATCCGGGACTCCTAGCAACCTTCGGTCACCACCATACATAACCCTATACTACCGAAACGTCACCAAACCTTAAGTGTGCAGACCCTGTGGCTTCGAGAACTATGTAGACATGACCGAGACACCTCTACGGTCAATAACCAATAGCTGGACCTGGATGCCCATATTGGTTCCTACATATTCTACGAAGATCTTTATCGGTCGAACCTCTATGTCAAGGATTCAGTTAATCCCGTATGATGTTCCCTTTGTTCTTCGGTATGTTACTTGCCCGAGATTCGATCGTCGGTATCTCCATACCTAGTTCAATCTCATTACCGGAAAGTCTCTTTAATCGTTCCGTAATACAAGATCCCGCAACTAACACTTAGTCACATTGCTTGCAAGGCTTATTGTGATGTTGTATTACCGAGTGGGCCCTGAGATACCTCTCCGTCACACGGAGTAACAAATCCCAGTCTTGATCCATGCCAACTCAACAGACACCCTCGGAGATAAATGTAGAGAACCTTTATAGTCACCCAGTTATGTTGCGATGTTTGATACACACAAGGCACTCCTTCGGTATCCGTGAGTTGCATGATCTCATGGTCATAGGAACATATACTTGACATGTAGAAAACAGTAGCAATAAACTGACACGATCATATGCTACGTTTGTAGTTTGGGTCTTGTCCATCACATCATTCTCCTAATGATGTGATCTCGTTATCAAATGACATCACATGTCAATGGCTAGGAAACCTTGACCATCTTTGATCAACGAGCTAGTTCACTAGAGGCATACTAGAGACAAAGTGTTGTCTATTTACCCACACATGTAATGTGTTTCCAATTAATACAATTAGAGCATGGACAATAAACGATTATCATGAACAAGGAAATATAATAATAAACGCTTTATTTATTGCCTCTAGGGCATATTTCCAATAGTCTCCCACTTGCACTAGAGTCTATAATCTAGCTCACATCACTATGTGATTTACATTGTAATGAATCGAACACCCATGCTGTTCTGGTGTTGATCATGTTTAGCCCTTGGAAGAGGTTTAGTCAATGGCTCTGCAACATTCAGATCCGTGTGCACTTTGCAAATATTTATGTCCTTCTCCACGATGTAATCGCGGATGGACTTGAAGCGTCGCTTTATGTGTCTGGTCCTCTTGTGAAAGCTTGGTTCCTTGGCAAGAGCAATGGCACCAATGTTGTCATAGAACAGGTTCATTGGATTCAGTGCACTAGGCACTACTCCAAGATCTGTCTTGAACTGCTTCATCTAGACACCTTCCTTCGCTGCCTCTGAGGCTGCGATGTACTCCGCTTCGCATGTAGAATCGGCTACCACGCTTTGCTTGGAAGTGCACCAGCTTATTGCTCCCCCGTTGAGAATAAATACGTATCCGGTTTGCGACTTAGAGTCATCTGGATCAGTGTCAAAGCTTGCATCGACATAACCCTTTACGACGAGCTCTTCATCACCTCCATAAACGAGAAACATTTCCTTAGTCCTTTTCAGGTACTTAAGGATATTCTTGACTGCTGCCCAGTGTTCCATTCCAGGATCACTTTGAAACCTTCCGACCATACTTATGGCAAGGCTGACATCGGGTCTTGTGCATAGCATTGCATACATGATAGAGCCTATGGCTGAAGCATAGGGGATGACACTCATCTTTTCTCTATCTTCTGCAGTCACTAGGCATTGAGTCTTACTCAACTTCACACCTTGTAACACAGGCAAGAACCCCTTCTTGGACTGATCCATTTTGAACTTCTTAAAAACTTTATCAAGGTATGTGCTCTGTGAAAGTGCTATTAAGCGTCTCGATCTATCTCTATAGATCTTAGTGCCTAATATGAAAGCAGCTTCTCCTAGGTCCTTCATTGAAAAACTCTTGTTCAAATATTCCTTCACGCTTTCCAGCATTTCTATATTGTTTTCAATCAGCAATATGTCATCCACATATAATATTAGAAATGCTATAGAGCTCCCACTCACTTTCTTGTAAATACAAGCTTCTCCATAAACTTGTATAAACTTAAAATCTTTGATCACCTCATCAAAGCGCGTATTCCAACTCCGAGATGTTTGCACCAGCCCATAAATGGATCGCTGGAGTTTGCAAACTTTGTCAGCATTCTCTAGATCGACAAAACCTTCTGGTTGCATCATATACAACTCTTCCGTAAGGAAACCGTTGAGGAACGCCGTTTTGACATCCATCTGCCAACTTTCATAATCGAAATAAGCAGCTATTGCCAACATGATTCTGACAGACTTAAGAATTGCTACGGGTGAGAAGGTCTCATCGTAGCCAACTCCTTGAACTTGTGAAAAACCCTTTGCCACAAGTCGAGCTTTATAGAGGGTGACATTACCGTTCGCGCCTGTCTTCTTCTTAAAGATCCATTTGTTCTGAATGGCCTTTCGTCCTTCAGGTAATAATTCCAAAGTCCATACTTTGTTTTCATACATGGATCCCATCTCGGATTTCATGGCCTCTAACCATTTCTCGGAATCCGGGCCCATCACTGCTCCTCCATAACTCGTAGGTTCATTGTTGTCCAACAACATGACCTCCAAGACAGGGTTGCCCGTACCACTCAGGAGTAGTACGCGGCCTTGTCGACCTACGAGGTTCAATAGTAGTTTGATCCGAAGCTTCATGATCATCATCATTAACTTCCTCTTCTACCATCGTAGTTTCCACAGAAACATCTTTCTGCGCTGCGCTACTTTCCAGTTGAAGTAAAGGTTCAATAACCTCATCAAGCTCTATTTTCCTCCCACTCAATTCTTTCGAGAGAAACTCTTTCTCAAGAAATGTTTCGTTCTTAGCGACAAACACTTTGCCTTCGAATCTAAGATAGAAGGTATACCCGACTGTCTCTTTCGGGTATCCTATGAAGACGCATTTCTCCGCTTTGGGTTCCAGCTTTTCAGGCTGAAGCGTTTTGACATAAGCGTCACATCATCAAACTTTAAGAAATGACAACTTTGGCCTCTTGACAAACCACAGTTCATATAGCGTCGTCTCAACGGATTTTGATGGTTCCCTATCTAAAGTGAATGCAGCTGTCTCTAATGCATAACCCCAAAACGATAGTGGCAAATCAGCAAGAGACATCATAGAACGCACCATATCTAATAAGGTTCGGTTATGACGTTCGGACACACCATTACGCTGTGGTGTTCCGGGTGGTGTCAACTGTGAAACAATTCCACACTGTCTTAAGTGACTGCCAAACTCATAACTCAGATATTCACCTCCTCGATCAGATCGCAGGAACTTAATCTTGTTGTTACGATGATTCTCAACTTCACTCTGAAATTGCTTGAACTTTTCAAACGTTTCAGACTTGTGTTTCATTAAGTAAATATACCCATATCTACTTAAGTCATCAGTGAAGGTGAGAAAATAACGCTATCCACCGCGCGCTGTAACATTCATTGGACCGCACACATCAGTATGTATGATTTCCAATAAGTCACTCGCCCGTTCCATTGTTCGAGAGAACGGTGTTTTAGTCATCTTGCCCATGAGGCATGGTTCACATGTGTCAAGTGATTCAAAATCAAGTGACTCCAAAAGTCCATCAACATGGAGCTTCCTCATGCGTTTTACACCAATATGACCTAAACGGCAGTGCCACAAGAAAGTGGTACTATCATTATCAACTCTACATCTTTTGGCATCAATGTTATGAACATGTGTGTCATCACTATCAAGATTCAATATGAAGAAACCCCTAACATTGGGTGCATGAGCATAAAAGATAGTACTCATATAAATAGAACAACCTTTATTCTCTGATTTAAATGAGTAACCGTTTCGCAATAAACAAGATCCAGATATAACGTTCATGCTTAACGCAGGCACTAAATAACAATTATTCAGGTTCATCACTAATCCCGATGGTAATCGAAGAGAGAGCGTGCGGACGGCGATCACATCAACCATGGAACCATTTCCCACGTGCATCGTCACTTCGTCCTTTGCCAGCCTTCGTTTATTCCATAGTTCCTGCTTTGAGTTGCAAATGTGAGCAACCGAACCGGTATCAAATACCCAGGCACTATTACGAGAGCTAGTAAGGTACACATCAATAACATGTATATCATATATACCTTGTTTGTCGTTGGCCGCCTTGTTGTCAGCCAGGTACTTGGGGCAGTTCCGCTTCCAGTGACCAGTTCCCTTGCAATGAAAGCACTCAGTTTCCAGCTTGGGTCCATGCTTGGGCTTCTTTACATGAGTAGCAACTGCTTTGCCATCCTTCTTGGTTTTACCCTTCTTGCCCTTCCCCTTAACCTTGCCATTTTTCTTGAAACTAGTGGTTTTATTGACCATCAACACTTGATGTTCTTTCTGGATTTCAGACTCAGCGACTTTTAGCATCGCAAACAGCTCGGCGATTGACTTGTTCATCCCGTGCATGTTATATTTCATCACAAAGCTCTTGTAACTAGGTGGCAGTGATTGAAGAACTCTTTTAGTGATCGCCTCTGGCGGAAGGGCAATTCCCAACTCCGCTAGATGAGTTGAATACCCAAACATTTTGAGTATATGTTCACTAATAGACCCGTTCTCCTCCATCTTGCAAGCATAGAACTTATCAGAGGTTTCATACCTCTCGATCCGGGCATTCTTTTGAAAGATAAACTTCAACTCCTGGAACATCTCATATGCTCCATGACGTTCAAAACGTCTTTGAAGTCCCGGTTCTAAGCCATACAATATTGCACACTAAACTATTGAGTAATCTCCAGTACGTGCCTCCCAAGCGTTCTTAACGTCTTCAGAGGTCATATCTTCTGGTTGGTCACCAAGCGGTGCATCAAGGACATATGATTTCTAGGAAACCGTGAGGATAATCCTCAGATTACGGGCCCAGTCAACAAAGTTACTTCCATCATCTTTCAACTTAGCTTTCTCTAGGAACACATTAAAATTCAGGGGTGCTACTGCGCGAGCCATTGATCTACACCATAAATATGCAAAGTTTACATAGACTATTGTTCAAGATAATGAGTTTAGTTAAGAAAATTACTAAAGCTCCCACTCAAATTGACATCCCTCAGGCCATCTGAGTGTCACATGATCCAAATCCACCAACTCAAGTACGATCATCACGTGAGTTGAGGTGGCTTCAATGGTGAACATCATTATGTTGATCATATCTACTATATAACTCATGTTTGACCTTTCGGTCTCTTGTGTTCCGAGGCCATGTCTGTATATGCTAGGCTCGTCAAGTTTAACCCGAGTGTTTTGCATGTGCAACACTGGCTTGCACCCGTTGTATGTGAACGTAGAGTCTATCACACCCGATCATCACGTGGTGTCTCGACACGACGAACTTTCGCAACGGTGCACACTCGGGGAGAACACAATTCATCTTGAAATTGAAGTGAGGGATCACCTTATAATGCTACCGTCGTCCTAAGAAAAACAAGGTGCATAAAAGGATTAACATCACATGCAATTCATAAGTGACATGATATGGCCATGAACTTGTGCTTTTGATCTCCATCTAGAAAGCACCGGCATGATCTCCATCGTCACCAGCATGACACCATGATCTTCATCATCTTGATCTCCATCAACGTGTCGCCATCGGGGTTGTCGCGCCCAACATGCTTCTACTACTATTGCTACCGTTTAGCGATAAAGTAAAGCATTACATAGCGCTTAATGATTGACACGCAGGTCATACAATAATTAAAGACAACCCTATGGCTCCTACCAGTTGTCGTACTCATCGACATGCAAGTCGTGATAATCTATACATCACATGATCATCTCATACATCACATATATCACATCATGTAATTGGCCATATCACATCACAACATACCCTGCAAAAACAAGTTAGACGTCCTCTAATTGTTGTTGCATGTTTTACATGGCTGCTACGGGTATCTAGCAAGAACAATTCTCATCTATGCAAAAACCACAACGGTGATACACTAGTTGCTTTTCAACCTTCTCAAGAACCGCCTTTGTCGAATCCGATCCAACTAAAGTGAGAGAAACTGGCACCCGCAAGCCATCTATGCAACAAGTCGCGATCGAGGGAACTGGTCTCTCGTAAGCATACGAGTAATGTTGGTCCAGGCCGCTTCATCTCACAATACCGCTGAACCAAAATCCAACCAAGGGAGGAAGCAATCTAAGCATCAATGCCCACAAACCTTTTGTGTTCTACTCGAGATCTCATCTACACATAGACCTAGCTCTGATACCACTGTTGGGGAACGTTGCATGGGAAACAAAAAAAATTCCTACGCACACACAGATCTATCCATGGTGATGAGCATCTACGAGAGGGAGAGTGGATCTACGTACCCTTGTAGATCGCTAAGCGGGAAGCGTTAAGAAACGCGGTTGGTGTAGTCGAACGTCTTCGCGATCCAAATCGCCGTGCGTCCCGTGATCCAATCACGATCCGTTCCGCAATCCAATCACGATCCATCCCACGAACTTGATCACGATCCTTCCCACGAACTTGATCACGATCCTTCCGATCTAGCGCCGAACGGATGGCACCTCCACGTTCAGCACACGTACAGCTTGATGACGATCTCCGCCGTCTTGATCCAGCAAGAAGGAGCAGAGAGGAAGAAGAGTTCTTCGGAAGCATGACGGCGCTCCAGCGATGGTGGTGGAGCTATTCCGGCAGGGCTTCGCCTAAGCGGTGCAGAAAACCGATCTACAGGAGAAACTATGCACTTGAGGAACGGGCAACACGTGGCTGAAAATTCTGTGCCAAAAACCCTAAAACATCTAGTATATATAAGAGGAAGAGAGGAGGAGGCTTGGCACAAGGGCCAAGTCTCCAAGGAGTCGGCCGAACCAGGTGGAGGAGGTGGACTCCACCTCCAATCCTAGTAGGACTAGGGTTCACCCTATTTTTGCCTTTTTCCACTTTTTCTCTTTGGGCCTTTTTTCCCAAACCGCATGGGCCTTGTGTGGGACTTCCACCAGCCCACTAAGGGCTGGTAAACACTCTCCCACAGCCCATGGAGCCTCTTGGGTCGAAATACCCCTCCCGATGGTCTCCCGGTACACTACCGATGAGCCCGAAACTTTTCCGGCGACCAAAACAGAACTTCCTATATATGAATCTTTACCTCCGGACCATTCTGGAGCTCCTTGTGACGTCCGGGATCTCATCCGGGACTCCGAACAACCTTAGGTCACCACCATACATAACTCTATACTACCGAAACGTCACCAAACCTTAAGTGTGTAGACCCTGCGGGTTCGAGAACTATGTAGACATGACCGAGACACCTCTACGGTCAATAACCAATAGTGGGACCTGGCTGCCCATATTGGTTCCTACATATTCTACGAAGATGTTTATCGGTCAAACCTCTATGTCAAGGATTCAGTTAATCCCGTATGATGTTCCCTTTATTCTTCGGTATGTTACTTGCCCGAGATTCGATCGTCGGTATCTCCGTACCTAGTTCAATCTCATTACCGGCAAGTCTCTTTACTCATGCCATAATACAAGATCGTGCAACTAATACTTAGTCACATTGCTTGCAAGGCTTATTGTGATGTTGTATTACCGAGTGGCCCTGAGATACCTCTCCGTCACACGGAGTAACAAATCCCAGTCTTGATCCATGCCAACTCAACAGACACCCTCGAAGATACCTGTAGAGCACCTTTATAGTCACCCAGTTACGTTGCGACGTTTGATACACACAAGGCACTCCTCCGGTATCCGTGAGTTGCATGATCTCATGGTCATAGGAACATATACTTGACATGTAGAAAACAGTAGCAATAAACTGACACGATCATATGCTACGTTTGTAGTTTGGGTCTTGTCCATCACATCATTCTCCTAATGATGTGATCCTGTTATCAAATGACATCACATGTCAATGGCTAGGAAACCTTGACCATCTTTGATCAACGAGCTAGTTCACTAGAGGCATACTAGAGACAAAGTGTTGTCTATTTACCCACACGTGTAATGTGTTTCCAATTAATACAATTATAGAATGGACAATAAATGATTATCATGAACAAGGAAATATAATAATAAACACTTTATTTATTGCCTCTAGGGCATGTTTCCAACAGGTTATAGTATGGTAAACACCTCTCTTTCGACGAGAAAGTGCTACTCTTCCAAAATTACCTCCTTTCATTTGAACCAATATAAGTGCAAACAACATTCTTCATATATTTTGGTTCATGACCCAAAAGGATTTCAGCAATTCCCAAGAACAATTTATGTCAACATACCTACACTTCTCATATATGGCTGTCATTAATCAATATCATTTGTGGAATTCTTGTTATGCCTCTTAAATCCTTGTGATTTTCCACAAGAACGCAATCAAGGTGTTATGATGTCCCAACATCAAAAAATGTGTGCACATCTGTGTTGGGCTCTGGATGTTATGCATCTATCAGGTGTCATTCAACTCGAGGTTGAATCATATTTACTGGTTGAGGAGACTATTTCCTCTATTTATGCGGAAACATATGAGAAGTTTGTCTCATGTGATCAGAATTCTTTCTCTATTGCTCTCATCTGAGGATATGAGTGTCTATTAGGTACCTCCACTCTTTCGGATACCAGGCTTCAGTGATACCTTTGTTAACAGTAAATGTATATGGCAGATGATCGCTAGTTGAAAACAGACCATTAGTCCCGGTTGGGAAAGGCATTTAGTCCCAGTTGCCCAACCGGGACTAAAGTATAGAGACTAAAGGGTCTAAGGCTTTAGTCCCGGTTGGCTACGAACCGGGACTAAACCCTGGCCACGTGGGTGGTAGAGCGCGCCAGGGCATGGGGACCTTTGGTCCCGGTTGGTAACACCAACCGGGACTAAAGGTTGAGGCTTCATTGTTTATTTTTCCTTTTCATTTTGTGTTTTCCATTTAAGTTTTTCCTCTAATTCAACTTGATCACTTGCATCCATCCACTTTAATCAAATATATGTCATATAACTCATCATCATCTTACTCATCTAACAACTCATCATCATCATCTTAATCATACCAAGTTAAAATCTCATAAAACAAAAAAAGATCATAATACTAATCATCCTAATCGATCATACAAGTTAATATAAACCAGAAAAACTTCTTTCTCATAGGACAGAATAACACCTATGTCTCCATGTTGAAGCAAAGAGATCCAACGGTCTCCAACTTGTGGCTTGCGATCCTTCTTTATTTGTCCCCATGCTTCAATTTGGAGCCGTCTTGGTGGTTTGTGCTTAGTCGAGTATGCAAAAGAGAACTCGGGCTAGAAGGGGCTTTTAATTGTCATATTACCTTCGGGTTGCATCAACGGAGGCACAACTTCATTTGGCAGTTTCTGTTGAAGAACAGAATAGTAGCCTAGTTAGCAATGTAATCAATACCACACGCAATAGTACTAGTGTACTTAATTAGCAACTCTTACCAAGATATTTCGACGAATGTCATCTACCCTCAACCTATGCACTAGTGCCTTGTACAATGTATAATTTGGGCCAGTTCCCAAATTATACGGGAAGATCTCCCCTACCAACTAGGACACCGATAACAAAGTTGATAAGATCATCCTTCTCGTCCCAAGTTAGATGTGATCCATAAGTGTAGTGTGTCGTGTCGATTATGTTCTATGTTTCACTCGAAGAAACAAAATAAGTTGTAAATTATAAATTAACAAATTTAGTATGGATGTACACCAACTATTTTAAAATATAGAATGCAAATTACTTGACAAATATGCATGGTTGACAAACTCACATGGAGGTAAAACATGAAGCATATCGACATCCACCCAAATTTTGATGTTACCTTCAATATGATCTTCAGGACGAAGATCGAGGGTTATTTCGATATCCTCCTGAAATCCATATGCCTTGCAAAGAGCTTCCCAATTTGAGCCCCCTAATTCCGTGTTATTAGGTGCATTCGTTACTTTCACCACAAATGTGTGACCATGTTTAGTCCTCAGGTTGGCTGTCCTCATCTCGAAACTCTCGTGCTCTTCGAAACCAAGCCTCTCCAAGAAATACCGTCTTGCATGACAGGGGATGAACTAGTCGAATTATATAAAACAGAAATTACGCGTTGAAGGAAAGAAACATAAGTCATGCTTAATTATGAAAAAACAGTTGTCATCGTTGCGTATCGTAGAAATATCAAAGTCCTCTTAAAGCTTCATGGTGAAGAACCTGCCGTCTCGCAACCCAGGATGGTCGTAAAGACCCTTATCTTCACTGCAAAATTCACACGCTTGGATCCTATCATCATCTGATGACGACGACATTTTCTGTGTTTATGATTCAAGAATTACGACACACTTTGGATCCTAATGCGTGTGTAACTTTCGGTCCGTCGAGGTTTTTCCTTAAATAACTCTCATATCTCATGGTGTGTTGGTGCGCACTCTCTCACACTGATGCGATGGTGTATATATGTTGGTGGACACTCTCTCACAGTAATAGTTTGATCATCGGTGATGGACGCCCCACCTCTCCTCTTCTTGCGCATTATACTTACGAATAAATTGCAAAGAAGAGAAGAAAGATGAGACGCCCCCACGACAATAGTTGAGATTCCTCCATCAAGAACACACATGAAAGTCACACAAGGAGCAACGACAGACCGAAAGTCACAGACACATTATACCGATAAAATATCACTAATACATTTATAATGAACTTGAATATAATATCACTAATACATCATCTCAAATAATCCAGTTAATGCATCATCAAATATTAACTAATACATCTCGAATATTATCATATAAGATCACTAATACAGATCGAATACTATCGAATAATCTAAGTCACTAGCGGTTCCTGAGTCGCAGGTGGTGGACACCCAAAGATAAGGAACCATCACGGGATCATAACTCAGGTGAGATCCCTGAAGAATCTGCCAGGTTATGTTGAACCTGGCATCGAAAGCCGCCATGTAGTTACGTACGTGCTCGTCCTCCTACCTGACACAGCGATGTACCACCTCCACGGGGGCTTGCTCCCTCTGCACCAAAAGTGGCCCACGTGACCGCCACCAAAGAAGCTCCGGGTCAACGACAAGAGTAGAATTCCTTGCCAAGCTCCGAGTGCCAGCCCGGCGGAGCCCAGTCCCAGACATTTCGCCTCTCAAGGATGTGGGCCAGGCATCGTCGACGTCGAGACAAATTCCTATGAGAACATTTTGTTATCGTTTAATCACTAATTTTTTCAAAACCCAAGAATTTTTCAAAACCCAAGAATTTTTCTCTATTCTAACATACACATACTAAATTTTCCTAGGACTCCTAATTATCTAAAACATAAAACAACTAAAACATAAAAAGCATCATAAACAAAATCATATAACAATATCAATCTACTTATCCATCTGCTACATTTTTCTTAACACATTGTTTAATCAAAAAAATGTTGCATACCAACCACAAAAAAATTCATAACACTAAAAAGATGTTCTAATAATTAGAAAATATTTACATGTTTTTAAACAACATGTGTGTGTTTGCGGCACCGGCGGGGCTCCTATGTCGGGAGATGGACGGGGCAGCAGGGCTCCTACGCCGGAGATGGATGGGGCGGTGGCTAGGGGCTCGGGGAGGTGCGGCCATGGCGGCAATGGCGAACGTTGAGGGGGGCTTCAGGAGGAGAGGGAGGAGAGTGGCTCACAGTGGTCTCGGCGGCGAGGTCGAGGCGACAGCGGGCTCAACAGAGAGGTCGAGGCGACGACGAGGTCAAGACGATGGCGAGGTCGAGGGAGAAGAGGCGCCGGAGCAAGCGGGTCGGGGACGGCGATCTCCGGTGGGGGGTTGAAGACGGTCAGCCTGGCAGCGCGACGTCGAGGTCGAGAGAGAAGAGAGGCGCGCGGAGTGCTCCGACAGCCTGGCGGCGTCAGGGCAGGGGCGACGTCGGGGGGAGAATGGGAGAGGTTGGGGCAGAAACAGCAAAGTCCTGCATATATAGAGGGACTCTTTAGTCCCGGCCGTGTCTACAACCGGGACTAAAGAGCCTTTTCCACGCAGTCTCCCCTCATGCCGCGATTGAGAAACACCAATCAGCTTAATGTCAGGAGTAAAGTCAACACAAAACTCAATAACCTCCTCCGTTTCATGGCCCTTGGAAATGCTTCCTTCTGGCCTAGCACGGTTACGAACGTATTTCTTTAAGACTACCATGAACCTCTCAAAGGGGAATATACTGTGTAGAAATACATGACCCAAAATGGCAATCTCTTTGACTAGGTGAACAAGGACGTGCGTCATAATATTAAAGAAGGATGGTGGGAAGACCAACTCAAAACTGACAAGACATTGGACCAAATCATTCTGTAAGCTTGGTAGGATTTCCGGATCGATTACCTTTTGAGAAATTGCATTGAGGAATGAACATAGCTTCACAATGGATAATCGAACATTTTCTGGTAGAAGCCCCCTCAATGCAACCAGAAGCAATTGCGTCATGATCACGTGGTGGTCATGAGGATTTAGGTTCTGAATTTTTTTCTCTGTCATATTTATTATTCCCTTTATATTCGACGAGAAGCCAGATGGGACCTTCATACTGAACAGGCATTCCAAGAAGATTTCCTTCTCTGCTTTGGTAAGAGCATAGCTGGCACGACCTTCATACCGCTTTGCATGCATGCCATTGTTTTCGTGCACACCTTGCTGGTCCTCCCGTGCCTCCGGTGTATCTTTTGTCTTCCCATACACGCCCAGGAATCCTAGCAGGTTGACGCAAAGATTCTTCGTCACGTGCATCACGTCGATTGCAGAGCGGACGTCTAGGACTTTCCAATATTCTAGCTCCCAAAATATAGATTTCTTCTTCCACATGGGTGCGCGTCCCTCAGTGTCAGTTGGAACAGATTGTCCGCCAGGACCCTTTCCAAATATTACTTGTAAATCCTTGAACATATCAAGTATGTCATCACCAGTACAGAGGACGGGCTTCTTCCGGTGATCTGCCTCACCTTTGAAATGCTTGCCTTTCTTTCTTAAGGCATGCTTGGCCGGAAGAAATCGATGATGTCCCAGGTACACATTCTTCTTGCATATGTCCAAATATATACTTTGGGTATCATCTGAACAGTGAGTGCATGCATGGTATCCCTTGTTTGTCTGTCCTGAAAGGTTACTAAGAGCAGGTCAATCATTGTTGGTTACAAAGAGCAATGCTCGCAGGTCAAATTCCTGCTGTTTGTGCTCATCCCACACACGTACACCTTTTTATTCCACAGCTGTAAAAGTTCATCAACTAATGTCCTTAGGTACACATCAATGTCGTTGCCGGGTTGCTTAGGGCCTTGGATGAGCACTTGCATCATAATGAACTTCCGCTTCATGCACAACCAAGGAGGAAGGTTATAGATACATAGAGTCACAGGCCATGTGCTATGCTTGCTGCTTTGCTCCCCGAATGGATTAATGCCATCTATACTTAAACCAAACCATAAGTTCCTTGGGTCATCTGCAAAGTCCGGCCACTCTCTCTTGATTTTTCTCCACTGCGACCCATCAGCGGGTACTCTCAACTTCCCGTCTTTCTTACGGTCTTCTTTGTGCCATCGCAACGACTTGGCATGCTCTTTGTTTTGGAAGAAACATTTCAACCATGGTATTATAGGAGCATACCACATCACCTTGGCAGGAATCCTCTTCCTGGGGCGCTCACCCTAAACATCATCAATAGGGTCATCGCAACCGATCTTATATCGCAATGCATTGCATACCGGGTATGCATCCAAATTCTCGTACTCACCGCGGTAGAGGATGCAGTCATTAGGGCATGCATGTATCTTCTGCACCTCCAATCCTAGAGGGCAGACAACCTTCTTTGCTTCGTATGTACTGTCGGGCAATTCGTTGTCCTTTGGAAGCTTGGTCTTCATTATTTTCAACAACTTTTCAAATGCCTTGTCAGCTACACCATTCTCCGCCTTCCATTATAGCAATTCGGGTGTGGTACTGAGCTTTGTGTTGTCATCTTCGCAATTTGGGTACAACGCTTTTTTGTGATCCTCTAACATGCGCTGCAATTTCAACTTCTCCTTTTCATTTTCGTAGTTTCTCTTTGCATCAGCAATGGCCCGACCAAGATCATCAGCGGGCTCATCTGATGCCTCAGCTTCTTCTTCTTCATTATGTTCCCCTATTGTACTACCATCATATTCAGGATACCCAGGATAGTTGTCGTCGTCCTCTTCTTCTTCATTCTTTTCCATTAGAACCCCTCTTTCTCTCTGCTTGGTCCAACAATTATAGTCGGACATGAAACCAGACGTAAACAGGTGAATGTGAATCTGTTTTGAGCTAGAGTAAGTCTTATCATTCTTACACACACCACATGGATAACACATAAAACCATCCCGCTTGTTTGCCTCAGCCGCACACAAATAACTCTGCACACCATTAATGAACTAGGGAGAGCATCGGTCAACGTACATCAATTGTCCGTTCATCTTCATTAAACAACACCGAGAAGACCAAACTAATACAAGTTCATACATAAAGTCCATACACAGCTATTCTCATAAAACAACATAAAACTATCTAGCTAAAACATTTTAAATGCAACAACAAATGCGATCAAAATCGTAACTAAGGTAAAAATTGATCCAACAGCATAATGATACCAAGTCTCTTTATTAATGGCATATTATCTAATCTTTCTATTCTTCAAGCGCATTGCATCCATCTTGATCTTGTGATCATCGATGACATCGACAACGTACAACTCCAATTTCATCTTCTCTTCTTCAACTCTTTTCAATTTTTCTTTCAAATCCTCATTTTTTGTTTCAACTAAATTTAACTTCTCGACAATAGGGTCGGTTGGCATTTCCGGTTCAACTACCTCCTAGATAAAAATACCTATGTCAACTTGATGGGCATAATTGTCATTAACACTAAATGCAACAAATAATTATAAAAGAGAATATACAACATCTGAATCGTAAACCGGACGAGGGCCGACGGGCACGGATATCATAACCATGGCACTATATATAACAACAATCATACACGTAAGAAAACTATGCAAGTAACTATCTAAATCACACAAATACGATTTTATTTATAAAAATGATAAGAACACAAGAAGAGGCTCACTAAGGTGGTGCCAGCGACGGGACGGTGCGGTCGGTCGACGGTGGTTAGGACGGGGATGGGAAAGCACACTAAGTAAACCACACCTACACATATGCAAACTAAGGAGTTAATTTAAGCTCAAATTGCATATAAATCAAAAAAAACTGTCACATAATTACATCCAAACGAAAACCCACAAATCACTATACTTATACAGTATTGCACGAGCTGATCTAGAAATAAGAGATGAAAGGACACAGTTGCTAACCTTGTGAACACTTGGATGGATTGGGGTGCCCCAAATCTTGACAAATCTTGGCAAAAATGGAGGGATGATCTCGAGCTAGGGGAAGAAACAAAGAGAGGAGTTCGAATGGAGAAAACAGAGAAATGGAGCCAGGATGGACGAAGGGTTTATATAGGGAAAGCTTTAGTTCCGGTTGGTTAAACAAACCGGAACTAAAGGTCCATCTATAGTCCCGGTTTGTATCACAAACCGGAACCAAAAGGGCTTGTGGGTGCCCCAGGCTGACATCAGCCTGCCACCACTCCTTTAGTCTCGGTTTGTGATACAAACCAGAACTATATGTCCCAAATGAACCGGGGCTAATGGGGCTCGTACCCCCTGACAGCTCCTAGCCGTTGGAACCGGGACTAATGGACACATTACTACCGGTTCAAAGCAAAGCCGGGACTAAAGGTTGAAACGGAATGCCTGTTTTCCACTAGTGGATTTGCAATATGGTGCAAATTTCTCATAACCTAAACCTTTAGTTCAGATTTTAAAGTACGTGGACAAAATATCTACGTCATTTTTTATTTATTTTCTGGCATTGTATGTGGTACATTTCTTCTTCTAATGCTAGAAGATGTCTTTATTGCAAAAGCAATTAGCGCACGGGCTATAAATAACTCTCTCACTGGGGTTAGGGTATTTAATTGATTAACAATCATACCACACGGGCTGCAAATAACTGACACTAGAGTTAAGGTATTTGATGGATTAACAATCATACTACAATTATTCCTTAAATAGATCCTAAATATATATGAAGACTCTTAATGTATGTTGGGATGATGATATCATTATGCAACCAAATTACAACAGATGAAAAATACTTCACTGATTTCCACCTACAAACCACAAGGACACGTTACTATATTCATTTGATCTTATTTAGACCAAATATTTCATTGATTATCCATTTAATTTTATGTGGACCAAATATTTCACTGATTTCTACATAAAAACCACAAGGGACACATTATTATATCCATTTGATCTTATTTAGACCAAATACACGGCGTGTGAGGCCGCATGTTACCACCAACAAAACACACGCCTTTGTTGGTTAATCATAATTTTGTAATGACGTCACACCATTCTGGGTAAGTACACGGCATACTAAATATGAACATTGAAATTCTCATGAATCACACTCAACGACATTTCCATTCCAATAGAATTATTCTATGTGTAGGATACAGTAATTTGCTCTAAAATTTGAGCAATTAATTCAGTAAAGACGTGGTTTCGAAGAGAAGCAAAGATCAAATAATTTTAACTTCATTTTTTGGGTTAATTTGATAATGTCACTCAAATTATTATGATTCCGAGAACGCCACTACAATTTTCAAACTTTAAGAAATTTCAATGGCATTTTTCCAAGTTTACAGTGATTTTTTAAAAAAAATTGCAAAATTTAAAATGGCATTTTTTAAAGTTTGGAAAACGCAGCGGCGATTCTCGAAAATTTGAGTGGCATTTATCCAATTAACCTTTTTTTATTCCGAAATCACCTTCACCGTTGTACATGAACACTTCTTCAACTAATCGTTGCCATTGCGTGATTCACTTGAGAAAAGAGTCAATTATTTGCACACCACGTAGTACAACACATCATTCTCCTGGTCGACGACACGATCCAGTTGGAAGCACACAGCACAATCGAAGAGGGCAAAGATACATGCACAGCACAAAACTAGCACACGCACCCACGTAACGTGCACGCGTGAACCGTCAATCATACACACAAACGGCATAGATGATTGATTGGTTAGGTGGCGTGGCCCTTGAGGATGTCGAGCGTGAGCTCGCTGGGGTCGGTGGCCTGCACGTCGATCTGCGTGCCGTCCAGCTCCTTCTTGAACCCCTCGTTGGAGCTGGCGTACACCATCTTGCTCTTCACCTCCGCACTCGCCGGCGACCTTCATTATTAACCAACCAACACCAACAACATGTCATCGTGCATCCCACACACTTGGACTTGGTCACGTATATACAGGAGCACGAGAGTGCTATTTAAACGTACTACGTACCAGGAGATGAAGAAGATCTTGCTGCGCGGCGCCTCCCCGTCGGCGCCTTTGGCGGTGGCGTCGCCGACGGTGAAGTCGAGGTCGTAAACGGCGTAGCGGCAGTCGTCGGCGGGGAGCGCCGCGGCGAGGTCGTCGAAGCCGGCGTCGCGGCCGCCCACCTTGTCCACCATCACTCGCTGCACGGCGTCGTCCATCTTGTACACCACGAACCGGTGCGCGCGCCCCGCCCGCAGCTCCTGGAACGCCCGCACGCACTCCTCGCTCACCGCCACGCCCGACACCGCGTTCGCCTGCACGCAAATCCGCCCCAAGTTATTCACAAATCCACAACAAAAAACCAAAGCACGAACCGATTAAGAATAAGAATGTTAAGGAGATCAAAATGTGTAGCATCTGCGTACCATGCTGTATCTGGAGATTGACCCGGGGAAGTCTAAATCTTTGTGATGATGCTGCAACGAAGGACTGCTAGTAGTTTCCGTTATTATTTCAGCGTGGCGTCGCCTGGTGCTTAAATAAGATGGTGAGGTGTACACGTGGTGGCGCTGGGGTGTCGCTGTCCATCGGCCCGACTGTTCTGGATGTAGCGATGTGGCAGCGGGAAGAAGAAGAAGAATTGGAGTGACTCACGCCGAAGAATCGAAGCTTCAAAAGCCATCTACCTGGAGCGGGGATGGTGGCGAGTTCCGCTTGCGTGGTCGGTCGGCAGTTCTCCATTCGAAATTATCTACCTTGATTCGCGAAGATCAGCTCAGCCGTTGGATTGTGCTCCCGCAGTGAGCCAGTGACGTGCACATTCCGGCTGTCAATCACGGTGTGGAAGGTTCCTTTGCGTATCCAGGTGAGTAGAAATTGAATTGAGCTGCGAATTCCCGCCGTGCCATTCAGATTTGACCACTGCACGCAACTCTTAGAGCATCTATAGATGGCCTCCTCAAAATCCTTCTCAAACATTCGGAGACACGTCCAGTCAATGACTTGATAAGAAATAGAAAAAAATGATTTAACCAAATCCTTTATATCATTTCTATACGTTCCAGTTATCCACTGGCTCTCGTATTGACATCAAATGTGAAAAGGATATGAGGTCTCGTGAATACGTCTGGTCTATACGTACATATGACACAACCCATCCTTGACAACCTTTTTTTTCATTTTTTTCATCTTCACCAATCACATACAAATGACCAGACATATCAGTGAGAAATAAAAAATATAATTGTACGGACGGTTAAATAGAGGCTCAAAACGGACATGACCGAACGAACACTAATTGAGGGTGTCCACGGACATTTAAGGGGCAGAGTTTACTAAGTCCGATTGTAGGTGCTCTTAATTTTTCTCTCCATTCATGTAAAGCCCATGGCCAAGGATCACAGAATGCTTGTGCCCTTTTTCGAATCCCGCCAGCCGCACTCGTGCCCTTTTTTCGTTTCTAGTTTATTTCTCTCCCCACTAATAGGTGGGACCCATCCATAGAAAACGCAGGCCCTGTCATGCTAGCGTACAATGTAGGCCGAGTAAACGAAGAGTTGATGGGGTTGGCGGCAAGTGACGAAATGTAACCCAATGTACCTAAAACACGAGTTGTAGGGCTAATTTATGTCATTTTTAAAAACTTTGGGTATGAATCTATACTCACCGTGCAACGGTGCAAGTTCATGTGTCAAAAGTGTAGTTAGAACAAAAGGTGATCTAGACTCTCATGTATTCCACAAAAATGGCATTCTGCATTGCCAATTCAGCCTCTTCTCAAAAGATCGTCTTCGGTCAGATACGACTATTCATGATGATCAACCAAAGAAAAATCTTGATTTTCCCTGGAATCATCAAATTCCATATGCCTCTGAACCCAAGTAAGGAAGATGATTTAGGAACATGTAAAGCTCTTTTACCACAAACTTATTCCTGTTGTTCAAACACCACTTCACCCTGTCTTTGCAATCACTCAAAACCACCTCATCCCCCAGCTTTTCTAGCTCTAACCATTGTACCAAGTATTCCTCGTGCATTGATCTTCTAAAACTAAAACTGTTGGAAATATGCCCTAGAGGCAATAAATAAAGTGTTTATTATTATATTTTCTTGTTCACGATAATCGTTTATTATCCATGCTATAATTGTATTGATTGGAAACACATTACATGTATGGGTAGATAGACAACACTATGTCCCTAATATGCCTCTAGTGAACTAGCTCGTTGATCAATGATGGTCAAGGTTTCCTAGCCATTGACATGTGAGGTCATTTGATAACGGGATCACATCATTAGGAGAATGATGTGATGGACAAGACCCAAACTACAAATGTAGCATATGATCGTGTCAGTTTATTGCTACTGTTTTCTGCATGTCAAGTATATGTTCCTATGACCACAAGATCATGCAACTCACGGACATCGGAGGAGTGCCTTGTGTGTATCAAACGTCGCAACGTAACTGTGTGACTATAAAGGTGCTCTACAGGTATCTCCGAGGGTGTCTGTTGAGTTGGCATGGATCAAGACTGGGATTTGTTACTCCGTGTGACGAAGAGGTATCTCAGGGCCTACTCGGTAATACAACATCACAATAAGCCTTGCAAGCAATGTGACTAAGTGTTAGTCACGGGATTTTGTATTACGGAACGAGTAAAGAGACTTGCCGGTAACGAGGTTGAACTAGGTATGGAGATACCGACGATCGAATCTCGGGCAAGTAACATACCGAAAAACAAAGGGAATATCATACGGGATTAACTGAATCCTTGACATAGAGGTTCGACCGATAAATATCTTCGTAGAATATGTAGGAACCAATATGGGCATCTAGGTCCCACTATTGGTTATTGACCGTAGAGGTGTCTCGGTCATGTCTACATAGTTCTCGAACCCGCAGGGTCTGCACACTTAAGGTTCGGTGACATTTCGGTAGTATAGAGATATGTATGGTGGTGACCGAAGGTTGTTCGGAGTCCCGTATGATATCCCGGACGTCACGAGGATCTCCGGAATGGTCCGGAGGTAAAGATTGATATATAGGAAGTCCTATTTTGGTCGCCGGAAAAGTTTCAGGCTAATCGGTAGTGTACCGGGAGTGCTGGTAGTGTACCGGGAGACCATCGGGAGGGGTATTTCGACCCAAGAGGCTACATGGGCTGTGGGAGAGTAAATACCAGCCCTTTGTGGGCTGGTGTAAGTCCCACACAAGGCCCATGCGGCTAGGAAGAAAAGCCCAAAGGGAAAAAAGTAAAAAAAAAGGCCAAAAAGGGAGGAATTATAGTCCTACTAGGATTGAAGGAGGAGTCCTCCTCTCCTCCCCACTTCTGCCGACCCAAGGAGGCTTGGCCCTTGCGCCAAGACCTCTCCCCCCTCCGTCTTATATATACTGGAGGTTTTAGGGGTTTTGCACAGAATTTTTAGCCACGTGCTGCCCGTTCCTCTAGTGCATAGTTTCTCCTCTAGATCGGTTTTCTGCAGTGCTTAGGCGAAGCCCTGCCGGAATAGCTCCACCACCATCGCCGGAGCGCCATCACGCTGCCGGAGAACTCTTATTCCTCTCCACTCCCTCTTGCTGGAACAAGACGGCGGAGATCGTTATCAAGTTGTACGTGTGCTGAACGCGGAGGTGCCGCCCGTTCGGCGCTAGATCGGAAGGACCATGATCGAGTTCGCGGAACGGATCGTGATCAAGTTCGCGGGACGGATCGTGATTGGATCACGGGACGGATCGTGATTGGATTGCGGGACGCTCGGCGATTTGGATCGTGAAGACGTTCGACTACACCAACCGCATTTCTTAATGCTTCCCGCTTAGCGATCTACAAGGGTACGGAGATCCACTCTCCATCTCGTAGATGCTCATCACCATGGATAGGTCTTGCGTGAACGTAAGAATTTTTTTGTTTCCCATGCAACGTTCCCCAACAGTGGCATCATGAGCTACGATATGCATTGGTCAATTCATTGCATGCAATGGTATTAATTAGTAAATTAACATTAATTTTCTCGTTTTTCTCTTCGTCTTGATCATGGTACGTAACCTAAAATGACTTATACACCAAGACGGAAGGAGTAATGTAGGTTTGTTTCATGAGATGGGCCTAAATGCTCGTGCAATCAAAATCAATCATTGCTTCGCTAGCCAGCTGGTGTTTCTCTGCTGTTCTGCGCGTAGTGTACCGGGAGTGTAGGTAGTGTACCGGGAGTGCCGGTAGTGTACCGGGAGACCATCGGGAGGGGTATTTTGACCCAAGAGGCTACATGGGTTGTGGGAGAGTAAATACCAGCCCTTTTGGGGCTGGTGTAAGTCCCACACAAGGCCCATGCGTCTGGGAAGAAAAGCCCAAAGGGAAAAGGTGGGAAAAGGCCAAAAAGGGAGGAATCCTAGTCCTACTAGGATTGGAGGAGGAGTCCTCCTCTCCTCCTCACTTCGGCCGACCCAAGGAGGCTTGGCCCTTGCGTCAAGACCTCTCCTCCCTATCTCTTATATATACTGGAGGTTTTAGGGTTTTTGCACAGAATTTTTAGCCACGTGCTGCCCGTTCCTCAAGTGCATAGTTTCTCCTCTAGATCGGATTTCTGCAGTGCTTAGGCGAAGCCCTGCCGGAATAGATCCACCACCATCGTCGGAGCGCCGTCACGCTGCTGGAGAACTCTTCTTCCTCTCCGCTCCCTCTTGCTGGATCAAGACGGCGGAGATCATCATCAAGCCGTACGTGTGCTGAACGCGGAGGTGCCGTCCGTTCGGTGCTAGATCGGAAGGACCGTGATCGAGTTCGCGAGACGGATCGTGATCAAGTTCGCGGGACGGATCGTGATTGGATCGCGGGACGAATCGTGATTGGATTGCGGGACGCTCGGCGATTTGGATCGCGAAGACGTTCGACTACACTAACCGCGTTTCTTAACGCTTCCCGCTTAGCGATCTACAAGGGTACGTAGATCCACTCTCCATCTCGTAGATGCTCATCACCATGGATAGGTCTTGCGTGAACGTAGGAAATTTTTTGTTTCCCATGCAACATGCCCCAACAAAAACATTCCCAACCAATATATTTAACAAACTTCAGAGTGACCATCTTCATAAAAATAATATTGTAGAGTCTTGGGAAGACATCAACTAATTTCTTCTCCCAAGTCAAAAACATCTTCGGAGAAGAGGGTCCTAGTCCATCTCCCATAATTCTCCTGGTCAAGATGACAAAAGTATCTCTAACTTTCATCAACTCCTACCAGAAATGAGAAACATTACTTTCCCCGGTCACAACAGTCAAAGTTTGGTTAGAAAACTACTTGTTATGGAACAAATCCTACCACAAGCCTTCAAAATTCTCAAGTTTCCACAACCACCTCATAAGAAAGCATTTATTCAGAACCCACAAATCCAGAATGCCAAGCTCACCACAGCTTTTGTGCAAACACATTGCAGGCCACTTGACCAAATGGTACTGTTTTTTGTCCCGACTCTCCTGCTACACCATCCTGGCTCTACTAGCATTCATGATTTTTAGAACCCCTTTAGGAGCTTCCAAAAATAAGAACATATACATGGGGATACTACCGAGGCAAGAGTTGACCAAAGTAACCCTATCTTCAATAGGCAACATGTTACCAATCCAACCAACCATCCCTTTCTCAATCTTTTCCTCAGCAGGAGTCCACAAGGAATTGCTCAACCTCATCAACAGGTAACACCAAATATTTCACATGCAAGGAACCATTATTACATGAGAATATTTCCTTATAATCCATCACTCTGGACTCAACATCTCCAAGACAAAAGATCTCACCTTTGTGGAGGTTGATCTTTAAACTAGACATCTCCTCAAACAAAAATATAGCACAAATGTCAAGTTCCTCGCCTTAGCCAAATCATCGTCAAGTAGGAATATACTATCATGTGCATATTGTAGAATGACCAACCCATCATTAACTAAGCGAGGCACCATGCCAGATATCAAACGATCATGAGCCCTCTTGACTAGAATGTCTAGACCATAACAAATAATGTTAAACAACAAAGGAGACAAGGGGGCTCCCTCTCTAACACCCTTAAAATTGGGAAGTAGGGTCCCAACTGATCATTTACCTTGTCAGCAACTCTGCTACCCCTAACTAGCTTCATCACCCAATCGCACCACACATCTCCAAAACCCTTAGCTTATAGCATCTGGTATAAGAATGGGCATTTAACCGTATCATAGGCCTTCTCAAAATCAATTTCTAGAAATAGACCAGCCTTCTTTTGAACTTTCAACTCATGAACCACCTCATGAAGTAAAACCACCCCTTCCATAATAAACACATCCTTAATAAAAGCAGTCAGAGTGACTGAAATAAATTTACCAATGATAAAACCCAATATATCCCTAGAATTTTTGTTAGTATTCTATAACTAACATTCAGCAAAAAATTTGGTCTAAACTTATGAATAACATCAACATCCCAAACATTTTTTTATGAAACCTCTCTTCTCCTTTCCACCCTCGCTCGCGTTGCCTCTAGGGGCGGATCGGGAAAACCCTAGCCACCGCCCCGACCCTGTAGGAGATATGCCCTAGAGGCAATAATAAATGTTATTGATTATCTCCCTGTTCATAATTAGGTTTATGTTCCATGCTATAACTGCTATGGTTCTTGAGTCTACAATAACCACGAGGCTTGAAGGAAGACTCATATGCACGTGTGGAATAATAAACGATAAATTGTATTCCTAGTCTGGCCTCTAAGACTGGCTCAAGTATTGCATGATGATCCTATTTTTCCTGATCATGGGCATGGCTATGCCAGCAATTTTGAGGGCACAATGTTAGAAGAACATTTGTGTTGAATCGACCCGAATTGATGTTATGCTATGAGATACATTCGTCATAAGTTAATGGTAAATAACACAAAGAAGTTAATGTTTGCATAATTCCTTAGACCATGAGAGTATTGAGTTTTTTCATGCTTGCTTCATGAACTTTGGGGTTTGTTAAACGTCATCCATAAATGGGTGGCTATTACGGCGGCTTACAGGTTCATGGAAAAGCATGTCAAGTAACTTGAAAGCTCAAGATTGGGATTTGCTCATCCAACGATGGAGAGATATCTCTGGGCCCTCTCGGTGTTATGGTATCCATCATCGTCTGGCCAGACATTTTGTGATTTGATCACGGGGATGCCGGAACACGGGAACGAGAAAAGAGAACAATACCGGCAACGAGGTAACCGACATAGTGGACAAGTTGTTGATCCACGGGGATGCCAACATGTCTCACCTCGGGTATTTGTAACATATCGCGAAGCAACAGGAATAGCACACGGCAACTGGAGGTTCACTCGAATATTCATTCGTGTGGGTATAGGGGTCAATATGGGTGCCCGCGGCTCCGATGATGATCATTGATCGGAAGGGGTTCCGGGTCATGTCTATGCTTCACCGAACCTATAGGGTCACACGCTTAAGGGTCATTTATCTGCTGAATACTAGACAGGGAGTCTGAGAGAAAATCACCAAAAAAGTTTCGGACACCGGAAAAGTTCCACAAGGAGAACACCGGAACAGTTTCGGTAAAACTGAAAAGTTGTTTCAGGGGATACCATTAAGTCAAATTGGTTTCGGCACATGCCTGATAATTCTTGGAGGGTGCCGGAATCATTCTGGAAACTTTTGGGAATTTTCCGGAAGAAAAACCGGAAATGTTCCGGAGCTGCCGGAACCGCTTTAGATGTTTTTCGCAGATGAAAATCACTAAACCGGAATTGTTTCGGAAAGTGTTGAAAATTATTTTAGTGGGTACTGGAAATGTTCTAAGCCCACATAAATATTTTCAGTTCGATCAGACGCTGAAAAATGTCGTCGTGAATAGTGAAATCAACTTTATGGTTACTTTTTGGAAAGCCATCTTTTTGGGCTTTTGCTCCAAAATATCTTGGAGATGACATGGATGGATGTGGCTGAAATTTCAGCCCCTCCACCCCTCCTTCTCCTATAAATAGAGGTGGAGGGGGCAGCCCAAAACTCACTCCTCTCACATACAAGTGCCATTGCAATGATCTGGCTTCTTCTCTCCCTCCCAGCGAAATAGTTTCGTAGAGCCGAAAGGCTGTCTGGGTTCCGGCAGGAACTAGTTCTGGACGGTGAAGCCCTGCTGGATAGATGACACCGTATGTGTGCAACTTTGTAGAGAGATCGTAGTTTCAGTCTTAGTTCGAGAGTGCCTCCCGAAGGGCTGTCCGTGTGACCGTCCGAGTTTCGAAGGTCCTCCCGAAGGGCTGTCCGAGTGACAGTCCAAGTTTTGGAGGTCCTCCCGAAGGGCTGTCCGCGACACCGTCCGGGGGACTGTCTGACCGCCTCACGGAGGGCTGTCCGAGGGGCAGATGAGGGTATACATCCTCGCGGTTGGGAGGTTGTAAATCCTAGCTGCGGGGATCTGCACCGCCGATCGTCATCGACTCTACTTCCGCTGCGCTACGAGTCGGTAACGAAAATGATCAAACCTTGTATGCAGTCTCCATAGTGGTCCTGGGCTGGTGTGTAGGTCAGGAAATTTTTGTTTTCTGCTACGTTCACCAACAGACCCTCCATCCCTTTTCTTGCCCCTTTGACGTCGGAGGAAGCAGGCGAGCGAAGCCAGCGAAGCTCGTCCGATGGACGGTGGTGGCGGGCTCGCCTCCTTCCTTCTCGATGAGGCCTCTGGATGATGCACGTCGGTGCCCCTAGGCACCATGCGGGGTGGAAAGTATGAGTGCTGGGGCGGTGGCCCGAGGGGATCTTGGCAGGGTTGAGTCATCACGGCTGCATGGGCAGTGTGAGGATTGGTTTGGCGACTGATGGCGGCAGATCTGGGTTCTCCTGCCCAGATCCATTTGTTGCGGGTGGCGTTGGCTTAGGCATCATCCAACGCCCCTGGACGATGGTGGCTCTCTCCACCGGCTTGGTTGGGAAAGGCCGGAGGTGCTGGAGCGTGGTGGAGGTGGTGCTACGAGATGGTGGCGTTCGGTGACGTGGTGGAGGTTGTAGCGTCATGTGGGCGCGAGCGCGGTGGAGGTGGTGCCGTGGTTGCAGGATTGATCCAGACATGGCTATGTGGTCGTGTTCTTGATCTGGTTCGTGTGGTGGTGGCAGATGCTATGCTACGAGATGCGCTTTCCTCCTGCCGCAGTGGTCGACTCGTTTGAGAAGATCTGACGGACTTGGCGATTTGGGGTTTGGGGTTTGAAGAAATCCTTGCAATCCCTGGAGGCGTTGTCTTGGCCTTGATCTGACTCCCTCCCTCGTTCTCGAGGGAAACCCTTGGTCCGACCTCCGCACCAGGCGACGACAACGTCATGGCGTTGTTCCCTCCTTAGAGGCATCGTCTTGTTGCTCAAGGAGTCCCAATGGTGCCGCTCGAGTCAGAGTCGGCTACTGCTCTGGGCGTGGGCCTTCGAGACGCAATGTACATCATTGCCGACACCCTCTCGACGATGCCTTCTCTAGGTCTACCTAGGCCCTACCATTCGCTTGCTGACTTCCTCTTGGCGCAATCGGTGAGAGTACGCTGGTTTGTGTTGTCCTCGGATGTTGGTCATGTTGTAGAGGTCTTCCGCGTCAGTTGTGAGGCGACTTGGTTGTGATTTGACTCATTGCTATTGGCATGGGGTTGATCGAGGTGATGCATGTATGGTGGCTGCTAATCCTAGTGATTAGCGTTGTAACGGCCGATAGACGTTGTATCCAGCTTCTTTCCCGTTTCTTCTCTAATGCAATGATAGAGATGCTTATGCGTGTTCTTAGAAAAAAACAACGATTAAGCCTCTCAATCTCCAACACCCCCTCTATGTAAAGCATCAAACATAAACATCTCCTTCAAGTCAAACTTGACTAGTGCATCCCAAAACCGTTGATAAAATTCTGCAGGCAGACCACCAGAGTGTGTTTAAGCCCAAAAGAATGAACGGGTGCATGAGTGCTCACTCAATGTCTCAATCCCTAATCTAAACACTCTGTTTGTCTAAGCGTTGTGGTCAACGATTAACCCAGAGCATATCGATCCCTTTCCGTTCTCAACTTCTCACTCACTCCACTCCACTCTCGTGACCTCGTCGCGCGTGCACGCCTCGCCGGCGTCCGAGCTCTGGTACCCAGTCCTTCTCCTCGCCTGGCCAGGTGCCGGGGTTAGTCCGGGGCCACACCATCCAGTCACTCCGCGGGCGGACATCCTCGGCGACGAATCCATCCCGCTAGGTACATACGACCCTAGCTCCCCCTGCCGTGATTCGATCTCGTCCTACGCCGCCGGCGCCTGCGCCGGCACGGGGTCGATTCCTAGTTCCTTCGGTGCAGCAATGGTTGGGCTTACCCCCGCCAATCCATTATCTTTCAGGTTTTAGATCGACGGCGCGGACAGAAAAAACAATCCACTGTTCGCCGTCAGTACGCAGCTGATCGAGCAGCCCATTTACAGATTTACTTAAAAAAAAATCCATTGTTCGCCGTGCTTCAATCTCGCCGCTGGCTCCCGTTGGATTGCGCCGGCACGGGGTCGTTTTTGTAGCTCACGGAGGAAATAACCCACTGTTAAAATTCAGGTACGACCCCATCTCCCTGTCCCTCATATGCAGTAATGATTTTTCAGTGCATAATGCTTGGACTTATTAGTGGCCTACTTTGGTTGATCCATCCTCATTTCAGGGTTTAGATCGAGGACGACCATGGAGGGGATTCTGGTGAGTGCAGCAACGGGGCCCTGGATGCCGTCCTGGAGAAGCTGGCCAATTTGCTGGTCGACGAGTACAAGCTTCGGAAGGGGGTGCACGGCGAGATCAAGTTTCTGATTGATGAGCTTACCGCCATGCACGCTTTTCTCCTGAAGATGTCGGAGGAGGAGGATCCCGACGTGCAAGATGAGGTATGGATGACTATGGTGCGGGAGCTCTCCTATGATATAGAGGACTCCATCGACGACTTCATGCAAGGTGGCGAAGATGGTGTCGACGACAAAGATGCTAAGCCAGATGGCTTCATAAAGAAAATCAAGCACATTCTGGGGAAGTTGGGGAAGAGGAAGGCCCACCATCGGATGTTCGAAGATTTGAAGAAACAAGTCATTGAGGCGGGCGAGAGAAACGAAAGGTACAAGACACGTCAGGTCTTCTCCAACACGAAAAATTCGACCGTTGACCCTAGAGCTCTTGCTATCTTTGAGAATGCTTCAAAGCTTGTTGGAATGGACGAACCCAAGGCTGAGATAACCGAAATGTTGACTAAAGAAGGCGGGGTTGCATCAACGCAATTGCAACAAGTGAAGATGGTCTCCATAGTTGGATCTGGAGGAATGGGCAAGACAACTCTTGCGAACCAAGTGTATCAAGACCTCAAAGGCAAATTCGAGTGTCGGGCCTTCGTGTCAGTGTCAAGAAACCCAGACATGATGAATATCTTGAGAACCATTCTCAGTGAAGTTAGTTGTCAAGATTATGCACACACTGAAGCAGGGAGCATACAACAACTCATAAGCAAGATTAGTGGTTACCTAGCAGAGAAAAGGTACTATTGTATTCTTTTTTATTTGTTTGTCCTCCATCAAAACTTCACTAGTAAATTTATAATCAAAGTTCTTTAATGATTACATTTCTTTGTTAACTACTCCCTCCGTCCCAAAATAAGTGACTCAACTTTGTACGAACTGTAGCACAAAATTGAGTCACTTATTTTGGGACGGAGGGAGTACTTAACTAGGTTATTGCATTTGAAGGAAAACTAAGGCATATATGCACAGTAAGCGTTTACTATTAGCATATGGCTTCGATGTGTGCTGCCCTTAGAATGCATAGAACGAAAGATAAACCTTTCCACAATTCAAAAACAGCATCAACCTTTGATCAAACATGTGTGTTACAAGATCTGTACTACTCCAAATGCGTAGGACTCAATTGGTCCTTTATGACTACCTAGGAAAAATATTTTTTTGTGTAGTAAGAACCCATTTAAATGCATAGAGATGTGCTAGTGTTTTTTCGACTGGTCTCCTTGTTTAACTTGCATAAATCTCTCCCATTTATCTTTTGCATGTTGTCAGTGGGAGCATAGAAGTTTGTCATTTTGTTTTGTTTGCACACTTCATTTTAAGATGCCATATGAACTAATATCCCTCATTAAATTATCTGCAGGTATTTTATAGTGATAGATGATATATGGGATGTTAAAACATGGAATGTGATTAAGTACGCATTCCCCATGACTAGATGTGGTAGTGTAATAATCACCACTACTCGTATGAGTGATGTCGCATGTTCATGCTGTTCATCAATCAGTGGCCATATTTATAATATAAGGCCTCTTAATATGGCACACTCACGACAACTATTTCATGGAAGATTATTCAACTCTGAAGAAGAATGTCCTGCATCACTTGAAAAAGTTTCTAACCAAATCTTGAAAAAATGTGATGGCTTGCCTTTGGCGATCATTGCTATATCTGGTTTGTTGGCTAACACAGGAAAAACGGAACATCTATGGAACCAAGTGAAAGATTCAATTGGTCGTGCACTTGAAAGGAATCCTAGCGTCGAATGGATGATAAAGATATTGTCACTTAGCTACTTTGATCTGCCTCCTCATCTAAAAACTTGTCTCTTGTATCTTAGTATATTTCCTGAAGATACTATTATTGAGAAGAAATACCTTATATGGAGATGGATTGCCGAAGGATTTGTTCATAAAGAAGGGATATACTCGGCATATGAGTTGGGAGAGAGGTGTTTTAATGAGCTTGTCAATAGGAGTTTGATCCAACCTGTGAAGCTGGGCAAGTATGATAAGGTGCTTAGTTGTCGTGTTCATGACACAATTCTTGATTTCATAGTATCCAAGTCCAATGAAGAGAACTTTGTTACCTTCGTTGGTGTCCCCAGTTTAACTATCGGTACACAAAGCAGAGTACGTCGGCTCTCCATGCAAGTTGAAGGGGAAGCACATTCTGCCATGCTGACGAGCCTGATACTGTCTCATGTCCGATCACTTAATGTGTTTGGGGATAAAGTGAAAAATCCCTTCAATGGTGGAGTTCAGTCATTTGCGCACTTTGGACTTTGGTGGTTGCAGTCAATTAGAAAACCACCATCTTGCAAATATAGGGCGTTTGTTTCAGCTAAGATACCTCGACATTAGCAGGACAGAGGTAAGTGAGCTCCCGGAACAAATCAGACATCTAGGGTGCTTAGAGATGTTGGACATAACGGGCACAAATATCTCTGATTTACCAGCAAGTATTGTTAATCTTGGAAAATTGGCACATTTACGTGTTAGTGGACATGTTAGGTTTCCTGATGGAATTGCAAAGATGCAAGCACTGGAAACGTTGAAATGGGTGCATGCTTGGCAGTCATATAACTTTCTGGAAGAGCTTGGGCAGCTCAAGAATCTGAGGAGGCTTGACCTTAATCATATGGATGTTGCCCAAGAGCACAAGGAAGTTATTGCTTCTTCTCTCCGTAACTTATGCACACAAAACCTTTGTTCTCTAAGTATGTGGAATGATCATGACAGCATCTTACTGAACACATGGTGCACCACTCCGCCGCTTAACCTACACAAACTTGTTACCTTTGACTCAACCCTCCCAAAGCTTCCGGATTGGGTAGGATCACTTGTGAACCTGCAGAAGTTATGCTTGCAATTGGAGAGAATCCGGCATGAAGATTTGTGCATCCTTGGAGCATTACCCGCTCTGCTCACTCTGGGCCTCGATGGAATGAATGATCAGTCTTCTTGTGAAGATAGAAGGTTGACAGTCAGTCCTGAAGCTGGGTTCCGATGCCTGAGAGTGTTCACTTATATGGTACAGGAAGATAGGATGATGGATCTCATGTTTACAGCTAGATGTATGCCCAAGCTAGAAAAACTGGAGGTTATTTTTAGTGGCAACGTTGAAAATGAATCTCTCAGCAATGCTGGTGCTTTCAATTTCGGGATCGAAAACCTCTCCAGCCTTGTTACTTTCAGATGTGAGTTAGATTGCCGGGGTATCAAGGGGAGCACTATTGACGCTGTGAAGGCTTCAGTGGAGAGAATAGTCAACACACATCCCAATAACCACCTTAATCTAATCTTTGATGATGGCATTCTTCGGTTATGAATTAAGACCAAGGATACACGTAGGTATGTTACTTCTTATACTGAAGAGCTCATAAAGTCTTCTCTCATTTTTTTTTATGCTTTCTTCTCATTTTTGTCAACAGTTGGGTTCTACTTCTACGTGTTATGCTTACAGATTTTGCACTGTCATATATGCTTGTTATCATTGTTAGATTCTAACTCCCCCTGTCATTTGCAGTCCTACTCTCTGGATGCGTCAGTAGCAGATTGGGTATTTCTGTGGCCTGGCTGATGTTGGACAGACAAGCTAGTCTCCCTTGTTGAATGGGCTCAAGATGCTGCTGCACTTCATGATGGAGTTCTGCTGGATATGCTAGCTAGGTCTCTCTCTTGAGGTGAACATTCTTCTTGTTGGCATCAACAATTAATCCCTGTAGATGCTAGCTAAGTCTCTCTCTTGAGGTGATCATTCTTCTTGTTGATTCCTTCTCTGATCCTGTACATCTTAGGATGATACTACTACTAGCACTATTTTCTTTCTGTTTTTGCTCTCTTTTAGTCGTGCATTTTTGGCAGTCGGTCAGGTAAGCTTTGTGCCACTGTTATGCTAGTTTCTTGACTAAACAAATCATAAGCTCTCCCTGTTGTCACTAATTTCCTAGCAGGCAAAAGGGACTGTGTGTAACCAGAAGTATTTAGATATGCCACAAAAAAACTTACACTAATAAATTTGTCGTCAGAACTAACCTCTGGCTGAGAAACCAATAGAAAATCTTGATCATTAGAGGGGTTCAAAGATTTCACAAGCTTTTGTATCTAGTCTGAGTCTGGATATTACCAAGAGCGGTGTACATGGACTGCACCAAAAACTGACCACTAAAATGGAGAAATATAATTTTATACCTAGATTCTTGGTTGGTTGCTCAAGAACAGCAGAGGTCTTGTAGTCTAGGTATGATACATATGTGTAGGTATGATTATTCATGTCTCCGCATCTATCCGTACTTTAGGCATCTTTCACTTAATAACTTGATCACGTTCATTCCCAATATTTATGTATATCTTTTATCAGATTGTTATTTTGTCTTGTCAGGTTGGGGTGAAAAATCATGCATGCAGTCAGAAGGTTCATCACTTAGCTTGTGAGGTCGGCTCATCATTTCTGTGATGAAGTATGTCCAGGTTCTCAGTGATGTGCCGTTTTTTACTTCGTTTGTACGAGGATGAATCCTGCCTAGCTTATTGCAGGTACTTACTCAATGCTAAATCTCCATTTTTGCATATTACAGATCTACTTCATGCGTGGCTGCACCCCTATGTAAATATTTTTTTGGACGTGGTGCACCCATATGAAATTGCTACTGCAGAAAATATATAATCTGCAGTGCAAATTGTCCTGCCTGCAGTTATTTAATTTGGCTACTGCCACTGCCTCGTTACTCTTAGATATGGGCCTTGTTTTGACTAATTGCATTTTCATGGATCCATTATATTTTCTTCAATTATCGTTAATGTTTTAGTTGTATTCTTGATTAATTATTGTAAGACCATGCATCTTGTCAATTCCTTGATCCTTTAATGTTTTAATTATTCTTGATTGTTTATTATAAGACCATGCATCTTGTCAATTCCTTGATCCTTGGCAACTTTGTATGATACTACAAATTATTTTGGTCCACCTGTAGTCAGCATTGGTTATGCCCTTCAACAAGATCTTTGTGAAGGCTGCCATCAAGGAAACGCCCTACCACTGTTCCAGTTTCTTGAACTAAACAATTCATAAGTTCTTCTCAGTTGTCTAAGTCTCTAGGATGATGTAAAACCAACCAATTTGCGAAATCTCTATGGCCATACCATTTACCATCAAATACGCCTATTAAATCCGTATGCCTTCAAACCTTTTATGCAAACTTGTAAACATTGTTACAGTACGGATGTTTTGCTTTGCGTTAGAGAACTAGGAGTACCTGTGAAATTGTTGTTAACTACTCCCTCCGTTCCTAAATATAAGTCTTTTTAGAGATTTCACTACGGACTACATATGGAACAAAATAGGTGAATCTACACTCTAAAGTATATCCATATACATCCGTATGTAGTCCGTAGTGCAATCTCTAAAAAGACTTATATTTAGAAACAGAGGGAGTAATTCCTAACTTCATTCAGGCCATTGAAGTAGTTGTCTACATGCTAAATGTATACTGGGCTATTGTAGGTGCATATAAGTAATGAAGTCTTGCTACTTACAAGGAAGGAATATCAGTTTGTTACTATTATTTCAAGTTCCTAGGGATTCCTTCCGTATGCATTTGTGTTCTTGATAATCTTGATGTGTATAATCTATGCGTGAAGCTGCCAAGTAATAAAGATAAGCAGACACGGTTTACAATTTGATATGCTCTTTTGACCAAACTGTAATCCATGTAATGTGAACCAACTTCGATTCATTTGATATAGCTGTAAGGATAGTTTTGATATTTATTGTTTATTTACTTTGTGAGAGAAAATTGCCTATATTATGACTGGCATGCCTTTTACGTTTTATTCAGGGAATTGCAAGAAGGCTTATAAAAACAGCTATACAGGAAGCGGCGCGGGAACGTGAGATGTGTTACAAACACATCAAGAAGTTCGGGAGGGGCATTCACTGGCATTTCCTTGATGACATAACAGTGATCGTCTGATGTATAGATCATGGCCTATCAGTGAAAGATCATGCACAAGAAAATCCCGCCCTTTCCATAATTATACCTTGGGGACTAAGCTCGAAAAAAAGTTTGATGGGGCCATATCGATGGCAATTCGGTTATCTATAAATCAATAGTGATTAGTGCTAAATTAGTGAAGGATTTCCTAAATTTATTGGGGTCAACTGAACCCAGTGACTACAAGGCAGCTTCGTCGGGCTTCGGCGTCGGCGATCTATCTGTCGAAACTTTGGCCTTACTGTGTGTGTGTGCTCGCCCATCAAGCTGTGTATGAAGATTATTCGCAACTGTGATGCTTCTGTGATCATCTGTCACACCATGTAGGACGATATCCAATCCCAGTGCTTTGTTCTGTTCCATATATAAAATGGCCTCGAAAACAAAGATGCTTTAACACAGCATTTTCTTCTGGAGAAAGCCGGGGTATGCCGTTAGTAACGGCGTAGCGCGACATTGCAGCTCTCACACTATCATCTTGGGCTCTCATCGTGTCGCAGCTCCTGCCGCAGTTGGAGAAACGGCGTGGGCTGAGGGAGATTCTGCCGTGCAGATGTGTGGCATTTTGGAAGTAAAAGCTGGTTGGTTTGTAAATAAATACTGCAATAGCGAACTTGGTGTTCTGTTCTCATATTTCGTTTGTGTTTTGTGGTCTGCTTTGAGTAAATAGCAGAAAGCCACCACATTACAAGCTAGGTCTATGAAAAACCATCTGTTTTACTATTTTTTCAAAAATCTACCACAAAAGTGGTGGGCTGTTCCAAAAAACCCTAGCCGCTGAACTGTTACATTTTAAGCGCGGTTATGACATGTAGGGCCCGCTTGTCAGGGTTTTATCGGCCAGAGGTTGACGGCCGTTAGGGCTTGCCGTTCTGACCGAGGTCAAAGTGACTGAGCCGGCTCACTCTCTCTCACTCACACCCCCACTCTCTCACGCTCTGTTCTCCCTTGCCCTAGCTCGCCATCATTGCCGACCACCTCTCTTCCTTGTCGTCGACAAGGATGCCTTCTGGAATGATGGGGGATTAGAGCTCCGACAACGACAGCATGGGTGGCCACCTGATGGACATGGAGTACTTTGTAAGTATCATCCTCTCCATTTGCCATTACTTGGGATTAGGGTTAGGGTTAGGTTTCATTCCATTTGTGATTTAGGGTTGAGGATATGCAACTATGGATGGATTCTTTGGTTTAGCCAGTGCTTGATGGATCTGCAAATATTGGATGGATCCTTTGACTGATTTAGCTTCTACTGTGTGTAGGACACTCCTGACACCATCCCCCAGCCACTGTTCTATGGTGCTCCCATGAAGGAAGTTCCCAAATGCACACTGCACCAGATGATGCCTAGGAAGTTTGTTGCTTTTGATGGTGCTAACACTGGAAGGAGGTTTTATGGATGCCCTGTTCAGGCGGGTCTAAGTAGTTTTTCTTCCAATTACTAGTTCATTGCTAGCTCAAATCATTGCTTGGATAATTGGATAGCTTATATGAAATCAATGTGCACAAGTGTTGTTTTTATTTGTTGGCAAATGTTATCTATTGCTACAAGTGTTGCTTCTGAATTTATAGCTACAATTGTTGCTTTTGAATTTATATCTACAAATACAGTGTATGTTGGTTTGTCTGATTGAAGTGAATTCAATTCTGGATTTATAAATGTTGTTTGACTGAACAGGGAGGTGTGAATTGTGCTGTAGTTCGGTGGGTTGATCCTGTTTGGCCTGATGTACTTAAGAAATGCCTCATCAAGCTGTGGGAAATATTCCACGAGAAAAATCTTGCAGGATTCAAGACAAGCATGCATATGAGTATGAGGTTGCCAAGTTGAAAAAAGATCATGACCATCTCTGCACCGAGTATCATAAAATGGTTGATGATGTTACCCAGATGTTTGACTGGCAGGATGGTGTTGGCAAGGTGGACTACCAGAAAGCAATGGATGGTGAAAAGTTTTAGAAGAAGAAAGATGATCTAGAAATGGAGGTAAAGATGGAAAGTCTTAGGTTAGCAAAGGAGCATAAGTGTATCCTCAAGGCCCATAAAGATATAATTCCGAACACTCGGAAGGCTATGAAAGAGATCCAGGTGGATAGGGATCTTATTGCAGAAGAGAAGAAAGAACTGGAGAGAGTTGTTGTTGACCTTCTCAATGCCAGCAATGGTAGCAAGGAAAAACTTGAGCAAATCAAGGCAATACTTGAGGCTTGAATAGTTGGACAATGATGGTTAAGTAAGTATATATATATATATATATATATATATATATATATATATATATATAACATGCCTTGGAAGTTGATGCAGCTGTATATTTTGTGCAGTCCTATATAAACCGCACAAGTTATTGTAAATGGAGTTGGTGACTGTAGGTGGTGGTTATGCTAAGAACCTGTTGCTTATGCTAAGTAATGCAGTGAAGAACTGCTGAAGTTATTGTAACTGCTTAAGACTTGTTGGTTATTATAAGTAATGCAGTGAAGGTAGTTGCTTAAGAAATTGTTGGTTATGGAGATATTTTTGTTTTCCTTCTTATGTGAATACCTCTTATGCTGTGCTTTCTATGTATGTATTTAGAGCTAAATTTAATTGTTTTATCCATTGTTGGCCCAATTCATAGTTGTGTCCTATGTATTCCACTGTTTTAGCCTGCCAACACCCTTCTTGCCAATCTATAAATAGACCCTCGACTTCACCTCAGAAACCCTAGTCAGACCCACAACCTTCCTACTCCCCATCCGCTAGAGATATTCACAAGAACCCTAGCTTGGTGGCCATGGATCCTGGAGAGGTCATAGATGCAGAAGAGGAGGTGCATGTAGGAAGCCATGGGCACATGGTAGGCATGTAGAGGGAGGTGGTCAGGGGATGCAGGCAGAGAGAGGCAATAACATACACTCCATAGTATCGTCATCGGATGGCTAAGATGATCTTGACATCACACAATCATTTGGACAAGCATCGGTTTCTACAGGTCTTCCAAAATGGATCAAACCCCACTGATGATGAAATCATCTACTGGGCTAGGAGGAGGACCAACTTCCATCCAATGCAGGTGACTAAGCAGAGGTGATGGTGTAGTCCCCAAACTCGTTGAGTAGGGTGAATACCTTCTGTCTGTCAGACATGATGGTGTAGTTCCTAAACGTGTTGCCTGTGCCAATGCACACTTTGAGCTGATTCAGAAACCAGCTCCAGCTGTCACCATCCTCTTTGTAAACTACCCCAAATGCTATTGGGAAGGTATGGTTGTTCCTCTCAAAACTCTCAAACATCATATCTCCTTCAAACTCTAGCCTATGTTGTGCAATTTCTTCTTCATTCACATCATTTTGTACTCCTCTCTTCCAAGCCTTGTAAGACATTTTCTCCTGTGTAATCACCTCTATCAATCTCAAAGTCTGAAGATGATTTGTCCATCTCATCTTCTTCATCATCATAGTGTTCTTGTGCAAGTACAACATCTTCAAATATAGCTTATTGAGTGTTCAAATTGCAACCCTGCTGTGTGTTAAGATTGGCTTCAAGAGGGTGAACAACACCATCTTGTGATAGACTTAACACATAACCAGCCCATCCTATTGGAACCTATTCTTCACAAAAATTTGCACCCCTATTAAATTCATCATCTCTGTCATCAGCTTTGGCCACTATGATATTCAAAATTGTATAATCTGAGTAGTCAATCATTTCCTCTACTGCCTCTGGACTATCCAGAAGGAATAAACATCCATACCAATTCATCGATCCTTGACATAGTACATGTAGTCATGTGAACCATAGCCTTCTTAGTCTCAACTAGTGCAATCAAATTTGAAAATGATATGACTGAAAGGCACATGGTTCTTTCCATGTTGCCCCTCCCCTGGAAATGCAACCTCACCTCCCAAATGTCATCATTAAGCCTGTTTTAAAGTAACTAGTGCTTCGATTATTCAAAAATATTTATAACATCATAGTTCTAACCGAATGTCATCATTACTGTTGTAGCACTGCTTATAACCGAATGAAAACTTAACTAAATATTATAGTTCTAACTGAATATCAGAACTTAACTGGATATATGACACCAACTTTACTGCTACATCTAAGTTTATAGCTAGTCACTAAATGTGCCATTTGCACCTGCATCAAAACTAAAATGAAATTATCAAAAATACACTCCTAACCTCAAACAGGACATACACGAATAACACAAATTATGCACACACTGATCATTAAAGTGAAGCAGAAGAAGAAGAGGAAGTAAGCTAACTTACTCGACACCATCAAATGCTGAAGCCCAGTGGTGGGAGCCCGTGGGATCCGCGGCCATGGCAGCAGCTAGAGTCTTGGCTGCTCTGTACTCCAGCGATGGCTCTTGGTTTGCCGATGGAGCGGCCGCAGCTATAGGCAGTGGGGGCGCAGACGCTGTACCCCGTGGGGGCTCTAGCGATGTAGGTTGTGGGGGCGCCGGTGATGTAGGCTGTGGGGGTGCCGGCGATGTGGTCTATCACGGTGGTTGCGTCGTGAAGCTATCGCTGCCAAGCGAGCTGCCCACTTTCGAATACTGATCCGCCTCTCCTCCGGTGCCGTCTCCCCTGACCAAGTCGCCACCATCGACCGGTTTCACCGCTGTCGCCACCATTGCCTCCTACGTCAGAGGGAGATGGAGGGGAGCCGGTGAGAGAGTGAATATGGGAGGGAGGGGAGCGACTCGGCTAGATCCAGTCGGACCAGACTGTGCGCGCCCTAACGGCCGTCACAACGCACGCCGTGAGTTTCATCCCACGTGGACCTGACATGCGGGCCATCGTAGTCATAAACCCATTTAAAATGTAACCGTTCCATGACTAGTTTCTTTTTGAAACAACCCATCACTTTTGTTGTAGGTTTTTGAAAAAATAGAAAAACAGGTAGTTTTTTCGTAGCCCTAGCCTGTAATGTGATAGTTTTATGCTATTTACTTGTCCGCTTTGTATTGTGCTTCCTGTAAACTAATATAAGATCATTAATAGATCATTAAATTGTCTAGAGGTTCAGCTTGTTTGTTGGTGTACCATGTATCGCTATAAATAACTGGGTGTTTTTTAGGTCTCATTTAATGATAAAACCAAACATTTACTAGTTATCAACCTCAAAAATACACACAGTCAATTATTCACACCACCCTTAAAATAGCCACAGTCAGGCCAGGCGGAGGGGTGTCAACCCGCTTCAATGCAGCGTAGCGGCTAGAGTTGGTTACTCGGGACGCGACGTCGGCATTGAAACGGCGATGCCCGAGAGGTTGTGTTCGTCTGCGTCGCCTTCCTGTCCGGTCAAATCGCGGGCACCATTGCCGGTCGCTGCATGCTTTGGTTCGACCGCCTTCATGTCCGGTCAAATCGCGGGCACCATTGCCGGTCGCTGCATGCTTTGGTTCGACATGAATGTGACGCGACAAGAAGTACAACGCGTGGGATGAAAAACACGGGAGGGGCCGGTGCGGGGTTTTGGTGGGCCAAAATGGTCAGACACGGATTTGGGAGCGATCCGGATGCTCACAAAGCCGCCACGTTTATCTTTAATTTGTGGGTGCCCACAAAACCCCACGTTTATTTTTAATTTGCAGAAAAAAATACATCTGGACCGTCTTTTTAACCGATACAGTCTTTTGTTGAATGACTTCCACGGTCCAAACAGATGCGAACTGTTTACGGCTCGTCATTGAAGATGACTTCAAGCAGATGATGTTGCACATGTTGAGAACTTTGACGTCGTGCTCGTTTATCAAACTATATGCATGATGATTTCATAGATCAATAAAGCAACGCATGTTCTACAAAATTCACGCCTCGTCGATTGCCACCATGGTATGCTTCTTTTCGGGTAAGGAATTAATCAACCACTCAATTATCAATTCCGGAAAGAAAACCACGCGATTATCAAGCTCGAAAAGAAAAACACTCAATTATTCACACCCCGCTACACATGGATCCACACGACACGATCGAAGCAGGAACGCGAACCCATGCGCAGGCATGTAACGCAAACAATCCAAGCGCGCTCGTACGGGATGGATTAGCTTAATTAGGTGGTGTAGTCCTTGAGGATGTCGAGGGTGAGCTCGCTGGCGTCGGTGGCCTGCACGTCGATCTGCACGCCGTCCAGCTCCTTCTTGAGCCCCTCCGTGGAGCTGGCGTACACCATCTTGCTCCTCGAGTCCGCCGCCTCCGGCGACCAGTGGATGAAGAAGATCTTGCTCCGCGGCGTGTCCCCCGCCGAGTCCTCCGACACGAAGTCCAGGTCGTACACGGCGTAGCGGCAGTCGTCGGCGGGCATCGCCGCCGCCAGGTCGTCGAAGGTGCCCTCCAGGCCGCCCACCTTGTCCACCACCACCTGCTGCGCGTCCGCGTCGTCGTCCATCTTGTACACCACGAACCGGTGCTTCCGCTCCGCCCGCAGCTCCTGGAACACCTTCACGCACTCCTCGTTCACCGCCACCCCAGACACGGAGTTCGCCTGCGCAACCAACGGAAATTAGTACAAAACATACTGGCTTTCGGCTCGAACTGATCAAGAAGAAGAAGTAAAAGCAGGGTATGATCAGTAAGGTACCATTGTTGATGGATCTGGAGGTTGGCCTGAGGAAAAATCTGTGTGCTGATGCAACTGCTAGATTGAAAGCTGATGGTTGGCTGTGATGAGTGTTGTTGATTTAGCAGTGTCTGGTGTGGTGATTTTATAGGAGGGCCGTGACCATGTCGGCGAGATAAAGTCATGGAGGTGTACACGTACGTGTGGGCGCTGGGACGTCGCCGTCGACATCGATGGTGCCGACTGTTCTGGACGGGTGGATGAGGGAGCAGCAAGAGGAATCATTGGAGTGAGTCACGCCGAATAGTCTAAGCTAGTGAAGTCGACGGTGTGGCGTGGTGTGTGGCCAGCCCTGTTCCGCTCGCGTGGTCGGCATACCGAGGGGTGTGTCCGTCCGATTGGCTTTATCCTTATTCGGTGCGGGTCAGCAGTGGGAGTAAACAGTCGATCGATTCATATTCGGTGCAGATCAGCAGTGGCGTGCGGGTCTGACCTCTGTCGCCGCATGCACCTGTCGGACAAGCAGAGTCCAAGGTTCGTTTTCAGTATGCAGGTGGGTGGAGATGAGCCGATTTTTCCTCTGTGTGTGCTTATACAAAATGCGTGAGCTAGGTGTCCCCGGCTGTACATGGGAACAGCAAAAAAGAAAAAAACAACTTCGAATTGCAGTCTGATAATATCCTCGCCGGGGTACGTGTACACGAGCGCGTTCCAGCTCCTAACGGACGCATTAAGCGTCCAAACACGCACTAGCAGTCAAAGAACGGTAGAAATCACTAATTAGTGAGTATACCTTCTAATAATTACTTTTATTTCTCAGGTTGCGACAAGCATGCACTGCATGCGTGTCACTTGTCGCGACCTGAGAGTTTTTTCCTTTTTCATAGATCTGTATTTTTAAAATGTTTTATCTCCTAAACTGTCATGGTTTTATCACGGCAGATGTTCGAGGACTTATGTTTGAGGCTATCGTTAAGGTGATGGACTCAAAGGGGTTGGTTGAGACAAAGGACACGAGTTTATCCAGGTTCGGCACCTCTAGATGAGGTAAAAGCTTACATCTTGCTTGTGTTGTATTGATTGAAGTATCGATTACAAGGGAGCGGATTCGCTTGACCTAGTTCTCGATTGATTGGTTTCTGTCTAAGTTGCCCCGGGTCTCGCCCTTATGTAGGAGGCCAAGACCACGGGTTACAAGCCTCATACCGACTCTTACAATGTATCTGATTCTATCTCTATGTCACCTTGCCTTCCTGGACAAGCCGTCTCCGGGCGGCTTAACCGCCCGGGTCTTCATGCCTTCTTGGTCCGGGCCTCACCTAGGCCCATCTTGCTAAACCACCATATGTCTAAGCTTACGTCTCCAGGCCCATCGGCCTTGGTCTGGTATATGAGCCGCCAGGTATAACCTGGCCCCACCTAGACGGGTCTCACCATGGGGCTATATCCCCAACATTAGGCCCCAGGTTGATTTGAGCTTGCTCATGTCAATCATCCATTTTACTTGGCGGTGAGTCTCTTCCTTCAACACCTGAAAGTAAGAAAATGTAACCCGCCGTGACATCATATTGGATATGCCAAAAAGATTTCCTGACGACCACAACGGAACTTTCATCATTAAACCGATGGCCCAAAAATCGAGGCGTCCGTCTCGGTCGATCAGTTTCGGTCGCCTGGATTCCCGCACCCGTTTCCTTCCTTTCAGCCTCTTAAATAGGACCGCGAACAATCCTTCTCATTTCCTTCGCAACCCGCGCCTCTTCTTCTTTCCCTCGCCGCCGCCGCCCCCGAGCTCTCTCGCTCCGGTGAATCACTTGCGCCGTCATCGCCTGAGGCCGCTGCATCGACCTGAATGGACCAGAGCATCATCCGCGCCCGTCGCGTTTCCTTCGGTATGTCCTTCTCCGTTCCCTAGATTCGTAGTTTAGGGTAGTGAATCCATGGAGTTCTTCCGCCCGCTAGAACACGAATTCTTCGTAATGCCAGTCGATATGTAGATCAGTGAACCTGACAAGTATCCCTTTTCCACTGCGGTAAATCATAGGAAACCAAAAATAGTGCAATACAGATCCGTAGTTGCCCCCCTTTTACTGTCTTCGATCGCTTGCCAGTTCCTCCGTTCGTCGTTAGGTTTAGAATAAACTTGCTTTTTTCCTTTGTCTGTAGATTCGCACTTATATAGATAGCATGTGAAACCTGTTTCCCATACTTAGCAGTATTTTGCCCCATTGCCCTGTAACGTAATCCGCCATTAAACTTCCGGCTTTCGCCCTGAACTGCACAAGCGGCTCAGCCTCGTAGAACTTAGATTTCATCAGCCACTGTTAGCTTGTCTGTCACCTTCTAACTCACCACGCGCTATAACTTTTCACAACTTTTAGCATGCCATTATGCCTCGTGCATCCAATACCTGTAACTGGGTCGGCTCTGCCGTTACTGAAGAGTTTTCGAAGGACTTCGTAGAAGCAGGAACCTTGCCAGCAAAAAATGTCATTCACTGGCGGGTTCCAGGCAGAGAAAAGAAACCCATTCCCCAAGAGGGCGAAGTGGTTGTATTCACAGACCACCTTATACGCCGTTTCAGCCCGCCCGGCTCAAAATTCTTCCGAGATGTCCTTCACTTCTTAGAGCTATATCCTCACGATATTGCGCCTAATTCTGTCTCAAACATGTGCAACTTTCAAATTCTCTGTGAAGTTTACTTACAAGAAGAGTCGTCTGTTGACCTCTTCTGTGAGTTCTTCTACGCAAATCGCCAGAATGAAGTGGCAGCTGGCCCAAGCTTGGAGCTTGGTGAGATCTCCCTCCAAAAAAGACGGGACATGAGCTTTCCGGCAGTTCGGATGCCAAGTCATCCCAAAGACTGGAACAAAACCTGGTTTTATTGCAAAGATACCTCTCCAGAGGGAGAACATCCACTGTCGGGTTATCGCCCATCCCGACTCAAGACGACAATTGAACTCCTTGACCGGATGTCAGCCTCTGAACGAGCAAAATATGCTCCGACTTACGCCAAGATTAAACCCCTCATGGCCAACGGTCTGACAAGGATTGATCTGACCCGCTGCTGGGTCTCCTGGCGAGTCATGCCTCTAAGCCAGAGAAACCGCCTCATGTGCGAATATACGGGTGATGACAACGATCCCCTTTGTTTTAACTCTACCACTTTGTCAGAAGACAACATTGTTGCTGCTGTCAAAAGCCTTATCCATGAATCCCAAGATTCTTGCCACGCCATTGGATTACCATCTTTCTACGCCGCAAACCCGGCCCCGGACGTAAGGGCAACTCTCAACCTCCTAACTTCCATGTTTAGCTATCCATGTATGTTTTTGATGGGGAACGTTGCATGGGAAACAAAATTTTTCCTACGCACACGCAGATCTATCCATCGTGATGAGCATCTACGAGAGGGAGAGTGGATCTACATACCCTTGTAGATCGCTAAGCGGGAAGCGTTAAGAAAAGCGGTTGGTGTAGTCGAACGTCTTCGCAATCCAAATCGCCGTGCGTCCCGCGATCCAATCACGATCCATCCCGCGATCCAATCATGATCCGTCCCGCGATCCGATCACGATCTGTCCCACGAACATGATCATGATCCGTCCCACGAACTTGATCATGATCCTTCCGATCTAGCGCCGAACGGACGGCACCTCCGCGTTCAGCACACGTACAACTTGATGACGATCTCCACCGTCTTTATCCAGCAAGAAGGAGTGGAGAGGAAGAAGAGTTCTCCGGCAGCCTGACGGTGCTCCGGCGATGGTGGTGGAGCAATTCCGGCAGGGCTTCGCCTAAGCACTGCAGAAATCCGATCTAGAGGAGAAACTATGCACTGGAGGAACGGGTAGCACGTGGCTGAAATTCTAGTGCAAAAACCCTCTATACCACTAGTATATATAGGAGGAAGAGAGGAGAGGAGGCAGCCTTGGCTTCCCAAGCCAAGGGCTTCGGCCGAAGGAGGTGGAGGAGGTGGAGTCCACCTCCAATCCTAGTAGGACTAGGATTCACCTATTTTGCCCTTTTTTTCCACCTTTTTCTCTTGGCTTTTTTCTTCCAGCCGCATGGGCCTCTTGTGGTTGTTCCACCAGCCCACTAAGGGCTGGTTTCCACTCTCCCACAGCCCATGTAGTCTCTTGGGTCGAAATACCCCTCCCGGAGGTCTCCCGGTACACTACCGGCACTCCCGGTACACTACCGATGAGCCCGAAACTTTTCCGGTGACCAAAACAGGACTTCCTATATATGAATCTTTACCTCCGGACCATTCCGGAGCTCCTCGTGACATCCGGGATCTCGCTACTATACATAACTCTATACCATACATAACTATATACTACCGAAACTTCGGTCACCACCATACATAACTATATACTACCGAAACGTCATCAAACCTTAAGTGTGCAGACCCTACGGGTTCGAGAACTATGTAGACATGACCCAGACACCTCTACGGTCAATAACCAATGGCGGAATCTGGATGTCCACATTGGTTCCTACATATTCTACGAAGATCTTTTATCGGTCGAACCTCTATGTCAAGGATTTAGTTAATCCCGTATGATGTTCCCTTTGTTCTTCGGTATGTTACTTGCCCGAGGTTCGATCGTTGGTATCTCCATACCTAGTTCAACCTCGTTACTGGCAAGTCTCTTTATTCGTTCCGTAATACAAGATCTCGCAACTAACACTTAGTCACATTGCTTGCAAGGCTTATTGTGATGTTGTATTACCGAGTGGGCCCTGAGATACCTCTCCGTCACACGGATTAACAAATCCCAGTCTTGATCCATGCCAACTCAATAGACACCCTCGGAGACACCTGTAGAGCACCTTTATAGTCACCAAGTTACGTTGCGAAGTTTGATACACACAAGGTACTCCTCCGATATCTGCGAGTTGCATGATATCATGGTCATAGGAACATATACTTGACATGCAGAAAACAATAGCAATAAACTGACACGATCATATGCTACGTTTGTAGTTTGGGTCTTGTCCATCACATCATTCTCCTAATGATGTGATCCGTTATCAAATGACATCTCATGTCCATGGCTAGAAAACCTTAACCATCTTTTGATTAACGAGCTAGTTCACTAGAGGCATAATAGGGACATTGTGTTTGTCTATGTATCCACACATGTATCCATGTTTCCAATTAATACAATTATAGCATGGATAATAAACGATTATCATGAACAAGGAAATACAATAATAAACACTTTATTTATTGCCTCTAGGGCATATTTCCAACAGTCTCCCACTTGCACTAGAGTCAATAATCTAGTTCACATCACTATGTGATTTACATTGTAATGAATCGAACACCCATGCAGTTCTGGTGTTGATCATGTTTAGCCCTTGGAAGAGGTTTAGTCAACGGGTCTGCTGTAGGAGATATGCCCTAGAGGCAATAATAAATGTTTTTGATTTTCTCCCTGTTCATAATTATGTTTATGTTCCATGCTATAACTGCAATGATTCTCGAGTCTACAAATAAAACGAGGCTTGGAGGGAAACTCATGTGCACGTGTGGGATATAAACGGTAAAATGTATTCCTAGTCTGGCCTCTAAGACTGTCTCAAGTATTGCATGATGATCCTGTTTTCCTGATCATGGGCATGGCTATGCCGGCAATTTTGAGGGCATAATGTGAGAAGAACATTTGTGTTGAATCGACCCGAATTGATGTTATGCTATGAGATACATTCGTCATAAGTTAATGGTTAATAACACAGAGAAGTTAATGTTTGCATAATTCCTTAGACCATGAGAGTATCGAGTTTCTTCATGCTTGCTTCATGAACTTTGGGGTTTGTTAAACGTCATCCGTAAATGGGTGGCTATTACGGCGGCTTACGGGTTCATGGAAAAGTATGTGAAGTAACTTGATAGCTCAAGATTGGGATTTGCTCCTCCGACAATGGAGAGATATCTCTAGGCCCTCTCGGTGTTACAGTATCCATCATCGTCTGGCCAGACACTTTGTGATTTGATCATGGGGATGCCGGAACACGGGAACGAGAAAAGAGAACAATACCGTTAACGAGGTAACTGGCATAGTGGACAAGTTGTTGATCCACGAGGATGCCAACATGTCTCACCTCGGGTATTTGTAACATATCACGAAGCAACAGGAATAGCACACGGCAACTGGAGGTTCACTCGAATATTTATTCGTGTGGGTATAGGGATCGATATGGGTGTCCACGACTCCGATGTTGATCATTGATCGGAAGGGGTTCCGGGTCATGTCTATGCTTCACCGAACCTATAGGGTCACACGCTTAAGGGTCATCTATCTGTTGAATACTAGACAGGGAGTCTGAGAGAAAATCACCGAAAAGTTTCGGACACCCGAAAAGTTTCGGACAGTGGAAAAGTTCCGTAGACAGGTCACCGGAACAGTTTTGGTGAAACTGAAAAGTTGTTTCAAGGGATACCATTAAGTCAAATTGGTTTCGGCACATGCCTGATAATTCTTGGAGGGTGCCAGAATCATTCTGGAAACTTCTGAGAATTTTCCAGAAGAATAACCGGAAATGTTCCGGAGCTGCCGGAACTGCTTCAGATGCTTTTCGCAGATGAAAATCACTATTCCGGAATTGTTCCGGATCCATAAATATTTTCAGTTCGAGCGGACGCTGAAAAATGTCATCGTGAATAGTGAAAGTGCTTTTTGGACTACTTTATGGAAAGCCACCTTTTGGGGCTTTGCTCCAAAAGATCTTGGGGATGACATGGATGGATTGGAGCCATTTTTGGGGCCCCACATGAGGGTGTGGCCGCCCACATGGTGGACTCCTTCATGGAGTCCCTCTTGTTCCTTGGTTTCACTTTTATGCCCTTGTGGAAGGACTTCATTCATGTGCATTTTGGGTTTTATTGTAAAACCACCCTACCCCTTGGTTTTCCTATAAATAGAGGAGATGTGGGCTGCCATTTCTTCATCCTTGTGCTCTCATACACATGCTTTGCTTTGCAAGCTCTCTCTCTCTCTCCTAGCGAAATAGTTTCGTACAGCCGAAAGGCTGTTTGGGTTCCGGCAGGAACTAGTTCTGGACGGCGAAGCCCTGCCGGATAGATGACACCGTATGTGTGCAACTCTGTAGAGAGATTGTAGTTTCGGTCTTAGTTCGAGAGTGCCTCTCGAAGGGCTGTCAATGTGACCATCCGAGTTTTGGAGGTCCTCCCGAAGGGCTGTCCAAGTGACAGTCCGAGCTTCGGAGGTCCTCCCGAAGGGCTGTCCGCGACACCGTCCGGGGGACTGTCCGACCGCCTCCCGGAGGGCTGTCCGCGGGGCAGATGAGGGTATACATCCTTGCGGTTGGGAGGTTGTAAATCCTAGCTGTGCGGATCTGCACCGCCGATCGTCATCGACTCTACTTCCGCTGCGCTACGAGTCAGTAACGGAAAAATCAAACCTTGTATGTAGTCTTCATAGTGGTCCTGGGCTGGTGCGTAGGTCGGAAATTTTTGTTTTCTGCTGCGTTTCCAAAAAGTGGCATCAAGAGCCGTGCTATGCGTAGATGCAGGTTGCGATCTAGAATACATGGAGATGTATGGGTGTTGCATAATATAATTAGGTAGTAGATGAGATCTATTACTGAAAATTATTTGTGCGGGTAGCAGATGAAATCTGTAACCCGATGTTCTTGTTGCTTCCCTGGAATTTGCGCAGTCCTGATCTTAACGGAATGGTGGAATCTCACAAAGTTCTGGCAATCCGCGATCCTTTCATGCTGCTCCTGAGTATGCTGATTGACAGATCAACGAAGTGCTAACAGTTCTTTGGGTTCCACCATAGTTGAGAAAGATGGATGTTTTGCAGACGAAAGGGCAATGCAGATGTGATCTGCACGGGGGTCACGCGTATGACGAAGTTTAGTATGGGGCTCGAGATTTTATTATCTCGTGTTTCATACACCTTGGATTGTTAATCTAGCAACTTGAATTATCATACTTGATGATGGACGTTGGTAGCTTCGGTTTGTTTCGAAACCTTAGAAGCCACGAAAAACAAGTTTTTGCATGGACCGATTAGAGGCGTCTAACTTGGTTTTGCAGGATGGTTTGCATGTGGATGTGATGTGGTATAGCAGTGTTCATAATAATTTGATTATGTATGAGATGACTATATGATGTAAATTGATTAACATGACCTGCGTGTCATGATTCGGCATGATGGTTGGAGCCATATGATTGCACTTTAATGACCTGCATGTCAACCTTATGTAATGCACTTATTTTATTAAGCTATAGAGATAGCAATATTATTTGGTGCATCAAAAAGGTGGTGGCAATCTTCGCAAAGGTGAACACCGATGCGAATGCCGAAGACGAAGAAATACTTGACTTCTCCGTCAGAAGGGGCTATACCATGTCATGCTAATTATGAATTGCCTGAGATGTTTATCCCTCTTGATGCACCCTTCTTGATTGCGCGGTAGTCGCTTTTTATTAGGGTGATCTCTCACTTAGAATATCAAGTAGTTAGTGTTCTCCCAAGTGTAGCACCGTCACGGCACCTATCTCTTCGGGGTATCACATGGTTACATGGGTACGAACGATTAGAGAAGTGTGAGGCGGGTGAGTTGAGACCTCGCAGCAAGATCACTTGGTTGTCTTGACGTTCAGGCATGAAAGTCATGAGCTCGGAACACACGCATCGAAAGATGAACAAGAGTCACATAGAGATGTGATTGGCAAGTTGGCCTACCGATTGCAATTCTTGTCACTTGAGATGGATACATCCTTGGCGTTGAATTGTAATTTGGATCTTGAATCACTCACAATCAATTATGAGAGATATTGATTTGAGTGGGAGCGCACTGTAGAATTAACTTGTTTTAATTCTCAGTGCAATTTATTTTGAACACTGTCTAAGTGTGGTTTGCAAAATAGTTGTAGAATAATGGCTCTCGTTTCCACCTTCCCTATTGAAATTGAATAGCTGTTAAATATCTGGTTAAAACTTTACGGTTGGTAACGTAATGTGAGGATTGTCCTCAAGAATGCCGAGAAGGACTTGTCCTATCGCATGTTTTCGGTATTCTCCCGCTAATGCTATGGATGATATGACTCTCGTCCTTTGATCCAAAAAGCTAAAATTCCGTGACGGTCAAGTCAAATATGTTTGCTTCCATGAGACCGAAACTTCGAAAGTTTGGATAGTTATGTGATATTCATGGAATCTGAAAGTCATTTTCAGAGATAGACAAAAGCTAAAAGATATGAGATATCCAAAGCAATGTTTGTTTGCAAACTATTAGTAAAGGAGTTTACTATGCATTAGACTGATAAGAGAGGGATCCAGGAGAACGCCTGTCATATGATGAAAGGTGAATAAAACAACAACTTAAAGAGAAAGGAAGTGTCCGAAGGGTGTTAGTAAGACTTTCACGCCTAGGAAGTCCGGGGCTAATGCCACTCTTAAGTTGGGTGCTTCTTCTAAGAGTAGGAGAAATACTGAAAAGTTAAACTGTTAGAAATATAATGGCAAAAGGAAAGAAGACTGGAATATCCAGCTCATGTATGAATGTCATACAAGTTTTTGATGTATAGAAGGCTGGTCAAAGATATAGTTCTTGGGAATTTTGGTTAAACATGTTAATAACTAATTCTTGGGTATTGTGAGTTGGTCACAAAGATACCCGCTCGATTGCATTCTGTTGCAACTCGATGTAAGAACTACTATGGCCTGAAAGACTAGCCAGGAATGAGGTTTAGATACACGTACGGAACATAGTAAATGTTACTATGCCTTCCATCGGTGTATTCCCTATGTATTAAGTTTCATAATTCATTTTAGAGTTTCATACACTCTAGCCCTTTGCATAAGGTATCTTGCAAGAAGGTTGTTCATAAGAGAACTTTTCATGTTCGGTGTTATGAATAACATAAGGGCCATACTTTCATCATGACTGAGACGTATGTTATGAATATTGATGGAAATATGATACATCCATAACACTGACGCTAAATGTCGCAAGACTAAAAGAATACCACATATGTGTGGCACTGCATTTGGTCACATTGGAGAAACCCGCATGGAAAATTCCATTATTATGGATTTTGAAGTCGTTTGATTTTGAATCATCTGACACTTGCGACTTTCCTCCAAAAGGTGAACTAACTAAAATACCGTTCACAGGCCATAAGGAATGAGCAAAGAACTTATTGGTAATCATACATTATGATGTGTGTAGTCAAATAAATGTTGTTGCAAACAGTGGATTTGTCTATCTTCAAAAATGACTCAAGTAGATATATGGATATTTACTTGATGAGACGTAAGTCTGGATCTTTTGAAATCATTCGAAAGGTTTTCAAAAATGAAGTAGAAGTTATTGTACCAAGAAAATTATGTTTCTGCAATTTGATTGCGGAAAGGAATATTTGAGTTACAAGTTTAGCGATTGTCTGATGAGTTGTGAAAAGAGTTTCATAACTTGCACCTCCCGGAACACCACTGCAAGTGCAAAGTCTGTGAAGATGTAATCGAACCATTTATGACATGGTAAGATCAAAGATGACATAAATAGATTTGCCATTATCCCTTTTATAGAGTGATGCTTTAGAGACTGCGGCTTTTACACTAAAAAGAGATCCATCAGGCCTGTTGAAATGACGCTATGGTATGGTACTGTTGGGGAACGCGACAGAAAACAAAAATTTCCGGTATAGCGAGCACGCCCAGGACCACTATGGAGACTGTATACAAGGTTTGATCTGATCCGTACCGACTCGAAGCGCAGCGGAAGTAGAGTCGATGACGAACGGCGGTGCAGATCCCCGCAGCTAGGATTTTACAACCTCCCAACTGCGAGGATGTATACCCTCATCTGCCCTGCGGACAGCCCTCCGGGAGGCGGTCGCATAGCCCCCCGGACGGTGTCGCGGACAGCCCTTCGGGAGGACCTCCGAAACTCGGACTGTCACTCGGACAGCCCTTCGGGAGGACCTCCAAAACTTGGACGGTCACACAGACAGCCCTTCGGGAGGCACTCTCGAACTAAGACCGAAACTACGATCTCTCTACAGAGTTGCACACATACGGTGTCATCTATCCGGCAGGGCTTCGCCGTCCAGAACTAGTTCCTGCCGGAACCCAGACAGCCTTTCGGCTCTACGAAACTATTTCGCTGGGAGGGAGAGAGAGAGAGCTTGCAAAGCAAAGCATGTGTATGAGAGCACAAGGATGAGGATTTTGGGCTGCCTCCTCACCCCTATTTATAGGATGAGAGACTATGGTAAAAATACCAAAATGCCCTCAGATATGTTCACTATTCATAACAGTGATTCCACTATTCATAAATAGTGTTTCCCACTATTCACAATAGTGTTTCCACTATTTCGTAATAGTGTTTTCACTAGTCATGAGATATTTTCTCCCAATAGTGTTTCCCACTATTCATAATAGTGTTTCCACTATTCACGAATAGTGTTTCCACTATTCACAAATAGTGTTTCCAATAAAGTAATCCAAAAAGCACTTTCACTATTCATGACGATATTTTTCAGCGTCCGTTCGAACTAAACATATTTATGTGGGCTTAGAACATTTCTAGTACCCACTAAAATAATTTTCAATACGATCCGGAACAATTCCAGAATAGTGATTTTCATCTGTGAAAAGCATCTGAAGCGGTTCCGGCAGCTCCGGAACATTTCCGGTTATTCTTCCGGAAAATTCCCAGAAGTTTCCAGAATGATTCTGGCACCCTCCAAGAATTATCAGGCATGTGCCAAAACCAATTTGACTTTATGGTATCCTCTGAAACAACTTTTCAGTTTCACCGAAACTGTTCTGGTGACCTGTCTGCGGAACAGTTCCGCTGTCCGAAACTTTTCCGGTGTGCGAAACTTTTCGGTGATTTTCTCTCAGACTCCCTGTCTAGTATTCAACAGATAGATGACCCTTAAGCGTGTGACCCTATAGGTTCGGTGAAGCATAGACATGACCTGGAACCCCTTCCGATCAATGATCAACATCGGAGCCGTGGACACCCATATCGATCCCTATACCCACACGAATAAATATTCGAGTGAACCTCCAGTTGCCATGTGCTATTCCTGTTGCTTCGCGATATGTTACAAAAACCCGAGGTGAGACATGTTGGCATCCCCATGGATCAACAACTTGTCCACTATGCCAGTTACCTCGTTATCGGTATTGTTCTCTTTTCTCGTTCCCGTGTTCCGGCATCCCCGTGATCAAATCGCAAAGTGTCTGGCCAGACGATGATGGATACCGTAACACCGAGAGGGCCCAGAGATATCTCTCCATCGTCGGAGGAGCAAATCCCAATCTTGAGCTATCAAGTTACTTCACTTACTTTTCCATGAACCCGTAAGCCGCCGTAATAGCCACCCATTTACGGATGACGTTTAACAAACCCCAAAGTTCATGAAGCAAGCATGAAGAAACTCGATACTCTCATGGTCTAAGGAATTATGCAAACATTAACTTCTCTGTGTTATTAACCATTAACTTATGACGAATGTATCTCATAGCATAACATTAATTTGGGTCGATTCAACACAAATGTTCTTCTAACATTGTGCCCTCAAAATTGCCGGCATAGCCATGCCCATGATCAGGAAAACAGGATCATCATGCAATACTTGAGCCAGTCTTAGAGGCCAGACTAGGAATACATTTTACCATTTATTATCCCACACGTGCACATGAGTTTCCCCCCAAGCCTCGTTTTATTTGTAGACTCGAGAATCATTGCAGTTATAGCATGGAACATAAACATAATTATGAACAGGGAGATAATCAATAACATTTATTATTGCCTCTAGGGCATATCTCCTACAGGTACGCCCAACCATGTTATATCTTTTCTTAACATTTGGAATATGGGGCTTGTGTAAAAGGTTACAAACCCATTCCAAATCAGACAAGTGCTATTTTGTATGGTTATCCCAAGTCATTGGGTATTCCCCCACCACTATACCGAGGCAAAGGGTTTTGCCACAAAACGGTATGCTTTTAAAGAGAATAGTTCTTACAAAAGGTGAGTGGGAGGACAGTGCAACTCGACGAGATAACCAGTATCTTCGTCATCAGTTCAAAGGAAAGAAACCTTGGAAGTGAATCTGTTGTTTCCTACTATGACTGATACGTAAGTCTCTACTATAAAATGTATGGACTTCAGTTGAACGTGTAGCTGAACCACGTAGGCAAAGCTCATGCAAACCTATCAGGTGCGCAAACGAGATATTGTTGTTGGACAACAGTATACCTACAATACACAAGGAAGCGTTGATGGGCCCTGACTCCAGGATTGGCTAAATGCCAATACAATCCGAGATAGTTTCCATATAAGTGATTCAAGATTAAAACCTTGATACTCCTTTCAGAGGACTTAGAGTCCAACGAATATTTATGGAACTGAAAACTGGTACGGGTAAAAATGTTTTATCCATAAAGCTCGACTTGTTGGAATAACAAGTTCAAGGAGTTGACTACGATGAGGTTGTTTCACCGTAGCGATGCTTAAGGTCGGTTCGGGTTGAACTAGCAATTAATACATATATCAATCATGAGATATGAAACATGGATGACAAAAGGATTTCCATCTGATGGAAATGAAACCTAGGACTTGTATGTGATACAGTCCAAAGTAATTTGTCGATCCAGAGGATGCTAGTAAGTATGCAAACTCCAGAGTTCCAGCGATGGACAGAAGAGAGCAAAGCGGAGTTGGAATCTTTGTTTTTGATGGAATGGTCAAAGGAGTTTGACTTCATCAAATGGGTATCGAAGATGCTTGTGATTCAAGAAAGTAAGTGGGAGCATAATACTATTTCTAAAAACCTTGTGTACTTGACACATTGTTAATTGGAAATAAATTTCTTGACACGAATTAGGACTTCATTTGAAAATAGTTTTTTCGATGAAGTGCTTAGGCTAAATAGCCTCAATATTAGGCATGATGATCTATGGAGATAGATTTACCTAATGGGGCTAAGCAATGAATACATATTGACAAGGTGCTAAAACCTTTTAGCATTTAAAACGCCAAGGAGTGATTCTTGCCAAAGTCACATGGAAAGAGTTTTTGCAAGACTTAGTGTCCCAAAACACTGATGAGTGAAATACATGATGGAGATTCCACACACTCTTGTGTTTGGATTAATCATGTATTCCATGCTATGTAAAACCACCAGATATGTCCGATACTCCAAAGTTGTTGCAAGTATGGATAACCAAAGTGATCAAAGTATTGATCATAGGACAACAGTGAAAGATGTCATTGAGTACTAGAGTAGTAGTGATGACATGTTTTCTCGCAAGCAGAAATCATGAAGAGTTCAGTGTAATATGGTACATCGATACAGTCTCCACCATTTCTCCATGTGATTTTCGATTTAATTGAGGTTTTTGTGTGATACACAATATGGTGGCACGGTAGTTGGAAATTGTTCGAAACAAGATACTGTGGCATATAACAAAGGCTAAGTATGTTGACGCTTTGGAAGCGACAAAGAAGTTGTTGAATCATATAGTTCATTCATGAACTTAGTATGGTTCCAAGATGGCTTTGGTCTATGAGACACTATTGCAGATAGTTGCTCCATAGCTCAGCCTGAGGAATCAGGTTTCGACCAATGATTCACACATATGCAAAGCCAAGTCAAACAAAATACGAATTTTGTGATAGCGTGAAAACACGAGGATATGCAATGTTCCACACGGAGCTGAAGTTGTCAGATCCATTGGACATCAGGCTATACCACAAGCGAAGCATATTTTACACCAGTATGCCATAGGTGTAAAGTGCATTAGCATTGACTAGATTATTGACTCTAGTGCAAGTGGGAGTCTGTAGGAGATATGCCCTAGAGGCAATAATAAATGTTTTTGATTATCTCCCTGTTCATAATTATGTTTATGTTCCATGCTATAACTGCAATGATTCTCGAGTCTACAAATAAAACGAGGCTTGGAGGGAAACTCATGTGCATGTGTGGGATAATAAACGGTAAAATGTATTCCTAGTCTGGCCTCTAAGACTGTCTCAAGTATTGCATGATGATCCTGTTTTCCTGATCATGGGCATGGCTATGCCGGCAATTTTGAGGGCATAATGTTAGAAGAACATTTGTGTTGAATCGACCCGAATTGATGTTATGCTATGAGATACATTCGTCACAAGTTAATGGTTAATAACACAGAGAAGTTAATGTTTGCATAATTCCTTAGACCATGAGAGTATCGAGTTTCTTCATGCTTGCTTCATGAACTTTGGGGTTTGTTAAACGTCATCCGTAAATGGGTGGCTATTACGGCGGCTTACGGGTTCATGGAAAAGTATGTGAAGTAACTTGATAGCTCAAGATTGGTATTTGCTCCTCCGATGATGGAGAGATATCTCTGGGCCCTCTCGTTGTTACGGTATCCATCATCGTCTGGCCAGACACTTTGTGATTTGATCACGGGGATGCCGGAACACGGGAACGAGAAAAGAGAACAATACCGTTAACGAGGTAACTGGCACAGTGGACAAGTTGTTGATCCACGAGGATGCCAACATGTCTCACCTCGGGTATTTGTAACATATCGCGAAGCAATAGGAATAGCACACGGCAACTGGAGGTTCACTCGAGTATTTATTCGTGTGGGTATAGGGATCGATATGGGTGTCCACGGCTCCGATGTTGATCATTGATCGGAAGGGGTTCCGGGTCATGTCTATGCTTCACCGAACCTATAGGGTCACACGCTTAAGGGTCATCTATCTGTTGAATACTGGACAGGGAGTCTGAGAGAAAATCACCGAAAAGTTTCGGACACCGGAAAAGTTTCGGACAGTGGAAAAGTTCCGTAGACAGGTTACCGGAATAGTTTCGGTGAAACTGAAAAGTTGTTTCAAGGGATACCATTAAGTCAAATTGGTTTCGGCACATGCCTGATAATTCTTGGAGGGTGCCAGAATCATTCCGGAAACTTCTGGGAATTTTCCGGAAGAATAACCGGAAATGTTCCGGAGCTGCCAGAACTGCTTCAGATGCTTTTCGCAGATGAAAATCACTATTCCGGAATTGTTCCGGATCGCATTGAAAATTATTTTAGTGGGGTACTAGAATTGTTCTAAGCCCACATAAATATTTTCAGTTCGAGCGGACACTGAAAAATGTTGTCGTGAATAGTGAAAGTGCTTTTTGGACTACTTTATGGAAAGCCACCTTTTGGGGCTTTTCTCCAAAAGATCTTGGGGATGACATGGATGGATTGGAGCCATTTTTGGGGCTCCACATGAGGGTGTGGCCGGCCACATGGTGGACTCCTTCATGGAGTCCCTCTTGTTCCTTGGTTTCAATTTTATGCCCTTGTGGAAGGACTTCATTCATGTGCATTTTGGGTTTTATTGTAAAACCACCCTACCCCTTGGTTTTCCTATAAATAGAGGAGATGTGGGCTGCCATTTCTTCATCCTTGTGCTCTCATACACATGCTTTGCTTTGCAAGCTCTCTCTCTCCCTCCTAGCGAAATAGTTTCGTAGAGCCGAAAGGCTGTCTGGGTTCCGGCAGGAACTAGTTCTGGACGGTGAAGCCCTGCCGGATAGATGACACCGTATGTGTGCAACTCTGTAGAGAGATCGTAGTTTCGGTCTTAGTTCGAGAGTGCCTCCCGAAGGGCTGTCAATGTGACCATCCGAGTTTTGGAGGTCCTCCCGAAGGGCTGTCCGAGTGACAGTCCGAGCTTCGGAGGTCCTCCCGAAGGGCTGTCCGCGACACCGTCCGGGGGACTGTCCGACCGCCTCCCGGAGGGCTGTCCGCGGGGCAGATGAGGGTATACATCCTCGCGGTTGGGAGGTTGTAAATCCTAGCTGCGGGGATCTGCACCGCCGATCGTCATCGACTCTACTTCCGCTGCGCTACGAGTCGGTAACGAAAAGATCAAACCTTGTATGCAGTCTTCATAGTGGTCCTGGGCTGGTGCGTAGGTCGGAAATTTTTGTTTTCTGCTGCGTTACCAAACATCTGCAACATTCAGATCCGTGTGCACTTTGCAAATATTTATGTCTTTCTCCACAATGTAATCGCGGATGGAGTTGAAGCGTCACTTTATGTGTGTGGTCCTCTTGTGAAACCTTGGTTCCTTGGACAGAGCAATGGCACCAGTGTTGTCACAGAACAGGTTCATTGGATTCAGTGCACTGGGCACTACTCCAAGATCTGTCATGAACTGCTTCATCCAGACACCTTCCATTGCCGCCTCCGAGGCTGCGATGTATTCCGCTTCGCACGTAGAACCAGCTACCACGCTTTGCTTGGAACTACACCAGCTTACCGCTCCCTCGTTAAGAATAAATATGTATCCGGTTTGTGACTTAGAGTCGTCCGGATCAGTGTCAAAGCTTGCATCGACGTAACCCTTTACGACGAGCTCTTCATCACCTCCATAAACGAGAAACATTTCCTTAGTCCTTTTCAGGTACTTAAGGATATTCTTGACCGCTTGCCAGTGCTCCATTCCAGGATCACTTTGAAACCTTCCGTCCATACTTATGGCAAGGCTGACATCGGGTCTTGTGTATGGCATTGAATACATGATAGAAGCTATGGATGAAGCATAGGGGATGACACTCATCTTTTCTCTAACTTCTGCAGTTATTGGGCATTGAGTCTTACTCAACTTTACACCTTGTAACACAGGCAAGAACCCCTTCTTGGACTGTTCCATTTTGAACTTCTTCAAAACTTTATCAAGGTATGTGCTCTGTGAAAGTGCTATTAAGCGTCTCGATCTATCTCTATAGATCTTAATGCCTAATATGAAAGCAGCTTCTCCTAGGTCCTTCATTGAAAAACTCTTGTTCAAATATTCCTTCACGCTTTCCAGCATTTCTATATTGTTTCCAATCAGCAATATGTCATCCACATATAATACTAGAAACGCTATAGAGCTCCCACTCACTTTCTTGTAAATACAAGCTTCTCCGTAAACTTGTATAAACTCAAACGCTTTGATCACCTCATCAAAGCGCTTATTCCAACTCCGAGATGCTTACACCAGTCCATAAATGGATCGCTGGAGTTTGCAAACTTTGTCAACATTCTCTGGATCGACAAAACCTTCGGGTTGCATCATCTACAACTCTTCCTCAAGGAAACGGTTGAGGAACGCTGTTTTGACATCCATCTGCCAAATTTCATAGTCGAAATAAGCAGCTATTGCTAACATGATTCTGACAGACTTAAGCATCGCTACGGGTGAGAAAGTCTCATCGTAGTCAACTCCTTGAACTTGTGAAAAACCCTTTGCCCCAAGTCGAGCTTTATAGACGGTGACATTACTGTCCGCGTCTGTCTTCTTCTTAAAGATCCATTTGTTCTGAATGGCCTTTCGCCCTTCAGGTAATAATTCCAAAGTCCATACTTTGTTTTCATACATGGATCCCATCTCAGATTTCATGGCCTCTAACCATTTCTCGGAATCCGGGCCCATCACTGCTCCTCCCTAGCTCATAGGTTCATTGTTGTCCAACAACATAACCTACAAAACAGGGTTGCCGTACCACTTAGGGATAGTACGCGGCCTTGTCGACCTACGAGGTTCAATAGCAGCTTGATCTGAAACTTCATGATCATCATCATTAACTTCCTCTTCTACCATCGTAGGTTCCACAGAAACATATTTCCGCGATGCGCTACTTTCTGGTTGAAGTAAAAGTTCAATAACCTCATCAAGCTCTATTTTCCTCCCACTCAATTCTTTCGAGAGAAACTCTTTCTCAAGAAATGTTCCGTTCTTAGCGACAAACACTTTGCCTTCGGATCTGAGATAGAAGGTATGCCCGACTGTCTCTTTCGGGTATCCTATGAAGACGCATTTCTCCGCTTTGGGTTCCAGCTTTTCAGGCTGAAGCTTTTTGACATAAGCATCACATCCCCAAACTTTAAGAAACGACAACTTTGGCTTCTTGCCAAACCACAGTTCATATGGCGTCGTCTCAACGGATTTTAATTGTGCCCTATTTAAAGTGAATACAGCCGTCTCTAATGCATAACCCAAAACGATAGTGGTAAATCAGCAAGAGACATCATAGAACGCACCATATCTAATAAGGTTTGATTACGACGTTCGGACACACCATTACGCTGTGGTGTTCCGGGTGGTGTCAACTGTGAAACAATTCCACACTGTCTTAAGTGACTGCCAAACTCATAACTCAGATATTCACCTCCTCGATCAGATCGTAGGAACTTAATCTTCTTGTTACGATGATTCTCAACTTCACTCTGAAATTGCTCGAACTTTTCAAACGTTTCAGACTTGTGTTTCATTAAGTAAATATACCCATATCTACTTAAGTCATCTGTGAAGGTGAGAAAATAACGATATCCACCACGCATTGTAACATTCATTGGACCGCACACATCAGTATGTATGATTTCCAATAAGTCACTCGCCCGTTCCATTGTTGCAGAGAACGACGTTTTAGTCATCTTGCCCATGAGGCATAGTTCACATGTGTCAAGTATCCAAAATCAAGTGACTCCAAAAGTCCATCAACATGGAGCTTCCTCATGCATTTTACACCAATATGACCTAAACGGCAGTGCCACAAGAAAGTGGTACTATCATTATCAACTCTACATCTTTTGGCATCAATGTTATGAACATGTGTGTCATCACTATCAAGATTCAATATGAATAAACCCCTAACATTGGGTGCATGACCATAAAAGATGTTACTCATATAAATAGAACAACCTTTATTCTCTGATTTAAATGAGTAACCGTCTCGCAATAAACAAGATCCAGATATAATGTTCATGCTTAACGCAGGCACTAAATAACAATTATTCAGGTTCATCACTAATCCCGATGGTAATCGAACAGAGAGCGTGCCGACGGCGATCACATCAACCTTGGAACCATTTCCCACGCGCATCGTCACTTCGTCCTTTGCCAGCCTTCGTTTATTCCGTAGTTCCTGCTTTGAGTTGCAAATGTGAGCAACCGAACCGGTATCAAATACCCAGGCACTACTACGAGAGATAGTAAGGTACACATCAATAACATGTATTTCATATATACCTTGTTTGTCGTTGGCCGCCTTCTTGTCAGCCAGGTACTTGGGGCAGTTCCGCTTCCAGTGACCAGTTCCCTTGCAATGAAAGCACTCAGTTTCTGGCTTGGGTCCATGCTTGGGCTTCTTTACAGGAGTAGCAACTGCTTTATCATCCTTCTTGGTTTTACCCTTCTTGCCCTTGCCCTTGACTTTGCCAATTTTCTTGAAACTAGTGGTTTTATTGACCATCAACACTTGATGTTCTTTCTGGATTTCAGACTCAACGACTTTTAGCATCGCAAACAGCTCGGCGACTGACTTGTTCATCTCGTGCATGTTATAGTTCATCAGAAAGCTCTTGTAACTAGGTGGCAGTGATTGAAGAAATCTGTCAGTGATCGCCTCTGGCGGAAGGGCAATTCCCAACTCCGCTAGACGAGTTGAATACCCAGACATTCTGAGTATATGTTCACTGATAGACCCGTTCTCCTCCATCTTGCAAGCATAGAACTTATCGGAGGTTTCATACCACTCGATCCAGGCGTTCTTCTGAAAGATAAACTTCAACTCCTGGAACATCTCATATGCTCCATGACGTTCAAAACGTCTTTGAAGTCCCGGTTCTATGCCATACAATATTGCACACTGAACTATGGAGTAATCTCCAGTACGTGCCTCCCAAGCGTTCTTAACGTCTTCGGAGGTCATGTCTTCTAGTTGGTCACCAAGCGGTGCATCAAGGACATATGATTTTTGGGAAGCCGTGAGGATAATCCTCACATTACGGGCCCAGTCAACAAAGTTACTTCCATCATCTTTCAACTTAGCTTTCTCTAGGAACGCATTAAAATTCAGGGGCCCGAGTGTTTTGCGCGTGCAACATTGGCTTGCATCCGTTGTATGTGAACGTAGAGTCTATCACACCCGATCATCACGTGGTGTCTCAACACAACGAACTTTCGCAATGGTGCACACTCGGGGAGAACACAATTTATCTTGAAATTCAAGTGAGGGATCACCTTATAATGCTACTGTCGTACTAAGCAAAACCAGGTGCATAAAAGGATTAATATCACATCCAATTCATAGGTGACATGATATGGCCATGAACTTGTGCTTTAGATCTTCATCTTGAAAGCACCAGCATGATCTCCATCGTCACCGGCAAGACACCATGAATTCCATCATCTTGATCTCCATCAACGTGTCGCCATCGGGGTTGTCGCGCCCAACATCCTTTTACTACTATTGCTGCTGTTTAGCGATAAAGTAAAGCATTACATAGCGCTTAATGATTGACACGCAGGTCATACAATAATTAAAGACAACCCTATGGCTCCTGCCGGTTGCCGTACTCATCGACATGCAAGTCGTGAAATTCTATACATCACATGGTCATCTCATACATCACATATATCACATCATGCAATTGGCCATATCACATCACAACATACCCCGCAAAAACAAGTTAGACGTCCTCTAATTGTTGTTGCATGTTTTACGTGGCTTCTACGGGTTTCTAGCAAGAACGATTCTCACCTACGCATAAACCACAATGTTGATACATAATTTGCTTTTCAACCTTCTCAAGGACCGCCTTTGTCGAATCCGATCCAACTAAAGTGAGAAAAACTGCCACCCGCAAGCCATCTAGGCAACAAGTTACGTCGACAAAACCGGTCTCTCGTAAGCGTACGAGTAATGTTGGTCCGGGCCGCTTCATCTCACAATACCGTTGAACCAAAATCCGACCAAGGGAGGAAGCAATCTAAGCATCAACGCCCACAAACCTTTTGTGTTCTACTCGAGATCTCATCTACACATAGACCTAGCTCATGATGCCACCGATGGGGAACGTTGCATGGGAAACAAAAAATTTCCTACGCACACGCAGATCTATCCATGGTGATGAGCATCTACGAGAGGGAGAGTGGATCTACATACCCTTGTAGATCGCTAAGCGGGAAGCGTTAAGAAACGTGGTTGGTGTAGTCGAACATCTTCGGGATCCAAATCGCCGTGCGTCCCGTGATCCAATCACGATCCGTACCATGATCCAATCACGATCCGTCCCGCGATCCAATCACGATCCGTCCCACGAACTTGATCACGATCTGTCCCACGAACTTGATCACGATCCTTCCGATCTAGCACCGAACGGACGGCACCTCCGCGTTCAGCACACGTACAGCTTGATGACGATCTTCACCATCTTGATCCAGGAAGAAGGAGTGGAGAGGAAGAAGAGTTCTTCGACAGCCTGACGGCACTCCGGCAATGGTGGTGGAGAAATTCCGGGAGGGCTTTGCCTAAGCACTGTAGAAATCCGATCTAGAGGAGAAACTATGCACTGGAGGAACGGGTAGCACGTGGCTGAAATTCTAATGCAAAAACCATCTATACCACTAGTATATATAGGAGGCAGAGAGGAGAGGAGGCAGCCTTGGCTTCCCAAGCCAAGGGCTTCGGCCGAAGGAGGTGGAGGAGGTGGAGTCCACCTCCAATCCTAGTAGGACTAGGATTCACCTATTTTGCCCTTTTTTCCACCTTTTTCTCTTGGGTTTTTTCTTCCAGCCGCATGGGCCTCTTGTGGTTGTTCCACCAGCCCACTAAGGGCTGGTTTCCACTCTCCCACAGCCCATGTAGCCTCTTGGGTCGAAATACCCCTCCCAGAGGTCTCCCGGTACACTACCAGCACTCCCGGTACACTACCGATGAGCCCAAAACTTTTTCGGTGACCAAAACAGGACTTCCTATATATGAATCTTTAACTCCGGACCATTCCGGAGCTCCTCGTAACGTCCAAGATCTCATCCGGGACTCCGAACAACCTTCGGTCACCACCATACATAACTCTATACTACCAAAACGTCACCAAACCTTAAGTGTGCAGACCCTGCGGGTTCGAGAACTATGTAGACATGACCGAGACACCTCTACGGTCAATAACCAATGGCGAGACCTGGATGTCCACATTGGTTCCTACATATTCTACGAAGATCTTTATCGGTCGAACCTCTATGTCAAGGATTCAGTTAATCCCGTATGATGTTCCCTTTGTTCTTCGGTATGTTACTTGCCCGAGATTCGATCGTCGGTATCTCCATACCTAGTTCAACCTCGTTACTGGCAAGTCTCTTTACTCGTTCCGTAAGACAAGATCTCGCAACTAACACTTAGTCACATTACTTGCAAGGCTTATTGTGATGTTGTATTACCGAGTGGGCCCTGAGATACTCTCCGTCACACGGAGTAACAAATCCCAGTCTTGATCCATGCCAACTCAACAGACACCCTCGGAGACACCTGTAGAGCACCTTTATAGTCACCTAGTTACGTTGCGACGTTTGATACACACAAGGTACTCCTCCGATATCTGTGAGTTGCATGATCTCATGGTCATAGGAACATATACTTGACATGCAAAAAACAGTAGCAATAAACTGACACGATCATAAGCTATGTTTGTAGTTTGGGTCTTATCCATCACATCATTCTCCTAATGATGTGACCCCGTTATCAAATGACATCTCATGTCCATGGCTAGGAAACCTTAACCATCTTTCGATCAACGAGCTAGTTCACTAGAGGCATACTAGGGACCTTGTGTTTGTCTATGTATCCACACATGTATCCATTTTTCCAATTAATACAATTATAGCATGGATAATAAACTATTATCATGAACAAGGAAATACAATAATAAACACTTTATTTATTGCCTCTAGGGCATATTTCCATCAGTTTTATGATCTTTACCCTCTTTTGGCTGCTTTTACTTCCAGGCGAACTCCGGCTTCTGGAAAAAGAAGTATGTTCCTCTTCCAAAGAAGTTGAAGGAAAAGGCCGTCGGCCGAAAGAAGAAACCTGCACCTCAAGAACAGCCTGAGGCTGACGATTCGGAGGTAAAACTTGACTCTCTTGGCCGTCTTTTCATATACCTTTCTAAAAACCATAACTTCACACGACGAGACGGAGACAAGCCACGCCAACACCCCTGAGGTAACTTATGTCTCATCTGACTCAGAACATCTTGCACCATAGTAGATACGGCAGGTCGTCCGAAAAGTCACCTTTTCTCATCCTCTTGCTTACTTAGACCCCAACTTTCTTTTGAAAAAGCAACAACAAGTCTCCTGACGCCAGACCCGGAGCACCGGCTCTGAAGACCTTATGGCCGGGTTATCTTACTCTCCGGTTCAGTGGAAACGGCCAACTGAGGTATTTGTTTTACTTAGATTAATTTTGTCAATCTTGCCTTACAATTTTACTCTGTCTTTACAATGCTTTAACTGCTTTCAGGAATCACCTCCTTCTTCAGGCGACTCTACGGCAACCAAGCTGCCGTCGCTGAAGATCAACCCAGAGTATGTGCATCCTATCCCTTGTTATCCTTTGAATTTTATATAACAACCTTCCATGCATTCCAGAGCTCAAGCAAAGCGAAGGAAAACCGTCGGGTCTACCTCGGCCCCCACTGCCCAAGAACCGGAGGCTGCCAAGCCGGACTCTCCGGCTACACATGTTGAACCGAAGACACTCGTCATTCTAACGAACCGGCGGCCCATGAGACGACCACTGAGAGCCCTCTGAGGATCAATTCTAAGCCGCCAAGCCCTTCGACGGCCGCTGACAATTCAACTATTCCAGATGTCATCATCACCGGGACCGACTTTCAAACTCCTGAACCTCGTGTGCTGACAAAGCATACTGAGAAAACTGAAGCCTTTGACAAGCTGGACCTTGAGCTCCCCGTGCTAGAGAAGCTAAATGCTGACGAGCTGCACGCCAGCTATCTGAACCGCCTCAACACGAGCCGGAACATGGAACTCAAGCTCATCAACCTGATGAAGAAAAAATACGAGGTACTTATTTCCTTTCCATATATCCTTATGTCGCCCTCAAGAGCCGGTTTAGTATTTGTCAATGGTAAGCCAGGTCTTCCAATCCATGCTTTGAGTAGGAACACTTAACCTGTATCCCCCAAGTATCAGCTTAATATGTGAATATTGTGCTGGTACTCAATTTTAAGTAGTTGATCCACTGTAGCCCCCAAGTTCGGGTCAATATAGAAATATTGGGTTGAATTTCCTCATGGAAAGAGCCAAATGTAGCCCCCAAGTGCTAGCTTATATTTGACAAATATGAGCTGGAACTTCAATGTAGACTTGAACAAAGAACCAAATGTAGCCCCCAAGTGCTGGCTTATATTTGACAAATATGAGCCAGAACTTTAATGTAGACTTGAACAAAGAACCAAAGGTAGCCCCCAAGTGCCGGCTTGACTTGATAAAGCTAAGCCGGGAATTACTTTGTGGTTTGTAGTTTGTAGTCTTGGAGAGCAAATAGACATTAGCCCCCACGTGCCTGTTTAACTTGATAAAGATGAGCCGGAACGTACTTGTAGTTATGGAGAGCAAATAGACATTAGGCCCCACGTGCCAGCTTAACTTGAGAAAGATGAGCTGGAACGTACTTGTAGTCTCGGAAAGCAAATAGACATTAGCCCCCAAGTGTCAAGTATATTGCTTGCAATCTGCTGGAGACTTGCATTATATTTGTTGATTTAACCATCTGACACCATGCTATCCTGGCAACTTACCTTTCTTGTACCTTTGTTTGTCACAAGAAGCTTTAAATAATGCCGAGTCTAAACTAACTGGCTTGAAGAGCAGTCTGGCCTCCCAACAGGCCGCCAGGAGTGCAGTAGAAGAGAAGTGTCGGCTTGCGGCCGAAGAGCTTGTAAAAGCTAAAGCTAATTTTCCCACTTTCAAGAAAGCTGCAGAGACGGAAAAAACTGCCCTGGCTCAGGGTGCAGACAACGCTGACCAGCGGCTTATGGAAGTATCCGATGAACTGCACGCCCTGAAGCGCCATATTGCAAAAATGTCTGTTGCTATCTTTGATAAGTACTTTAGCCAATATCCTTGTGTGAAGACTTATACAGGCGTCTTATAACGAAACTCCGTCTTATACAGGTTCAAGGAGCCGTCAACTCGCCGCTGACAGTCTGTTGTCTCTGAAAGCCATCTATACCCTCTCAGAGCAGCTGTACTACGGAACACTCTGCACCATCAAGGCAATGCTTAACAAGGAGAGTATCCCCCAGTCCATGAAGGGAGTTATAGAAATGCTGTCCACTCTGCCCAAGCAAATCCAGGAGCTCAAGAAATCATCCGCTAGAAAGGGAGCCATTGCAGCCATAAGCCGGGCTTTAGCTTTCGCTCCAGAGCTAACTCCAGAGGAGATGATGGACGAATTTCCATCAAAGAAGGGCGACGGCTCAGAGTTCACAGAAGCCAACTACGCCCGTTGCATGAAGGCCTCTAGAGTCCTTGCATCGGTGCTGACGGAAGAAGTAAACCTGTCAACATATCAGGCGGCTTACAATGCAGAGAACAAGCGAGTGCGCGGCCCCACCTTCGAGGCCACAAACTTAATTCCTGCACGCCGTAAGCACTTCTTTACTCTTGAGCTTGACCCGTCTCCCCTCTTTGAAGAGGCAACCTTTGAAGCTTTAACCAACTGCAACTGGGACATGGACAATCTCCAGATCGAAGAGGTCGAAGACCCGGCGCAGGGTGACCCGCCGTCCAGCTGAGCATATTGACAACGCCATGGATAACCCGGCTCTCTTAACCCGCCAAACTTTCGGACGCGTAAAAACTTTAAGTCATTGCTTTTGAGATCTATGAAGAGCATTGTAATAGGCTTTTAATAAAACTTTGTCTTGCCTGAACTGTGCCATCGTGCACATAGAAAATCACACTGCTTTAACATATTGTATCTGCCTTGTGCTCCAATTTATACTATATAACACCCATGTGTTACCTAAGAATAATTAAATTAATTAATTGCTACTTATTATAATTACATTTTGGCTTAACTACCATTTTTAGAGCTCAGGCATGCTAGTATTTATTCTAAATGTTGTTTCCTTAATACCTTATGCATGTAAATCATTAGTAGAGTTCTTTTGCATAAGCTAGCTTAGGGGAGGATGGTTATTACATTTGGTAAAGTAATCCACGTATGCCTATATGCATGCAGCAACGCATGACATGCACATCCATCCATCATGCTTACCCGATGCATAGTATCCATCTTGTCACCGCTTTACAACATGTACCCACTAGCTCATTGTTAGCTGTATCTCGTTTCACCTAGCTCTACACTATGCTATCATCTAAGACAGTAGATATTTTTGCATGCGCTGGTGACAAGGCTCGCCGCATGGCTACGTGCCTCCTCGCTGGATTGGGGAGTGTACGTGTCAGCTGCTCTGGTCAAAACGTATGCATACAAGGTGCTGTAAATGAACTCGGCTAGCTAGTAGATGAACCGAGGGGGCACCGTCTCAATCCTTATGTATCCTTCGGAGTGTTCGAGAGTTACGGCTCATCGGAGTAAAGGCTGGATTGCGATTAATACGTTCACACAAGGCTGGTTACTTTTTGCCAGTATATAAGGCGACCAGGTGCTGTAGCATAGGACCATAGACACGCTAGTCAGAGTCGCCTACGAGAAGAAAAGGTTGAGCTCACGTTGGTGCTGTTCGTAGCAACCGCGTGGTAGACGGCCACTGCTGGTCAGGCAAGTAGCAGTTCCTTTGTCCATACTTCGTTGTTGTGTTTAGTCTTGCGACTTGCACTTCGTTCATTGATCTACAAATATACCGCTGCTAGTATATCTTTGCTAGCCACTATACCGTGATATATGTATTCTTGTGTAACTGTTTTCTGTTCATCGGCCACGGTACTGTTGAGAAGAAATATGTTCTGGTAAGCAAGTAATCGTCATGATTTCTTGGGCTTACGTGGAGTCATGAGAATTGCTACATGAGCTTCATCATGTCATTGACCTCATTATTTTCCATTATCACATGTGTATATATTGGTGTCACGACCGCAAACGTATTGTATCGGTCACAGTTCAGGTATGGGACTGTCTGAGTTCTCCGCTGGGGAAGACACTTGTTCCGAACAGGGTATCGGTGATGGATCCTTGGGAACGACCCATACTAGTAAGTCAAGTTGACGTGCCTCAGGGGACCAAAGGACTCTGCACTTCTAGAACCAACGTGGTTCTGGTTGAGGTTGTCGATGTCGGAGTACCCCTCTTAAGAGTGTAAAAGTGTGAAATTTCACCCCTGTGACTCCCGGGTTGGGAAGCTTGCTGGTCACGTGTGATACCAATATTTTTCCTTTTACACGTCTGTACAATCTATTTCAATATTCTTGTTGAATTCCGTTGGATATTTTCTTTCAATTCAGCCTTTTATAATACTTTATTTCCGCTGCTAAATATCACGTCCATTGTTGCTCTACCATTTCCTTGAAACTAAACATCACCGTTGTGAAACTCATAACACTTTCTCTTTTTGTCCTTTTGATAAAATGTTACTTGCTGAGTATGAATCATCGTACTCATCCTTGCTTAATTTCTATTTTTGCAGCCCAAAACGGTAATGATCTTGAGCATGACTTTGAGCAGTAGGCGTAGCACGCGCCGGGAGGGAATAATAAAAATACTTTAGGAGTTTATTTCCAGCAAAAACTTTGTATCCCCAGAATAAGGAATATATGTGTTATATAAGTATACTATTGTGAAATGTTAGTTTTAGCCTCACACGTCTATAAGCTTCGGTTTATAAATGCGTGGCGGCTGTTACGTCCGAGCTTTGTTTCGGGGCGTGACATACTAGATGTCATGGCAGCTCTTCTTGAGATAACCAACCTGTTAAAACAGAATATGTTCCCTACTGTTTACTAGGGCGGCTTAGAACCACACAACCCGGAGATGTGATATCTTTTTGGATTTGTTTTTTGAATTTTTTTTGAACTCATGTGCCAGTTCTTCTGGGTGGACTTGCTAATTAAAACTCCTAACCAGTACATAGTCTTTGTCGAGATTGGCCATCCTTACTTAGAACGGCTCAGCGTCTCTAAGCGAGATTAACTGATAGGAAGTTTAGCGTCCCAGATAGAGACACGGCAGGGCATGAGTACCCTGGTAGCTCAAAAACTGTCTCTCACGTGACATAAATCCGTCGTTTAAACCTTAAACAGTTCAGGGTCTTTCAAAGGATTGACTGTCTAAGAGTACGAACGGGCCACATAGCGGAGAGTCGGCGGTAGATGAGAGAGTTTATCCTTGCTTTCCGTAAGCCAACCCTCACGTGAAAAGAAACCGTCGGTTTAACCTTAACCAGTACATGGTCTCTAACGAGATTGGCCATCAATTTCTTTGAACCAGCGCAGGGTCTCTAAGCGAGATTAACTGGTAAGAGTTCGGCAGGTCACCTGGTAGAGTGGCAAGTTGCAAACGGGCAGGTTTAACTCTGGCGGCTTAAGAGCCGATCAAGAGGGTATGTAAGCTCAACCCACTGGGTTGGAAGCCCCCAAATGACCTTTGTTGACGAAATCAACTGTTTCGCTTGAGAGCCGGTCGATAGGGTGTGATAAGCTAAACCCGGCAGGTTGGAAACCCCCTAGACGATCTTTGTTGACGAAATCAACTGTTTGGCTTCAGAGCCGATCGATAGGGTGTGATAAGCTAAACCCAGTGGGTTGGAAGCCCCCTAGACGACCTTTTTTGCATAACTGAGATATGTGAAACGGCAGAGGCCCCGTCTTGCAGGGATGCCAACTTTATTCATATATATATATGATATGTAGAATGATGGTGTATAATGTCGAGTCTCAATGACTTAAGTGTAGTAAGGCCGCAGATGAGCTATGTTCCACGACCGACGGGTCTCCTGTCCAGAAGTATTTGAGTCGTCCCGGACGTCAATGCGGTAATATGACTCGTTGTTAAGATTCTTGCTGACCACGAAAGGCCCTTCCCATGGAGGGGACAACTTGTGTGCATCCGTCTGATCTTGAATCAACCGCAATACTAAGTCGCCTTCTTGAAATGTCCAGGTCTTAACTCTGCGGCTATGATAGCGACGCAGGTCTTGCTGATAGATCGCCGAACGAGCCGCCGCGAGATCACGTTCTTCCTCCAAGGCATCCAACGCGGCCTGATGTGTTGTTTCGTTATCTTCATCAACGTAAGCCGCCACTCGTGGCGAGTCATGACGGATATCGCTTGGTAATAAGGCTTCTGCGCCATAAACCATGAAGAAAGGTGTATAACATGTTGATCTGTTGCGAGTGGTTCTGATGCTCCATAAGACGGACGACAACTCCTCCACCCAACAGCCCGGCGTGCGTTGCAAAGGAACCATAAGCCGAGATTTGATACCTCTCAAGATTTCCTGGTTAGCACGTTCTTCTTGACCATTTGATTGCGGATGAGCCACTGCAGAAACATCAAGTCAGATGTGCTCATATTCACAGAATACTTGCATAGCCCCCTTGGATAAGTTTGTGCCATTATCTGTGATGATACTGTGAGGATAACTGAAGCGATAGATCAACTTCTTAATAAATTGAACCGTCGTAACCGCGTCACACTTGCTGACCGGCTCAGCTTCTACCCACTTGGTAAATTTATCCACCGCCACCACAAGGTGGGTCTTCTTGTCTTTGGATCTCTTAAAAGGCCCAACCATATCAAGCCCCCAGACTGCAAACGACCAAGTAATTGGAATCATGCGCAACTCTTGAGCCGGGCCGTGAGTGCGTCGGCCGAACTTCTGACATCCATCGCACTTGCGAACCAAATCCTCCGCATCTTTATGAGCCGTCAGCCAGAAGAAACCATATCGGAAAGCCTTGGCCACCAGAGATTTTGAGCCGGCATGATGACCACAATCGCCAGCATGAATTTCACTCAAGATTTCCTTGCCTTCTTCAGGGGAAACACAATGTTGGAAGACGCCAGTGATGCCGCACTTATGTAAATCACCACTGATTATGGTCATAGACTTAGACCGCCTGGTGATCTGTCTAGCCAGATTTTCATCATCAGGTAACTCGCCATGAGTCAAGTACGCAAAATAAGGCATGGTCCAGTCTGGAATAGCATGTAGAGCTGCCACCAGCTGTCCCTCCAGGTCAGGTATGGCCAAGTCTTCCTCCGAAGGTAACTTAACCGACGGGTGATGCAATACATCTAAGAAAATGTTAGGCGGTACCGGCTTACGCTAAGACCCCAGCCTTGACAGAGCGTCAGCCGCCTCGTTCCTGCGATGATCAATATGGTCCACCTGATAACCCTTGAAATGACTAGCGATGACATCCACCGCTTGACGATAAGCCGCCATCCGCGGGTCCTTAGAATCCCAAGTGCCTGAAACTTGCTAGGCCACCAGGTCAGAGTCGCCGAGACACCTAACCCGGCTCAGGTTCATCTCCTTAGCCACCCGGAGTCCATGAAGCAAGGCTTCGTACTGACCTGTATTATTAGTACAAGGAAACATCAACCTTAACACATAACAGAATTTATCACCTTTGGGGGAGGTTAAGACAACCCCTGCCCTGATCCTTCTAGTTGCCTGGATCCATCAAAGTGGATTATCCAATATGTGTTATCTGGCTTTTCCTCGGGCACCTGACACTCCGCCGGTCGTTTATGAAATCCACCAGGGCTTGAGACTTGACCGTCGTGCGAGGAACGTATTTCAGATTAAGAGGTCCAAACTCCAATGCCCACTTAGCAATTCTGCCGATGGCCTCTATGTTTTGAATTATATCGCCCAACGGGGCAGAGCTGACCACTGTGATCTAGCGTCCTAGGAAGTAATGCTTCAGTTTACGATTGGCCATGAACACCCCATATACTAGCTTCTGCCAATGTGGATACCTCTACTTGGACTCTGTCAGGACTTCACTGATGTAATAAACTGGCCTTTGAACCGGATATTCCTTTCCTGCCTCCTTACGCTCAACAACAATCACGGCGCTGACTGCGCTCTTATTAGCCTCTACGTACAATAGCAAAGGTTCCTTCTCAGCTGGCGCTGCTAAAACTGATGGCTCTATGAGCTGCCTCTTGAGGTCCTCAAATGCTTCACCCGCCGCCGTACTCCAGACAAAGTTGTCTGTCTTCTTCATCATCTGGTCAAAGGAATGACCTTCTCACCAAGGCGGCTTATGAATCGGCTTAATGCAGCGATCCATCCCGCCAGGCTCTGAACATCATTGATGCATGTCGGCTCAGACAGGGAAGTGATAGGCTTGATCTTATCTGGATTAGCCTCAATGCCACGCTCCGAGACTAAGAATCCCAAGAGCTTGCCCGCAGGAACACCGAAAATACACTTAACTGGGTTAAGCATCATCTTGTAGACTCGTAGGTTGTCAAAGGTCTCCTTCAGGTTGTCAAGTAGAGTCTCTTTCTTCCTGGATTTGATCACAATGTCATCTACGTATGCATGAACGTTGCGCCCAATCTGGCTGTGAAGACAATTTTGCACACAACGCTGGTAAGTCGCCTAGGCACTCTTGAGCCCGAAAGGCATAGATACATAGCAGAAGGCACCAAAAGGCGTGATGAAAGACGTCTTCTCTTGGTCCTTGACTGCCATCTTGATTTGATGATAGCCAGAATAAGCATCCAGGAAACATAAGCTCTCACAACCCGCTGTTGCATCGATGATCTGTTCGATACGGGGGACAGAAAACGGGTCAGCCGGATATGCTTTATTAAGATCCGTGCAATCCACACACATACGCCATGTGCCGTTCTTCTTAAGCACTAGCATGGGGTTAGCAAGCCACACTGGGTGAAACACTTCAATGATGAAACCCACCATCAAGAGCCGGGCCACCTCTTCCCCAATGGCCCTGCGCCTCTCTTCATTGGACCGCCGTAGAAACTGTTTAACCGGCTTAAACTTAGGATCCACATTAAGGTGGTGCTCAACGAACTCTCTCGGTACACCCAGCATGTCAGAAGGCTTCCATGCAAAGATGTCCCGATTCTCACGGATGAATTCGATGAGCGCGCTTTCCTATTTGGGATCCATATTGGCCCCAATAGTAAACTACTGCGATGAGTCGCCTAGAGTAAAATTCACTAGCTTGGTGTCATCCGCCGAGAACTTGAGGGGCGGCTCAGATTCCGTGGTGGGTTTTTTGAGCGGAGTCATGTCTTCCGGGTCACATTTTCCTTATAAAACTTGAGCTCTGCTTCCGTGCAACTTGATTCTGCATAAGCTGTGTCTCCTTCCTCACACTCAATAGTCGTCTCTCGATCACCATGCACCGTAATCGTTCCTTTTAGGCCCGGCATCTCTGAGCTGCAAGTACACATAACAAGGCCTAGCCATGAACTTGGTGTAAGCCAGATGTCCAAACAGAGCATGATACAGACTTGATCTTGACCACCTCAAAACACAAGGTCTCTACCTTGTAGTTGTATTCGTCACCGAAGGCGACTTCCAAAGAAATCCTCCCCCACCGGATAAGCTGACTTGCCACGCACCATGCCATGAAAAACTATTGAGGAAGGCTTAGGATCCTTATCAAGTAACTTCAGCCGGCGGAAAGTATCGTAGTACAAAATGTTGCTGTTGCTGCCACCATCCATAAGCACCTTGGTAAACACGTACCCTCCAACTTGGGGGGCAACTACCAGCGTCAGCCGTCCCGGGTCATCCACACGCGGCGGGTGATCCTCTCTGCTCCAGGTTATGTCGTACTCTGACCACTTTAAGTACTGCGGGAGAGCCGGTGTGATGGCATTGACCGCCCGCTTGCGCAACTTCTGATCCCGCCTGTTAAGCCTGGTTGTAAAAACATGATACTGACCCGAGCTAAGTTGCTTCGGATTACTCTGATATCCGGACTGGTTATTTTGCTGATGATTATTGCCATTGGTTTGCTGATGATGCCCCCCTTGGCTGCCCTGGCCCTGATAGCCGGATCCTGAACCGCCAGGCCCTAAGCCGGCACCTGACCCGCGTGGCCCTGAGCCGCCTAGCAGGCCTCCGCCATTGTTGTTATGCTGCCGCACACTATAATCCCGAAACTTGTGCATAATGTGGCAATTTCTCCATGAGTGATTCACCACCTTATCGGGCCGACTGTGCTCTGGGCAAGGTTTATTGAGCATCTCCAAATTAAAAGGAGTCTTACCCTTATTAAAGGGATGTCTGAAGTTCCCATTGCCTTTAGCACGATTGTTTCCGGTGCTGGCGTTGGCCACCAATTCTGACCCGCCGTCCGGATTCTTCCTCTTGCCTTAGTTGCCGTTGTTTGCTGGACCCATACCATTGTTACTCTTCTTGCCCTGACCCGGCTTCTCCTTGTCGGAGCCTGGATCCTTCGTATTTTCAGAGTGAGCATACTTCGTGAGAGACACCATGAGCTCCCCCATGTCTTGACACAAGCGCTTGAGCCGGCCAAGCTTCTGCTTTAGAGGCGTAAAGTGGCAATTCTTCTCTAGAATCAAAACTGCTTGAGCCACCGTAATCTGTTCAGACGAGTGGATGATAGTTGATACCCGTCGGACCCAATGATGAGCCGACTCATTCTCCTGCTGCACACAATGATCCAAATTCACAATCGTCATGGGCTGCTTGCACGTTCCCTGGAAATTTTTGATGAAGTTCGCCTTTAACTTGGGCCAGGAATTAATGGTGTTGGGTGGCAAGCCCTTCAACCATGTGCGAGCCGGCCCTTCCAGCATCATGATAAAATACTTGGCACACACTGCGTTGACGTCTAACATCTCCATCGCCAGCTCATAGCTCTCAATCCATGCCTCCGGAGGCAGATCAGCAGTATAGTTTTGGACCTTGCGAGGGCCCTTGAAATCGTTCGGTAGACGTTCATTCCGTAAAGCCGGCGCCAAGAACGGCACTCCCACAGCCCTGGTGGTTACTCCTGCTCCTACCGAGATAGAAGGTGCCGACTCTTGGTGAGCCGCCGCCGTCACTAGAGCCGCTTCCTCGCGCCGTGCCCTTACCCGGTCCACCAGAGCCTGAGCATCCAGAACCGCCTAATCGTCTCGTGGCAGGTTCCGGGGTCGGTCACAGCTAGAAACCGCCGGCGACTCATAACGCCGGCTGAAGCTGTGGCTGGGGACGGGGGTTGAGTGTACATGACTCCGGCTATAGGTGTATTTCTCCTGTTGGGCCATCACCGTCTACAGGTATCCAATGGCGTTCCTCACCTCTTCTGCAAAGGGTGCCTCGTCCGGAATAGGAATCGTACCGAGCTGGGTCGCCGCTGCCACCATGTTCTCCGCCGGGTTTAAATAGTGACCCACCGGCGTTGGAAAAGCCATTGGTGAGGGCTGGTTCCGTCGAGACGGGTTAGAGCGTTGCTATCGAGCCATCGGCCGACTCTCTGGTGCTTCCGCGGTCCGTCCCGCCCCTGGCGTGTTAAAAAGATTACTAGCCTCGAACCGTTCCGGGAAGCGGGACTGATGTCTCATCCGCTGAAACGCCGCCGCGGATTGCTGCTCCAGCTCAAGGCGGAAAGCGTTCGCCTTAAGGCGTTCTGCCTCTGCGTCCATCTGGGGCTTCAGCATGCTGATCCCTTGCTGGACTTCAGTCATCTGGTCCTTTATCCTTACAATCTCTGCGTTCTGGGCGGCTTGATTCTCAGGTGTGACCTCAGTTGCCATTAGAGCCGTGAGCTCATTCATCAGATCCACGAAAACTTGAGCCGGCGGCGGGTCCGCCCCCGACCCGGCTGCCCCAGTGGCCGTACTGCTTGTGCCTGGTGTTGAACCCGCCATGAAGACGGCCGCATGCATCAGCGGCCCATAGTCCTCCGACTCATGACACTCTGACCCGGGGTAAAGCTCATCGTAGCCCCCAAGCCTGCCATTGTGAAGCGGGTAGATTGATTCCGTCTCTCCGCTCAAAGATTCATCCCCCGAACAGGCGAGAGTTTCCTGTGACATGGACCCCTCCAGATCCGAGCCTTGAGTAAAACCGACGAAGACATGCTCCCTGCCCGGGTTAACACGGGCGGGTTGCATGCGCCGAGCGGGTTGCATGCGCCGAGCCGGCTCGACGATGTTGGTGCAGACGTCTGACCCGGGTGTAGATCCGCCGACCTTGCCGATGAAAACGTGAATCCCATCGAAGGGGACTCCAAATCCATACTCGACAGAGTCAGCCTCGGGGCCCCAGCCAGCGTCGTCGATGTAGAGCCGGCCGCGACAACTCTTGTTCATCCTGCCGACAACGTATCCCTCGATCCGTGGAAGAGAACCCTTTGATAACTCAACACCACCGAGTGCTAGACCCACGGTGGGCGCCAACTGTCGTGGTTTTATCACGGCAGATGTCCGAGGACTTATGTTCGAGGCCATCGCTAAGGTGATGGACTCAAAGGGGTTGGTTGGGACGAAGGACACGAGTTTATCTAGGTTCGGCCCCTCTAGATGAGGTAAAAGCTTACGTCCTGCTTGTGTTGTATTGATTGGAGTATCAATTACAAGGGAGTGGATTCGCTTGACCTAGTTTTCGATTCATTGGTTTCTGTCTAAGTCGTCCCGGGTCTCGTCCTTATATAGGAGGCCAAGACCACGGGTGACAAGCCTCATACCGACTCTTACAATGTATCTGATTCTATCTCTATGTCACCTTGCCTTCCTGGGCAAGCCGTCTCTGGGCGGCTTAGCCGCCCGGGTCTTCATGCCTTCTTGGTCTGGGCCTCTCCTAGGCCCATCTTGGTAAACTGCCATATGTCTAAGCTTACGTCTCCAGGCCCATCAGCCTTGGTCTAGTATATGAGCCGCCAGGGGTTATATCCCCAACATAAACCGTGCGTCCAAATCTCGAACCATTTTTATCGTTGGCTTTCTCACATCGAGATCTACAAAACTAGAACCCATGTTGATAGGTTTTGACGAACTTTTTTTCACAAAAAAACCGAACGAAAAAATCGTGCCTCACGCGATAGAAAAAAAATAGAAAACGCGTTTCTTCCCTTTCCGAGAGGCACGGGCGTGCCTCTCACGAAGGCAAAACCGTGCCTCCCGCGGAAGCAAAACCGTGCCTCTCGCGAAAAAAACGAGCAGAAAACGCGTTTTTTCCCTTTCGGGAGAGGCACGGCCGTGCCTCTCGTGATAGCAAAACCGTGCTTCTAGCGAAAGCAAAACCGTGCCTCTCGTGAAAAAAGAGAGCAAAAACGCGTTTTTTCCCTTTCGGAAGAGGCACGGCCATGCCTCTTGCGATAGCAAAACCGTGCCTTTCGCGGAAGCAAAACCGTGCCTCTCGCGGGAAGAGAGAGAGAGAAAGAGCAGAAAACACGTTTTTTCCTTTCCGAGAGGCACGGCCATGCCTCTCGCGAAGGCAAAAACCGTGCCTTTCGCGGAAGCAAAACCATGCCTCTCGCTAAAAAATCATGTTTTTCGCGTAAAAAAACAGAAAACACATTTTTTTGAAAAAAAATCGTCCAAAAGCTACGAAAGACCGGTGGAAAACCATAACACCAAAAAAATTCGGAAAAAAACCCACTCCAAAAAGGCGAAAATGCGTGCAAAGAAATTAAAAAACAAAATCCAAAGCAAAAACTCAGAGCGCGACACGTGGCGGCGAATGAGAACGCGCCAAGTGGCGGCGCATGGGAGCAATCGCTGGAAAGCTTGTGAAGGAGTGCTCGCTAACTAGTTGCTCACAAGAACTGTAGCACGGGTGCCCCTATATCTCCTCGTTCAGTGAGAGGGGAGGAACTGGGAGACCGAGATGTGTCCGCCCAGAAGCGCGGAAGGCCAAAACCTCCTTTTTTCTGTTTGTTTTTATGTTATGTAATTACATTTTTTGCTTTTTTTGTATTTTTTATACTTTAAAACACTCTACAAAAACATTTGAAAAATGTTGAACAAGTATTTAAAAATGTTGATCAAACATTTGGAAAATTTGCAAGAACTAAAAAAATATTAATTATGCATTTGAAAAATGATGAACAAGTGTTTGAATAATATTAATCAAGCATTTAAAAAAATGTGGAACAAGTATTTGAAAAATGTTCATCAAGCATTCGGAATGTTTTTTAACTTGTATAGACAACTGGTTGATCATGTCTTAAAAATGATGATTTTTTTATCATGCATACAAAATGTTAATCAAGAATTTGAAAAAAAATGTCGAATAACTATTTGAATAATGATGTGTATAGAGAAAATGTGACCATGTATAAAAAATGTTGAAAATATTTTATCATTATATTTAAATATTAATAAAGAGTTTTCAAAATGTTGTACAAGTGTTTGAATAATGTTAATCAAGCATTAAGAAAATGTTAAATGTTTATAGAAAAAATGATCACCATGTATTCAAAAGATGTTAATATTTTTATATGAAAACCATTAAGAAATCATTTGAAAAAGTTTTAAAGTGTGTATAGGAAATAATAAACTATTTAAAAATGTTAATTTTGTATTTTTTAATAAAGTATTGGAAAAATGTTAAAAATGTGTATTAGAAAAAATGTTGACCATGTATTAATAAAATGTCAAATTTGTAGTAGAATAAATTCAATCATGTATTAGAATTTTTTTGTTAACATATACAATAAATGTAGAATCAAAACAAAAAGAAGGAAAGAAAAAAAAATGAAAACCAATAAAGAAACAAAATAAACCAAATAAAAACATTTGTATATGGTCTCACCACGGGGTTATATCCCCAACATAAACCGTGCGTCCAAATCTCGAACCATTTTTATCGTTGGCTTTCTCACATCGAGATCTACAAAAATAGAACCCATGTTGATAGGTTTTGACGAACTTTTTTTCACAAAAAAACCGAACGAAAAAATCGTGCCTCACGCGATAGAAAAAAAACAGAAAACGCGTTTCTTCCCTTTCCGAGAGGCACGGGCGTGCCTCTCACGAAGGCAAAACCGTGCCTCCCGCGGAAGCAAAACCGTGCCTCTCGCGAAAAAAACGAGCAGAAAACGCGTTTTTTCCCTTTCGGGAGAGGCACGGCCGTGCCTCTCGTGATAGCAAAACCGTGCTTCTAGCGAAAGCAAAACCGTGCCTCTCGTGAAAAAAGAGAGCAAAAACGCGTTTTTTCCCTTTCGGAAGAGGCACGGCCATGCCTCTTGCGATAGCAAAACCGTGCCTTTCGCGGAAGCAAAACCGTGCCTCTCGCGGGAAGAGAGAGAGAGAAAGAGCAGAAAACACGTTTTTTCCTTTCCGAGAGGCACGGCCATGCCTCTCGCGAAGGCAAAAACCGTGCCTTTCGCGGAAGCAAAACCATGCCTCTCGCTAAAAAATCATGTTTTTCGCGTAAAAAAACAGAAAACACATTTTTTTGAAAAAAAATCGTCCAAAAGCTACGAAAGACCGGTGGAAAACCATAACACCAAAAAAAATTCGGAAAAAAAACCCACTCCAAAAAGGCGAAAATGCGTGCAAAGAAATTAAAAAACAAAATCCAAAGCAAAAACTCAGAGCGCGACACGTGGTGGCGAATGAGAACGCGCCAAGTGGCGGCGCATGGGAGCAATCGCTGGAAAGCTTGTGAAGGAGTGCTCGCTAACTAGTTGCTCCCAAGAACTGTAGCACGGGTGCCCCTATATCTCCTCGTTCAGTGAGAGGGGAGGAACTGGGAGACCGAGATGTGTCCGCCCAGAAGCGCGGAAGGCCAAAACCTCCTTTTTTCTGTTTGTTTTTATGTTATGTAATTACATTTTTTGCTTTTTTTGTATTTTTTATACTTTAAAACACTCTACAAAAACATTTGAAAAATGTTGAACAAGTATTTAAAAATGTTGATCAAACATTTGGAAAATTTGCAAGAACTAAAAAAATATTAATTATGCATTTGAAAAATGATGAACAAGTGTTTGAATAATATTAATCAAGCATTTAAAAAAATGTGGAACAAGTATTTGAAAAATGTTCATCAAGCATTCGGAATGTTTTTTAACTTGTATAGACAACTGGTTGATCATGTCTTAAAAATGATGATTTTTTTATCATGCATACAAAATGTTAATCAAGAATTTGAAAAAAAATGTCGAATAACTATTTGAATAATGATGTGTATAGAGAAAATGTGACCATGTATAAAAAATGTTGAAAATATTTTATCATTATATTTAAATATTAATAAAGAGTTTTCAAAATGTTGTACAAGTGTTTGAATAATGTTAATCAAGCATTAAGAAAATGTTAAATGTTTATAGAAAAAATGATCACCATGTATTCAAAAGATGTTAATATTTTTATATGAAAACCATTAAGAAATCATTTGAAAAAGTTTTAAAGTGTGTATAGGAAATAATAAACTATTTAAAAATGTTAATTTTGTATTTTTTAATAAAGTATTGGAAAAATGTTAAAAATGTGTATTAGAAAAAATGTTGACCATGTATTAATAAAATGTCAAATTTGTAGTAGAATAAATTCAATCATGTATTAGAATTTTTTTGTTAACATATACAATAAATGTAGAATCAAAACAAAAAGAAGGAAAAAAAAATGAAAACCAATAAAGAAACAAAATAAACCAAATAAAAACAAACGAAAGAAACAAATGCAAAAAGAATGAAAAAACAAAGAAACATGATGAAAACCAATAAAAACAAATAAAAACCGAAGAAATAAAAAAACCAATAAAACTGAGAAAAGAAAAAAAATAAACAAGAAGACGGGTGGAAACTGGGAAAGAAAGAAGCTATGACAACCAAGAAAGAATAAATAAAAACCAAAGAAAGAGATAAAAACAAAAAAAACGTTGAAAACTAAGAAAAGAAATAGTTAACAAAGAATAAACAACAAGAACTAGTGAAAACGGGGGAGGGATAAACTAGCAAAAAATATAGAAAAAACAATGAAGAGATAAACAAAAATGAAAGAAAACAAAAAAAAAGACATGATGCAAGCGAACCAACGAACTCTCTCGATTGAACGAACCCATCGAAAGAAAAAAAATAGAAGAAAACAGGCTGGCCCAGTTGCTACAATGCATGAGGAAAGCTTCAGCTAGATGGAAGAATGCACTCGATTAATGCGAGATATAGTCCTCGTGTTGTAGCACCCTGTAACGTAGTACACTTGCCTCATTAAAGCATCACCGGAGGGCTATGCAAAGATACATGTGGATGCTGGAGTTTAGAGGGGAAGAGGAGGAGCCACTGCTTCGGCGTGCCGGGATAGGAATGACAATAATCTCGGGAGTTCTTCCTTGGTCATTGACGAGGTAGATGACCCAACGACATTGAAGGCCATTGCATGTAGGAAAGCTCCTACACTAGCTGAGCCCTGTTGCTACGGAGTACTTGTAGCGTTGTCCTTGGACAGTCGCTACTGTTATTTAACAGCAACGCCGACACCTTGCCCGTCGCTACAGCTAAGCACATACCTATAAGGTATTTCCTAGCAGTGATTGAGCATCCACCACTACAACATCTACATTAAATCATCTACGACAAAACGCAAGGTTAGTCCATCCCTTTTAGGGGGATCTTACATCTAGGAGGAGCCTTGATCTAAGACTTGAGCTAAAGGAACCCTAATTGTGTGAACACATTAATGCTATGTGTAAAAGTGGTAACCTCACTTGTGCTTAAATGATGAGTATGACCTATGATCAAATATTCTCATTTGGATCCTAATTCAATATACTCATATATAGATGACTTTGTCATCGACAATTGCTTGATAGATGCTAGTGTTGGTCATGCATGCATGACATATTTTATTTGCCATTTTATTGTGTGGGCATGTTGCAATATATGTTGTGAGGAGGAGGACTATCGTGGACTACCGTTTCCGCACCAAGGAGCAACATGGCTTCTACGAGATTGTGCTTCTTGACAAGGGCCTCACAGTCAGCGACATGAGATGGATTGATTGGGCCTGCATTGATGCATGTCCTGATAACTTCCCACATGTGCATGAAAATTCCAAGACGTTGAAGATTGATGGGTTCATTGTCAAGAATATGATTGCATGGAACAATGAGCTCATCATGCAATTTTACTAACTGTGCACTTCTACCCGGATGGAAAGATTGTATGGATGACTGAGGGGATTAGATGCCAATCTTCAGTTGAGGAGTGGGCTGCATTGATTAATGCTCCAAAGGACGATCAGAACTTTCTTGATGTCTACAACATGCCCAAGAAGGATCACAAGTCCATGGAGGACATGAACACACAGATCCCTCCAGAGTATGTTCTTCAACATAAGCTTCGACCAGTATATTACCTTCTTCCTGGACTTGCTACTATCAACACTATCTTGAGGTATACTTTTATGCCCAAGTACGGAGATGAGAAGATGATCAGAGGTCACTCCTTTAATATGTTGCACATCATTGACAGCTTCACCATTTTAAAAGTCATGGATTTGATCGTTGAGACCGTGAAGAGGACTGCTACAGATCAGAAGCGGTCTCGTGGGTTTGCACCTCATATACAAACGCTTATCAACTCCAAAGTTGGTAACGATGTATACCTGTTTGAATGAGAGAATCAACCACTTCTGTCAGAGAAGAAGGATTGCATGGTGACCATGGATGGCTCTCATCCTACCTCAGTAATAGCACATGCCAAGGCAGAGGCCATTAGACCTACTGTTGCTGTTGCCAGCTCTTCGTCTGCTCTGTTTCCGAAGAATAAGACAGAGCAAATGGAGTATCTTCTATATGCTATTCAAAGGATCGATCAAGGAGTAGCTAATGTTTCGAAGAACCAAGAGAGCTTAGGGAGGATTGTGGAAATAAAGTTCCATGCTCTAGATATCAAGTTAACGAGCATGGCTGCTGATTTCACCGCCCTCAAGAATGACATGGAGTATACCTACCTTTGTAGAGATAACGACGAGGATGATGATGATACACTCCCACTACTACTCAGTTCCAAAAGAAGCCCAAGTCAGCTGAAGTGGTTGTACTCCAGATATCCCCGCTCCAAAGGCTGCTCTAGTTGTTGCTCCTTTGGTTACATCTCCAGCGTCCACCCCTCTAGTTTAGTAGACATCATTAGAGGCATTCGCCGATGCTCTTCTTTTGACTCCATCGACCCACACGGGAGCTTCCATCCAGAAGTCTACATCACATGCAACCGTGGAGCGAGCCGAGTCTGACGTTTAGCTCTATATTCATTCGACCTTTTTGGTAACTTGTTGCCAAAGGGGGAGAGTGAGTAAATACAGATCATAGGGCTTCGAGAGAGAGTGTCTTGCTTTTACTCGTTTGATTTCAGTTGCCTTGGTTTAGATACTTTGAGCTACTTGATTGGGTTGGTCTATAAGACTATGATATTTGTGTGTGACCATACCGTACTCTTTGCTATGCATGCTATATCTATCATCTATGCTATTTGCTATGATCATTCACTTGATTGCTTGGTCATGAGTGCTTCATGCATTTCATTCATATCATTCTCAGTGCTCCATCAAGACATATATGACATGAAAAAGTAACCCATGGTCCTAATCAATTGTGCATTGGCATTCAAACATAAATTTTAAACAATGCACAAATTTAAGGGGAGCTCTTGGTTATCACATACTTCTCAAAGCGACGATGCTATTCACTGATTATATCCTATGTCGAAGCTTTTATCAATATGTTGTCATTGGTATGTCCATAACGTATCTACTTTTCCAAACACTATTGCTCTTGTTTTGGACTCTAATTTTCATGATTTGAGTGAAGCTAACCCGGACTGACGCTATTTTTGGCAGAACTACCATGGTGTTGTTTTGGTGCAGAAATAGAAGTTCTCGATTGACCTAAAAATTTATGGAGAATTATTTTGGAATTAATAAACCGGCGTTAAAACCCATTGGAGGGGGGCTGAGGGAGTTTTGGATTAAGGGGTTCTTGGGAGTCCGACCTATCTCTATGGGCCACTTACCGAACACGGGATTCATTGAAGATCTTATCTTCAAGATGGAAGCTTCAGGAAGTACGGCTTGTGCTCCACGTTTGATGTAGCAAATAGGCATGTTTATCTCTTCAGCGTGTAACCGATCATGTGTAAACCCTAGGTACCCTCGGCGTCTATATAAGCCAGAGGGTTTTAGATTATAGGCAGAGAACAACTCGTCTAGGGTTAGCTATTCGATCTCGAGGTAGACCAACTTTGTAACCCCCCATACCATCAATAGCACTAAGCAGGACGTAGGGTATTACCTCCATAGGAGGGCCCGGACCTAGGTAAATATGTGCCCCCTTCGTCTCCTGTTACCATCGATTCTAGTCTCACAGTTTGGGATCCTCTACCTAAGATCTGCCGGTTTTGACACCGACATTGGTGCTTTCATTGAGAGTCCCTCTATGAGCGCTCAAGGGATCGATGTCTTGCCTTGTCATCAAAGAAGAGGTCTGCAATATGGACACTTTCATCCCCGGACAGATCTCCGCCTTCGGCAGCGTTGTGCTGCACGCCGACCCGACCGACCATCTAGGACGAGTCGAGAACTTTGCCCCTGATCAAGAGATCAAATTCGGGAACTTAGAGTTTTCCGTAGACTTCGGGGCGACTTGCCACTAACCGGGCTTGCGACTTCGCTTGCCATGCCCGAAGTCTCCGAGGCTTTAACCTCGAGTTCCTTCTCCGGTCGCACCAATGGGGTCAACCACGGTGGTGTACCCACTCCTGGTCCGAATCCGGCCATAGTGCCGGAAGGCCGAACACTCGTTCTTGCCGAACATCCTTCTCGTTCGGACGCACCAGATGTCAGCTCCGAAGGTTCCAAACAGTATTGTCTAATCGAGCCCTCGGCATTCGGTGAAACCCTAGATCGAATGTTGTCGATGGGAATTTCCAATGATTCAGCCCTGATCTGCACTCGGGTAGGTTACAGTACGGGTCGGGATGAATTTTTCAACCCACCCACCACCCACTTGATAGTCACAGTCGAAGATTTAACCGACATGCTGGACTATGCCTCCGATGAGGCAGAATACATGGATGACGAGGATTGCACCCCACCGCTATTAACATCGGGCGATGGGCCACCACTTCAACATATTACGTCTACATGGTGGACACTCCTAATGGGGACAAAATGCCTAATAATGACGGTGACAAGTCAGACGACCCGCTGTCAAGGCTCCGGAAACCGCATAAGCGGTCCAAAGGCAAAAAGGGAAGGAAAGCCATTATCGGCACCGAGGACGGAGTTACCCCCAAGGACCGCGGAGACCCTGATGTCCCCGAACACCCGTTAGAGGGCCAGGAAAGGCCTAAGGACTAGAGCAACCCCAACAACATCAACGGCTTCGAGGACGATAACTACCTCTCCCCTGTCGAGGAAGAGAATATCCTGGCAGTCGATGACTTGGACATCCCTGATAACCATGAAGATCAAGAACTATTCAGACAACAACTCATAGCGATGGCACGAAGCCTGAAAGCTAAGGAACGACAGCTTAAAGCCGAACAGGATGACCTCAATGATCGATGGACAAGAGTCCTCTCAGTCGAGGAAGGACATGGTACTGGTCTATCGGACCAGCCCAAGAGGTATCCGCGAAGAAGGCTGCTGCCAAAATTTGACGACGAGCTCACCGATACTCCGTGTCTGAAACATACTCCATATGACAAGCCAAACCGCCCTCCTCGCGGGCGTGATTGGACGGCTGATGACGCCGGTTATAGGCCGACAATACCGCAAAGACGAGTAAAGGAGCCACTAGATCCCAATGGCAGGTTTGACCTGCATGATGACTTAGATCACATACCAGGCCGTACAGGATCCATTTATGGATCCAGAGGATACTCACCCGATAGACGGGATGGGTACAGACCATGGCTCGACCGAAGAGATAACAGAGACCGGGAACGTAAACAAGCTAGAACAGACGCCGATTACAGGCACGACATAGCTCGGGTTCGAGGCGTTGCTCACCCGCTATGTTTCATAGATGAGGTGATGCAGCATCAGTTCCTAGAAGGGTTTAAACCCGTGAATATCGAACAGTACGATGGGACAACTGACCCAACCGTATGGATCGAGGACTTCCTCCTCCACATCCACATGACTCGAGGAGATGATCTCCATGCCATCAAATACCTCCCCCTTAAACTCAAGGGGCCTACTCGGTACTAGCTAAACAACCTGCTCGAAAACTCCATCGGACGCTGGGAAGACCTGGAGGATGCATTCCGCTCTAACTTCCAGGGAACCTATGTTCGGCCACCGGACTCCTCCGACCTAAGTAACATCGTACAAAAACCCGGAGAGTCTGCACGACAATTCTGGAATCGGTTCTTGACCAAGAAGAACCAGATTGTGGATAGTCCGGATGCCAAGGCAATAGTCTCTTTTCGGCATAATATTCGGGACGAATGGCTGGCTTGCCAGCTCGGCCAGGATAAACCTCGGACCATGTCCTCCCTTACTTCCCTGATGACCCGCTTTTGCGCGGGTGAAGACAATTGGCTAGCAAGACACAACCACAACTCCAAAGTGCCCGAAACCTCCGAGGTCCGGGATGGCAACGGGAAGCCCAAACGCAACAAGAACAAGCGTCGACACAATAACAGTGATGCCGATGATACGACCGTCAACGCCCGCTTCCTCAATGCCCGTCCTGGGCAGCGAAAGAAGCCTCCTAAAGGCAATCCCGACGGATCCACTCTGCTAGAAAAAATCATGGACAGGCCTTGCCAAATCCATGGGACCCAAGAGAATCCGCCAACCACACACACCGCAATTGTTGGGTGTTTAAATAGGCCGGCAAGCTCCCACCCAAGGATCAAAGCAAGAACCCTCACAACGAGGATGAGGATGAGCCTCAAGGTCTAATTGGTGGCAATCAAAAGAAATTTCCTCCGGAAGTCAAGATGATAAACATGATATACGCCACCCATATACCCAAGAAGGAGAGGAGGCGCGTCCTTCGAGAGGTCTACGCTGTAGAGCCCGTGGCCCTGAAGTACAACCCATGGTCGGCATATCCAATCACCTTTGATCAGCGCGATCATCCGACCAGTATCCGTCACGGGGGTTCGGCCGCACTTGTCCTCGATCCCATTATCAATGGGTATCACCTCACAAAAGTCCTAATGGACGGAGGAAGTAGCCTTAACTTGATCTATTTGGACAAGGTGAAAAAGATGGGCATAGACCCGTCATGAATCAAACCCAGTAACACTACCATTAAAGGGGTGATTCCAGGTGTCGAAGCCTGATGCACGGGCTTCGTTACCCTAGAAGTTGTGTTTGGCTCGCCCGATAAATTTCACAGCGAAGACTTGATCTTCGACATTGTGCCCTTCCGCAGCGGCTATCATGCCCTGCTCGTCCGGAAAGTGCTCGCCCATTTCAACGCCGCCCCGCATTATGCATACCTCAAGCTCAAGATGCCTGGTCCCAAAGGGGTCATTACTATTAACGGAAATATGGAGCGATCTATACAAACTGAGGAACATGCGTTGGCCTTGGCAGCCGAATTTAGATACAAAGATGATCGGCAAGTTCCGGCATCTGCCGTAAAGGTATGCAATGTCGGGAAGCGAGCTTGGCTGCAGGTCGAACTCCCAGAGCCTTTCTCTCCCCTCAAATAGGGACTCGCTCCCCATCGCATGCCCCAGGACCAGCAAAGTACGTGCCAAGAAGGGACAACTTCGCACTTAACATTCCATGGGCAGCAGTGGGGAAACAAAGGTGGGAGTCCGGCTAGACCGTACTACTACCATTCAATACGTCTTCAGACACAATGCAGGGACCGTTAAAGGTCCCACCAAAGGCGTAAAGCTTATTCATAATTCGACGACTTTCAAGACCTTGTTCGCAAGATCCGTTCTCCGAACAACCAAATATCAGGAGTAAACTAGCAACAGGGCATATCGAGGACATAAGGCCACCAATCGAAGGCCCCAGGTACAACCACTCATGTAATATCTTTTTTCACATACCTGTAAGCAGTTGCTTTGACACTCCGAGTAATAAGAGTTATGGAGAAAACTAAAAATATATAGCATCATTTTACATGTTTATCTAGTTGTCCTTTTTAGCACATATTTTCCTTTTTCTCCCTCTTCTCGCGACACAGTTCGATATGTTAGGATGCAACCGAATGATATACCGAGGCTCGAGCTTACAAATAAATCGCCTTACGTATGTTTTATCATGTCTTTGGCATCTTGGAGTTCACTTTATATGCATCGGTTCCGAACTATGTCTTGGGTTAATAGTTGGGTTGCCCGGCTCCTGTGCTTGACCCTTTATGTTCTGCTCCTTTGGCTAAAAGGGCAAAGGGAGAACCCCTGCGATTGTATTTCCGGTTAGTCTGGTGAAGCACCTCAGGGGAGAAAGCCAAAAACTGACCGTCATAGTATGCGAGAAACGATCTGTGAATCTGAGCTTGAAGTGTTATACTCACATCCTGGTCAGAGGATATTCTGCGTTGTGCGAGGGGTTTCCTATCCATGCAAACCATGTGATGCTGGCCTTAGCCGCGGTTCATCCGAACATCACAACACTTCGGGGGCTAGTCCTTAGCCCCCCGTAGTCCTTTTCTCGCCCCTATGACTAAGTGAAAGAAATAAGGCACTATAGTCTGATTGCCTAGTCTGCCACCGCCTTCGGGTTCCGATCACTCGGCTAAGGAATATTGTGCAATGGCAGAGACACCCCATGTAGTATCTACATGGGGGCTGAAGCCAACGACTCACATCTTTCAGTTTTAAACGGCCACACGAGAGTTATAAAGGAATGCAAAAACATCAAAGTTGAATAAATAAATTATAACATTAAAAACTTTGAAAAAGTCTTCGGACGCATTACAATTCATTCGAATACATTATCGCCCGAACACTGAGAAGCTATCGCCCGAGCACCTTCCATTACTCCGACGAAGTATAGCTCGGGGCGTCTATGCTCTTTCCCGGGAGGCGGCGGGTAGTGGCTACATTCATCGGATCTAGCCCCGGCTAGTGCACCTTGGCCTTGGCAAGGGCCATCCGGACTCCCTTGATGTCGGAGGAGTGCTTCACGGTGTCGTGGCGGGGCGAAGCGGCAACTAACTTCTGCACTAGGCCAAAGTAGTTACCTGGGAGCGGCTCGCCGGGCCATAGGCGGATGTAGAGGTCCTTCATGGCCGGCTCCACCATCTGGTGCAGTTCCATTAGCTGTTTTAGTTGCTCCACGAGAAGAGGAGAGCGCTCGGGGGCTCCGAATTCTGCCCAGAATAGCCGAGCTTCGTCTCCTTCTTCCCTCGAGGCGAACAGCCGATTGGCGTCCACCATGCTATTCTGGAGATCGGAGGAGGCACCTGAAGAACGCCACACATGGGTAAGCAATTTGAATTTGCTATCCCTGAAGACGCACTGTAGTAAGTATGGATTAACATCCATTATGTCATTCACTTGGCGGACCTGCTCCTCGTAGAACCGTCTGTCCACCCGCTCCTTCTGAAGATCGTTCTTCAGGCTGGACAGTTCGTCCGCACTCTCCTTGCCCTTCCTCTCAAGGGCCTCACACTTCTGGCTGGCGTCCTGGAGCTCCTGCTGGACCTCCGCCACACGAGCCTCGTGCTTGTCGCTGGTGGCTCGCAGGGCGGAGAGGGCGGTCGCCGCTTCTTTGGCTGCCGCCCTCTCGACGGCCGCTTGGTCTTTCGCCTATTGGAGCTCGGCCTTGAGCCTCTCCAGCTCTTTCGTCGAAGTTGTTTAAACATTACAACACTATGAAAAAAATGCATGGACAGTGTTTGGGTGAAGGTGTTCGGGCAAAGGTATTCGGATTTTGTTTGACCTACCTTGTGCCCCGTTGCTACTTCTCGAGCATGTGTTGGTTTTCCGTGAAGAGGAATGGTTTGATGCAGCAAAGTAGATAAGTATTTCCCTCAGTTTTTGAGAACGAAGGTATCAATCCAGTAGGAGACACAAGTGAGCCACCAATAGATATACCTGCACAAGGAATCAAACTCTTGCACTCAATGCTATAAAGGGGTTGTCAATCCCTTCACGGTTATTTGCAAGGATGAGATCTAGTAGAGATAGATATAATAGGATGCTTGAACAGAAAAGTAAAACTTAAAGTAAAAACAAGGAAGCAAATATTTTTGGTGTTTTTTTTAGATCTGAAAATATAATATGGAAAATAGACCTGGGGCCCATAGGTTTCACTAGATGGCTTCTCTCGTGATGGCAAGTATTACGGTGGGTGAAATTTTTTACTGTCGAGCAATTGATAGAAAAGCAAATAATTATGAACATATCCAAGTCAATGATTATGCATATAGGCATCACGTCCGTGACAAGTAGACCGAAATGATTCTGCATCTACTACTATTACTCCACACATCGACCGACTCCTGCCTGCATCTAGAGTATTAAGTTCATGAAAAACAGAGTAACGCATTAGGTAAGATGACATGATGTAGAGGGATAAACTCAAGCAATATGATGAAAACCCATATTTTTACCCTTGATGGCAACAATACAATACGTGCCTCGCTACCCCTACTATGTCACTGGGTGAGGACACCGCAAGATTGAACCCAAAACTAAGCACTTCTCCTATTGCAAGAATTACCAATCTAGTTGGCCAAACCAAACCAATAATTCGAAGAGACTTGCAAAGACATGAAATCATGCATATAATAATTCAGAAAAGACTCAAATAATATTCATGGATAATCTGAACATAAACCCACAATTCATCGGATCTCGACAAACACACCGCAAAAGAGTATTACATCGGATAGATCTCCATGAAGATCATGAAGAACATGGTATTGAGAAGCAAAGAGAGTGAAGAAGCCATCTAGCTACTAGCTATGGACCTGTAGGTCTGTGATGAACTACTCACGCATCATTGGAGGGGCAATGGAGTTGATGTAGATGCCCTCCGTGATCGAATCCCCCCGGCAGATTACCGAAAAAGGCTCCAAGATTGGATCTCTCGGGAACGAAGGCTTCTGGCGGCAGAAAAGTGTTTTCGTGGCTCGTTCTGATAATGATGGAATATTTGGGTATTTATAGGATGAAGATTAGGGTTAGAGGAGGTTCCAGGGGCCCACAAGCCTGCCCGGCGCGGGGTACCCCCCTGGCCGCAGCAAGCAGGCTTGTGGCCCCATGACAGCTCTTCTGTCTTGGTTCTCAAGTCTCGTGGCTTCCATATTTTCCAGAAAAATCCTTTCCAGAGGTTTTATTCCATTTGGACTCCGTTTAATATTCCTTATCCGTGAAACTCAAAAACAAGGAAAAAACAGAAAGTGGCATTAGGCTCTAGATTAATAGGTTATTCCCAAAAATAACATAAAATAGCATATTAATGCATATAAACATCCAAAAAAGATAATATAATAGCATGGAACAATAAAAAATTATAGATACATTGGTGACGTATCACCCGTTGAATCTTCTGTTGAGGGCATCAACTTCATCCTCGGAGCGTTTAAGCTTCCGATTCAGTTCGTCCAGTTCGGCGCCATTTATGGCCTCCGCCAATGACGAAGCCTGTATCACACATACAATTGACATGCTACATGAGTTCTATACTCCTGAACTATAGTCAATCTGATCATATGTTTGACCTTATTAGGGGCTAATCTAACGTTCCGAACACATAAACGTTGGAAATATGCCCTAGAGGCAATAATAAATTAGTTATTATCATATTTCCTTGTTCATGATAATCATTTATTATCCATGCTATAATTGTATTGATCGGAGACTTAAATGCATGTGTGGATACATAGACAAAACCATGTCCCTAGTATGCCTCTAATGGACTAGCTCGTTGATCAAAGGATGGTTAAGGTTTCCGAGCCATGGACATGAGATGTCATTTGATAACGGGATCACATCATTAGGAGAATGATGTGATGGATAAGACCCAAACTACAAACATAGCATATGATCGTGTCAGTTTATTGCTACTGTTTTCTGCATGTCAAGTATATGTTCCTATGACCATGAGATCATGCAACTCACGGATATCGGAGGAGTGCCTTGTGTGTATCAAACTTCGCAACGTAACTGGGTGACTATAAAGGTGCTCTACAGGTATCTCCGATGGTGTCTGTTGAGTTGGCCTGGATCGAGACTGGGATTTGTTACTCCGTGTGACGGAGAGGTATCTCAGGGCCCACTCGGTAATGCAACATCACAATAAGCCTTGCAAGCAATGTGACTAATTGTTAGTTGCGGGATCTTGTATTACGGAACGAGTAAAGAGACTTGCCGGTAACGAGGTTGAACTAGGTATGGAGATACCGACGATCGAATCTCGGGCAAGTAACATACCGAAGAACAAAGGGAACGTTATACGGGATTAACTGAATCCTTGACATAGAGGTTCGACCGATAAAGATCTTCGTAGAATATGTAGGAACCAATGTGGACGTCCAGGTCCCGCCATTGGTTATTGACCGTAGAGGTGTCTCGGTCATGTCTACATAGTTCTCGAACCCGCAGGGTCTGCACACTTAAGGTTCGGTGACGTTTCGGTAGTGTAGAGTTATGTATGGTGGTGACCGAAGGTTGTTCGGAGTGCCGGATGAGATCCCGGACGTCACGAGGAGCTCCGGAATGGTCCGGAGGTAAAGATTCATATATAGGATGTCCCAGTTTGGTTGCCGGAAAAGTTTCGGGCTCATCGGTAGTGTACCGGGAGTATCGGTAGTGTACCGGGAGTGCCGGTAGTGTACCGGGGGACCTCCGGGAGGGGTATTTCGACCCCAAGAGGTCCATGGGCTGTGGGAGAATAATAACCAGCCCTTATTGGGCTGGGAAAACAGCCACAAAGGCCCATGGCGCAGCAGAGAAAGTCCTAAAGCAAAAAGTGGAAAATCAGCCAATAGGAGGCAATCCTACTCCAACTAGGATTGGAGGTGAAGTAGGATTGCTCCCACCTCCTATTTCGGCCGACCCAAAGGCCTTGCCTGCCTCTCCTCTCCTCTCCTCCTATATATACTAGTGGATTGGGTGGTTTTTGGACAGAATTTCCGGCCACGTGCTACCCGTTACACCGGTGCATAGTTTCTTCTCTAGATCGGTTTTCTGCAGCGCTTAGGTGAAGCCCTGCCGGAATTGCTCCACCACCATCACCGGAGCGCCGTCACGCTGCTGGTGAACTCTCTCTCCTCTCCACCTCCTCTCGCTGGATCGAGACGGTGGAGATCGTCATCAAGCTGCACGTGTGCTGAACGCGGAGGTGCCGTCCGTTCGGCGCTAGATCGGAAGGACCGTGATCGAGATCGCGAGACGGTTCGTGATGTGATCACGGAACGGATCGTGATGAGTTCGCGGGACAGATCATGATCAAGATCGTGAGACGGATCGTGATGAGTTCGCGGGACGGATCATGATGTGTTCGCGGGACGGTTCGTGATTGGATCGCGGGACGCTCGGCGATTTGGATCGCGAAGAAGTTCGACTACACCAACCGCGTTTCTTAACGCTTCCCGCTTAGCGATCTACAAGGGTACGTAGATCCACTCTCCCTCTCGTAGATGCTCATCACCATGGATAGGTTTGCGTGTGCGTAGGAAATTTTTTGTTTCCCATGCGACGTTCCCCAACAGTGGCATCATGAGCTAGGTTGATGGTTCGATGAGATCTCGAGTAGAACACAAAAGGTTTGTGGGCGTTGATGCTTAGATTGCTTCCTCCCTTGGTCGGATTTTGGTTCAGCGGGATTGTGAGATGAAGCGGCCCGGACCAACATTACTCGTACGCTTACGAGAGACCGGTTCCCTCGACGCAACTTGTTGCTTAGATGGCTTGCGGGTGACAGTTTCTCTCACTTTAGTTGGATCGAATCCGAGAAAGGCGGTCCTTGAGAAGGTTGAAAAGCAATCTCTGTATCACCGTTGTGGTTTATGCGTAGGTGAGAATCGTTCTTGCTAGATACCCGTAGCAGCCACGTAAAACATGCAACAACAATTAGAGGACGTCTAACTTGTTTTTGCAGGGTATGTTATGATGTGATATGGCCAATTACATGATGAGATATATGTGATGTATGAGATGATCATGTGATGTATAGAATCTCATGACTTGCATGTCAGTACGGCAACCGGCAGGAGCCATAGGGTTGTCTTTAATTTTTGTATGACCTGTGTGTCAATCATTAAGCGCTATGTAATGCTTTACTTTATCGCTAAGTGGTAGCAATAGAAGTAGAAGCAGGGCTGGCGCCACAACCCCAATGGCAACACATTGATGGAGATCAAGATGATGGAGATCATGGTGTTGTGCCGGTGACGATGGAGATCATGCCGGTGTTTCGAAGATGGAGATCTTAAACACAAGTTCATGGCCATATCATGTCACTTATGAATTGCATGCGATGTTAATCCTTTTATGCACCTTGTTTTGCTTAGTACGGCGATAGCATTATAAGGTGATCCCTCACTTGAATTTCAAGATGAACTGTGTTCTCCCCGAGTGTGCACCATTGCAAAAGTTCGTTGTGTTGAGACACCACGTGATGATCGGGTGTGATAGACTCTACGTTCACATACAACGGGTGCAAGCCAGATTTGCACACGCAGAACACTCGGGTTAAACTTGACGAGCCTAGCATGTACAGACATGGCCTCGGAACACGAGAGACCGAAAGGTCGAACATGAGTCATATAGTAGATATGATCAACATTATGATGTTCACCATTTCAGCCACCTCAACTCACGTGATGATCGGACTTGAGTTGGTGAATTTGGATCATGTATCACTCGAATGATCGGAGGGATGTCAATTTGAGTGGGAGTTCTTAGGTAATATGATTAATTGAACTCATTATCATGAACATAGTCAAAGTGTCTTTGCAAATTATGTTGTAGATTACTAGCTCACGCTGTAGCTCCCTTGTAGTTTTATATGTTCCTAGAGAAATAGTATTGAAATATGATGGTAGCAATATTGCGGACTGGGTCTGTGATCTGAGGATTGTCCTCTTTGCTGCACAGAAGGCTTATGTCCTTAATGCACTGCTCGGTGCGCCGACCCCCTCTAGCGTCGTCTGTAGATGTTGTGAACATCTGACAGGCACGTTCCGATGACTACTTGATAGTTTAGTGCGTCATGCATTACGGCTTAGAATTGAGGCTCCAAAACGTTTTGAACGTCACGGAACATATGAGATGTTCTAGGAGCTGAGATTGTGATCTCAGGCTCGTGCCCATGTTGCGAGATATGAGATCTCCAACAAGATTCTTTGCCTGTAAGATGAAGGAGAATAGCTCAACCGTTGAGCATGTACTCAGATTGTCTGGGTACTACAATCGCTTGAATCAAGTGGGAGTTGATCTTCCAGATAAGATAGTGATTGATATAGTTCTCCAAAGTCACTGTCACTAAGCTACTAGAACTTGGTGATGAACTATAAATTGCCAGGGATAGAAATAATGATTCCTGATCTGTTCGCGATGTTTGACACCGCGAAGGTAGAAATCAAGAAGGAGCGTCAAGTGTTGATGGTTAATCAAACCACTAGTTTCGAGAAGGGCAAGAGCAAGGAGGGAAACTTCATGGATAGCAAGTCAGTTGCTGCTCCAGTGAAGCAACCCGAAGTTGAACTCAAACCCGAGACTAAGTGCTTCTGTTATGAGGTGAGCGGTCGCTGAAGCGGAACAACCCTAGATACTTGGTAGATAAGAAGGCTGGCAAAATTGACAGAAGTATATTTGATATACGAGTTATTGATGTGTACCTTGCTAGTACTCCTAGTAGCACCTGGGTATTGGATGCCGGTTCGGTTGCTAAATGTTAGTACCTCGAAATAAAAGCTACGGAATAAATGGAGAACTAGCTAAGGGTGAGGTGACGATGTGTGTTGGAATTGTTTCCGAGGTTGATGTGATCAACATCGCACACTCTCTCTACCTTCAGGATTAGTGACGAACCTAAATAAATGTTATTTGGTGTTTTGCGTTGAGCATGAACATGATTAGATCATGTTTATTGCAATACGGTTATTCATTTAAGTTAGAGAATAATGGTTATTCTGTTTACATGAATAATGCCTTCAATGGTCATGCACCCAGTGAGAATGGTTTGTTGAAATCTTGATCGTAGTAATACACATGTTCATAACATTGATGTCAAAAGATACAAAGTTAATAATGATAGTACCACATACTTGTGGCACTGCCGCAAAATGTCATATTGGTATAAAGCGCATGAAGAAACTCCATGCTGATGGATCTTTGGACTCATTCGATTTCAAATCGGTTGAGACATGAGAACCATGCCTCTTGGGCAAGATGACTAAAAGACCCCGTTGGATGGTGCGGGCAAGTGATTCATTGGAAATCATACATATTGATGTATGCAATCTAGTGAGTCTTGTAGCGTGCAGTGGATATCGTTATTTTCTTACCTTCATTGATGATTTGAGTAGATATAGTGTATATTTACTTAATGAAACACAAGTCTGAATCGTTTGAAAGGTTCAAGCAAATTCAGAGTGAAGTTTAAAGATCATCGTGACAAGAAGATAAAAATGACCACGATATGATCGTGGAGGTGAATATCTGAGTTACGAGTTTGGCATACAACTTAAGACAATGTGAAATTTGTTTCACAACTAACGCTACCTGGAACACCATGGTGTGATGGTGTGTCCGAACATCATAGTCATGCTCTATTGATATAGTGCATACTGTGATGTCTCTTATCGTTTTACTACTATAATTTTTGGGGTTATGCATTAGAGACAACTACATTCACTTTAAATAGGGCATCATCTAAATCCGTTGAGATGACACCGTGTGAATTATGGTTTGATAGAAACCTAAGCTGTCATTTCTTAATATTTGGGGCTGTGACACTTGTGTGGAAAATATTTTCACCTAATGAGGTCGAACCCAAGGCGGACAAATGCATCTTCATAGAATACCCTAAGATCAGTTGGGTGAACCTTCAATCTCAGATCCTAGTGCAAAGTGTTTGTTGCTTAAACGGATCCTTTCTCGAGGAAATGTTTCTCTCGAAAGAATTGAGTGGGAGGAAGATAGAACTTGATGAGGTTGTTAAACCTTTGTTCAACCAGAGAGTAGCGCAGCGCAGAAAGATGTTTCTGTGAAGCCTACGTTAGTTGAAGAGGAAGTTAATGATGATGATCATGAAGCTTCAGGATCAAGTTACTATCGAACGTCGTAGGTCGACAAGGATGTGTACTGCTCCTAAGTGGTACGACAACTCTGTCTTGGAGATCATGTTGTTGGACAACGATGAACCTACGAGCTATGGAGAAGCGTTGATGGGCCTGGATTCCGACAAATGGTTGGAGGCCATGAAATCCGAGATAGGATCCATGTATGAAAACCAAGTGTAGACTTTGGTAGACTTGCTCGTTGGACGGCAGGTCGTTGAGTACAAATGTATCTTTAAAATGAAGACAGACACTGATGGTGAATGTCACCATTTGTAAAGCTCGACTTGTTGCAAAGTTGTTTGTGACAAGTTCAAGGAGTTGACTGCGATGAGGCTTTCTCACTCGTAGCGATGCTAAAAGTCTGTTGGAATTATGTTAGCAGTTGCTGCATTTTCAATTATGAAATCTGGCAGATGGATGTCAAAACATCGTTTCCTTAACGGTTTACTTAAGGAAAGGTTGTATGTGATACAACCAGAAGGTTTTGTCAGTCCTAAGGATGCTAAAAGATGAGCAAGCTTCAGTGATCCTTCTATGGACTGAAGCAAGCATCTCAGAGTTGGAATATACACTTTGATGAGGTGATCAAAGTTTCTGTAGTTTATACAAAGTTTACGAGAAACTTTTATTTGCAATAAAGTGAGTGGGAGCACTGTAGAGTTTCTGATAAGTATATGTGGTTGACATATTGTTGATCAGAAATAATGTAGAATTTCTGGAAGGCATAAAAGGTTGTTTGAAAAGTGTTTTTCAAAGGAAGACCTGGATAAAGCTACCTAATTGTTGAGCATCAAAATCTATAGAGATAGATCAAGATGCTTGATGAGACTTTCAATGAGTGCATACCTTGACAAGATTTTGAAAGAGTTCAAAATGGATCAGCCAGAGAAATAGTTCTCGTCTGATTTGTAAGGTGTGAAGTTGAGTGAGACTCAAAGCTCGACAACGGCAGAAGAAAGAGAAAGGACGAATGTCGTCCCCTATGCCTTAGCCATATGCTCTATATTATGCCATGCTGTGTACCGCACCTATGTGTGCCTTGCCATGAGTCTGTCAAGGGGTACAAGAGTGGTCCAGGAGTGGATCACTGGACAGCGGTCGGAATTATCCTTAGTAACCAGAGGACTAAGGAAATGTTTCTTGATTATGGAGGTGATAAAGAGTTCGTCGTAAAGAGTTACGTCAATGCAAGCTTTAACACCTATCCGGATGACTAGTAGTAGCACTCTGGATACGTATAGTGAAGCAGCCATTTGGAAATAGTACCAAGTGGAGTGTGGTAGCAGTGTTTACGGTTTGACATAGAGATTTGCAAAGTACACACGGATCTGAATATCGCAGACCCGTTGACTATAAGACCTCTCTCACATGCAAAGCATGATCGAGCCCCACAACTCATTGGGTGTTAGATTCATAACAATGCGAATCACATGGTGATGTGAACTAGATTATTGACTCTAGTGCAAGTGGGAGACTGTTGGAAATATGCCCTAGAGGCAATAATAAATTAGTTATTATCATATTTCCTTGTTCATGATAATCGTTTATTATCCATGCTATAATTGTATTGATCGGAGACTTAAATGCATGTGTGGATACATAGACAAAACCATGTCCCTAGTATGCCTCTAATGGACTAGCTCGTTGATCAAAGGATGGTTAAGGTTTCCTAGCCATGGACATGAGATGTCATTTGATAACGGGATCACATCATTAGGAGAATGATGTGATGGATAAGACCCAAACTACAAACATAGCATATGATCGTGTCAGTTTATTGCTACTGTTTTCTGCATGTCAAGTATATGTTCCTATGACCATGAGATCATGCAACTCACGGATATCGGAGGAGTGCCTTGTGTGTATCAAACTTCGCAACGTAACTGGGTGACTATAAAGGTGCTCTACAGGTATCTCCGATGGTGTCTGTTGAGTTGGCATGGATCGAGACTGGGATTTGTTACTCCGTGTGACGGAGAGGTATCTCAGGGCTCACTCGGTAATGCAACATCACAATAAGCCTTGCAAGCAATGTGACTAATTGTTAGTTGCGGGATCTTGTATTATGGAACGAGTAAAGAGACTTGCCGGTAACGAGGTTGAACTAGGTATGGAGATACCGACGATCGAATCTCGGGCAAGTAACATACCGAAGAACAAAGGGAACGTTATACGGGATTAACTGAATCCTTGACATAGAGGTTCGACCGATAAAGATCTTCGTAGAATATGTAGGAACCAATGTGGACGTCCAGGTCCCGCCATTGGTTATTGACCGTAGAGGTGTCTCGGTCATGTCTACATAGTTCTCGAACCCGCAGGGTCTGCACACTTAAGGTTCGGTGATGTTTCGGTAGTGTAGAGTTATGTATGGTGGTGACCGAAGGTTGTTAGGAGTCCCGGATGAGATCCCGGACGTCACGAGGAGCTCCGGAATGGTCCGGAGGTAAAGATTCATATATAGGATGTCCCAGTTTGGTCGCCGGAAAAGTTTCGGGCTCATCGGTAGTGTACCGGGAGTATCGGTAGTGTACCGGGAGTGCCGGTAGTGTACCGGGGGACCTCCGGGAGGGGTATTTCGATCCCAAGAGGTCCATGGGCTGTGGGAGAATAATAAACAGCCCTTATTGGGCTGGGAAAACAGCCACAAAGGCCCATGGCGCAGGAGAGAAAGTCCTAAAGCAAAAAGTGGAAAATCAGCCAATAGGAGGCAATCCTACTCCAACTAGGATTGGAGGTGAAGTAGGATTGCTCCCACCTCCTATTTCGGCCGACCCAAAGGACGAACAAGGGGTCTTCGGATCCTAACCTTCAGGCCGGGCGCTTGACCCTAAGATTCCTTCGTGGAACCACCTCGAGGTCATCGGACTCAGTGTCTGAGTCCAAGCTGTCGTCATACAGGATCACCTGTGCCTGACGTGTTCTCTTCTGGGCAGGAGGGGTTCCTCCTCCGGGGCACCCGATGACGTTGCCCTCTTTCTTATGAGGGGGGAATTGCCTTCCCCCTCGGCTTTGTTTTCCTCTTCTTCCTCCTGCTCCTCCTCTTCCTCTTCCTCCTCATGCTCCTCTTGATTCGAGGATGCATGAGTCTCCCCGGACACAGTCTCTGACTGGTCCCTGATGCGAAGGCCACTTCGGCATGGTTTCTTCTTCTCTTTCTTCGTGGGGGGCTCGTAAGGCTTCGCCACGAGCATTTCCGCCAACATCCCGGACCTGGCGTCTTCGGGTTGAGGTGCCGGACTCCTAATGTTAACGGCTTTCCTTAGCCATTTTTGCAAGGGAATGATCGGAAGAGAACATTGTGGATCCTCTTTAGGAAAAGTAAAAGCCAGTCAAGAAGAAGTGTATCGTACCTTGGTGGTGGGCTTGGAGGGATGCAGGCCCCTATCTTCCTCCTCGGATGGCCAGCTCTCTTGTGACTTGAAGAGCACCTTCCATAGCTTCTCCTGCATACTGCAGAAGAGGTTTCGGATTGTGGGCGCATCGTCACGCTGATGAGCCCACTAGGGAGTGTGCCGGCACTGGCAGGGGAGGATGCGTCTCCAGAGCATCACCTGGACCACATTGGTTAGCTTGATGTCCTTCTTGACCATGGAGCCGATGTGCTTCTGCAGGTCGCTCACCTCCTTGCTCGATCCCCAGCTAAGGCCCTTTTTGAGCCATGCAGCTAGTCTGGTGGGGGTGACCGGATCTGAATTTGGCATGAGGAATCTGACCTTCTTCCCGTGGTTCTGTGATGTAGAACCACTCCTTCTGCCATGCCTTAATGGTGTCAAGGAAGGTGCCTGATGGCCGAACGAAGTGGGTGAGCTTGCCGATGACAGCTCCGCCGCAGGTTGCGTGCTTCCCGCCGACGCACTGCGGCTTGACGTTGAACACTTTGAGCCAGAGCCCAAAGCGCGGCTTGACTCACTAGAAAGCCTTGAAGACGAGGATGAATGCCGAGATGTGCATGAAAGAGTTTGACAGGAAGTCATGGAAGTCGAGGCCGTAGAAAAACATCAACCCCCTGACAAAGGGGTGGAGCGGGAAGTTTAACCCCCTGATGAAGTGGGGGAGGAAGACCACCCTTTCGCCCGGCTGGGGAGTGGGGATAATTTGGTCCTCCTCCGGTGCGCGATGAGGGATGTCAGTGGAGAGGTAGCCGGCCTTCTTGAGGTCAAGGATGTCCCGGTCTGTGACCATGGAGGCCTCCCACTGGCCGTTGGAGCACGCCATTGATGAGCTCGGAGGTGGTGGAGGCGAAAGACCTAGATCTGTGCTTCAGAGGCGCAGAAGAATGGAAAACAGAGAAGGCAAAAGGGGAGCGTGAATAGGCTTTGGGGTTTCTTCCTCTTTTATGAGGCTTATCGATTCGGTCTCCCCTTGCTGCGTCGTGAATCCCTCTGCTTCCCGAGATGTGCGAGCCGTTGCACACGCGTGATTGAATGTATCCCGTATAAAACGGCGCACGGTCAGTGCATTGCTAGATCGTGATGATTAAAATGGCCTCGAACCGTGAATCGCGTTTGTGTAACTGCCTTAGCGGTCATGGTGGGCCGTGACCTTTTGTCAGAAAGGTCGTCGGAGGACATAGTTTTGGTCCTTGACATTTGGCCTTCAAGGCCAGCCTATTTACTGTGTTCGGACATGCCACTATGCGTAAAGCTACTTGTCATCGCAGGCCGAACTAGGTTCGGCGTGAAGAACTCACCTCGCAAGTCAAAGACTCTGATCGTGTGAAGCAATTGAAGCTGAGACCCTTGGCGTTGGAGGCAAGTTCGGGGGCTACTAAGGGTGTCCTGGATTAAGGGGTCCTTGAGAGGCCGACCTATCTCTATGGGCCGGACTATATGGGCCACTTACCGAACACATGATTCATTGAAGATCTTATCTCCAAGATGGAAGCTTCGGGAAGTATGACTTGTGCTCAACGTTTGATGTAGCAAATAGGCATGTTTATCTCTTTGGCGTGTAACTGACCATGTGTAAACCCTAGGTACCCTCGACGTCTATACAAACCGGAGGGTTTTAGGTTATAGGCACAGAACAACTCGTCTAGGGTTAGCTATTCGATCTCGAGGTAGACCAACTTTGTAACCCCCCATACCAACAATACAACCAAGCATGACGTCGGGTATTACCTCCATAGGAGGGCCCGAACCTGGGTAAATATGTGTCCCCTTCATCTCCTATTACCATCGATTCTAGTCTCATAGTTTGGGCCCCCCTACCCGAGATCTATCGGTTTTGACACCGATAGGGGCCACCCAAGAGTCACAAGCCTAGAGGGCTACGCCTAGGGCGCACCCTCTAAGCTTGCGGGCCCGTCATGGCTCTGGCTGACCTAATTCCAACGCTATAAGTTTCATTTCATGGAGAAACAAAATTAAAGAGAAACTTTCAACGTGTTTCATGAGATGGAGCTGCTGCCACCTCCTGTTCTTACTCGGGATGGCTGATCTGGAGTATGTTTAGGGCTCTAGAGAGGGGGATTCGTCGCCATCATCATCACCAACCCCTTTTCATCAACAATTCCATGATACTCACCACCGGGAGTGAGTAATTCCATTGTAGGCTTGATAGACGGTGATGGGATTGGATGAGATTTGTCATGTAATCGAGTTATTTTGATAGGGCTTGATACCTAGTATCCACTATGTTGTGAGATTGATGTTGCTACGACTTTGCTATGCTTAATGCTTGTCACTAGGGCCCGAGTGCCATGATTTCAGATCTGAACCTATTATGTTTTCATAAACATGAGAGTGTTTTGGATCATATTTTTGCAAGTTGTATGCACCTATTATTTGTTATGATCCGTAGACCCCAAGGTGACAATAATTGGGATCATCTCTGGTGATGACTGTAGTATGAGGATTTCATGTATTCACCATGTGTCAATACTTTGTTTTAGTTCTTTATTAAAAGGAGGCCTTAATATCCCTTAGATTTCCTTATGGACCCCGCTACCATGGGTGGGTAGGACAAAATATTTCAAGCAAGTTCTTACTATAAGAACGTATGACTATATACTGAATACATGCCTACATTACATTGATGAATTGAAGCTAGTTCTGTGTCGCTCTAGTGTGTAACTATTACATGATGTATGTCATCCAATATACTTATCCATCACCGATCCAATGCCTATACTTTTCGCATATTGATCTCCACTAAGTTACTATTGTTACTAGTGTTGTTACAATCACACAATTACTACTATTACTATTCCTGTTACTATTATTACTGTGATACCAAAAAAATTGTTGCCGAAAGAAATTCCAGGTGTGGTTGAATTGACAACTCAACTGCTAAGACCAATAAATATTCTTTGGATCCCCTTGTGTGGAATCAATAAATTTGGGTGAAATACTACCCTCGAAGACTATCGTCATCCCCTATACTTGTGAGTTATCAGTCATCAATTACCAAAAAGGGGGAGATTGAAAGTGCAACTAATCTTGAGGTGGTTTTTGTAATTAATAACAACATATACATCATTGAACTAATGCCTATTCAAAGATCATTTCTGGAAAGTTCAACGTAGGTGTGACAAGGACATGTCGATGTGGACCCAAAAAAATGCAAATGACAAGGATTTGTGAAAGGTCCAAGACTCTATTTTCGGTTTAAGTGATCCAAGACCACATTGAGTCCATAGGAAAGTCAATACTATTAAAAGGGAATGAGGTTTTGATTATGACTCAATTGCCCCAGTGCTTAGATATATTTGCCCCCAGACCCTCAACCACGTTCTCACATTCCAACATGTCCAAAGCCTCAAGTCAATCTCGATCCCACCAAAATACATATGTCCAGACCCACCGTGATACTTAAGACAGAAGCCACAAGCCTAAACCCTAGAAAATCGGTGAAATTGAGATGACAATCTATCCCATCGAAGCATGGGCCAAGATTTTGTTGACCATTGATATCACTTCGGAATATCCAAGTGAAACCAATCGATCCCACTGAAGTGAGGAACTGCTTAGGTCATCTCAAATCGGTCCCACCGAGTGGATCCATCCGGTCTCACCGAAACGTCTGACGTTCAAATCTTTTGCACTACTCGGTGCCTCCGAGATTTAATATCGGTTCCACCAAGTTGGGCATAAAGTGAGTAACAACTAGAATTTTGGTGATGTCTATATACCCCTCCACCATCACCTACTCTCAAAGAGAGCACCTAGGACGAAGCATACACTTAACATATCCATATTTTGAGAGAGAACCACCTACACTTGTGTTGAGATCAAGTCATTCCACTCCAACCATATGATCCTTGATTTCTAGCCACCTCAAGTTTATTTCCATCCAATTCTTCTCTTCTACCAAGCCAAAATATGTGAGAGAGTGACTACGTGTCGATGAGACTATCTTTTGAAGCACAAGAGCAAGGAGTTCATCATCCACACACCATCTATTATTCATTTGGAGATTGGTGTCTCCTAGATTGGTTAGGTGTCACTTGGGAGCCTCCTAATCGCGTGGAGTTGAACAAAAAGTTTGTAAGGGCGAAGAGATCGCCTACTTCATGAAGATCTACCCCGAGTGAGTCTGGTCCTTTGTGGACGTAAACCATGATGGAATAGAAAAGGTTGCTTCTTTATGGATCCTTCATGGACTCGCTCAACCGTTACCCTTTGTGGGTTTGTCTTCATCAACGTGGACGTACGATAGCACCACCTATCGGTATCATGCCAAAAATCTCCATGTCTTCATTGCGTTTGATTTCTCCGATCCCTCTTTTACTTTCGTATGCAATGTCTCTACTTTCTGCTTCCCACTATTTAGACATGCATGTGTAGGGTGTTGGTTGATCCGTGAAAATCTCTGAAATTTGCCTACAACTAAAATTGACAAAAGGTTAAGTTTTTAATTTGTTAAGTGTCCAATCACCCTCTCTAGAACTACTTGCGATCCTACACGCTTGCTAGGCTGACCACACGTACGAGGTTACCGTCCGTTACAACCTAGTTTAGTTGAATGAATGAAATATCATCTATATGTCAATTATATATTCGAACTGAAGTGAATTACATCATGTTTCCATGAATTTTGTACATTTTCTTTAAATCACATTTACAATTTATGCGACTACGGTTGGATGGCCGGCTCCCGTATCACTATCCGTGAACGCGTCCTTACACAAATACAATGCTTGTTTTATGGGTCAGCGTTGGAGATGCTATAACTAATTGTTATCTAGGAAAAGGTAGAGAACCGTTAAATGGCCACCTTAAGATTAGCTAATTTCTCTTCCAGCTAATTCCTAACCACTTCACCTTTGCATTTTTATGACTCTTTTCTATTACATATGCTTGTTTGTGAATAATTTAGCTTACTTTAGTATCTGCGAGTGCTTTACATGTGCTTAAAGTGTATAAGTATTAATACTTTCTCAGTATTGATGTATAGTTTTAGTTTAACGAATTTCTATATTACTTGTGTATGCTTGTGGTATATAGCTATTTCTGAACCGAGTCTATCTGTACCATTGTACCATGTACTAATCCACAAAATCTGTTATTTGAATCTGCATAATGCGCAATTTGAATCTGAATATGTCCCACCTTCAGCTTATTATATAAATTACTCCTGTTTTGTTACACCCCTCCTAAACACAAGAACAACTTAGATTGCACATATCTTTTCATAAGAAAGGACATGATGATCATCTTTTATAAACTCTTTGCCCGCCGTATATATAGCGATTTTCGCAACTTGGCACACACCCACTCACCATCCTAGGCACGACCCATTTAGTATTTTCTTCTTCTTTCTAACCTTAAAAAAATGGGTTGCACTGCGCCAGGTTACTTTGTCGTGTTCACTTATGTATTTTTCTATCTTTTGTGCCAAATGCAACATTTATGGTTTTCTTTTCTGGGTTTTCTGTTCTCTTTGGCCATTTTTTCTCCGCATTTTTTCTTTCTTTTTTGTTTTCTATTCTTAATTCACAATTTTTCTTCAAATTAGTGAACTTTTTCGGTTGTTATTTTTTTTTAAAAAAAATCGTGATTTTTTTCTAGTCCCTGAACATTTGTTTTCAAAATAGTTCGATTTTTTTTGAATTTGGGAGTTTTTTTGTGAAATTCCATGAACATTGTTTTAATGTTTTGATTTTTTTTCTAAAATTCGTGAACATTTTCCAAAATTCTGAAACATTTTTATCAAAATCGAAAACCCTTTTTCTAATCCAGTGAACTTTTTTTCCATTTTGTGACTTTTTATCAAAATTAATGATCTTTTCGGATTTTGTGTTTCACTATTCTGATTTTTTTCTGTAAATCAATGAACTGTTATCTAAATCCATGAACTTTTACAAATTTAGGAACTTTTTTCTCAATATCACGATTTTATTATTGAATTTTTGATCTTTTTTAAATTTTCGTAAACTGTTTATTGAAACTCATTATATGTTTTTCCAAATTTTGTCAACTATTGTTCGAAAATCAACATCAAATGTCTAATAGTCAAGGGCCAACCACTAGCCTTGTGAACTGACCTTGCGAGCAACATCCTAATTTGTTAGGCCTTTCCAAAGCACTCAAGCCGGTGCAAACACCCCTCCGTCATGGGCCTGGACCATTTTTTTTAACTAAATAGGTGTATGAAGTAGGATTCAAACTTCGGACTTCTTGGATTACTTTCACTCACTATAACCAACTAGGACAACTCACTTGTTGTGCCTAATTACTTATTTCATTCCTATTATTGTGCATCCTCAGTTTTTTCTTTTCTTTTGCCTTTTTTTTCTTCGGTTTGATTCTTTTTATTTATTTCTAAGCAATGAACTTTTTCAGATTCAAGATCTTTTTGTCACCTTCGTGTACTCTTTTAAAATCTATAAACTTTTCTTAAACTTGTGAAATTTTGTATAATATTAGAGTGGGCAGTAGAAACCAAAAACTTGGTTTTGTCATTCGATTTATTAGAAATTCCAGTTAGCAAAACTATAAACTAAAATGAACAGGCAAATGTAGCTAACAGATAATTTGGTTAACCGGTTTATTCGGTTCAGTGGTCAGTTTACACCGACCAAACTCATCAAATGTGTTGCTTTGTATTATGATACTTCGTAACATTATATAGCAGAGTTCTATTCCCCCAACTTTTGTAGCTTGATGGGGTGGAACTAAATTGAGCGCTATGGGCGTCTGGGCGCACGAGTGACCGAAAGGCTCGCGCAGGTTTGGGCCTTCGTGGCTTGGCAGCTCATGTGGCGTGCACAGAGCGTATTCCATTCGCTACTTGGAGTGGGTTCGGCCGGTTGTGTCCTTAGCTCCACTCGCTACAATGACAATTTCCTTTTTTTTAATTCATTTCATTTTCTTCCTTTTGAATTTAATTATTATTTTTGAAAACCATTTAAAAAATTGAAATATTGTATGGAATGGTAAAAAAAATGTTCTCAAATATTCTTTACAAGTTTGTAAAATGTTCTTAAATCTAAAAAAATGTTCCACTTTTTGAAGTTTTTATTCATAACTTTAAGAAATGCTTGCATTTCCAATAAAGTTGAGACCTTTTTTTAGAAAATACTTGTATTGCAATTTGTGTTTACCATCAATTGTTGGGAATTTGTTTACAATTACGAGAAAAGAGTTAAGCCTATAATTTTCATACACAATTTAAAAATCCAAAATTGTGGACAAGTTTTAAGAAATGGTTAGGATAGAAAAATATGTTCATGTTGATTGATAATGATAAAAATTTCAAATAACCGTAGCATTCAAATTAGAAAAAATTACATGCTCACGGATGCATCCTTCTAGCCTAGTTTAGCACACTCTTCTCAACTGGTGTTTTTTGGCTATGGAAAACCTTTTTCCCGTAGCTTCGCAAAGACATATGAGGCATCCATGTTAGGTTTGAACAATTTCTGATATCATTTTCATATTGTGACACGTCTAGGCATTTGTCAGCCCTTTCTCACCGAGAAAACTCCATAAAGTGCAAAACTTTGTTCATAGAAACTGGTGGGAAAAAATTAGGGCCATTTGACGGATGTCGAGAAACAACGTGCTTTGAAGGGACCCTTCTCGCCATCCATTGCATATGGTCTGTTTTTGGGCATCCTTAAAATGACTTCAACTTTTGCAAGCGTCCATATCTGGTTTGAATGACTCTCAACACCATATCTGGTTTGAATGACTCTCAACACCATATGCACGTTGCAATAAGTCTGGCCATTCATTGACCTTTTTTCACCGGAAAATTTCCAGAAAATGCAAAACTTGTGGAAACTCAAACAACTTGACACAGTGTTTTGAATTGGTCATACAAGGCCATGGAATTTTTTAGGCCATTTCACACATGTCATCATACAATTGTGCTCTCAAACAGAGCCTTCTAGCCTACTCGAATCCGTTGAACATGGTCAAGTTTTGTACATCATTGAAGATGGGCCTGCCCATTGTAGGCATCCATGTCAGATTGGAAAGATTTCTGATGCCGTATGCAAGTTACGACACGTCCGGCCTTTTATCGGCCTTTTTTCACCAGGACCCCCCCCCCCCCCCCCCCCCGCGGAAAATGCAATTTTTTTAAATCCAAAACTACTTGGCATAGTGCCTGAATTGGTCATGATTTTTTGAGCCATTTGATGGATGTCGAAACATAACGTACTCTCAAATAGAGCCTTCTGGCCTACCAAGACACCCTACGTTGAACATTCTTAAAATGTCTTCAAATTTTGTAAGCAAGTGGGCATGCCCATGGTAGATATCAATGTTAGGTTTGAAGGAAAAATATTTAAAATTACATTTAAACAAAAAATTCATTTTAAAGCATATTTGAAGGAAAAAAGGAATTAAAATCAAAATATAAAACACTTAATAAAATTTATGATTTTGGCATTTCAGAAAAAAAATCAAAAATTTGAACACGTTTAAAAAAGAATAATAAAGGTCAAAAAGGAGAAAAGTAATTAATGAAAAAGGTGTGAAAACAAAAAAAATAGAAAAAAACACTTGGGCCTTGGCAAAACAGCATTTTTTGGAAAATAATAAATTAAAAGAAATACAAATATAAGAAAGAATAGGATGAAGGTTTTCTGGATTTTGTTTTATAATCTGAAAAAATATTAACGACTTTGAAAAATATTCCCTGGATTTGAAAAAAGTTCACGAGCTTTGGAAAAAATGTTGCAAATAAAGTTAAATATTTCATGGAGTTGAAACAAGTTCACTAGAGTGTTAGAAAAAATTGAAATAAACTTCATGGCTTTGGAAAAAAGTCCGTGAAATTAGGAAAAAAGTGTTTACGAAGTTCAAAAATTCAAAGTTTCAAAGTTTTGGAAAATTCAGGCATTTGAGAAAATCAAATAAACAGAAGAAAGGAAAAAAAGTAACAGGAAAAATATAAATATAAATATAAAAACCTGAGTAAAAACCGAAGAAAAAACTTGCCAAAACAGCTCGATAGAAAAGGAAAACCAGAGTCTTTCTTTTTAGCGTTATCGAAAAAGGCTTTCGCCCCGCTTTATATATAAAGCAACGACCGATCACATCTCAGATACAAACGCACGCCACCACAACACACGCACACACCCCAGACTGGATACATAGGTGCTGAACGCAGCAACACTACCCCTAGTACTACAAGAGCAACCGGAGTTCTCAACCGTGAACACGCCACGCGAAGAGATGAAGCCGCATATGACGAACCGTGTGCTCCAAGGCGGCGCCTTCAGGAAGGTTACGACACCAGAATGCCGCCACCGCCCGATCCGAGGATCAGAGTTTCCCTTGGATCACCACGATGGGCAATGAAAGCGCCGACGACGCCTTCAAGAAGGGAACGAGCTACGCCGCCGCCGGTCCGTCCAAAGATGGATCAGGTTTTCACCCCGACCAACACTCACCACCACCGGACGCCACACCCCGTCGACCATGCCGCCCACATGGCAATGGGCACCGGGCAACACCTAGCCACGGGCTCTTCCCATGAGCACCGCGGCACCACCACCAGGGCCGCTGCCCCAGCATCCCAGACCTGGACTCCACGTTACTCGAGACCCACCGCTACCCCAATCAAAGATGTGGGCGGAAAGGACCGGCCTTTTGCACCCCTGGGCAGCCCCCCAATGCCTCCATCGACTCGTCCTGCAACCGGGCGCGTGACGAGGTCGGTTCTTCTGCCGGGCGTGAGACGAGGTCGGTCCTGCCGCCGGGCGCGAGACGAGGACAGTCCGGCAGCCGGGCACGAGACGAGCTCGGTCCTGCAGCCTAGCGCGAGACGAGCGATGGACCGTAGTCGAGGGAGGGCCAAACGTACGACTAGGTAGCGACCCGATGACGAGGAGAGGGACCGAAGGTCAAAACGGGCCGCCTACAAACGAGCCGACACTGGAAAAACAGCCACCGTCATAGCCGATCCGTCGAACTGCCATGGTGCCGGCAATGAAAGGAAGCCGCCACGCCCAGTGGGCCGAGCCACCTCGCCGCCGCCTCCCACATCCGGAGCAGCCACCACGCCGGGCCGTTGCCCAAACCCGCGCTACTCGCCGGGACCAAGGCACCAGGTCCGGACGAGCACGCCACCGCCGGCTGCACCTCCGCGCGCCAACCCCGTCGCCAAGAAAAGGAGAAGCGCCTCCAGGAGATGCGACCCCCACGGGCCCATCTGGAGGCCGACAGGCCGAATCCGGCCAGATCCCGCCAGCCGCCGCCACCACATGCCCCCGCCACCACCGCTGCACGTCGCACCGCCACCTCCCAACCACCTAGCCACCGGATCCGTGCGCCCCCGTCACCAGGAACCCCGCCGAACCCCCCGCCCCAACGAGCAGCGTTGCTCGCGCCGTCGGAATCCCGAGTAGGGGAGGGAGAGAGAGGCCCCGCCGCCGCCAGCGTCGCACGGGCTTCGCCCGGCGAACACCCTCCGGTGGCGGCGAGGAGGAGGAGAGGCCAAGGGAGAGGGACCGAAGGTGAAAGATGAAAAAAAGAAGTTAGACATAGAAGGTGAGGTATCCCAGGTGGTTTACATGTGTGGTTATGAGCCGTGAGGTTTTGAGTTCAAGTCGGACATAATGTGCTTGTTTTTTGAAGGTTGTAAAAATGAAAATGAAAAAGATAATTTGGCTGAGCCCATGTCAAAATGTTTGCATGCAACAAAGAAGTTAAAATAAATAAAGAACAGAAAGACCAAAGAAAAAAAAGGCGAAACAAAACCAAAAAAGAAAGAAACTAGACTGAGAACATGCACAATAAGAAGAATAAAAGAAGTAACTAAGCACAACAAGTGATTTGTCCCAATTGATTACAGCAAGTGGAAGTAAACCAAGAGCTTGAGAGTTAAGAAAATTGGACCAGACCCAGGTCAGAATCTGATCCATTTTCATCCCTAAACATCATAGAGATGTTTTACCATGAGGTCACGTTACTTTCCTGATGTTAGCCAACCAACAACGGAACACAGGGAAAAAAACCCAGCCCAAAATGAAGAAGACAAAATGTGTCCAATAATATGGATGAAGCTACCTAGATAAGGCATAATTAATTGTCTTCTAAATAAGACATAACTAATTCTTATCTAGACAAGAGCTAGCTAGAGGGACAGTTAAATGGGCACCTTAAGAGTACCCAACTTCACTTTCAACTAATGCACAACCACTTCTCCTCTCCTGTTTTTCTAACTGTAACACGTCGCACAACGTCAGCCTACGACTAATTCTAAGCCAACAACTTGTCGAGTTTTTTTTCTAAACCAACAAACTAGTACACATATATGATTCCCATTGGGCCGATTTGTCAACAGTCGGCTACTATGAAGAACCAAATGTGATATGAGATAAAGAAAATCCAAAGAAAAATATAGGACCCTGATAAATGCCATAAATTTGACACGAACACATGACAACTTTGAATATTTTTTATGACATATTTGATGACGTGAGGATAACAACTTTAGCTATAAACATGTCAACTATCTTTTCAGTTTTTCTTTTCTTTTAGGATGACAACTTAGTTGTAGAAAATATCAGGGCTTGATGCCACATGTGTTACACCTATCATTTGGAAAAATATAAGCCGCGACTGAGTTTTTTCTTCCTTTCAAAAAGAAGGACAAACAGAAGGAGGAGTTTAATTCCTTCAAAAGTTCCAATTATACTCCAAGGCTCTTATTGCCAGAATAGGGAGAGATCGTTTTTTGTCTCAAAAAAGGAAACAGATTTGCCATACAATCATATCTATTCAACCGTTCCGTTATAGATCGATCTAACAGACGGTGGTGGAGGAAACGGGCTGGAAGCTGAAGTTGGTGCTCGACTCGTAGATGAAGCTAACCGACCGGGCAGACCCCAGAGGGCGGCCGCCGAGGAGGGTGCAGTGCGCGCCGTCGCGGTCCCGCCTGATGGCACTGGCCGGGAAGACATTGATGGTGTGGTTGAACCCCGGGCACGCCAGCTTGATGTTCTTCTGCGCGCAGTTGCAAGTGTTGATCACACTCACGAAGTGCCGAGGTCTTCTTCCAGGGCCCGCCTCGGCGTTCGTGTTGACGACGAGATCCGAAGCTCTGCACAACGATGCATCTGTGTCGCCTCCGTGAACACCTGAAAAGGAAAAGAGTCTCAGTGGATGGCATGTGGTTTCATGGACATGGAGATTGACAATAGGATTTTTTTTTTTGAAAGGATAATAGGATTGTTGATTGCATAATTGAGAGTACTACTTCTAGGAGATTGTTTGGAATACTATACCTCTGTTGGCAATGCAAAAGAACAAGCCGGCCACAAGGATCACTATTAGTTTGGAGTCCATGCCGAAGTTACGATGCCTTTTTGTTGTTCTATACCTCGCCTATGGCTTTTCTAGCAGGCTATTTATAGGCCACATGTATTCCAACAAGGAAGGATGATTTTCAATGCGGGCAACGAACCCGAGGAGGTTGATTGGTGCATGTAGTAACAGATGATGGGTTGTAATTACCTTGCTTACAAGATATTAGGATCTGTAGTAAGGAAAGAGAATGATACTCATTTAATGTCTACCCGATGTACAAGGCCAACACCAAATCAGATCTGATTTATAAAACATATATAGTCTGTTGATTCTTGATGCTATATATGGTATAAGTGCACTGTTTCAATCTAGGATATATTCTTTGTTTTGAGGAAAGCACTCCATCCACGTACTCCCTCCATCTCATTACAAGTTTTGCACGTGTACCTAGGTTGTTAATTTGATCAACTTAATAAAAGGGCATATATTACAAAAAATATATCATTAAAGACTTTAGATGTTCTATTTTCTAATTACATAATTTTTATGTTAAACAATATATTTTATATATGTCAAATTGATGACCTAAATACACGTGCATGCTTTTTAAACTGTGATGGAGGGAGTAATCATGTTCACCGGATTAATTGGTAGATCTTTAATTAATTTCCTAAAAGAGACTTGCATATGTTTGCTAAGTACTTACATCCATTGTAGAGACAATAAAATGCGCACATCGCTCCTAGGGAGGTGGCTCACGCGGAACCCTAGCCCACGCCCCCTGTCCCATCCCACCTGCCTACCACGCTGCCATCGAAAGAAGCCAACAGGCTAAGCCATCCAGGCCGATGGTGGTGGTGGGCTCGTCACCTCGCCGTGGGGAGCCCTCCGGTTAGGGAGCGACGGCAACCCTTGACAGTGTGCACTCCAATAGAACCCTAACTCCATGAAGGAGCAACCCCCCACCCCCACCCACATTCCAGGTGGTGGTTTGCCGTACATGTCGCCATGACTACGGTGGTGGATCATTTGGTCTTTTCCAATCTGCAATGGCTTGGCTGGGGTTCTAGTTAACCGATAGTGTGACTGAGAGCCTATTTCGTGTCTTGGTTATAAGGGACGTATGGCGGCGGTGGATCGAACCTCAAGGTCTAGTGAAGGATTGCATGGTGCCTTGATCCGCTGAGAACTAGCATCCTCTACTACGTGCATGTCTTGTTCTTCGCGATCCCTTCGGCATAGATACCGATGGTGATGCGACCGATGGAGAGAAATAAGTCTCGTCAATCTCTTCATGCTCGTTCCTATTGGAAATATGCCCTAGAGGCAATGAATAAAGTGTTTATTATTATATTTCCTTGTTCATGATAATCGTATATTATCCATGCTATAATTGTATTGATTGGAAACACATTACATGTGTGGGTAAATAGACAACACACTGTCCCTAGTATGCCTCTAGTGAACTAGCTCGTTGATCAAAGATGGTCAAGGTTTCCTAGCCATTGACATGAGATGTCATTTGATAACGGGATCACATCATTAGGAGAATGATGTGATGGACAAGACCCAAACTACGAATATAGCATATGATCCTGTCAGTTTATTGCTACTGTTTTCTGCATGTCAAGTATATGTTCCTATAACCATGAGATCATGCAACTCACGGACATCGGAGGAGTGCCTTGTGTGTATCAAACATCGCAACGTAACTGGGTGACTATAAAGGTGCTCTACAAGTATCTTCGAGGGTGTCTGTTGAGTTGGCATGGATCAAGACTGGGATTTGTTACTCCGTGTGACGGGGAGGTATCTCAGGGCCCACTCGGTAATACAACATCACAATAAGCCTTGCAAGCAATGTGACTAAGTGTTAGTTGCGGGATCTTGTATTACGGAATGAGTAAAGAGACTTGCCAGTAACGAGGTTGAACTAGGTATGGAGATACCGACGATCAAATATCGGGCAAGTAACATACCGAAGAACAAAGGGAACATCATACGGGATTAACTGAATCCTTGACATAGAGGTTCGACCGATAAAGATCTTCGTAGAATATGTAGAAACCAATATGGGCATCCAGGTCCCACTATTGGTTATTGACCGTAGAGGTGTCTCGGTCATGTCTACATAGTTCTCGAACCCGCAGGGTCTGCACACTTAAGGTTCGGTGACGTTTTGGTAGTATAGAGTTATGCATGGTGGTGACCGAAGGTTGTTTGGAGTCCTGGATGAGATCCCAAACGTCACGAGGATCTACGGAATGGTCCGGAGGTAAAGATTGATATATTGGAAGTCCTATTTTTGTCGCCGGAAAAGTTTCGGGCTCATCGGTAGTGTACCGGGAGACCACCGGGAGGGGTATTTTGTTGGGGAACGTTGCATGGGAAACAAAAAATTTCCTACGCACACGCAAACCTATCCATGGTGATGATCATCTACGAGAGGGGGAGTTGATCTACATACCCTTGTAGATCGCTAAGCGGGAAGCGTTAAGAAACGCGGTTGGTGTAGTCGTACTTCTTCGCGATCCAAATCGCCGAGCGTCCCGCGATCCAATCACGAACCGTCCCGCGATCCAATCACGAACCGTCCCGCGATCTCGTCACGATCCGTCCCGCGATCCAATCATGAACGTCTCGTGGCCTTGATCACGATCCTTCCGATCTAGTACCGAACGGACGACACCTCCGCGTTCAGCACACGTGCAGCGTGATGACGATCTCCACCGTCTTGATCCAGCAAGAGGAGATGGAGAGGTAGAAGAGTTCGCCGGCAGCGTGATGGTGCTCCGGCGATGGTGGTGGAGCAATTCCGGCAGGGCTTCGCCTAAGCATTGCGGAACTACGATCTAGAGGAGAAACTATGCACCGGTGGATTGGGTAGCACGTGGCGGAAATTCTGTCCAAAAACCACCCACCCCACCTGTATATAAAGGAGGAAGGAGGAGGCAGCCTTGGCGCAAGGCCAAGGCCTCTAGGAGTTGGCCGAAGTGGAGGGGAGCAATCCTACTCCACCTCCAATCCTAGTTGGAGTAGGATTGCTCCCTATTGGCTGATTTTTCCTCTTTTTCCTTTAGGAATTTCTTCCCCTGCGCCATGGGCCTTTGTGGCTGTTTCCCCAGCTCACTAAGGGCTGGTTGCTGGTTATTATTCTCCCACATCCCATGGACCTCTTGGGGTCGAAATACCTCTCCCGGAGGCCTCCCGGTACACTACCGGCACTCCCGGTACACTACCGATGAGCCCGAAACTTTTTCGGCGACCAAACTGTGACTTCCTATATATGAATCTTTACCTCCGGACCATTCCGGAGCTCCTCGTGACGTCCGGGATCTCATCCGGGACTCCGAACAACCTTCGGTCACCACCATACATAACTCTACACTACCGAAACGTCACCGAACCTTAAGTGTGCAGACCCTGCGGGTTCGAGAACTATGTAGATATGACCGAGACACCTCTACGGTCAATAACCAATGGCGGGACCTGGATGTCCACATTGGTTCCTACATATTCTACGAAGATCTTCATCGGTCGAACCTCTATGTCAAGGATTCAGTTAATCCCGTATAACGTTCCCTTTGTTCTTCGGTATGTTACTTGCCCGAGATTCGATCGTCGGTATCTCCATACCTAGTTCAATCTTGTTACCGGCAAGTCTCTTTACTCGTTCCGTAATACAAGATCCCGCAACTAACAATTAGTCACATCGCTTGCAAGGCTTATTGTGATGTTGCATTACCGAGTGGGCCCCGAGATACCTCTTCGTCACACGGAGTAACAAATCGTAGTCTCGATCCATGCCAACTCAACAGACACCATCGGAGATACCTATAGAGCACCTTTATAGTCACCCAGTTACGTTGCGACGTTTGATACACACAAGGCACTCCTCCGATATCTGTGAGTTGCATGATCTCATGGTCATAGGAACATATACTTGACATGCAGAAAACAATAGCAATAAGCTAACACGATCATATGCTACGTTTGTATTTTTGGTCTTGTCCATCACATCATTCTCCTAATGATGTGATCCCGTTATCAAATGACATCTTATGTCCATGGCTAGGAAACCTTAACCATCCTTTGATCAACGAGCTAGTCCATTAGAGGCATACTAGGGACATGGTTTTGTCTATGTATCCACACATGCATTTAAGTCTCCGATCAATACAATTATAGCATGGATAATAAACGATTATCATGAACAAGGAAATATGATAATAACTAATTTATTATTGCCTCTAGGGCATATTTCCAACAGTCTCTCACTTGCACTAGAGTCAATAATCTAGTTCACATCACCATGTGATTCGCATTGTTATGAATCTAACACCCAACGAGTTCTGGGGCTCGATCATGCTTTGCATGTGAGAGAGGTCTTATAGTCAACGGGTCTGCGATATTCAGATCCATGTGTACTTTGCAAATCTCTATGTCAAACCGTAAACACTGCTACCACACTCCACTTGGTATTATTTCCAAATGGCTGCTCCACTATACGTATCCAGATTGCTACTACTAGTCATCCGGATAGGTGTTAAAGCTTGCATCGACGTAACTCTTTATGACGAACTCTTTATTACCTCCATAATCAAGAAACATCTCCCTAGTCCTCTGGTTACTAAGAATAATTTCAACCGCTGTCCAGTGATCCACTCCTGGACCACTCTAGTACCCCTTGACAGACTCATGGCAAGGCACACATAGGTGCGGCACACAGCAAGGCATACTACACAGAGCCTATGGCTAAGGCATAGGGGACGACGTTCGTCCTTTCTCTTTCTTCTGCCGTTGTCGAGCTTTGAGTCTCACTCAACTTCACACCTTACAAATCAGATGAGAACTATTTCTCTGACTGATCCATTTTGAACTCTTTCAAAATCTTGTCAAGGTATGCACTCATTGAAAGTCTCATCAAGCATCTTGATCTATCTCTATAGATTTTGATGCTCAACAATTAGACAGCTTTATCCAAGTCTTCCGTTGAAAATCACTTTTCAAACAACCATTCATGCTTTCCAGAAATCCTACATTATTTCCGATCAACAATATGTCATCCACATACACTTATCAGAAATTCTATAGTGCTCCCACTCACTTTATTGTAAATACAAGTTTCTCGTAAACTTTGTATAAACATCAAAACTTTGATCACCTCATCAAAGCGCATATTCCAACTCCGAGATACTTGCTTCAGTCCATAGAAGGATCACTGAAGCTTGTACACCTTTTAGCATCCTTAGGACTGACAAAACCATCCGATTGTATCACATACAACCTTTCCTCAAGTAAACCGTTAAGGAAATGATGTTTTGACATCCATCTGCCAGATTTCATAATTGAAAATGCAGCAACTGCTAACATAATTCCAACAGACTTTAGCATCGCTACGAGTGAGAAAGTCTCATCGCAGTCAACTCCTTGAACTTGTCACAAACATCTTTGCAACAAGTCGAGCTTTACAAATGGTGACAATTACCATCAGCGTCTGTCTTCATTCCAAAGATCCGTTTGTACTCAACAACCTGCCGTCCAACGAGCAAGTCTACCAAAGTCTATACTTGGTTTTCATACATGGATCCTATCTCGGATTTCAAGGCCTCCAACCATTTGTCGGAATCCGGGCCCATCATCGCTTCTCCATAGCTCGTAGGTTCATCGTTGTCCAGCAACATGATCTCCAAGACAGGGTTGTCGTACCGCTCAGGAGCAGTAGACATCCTTGTCGACCTACGAAGTTCGATAGTAACTTGATCCTGAAGCTTCATGATCATCATCATTAACTTCCTCGTCAACTAACGTAGGCTTCACAGAAACATCTTCCTGCGCTGCGCTACTCTCTGGTTGAACAAAGGTTTAACAACCTCATCAAGTTCTATCTTCCTCCCACTCAATTCTTTCGAGAGAAACATTTCCTCGAGAAAGGATCCGTTTAAGCAACAAACACTTTGCACTTGGATCTGAGATAGAAGGTTCACCCAACTGATCTTAGGGTATTCTATGAAGATGCATTTGTCCGCCTTGGGTTCGACCTTATTAGGTGAAAACATTTTGCACACAAGTGTTGCCACCCCAAACATTAAGAAATGACAGCTTAGGTTTCTATCAAACCATAATTCACACGGTGTCATCTCAACAGATTTAGATGGTGCCCTATTTAAAGTGAATGTAGTTGTCTCTAATGCATAACCCCAAATTATAGTAGTAAAATGATAAGAGACATCATAGCACGCACCATATCCAATAGAGCATGACTATGATGTTCGGACACACCATCACACTATGGTGTTCCAGGTGGCGTTTAGTTGTGAAACAACTTTCACATTGTCTTAAGTTGTATGCCAAACTCGTAACTCAGATATTCACCTCCACGATCACATCGCAGATATCTTTATCTTCTTGTCACGACGATCTTTAAACTTCACTATGAATCTGCTTGAACCTTTCAAACGATTCAGACTTGTGTTTCATTAAGTAAACATACACTATATCTACTCAAATCATCAGTGATGGTAAGAAAATAACGATATCCACTACATGCTACAAGACTCACTGGATTGCATACATCAACATGTATCATTTCCAATGAATCACTTGCCCGCTCCATCCAACGGGGTTTTTAGTCATCTTGCCCAAGAGGCATGGTTCGCATGTCTCAACTGATTCGAAATCGAATGAGTCCAAAGATCCATTAGCATGGAGTTTCTTCATGCGCTTTATACCAATATGACATTTAGCGGCAGTGCCACAAGTATGTGGTACTATCATTATTAACTGTGTATCTTTTGACATCAGGGTTATGAACATGTGTATTACTACGATCAAGATTTCAACAAACCATTCTCACTAGGTGCATGACCATTGAAGGTATTATTCATGTAAACAGAATAACCATTATTCTCTAACTTAAATGAATAACCGTATTGCAATAAACATGATCTAATCATGTTCATGCTCAACGCAAAACACCAAATAACATTTATTTAGGTTCGTCACTAATCCTGAAGGTAGAGAGAGCGTGCGATGTTGATCACATCAACCTTGGAAACATTTCGAACACATATCGTCACCTCACCCTTAGCTAGTTCTCCGTTTATTCCGTAGCTTTTATTTCGAGTTACTAACATTTAGCAACCGAACCGGTATCCAATACCCAGGTGCTACTAGGAGTACTAGCAAGGTACACATCAATAACTCGTATATCAAATATACTTCTATCGATGTTGCCAGCCTTCTTATCTACCAAGTATCTAGGGTTGTTCCGCTTCAGCGACCGCTCACCTCATAACAGAAGCACTTAGTCTCGGGTTTGAGTTCAACTTTGGGTTGCTTCACTGGAGCAACAACTGACTTGCTATCCATGAAGTTTCCCTCCTTGCTCTTGCCCTTCTCGAAACTAGTGGTTTGATTAACCATCAACACTTGACGCTCCTTCTTGATTTCTACCTTCGTGGTGTCAAACATTGCGAACATCTCAGGGATCAATACTTCTATCCCTGGTGTTTTATAGTTCATCACTAAGTTCTAGTAGCTTTAGTGACAGTGACTTGGAGAACTATATCAATCACTATCTTATCTGGAAGATCAACTCCCACTTGATTCAAGCGATTGTAGTACACAGACAATCTGAGTACATGCTCAACGATTGAGCTATTCTCCTTCATCTTACAGGCAAAGAATCTTGTTGGAGATCTCATATCTCGCAGCATAGGCACGAGCCTGAGACCACAATCTCTGCTCCTAGAACATCTCATATGTTCCGTGACGTTCAAAACGTTTCGGAGCCTCAATTCTAAGCCGTAATGCATGACGCACTAAACTATCAAGTAGTCATCGAAACGTGCCTGTTAGATGTTCACAACATCTACAGACGATGCTAGAGGGGGTGGTGCACCGAGCGGGGCATTAAGGACATAAGCTTTCTGTGCAGCAATGAGGACAATCCTCAGATCGCGGACCCAGTCCGCAATATTGCTACCAACATCTTTCAACTCTATTTCTCTAGGAACATATAAAAATTTAAGGGAGCTACAGCGCGAGTTAGTAATCTACAACATAATTTGCAAAGACACTATTGACTATGTTCATGATAATGAGTTCAATTAATCATATTACTTAAGAACTCCCACTCAAATTGACATCCCTCCGATCATTCGAGTGATACATGATCCAAATTCACCAACTCAAGTCCGATCATCACGTGAGTTGAGGTGGCTACAATGGTGAACATCATTATGTTGATCATATCTACTATATGACTCATGCTCGACCTTTCGGTCTCTTGTGTTCCGAGGCCATGTCTGTACATGCTAGGCTCGTCAAGTTTAACCCGAGTGTTCTGCATGTGCAAATCTGGCTTGCACCCATCGTATGTGAACGTAGAGTCTATCACACCCGATCATCACGTGGTGTCTCAACACGACAAACTTCCGCAACGGTGCACACTCGGGGAGAACACAATTTATCTTGAAATTAAGCGAGGGATCACCTTATAATGCTACCGTCGTCCTAAGCAAAACAAGATGTATAAAAAGGATTAACATCACATGCAAATCATAAGTGACATGATATGGCCATGAACTTGTGTTTAAGATCTCCATCTTCAAAACACCGGCATGATCTCCATCATCACCGGCACAACACCATGATCTCCATCAATGTGCTGCCATTGGGGTTGTGGCGCCAGCCCTGCTTCTACTTCTATTGCTACCGCTTAGCGATAAAGTAAAGCATTACATAGCGCTTAATGATTGACACGTAGTTCATACAATAATTAAAGACAACCCTATGGCTCCTGCCGGTTGCCGTATTCATCGACATGCAAGTCGTGATAATCTATACATCACATGATCATCTCATACATCACATATATCACATCATATAATTGGCCATATCATATCACAACATACCCTGCAAAAACAAGTTAGACGTCCTCTAATTGTTGTTGCATGTTTTACGTGGCTGCTATGGTTATCTAGCAAGAACAATTCTCACCTACGCAAAAACCACAACGGTGATACACTAGTTGCTTTTCAACCTTCTCAAGGACCGCCTTTGTCGAATCCGATCCAACTAAAGTGAGAGAAACTGTCACCCGCAAGCCATCTAGGCAACAAGTTGCGTCGAGGGAACCGGTCTCTCGTAATCGTACGAGTAATGTTGGTCCGGGCCGCTTCATCTCACAATCCCGCTGAACCAAAATCCGACCAAGGGAGGAAGCAATCTAAGCATCAACGCCCACAAACCTTTTGTGTTCTACTCGAGATCTCATCGAACCATCAACCTAGCTCATGATGCCACTGTTGGGGAACGTTGCATGGGAAACAAAAATTTTCCTACGCACACGCAAACCTATCCATGGTGATGATCATCTACGAGAGGGGGAGTTGATCTACATACCCTTGTAGATCGCTAAGCGGGAAGCGTTAAGAAACGCGGTTGGTGTAGTCGTACTTCTTCACGATCCAAATCGCCGAGCATCCCGCGATCCAATCACGAACCGTCCCGCGATCTCGTCATGATCCGTCCCGCGATCCAATCACGAACGTCTCGTGGCCTTGATCACGATCCTTCCGATCTAGTACCGAACGGACGGCACCTCCGCGTTCAGCACAGGTGCAGCGTGATGACGATCTCCACCGTCTTGATCCAGCAAGAGGAGATGGAGAGGTAGAAGAGTTCGCCGGCAGCGTGACGGTGCTCCGGCGATGGTGGTGGAGCAATTCCGGCAGGGCTTCGCCTAAGCACTGCGGAACTACGATCTAGAGGAGAAACTATGCACCGGTGGATTGGGTAGCACGTGGCGGAAATTCTGTTCAAAAACCACCCACCCCACCTGTATATAAAGGAGGAAGGAGGAGGCAGCCTTGGCGCAAGGCCAAGGCCTCTAGGAGTCGGCCGAAGTGGAGGGGAGCAATCCTACTCCACCTCCAATCCTAGTTGGAGTAGGATTGCTCCCTATTGGCTGATTTTTCCTCTTTTTCCTTTAGGAATTTCTTCCCCTGCGCCATGGGCCTTTGTGGCTGTTTCCGAAGCCCACTAAGTGCTGGTTATTATTCTCCCACAGCCCATGGACCTCTTGGGGTCGAAATACCTCTCCCGGAGGCCTCCCGGTACACTACCGGCACTCCCGGTACACTACCGATGAGCCCGAAACTTTTCCGGCGACCAAACTGTGACTTCCTATATATGAATCTTTACCTCCGGACCATTCTGGAGCTCCTCGTGACGTCCGGGATCTCATCCGGGACTCCGAACAACCTTCGGTCAACACCATACATAACTCTACACTACCGAAACGTCACCGAACCTTAAGTGTGCAGACCCTGCGGGTTCGAGAACTATGTAGACATGACCGAGACACCTCTACAGTCAATAACCAATGGCGGGACCTGGATGTCCACATTGGTTCCTACATATTCTACGAAGATCTTCATCGGTCGAACCTCTATGTCAAGGATTCAGTTAATCCCGTATAATGTTCCCTTTGTTCTTCGGTATGTTACTTGCCCGAGATTCGATCGTCGGTATCTCCATACCTAGTTCAACCTCGTTACCGGCAAGTCTCTTTATTCGTTCCGTAATACAAGATCCCGCAACTAACAATTAGTCACATTGCTTGCAAGGCTTATTGTGATGTTGCATTACCGAGTGGGTCCCAAGATACCTCTCCGTCACACGGAGTAACAAATCCCAGTCTCGATCCATGCCAACTCAACAGACACCATCGAAGATACCTGTAGAGCACCTTTATAGTCACCCAGTTACGTTGCGACATTTGATACACACAAGGCACTCCTCCGATATTCGTGAGTTGCATGATCTCATGGTCATAGGAACATATACTTGACATGCAGAAAACAGTAGCAATAAACTAACACGATCATATGCTACGTTTGTAGTTTGGGTCTTGTCCATCACATCATTCTCCTAATGATGTGATCCCGTTATCAAATGACATCTTATGTCCATGGCTAGGAAACCTTAACCATCCTTTGATCAACGAGCTAGTCCATTAGAGGCATACTAGGGACATGGTTTTGTCTATGTATCCACACATGCATTTAAGTCTCTGATCAATACAATTATAGCTTGGATAATAAAAGATTATCATGAATAAGGAAATATGATAATAACTAATTTATTATTGCCTCTAGGGCATATTTCCAACATATTTCGACCCAAGAGGCTTCATGGGCTGTGGGAGAGTGAATACCAGCCCTTAGTGGGCTGGTGGAAGTCCCACACAAGGCCCATGCGGCTAGGAAGAAAAGCCCAAAAGGAAAAAGGTAGAAAAAGGCAAAAAAGGCAAAATAAGGAAGGAGTCCTAATCCTACTAGGAGTGGAGGAGGTGGACTCCTCCCTCCTATTCGGCCGAACCAGCCTTGGCTTGGAAGCCAAGGCTGCCTCCTCTCCTCCTCTCCAACTATATATACTAGAGGGTTTTAGGGTCTTGATATATGATTTTTAGCCACGTGCAACCCTACCCTCTAGTGCATAGTTTCTCCTCTAGATCGGATTTCTGTAGTGCTTAGGCGAAGACGTGCCGGAATAGCTCCACCACCATCGCCGGAGCGCCGTCACACTGCCGGAGAACTCTTCTTCCTCTCCGCTCCCTCTTGCTGGATCAAGACGGCGGAGATCGTCATCAAGCTGTACGTGTGATGAACGCGGAGGTGCCGTCCGTTCGGCGCTAGATCGGAAGGATCATGATCAAGTTTGTGGGACGGATCGTGATCAAGTTCGTGGGACAGATCGTGATCGGATCGCGGGACGGATCGTGATAGGATCGCGGGACGTTAAGCGTTTTGGATCGCGAAGACGTTCGACTACACCAACCGCGTTTCTTAACGCTTCCCGCTTAGCGATCTACAAGGGTACGTAGATCCACTCTCCCTCTCGTAGATGCTCATCACCATGGATAGATCTGCGTGTGCGTAGGAAAATTTTGTTTCCCATGCAACGTTCCCTAACAGTTCCAAGTTCGAAGTACCTTTTGGCAAAAGAAATATCGGGATGCATGTCTTCTTTTGCTCCTGAACTTACGGGGTATTAGCAACCGTTTCCCAAAACTGTGAAAACCTAGAAATATACATACACTGTTAAGGTGGGATATGATTACATCATGGTGTCGAAGGACGCGATCTAATAGATCATTGTATCGAGTAGTTGCTCCGACCCTTATTGCCCAACTGAAGTCGTCCTTGGGGTGATCTTGTAGTTTCTACGGGGTGGAGGCCGAGAATATCACCTAGAAAGTGATTTTGGTATGAAGAAACGCAGTCCATGTGACCCTATAAATGGTAGATTGGTCCTTGTAGGCAGCCAGAAGAACCCGAATCGGTATTCTTAAAAATGGAGGGGAAGCGAAACAAAGTCAAGATAATAGGGGTCGCACCTTTTCTTGTGCCAAAGATCTTACGATTTTCGAAGGAACGAGGGCTACTTTTTTTCAATTTCCATTCAAGAGTTTCTATCTCTTTCCACGCCGTTTTCTTGAGACCTCGAAACATGATGGGGAAACAACCACTGCTACCTTAGTTTCCCTCGTCTTACCTTTTCAGGTCTTTTTTTCCTTTTTTTTTGTTTTTGATTGTGTTCTTTTTAGATGTCTCAACTTCTATGGATATCGTGTTGTTGCAGATGTTGTGTACAATAGAAATCAGCTTGATAATAATATAATAACCTTTTGTTAAAAAAATCTAAACATTATAAATAAAATAAAAAATGTTTGTTTTCCGTTGAACTGTGGAAAAGACCTATTAATATTTTGGTATTTTTTTCGGAAAATCTTCCAATCTATTCATCAACTATCAAGGTAGTACAAATAACATCAGAAGTAAAAAAATACATATAGGTCCGTAGACTATCAAGGTAGTACCGCCGTCGTTGCCTCACCCTCACCCGAGCTAGCCAAACATTTTTGTAGTAGACAATGAAAAATCGTCGTGGTAAGACCCTACAACGTCAACACACCAGAACAACAACTGCCACAAATGAACAGAAGCGTAGATTAGAAGGATACAACCTGCAACGCACAATCGAACGAAGACCGGATTTACGTGGATCCACAAAAGACAAATATCGACCGAATCCTGCAAGATCCATCGGAGACAAATGCATCACCCGGGGGGGGGGGGGGTTAACAGACATAAACATTTTTCATATTTTGATATCTCAATTCCGAATCCAAAATTACTTTGCTTTTCGAATATCAACTTGTCTCCCTATACGAACCAACCTGTGGTTGGATGGTTAAAGGGACTGTGATATCCCCAGTCCATCAGGGTTCAAATCCTGGTGCTCGCATTTATTCCTGGATTTATTTTAGGATTTCTGGCGATGCGCATTCAGTGGGAGGAGACGTTCCCGTCGACGACGAGGCGCCTACGGTGACTTCGTAAATTTCAAGATGATATGCCCGATCAGTCTGTCGGAGGTGCTCATAAGATAGGGTGTGCGTGTGCGTTCATAGGGATAAGTGTATGCACGTGTATATGAACACTTGCGTCTATACTGTGTTTCAAAAAAAAACTTGTCTCCCTATAAAAAAAGGAATATCAAACTATCAAGATTTGCTTTCTCGCCCCCACCAAGTGCATTTGATACTGATGCGGCAACAGTTTTACAACAGTGGCATCCCAGTAAGCGCACAGGATGCTAAAAAACAATCAATAAAGTGGAAAGAAAAATGGGACAAAAAGAACATATATTTGAAGATATTTGTAAACAAAAGTCCTCCCCATTAAAATTGACACCGGTCTAGTTGAACAAAAGAGACGAGCAAATCAGTTAACGTGTATATATAATCTCAGAACCAATGAATGAATGAATGAAACATGCCACCAAATATGTCCACAAAAGTACACGAATGAATGAACCAACTAACGATCAATACCTAGCTACGAGTGTGTCTGCGTGCAGCAACGTGCAAATCAGTCCCGCACACTACACATGTCGGTCACGAACGCTGTACCAGAACTAAAGTTAGGTAACCATCAATCAGACGAACAGCTCGAGCAAGACGGGCGGCGCCTGCGCCACCGCGGCGGCGGCGGCCTCCTGCTCGCGGTGCCGGCGCATGTGGCCGCCGAGCGCCTGCCCCATCTCGAACCCTTGCCCGCAGACATGGCACTCGTGCGCCTGCTTCTGGTCCGTGGCCTTCCTGCGCTCCGGCCCGGACCCGGTGAGCGCGAGGGCGAGCCCGTTGCGGCCGCGGAGGTGGCTGGTCCGGTGCCCGCCTAGCGCCTGGAACGTCGGAAACGAGCGGTCGCAGGTCTTGCACATGAACTCCCCGCCGGCGGCGGCGGCGGGGCGGCGCATCCTCTTGCTGTTGCGGTCGGCGACGGCGCCGAGGGAGAGGGAGAGGGAGAGGGACACGAGCTGGTCCGCCGATGCCCTCTGGTGCTTCGTCATGGACGTGTATACGAGCTGCGACCGATCGACTGCTGATCAACCAAACCAACCGGTGAGAAGAGAAGTTGTAGACCACGGCCGGGAAATACACGATCGCCGGGAGAGAAGTGGATTCGGAGGAGAAGCGAAGGTGGCTGGCTGTCCGTTCCTGTTGTGAACTTGGGATGCTGTTGGGTGTGTGTCATGGTTTGCTTTATATATAGGGCCTGGACGGGAAAGAGAAAGGCGACGTACGAGGGGCTGGCAGCCAGGCAGCTTGGCCGCCGGTCACATGCGCTCCACGTCGGGGCGGACGTCTGCGAGGCCAGGGCTCGCCCAGGACGCGCGTCGCCATCGGCGGCCATCTCTGTCCATCGCTTCCTTCCTTGCTCACCACTCGCCGGGACGCGCTTGGATTGACGCCGACGTATGTGCGTTCGCGCCGGCTTCGCTCGCACGGCTGGTGGAGCTGGTTCGTGGTCCGGAAAAGAGAAGGAGCCGGGAAGGCGCCGGCTGTGATGCCAAAGTAGAGACAAGGCGTACGTTGGATGCGGTGCGGGGTCGACCAGATGCATGGTGGTGGTGACGGGATGGTCGTCGCACCGGGGAAACGTATGTGCGCCGGGTCAAGTCTCACCCAGGAGACGAGATGTGCTCTCCCGAACCAGACTAGTAGTACTGTATAAACGGTCCATGCTTACCAGATTCGTCTTGGTTTTTGTGGTCGGTCGGTCGGTCGTCTTGGACAGGCCGGGTATGGATAGAATGGTTTGGTCATGTGTCTCTTTACTTGTGCATCGTGCGGAATTTTCCCCGTGCGCCTCGCGCTCGCTTAAAATACGTTATGCACGTGTGTACGAGCGTGTTGCGTGTGCATGTAGGTTTGACACATGTAGTAATATCCAAAAAAAAGGACATGTATGGTATACTAGTAAGAAATTCCTTGCGCATTGACATACGTACACACTACCTCTACCGGTAGTTCAAATGATCTCTGTCTAGCTCGGTTTACGTACTAGGACGCGTGGAGCAATGCAACTTGCATGTCGAGAAGCAACATGCGCGTCTCACCGATCCGCCAAGGCCGTAGGCCAGTGCCAGTGATCGACATACGTCGGCTGGCCTGGCTACATGCGAAGCATCTATCACACATTCGATTGATCATTGATGCAGACAATGAGACAAAGCGCGTGTACGTAGCACTCCACGTGTTACAACTTACAACGTACGCCTCTGTTTTATACTTTGTCCACATGAAGAGGCCCATTACCTTCCCTTTTTTTTAATGCGTTGATAAGGATTTACTAAGAGCAAAAAAAAATGAAAATGAAATTGAACAAAAGAGGGCTCCCCTCCGATTTCATTAACGAAGCCATCAGTCTGACGAACAAACATATTTATAGCCTTAGCTACATACCAGCAACTACAAGTTCCACCTGACCAAACAAAAGTTCATCTAGTCCAAAAGGAAGCTAGAACAAGCAGAACTAAGAGCATAAAAGAGAACAACAACCGTTTTTTCTAGATAACATGTCGAAGCCAAAGATAGGCGATGAACTCCAGCAGCTAGGAAAACCAAGGCCGAACTTCAAGCAGATCCTTACACCAGTCATCGAGCCTTAGCACACCTGTCATCCATCCTTGAGTCGCTCGATAAACTTCACTTGCCACCTATTCGACCAGTCTTGCCCCCAATGTCAACATTTTTTGGTCTATTATTATTTTCCTGAAAAATAGACAAATCCACAATCCAGTTTAGGATCATAGGATCATGAATCATTTTATCTCTGAAGATAATATCATTTCTGGATTTCCATATCGTCCAAAACATAGCATAAATTCCAACCAGGACAAGACTTATGTTAGTTTTCTATAATGTCTTGAGCCCAACATTCAAACATACATCCAGATTCACTAAGAGCAATATTAGTGGATTAAATAAACCATTCTAGTATATTTCCAAGTGTTTAACCTGAAAGCTCCCCCAAACAAACCGCCCTTCCAGCTCTCCAAACATGAACTCTCCAACAAAATAAATGGTAAACTCCTAGCTAGGCAACCAACAGCCGCTCACCCAGCTACCTCCCCCATTACTTAGCGCCGCTGATTGCTCAACGTCAACCTGTCGTCTACCGCTTCTATGTCTGTTAGCCACCATGAGCTCCACTGCGGTGGGCTCAAGGTCTGGCGCGGACATGACTCCCTCCATGTTGGTCTTGCGCACTTTGGGGAGGAGCCACTGCACTGCTGCCGCCCCAATGCATGTTACACCCAAAAGGTGTTCAATGTAAGAGGAGTTCATTTTTCTCATTCTCCGTGCAATTGAAATTTAATTGTTGCAACAATTTAATTGTTGAATTCAACACATAGTTGAGGAGGATAAGGAGAAGAGCAATGAAGGACACATACTTGTTTCTCATCCTGGACATGTGTATTCAACCCCCACAATGGGTAGCAAATCCACGACCATCTTATAGATTGAAGATGTTTTTAAATTATTTATGGATTTCAAATGTTACTTATTCTTGTCATTTTTAAGCATAAAAACTAAAATCAATGTGATCTGAAAACGAAGATAAAATGATGTTTATGCTCAGAAGTGGTGAGAAATAGAACAAGTAACTTTCCTGAGAGTTGAGTGTAATAGGGATCTTCCCAAATTGAACAGGCTCGCCCAATAGTCTATGGTTTTTGCAAGACTCCCAAAAACTTGTCAATTATTAGGTGTTTAGGACCGTGATCAATTAGAGTTGCTTGATATTCGCAGTACTCGCCGTCATGCCTTACTTTAGCTATGTGCCTATGTCTGCTTTCTATGGTGTGGTGAGTAGTAGACAAACATTGATCGATATTTATAGCATCTTTTAGATTCTCATTTCCTTCTCCACTTGCACAAATGTCGACACTTGTCAATAGTGTGCTCATATCTCTCGATGTCTCAGGATGTAGACTTATTGCAGCTGTTTTGGAACAGACAGATCACGGATAAAACACAGCTAGTGGATCGTGGTTTCTAAGTCTCAAACCGCTTAATATTCCGGACACCACTGTACTTTCAACGTTTCGACGATCTTAGATTTTGAAGGTAGCTTTATATTGCAGAATTTTACAAATTCAGGCTCCGAATTTCCTTCTCCACTTGATCATATACAAAATGGCCCCGCAAAATTATACAAAATGGGGTGAACAGCATCATATTCATAGAACAGCAATCTGAGGACAAGATTCTGTCAATCGCATTTAGAACAAAAGAACATGTCTTAACTATGTACAAGTGCATGTAAATCCTCAGTGGATTATCGGTTGACAAAACTAATTCCTGCTAAAAAGTACTCTATGGTACTGTAAGTTCGTATAAAAGGTTGAACAGTTAACCTATCTCATTCTAAAGAGATGCATGTACAAGTCATGGATTAAGAAACTGAGAGATCCAGCTAGCAGGCTAGACGAAGAGCTCCAGCAAGACGGGCGGCCGGTCGGCGGCCGCCTGGTGCCCGGACTCCTGATCAGACACCGCGACCCACCGGTCGATGGCGCCGGTGATCGCCATCTCCTCGCGGTGCCGGCGCATGTGGCCGCCGAGCGCCTGGCCCGTCTCGAAGCCCAGCCCGCAGATGTGGCAGTCGTGCTGCTGCTGCTTGTCCTCGCGCCTTTTCCGCTCCTTGATGGCTCGGGCGACGCCGACGCCGAGCTCCAGCCCGTGGCGCCCCCGGAGGTGGCTGGTCCGGTGCCCGCCGAGCGCCTGGAACGTTGCGAATGCCCGGCCGCAAGTCTTGCACACGAACTCCCCCTCCCCCGACGTCGCCACCACCCTCCCCCGCCGCACCCTCTTCCTGGCGGCCGGCGCCGGCGCACTGGCCGAGTCGGCCGAGGTGCTGGTGGTGGTGGACATTGAGGAGTCTGTGCTGAGAGACAGCGCCAGGGACACGACGGCCGGCTCGTCCTCCCTCGCGCGCTTCATCTCCGCTCCCATGAATTCGCTGCTCGTCTTAGTAATCTCGCGTGTGGATTTCGATCGATGCTCCGTTGTGCTGTTGGTCTGTGAGAACTCCGTACTAAGATGAAGGATGGATGGATTGATCTTCCCATGGGACGGCCGCAGTTATATATAGGTTGTGTGGGCAGGAGGCCGGTGGCGTGCTGCTGCTGCGGGGGGAGCTTACGTGCGTGCCAAGTTGGTGGGGGCTGGCCGACCTCCGGCGTCTGCGACCAATCGTCGGAGGCCACCGCGACGTTCCGTGACGTGACGGATCGGATCGAGCTCGGATATTATATTGTTTTTGCGGGTAGCTCGACTGGATATTTTCCGTCGTACGTAGCGCGGTCGACCGGCGGCGAACGTGTGGTGCGGAGTGGCGTCACCTGTCACGCCACAAGGCGCGTGGCGGCGCGCCGCTGCTTGCCCGCGGGGGCGGTGGCCGGAATCGGCGATTGATCTATTAGGTTAATCCAGACTCTACAGTTGGACGGCGGCGTCTGCGTGAGCCGTGAGCGTGCGGGTAGGAAGGGTCTGGAACGTTCTAGTACGTGAAAAGATCTCTGATCACGCCAAATGTTTCAGACTTGACACTTGTGTGGTGTCTAATCTAACACGTACGTAGTCCATCGGGTTTACAGGAAGAAAAAAGGTAGGTTCACCTGTCGTGACATACATAGTGATGCGGATCGATCTTTTTTTATTTCAAGGGGTGTTACGGCATGACCGTGTACCCTTAAAACGGACACAACGTTTGACCACGGATCGGTTTAGACGGGTCCGGACATTCATAAGGAAGTCTGCCCTCCAAAACTAACCGCAAACACCTAGTCACATTTGATGCAAATTTAGACGAACCGGACAACTTTCATTTAAAATTAGATAATTTTTACATGAAATCGGATGATTTTCATCTAAATTGGATCACATTTATTACATTTTCGAGATATATACCTAAATCATGTTCTAACCTAGTCTAAACGATCGTCTGCTTCCGTTTTTCACGAGATGTCTTCCCATGTCTGGCTGCAAATTCGCTGGGTGGCCATGAGGCTTGTGAATTGAAGCTTCAATGGGAAGGGAAGAGTAGACTTCGCCTTCGCGAAGCGGGCAAGCTTACCGGCTGACGATGAGCCCGCCAAGTTTAGCTTCAAGGCGAGCGGAAGAATAGTGGCTTCTGCCTTCGCGAAGCGGGCAAGCTTACCAGCTGACGATGAGTCCGCCAAGTTTAGCTTCAATGCGAGGGGAAGAATAGTGGCTTCCGCCTCCGTGATGCAGGCAAGCTTACCAGTTGACGATGAGTCCGCCAAGTTTAGCTTCAACGCGAGGGGAAGAATAGTGGCTTCCGCCTCCGTGAAGCGGGCAAGCTTACCAACTGACGATGAGTTCGCCAAGTTTAGCTTCAAAGCGAGGGGAAGAATAGTGACGTCCGCCTACGTGAAGCACACAAGCTCATGGGAAGTGAGGCCCGACGAGACGGTGGTGGTGGCCTTCGTGAAACTCAAGCATCGACGACCCCTCATTATCTACTCTTTCTTTTTATCAGCTATAGTCATGGACATGTCAGCCTCGTCATCGTGGCGTGAGGCGTGGACGACGCGGAGCGAGCGACATTGTTGGTGCCGTCGCAAATTTTGCCTGCCGCCGCATCAATCTCCATGAATATAGCTTCTTTCTCTGCCTACAGGACACTGAGCTGCCATCACTCGCAACCAATGTCATGGGTGACACCGTAGGACAACAGCAACACCTTCTACTCGTCCACTTCTGCCAATATATCCATGTCGGTGATTTCTCCTCCGCTAGCCGGTGCTCGTTAAGGATTCGAAGGTTGTACCTCTGGTGGGCCTGCGCCTATCGTATTGCCTACTCCCACTCTTTCATCCCCATGTTGATTAAGTACGTCTGCACCTTGATATGGTCATGGCGGCCTGGACAGGCAAGGTCAGTGACACCGACTCATTGTCCATTGGCGCGTCTATGTTCGTGCACTTTGGAGAGCTCGCTGGCGAGCAAGCCTGTATTGAGCTGGCTCGATGGGCCTGTAGGGCGGCTGCAATCCTAGGGAGCTCCTTTTTCTGTTTGTCTAAGAGGTCGTTCCAAAGGGTTTTGGAGAAAGAGGCCATGGCGAGTGTCGTGCACGGAGGAGAAGATCTGTATCAAGAGCAGAGATGTGCCGCGGTTGTTGTCAGGCTCCTCGCCACGTTTAAATAGCGCGCGAATGCCAGGGCCAAGCGATGGGGTGTTTAATGTTGATCGGCATGCAAACAGATGTGTGGTGCTTCCATGCTGGCGCCGGTGTAGGTTCCTTAGGAAACACTTCAATGCGGAGAGACGACATGTACAACATGTGGCGCTCTTCACTTTTGCGCTACTTTAATGCCGACTCAAGTAAGAGGTCGCGTCTGGTCTGGCCGGCGTGAATGTGTCGGTTACCACTTAGGGCAGGAAAGGGAGAGGGCAAGGGAGAGAGTTTTGGGTGAGTCTGGGTGTTGGGCGCGGGCGTGGCGGCGATATGGACACCCATCCCCCTCCCGATTTGCTTCCGATTTGCGGGAAAAAGGACGTCCGGACAACTGCGTGGACAGATGGGGTACCATGTGGGATAGCAAAGCACGTTAGTACTGCATGGCCCGGACGTTTGCGGGGGATTTGAGGGACAACGTTCTATATGTTTCCAGTTTGCAGCGAAAAGGACATCCAGACAGCTGCCTGGACAGATAGGGTACCACGTGGGATGAGAAAACACGTTCGTACTATATGGCCCGGACGGTTAGTGTTCGAGATGCCCTTATGGCCAATCTATTTAGAACCATGATGCTATCATCGAACTTCACTAAACGTGATATTTTCACAATAGTATTTGCTAAAGTGAATGAGAATGTAATTGAACTTCCATTGATGACCTTTCCTGATATGAAAGAGGACTTTTACGTCTTTTTTATGCATGTGTTGCTAGATATAAGGCAGCTGCAAAATTATTGGCGTCAATCATTTTCTTACTTTGCCAGAAGCCTAAGTTGGAGGCAACATGATGAGCGCCAACCACCATGAGGTCGAGCCAGAATCTCGCCGGATACAGGGATGCTGCTGCGACCGAAAGCAAGCTGGGGAGTCGCACATGGAGACAAAAAAACATGTTGACATGTGCGGATTGAGGGCTGCGGGAGATCTTCAGAGGTCTTGCACATCACGGGGCTTAAAGAGATGGTTGTGATGACAACAAGTAACGGTGGTAGGGGAATGATGCATGGAATCACCTCAACTTACCTCTTAAGACACCTCGTTACCTCAACTTACTTCCTAACACGCCTATTGATACCACTACCAAAACCTCAACAATAGTGCTCTCGCTCGCCATCATATTATCGTATGAAATCAACCTCCATTCCTTTTTATTTAATTTGAAAAATGACCTGCCACTACCAACTCGCGGCAGACTTAGCGCTCGATACGACCTTTCCAATTTGTACATACATAATCATTTAGTGTATTGTTGATTATCATTTCCTCCAGCACATCAATAGGGCTGGCAACTTCAACTTCGAGATGGTAGCACAAGTAACAGTGGACTTGCAGATGGTAGCACACATGGGCGGAGCTAGACTAGGATTGCATACATGTTTGTGAGCATGAAATTCAATCTCATATTCATGTGTCTGGTGGTGGTTGGATCTCGTTAACATCTTAACAAGAAGATGAATAAGAGTGTCCCACCAATCAGAAGCGAAAAATGAAAATAGATACATTGCATATAACCTCATACAAAACTATGGGGATAAAGCCAACCCATCCATATCCGTACATGCTTGAGTCCTCACACTAGTAAAAATCAGGTCTTACGTTTGACCCTTTAGTCTCACCGGTTCCAACGGCTAGGAGCGGTTGGGGGGCACAGGCACCATTAGTCCCGGTTCATTTGGGAGCTATAGTCCCTGTTTGTGATACAAACCGGGACTAAAGGGGTGGTGGCAGACTGGTGTCAGCCTGGGGCCTCCACGAGCCTTTCTGGTCCCAGTTTGTATCACACAGAGTGGATCTCAACAATCTTGAGCACACAGAGGAATCATTCGTCCTAGCCAATAATGTGGCGCAAGTTTTGTATGTGAAGAACATGTCTACCAAACCGAGAAAAAAGAAAAGATAAGAAAGCGGATACACCATACGATGAGCCAAAGCACCACATAGTTCTTCCTGGGAAAAGAAACATCGTGGGAGTGGAGGACAAGACGGACATGTCAAATGATTATGAAAAGTTTGATGAAATTCCTCCCTTCGCAGTGAAGACTGGCCCAAGCATCTTGTTAAATGATGAAGATTGTCCATGGTTATGGTGCAATAATCAAGGAACACACGAAATTTTTTTTTATACCCCAAGATCCCACTCTGGGATGTTATTGGCTTCACCATCATCACTTTTCTTCTCTAGTGAGTAGCCAGGATGGTCTAGTTGTATACACGAAGTGCATAGAATTTTTGTTGTAACCCTCTCAACTTTTTAGCACTTGCTATGTGGTTGAAATGATGATACCATGCCAAGTTTCAACCTTTTCAGAGTTCATTTGTAGTGCTTTTTAATTGGATGAAAAATAGCAAATGAAGTTAGAAATGGTTGAAATTTGAGGATGTGGCTTAGAATGGTGCACATTAAATGCACAAAAAGTCCGGAGTTGAAATAAGTTGAAAAAAATGAAATGCCTTTGTAAAAGATGAGTTTTCGTTGGAAACCATCATACTTCGAAGTAGATGGTCCAGTTTGTACATGAAGTGCATCTAGTTTTTGCCGTAAGCCTCTCAACTTTTTAGCACCTGCTATGTGAATGAAATGATTCACGTATATAGAACAATATACATCAGATAAATGAGGAAATGTGAGTAAAACTTAGAATTTTTGGGGAATCTTTAGATGTTGGCGCCACTTGCAGGGTTTGGCCTTTGGGTGCAGCCACTTGAAGATGGTGGCAAGGGATATGTTAGACGAGTTAGTCAAAGACTTTCTTCAAAAAAATAATATTCCACATGGAATATGTCTTGTGACAGTTACTTATCATGATTGATCGACTCAACTTGTAGGCAATTAGATTGGAACAAACAACAAACAAATGAACGAGTCCTCAGACCATTTCTAAGCGATCCCCCAAAAGTTAGTGGAGTAAAAGTTGAAGTAAAAAATTAGTGAAGTGAAATTTCACTTCATTAACGGTTGCCGCATCTAGCCTATCCCTTATAGTTAGCGAAATAAAATCAAATTTGTGGCCATTATGCGTACTACCCGCACAAACATAATCTTTACACAATGCATATATTAAAATCATTCAAATTAAAGCATGGATAGAAACAATCGTCGTAACATAGAGTTTCATCACCGCTTTTTCCAAATTTAAACATCTGAAGTTCACTAAAAAGATATCACTTCAAACATAATGTTTGATTCAAAACCACCACAAACATAGCATATATATGTTGTGGATCGAGCCAATCTTTGGCATGCACCACCACCACTCAAACGAGGTCATTGGCAAAGAAATCAGCGTCGACATCCTCTCAGCCACCATCACCCGCACCACCACCCTCTCGGCCACCATCACCATCCTCTGGGCCACCATCACCATCACCACCACCACCATCACAACCATCACCACCCCCTCGGCCACCATCACCATCACCACCCCCTCGGCCACCATCACCACCACCACCCCCTAGGCTACCATCACCATCACCATCATCACCCCCCCCCTCGGCTATCATCACCATCGCCATCACCACCACCCCCTCGGCCACCACCAACATTCTGAAGAGAGGACAAGATTTCTCCACGAGTGAGCTCCCAATACTTTTTTGCGGTTTAATCCATTGTGTTTGGATCCATGAACATGATAACATGCTCTTTGGTCTTATTCGCATCACGAACCCTCTCCTCCTCAAGTGCAAGCCTACACTCCTCAGTTGGTTATCCTCTCCCAAAACATGGTCTTGGTTTGATCCACGGAGATGGCACGCCAAACGTTGCAAAGCACAATGTCCACCTTTTGGTTGTAGTTTTGGGTGCGGGACCTTGAGGCCTTGATGCTTGCTTCGGTCATCTCCACCACCTCCTCCTCAGCCAGGACCTCTTGGACCTCCTCATCGGCCTCCTTCATGTCTTGGGTAGCCGAATGATGCCAAAACGACTCATCATAGTTGAGATCATCAAGGCCAATGGTGCCGAGCACTCCAACGATGCATCGAATTCGACTGTGTTCATCTTCGCTCTACAATGGCAAAGCAAGCACTATAAATTTTTTACTATCGAATACCAACGAGATGCGAGGTTTTATTTTTTACCTTGTTGGCATTTCATCGAGCACTTGACGGCCACATTTTTTGTTGCCGGCTGCGGCGGCCGCTCGCGTCGGAGCAGTCACCGTAGGGGCAGCCGGAGTTGCCGAACAAGGCGTAGTCTTTGGACGAGGCACTACTGCGGTCTTCTTCGTCTTCTTCTTGGCGACCGACTCGACGAGCGCCGACACCGCCACGTCGACTTTCAAGCTCGTTTGCCTTTGGTGTCCGCGGCGGGAGGGCGGCGTGCTGTTGCTGGAGGCGTAGGAGGGGGAGATGGAGTTTTACTCGGCCGCCTAAAGTTAGAGTATATGTAGGATTTTTTTAGGAATAGGGAGTTGGAGTAAAACAATTACTCCCTTAGAGCATCTCCAATAGATGATCCAAATTTTGGCAGTCCAAAACCGAAGATGTAAAATATGGACTGCCAAATGGTGCGTTTTGGAGCTCCGAAAAATGCTCAACTCCAAGAGATGGTCCAAATCGGAGATGTTTAAAAAGAGCAACTCCAACAGATGGTCCAATACGGAGATGTATTTCGAAAACGACCAACTACTACTTCATCTCAACATGATTTAAACATGAAATTCAACATAGTTCGAACATAGATAACATAAATTTAAACTAGCAGAACTACTCGTCGTCCGAGGGCATCTAGTACGACTCTTCGGATTCATCCAAGAGCCCCAGAACTCCTCGTTGTCCTCCTCCGACGATGACTCGATGGAAATCACCGTCGAGGGGTCGGGCTCGTCCTCCTACTTCACCTCCTCCTTCTTCTTCTCGGCATCACACTTCCAGTAGAACTTCTGCTCGACCTGGACGTACTCGGGATGCTCCCGCGCAAACCGAGCCATCGCCGCCTCGTCGCTCTCGCCGGGAGTGTCGACAACCGCCGGTCTCTTCTTCTTCTTCTTCTTCTTCTTCTTCTTCGCCGGCAGCTTCTCCATCCGGATGCCCTATGGCATGAGCCACTCCGCTCCGCCCAGGTCTCGATCTCAGGGAAGGTTAGGCCCGTCTTCAGCCGTTTGGCACGGCACATTGCCACGTCGTAGGCACGCGCGGCCTCATCGGCGGTGGGATACGTGCCGAGCCACCAACGCCGCCCGGCATCGGAGAACTCCACTCCGAAGTTCCCGAAGGGCTTCACCCTTACGCAGAAGAAACCCGACTTGCCCTTCGCCATCTTCTTCGACGCCATCGGGGAGCAGGCGACGGCCGAACGGGGAGTGGGGCGGTGGACGGACCAGTGGCGGAGGCGACCGAAGAGGAGGCGGCCGGAGCGGAGGGGGCCAGAGCGGAGGTGGACGGGGTCGGGGCGGAGCGGAGGCGAACGTGATGGGGCGGCGCGGCGATTGGCGGCAGCCTTGGCGGGATGGAATTGGCGGCGGGACGGCGTCTAAGAGCTGCGGTGGGGTGGTGACCGAGCGAGGAGCGGCAGTGGGGCATCGAACGTCTGGATCGGATCTATGGCAGGGCGGCGTCGAAGAGCTGCGACGGGGCGGCGGATGGGCGGGGAGCTGTGGCGAGGCGGCGGACGGGCGGGGAGCTGCGGCGAGGCGGCGGACGGGCAGATCGCGGGCAGGCGATCGGGAGGCGGAAGGCGAAAGAAGTGGCGGTTGGGCGTTGGCGCGCGGCCGGTTTTTACATAACTTGCATCTGGTGATGTAAATTTGCATCACCAAGTTTTCATTTTTACATCACCAGGAAGGTGCGGTCCAATTTGTTTTTACATATGGACCGTCTGTTGGAGTAGCGTTTTTTGCCCCAGACGGTCCACAAGTTAGGTATATTTACATTTGGACCATCTATTGGAGATGCTCTTAGCGTTTTTAGGGGATAGGCTAGATCTGCCATAAGCCATAAGCGAGTAAACCGTTTTTTTTAAAACGGAGGCAAAGATTGCCTCATCTATTACTTAAGCAGAAGAGAATTGCCCAGTTAATTACGGAAAACTGGGCAAAAACCAAAACAACAAGGGCCAAACCCACTCCCAAAGACTGAAACACACAGGGCAAAGCCCACCCTTATCGATGACCTGCCGACCTGCGGCCATACAACGCAGCTCTGACTCTGACGGAGAACTCAGAAGAACGAAACCAGGCAGCACAGAATATTGCTGAAAGGGCCGCCTGTAGCCAGTCATCGTACACCACAGGGCCCCACCACCGCAGCTTTGACTCCACAACAACAAACAAACCGAGGCAATGCCATGGACACGCTAGAGAACAGTCGACTATCGCAACCATTGCCACGTCGCCGACATCGCTCCCACCATCATCGTTGCCACAGAAGTCTGGTCGCCACAGTGACTCTCTTAGGGCCGTCGCCCCGACATCCACCGCTCCGTCGCGCCCAGCGCATTCAGCCGGCACCGCCTTCCGGGGCCACCGACCTGACATACCACCGCTCCCCTCGAGCAGCAACGCCGCACAACCCAGCTGCCCGCAGCCCACGCTGCTCAGGGAAACCGCTCGCAGACCACGAACGTCGCACCACATCCGGGGCCGCCGCCCCGACATAAAGTCAGACCGCCCTCTCTGGAGTGCGTTGACCGGACCGACAAGCCTGCCACCCAAGTGGCCCAAGATTGACACCCAAGCGAAGGCCGAGCCGCCGCCCCGCCCCATGGATCCGTCCCACACATCACTTTCTGAGGCCGTCGCCTCGACGCACATCAGCCGTCCGGGGCCGCTGCCCCGGCATCCACCAACCCAATGTAGGAGAAAATCAGGCGCAGCAAGCACAAGCTAACTCTCCCAAGCAACGCCCCCAAGGGGGAAACGATGAAGACACCGCCGTCGCCCGCTTCGGAAACATCTGGAGCTTAGGTTTTCACCTGGAGAGCACGAGCCCCACGTAGAAGAAGATGGGTTCCAGAAGGACGCCTCGAAGGAGGGAAACGACGCCCGAAAGTGCCGCCGTCGACGACACCGACAAAGTCGGGTCAAGGCTTTCGCTCGGAACACACACATCCCTAAGGAGGCATGCAGATCTGATCCACCCAAAAGCGTGGAGATCGTTGGAGCCATTCCTGATGCGCCTAGCACACTCCAACGTCGACCACCAAGCTTCGCCGCGCAGCACCCACATCAGCAGCACCTCAAGCTGCGAATGAGAAGCGAGCACACACCTCACCACGGCCAAAACGCCATGGCTCCCAGCCCGGAGCCGCCTCCTCGGCTTCCTCCTCGCCCCTGTTCCGCACCTTCTCGCCAGAGCACCACTAGGCCACGCCCACACCTGCCATGCCCGTGCCGCGCCGGACCAGATCGGCCGAAGCACGGGCCACCACCCCACAGCGGCAGGGCCGTCGCCGTAGGCCAGCCCCGCAAGCACACCACCAGATCCGGGCGCGAAGGCCCCGGATCCGCCGCCCCCGCCGGAGGAGAGGAGGTCTAGCCCGCCGGCGTCGAGCTCGCGACGACCTCGCGCCGGTGTCGCACGAGGCAGCCATGGACCGCCCGCCCCCTGGAGAAGAAGCCCCGCCGCCGTCGCTGTCACACGGGCTTTGCCCAACGACGCATCCCGGCGGCGACGAGGGAGAGACGACGAAGGAAGCGTTGTCGGTGGTGGCTTGTCGCCGCCCGTGTCGCTCGTGCGGAGCGAGGCGGGGGCCTTTTCCTTAATACATAACACCATGTCTGAATATTAATCAGTAAACCTAAATTTTTACTCTCTTATGACCGTATACATAGCGTAAAAATGAGGGAATGGACCAAAGACCAACGCCTATACTTTTTTAGGGGGGCTAACGCCAACTAGTGTGTAGCAAATGTACAAATCCAATCGCACACACAGGTGAATCAGTAAACCTGCATTAGATGTCTATGTAGTTACATAAAACTATCCAACCGACCTGACGGAAATATATGAAACGCTAGACGAAGAGCTGGAGCAGAACGAGCGAAGCCTGGGCCGTGGTGGTGGCCTCCTGTTCACGATGCCGGCGCATGTGGCCGCCGAGCCGCGCCTGCCCCATCTCGAACTCAAGCCCGCAGACATGGCACTAGTGCGCCTGCTTCTGGTCCGTGGTCTTCTTGGTCGCCGGCTCGGACCCCGCGGCCAGACTGTGCGCAAGGCCATGGCGGCCACACAGGTGGCTTGTCCGGTGCCCGCCCAAAGCTTGGAACGAGGGGAACGACCGGCTGCAGGTCTTGCAGACCAACTTTTTTTTTACGGAGCTACGGCGGGCTTACGCTGGCTTGAACCATTTTTCATCATTATAATAGAAATTAAGATATAAACACAACGGCTACACATATATAGCACCCGACACACACAAGAAGGAAAAAAAGTAGCAACAGAGAAGAACCATGAAACGAGCTACGACAAGCAGCCAACATCAAGAACATAGCACCCATCACCACTAGGCAGACCGAGAAAAGCGAGAAACTAGTATAGTTGGATTAGTCGAAAGATGAATCGACACCGAGAAGACGAAGAAAAGAAGTCGCCTGCTACCCTGCGGTCCCTCAACACCTTAAAGACCTAGGAGAGTCGCAACCACCGTCGACGGGCTTCCCAATGCCTAGTCACAACGCGGCGAAGAGAGCCACAGACCATGACGAAGGGCAATGTTCTGCCGAGACAGCCCCGCACCTCCTCTGGGCCACACCACGGCCATCATCACAAACAGAGAGAACCAAAGTATTTGCGAGGCAACCAAGCCTCAACCGTCGTCGAAGGGAACCGAGAAACCGAGACCTCACCGTCGCCACGAGCCCCCAAGAAAAGATCGACCAACGGCACCAGGATGACCAAGGCAAGGACCGTCGCCACAATTGACTTACACCGCCACCACCGAACAATCCATCGACCCGACCACACACCAAACAAGCCAACCGCACTCAAGCCGAGACGACCACGACGAACTCGCCATCTGCTCCGTGGCGCATCTTCACCTTCTTGCTACGGTCGGCCACGACGCCAAGGGAGAGCGAGAGGGTGCGAGACGAGGCCGCATCGGTCTGATCTATGTACTGCTTCATTGACGAAACCATCGCGGCTAGTTATGTGCGGAACGATGGAGTGGGAGATGAGAGATGGATTGAGCCAGTCGTTAGAGCTAGGAATTGACTGCGGGTGTGGCTCGGATCGTGCATGGTAAGTAAGCCTTTTTATAGCTAGCTAGCTTGGTACTACTCCACCCGTAGCTTGGTATACGGGGTCCACACATGGTCGGCCACCAGGTACATTGCTTGTAGACCCCTTGTGGCTTGACGACTGCGGAGGCACGACTTGGAGCCCGGCCGTCGCGATCGGCGGTGTTCTGGCTAATGAGCACGTATGAAAAGGTAGAACCTTGATTTACAAAAAAGAAAAAGAAAAGGCAGAACTTTCTCTTCTGGTCGCTTCAGCTTAGAATAATTGCTTAGGTTGCTCCCCAGGTAGCACCGTAGCAGCCCCTGACGCAGAAGAGCCCGCGAAATGGGACGGAATCTCAATTAGCTAGCTCATGGTGTTAAGAGCAGTGCAGAGGGCTTTGGTGCGCTGCGCGGGACCCAAGTATCACCGGAGGTTGGGTCATTTGTTGCACCGGTGAACCGTGAACGTTAATTTGTCTGGCACCGATTTGACGGGTCAGTCAACGATGATTCCAAGAACGAGAGACCGCATGGTGTTCCACATTTCTTTACTTTTCTCTTGCCCGGACGATTCCACATTTCCAGTTTTGGCTCTTGCTCGTCTTCTACACTCGAAAAATGGGTCGCTGCGTTCACCTAAATTGCTGCATCACATGCAGCTATAGAATTTCTCCGTGGTTGCCTATCATGCGCCACACGCTCCAACGATCTTCAGTGTGCATGACGCTCGTACGCGTGTGCGCATGTGCTTGTTTTTCACAGAAAAGACTACAAATTATATATGGCAAACATTCATACGGACTGAATAGCTCTTTTGCAGGGCAATACATGACCATGTGCAGACTTGAGAGATCGGTAGTGACGACGCCGATCCAAGTCAATTATCATTTTTACATGCCTAGGACGTGACGTCCGTGTCCTAGAGCTAATGACACACTACCTCCATTTTTATTTACTTGGCCTATTGGTCTTAGTTAAAGTCAAACTTTGTAAATTTTGACAAAGTTTATAGACAACAATATTAATATACACAATAACAAATTAATAATATTAGATTCATTATTGAATGTATTTTCATATCATATATATTTGTTAAGGTAAATGTTTATATTGTTTACTATAAATTTAATCAAATTTTACGAAATTTAACTTCAGTCAACTCTAACACGCAGAGTAAATTAAAAAGGAGGGAGTACTCTCCCTTCCACGTCATTACTCCCTATAGTCTCTGTGTATGAGCTATGAGCCATTCACTTAAATTAACTGAAAACAACCAAATCATCTAATACACCACGCTTAATTGTAGGGCCTCTTTGATTCATAAGATTTGTATAACGCGGGAATAAGAAAACAGAAGAATAGAGTGGCATGTCATCCTCAATCCTACATGATTAGTACAAGTATTTGATTATGCACAGGAAAAATGTAGGATTTTCACATGAGATTGGAGTGGTTTACTTGTAGAAAACGACCCATTTGTCCCGGTTCCATAGGCCCATTAGTCCCGGCTCTGAAACCGGGACTAAAGGATCGGGACTAAAGCCCTAAACCTTTAGTCCCGGTTCGCTTACGAACCGAGATAGAAGGGGCTCCACGTGGCCTTTGCGGGGAGCCCAAGTAGGAGGACCTTTAGTCCCGGTTGATAACACCAACCGGGACGAAAATTTACTGGTTTTTTTTGAAGGGGGGGGGGTTAGGGGTTTTTGGAGGGTTAATTTAGGGGTTTCATATTGTGTTAGCTAGCTAATTAATAGAGAGAAGTGTCCTCTCTTTCTTCGTGCTTGGTCGACGCTGCTAGGTACTATACATATAGAGAGAACTCGACCCTAGCTAATAAGCAAATGAAGAAAACCATTAATTACACAAGATCTAACAACTCATCATCATCATCATCATCTTAATCATACAAAGTTAAAGTCTCATAAAACAAAAAAAAGAAGATAAAATGACATAGTCCTCCCTCATAGGACCTACTCCTCCCTCCTAGGTGAAATGACATAAAAAAGAATAACACCTATGTCCATGATGAAGCAAAGAGATCTATCGGTCTCCAACTTGTGGCTTGCGATCCTTCTTTATTTGTCCTCATGCTTCAATTTGGAGCCTTCTTGGTGGTTTGCGCTCGGTCGAGTATGCAAATGATAACTCAGAATGGAAGGGCTTTTATTGTCATATTACCTTCGGGTTGCATCAATGGTGACACAACTTCATTTGGCAATTTCTGTTGAAGAACATAATAGTAGCCTAGTTAGCAATGTAATCAATACCATTTACGCAACAGTACTAGTGTACTTAATTAGCAACTCTTACCAAGATATTTCGGCGAATATCATCCGCCCTCAACCCATGCACTAGTGTCCTGTACAATGTATAATTTAGGCCAGTTCCGAAATTACACGGAAAGATGTCCCTACCAGCTATGACACAAATAACATAGTAGATAAGATCATCCTTCTCCTCCCAAGTTAGATGTGATTCATAAGTGCAGTGTGTCGTGTCGATTATGTTCTGTATTTCACTCGAAGAAACGAAATAAGCTGTAAATTAAAAATTAAAAAATTTAGTACGGATAAACACCAAATATTTATGTATATAGAATCCAAATTACTTGACTAATATGCATGGTTGACAACCTCACATGCAGGTAAAACAGGAAGCATATCGACATCCACCCAAATGTCGATGTTTCCTTCAATATGATCTTGAGGACGAAGATCGAAGGTTATTTCCATATCCTCCTGAAATCCATATGCCTTGCAAAGAGCTTCCCAATTTGATCATACTAATTATGTGTTATTAAATGCATTCATTACTTTCACAAAAATTTGTGACCATGTTTAGTCCTCAGGTTGGTTGTCCTCGTCTCGAAACTCTCGTGCTTTTCGAAATTGAGCCTCTTCAAGAAATACTGTCTTGCATGACAGGGGACGAACTAGTCGAGTTGTACAAAACAGAAATTACGCTTTGAAGGAAAGAAACAGAAGTCATGCTTAATTACTAAAAACAGTTATTATCGTTGCGTACCGTAGAAATACCAAAGTCCTCGTAAACCTTCATGGTGAAGAACCTGCCGTCTCGCAGCCCAGGCTGGTCACAAAGACCCTTATATTCACCGCATAATTCACACGTTTGGATCCTATCGTCGTATGTGTTGGGAGACGTAGTAGTAAATCAAAATTTTCCTACGTTCACCAAGATCTATCTATGGAGAAACCAGCAACGAGAGGGGAGAGATTGCATCTTCATACCTTTGAAGATCGCTAAGCGGAAGCGTTACAAGAACGCGGTTGATGGAGTCGTACTCGCAGCGATTCAGATCGCGGTAGATCCGATCAAGTGCCGAACGGACGGCACCTCCGCGTTCAACACACGTGCAGCCCGGTGACGTCTCCAACACCTTGATCCAGCAAGGAGGAAGGAGAGGTTGGGGAAGGGCTCCAACAGCAGCACGACGGCGTGGTGGTGGTGGAGTAGCAAGGTATTCCGACAGGGCTTCGCCTAAGCGCTGCGGAGGAGGAAGAAGAGAGGTAGGGCTTCGCCGTGAGAGAGAGAGATCAAATCTTCTCTCAAAACATCCAAAACCTCAAGTATATATAGGAGGAGGGACGTGGAGGGCTGGCTTGGCCTCTACTCCAAAGAGGAGATGGCCGGCCGAATTAAAGGGAGAGTCCACCTCCCACAAGGGAGGTGGATCTCCTCCTTTTAAATCCTTTTTGCCTTATCTCCTTATCTCCAGCCACATGGGCCTTTAGCAAAAGTCTTGCCCAGCCCAATAAGGGCTGGCACACTTTATCTAACAGCCCATGTGGTCCTTTGGTCGTCACACCCCTCCCGGGGGTCCTCCGGCACCCTCCCGGCACTCCCGGTACACTACCGATGAGCCCGAAAACTTTCCGGTGACCAAAACTGGACTTCCTATATATCAATCTTTACCTCCGGACCATTCCGGAGCTCCTCGTGACGTCCGGGATCTCATCCGGGACTCCGAACAACCTTCGGTAATCACGTATACCATTTCCCTATAACCCTAGCGTCATCGAACCTTAAGTGTGTAGACCCTACGGGTTCGGGAGACACGTAGACATGACCGAGACACCTCTCCGGCCAATAACCAACAGCGGGATCTGGATACCCATGTTGGCTCCCACGTACTCCACGATGATCTCATCGGATGAACCACGATGTCAAGGATTCAATCAATCCCGTATACAATTCCCTTTGTCTATCGGTATGATACTTGCCCGAGATTCGATCGTCGGTATCCCTATACCTTGTTCAATCTCGTTACTGGCAAGTCTCTTTACTCATTCCGTAATACATCATCCCGTGGCTAACTCCTTAGTCACATTGAGCTCATTATGATGATGTCTTACCGAGTGGGCCCAGAGATACCTCTCCGTCACACGGAGTGACAAATCCCAGTCTCGATTCGTGCCAACCCAACAGATACTTTCGGAGATACCCGTAGCATACCTTTATAGCCACCCAGTTACGTTGTGACGTTTGGCACACCCAAAGCATTCCTACGGTATCCGGGAGTTGCACAATCTCATGGTCTAAGGAAACGATACTTGACATTGAAAAGCTTTAGCAAACGAACTACACGATCTTGTGCTATGCTTAGGATTGGGTCTTGTCCATCACATCATTCTCCTAATGATGTGATCCCGTTATCAATGACATCCAATGTCCATGGCCATGAAACCGTGACCATCTATTGATCAACGAGCTAGCCAACTAGAGGCTTACTAGGGACATGTTGTGGTCTATGTATTCACACATGTATTATGGTTTCCGGTTAACACAATTATAGCATGAACAATAGACAATTATCATGAACAAGGAAATACAATAATAACCATTTTATTATTGCCTCTAGGGCATATTTCCAACAGTCTCCCACTTGCACTAGAGTCAATAATCTAGTTCACATCACCATGTGATTAACACTTACATCACCATGTGATCATATCATCATGTGATTAACACCCAATAAGTTCCGGGGTTTGTTCATGTTCTGCTCGTGAAAGAGGTTTTTAGTCAATGGGTCTGCGACATTCAGATCCGTGTGTACCTAGCAAACTTTCCATGTCATATTTGTAGATACTACTCCCATGCTCCACATGGAGCTATTCCAAATGGCTGCTCCACTATACGTAGCTGGATTTCTACTAAGAGTCATCCGGATTGGCTTTAAAGCTTGCATCATCGTAACACTTTACGATGAACTCTTTATCACCTCCATAATCGAGAAATATTTCCTTAGTTCTCAAGTTACTAAGGCTAACTTTGACCGCTGTCCAGTGATCCACTCTTGGATTACTCTTGTACCCCTTGACAGACTCATGGCAAGGCACACACAGGTGCGGTACACAGCATGGCATACTATATAGAGCCTATGGCTAAAGCATAGGAGATGACACTCATCTCTTCTTTATCTTCTGCCGTGGTCGGGTATTGAGTCTTACTCAATTTCACACCTTACAATACAGTCAAGAACTCCTTCTTTGACCCATCTATTTTGAACTCCTTCAAAAACTTGTCAAGGTATGTCTTCGTCGAAAAAACTTATCAAGCGAATAGATCTATCCCTATAGATCTTGATGCTCAATAAAATAGTAGCTTTATCTGGGTCTTCCTTTGAAAAAAAAACTTTTCAAACAACCCTTCATGCTCTTCCAGAAATTCTACATCATTTCCGATCAATAATATGTCAACTACATATTCTTATAAGAAATTCCATAGTGCTCCCACTCACTTTCTTGCAAATACAAGTTTCTCATAAACTTTGTATAAACTTAAACACTTTGATCACCTCATCAAAGCATATATTCCAACTCCGAGATGCTTGCTCCAGTCCATAGAAGGATCGCTGGAGTTTGCATATTATTAGCATCCTTAGGATTGACAAAACCTTCTGGTTGTATCACATACAACTCTTCCTCACAGAAACCATTACGGAAACCTTGTTTTGTCATCCATCTGCCAGATTTCATAATCGAAAAATGCAGCAACTGCTAACAAAATTTTAATAGACTTTTAGCATCGCTACAGATGAGACAATCTCATTGCAGTCAACTCCTTGAACTTGGCGGAAACTTCTTTGCGACAAGTCGAGCTTTATAAACGGTGACATTTCACCATTAGCGTCTATGTTTATCTCAAAGGTCCATTTGTACTCAATGACCCGCCATTCAACAGGCAAGTCTACCAAAGTCCATACTTGGTTTTCATACATGGATCCTTTCTCGGATTTCATGGCTCCTAGCCATTTGTTGGAATCCGGGCCCACCATCGCTTCTCCATAGTTCGTAGGTTCATCGTTGTCCAACAACATGATTTCCAAGACAGGGTTGTCGTACTACTCAGGAGCAGTACGCGTCCTTGTCGACCTACGAGGTTCGATAGTGACTTGATCCGAAGCTTCATGATCATCATCATTAACTTCCTTTTCAACTGAGTAGGCTCTACAGAAACATCTTTCTGTGTTGCGCTATTCTCTGGTTGAAACAAAGGTTCAACAACCTCATCAAGTTCTATCTTCCTCCCACTCAATTCTTTCGAGAGAAACTCTTTCTCAAAAAGGACCCGTTCTTAGCAACAAACACCTTTTGTGCTTGGATCTGAGATAGAAGGTATACCCAATTAGGGTATTCTATGAAGATGCATTTGTCTGCTTTGAGTTCGAGCTCGCTAGGTGAAAAACCCATTTTCACATAAGCGTCGCAGCCCCAAACATTAAGAAATGACAGCTTAGGCTTCTGTCAAACCATAATTCTCACGGTGTCATCTCAACAGACTTAGATGGTGCCCTGTTAAAGTGAATGGATTTGTCTTTAATGCATAACCCCATAACGATAGTGGTAAAACGATAAGAGACATCATAGTACTCACTATATCCAATAGAGCACGACTACGACGTTCGAACACACCATCACACTATGGTGTTCCAGGAGGCGTGAGCTGTGAAACAATTTCCACATTGTCTAAAATTGCATACCAAACTCGTAACTTAGATATTCACCTCCATGATCATATCATAGACATTTATCTTCTTGTCACGATGATCTTTAACTTCACTCTGAAACTCCTTGAACCTTTCAAACATTTCAGATTCGTGTTTCATTAAGTAAATATCCCCATATTTACTCAAATCATCAGTGAAGGTAAAGAAAAACAACGATATCCACTGTGTGTTTCAACACTCATTGGACCACATACATCAACATGTATTAATTCCAATAAGCCACTTGCCCGCTCCATCATATTGGATGACGGGGTCTCAGTCATCTTGCCCAAGAGGCATGGCTCGCATGTCTCAACCGATTCGAAATCGAGTGAGTCAAAAAACATCCATCATCATGGAGTTTCTTCATGCGATTTATACCAATATGACATTACGTGGCAGTGCCACAAGCATGTGGTACTATCATTATTAACTTTGTATCTTTTGGTACCAATGTTATGAATATGTGTACTACTACGATCATGATTCGATAAACCATTTCGAGTGGGTGCATGACCATTGAAGGCATTATCCATGTAAACAGAATAACCATTATTCTCTAACTTATATGAATAACCGTATCGCACTAATCATGATCTAATCACGTTTATGCTCAACGCAAACACCAAATAACATTTATTTAGGTTTATCACAAATCCTGAAGGTAGAGAGAGCGTGCGATGGTGATCACATCAATCTTGGAAATACTTCCAACACACATCGTCACCTTTCACCTAGCTAGTCTCCATTTACTCCGTAGCTTTTATTTCGAGTTGCTAACACTTAGCAACCGAACCGGTATCTAATACCCAGGTGCTACTAGGAGTACCAGCAAGGTACACATCACTAACACGTATATCAAATATACTTCCATTGACATTACCAGCCTTCTTATCTACCAATCATCTAGGGTTTTTCCGCTTCAGCGAACATTCTCCTCATAACAGAAGCACTTAGTCTTGGGTTCGGGCTCAACCTTGGGTTTCTTCACTAGAGCAACAACTGGCTTGCCATTCCTGAAGTTTTTCCCTTCTTGCCCTTGCCCCTTTTGAAACTAGTGGTTTTCACTTAACCATCAACACTTGATGCTCCTTATTGATTTCTACCTTCGTGGTGTCAAACATCACGAACAACTCAGGGATCATCTTATCCATCCCTGGCATGTTATAGTTCATCACGAAGCTCTAGTAGCTTGGTGGCAGTGACTTGGAGAACTGCATTAATCACTATCTCATCTGGAAGATTAACTCCCACTTGATTCAAGTGATTGTAGCACCCAGACAATCTGAGAACACGCTCACCGATTAAGCTATTCTCCTTTATCTTGCAGGCAAAGAATCTTGTTGGAGGTCTCATACCTCTCAACATAGGCACGAGCTTGAGATCACAATCTCAGCTCCTAGAACATCTCATATGTTCTGTGACGTTCAAAACATTTTGAAGCCTCAATTCTAAGCCGTAATGCATGACGCACTGAACTATCACGTAGTCATCAAAAAGTGCCTGTCATATGTTCACAACATCTACAGACAACGCTTGAGGGAGTGATGCAGTTAGCGGTACATCAAAAACATAAGCTTTCTGTGCAGCAATGAGGACAATCCTCAGATCACGGACCCAGTCCGCATTATTGCTACCATCAACTTTCAACTTACTTTTCTCTAGGATTGTATCAATAAAACTGGGGAGCTACAGCGCGAGCTATCTACGACATAATTTGCAAGGACATTTTTAGACTAAGTTCATGATAATTAAGTTCATTTAATCAAATTATTAATGAACTCCCACTTAGATAGACATCTCTCTAGTCTTCCAAGTGATACATGATCCATGTCAACTAGCCCGTGTCCGATCATCACGTGAGACGGACTAGTCATCCATGGTGAACATCTCTATGTTGATCGTATCTTCTATACGACTCATGTTCGACCTTTCGGTCTTCCGTGTTCCGAGGCCATGTCTGTACATGCTAGGCTCGTCAAGTCAACCTAAGTGTTTCGCATGTGTAAATCTGGCTTACACCCATTGTATGCGAACGTTAGAACCTATCACACCCGATCATCACGTGGTGCTTCGGAACGACGATCCTTAGCAACGGTGCACAGTTAGGGTGAACACCTTTCTTGAAATTTTATTGAGAGATCATCTTATTTACTACCGTCGTTCTATGCAAATAAGATGTAAACATGATAAACATCACATGCAATCAATATAGTGACATGATATGGCCAATATCATTTTGCTCCTATGATCTCCATCTTCGGGGCACCATGATCATCACTGTCACCGGCACGACACCATGATCTCCATCATCATGATCTCCATCATTGTGTCTTCATGAAGTTGTCTCGCCAACTATTACTTCTACTACTATGGCTAACGCTTAGCAATAAAGTAAAGTAATTACATGGCGTTTATGATTGACACGCAGGTCATACAATAAATAAGACAACTCCTATGGCTCCTGCCGGTTGTCATAATCATCGACATGCAAGTCGTGAATCCTATTACAAGAACATGATCAATTCATACATCACAATGCATCACATCACATCCTTTGGCCATATCACATCACAAGGCACATGCTGCAAAAACAAGTTAGACGTCCTCTAATTTGTAGTTGCAAGTTTTTACGTGGCTGCTATAGGTTACTAGCAAGAACGTTTCTTACCTACGTCAACACCACAACGTGATTTGCCAATTGCTATTTACCCTTCATAAGGACCCTTTTCATCGAATCCGATCCGACTAAGGTAGGAGAGACAGACACCCGCTAGCCACCTTATGCATCTAGTGCATGTCAGGCGGTGGAACCGGTCTCACGTAAGCGTACGTGTAAAGTTGGTCCGGGCCGCTTCATCCCACAATACCGCCGAATCAAGATAAGACTAGTAGCGGCAAGCAAATTAACAAACTCGACGCCCACAACTGCTTTGTGTTCTACTCGTGCATAGATTCTACGCATAGACCTAGCTCATGATGCCACTGTTGGGAGACGTAGTAGTAAATCAAAATTTTCCTACGTTCACCAAGATCTATCTATGGAGAAACCAGCAACGAGAGGGGAGAGATTGCATCTTCATACCTTTGAAGATCGCTAAGCGGAAGCGTTACAAGAACGCGGTTGATGGAGTCGTACTCGCAGCGATTCAGATCGCGGTAGATCCGATCAAGTGCCGAACGGACGGCACCTCCGCGTTCAACACACGTGCAGCCCGGTGACGTCTCCAACACCTTGATCCAGCAAGGAGGAAGGAGAGGTTGGGGAAGGGCTCCAACAGCAGCACGACGGCGTGGTGGTGGTGGAGTAGCAAGGTATTCCGACAGGGCTTCGCCTAAGCGCTGCGGAGGAGGAAGAAGAGAGGTAGGGCTTCGCCGTGAGAGAGAGAGATCAAATCTTCTCTCAAAACATCCAAAACCTCAAGTATATATAGGAGGAGGGACGTGGAGGGCTGGCTTGGCCTCTACTCCAAAGAGGAGATGGCCGGCCGAATTAAAGGGAGAGTCCACCTCCCACAAGGGAGGTGGATCTCCTCCTTTTAAATCCTTTTTGCCTTATCTCCTTATCTCCAGCCACATGGGCCTTTAGCAAAAGTCTTGACCAGCCCAATAAGGGCTGGCACACTTTATCTAACAGCCCATGTGGTCCTTTGGTCGTCACACCCCTCCCGGGGGTCCTCCGGCACCCTCCCGGCACTCCCGGTACACTACCGATGAGCCCGAAAACTTTCCGGTGACCAAAACTGGACTTCCTATATATCAATCTTTACCTCCGGACCATTCCGGAGCTCCTCGTGACGTCCGGGATCTCATCCGGGACTCCGAACAACCTTCGGTAATCACGTATACCATTTCCCTATAACCCTAGCGTCATCGAACCTTAAGTGTGTAGACCCTACGGGTTCGGGAGACACGTAGACATGACCGAGACACCTCTCCGGCCAATAACCAACAGCGGGATCTGGATACCCATGTTGGCTCCCACGTACTCCACGATGATCTCATCGGATGAACCACGATGTCAAGGATTCAATCAATCCCGTATACAATTCCCTTTGTCTATCGGTATGATACTTGCCCGAGATTCGATCGTCGGTATCCCTATACCTTGTTCAATCTCGTTACTGGCAAGTCTCTTTACTCGTTCCGTAATACATCATCCCGTGGCTAACTCCTTAGTCACATTGAGCTCATTATGATGATGTCTTACCGAGTGGGCCCAGAGATACCTCTCCGTCACACGGAGTGACAAATCCCAGTCTCGATTCGTGCCAACCCAACAGATACTTTCGGAGATACCCGTAGCATACCTTTATAGCCACCCAGTTACGTTGTGACGTTTGGCACACCCAAAGCATTCCTACGGTATCCAGGAGTTGCACAATCTCATGGTCTAAGGAAACGATACTTGACATTGAAAAGCTTTAGCAAACGAACTACACGATCTTGTGCTATGCTTAGGATTGGGTCTTGTCCATCACATCATTCTCCTAATGATGTGATCCCGTTATCAATGACATCCAATGTCCATGGCCATGAAACCGTGACCATCTATTGATCAACGAGCTAGCCAACTAGAGGCTTACTAGGGACATGTTGTGGTCTATGTATTCACACATGTATTATGGTTTCCGGTTAACACAATTATAGCATGAACAATAGACAATTATCATGAACAAGGAAATACAATAATAACCATTTTATTATTGCCTCTAGGGCATATTTCCAACAGTATGATGACGACGACATTTCCTATGTTCATAATTCAAGAATTACGGCACGCTTTGGATCCTAATGCGTGTGTGACTTTCGATCCGTCGAGACTTTCCTTAAATAACTCTCATATCTCATGGTGTGTTGGTGCGCTCTCTCTCACACTCATATGGTGATGTATATATGTTGGTGGGCACTCTCTCACAATAATAGTTCGACCGCCGGTGATGGACGCCCCCTCTTCTCTTCTTGCACATTATACCGACGAGTATATCGCAAAGAAGAGAAAAAAGAGGAGGTGCCCCCCACGACAATAGTCGGGATTCCACCATCAAGAACACACATGAAAGTCACACAAGGAGCAACAACAGACCAAAAGTCACACACGCATTATACCGATAAAATATCACTAATACATTTATAATGAACTCGAATATAATATCATTAATACATCATCTTGAATAATCTAGTTATTAATGCATCATCAAATATTAACTAATACATTTCGAATATTATCATATAAGATCACTAATATTTCCTTCGATCGATTTTAAATATTTTAAATCGATCGAAGGAAACTACCAGGAAACTGATCAACACACATATCACTATTACTCAATATGCAACGGATTGACCTTAGGTCTGTCGAGTCTTTCCTTCGTAAACTCTCATCTCACGTATATGGTGGGAACTCCCTCTGATATTTCGACCGTCGGTGATGGTGGCTCCTCCATTCGTCCCCGGGTGCATTACACCAAAATGTCTAGTACACGGGAACGAAGGAGAAGTGACCCCCACGACAATAGTCGGGATTCTTCCTCTTATATATATATATGGTGGACACTCTCCCTCACTGAAAGACACACAAAGGAGCCGAAACAGACCTAAAGTCAACCCGTTCCATATATCGAGCAATGACATAGAAAAAATTTCCTATGTTTTTCCGGAATGACAGGCAAATCACAAGCACTTGATATTAACTAATACATCATCCCGAATAATCCAGTTAATACATCATCAAATATTAAGTAATACATCTTGAATATTATCATATAAGATCACTAATACAGATCGAATATCCTAGAATCCAAAGTGGAGGACGGTGAACTCGGTTAGCGGACTCTGAGTCGTCGGCGGTGGACACCCAAAGATAAGGAACCGTCACGGGATCATAACTCGGGTGAGATCCCTGAAGAATCTGCCAGGTATTGTTGAACCTGGCGTCCAACGCCGCCATATAGCGACGGACATGCTCGTCCTTCTCCTTGACACGACCACGTACCACCTCCGCGGGGCCCCGCTCCCTCCGCATCGAAAGTGGCCTACGTTGTTGGGAGACGTAGTAGTAAATCAAAATTTTCTACGCGTTCACGAAGATCTATCTATGGAGAAACCAACAACGAGAAGGAAGAGATTGTATCTTCATACCTTTGAAGATCGCTAAGCGGAAGCGTTACAAGAACGCGGTTGGTGGAGTCATACTCGTAGCGATTCAGATCACGGTGGACTCCGATCTTAGCACCGAACAACGGCGCCTCCGTGTTCAACACACGTGCATCCCGGTGACGTCTCCTATGCCTTGATCCAGCAAGGAGGGAGGAGAGGTTGAGGGAGAGCTCTGGCAGCACGACGGCATGGTGACGGTGGAGCTGGATGGTCTCCGGCAGAGCTTCACCAAACACTACAGAGAACGAGGAGAGGGAAGAGTAGGGCTGCGCCGAGAGGAGAGGAACTCATGTGTCTGGCAGCCCCCAAACCCTCCACTATATATAGAAGGAGGAGGAGGGAGGGCGCAGCCCTAGGGTTCCCACCCTAGGAGCTGTGGCCGGCCCTAGATGCCATCTGGGCGGCGGCCACAGAGAGAGAGGGGGAGGGTGCAGCCCTAGTGGGCCTTAGGCCCATCTCGGTCTAGGGTTTCCCCTCCCTCCCACCTTCCTGCGCCTTGGGCCAGGGTGGAGGGCACACCAGCCCACTCTGGGGCTGGTCCCTTCCACTCTCGGCCCATGTAGCCCTCTGGAGCCGGTGTCCCCACTTGGTGGACCCCGGGAACCCTTCCGGTGGTCCCGGTACGTTACCGATAATTCCCGAAACACTTCCGGTGGCCAAATCCTCACTTCCTATATATCATTCTTTACCTTCGGACCATTCCGGAACTCCTAGTGACGTCCGGGATCTCATCCGTGACTCTGAACTAGCTTCGGTAACCATGTACACTATTTCCCTATAACCCTAGCGTCATCGAACCTTAAGTGTGTAGACCCGACGGGTTCGGGAGACACGTATACATGACCGAGACACCTCTCCGATCAATAACCAACAGCGGGATCTGGATACCCATGTTGGCTCCCACATGCTCCACGATGATCTCATCGGATGAACCACGATGTCAGGGATTCAATCAATCCCGTATACAATTCCCTTTGTCTATCGGTATGATACTTGCCCGAGATTCGATCGTCCGTATCCCTATACCTTGTTCAATCTCATTACCGGCAAGTCTCTTTACTCATTCCATAATACATCATCCCGTGGCTAACTCCTTAGTCACATTGAGCTCATTATGATGATGTCTTACCGAGTGGGCCCAGAGATACCTCTCTGTCATTCGGAGTGACAAATCCCAGTCTCGATTTGTGCCAACCCAACAGACACTTTCGGAGATACCCGTAGTGCACCTTTATAGCCACCTAGTTACGTTATGACGTTTAGCACACCCAAAGCATTCCTACGGTATTCGGGAGTTGCACAATCTCATGGTCTAAGGAAACAATACTTGACATTGGAAAAGCTTTAGCAGATGAACTACACGATCTTGTGCTATGCTTAGGATTGGGTCTTGTCCATCACATCATTCTCCTAATGATGTGATCCCGTTATCAACGACATCCAATGTCCATGGTTATGAAACCATGACCATCTATTGATCAACGAGCTAGCCAACTAGAGGCTCACTAGGGACATGTTGTGGTCTATGTATTCACACATGCATTACGGTTTCCGGTTAATACAATTACAGCATGAACAATAGACAATTATCATGAACAAGGAAATACAATAATAACCATTTTATTATTGCCTCTAGGGCATATTTCCAATAGTCTCCCACTTGCACTAGAGTCAATAATCTATTTACATTGTGATGAATCGGACACCCATAGCATTCTGGTGTTGATCATGTTTTGCTCGTGAGAGAGGTTTAGTCAACGGATCTACGACATTCAGATCCGTATGTACTTTACAAATATCTATATCTCCCTCGTGAATGTAATCACGTATGGAGTTGAAGCGGCGTTTGATGTGTCTTGTCTTCTTGTGAAACCCGGGCTCCTTCGCAAGGGCAATTGCTCCAGTATTGTCACAGAATAGAGTCATCGTGCTCGACGCATTGAGAATCACTCCTAGGTCGGTGATGAACTCCTTCATCCAGACTCCTTCCTTTGCTGCTTCCGAAGCAGCTATGTATTCCGCTTCACATGTAGATGCCGCCACTACGCTTTGCTTGCTGCTCCATCAGCTGACTGCCCCTCCGTTCAAAATATACACGTATCCGATTTGCGACTTGGAGTCGTCTGGATCTGTGTCGAAGCTAGCATCAACGTAACCATTTATGACGAGCTCTTCGGCACCTCCATATACGAGAAACATGTCCTTTGTCCTTTTCAGGTACTTCAGGATATTCTTGACCGCTGTGCAGTGTTCTGCTCCGGGATCACTTTGGTACCTCCCTACCAAACTTATGGCAAGGTTCACATCAGGTCTGGTACACAGCATGGCATACATAATAGAGCCTATGGATGAAGCATAGGGGATGACACTCATCTCTTCTCTATCCTTTGCCGTGGTCGGGCATTGAGTCGTACTCAATCTCACACCGTGTAACACAGGCAAGAACCCCTTCTTGGACTGATCCATATTGAACTTCTTCAATATCTTTTCAAGGTATGTGGTTTGTGAAAGACCTATGAGGCATCTCGATCTATATCTATAGATCTTGATGCCTAATATGTAAGTAGCTTCTTCGAGGTCCTTCATTGAAAAACATTTATTCAAGTAGGCCTTTACACTTTCCAAAAGTTCTATATCATTTCCCATTATCAGCATGTCATCCACATATAATATGAGAAATGCTACAGAGCTCCCACTCAATTTCTTGTAAATACAGGGTTCTCCATAAACCTGTACAAACCCAAACGCTTTAATCACCTCATTAAAGCGAATGATCCAACTCCGAGATGCTTGCACCGGCCCATAGATGGAGCGCTGGAGCTTGCATACTTTGTTAGCATCTTTACGATCGACAAAACCTTTCGGCTGCATCACATATAGTTCTTCCTTAAGGATGCCATTAAGGAATGCCATTTTGACGTCCATTTGCCAGATCTCATAATCATAAAATGTGGCAATTTCTAACATGATTTGAACAGACTTCAGCATCGCTACGGGTGAGAAAGTCTCATCATAGTCAACTCCTTGAACTTGTCGATAACCCTTAGCGACAAGCCAAGCCTTATAGACGGTCACATTACCATCCGCGTTAGTCTTCTTCTTAAAGATCCATTTATTTTCAATGTCTCGCTTATCATCAGGCAAGTCCACCAAAGTCCACACTTTGTTCTCATACATGGATCCTATCTCGGATTTCATGGCTTCAAGCCATTTGTTGGAATCTGGGCCTGCCATCGCTTCTTCATAGTTCGATGGTTCACCGTTGTCCAACAACACGATCTCCAGGACAGGGTTGTCGTACCACCCTGGTGCGGAACGTGTCCTAGTGGACCTTCAACGTTCAATAGTAACTTGATTTGAAGTTTCATGATCATCATCATTAACTTCCTCTCCAGCCAGTGTAGGCTCCACAGAAACAACTTCCTGTCCTGCGCTACTCTCCGGTTCGAGTGGAGGTACAATTACCTCATCAAGTTCTATTTTCCTCCCACTTACTTCTTTCGAGAGAAACTCTTTCTCGAGAAAGGATCCATTCTTGGCAACAAAGACTTTGCCTTCGGATCTGAGGTAGAAGGTATACCCAATAGTCTCTTTGGGATATCCTATGAAGACGCACTTTTCTGCTTTGGGTTCGAGCTTCTCAGGTTGAAGTTTCTTCACATAAGCATCACATCCCCAAACTTTTAGAAACGACAACTTAGGTTTCTTTCCAAACCATAATTCATACGGTGTCGTCTCAACGGACTTTGACGGTGCCCTATTTAAAGTGAATGCGGCAGTCTCTAATGCATATCCCCAAAATGATAGCGATAAGTCGGTAAGAGACATCATAGATCGCACCATATCCAATAGAGTGCGATTACGACGTTCAGACACACCATTTCGCTGAGGTGTGCCAGGCGGCGTGAGTTGTGAAACAATTCCACATTTCCTTAGGTGCGTGCCAAACTCGTGACTTAAATATTCTCCGCCAGGATCAGATTGTAGGCACTTTATTTTCCTGTTACGTTGATTCTCTACCTCACTCTGAAATTCCTTGAACCTTTCAAAGGTTTTAGACTTGTGTTTCATTAAGTAGACATACCCATATCTACTCAAGGCATCAGTGAGGGTGAGAACATAACGGTAGCCACCGCGAGCCTCGACGCTCATCGGACCACATACATCGGTATGTATTATCTCCAATATTTCAGTTGCACGCTCCATTGTTCCGCAGAACAGAGTATTGGTCATCTTGCCCATAAGGCTTGGTTCGCATGTGTCAAATGATTCAAAATCAAGAGACTCCAAAAGTCCATCAGCATGGAGCTTCTTCATGCATTTGACACCAATATGACCAAGGCGGCAGTGCCACATGTAAGTGGGACTATTGTTATCAACCTTACACTTTTTCGTACTCACACTATGGACATGTGTAACATCACGTTCGAGATTCATCAAAAACGAACCATTGACCAGCGGAGCATGACCATAAAACATTTCTCTCATATAAATAGAACAACCATTATTCTCAGATTTAAATGAGTAGCCATCTCGCATCAAGCGAGATCCAGATACAATGTTCATGCTCAAAGCTGGTACTAAATAACAATTATTGAGGTTTTAAACTTATCCCGAAGGTAGATGTAGAGGTAGCGTGCCGACGGCGATCACATCGACCTTGGAACCATTTCCGATGCGCATCGTCACCTCGTCCTTTGCCAGCCTCCACTTATTCCGCAGCTCCTGCTTGGAGTTACAAATGTGAGCAGTTGCACCGGTATCAAATACCCAGGAGCTACTATGAGCGCTGGTTAGGTACACATCAATAACAAGTATATCACATATACCTTTAACGTTGTCGGCCTTCTTATCCGCTAAGTACTTGGGGCAATTCCGCTTCCAGTGACCGGTACCCTTGCAATAAAAGCACTCAGTCTCAGGCTTGGGTCCATTCTTGTTCTTCTTCCCGGCAACTTGCTTACCAGGTGCGGCAACAGCTTTGTCGTCCTTCTTGAAGTTCTTCTTACCCTTGCCTTTCTTGAAACTAGTGGTCGTATTCACCATCAACACTTGATGCTCCTTTTTGATCTCGACCTCCGCCGATTTCAGCATCGAGTACAACTCAGGAATGGACTTCTCCATACCCTGCATGTTATAGTTCATCACAAAGCTCTTGTAGCTAGGTGGGAGCGACTGGAGGATTCTGTCGATGACCGAGTCATCCGGGAGATTAACTCCCAGCTGAGTCAAGCGGTTGTGCAACCCAGACATTTTGAGTATGTTCCCACTGACAAAACTATTCTCCTCCATCTTACAGCTGAAGAACTTGTCGGAGACGTCATATCTCTTGACCCGGGCATGAGCTTGGAAAACCATTTTCAGCTCCTGGAACATCTCATATGCTTCATGTTGCTCAAAACGCTTTTGGAGCCCCGGTTTTAAACTGTAAAGCATGCCGCACTGAACAAGGGAGTAATCATCGTAGCGTGACTACCAAGCGTTCGTAACGTCTTGGTCCACTGGGAAAATGGTGTTGGGAAACATTGCATGGGAAACAAAAATTTCCCTACGCACACACAAGATCTATCCATGGTGATGAGCATCTATGAGAGGGAGAGTGGATCTACATACCCTTGTAGATCGCTAAGCGGGAAGCGTTAAGAAACTCGGTTGGTGTAGTCGAACGTCTTCACGATCCAAATCGCCAAGCATCCCGCGATCTCATCATGATCCATCCCGCGATCCAATCACGATCCGTCTCGCGAACTCATCACGATCCGTCCCACGATATTGATCACGGTCCTTCCGATCTAGCGCCGAACGGACGGCACCTCCGCGTTCAGCACACGTAAAACTCGATGACGATCTCTGCTTTCTTAATCCAGCAAGAGGGAGCGGAGAGGTAGACGAGTTCTCCGGTAGCGCGACGGTGTTGCGGTGATGGTGGTGGAGGAATTCCAGCAGGGCTTCGCCTAAGCACTGCTGAAAACCGATCTAGAGGAGAAACTATGATCTAGAGGAGAGGTAGCACGTGGCTATTAGGGTTAGCTTTCCCCTCTAAATCCTCTAGTATATATAGGAGGGAGGTAGGGGAGGAGGCAGCCTCAAACCCTTAAGGTTTGGTCGAAATTGGAGGTGGAGGAGTCCTACTCAAATCCTATTAGGAGTAGGATTCCTCCTTTCCACTTGGAAACTCTTTGCACCTCGCCACCTTTGGATTTTTTCCTTCTCAAACCACTCCAGCCGCATGGGCCCTTAGAGGAGGCTTCGGCCAGCCCGCCAGGGGCTGGTTTACCTCCTCCCACAGCCCATGTAGCCTCTTGGGTCAAGACACCCCTCCCGATGGTCCCCCGGTACCCTCCCGGCACTCCCGGTACACTACCGATGAGCCCGAAACTTTTCCGGTGACCAAAACAGGACTTCCTATATATCAATATTTACCTCTGGACCATTCCGGAGCTCCTCGTGGCGTCCGGGATCTCATCCAGGACATCGAACAACCTTCAGTCACCACCATACATAACTCTATACTACCGAAACGTCACCGAACCTTAAGTGTGCAGACCTTGCGGGTTCGAGAACTATGTAGACATGACCGACACACCTCTAAGGTCAATAACCAATAGCAGGACCTGGATGCCCATATTGGTTCCTACATATTCTATGAAGATATTTATCGGTCGAACCTCTATGACAATGATTCAATTAATCCCGTATGTTGTTCCCTTTGTTCTTCGGTATGTTACTTGCCCGAGATTCGATCATCGACATCTCCATACCTAGTTCAACCTCGTTACCAGCAAGTCTCTTTACTCGTTCCGTAATACAAGATCCCATGGCTAACACTTAGTCACATTGCTTGCAAGGCTTATTGTGATGTTGTATTACCGAGTGGGCCCTGAGATACCTCTCCGTCATACGGAGTAACAAATCCCAGTCTTGATCCATGCCAACCCGACAGACATCCTCGAAGATACCTGTAGAGCACCTTTATAGTCACCCAGTTACGTTGCGACGTTTGATACACACAAGGCACTCCTCCGGTGTCAGTGAGTTGCATGATCTCATGGTCATAAGAACAAATACTTGACATGCAGAAAACAGTAGCAATAAACTGACACGATCATATGCTACGTTTGTAGTTTGGGTCTTGTCCATCACATCATTCTCCTAATGATGTGATCCCGTTATCAAATGACATCTCATGTCCATGACTAGGAAACCATAGCCATCTTTGATCAACGAGCTAGTCTATTAGAGGCTACTAGGGACATGGTGTTGTCTATGTATCCACACATGTATCTAAGTTTCCGATTAATACAATTATAGCATGGATAATAAATGATTATCATGAACAAGGAAATATGATAATAACCAATTTATTATTGCCTCTAGGGCATATTTCCAACAGTCTCCCACTTGCACTAGAGTCAATAATCTAGTTCACATCACCATGTGATTCGCATTGTTATGAATCTAACACCCAATGAGTTCTAGGGCTCGATCATGCTTTGCATGTGCGAGAGGTCTTTTAGTCAAAGGGTTTGCGACATTCAGATCCGTGTGTACTTTGCAAATCTCTATGTCATACTTTAGACACTGCTACCACACTCCACTTGGAGCTATTCCAAATGGCTGCCACTATACGTATCCTGATTGCTACTCAGAGTCATCCGGATTGGTGTGAAAGGTTGCATCGACGTAACCCTTTACGACGAACTCTTTATCACCTCCATAATCGAGAAATATTTCCTTAGTCCTCTAGTTACTAAGGATAATCCTGACCGCTGTCCAGTGATCCACTCCTGGATCACTTTTGTACCCCTTGACAGACTCATGGCAAGGCACACACCAGGTGCGGTACACAACATGGCATAATATAGAGCCTATGGCTAAGGCATAGGGGACGCCATTCGTCCTTTCTCTGTCTTCTGCCGTTGTCGAGCTTTGAGTCTCACTCAACTTCACACCTTACAAATCAGGCGAGAACCCTTTCTCTGACTGATCCATTTTGAACTCTTTCAAAATCTTGTCAAGGTATGTACTCATTGAAAGTCTCATCAAGCATCTTGATCTATCTCTATTGATCTTGATGCTCAATGATTAGGTAGCTTTATCCCGGTCTTCCTTTGAAAAACTCTTTTCAAACAACCGTTTATTCTTTCCAGAAATTCTACATCATTTCCGATCAACAATATGTCAACCACATATGCTTACCAGAAACTCTATAGTGCTCCCACTCACTTTATTGTAAATACAAGTTTCTCATAAACTTTGTATAGACTCAAAAACTTTGATCACCTCATCAAAGTGTATATTCCAACTCCGAGATGCTTGCTTCAGTTCATAGAAGGATCACTGAAGCTTGCACACCTTTTAGCATCCTTAGGACCGACGAAACCTTCTGGTTGTATCTCATACAACCTTTCCTTAAGGAAGGAAACGATGTTTTGACATCCATCTATCAGATTTCATAATTCAAAACTACAGCAACTGCTAACATAATTCAAACAGGCTTTAGCATCGCTACGAGCGAGAAAGTCTCATCACAGTCAACTCCTTGAACTTGTTAGAAACTTCTTTGCGACAAGTCGAGCTCTATAAATGGTGGCATTTACCATCAACGTTTGTCATCATCTCAAAGGTCCATTTGTACTCGACGACCTGCCGTCCAACGAGCAAGTCTACCAAAGTCTATACTTGGTTTTCATACATGGATCCTTTCTCGGATTTCATGGCATGTAACCATTTGTTGGAATCTGGGCCCATCATTGCTTCTCCACAACTTGTAGGTTCATCGTTGTCCAACAACATGACCTCCAAGGCAGGGTTGTCGTACCGCTCAGGAGTAATACACATCCTTGTCGACCTACGAGGTTCGATAGTAACATGATCTGAAGCTTCATGATCATCATTATTAACTTCCTCTCCAACTAACGTAGGCTTCACAGAAACATCTTCCTGCGCTGCACTACTCTCTGGTTGAACAAAGGTTCAACAACCTCATCAAGTTCTATCTTCCTCCCACTCAATTCTTTCGAGAGAAACTCTTTCTCGAGAAAGGACCCAGTTTTAGCAACAAATATTTTATGCTTGGATCTGAGATAGAAGGTTCACCCAACTGTTCTTAGGGTATTCTATGAAGATGCATTTGTCCGCTTTGGGTTTGAGCTCATTCGGTGAAAACATTTTCCACACAAGCGTCGCAGCCCCAAACATTAAGAAATGACAGCTTGGGTTTCTATCAAACCCTAGTTCACACGGTGTCATCTCAACGGATTTAGATGGTGCCCTATTTAAAGTGAATGTAGTTGTCTCTAATGCATAACCCCAAAATTATAGTAGCAAAATGATAAGAGACATCATAGCACGCACCATATCCAATAGAGTACGACTATGACATTCGCACACACCATCACACTATGGTGTTCCAGGTGGCGTGAGTTGTGAAACAACTTTCACATTGTCTAAAGTTGTATGCCAAACTCGTAACTCAGATATTCACCTCCACGATCATATCGCAGACATTTTTATCTTCTTGTCATGATGATCTTAAACTTAACTCTGAATTTGCTTGAACCTTTGAAACGATTCAGACTTGTGTTTCATTAAGTAAATATACACTATATCTACTCAAATCATCAGTGAAGGTAAGAAAATAATGATATCCACTGCACGCTACAAGACTCATTGGATTGCATACATCAACATGTATCATTTCCAATAAATCACTTGCCCGCTCCATCCATCTGGAAAACAGGGTCCTTAGTCATCTTGCCCAAGAGGCATGGTTCGCATGTCTCAACCGACTCAAAATTGAATGAGTCCAAAGATCCATAAGCATGGAGTTTCTTCATGCGCTTTATACAAATATGAAATTTAGCGGCAGTGCCACAAGTATGTGGTACTATCATTATTAACTTTGTATCTTTTGGCATCAATGTTATGAACATGCGTATTACTACGATCAAGATTCAACAAACCATTCTCATTGGGTGCATGACCATTGAAGGTATCATTCATGTAAACAGAATAACCATTATTCTCTAACTTAAATGAATAACCATGTTGCAATAAACATGATCTAATCACGTTCATGCTCAACGCAAAACACCAAATAATCTTTATTTAGGTTCGTCACTAATCCCGAAGGTAGAGAGAGCGTGCGATGTTGATCACATCAACCTTGGAAACATTTCCAACACACATCGTCACCTCACCCTTAGCTAGTTCTCCGTTTATTCCGTAGCTTTTATTTCGAGTTACTAACATTTAGCAACCGAACCAGTATCCAATACCCAGGTGCTACTAGGAATACTCGCAACGTACACATCATTAACACGTATATCAAATATACTTCTGTCGACGTTGCCATCCTTCTTATCTACCAAGTATCTAGGGTTGTTCCGCTTCAGTGACCGATCTCCTCATAATTGAAGCACTTAGTCTCGGGTTTGGGTTCAATTTTGGGTTGCTTCACTGGAGCAGCAACTGACTTGCTATCCATGAAGTTTCCCTCCTTGCTCTTGCCCTTCTCGAAACTAGTGGTTTGACTAACCATAAACACTTGACGTTCCTTCTTGATTTCTACCTTCGCAGTGTCAAACATCGCGAACAGCTTAGGGATCATTATTTCTATCCCTGGCATTTCATAGTTCATCACCAAGTTCTGGTAGCTTAGGGACAGTGACTTGGAGAACTATATCAATCACTATCTTATGTGGAAGATCAACTCCCACTCGATTCAAGCGATTGTAGCACCCAGACAATCTGAGCACATGCTCAACGATTGAGCTATTCTCTTTCATCTTGCAGGCAAAGAATCTTGTTGGAGATCTCATATCTCGCAACACGGGCATGAGCCTGAGATCCTAATTTCAGCTCTTAGAACATCTCATATGTTCCGTGACGTTCAAAACATTTCGGAGCCTCAATTCCAAGCCGTAATGCATGACGCACTAAACTATCAAGTAGTCACCAGAACGTGCGTGTCAGATGTTCACAACATCTATAGATGACGCTAGAGGGATTGACGCACCGAGCGGTGCATTAAGGACATAAGCCTTCTGTGCAGCAATGAGGGCAATCCTTAGATCACGGACCCAGTCCGCAATATTGCTACCATCATATTTCAACTCTATTTCTCTAGGAACGTATAAAAATTCAAGGGAGCTACAGTGCAAGCAAGTAATCTACAACATAATTTGTAAAGACACTACGGACTATGTTCATGATAATGAGTTCAACTAATCATATTACTGAAGAACTCCCACTCAGATTGACATCCCTCCGGTCATTCGAGTGATACATGATCCAAATTCACCAACTCAAGTCCGATCATCACGTGAGTTGAGGTGGTTTCAATGGTGAACATCATCATGTTGATCATATCTACTATATGACTCAAGTTCGACCTTTCGGTCTCTTGTGTTCCGACGCCATGTCTGTACATGCTAGGCTCGTCAAGTTTAACCCGAGTGTTCTGCATATGCAAGACTGGTTGTAACATCCCAAAATTATTCTGTACATGCTAGGCCATGTCTGTAAAGCATTATATAGCGCTTAATGATTGACATGCAGGTCATACAATAATTAAAGACAACCCTATGGTTCCTGCCGGTTGCCGTACTCATCCACATGCAAGTCGTGATATTCTATACAAAACATGATCATCTCATACATCACATATATCTCATGATGTAATTGTCCATATCACATCATAACATACCCTGCAAAAACAAGTTAGACGTCCTCTAACTGTTGTTGCATGTTTTATGTGGCTGCTACGGGTATCTAGCAAGAACAATTCTCACCTACGCAAAAACCACAACGGTGATACATAAGTTGCTTTTCAACCTTCTCAAGGACCGCCTTTGTCGAATCCGATCCAACTAAAGTAGGAGAAACAGACACCCGCCAACCATATTTGTGCAACAAGGTTACACGTCAGTTGATGGAACCGATCTCTCGTAAGCGTATGAGTAAGGTTGGTCCGGGCCGCTTCATCCCACAATACCGCTGGACCAAAACACGACCAAGAGAGAAAGCAATATAAGCATCAACGCCCACAAACTCTTTGTGTTCTACTCGAGATCTCATATACACATAGACCTAGATCATGATGCCATTGTTGGGGAACTTTGCATGGGAAACAAAAAATTTCCTACGCACACACAAGATCTATCCATGGTGATGAGCATCTACGAGAGGGAGAGTGGATCTACATACCCTTGTAGATCGCTAAGAGGGAAGCGTTAAGAAACGCGGTTGGTGTAGTCGAACGTCTTCGCTATCCAAATCGCCGAGCGTCCCGCGATCTCATCACGATCTGTCCCGCGATCCAATCACGATCCGTCCCGCGAACTCATCACGATTTGTCTTGCGATCTTGATCACGGTCCTTTCGATCTAGCACCGAACGGACGACACCTCTGCGTTCAACACACGTACAGTTCGATGATGATCTCCGCCTTCTGGATCCAGCAAGAGGGAGAGGAGAGGTAGATGAGTTCTCTGGCAGTGCGACGACGTTGCGGCAATGGTGGTGGAGGAATTCCAGCAGGGCTTCGCCTAAGCACCACTGAAAACCGATCTAGAGGAGAAACTATCATCTAGAGGAGAGGTAGTACGTGGCTATTAGGGTTAGTTTTTCCCTCTAAATCCTCTAGTATATATAGGAGGGAGGGAGGGGAGGAGCCAGCCTCAAACTCTCAAGGTTTGGTCGAAATTGGATGTGGAGGAGTCCTACTCCAATCCTATTAGTAGTAGGATTCCTCCTTTCCACTTGGAAACTCTTTCCACCTCTCCACCTTTGGATTTTTTTCCTTCTGAAACCACTCCAGCCGCATGGGCCCTTAAAGGAGGCTTCGGCCAGCCCACCAGGGGCTGGTTTACCTCCTCCCACAGCCCATGTAGCCTCTTGGGTTGAGAAACCCCTCCCGATGGTCCCCCGGTACCCTCCCGATACACTATCGATGAGCCCGAAACTTTTCCGATGACCAAAAAAGGACTTCCTATATATCAATCTTTACCTCCGGACCATTTCGGAGCTCCTCATGACGTCCGGGATCTCATCTGGGACTCCTAACAACCTTAGGTCACCACCATACATAACTCTATACTACCGAAACGTCACCGAACCTTAAGTGTGCAGACCCTGCGGATTCGAGAACTATGTAGACATGACCGAGACACCTCTATGCTCAATAACCAATAGCGGGACCTGGATACCCATATTGGTTCCTACATATTCTAAGAAGATCTTTGTCGGTCGAACCTCTATGTCAAGGATTCAATTAATCCCGTATGTTGTTCCCTTTGTTCTTCGGTGTGTTACGTGCCCTAGATTCGATCATCGACATCTCCATACCTAGTTCAACCTCGTTACCAGCAAGTCTCTTTACTCGTTCCATAATACAAGATCCCGTGGCTAACACTTAGTCACATTGCTTGCAAGGCTTATTGTGATGTTGTATTACCGAGTGGGCCCTGAGATACCTCTCCGTCACACGGAGTAACAAATCTCAGTCTTGATCCATGCCAACCCGACAGACACCCTCGGAGATACCTGTAGAGCACCTTTATAGTCACGCAGTTACGTTGCGACATTTGATACACACAAGGCACTCCTCCGGTGTCAGTGAGTTGCATGATCTCATGGTCATAGGAACAAATACTTGACATGCAGAAAACAGTAGCAATAAACTGACACGATCATATGCGACGTTTGTAGTTTGGGTCTTGTCCATCACATAATTCTCCTAATGATGTGATCCCGTTATCAAATGACATCTCATGTCCATGACTAGGAAACCATAGCCATCTTTGATCAACGAGCTAGTCTATTAGAGGCATACTAGGGACATGGTGTTGTCTATGTATCCACACATGTATCTGATTTTCCGATTAATACAATTATAGCATGGATAATAAACGATTATCATGAACAAGGAAATATGATAATAACCAATTTATTATTGCCTCTAGGGCATATTTCCAACAAATGGGTGGGTCACCTAGCGGTGCATCAATGACATACAATCTTTTGGAAGCTATGAGGATAATCCTCAAGCTACAGACCCGGTTCGCATAGTTGCTTCCATCATCTTTCAGCTTGGTTTTCTCTAGGAACGCGTTGATGTTAAGGGTGACATTAGCGTTGGCCATTGGATCTACAATATAGATTATAAAAACAATTTTAGACTTAGTTCATGATAATTAAGTTCACATAATCAAATTATTTAATGAACTTCCACTTAGATAGACATCTCTCTTGTCGGGGGGATGACCCCCGGATACCCTAGAGGCAACCATCGCAATGTCGCCACCGTCCCTTCGTCTGCGTTCATCGCCAGGGCCGGGCGCCGCCGCGTGCTGCGTCTTGCTCCGGCGCGGTCGTTGACGCATCGCCTCGGTTGCCCCGGCCGTGCGCGCTCGGTGCCCGTTGCTCCTTCATGCCAGAGGCCTCGACGTCACCCCTCCACGTCCGCTCCGGCAGCGCGCCCATGGCGCCGCGTCGCTCGTCCACTCTCTGCTCTTCTATTCGTGTTCGCACATCGCATCTCAACCACCACCGGCCACGACTGCTGCCGTGCGGCTGGCCGCGCCACCGTGCTGCTCCTCGGTCCATGTACGTGCACGTGCTTACACCTAGCTAGCTAGGTAGCTAACATAGCCAATGGATTTGGCTGCGTGGGCTAGCTTTGTTGCAAATATGCCATAGAGGCAATAAATAAAGTGTTTATTATTGTATTTCCTTGTTCATGATAATCGTTTATTATCCATGCTATAGTTGTATTAATTGGAAACATGGATACATGTGTGGATACGTAGACAAAACACAATGTCCCTAGTATGCCTCTAGTGAACTAGCTTGTTGATTGAATGATGGTTAAGGTTTCCTAGCCATGGACATGAGATGTCATTTGATAATGGGGTCACATCATTGGGAGAATGATGTGGTGGACAAGACCCAAACTACAAACATAGAATATGATCGTGTCAGTTTATTGCTACTGTTTTCTGCATGTCAAGTATATGTTCCTATGATCATGAGATCATGCAACTCACAGATATCGGAGGAGTGCCTTGTCTGTATCAAACGTCGCAACGTAACTGGGTGACTATAAAGGTACTCTACAGGTATCTCCGAGGGTGCCTGTTGAGTTGGCATGGATCGAGACTAGGATTTGTTACTCCGTGTGACGGAGAGTATCTCAGGGCCCACTCGGTAATACAACATCACAATGAGCCTTGCAAGCAATGTGACTAATTGTTAGTTGCGGGATCTTGTATTGCAGAACGAGTAAAGAGACTTGCCGGTAACGAGATTGAACTAGGTATGGAGATACCGACGATCGAATCTCGGGCAAATAACATACGAAAGAACAAAGGGAACATCATACGGGATTAACTGAATCCTTGACATAGAGGTTCGACCGATAAAGATCTTCGTAGAATATGTAGGAACCAATGTGGACATCCAGGTCCCGCCATTGGTTATTGATCATATAGGTGTCTCGGTCATGTCTACATAGTTCTCGAACCCGCAGGGTCTGCACACTTAAGGTTTGGTGACGTTTCGGTAGTGTAGAGTTATGAATGGTGGTGACCGAAGGTTGTTCGGAGTCCCAGATGAGATCCTGGATGTCACGAGGTGCTCCAGAATGGTCCGGAGGTAAAGATTCATATATAGGATGTCCCAGTTTGGTCACCGGAAAAGTTTCGGGCTCATCGGTAGTGTACCGGGAGTGCCGGTAGTGTACCGGGAGACCTCCAGGAGGGGTATTTCGACCCTAGAGAGTCCATGGGCTGTGGGATAATAATAACCAGCCCTTAGTGGGCTGTTGGAACAGCTACAAAAGGCCCATGGCGCCAGGAGGAAAAAGGCCTAAAGAAAAAGGTGGAAAAAAGGCGAAAAAGGTGAATCCTACTCCTACTAGGATTGGAGGAGGAGTAGGACTCCTCCACCTTGGCCGGACAGCTCCTATAGGGCCTTGACCTTGCGCCAAGGCTGCCTCTCCTCTCCTCCTATATATACTTGTGGAATAGAGGGTTTTTGCATAGATTTTCTGGCCACGTGCTACCCGTTCCACCGGTGCTCCTTTAGATCGGTTTCCGCAGTGCTTAGGCAAAGCCCTGCTGGAATCACTCCACCACCATCGCCGGAGCGCCGTCACGCTGCCGGTGAACTCTTCATCCTCTCCACTTCTTCTTGCTGGATCAAGACGGTGGAGATCGTCATCAAGCTGCACGTGTGCTGAACGCGGAGGTGTCGTCCGTTCGGTACTAGATCGGAAGGGTCATGATCAAGTTCGTGGGACGTTCGTGATCGGATCGCGGGACAGATCGTGACAAGATCGCGGGACGGTTCGTGATTGGTTCGCGGGACGGTTCGTGATTAGATCGCGGGACGCTCGGGGATTTGGATCGCGAAGACGTTCGACTGCACCAACCGCGTTTCTTAATGCTTCCCGCTTAGCGATCTACAAGGGTACGTAGATACACTCTCCCTCTCGTAGATGCTCATCACCATGGATAGGTTTGCGTGTGCGTAGGAAATTTTTTGTTTCCCATGCAACGTTCCCCAACAGTGGCATCATGAGCTAGGTTGATGGTTCGATGAGATCTCGGGTAGAACACAAAAGTTTTGTGGGCGTTGATGCTTAGATTGCTTCCTTCCTTGGTTGGATTTTGGTTCGGCGGTATTGTGAGATGAAGCGTCCCGGACCAACATTACTCGTACGCTTACGAGAGACCGGTTCCCTCGACGCAACTTGTTGCCTAGATGGCTTGCGGGTGGCAGTTTCTCTCACTTTAGTTGGATCGGATTCGACAAAGGCGGTCCTTGAGAAGGTTGAAAAGCAAATTATGTATCACCGTTGTGGTTTATGCATAGGTGAGAATCGTTCTTGCTAGAAGCCCGTAGTAGCCACGTAAAACATGCAACAACAATTAGAGGACGTCTAACTTGTTTTTGCAGGGTATGTTGTGATGTGAAATGGCCGATTACATGATGTGATATATGTGATGTATGAGATGATCATGTGATGTATAGAATTTCATGACTTGCATGTCGATGAGTACGGCAACCGGCAGGAGCCATAGGGTTGTCTTTAATTATCGTATGACCTGCGTGTCAATCATTAAGCGCTATGTAATGCTTTACTTTATCGCTAAATGGTAGCAATAGTAGTAGAAGCATGCAGGGCGTGACAACCTCGATGGCAACACGTTGATGGAGATCATGGTGTTTTGCCGGTGACGATGAAGATCATGCCGGTGCTTTCAAGATGGAGATCTAAAGCACAAGTTCATGGCCATATCATGTCACTTATGAATTGCATCTGATGTTAATCCTTTTATGCACCTTGTTATGCTTAGTACGGCGGTAGAATTATAAGGTGATCCCTCACTTAAATTTCAAGATAAAATTGTGTTCTCCCCGAGTGTGCACCGTTGCGAAAGTTCGTCGTGTTGAGACACCACGTGATGATCGGGTGTGATAGACTCTACGTTCACATACAATGGGTACAAGCCAGTTTTGCACGCGTAGAACACTCGGGTTAAAATTGACGAGCCTAGCATGCACAGACAAGGCCTCGGAACACAAGAGACCGAAAGGTCGAACATGAGTCATATAGTAGATATCATCAACATAATGATGTTCAACATTGAAGCCACCTCAACTCACGTGATGATCGGACTTGAGTTGGTGGACTTGGATCATGTGACACTCAGATGACCTGAGGGATGTCAATTTGAGTGGGTGCTAGTAATTTGATTAACTAAACTCATTATCTTGAACAATAGTCTAAGTGAACATTGCATATTTATGTTGTAGATCAATGGCTCGCGCAGTAGCACCCCTGAATTTTAATGCGTTCCTAGAGAAAGCTAAACTGAAAGATGATGGAAGTAACTTTGTTGACTGGGCCCGTAATCTGAGGATTATCCTCACGGCTTCCCAGAAATCATATGTCCTTGATGCACCGCTTGGTGACCAACCAGAAGACATGACCTCTGAAGACGTTAAGAACGCTTGGGAGGCACGAACTGGAGATTAATCAATAGTTCAGTGTGCAATATTGTATGGCTTAGAACCGAGACTTCAAAGACGTTTTGAACGTCATGGGGAATATGAGATGTTCCAGGAGTTGAAGTTTATCTTTCAGAAGAACGCCCGGATCGAGAGGTATGAAATCTCCGATAAGTTCTATGGTTGCAAGATGGAGGAGAACGGGTCTATCAGTGAACATATACTCAGAATGTCTGGGTATTCAACTCATGTAGCGGAGTTGGGAATTGCCCTTCTGCCAGAGGCGATCACTGACAGAGTTCTTCAATCACTCCACCTAGTTACAAGAGCTTTGTGATGAACTATAACATGCACGGGATGAACAAGTCAGTCGCCGAGCTGTTTGCGATGCTAAAAGTCGCTGAGTCTGAAATCCAGAAAGAACATCAAGTGTGGATGGTCAATAAAACCACTAGTTTCAAGAAAAATGGCAAAGTCAAAGGCAAGGGCAAGAAGGGTAAAACCAAGAAGGATGGCAAAGCAGTTGCTACTCCTGCAAAGAAGCCCAAGCATGGACCCAAGCCGGAAACTAAGTGCTTTCATTGCAAAGGAACTTGTCACTGGAAGCGGAACTGCCCCAAGTACCTGGCTGACAAGAAGGCGGCCAACAACAAACAAGGTATATATGATATACATGTTATTGATGTGTACCTTACTAGCTCTCGTAGTAGTGCCTGGGTATTTGATACCGGTTCGGTTGCTCACATTCGCAACTCAAAACAGGAACTATAGAATAAACGAAGGCTGGCAAAGGACGAAGTGACGATGCGCGTGGGAAATGGTTCCAAGGTTGATGTGATCGCCGTCGGCACGCTCTCTCTTCAATTACCATCGGGATTAGTGATGAACCTGAATAATTGTTATTTAGTGCCTGCGTTAAGCATGAACATTATATCTGGATCTTTTTTATTGCGAGACGGTTACTCATTTAAATCAGAGAATAAAGGTTGTTCTATTTATATGAGTAATATCTTTTATGGTCATGCACCCAATGTTAGGGGTTTATTCATATTGAATCTTGATAGTGATGACACACATGTTCATAACATTGATGCCAAAAGATGTAGAATAGATAATGATAGTACCACTTTCTTGTGGCACTGGCGTTTAGGTCATATTGGAGTAAAACGCATGAGGAAGCTCCATGCTGATGGACTTTTGGAGTCACTTGATTTTGAATCACTTGACACATGTGAACCATGCCTCATGGGCAAGATGACTAAAAGACCGTTTTCTGGAACAATGGAACGGGCGAGTGACTTATTGGAAATCATACACACTGATGTGTGCGGTCCAATGAATATTACAACGCGTGGTGGATATCGTTATTTTCTCACCTTCACTGATGACTTAAGTAGATATGGGTATATTTACTTAATGAAACACAAGTCTGAAACGTTTGAAAAGTTCAAGCAATTTTAGAGTGAAGTTGAGAATCATCATAACAAGAAGATTAAGTTCCTGCAATCTGATCGAGGAGGTGAATATCTGAGTTATGAGTTTGGCAGTCACTTAAGACACTGTGGAATTGTTTCACAGTTGACACCGCCCGAAACACCACAGCGTAATGGTGTGTCCGAACGTCGTAATCGAACCTTATTAGATATGGTGCGTTCTATGATGTCTCTTGCTGATTTGCCACTATCGTTTTGGGGTTATGCATCAGAGACAGCTGCATTCACATTAAATAGGGCACCATCAAAATCCGTTGAGACGACGCCATATGAACTGTGGTTTGGCAAGAAGCCAAAGTTGTCATTTCTTAAAGTTTGGGGATGTGATGCTTATGTAAAAAAGCTTCAGCCTGGAAAGCTGGAACCCAAAGCGGAGAAATGCGTCTTCATAGGATACCCGAAAGAGACAGTCGGGTATACCTTCTATATCAGATCCGAAGGCAAAGTGTTTGTCGCTAAAAACAGAACATTTCTTGAGAAAGAGTTTCTCTCGAAAGAATTGAGTGGGAGGAAAATAGAGCTTGATGAGGTTATTGAACCTTTACTTCAACCAGAAAGTAGCGCAGCGCAGAAAGATGTTTCTGTGGAACCTACGACGGTAGAAGAGGAAGTTAATGATGATGATCATGAAGCTTCGGATCAAGCAGCTATTGAACCTCGTAGGTCGACAAGGCCGCGTACTACCCCAGAGTGGTACGACAACCCTGTCTTGGAAGTCATGTTGTTGGACAACGATGAACCTACGAGCTATGGAGGAACAGTGATGGGCCCGGATTCCGAGAAATGGTTAGAGGCCATGAAATCCAAGATGGGATCCATGTATGAAAACAAAGTATGGACTTTGGAAGTATTACCTGAAGGGCGAATGGCCATTCAAAACAAATGGATCTTTAAAAAGAAGACAGACGCGGACGGTAATGTCACCGTCTATAAAGCTCGACTTGTGGCAAAGGGTTTTTCACAAGTTCAAGGAGTTGACTACGATGAGACTTTGTCATCCGTAGCGATGCTTAAGTCTGTCAGAATCATGTTAGCAATAGCTGCCTATTTCGACTATGAAATTTGGCAGATGGATGTAAAAACAGCGTTTCTCAATGGTTTCCTTGAGGAAGAGTTGTATATGATGCAACCCGAAGGTTTTGTCGATCCAGAGAATGCTGACAAAGTTTGCAAACTCCAGCGATCCATTTATGGACTGGTGCAAGCATCTCGGAGTTGGAATAAGCGCTTTGATGAGGTGATCAAAGCGTTTGAGTTTATACATGTTTACGAATAAGCTTGTATTTACAAGAAAGTGAGTGGGAGCTTTGTAGCGTTTCTAGTATTATATGTGGATGACATATTGCAGATTGGAAACAATATAGAAATGCTGGAAAGCGTGAAGGAATATTTGAACAAGAGTTTTTCAATGAAGGACCTAGGAGAAGCTGCTTTCATATTAGGCATTAAGATCTATAGAGATAGATCGAGACGCTTAATAGCACTTTCACAGAGCACATACCTTGATAAAGTTTTGAAGAAGTTCAAAATGGAACAGTCCAAGAAGGGGTTCTTGCCTGTATTACAAGGTGTGAAGTTGATTAAGACTCAATGCCCAGTAACTGCAGAAGATAGAGAAAATATGAGTGTCATCCCCTATGCTTCAGCCATAGGCTCTATCATGTATGCAATGCTGTGCACAAGACCCGATGTCAGCCTTGCCATAAGTATGGCCGGAAGGTTTCAAAGTGATCCTGGAATGGAGCACTGGCAAGCGGTCAAGAATATCCTTAAGTACCTGAAAAGGACTAAGGAAATGTTTCTCGTTTATGGAGGTGATGAAGAGCTCGTCATAAAGGGTTACGTCGACGCAAGCTTTGACACTGATCCGGATGACTCTAAGTCGCAAACCGGATACGTATTTATTCTTAACGGGGGAGCGGTAAGCTGGTGCAGTTCCAAGCAAAGCGTGGTAGCTGATTCTACGTGCGAAGCGGAATACATCGCAGCCTCGGAGGCAATGAAGGAAGGTGTCTGGATGAAGTAGTTCATGACAGATCTTGGAGTAGTGCCCAGTGCACTGAATCCAATGAACCTGTTCTGTGACAACACTGGTGCCATTGTTCTGGCCAAGGAACCAAGGTTTCACAAGAGGACCAGACACATAAAGCGACGCTTCAACCCCATCCACGGTTACATCTTGGAGAAAGACATAAATATTTGCAAAGTGCGCACGGATCTGAATGTTGCAGACCCGTTGACTAAACCTCTTCCAAGGGCTAAACATGATCAACACCAGAACTGCATGGGTGTTCGATTCATTACAATGTAAATCACATAGTGATGTGAACTAGATTATTGACTCTAGTGCAAGTGGGAGACTGTTGGAAATATGCCCTAGAGGCAATAAATAAAGTGTTTATTATTGTATTTCCTTGTTCATGATAATCGTTTATTATCCATGCTATAGTTGTATTAATTGGAAACATGGATACATGTGTGGATACATAGACAAAACACAATGTCCCTAGTATGCCTCTAGTGAACTAGCTCGTTGATTGAATGATGGTTAAGGTTTCCTAGCCATGGACATGAGATGTCATTTGATAACGGGGTCACATCATTGGGAGAATGATGTGGTGGACAAGACCCAAACTACAAACGTAGCATATGATCATGTCAGTTTATTGCTACTGTTTTCTGCATGTCAAGTATATGTTCCTATGACCATGAGATCATGCAACTCACAGATATCGGAGGAGTACCTTGTGTCTATCAAACGTCGCAACGTAACTGGGTGACTATAAAGGTGCTCTACAGGTATCTCCGAGGGTGTCTGTTGAGTTGGCATGGATCGAGACTGGGATTTGTTACTCCGTGTGACGGAGAGGTATCTCAGGGCCCACTCGGTAATACAACATCACAATGAGCCTTATAAGCAATGTGACTAATTGTAAGTTGCGAGATCTTGTATTACGGAACGAGTAAAGAGACTTGTCGATAACGAGATTTAACTAGGTATGGAGATACCGACGATCGAATCTCGGGCAAGTAACATACCGAAGAACAAAGGGAACATCATACGGGATTAACTGAATCCTTCACATAGAGGTTCGACCGATAAAGATCTTCGTAGAATATGTAGGAACCAATGTGGACATCCAGGTCCCGCCATGGGTTATTTACTGTAGAGGTGTGTCGGTCATGTCTACATAGTTCTCGAACCCGCAGGGTCTGCACACTTAAGGTTTGGTGACGTTTCGGTAGTGTAGAGTTATGAATGGTGGTGACGAAAGGTTGTTCGGAGTCCTGGATGAGATCCCGGATGTCACGAGGAGCTCCGGAATGGTCCGGACGTAAAGATTCATATATAGGATGTCCCAGTTTGGTCGCCGGAAAAGTTTCGGGCTCATCGATAGTGTACCGGGAGTGCCGGTAGTGTACCGGGAGACCTCCGGGAGGGGTATTTCGATCCTAGAGAGTCCATGGGCTGTGGGATAATAATAACCAGCCCTTAGTGGTCTGGTGGAACATCCACAAAAGGCCCATGGCGCCAGGAGGAAAAAGGCCTCAAGAAAAAGGTGGAAAAAAGGAAAAAAAAGGTGAATCCTAGTCCTACTAGGATTGGAGGAGGAGTAGGACTCCTCCACCTTGGCCGGCAAGGTCCTAGAGGGCCTTGCCCTTGCGCCAAGGCTTCCTCTCCTCTTCTCCTATATATACTGGTGGAATAGAGGGTTTTTGCACAGATTTTACGGCCACGTGGTACCCGTTCCACCGGTGCTCCTCTAGATCGGTTTCCGTAGTGCTTAGGCGACGCCCTGCCGGAATCACTCCACCACCATTGCCGGAGCGCCGTCACGCTGCCGGTGAACTCTTCGTCCTCTCCACTTCTTCTTGCTGGATCAAGACGGTGGAGATCGTCATCAAGCTGCACGTGTGCTGAACGCGGAGGTGCCGTCCGTTCGGTACTAGATCGGAAGGATCGTGATCAAGGCCACGGGACGTTCATGATGGGATCGCGGGACGGATCGTGATGAGATCGCGGGACGGTTCGTGATTGGTTCACAGGACGGTTCGTGATTAGATCGCGGGACGCTCGGCGATTTGGATCGCGAAGACGTTCGACTACACCAACCGCGTTTCTTAATGCTTCCCGCCTAGCAATCTACAAGGGTACGTAGATCCACTCTCCCTCTCGTAGATGCTCATCACCATGGATAGGTTTGCGTGTGCGTAGGAAATTTTTTGTTTCCCATGCAAAGTTCCACAACAAGCTTGGCTGGTTGGTATGGCTCGTGTGCACGCGGTGGGTCTTCGCGCTTCGGGCCGTCTCCATGCACGGTCGTCTCCACCACCATCTCCAGCAGACGCGCGCTCACGGCTTCGCCTCGCTCTGGCCCTGCTCCATCCACGCCAGCCTATGGCCGGCCTTCTCAAGCTTGCCCCGGCCTCGCTTCGCTCCGGCCCGCGGTCGGCTCCACTCGTCCCCGGCCGGCTCGCGCCCTCGTCGCCGGCTGACCGGCTAGCGTCTCCGCGCCGCCCCCGCCGGCTCGGGCGTCCGTGTCCCCCGCACCCTGGCATCTCCACGCCGGTCCGGCGGCCGTGGCCGGCTGCCTGCATCTGCCCCCACCGGATTCTTCAAGCCCGGTCGACTCCCGCGACTGTCGGCTCGCCGCCCCGCCTCCAGGGCCGGCTCCGCCTTTGCGCTGGCCGACCCACCACGTCCTGTCGCCGGCTGGGCGGGCCGGCCGGCCCTCTACGTCCCTCTCGCCGGCTGGGCACGCCGGCCGGCCCTTGGCGTACCGTCGCTGGCTAGGCGCGCCAGCTGGCCCTCCACATCCCCTCATCCGGCCAGCCACAACCCCGATCGGCTCCTCCTCGAGCGGCCGCTGCCGGCTCCGCTGCCGCCGCGGCCCCCGTCGCTGCGGGCTCCGCCTCGCCCGGCCGGCCCCCGGCCGTCGGCTCCTCCTCCCGCGGCTGCTTCCGGCTCCGCTGCCACCGCCGCGGACCCCGGTGCTGCGGGCTCCGCCTCGCCCGGCCGGCCCCTGGCTGCCGGCTCCGCCTCCTCTGGCCGACCACGGTCGCGCGGACGCCTCGCCCCGCCAGCCTCGGCTCCACCCCCGGCAACGCCGGCTCCTGCCCCCTGGCCGGCAGCCACCCTGTCGCTTAACTGCTGCGCCGGTTGCCCACGTGGAGGCGAGGTGGCGGCCGACTGGTGAATAGAAAACAGAAAAAAAGAAAAAAAACCTTCTGCATGACAGTCCGCCTGCTTCGCCACTCGGGTGGCCTGCCGCGGCCCTCACGGTCCGCCTGCCACCTCCGTCGCCTGGCCGGCTGAGGACTCGGCCCGATCACGCGTCCGCCTCGACGTCCGCTCGGTCGGTCCCGACCTGCCAAGACCCCCTTCGAGCACCCGGAGGCTCGAAGGCTACACCCAGCAGGTGTGCCGGCGCGTTTCGCATGCGCCAAACCACGCCGGCTATCTTCGCCAACAACCATCTCAGCGACGTCAAAAAAAAGCAATGCACCTCCTTGCTCGGAGGCTAACCTTCGGTAGCGCCCTCGCGCTCACTAGCCGGCGGACCCTGCGTCCGCCCTTCGGCAGCGCCCTTGCGCTCACTCGCCGGTGGACCCCGCATCTGCCCGCGGTAGCGCCTCGTGCACACCGGCCGGTGGACCCTGCGTCGGCCCTCGACAGCGCCTCGCGCACACCGGCCGGCGGACCCTGCGTCCGCCCTCGGCAGCGCCTCACGCTAATCAGCCGACGGACCCAGCGTCCACCCTCCGCAGCACCCTGCGCTCACCAGCCGGCGGACCCCGCGTCCGTGCCCGGTAGCGCTTTGTGCGCGATAGCAGGACCAGGACATCGACAAAACCGCCTCGCCGTCACCAAAGCAATGTGAGATCTCCATGCACATACCCTTGCACCGTACACACAAAACAAATAACCCCGAGCGACCCTCGGGGGCCATCTCGGCATTTATTCTGCTTCCTTACTATTCACCCCGGCGCCAGCTAGCCTCGGCCCTAGGCTAGCCGCTTGGCCCAATACATTAGTTCCCACGAGGTGGCTTAGTAGCGTATACGGTACCGAAGGCCAACTCTTTGTCTCAGCTACAGATCGCACCGCGACTGTTCAGCTAGCGAGAGCACAAGCTAGAGGTCACCACATGCGAAAAGTGTCCAGGGTGAAAACGGCTTGGGCGACCCGGTCGTTTCATTTATGAGTATCTACTCGGTCGAGTTCGCTCCCAGAGTCTGAGTATTGTATGCTCCATTCCGCGGCCCGCTCTTTGTCTCAGGTACAGACCGGCTCTTGGCTGTCTGGCTAGCAAGAGCAAAATCCAAAGAGTGGAGAGAACATGAAAAAGACTTAAGGGGGCTCGGGCGAAACCGAGTCGGCACCCTTCGCATAAAGCTCATGCACTACCAAAATCAAATATTTGATATACTTGTGCCGACTTAACCTTGTCTTTTGCACGATCGTCCATGAGGAACCTCCTCACCTAGACGCTCGGAGGCTACCCTTTGACAGGGCTCCGCGCCCATCAGCCGGCGGACTCTCCGTCCAACCCTGGCAGCGCCTCGTGCTCGACAGCCGGCAGACCCCACATCCGCCTTCGGCAGGGCTCCGCGCCCATCAGCCGGCGGACCCTCCGTCCGCGCCCGGCAGTGCCTCGCGTTCGACAGCCGGTGGACCCCACGTTCGCCTTCGGCAGGGCTCCACGCCCATTAGCCGGTGGACCCTTCGTCCGCGCCCGGCAGCACCTCGCACTCGACAGCCGGCGGACCCCACGTCTGCCTTCGGCAGGGCTCCACGCCCATCAGCTGGCGGACCCCGCGTCTGCCTTCGGCAGGGCTCCACGCCCGGCGGACCCTCCGTCCGCGCCCGGCAACGCCTCGCGCTCGACAGCCGGCGGACCCCGCGTCCGCCTTCAACAGGGCTACACGCCCATCAGCCGGCAGACCCTTAGTCTGCGCCCGGCAACGCTTCGCACTCGACAGCCGGCTTACTCCGCGTCCACGCCCGACATCCTTGACGCCGTTGTCTACTTTAGCAACGGCAAAGACCCTCCGCCCGATTCTTCGAGTTGCCCGGAGGCTCGGAGGCTACACCTAGTGCGTGCGCTTGCACGTCCCACTAGAAAAATGGCACGCCGGTTGCAGGCCCACCGCCGGCTACCACGGGGATCCTCGACGCCGCCATCTACTCCAACAATAGCAAAGACCCTCCGCCCGACTCCTCGAGTCGCCTGGAGGCTCAGAGACTACATCCAACGGGTGCGCTGGCGTGCCCCCGCTGGAAGCAAGCCGCATCGTCCTCAACCCGCAGCCAGCCCTCATCGACGACTTCTGCAACAACAACAACGGCGACGAAAAACCTCTGCCCGACTCTTCGAGTCGCCCGGAGGCTCGGAGGCTACTGTCGGGGGGATGACCCTCGGATACCCCAAAGATGGCGAGTCGGACGGGGTGCCCGCCCGCCCGGGCTGACTGCTCCACTCGGCCGGCTGCTCCTGTCCGGCTACTCCCATCCGGCTGCTCCTGTCTGGCTGCCGGCTGCGGCCTGATGAAGTCAGCTTCAGGCATCCCATCGGACACGAGCTGACAACACTATGGCTGACGGACTGCAGAGCCGGCCACCCTGCTACAGACGGGCACTATTGGCCAATAGTGCCCCACTGTGCACCCTGATGCATCATATCACCCTGCCCCAATAGTGGCGCATTGTAGCCTGCATCATGAGTCATATCACATGTCACCTCCAACAGTGTAATCAGGCCAAGTGGGCCACCCCTTGTCCCCTGGGCCTCCCTATATAAGAGGCACCAGGGGAGCTCACCGACGGGCAAGCGAGCAAGCTGTCCAAGCTCTCCCCCATTCCTCTCTTTTCCCCACTTACTCTCACACGTGAGGCCATGGAAGGGAGCAGCCAACTCCCTCTCCCTCCTCAGATACAGCTCCAGGAGCAAGCCTGTACCAGATATACCATATATATACAGACATGCAGGAGTAGGGGTATTATCTCTTCGGAGAGCCCCGAACCTGGGTAAACCATTGCGTGCTATTCGCATACCCATCCCGGATCATCCATGGCAGCCTTGCTCTTATCTCGATAATCCTACCTATGGCATCTGTCGTCTCGCGAGACCCCCCGTGAGGAAACCACGACATCTCTTGTCATCCAAGTGATACATGATCCATGTCAACTAGCCCGTGTCCGATCATCACGTGAGACGGACTAGTCATCCATGGTGACATCTCCATGTTGATCGCATCTTCTATATGACTCATGTTCGACTTTCGGTCTTCCGTGTTCCGAGGCCATGTCTGTACATGCTAGGCTCGTCAAGTTAACCTAAGTGTTTCGCGTGTGTAAATCTGGCTTACACCCGTTGTATGCGAACTTTAGAACCTATCACACCTGATCATCATGTGGTGCTTCGGAACAACGATCCTTAGAAATGATGCACAGTTAGGGTGAACACCTTTCTTGAAATTTTATTGAGAGATCATCTTATTTACTACCGTCGTTCTAAGAAAATAAGATGTAAACATGATAAACATCACATGCAATCAATATAGTGACATGCAATCAATATCATCTTGCTCCTTTGATCTTCATCTTTGAGGCACCATGATCATCACTGTCATCGACACAACACCATGATCTCCATCATCATGATCTCCATCATCGTGTCATCATGAAGTTGTGTCGCCAACTATTACTTCTACTACTAGGCTAACGTTTAGCAATAAAGTAAAGTAATTACATGGCATTTATGATTGACACGCAGGTCATACAATAAAATAAGACAACTCCTATGGCTCCTGCCGGTTGTCATACTCATCGACATGCAAGTCGTGAATCCTATTACAAGAACATGATCAATCTCATACATCACAATGCATCACATCACATCCTTTGGCCATATCACATCACAAGGCATATGTTGTAAAAACAAGTTAGACGTCCTCTATAGTTGTAAGTTTTTACGTGGTTGCTATAGGTTTCTAGCAAGAACGTTTCTTACCTACGCCAAAACCACAACGTGATATGCCAATTGCTATTTACCCTTCATAAGGACCCTTTTAATCGAATCCAATCCGACTAAGGTGGGAGAGATAGACACCCGCTAGCCACCTTATGCAACAAGTGCATGTCACGTAGTGGAACCGGTCTCTCGTAAGCGTACGTGTAAAGTTGGTCCGGGCCGCTTCATCCCACAATACTGCCGAATCAAGATAAGACTAGTAGTGGTAAGCAAATTAACAAGATCAACACCCACAACTGCTTTGTGTTCTACTCATGCATAGATTCTACGCATAGACATAGCTCATGATGCCATTGTTGGGAGACGTAGTAGTAAATCAAAATTTTCTACGCGTTCACCAAGATCTATCTATGGAGAAACCAGCAATGAGAAGGAAGAGATTCCATCTTCATACCTTTGAAGATCGCAAAGCGGAAGTGTTCCAAGAATGCGGTTGGTGGAGTTGTACTCGTAGCGATTCAGATCGCGGTGGACTCCGATCTTAGCGCCGAACAACGGCGCCTCCGCATTCAAGACACGTGCAGCCCGGTGACGTCTCCTACGCCTTGATCCAGCAAGGAGGGAGGAGAGGTTGAGGGAGATCTCCGGTAGCACGACCACGTGGTGACGATGGAGCTGCATGGTCTCTGGCAGAGCTTCGCCAAGCACTATGGAGAACGAGGAGAGGGAGGAGTAGGGCTACGCCGAGAGGAGAGGAACTCGTGTGTCTAGCAGCCCCAAAACCCTCCACTACATATAGGAGCAGGAGGAGGGAGGGTGCAGCCCTAGGGTTCCCACCCTAGGGGCTACGGCTGGCCCTAGATGCCATCTAGCCGGCGGCCAGAGAGAGGGAGAAGGGGAGGGCGCAACCCTAGTGGGCCTTAGGCCCATCTGGGTCTAGGGTTTCCCCTTCTTCCCACCTTCCTGCGCCTTGGGCCAGGGTGGAGGGCGCACCAGCCCACTCTGGGGCTAGTCCCTTCCACTCTTGTCCCACGCAGCCCTCTGGAACCGGTGGCCCCACTTGGTGGACCCCCAGAACCCTTCCGGTGGTCCCGGTACGTTACCGGTAATTCCCGAAACACTTCCGGTGGCCAAATCCTCACTTCCTACATATCATTCTTTACCTCCGGACCATTTCGGAACTCCTCGTGACATTCAGGATCTCATCCGGGACTCCGAACTACCTTCCGTAACCATGTACACTATTTCCCTATAACCCTAGCGTCATCGAACCTTAAGTGTGTAGACCCTACGGGTTCGGGAGACACGTAGACATGACCGAGACACCTCTCCGGTCAATAACCAACAGCGGGATCTGGATACCCATGTTGGCTCCCACATGCTCCACGATGATCTCATCGGATGAACCACGATGTCGGGGAATCAATCAATCCCGTATACAATTCCCTTTGTCTATCGGTATGATACTTGCCCAAGATTCGATCGTCGGTATCCTTATACCTTGTTCAATCTCTTTATCGGCAAGTCTCTTTACTCGTTCCGTAATACGTGATCCTGTGGCTAACTCCTTAGTCATATTGAGCTCATTATGATGATGTCTTACCGAGTGGGCCTAGAGATACCTCTCCGTCATACGGAGTGAAAAATCCCAGTCTCGATTCGTGCCAACCCAACAGACACTTTTGGAGATACCCGTAGTGCACCTTTATAGCCACTCAGTTACGTTATGACGTTTGGCACACCCAAAGCATTCCTATGGTATCCGGGAGTGGCACAATCTCATGGTCTAAGGAAACGATACTTGACATTGGAAAAGCTTTAGCAAACGAACTACACGATCTTGTGCTATGCTTAGGATTGGGTCTTGTTCATCACATAATTCTCCTAATGATGTGATCCCGTTATCAACGACATCCAATGTCCATGGTCATGAAACCATGACCATCTATTGATCAACGAGCTAGCCAACTAGAGGCTCACTAGGGACATGTTGTGGTCTATGTATTCACACATGCATTACGGTTTCCTGTTAATACAATTATAGCATGAATAATAGACAATTGTCATGAACAAGGAAATACAATAATAACCATTTTATTATTGCCTCTAGGGCATATTTCCAACACACGTGACCGCCACCACAGAAGCTCCGGGTCGACGACGAGACCTGGATTCCTCACCAACCTCCGAGCCCGGGAAGGTAGCACCTCCCAGTGCCAGCCCGGCGGAGGCCAGTCCCGAACATGGCGCCTATCAAGCAGGCTCTCGTGGACCACTTGACGACGAGGATGCGGGCCGGGCATCGTCGACGTCAAGACAAATTCCTATGAGAATGTTTTATTATCGTTAAATCACTAATTTTTCATAAAACCAAGAATTTTTCTGTAATCTAACATACACATACTAATTTTTCCTATGACTCCTAATAATTAAATAAAACATGAAACAACTAAAACATAAAAAGCATCATAAACAAAATCAACTAATCAGGCAGAACATATAGCCACATACATATATACATTATATATTATATAGCCACATACATATATACATTATATATGAACAAAAACATTCATCATATAAAAAAATCAACATATATTTGAAAAAAAATCCGCAGAGCCGGGGCGGCGGCGGCTCACAGCGGGGGTGGCGACGGGGAGGCGACATGGCGGCGGCGGGGGCGGGACGGCGACGGAGAGGCGATGAGGACGACGGGGGAGGCAATAGGAAGGGGCGACGACAGGGGCGGCAGGGGCGGCGACAGGGGCGGGGCAGTGATAGGGGCAACGGGGGAGGGGCGACAACGGAGGCAGTGGGGGCAGCGACGGGAGCGGGGCGACGATGGGGGCGACATGGTGGCGACAGGGATGGGGCAGCGACCGGGGTGGCGGGGGAGGCGACGGGGGAGGGCGGCGACGGGGCGGGGCGGTGACGGGGGAGGCAACGGGGACGAGGCGGCGATAGGGGCGACGACGGGGAGGGGATGACGACGGCGGGGGCAGTGATGAGGAGGCGACAAGGGCGACGACGGGGACGGGGACGGCGACGGCGGGCTTGGGGCGGCAAGCGGCGACGGGGACGACGACGGCGGGCTCGGGGCGGCAAGCGGCGATAGGGACGAGGACGGTGGGCTCGACGAACTGGCAATGAAACCTGCAAAATTTGCTAAGTACTTCGTATATAGAAGAAGCATTGGTCTTGATTCGTGGCACCAACCGGGACCAATGCCCACCTTTAGTCCCAGTTGGTGCCACCAACCGGGACCAAAGGTCTCTTTTCGGCAGCCCAAAGGGCAGGAAATTGGTCCCGGTTGGAGCCACCAACCGGGACCAAAGGTCTCTCCTTCCCGCCCTTTGGGCTGACGAAAAGGAAACTTTGGTCCCAGTTGGTGCCACCAACCGGGACCAAAGGTAGGCATTGGTCCTGGTTGGTGGAACCAACCGGGACCAATGGCCTTGCACAACGATGTGGTGGGAGTTTAGTCCCACCTCGCCAAGCGAAGGTTGCCCGGACCTGTTTATAAGCCCCGCCACGGCTGCTACGTTGAGCTCCTCTCAAAGTGAAAATAGATGCCCTTATACGGAAAATTTGACCTAAGTTCAAAATGCTAGTATGTGCTAGTATGCACTTACTAGCACTCTGAATTTAGGTTGAATTTTCCCTATAAGCGCATCTATTTTCTCTTTTTTTTATTTTTTTGCATATTAGAAGTTCTTAACAAAAAATAATTTATGAATATTCCTTTTTCTATTAAAGTTTTTAACAAAAATAACTTTGATAATTTCAGTTGCATGAATTGTATATAATATCAAGTTTGGTTATATAACTTTTATCAAACGAAAACATATCTGTTACAAAAGGATTTCAAAATTTGTATACATATTTGAACTCAAGAATTTTTCTCCATTTAATATGCACCATTCAAAGCCACATCATCCCTTTTCAACCCTTTTCCGACTCTAAAAGCTATTTTTCATGCATTTCATCATTTATTTTGAGCTAAAATGACCCTGAATTGAAAAGCACTGCAAATGAACTCTGAAATGGTTGAAACTTGGCATGGTACCATCATTTCACCCACATAGCTTTTGCTAAAAAGTTGAGAGGGTTACGGCAAAAACTGGATGCACTTCGTGTACAAAATGGGGAATCTCTTTCGAAGTATTAGGGTTTCGCATGAAAACACGTGTGTTACAAAAGGATTTCAAATTTTTAAACATATTTGAACTCAAGGCTTTTTCTGCATTCAATATGCACCATTCAAAGCCACATCGTCCCTTTTCAACCCTTTTCTGACTTCATTCGCTATTTTTCATGCATTTCATCATTTATTTTGAGCTAAAATGACCCTAAATTAAAAAGCACTTCAAATGAACTCTGGAAAGGTTTAAAGTTCGCATGGTATCATCATTTCACCCACGCATGTGTTAAAAAGTTGAGAGGGTTATGGCAAAAACTGGATGCATTTCGTGTACAAAATGGACAATCGGTTTCGAAGTATCACGGTTCCAGAGGAAAACTCATGTGTTACAAAGGGATTTCATTTTTTTGAACTTATTTGAACTCCATACTTTTTGTGTGTTCAAAATGCACCATTAAAAGCCACATCATCAATTTTCAACCCTTTCTGACTTCATTTGGTATTTTTCATGCACTTACTGATTTTTTTTGAGCTAAATAGCCCTGAAATTGAAAAACACTTCAAATGAACTCTGAAAAGGTTGAAAGTTGGCATGGTATCATCATTTCACACACATAGCATGTTATAAAAAGTTGAGAGGGTTACAACAAACAAAATGGACAATCTCTTTCGAAGTATCACAGTTTCGGACGAAACCTCAGCTGTTACAAAGGGATTTCATTTTTTGAACTTATTTGAACTCCATACTTTTTGTGTGTTAAAAAAGCACCATTCAAAGCCACATCATCAATTTTCAACCCTTTCTGACTTCATTTGGTATTTTTCATGCACTTATTGATTTTTTGAGCTAAATAACCCTGAAATTGAAAAGCACTTCAAATGAACTCTGAAAAGGTTGAAAGTTGGCATGGTATCATCATTTCACCCACATAGCATGTTATAGAAAGTTGAGAGGTTTATGGCAAAAACTGAATGCACTTCGTGTACAAAAAAGACAATCTCTTTTGAAGTATAAGGGTTTCAGACGAAAACTCATGTGTTACAAAAGGCATTTCATTTCTTCACTTGTAACTGCTATGATATAGTTATGGAGAGAAAGTCTTCGCTTGTGTCGTTTGCTTATTGCGCCGTAACCATGGATAATCTTCATCGTTTAACATGGTGCTTGGGTCAGCCTTGACTTTGAAGGGAGGAATTTCATGAAACTTTTCATAATCTTCAGACATGTCTGTCTTGCCCTCCAATCCCACGATGTCTCTTTTTCCTGAAAGAACTATGTGGCGCTTTGGCTCATCGTTTGATGTATTCGCTTCCTTATCTTTTCTTTTTCTCGGTTTGGTAGACGTGTCCTTCACATAAAAAACCTGCGCCACATCATTGGCTAGGATGAATGGTTCGTCTGTGTACCCAAGATTGTTCAGATCCACTGTTGTCATTCCGTACTGTGGATCTTACTGTACCCCGCCTCTTGACAGATAGACCCATTTGCACTGAAACAAAGGGACCTTCAAATCATGTCCATAGTGAAGTTCCCATATGTCCACTATGTAACCATAATATATGTCCTTTCCCCTTTTGGTTGCTGCATCAAAGCGGACACCGCTGTTTTGGTTGGTGCTCTTTTGATCATGTGTGATCGTGTAAAATGTATTCCTATTTATCTCGTACCCTTTGTAAGTCATTATAGTTGAAGATGGTCCCCTGGCCAACGAGTACAACTCATCAGAAACAGTGTTATCACGCATGAGACGTGTTTGCAACCAACTACCGAAAGTCCTGATGTGTTCACATGTAATTCAATCATCACACTGCTCTAGGTGTTTGGAGCGCAGAATATTCTTGTGTTCATCCACATAAGGGCTCACCAAGGTAGAATTATGTAGAACTGTGTAGTGTGCTTGAGACCAAGAATGCACGTACCTACATATTATTGAGTCTGCTCCTAGCGTGCCTTTTCCAGTCTGTCTCACCTCATACCGCGATTGAGGGAGACCAATCTTCTTAAGGTTAGGAATGAAATCAACACAAAACCCAATGAAATCCTCTGTTTGATGGCCCATGGAGATGCTTCCTTCTGTCCTAGCGCAGTTACGAACATATTTCTTTAAGACTCCCATGAACCTCTCAAAGGGGAACATATTGTGTAGAAATACAGGGCCCAGAACGACAATCTCGTCGACTAGATGAACTAGGACGTGCGTCATGATATTGCAGAAGGACGATGAGAACACCAGCTCGAAACTAACAAGACATTGCACCAAATCACTCCTTAACCTTGGCAGGATTTCTGGATCGATCACCTTCTAAGAGATTGCATTGAGGAATGCACATAGCTTCACAATGACTAATCGAACATTTTCAGGTAGAAGCCCCCTCAATGCAACCGGAAGCAGTTGCATCATAATCACGTGGCAGTCATGAGACTTTAGGTTCTGGAACTTTTTCTCTGCCATATTTATTATTCCCTTTATATTCGACGAGAAGCCAGCAGGACCTTCATACTGAGTAGGCATTCAAAGAAGATCTCCTTCTCTTCTTTGGTAAGAGCATAGCTGGCAGGACCTTCATACTGCTCTATATGCATGCCGTCTTTTTCATGCACATGTTGCTGTTCCTCGCGTGCCTCCGGTGTATCTTTTGTCTTCCCATACACACCCAAAAAGCCTAGCAGGTTCACGCAAGGATTCTTCGTCATGTGCATCACGTCGATTGCAGAGCGGACCTCTAGGTGTTTCCAATAGGGTAGGTCCCAAAATATAGATTTCTTCTTCCACATGGGTGTGCGCCCCTCAACATCATTCGAAACAGATAGTCTCCCGGGACCCTTTCCAAAGATTACTTGTAAATCATTGACCATAGCAATTATGTGATCACCAGTACGGAGGGCGGGCTTCTTCCTGTGATCTGCCTCACCTTTGAAGTGCTTTCCTTTCTTTCGACATTGATGGTTGTCGGAAGAAATCGACGATGCCCCGGGTACACATTCTTCCTACATTTGTCCAAATATATACTGTCGGTGTCATCTAAACAGTGTGTGCATGCGTGGTATCCCTTGTTTGTCTGTCTTGAAAGGTTACCGAGAGCAGGCCAATCGTTGATGGTTACAAACAGCAATGCATGTAGGTCAAATTCCTCCTTTTCGTTCTCATCCCACACACGTACACCTCTTACATTCCATAGCTGTAAAAGTTCATCAACTAATGGCCTTAGGTAAACATCAATGTCATTGCCGGGTTGCTTAGGGCCTTGGATGAGCACTGGCATGATAATGAACTTCCGCTTCATGCACCACCAAGGAGGAAGGTTATAAATACATAGAGTCATGGGCCATGTGCTATGCTTGCTGCTCGGATCCCCAAAAGGATTAATGCCATATGCACTTAAACCAAACCATACGTTCCTTGGGTCACCTGTAAAATCGATCCACTTTCTCTCGATCTTTCTCCACTGCGACCCATCAACGGGTGCTCTCAACTTCCCGTCTTTCTTACGGTCCTCTTTGTGCCATCGCATCGACTTGGCATGCTCTTTGTTTCCGAACAGACGTTTCAACCGTGGTATTATAGGAGCATACCACATCACTTTGGTAGGAACCCTCTTCCTGGGGCGCTCGCCGTCAACATCACCAGGGTCATCTCGTCTGATCTTATACCACAATGCACCGCATACTGAGCATGCATTCAAATCCTTGTATGCACCGCGGTAGAGGATGCAGTCATTAGGGCATGCATGTATTTTCGACACCTCCAATCCTAGAGAGCATACAACCTTCTCTGCTGCGTAAGTACTGTCGGGCAATTCGTTATCCTTTGGAAACTTGTTCTTCAATATTTTCAATAGCTTCTCAAATCCTTTGTCAGGTACACATTTCTCTACCTTTCACTGCAACAATTCCAGTGTGGTACCGAGCTTTGTGTTGCCATCTTTGCAATTGGGGTACAACCCTTTTTTGTGATCCTCTAGGATGCAATCGAACTTCAACTTCTCCTTTTCACTTTCGCATTGTCTCTTTGCATCAATAATGACCCAGCAAAGATCATCATCGGGCACATCGTCTGGTTTCTCTTGATCTTCATCTTCCCCCGTTGCAGCATCACCGTATTCAGGAGGCACATAGTTGCCATCATCCTCTTCTTCTTCATTGTCTTCCATCATAACCCCACTTTCTTCGTGCTTGGTCCCAACATTATAGTGTGGCATAAAACCCTTCTCAAGCAGGTGGAAGTGAAGGGTTTTAGAGTTGGAGAAAGCCTTCCTATTCTCACATACAGTACATGAACAATGAATAAAACCATTCTACTTGTTTGCCTCAGCCGCTTCGAGAAAATTATGCAAGCCCTTAATATACTCGGAGGTGCGTCGGTCACCGTACATCCATTGCCGGTTCATCTGCGTGCGTTATATAATAAAGTGTATTAAAAACCATTACAACATATCATGAATACAGAAGTGACCAAATTAATAGAAATTCATCATCACATTAAAGCCAAAGTACAATAATGACCAAACTAAATACAATAATAAAAGTAAGAAAATTACACAAGTATATATCTAAATCATACAAGTAAAAAAATCTTTTAGAAAGAAGATAAGAAGAAGAGGCTAACCACGGTGGTGCCGGCATCGAGATGGGCGCGGGCAATCGACGGCTGTGAGGACGGGGATGGGACAGGACGGACCGCCAAACCTAGACAAATCTTGAGTAAAATGGAGCTTGGACGAGGAACTTCGAGAGGAAAAATCTTAAATGTGGCTTGGGAATTTCATCGAACACCTCATGCGCATAGGAGGTGAGCTAGAGTACCACAAAGCTCTTCCCTCGCCGGCCAGAAAAACAGAGCAGCATGGAGTGCTCTGCTCGCCGGCGAGGGGGTATATATAGGCATCTCATTGGTCCCGGTTCGTGGATGGAACCGGGACTAAAGGACCCCTTTTGGTACCGGTTCCAGAGACGAACCGGGACCAATGGGTGTGGGCCAGGAGCGAGGCACATTGGACCCGGTTCGTGTCTGGAACCGGGACCAAAGGGGTTCGACGAACCGGGACCAATGCCCCACGTGGCCCGGCCGGCCCCCTGGCCTCACGAACCGGGACCGTTGCCCCCATTGGTCCCGGTTTGTGACTGAACCGGGACTAATGGGCTGGCCCGGCCTGAACCAAAGCCCTATTTTCTACTAGTGGCTTAAAAATTTCCTATGAAAACTAGTACAAGTGAATCCTATGAAAAAGTTCCTACGGATTGCAATCCCATGAATCAAACAACCCATGGAGGAAACAAGTTTAAGCATTATGATCCTCCAAAATTCCTATAGAAATCCTTTGAATGAAAGAGGGTCTTAGAGCCCTCACATTAGTTAAGGTGTTCAATTTTTGAATTAGATTCTCGATTTTGACCGGCTCAACAATTTGTTCAATTAACTGGCAGCAACCAGCGCAAAAACATCAGTCTTGCACATCCTTTCATCGCCTTGAAAAATGAAACGCCACTATGTAACATTGTAGCAACAATATACTAGATGCAGCCATATACCAATACAAGAAATTTCACCTCATAATTATGAGTTGATTAACAGATGATCCATACTCACATTGAAAAGAAAGCCCACGAACATACCGCATTATTATTATAAAAGAGAAATCATACACCATCTTCCCGACACATCAAACCAAATAACAAGAAAAAATATGAAATTTCAACAACACCAACGGTGCAACGAAGCACACTAAACCTTTCTGATAGATTGATGAATGACTAATGTAGGCTGCAATAGCATCATTTTAAAGAGGACCCGACCCTGCTTTCCCCTACATGCTTTCTCCTTCAGTCATTCGCTATCGTAGTGCAGGAGATTCTCTCTCCTTTCTTTTCTCATTTCCTCTCTCGTCATTTTGCTAACTTCACCATTTCGTCCCAAAGCAGCGGGCTCTGCATATGCAGGATGCACCTGACACTTTCGAAGCTATACCTTTGCCTCCACTTGGCATCCGAGCCTAACATGTACACACAGGGGTTGTTGTCCATGCTGAAGTGATGGCCATGCTCTTATTGTGTCACTCTAGCCCTGCCACTTCTCCTCAAAGCTGGCGCCAAGTTCCTTGTATTTGGGTCCACACGATGTCAACTCTAGATTCCATCACACATAAATCATATGCTTTTGTAGTCCAGCAAAGTGTCTTACCCTCACCCGCTAGACATCCAGGGTGTCGTCACCGTTGCCTCCTTGTCGCCGAGGCCCTCCCCTCCTCGTCTTGTCCTCTTCTTTCTCATTCCTTCCTACCCATGTTTATCTCTACAACAACGTGTCCTGCCTTAGGAACCTGGAGTATTCGTGTGTGAGATTTTTTCGTTGTGTTTTATCTTATGCACTCCCTGAGTTCCAAACAAATTAATCTGTTCTAAGTTAAATTTCTTTAAGTTAGACAAAGTCTATAGATAAATACAAACAACTACCACACCAAATTAGTCACACTAAATTCATCAAAAAAATATTTTCATACTATATAGAATTGAAGGAGAAAACTGCAATTTCAAATATGGTCACAAACTGAGTAGAACTTAAATGTTGTCTGAATTTTCTAATCCTTAGTTGCCTACAAACAAAAGTTGGATCAACCAATAGTAGAATATGAGAGTTGAGGAGAGCAGAGGCAACGTCGAGCTGGAGACGAGAACGCTGCGGTGGAGGACTCATCAAGAACGAGTCAAAGATGGCAACGACGCGGCTGGCCCCAACATCATGAAGGGGGGGGGGGGAGGCGGGGCGGAAGGTTGCACATGATATCTTATCCCGGGCTGGATGACGGCATATTAGTCGACTACAGGATGCTTAGTTTACTATATGTCTACTTAGCCACTTTATTTCGCTGGTTGATATTTGTATCAACTTTGAGCGATCCTTTAATTCTAATACTTTATTGATACTATGAGACTTTCATAAATAAAGGCTGTGTGCATCGTCATGATGCAGAGGCCGGGGTTTTAATCCTCTTTCCGGAAAAAAAAACACCACTCGTGCTGGTGAAGAATGGAAGTAGGACATAAAGCTTACACATTTGATCATGTTGTGTTCACTTCACCACCATGAGTTTCGTTCCTCTAGTGCAGCCACTTGAAGATGGTAGCAACTAGCAAGAGATTTGTTTTTGGGTGCAGCCATTTGGAGAGGGCAGCAAGGGATTTGTTCAACGAACTGTTTCAAAAATAAGAAGTATTCCACATGGAATTCGTCCTCCGAGAGTTATTTTTCAGGATGTTGACCGGCTCAACTTGTAGGGAACTCAATTGGAACAAAATAAGGAACGAATCAATGAAACGTTTATATAGTCTCTGCAATCAACGAATGAACAAGTCCCGAAATATGTACATGTACGTCAAAGTGAAGGAATGAACCAGCGATCAATACCTTCCTAGTGTGCAGCAAATGTACAAATCCAATCGCGCACACAGGTGAACCAGTAAACCTGCACGGGATGTCTATCTATGGGACGGACTAGAAAGAAACCAGTGGAGCTAGCTACACGAAGAGCTGGAGCAGAACGGGGGGCGCCCGCGCCGTGGTCGTGGCCTCCTGCTCGCGGTGCCGGCGCATGTGGCCGCCGAGCGCCTGCCCCATCTCGAACTCGAGCCCGCAGACGTGGCACTGGTGCGCCTTCTTCTGGTCCGTCGTCTTCTTGGTTGCCGGCTGATCGTATCCGGCAGCGAGGCCGAGCGCGAGCCCATTGCAGCCGCGCAGATGGCTTGTCCGGTGGCCGCCCAGCGCCTGAAACGAGCTGAACGAGCGGCCGCACGTCTTGCACACGAACTCGCCGTCTGCGCCGCCGCGGCGCATCTTCTTGCTGCGGTCGGCGACGGCGCCGAGGGAGAGAGACGAGGGCGCATCGGCCTGATCTCTGTACTGCTGCATTGACGAAACCATATCGCGACTAGTCGGGTATGAGCTCACAAGAGTTCGTAGTTCCGTGTCAGTCAGAAGAGCTCGGAATTGGCTGTGGATGTGGATTGGATCGTGCATGGTTGGCCTTTTATAGTGCTAGCGGTGGGTAGTGGCTTGGTACATCGCTTGTAGACCATGTCTGGCTTGACGACTGCGTAGGCACACGACTTGGCTGAAGCGCAGTTCTGGAAAGATAGAACCTTCTCCTCTGCTCGCGTCAGCTTAGGGTCATTGCTTACCTTTGCTCCCAGGTAGCCCGTCACGCGGTAACGTGCATGTGGACGGAAGGGCCCGCGAAATGGAGCGGTTTAGCGCGAAGTCCATGTCCGTTGTAGTACCGTAGTTGGGCACTTGTTGTTCAACCATGATTTGACCACGATTCTTTCGCGAGAAGAACGCGAGCACGCATACATACGATTCCACATTTCCTTCTCTTGTTTTGCCGGGACGATTCCACATTCCAGTTTTGGCTCTTGCTCCCCTGCTCCGCTCCAAAAATGGCTTGCCGCGTCTGCCTGAATTACTGCATCACATGCATGCAGGCTACTTCCTCCGTTCCTAAATATTTGTCTTTCTAAAGATTCAACTACGCACTACATACGAAATAAAATAAATGAATCTATACTCTAAATTATGTTTATATACATTCGTATGTAATCTGTAATAAAATTAAAAAAAACAAATATTTAAGAACGGAGAGAGTACTATTGAATTTCTCCATGATGATGGCACATGCGCCACGCCCTCGAATCGAACGGTCGTCCGTGTGCATGCATTGGACTCGTACGTGTGTGCATGTGCTTGCTTTTCACGGAAATGGCTACAAATTCTGACTGGCTAAGAGCAATACGCGCTAAATTAGTTCTTTTGCACGGCAACCATGAGCATGTGGATCGAGACTCAAGAAACGGATAGTGACGACGCCGATTCAAGTCAATTGTTGTTGGGAGTACGGCTGGGGAGTGACGTCCGTGTTCTAGAGCTTATGACATAATTTTCTCTCCCTTTCACGTCATTACTCTCTTATAGTCTTATTAGGGTCCCTCTGCAACTCTCCTTCCTTCTCAAAGATGTCTGTCAACTTCCTCGTATCCACACTCATTTTTTAACGAAAAGAAGGATTGCCCCTATCCTCTGTATCAAGTGATGCACATAACCTCGTATCCACGCTCATGCAATGAATTTTTTTTAGAAATAGCACCATTTTTACCAGCAATTTTGAAAAAAAAAAGTGTACGTTTTTAAAAAAAATCAGTTTTAGCACCCTGTTGGCCTTCTCTGGGCCGACCGGGGGCAGTCTGCCGGCCCTGGGCCGAAACCTGGCTGTCGGCCAGGCCCAGGCCGACTTGGCCAGCCCCAGGCCGAGGGCTCACCTATCGGCCAGGTAGAGGCCGACAGCTCCCCAGATAAGCTGCGTCAGCCGGTTCCCTTCTTCCTCCTTCTTCTCCTTTTTTCTCTTCTATTAGGCCGAATTCACCCCCCTTGATTTCCCAATCCCTCCACTCATTTTCCGTTTCAATCCGATGAATTGGTAGATCGTGTGTTCCTCCCCCGCCCTACGGTTTTATTTTCCGCAACGGTGTACTGGTTTGCTCGTGTGGAGGAGAAGATGGTGTGGTGGTGGAGCTTGCAATGGTGAGAAGGTGGAGTGGTGTAGAGGAAGAATAAGGTGGAGAGGAAGAAGGAGTGCACTCACGCGTCGAAGGTATAAATTTTTTGCTGTTAATTTCTGTTTTTTTGTAATGTACGTACAATTAGTTTATGTTATTTTTAGTAGCGTAGTTATTTTAGGTTACTTGTGTTAGTGTAGTGATTTTAGTGTAGCCATATTAATGTAGTTTTAGTTAGTGTAGTTATATTAGTATCGGGTTTTAGTTTTTGTTTTCGTAGTATAGGTTTAGTTAGTTTAGTCATAGTAGTGTCGGTTAATTTTTGTGTAGCTCATTTTAATGTAGTTTTTTTAGGTACATTACAGTGTACGTTTTATTTTAGTGTCGATATATTCGTTGCGAATAATGAGAAGCTGGCATTGTCTGACCAGATTAAAATGTCTGAATCCGTAAATCTGACTATGTATTACGATCCTGGTACTGTTCGATATAATGAGTTGGGGGTTGATCTTAGCGAGTTTAAAACAGGCGAGATGACACTTTCAGACCCGGACAAACTGGACATTAGGCAGTTGAAGCACTGGTTGACTACCAGTTTTGGCCTCGATCCTGAAGTTTGTTCCGTCAGTATTCATGCCTTATGGACCAAATCCTGTAAAAATGTCAAGTGGGATTTGATTCCGATAGATAGGAGCCAGCATTGGTTGTCTCTGTTAAGTCATTGCAGAGACCGAAGAATCCATCTGTATGCCCTAGTGCAACCAGTGGCGAAGGAGGAGAACATCGTACCGCCAATCGTGGGGTATGATCGAGGCCAGAGTAGTCAAGTGGCTAACGAGATTTATGTATCCGGGTCACAGCCACCGGATGTGAATGATACTCAAGCTGACAATGAGTCAGATTATGTTAATGCTGGTCAAAGTATTCAATCGGTAGTATTAGCTGCCTCTGGTGTTGCTGATGGGGACGAGGAAGGCGAGGAAATGCAGAGGGTGATGGAGGAAGAGGACGAGGATGGGATTGCAGAGGAACTTGATTCTGAAAATTCCGAGGATGAGGAGGAGGTACCAATTCCTGCTGCATGGGAGCAGGACGTATCCGCCAGCTTTACTGTCAACGATGGCCATGAGACTCCATGGCAATATAATCTGAACCAAGTCCAGATCGGGGCTATGTTTCACACAAAGAAGAAATTGAAGTATGCGGTGATAAAGTGGGCTATGTCTACCCAGAGGGTTTTCCGGACACACATATCTAGTCGAACGAAATATACCATGAAGTGTGCTGAATCAGGTTGTCCTACAAAGGTGCACGCCCACGTGCCAAAGTATCACATCCATTGGGTTGTGACAAATGTTGTACCGCATAATTGTGTTAGGAAAAACATGTTGGATCGTCATCCAAACCTTACTTCAACTCTCATAGCGCAACTCATGTATACTGAGATAGTGACGAAGAAAGATATGGAAGCAAAGCACATCCAGACCGTAGTGAAGGTCAGATGGAAGTATGACATTCCATATGGGAAGGCTTGGAGAGCTAAGCAGAAGGTTATGGAGGAGAGGTTTGGGACGTTCTTCGACTCTTATGATAATGTTGTGCGTCTCCTTGACGTATTGAAGGAGAGGAATCCCGGCACTTATGTTAACATTCAGCACACGAGGTTGGAAAGCATACCTGACTACAAGGTGTTGAAACGAGTATTCTTCTCTTTCGGTATGTGCATCGAAGCTTTCAGGCATTGTCCTCCTGTGATGTTTGTGGATGGTACATTCCTGACTGGTCAGTACAAAGGGAAAATCCTTATTGCTATTGGTGTGGACGGGAACAACCAAATCATCCCACTAGCCATGGCATTTGTGGAGGGTGAGAACTTTCCGAGCTGGGTATGGTTCTTCCGTCAAATTAAAATTGCGATCGTGAAGGACAGACCAAATGTATGTCTCATTCATGACAGACATCCCGGTATACTGAAGGCCGTGAAGACACTGAGTAATCCAACTACTGACGAGCCAACACCTTGGAAGGACTTGCAAAGCCGGTGGTGCATGCGCCATGTTGGTGCTAATTTTTTCTCACAGTTCAAGAACAAATGGTTGATGAACTTGTTCAAGAAGTTATGCAAGCAGAACCAGCGGCGAAAATACGATTTTATTTGGTCCAAACTTGATGAGTTCACTAAGAAGCAGGTGGTTGCTAGGAAGAAAATGGAGAAAGACCAGGTTAAATTAACAGCACTCATTGCGGAGATGGAGGGGCCAGTTGGTCTTTGTGACTTGCCAGCAATTGACCCTCCTAATACGAAGCGAAAGAAGGGCAAGGCAATAAAGAATTTTTCTGAGTGGATAGAGAAAGAGCCTCCAGTGAATTGGTCTTTGCTGCATGACACCCATGGAGCTAGGTATGGCCACATGACAACCAATCTTGCAGAGATTTATAACTTTGTTCTCGGAGGGAATAGAGCATTGCCACTGACAGCTATTGTGGAGGGTGTATTCCATGGCACTGTGAGGTATTTCAGAGAAAGTCATGAGTTGGCAAGGAAGCATATTGAAGATAATCAGAACACTCCTTACCGCATCCGTGTCATGGAGTATATGGCTGATAAGATAAAGAAAGCCAAGAAGCACACCGTCATGCTCATAGGTAATCAGGAAAGGAGGTACGAGGTTCAGCTTCCTACTGATGGTTTTGGTTCTGGAAATGAGGTGAGGACGCATGAGGTTACAATTGGAGCAGAATTTTATCCAACTTGTGAGTGTACATGTAACAAGCCGCAGTTGTTGCACCTGCCTTGCTCCCATATGTTGGCTGCCTGTGGCCAGATTCAGTTGGACGCTATGTCCTTCGTGTCTCCGTACTATTCAAAGGAGGCAGTACTCAATGTCTGGACAGGTGAGATGACACGGTTTAGAGTCGTCGGCAATTTCAACAAGGTAAACGATGCTGATAGAGTATACATCCCGGATCCTGCACTACGGCGAACTAGCAGGGACAGGCATAAGGTAAAGCGCATCCGAAACGATATGGACCAATCTAAAGCAGGTGGAGCAACCAGACAATGTTTGCTCTGTGCGGCGTATGGTCATAGGATGAAATATTGCCCCACACTGAAGAAAGACGGTGCTTCCACATCGACGAGTGCTTCCGCATCGACGACTGCAACAATAGTTGCAAGAGGAGGTCCTAGCAGTCGTGGTGGACGTGGCTCTCGAGGCCGAAGGGGCGGACGAGGAATGAATAACTCAGAAGCTACATAATCTATGGGACTATGTTTGTATTTGTAATATGTGGGACTATGTTTTTAATTTGTAATATGTGGGACTATGTTTTTAATTTGTAATATGTGGACTATGTTTTTAATTGGAATATGTGTGCACTATGTTTTTATTCGTAATATGTGAGACTATGTTTTTATGCCTTTCGGATACTAAATTTTTATTTTTAGTGTGCCCCCTTCTATGTTATATTTTTTGATATGTTTGTACTATGTTCTCATTGCAGATATGGCTTCATATCGGATGCTTAATGGTAATATCGATTGAGGGCACCGAGCCGCAATTACGGAATCGGGCACGAACTTAGACGTGTTGATAACTCGCACCCCAAAGTCTAACTGGATGATACATCCTGCATGGGTTGATAGGTATGTGTCAGTACAATCACGTAGGACGTTCGTCATCGTTTTGATAGTAGCTAATTGTAAGCTACATTTTCTATATTTTGTAGGCTGAATTGGGCTGGACTTCTACCCTTGGCACGACTGGTTGAGGGTACATTGGATGAGTGGGTTGATCACCCGGACTTGGATGACGCGGGCGAACCAATGCAGCTGCACTAGAGGCCAGTATCACACATCTCTTACGACAGGTCACTCCTTAGCTGCTTAGTAGATAGATGGAGACTAGAGACACATACGTTCCACTTTCCATGGGGAGAGATGGCTCCTACTTTACAGGACGTGTCTTACTTGTTGGGATTACCTCTCGCCGGTGCTGCCATAGGACCTTTAGAGGTAGAAGATGGTTGGCTAGCATCTATGCATGCCCGTTTTCTTGTTGCGGTGCCAACAACCACCGCACTAGAAAACAATCGACGCGGGCCTCTCTTCAGGTGGTTGAGCTAGTTTCAGATTGTTGCCTTGGGATATCCCACTTATCAGTTGTCAGAGGCACAGATTGACCGGTCTCTAGAGGCATATATTATGTGGTTGTTTGGCAAGACTATAGTCACAGAGAACCACGTGACCACTGTAGATGCACGATTGATCGGCATTGCACGAGAGATAGCTGAGGCACGTTCCCCTGAGAACATTGCGCGAAGGAGTTTTGGTTCTGCCGTGTTAGCAGCTACATACATAGGCCTCTGCAAAGCTTGCGAGTTGAGGTCTAGGAAATCTGGTCTTCTCGGATGTCCACTTCTGCTGCAGCTTTGGTCTTATGAGAGCTTCCCCATTGGTTGACCCTACGTTAGCGTTGACAAACCTTTCGGCAAGGAGGACATTGCTGGACATTACGTGCCTTCTATCAGTGACTTGCCTACTGTGGGATCTATTTGGGCACGGAGAGAGGTATTTTCATTATTAACAATATGAATTAGTAATGTTTATTTCTCGCTATTAAATATTACGTACTAATGTTTGTTGTGATGTGCAGAGACAGTTTACGCCTAGCCAGGTGAGGGGCTGTTACCCCTCCTTCACGGCGCAGTTTGATAGTCTACACGAGGATCAGGTTATATGAAAACCGTATACCTGTAAGGCTATTTCATATAGATACCCAGGCGGGATTTCTGGAAACTGCACTAGAGATCAACATTACTGGATGACCAAGGCCAAGTTGGTCTTCGATGTGACAGTTGAGGAGATGGCTATTAATAGGGTGCTGAGACAGTTCGGTCTGTTCCAAGAGCCTGACATTCCGGTTATTTCACGATTACCAGATCACGTGCACAAGTAAGTAATACTACTTTGGTTCTCATCTCTGCATTAATAGGTTATTGAGACTATTCGGAGTACTTATAGCTAATCATGTAACGTGCATTTCAATCTCAGGTATACTCGCAGCGGTGGAAACAAGTCCCAATCTCAGGTATAATCTCAGGTACATACCTGGTGACGGCAAGGACGATAATCGTGCTGCATGCACCTACGGTATCTCGGAGACAGTTGTTGCCACTCCACCACCACCATCGACGCAGGAGACACAGACACTGACGGACGAGGTGTTCTATGGTCGTGGTCATCGTGACACTCGTCCACCGCCTCAGCGCTTATCGCCTTCCGGTCCACGTCCCAGGAAGCCGAAGATTCGTCGCAAGCCCCGGGAGTGATATGGTCATCTACGTACGAGACATGACTATGTATTTATGTATGAGACATATGTAGCCTTTATGTATCGGACATATTCATGTATTTGACATGCTTAGCCTCTATGTATCGGACATATTTATCCTATATGTATTTGACATATTTATTCGGTCTGGAGAGAGAACAATAGCAACACAAACCAAATCAGTCGAGATCAATTGCACAATACAAGTGAATTAAACGTTACAACTTAATTAAACCGCACTACATAGAACAACACTACAGAACATAGTACTACATGGAAACATAGTATTACATGAATGCATCATCGTCATCCTCCGTCGATGCAGATCTCTTCCCCTTCGTCGATGTAGAACTATTGGCCTTCGACGATGTAGAACTCTTGCCCTTCGATGCAGAACTCTTCACCTTGCTGCTCGACATGAAGAGGTCGTCCTCATCCTCACTTTCTGCTGACCATAAACCTGAATTATTCACAGCAATCCTGAGATAAGCATCACCCTTGTGTAGTTGCTTTTGCCATCTAGCGTGCAACCTCAGAAGTTCTTTCCGTATCTCCTCAAAAGTCCTGGGAGGCCACCCAGCCCTAGCTAATTGGTGAGACAACTCATTCATTATCAAGTCACTACTAATGAGTTCCTCCCATGGTACTGCTCTGTCATTCATCTTGAAATTGGCAGCTAGACGAAGAAGACAGTCGGACATACCCTTGTGAAAACTACGATCAAAAGGATAGTGAGGATGAGGAGGATGAGACATCTCCATGAAAGAATGGCGAGAGCGAAAGGAAGGATGCGGGAGCGACAGGGAAAGGAAGGGCCTGCTCACCCTCCTTACTGCGAATGTAGTTATATAGGCTGGAGACAAAGTGACGGGAGAGGAAGTGGTGGGAGTGGAACTGGCGGGAGAGGAAGTTGCGGGAGAGGAAATGGCGGGAGAGGAACTGGCGGGAGAGGATCTGGCGGTACATCTTACTAAAATGAAGATACAATGTGCTGAAATTAAGATACATCTTGCTGAAATTAAGATACAACTTGCTGAAATTGAGTTACTGCAATCTAAATCTACTGGGTCCAATGTGGATATTTTCCTTTTTCATCTCCAGCTTCTTCTGCTGCCTGGGCTGCACGAGCCCTTTCTTTCTTTTTCTGCCTCTCAGCTTCACGGGCCTCCTCTCGCTGCCGGTAGACCTCCTCCAGTCGAAGTTGGTTTTCTTGGTTTTTCTTCTCCAAGAAAAGGCCTCTGCTCCACACAGTGCTCTTGCCAAGCTCTCTCCTCCTCTGCTTTCTCCTCTGCTACCGCCTTCTCGCGGCGCTCCTCCATGTCCAAACTTGCCCATGCTCGACGACTTCTTTCACGAATCTCAGTCACCGTCCAGTCCGGCATTTTCGTGTCTATCCAACGATAGTACTGGCACAGGGGCGGAGGAGACTACAAAAGAAACACAAATATAACAAATCAAATCAACAGCAATATGAACAACGTGTTTATTCTATGTGACTGAAACTTACCGGAGGCGTGATGTACTATGAAGGACCAACGGGTGGATCTCCTCATAATTAGCGCACATGAAAAACTTCATGCCCAACCAATCTGAAAAATCCGTCACCTCCTTCACCTTGCAGAGATCACCTCACCAACAACGAACTGCTTCCACCCCCTGAGGCAGCTTCGCACTCTTCCATTTGCTGGGCCTAATGCTTTGATCTGAATAAGGCAAACTCATAATGACTACCGCGCTGGTTTTTCCGAGTGTTGGTGGCTGATGGAGGAAGGCAGATACAATGCCTCCTTTTATAGGCAGATGACAACCGCAATGGCGGGAAATCGGGTGGGAGAGAATGGCGGGACAGAGAATGACGGGAGAGAATGGCAGGAGAAAATGGCAGGATAGAATGGCGGGAGAAATTGGCGGCAAATAAAAACGACAATAGTACGGCTTGCTGAAATTAAGATACATCTTGCTGAAATTAAGATACATCTTGCTGAAATTAAGATACAACTTGCTGAAATTGAGTTACAATAATATAAATCTACTGAGTCCAACGTGGATATTTTCCTTCTCCATCTCGAGCTTCTTCTGCTGTCTGGGCTGCACAAGACCTTTCTTTCTTTCTAACTGTGGCAGATAGCTGTAAACAATAGCTAGCTCCTGTTCACGTTGTTTGAATGTTATGAGCACCAAATTGTTGACTTCAATAGACGATGCCAGCAGAAAATTTCCGAAACCTTCCTTCTTCAAAACCATTCGATCACCCAAGCCAATGAAGTAGGAACAAGGAATGCTCACAAATATATCATCATCTTCTGAATCCAAAGTAATTTCAAGAAGTAAAGAACCAGTCCTAGGAATAGCCACAAATTTCATCAAACTCCTCACAACCATGGTAGGAATAACCTGACAGAAACAAGCAACTTATATGATCCATCTTATGAACCAGAAAATAACAAACAAATAATAAAAAACAGAAACCAAAGCTTACCATATGTTGGGAAATAATGTTCATGCGATCCATCCTATGAACGAAAGGAGTACACAGTATGTAGTTGTCATCAAAGAACTGCTGCGACATGACATACATTTGATGATAATTCAGAGTGACACCACGACTATAAGAACAGTTGTCTACAAGTTCCCTCTGAGTTTCACTCAGATCCTCAAGAGCTACAAAAAAATTATTTCAATTACGGACATGAACCGCAAAGAGTATAAGCTCAATCAAATCTGAAAATCTGTCAAACATAAATCTTACCAACATGGGGTAAAGGAAACAACATAACACCATCCCGATGAAATTCGACACTAATATAAGTTCCATAGTGCTCAAGCATAATAGTCATCATGTCATTGTGGCGGAGACCATAATCATTCACGAGTTCCTCCCACGAAGGACCATGGAATTTACTGCTCATCCTACCATGTGTAAATATAACATGGTATAAGTTACCCTCGGTGTTGTGCAGAGCAAGATCAATATCAGTGTCACCCCTCCCAATAGCTAAAGCTTTGCACTCCTCAATGTACCGAGCAAGATGTGATCTAACACTGCACGGAACATACTACAACAAGAATGGAAGCAAGGATCATAAACTTATAAACAAAGGCATTCGAATATGCCATAGTTAGATAATGAAGACATCGAATCTTATAACACGTCTTGCACATTGACGATCCAGCACCACAGTAAATACGGACGCACCGGAATCAACGGCAACACAAGGGCCACCTGGAGCGCGGCAAAATGGGCAAGCCATTATCTGCAGACGGACGGTGACAAATATTAATGAAATCCACTACCGACTTGACAGTTCTCATTCGATTGAGTTGGAAGCAAAAAAAATATACCATAGGCCGGTGGAGAACGCCCTGATCTATTGATTAAGCGGGTAGGATAACAGAATGGGTGTTCCAGTGAGGAGATCGGCGAGTCGGTGGAACCACCGGAGAGCAACGATAGTGAGAGGGGAAGAGGGGAAGGGTGAGGGTGAAATGACTGGTCAGAGGAGGAAGAAAAGAGGGCTGGGGCTTAGCCAGGGGCCAGTCAGCCTCCCACTGGCCGACATGTGCCTTTCGGCCTACTCCAGGCCGACAGGCCTATCTCCTGGCCTCTGATTGGCCGACAGGATCCTTTCGGCCTACGGATGGCTGACAGGTCTCCGGTCGGCCTGGTGGTGGCCAACAGGTCCCTGCTCGGCCGGCTATTGGCCGACAGGGTACTAGTATTGAAATTTTTCCAACTCACGCACCTGTTTTCAAATTTGCTACAAAATCCGTACTAGTTTTGAAAAAAATTCCTCGTGCAACACTATATCTAGGTGATATCTGGCACTGATCAGGCGTGTCATTATTATTTTTAGACGAAAGGGCGTAGGGAACACCCTGTTTTATATTATAAAGCCCCGTAAAATGGATCTGCGAACATTTTGCAAGCTTCAGATAGTGCAAAGGAATATAAATATGCCGGGAATAAACACTACATAAATAGAAACAGGTTGCCCATTTTGACAAGGCAAATTAAATTTTAAAATTATATATATATAAGATTTTGTTCCGTTGTAATAACCAACTAATTCCGAATCGAATTTTCATGTCGATCAGATCATTCATATTAGACAACAAAAGTGTGAGTATTGAATCAAAGGTTAATCATGAGAGCGACCTACCACAGAGAAGAAGGCACCTGGGGTGGTCGCATGTCCCATTCCGACTGGAGCTTCAGAGTTGGTGGCTCCGGAGCTGACACCGCGAGTCGGCCGCAGCAAGATTTGCGAGGAGACTATGTGCGTCAATTGCGGTTGTGCGGGGCATTTCCGCTCGAAGTGTGAGGCTCCTCCCCGATGCCCCATGACCCTAGCATACCTTGGGTACGGGACTGAGGGGGCATGGTTTCTACTATGTGGATGCCGAGATCGAGGAGGAGGCGGTTCGGCCACACTTGGCGACGGTCACTCTGGCCCCCGAACAGGTCCTGCCGTGTGGGGTGGTGATCTCGGCCGACCTCATCCAGGCTGAGCTTGCCGCCTACATCGGCAACTTCCAAGACACCGACTTCACCTGGGAGGTGACTGAGACGCTCCCCCTCGTCTTCTCGGTCCCCTTCCCCAACGCTGAGTTGCTCCGTGTGCGTTCCCACGACTTTGTCTGCTGCCCCATCAACAAGATCTTGATCTCCATTCGTGTTGCTAATGCGGAGCCAGACCCGGTGCCTTCCTTGGAGAAGGTGTGGGTCCTTGTCTACGGCTTGCCTCGTGGTGGCAGGGCGGTGCTGCGGGGTGGCAAGCTTGCTCACATCCTCAAGGCGATCTCTGAGCCAGTGGGCAAGCTGGTGTCCACTGACCTGGCCTCCTTCGAGGATGATGGCCTTGTCCGCATTGAGATTCTCTGCCCCGTGCCGACAAAGATTGATGGTCTGTCCTTGATATTCTACTTCGACAAGAAAGGAAAGTGCCTCACCTTCGAGCTTGAGTCCCCGGTACCCAACGATCTGCTTGGGCCGGCCCCCGATGGCACTATGCCTCACCAGGGTGAGGGGCATGGTGGAGATGGGGCCTCATCTGGGGAGAGCTCCTCTGGTGAGGATGATGATGATGACGATGAGGTTCTGCCGGATCCATCACATGGGCGGCGTAGCCCGGTTTCTACTGGTGTGGGTCCTCCTACCCTGCTGGGACGCCCTCTCACATGGCGTCGGGAGGTGGGTCTGTGGTCATGACAGTCCCCCCTATCGCAGCCCCGGTGGCTGACCTGGAGGTCGTGGAGGAGGACGTGGGGAGTGTCGGGATGGAGGTGCGCCCCTCGTCGTCCCCGCGCTCACCTGGGGTGGTTTGCCACTCGCGCTCGCTTGGGTCACCCCCTTCTACAGCCTTGGGGTCCCCGGACTTGGAACCGCCTCCGCCCTTGGACCTAGCCGTGGTGACCCCTACTATGGCTGGTTCCAAGCTTCGGGGCGGAGCCTGCTGGCTGCATGTCAGAGTGTGCGGCTTAGCCAGTCCCGGGTCCTTCTAGATGGGCGTGTCCCGACGATCCAGGAGAATGCCGCCATGTGGGCGGCTGCTCGCGACCTGCCCTCGGGTACTCTCCCCATCCCTTGTGTTCCCTCTGGTTCTGGTTCCCGTTTTTCCGTGCTTGGTTCCGCTCCATTGTCCCATCTGGCATAGGTGGCTACCGATAGTGGCATCGTGTTCCGTGGCGAGAAAGGGCCCATCCTTGAGCAGATCTCTACAATCTGCGCCAAGGAGCGGCTTGATGGGGCGTTGGCTGAAGCCCGTGCTTGTGCTGCGCATGGTGAGCCTAGCACCCCGACGCACACTGGCCCTGGTCATAGAGAAACAAGGGATGGTGCGGCGCCCCCTTTGGAGACCGTGTTGGAGACGCCCTCGGCAGCTCCTCCCCCTGGTGAGGGAGCTGCATGGGCATCGCCCCACTCTTCTCAACCCCACTGAAAACCAACTAGAGGTGTGTGGGTCTACCTTTAGGTCCGCTTCCCTCGGCCCGGAGTCTTTCGCCGCCCCCCCCCCCCCTACGCGGGGCGGCATGGCCAGCCGGTGAAGGCATCCCCCGACCCCCGATTGACGCGCAGACTAGCTCGGCCCCACTTGCGGGGCCTAGGAACTCCACTTAGGTTATTAAATGAAGCTCTTATGTTGGAACATTAGGGGCTTCGGCCTCACTAGCCGGAGGCGTCAGCTCATCGAGTATTTGCGTCAGGAGGAGATTGACATTGTGGGACTACAGGAGACAATTTGCCAGGACTTTAGTATGCATGAGCTCCAGGGGCTTTCCCGCCATCAGTTTGCATGGCAGTGGTTGCCTGCTACGAGGCAATCTGGGGGCATTTTGCTCGGAGTCCGGGAGGATGATTTCTCGGTTGAGGATATGGACCGAGGGGAATTCTTCCTGAGCATGTCCATCACTGACCGATGAGTCCACTTCAGTTGGGAGGTGATTTTTGTCTATGGTCCTGCGGATTATGCTTGCTCTGCTGACTTCCTCGCCGAGCTTAAAAATAAGGTGGAGAGGTGCACCACTCCGGTGGTGCTGGCCGGGGACTTCAACCTCATTAGGTGGGCTTCTCATAAAAGCTCGCCTAATGTTGATCACGTCCGCATGCGTCTATTTAACGACTGCATTGCGGATCTTGCACTCCGTGAGATAGCCCGCGTAGGGGCTAGGTTTACGTGGACGAATAAGCAGGCGGACCCCATCCGGAGTGTTTTAGATTGGGTCTTTGTGTCGGCTCAGTGGGAAGTGATGTTCCCATTGTGCTCTCTCAAGGCGGTCAATCAGATTGACTCCGATCATACCTCCTTGCTTTTCTCGTTGGGGGATGAGGCCCCCCATAGGACCCGTCGCTTCCACTTTGATACATTCTGGTTGGAGCAACCGAGTTTCTTTGCGATGGTTCATGACCGCTGGCTAGAGGCGGTCGCGTCCCCACCTCATGTGTTTTGTGCTGTGGATGTCGGGCATCACTGTGCTAAATTGGGTCGTCAGGCCATGAAGGGTTGGGGGCGAACCTTGGTGTTGACCTCCGGGTCCGTAAAGGGGCCCTGTTGGATCAGATTAAGGTGTTGGATGACCTTGCTGACGGGCAGGGCTTGTCTCCTGATGAGTGGCTTAGGAGATATGCCCTCGAGGCCTCGCTCTTGGACATTTACAAGAGCAAGGAGCTGTTCTAGCAACGTCGAGGGGGCTAGAACTGGCTCCTTAAGGGGGATGCGAACACTGCCTACTTTCAGGCGATTGCTAATGGCCGCAGGCAGAAGTGTGCCATCCCTTTCCTATGGGATGGATATGTTCTTCTGGAAAGCCCAAAGGACATCTCCACCCACATTTACTCCTTTTTTAAGGAGTTGTTCACGATTGAGCCGCGCGAAGGCATCTCTCTCTGCGCTAACTTCTGGCCGCTTGATGACCAGGTCTCCGATGCGGAGAATGCGGAACTTACTCTCCCATTCTCCCCTGATGAGGTGGGTCGAGCAATTGCATCTATGAACGCTTGCTCGGCCCCGGGGCTGGATGCCCTCCCGGTAATCTTTTTCTAGAAATTCTGGGAGATCTTACGCCCGGTCATTATGCCCATGTTTCATGAGTTCTATATTGGAACCTTGGACATGGCTAGGATTAACTATGGTGTCATATCTCTGATCCCCAAACTAGTTGGGGTGACGGATATTCGGCACTTTCGCCCCATTACGGTGATCAACGTGTTGGAGCGAATCTTTGCAAAGGTTTGCGCAACTCGCTTATCCCCGGTGGTGGAAAGGATTGGTCACCCCCTTCAGTCTGTGTTCCTGAAGGTCCAGCAGATCCATGATGGAATTCTTGCCCTTCACGAGATCGTCCACGAGGTGGCATCGAAGGGGCTTAAGGGGGTCTTCCTCAAATTGGACTTCTAGAAGGCGTATGACCGCCTGGACTAGTCCTTTTGGAGGTTGGTGATGGAGCGATGAGGATTTGACGAGAGGTAGTGTTCCTGGATCATGCAACTAGTTAGATCTGGGAACACGGAGATCAACATCAATGGCGAGGTGGGCCGCTTTTTCTAGGCTTCCAGAGGGGTAAAGCAAGGGGACCCTGTCTCCCCCTTGCATTTCAACCTCGCAGTTGATGCCCTTGCGGGCATCTTAGATAAGGCCAAGTTGGTTGGCCACCTTAAGGGTGTAGTTAGTCACCTCATCCCGGATGGGGGGTTACTCACTTGCAGTATGCAGATGACACCATGATTATGGTGGAAGGCTCAGACTCAGACATTGTTAATCTTAAGTTCCTTTTGCTCTGCATTGAGGAAATGCCTGGACTTAAGATTAACTTTGATAAGAGCGAGGTGGTGGTTCTTGGCTATTCGGAGGCTAAGCAGCTTCGGATCGTGGATAACCTCAACTGTAGGTTGACGTCATTCCCCATATCTTACTTGGGGATGCCCCTGGCTGACTCCAGGATTTTAGTGAGTGGGTATGATCCGCTTTTGGGACAAGTAGCGTCCCGTGCGGAGCCTTGGTGCGGTAGGTTCACTTCTAAAGGTAGCAAAACTGTCCGCATTTGCTCTAACCTTGCCAGCCTCCCCATGTATATGATGGGGATGTACATCTTACCCGAAGGTGTGCATAGCTCCTTTGACAAGGAGCTGGCTACGTTGTTCTGGCAGGCAGGGGATGGTCGGCCCGAGTACCATATGGTGAAGTGGGTTGACATTTGCTTGCTGAAGGACCGAGGTGGGTTGGGCATCCCTGCATCTCGCCGAATGAATGTTGCGCTTATGCTACGTTGGGTTTGGCGGATCTTGCGGGGAGATGGGGGGTTGTGGCTGCAGCTGGTTGAGTCCAAGTACTTGCAGGGCCAACCCCTCATGGCTTGCTCACACTCGGCTGGGTCCGAGTTCTGGAAATCTATTCAGGCCATCAAGGAAGAGATTAGGCTGGGTTTGCATTTCTCGGTTGGCAATGGGTCTGGGACCCAATTTTGGTTGGACCCTTGGCTTGAGGGCGAGCCTCTCCGCTTGCGGTTCCCGAGGCTCTTTGCGATTTGTGATGACCCGGCCATTCTTGTATCTGTGGCTTCTTTGGAGGAGGGATGGAACATTGCGTTCCGCCGCTCATTCGGATCAGATGGGGTACGGGAATGGACAGACGTGAGGGAAATAGTCCCTCTTCCTCTATCCCAAGACCCTGACACTGTTTCTTGGAGCCTTTCTCCTTCGGGTGAATTCTTCGTTAGTTCGGCCTATCAGGCATTATGTCGTATGCCGGTTCTACAGTGGCTATCCCCATTGTGGGAGGCACCGTTGGCCTTGAAGATATGATTTTTGTATGGCAGCTCCTCCGAGACCGTCTGCCTTAGGGGACCGAGGTGTCGAAACGCCATGGTCCGGGCAATGGCCTTTGCCCTTTGTGCCATGTCCCGGAAACGGGAACGCACATTTTCTTTTCTTGCGTAGCAGCGCAGGCACTTTGGTGCTTTGTTCGTGAGGCTCTAGGGCCAGAGTGGGAGGCTCATGACCTTGCAGAGTTTCTGCAGGTTAGAGCCACTCGGGTTGGCCGTTCGCGCCGACTGTTCTGGCTCATCTTCGTGGCTATGATGTGGACTCTCTGGACTACTCGTAACAAGGTGGTGATTGAGCAGGTGTTCCCGCGACGTGCTTCTGACTCGTTCTTCAAATTTCTTGCCTTCTTGCAGCACTGACATCCGCTCGCTAGGCCGAGGGATCGTGATTGACTTCAACTATTCCTAGACGCCCTGGTGTCTACCGCGCGTCGGCTCTCCGACCGCTCGCCTGTTTCGTAGCTTGCCCCTGGAGGCCTTTTTGTTTCTTTCTCTTTCATTTGGGCGTATCTGTGTTGTGGCCTCAACATTTCTCTTCTATGACTGTGCTTGAGATGTGATTGTATGGACGTATGCTTTATTTATAAAGCGGAGCGAAAGCCTGTTTCGGTACAGAGAAGAAGCCGTGCACCGTCATCCCCAATCTGGTCGTCATGGTGCTGCTTCCCATAATCCCTTTGGCAATGATCGTTGATCGATTTGGGTTTCAAGAGTTGGACGTTGGATCCAAACGGCACGTCCGCCTGAATTACCGCACCACATGCAGCTATGGAATTTCTCCGTGGTGGCACATGAGCCACGCGCTAGAAGGACCGTCAATGTGCATGCATTAGACTCGTACGCGTGTGCATGTGCTTGTTTTTCACCGAAATGACTACATATTCGGACTAGCTAACAGTAATACGGGCTAAATTAGTACTTTTGCACGGCAAGCCATGACCATGCGGGGACTCTCGAGACATCCATAGCGACGACGCCGATCCAAGTCAATTCCTATTGGCGTGACGCCCATGTTCTAGAGCTGATGACATACATCTTTCTCCTCACGTCATTACTCTCCTATACACTCATTAGAGCATATACAACTGCGAGTACCTAATCTGGCCCCTCAAATGTCAAAGAATGCGTTCGGAATTGTCTGCGGACCGTCACTAACCACCCCTCAATTTGTTGTCTTCACGGTCGTCTCCTTCACATCCATAACCAGATATCCATGCAACCCGTGCAATGTTAAACTGACATAGTTCACATACTAGTAGTCATTGGACAACCAAAAGAAGATTGGTAGCTTGTCATAGCATAGCGAGTGATGTCGGCTCTTGTGTGTTATGATTGATCTTTTCTTCACAGGGGAGATACAATCAATCTATTGTGAACATCGGCGCAATAGTCGAAATTCACCGGCCAAGATATTTTCATAAGAGTACTTGTTCATTTGAATCAAAACGACTAAACTTGCATCCATGAACTTTCTTATTATGAAAGAAGACTTTGTCTATTTTCAGTGTTGCAATTATTAACATGATTTCATATTGAATATATATAAATTGCCCTTATGGTATATGTTATAGATGTCAAAAGCCAATTGGAGTTCAGAAATGACCATATTTTTTTTCAAACTCCCTTCTATTAAGAAGGCAAAGGGGAATAGGCCTCTGATTTTTTTAATGTTGATGTGTACAAGAACGTAGAAGTTGATTTCTTTGAGCAGACCAGGAAACATTACACTAGGATGTAGTTCAAAAACAAATGGGGCAGTTTGAGGACCTTGTATAACGATTGGCTTATCCTTAAGAACACAACACTGGACTTGGTTGGAATGTGGTAACAAACACCGTGACCGTTGATGATGACTGATGGAAAAAAACCAATGAAGTAAGTCATGTTAATAAGATCAAATTTTGTTGCAGCTAATATTGCACTAGAATTTTTTCTGGACAAGTGACAAGCTGTTTATTTATTCAGGAAGCAAGGACTTCTTGCAGTTTCGTAAATATGGTCCTGAAAATTTGGAACAATTGAGTATTATGTATAAGAAATTAAGAATATCAATGTTATTGGAGAAACTTCAATGATGCCTGGTTGTGAGCACGCTGAAGTACATGATGTTGAAGATGACGAAACCTAAGAGGAAGAAGTCGAGACTACCCAAGCCAAAAAGGCAAAGAAGGGGCCTATGAGGGTAGATGGAAGCTCCAATAAAACTAATTGTGTTCAAAGGGACTTCAAGTGCATGGTTGATCTCTTGATTAGTGAGGATGCCGCATTGAACTCAGACAATAATAGTATTGTCAGTAAAATTGAAAAGATCAAGGTAGAAGTTGTGGCATGTGGAGCAGATGAAAGAAGTGATGAGTACTTCCTAGAAACCAAGTTGTTCGCTAAGTTTGAAAATCGTTATTTCTTTAACAATATGAAGACTAGCGAAGGGAAGAAGAACTGACTTAGGAGGATGTATATGAACAAATAAAAAGGCGTTAGGATCACACTTTAGATGTGTGAACATGAAAATTTTATTTCCATCCTTTCTGCTATGTTCTTTGAGACTTGTTTAACTATATTTCCCTTTATGGTATGTCACTTGAGACTTGTTGAAATACATTTCCCTTTGTGTTGTGTCACTCGAGACTTGAACTGAATTATTTTGTTATCGCTCATGTTGATCATAACATGCATATGTTACTTGGTTATAATTGTGTCTATGTAGATGAGCACAAGAGGCAGCCATAGTGAAGAGTCAGAAGCTCAGTTTGTTGCCATGGCAACCTCAAGGAGACAAAGGCAGAAAAGGTACAAGATGGCTTCACTTGTTGGTAGTATGTACAGTGAGAAGTATCTCATGAAAAAGAAGAGTTTCTATAATTACCGGGCAGTAGTGGGTTACCTAGAACTATAGAACTCCCAAAGATTGTATAAGATGTTCATGATGTAAAAGCATTGTTTTAATAGAGTGCACCATACATGTGTACACACATATGGCTTGAAAGGAACAAGTTATGTGAGCTCAGAAGAAGCATTGGGCATGTTTCCGTGGATAGTGGGGCCCTCAATCCGTAAGCCAAGTGAAGAATTTTTTCAAGAGATCAACTGAAGTTATACATCGCAAATTCAACGAAGTATTAAAATGCTTGAATGACATGGTTGTAGACACCATTTGAGCAATTGATCCAGAGTTCAGAGTTGTGCATGATAGGCTTTAACATGAGAGATTTGCACCTCACTTCGATGCTTGCATAGGTGCAGGTCTCATATTCTTGTAACTGTTCTAGATGATGAGTCATCAACCATGTTAATCGTCATAGATACCCAGCACAGAATATCATGGCAGTTTGTGGCTTTGACATGACATCCACTTCTATTATCGCGGGATGGCAAGGGTTAGCACATGACACAAGGATATCCAAATAGGTTTCGACATCCACCTATAGGCATCGATTTCATTTACATGTGCATGGCAATATTGTTTTAGTTATCTTATATTGATCCCATGTGTATGACAATATTGTTTTAGTTATCTTGTTTATCCCATGTGCATGACAATATTGTTTTAGTTATTTTATTGATCTCATGTGCAGGGATGTACAATCTTGTTGACTCCGGTTATCCCAATTGTGATGGGTACTTAGCTCCATACAAAGGGAAAAGTACCATGTGCCCGAATTTTGCCAACGTCTCCCATCAATAGGGGAAAAAGTATTAAATTTCACACATTCATTTCTACACAATGTTATTGGGTGTCCATTTGGTGTGTTCAATATGAACTTGTGTACTTTATTGAAAATGCCAAGTTACTCCTGTGAGAAGCAATCTCGGGTCATTATTGCATGTATGACACTTCATAATTACATTAGAGAAAATCATTTTTTGAAACGCGGTACGTTAGGGCCCGATTCATTAAAAAAGGTCAAAGAGAATTGCCCAGTTAATTAAAGGAAAATCGTGCAAAAAAATTACAACTTGGCCGCAAAAACAAGGCCTACATGGTGACATGGCAACCCACGCAAGAAAACACATGATGTCAAAGAGACAAGCGCCGAGGCCCGCGTCAGCAAATGCCAAACAGTACACCACACGTGCGGACGACCAGGCAGCTTCGACTCTATCCATGAGCATTGCAGGGGAAAAGCGGTGGACCTGCGCCGAGCCGGTACCGGAGCCGACCACCCGTCTCCTGTTATCGTCACCTCCTCTACAGCTCCGACTTCGGAAAGATAAGTGAGGCAAGACAACCCCTCGAACACGTCGGAAAACACCGACTACCAAAGCCCAGCAGCAGCCCAACTCCGCTCGCAGCCGCCATCGTTGCCACACAAGAAGACGCGTCACATCACCATTGTCGGACGGGCACCTGCGGAACGCAATGCCGCGAGCGTCCAGCCCATGGAGCGCGCAAACGGGATCCAAAACTCTTCAAGCCGACGCTGATACGTCTCCAGCGTATCTGTAATTTATGAAGTATTCATGCCATGTTTACAATAATTCCATATGATTTTGGTATGATTTTATTAGAACTAATCCGGACTGACGCTGTTTTCAGCAGAACTACCGTGGTGTTTTTTTTGTGCAGAAATAAAAGTTTTCGGAATGGACTGAAAATTTAAGGAGAATATTTTTGGAAAATATAAAAAAAATAGAGCGAATAGTTTGGCCAGGAAGTGGACGAGGAGGCCACAAGCCTGCTGGGCACGGCCACCCCCTACGTCACGTCCCTGTGGCTTGTGGTCTCCTTGAGCACCCCCTTGACGTGAGACCGACGCAAAAAATTACTATAAATACTAAAACCTTCACAAAGAAACCTAGATCGGGAATTTAGCCGTCGCAAGCCTCTGTAGCCACGAAAAACCAATCGGGAGGGAGTAAGCCTCCCATTCCGGCACCCTGCCGGAGGGGGAAACCATCACCGGAGGCCATCTTCATCATCCCGGCCGTCTCCATGGCGAGGAGGGAGTAGTTCACCCTCGGGGCTGAGGGTATGTACCAGTAGCTATGTGTTTGATCTCTCTCTCTCTCTCTCTCTAGTATTTTTGAGATGACACGATCTTGATGTACCAGGAGCTTTATTGATATAGCTGAATCATATGGAGTTTTCCCTTCTCTATCTTCTTGTGATGAATTGAGTTTTCCCTTTGAAGTTTTCCTATTGGAATGAGTCTTTAAAGGATTTGAGAACACTTGATGTATGTCTTGCGATGGGATATCCGTGGTGATAATGGACTGTTCTATTGATCCACTTGATGTATGTTTTGGTGATCAACTTGCGGGTACCGTGACCTTGGGAATCTATGCATAGGGGTTGGCACTTGTTTTCGTCTTGACTCTCCGGTAGAAACTTTGGGACATTCTTTGAAGTTCTTTGTGTTGGATTGAACATGATGAATCTGAAATTGTGCGATGCATATCGTATAATCAAGCCCATAGGTACTCGTGGTGACATTGGAGTATCTAGGTGACATTAGGGTTTTGGTTGATGTGTATCTTAAGGTGTTATTTTAATACGAAATCTAGGGTTGTTCGTGACACTTATAGGGATAACTCATAAGATTTATCGAAAAAGATAACTTTAAGGTGGTTTCGTACCCTATAATGATTTCTTCGTTTGTTCTCCGCTATTTGTGACTTTGGAGGGAACTCTTTGTCGCACGTGAGGGATTTACATATGATTCAACTATGTCAGTATTGTTGAGTGAACTTGCACTAGTGAAAGTATGAACCCTAGGCCTTGTTTCTAAGCATTGCAATACCGTTTGTGCTCACTTTTATCATTAGTTACCTTGCTGTTTTTATATTTTCAGATTACAAAAACCTATATCTACCATCCATATTACACTTGTATCACCATCTATTCGCCGAACTAGTGCAGCTATATAATTTACCATTGTATTGGGTGTGTTGGGGACACAAGAGACTCGTTGTTATTTGGTTGTAGGGTTGTTTGAGAGAGACCATCTTCATCCTACATCTCCCACGGATTGATAAATCTTAGGTCATCCACTCGAGGGAAGAAGGCCCAACACGAGTCTGCGCTTGGAGGCCCAACACGAGTCTACAAGAAGAATGTTGCGTAGTAGACATCAGACGCCCCCAAGAGGGTAGCGACGATGCCGACGCCGTTGCCGACCCTACTGGGCCATAGGCTTTCACCCAAAGAGCTGGAACCGAGGGTGTGCAGGGGGTGTCACGACGTCCCCGAACGCCGACGCCGTCAGCCAGTAAGACGCGACAAACTTTCGCCCGAAGCACCGCCCAACACCACACCCACACACAAAGCACACCTTCGCTGACCCGCACACCTCCAATGAAGCCACTGCGCCATGACCAAGAAGGAGCCATCACCATCATTGTCGTCGGACAAACGCCGACGAGCCGAAACTGGATGAAACCGGTCAGATCCGGCAGCTCACCGCCGCTGCGACGCCAAAGGGTCCCAACCAGGGAGGGGGGAGGCGCCACCCCACCCCAGCTCGCTGGAGACGCCACCATATCCAGATCGGAGGCCCACCAACCGGAACCACCACGACACCTTGCCGGAGATACACTGCAGGAGACCACTCCAGGACTCACATCAGGGGAGTCGAGCCTCCCTCCACCCGCATCCCAACCTGCGCCAGTCGGAGCCCACGAGATCCCAATGGGACCAAACGAGCGCCACGCCAGCGGCCGCGCGCAACGCGACCAGACGCCATGCAGCCTGATGAAGACGGCTTCCGCCGCGCGCGAGGACTACGGCCCTGAGCCGAGCGCCGGGCAGCCGCCCAACCGCTCGCGAGATCCCCTCCTCTCGAGCGAAGAGCAGCCAGAGAGCACCCCGCTGCCGGCGGATCCACGCAGCCTTTGCCTATCGAAGGCCACCGGCGACGGCGAGGGAGGGGGAGGAGGCTGGAGGTGGGTGGCCGCGGGAGGGGCGGGGGTTACTGCCCGTGTCGCCCCGAGGAAGGAGCGGTGCGGGGGCAGTCTTCGTATCACTAGTGTTTGACTCACCTGGATCTAGAGAAAATCATTTGAAAGACTTGGAGTTTGACAAATTTACAACCCCAATCCATTGGTCATGTTTCCTATGTTGTGGTTGGTGATGATGCGATCATGCAAGCAACTCGCGAGGCGACTGCCAATGTATTCTTTGTGTGGATCAAGTGTAGTTTCACATATTACTTGATGAGATTACGATGATAAGTGCATATTTTGAATAATATGTGTACGTATGTAAGACTATGATGGTTGGTGCATATTTTGGATGATATGTGCACGTAAATCAACTCTAAAAGAATACCAGTTTTTTTATCTTATGCATGTTGTTCAAAAGCCTAAGAATTTGTTGAGATGTGGTGCCCTACATCACGTGAATGCCCAGGCCCCAGGATTTCCTCGCCTTTTGTTGGTTCAACCACTTAGAGATGGTAGCAAGGGATTTGTTCAATGAGTGAGTCAAATCCTCGGAGAGTTATTTATCAGGATTGATCGACTCAACTCCTAGGATACTCAATAGGAACATACTGAACGAATCAATGTTGACATGTTGTCAACGGATGAACGAGTCCTGAATATGTACATAAGCCGATAAAGCGTACAGATTAGAGAATGAACCATGGCCAACACCTACTACTGTGCAGCAAACGTACAAACCTATATATGGAACCAGGCAACCAGCTAAGGACAAATCAATCGAGCTAGTGCTAAACGAAGAGCTGGAGCAAAACGGGCGGCTCTTGCGCCGTGGTGGCGCCGGCATCATGTTCGCGGTGGCGGCGCATGTGACCGCCTAGCGCCTGCCCCATCTCGAACTCAAGCCCGCAGACGTGGCACTGGCACGTCTGCTTCTGCTCCGTGGCCTTCTTGGTCGCCGGCTCGCAACCACCACCGAGGCCGAGGGCAAGCCCATGGCGGCCACGCAGGTGGCTGGTCCGGTGTCCGCCCAGCGCCTGGAACGACGGGAACGAACGGCCGCACGTCTTACACACGAACTCGCCGTCGGCGCTGCCGCGGCCGGCCACGGCGCCGAGGGAGAGCGAGAGGGAGACGTCCGCGTGATCTCTGCAGTGCTTCATTGACGAAACCATCGGCACGAGGCAAATGTGGTATGAGCTCGATGAACGAGAGTCCGTGCGAACTGCGGAACGATGGAGCTAGGAGATGAGACGTGGAATCAGTCACTCGGAAGAGCTCGTGAATTGGCCGTGGATGTTGTTCGGTTCCGTGGATTGTTGGCTTTTTATACCACCAGGGATGCAGTAGCAGCCGGGTTCGTCACGTGTACACCACGTCGTTCTTGACGTCTGAGGAGGCACGACTGGGAGCCCGTCGCCGTCGGCGGTGACCGGCTAAAGCGTAGGTCTGGAATAGTTGAAGTTAGAACCGTCTCTTGTGCTGGCGTCAGATAGAGGGGCAATTGCCCGAACGCGGTTGGACGGAAGGGCCCGCGAAATGCATGGGACGGAAGCTTAATTAATTAATTATTAGCTCACGGTGTTATGCTAAGCATAGTGCAAAAGATATGTACAAGTTGGTGCGCGGTGGGACGCGGACGCAAGCCATGTCCGATGCCGTTGGACACGAGCATACAATCTCGTGTGGAGAACTGGCTGTGTATTTGTCGTTGCACCGGTGAACGTTAATTTGACTGGAACCTATACTTGACTGGCCAGTCGACGACGAGTCTTCAGCCAGTAGAACAAGAAACCGCGGAGGACGATTACACACTTCCTTTTCTTTTCCGGACGATTATAAAATTTCCAATTTTGGCTCTTGCTCCTGTTCTCTAGTCCAAAAATGGCTTGCCGCGTTCACCAAAATTGCTGCACCACGGCTACGGAATTTCTCCGCGCATGGAGAGTTGCATGTGCCACGCGGTCGATTGATCGTTAGTTACGCGTGAGCGTGTGTCTGTTTTTCTCCGAAAAGGCTGAGAATTCTGACTAGCTAACATCGATACAAACTGAATTAGTTCTTTTGCACGGCAAGCCATGACCATGCGATGATGCGAAGACTCTCGAGAGATCCATAGCGACGACGCCAATCCAAGTCAATTGTTGTTGACTTGTTGGGTAGGGCTATGGCGTTACGTCCGTGTAGTATAGTTTATGGCATACGTGTTGGGTCCTGTATGCCAGTGTGATGTGGCGGACGCATCCGTACATTCTCTATCTGTTTCGATATGGACTATATATAAAGGTACATGTCAATCCAGGCGTATAAGGCCTTTTCAGGAGTCCGTCTGAATCAAGATTTTGTGATTAGTCACCGACTGACTGTCTGCCGAACTTGTACGGGTGTTTGAGTAGCCGGTTGTAGATGCTCTAGAGTCCCATCACACATCCATCAAGAGGGTCACTAGATTTGCTTCACATTGCTATATGCATTTTGAAATGATTTTGGCAGGACCTTGGCAAATAAATAGGGGATGCGGTTGGATGGCTGATTCCCATATTGGTGTTTGTAGATTGATCCAGACCAGGCTAAGGATATATAGTGTGTCCATTTAAGGGGCGGCGTTGAAGATATCCTAAAAATCAAAAAGTATGCATACACACCACAAAAAATAACCATGACGTCACCACTTCTCATATACTTCCTCGTAAACTAATATAAAAACGTTTGGAACATTATTTTAATGATCTAAACGCTTTTATATTAGTTTACGGAGGAAGTATTACGTGTCTTTTCTTTCAGAAATGCCAGTACTTGTAGAAACGGAGGGAGTATAATGTCTCGCTTCTGAAACAACGTCCGCGGTTGAAGTGTGTGCCGATCGAGCCGCCGGCTGCGCGCGCGGCTTCTAGAGCGAACGATCATGGTGGTGTGCATCAGGTTGGCGGACCTGGAGCCACCACTAGGTAACGTCAGCGCCCACTCCTACTTGTCTACCCGGGACGATGTAGCATGCACATGCAGACCCCTTCGGCGTCCGGTCAACATCAGTAACCGCTTGGATGTCATCGTCTCGTTGAGTGCAACAGCACAGCACGAAGCCTCGCATCTGGCTAATTTGTGATTTAATAATGAAAATACGTAGCAGCCAAAGGGACAGATCTAGCGAGCACGAATAAATAAATAAATCGAGTAGGTAAAGAACCTAGCTTGCAGTTGCAGTTTACAGAATGACAAGCACGGGCGCGTAGTTGCACCTGCGATGGTTCGGCCGGCGAGCAGCCGCGCCAGCGTTGCTGCGCTTGCTTGCTCCGGGGCATAGGGGAGCCGTGTGCGACTGTGCATATGCAGTGGGGAACAGCCAAGAAAAGGGGTGAAAAGGTGCGTGGCCCCTGCGTCGCGGCGAACGTAGGTATGGAAGGAGTCCGTTTTTTGTGTTGGGTTTGGGTCGAAATAACAGCCGGCGCACCCGAGCCGAATCCGGCATGTTGGGGGGCGCGTGGGGACGCCGGCACAAGCGAAAAGGAACGTGGGGCCGCTTTGTCGGTCCATTCCTCCCGCCAATCTCCTCCTCCCAGCCGGCCGTCATGCCGTCGAAGAAGTACGTCGTCTCCCGCGTCGCGACGGCTGCGACCGCCGCCGTCTCCCAGCCGAAGCAGAGGAAGTCGAGGGCGCCGCCGTCCAAGCCTCCGGGCATGTCCAACGCCGACTGGAGGGCAGAAGTTCAACACCGGGAGGCTGTCACCACCGACCGGCGAAACAGGGACAACGCCAAGAAGGCCCGGGACAGCGCGGCGCGGCTCGCGGCGGCGGAGCAGGCGTAGCGCGCGGGAATGATGAATCCACCCGGCGGCCACGGCCAGTACGCGTCCTGGAGCCAGCAAAGCGTCGGATCTCCAGCCGGCTTCTCGTCGTCGCCACAACCCTGGGGCTGCACGCTGTCGCCGAGCTACGCTGACGGTGATGCGCATGGCGGGTTCAACCCCAACATCACCTTCCCCCATGGTCACCCGGCCCAGCGCCCGCCTTCGCCGGCGTGCAATATCCTCCGTACACCTACTCCCCGCCGGCCTATGCATCCTTCCTGACACCGCCTCTCTGCCGTTGCGTGCTGCCCTTCTTCCAAGCCTCGACGACGCATCTCGGCGACGCCGACGCGACAAAGGCCGACATGGACAACATCATCACGGCCGGCTCAGCCGCCGCCGCCGCGTCCCAAGGGTTTACTACCCAGGACGACACAATCGACCTCAACAGCGACATGGACGGCGAGCTCGACTACGGCGAGGAGGAGACGGAGCGGGAGCCGGAGCCGGAGGAGGACGAGGAGGAGGAGGAGCCAGCGCCTGCTCCGGCGAGGAAACGGAAGAAGAAGAAGGGGACGGCCCAGACCGGCAAGCCGCACATCAAGTGAACGTCCAAGGAGGACGAGTGCCTCGCCGAAGCGCGGAACGTTGTTTCCCTCGACCCGATCACCGGCACGAACCAAAGCATCGATACGTATCGGGACCGCATCAAGGCTGAGTTCGATGACCGCAAGCTCATCGACCCCTACTTCAAAGGCATGTACATGCAGCGCGAGGCGAAGGCAATGTCGAACCATTGGGGGCTCATCCAAACAGCGTGCAACAGATGGCATGGGATCGTCGAGGAGATCGCGGCTCGCCCGGAGAGCGGCACCAGCGTCGAGGATAAGGTATGGCACGTCGGCCTCTCCCTTTTCTTTTCGCCTGGTGCGCGCCGTTTATTGGTGGTTCCTCGGCGCAGTTGGTGCGGATGTTCGGCATGTTTCGGCAGGACAGCCGCACCGACTAAGATTTCAAGAACCTTCACGTCTTCAAGCGGATCGAGAAGTGCGACAGGTAGGCGAAGGTCCGGGGCACCGACGCCAAGGCCAAGGAGACCTACAAGCCGGACGCACCGACGCCGAGCGCGGGCGACGGGCGCCCCGAAGGCAACAAATGCGCCAAGAAGGGGAAACACGCCGACTTGACAACCGCGCGGGTGCAGGAGTCCATTGAGCATTGCCTCGCCGACGCACAAGCCTGGGCCGCCCTACGTGAAGAGAAGACCGAGGCGCGACGGTCGGTGTTGATGTCGAACAGCGCCGTCAAGCTCGACCTACTCCGGACCAACATCGCCGCGAAGAAGAGGAACACCAACCTGGCTTTCCTAATGGGCGGGGCGGACATGCTCCAGAGAAACGACGAGCAACTCAAGGCGTGGTACTTGGCGGAGCGCGGCCTCATCCTGAACTAGCTGCCGTCGATGGTGCCGCCAACTCCCATGCCCACGCCGACCTTGCCACCAAGCCCGAGCGATGATGCCGAAGGATGGCAATGGGTAGGGTATGGGCAGGGTAGAGCAATACCATACCCATACCCGTATAGTCAATGGGTACAAAATTTTACCCATATCCATACCCATGGGTATAAAACTTTACCCATACCCATGCCCGATGGTTACCCATACCCATTGGGTACCCAGCGGGTAGAACGAATAGTGCACAAGTTGTTCACAATTTTCCATTACTGATAGCACATTTGACACAAAGATGAATCATCTCAACTCAATAACAGGTAGATGAGTACATGACCACTATCAAAATTTAAAAATCACAACATACTCATAAGTCAATAGGAATAGACGACTCACATGACAAATTAATGATTAATTGGCGATAACTTAACAATAGTTCATAAGTGGGTAGGGTATGGGTATACCCGCGGGTACAAGACTATACCCATACCCTACCCATGACTTAACGGGTAGGGCATGGATACTACCCATGGGTATAAAAGTGTGTCCATACCTGCCCATGTGGGTACGGTACCTGTGGGTACCCGTACCCGTGGGTAAAATTGCCATCCTTAATGATGCCTCCACGACGCCCAGCAGCACGGAAGCCGCGTCGACGCCGCCCAGCACAGAAGCAGCTCCGCCAAGTCCGCGCACGCTGACTGCGTCGACGCAAGAGGCCGACCCTGCCGTGTGATTCGTTGCCCACGCGCCATTACTCTTTTTTTATATATGCCGAACCTTTCACCCGATCGCCGAACTCTGTCGCCCAAACTGGGCCAATGATCGTCGGACTTGTGACGTTTATTTGTGAGCGGGAATGGCTAGGTTTGAATTTGCCGTGACTTGGGGGGTTACTGGGAAGCTAGATCGCCCCCAGGGGCCAATCTAGCGCCGGTTTGCCCCCACGCGGCTCTTTTTCGGTGCCCTGGGGGGCGAACGGCTAAAGATGCTCTCAGGCTGCAGGTGGGAGTCCCACCACAATCTACCTATTCCCAATACATTTTGGTGTTGCAAAGTGGGCACCCCATCAAAATAGACATAGATTAAGTGGGAATAAGTGGAAACCCACTTAACAAAATAACTCGGCTAACTGAACACATGGTTACATCCCCAACACATTCAGAGCAGCACACCTGCAACCTGCCTATGTTAGATTACGTGCTGCCTTTGACTGTCGACAGGAGTAGTGAGCACACCTTCCGCAGGTAAACCTCCACGCCCGGACCAGCTCCGGCAGCCAGATCCCCGGCACCGTCGCTTCCGCAGCTAGCTGAGGGCATCTACGAGCGGTCATGCGGTCCATGAAATGGTCGGGCTGTCACCGAAGAAGGAGAAGAATTTTAGCAACCGCAAGGACAACTTCGATGACAAGTCGATCCGGCCCGATCCATACCACGTCTTCGATCAGTATTTTCATGAGAAGGACGGGAAGGGCAAGGACAGTCGTGCATGATCCTCATCATTCCCAAACATGCCAAATTTTGATAGTTTGATGGCATATTAGTAGCGATGGAGCCAGATGATCTATGTAATGCGTCGACGTAGTTGCATGAGCTTGTATGGATTTTAGATATGAGATTTTAGGTCAGTGGCGTGACTAGAGGGTGTGCCGGGTGTGCCATGTCACACCCAGAATTTTGGAAAATATTTTTTTACCATGTAATAATTAGCAAATTTTGAAGGCCCAGCCCAACCAATTCAAATATAACTCATTTTTTATAGAGTGTGCACACCCTCCACTTTCTTTCTAGGTCCGCACTGTTTTAGGTGTTCTGTTATGAGAAAAAAATGAGCCTTGACCGATCCGTGTCGGGGGACGCGTCGGGCGCATCCGCGGGCGTTTGAGGGGATGGATTTGCAAAGTCCGATTGTATATACTCTGACAATGATCGAATCGGCTTGCCATTCGTGCGTCTCTCTAAAGAGCAATGTATTATGCCCTTGCAAAACCGCATGACAACATGGCCGGTTAGAGCATCTATAACTGAATCCCTCATGCCCGTCTCAAATGCCCGGGCAGGTCGCCTGGTAACAGACCGGTTATAAAAAATCGACCTAGCTGGGCCCCTCAAAGGGGCCTTAAACGCTCGGGCAGACTGACCCTACTCATATCCAGCCGAAATATGAGGCTGATATGGGTGCGCCCGGGCGCTCCCGAGCACGCCCGCCACGTCGGCCTGACGAGGAGGCCCCTCACGGACTCGCTCGGAAACCCGACGGTTCGACGCGCTCCGGCTCGCCGCTCGAGGTCATAGCCGGCTATTTAAGTCGGCCAGCGTCCCCCAGCCTTAGCACATCCACCTCCTCACTCCCTCTGCCGCCACCTGAGCTCATCTGCCTCCTCTTTGCCGCTCTCCCACGCTCTCAGGCGTCAGTATGGTCCATCGTAGGATCATCACGTATGCCATGCCCACGGCGGAGCGACGGATGTTGATCGAGATGGAGATTCAGGCTCGGCGCGCCGCACACATCGCTGCGGGTCTGCCTCCGAACTCGCCAGAGCCAAAGAAGGAGGAGCTTCCGGAGGCGATGGAGCAGGACGAGGAGGAGGAGGACGAAGCGGATCAAACTGCTACGGGCTTGAACATGGCGGACGCGGAGGCGGAGGCGGAGTTCGCCGTCGCCCAAACCGAGGAGATGGCAAAGCAGCAGGCCATCCTGGATTTCATCCGGGATGAGGTCAAGGTGGAGGCCAACCGCAGCCTCATTCAGCAGAGACAGGCGGAGGCCATGGTCCTCTTCGACGATCTTGACACGAAGATAGCGGTCGATAAGGCCACAACGCAGTAGTCGGAGGCACCAGAGGGGGCAGAGCAATAGCCGTTGCACATTTATCTCCCAGAGGGTGAAGCGTTTGAGGCGCTCAAGAAGCAGCTCACTGAGCCGCCGATATTAGCTGCTCCGGCTGAAAAAGAGCCTTTGATCCTATATGTGGCGGCTAATAACTGGGTTGTCAGTGCTGCAATAGTGGTCGAGCGCAAGGAAATAGGGAAGGAATATCCGGTTCAGAGGCCGGTTTATTATATCAGTGAGGTCCTGACAAAGTCCAAGCAGGGATATCCACATTGGCAGAAGCTAGTGTATGGGGTGTTCATGGCTAACCGCGAGTTAAAGCATTACTTCTTAGGGCACCAGATCACCGTGGTCAGCTCTGCTCCGTTGGGGGACATAATTCAAAACAGAGAAGCCACTGGTAGGATTGCTAAGTGGGCGTTGGAGCTGGGACCTCTCAATCTAAAATACGTACCTCGTACGGCTGTCAAGTCTCAAGCCCTTGTGGATTTCATAAACGACTGGACAGAGTGTCAAGCGCCCGAGGAAAAGTCGGATAACACATACTGGACTATACACTTTGATGGATCCAAGCAGCTGGAAGGATCAGGGGCAGGAGTTGTTTTAACATCTCCCAAAGGTGATAAGTTCTGTTATGTGCTCCGACTGATGTTCCCTTGCACCAATAATGCAGCTGAATACGAAGCCCTGCTTCATGGCCTCCGAGTAGCTAAGGAGATGAATTTAAGCCGAGTAAGGTGCTTTGGCGACTCGGATCTTGTGGCTCACCAAGTTTCAGGCACTTGGGTTTCCACGGACCCACGGATGGCGGCTTATCGTCAGGCGGTGGATGTCATTGCTGGTCACTTCAAGGGTTATCAGGTGGATCACATTGATCATCGCAGGAACGAGGCGGCTGATGCCTTGTCAAGGTTAGGCTCTCAGCAAAAGCCGATGCCGCCCAATATCTTTCTGGACGTCTTACATCACCCGACTGTCAAGTTACCCTGAGAGGAAGATTTGGATGTTCCTGAACCGGAGGGGCAATTGGTGGCCGCTCTACATGCTATTCCGGATTGGATTGTGCCTTACTTGGCGTATTTGACTCGGGGCGAGTTACCTGATGATGAAAATCTGGCCAAACAGATCACCCGGCGGTCTAAGTCCATGAAAATAGTTAATGGTGAGTTGCACAAGTGTAGCGTCACTGGGGTGTTTCCATGTTGTGTCTTACCAGAGGAGGGTAAGGAAATCTTGAATGAAATTCACGCTAGAGATTGCGGACATCACGTTGTCTCAAAATCTCTAGTGGCCAAGGCTTTCCGGCATGGTTTCTTCTCGTTGACGGCTCACAAGGATGTAGAGGATCTAGTCCGCAAGTGTGACGGTTGTCAAAAGTTTGGCCGGCGTGCTCATGTTCCGGCTAAAGAATTGTGCATGATACCAATTACTTGGTCGTTTGCAGTCTGTGGGCTTGATATGGTCGGGCCTTTCAAGAGATCCAAGGATAAGAAGACGCACCTCTTGGTGGCGGTTGATAAGTTCACCAAATGGGTAGAGGCTGAGCCGGTCAGCAAGTGTGACGCGGCTATGGCGGTTCAGTTTATTAAAAAGTTGATCTACCATTTCGGTTACCCTCACAGCATCATCGCGGACAATGGCACAAACTTGTCCAAGGGGGCTATGAAAAAATTCTGCGACCTAGAGCACATCCGGCTTGATGTTTCAGCGGTTGCTCATCCATAGTCCAACGGTCAGGCGGAGCATGCTAATCAAGAAATCTTGAGAGCTAACAAACCCCGGCTTATGGTTCCTTTACAGCGGATGCCGGGTTGCTGGGTGGAAGAGTTGTTGTCCGTCTTATGGAGCATCAGAACTACCCCGAACAGATCCACCGGTTATACAACTTTCTTCATGGTTTACGGTGCAGAGGCCGTGTTACCAAGTGACATCCGGCATGACTCGCCACGAGTGGCGGCTTACGTTGAGACAGACAATGAGACGGCGAGTTAAGACGCGTTGGATGCTTTGGAGGAGGAATGAGAACTGGCGGCTGCTCGTTCGGCGATCTATCAGCAAGACTTGCGTCGCTATCATAGCCGCAGGGTCAGAACCCGAACGTTTCAAGAAGGCAACTTAGTGTTGCGGTTGATTCAAGACCAGACAAATATGCATAAATTGCCTCCTCCATGGGAAGGACCTTTCGTGGTCAGCAAAAATCTCAACAACGGGTAGTATTATCTCATTGACATCCGGGACGACTCAGATACCTCGGGCAGGAGACCCGCCGCCCGTGGAACATAGCGCATCTGTGGCCTTATTACACCTGAGTTGTTGAGACTCGACATTGTACACTATCATTGTACATATCATATTTATATATGAATAAAGTAGCATCCCTGCAAGTCGGGGCCTCTGCCATTTCGCATATCTTCATCCATGCAAGAAAAATCCAAAACTTGGTTGTCGAAGGGGGCTTCCCACCTTCGGGTGCAGCTTATCTAACCCTAACAACCGGCTCTCAAGCCAAAAAATGTTGACAAGTCAACATAGCTGTCGAAGTGGGCTTCCCACCCTATGGGTGTAGCTTATCTAACCCTAACAGCCGGCTCTTATGCCAAAAAAGTTGACAAGTCAACTTGGTTGTCGAAGGGGGCTTCCCACCTCCGGATGTAGCTTATCTAACCCTAACAACCGGCTCTCAAGCCAAAAATGTTGACAAGTCAACATAGCTGTCGAAGGGGGCTTCCCACCCTACGGGTGTAGCTTATCTAACCCTAACAGCTGACTCTTATGCCAAAAAAGTTGACAAGTCAACTTGGTTGTCGAAGGGGCTTCCCACCTCCGGGTGTAGCTTATCTAACCCTAACAGCCGTCTCTCAAGCCAAAAAATGTTGACAAGTCAACATAACTGTTGAAGGGGGCTTCCCACCCTATGGGTGTAGCTTATCTAACCCTAACAGTCGACTCTTATGCCAAAAAAGTTGACAACTCAACTTGGTTGTCGAAGGGGGCTTCCCACCTCCGGGTGTAGCTTATCTAACCCTAACAGCCGGCTCTTATGCCAAAAAAATTGACAAGTCAACTTGGTTGTCGATGGGGGCTTCCCACCCTCCGGGTGTAGCTTATCAACCCTAACAACCGGCTCTTACGCCAAAAATGTTGACAAGTCAACATAGCCGTCCAGGGGGCTTCCTGCCCTACGGGTGTAGCTTATCAAACCCTATCGGGCGGCTCTTAAGCCAAGCTGTTGACTCCGTCAACACGTTAGGAAGATACAATATCTTTGGGTTATGCTTTTAAGCCGCCCTCCTAATGGTATAAAGATACATCTATTCTTGCAGGAAATTAAGCCGCCAAGAGCCGGTAAAGCATACAATGAGAAGCACAAGGAAGATGACATACGTATGTTAAGCCGGACTTTTCATATGTGCACGATGGCACAATTCAAGCAAAGGCAAAGTTACTACCAGTCTATTACATACGCTCTCTGTGGAGCCCAAAAATATCTTAAAGTTTTTTACACCGCTCATGGCGGGTCACAAAGAGCCGGTTGTCAAACAGGCTTTCACAGCGTGATCAGCTGGCTGGCGGGTCACCCTGCTCCGGGTCTTCGGCTGCCTTGATCTGAAGATTTTCCAAGTCCTAGTTGTAGTTGGTTAAAGCCGCAAAGGTTCCTTCTTCAAAGAAGGGGGACGGGTCAAGTTCAGAGGCGAAAAGATTCTTACTGTGGGCAGGCGTTAGATCCCTGGACTCAAAGAGAGGGCCACACATTCTCTTCTGGTCAGTGCTGTAAGCTGCCTGGTATGTCTCCATGTTGACTTCTTCTGCTAACACGGAGGCAAGGACTTTGGAAGCCTTTACACATAGTGCATAGTCAGCTTATGTAAACTTGGAGCCATCATCTTTTTTGGAAGGGAATCCATCCATCATATCAGCCGGAGTTAGCTCTCGAGCAAAAGCCAATGCCCGGTTTATGGCTGCGATCGCCCCCTGACGGGCGGTTGATCTCTTCAATTCCACAATCTGCTTCGACAGCGTCGACAGAAGCTCTAAGACCCCTTTGATAGTTGAAGGGGTATTATCCTTGTACAGTACAGCTTTGATTATACACACAGCACCGTAGTAAAGTTGTTCTGTCAGAGTATACATGGCCTTTAGGGGCAGCAAGTTGTCGGAGGCAAGTTAGCGGTTCCTAGGACCTGCATAAGGCGGACGCCTCGTCATAAGTCGCCAGCACAAGTACAATACACAAATTGAGTTAAGTTATCAAATACTTACCAAAGATGGCGACTGTCATCTTCGTGATGTGGCGCTTCAAGGATTGCAGTTCATCAGACACGATCATAAGTCGCTTATCAGCATCATCCGCCCGTTTAGTCAGGGCGGCTTGTTCTGTCTTAGAGGATTCCTTGAAGGTTGCAAAGTCGGCCTTGATTTTGGTCAGTTCTTCAGCAAGGAGCCGACATTTCTCATCAGCTTCACTCCGGGCGGCCTGCTGCGTGGCTAGATTGTTTTTTAAGCCGGCCGCTTCTAACCCGGCTTCGTTTAAAGCTTCCTACGACATATCAAAGTATGGAATGAGCCGGCAGGAGGAGAAGTTTAAAATACTCAACAAGTCTCAAACAGATTGCAAGCAATATGTATGACACTTAGGGGCTAATGTCTATTTGATCTCCTAGATTACAGGTAGTTCCGGATCATCTTTATCAAGTTAACCCGGAACTTGGGGGCTACATACTGACTTTTTAGGTTGTTCGGAATGAAAGTCCCGACTCAGCTCTGCCAAGATTGAGCCGGCCCTTGGGGGCTACAATTGGCTCTGTTAACCATTCTCAATAAAGTCTCAACTCAACTTTGTAAAAGATTGAGCCGGCCCTTGGGGGCTAAAATTGGCTCTATTACCTATCTTATATAAAGCTCCAGTTCAATGTTATCAACTTTGAGCCAGCCCTTGGGGGCTAACAACGATGATTTGAGTTTACCTCTAAGTAAGTTGAGGCCTACGCGCTAAATATTTCTACTTCTACCAAGATTGAAGAGTCGGATTATCATCAGCCAATATTAACCCGGCTCTTGGGGGCTACGTAAGGGTATAAGGAGAATAAAGAATACCTCATATTTCTTCTTCATTAAGTTAACAAGCTTGAGCTCCAGATCCCGGCTTGTAGACAGCCAACTCATATAGCCAGCATGAAGTTCGTCAGCTATCATCTTCTCAAGGGCGGGGAGCTCAAACTCCAGCTTCTTGGAGGCCTCAGTTGTCTCACTATGCTTTGTCAGCACATGAGGTGGAGGAGAGTGGAAGCCGGCGCCGGTAATCAGGACGTCCGGAGTAGTAGTGTCATCAGCAGCCTTGGCAGGGCTCAGCGGCTTGGAAGGGTCCTTCTGCGGACTCTCGGGAATAATATCATCAGCTGTCGGCTCTGGAGAAGCCGCTGAGGGATTTGCATCCGGCATAGGAGCATCCGGCTTGGCAAGCTCCGGTTCTTGAGTAGTAGGGCCAGTGGAGGACTTGTTGGTCTTCCTTTGCTTGGCTTGAGCCCTAGAAAATCATAAAAGTTAGAGCCCAAGGTTTACAACCGCCAAAGACTCGGATGTAAGCCTTGAAAAACATGTACAACGGATTAATCTTTGGAGGCGGCAGAGCGGTGGCCGTAGAGTCGCTAGACGAAGGCGATGATCCCTGAAAGGCAGTTCAGATAATGTAAGGCAATGTTGGAATTACAAAGGAAGAGCTAGTAAAGTCAAGCAGAGAAGAAATACATACCTCCGCGGAGCCCTCCTTCTGAGCTGGGGAGTTAGGTAACCCGAACATGAGATCGGTAGAACCGACGCTCCGTGTCTGGCGTCGGTCGGCTTGCTGTTGCTTTTTCAAAAGAAATTAGGGGTCCAATTAAGCAAGAGTATGATAAAGGGGAAATTTTTGAACGACCCGCCGTATCTTCTAGGGTACAAAATATTCTGAGTCGGACGAAACATAAGTTACCTCAGGGGCGTTGGCATGGCTGGTCTCTACCTCGTCCTGTGAATGGCTATTGTCAATAAGGTGAATAGAGAGGTGGCAAAAAGTAGTCAAATTATACCTGTGAGCCGTCTGATTCCGGCGGTTCAAACCATTCTTCCTGGGGAGTGGTCTTCTTCGTCCTCTTGGCCACGGCCTTCTTCTTGGTTTTCTTCAGAGGAGGAACATATTTCTTCTTCCAGAAGTCGGAGTCAACCTGAAAAGATAAGCCGGCAAGTAGTGAGGAATTGCCAAGACATAGATAACAAAGAGAAGAGACTATGAAGAGTCTCCTTACATCTGGAGCCGGGTTAGTGACACAGAAAGGTGCCAGCCCAATGGCACTGCAAGCTTCTGAAGTTTCATGGACAAGACTCCGGATGACAGTTGTAATGTCATCTTCTGTTAATGTTGTCCGGCTGAAGCAGTGGGAATCATCATATTGGCCCGGGTATTCACACATAATGCGAATTTGCCGGCTCAAGGGCATAATCCTCCAAGAGATCCAACAACGGACCAAATCCAATCCTGTTAGACCGTTGGCCATAAGGGCTTTAATCTTGGCGTGAGACGGCTCGTGCTTTCCCCGGTCAGTAGTTGACAGTCGACCAGGAAGCTTAGAGGTCGTCTTGAGACGGGATGGGTGGTAACCCGGCAGGGGGTTCTCACCATCTGGGGAGGTATCTTTATAGTAAAACCAAGTCTTGTTACAATCTTTTAGATGACTCAGCATCTGAACAGCCAGAAAAGTTATGTCCCGGCGCCTCTGAATTGAAATCCCATCGATTTCTAAGCTTGGGTCGGCCTTCACTTCAGTCTGGCGATTTGCGTAAAAGAACTCAGGGAAGAGGCCAACAGACGGCTCAGTTTGCAAATAGACTTTGCTGAGCACTTGGAGGTTGCATATGTTGGAGACGGAATTGGGGGCAAGGTCTTGAGGGTGCAGCTTGTAAAAGTGAAGGACATCCCGGAAGAATTTTGAGCCAGGGGGTACAAACCCACGTTCGACGTGATCTGAAAATACAACTACTTCGCCCTCCTGAGGAACGGGCTTCAATTCATTACCCGGAACCCGCCAATGGATGACATCTTTGGCGGGAAGGGTGCCCACGTGTACAAAGTCCATCAGGAACTCTTCAGTGATGCAAGAGCCGACCCAATTGCATGAGTTGGATGCATGAGACATGGCAGCGGCTTAAAACTGCGCAAGGTAACAATGTACGGCGAGTCAAGGAACGACAGACGTCTGCAGGCGGTTAAAACCTTAAGATTTTAAGATTGGGCCGCTAGGATCCGGCTGGTGAGAGCCGGAATTGCATGGCGGGTCAAGTTTATGAGAAGACAAGGCAAAATTTGGCTAAGTGTAGAAAACAGGTTTCACAAAGTATCCCTGAGATTACGTATCTACAAAACAGAGGGAAATGGTTTTATTTTCAAACATAGAGATGAACAGTCAAAACGGCAAAAGTTTGAAAACGGCGGGCAGAGCCGTTACAGATCTACGCTGTGCTACTATCGATTTCCTATAGAACGTTGCATTGGGGACAGGATATTATCGGGTTCGTGTGGACTAAGCATGGTTGGCATTGAAAGAGGCTCGTGTTCTAGGCGGCGGGAGAGCTCCATGAAACCCTACCGGAATGGCTACGGATCTAGGGGAAGAAGGACTCACCGGAGACGTCGCGACGAACGCGGGTAGAATTCTAGAACGAACAGGTTGATGCAGCGGCCTTGACGTCGACGGTGTGGAGACGGCACCAGAGCAAAGTGTACTAGAGCGGCGGCGCTGGAAGGACGAAGATGAAGAGCGAGCGGGAAGGAAGGCAAATGCCACCCCTCGCGGTCCCATTTAATAGGAAAATCCAGGCGACAGATATCATTTGACCGAGGCGGACACCTCGATTCCCGGACTGTCCATTTAATAAGGGAAAGATTCGTTGCGGACGTTAGAGGATCTTTCTAACAGATTTGACATGACCTCATGGCGGGTCATTATTTTCAGGTGACATAAGGGAGACTCGCCGATGATTGAGAAGGAGGCTGAAGTGAGCAGGCTCAAATCAACCTGGGGCCTAATGTTGGGGATATAACCCCACGATGAGACCCGCCCCTAAGGCTCCGGGTCACACCGGGCGGCTCGTACCCCAGCCCAAGAACGGGCCATGAAGACTCAAGCCCAAGACGTTGGGCAGTTTAACAAGATGGGCCGGTACGTGGCCCAGACGGAGAAAGCATGAAGACCTGGGCGGGTGAGCCGCCCGAAGACAACTTGCTCAAGAAAGCAAGACAACGTAGAGACAGATTCATACACGTAGAGAGAGTCGGTTACAACTTGTATGACCCATGGGCTTGACCTCCTATATAAAGGCGAGACCCGGGGCGACTTAGAGATCAGACTATCGAGAACTAGGTCAAGCAATAGCTCCCTTGTCGTCGATACACCAAGCAATACAAACACAAGCAGGACGTAGGCTGTTACCTCGACTTGAGGGGCCGAACCTAAGTAAACTCGTGTCCTTCGCCCCAACCAACCCTTTTGGGTCCGTCACCTTAACGATAGCCTCGAATCCAAGTTTGTTCATCCAGACATTTGCCCTGATAAAACAACGACAACGTGGGTGGGCCCTAGAGAAAAAGTGAGGAGAGAGGGAGTGAAAGGCTCACGGTTGGCCAAATGACATGCAAAATAGTATCTCTCCTCCTCCAGCTGCCCTAGGATCCTAGGTTTGGGGTGGGTTCGCCGGTCGAAATTTTGACCAATTCCAGCGCTAATCGAGCTCTCGCGGGCGTGAGTGGGACTTTTTTCTTCCTCCCGCACCGAAAAAATGCTTCTGGCACTAGTAGAATGTCTGTGTGTAGTCGCGGTCGGGATGACCTTTTGTACCAGTTCCCCAACCGATACTAAAGGGTCGAGATTAAAGGTCTAGACCTTTAGTACCGGTTGCCCCATGGACCGGTACTAAAGGTCCACCACGTGGCTGCCTGCGTGGGCTGGTGGTGGAGGACCTTTAGTACCGGTTGGTGATACCAACCGGTACTAAGTGTTCTGTTTTTTTTTGTTTTAGCTTTTAGGTTTTAATTTCCCTCTCTACTTTTTATGTTTTCCATTCATTTTAAATTTATTTTATGGTGCTACATACTGTAAACAATATACAAGTTGGTGCATATATATATATATATATATATATATGTGTGTGTAATATAATATACAATATCTCTAATACACAGTATATATACAAATGGAATTACACATCCATGCATATATGTTCTGGACTTATAAATTAAGGCCCGAAACCCGGCCGGAACTAGCTAGCTAGTGATTCGGATGAAATCTCAGTTTTCTACTAGTGATTTGCTGGCATTATTGAGGCGGTGGTAAGGAATAGTGCTCTCCATTTACATCAATGACATGTCGAAAAAGAACTGCCGCAAATTCCTCTTGAAGTGCTACAAAGCATTTTTGTGGTGAGAGCTTCGACATCATCTGCCAAACCTCGAGTTGTCTTTCACGTGCTCTTCTGCGACGTATACGGCATTCGGTCTGGATGTGTATGTTCTCGCAGAGGAAGTATCCACATAAATTTGTCCCCTATGGTTGCTTCACGCAGTTTGCAAAAGAATGGAATTTAATAAGATAATTAATAATCAAGCATGATAATGGTATTGAAACTAGAATTAAAGAGATGTGCGAACCTAGTAGTATTACTTAATTACCTGCATCTTTTTCCACTTCAGCTTCGGTTTCCATTGACGAAAGAGTTATTATAATTACTTTGGATATCAGCAAATAATGAAAGAAAGCGGGGTCGATAAAAATTGAAGTTACCGTTCTATCATAAAATACAAGTCCACGTATGATTGTTCTAATGTATCTAGTGAGTCGTACACTTGAACAAGTCCATCCGTGAGGATAATATTTAGGAGGATATAGTGGTCTCTGCGCAGAAGTTTATATAATTAAGCAGGCATGCATATAACTCATCAACTACACTTGACAGCGAGCTAGTAAGCAAAAATAGAATTTGTAGTATACAATAGAGTAAACACTCATCCCATGTTGTAAGGAAATATTATAGTAGATTTGGTATTCATTGCCTCTACATATTTTTCCAAGAGCTCTTCTGTGTCCTTGGCAAAATGTTTTACCACATGACCATTAACGCACTACAAGAAATATGCTAACTTGCAACCATCAATATTGGTCACCGAATGGTCATTGTTTTTCATTTATGACCTTTTTACGACCAAAAACAGTTGGTCAAAAGCTGAGGGTCAAGAATGGAAATTAAGGACCTTTCTTCTGGATTGGTCGTAGACGTTTACGACCAAAAAAAAGGTTGTAGGTTCTACGACCAATTGTTTTGGTCACTGGCGGTCTGCCTAGGCCACGTCGGATCCGACGTGGCAAGCTGACTTGGCAAAATTGCGACCAATTGTATTGGTTGTTGGTAAGATTCAGCCCGGTCCAATTCGATGTCTACATGGGCCAAGCCCAACAAATTCAGCTTATTTATATATATTTTTCCATTCAAATTTTGGTCGGCTTCATGGGCCAAGCCCAACATTGCAGCGTTTTTATTTTTGGGCCATGGCCTTCTTTCTTAATACTCAGTTTTTCTTTTTTTTAAAGGGGTCCACTAGTCAGATTGGGTCACAGTTGTCAGGTTCTGATCAATGGGTACCAAATGTCAGATTCATATTCTTCTTATTTCAATTTAACAGTAAATAAATAACCTATATTTAAATTGGAACAAACCACATAATACTTCAAATAATATCAACCCGATTCAGTACAGAGATCATGTTGTACAAATAACACGTGATACAAGCTCTTAGCATATACTTTACAAGCTCTAGAAGTGTAATAACAGTTACAAGCTCTACAAGTATGGAAATCACATTTACAAGCTCCAAAAGTGTAATACTAGATAGCCATCACAAACTCTACCAGTGCTATGTTCTTCAGCATGGAGCTCCTTCGATAGCGATCACAAACTAGGCACTTGCTCCTGTCATGAATCAGCAGAGAAGAATCAAAAAAACAGAAGCCAAATATACTATGAATTGACCATTCAAAACAGGACAGAAGCCAATATACTATGAACTGACCATTCAAATAAGGACATTTATTTAGAATGACAACACAAATTCAGCTAGTACCATGCTTTTTGTTCTCGAGCTAGTTAAAATGAGATACTCAGTCATACAAGAAAACAGAGACAAATATGCATTGCGCAAGTGCAGATCGTGCAAAAGACTTCACTGCAACACATTGTTCCTAAAAAAAATACCATTCTACTACTGGCAAGATCTAACAATACTAGTCAGCAGAAGCATACTAACATCACAAAGGTAGGAGACAAGATCTAACAATACTAGTCAGCAGAAGCATACTAACATCACAAAGGTAGGAGAGTATAAAGTGATGATCTGGATTGAGTTACCATCGGTGAGGAGGTCGATTATCTCCATGGTGTGCTTCATGATGCGCACTGCCATGATCTTCTGGCCATTGCATCCATGCGCTCGATTATGGGGGTACCAATGCATCCATGTAGAACAAAATCACCACATTAACCCACAGCTTCAAGTACAAGCTAAGTATATATGAAGTGGCAATGAAAACAAGTAGAGAAAACAAGTAGAGAAAAACCACGTGATACCCCCGTCCAGCATAATCAGAAGAAACAATAGCAATAAGGACTACCACATTATATGTGTGCAATGAAATTGACTCATTAGTATGTGTGCTTAGTACACAAATTAACAGGTTTAAATCTCTATATTATTACTGTCAGACTGACACATTGTATGTAATTTTCTTCTTAGATTCTGATTAGACTAATTATGGTGTATATATTCACCAAACTGTAGGAGACAACAAACACAAAAAAATAAATGCCTAGAGAGAAAACACTAAATCAAATATGTCGCCATGTTAATACATTAGCAGAAATCATGTCTCCAAGACCTATTCGATCAAGTTATTCACCACACATGATTACATTGATTCATACTGAAATATATTTTGATGGAAAATAAAGTGAATGCATATTAAGCACTTGATTATATTTATTTAGAGAACAGAGATACACCAAACTGTTGGAAAATCTAAACTAAATTAGATTTGATAGAGAACTAGCTGAATTAGACCTTGATAGAAGGTCCCATGTGCAGCCGGTGTATAACTATGTAAAGGAAAGTGATCAAACCACATTGCCTAACAGATTGGTACCAATTTGTTTACGCATAAACAATGACCAGTTAGTCAATTTCAGTAAAACACACACTGAAATTGCTGCCATAGGCAAGTACCCAGGACATGAAAGAGTGGTTTGGTTTCGTGCATACATATTTTATGCTTCTAAAATTCTGCTCTCCTAAAGACTTCTTTTATGCTTCTGCAGTACACATGGGTCACCCAACAGAAAACCCAACGCTTGAATTGATTCAGACTTCGCACACAAAAAGAGCATTGCTAACCTCGATTCCCAAATGTCAAATGTTAATTGAAATGTTGAGCACAGGAGATTTCATAACCAATATCAATTATTTTTTTCATGAGGTAAAAAAGATTGAAATGAAGCATACGCAGTCAAACATGTTTAAGCAGGCAGGCAGACAGGCAGGAATAATTTTATCATGCAAAAATACAGGGATGAAAACATGCACAGACAGCAGATTCATTATTAAAAACTAAAGACTTGGGTGGGTTGTGCAAGAAGAATCTATAACCTTGCAGACTACCACTGGAACCATACTAGGATGCTACGAACGGACGGACACATGATTGGGGGCGGCTAAATCGAAAACAGAACGCCATGGCATGTCATGTGAATCAATAACCGAGGAGGAATCAACGACACCATGGGGAGGGAAGCGACTGCAACTAAGAATTTAGCATTACAACGTGGCCCTGCAGGGCCCGGCGAGCGTCATCGGCCAGATCTGGTACGACTTTCCGACGGGCACGTGGATGACGATGTGGCCGTTGTTGTCGACGCAGGCCACCTTCCATGCGTCCATGAGATCCGTCCCACGGAGGTGCATCCCTCATGTCGTCGTCGCCGGCACGCCCCTGGCAACCTGCAAAGAAGGAAGAGAAGATGAGGTGAGGTGAGTAGGATATAGTGGGTGAAGAAGGGAGGGAAGGGGCTTACCGGTGATGGATCCGCGGCACCTCTGGCCTCATCGTTCGATCTCCCTCCCCCGCCTCTTCTCTTGTGATGAGTGCATCATCTTGCCCCGGCCACCGCGCTCTCGTCGTCCTCCTGATGCTAGTGAAGAGGGAGATGGCAGGGCACAACACGATGAGCTTGTACCTAACCCCCATTGCCACCGTCATCTCCCCTCCGCTCGACCCCGCCTCCTCCCCGGCGTCGTCCCACCCGAGGCCGACGCGCTCCCACCAGGGGGCTCCTGCCCATCGTCCCCGGGGATTCCAACTCTCGCACCCACCCACGCGTTGGATCTTGCCGGATGGGAGGGAGGAGCGGTGCTCCGTCGAATCCCACGGAAGAGGTCGCCAGGATCGGGCGGTGCCAAATTGGATCTGGAGTGGTGTGGGGGGGAGAAAGAGGAGGGGACGAGGAGTGGTCTGCAGGGGAGAGAGGAGCACGCGATGGGTGGGTGTGGGTGGATGAGAGGGTTAGTGGGTACGGGCGTTGGATCTTGGAGTATCCGATGGTCCCTAATGCTTGATCCGCGTGACATGCTCATAGACCAATCAGAGCGAAGTACACGCTTTGATGATGTTATGACCATCTAAATTGGTAATAGGCGGCTGGTACTAGTTTTTAAGTGCTAAAAATAAGGTGATTTTGTGAACCATCTATCAAAAATATTGTGCAAAAGGGCATCATTAACATTTTCAGTCAAGTTAGACCACGTTCTATGGATGATCACCGAGTTGTATGCATTTTCGATCTTTCTAGCTATTTTTGGTCATTTAGAGAAATTTCAAAATGAATTTTTTGTAAAGGACCTACCATATATTTGTTGCAAAATTGGATCGAATCATTTTTTAAAAATATTTGGTCATATTTAATGTACAATTGACTAAATGGTTGGGTGTCAAAAGCTATGAGACACCTCTCATGAAAAAGACAAATTTCCTTCGATTCAAGAGGAACCGGATCAAATTTGAACTGTAGCTGCCTCATAGATTGCTTTTTATTTTTTGAAAAAATCATTTCTAGGTACAAAAGTATATATATAATCATAGAAACACCAAAAGGTTTTCAATATTCAACCCCTAGCTAGGAACGATTGTGCCCTTCGTTTTGACCACATTTTGAAATTGGCAGGCAAAATTCAAAAAAATCAAAAAAAATGCAAAACCTTCGCATTGTGTCATCATATGTGACCAAGTTAGTAGGAAAAATAACAAACTTGTAATATGGTAATTATTTTAAAAAAAGTGTTCTCAGAAATGAGCTATCATGTGTGAAGATTCATGGCTTTCAAGCCAAATGATCAATCTTATGGCCACATTCATGGAATAGTTTGTTCAAATGATCTCATATTTTGCAAAAGGGTGCATGTTGAAATGGCAAACAATATTGCCGAAGGGAGTTTTCATTTTCTTTGCACAAAAAAATCATTTTCCTTTTTTCGAGTGCCTCAAATGTCATTTTTTGTGAAGGACCTACGAAATATTTGTTACAAAATTGGACAAAAACATTTTTATAAAATATTAGGACATATTTAATGCACAATTGACAACACATTTGGGTGCCAAAAGCTTCCGATCCACCTCTAGTGAAAAAGACAAAACTCAACCGATTCAGTTGGAAGCGGGTCAAATTTGAACTAATGTGCCTCATAGTTTGCTCTTTATTATTTCCAAAAATCATTTATAGGTAAATAAGTGTCTATTTAATCATATATATACAACAAAATTATGGCAAGATTCAACCCCTAGCTATGAACGGTCATGCCCGCCGTTTCGACCGCATTTTGAAACGGGCATAAATAATTCAAAAAAATAAACAAAAATGCAAAACCTTTGTATTGTGTCATCATATGTGACCAAGTTACCAGGAAAAATAACAAACTTTTAATACGATAATTATTTTTAAAAAGTGTTCGAAGAAATGAGTTATCATGTGTGAAGATTCATGGCTTTCAAGCCAAACTATCAATCTTATGGCCACATTCATGGAATAGTTTGTTCAAATGATATAATATTGTGCACAAGGGTGCATGTTGAAATGGAAAACAATGTTGCCAAAGGGATTTTTCATTTTCTTTGCACAAAAAAATCATTTTCCTTTTTTCGAGTGCCCAAAATGAGTTTGTTTGTGAAGGACCTACCAAATATTTGTTACAGAATTGGACACAATCATTTTTATAAAATATCAGGCCATCTTTAATGCACAATTGACAAAACATTTGGGTGCCAAAAGCTTTCAATCCACCTCTAGTGAAAAAGACAAAATTGTGCCCGTTCAGTTCGAAGCGGGTCAAATTTGAACTAGAGGTGCCTCATAGTTTGCTCTTTATTTTTTTTAAATCATTTATAGGTAAAGAAGCATCTATTTAATCATAGATACAACAAAATTATGGCAAGATTCATCCCCTAGCTATGAACGGTCATGCCCGACGTTTCGACCGCATTTTGAAACGGGCATAAATAATTCAAAAAATCAAAAAAATGCAAAACCTTCGCGTTGTGTCATCATATGTGACCAAGTTACCAGGAAAAATAACAAACTTGTAATACGGTAATTATTTTAAAAAAGTGTTCTCAGAAATGAGCTGTGATGTGTGAAGATTCATGGCTTTCAAGCCAAATGATCAATCTTATGCCACATTCATGGAATAGTTTGTTCAAGTGATCTCATATTGTGCACAAGGGTGCATGTTGAAATGGCAAACAATGTTGCCAAAGGGAGTTTCCATTTTCTTTGCACAAAAAAACATTTTCCTTTTTTTGAGTGCCCAAAATGAGTTTGTTTGTGAAGGACCTACCAAATATTTGTTACAAAATTGGAAAATATCATTTTAATAAAATATTAGGCCATATTTAATGCACAATTGACAAAATATTTGGGTGCCAAAAGCTTTCGATACACCTCTAGTGAAAAAGACAAAACTCTGCCGATTCAAGAGGAACCGAGACAAATTTGAACTGCAGTTGCCCTATAGTTTGCTCTTTATTTTGTCAAAAAAATCATTTATAGTTACGTAAGTATCTATTTAATCATAAATACATGGTTTGGTGGCCATACGTCAAGGTTTGGACGGTGGCCGATGGCCCCAACTCCAGAGCGCGTAAACTCGCAAGCCCGCCGAGTGGTCACCGCATGATCGTGGCATTGCCATGTGTTCTAGACGGCATAGGCATGTCTAGTGGGATGGGCACTCCCCAGGTAGGTGCTAGGAAGAAAATTGCAGTAGAAGAATCTCATGAGGAGACCTAACTATGCTCAAACATGAATTAGCAGCCAAGTGTTTGATTAGCGGTACAGGAAATATACATGGCCAATGGGCGTGAGTTTTGGCTGAGGATTATCATCTACTAATAAGATTGTCTTCACAAATTTAAAGCTCAAATGGATGAGCTTATATGGTACTTTGCAAAGTACCACACTGGACAGAAATATGGATGTTGAAGCTGGGCTAAAAATAATGAATGGATTGAGCTGAATATTGGCATGTGGAAATTATTTGGATATGGAAGATTGCCCAAAAAGTTTCAGGGCAATACGAGGGGTCTCTATAGCACTTGCTTTGCAATGTGCCAATCTGGACAAAAAGTAGAAATTGAAGTTGGGCTCACATAGATGATTGGATTAAGCTGCAATTTGTAGGAGGAGGATAATTTGGGCATATGAAGGCACTGTAAAAATTTCATACTATTTGGGTAAATAAAAATGGTACTTGCTTCACAATGCTCTCCACTGAAGAGAATATTAGGAAAAATGTTGAGGTAAATTGGCTAAATTAAATGAGCTAAAATTTGGTCGAGGGAGGTACTGTGATATTGGTCATGTACTCGTAAAGTTTCAACAATTATAAAAAAATATAAAATGTAGTTGCTTCACAAACTGGAAATATTACTAGAAAAAAATATTGGATGGTGAGCTCACATGGATTGTTAGACGGGGCTAAAATTTTGTGGATAGCTATTATTTGGGCATATAGAAGATCTAGGAAAAATTCAACTCGTTATGATATGCAAAGCCAGTACTTCCTTCACAAAGCTTCTAGGTGAACGGGTATTTTGAAAAGTTGCCGAGGACGATTTACTGGGCAAATGGAGCTGAATTTTTCCATGAGGCAATGGTTTGGATAGGAAAGAGTTCCCAAATTTTTTGAGGGCAATCAAAAATATATAAGTAGCACTTCCTTCACAAAGTGCTGTTCTGAATAGAATAGGAAAATGAATATTTTTGAATTATTTTTGAACTAGGCAAGGAAGGTTTCGGACATCTTTGATGAAGATATGATACAAAGAATTTATGAGAATTGTTTGGGCATTTTGGGAATAACAGAGATATTGGTTGCTTCACAACCTAGGGCAAAAATTGACACATGGACATGACACGTAGGCCAAAATTGACACATGGACATGACACATAGGCAAAACTGATGAGTTGGTGCCAAGTCATAGCTTACGACCATTTATATTGGTCATTATCAGCTAGAAATAAGGCAATGGACTGGTGTTGTTCACTTTATGACCATTTCAATTATGGAAATTACGACCTTTCTGACCAAAATGGTCGTTGGTATTTAGGGTTAGGACCCCTCCGGACAGCTTACGACCAATTTGCCTCAAAAGGTCATAGATTTACGACCATTTTTTCTAAGGTCACTAACAGAAGGTCACAAGATAATATATTTCTTGTAGTGACGGTATTTGGGTCGATGAACCCAATGTCATCGATTCCCTCTTGTTTCAATTCCCACATCTTCAATCTGCATATTAGCATAGAAAAGAGCATATATATGAGGATAAGCCAATGAACGATATCTGAGCTAGAGACTTAAGTTATTAAAGATATAAATCACTTATAGACAATAGCAACTGTTGAGAGTTTTGTCGATTGAGTCCATGTGGTATAACTAGAAAAGTTCTGAGAATTCAAGACATATTTCACATCCATTGACGTAATGCTCCTTCCTTACTTTGATCATGACCGCCATCTCCCCTTGGTTTTGCTTCACGCAGGTACCAATCATGCAACTGTCGCTTCGTAGTTGGTAGTTCGTACTGCCCGGGTGTGACAAGTGGTTTTCCGATGGCATATTTCATTGCGTACTCAGGTTCACCGTACCCGCGGATTTCCTCGATGCCAAGGATTTGGCCAAGAGTGAGACCTACAGCCTCTACTTCTTCGAGGTCGATTAGGTTGCCAACAACGTCGATTGCTTGGATCGATTGCTTGCTTGGATTGGTACTCACCTTGAGCGGAGAGATCGATTGCTTGGATTGTTCTCCGAGCTGGGGAACTATTTTTCCGCTAGTAGTACCACTTGTTGTTGATGTCGTACTTCCGGACTTCTTCCTTGGGCTCGGCCGACTTCTCTGCTCACTTGCCTTCTGAATCTGTCGCTCATAGTCTGTCGGCATACGCTCCACATATGTGTGGGGTCAATCAAAGTGTTCCCTAAAGTGCTCTTTGACTTCCTTGGGTATTACCTCCTTTGGCGATAGGGGCTTCTTCGCAAAAAAGGCTTTCACTTGGCGATCGCTTTCAATTTTGTTTTCCTCTGGTGTCATGTCGTAAGGCAGCTTCTATTTGGCCGGAGGCTCGGGTTTCTTCTTTGCTTTCTTCCGAAGAGGACTACTAATGGCTTTCCTCTTTGGGAGCCCTGCTGGCGGGACTGCTGCCGGGGTGGAGTCGGCTCATGTGGCGGAGATCGATATCGACGATATGAACTTGTGTCGTGCTCCGTCCCGAGGTTGGGTGGACTCGCGCTGGGATCCCTATCGAAGTGGGATGCCTCTCGAGGTGGGGAGGACTGCTGGTGCTGCGATGCCTCTGGCTGGGATCCCTCGCGCTGGACATCGATACTCAGAGGAGCCGGTGGCCTTAGCGCCGAGTGTGGAAAGACGATGCAGTCCTTACTCCATAGAATGAGACTACGGCCGGCTTTTGCTAGTGTGGACTACCCCTTGTTGGGGAACGTTGCATGGGAAACAAAAAATTTCCTACGCACACGCAGATCTATCCATGGTGATGAGCATCTACGAGAGGGAGAGTGGATCTACATACCCTTGTAGATCGCTAAGCGGGAAGCGTTAAGAAACGCGGTTGGTGTAGTCGAACGTCTTCGCGATCCAAATCGTCGTGCGTCCCGCGATCCAATCATGATCTGCCCCGCGATGTGATCACGATCCATCCCGCGATCTGATCACGATCCATCCCATGAACTTGATCACGATCCGTCCCACGAACCTGATCACGATCCTTCCGATCTAGCACCGAACGGACGGCACCTCCGCGTTCAGCACACGTACAGCTTGATGACGATCTCCACTGTCTTGATCCAGCAAGAGGGAGTGGATAGGAAAAAGAGTTCTCCGGCAGCTTGATGGCGCGCCGGCAATGGTGGTGGAGCAATTCCGGTAGCGCTTCGCCTAAGCACTGCAGAAAACCGATCTAGAGGAGAAACTATGCACTGGAGGAACGGGTAGCACGTGGCTGAAATTCTAGTGCAAAACCCTAAAACCTCCAGTATATATAATAGGATAGGAGGAGAGGCCTTGGCACAAGGGCCAAGGCCTCCTTGCTTCGGCCGAAGGAGAGAGGGAGAGGTGGAGTCCACCTCCAATCCTAGTAGGATGAGGATTCACCCTATTTTGCCTTTTTCCCACTTTTTCTCTTACGCCTTTTTTCCTCCAGCCGCATGGGCCTCTTGTGGATGTTCCACCAGCCCACTAAGGGCTGGTTTACACCCTCCTATAGACCATGTAGCCTCTTGGGTCGAAATACCCCTCCCGATGGCCTCCCGGTACACTACCGACACTCCCGGGACACTATCGATGAGCCCGAAACTTTTCTGGCGACCAAAACAGAACTTCCTATATATGAATCTTTACCTCCGGACCATTCCGCATCTCCTCGTGACGTCCGGGATCTCATCCGGGACTCCGAACAAACTTCGGTCACCACCATACATAACTCTATACTACCGAAACGTCACCAAACCTTAAGTGTGCAGACCCTGCGGGTTCGAGAACTATGTAGACATGGCCGAGACACCTCTACGGTCAATAACCAATGGCGGGACCTGGATATCCACATTGGTTCCTACATATTCTACGAAGATCTTTATCGGTCGAACCTCTATGTCAAGGATTCAGTTAATCCCGTATGATGTTCCCTTTGCTCTTCGGTATGTTACTTGCTCGAGATTCGATCGTCGGTATCTCCACACCTAGTTCAATCTCGTTACTGGCAAGTCTCTTTAGTCGTTCCGTAATACAAGATCTCGCAACTAACACTTAGTCACATTGCTTGCAAGGCTTATTGTGATGTTGTATTACCGAGTGGGCCCTGAGATACCTCTCCGTCACACGGAGTAACAAATCCCAGTCTTGATCCATGCCAACTCAAGAGACACCCTCGGAGATACCTGCAGAGCACCTTTATAGTCACCCAGTTACGTTGCGACGTTTGATACACACAAGGCACTCCTCCGGTGTCAGTGATTTGCATGATCTCATGGTCACAGGAACAGATACTTGACATGCAGAAAACAGTAGCATTAAAGTGACACGATCATATGCTACGTTTGTAGTTTGGGTCTTGTCCATCACATCATTCTCCTAATGATGTGATCCCGTTATCAAATGACATCTCATGTCCATGGCTAGGAAATCTTAACCATCTTTCGATCAACGAGCTAGTTCACTAGAGGCATACTAGGGACATTGTGTTTGTCTATGTATCCACACATGTATCCATGTTTCCAATTAATACAATTATAGCATGGATAATAAACGATTATCATGAACAAGGAAATACAATAATAAACACTTTATTTATTGCCTCTAGGGCATATTTCCAACAGTCTCCCACTTGCACTAGAGTCAATAATCTAGTTCACATCACTATGTGATTTACATTGTAATGAATCGAACACCCATGCAGTTCTGGTGTTGATCATGTTTAGACCTTGGAAGAGGTTTAGTCAACGGGTCTGCAACATTCAGATCCGTGTGCACTTTGCAAATATTTATGTCTTTCTCCTCGATGTAATCGCGGATGGAGTTGAAGCGTCGCTTTATGTGTCTGGTCCTCTTGTGAAACCTTGGTTCCTTGTCCAGAGCAATGGCACCAGTGTTGTCACAGAACAGGTTCATTGGATTCAGTGCACTGGGCACTACTCCAAGATCTGTCATGAAATGCTTCATCTAGATACCTTCCTTCGCCGCCTCCAAGGCTGCGATGTATTCCGCTTCGCACGTAGAATCAGCTACCTCGCTTTGCTTGGAAATGCACCAGCTTACCGCTCCCCCGTTAAGAATAAATACGTATCCGGTTTGCGACTTAGAATCGTCCGAATCAGTGTCAAAGCTTGCATCTATGTAACCCTTTACGATGAGCTCTTCTTCACCTCCATAAACGAGAAACATTTCCTTAGTCCTTTTCATTGTTGTCCAACAACATGACCTCCAAGACAGGGTTGCCGTACCACTCAGCGGTAGTACGCGGCCTTGTCGACCTACGAGGTTCAATAGATGATTGATCTGAAGCATCATGATCATCATCATTAACTTCCTCTTCTACCGTCGTAGGTTCTAGAGAAACATCTTTCTGTGCTACGCGACTTTCTGGTTGAAGTAAAGGTTCAATAACCTCATCAAGCTCTATTTTCCTCCCACTCAATTCTTTCGAGAGAAACTCTTTCTCAAGAAATGTTCCATTCTTAGCGACAAACACTTTGCCTTCGGATCTGAGATAGAAGGTACACCCGACTATCTCTTTCGGGTATCCTATGAAGACGCATTTCTCCGCTTTGGGTTCCAGCTTTTTAGGCTGAAGCTTTTTGACATAAGCATCACATCCCAAACTTTAAGAAACGACAACTTTGGCTTCTTGCCAAACCACAGTTCATATGGTGTCATCTCAACAGATTTTGATGGTGCCCTATTTAAAGTGAATGCAGCTGTCTCTAATGCATAACCCCAAAACGATAGTGGCAAATCAGCAAGAGACATCATAGAATGCACCATATCTAATAAGGTTCGATTACGACGTTCGGACACACCATTACGCTGTGGTGTTTCGGGTGGTGTCAACTGTGAAACAATTCCACACTGTCTTAAGTGACTGTCAAACTCATAACTCAGATATTCACCTCCTCGATCAGATCGTAGGAACTTAATCTTCTTGTTACGATGATTCTCAACTTCACTCTGAAATTGCTTGAACTTTTCAAACGTTTCAGGCTTGTGTTTCATTCAGTAAATATACCCATATCTACTTAAGTCATCAGTGAAGGTGAGAAAATAACGATATCCACCATGCACTGTAACATTCATCGGACCGCACACATCAGTATGTATGATTTCCAATAAGTCACTCGCCCGTTCCATTGTTCGAGAGAACGACATTTTAGTCATCTTACCCATGAGGCATGGTTCACATGTGTCAAGTGATTCAAAATCAAGTGACTCCAAAAGTCCATCAGCATGGAGCTTCCTCATGCATTTTACACCAATATGACCTAAACGGCAGTGCCACAAGAAAGTGGTACTATCATTATCAACTCTACATATTTTGGCATCAATGTTATGAACATGTGTGTCATCACTATAAAGATTCAATATGAATAAACCCCTAACATTGGGTGCATGACCATAAAAGATATTACTCATATAAATAGAACAACCTTTATTCTCTGATTTAAATGAGTAACCGTCTCGCAATAAACAAGATCCAGATATAATGTTCATGCTTAACGCAGGCACTAAATAACAATTATTCAGGTTCATCACTAATCCCGATGGTAATCGAAGAGAGAGCGTGCCGACGGCGATCACATCAACCTTGGAACCATTTCCCATGCGCATCGTCACTTTGTCCTTTGCCATCCTTCGTTTATTCCGTAGATCCTACTTTGAGTTGCAAATGTGAGCAATCGAACCGGTATCAAATACTCAGGCACTACTACCAGAGCTAGTAAGGTACACATTAATAACATGTATATCATATATACCTTGTTTGTCGTTGGCGGCCTTCTTGTCAACCAGGTACTTGGGGTAGTTCCGCTTCTAGTGACCAGTTCCCTTGCAATGAAAGCACTCAGTTTCTGGCTTGGGTCCATGCTTGGGCTTCTTTACAGGAGTAGCAACTGCTTTGCCATCCTTCTTGGTTTTACCCTTCTTGCCCTTGCCCTTGACCTTGCCTTTTTTCTTGAAACTAGTGGTTTTATTGACCATCAACACTTGATGTTCTTTCTGGATTTCAGACTCAGCGACTTTTAGCATCGCAAACAGCTCGGCGACTGACTTGTTCATCCTATGCATGTTATAGTTCATCACAAAGCTCTTGTAACTAGGTGGTAGTGATTGAAGAACTCTGTCAGTGATCGCCTCTGGCGGAAGGGCAATTCCCAACTCTTCTAGACGAGTTGAATATCCAGACATTCTGAGTATATGTTCACTGATAGACCTGTTCTCCTCCATCTTGCAAGCATAGAACTTATCGAAGGTTTCATACCTCTCGATCCGGGCGTTCTTCTGAAAGATAAACTTCAACTCCTGGAACATCTCATATGCTCCATGACGTTCAAAATGTCTTTGAAGTCCCGGTTCTAAGCCATACAATATTGCACACTGAACTATTGATTAATCTCCAGTACGTGCCTCCCAAGCGTTCTTAATGTCTTCGGAGGTCATGTCTTCTGGTTGGTCACCAAGCGGTGCATCAAGGACATATGATTTCTGGGAAGCCGTGAGGATAATCCTCAGATTACGGGCCCAATCAAAAAAGTTACTTCCATCATCTTTCAGTTTAGCTTTCTCTAGGAACGCATTAAAATTCAGGGGTGCTACTGCGCGAGCCATTGATCTACAACATAAATATGCAAAGTTCACTTAGACTATTGTTCAAGATAATGAGTTTAGTTAATCAAATTACTAAAGCTCCCACTCAAATTGACATCCCTCAGGTCATCTGAGTGTCACATGATCCAAATCCACCAACTCAAGTCCGATCATCACGTGAGTTGAGGTGGCTTCAATGGTGAACATCTTTATGTTGATCATATCTACTATATGACTCATGTTCGACCTTTCAGTCTCTTGTGTTCCGAGTCCATGTCTGTACATGCTAGGCTCGTCAATTTTAACCTGAGTGTTCTGCGCGTGCAACACTGGCTTGCACCCGTTGTATGTGAACGTAGAGTCTATCACACCCGATCATCACGTGGTGTCTCAACACGAAGAACTTTTGCAATGGTGCACACTCGGGAGAACACAATTTTATCTTGAAATTTGTGTGAGGGGTCACCTTATAATGCTACTGTCGTACTAAGGAAAACAAGGTGCATTAAAGGATTAACATCACATGCAATTAATAAGTGACATGATATGGCCATGAACTTGTGCTTTAGATCTCCATCTTGAAAGCACCGGCATGATCTCCATCGTCACCAGCACGACACCATGATCTCCATCATCTTGATCTCCATCAACGTGTTGCCATCGAGGTTGTCACGCCCTGCATGCTTCTTTCGATCCATGTCCATGGCTAGGAAACCTTAACCATCTTTCGATCAACGAGCTAATTCACTAGAGGCATACTAGCGACCTTGTGTTTGTCTATGTATCCACATGTATCCATGTTTCCAATTAATACAATTATAGCATGGATAATAAACGATTATCATGAACAAGGAAATACAATAATAAACACTTTATTTATTGCCTCTAGGGCATATTTCCAACACCCCTTACCTCCAGGGATGTCAAGCTATAGTTCATCATATCATGGCTGTATTGTGTGCATCGCGACACGAGCATACCCACATGGAACTAGATTGAAATGCCAGAGAACATCAGGTGTATTTGGTAAAGCATAGCCCGTCGCGACCCACACGGGTATGTTCTTCATTTTCTGGATTCGCTCACAAGATGACTTATCGGTGATATCATCCACGGGGGTGTGACCCAGCAGTGCCCCCGTGGAACCCATGCTGCTTTTTGGCAGTGTGGATCGGACGGGTTCCGATGCCTCCTGCCGCGGAGTTTCCCTTTGTTGGGTCACATACCTGTATCTCCAACAGCTGCTGCTCGTACTTCTATTCCAACTTTGAAAGTCGGTCTGCTTCTTCCTTCTTTTTTCTCAAATGGCTTTTATAACTAACCTTCCAGCCTGCAAACCCCTCATACCACGGAACAACACCCACACCTTGTGTTTGTCCTCCGTGTTCAGGATTCCCGAGTGCACATGTAAGCTCATCGTTCTCTCTATCGGGGTGAAACCGTCCTTCTTGGGCAGCTTTTATTGCTTCAATCAACTCATCTAATGCATGCTTTAGACTGGCCAGTGCAATAATCTTCCCTATTGCTGGGTCCAACTTTCCCCCATGCACAAAAAACCAATTCCTGCACCTCCGGGGCCACTCGAAGGTTACTGGAGTGATCCCTTCAACATGCATCTTATTCTCTAATTCATCCCACTTAGGAATGGCTGACTTGTATCCACCTGTGCCTAATTTATGGTGATACTTTTTTTCTCCGCATTTATCTTATTCTTTGCCGACTTCTCCATAGCAGCATCCGATGTCTTGTACTCGATAAATGCATCCCAATGATTCCTTACCTTCTCGTATATTCCTGTGAATTTGGGCGCCTTCTTGCCTCTAGCGTTGTACTTGGTCCATAATCTTTTCTTCCAAGTATGGAATACGCCGGCCATCTTATGGAGAGCAAACTCCTTGACTTTGTCCCTTTGGCGCTCCGAGAGAGAATTTGGTAGGATGAAATGCTCCATGAGCTCTCGCCAAAGGGTATCTTTAATTCTTTTATCGACATAATTCACTCCTGGTTTTGGTTGGTTTGGCTGAATCCATTCTTGCATTGTGATCGGGACTCCGTCCCTAACAACCACTCCGCATTGACGCACAAATGTCTTGGCATTGGCTTCAGGGTGAGTCGGCTCGCCATCATGTTTGAAAGCATCAAGATTGAGCTTTACGTTGCCATCCAATATTTTGGCATCGCCTCGTACCTTTCGACTAGATTGGCTCGATCGGGAGGGTTGATAATTAAAAGAAGAAAGATTTGTTAATATATATATATATATCAATTAATATACATGTAATGATCACCAGAGGCTAATATGTATATACCTCGGTGGACATTCTTAGTTGTTTCGGATTTTGGAACATCAGTTGTTCTTCGTTGGCCTCACATCCATCACCGTAATCGTTCAGATATTGTGAGCCATCATCATCATGTGATTCACCCAAAAGGTCCGTTGGGTTTTCGAAGGAGTGTATCATGTCAAAGTTGTCCTCTTTATGAGCTCTACCGGTATTGTCCATAGCTTAATAACTAATCCATAATAATATAGATAAAACAAATTAGTATTCAAATTACCATGCATGCAAGAAGCAAAATAACTGATAGTTAACTAATAATGCATCATCGAATACATATATAGTAGTTCTTAGAAAAGATCTCATCATAATCTCGGATAATAGTTAATACATCGGCTAATCCATCGATCTAGCTAATACATCATAATAATACATATATAGTAGCTAATATATCGATCTAGCTAGAACCCTAGCGCCCGATGGATATCGGGGAGGGCGGTGGACACCCAAAGAGAAGGAACCATCACAGGAGCATAGGTCCAGTGAGATCCCCGAAGAATCTGCTAGGTATTGCCGGACCTGGCCTCCAAAGCTGCCATGTAGCAACGGACGTGCTCGTTCTCCTTGCTGACATGGTATTGTACCACCTCCGCGAGGGACTCAAGCCTCCGAATCGTCCGTGGCCCATGCGGCCGCCACCACAGAACCTCCGGGTCGACGATGGGCTGGCTCCTCACCAAGCTGTGCCGCCAGAAAGGCAGCACCTCCCAGTGCTAGTCCGGCGGAGCCTAGTCCCGGACAGGGCCCCTCGGCTCAAGCAACAGACCTCCTCCGCCGACTCGATGACGAGGATGCGGGATCGGCATTGTCGACATTGAGGAGAAACACTTAATTATGAAAACAAATTAAATAACACTTAGCAAAATTAACACTTAGCATCTAACAAATTAAATAACACTTAGCAAAATTAGTGAATTAGGGGGGCGGCCCCACTTGTCATTGACATCTAACAAAACACTTAGCAAAATAGCACTTAAGATCTAAAAAACACTTAATCATTTTAATTAATCAGTGGATTAGGGGTCGGCCCCACTTGTCATTGACTGGGGCCTGCCCAGTCAGCATAGTTGACTGGGTCAACTGGTCAACTGGGCCCCGCGGGCCCACTGGCCAGCTACCCTGGGGGTGGGGCTGGCCGGCCACGTTAGTAGGTCGCGCCGGAGTTGCTCTGGCGAGCCACAAACTCTAGGGGTGGGGCTGGCCGACCATGTCAGTAGGCCGCGCCGGAGATGCTCCAGCGAGCCGCAAACCCTGGGGGTGGGGCTGGCTGGCCACGTTAGTAGGCCGCACCGGAGTTGCTCCGGCAGGCCGCAAACCCTGGGGTGGGGCTGGCCGGCCACGTCAGTAGGCCACGCTACGGCGGCGCGAGATGGGGGCTGGTGAGCTCCGGCGAGCGTGCGGGGGTCGGGGCGGTGGGCAAGAGGGAGGGGAGAGGCTCACCGAGGGTGTAGCCGTGCAAATCTGCTCGAGGGCGACGCGGCGTCGGGGCGGAGGGCTTGGGGCGGCGCGCGGCATCGGGGCAGCGGGCGGCGGGGCGGCGGGCGGCATCGGGGTGGCAAGCGGCGTCGGGGCGGCTGCGTCGGGGCGGCAGGGCCGGGGCGGCGCGCGGCGGCGGGACGGCAGGCGGCGGCGACAGTGGATTTCGGTAGCCTGGCGGCGCAAATCGAGCTTGTCCCGGTGCCTGGCTCACACCGGGACGTGGGAGATACTATTTATGCCTGGAGGACCTTTAGTACCGGTGCGTGGCTCGCACCGGTACTAAAGACCCTTTAGTACCGGTGCCAGCCACGCACCGGTACTAAAGGTCCTCCCCAAAAAATGTGTTGGACGGTGGACCTTTAGTACCGGTGCGTGGCTCGCACCGGTACTAAAAGTTTTTTTAATTCATTATTTCTTTATTATTTTCAGGAAAAAAAACCAAACTTTAGAAAATCATAGAAAAAATCTATGACTCCAATGGAAATAAATAATATATGAAAAAATATAAGAAAAATATAAAGAATATGTTTATGGAATTTCCATGCATGTTTAAACCACTTAAACTGCTGTATAAGACAATTTGATTAAATGGCATTTGAAATGTTATATGTGGAGTTTGAAAAGCAGTACAAATGAACTCTGAAAAGAAAGTAACTTGGCATGACATCATAATTTCACCCACATAGCAACTTCTAAAGAGTTGACAGGATTACAACAAAAATTGTATGCACTTCGTGAACAAACTGGACAATCTCTTTCGAAGTATGAGGGTTTCGGACGAAAACACATCTATTACAAAAGGATTTCATTTTTAATAACTTATTTTAACTCCATACTTTTTGTGTGTTCAATATGCACCATTCAAAGGCACATCATCAATTTCCAACCCTTTCTGACTTCATTTGATATTTTTCATGCATTTAATGATTTATTTTGAGCTAAATGACCCTGAAATTGAAAAGCACAATAAATGAACTGTGAAAACGTTGAAAATTGGCATGACATCATAATTTCACCCACATAGTAACTTCTAAAGAGTTAACAGGGTTACGGCAAAAATTGGATGCACTTCGAGTATAAACTGGACAATCTCTTTCGAAGTATGTGGGTTTCGGACGAAAACACATCTATTACAAAGGGATTTCATTTTTAATAACTTATTTTAACTCCATACTTTTTGTGTGTTCAATATACACCATTCAAAGGCACACCATCAATTTTCAACCCTTTCTGACTTCATTTGATATTTTTCATGCATTTAATGATTTATTTTGAGCTAAATGACCCTGAAATTGAAAAGTAGTACAAATGAACTCTGAAAAGGTTGAAACTTGGCATGACATCATAATTTCACTCACATAGCAACTTCTAAAGAGTTGAGAGGGTTACGTCAAAAACTTGATGCACTTCGTGTACAAACTGTTACAAAGATACCATGCTAGAAAATGCATGCATGTCCTTCACATAGAAAGTGATGACGGTGAAGCCGGTCACATCCCAGAGTGGGATCTCGCGGTGTAAGACTTTTTTTGCGGGTTTGTCCCTTGCTTATGATTGCACCATAACCATGGAGAATCTTCATCATTTAACAGGATGCTTGGGTCAGTTTTCACTCTGAAGGGAGGGATTTCATGAAAACTTTCATAATCTTCTAACATGTCTGTCTTGTCCTCCACTCCCATAATGTTTCTTTTCCCTGAAAGAACTATGTGGCGCTTTGGCTCATCGTATGATGTATTCGCTTCCTTATCTTTTTTTCTCCTCGGTTTGCTAGACATGTCCTTCACATAGAAAACCTGAGCCACATGATTGGCTAGGACGAATGAGTCGTTTGTGTACCCAAGATTGTTAAGATCCACTGTTGTCATTCCGTACTACAGGTCTACCTGTACCCCGCCTCCAGTATATTTGACCCATTTGCACCGAAACAAAGGGACCTTAAGATCAGGTCCATAGTCAAGTTCCCATATCTCCTCTATGTAACCCTAATATGTGTCTCGAAAGTTGGTTGCATCATAGCAGACACCACTGTTTTGGTTGGTGCTCTTTTTATCTTGGGCGATCGGGTAAAATGTATTCCCATTTATCTCATACCCTTTGAAAGTCGTTACAGTCGAACTTGGTGTCTTGGCCAACCAATATAGTTCATCTGGAACATCGTTGTCATTGATGAGCTTTGTTTGCAACCAACCGGCGAAAGTCTCCATGTGTTTACGTTCAATCCAGGGGTCAAACTGCTCTGGGTTCTTGGACCGTACAATATCCTTGTGTTCCTCGATATATGGAGTCACCAAGGTGGAATTTTGTGGAACCGTGTAGTGTGCTTGAGTGAAAGAATACCCGTCCATATTTATTGCTTCTTTCTTTCCTAGTGTGCCTTTTCCATCCAGTCTCCCCTCATGCTGCGATTTAGGAAGACCAATCGGCTTAATGTCAGGAACAAAGTCAACACAAAACTCAATAAGACTCCCATGAACCTCTCGAAGGGGAACATATTATGTATAAATACAGGACCCAGAATGTTAATCTCTTCGACTAGGTCAACTAGGACATGCGTCATAATATTGAAGAAGGATGGAGGGAACACCAACTCGAAACTGACAAGACATTGGACCAGGTCATTCTGTAACCTTGGTAGGAGTTATGGATCGATTACCTTCTGAGAAATTGCATTGAGGAATGCGCATAGCTTCACAATGGCTAATCAAACATTTTCTAGTAGAAGTCCCCTAAGTGCAACCGGAAGTAATTGCGTCATAATCACGTGGCAGTCATGAGACTTTAGATTTTGAATTTTTTTTTCTCTGTCATATATATTATTCCCTTTATATTTGACGAGAAGCCAGACGGGACCTTGATACTGAGCAGACATTCAAAAAAGATTTCCTTCTCTTCTTTCGTAAGAGTGTAGCTGGCAGGACCTTGATACTGCTTTGGAGGCATGTCATCTTTTTCGTTAATTCTTTGCTTGTCCTCCCGTGCCTCCAGTGTATCTTTTGCCTTTCCATACACGCCCAAGAAGCCTAGCAGGTTCACACAAAGATTCTTCGTCACATGCATCACGTCGATTGCATTGCGGACCTCTAGGGCTTTCCAATATTCAAGTTCCCAAAATATAGATTTCTTCTTCCACATGGGTGTGTGTCCGTTGGCGTCATTCGGAACACATTGTCCGCCAGGACCCTTTCCAAAGATTACTTGCAAATCCTTGACCATATCAAATATATATTCACCAGTACGGAGGCCAGGCTTCTTCCGGTTATCTGGCTCACCTTTGAAATGGTTGCCTGCCTTTCTTAAGATATGCTTGATCGGTAGAAATCGACGCTGTCCCAGATACACATTCTTCTTACATTTATCCAAATATATACTTTCAGTATCATCTAAACTGTGTGTGCATGCATTGTATTCCTTGTTTGTATGTCCTGAAAGGTTACTAAGAGCAGGCCAATCATTGATGGTTACAAACAGCAACGCTCGTAGGTCAACTTCCTTCCGTGTGTGCGCATCCCACACACGTACACCTGGTTTTTTCCACAACTGTAGAAGTTCATCAACTAATGGCCTTAGATATACATCAATGTTGTTGCCGGGTTGCTTAGGGCCTTGGATGAGCACTGGCATCATAATGAACTTCCGCTTCATGCACAACCAAGGAGGAAGGTTGTAGATACATAGAGACACGGGCCAGGTGCTGTGACTGGAGCTCTGCTCCCCAAAAGGATTCATGCCGTCTGTACTAAGACCAAACCATAAGTTCGTTGCGTCACCTGCAAAGTCCTCGGACTCCCTCTCGATTTTTGTCCACTGCGACCCATCAGCGGGTGCTCTCAACATCTAGTCTTTCTTACATTCTTCTTTGTGTCATCGCAACAACTTGGCATGCTCTTTGTTTCGGAACAAACGTTTCAACCATGGTATTATTGGAGCATACCACATCACCTTGGCAGGAACCCTCTTCCTGTGACGTTCGCCCTCCACATCACCAGGGTCATCGCGGGGGATCTTATAGCGCAGCGCACAGCATACCGGGCATGCATCCAAATTCTCGTACTCCTCACTGCGATAGAGGATGCAGTCATTAGGGCATGCATGTATCTTCTGCATCTCTAATCCTAGAGGGCAAACAACCTTCTTTGCTTCGTACGTACTTTCACGCAATTCGTTATCCTTTGGAAGCATCTTCTTTAGCATTATCAGCAATTTTTGAAATCCCTTGTCAGTTACACCATTCTCCGCCTTCCATTGCAGCAATTCCAGCGTGGTACCCAACTTTTTCTGGTCATCTTCACAATTTGGATACAAGAATTTCTTGTGATCCTCTAACATGCGCTTCAACTTCAACCTCTCCTTGTCACTTTTGCAGTTTCTTTTTGCATCAGCAATGACCCGACCAAAACCATCAGCGGGCTCGTATGATGCCTCTTCTTCAGCTTCCCCCATTGATGCCTCTTCTTCAGCTTCCCCCATTGTTGTATCGGCGAAAGGATAGTTGTCATCATCCTCTTCTTCTTCATTTTCTTCCATTATAACCCCTCTTTCTCCGTGCTTGGTCTAACAGCTATAGCCGGACATGAAACCGGACTTCAGTAGGTGGTAATGAAGGGTTTTTGAGGTAGAGTAATTCCTATCATTCTTACAGTCACGACATGGGAAACACATAAAACCAATATGCTTGTTTGCCTCAGCAACACGAATAAAATCATTCAGGCCATTAAGGAACCCTGGACTTAGTCGGTCATCGTACATCCATTGCCGGCTCATGTTCACTACACAACATCGAAGTGACCAAATTAATACAACTCCATCATCACATTACAATCAAAGTAGAGCTAGCAGTGACCAAATGTTATTACTGCAAATAATAGATACTTATAGTTCATACATACATCTCATAAAACAACATACAACTATCATAATCGCAACTAAGGTAACAATTGAGCCAACGGCATAATGATACCAAGCCTCTTTATCAATGGCATATTTTCTAATCTTTCTAAGCTTCAAGCGAGTTCCAGCCATCTTGTTCTTGTGATCATCGACGATACCGGCAACATGCAACTCCAATCCCATCTTCTCATCTTCAGTTTTTTTCAATTTTTCTTTCCAATGATCAATTTCTTTTTTAGCTTGTGTTAACTTCTCGAGCAGAATTGCATAGTCGGTTGGAATTTCTGGTTCAACTACTTCCTATAGATAAAAACATGTACGTCAATTTGGTGGCATAATTAATTGTCATGGATATTAGATGATGTGTAAAATAGTTATAAAAGATAACGACATACCACATCTGAATCATAGACTAGACGAGGACCGACGTGGGCGGATACCATAACCATGACACTATAGAATAACTAACAATAATACAAGCAAGTAAATCGTACACGCAGCTATCTAAATCATACAAGTAATTTTTTTAACAAAAAGGTTTTAAGAAGAACAAGAGGCTCACCAAGGTGGTCGGTGCCGCGACGAGACAGTGCAGACGATCGACGGTGGTTAGGACGGGGATGCAAAGGCACCAAATAAATCACACCTACACATATGCAACCTAACAAGTTAATTTGAGCTCAAATTGCATATAAATCAAATAAACTCCCACATAATGATCACTTCCCCAAAACCTAGCTAAAACCCACAAATCACATATCTTTGAGCATACCACAAGCTAATCTAGCAATGACGGATGAAGGGGCAAAGTTGCTAACCATTGTGAAAACTTGGATAGATGGGGTGCCTTCAAATCTTGACAAATCCTTGGCAAAATGGAGGATGAGCTTCGAGCAAGAAGAAGAACAAGGGAGAAAATAGAGAAATGAGAGCCCCTTCGATCAGCTAAGGACGAAGCATATATATATATATATATATATATATATATATATATATATATATATATATATATATATATATATATAGGAAGTCTTTAGTACCGGTTGGGGTCACCAACCGGTACTAAAGGGCAACCTTTAGTATCGGTTCGTGTCAACAACCGGTACTAAAGAGGCACGCAGGACCCAAATCTGACCAAAAGTCTGCCACGCCCCCCTTTAATACCGGTTCGTGACACAAACCGGTACTAAAGATCCCTTACGAGCCGGTACTAAAGGTCGCCCTGCTCCTAACCGTTTGAGCCGACACGAACCGGGACTAATAGCCTCTTTAGAACCGGCTCGTAACCAGACCGGGACTAATGTTTGGAACGAAATGTCTGTTTTCTACTAGTGTGAGAAGCTTTTTAGAAGAACGAGTGAAGATGCTCTTAGGCCTTAAATAACCCTGTATACCGATATGAAGGGAGTACACGAATCAAACCGGGACGGAGGTGGTGGTGTGTGATGGCACACGCCATTATCGCGATTGCATTTATTCGCCATCAAGCCTCCGGTCTAGCGGAAGACCACGGCTCTTCGGTTTTGCTCGCAGGCATTTCCACGTCTCCACTGCAACACAAAGAGAATCAATGCGATTCCACTTGAGCTCCCTATGCTCAGCTGCAGATCTCTGATCTCTCGTGGTCTCAATGGCAGTATGGGAGGCACGCATGGCAAAAATCACGGGGGAGACGCGTTGAAGCTGTCAAGACTGCGAGAAATCAGCGAGTTGACTGATCTGAAGGAGGCGGGGTTATTTCCTACAACCAGGGCGAAGTATCCAATAGAAATTGTGCGTTGGGCTGTGATGGAGACGGAATTAGCGGATACATTCCAGCGATGAAAGTGGGCGATATACAGTTCTCGTGTTCGGGAGCCCCTGGCCCGAAGGTGGGTGCGGTAGTGGTGGTGATTGTGCTGCCATCACCGGGGATGCGAGAGATGCCAATTGTGCTGGACGACGACGAGGAAGAAGGACCGAGGAGGAAGGTGGGAATACGGAAAATCATACAGTTGCCTCGGCGTTCCATTCTGTCCCCACGTCGCTCTACAATGATCCATGCCCTCGTCCTCAACTCCGGCGAGCAAACGAATCAGTGTACTGTCAATGTTGACACGTGCTGAAGTTGTGAAGGTAGCTTATGTTGCCGGAATTTACAAACGGAAGTCCGGTACTAGACTTATCATATATACAATGGCGGTGAAGAACAGCATATTCATAGAAGTTCCCGTCAAGAAAAAAGGCATATTCATAGAAGAACAATCTGAGTGCAACTGTGCAAGAATATGCCAATTGCATTTAGAACAAAAGAATTTGTCTTAACTAAGCACAAGTGTTTGTAAATCCCCAATCGATCGGTTAAGAGAAGCAACCGATCCAGAGCAAAATTCCATGAACGGAAATGCTAACCAGCATTAACGTACTCTACCGTAACCTATCTGATACAAAAGACATGTACAAGTCCTCGATTATAAACAGAGTCTACAGAGAGATCCAGTTAGCTAGACGAACAGCTCGAGCAAGACAGGCGGCCGGTCGGCGGCGGCGGCCTGGTGCCCTGCCTCCTGATCCGACAGCGCGACCCACCGGTCGAGCGCCATCTCCTCGCGATGCCGCCGCATGTGGCCGCCGAGCGCCTGGCCTGTCTCGAAGCCCAGCCCGCAGATGTGGCAGTCGTGCTGGTGCTTATCCTCCTGCCGCTTCCGCTCCTTGATGGCCCTGGCGACGCCGATGCCGAGCTCCAGTCCATGGCGGCCGCGGAGGTGGCTGGTCCGGTGCCCGCCCAGGGCCTGGAACGTCTCGAAGGCCCGGCCGCACGTCTTGCACACGAACTCCCCCTCCCCCGACGTAACCACCACCCTCCCCCGCCGCGTCCTCTTCCTAGTCGCCGCCGCCCCCGGCGCACCGGTCGAGGAGTTGTCCGACGTGGTGGTGGACGTCGAGGAGTCCGTGCTGAGCGACAGCGCCAGCGACACAACTGACTGCTCCTCCCTCGCGCGCTTCATCCCAGCTCCCATGGAGATGGATTTGCTGCTCCTCTCGATGATCTGCTGGATTTTGATCGATTCTCTTTTCCGTTGCTGTAGGTCTGTGTGAGCTCGGTAGGAAGAATCAAGAATGGATGGATGGATCGGCAGGGGAGCCGGCCGCAGTTATATATAGGTTACGCAGCGAGGGTGAGCTGGCGGGCGTGTTGCTGCGGATGGAGCTTACGTGTGTGGCCAGTTGGTGTGGGCTGCCCCACCTCTGGCGTCCGTGGACCAATCGCTGGAAGCCACCGCGGCGTTCCCGACGTGACGGATTGGATCGAGTTCGATCGGATACAGTATTATTTTTGGCAGGTGGCTCGGATATTTCCGTCGTGCGTAGCGCGGCCGACCGGAGACAAAACGTGTGGTGCGGAGTGGCGTCAGCTGTCACGCCACGAGACGCGTGGCGGCGCGCCGCTGCTTGGCCGCCGGACGGTGTGCGGGATTCAGCGCCAAATCCATTAACAGGAGCGAATAATTTAGTCGGTGTTAGGATAGGAAGGGTCCGGAACGTTCCAGAGCGTGGGAAAAGATCTTTGACCGAGCAGGATATTTCTGACTTGTGAAGGTACTTCTTTTTTGCGGCAATGCGTCTGTGCGTGCGTGCCTGCTTCACAGGTATACGAGTATGCTGACCTTTTCCATTGTTTTTCTTTTTGGCAGATGACCTTCTAGTATATTTCTATAGAGAGAGAAGCGTCAGGCGAGCTGTCGTCATGGCATATGGAATGATGCTCGCTTTCTTCTCTCAAAAAAGGCTTTCATGGTACTACCTTCGTTACAGTTTGAAAGACGTGCACGCATGTGTACTTAGATCATCAATTTGATCAACTTAATAAGAAGCATATATTACAAAAAATATATCATTAGAAACTTTAGATGTTCTATTTTCTAATGATATAATTTTTATGTAAACAATATATTTTATATAAGTTAAATTGACGACCTAGATATACGTGCATGCATTCTAAATCGTGACGGAGCTAGAACGTATAATTTCAAAGTTACGGTACTTACTCATATTAGTCTAACCAGTGATTGTCCTTCTTTTGAGGCAGGTAAACTTCAGATCAATTCGTATTCAATCATGGCAATACAACAAACATTAGAAATAATAAAAACAAAATTCAGATCCGTAAAACATATAGCAACGACTACAAGCACTGAAGCGAGCCGAAGACGCGCTGCCGTCATCACCCCTCCTTCATCCGAGCCAGTCAAAACAGGTTGGAGTAGGCAGTCGAGAAGTCGTCGTGTTAAGGTCTCATCAACGCACCAGAATAGCAAACACCATCGATGAAGAGTAGCGTATATTGCACGGATTCAACCCGAAGACACATGGACATAGGCAAACGACGAACAGATATGAGAAAATCCATCAAAGACGGGTCTGGCAGAGGCACACCTCCACTTGGCCACCGATGATGCTATACGCATCACCGAGACAGGGTAGGCGAGAAAAACCTTATTCCATCTTCAGAAAGTCGTTGTTGTTTCGTCTATTTTCAATGTCAACTTTTATATTTTTAGGAAACCAGAGGGGATTTCCCCTGATTTTGTGCTTATGTTGATGTTCAAGTTTATGGGTATATAGGTACAGCAACACTCAGCTATGGTGGCTAAAGTTAGAGCAACGATAAAAACAAACAATTTTTTTTCTTTTTTTCGAATCGGGCTTCCCCCTTTCCATTATAAGAATAACCGAAATACATCGTCTTTTCATCGAGCCGGAATAGATAGGACTAGGGAAAGGAAAGAAGCGAGCTCGGGACAATGCCAGGAAACCCACCGTCTGCGCATGTCATCAGGAACAACAGACTATGGGGCGAAAACCTGGACATCATCCAAAACCTCACTCACAGAACTATCCTAAGACCACCAAGTACCGCACAACAAGTTCCTCACAGTACCGCAAAAACCAAAAGCAACATCACAAGGATCACTACGGGATCATAAGGCTAACAACGTCTCACTACACAACTCCAATCAGCAGCAACTTCCACTCTTCATGCAAGCTTCAACAAGATCAGCCCCCCCCGCCAAATCACCATTTCTCCCATTCTTCTCCTCCGTCGGCGCGGTCATCCTCTCCTGGAATTGGTGGACCGCACGGCAGCAGCATCTGCGATGCATTCTACTTCAGCATCTCCGCACCTCTCTTAGTCACCTCTATCATCCCAGGTTTCTGCAGACCTGCCCAGTATTGAAGAAATGCACAAGCCGTAAATACAATCTCAAAGAGGGAATTGATCCATTTTCTCTCGAAGGTGGCACGATTACGGGCCAGCCAAATTGCCCAACATATAGTTGTCAAGCCAACAGTGTAAAGTTCATTAATCCCACGAAGGAAGGCATGAATCCATGCATAAAATTGCCGCATAGAGTTTGGACAACAACTTGTTTCGAGCATAGCTCCTATAGTTCTCCACACCACTCTAGCTATTGGACATAAAAACATTAAGTGCTGGGCAGATTCCGGTTGTTCGCATAATGAACACCGGGGGTCCCCCTTCCACTGTCTTTTTTCCAGGTTATCTCTAGTTAGGATAGAGTCTTGACAGAGGTGCCACATAAAAATTTGAAGTTTTAAAGGCATTTTTGCCCCCCAAATCCATTTGTAACAGGATCCGGCGAGGTTTCTTTCCAGTCAACGATACATAGATTTGGTTGTGTATTCTTTGGAACTATCCAGCTTCCAGTATACCTCATCATCCTCTTCCTTGTTTATAATTTTCAGCACATAGTTTTTCAATTCTCCCCATTTCTGCAATAGATCACTAGACAATCTTCTTCTAAAAGAAGAGGAAGGATTCAAACTACTTATTTTATCCACAGTACAGTTTTGATCCACACAAATATCAAACAGATCAGGGTATTTATCGTTTAGGATAAAATTATCTCCTAGGTCATCAAGCCAAAGACTAGCTATATTCCCTCTCCTCAATTGAATACCTCTACCAGCCATGTAATAATTTTTTACTCTCAACAGGGCTTTTCAACATGGGGAGTCATTAGCTTTCTGTTTAACCATACTCACTGAGGATTTTTTAAGATACTTGGCTTTTACAATATCTTGCCACAGCCCCTTCCAGTTTCCACCACCACTTTGTAAGCAGGCTTATATTTTGTTTTCTTAAATCTTTTACACCAAGCCCCCCTTTCATTTTGAATCTGCATACACGGCTCCATTTTACCATGCGGTAGCCTCTTTTTTCCCATTGCGGTGCTAAAAGAATTTTCTTCTTGGTTTGTCCCACCTCTCCAGGGTAGACTTTTTTTAATAGGAACATGGACATTTAGTAAGAAGGAATGTGCGACAAGACAGCATTAACTTTAATGAGCCTGCCTTCACTAGATAGTGTTTCACTAATCCAGGTTTCACCATGATTAACAAATTTGTCATCGACAAAAAGCCAGTCACTCCCTTTGAGGCCAACATAGCTAACAGGCATGCCTAAGTATTTAATGGGGAAAGTACCAATTTCACAGTTAAACATCTCCGCATAGGTCCTCGTTGTTTCATCATCGGCGCAAACCGAAAATATCCCACTTTTCAAAAAATTGATTTTCAGCCATGACATGATCTCAAAGAGATATAACAGTAGTTTGATATTTAGAGCGTTTCTTGGATTATCTTCAAAGCACAAAATTGTGTCATCCGCATATTGCAATATGGCCACCCCATGCGTAACCAGGTCGGTTGCCAAGCCTGTAAAAAGACCATGTTCCTGGGCTTTAAGAACCATCTTGGTAGGGCAATCAGCTGCCAAATTAAACAGGAAAGGGGAGAAGGGGTCACCCTGTCTCACACCTTTAGCACTTTGAAAGTATTCTCCCGCCTCATCATTCAGCTTCACGCCGACAGTGTCCCCCACCAGAATTTTTTTGACCCATTCGATCCAGAAAAAACAAAGAATGGAAGCAGAAAGGGTAAGCTCAGCGAAAGGCCCTTGTGCATGATTGTTTGTGTCTTTATAAAAGAGGAGTTGCCTATTGACTAGCTGTGCCTCGGCTCTCTCCTTCCCTCGAACAAATGGTGGCACCCACAAGCAGGGCCAGCGAATTCACCATTTAGTACTTCCTCCGTCACAGTTTAGAAGGTATGTATGTATATCTAGGTTGTCAAGTTGATTTATATAAAATATATTGTTTAACATAAATAATATATCATTAGAAAATAGAACATCTAAAGTTTCTAATGATATATTTTTTGTAATATATGCATTTTATTAAGTTGGTCAAATTGACGACCTAAATATAAATGCATGCCTTCTAAACTGTGACGGAGGAAGTCAAAAGAGAGTTGATGATTGCACTTTCTCCATCCTCTCTCACTTAGAAATTAATTAACACATATTTATTATTAATTAGCACATGTTAATTAACGAACAGTTATTAATAAAAAATGTGTCCAATCCCAAACAGTTAAGTGTCTTTTTTTTATTACCAACACACACCTGTGCTAGTTGGATGACTTTTAACAGACACGTCCTTTTCTCACCTCTTTTAGATGCATGCATACTTGAGCGGTTTTGTTAAAAAACATCTAAATGTGAGATAAATATTACACATCTAAGTTATGTACATTGATCTTACATGGAGATTTGTGTGGGTATTTTCTTTTCCTTTTTATGCTTGATTTAGTCATTTAGATGTACAATAATCATGTCACATCTAGATGTGTCCTAGACACATCCATACTTGAGAATCACTAGAAAACAAAACTAATTTTCCATTCACTCTATTGAATCTCGTTTTACTCTAACACGTCATCAGCACGCTCACTCCGAGAGCAGACATGGCAACGACGAGAAAAGTGTCGTCGGACTCTCTACAGGCGCGCAACAACTTATCATCCACGACGCTCTGCAAGGATGTGCGCCCTCGTCATCAACTCCGGTGAGCAAACAAATCTGTGTACTGCCAATGTTCAGACAAGTTGTAAAGGTAGTTTATATTTTACCTACTCTAACCAGCATTAACGTACTCTATCGTGACCTATCTGATTCAAAAGACATGCACAAGTCCTGGATTAAGAAACAGGGAGACCCAGTTAGCTAGACGAACAGCTCGAGCAAGACAGGCGGCCGGTCAGCGGCGGCGGCCTGGTGCCCAGCCTCCTGATCCGACAGCGCGACCCACCGGTCGATGGCGCCGGTGAGCACCATATCCTCGCGATGCCGACGCATGTGGCCGCCGAGCGCCTGGCCCGTCTCGAAGCCCAGCCCGCATATGTGGCAATCGTGATGCAGCTTCTCCTCGCGCCTTTGCCGCTCCCTGATGGCCCTGGCGACGCCGACGCCGAGCTCCAGCCCATGGCAGCCGCGGAGGTGGCTGGTCCGGTGCCCGCCGAGCGCCTGGAACGTCTCGAAGGCGCGCCCGCACGTCTTGCACACGAACTCCCCCTCCCCCGACGTCGCCACCACCCTCCCCCGCCGCACCCTCTTCCTGGGCGCCGCCGCCGTCGAGTTGTCCGACGTCGAGGTGGACGTGTTGAGGGACAGCGCCAGCGACACAACTGGCCCCTCCTCCCTCGCGCGCTTCATCCCGGCTCCCATGAAGATGATGGATTCGCGGCTCCTCTTGATGATCCGCTGGCTTCTGATCGATTCTCTTTTGCGTTGCTCGTCTGTGTGAGCTCGGTAGGAAGAAAAATCAAGAATGGATGGATGGATCGGCAGGGGAGCCGGCCGCAGTTATATATATAGGTTGCGCAGCGAGGACGAGGTGGCGTGCGCGTTGCTGCGGATGGAGCTTACGTGTGTGGCCAATTGGTGTGGGCTGGCCCACCTGTGGCGTCCGTGGACCAATCGCTGGAAGCCACCGCGACGTTCCCGACGTGACGGCTTGGATCGAGATCGAGCATTATCTTGGCTGATAGCTCGGATATTTCAGTCGTGCGTAGCGCGGCCGACCGGAGACAAAACGTGTGGTGCGGAGTGGCGTCAGCTGTCACGCCACAAGACGAGTGGCGGCGCGCCGCTGCTTGGTCGCCGGACGGTGGGCGGGATTAATTCGGCGGCTAACCGGAGTGAATAATTTAGTCCAGGCCCTGGTTTTGGACGGCGGTGCAAGCGCAAGCGCGAGCGTGATGATCGGAAGGGTCTGGAAAGTTCCCGACCCTGGAAAAAGATCTTTGATCGAGCAGGGTCGTATTTCAGACTTGTGAAGGCTACGTATACGTATGTACTTCCTTTTTTTGCAGGAATACGCTGCTGTAAGTGCGTGCTTCACAGGTATACGAGTTTGCTACATTCTCCGTATTTCTATATACAGAGGCAAAAATGTTCGGTGAACTGTTGTTATGACATATCGAATGATGCTCGCTCTCTTCTCTCGAAAGAGGATTTCATGGTAATAAATTTCAAGTTACATAACTTAATCTTATTAGTCGTATTGATGACTAAAGTTAAATCATAAAAAACATGTCCGCCCTTTTATTGTACTCCCTCCGTCCCATAATGTAAGACGTTTTTTGACGCTACAACAGAGTCAAAAAACGTTTTATATTATGAGACGGAGGAAGTAGTATTTTTTCTGTAAACTAATGTAAGACGTTTTATAAATAACTAAAGTACGAAGGTACATTATTTGTTAGAGAGAAATGGAAACATATCGAACTAGTCGCTCTTTCATGATGTCTGTCCGAGTTACCGAATGTGCGATGATTTTAATTAGTGACTAGATGGTTTTCTACAACACATGCCCAAAATATGGTGGTTTTTTGTAATTAACTATGTTTGTTCATTTGGAAACCTCGGGGCTTTCTCCCTATTTTTTTGTACAAAAATACTCAGCTGATGTGGCTGAAGTTAGAGCAACAATAAAAGCTAACAGATATCTTAATTTTTTCAAGGCAGAAAATGGAAGCTCAGCGAAAAGTTCTTGCCCATAATTGTCGATATTTGAACCTCGTCCCTCTTCTTCCCTTACAATGATGGCGGCAACAAGTGGGCCAGCGAATTCACCCTCAAAGGAGAGTTGATGATGGCACGTCCTCCATCCTCTCTATAACAAATGATGATGATGGCACCGACAAGTGAGCCATCAGATCCACCCTATAATCCCTCTAAAGGCGTGTTGGTGATTACACCACCTCCATCCTCTCTCAAATAAATACATACAACACGCCGACAATTAAACAATTTATTAAAAAATCAAAACAACCAATACGAAATGTTAGAAAAACGTTTGCGTCGACAAGTGAGCAAGTGATTCAACTCTCTTCCTTGCTTCGATCGTTAGACCTAAGCACACTATTAAATAAAAATCATGCCCTCCCAAGCATATCTCAATATAAATTCTTGTGTTGTTATCTCTACATAGCACGTGTATTATGCCTCTCAACACGAATATCAATGCTCTACATACCGGGTGTCCCAACCACAGACCTCTCGCTACACATAATCACCACATTATCCACACTCCATGTGTATTATGTGACAACCGGCGCGCGAGTTCCACCACTCACAACAAACTCACCGCTCCATACAACTTTCTAGATTCATACATACATAACCTTCCAGATATCTATGGTCAAAAACCAGCCTCATGGATGATCATTTTGCCAAGGGATGAAACGCCACCTATTTTATGCTCCCTTTTCTCTTCACCTACAATTTTTTTGCGCTTTTACATATGACCTAGATTTCTATTATACTAAAAGTAGTTGTGTGTCAATAGACCCGGCCGGCCTGCCTCCTTTTCAATAATAGAAAATCCGTGTTAGGGGGATCCTCATTAGGATAAATTCAACTAGTAGTCGAGTCAAGTAGAACAACAAGTAGAACAAAATAAATTTACGAAGCAGTAAAGTGTAGATAATATATCAGTAATGAACGAATGAATTAGTCCAAAAATAAAGTATAGATAATATTAGTAATGAACGAATGAATGAGTCCTAAAATCTGTACATATATACTCCCTAATAATAAAATGAGCGAGCGGACCAACGATGAAGACCAACTAGTGTGCAGCAAATGTACAAACCAAATCGCGCACATCGGTCTATCTGTAAATCTGGACTAGAACCAGATATATGCCTAGCTATTGAAGCTGAGAGAAATCAACGCAGTACGTGCTAGACGAAGAGCTGGAGCAGAACGGGCGGCGCCTGCGCCGTGGTAGCAGCCTCCTGCTCGCGGTGGCGACGCATGTGGCCGCCGAGCGCCTGCCCCATCTCGAACTCGAGCCCGCAGACGTGGCACTGGTGCGCCTGCTTCTGGTCCGTCGTCCTCTTGGTCGCCGGCTGATCGGACCCGGCAGCGAGGGCGAGCGCGAGCCCGTGGCGGCCGCGCAGGTGGCTGGTCCGGTGGCCGCCAAGCGCCTGGAACGACGGGAAGGCGCGGCTGCACGTCTTGCAGACGAACTCGCCGTCTGCGCCGCCGCGGCGCTGCTTCTTGCTGATGCGGTCGGCCATGGCGCCGAGGGAGAGCGAGAGGGACAAGGGCATCTCGGCCTGGTCTCTGCAGTGCTTCATTGAGGAAACCATGGGCGCGCGGCTAGCTTGTCCGGTATGAGGTGCTCGACGAGAGTTTGTGCGTCTGTGCGAACTGCGGAACGATGGAGGAGATGGGAGGTGGAATCGGTCACTTGGAAGAGCTCGGAATTGGTTGTGGATGTGGTTGGGGCCTGTGGATTGGTGGCTGTTTATACTAGGCATGGAGCCGTAGTAGCCAGGTGCGTCACGTCTACACCACGTCGTTCTTGACGTCTGGTGGGTTAGGATTTGGAGCCAGTCGCGATCGGCGTCGACCCGACTGAAGCTCGTGTCTGAAAAGGCAGAATCTTCTGTGTTCGCTCGCGTCAGTTATAGTTGTACGTCTCTGAAGCTTGCTCCCCAGGTAGACGAGACGCGGTTGGACGGAAGGGCACGCCAAGTTGGACGGAACCTTAATTAATTAGCTCGCCCACGGTGTTAAGCATAGTGCAAAAGATAGAAAGCATGGTGAGTTGTGGGACCAGTTGGTCCTTGCCCGATTCCACATTTCCGATTTTGGCTCTGCCCATCTTCTCTAGTCCAAAAACGGCTTGCCGCGTTCGCCTAAATTGCTGCGCCACAGCCATGGAATTTCTCCGTGGGGGTACGTGCACCACGCGCTCGGTCGATAGTCAATGTGCATTTACAGTCGTACGCGTGTGCGGGGGTCTGTTTCCCACAAATTCGGACAAGTAACATCAGTATGGATGCACTGCTCAGTTCTTCTGCACGGCAGATCGTGACCATGTGGACACTCGAGAAACACATAGCAGCGATGACGCCGATCCAAGTCAATTGTTGCTGGGTACGGCTGAGGCGTCACATCAGTGGTCTACGGCTGGTTAGTGGCCCTCTGCCCCTGCTCTTTCCCCTCAAAGTTGTCCTCAAGTTCCTCATATCCGCGTCCATGCATGATGAATCTATTGAGTATTGACCATCTGTTTTCTAGGTGTGCAATGTCTCTTTTCCTATGTTTTGTGATCCCATGGCGTGTTAGGGCATCTCAACTTTGTGGGTGGGGGGGGGGGGGGGGGGAATACGTGCATTCGAACTGCTAACCCAATATATACATGTTTCCGTTGAATGGCAAAAATGATCCGAACACTACGTTCCAAACATACACCGAAGGTTTGAGAGTTTGCCTTGGAGATGCAAAAACTTTTGACTCTCTTTATTTTGTGTCGTGATTGCAATTACTTGTAAACAACCTTTACAATTCGGTTAACAACCTTTACAGTTCGGTTTTGTTAATGAATTTATGGAGAAATCCATGTTGTTAAAAGTAAAGAAAAAAACCGTATCCATGCATGCCACATAAATTCTACGAGCTTCACTAGTCTAGCAGGGAGTGTGTTTAACCATTGCCCGCTAGGCACCTATGTGGCGTCATTGCCAATTTGTCATGGAGGCCCTCCCTTTCTTTCTCTTCCCTTGCTATCCCCGTTCATCTCTGCAACAACGTGTCATGTCTTAGGAACTTTGAACATTCATGTGCGAGAATTTTTAATTGTGTTTTATCCATTGTTAAGGAAATTGTTGAGTGATAGATTTAATAGGCTAATCGACAAGTTAATCGGCGCTTTAATCAATTAATTGACTGATTTACCAATTTATCGGCTACTCGATAATCATACGAATAGGAATTAATCGGCAAGTTAACAGGTTAATCGGAGGAATTTTTGAACATGGGTTTTATCCTATGCACACGTTTAGTTTCAATTAAATTATTTTTTTGAAGTCACATTTATTTAAATTTGGCTAACTCTATAGATTACATCATAATAATGTTTCCGTACAATATATAGGTATTTGATGTTTTAGATATTAGCATAAATTTACATAAACATGGTCTAATGTATATTGATTTAACTTTTGAGAAAAGTACAATGCCAAGTTTTGAAGTAATGTGAGTTGAACATAGTTAATTTATTCAAATTTACCCATCCTCGGTTCACTAAAACAAAAGTAGAACATGTCAACCCTAGATAAAAGCGAGAGAAGAGGCGTTGCGAAGACGGAGATGGGAATGCTTCGGTCGATGTCGTAGATGAAGGCACGGCAGTGGCTGGCAGTTCGGGTGCAGATGCAAGTGCATGATGGACCACCGACGCCGAAAAAAAAGGGGTGGCATAGAAGGTTGATTGGCTTGGTGGCGGCACAAAGTAAGGCGCGACTTGGCAGCCCAACAACACGGCTGGTGGAGGCCGGCGGTTAAGCTTGGGTTGTAGGGCAGGGTAGCATAGGGGGGCAGCCTCGTCGGGCTGCAAGAAGGAAGAGGGCCGGGCAACTGTTCGCTCGAGATTTAATGGTTGAAAACAAATCGACCACGACAAAAAAGGATTAGGAAATTGTATATATGTGTTCCATAAATTTTTTTTGTCTTTCCAAGCTAATCTAGTAACACGAAGGTGAAAAAAGAACAGTGGGAATATGTGCTTTCTAAGAGCATCTACAACCGGACCACTCAAAACCATCTCATACGTCGGGGCAGGCCGCCTGGTTACTATCCGGTCACTTTTTTTTAACCCAAACGGACCCCTCAAACGCCCCGGCTGACCGGCACCCTCCATATCCAGCCCAAATATGGGGGGGATATGGGGGTACCCGGACGCGCCCGCCACGTCGGACTAACGAACGAGGCCCAGCCGAAAACGCCCGCCAACCCGGTGGTCCGAAGGTCGTGTCCTCCGCCGGACCGGTCGCGTCGCGTGTCGCAGCTCCGGCGGGCCACGTAGTGCATTGCCCGGCTATTTAAGTGCATCGGCGGACCCCGAAACCCTACATCCACATCTTCCTCCTCATCCTGTCCGCCGTCGCCGCCAGTTTCCACTCCACCAATCCACAGCCATGCCCCCATGCCACCGGGTGAGGAACCAGGCGTTCCTGACGCCGGAGCGCCGTCTCGAGCTCCTTGAGTGGATCCTGAATATGCACGAAGCCCGGATCGTTGTGGGGCTACCTCCGGATGTAGTGGATTCGGGGTCGGAGGAGGTGGAGGAGGAGGATGTGGGGGACGCTAGCGACGGGCATCACCAGGCGGAGCAGCATGCCATCCTCGATTCCCTCCGGTCAGCGTCGAATGCGGATGCAAGACGCCATCGCCGGCAGGAGATGGAGACGCAAGAAGTCGCAGAACAGGCGGAGTGCTTGGCCTATATTGATGTGATGGAGCAGGAGGAGGATGAACCGGAGCCCTCCTCCCCGTCCGTCCAGCCGGCGCCCGGCCCCGTCGTCATGGACATCACCGACGACGAAGAGTAGCTAGGGTAGTATGTAGGATTCACTTTGCATGCTTTTGTATGAATGTAGGGGATGAAATTTGAGAGATGCGGATGCAGATTGAGCAATTTGAGAGGTGTCTGATCAGTGCCCGTGGGCGCATCCGCAAACATTTGAGGGGTTAGATTTGTTATATCCGGCTGTAGATGCTCTAATGCAAGAGGCATGTCCTCGGTGCTCACATGTCTGAAGCAAAGACCACATATAGAGTTGTGCAAAATCATGACATCACTGCTTATCGAAAATATAGCATGCACTTGCTACACCACTTGTTGGAGTAGTTGACGCGGCCGCCGTTTTATTTTTCTCTTGTGATGAAACTTCCTTCTCCGTTGAAACATGTGCCGATCGGATCGAGCCCCCAGCACAGCGCGCGATAGAGAAGGAGATGCAGTAGTAAACATGAACGACCATGTGACGTTGGTGTGGATCAACTTGGCAGACATGGGATCAGCCCTTGTTCCAAAGAAAAAAAACATGGGATCAGCCAGGACTAGTACGAGGGACCATGTTGCATGCACATGCAGACCCTTTTGCCTTGGGTGATTGGTCAACATACACCATCCAATCGTCTCGTTGAGTGCAAGAGCAGATGACGCCGGCTCGCTTGCTTGCAGATTATAGAAACCAAAAAGTGCACCACTGGAAAGCACGAATAATAAACTAAAAACCGGGTAGCTTGCAGTTGACACTTGACAAGCTCGCGCGCGTTGGTGCACCGGCCGGAACTGCGTGCGGTTGTCGGGCCGACGAGCTGCCGCGTGAGCTTTCTTGCTTGCTTGCTTGCTCCGGAGGTAAACGGGAGCCGTGTGCAGTGCAGCTGTGCATATGCAGTTGGGAACAGCCAAGAAAAAAGTAGCCCCTGCGACGCGGCGAGTAATCCATTGACGATGACCTGTGGTTCACTGGTCCTGCCCATTTGAGGTCACGTCCCGCACGGCTTTTTCGTGCGGACCAGATGCCGCCGCGGCGCCCCAGCTATGTAGGTCATGTTGGCCGCACCGTCGGCTCTGAAGCCGGCTCGGCAATTGGCAGACATACGTACGTCTCTCTCCAACGGGCTGGATCGCGCCGTCGCAAAGCCGCGTGAAGCTGGATGTGCGCCCTGCCGTATACCAGATGGATCGAGAGTGCCCGTCCTGTAACAAGTCGTTATAATATCTGAAATATATGATTCTTTTGACACAAAAAATGCGTTTTTTTTGCGAGGGACAAAAAATGCGTTCTAATTAACAATGTTGTCATATACTTATGTCAGAATCGACATAATTTATGAACGGTCTCTCATATTGGCCCTCTCATGCTCAATGTTTAGTGTCTGAAACTGGTTTTGAAGCGCACTCTATATGACAACTGCATATGGCACAAAGAAAACTTCACGTGGTCGCCCACCTAACGTAGGTGGCAGGGAGATTGGGAAAAAAAGGATGTCTCATTGTCAAGTGGATTAAACAATTATGAAGACACCAAATATAGGAGACTCTTAGTTTGTGCATCACCTTGACAATCTCCATAATGCATATGAAGTGTGCTTCATATGCATATGGAGGCTGGGGCTGCCAGTATGGCGTCTTTCAATCTTGCCGAGGGTTAGCGAGGACCGCGACCGATGGCAACTAGGACAATGCAAAATACATGAGGGAGGGGGGCAACTGAGACCATCTCGTGCTAGAGTAGAGGCAGCTAGACACCAGGGTCAAAGCATGCCCGAATTTACTGGAGAGATTCAACTAGAAGCTGCCCGGGCTCCACACCTCTGGCCCCAATGGGGTGACGACACCACACACCCCTCCATTAACCATGAGAGCGGTGGCAGAGTTTGGATTGAACTTTGGGGGAGAGCGACCCGGGGGGGGGAGGGGGGAGGGAGACCTGGATTAGGGGCTTCTTGGATAGCCGATCAATTGTTGTGGGCCAGACTATGAGAGCTACATACCGAACACTGAAGGATTTGAAGGCCCAATCTTCAAGATGGAAGCTTCGGAAAATACAGCTTGCTCTCCACGTCTGATGTAATGGTTAGGCAAGTTTATCTCTTCGTCATGTAACCGACCATGTGTAAATCCTAGGCATCCTCAGCATCTATATAAGCCGGAGGGTTTTAGGGTATAGGGAGAGAACAACTCATCTAGGGTTAGCTATACGATCTCGAGGTAGATCAACTCTGTAACCCCTTACATCATCAATACAACCAAGCAGGACGTAGGGTATTACCTCCATAGGAGGGCCCGAACCTGGGTAAACTCGTGTCCCCTTCGTCTCCTGTTACCGTCGATTCCAGTCTCACAGTTCGGGACCCCCTACTCGAGATCCGTCGGTTTTGACACCGACAAGGGGGACGGGGCAAAGAGAACGAAATTTTGGCGGCGGGGGGGGGGGGGGGGGTGAGGGAGTCCTATATTAGGGGGTCCTCGGATAGCCGACCTGTTGTATGGGTCGGGCTGTATGGGCCACTCGCCAAACACCAGATGACCTGAAGGCCCAATTACCAGGATGGAAGCTTCAAGGACCATGGCTTGCGCTCCACGTCTGATGTAGTAAATATGCATGTTTATCTCATTGGCATATAACCGACCATGTGTAAACTCTAGGCCTCCTCGGCATCTATATAAGCCGGAGGGTTTTAGGGTATAGAGACAGGACAACTCATCTAGAGTTAGACATACGATCTCGAGGTAGATCAACTCTGTAACCTCTTACACCATCAATACAATCAAGCAGGACGTACTGTATTACCTCCATAGGAGGGCCCGAACCTGGGTAAACTCGTGTCCCCTTCGTCTCCTGTTATTGTCGATCCTAGTCTCATAGTTCAGGACCCCCTACCCGAGATCCGCCGGTTTCTACACTGAGATTGGTGCTTTCATTGAGAGTTCCTCTGTGAGCGAGATGGGATCGACGCCTCGCCTTTTTATCAACGAAGAGGTCCATAGTTTGGACGTTTTCGTCCCCGGTCAGATCTTTGCCTTCGGCAGCGTCGTGCTGCATGCTGGTTCCACCGGTCATCTAGGCCGCGTTGAGAGCCTCGTCCCCGATCAGGAAGTTAGATTTGGAAACCTAGAGTTTTCTGTCGACTCTCGGGGCGACTTGTCACTAATCAGGCCCACGGCTTCACCCGTAACCCCCGAGGACTCTGAGGCCTTAACCTCGAACCCCTCCGTCGGACACGCCAATGGGGTCACCCATGGAGACAGTCCGGTCTCTAACCCCGTCCTGGACATCAAGATGCATGACTGGACCTGTGTTCCTACCGAACACTTCCCAGGGGTGGGCTTCATGGGGGTCGACTCCATGCATTTTGGACAGCTGGATCCAATTGGCCCCTCGGCAGTCGACGAGGCCTTGGAGCAATTCTCATCGTTGAAAATCACTGACGATCCAGCCCCGATCTATGTCCGGCCCAGTTACAGTTTGGGCAGGGATGGATTTTTCGACCCACCCACCACCCACTTGATAGCCACCGTCGAAGACTTAACCGACGTGCTAGACTATGCCTCCGAGGAGGCAGAATACATGGACGAAGAGGACCATGCTCTCACCCCCGTTAACACCGGGAGTTGGACCTCCACTTCTACGTACGACGTTTACATGGTGGATATTCCTACCACCAACGGCAACAACACGCCTCACAACGTTGGTGACAAATTAGGCAACGCGCCATCAAGACACCGGAAATCGCATAAGCGGTCCAAAAGCAAAAAAGGGAAGACAAACTATTATCAATAGAAGGGATGGTAACGCCCCTGCTGATCATGATCATCCCGATGTGCCCGAGCACCCGTTCGAGCGTCCGGACGAACCCGCGGACCAAAACGACCCCAATACCGCCAAGGACCCCGAGGGCGACGATTACTTTCCCACGTTGAGGAGGAAGACCTACCAGAAGCCAATGACTTGTACATCCCTGATAACCTCGAGGATCAGGAAGAAATTAGGCAGCGGCTCATAGCAACGGCTCGCAGCCTGAAGGCCAAAGAGTGGCAATTCAAAGCCGAACAGGCTGACCTCACTGATCGATGGACGAAAATCCTCTCAGGCGAAGAAGCATTCGACACTGGTTTGTCAAACCAACCCAAAAGCTACCCTCAGAGGCGACTGCTGCCATAATTTGACGACGACCTCATGGACACTTAGTCTTCACATCGTACCGCATACGACGAGCCGGACCGCCCTCCTCATGGGCATGACAGAGCGGCCAACGACGCCGGTTACATACCAGCGATGCCCCGAAGACGAGGTAAGGAGCCATTCAAAACCAATGACAGGTTCGACCTGCGCGATGACTTAGATCACAGAACAGGCCGTACTAGATCCACCTATGGATCCAGGGATTACTCAGTAGATAGACGAGGAGAGTATAGACCATGCTTCGACCAAAACCATAGAGCTCGGAAGTACAACCGGCTCCATAAAGACACCGACTACAGGCGAGACATAGCCTGGGTCAAGAGCGCCGCTCACCCACCGTGCTTCACAGATGAGGTAATGCGACATCAGTTCCCCGAAGGGTTTAAACCCGTTAGTATAGAACAGTATGACGCGACCACTGACCTAACCGTCTGGATCGAGGACTTCCTCCTCCATATCCATATGGCACGCGGAGACAATCTCCACGCCATCAAATACCTACCTCTTAAGCTTAAGGGCCAGCTCGGGACTGGTTAAACAGCCTCCCCCAAAACTCCATAGGATGTTGGGAAGACCTGTAAGATGCGTTTCGCTCTAACTTCCAGGGGACCTATTTCCGCCCGCCGGACTCTTCCGACCTCAGTAACGTTGTCTAGAAACCCGGCGAGTCTGCCCGACAATTCCGGAATCGGTTCTTGACTAAGAAGAACCAAATCGTCGACTGTCTGGATGCCGAGGATATTGCCTCTTTCCGGCACAATATTCGAGACGAATGGCTAGCCCGCCAGCTAGGTCAGGACAAACCTCGGACTATGTCTGCCCTTACCTCCCTCATGACCCGCTTCTGTGCGTGCGAATATAATTGGCTGGCTAGACGCAGCCACAATTCTAAGGATTCGTCGGCACGTGAAGCCCAGGACGACAACTCAAAACCGAAACGTAATAAGAAAAAGCGCCGATATCATGGTAACGACGTCGCCGACATGGTGGTCAACGCCGGATTCCGCAACTCCCCGCCCGGACAGCGGAAGAAGCCCCCTAAAGGCAATCATGACGGACCCACTCAGCTCGAGAAGATCATGGACAGGACTTGCCAAATCCACGGAACTCCGGAGAAGCCAGCCAATCAAACACACCGCAACTATTCGGTGTTTAAACAGGTCGACAAAATATAACCCGAAGACCTGGGCAAGAGCTCGCGCAGCGAGGACGAAGAAGAGCCTCGGGGTCCAATAGGTGGCGGTCAGAAGAAATTCCCTCCTGAAGTCAAATCGGTGAATATGATATACGCCACCCACATACCTAAGAAAGAGAGGAAGCGGACCCTTTGGGAGGTCTACGCCATAGAGCCCATAGCTCCAAAATATAACCGTGGTCGGCTTACCCGATCACCTTCGATCGACGCGACCATCCGACCAGTATCCGTCATGGGGGCTCGGCCACCCTCGTCCTAGACGCCATTATAGATGGGTATCACCTCACCAAAGTCCTAATGGACGGAGGAAGTAGCCTCATTCTGATTTACTCAGATATGGTGAAAAAGATGGGTATAGATCCATCAAGGATCAAGCCCACTAGCACCACCTTCAAAGGAGTGATCCCAGGGGGTTGAGGGCCGATGCACAGGCTCTATAACCCTGGAAGTCGTGTTCGTCTCGCCCGATAACTTCCGTAGCGAAGACTTGATCTTCTACATTGTGCCCTTCCGCAGCGGCTATCATGCGCTGCTCGGTCAGGACGCGTTTGCTCGGTTCAACGCAGTCCCGCATTATGCATACCTCAAGCTCAAGATCCCGGGCCCCAAGGGGGTCATTACTGTTAATGGCAATACAGAGCGGTCCCTTAGAATAGGGGAACATGCATTGGCATTGGTGGCCAAATTTAGCTATAAAGACGATCGACAAGCTTCGGCATTTGCTGTAAAGGCACGAAAGGCTGGGAAGCCAGTTCGGATTCAGACCGAAAACTCCGACCCTACTTCCTCCCCTCAATAGGGACTCGCCCCCCACCGCACAACCCTAGGACTAGCAAAGCACGTGCCGAAGAGGCACAACTTCGCACTTAAGATTCCATGGGTGGCGGTGGGGAGCTTCCGATGGGTGTTCGGTTGCTCTGAACTGTAACCATCAACACGTCTTCGGACCAGACGCATGCACTCCTAAAAGAGCCAACCTACGACATAAAGCCCATCTACATTATCGGCGACTTCTCAAGACCTAGTTTGCAAGGTCCGTTCGCCGAACACTATCACCTATCAAGGTACATCCAAAGGCAGGAGTCACCAAGCGAGAGGGTATAATGAAGACGTTTAGTCAACAATTGAAGACCCCTGGTACAACAGCTCCTTTCGGCCTTTTTATTTTCTATTTTTTTGCATACTTGTAAACAATTGCTTCGGCAATCCGAGTTATAAGAGTTGGTTGAGGAAATATGAAGTTGCATGGCGCAAGTACGCCTCAATTGTTTTGTTTTTGGCACATACCAATATTTTCCCTCCCTCTTCTCGTGTATTTGTTCGGTATGGCTTGAAGTCACCGGCTATTAGACCGGGGGTTCGACTTCAAACTCAAACCGCCTACCATTGTGTGCTCGGCGTCTTGGCGTTCGCTTTATGTGGATCAGTTCCGAACTGTGTCTTTGGTCATTAAGTTGGGTTGTCCGACTCATGTGCTTGCCCCTTTATGTTCCGCTCGTTCGGCTACAAGGGCAAAGGGAGCATCCCTGCGTTTGTGCTTCCGGATAGTCCAGTCAAGCGCCTCAGGGGAGAAAGTCGATAATGGACTGTCATAGTATGTGCGAGCCGATCTGTGAATCCCAAGTTAGAAGTATTACACTTCAACCTTCGTAAGCGGTTATTCCGTGTTATATGAAGAATTTGCCCTTTGAGCAAACACTACGATGTCGGTTTCGGCCTCGGCTCGTCCGAACATCGCAAAAACCCCGGTGGCTAATCGTACGCCTCCCGCATTCCTTTTCGCGCCCCTTCGATTAAGTGAAAGAAATAAAGCATAATATTCCGATTCCCTAGTCTGCCGTACTCAAACCGCCTTTGGGTTCCGTTAATACGGCTAAGGAACATAGTGCTTTGTCATAGACACCCAATATAGTATCTTCATTGGGGCTGATGCCGACGACTCACATCTTTCAGTATTAAGCAACCACACAGGAGTTATAAAGGAAGGAAAATGTATATAAGAGCGAATACTATTATCATTAAAAGTTATCACAAGTCTTCGGACACATTACAATCTCATTCAAAAATTCTTTCGCCCAAACATTGTGACGCAATCACCCGCGCACTTTTCATGACTCCATCGAAGTACAACTCGGGGTGTTGGTGCGACTTTCCATGTGGCGGCGGGTCGGTGGCGACCTTCACCTGATTGAGCCCCGGCCAGTGCATTTTGGCCTTGGCAAGGGCCATTCGGACTCCTTCAATGCTGGAGGAACGCTTGACGGCGTCAAGGCGGGGCGCAACATCAAGCAGCCATTGCACCAGGCCGAAGTAGCTACTTAGGAGTTGCTCATCGGGCCATAGGCAGATGCATAGGTCCTTGATGGCCGGCTCCGCCATCCGGTGCATCTCCATCAGCTGTTTCAGCTCCTCCACCAAAATAGGAGGATGCTCGGGGGCTCCAAACTGTGCCCAGAACATCCGAGCTTCGTCTTCCTCTCCCCACGTGGCAAGCAACTGATTGGCGTTTGTGACGCTCTTCTGGAGATCGGCGGCCGCGCCTGAGTATTGCCACACCCGAGTCAGCAATTCGAATTTGCTATTCCTGAATATGCACTTTAGGGAGTACGGCTTACCATTGGCTATCTCCTTAACCTACCGAATTTGTTCCTCGAAGAACCGTCTATCCATCCGCTCCTTCTGGGGATCGGACCTCAAGGAGGACAGTTCGGCCGAGACTGCCTTGTTCTTCTGCTCCAAGGACTCACACTAATCGCTAGCGTCCTTGAGCTCGTCTTGTATCTCCGCCATACGAGCTGGTGTTTATCACTGGTGGCTCGTAGGGCGGAGAGAGCGGTGGCCGCCTCTTTGGCCGCCGCCTTCTCCACGGCCGCTTCATCTTTGGCATGTTGAAGCTAGGCCTTGAGATTTTCGATATCTTTTGACGAGGCTACAACACGATTAAAACCCTATATAAATGAATTATGTATTAACAGAATTCAGGGAAATAGTAAAATTCAAATCGAACTTACCGTGTGCCTCGTTGAACCTCTTGTTGAGGGATTCCACCTCATCCTCGGCGCGCTGGAGCTTCTGATTTAGCTCATCCAGTTCGGCGTTGTTTTTGCTCGCCGACGATGACGTGGCCTATACCGCACATAATGCATACATTACATCGGCACTTACTTCCCGAACTATAGAGATGACCCCTAGGCGAGTTTGTTCAAACTCACCTAGGGCTCAGGGGTTGCCATGTATACAATACGACTAAATGAAATCTCACCAAAAACGACGGGCAACTTACTTGAAAGCCTGCAAGGAGACGTTTGAAGCCCTCCTTCAGTCCATTGTCAATGGACTGGACGATTTGTAACACCGCACCCATAAGGGTGCCTTGGTCTTCGGGGATAGAGGCGCTTGATAGAGCCTCCCCCATCACCGACCACTCAGTGGTCGGCGGCGCCGGGGATGATCAGATTTCCCGATCACCCACCGGGGTTTGGACCGATGCCTCCGAAGGCACCATGTGCTCCGGAGACGTTCTCGGAGGGGACTAATTACCCGCCCGTCCGGTCTCCTCGGTGTCCGGGCAGGGGATCGTCCCCTGTTCTTTGGTATCCTTCGCGCCCCCTGTGTCTGCCTCCATTGGAGTGTGCTGGGGCGACACCTCCATGGCGTCCTTCGTAGCACCAGGAGTGGGGGGAGGGGGTACGAGGCGTCCCCGCTCTCCACCAGTTCGGCAGGCGGGGTCTCCCCATCCGATATAACCTCAGTGGGGATGACACGCGGAGGGCTGTTGAACCAAGAGCCTGCGTATTAGCAAACTCCGAGCCTACTGGTGACAGAAAGAAGGGTTTTCAGATCCTAACCTGGATGGAGGGGGCTTGACCCTAAGGCTCCTTCGAGGAACCTCCTCGGCATCTTTGGACGCGGAGCTCGAGTCCGAACCTTCGTCGCACTTGCCGTGGCCTCTTCGGGGCAGGAGAGGCTGCCTGCCCTGGGGCGTCTGAGATCATCGCTCTCCTCTTGGAGCGGGGAAGATCGCCTCCCCCTCGCTCTCGACCTCCTCCTCCTCCTCTTCTTCCTCTTCGGCCTCCTCCTGATTTGAGAAGGCGGGTGTGTCTTCAGAAGCAGCATCAGGCTGATCCCTGATGCGGATACCATCCTAACCAGGTTTCTTCTTCTTCTCCTTTGTGGGAGGCTTGTCAGGCCTCTTCGCGAGCATCTTGGCTAATAGCCTGGTCCTCTCGTCCTTGGGTTGAGGGGTCGGACTGTTGATGTTGTTGGCTTTCGTCACCCACCTCTACACAAGCATATCAGATACAGGGTTGTGGACCTTCTATGTAATAAAATCGATCAGGCTAGGATGTGGCATACCTCGGAGTCCGGCTTGGCAGCGTGTAGGCCCTTGTCCTCCTCCTCAGCTGGCCAGCTCTTCATGGATTTGAATAAAGCTTTCCACAGCTTCTCCCGTGTATTGCGGAAGAGTTTCTGGACTATGGGCTCGGCGTCAATTTCCTGAGCCCACACGGGGGTGTCTCGGCGTTGGCAGGGGAGGATGCGTCTTTGGAACATTACCTGAACCAGATCGGCTAGATGACGCCGTTCTCAAGCAAGGATCAGATCCGCTTTTGCAGATCGGTGACCTCCTTGCTCGACCCCCAGACGAGACACTTTTCGATCCATGAAGCAAGTCTGGTTGGAGGAACGAATCTAAATACGGCAGAGGGGTGCACCCCTTGTTCCTATGGTTCGGTGATGTAGAACCACTCCTTCTGCCATCCCTTGATGGTGTCGATGAGGGTACCCACCGGCCATTCGATGCGCGTGAGTTTGTCGATGACGGCACCACCACAGTCGGCGTGCTTACGACCGACACACTTCGGCTTGATGTTGAAGACCTGCAGCCAGAGCCCCAAGTGTGGCTCGACGTGCAGGAATGTCTCGCAGAAGAGGATGAAGGAAGAGAGGTGCATAATGGAGTTCGGCAGAAGATCATGGAAGTCGAGGCCATAAAAGAACATTCGACCCCTGACGAAGGGGTGCAATGAAAAGCTCACCCCCCCCTAATGAAGTGGGGGATGAACACCACCCCATCGCCTGGCTTGGGGGTGGGGATTACTTGTCCCTTCTTTGCCGCGCGATGAGGAATATCGACGGGGAGGTAGCCGGCCTTCTTGGTTGTTGACCATGGAAACTTCCCACTCGCCGTTGGAGCCCGCCAATACTGAGCTCGGAAGCGGAGGTGGAGGAAGCCTAGGTCTGTGCTCTGGAGGCGCAGGGGAGTAGGAGGCGGAGAAGTCGAATGGAGAGCATGGAGGGCCTGTGGGGTTTTGTTTCCCCTTTTATGAGGTCTGTCGGTTCGGGTTCCCTCTGCCACGCCGTGAATTCCTTCACTTCCCGAAACTCGCGAGCCGTTGTGGGCGTATAATTAACTACATCCTGTATAAAACGGGACACGATCCGTGTGGAGAGATCGTGTGGATGGAACGGCCTCGAGCCGTGCATTGAGTACCTGGCACTGGACTATCGGTCGTGATGGGTTGTGACCTTTCGTCAGAAATATCATCGGGAAACATTACCTTTTTCCCGACGCTTGGCCTTCAAAAGCCGAATTATCTCACAGAGTTCGGACGTGCCGTAATGCAGAAGAATTATTTGACATCAGAGGCCGAACTTTGGTTCGGCGGAAGGAACCCACCTCGCAAGCCGAAGAAGACTCTGTTCGCGAAGCAATTGGAGCTGAAGACTCTTGGCGTTGGAGGCAAGTTCGGGGGCTACTGAGGGAGTCCTGTATTAGGGGGTGCTCGGATAGCGGACCTGTTGTATGGGCTGGACTGTATGGGCCACTCGCCGAACACCAGATGACCTTAAGGCCCAATTACCAAGATGGAAGCTTCGAGGACCATGCCTTGCGCTCCACGTCTGATGTAGTAAATAGGCATGTTTATCTCTTCGGCATATAACCGACCATGTGTAAACTCTAGGCCTCTTCGACATCTATATAAGCCGGAGGGTTTTAGGGTATAGAGACATGACAACTCATCTAGGGTTAGACATACGATCTCGAGGTAGATCAACTCTGTAACCTCTTACACCATCAATACAATCAAGTAGGGCGTAGGGTATTACCTCCACAGGAGGGCCCGAACCTGGGTAAACTCGTGTCCCCTTCGTCTCCTGTTACCGGCGAATCCTAGTCTCACAGTATGGGACCCCCTACCCGAGATCCGCCGGTTTCTACACCGACAGGGGGCTAGCCAAAACTCCGCCCTTTCTCGAGAAGACAAACTAGGATTCGGAGCCCTCGCACAAGCAGAGGACCCAGAAGAACGTGGAGGTTTCACTTGGAGCCTTACCCGTGCCACAATACGTCACCTTTACAAAATCTGTTTTGCATAAACATATTATTGGTTATAACTAACAAAATTTAGTTTAGTTAGCTTAACAAATTGGGTATAAGCATATCTTCATTTTTGTAAAAGTGCAAAAACCATGTTGTAGTCTTTCTATAAATCACATTAGTAGGTGATGACGACGCACTCACGCCATCTTCTTCTTGAAGGCATAATTGAGGTGAAGCACCCAACTCCTACCGCTACCTTCGGTGGAAGTCCTTGACCAGTCGATCGGATGATGGCAACGCTCGTGTGTTGTTCCGCCCTTTGGAGCGTCATTCTTGGAGGTGTGCATCTGCACGAGGAACCAGTGGGTCGGTTCTATGGTGGAGCGGCGTTCTATGTGACACATCGACGATGTAGAGTCTCGTCGACGACAGTTGTGTCAGGTTGGACGCGCATAGGGAGGTGGCACTGTCTGGATTCATGGCATCGTCGCCTGGCAAGGGTCAATGCGTTGGTACCTGTTCTAAAGATTGGTCGACGAAAGACGATGGTGGCGGTCTCTACAGCGTGTGCATGCGGTGGCCGCATGACCGGTTTGGTTGAGGCCTCCAGATTTAGACTTATTGATTTATTACTTTGTACGATCTTGATGAATAACTAATAAAACGGCTATATGCATCGCCTTGATGAACATGCGGGGGCCGTCCTCCTTTTTCAAAAGAAAAAAAATATTAGAAGATATCTCGCATGTGTTCTTATACAAACAAGATTACATTCTTATTTATCCATACATCCACTAAGGCCTGTTTGGAATCACAATAGATTATGCTAATCTGGACTATGAAGATAGATTATATAATCAGGTTTATAAAAATAATTTAGGTGAACATGTTTGGAGGCCAGATTATATAAACTGTAATCCAGGTTTTACATTGTATAATGACCTGTCTGTCCTGTGCGCGTGCTGATGAGAAAAAAGGAGGAAGGTGGCAGTGGCAGAAATTAGTAATTACCTCCAACTTTATAAGGATAATGGATCATTAGCAATCCATAATCTGGTTTTATCTAGGATAGAGTAGATTGTGAGTCTTTTAATAATCTTCCCATCTAGTTTTATAATCTACAACATAATATGTCCTGTTTAAAGACAATATAGATATAAAAACTGGATTATCAAAATCTGAGTGATTCCAAACAGGGCCTAAGGCTTGGTGTTTGGTTATCGAATATCAAGGATGAGATGTTGCCCAACCGTTTATCCACTCCCGGGAGCACAATTTCTTGATTCCTTCCCATAAAAAGTTGTTGATGGCGAAAGTTCTTTAGGGGAAGAATTTCTTGTTCAACCGTACAAGGTCCACCTAAAAGTTTATAGGTTTACCACCTGATATCCCCTCCACCCATGGGGAGAAGCTTAGACCCCAAGTATTTGTCCGGAGATATTTTCATCAAACACCCTTAATTTCCGAAAGTTTTATAACTTTTGCTGCATTTTTAGCTAACCGTTCATGGTTGGATGCTTGATTAATGCTAATAATAACATCCGACCTCCATTCGTTTTTATAAATGTTTTACATATTTTGATATGAATTACATACCGACAAAAATGTATGAACAAACATACTAAAACGCATACATCCGGCAATTTAGAAAAAAGTTAGAACATTATCCAAGAGTGAACGGGGGGGAGCAATAAATTAAGGGATAAACCAACATGCACTTAGTAGCGTGTACGTTGATTTCTTAAAAGAAAGCATATGCTCTCATGCAATCACCAGATCCACATCCACCGTAGAAGAACAAGCGAGAGCAACATGTCACCGTCACAGCGCAACCAACCACCCCGGCACGTCATGCCAGCTCTCGCACATCTTTGTCCACGCAGCAAAGTACTTTTACACACACACACGTCTGGCTGGAAAATATCTCTGCCGGTCGACCTAGGACAAAAAGAAACTCCAGAACGTTCCAGACCCTCGCTGTCCACGTCCCCGTCCCCAGCTCGATCCAGTGAGCCTCCAGTCGATCGATACGCGCGCGCAGCCTCGACTATTCTACACTTTCCACTCCTACTTTTTCATTCCCATTAGTATTCAACAGACCGCCGAATCCGCCCACGCGGCTAAGTCATGTTGCCCGCGCGGCTAAGCTACCGCGCGCCGCCGGCCACGCGCCTCGCCGCGCACCACACGCTCGCGCGCGTCGGCCCGAGCATATCCGATCGTTCCCGTGACATCCATCCACGTCGCGGGCGGCGCGGTGGCTTCCCACGATTGGTTGGCCACCCGAGGTCGGCCACCACCCGCCGACTTGACACCCACGTAAGCGCCCCCGCACCACTACGCAGCCGGCACGCCACCGTCGTCACCACCACCGCCTCGACCCGTCGCGACGCAACCTATATATAAAACCGCGGCGACACCGCTAGCTCCATCAACCCATTCTCTTCTTCTTTCCAGCGAGGGCAGAAAAAGTAACACCAACAAAGCACAAAGCCGATCCAGCAACTTGATCGAATCGATGGGAGTGGGGATGAAGCGCGCGAGGGAGGAGGAGCCGGTGTCGCTGGCGCTGGCGCTGACGACGGACTCGACGGCCTCGTCTACCACGTCGGCCGACGATTCGGCCGGTGGGCTTGCGGCGGTGTCCAGGAAGAGGGCGCGGCGGGGCAGGGTGGTGGCCACGTCCGGGGAGGGGGACTTCGTGTGCAAGACGTGCAGCCGCGCCTTCGCGTCGTTCCAGGCGCTGGGCGGGCACCGGACCAGCCACCTCCGGGGCCGCCACGGGCTGGAGCTCGGCGTCGGCGTCGCCAGGGCCATCAGGGAGCGGAAGAAGCAAGAGGAGAAGCAGCACGAGTGCCACATCTGCGGGCTCGGGTTCGAGATGGGCCAGGCGCTCGGGGGACACATGCGCCGGCACCGCGAGGAGATGGCGCTGCGCGCCGGCGGCGACGGCGATCAGTGGGTGTGGCGCAACGTCGGGGAGTCGGATCAGGAGGTGGTGGGGCATCAGACCGCCGTCAATTACGAGCCGCCCGTCTTGCTCGAGCTGTTCGTCTAGGTAGCTAGCTGGATCCACTAGTTGTCACAATTTCTTGATGGAGGAAATTACTTGTACATGTCTTCGATTAGGATGATATTATGTGAGATAGGTTAATTGCTGGACATTGCAATTACGAATTTATGGTTCGATATGAGTACGTTTTTGCCTGTTAGCGTTTTCGTTCTTGGATTTTTGCTTTTGGATTGGTCCCTTTTTTAACCAATTGACTGGTGATTTGTGGATTTCGTATGCACCTGTACCTGATTAACACAAATCTTTTGTTCTAGATGCAAGTTATGAAATCGTGCCATCAGACTCCTGTTCCATGAATATTCTTCTGTTCATCTCCAGTCCAGTTCAGAGCATCTCCCTCAGCAAGATTAAGGTCGATCGTGTCAACATTACAGTGTACACACTGGTAATTATCTAGGGTCCGGTGTGTTACTAGTGATCAGGTTGATATTTAGAAGCCGCCATATGTATATTCGCCATCAGTGTTCATCAGCTTCCTGTTCCGAAACAGCTGTCACAAGTTAACGTCCTCGGTGCCCGACCAAAACCTACCAATTGCAAAAAATGTAAGGAAACCTAGTATTTCTCTGAATTACAACTAAGAACCGTTTGATTGTGCAAGCAGATTTTTTTTTTCATTTTGAAGATTTTGATCGAAACTTATAAATAAGAGAAACACTATTTTAAGTTGCCTTGAAAACATATTGCACGCGATTTCTCGAGACACCGTCATCTCCTCCAAGCCATGCCCCCTTCCTCCACGTGTCACTACGGCTACTTTCCCCTCTTTCCAGCATCTCCTTTGATGGTGACACCATGTTTTGCTGTGTGGTCCGCACCTCAGATCGACAACAACGTCCCATGCCGAGCTTGGCCAACTATCCATTGCGAGGGGTGGTCGTTGTGAAAAAGGTCCCGTATAAACCTCTTAATTTAACTTGTTTTCTCGCTTTCGTTGGTGACGCCGCAACATCTATCTTCAGTGTGGTCGTGTTGCCCACGTCTCGATGTCAAGTTTTGATCGAGTTGTTCTTGTAGGTAGCTAGATCCGCTAGTAATTACAATTTCTTGATGGACGACTTCACTTGTACATTTGTCTTGATTAGGATGATGAGATAGGTTAATTATTGGACCTTGTAATTACGATTTTGTGATTTGGAAGAGTTTTTGCTATTTAGCGTGTTCGTTCTTGCAATTTTGCTTTGGACCAGCCCCCTTTTTTTAACCAACCAACATTGGATTTGTGGATTTGTTATACACTTTCCATAGTTAATTACGACCATTCTCTGTTCTAAAAGAAAATTATAGAATATTGCCCTCGGACAGGTTGTTGTTCACCCTAGTGCACTTTAGAGCCTTAATTTGGAAAAAATTTCAGTGCAATCTTGTATCTGGATAAAAGGATACCCCCCCCCCCCCAGTCGATGCATCAATTGATGCAACATAATCTACAATAGCAAAATTAAGATCATCAACATTGACAGCATAACTAGGATCTGAAATGTTAATTGGTTTGAGTTGTAGAGCCGCCATATATCCGCCATCATCCATGGTTTTCTCCTAGACAACACAGTTTAAAAACTGAATTTGCAAGTGAATGATGAGACTATCGGATCAACCGGTTCATTGGAGATAAAAACAATAAAAAATGTTTAATCTAATTTTCTAAAATATTAACCTCACGGCGAACAAATACACGAATGTAATAAACTACAAGATGTTTTCAGCTTAGGTTGTGTCGGTTGTCTGCTCTAGGCTAAAACTGTGGTAAAGTATTTTTTTCATAAATTCATGTCCTGACACATCGGCAACTATAGAAAAACGTACAACTAGATTACTACTTCCTTCAGCTCATAATATAAGAGTGCTTTTGTAATTAAGTATTTAAGTTGCCAAGAAGCAGAAAGGAAAATGGGAATTGTGAAGAATTTGGTCGAAACGCTATAAATATCTACTCAACTGAAGGCATAGTGGTAGTGTCGCTTCGTAATGTTAACGTCGTTTCCTTGTACACTTGGTGGCACTCACCAGAAAGTGGAGCCAAAACACTAGTCTTGACGTCGATAGTGTAAACGCAGGAGCCATCCTCATCCACCCAGAAAAGGACGGAAACATCAGGAAGCAGTCGACTCGAGTCTGTCTAGAGATACTCAAAACAGGTGTGCTGTGCTAACACGTCGATCAACTACTACGTATACACAGAAATAAGCACACGCTTTGTCCGGATCGCCGTATGTACGTGTGCTACACACTTGCATGTAGCTCAGCCGATCACTGGCACACGGCCGAGACGTGTTGCCTGCTAGCTGATACGGAGCTAGTAGTAAAAAGATAGTTGGCTGGTGACTGACGCGTCCTCATACATCGAGGGTGAGGCACACATAATTTGAAGTGACGACAGACATACTATGGGCTAGTCCGCATGTTCATACGTCGAAAGAGGAAAACACAGCACCCATCCTCGTCCATCCTTATCACGAAGGAGTCGACTAGGTAGAGGGATACCTTCATGTCGACTTGTCCAGCAACCACAAAACAAGCGCGCTAACGCCGACACGTCCATCGAGTACTACGCACAACATACACACAAAACAGCACACGTTATGTTCTGGCTTTATGTGACTATATTAGAGTCAAAAAACGTTTTTTTTTGCGAAGAAGTCAAAAAAACGTCTTATATTATAAAACGAAGGAAGTAGATGTTTGATATGCTGCATTTCAAAAGCGGACTTTCAAATCCTCCGCAACAGTTTGGACTTCATAGTCCTTTACTATCCAACGCGGGCTAATATCGGCCTGTCAATTAAAGCGCATTTTCCTGCAAATTCAAAACAAACTTTGGGGGGGGGGGGGGGGGGCTTTGCAGGGAGATCGGACGATAGTCACATAGGACTTCAACACTCTTGGCCCATCCAAAACACCTCCCGAACCCCACGTTTTCATCTTCTCATCTTTTTATGCATCCTGCTCTTTCTTGTTGTCACCACCGCTCCACAACCCCAGTCGTCCCGGCATACTCTTGCTGGAACACGACTACCCTGTCACCTCTATCACTCCACAGGGCTCCAGACCGATTTTCCTATTGAGGATGCTGCCGTCAGTCTTCAATTTGAGAACATGAATGATCCTATTGAACTTCCAAACTAGAATCTGGCCACATTTGATGAGTTTGCTCAAATGCATCAATTAATTCGGCATCGAACAACTTAAGAAAGATCCGATTGAGTATCCGTGAACGGTTAAAGAGGACAACATTGTTGAAGTGTAATATTTAAATTAGAACTATTGTTGCATTTGGACATTTAATCATTTATTAGCTAAAATGGAGTTGGATGTGCGCTTATTCTGAGAGTGCGTATGCATGCAGATTAAAAAAATAAAAGCCAGACTATTTTGAACGTGTGGGTGTATAAAGATATAAAAGAAAATCAAAGCCAATGCTTGGAGCTAGTCTTGGAAGGCTGGCTTCCGCATCTGTGTTCGAAGAGTGGTCCTCATATCCGTGGGCGGATGGAGTGTCCGTTTTATTGATCAGCGTCGGAGCTGCCCTAAGAGCATCTTTTCTGGTACAACTACTTTATTTTGGTTATTCTTAAAGGCTGTAAACAGGTTTTGTGGATGTTTTGCTTTGTTTTCTGTAATAAACATGACATGGGAAAACCCTTTTGATATATTTCATTCACCATTCAAAAAACAGAACACGGTTTCTCCGGATCGTCGTACGTGTGCTACACACTTGATGTAACTCAGCTAGCCAAGGTACGCACTTTCATCGCTCGCATAATCGTCTCAGACTCAGTTTCTATATACAAACTGGGAATTAACGCTTTTAATTAGTCCCTCTTTTTTTTTCCAACCGGACTCACACCCCTTTCCATTACTTTCATAACGAAAATATAACAAGGTTCAATTTGTAGTTCTGAAGAAATAGAAATTGAACCGACCAAAGCAACTAGAAAACTGAAAGGAGAGGGTGAGTTGGCACATTATCAAAAAACCCGCAGCAGAATACCCCTAAAACGGAGTAACCACCACGGTGCGAAAACCTGATGACACAAACCATACGCGACCAAAAGGCAAACTAGACCTGACCAAAGCTACCAGGCCAACGACAAGTAGCATCCAACTATCCAAAATGTGTCTATATACTAAAAAAATTTAAAATAAATCATTTGAAATAAAGGGAGTAGTATAATTTGCGTTGAGGACAAATATCGCTCCTCTTATACATATCACTTGTTTTTTATTTGTCAAGATACAGACGTATCTAACACAAAAACGTGTCTACATACTAGGCAATTTTTTTTAAAAATGGATTAGAGGGAATAGTATAATATGTGTTTGACGATCGTATGTACTCCTTCCATTCCTAAATATAAGTCTTTTAAGAGATTTCACAAGATGACTACGTACGAAACAAAATGAGTAAATCTACATTCTAAAGTATGTTTATATTCTGATCAAAACCTCTTAAAAAGACTTATATTTAGGAACGGAGGAAGTACATATGTGCATCCAAGAAACTTCTGCATGCCAGACAACGCTGCACACGCGTTCGCACGTTACTGGAACGAACGTGCGGCGCGCTAGTACACTACGGACCTCAGTCCTCAGGGGAACGAACCTTCAGCACGAGATCCATCCAGGTGAACAAACCCGCATAGTGTATACGAACGTTGAGTGGAGAACACCGTTTGTCTACATGACACTACTAGTAGTCTTGTTCGCCAAGCGCCTTTTATTCTTCTGGAGAAAGACTTGACTCTTGACTCTTGACCTGTGAAGTATGTATGTTTCCTCAAACCAGAGCACGATCCACACCGCACAAACACAGACGCGAGCGCAACGGAATACGTCACCGGCCGGTTGCTGGACCCTTGTTCCGTGCTTCTACCCATTTTTTAAGTCACCGTGAGTGTGCTGCTAGCTTCCGTGCCCTTTCGCGGGCCCTTCACTCCATGAGCGGTATCGATGAGGCCAGCACACACGACCCGTTAGTCTAATCAAGCGCGTCCCAGGCTCCCAGCCACCTTAGCCCAGTGGAGCGATGGAGATGGCCGAGTCGCCGGCAGATGGCGACGTCAACCCCGACGTGGGGCACAAGTGAGACCACCTGGCTGCTAGCGACCGTGCTGAGCTCCTGCCCCTCCACAACTCCCCTATATATAAACACCAACCATGCGCACACCCCACACCAACAGCCAGCATCCACATTCCACAGCTTCGGTTTTCCTCTGCATCCATCCATTCCTTCCGCCGCGAGCCCGCAATCTCCAACGTCTTGCCGGTTCGTTACTAGTCGACCTATCACAGTTCGTCCGTCCATGACGAAGCACCGGAGACCGGCGGCAGACCAGGCCGTGTCCCTCGCCCTCTCGCTCTCCCTCGGCGCCGTCGCCGACCGCAGCAGCAAGAAGATGCGCCGCGCCGCCGCCCCCGGCGGGGATCAGTTCGTGTGCAAGACGTGCGGCCGCTCGTTCCCGACGTTCCAGGCGCTGGGTGGCCACCGGACCAGCCACCTGCGCGGCCGCCACACGCTTGCGCTCACCCTCGCTGCCGGGGATGCGTACTGCTCCGTCAAGCCCAAGAGTACCACGGAGCAGAAGCAGGAGCACCGGTGCCACATCTGCGATCAAGGGTTCGAGACGGGGCAGGCGCTCGGCGGCCACATGCGCCGGCACCGTGACGAGACGCCTGCGGCGCCGCCCGTTCTGCTCGAGCTGTTTGTCTAGACTGATTTGGGGTAGTTCTACTGCAGAGTTCCGGGCATGCATATGCGTGCACAATCGTAGACGTAGGTGTTTGCCATTGGTTGGTTCATTCCTTTATATGTGTACATACATCTATGATGCCTTCTTCAGAGATTATATACATTAGTTCGTTCGTTTATGTTGTCCCAACCGAACTATTCCGTTGCATGATTCGATCATATATAATCCAGCCCGGTCTATGCCCGCAGTTGTATAGCGCTGTCCACAGGGCGACATGGTCGTCGTGAAACAGTGTACAGTAGTATGAATGAATCGTGTTGGAGTGGTGTGCAATAAACTAGTATTTATGAGATGAGGATAAACTTCAACAGAGTATAAAGGGGTTTTACAATCGGGATTGTTCAGTTGACTGCGACTACTATATTTCTATTATCTTAGGTGAAGATCTATGCAAAATTTTACTTTTTACTTTTTCTTCATTCCTTCTTACATGTTATGTCACTTGATTTAGACTTAGTTAGGTCTCACTCGACCGAGAGTCCGAGACCTAGCCACATCCATTTACAATCTTATAATACAATGCTTAGTAGATTCATTTACTCACTTATTACATCTATAGCCGGACGTCTAAAACGGTTCCTCATACACCTGCGCACCTCGCATCACCAGGCGGCCACGACACCCACGCGGGGAAGCCAGCAGACCGAGAGAGCCCTAGCGCCACAATCCCTGGGGCATGCGTGACTTCGCCTGTGTCCAATCCGACGACGACAAAGTAGGGTAGGGGTGGTGGGAGGTGCGAGCTGCGGCCAATCTAGGGTTGCCTTCGATTCGCCCGAGGAGGCGGCACGGGGAGGGGGGGACCCTTATCAAAGATCACATTGGTTGGTTCCTTAGCGTTGACTTATAAACAGTAATTTCATGGTCATATGTGAAACATGAAAAGCATTATTTATTTCCGTTGGTCATTTTTACCCATGATTCGAAAGCCTTATCTTCCCATCACACCATATTGTTGTCGGTTACTGCAGTCGAATCCTTTAGCTACCTAAGCATAGGGGATTTGTGTTGAAGCGAATAAGGGGAAAGCTGGCAAAAAAAATAAACACCCCTCCCTCCTCTGTTGCGACCAGTAGGGCGAAGCCTAGGGCTGCTGGAGGTTTCCCATTCCTATGATGTCCTCCCCTCGCCCCCATTTGTGTGGGGGCGGTGGTGGCTTCCCCCCTGGTTGTGTGGGCGGCAAGGGGTGTAATAGCGGAAGGCTCTAGCATGTCATCTTCCTTCCGAAGCGATGATACACAAATTTGGTGTAACTAACATGTCTTTAGTTGTACCGTGTTCATGGTTTCTCTGAGCGGTGCATACGAGTTTTCGAGCGACAACTTTGCGTTTGGCGCACACGCCAACAACTTCCGGGGGTGCCAGTTTCCTCCTGCAGACGTTGTTCTGGAACTTGTGTATTGTTGGGCTCAACAACGGTGACGCTTGAAGTCGTCACCCTGCCACTGCCGCAGTGGTGGAGCTCGGGCGTCTTTGGTCCAACCTCGACGAGGTGTTAGGCTGCATCATTTCATATTAGTAGACCTTTTTTGTAAGAGGGCATCCTCACCATATTGTCAACCGTGTACTTTGATGTGCTGTTTTATTTACAAAGCGTGTGAAAAACCTGTTTTGAGAAATAGGAGATTCCTCCTTCTCCATGACAACAACCATTGTTGTACTTCTTGTTGTCCTCTCACTTATGCTTATTGACCACGTCTTTAAAAAAACACCCTGAAATCACTCACAAATGTACGGACCGAGTTGTCCAGACCCTCAAATCCAGTTTACTAGTCTACATGTCCGTTCGCCCGCAAACCAAAAGCAAACTAGGGGTTTCCGGAAGTCTAGACCTCCGCCATGTAGAAGCCCGACACCTCCGATCCATCCAAGATCACACTCGGACACCGCAAGTCCATGCATTTGACATTCTCTGCATCTGCTTCCTCCTCGCCTGACGTCGCCGTTGTACCACCCTGGCCACCTGCCAAGATTTGCCGGACCTCCGCCACTCCACCTAGTCGCCATGCTGCCTTGCCTTCACACTTCTCGTCTATCCACCGCGCAGGTACCATCTGCATGTGGATGTCGTCCATGAGGTTCACCATGCCCGACAAGTGTTTGGTGAAATACACATGCTAAATTACTGACAACTTTTCTCCCTTCTTTGAAGTAATGCATTCGAACATGGAATACATCTACAAACACCTACGTTGATTCGCCCGAGGATTACTCGGATGAAACATCGATGTTGCAGACGGTTCTTGTAAACTTGGAGCATGCGAACTATCTGGTTCTCAATTTTAAAGGATCGATCGATGGTCCTTGAGTGCTGAAACGAAACATGGCACAGGGGCATTTTACCCCGATGGATGATTACTCTGCCCCCAATGCTCTGGCATGGCATCTCAGGTTAATCCTGTTTTTATTATTAGTAGTATATAAAGACGAATACATATAAATTAATGAAGCTAACATGTTTGTGATGATTTCTCACATCGTATGTTTGTAATAAACAGAAGTGAAGACGTCGGTAGTGTAAACACAGCAGCAGTCCTCGTCCATTCAGAAAAACACGAAAACGTCACGAAGGAGTCGACTAGAGTATAGAGGGATCATGAGTTCACGTCGACTGTCGAGCTACTACAAAAAAATAGGCATGCTAACACATCGGTACGTTCAGAAAGAATAGGGCACTCTTTCCCCCGAATCGTCGTACATCCTAGAAATTTCTTACTAGTACTACATCTGTAAACAAATATAAGACGTTTTAGATCACTATTTTAATGATCTAAAACGTCTTATACTTTTTTTAAACTTCGGCGAGACCTTTATTAAACGATAATCATATCAGTTACAAGCAAGGAGTGTAAAAAAACAGGAGGTTTATCTCGCCACTTTCCAGAAAGTTTTCCTGTATAACTAGCTCTAGCAAGCCCATGCGCAGCCGCATTTCCTTCCTGAGCACAATGAACAATAGTCGCCCTGCCAAAAGAACTCAACAACTTCCGACAGTCATCCATAACAACCGTTGCAGATGCACGGTAATCTGATGGTTCGAGGATCGCTTGGACAATTTCCAGTGAGTCGGACTCTACTACCAGAGTTGAAATGCCTAGAGCATCAGCTAGACGTAATCCATCAAGTAGGGCAAGAGCCTCCATGGATGATGCATCCATAGCATGTTGTTTGTAATAACAGCATCCTGCAATAAAAGTGCCCGAACAGTCCCGAATTACTGCTCCTGTTGCTCCTGATCCCTCGTCAGCATGGTAGCTTGCATCCACATTAAGCTTTATGACCCCATAGCAGGCCTTTCCCATCTTACTTTCGTACTCTGTACCCTTGGTTTCATAGCCAGGGCATTCGCAACAATGCCATGTATACTCATCGCTGTACGAACTGGAGTGCCACACTTATCCTCATGGCTAATTTTCCGGCGATCCCACCAAAGGTACCAAACTGCTACCATAATAATTTCAACCCCATTTGCAATAGGGATCCTCCCTTCTCGCTCGAGATCCGAACAAAGTAGCTTCTCCAGGATAACTGAACCTGACCTCTCTTGAGTTGCAACATCTTCAATCGCGAGTTTCAGACCTAGTTCCTCTCATACCTTCTTTGCTCTATCACATGTAAACAACATATGGCGGAGATCCTCAGCAGTATTTCGGCAAACTGGGCATATTACAGGGGACTTCATATGACGATCAGTTAATGTGCAGTAGCACGGAACGATCCCGTGTAACACCCGCCAGTTGAACACATGCACTTTAGGCGGGACAGTCCTTCTCCAAAGTTCCTTCCACACCGGGTGTGGATCCATTCTGCCATCCCCCAAGTCCAAACGAGCTCTCGTCCTATATTCATTTTTCCATGTAATATGATACGCTGAACGAACAGTAAAACAACCTGACTTCGAAGAATGCCATGAGATGAAATCAGATTGACCATGTGATGACAAAGGGATTTGCAAAATCCTCTCTGCATCAACAGGCCAAAAAATTGCACGCACCAGCTGCTCGCCCCAATTTCTAGATATTGGATCAATCAAGTCCTGAACTTTTTCCAGCAAACATTGCCCCCTAGGGGTCATTACCTTGCGGTCATGGCTTGTGGGTATCCACTGATCAGCCCAAATATCAATTGAAGCACCATCCCCTGGTCTCCAAATTGCCCCTAGTTTGAATGTTTTCATACCCGGCATGATGCTCTGTCATGTGAACGACGAACCTTTTTTCAAAGTAGCATTCATCAAGTCCCCATCCGGATAATATTTAGCCCGTAACACTTGGGCACGTAGAGAATCGGGATCAGATAGTAGTCTCCAACACTGCTTAGCAAGCATGGCTTTGTTAAAACAGTGTAAATCACGAAAGCCCATACCTTCCTCTTTCTTAGGTATGCACATCTTCCACCACGCCTTCCAATGGATCTTCTTTTTGTCTTGCGTGTCACCCCACCAATATCTAGCAATAGCATCACAAATTGCCTTACAAATATTTTTCGGAATGTTAAAAACCGACATGGCATAAACCGGAATAGCCTGTGCCACCGCCTTTAGAAGAGTTTCTTTCCCGCTGATTGATAACATTTTTGAGGTCCACCCATCAATAAGTGCAAAAACTCTGTCAACCAAATGTTGAAAACTGTCACTTCGGTCAATTCCAACCTGTGACGGTAACCCCAAATACTTATCCGAGATAGCCTCTGAAACAATATTAAGTTGTGTACATATATCCGCTCACACTTCCACGGAAGTATTGGGACTAAAAAACACACTGGATTTGGCATCGCTGACCAGCTGACCTGAGCTGGCACAGTACATGTCTAGAGCATTTTTGAGTGACGTGGCATTCAACGTATCCGCCCTCATCAGGATCAGGGAATCATCAGCAAATAACAAGTGTGAAACTGATGGTGCTCTTCGGCACACCCTAATCCCTTGGATACCACCGATCAACTCTTGATGCGCTATTAGACTAGTTAACCCTTCAGCACAGATTAAGAATAAATAAGGGGACAAGGGGTCTCCTTGCCTGAGCCCCCTTGTAAGGGTAAACACCTCTGTTTCATCTGCATTGAACCACACTCTGTAATTAACAATACTAACACAAGCCATAATCATTTCCACCCATGAATTATGAAAGCCCAGTTTGATCATCATATCTCGGAGAAAATTCCATTCCACGCGATCATAAGCCTTGTGCATATCAAGCTTCACCGCACATAAACCACTCTTTCCCTATCTCTTCTTCTTGATCGCATGGAAGCACTCATAAGCCACTAATACATTATCGGTAATCAACCTCCCCGGCACAAAGGTGCTCTGGGTCGAAGAGATAATATCTGGTAATAATACTTTCAGTCTATTAGAAAGCACTTTAGAAATTACCTTATAGATGACATTACACAGGCTTACTGGCCTAAACTGAGAAATGAGTTCAGGGCAATCAACTTTCGGTATCAGTACCACCGTTGTTTCGTTCCATCCCTCCGGTATAACACGGCTATTGAGGGCATTCAGAATCTCTTCTGTCACCTTATCACCCACAACAGACCGAAACTTTTTATAAAAAATTGCATGAAGTCCATCGGTACCTTGGGCCTTGAAGTCGCCAATACTAAACATAGCCTTTCGAATTTCCTCTGCCGTATATGGTTTGAGCAAAGTATCATTCATCACCGGAGTGACCCATGGTGTTACCCTTTCTAACAAGGTTTCGTCAGTCTCCAAGACCACTGATGTCAAGAGTTCAGTAAAATAAGATTGTGTCAGAGGCTTGATCTCCTCATTTCCTTCTCTTAAAACACCCCTTGCATCTTTTAGCTTCCCAATAGTATTCTTCTTGCGCCTAGCTGATGCATTGTGGTGGAAATACGTCGTGTTGCGGTCCCCATACTTTAGAAAATCCCTCCTACTCCGCTGCATATAGTACACCTCTTCCTATTCCAATGCAAGTTCCAGTTGCATTGTTATTTCTTTTTGGCGCTGAGAGGACTGCTCATCCATCGGTCCAGCTAGGATGCGGTCAAGCTCTTTTGTGAGGTCCCTGATTCTCTTCCGTGGAGCCTTGAGAACATTTTTGTCCCACTCATGCAAATTGTCATGGACTGCTGCAAGTCTTGCCAAAACCGGTGCATTTGGGGGTGAATGCTCCCATGCCGTAGCCACCAAATCACCCACTGTTTCCTCTCTTAGCCATTTCCCCTCAAAGCATTTTCGCCGTCGGCTAGTACCGCTGCTAGGCAAAGTATACGTAGTCGTGTCGATCATGATCGGCCTGTCATCCGATCCATCCATAGTAAGGTTATGAACACCTGCATCAGGGAACATACCAGCCCATGCCATATTCCCCACAGCTCTATCCAATCTCTCTCTGACCCTCCCCCTCTTCCAAGTGAATTTATTGCCAATATAACCAAGGTCTTCTAGAGAACAATCAGCCAAGCACTCCCTAAACGCAGACATATACGATAAGGGTCTTGCATTACCTCCCTCCTTCTCTGACGAGTAAAAAAAATTCATTTAGATCCCCTATCACCACCCAGGGTAAGTTACCCTTCGCATGCAGATCACGGAACCGTTTCCATGTGCGATGCTTATTCCTCCAAACCGGCTCACCATACATCCCCGTTAACCTCCAATCCAAACTTTGATCAGCTCCTTTGACCACAACATCAATAAAATTGTTATGATAATAGTTCAACTGCATATTAATATTGTTCTTGCACATCATCATCAAACCTCCACTCCTTCCATCGCTGGGCGAAACAAACTTACTATCAAAACCAAGTTTCACACGCAATCTTTCCCCACTCGAATCATCCAAGTGAGTCTCTGAGAGGAAAAGAACATCAGGACTATGCTGTCGTTGTATTTCCAGCAGCGAACGAATTGCCGAGGGCGTCCCCAGACCTCGTCAATTCCAGCTTAAGATTTTCATTGCTCCCGGCGGTCAATCTCACGGGGCGCCGCCGATCCAGACAGATCATCCTCCATCTCAGCCGTACCATCATCTCTCATGTGACGTTTGTTCTCTTGTATATTCATAGGTGAGCTAGCATCAGTACTAGTAGTTGCCCTGAACTCAAAAGAATCCACTATATCTGAAACCTCCTCTCCTCCCGCAAGGAGCAACTGTCCATCAGGGGCCTTTTCATTTGAAACTGCCAATCTTTTCCTGGCCATCCTCTCCGCTGTTTCTCCTAAGTTCTCACTGTTTTCCCCCTCGACACATATATAGTGCCATTCCTCACCTGGGTATTGACCGGCTGAGTATTGGGGGCTTTCCCTGTTGGGAGACGTAGTAGTAAATCAAAATTTTCCTACGTGTCACCAAGATCTATCTATGGAGAAACCAACAACGAGAGGGGAGAGATTGCATCTTCATACCTTTGAAGATCGCTAAGCGGAAGCGTTACAAGAACGCGGTTGATGGAGTCGTACTCGCAGCGATTCAGATTGCGGAAGATCCGATCAAGTGCCGAACGGACGGCACCTCCGCGTTCAACACACGTGCAGCCCGGTGACGTCTCCTACGCCTTGATCCAGAAAGGAGGAAGGAGAGGTTGGGGAAGAGCTCCAGCAGCAGCACGACGGCGTGGTGGTGGTGGAGTATCAAGGTATCCCGGCAGGGCTTCGCCAAGCGCTGCGGAGGAGGAAGAAGAGAGGTAGAGCTTCGCCGAGAGAGAGAGAGAGAGAGTTCAGATCTGTTCTCAAAGGGCCAAAACCTCAAGTATATATAGGAGGAGGGAGAGGGAGGGCTGGCTTGGCTCCTCCTCCAAGGAGGAGAGGTTCGGCCGAAGTGGGGGAGGAGTCCACCTCCCACAAGGGAGGTGGATCTCCTCCTTTCAAACCCCTTTTGCCCTTATCTCTAGATCCCAGCCGCATGGGCCCTTCTAGGAGGTCTTGGCTGGCCCAATATGGGATGGCACACCTCCTCTAAAGGCCCACTAAGTCCTCTGGTCGTCACACCCCTCCCGGGGGGTCCTCCGGCACCCTCCCGGCACTCCTGGTACAATACCGATGAGCTCGAAAACTTTCCGGTGACCAAAACTGGACTTCCTATATATCAATCTTTACCTCCGGACCATTTCGGAGCTTCTCGTGACGTCCGGGATCTCATCCGGGACTCCGAACAACCTTCGGTAATCACGTATACCTTTTCCCTATAACCCTAGCGTCATCGAACCTTAAGTGTGTAGACCCTACGGGTTCGGGAGACACGTAGACATGACCGAGACACCTCTCCGGTCAATAACCAACAGCGGGATCTGGATACCCATGTTGGCTCCCACGTACTCCACGATGATCTCATCGGATGAACCACGATGTCAAGGATTCAATCAATCCCGTATACAATTCCCTTTGTCTATCGGTATGGTACTTGCCCGAGATTCGATCGTCGGTATCCCCATACCTTGTTCAATCTCGTTACCGGCAAGTCTCTTTACTCGTTTCGTAATACATCATCCCGTGACTAACTCCTTAGTCACATTGAGCTCATAATGATGATGTCTTACCGAGTGGGCCCAGAGATACCTCTCCGTCACACGGAGTGACAAATCCCAGTCTCGATTCGTGTCAACCCAACAGACACTTTCGGAGATACCCGTAGCGTACCTTTATAGCCACCCAGTTACGTTGTGACGTTTGGCACACCCAAAGCATTCCTATGGTATCCGGGAGTTACACAATCTCATGGTCTAAGGAAATGACACTTGACATTGAAAATCTTTAGCAAACGAACTACACGATCTTGTGCTATGCTTAGGATTGGGTCTTGTCCATCACATCATTCTCCTAATGATGTGATCCCGTTATCAACGACATCCAATGTCCATGGTCATGAAATCGAGACCATCTATTGATCAACGAGCTAGCCAACTAGAGGCTCACTAGGGACACGTTGTGGTCTATGTATTCACACATGTATTACGGTTTCCGGTTAACACAATTATAGCATGAACAATAGACAATTATCATGAACTAGGAAATACAATAATAACCATTTTATTATTGCCTCTAGGGCATATTTCCAACAGTCTCCCACTTGCACTAGAGTCAATAATCTAGTTACATTGTGATGAATCGAACACCCATAGCATTCTGGTGCTGATCATGTTTTGCTCGTGAGAGAGGTTTAGTCAATGGATCTGCGACATTCAGATCCGTATGCACTTTACAAATATCTATGTCTCCCTCCTGAATGTAATCACGGATGGAGTTGAAGCGGCGCTTGATGTGTCTTGTCTTCTTGTGAAACCTGGGCTCCTTCGCAAGGGCAATAGCTCCAGTGTTGTCACAGAGTAGAGTCATCGGGCCCGACGCATTCGGAATCACTCCTAGGTCGGTGATGAACTCCTTCATCCAGACTCCCTCCTTTGCTGCTTCCGAAGCAGCTATGTACTCCGCTTCACATGTAGATGCTGCCACGACGCTTTGCTTGCTGCTGCTCCAGCTCACTGCCCCTCCATTCAAAATATACACGTATCCGGTTTGCGACTTGGAGTCGTCCGGATCTGTGTCGAAGCTAGCATCGACGTAACCCTTTACGACGAGCTCTTCGGCACCTCCATAAACGAGAAACATGTCCTTTGTCCTTTTCAGGTACTTCAGGATATTCTTGACCGCTGTCCAGTGTTCCGCTCCGGGATCACTTTGGTACCTCCCTACCAAACTTATGGCAAGGTTCACATCAGGCCTGGTACACAGCATGGCATACATGATAGAGCCTATGGCTGAAGCATAGGGGATGACGCTCATCTCTTCTCTATCCTTTGCCGTGGTCGGGCATTGATTCGTACTCAATCTCACACCTTGCAACACAGGCAAGAACCCCTTCTTGGACTGATCCATATTGAACTTCTTCAATATTTTTTCAAGGTATGTGCTTTGTGAAAGACCAATGAGGCGTTTCGATCTATCTCTATAGATCTTAATACCTAATATGTAAGCAGCTTCTCCAAGGTCCTTCATTGAAAAACACTTATTCAAGTAGGCCTTTATACTTTCCAAGAGTTCTATATTATTTCCCATTATCAGCATGTCATCCACATACAGTATAAGAAATGCTATAGAGCTCCCACTCACTTTCTTGTAAATACAGGGTTCTCCATAAACCTGTACAAACCCAAACGCTTTAATCACCTCATTAAAGCGAATGTTCCAACTCCGAGATGCTTGCACCAGCCCATAGATGGAGCGCTGGAGCTTGCATACCTTGTTAGCATCTTTAGGATCAACAAAACCTTCCGGCTGCATCATATACAGTTCTTCCTTGAGGAAGCCATTAAGGAATGCCGTTTTGACGTCCATTTGCCAGATCTCATAATCATAAAATGCGGCAACTGCTAACATGATTCGGACTGACTTCAGCATCGCTACGGGTGAGAAAGTCTCATCGTAGTCAACTCCTTGAACTTGTCGATAACCCTTAGCAACAAGCCGAGCCTTATAGGCGGTCACATTACCGTCCGCGTCAGTCTTCTTCTTAAAGATCCATTTGTTTTCTATGGCTCGCTTATTATCAGGCAAGTCCACCAAAGTCCATACTTTGTTCTCATACATGGATCCTATCTCGGATTTCATGGCCTCAAGCCATTTGTCGGAATTCGGGCCCGCCATCGCTTCTTCATAGTTCGAAGGTTCACCGTTGTCCAACAACATGATCTCTAGGACAGGATTACCGTACCACTCTGGTGCGGAACGTGTCCTAGTGGACCTTCGAGTAGCAACTTGATCTGATGTTTCATGATCATCATCATTAACTTCCTCTCTAGCCGGTGTAAGCTCCACAGAAACAACTTCCTGTGCTGCGCTACTCTCCGGTTCGAGTGAAGGTACAATTACCTCATCAAGTTCTATTTTCCTCCCACTTACTTCTTTCGAGAGAAACTCTTTCTCGAGAAAGGATCCATTCTTGGCAACAAAGACTTTGCCCTCGGATCGTAGGTAGAAGGTATACCCAATAGTCTCTTTGGGATATCCTATGAAGACGCACTTCTCCGCTTTGGGTTCGAGCTTCTCAGGTTGAAGTTTCTTCACATAAGCATCGCATCCCCAAACTTTTAGAAACGACAGCTTAGGTTTCTTTCCAAACCATAATTCATACGGTGTCGTCTCAACGGATTTAGACAGTGCCCTATTTAAAGTGAATGCGGCAGTCTCTAATGCATATCCCCAAAATAATAGCGGTAAGTCGGTAAGAGACATCATAGATCGCACCATATCCAATAGAGTGCGATTACGACGTTCAGACACACCATTTCGCTGAGGTGTGCCGGGTGGCGTGAGTTGTGAAACAATTCCACATTTCCTAAGGTGTGTGCCAAACTCGTGACTCAAATATTCTCCGCCACGATCAGATTGTAGGCATTTTATTTTCCTGTCACGTTGATTCTCGACCTCACTCTGAAATTCCTTGAACCTTTCAAAGGTTTCAGACTTGTGTTTCATTAAGTAGACATACCCATATCTGCTCAAGTCATCAGTGAGGGTGAGAACATAACGGTAGCCACCGCGAGCCTCGACACTCATTGGACCGCATACATTGGTATGTATTATCTCCAACAAGTCAGTTGCTCGCTCCATTATTCCGGAGAATGGAGTCTTGGTCATCTTGCCCAAGAGGCATGGTTCGCATGTGTCAAATGATTCGAAATCAAGTGACTCCAAAAGTCCATCAGCATGGAGCTTCTTCATGCGTTTGACACCAATATGGCCAAGACGGCAGTGCCACATGTAAGTGGGACTATCGTTATCAACTTTACACTTTTTGGTACTCACACTATGGATATGTGTAACATCACGTTCGAGATTCATCAAAAATAAACCATTGACCAGCGTGGCATGAGCATAAAACATTTCTCTCATATAAATAGAACAACCATTATTCTCGGATTTAAATGAGTAGCCATCTCGCATCAAGCGAGATCCAGATACAATGTTCATGCTCAAAGCTGGTACTAAATAACAATTATTAAGGTTTAAAACTAATCCCGAAGGTAGATGTAGAGGTAGCGTGCCGGCGGCGATCACATCGACCTTGGAACCATTCCCGACGCGCATCGTCACCTCGTCCTTGGCCAGCCTCCGCTTATTCCGCAGCTCCTGCTTGGAGTTACAAATGTGAGCAACTGCACCGGTATCAAATACCCAGGAGCTACTACGAGCGCTGGTCAAGTACACATCAATAACAAGTATATCACATATACCTTTAATGTTGTCGTCCTTCTTATCCGCTAAGTACTTGGGGCAGTTCCGCTTCCAGTGACCGGTACCCTTACAATAGAAACACTCAGTCTCAGGCTTGGGTCCATTCTTGTTCTTCTTCTTCCCGGCAACTTGCTTACCGGGCGCGGCAACAGCTTTGCCGTCCTTCTTGAAGTTCTTCTTACCCTTGCCTTTCTTGAAACTAGTGGTCTTGTTTACCATCAACACTTGATGCTCCTTTCTGATCTCGACCTCTGCTAATTTCAGCATCAAGTACAACTCAGGAATGGACTTCTCCATCCCCTGCATGTTGTAGTTCATCACAAAGCTTTTGTAGATAGGTGGAAGCGACTGGAGGATTCTGTCAATGACTGAGTCATCCGGGAGATTAACTCCCAGCTGAGTCAAGCGGTTGTGAAGCCCAGACATCTTGAGGATGTGCTCACTAACAGAACTGTTCTCCTCCATCTTACAGCTGAAGAACTTGTCAGAGATGTCATATCTCTCGACTCGGGCATGAGCTTGGAAAACCAGTTTCAGCTCTTGGAACATCTCATATGCTCTGTGTTGCTCAAAACGCTTTTGGAGCCCCGATTCTAAACTGTAAAGCATGCCGCACTGAACAAGGGAGTAATCATCGCAGCACGACTGCCAAGCGTTCGTAACGTCTTGGTCCGCTGGGAGAATGGGTGGGTCACCTAGCGGTGCATCAAGGACATACAATCTCTTGGAAGCTATGAGGATGATCCTCAAGCCACGGACCCAGTCCGCATAGTTGCTTCCATCATCTTTCAGCTTGGTTTTCTCTAGGAACCCGTTGAAATTGAGGTTGACATTTGCGTTGGCCATTGGATCTACAATATAGATATTAAAGGCAATTTTAGACTAAGTTGATGGTAATCGAGTTCACATAATCAAATTTTTCAATGAACTCCCACTCAGATAGACATCTCTCTAGTCATCTAAGTGACACATGATCCATGTCAACTAGCCCGTGTCCGATCATCACGTGAGACGGACTAGTCATCCATGGTGAACATCTCCATGTTGATCGTATCTTCTATATGACTCATGTTCGACCTTTCGGTCTTCCGTGTTCCGAGGCCATGTCTGTACATGCTAGGCTCGTCAAGTCAACCTAAGTGTTTCGCGTGTGTAAATCTGGCTTACACCCGTTGTATGCGAACGTTAGAACCTATCACACCTGATCATCACGTGGTGCTTCGGAACAACGATCCTTAGCAATGGTGCACAGTTAGGGTGAACACTTCTCTTGAAATTTTATTGAGAGATCATCTTATTTACTACCGTCGTTCTAAGCAAATAAGATGTAAACATGATAAACATCACATGCAATCAATATAGTGACATGATATGGCCAATATCATCTTGATCCTATGATCTCCATCTTCGGGGCACCATGATCATCATTGTCACCGGCACGACACCATGATCTCCATCATTGTGTCTTCATGAGGTTGTCTCGCCAACTATTACTTCTACTGCTATGGCTAATGCTTAGCAATAAAGTAAAGTAATTACATGGCGTTTGGAATTGACCCGCGGGTCATACAATAAATAAGACAACTCCTATGGCTCCTGCCGATTGTCATAGTCATCGACATGCAAGTCGTGAACCCTATTACAAGAACATGATCAATCTCATACATCACAATGCATCACATCACATCCTTTTGGCCATATCACATCACACGGCATATGCTGCAAAAACAAGTTAGACGTCCTCTAATTTGTAGTTGCAAGTTTTTACGTGGTTGCTATAGGTTTCTAGCAAGAACGTTTCTTACCTATGTCAAAACCACAACGTGATATGCCAATTGCTATTTACCCTTCATAAGGACCCTTTTCATCGAATCCAATCCGACTAAGGTGGGAGAGACAGACACCCGCTAGCCACCTTATGCAACTAGTGCATGTCAGGCGTTGGAACCGGTCTCACGTAAGCGTACGTGTAAGGTTGGTCCGGGCCGCTTCATCCCACAATACCGTCGAATCAAGATAAGACTAGTAACGGCAAGCATATTAACAAAATCGATGCCCACAACTGCTTTCTGTTCTACTCGTGCATAGATTCTACGCATAGACCTAGCTCATGATGCCACTGTTGGGAGACGTAGTAGTAAATCAAAATTTTCCTACGTGTCACCAAGATCTATCTATGGAGAAACCAGCAACGAGAGGGGAGAGATTGCATCTTCATACCTTTGAAGATCGCTAAGCGGAAGCGTTACAAGAACGCGGTTGATGGAGTCGTACTCGCAGCGATTCAGATCGCGGAAGATCCGATCAAGTGCCGAACGGACGGCACCTCCGCGTTCAACACACGTGCAGCCCGGTGACGTCTCCTACGCCTTGATCCAGAAAGGAGGAAGGAGAGGTTGGGGAAGAGCTCCAGCAGCAGCACGACGGCGTGGTGGTGGTGGAGTATCAAGGTATCCCGGCAGGGCTTCGCCAAGCGCTGCGGAGGAGGAAGAAGAGAGGTAGAGCTTCGCCGAGAGAGAGAGAGTTCAGATCTGTTCTCAAAGGGCCAAAACCTCAAGTATATATAGGAGGAGGGAGAGGGAGGGCTGGCTTGGCCCCTCCTCCAAGGAGGAGAGGTTCGGCCGAAGTGGGGGAGGAGTCCACCTCCCACAAGGGAGGTGGATCTCCTCCTTCCAAACCCCTTTTGCCCTTATCTCTAGATCCCAGCCGCATGGGCCCTTCTAGGAGGTCTTGTCTGGCCCAATATGGGATGGCACACCTCCTCTAAGGGCCCACTAAGTCCTCTGGTCGTCACACCCCTCCCGGGGGGTCCTCCGGCACCCTCCCGGCACTCCCGGTACAATACCGATGAGCCCGAAAACTTTCCGGTGACCAAAACTGGACTTCCTATATATCAATCTTTACCTCCGGACCATTCCGGAGCTCCTCGTGACGTCCGGGATCTCATCCGGGACTCCGAACAACCTTCGGTAATCACGTATACCTTTTCCCTATAACCCTAGCGTCATCAAACCTTAAGTGTGTAGACCCTACGGGTTCGGGAGACACGTAGACATGACCGAGACACCTCTCTGGTCAATAACCAACAGCGGGATCTGGATACCCATGTTGGCTCCCACGTACTCCACGATGATCTCATCGGATGAACCACGATGTCAAGGATTCAATCAATCCCGTATACAATTCCCTTTGTCTATCGGTATGGTACTTGCCCGAGATTCAATCGTCGGTATCCCCATACCTTGTTCAATCTCGTTACCGGCAAGTCTCTTTACTCGTTCCGTAATACATCATCCCGTGACTAACTCCTTAGTCACATTGAGCTCATAATGATGATGTCTTACCGAGTGGGCCCAGAGATACCTCTCCGTCACACGGAGTGACAAATCCCAGTCTCGATTCGTGTCAACCCAACAGACACCTTCGGAGATACCCGTAGCGTACCTTTATAGCCACCCAGTTACGTTGTGATGTTTGGCACACCCAAAGAATTCCTATGGTATCCGGGAGTTACACAATCTCATGGTCTAAGGAAATGACACTTGACATTGAAAATCTTTAGCAAACGAACTACACGATCTTGTGCTATGCTTAGGATTGGGTCTTGTCCATCACATCATTCTCCTAATGATGTGATCCCGTTATCAACGACATCCAATGTCTATGGTCATGAAACCGAGACCATCTATTGATCAACGAGCTAGCCAACTAGAGGCTCACTAGGGACACGTTGTGGTCTATGTATTCACACATGTATTACGGTTTCCGGTTAACACAATTATAGCATGAACAATAGACAATTATCATGAACTAGGAAATACAATAATAACCATTTTATTATTGCCTCTAGGGCATATTTCCAACATTCCCATCAACACCCCTGGATTGACGTTCTCCTCTGTTACCTCGGCCCCCTCTAGTACCATTACGTGCGCCCCTTCCACGCATAGAACTTGCACCAGGGATGACAACGAACTTGCGGCGTGGTTGGAACCAGAGCTCCTCTTGTGGCACCATCATAAAATCCCCATACTGGAACTTCGAAGGATCATGCAACCCATCTCCGCACTGCTCTGCTATGTGTCCAATTGTCCCACATTGTGCACAGAACCGGGGCATTTTTTCATACAAAACTCGAAATTTCAGGGCAGGTTTCCCTGCCTCCAGATTCCCTGAGACAAACCGTAGTAGAGGCTTTTCAATCTTGATCTTTAGTCTCACGTGGACGAATTTCCCATACTCAACACCATTGAGTCCTAATTCAACCTTCATGACCTCTCCCATCTTTGATGCTAACATCTTCGCCACCGGCTCGTTCCGAAGTAAATCCGGGAGGCTCATAATTCTGGTCCAAACACGAAGGGAATCCAATTGGATGCTCTCGGTATTCGTTAGGCTATCGTATTCCTCTATTATCACTGCTTGGTTTCTAAACAGCCAGGGACCTCCGTGCATCGCCGTATTCCAATCTCCAAAACACTGAAACTCAGCCATGAACGTGTAATCATCAAGCGGACTGAACTTCACTTTCCTTGCACACACCCAAGCCACCTGCATGGCGGTGTAGAAAGCAGTGTGGCTAAACAGAGTTTTGACACAAACCCGAAGTATCAGCGCCCATCTAGTCTCTCGAGCCGGGGCACCGATCAGACCCGACAAATCCACAGCCTCATCCTCCTCTTCCGTAATCTCCAGTCTGTTCAGAAGTTCATCAAGGTTCCCCACTGGATCGTGCGCCCTTGTTTCCGTTGTTGCCTCCGTCGCTGCCGATTCATTGGTTTTCGCCGCCCCCGTCGACTGCGAGGCCATGGCTCCCCTACGCACTGATGGACAAATGCCACCCGCTAGGGCTCTTCTTTCCGGCGAAGGAGAAGGCTAGAGGCCCCCACCTAGGTCGGCCACGATGAATCCAGAGGAGTCGTCGCCGGACGAGAAAACCCTAGAGGTCTAGGGGAAAAACATAATATTTAAAATGCCTTATACTTCTTTACAAAGGGAGTACATAATTTTAGTTTCTGACAGACACTACTACTACACATGAAACCTCCATGCCGGATAGCGTGGCACACGCGCTCACGCGTTTCTGGAATGGACGAACAGCTCTGTGGGAGTAGGAACGAAGGCATTCTATACTTGGGGGAGACGACCGACGACCAAGTCTTGTAAGCCGAATCGGGCAAGTTTGGACGGTTTGTTTGGATAGAGGCTGGTTCGCGAAGCGCGCGCTTCCTTTATTCTTCGGGAGCAAGACTTGTCCCTTGACTCTTGACCTGTGAAATGGACGTTTCCTGAACACACACAGGCGCAAGCGCAACGGAACATGACACCGTAAGCGTGAGCTTAGCTTCCGTGCCGTTTCGTGCGCCCTTCCGTCACACCAGTGGTATGGATGAAGCCACCGCAGCGCACACGTCAATCTGCGCGTCCATGGCCTAGTGGCTACTAGTAAAAGGCAGCGAAACGATAGAGATAGCCGAGTCGCCCGCGGATTACGACGTCAACCCCGACGTTTGGTACCCGTACGTCAGTGAGACCACCTGGCTGCTAGCGACTCACCGAGCTACTCGTCTGCCTCTCCCTCTCCCTCCCTCCCGTATATATTGTTAGGATTTAATTAATTGGTTTAATTAAAGGGAATCTCTGCCCGTGGAAACCGATAGATAGTTTGGCTCCCGAACGATCACATCCGAATGCAACGGACGCGTCGTTCTGATCGTGGCTGTTGTAACCATCGCGTCTGTGCGATGCGCCTCTTCAGGAGGTATATATATGTACATCATCACTGTCAATAATCATCGATCGTTACTGTTTATTAACACGTTATCACGCACGTCTCTCCCGCGAGAGCGATAGGCCACGCATAGAAAAACTCGTCGGAGAAGAAAAACGGTGAGGATGCCGACCATCGCCTCCCTCCTCGTTGGTCTTCTCTAGGAAGAAGGGCGCCGTCACTTCCTTGCCGAGCAGCACCGCCGGTTCGTCCGCCATGGATGGGGGGCACCACCAGCAGTTTCTGGCCTTGGCATTAACCGCCGCCAGAACTTCGCTGGACGACGCCGCCATGTCGCGGCCGCTGGACGACGACGCCACGCCACATCGGTGAACCGACGCCTGGCCACGCCGGTGGACAACAACCAGGGACTGGATCCAGGGCTGGTAGCCGGACCGAGTGTACCACCGCCGCTAAACTCTGACATGGGTGCGCCAGAGCCTGGACTCGCTGCTCCCTCCACTCCACGGTGGTGTCGTGTGCACGCTCGCTCCATTGGCACACGCCTGCCGTCACCAACGCCGGTAGAGGAGGAGGAGCGGTAGATCGTCGTTGACATACCTGGACGCGGCTACAGCCCGGCTCCGACGCGCATCGCCGGCGAGGGGGGCGACGACCTCATCTTCGTCCCGACTCCAGGACGCGAGATGGCCACCGCGGGGACAAACAGCGCCCCATGGGCGTTCGGTCGCTCCCCTGCTCCTCCCAGCGAGCAGCAAGTCTTCCTCTTCGGGACTGGAGGGACGCGGCCCGCCACGTACGTCGCCGGCACAAGCAGTAGCGCGGGTCCACCTAACACCAGCGCGAGCCGCCATCTCCTCTTCGGGCGCTCCGTTGCCGCCGTCGACCGTCGTCCTGGAAGCCGTTAGGGAGCTTGGAATCCGGCGTCGCTTGGACTCACCAATGGACTCCCGAACGGAGGCGACTACACCCCCTCGTTGGACGAGGAGGAGGGCCCCAATCCTCGACCGCCGGCGACTCGCCGGTGAGCGCGCGTGTAGCGCGGCGACTGGAGCAGAGGACGGGGCTGCACGTGGAATGAATTGGGGGCGGCAGTAGGGGAAACCCTAACCGTCGGCTTTGTCTTATCCAGCGCATAAAGCGGTGCCGGGCCAGATGGGCCAAAAGGCCAGATGGGCTTCGGCATGTGCTCCGTTCTCAGCCAGAAAAGTACTGTAGCAGTGCGCTATTTGTTGGTTTGGGCCTCCCTGTGTGCGGCCCAGAACCATTTTTTCGTTTTTGTTTTCTGTTTAGTTCTTTAACTAGCAGTTTAAAGTTGTGTGTTATTGTTTAGTTGTTTGTGTAAATTACTATATTGTATTGTTCAGTAATTAATGTATATTACTGTATTGTACAAACACCATGTATGTCAACGTATATGTTCCGGCAATTTGGCAATTGCTATATGTTGATCAATTTACATGCATTGTTTTATTTACAACCAATTAATTTGCTATGAGAGTAAATTAATAAGCATGATGATTGCATGCAGGATATGGCTGACATATCGAAAAAAGAGTTTGCTGAACTTGCCGTCGATGGTTCTAACTATTTGACATGGGCAATGGATGTCAAAATAAATTTGACGGCCAAGGGACTCAATTCCGCTATAACCACACCTGCCCAAGGGACTTCATCTATAACAGACATAACAAGGTATTCAACGTTGCACTTCATTCGACATCATCTTCACCCTGACCTAAAAACAGAGTATCTGATGGAGGAGAACCCCGTGACACTCTAGAACTCCTTAAAGGAGAGGTATGATCAACAAAGGGCGGTGATGTTGCTTGAAGCGCAACGGGAATGGGCGCTAGTCCGATTCCAAGACTTTAAGTCTGTAGCTGCATACAATTCTGCTGTTCATAAGATCAACTCCAAGTTAAGATTCTGCGATAGTGCAGTTTCTGATGCTGATCTTATTGAAAAGACACTTTCTACTTTCCATCCTTCGATGAGGATACTTGCTGAACAATACCGTCAGCAAAAGTATAAGAAGTATTCTGAGTTGATTTACTTGCTGCTTCAGGCAGAGAAGCACAATGAGCTTCTTGAGAAGAACAATTTGGCTCGTCCAACAGGAACGATGCCTCTGCCTGAATCACACTTCAACTCTAAGAATACTCAAAAGTTCAATGGTTCCAAAAAGAACCGTAGGACATTCAATGGAAAGTGGAAGCGTAATGAGAAGCATAATAAGAATGGAGTCCAAAAGGGCAAAGGTTCTTTCAAGAAAAACGAAAGGACTAGCAACACTGGTTGCTTTAGGTGTGGTTGTAAAGGACATATTGCAAAGAAGTGTGACACTTCGAACCATTTGGTGGAATTGTACCAACAGTCACTTGGAAAGGGCAAGAAGGCTTAGGGGAACCAGTATGAAGCACACTTCACTGGAAATGAAGATGGTACCCCTACGGTTGATGGTTCTCGAAATGATTCTCTGAACATGGACAACCAGAAGCAGAATCAACAAATGGAAGATCCAATACTAGATGTTGATGACATGCTAGTGGAATTTGGTTCTAGTGACATATTTGGAGACCAGATTTAATCTCATTTGTCTAAGTATTGTAATAATGTTATTAGACATCTTACATGTGTTGTAAAATAAATTATGTCCTTAGACATAATGTGTTAGCTATGTCGTGTGACCTAGGGCTTGTAATAAGTACAAGACATATATAGTGTGTAATGTATGCACTGTAATGTATGCACTGATTCTATATGAGTTTGATTATATACTGAACTTTGTTCTTTTACTCTATAGAAACTTCAAGGAATAATACAATGGAGGAGGAAATCTGTTTAGTGGATAGTGGATCTACTAACACGATACTTAGGGAGATGAAGTATTTCCAGAAACTCAAGAAGAGTAATGGAAGTGTCATGACAATTGCTGGTCGAGACACAGTGATTGTTGGTTCTGGTCAAGCTACAATTACACTCCCTATAGGTACTAAATTGATAATCCAGGATGCTCTACTGTATCCAGATTCTACTCGTACCTTGCTGAGTTTTAAGGATATCCGCAAAAATGGTTTTCATGTGGAAACTAATGAAGAAAATGGGGCTGAATGCCTACTCATAACTCAGCAAAATGGATTTCGAAAGGAAATCCTTGAGAATCTGCCTTCTCTATCTTCTGGGTTGTATTATACATACATTAAACCAGAGACGCATTTAGCGTACAAGATAGTTTTTCAGAATCTTGATAAGTTCAAGATTTGGCATGGTCGCCTAGGTCATCCTGCTATTGGGATGATGAGAAAAATTATTGATGGTTCTGTTGGACACAACATAACGGATAGAAAGTTCCCAAAATCATCTGATTTTGTATGCACTGCATGTGCAACTGGGAAATTGATCACAAGGCCATCTTATGTGAAATTAAAGAATGAGCCACTTGATTTCCTTGAACGTATTCAAGGAGATATTTGTGGTCCAATACAACCGTTATCTGGACCATTCAGATATTTCATGGTCCTAATTGATGCATCAACAATATGGTCAAATGTGTGTCTACTGTCAACAAGGAACCATGCTTTTGCAAAGCTCATTGCTCAGATCATTAAATTGAGAGCAAATCATCCTGAGCATAGGATAAAAACCATCAGAATGGATAATGCTGCAGAATTCAGTTCTCGAGCATTCAATGATTACTGCCTAGCTTTGGGCATTTCTGTAGAACACTCAGTATCTTATGTACATACCCAGAATGGTCTTGCGGAATCACTTATCAAGAGGATCAAGTTGATAGCAAGACCGCTCCTGCAGAATAGTAATCTTCCAGCTTCATGTTGGGGTCATGCAGTTTTACATGCTGCAGAATTGATACAAATACGACCAACTGCATATCATACGGTCTCCCCGTTGCAGTTAGTACGTGGAAACCAGCCAAGTATTTCCCATCTGCGACAATTCGGTTGCGCGGTATATGTACCGATCTCACCACCACAGCGTACATCAATGGGCCCTCATAGAAGAATGGGGATCTATGTGGGGTACAATTTCCCGGCATTAGGGGGAGAGAATAACCACAAAGAATGCCGAGAAATAGATTGGGATGTGAAAGGCATCCAGTCCTTAGATCCACGTACGAATGAGTTTGAACTGGTGTAGCGACCCGACCTGAAAGGTCAAGTCTCCGGTGTTTCCGTACCATCCCAAGATCATGCTGGTACACACACGGTACATCAATGTATATATCAAAGGGAAATCACACAGCATTATATTAATCGAAATCTCATATCGAGTCCTTTATTACAATAAAGATTACAATAAAGTGGCTGAAGGCCAACTCATGAGAATAACTAAGTCTTGCGGAAGCGTCGAAGGTAGGTGAGTCCATCTGACTCCAAGGGCATCTCACTGAGCATAGAACGCGTCCTCACTCCTGGTCGGAACAATACTCTGCAACATGATACGTTGCAGCCGTGTAGGTCAGCATATGGAATATGCCGGCAAAGTCACAAGAGAGGGGTGAAAATAATCAGCTAGTCTATATGCTTATATGGCAGGTGGTGGTGTAAGTTTTGCGTAAAGCCAAGTTTTTCCTACATCGAAGGGGGTTAAGCAAAATATTACTAAGTTGGTTGATTAATGAGATGGTTCCGCCAACCAATTCTCATACCCAAAATTATTAAATACCCACATCATCATATTATTTGTGTTGAGAGTTCCGGAAGTTCCAATTCCTTTGGCTCAAGTCGTCCATAACCGTGGACACGGCTAATCGATTAGGTTTAAGTACTCTGCAGAGTTTTGCACACGTTCCCCACAAGATTTGGTCGCCTCCGTTTGATTTCTCGCACTTCAGGGTGTTTGAGAAACGGATGACCAAAACATGGTCTTCCAAAGGGTTTCCCTGCGACTACTGACGGTGCCCATCCTTTCCTACCGTTCTTCTACCTCTCGTAGCACCGCCTGTCCAGGGTCCCCACGATGTCCAACCAAGCCAGAGCCCATAATGACTTGTGGCTGTGCAGGTAAGCCTTGGGTCTTGAAGCACCCATCCATCCCTTTGTGCCTGGGTGGACCTTTCCGCATGAATACTGGCCATCTCCAGCATCACCTAGGCTAACCACTGGTTTCTCCAGGGCGCCGTTCAACCATCATCCACCCAGAGGTATGTTGAAAACTTGGAGTCTTGAAATCTTGATCATTATGCAGGTCTTGAAATTATTAACTCTCTCAACTCTCATGATTCACACAACCAACCCCGTCTACTAGTAGCATAACAAAAGTAAAACAACGTTTCCCGGGGCAAATGTTGTCAAAGGGGTTGAGAGGGATACCTACCACATGATACTACTACAAGGTAACCAAGTTTCCAACTAACCTATCTTGCATGCAACTGGGGAAGATGGTAGAACTAATGCATATAAAACATGGGTAAGGTTATGATCAAAGTGACTTGCCTGATTGATGATCTTCGTACGTGCGTGACTCTAAGTAACAAGCTTCGCACTCCGGATAATCTAACGAAACAAACAATGCACTCAAAATAAGCATACAACCAAAATAAGTACTCATAACATTCAGCAAAGAAGTACTAAACAAACAAGGCAACCAATGCACAGAAGCCTCTAGCAAGAAAAACACACAAAGTTTTGTTTTCCAAAAGGTGAGGGATGAAAACACTATTGACATAATAAAACTATTTTGAAATGACAAGACAATTGTTGTCAGCAAAGAAACAATAGCATATTTTATTAATAAACAGAATATAATCAATTTAAGTTTGTTGGGAAAACTTTAGTAGAGTTTATACTAGTTTGTGATAAACACTATATGAATCAACTATAGTTATATTAACAAAAAGAATGAAAACTAAACTTATTATTTATTAGCAAAACATGTTCTTACAGAAAATAACTTACACATAAATTTGTCTTAGAAAACAGAATTATACAAAACTTTGTTTGAAAACAAACTATTACTAGTTAGTTGTTTTAGTCAAATTAAGCCTAATTGAAAAGAAATTGTGATTCATATGTTAAATGAAATTAAACTAGGCAAATTTATATTTTTATTAGCAGTAAGTGAAAACACTAAATGTTTACTAATAGAACCTAATAAACAAATAAAACCAAATTCTAAATCAAACTAATCAAAATTAAGTTTATAAAACTATATTATAATAATAAGCAGATTCTGTTTTTGGTTAAAACAGTAATTAAATAGATCATGAAAATCCTCAAACTATACATGAAGATAGTCCTAACTAATACCAACCAGTAGCAAAAAGAATCATGTCAAAATCTATTTTCAAACTCTAGTTATTCAGATTTGAAGATTTTGAGCAAATTTGATTACATTCAAATTTTATAGTTCAAATTTGAAATTTAAAAGTACAGGGTGAAACTACATGAAAAATGTGAGCTATTGCAAAAAGAATCAACTCAAAACACTAAATAGATTAAAAGATATAAGCAAAACAAGATTTGGAATACATTCTGTTAATTAAAACAAAACAGAAAATGAAAAAAAAAAGTTTGCGTCGGTCAGGGGGCTACGTGGCGCGATCCGATTGGCTAAGGGGGCGTGCGGTAGGTGATTCCGAGCGGACGACCGATCGATAGAAGATAACGGTTCGGACTTAAGTCCGTTCTAATCTGGACCGTGGGATTTGGATCGGATGGTCGAGGGGGCTTACAGAGAGGTGGTTGCCGGCGTCGGGGTACTCCGGCGAGTCCGGTAGCGGCGACGGCGACGGCGAGGTGCTCCGGTGGTCGGGGAGGACGGGGGAGTGGTCCGGGCGACGGGGACGGTCCTCCGGAGGCGATTGGTGGCGACGGCGAGGCGAATGGTGGTCGGAGGTGGTGGCTACGGTCGACGGCGAGCTTCGGCTTGGGGTAGCTCCGGCGAGCAATTACCGGCGTCTCGGCGAGAGAGAGAAGGGGCTCGGGGGGGGGGGAAATGGACGCGGGGTTGGTCCGGTTTATATAGGGGCGCTCGGGGTGCGAGGGAGTAAAGGGAGAGAGAGATCCGGCGAGGGGGAAAACTGCCGGCGACGGATCCGGCGAGCGCGGGGGAGGGAAGGTGATGACCGTTACGCGCAACGGTCGGACGGGGTGGGGTCCGCCTGTCGGTGAGAGAGAGACGTGTCCGTTACGCACGGTCGGCCGATCGGTAGTAAATGCGCGTTTTAACTGTCGTGGGCCGGCCCGGTTTAAATGCAAAATCCGTTACCGTTTTTCTTTAATATTTTTACAGAGACATTCAAAAGCTTTTAAAGCATTCAAATCGTCTCCAAAAATAGGGGTATTATATATCAAAATTAACAGAATAATAAATGCTATTTAATGAACATTTTTATTCTGTCATTTGAAGACTTTAAAAAAAATATTATTTTCAGAAATTGCCTAATTGTTTTTAAATCCTTTTTGCAAATATTTTCAAAATAACCCCTGGTTATTTTTGTTCAAATAATTCACCAATTTGACCCTGGTGTGGAGTGTCATGTTACTCCTCTCTTATTTTGAACATTTAACCAAAATTTCAAATAGGGAAAGCAACATAGGGAAAAAGTAGAAGGGGACTTTCTGAAAACCAGAAAAGGCATTTCAACTATTTCATACAATCAAGCAATGATGATAATAGATGCATAGCTATATTCATAACATTCCAAAATGGAATTTTGGGATGTTACAAACCTACCCACCTTAAGATGAATCTCGCCCTCGAGATTCGGGTTGGCTAGAAAATAGGTGCGGATGGTCTCTACGAAGATCTTCTTCGCGTTCCCAGGTGGCTTCTTCCTCAGTGTGGTGACTCCACAGAACTTTACAGAACTTGATAATCTTGCTGCGGGTAACTCTGTTGGATGTCTCGAGGATCTTGACTGGTTTCTCCTCGTAAGTTAGATCACTTTCAAGTTGTATGGCCTCTAGGGGCACTGTATCTCTCAAAGGGATGTCGGCCATCTCAGCATGACATTTCTTCAGCTGGGACACATGGAACACATTATGAACTTCGGATAATCCTTCTGGCAATTCCAGTTTGTATGCAACTTCACCTCTACGTTCAAGAATTTTGTAGGGGCCTATGAATCTGGGTGCTAATTTTCCTTTAACACAAAACCTCTTGATTCCACGAAGCGGGGACACACGAAGATATGCTCGGTCTCCCACTTCATACATCACTTCCTTGCGCTTGTTGTCAGCATAGCTCTTCTGTCGGGATTGAGCTATTTTGAGTCTGTCACGTATCAACTTGACTTTATCCTCTGAATCTCGAACAAGGTCGGGACCAAAAAGTTTTCGGTCTCCAACACCATCCCATGTCAGTGGTGTCCTGCACCTCCTTCCATATAGAGCTTCGAAAGGGGCCATCTTTAGACTGGTTTGATAACTGTTGTTGTATGAGAATTCTGCGTAAGGCAAGTTATCATCCCAACTAGATCCATAATCTAGCGCACAAGCTCTCAACATGTCTTCCAGTATCTGGTTGACTCTCTCAGTCTGTCCATCTGTCTGCGGATGAAAAGCTGTACTAAACTCTAGCCTTGTACCCAAAGTTTCATGTAACTGATGCCAAAACTTTGAGGTAAACTGTGTTCCTCTATCTGACACGATACTCCTCGGAACTCCATGCAGACATACGATCCTGGTCATATATATCTTGGCTAGCTTAGCACTGGTATAGGTGGTCTTTACCGGGATGAAGTGAGCCACCTTGGTCAAGCGATCTACCACTACCCAGATGGAATCATAACCTGAACGGGTCTTGGGCAATCCTGTGATGAAATCCATACCAAGCTTTTCCCATTTCCACTCGGGTATCGGCAAAGGTTGGAGTAACTCTGCTGGTTTCTGATGTTCTGCCTTTACTCGCTGACAAACATCACATATCGCAACATGCTCTGCAATATCTTTCTTCATACCTGTCCACCAATAACTTTCCTTTAAATCCAGATACATCTTGGTGTTGCCTGGGTGTATCGAGTAAGGTGAATCGTGGGCTTCCTGAAGTATCAACTTTCTGAGTTCTGGGTCATTGGGCACATAGATGCGGTTCTCAAACCACAAAGTTCCTTGTTCATCCTCACGAAAACCTTTAGCTTTACCATCTTTCATTCTTTTCTTAATCTCAGCTATTTCCTTGTCTGATTTCTGGGCTTCTCGAATTCTTTCGGTCAAGGTGGACTGAATTTCCAGTGTAGCAACATATCCTCTTGGAACTATCTCTAGCTTGAGCTCTCTGAGATCATCGACTAACTCTTGAGGTAATCCTCCAGCTGTGAGTGTGTTCATATAAGTTTTCCGACTCAAGGCATCGGCTACAACATTAGCCTTACCTGGATGGTAGTGTAATCTCATGTCATAGTCCTTGATTAACTCTAACCATCTCCTCTGTCTGAGGTTCAACTCTTTCTGCGTGAAGATATACTTCAGGCTCTTATGGTCGGTGTAAACATCACAACTATTTCCGATAAGGAAATGTCTCCAAGTCTTGAGTGCGTGCACTACGGCTGCTAATTCCAAGTCATGCGTGGCATAATTCAACTCATGAGGTCGTAGCTGTCTGGAAGCATAGGCTACAACTTTTCCATCCTGCATAAGTACTCCTCCAAGTCCTTGACGTGAGGCATCACAGTAAACTTGGAAATCCTTCCGAATATCGGGCAAGATCAACACTGGGGCTGTGACCAAACGTTCCTTCAACTCCTGGAAACTGGCTTCACATTCCACAGTCCAAACATACTTGGATTCTTTCTTCAACAACTCTGTCATGGGCTTGGCAACCTTGGAGAAATTCTCAATGAATCTTCGGTAATATCCGGCAAGTCCGAGGAAACTGCGGATCTCCTTAACTGAGGTGGGTGACTTCCACTCTGTGACGGCTTCAACCTTAGCGGGGTCTACGGCTATTCCTTCTCCGGAAATAACATGTCCAAGGAATCCGACTTCCGTCAACCAAAATTCACATTTGCTGAACTTGGCATATAACTGATGCTCTCTTAGCTTCTCCAGAACTAAACGCAAATGTTGCTTATGCTCTTCCTCGTTCTTGGAGAATATCAGAATGTCATCGATGAACACCACAACAAACTTGTCTAGGTATTCCATGAATACTTTGTTCATCAAATTCATGAAGTAGGCAGGAGCATTAGTCAATCCAAAAGACATGACCGTATACTCATACAAGCCATACCTCGTGGTGAAAGCTGTTTTGGGTATATCCTGTTCACGAATCTTCAACTGGTGATACCCTGATCGAAGATCGATCTTGGAGAATACTTTGGCTCCTACGAGCTGATCAAACAAATCATTAATCATCGGCAAAGGATACTTGTTCTTGATAGTCACCTCGTTCAAGGCACGATAATCGACTACCATTCTCAAGGTTTTATCCTTCTTCTCCACCAAAAGAACTGGGGCTCCCCAAGGTGAAGAACTTGGGCGAATATACCCCTTGTCCAATAACTCCTTGATTTGCTTCTTGATTTCCAACAGATCATTTGCGGGCATCCGATAGGGTCTCTTGGAAATTGGGGCTGTCCCTGGCTGTAGCTCTATTAGGAACTCAATCTCCCTATCTGGTGGCATTCCTGGTAATTCTTCCGGAAATACATCTGGAAAATCTTTTACCACAGGTACTTCCTCCTGAACAACTCCTGTGAGAGAATTTAACCGAGCACTCATACGTGTGCGTCGGGATACATACTTAATCCTCTTGTTCTCCGGGGTGGTGAGTGAAACAGACTTGCTAGGGCAATCAAGATTTCCTTCATACTTGGTCATCCAATCCATGCCTAGGATTACATCCAATCCGTGTGACTCTAAGACGATGAGGTCGGTGGGAAAAACATGGTTCCCTATATTGAGTTTCAGGGCATGGCATCCTATCCCTGCCATCATCATACCTCCTGGGGAACTGACCTGAATAGGCTGACTAAGGGTTTTGGTGGGCAAATTGTATTTTTCCACAACTACCCTTGATATGAATGAATGCGTTGCACCGGAATCAAAAAGTGCTGTAACAGGACGTGAATGCAATAAAAACTTACCAACCACAGTCTCGGGTTGATCATAGACTTCTTCCACATCAAGGTGGTTCACTTGAGCACGAGGAAACGGATTGGGCTTCTTAACTGCTGCGTTGTCATTGTTGTTGCCGTTTCCATTACCTTGCTTGCTCTGGGGACACTCATTAGCATAGTGTCCTGTCTTCTGACACTTGAAACAGGTGATGTGACTCAGATCCTTCTGAGCAGGAACATGACGGTGCTGGTTGTTGTTCCCATTCCCATTGTCACTTTTGAAGTTACCATGGTTGGAACGGTTGTTCCCATTTCCTCCATGATGGTGACCTCCATGGTTGTGCACAGCATGAGTGTGCTTTCCAAACTTACCATTTCCTGATCCGGTATTCCCGGAGTACGGGGAGTAACGAGGCTTCTGATGAGCTCCAGAGTTGAACTTCCCCTGAGTGTACTTCCGCTTGCGGTTCTCAATCTGCTGCTGTTTACCTTCCAGAATAAGTGCCTTATCCACCAGCTCTTGGTAGTTGTTGAAATTAGCCACTACCAGCTGTATGCTCAACTCATCATTGAGTCCTTCCAGAAACTTTTCTTGCTTGGCCGCATCATCGGCCACATCTCCTGGGGCATAACGTGACAATGTGTTGAAGTCGTCCACATATTGGGCCACGGAACGATTACCCTGGCGCAAGTTGCGAAACTCGCGCTTCTTTAGACTCATGGCTCCAGCTGAAACATGAGCTGTGCGGAAAGCAAGCTTGAATTGCTCCCAAGTCACATCTGCAATAGGATAAGAGGTGGTGTAATTCTCCCACCATGATGCTGCTGGTCCTTCCAGTTGATGTGCGGCAAATCGCACTTTCTCAGCGTCAGTGCATCCAGCGGTGACAAGTTCTCTCTCCATCTTGCGGAGCCAGTCATCTGCCACAATGGGCTCATTGCTGCTGGAGAAAGTTGGAGGGTTCAACCTCAGAAAACGGGTGAGATTGTCAGTCTGGGGTGGATGGTGGTTGTTGTTGTTCTGGTTGTTGGTCTGATTCTGAATCAATAGTTGCATCAGTGCATTCTGCTGCTGAAGGAGTTGAGTGAGTTCCGGCGGAAAAGTGAAATCGGTCTCACGTCGTGGAGGCATCTTGCTGTTTTCAGAGGGATGAGAATTAGAATAGAACAAGGGTCTAGAAGAAATTCACTACCCATATGCAATGCAACAAACATATCACACCAAACACTCATTCATTTATTCAATCAATGACAAGCATCGGAAAGACAAACTAAACATCGACCTACGCTTTAACGACTAAAATAAAAGATACATGGAGGGCATAACTAATGTTTTTCCTCAGAAGTGCATAGTCGTAGGTCCTCCAGTGGTGCTTTCCTCATAGTCTTCATCGTCGCTGACGAAGGGTGCCATGTCTCCTTCGGGGTGAAGGTTTTCTCCCATGTCTAGATGCTCCTCCAGAGTTGAAATGCGTGCATTCTGCTCATCAATCCTCTCTAGGAAGTCCTTCACTTCATGCTCGTGTTCATAGTTGGCTTCTCGCAGATCAGCTTCAAGGTCCAGCTCACGATTCATCAGATTCTTGATAGTCTTCGTGTCAGCACGAACTCGAAGCTCCAGAGTCCTGATGTGAGTCTCCAAGGTCTGGATATAGGAGATAGTGGTGTCTGCAGTGGGATTGGTGATGATGTTGCCATGGGCATCCCTGCGGCAAACCATGCTGAGTCCTGGTGAAATGGTTCCACCTCTGTATTCCTGCTGAATACGTCCAAGGGCACGATGAATGGCCATGTCTCTTCCAAGTATCCAACTGGGTGCCACGAACTTGAGATCTATGGGTTCCTTCCGATTCCCAAAGGTCTTCCCTGGAATATGCACCTCGATCCTGTAGCGTCCATCTTGGGGAAATGACATGATAGGAATCCCAGTGATGCTCGGCAAAGCAATCCTTATGTCCTTGACGATCCTCATCAGCTCCTTACCAAAGGGCATCGTTGCGTCAGGCTGGCAAAACTCTGTGATCAACACTGGGATGAAGGTGGCCATCTATAAATTTTGAAATAATCGGAGAGGAGTCAGAAACGAATAGATGAGAGTATAAGATATTTAAAGACAAAAAGAAACAATCCTAAGGCTTTCCAATCCTAGAGGTTACGTCCTACGGTCAGCGTGTGCTCTGATACCATTTCTGTAGCGACCCGACCTGAAAGGTCAAGTCTCCGGTGTTTCCGTACCATCCCAAGATCATGCTGGTACACACACGGTACATCAATGTATATATCAAAGGGAAATCACACAGCATTATATTAATCGAAATCTCATATCGAGTCCTTTATTACAATAAAGATTACAATAAAGTGGCTGAAGGCCAACTCATGAGAATAACTAAGTCTTGCGGAAGCGTCGAAGGTAGGTGAGTCCATCTGACTCCAAGGGCATCTCACTGAGCATAGAACGCGTCCTCACTCCTGGTCGGAACAATACTCTGCAACATGATACGTTGCAGTCGTGTAGGTCAGCATATGGAATATGCCGGCAAAGTCACAAGAGAGGGGTGAAAATAATCAGCTAGTCTATATGCTTATATGGCAGGTGGTGGTGTAAGTTTTGCGTAAAGCCAAGTTTTTCCTACATCGAAGGGGGTTAAGCAAAATATTACTAAGTTGGTTGATTAATGAGATGGTTCCGCCAACCAATTCTCATACCCAAAATTATTAAATACCCACATCATCATATTATTTGTGTTGAGAGTTCCGGAAGTTCCAATTCCTTTGGCTCAAGTCGTCCATAACCGTGGACACGGCTAATCGATTAGGTTTAAGTACTCTGCAGAGTTTTGCACACGTTCCCCACAAGATTTGGTCGCCTCCGTTTGATTTCTCGCACTTCAGGGTGTTTGAGAAACGGATGACCAAAACATGGTCTTCCAAAGGGTTTCCCTGCGACTACTGACGGTGCCCATCCTTTCCTACCGTTCTTCTACCTCTCGTAGCACCGCCTGTCCAGGGTCCCCACGATGTCCAACCAAGCCAGAGCCCATAATGACTTGTGGCTGTGCAGGTAAGCCTTGGGTCTTGAAGCACCCATCCATCCCTTTGTGCCTGGGTGGACCTTTCCGCATGAATACTGGCCATCTCCAGCATCACCTAGGCTAACCACTGGTTTCTCCAGGGCGCCGTTCAACCATCATCCACCCAGAGGTATGTTGAAAACTTGGAGTCTTGAAATCTTGATCATTATGCAGGTCTTGAAATTATTAACTCTCTCAACTCTCATGATTCACACAACCAACCCCGTCTACTAGTAGCATAACAAAAGTAAAACAACGTTTCCCGGGGCAAATGTTGTCAAAGGGGTTGAGAGGGATACCTACCACATGATACTACTACAAGGTAACCAAGTTTCCAACTAACCTATCTTGCATGCAACTGGGGAAGATGGTAGAACTAATGCATATAAAACATGGGTAAGGTTATGATCAAAGTGACTTGCCTGATTGATGATCTTCGTACGTGCGTGACTCTAAGTAACAAGCTTCGCACTCCGGATAATCTAACGAAACAAACAATGCACTCAAAATAAGCATACAACCAAAATAAGTACTCATAACATTCAGCAAAGAAGTACTAAACAAACAAGGCAACCAATGCACAGAAGCCTCTAGCAAGAAAAACACACAAAGTTTTGTTTTCCAAAAGGTGAGGGATGAAAACACTATTGACATAATAAAACTATTTTGAAATGACAAGACAATTGTTGTCAGCAAAGAAACAATAGCATATTTTATTAATAAACAGAATATAATCAATTTAAGTTTGTTGGGAAAACTTTAGTAGAGTTTATACTAGTTTGTGATAAACACTATATGAATCAACTATAGTTATATTAACAAAAAGAATGAAAACTAAACTTATTATTTATTAGCAAAACATGTTCTTACAGAAAATAACTTACACATAAATTTGTCTTAGAAAACAGAATTATACAAAACTTTGTTTGAAAACAAACTATTACTAGTTAGTTGTTTTAGTCAAATTAAGCCTAATTGAAAAGAAATTGTGATTCATATGTTAAATGAAATTAAACTAGGCAAATTTATATTTTTATTAGCAGTAAGTGAAAACACTAAATGTTTACTAATAGAACCTAATAAACAAATAAAACCAAATTCTAAATCAAACTAATCAAAATTAAGTTTATAAAACTATATTATAATAATAAGCAGATTCTGTTTTTGGTTAAAACAGTAATTAAATAGATCATGAAAATCCTCAAACTATACATGAAGATAGTCCTAACTAATACCAAACAGTAGCAAAAAGAATCATGTCAAAATCTATTTTCAAACTCTAGTTATTCAGATTTGAAGATTTTGAGCAAATTTGATTACATTCAAATTTTATAGTTCAAATTTGAAATTTAAAAGTACAGGGTGAAACTACATGAAAAATGTGAGCTATTGCAAAAAGAATCAACTCAAAACACTAAATAGATTAAAAGATATAAGCAAAACAAGATTTGGAATACATTCTGTTAATTAAAACAAAACAGAAAATGAAAAAAAAAAGTTTGCGTCGGTCAGGGGGCTACGTGGCGCGATCCGATTGGCTAAGGGGGCGTGCGGTAGGTGATTCCGAGCGGACGACCGATCGATAGAAGATAACGGTTCGGACTTAAGTCCGTTCTAATCTGGACCGTGGGATTTGGATCGGATGGTCGAGGGGGCTTACAGAGAGGTGGTTGCCGGCGTCGGGGTACTCCGGCGAGTCCGGTAGCGGCGACGGCGACGGCGAGGTGCTCCGGTGGTCGGGGAGGACGGGGGAGTGGTCCGGGCGACGGGGACGGTCCTCCGGAGGCGATTGGTGGCGACGGCGAGGCGAATGGTGGTCGGAGGTGGTGGCTACGGTCGACGGCGAGCTTCGGCTTGGGGTAGCTCCGGCGAGCAATTACCGGCGTCTCGGCGAGAGAGAGAAGGGGCTCGGGGGGGGGGGGAAATGGACGCGGGGTTGGTCCGGTTTATATAGGGGCGCTCGGGGTGCGAGGGAGTAAAGGGAGAGAGAGATCCGGCGAGGGGGAAAACTGCCGGCGACGGATCCGGCGAGCGCGGGGGAGGGAAGGTGATGACCGTTACGCGCAACGGTCGGACGGGGTGGGGTCCGCCTGTCGGTGAGAGAGAGACGTGTCCGTTACGCACGGTCGGCCGATCGGTAGTAAATGCGCGTTTTAACTGTCGTGGGCCGGCCCGGTTTAAATGCAAAATCCGTTACCGTTTTTCTTTAATATTTTTACAGAGACATTCAAAAGCTTTTAAAGCATTCAAATCGTCTCCAAAAATAGGGGTATTATATATCAAAATTAACAGAATAATAAATGCTATTTAATGAACATTTTTATTCTGTCATTTGAAGACTTTAAAAAAAAATATTATTTTCAGAAATTGCCTAATTGTTTTTAAATCCTTTTTGCAAATATTTTCAAAATAACCCCTGGTTATTTTTGTTCAAATAATTCACCAATTTGACCCTGGTGTGGAGTGTCATGTTACTCCTCTCTTATTTTGAACATTTAACCAAAATTTCAAATAGGGAAAGCAACATAGGGAAAAAGTAGAAGGGGACTTTCTGAAAACCAGAAAAGGCATTTCAACTATTTCATACAATCAAGCAATGATGATAATAGATGCATAGCTATATTCATAACATTCCAAAATGGAATTTTGGGATGTTACAACTGGAGGTTCAGAAGATTATAAATTTGCAAAATATTGCAAATAATCTGCCAGATGCATTTACTGATTATAAAGGTGTCACAAAATCAAATGTTCCCGCTATGAATGTGCCAGAAAGAATAGATGTGACCCATAAATCTACTCAGCCACCTAAGAGGGGGAGAAATCTGGACACAAAGGACAAGGCTTTGCAGAAGCGTCCAAAGGGAATGAGGAATCCTCAAAAAGTAAATGCAAGTCAACAAGATGTTGATATTCAACCTCGGGTTGAAGGACACCTAAAGGATGTTAGACATCCAGAACCCAGCAAGAGTGTGCAAACAAATTTTGGTGTTGGGACATCGAAAGACCTTGATCCAATTATTGAGGGAAATCACAAAGGATCAAAAGGTATTGATGAGATATCCATTAACTATATTGATTCAGGAGAATCATACAACACAAAGACTACAGTTGTCGACATTTATTTCTCCTCTAGAATTGCAGAAGGCCTTGAGTTGGATCGAGAACCTAAATCCATGGCAGAGTGTATGAAGCGCTCAGACTGGTCCAAATGGAAGGCAACAATTGAGGATGAATTGCGCTCGCTTATAAAAAGAGGTGTTTTTACTGCAGTAATACCCACTCCTCAACATGTATTCCCCGTGGGAGCAAAATGGGTTTTCGTTCGTAAGAGGAACGAGAACAATGAGGTGGTGAGATACAAGGCGAGGCTTGTACCACAGGGGTTCACGCAGAGACCCGGCATCGATTATAATGAAACATATTCTCCTGTTATGAGTGGAACAACGTTCCGATATTTAATATCACTGGCAGTGAAAATGAATTTGTCTATCCAGCTAATGGGTGTTGTGACTGCATATCTATATGGGTCACTGGATTCTGATATTTATATGAAAGTTCCTGAAGGAATGAAACTTCCGAATCCAAAGGCTAATCGCAATATGTATTGCGTAAAACTTCAGAAGTCATTGTATGGCTTGAAGCAGTCGGGAAGAATGTGGTATAACCGACTGAGTATATTCTTCTTCAGAAGGGTTACTCAAATAACAATGATTGCCCATGCGTGTTTATTAAGAAATCTAAGAATGGATTTTGCATTATTTCTGTGTATGTGGATGATCTGAATATCATTGGGACTACACAAGAAATACATGAGGCAAGTAATCATCTTAAGACGGAGTTTGAGATGAAAGATTTAGGTAAGACTAGATTTTGTTTGGGCTTACAACTTGAACATCTTTCTTCGGGAATACTAGTTCATCAGTCTGCTTACATCCAAAAGATTCTTGAGAAATTTAATATGGATAAAGCATATCCATCGAAAACACCAATGGTTGTTAGATCTCTTGATAGAGATAAAGACCCATTTAGACCTAAGGGTGATGATGAAGAAGTATTAGGACCTGACTTTCCTTACCTAAGTGCTATTGGAGCGCTAATGTATCTAGCAAATTGCACCAGGCCTGATATATCATTTGTAGTAAATTTATTGGATAGATTCAGTGCATCACCAACAAAGAGGCATTGGGTTGGTGTGAAGAACATTTTCAGATATCTTCAAGGCACCAAAGATCTTGATTTGTTCTGTCAGAAAAATCAAGATAAGACCATGGTGGGATATTGTGATGCTGGATACCTATCTGATCCTCATAATGCCAGATCACAGACTGGTTTTGTCTTCTTGAGTGGAGGTACGGCCTTTTCTTGGAAGTCGACAAAACAAACTCTGGTGGCTACATCCACGAATCATTCTGAAATTATTGCTTTGTTTGAAGCATCACGTGAATGTGTATGGTTTCGTAGAATGATAAACTTTATTGAAAGTTCAAGTATGATTGGATCATTGGAATCACCTACCATTATCTATGAAGATAATGCTGCATGTATTGCACAGATACAAACAGGTTATATAAAGAGTAATATTACAAAGCATATTTCTCCTAAGCTATTTTATCCTTATCAGTTACAGGAAACTGGGGAGATAGATATTTTGCAAACAAAGTCATGCGATAATTTTGCTGATTTGTTTACAAAGTCATTACCAAGTTCTTTATTTGATAAGTACACCAATGGGATTGGTATGAAACGACTTCGTGACTTGCAAAGTTCAGGAGGAGTGTATCCCTAAATAATAATCTGTCTGTGATCCTCGGATATTTGATATTGCACTCTTTTCCTTTATAAGTTTTTCTTGGATGATTTCTTATGGAAGGTTTTTAATGAGGCAATAGTAATGCAGGCATTGTGATATGTCAGTCTCTCCTTATTTTTTCACTGGGTTTTTAGAAGGAGTTCTTGATGGCATATTGTATATATCTCCTCATATTTTTTCTACAGGGTTTTTGGAGGAGACTAATCAAGTTGATTATGATGACGATGCTACAAGAATAATTGAAGCAGAGATTAGGGGAGCGTTAGGATTTAATTAATTGGTTTAATTAAAGGAAATCTCTGCCCGTGGAAACCGATAGGTAGTTTGGCTCCCGAACGATCACATCCGAATGCAACGGACGCGTCGTTCTGATCGTGGCTGTTGTAACCATCGCGTCTGTGCGATGCGCTTAGGAGGTATATATATATATGTACATCATCACTGTTAATAATCATCGATCGATCGTTACTGTTTATTAACATATATAAACGCCCAACCATGCACACACACGCTCCACAACAAGCTCCGGTTTCTGCTGAAATCTCAATCAGCTCGTGCCAAGGCCTTGCTAGCTAGCTCCTTCTCGCTTCCAGTAGTCCATCGTCTCCACAGATCCCTCAGTTGACTTCGACTCGTACCGTCGTACGTCCGTCCGTCCATGAAGCACCAGAGAGCACCAGCGGACCAGGCCGTGTCCCTCTCCCTCTCGCTCTCCCTTGGCGTCGTAGCCAACATGAACAAGAAGATGCGCTGCGCCGCCGCCGCCGGTGCGGATCAGTTCGTGTGCAAGACGTGCGGCCGTTCGTTCCCCTCGTTCCAGGCGCTCGGAGGGCACCGGACCAGCCACCTGCGCGGCCGCCACGGGCTCGCGCTCGCCCTCACCTCCGGGGATCAGTACTACTCCGTCAAACCCAAGAGCACGGATCAGAAGTCTGACCGCCGGTGCCACATCTGCAGCCAAGGGTTCGAGACGGGGCAGGCGCTCGGCGGACACATGCGCCGGCACCGTGACGAGGCAGCGCAGGCGCCGCCCGTTCTGCTCGAGCTCTTTGTCTAGCTAGACTGATCTGGGTAGTTCTAGCGTAGAGTTCCTGACATGCATATGCGTGCACACTTGTAGCCGTAGGTGTTAACCATTGCTTGGTTCATTTCTTTATATGTGTACATATAGATGTATCATGAGTTCTTCAGAGATTACCAGCATGGATCCGTTCCTTTAAGTTGCTTCAACCGAACTATTCCTCAATTGACTCGATCATAATCGAGCCCGGTCTATGCCCTTAGTTAATGGCAGTCCTGAAACGGGGTGCACTGTGAATGAATCGTGTTGGATTGGGTGTGGGGTGATCTACTCATGAGGATGTTAAACTTCAAGAGAACATAAAGGGGACACTTTTTTATGGTACATTTCTTGTTGTCCTTCCACAGTCTTATACTCCCCCTTTCCAGAGGGAGTACTGATGTATTTACGGGGTACATTAAGGCTTCGTTTGGCACAAAGGGATTGGGAGGATTTTCAGAGGATTTTCCCCGTGTGGACCAAAAACCTCTCAAATCCCTCTGACCCCATTCGTCGGAGCTCAAATGTTGTGGTAGCTGATCTTATCGAGCTCATCGCAGTCCAGCAACGACGCTCAATCGGAGTCGGAGGTGAGATCAACGTAGATCTTCTCCTACTCAGCGTCCTAGCGGCTCCACTCCTCCTCCTCCTCATCGAATACGAGGGCCGATGCGAGGCCCTGCTCGTAGAGCATGACGTCGATCTCATCCTTCCTCCGGCAGCGCTGCCGCTCCTCTTCCTCCTCCCGCGCACTTCGCGCGAGCATTGCGGCAAAAATTGTGTCCGCCTCCACCGAAGGGAGGAAGTCCTCCAACCCGACTACGCCACCGGCCCACCGCTCCGGCCCCGCCTCGGCCTCCAGCTCCCTTTTCACCGGGGTGAGCGAGGAGCACGAGTTGGATGCCAAGGAGGAGCTGCATGCATCAGAGAAGAGCAGCTTGCGCGCGCGGTCGTACACCTCTGTCTCGCTGCGGAGGAGCGACGACGGTGACGTTAGTCCGCAGTTCGTGTACCGCAGGACGAAGCGCTTCCGCGCCGCGTCGGCTTTAACGCAGCGCCTCCACTCGGGGTCGTCACCGCCGCGTCGGCCGAAGCTTCACATCGGCGGATCGATGGGTGGGGCGACGGGATTTAGACACGGACGACAAGAAATGGGGAATCACGACGACGAATTTATAGAGTTTCTACCCGTATCGACATCACATACCCACAGATATACTGCGTGGGATGCGTTTGTGGGCAATTGTAAAATATTTAAGGACCGAGCCGAATATATGAGGTCTGATCTAGTTAAAAAAGACCAGAATCCGTATACTTACCAGAAATTTACAGTTTTCGGATGTGCTAGAGTTACTCTTAGCATCTAACTAATTGCAATAGTCGACGCGACACTTCCACTAGTCCAACCAAGTGGCAGCAAACCTGGCTAGACTAGCGCGCTGGGACCAGTTTTACTGTCCTATATTCCATAATGCCGATACGGGATGTCATGATCGATGTAGCTAGTGTGGTTTAGCCTGTTTGATTTCGCTTATGTAGTTATATATGCGTCCCAAATGAGAGTGAGAACACGTACACGCCAGTAACCTTTTGTTTCGGTTCTAGAACACCGATCGGTCGGTCTATGCTTTTTACAAACTAAACGTACGGGCCTGCCAATTTGTAGCTCCAGCATCGGTTAGCCATTGAGCCGGGCCGGACACATAGTACAGTGTAAACTGTGCAGCCCGTATAGGACCCATAATTCTAGAGACCCCAAATTTTGTATATAAGCCTAATACTACTTCCCAAAAAAAGATATATGCGCTGGAGCTGGGTCTGAGTCGATCGGGAGTTGGAGCTAAGCCTGAGTCGAGACCATCGAACATAGGAGTTTTATGCTCGATCTATATTTCTCAAGAGAGGAAACCACTTTATCGATTGGAAACATTACTATCTCTACAGAAGTCCATCGAGGTCGTCTTATCTCTCGATCTGGAGACCGCAAAAAATGGGATCGCTATGGGAGGCATCATGATCGTCTCGTCTTGCGATCTGAAGACCGCAATAACAGTTGTGTCGGCATGGCTATAGGAAACAACATCGTTTCGTCGCCTTCGCCTCATTAGATTGATCGGATTCAGGCCGCTGCCGATGTTGCCTTCCTAGGATCCTTTCCTAAATTTCAGACTCGTTGCCTCGTCAAATAAATAGCCACCGGGAGATGAATTTGTATAATTCTTTATATGTATAATTGGTAATGCAAGACATTATATTATACTATCTCCGTCCCAAAATAAGTATAGTAAATTTTGTACTAACCTAATGCAATTTTTATACTAGATCATCGAAATTTTATTTAAGACGAAGGAAGTATACATTATAAGTTTTTTTTCTGCGAGATTACTCGTTAGTTCATTCTTTAGTAAAATAGTGTCTCAGTTTTTTAGTTTCGCAGGGCTCCGAATTTGGCCGGCCCGGCCCTGCCATTGAGGAAAGCCAAATTTCACGCGTCCCATGCATGCCGAAGTCTCCCACGCAAGCATACGCCATGGAATTGGATGCACGGGGTTCATTGTAATGTGGTACGGTTTACCTAATCGTGATGTCGAGGTTCCAAGTTGAGAAATGCTGATCGATATGCTTGAGGACTTGATTTTAGTTTACTTGTTCTTCAGTGCTATGAAAGCCGCCGCGCAGCCCCTCGCAGCACGACTTGCCGCGTTAACTACCACTTTTTTGTTTTTGTTTTTTTGCGGGTACTATTAACCACCACTTCAATTAGCTGAACCTAGCAAGTGCGAATAGATTAGATCCATGAACCCGCGGTAGCGTCATCATGTATGTATGTACATGCCGATTCTATGTGCTAATCTACTTGTGTCCCAATAAGGGTCGCTGTTCCTTCTTATATAGTACTAGTGGAACGCTGGTTCGGACAAGTTTCGTCCATGTATTGGACACGATGTGTATTATAAAGACAAGTACAGGAAGACGACGTCTCTTTCCGACCATATCTCTCGAGTCGCGTCCGAGTTGACACGGTTATGCTTGCCTCTCATAAACCGATTAAGTATTAGTTATACGTTGTCGACATATCCATATATAGGCATCCAACCCGGTGAAAAAGACCAAGACTGTATTTTCATCCCTGCATATCTAGGGTGTGGCTAGATCTTAATCGACTAAGACCTAAAGTCTCATTCAACTGACACAGATTGCAAAAAAAAGAGACAATGAAAAATTAGAAGGAACTTGATGTATGATCTCACAAATATAGCATCGATTAAGACATAATCAAGTCTTGATCAATTGAGATTTAATAACAATACTAAAATACTTATAATAGTAACCTCTTTAGGGGCACACGGTTGCGACCTTGTTTACTTGAGACAGGATCCAAGCTGCGCACTCGGTATATAATACGCGGTGCGGTGCCATCATCAGTAAGCAGGACGTACACGTACGTATAGTTTACTTAAGCTAGAATACATCTTGCAGCAAGCAAGATGCAGTTAGTTTGCCATCCCCTACCAACTCAACACCCACGTAACTATAGATAACACGAGCCACCCATATGCCATACCAACTCGTTCATTTTCCATGCCTGTTAGAACATGTATGGAGGCGGAGTATACCCTAGCGGTGCCAGCCAATAGGACTTCCCTCGCCTCCATGTCCACGTAACGTTCGTAAACGATGAGATTACAGCGGCACTTGCTTACGCTTTGACTGTGACCAGATGCTCAGACCTTCCACTTCAGTTTCCTTCACACGTAGCTTGCTCCCAAAGCGACGTACTCCCTTCGTCTCAAAATTTTTGTCTTAAATTTATATAAATATGAATATATATAGTCATATTTTAGTATTTAGATACATTCATCTCTAATCAAATCTAAGACAAAAAATTTAGAACGAAAGGAATACGAATATAGACCGGTCGACACAATACTCGTTGACGCCGGACATGAGATGAGCCCATGCATGCACACGCGGTGATGTCATGGCACCAACAAGGAAGTCTAGTAAACCTGGACGGAGATAGTATTTTACATGATAGCAACTGTCGAGGAGTTTACATTACATCACCAAAGGGTAACTATCTAGTGAGCACGTATGCCAAACGCACTTGTAATATGTAACGAACTCTTGTACATTGTTTTTCTTTTTTTTTATATATAAAATAGGCAGAGCACCTGCCTTTCACGTCAAAGAAAAAAAAAACTACCGAGGAGTAGACTTGGTTGTTTAGTACTTTAGGGCCAATCAAGACAGTGCCCGTGACTTATTTGTTCTTGAAATGTAACAACGAATTGGAAGCTTCGTGTGGCCGCGTACAAATCCATCACCCGACAGGGACTAGGCAAGCAGACGGACAGATACAAAGTTGTAGGTACTTTCTCTATAAACTAATATAAAAACATTTAGATTACTATTTTAATGATCAAAACGTTTTTATATTAGTTTACGAAGGGAGTACTACTCATCATGCATGTGCCGGGACGTACGATCGGCGCTTACGTGCCCTCCTTCTCATGGAAAAATGACCTTTCCAAGTATTAATTACGTACTACTACTGGTAATGGTACCACTTCACTAAGAAAATGTTTACAAACAACCAATGCAGCACGTAATCGGTTTCGCTAGCATGTGCCGATACATTACGAAATTCACAGCCTAAATCCTGCTTCCCAGTGCTACTTTCGCAAGGTTGGTCGCTGATAGGCAGACCGCTTCCTGGTCCACCCCAACAAGAAATTGCGACGCTGTTGCACATACTGACATACATCATCAAGTGCATTGCACATCGGCGAGAGCGACCTGCTAGGCAATTTCCGCTCGTCCCATTGACGGACTCCGTCTTGAAAGCATAAGTTTTGATCTAGTTTAAGACTATTTTAAGTGTGTGTTGAGCACTAGAGATGCGTGGACGCGCATGATCGAATCAGAGGTGCTTGGACTAATTGGTCATGAAGCAAGATTTTCTTAGCCAACAAGACTTGTACTTTTCACTTAGGCACCAACTCAATTCCATTGCCAGTAAGTGTGAACGATAGAGCTATTCCCTTACATTCCAGACGGTGGGGTTATTGACTCGTGACGGTGAAGCGGTTAAGTTGTTGACTCGTGTACATTCCGTTCAGATCGTAGCTTGCTCCCAAAGCCGCAGATCTAACTAGCCAGCACGGCTGCCACAATACTTAAATACTCCTTTTGTTTCTAAAATACTCCTCCCGTCCAAAATTATTTGTCACCGAAATGAAAAGAAATAAATGTATTTAAAACTAAAATATGTCTAGACACATCCATTTTTATGACAAGTATTTTCGAACGAAGGAAGTAAATTTTTGTAGAGATTTAAATACACATATAGATATATAGACATACTTTAGAGTGTAGATTCACTTATTTCGTTTTATATATAGTCTTTAGTGGAATATCTAAAATGATTTATAGTATTGGTTTTGCTAAAACACATTAGATATGAGATAGGTATTGCACATCCAGGTCTTATATTATTTATCTTACGTGAAGATTTGTATGAGTATCTTTTTTTTCTTTTTATGCTTGATTTAATTATTTAGATGTGCATTAACTATGTCATATCTAAATGTGTCCTAGACACATCTTCATAGTATTTAGGAATGGATGGAATAGAATGTTGGACATGAGATGAGCCCATGCATGCACACGCGGTGACATGTTACGAGTAATCTACTTGTGCCCTAGGTAAGCAGTGGGAACACGTGTTCTACTCGTTAGTTAATTCTTGGATACATGCTGGACTGCAGGTCCGGGCAAAATTCGTGCATGCTCAGATATGTACAAGAATGATGTCTCTGTCCAATTATCTCTCGAGTCTGGACAGTGGGCACTGTTGACACGTTTAAGCTTGTACAAACTGGGAGCAAAGATGAATCTGCCGGCATGTCCGTGTCCTGGGCATCTAACCTGATCAAAGACGAAGAGACTTGACCAGTGCATATCGAAGTCTAACACTTTTGGATTTATTGGACAAGTAACTTTACTCGGAAGCGGTAGGGACTAGCCAAGTAGACGGGCAGATACAAAGCTTCATGTACGTCCTACTCATATCTGAGAGCTGTGCATCGTGCATGTGCGGCGGCGTACGTCGGTGCTTACGTGCTCTCCCTCTCATGGAAAAGGGACATTTTCCAAGTACTAACTAGTAATGACACCACTCAACAGTCAAAATGTGGTCAAGCCAAAGCAGCACTGAGTACGAAGTCGGTTACGTTAGCTTGTGCCGATCGGTTACAAAATCCCAACCAGAATTGCTTGCTAGTGCTGCTTCCGGGAGGCTGGTCGCTGATTGGCTGACCGCGCTTCCTGGTCCACGGACCCCTGAAAGAAACTGCAACGCCGTTGCACATGCATGCCTACATCGTCGGGTGCACTGCACATTGCGAGGGTTGCACATGCATGCTAAGCAATTTCCGCTAGCTCGTCCCATTAACGGACTCTGACTCCAAACCGTAAGCTTTGATCAAGATTCAAATAAAACTATTCGAAGTGTGTATTGGCCATAGAGATGATTCATTCGACGCAAGTGATCGAGTCAGAGGTGCTTGGTCACCAAGCAAGATTGTTCTTAGCCAACGAGACCTGAGCACCGACCCACATCCACTGTCAGCAAGTGTGAACAGTGGAGGCATTCATGATTTTTCCTGAGACGTGTACACTCACCTTATGGACGATGGGGTTGTTGACTCGTGGCGGTGAAGCGTTCACCAGCGACCAAAGCTGCGGGGATGTGCATGATGCATCATGCATGCATGGATTCATATGTGCTGGATCATCGGTCCAGCTAGCTCCCACGAGTTGTCGCGCGTGGTAAGCAGTCGTGAGAGCAATCTCCAGCCGCGTTTTTTCAACAGGCCTCCCAGACGACTTTTTCGGTGTCGGCGTCGAAAAAATGCCCCAGTCGCATCCCAGGACGTCGAAATCCGTCGGCTCGGCCCGTTTTGGGCCCGACAATCGCAGGCCGCACCCCCCGTTTTTGGGCACTGGGGGGCGTTCGGGGGCTCCGGGGCAAGGAAAAAGCACGTCTTGCCCATACCGTCAAGCGAAAAGTCAAGTTTTTCTTTCAGATTTGCCTCCCTTCCCTCGTGCGCTCAGCCGCCAACCGGCTGATCCCGGCGCCGCCCACCGCCCCGCCACCGCTAGATAGCCCGTCCCCGCCGAAAAAAGAGCAGAGGTTTCGCCGAGGCATCCCCTCCGCCCACCAGCTGAGCGATTTTTCCAGCGTCAGGAGATCCGAGACCCACAGGTGCATCATGAACTGCAACAGGATCTGGTGGAGCACCTATGGAGGACCAAGGGCGACGCCTAGCTCGACGTGTGATGACATATGAGTTTTTATTTGTTGAACTATATATAATTTATATTGAATTATTTGTTGTTCTTGCACTATTTTATTGAGTCATTTGATTTTCTGTGATGAACTATGTAATAAAAAATCATTTATGTTGAGAATTGTACGTCGAACCACGTCAAACCTTGTCGATTATGGGCCGTTTCTTGTCGACATCGGATCATTTTTCTATTTATCTGGGTCGAAAAGCGACTACGAATGGGTCGATATCGACGCTTGGGGGCGATGACTGGATGTTGAACCGCCCCCAGTGCCGATTCCACCGCCGGCACGTTCACAGACGACGATTTTTATGCCTCCTTGGGAGGAGGGGGACGGCTGGAGATGCTCTGAGCTCGTGATCAAGTTGGTGGCCTCCTTTTCCGGAAGTCGCGCGTGCGCGTACGTAGCATCGATCAGCCGGCAGTGCTAGCTGTGTGTACGCGTACATAATACTGGTATGCTTCCTTTGAAACTCATTGGTCAAGTGGTAGTTGTAGACTTGTCGTGGCTGTTAAGCACGCATTGACCAAACTAAGAGCTTCACGCATGCATGCCCTTTCCCACGCCTGCAAACCTACGTAACCGCCCTAGCGATGCATGGGATTCGTTCGTCGTTAACGGTACCGATGAGTCCGCGGTGACGTCACCATACATGCATACATGTTTGGTTCAAAGAGGCTAGCTCAAGTAGCAAATAAAAGTCTACAGAACAACACATGGGTGAAATCCTTCTGCCGTTCTAATTGAGTAGTTGTCGCATTCACAGTTCGTTCAGAGTTTAGTCTTGTCTTTTGATTTGATGGATGTGCAATATGTAAAGATGGTTGAATCTGTCCGATCTACTGTAGTGGGTTGTTTTGCATCCTATAGATATGGTTATATGTCTAGAATGTAGGTTGTTGCTCCGTTGATGCGGTGATGCGTCAGGTTGAGAAATGTAGTGTTGTGGTGTTGCTTATTTGATGTATCCATACTCTTATTTTGGTAATGAAAATGGGGGTCATGCTCCTTTTATCTAAAAATATAAAAAAATGTTTGGTTCAAACTACAGGTCAACGACCAAGTCTTCACCATCCATGCATGCATTATATCTGAACCTAGCCGTTTTGGACCGATTAGATGATAGTACTGAGTATTTTTACAGGCAAGTATGCAAACAATGTACTCACGCGGTAAGGTAATTAATTTTAAGCACTACTAGTTTTTAGGGGCACACGGGTGATGGAGCGTTAGGGTTTACTTAAGATAGGACCCAAGCTGCGCACTGAGATCCTTGTTTACTTGATTATTAGGGTGGAGTTGTTGTAAGTATCTCGGTTGCTTTTCAGTCGAAGCGAACAAAATGGCGGTTTGTTTGCCATAGTCCACCAACTTGGCGCCCAAGCTACCGCGTCATAAACCTATATATAACTAGGCCGCCCCGGCCGATCAACATTCCTTTCGCTTCTTAATTCTCTCACACGACAGCAAGCTAAGCTGTGGGAGCCTACGAAGGACGGGAAGTCGAGCAAGGGATCAAAATCCACAAGCAAATCCATGGGAGCTGGGATGAAGCATGGTGCGAGGGAGGATGAGCCAACGGTATCGCTGGCGCTGTCGCTCAGCACGGACTCAGCGTCTTCCGCCGTGACGTCGGCCGACTCGGGCGCCGGTGCGCCGGCCAAGCGCAGGAAGGGCGCCGTGGTGGCGACGTCGGGGGAGGGGGACTTCGTGTGCAAGACGTGCGGCCGCGCCTTCCCGTCGTTCCAGGCGCTGGGCGGGCACCGTACCAGCCACCTCCGGGGCCGCCACGGGCTGGAGCTCGGCGTCGGCGTCGCCAGGGCCATCAGGGAGCGGAAGAAGCAAGAGGAGAAGCAGCACGAGTGCCACATCTGCGGGCTCGGGTTCGAGATGGGCCAGGCGCTCGGGGGACACATGCGCCGGCACCGCGAGGAGATGGCAGCACTCAGTGGCACCGACGACCAGGCCGCCGCCGACCAGCCGCCCGTTTTGCTCGAGCTATTCGTCTAGCTAGGCATATGCATCTAAGCTGGAAAGAAGATAGATCAGCTTTGGTTTCTTAAAGCGCCGTTGCACATGTAAATATGACATATATAGGTTTCATTTGTCGATCTAGTAATTACGAGTTCATAATATATATGTGTTATTAAATCGAGTTTGGGTTATTGGAATGGGGTGTCTAGGTCTCAGTCGAATGAGATTTCGCGAAGTCTCAATCAAGCAGTATAGCATGCAAAAAGAAAAAAAAACTGAAAAAAAAACTGTTTTGCATGAATCTCGATGCAAGATCAACGGATTGTAGTGTCGACTGAGACTTCGCGGAGTCTTAGTCAACTGATTTTTAGCAAGCCCGTATTGGAATTTTGGTCCATTTGGATCATAGTTCATTCATGGGTCACTCGAAACTATGTCCCGCTAGCTCTTTGGAATGCAATGATTCAAAGAAACTTCCGGTGGTTTTCGCATGCATGCAGCTGGCCAAGTAGAAGTAGCAAGCACCAACTAGAGGTGCCCTGTTGGGCCTGTTCAAACGGGACGAATGGTATGTTGTGGCGGTACGATAAGCATTGACCAATTAATAGCAAGTTGCAGATTCCCTTCAAAGGGTTGGCAAGTAGCACATTGTGCTCGATCCCTCCCTCTCCAGCCCTACGTACATAGAGGATGAGAGCGTAGCGGTACGTACGTACGTACGTGCTCAATCATGCCTCGAGTGCGTACATAGTCGTGGCTGCGAACCGGCTCTGACGGCACAACTAGCCCCGCTTCAATAATTTGACCGCTCGATCGACATGCGCGCTAGTTGCGTTGAAGAACGCGTTCGCAGAAAAAAGAAAGACACGGTATTACTACGTTGCAACTCTTCCGTTTCTTAAATATAAGTTTTTCTAAAGATTTCACTATTTAACTACATAGAGATATATGTAAACATATTTTAAAGTATAGGTTCACTCATTTTACTTGGTATGTATTATCCTAGTAAAATGTCTATAAAAACTTATATTTAAAAATGAAGAGAGTAAATGCATGCATGCAAGATGACGTCATAAGTATCTTAAACGTCTGGACAGGCCGTCCGGTTACTGACCGAAAACAATTTTTCGATCGAGACGGACTTCTTAAACGGGTCTTAAACGCCTGGGTTGACTAACACCCCTCATATCCAGTCCAAATATGAGGCGGATTTGAACCCGGACACCCCCGCCACGTCAAACCCGACACCCCGAGCTCACGACAAATTGTATCAAATCCTCCAAACCATTCCTCCTTCTCCCGCCACCCTCTAACCTTTTCCGCGCCCGAGCCCTCGCCGTTCACCACCCATGCTCCCCATCCTAACTACCGGTCCTGCTCCGCCGTCGGAGATGTCTTCCAGCCCTTCCTCGACCATTGCAACGGAGACGCATTCTGTCTCGTCCACGGCGTCCCTTCCTGCTCTGAGAGGCCGGCGGGTGTGCCAGGACGCATTCACGGATGAGGGGGGGGGGGGTACAAGTCTGGTTGTAGATGTTCTTAGTAGCCTGTTTGTGTTACCTGGCGATTCTATTTTGCAAACTTGATAACATTTGTGAAAAACTTTTAGAACACACGAGATATGACTGAACCCACAGCATTTCCGCTTTGGCGCCCCCACTGACTTGTGTCCCAGTGTGCAGCAGTGAGAACGTTTTCGAGTTCTTGGATAGTTAACCGTTGGACAGAGGTTCGGAAAAGTTCCGTACATTATTGGATAGGTACATGATGAACGACGTCTCTATCCAATTATCTGCCTCAGTCTGGACAGTCGACGCGGTTAACCTTGTCCCCGGATGCTCATAATTAGCTAATGTCGACATGTCGAGGTCTTAACAGTTTTGGATTGAGTAGACCTGTACCTTTAGCAGGCAAGTATGCAAACTTTGTTTGTACTCTAGTCACACGGTAAACAAGCAGCGGTCTTGTTTTTTTAGAGGCATGCGGTGGAGCACGTACACAGACCGGAGCTGTGGTGTGCACGGGGTAAATGACGCGGTAGAGAAGTATGGTGTCATGGATGATGGATCCGTAGCGGCATCTACAGCCGGTCATTGATCGGTCTTAAAAAATTGATTCAGACAGACTTTTTAAACGTGTCTCAAGCGCGTGGCTTAAGCAATACCCCTCATGTCTAGTCTAAATATGGAACGTCCGAGCGCATCCAACCCCATCACAATTTAAAACAAATCCATCAAACCCTTTCCCGCGCTCGAGCCCTCGTCGTCTGCCACCCTTGCTCCCCATCCTCACCATCGGTCCCGATCCGCATTGTGGATGTTGTCTAGCTCGTCCCCGACCGCCGGACGGACATTGCGTCGAAACCCTGCACCCCGTCCAACCGTCTGCCGACGTGGATTGCCCCATCGGATCATGTTGGGACAAAGGAGGATCCGACGGCCGGTTGGGCCATTCCGGGGAGCTTTCCGCTCATGCAGATGAGGACGGTGGATAGTACGTCGGCTACTACTCAAAAGGGACCAGACACCCTCAAAGTGGGATGGGAATGGCAATCCCCATAAGCTCAATTGCTTCATCTTGTCATTATTTACAAATTCTTGTTGTGATTGCATTCTCGTGCTTATACATATGTTGCTTGCTAGACGAGGTGGTGGCCACTTTGTATCACGAAACAGAGCCATTGTTGGATCATATTGAATGAAGTGTGAAAGTGAACACAACTTGTGGCTGATCTCAAGACCGACAAGAAGAGGAATGATGACTCAATCTCCCAACAATCAATTGTATTGGACGATGAAGGAGGACGATATTGTCATCGAGAATGGAAGAACCGCCGTGAGAAAGGATAACCGACAAGTCATGGGAAACAAGTGGGAGAAGGCAAGGGCTTCACGTGACGTCGCGGCAACACACTAGTAGAAAACAAGGCTTTGGTTCATGCCAGATAAGGGCATTAATCCCGGTTCTCTTACGAATCGGGACCAATGGGTGCATCAGTCCCGGTTCGTGAGGCCAAGGCACCGGCCGGGCCTCGGGAACCATAGGTCCCGGTTCGTCTGACCCCTTTTATCCTGGTTCCAGACACGAACCGGGACTAAAGGGCCTTGCTCCTGGTGCAGCCTCTTTCGTCCCGGTTGGTGGATGGAACCGGGACTAAAGAGATGCATATATATACCCTCGCCCATGCCCCCTCTCCTCTGTTTTTGGTCGTGTCGGAGGTGTGTGCATGCGGTGCTCTTCTCCCTTCTATGAATGCACATGAGGTGTTCGATGAAATGTCCGAGCCACACTTAAGCTTTATTCTCTTCAAGCTCGCCCTCCAAGCTATATTTTCCTCAAGATTTGTCTAGGTTTGGCGGTGCACCAACTACACAAGTGTTCTAAAAGGTTAGCAACTTCATCATTTCATCTCTCACTGCTGGTTTAGCTCATTTAGATGCACAATTTGAGCTGAAATTAACTCCTTAGAGTCTGCACATGTGTAGGGTGCCGTCCCCGTCCCCGTCCTCACCGTCGTCGATCGCCCGCGTCGATCTCGTCACCGGCACCACTATGGTGAGCCTCTTGTTCTTATCTTCTTTTTAAAATTTTAAAAAAATCTTACTTGTATGATTTAGATAGATACTTGTATAATTTTCTTACTTTTAGTATTGTTTGCTATTATATAGTACCATGATTTTGGTATCAGCCCCCGTCGGCCCTCGTCCTGTCTATGATTCGAATGTGCTATATTATATTTTATTACTATTTTTTTATTTAGTGTTTATGACAATTATGCCGACCAACATGACATAGATGTTTTTATCTACGAGTTATGTGAACCAGAAATTTCAACCAACATAGAAATTCTTGTGGAGGAGTTAAATTTGGTTGAAAAATAAAACAATTACTTGGAAGAAAAATTAAAAAGAGTTGAGGAGGAGAAGATGAAATTGGAGCTGCATGTTACCGATATCGTCGACGATCACAAGATCAAGATGGATGCAATGCGCTTGAAGAATAGAAAGATTAGAAAATATGTCATTCATACTGAGACTTGGTATCATTATGCCGTTGGATCAATTGGTACCTTAGTTGCGGTTATGATCGCATTTGTTGTTGCATTATTTTTTTTACATAGTTTCAATGTATTTTTTATTTATATGCTCTAGAGAGCTATATGTTGGGAAACGTTGCATGAGAAACAAAAAATTTCCTACGCACATGCAAGATCTATCCATGGTGATGAGCATCTACGAGAGGAAGAGTGGATCTACATACCCTTGTAGATCGCTAAGCGGGAAGCGTTAAGAAACGCGGTTGTTGTAGTCGAACGTCTTCGCGATCCAAATTGTCAAGCATCCCGCGATCTCATCACGATCCGTCTCGTGATCCAATCACGATACGTCCCGCGAACTCATCACGATCCGTCCCGCGATCTCATCATGATCCGTCTCGCGATCTTGATCACGGTCCTTCCGATCTAGTGCCGAAGGGACGGCACCTCCGCGTTCAGGACACGTACGGATCGATGATGATCACCGCCTTCTTGATCCAGCAAGAGAGAGCTGAGAGGTAGACGAGTTCTCTGGCAGCGCGACGGCGTTGCGGCGATGGTGGTGGAGGAATTCTAGCAGGGCTTCGCCTAAGCACCGCTGAAAACCGATCTAGAGGAGAAAACGATCTAGAGGAAGAAGAGGATAGCACGTGGCAATTAGGGTTAGCTCTTCCCTCTAATCCTCTAGTATATATAGGAGGGAGGGAGGGGAGGAGGCAGCCTCAAACCTGGCCGAAATTGGAGATGGAGGAGTGTTGGGGAACGTCGCATGGGAAACAAAAAATTTCCTACGCACACGCAAACCTATCCATGGTAATGAGCATCTACGAGAGGGAGAGTGGATCTACGTACCCTTGTAGATCTCTAAGCGGGAAGCGTTAAGAAACGCGGTTGGTGTAGTCGAACTTCTTCGCGATCCAAATCGTCGAGCGTCTCGCGATCCAATCACGAACCGTCCCGCGAATGAATCATGATCCGTCCCGCGAACTCATCACGATCCGTCTCACGATCTTGATCACGATATGTCCTGCGAACTCATCACGATCCGTTCCGTGATCACATCATGAACCGTCTCGCGATCTCGATCACGGTCCTTCCGATCTAGCGCCGAACGGACGACACCTCCGCGTTCAGCACACGTGCAGCTTGATGACGATCTCCACCGTCTCGATCCAGCGAGAGGAGGTGGAGAGGAGAGAGAGTTCACCGGCAGCGTGACGGCGCTCCGGTATGGTGGTGGAGCAATTCCGGCAGGGCTTCGCCTAAGCGCTGCAGAAAACCGATCTAGAGGAGAAACTATGCACCGGTGGAACGGGTAGCACGTGGCCGGAAATTCTGTCCAAAAATAACCCAATCCACTAGTATATATAGGAGGAGAGGAGAGGAGAGGCGGCCAAGGCCTTTGGGTCGGCCGAAATAGGAGGTGGGAAGCAATCCTACTTCACCTCCAATCCTAGTTGGCGTAGGATTGCCTCCTATTGGCTGATTTTCCACTTTTTGCTTTAGGACTTTCTCTCCTGCTCCATGGGCCTTTGTGGCTGTTTTCCCAGCCCACCAAGGGCTGGTTATTATTCTCCCACAGCCCATGGACCTCTTGGGGTCGAAATACCCCTCCCGGAGGCCTCCCGGTACACTCCCGGCACTCCCGGTACACTACCGATGAGCCCGAAACTTTTCCGGAAACCAAACTGGGACTTCCTATATACGAATCTTTACCTCCGGACCATTCCGGAGCTCCTCGTGACGTCCGGGATCTCATCTGGGACTCCGAACAAACTTCGGTCACCACCATACATAACTCTACACTACCTAAACGTCACCAAACCTTAAGTGTGCAGACCCTGCGGGTTCGAGAACTATGTAGACATGAACGAGACACCTCTGCGGTCAATAACCAATGGCGGGACCTGGACGTCCACATTGGTTCCTACATATTGTACGAAGATCTTTATCGGTCGAACCTCTATGTCAAGGATTCAGTTAATCCCGTATAATGTTCCCTTTGTTCTTCGGTATGTTACTTGCCCGAGATTCGATCGTCGGTATCTCCATACCTAGTTCAACCTCGTTACCGGCAAGTCTCTTTACTCGTTGTGTAATACAAGATCCCGCAACTAACAATTAGTCACATTGCTTGCAAGGCTTATTGTGATGTTGCATTACCGAGTGGGCCCTGAGATACCTCTCCGTCACACGGAGTAACAAATCCCAGTCTCGATCCATGCCAACTCAGATCGGACCAAAGCAGGACTTCCTATATATCAATCTTTACCTTCGGACCATTCCGGAGCTCCTCGTGACATCCGGGATCTCATCTGGGACTCCGAACAACCTTCGATCACCATCATACATAACTCTATACTACCGAAACGTCAACGGACCTTAAGTGTGCAGCCCTACGGGTTTGAGAACTATGTAGACATGACCGAGACACCTCTACGGTCAATAACCAATAGCGGGACCTGGATGCCTATATTGGTTCCTACATATTCTATAAAGATATTTATCGGTCGAACCTCTATGTCAAGGATTCAGTTAATCCCATATGATGTTCCCTTTGTTCGTCGGTATGTTATTTCCCGAGATTCGATTGTCGGTATCTCCATACCTAGTTCAATCTCTTTACCGACAAGTCTCTTTACTCGTTCCGTAGTACAAGATCCCGTGACTAACACTTACTCACATTGCTTGCAAGGTTTATTGTGATGTTGTATTACCGAGTGGGCCCTGAGATACCTCTCCGTCACACGGAGTAACAAATCCCAGTCTTGATCCATGCCAACCCAACAGACACCCTCGGAGATACCTGTAGAGCACCTTTATAGTCACCCAGTTACGTTGTGACGTTTGATACACACAAGGTACTCCTCTGGCGTCAGTGAGTTGCATGATCTCATGGTCATAGGAACATATACTTGACATGTAGACAACAGTAGCAATAAACTGACACCGTCATATGCTACGTTTGTAGTTTGGGTCTTGTCCATCACGTCATTCTCCTAATGACGTGATCCCATTATCAAATGATATCTCATGTGCATGACTAGGAAACCATAGCCATCTTTGATCAACGAGCTAGTCTATTAGAGGCATACTAGGTACATGGTGTTGTCTATGTATCCACACATGTATCTGAGTTTCCGATCAACACAATTATAGCATGGATAATAAACGATTATCATGAACTAGGAAATACGATAATAACCAATTTATTATTGCCTCTAGGGCATATTTCCAACAGTCTCCCACTCGCACTAGAGTCAATAATCTAGTTCACATCACCATGTGATTCACATTGTTATGAATCTAACACCCAATGAGTTTTGGGGCTCGATCATGCTTTGCATGTGAGAGAGGTCTTATAGTCAACGGGTCTGTGACATTTAGATCCGTGTGTACTTTGCAAATCTCTATGTCAAACTGTAAACATTGCTACCACACTCTACTTGGAGCTATTCCAAATGGCTGCTCTACTATACGTATCCGGATTGCTACTAAGAGTCATCCGAATTGGTGTCAAAGCTTGCATCGACGTAACTCTTTACGACGAACTCTTTCTTACTCCATAATTGAGAAATATTTTCTTAGTCTTTTAGTTACTAAGGATAATCTTGACCGTTATCCAGTGATCCACTCCTGGATCACTCTTGTACCCCTTGACGGACTCATGGCAAGGCACACACAGGTGCGGTACATAGCATGACATACTATACAGAGCCTATGGCTAAGGCATAGGGGACGATGTTCGTCCTTTCTCTTTCTTATGCCGTTGTCGAGGTTTGAGTCTCACTCAACTTCACACCTTACAAATCAGGCGAGAACTCTTTCTCTGACTGATCCATTCTAAACTCTTTCAAAATCTTGTTAAGGTATGTACTCATTGATAGTCTCATCAAGCATCTTGATCTATCTCTATAGATCTTGATGCTCAACAATTAGGTAGCTTTATCCAGGTCTTCCTTTGAAAAACTCTTTTCAAACAACTATTTATACTTTCCAGAAATTCTACATCATTTCCGATCAATAATATGTCATCCACATATACTTATCAGAAATTCTATAGTAATCCCACTCACTTTATTGTAAATACAAGTTTCTCGTAAACTTTGTATAGACTCAAAAACTTTGTTCACCTTATCAAAGTGTATATTACAACTCCGAGATGCTTGCTTTAGTTCATAGAAGGATCACTGAAGCTTGCACACCTTTTAGCATCCTTAGGACTGACAAAACCTTCTGGTTGTATCACATACAACCTTTTCTCAAGTAAACTATTAAGGAAACGATGTTTTGACATCCATCTGCCAGATTTCATAATTGAAAAATGCAGCAACTGCTAACATAATTCCAACAGACTTTAGCATCGCTACGAGTGAGAAAGTCTCATCGCAGTCAACTCCTTGAACTTGTCGTAAACTTCTTTGCAACAAGTCGAGCTTTACAAATGGTGGACCATTACCATTAGCGTCTGTTTTCATTTTAAACATCCATTTGTACTCAACGACCTGCCGTCCAATGAGCAAGTCTACCAAAAGTCTATACATGGATCCTTACTCAGATTTCATGGCCTCTAACCATTTGTCGGAATCCAGGCGCATCATCGCTTCTCCACAGCTCGTAGGTTTATCGTTGTCCAACAACATGACCTCCAAGACAGGGTTGTTGTACCGCTCAGGAGCAGTACACATCCTTGTCGACCTACGAGGTTCGATAGTAACTTGATCCAAAGCTTCATGATCATAATCATTAACTTCCTCTTCAACTAATGTAGGCTTCACAGAAACAACTTCCTGCGCTACGCTACTCTCTGGTTGAACAAAGGTTCAACAACCTCATCAAGTTCTATCTTCCTCCCACTCAATTCTTTCGAGAGAAACTCTTTCTCGAGAAAGGACCCAGTTTTAGCAACAAACACTTTATGCTTGGATCTGAGATAGAAGGTTTACGCAACTGTCTTTAGGGTATTCTATGAAGATGCATTTGTCCGCTTTGGGTTCGAGCTCATTAGGTGAAAACCTTTTTCACATAAGTGTTGCAGCCCCAAACCTTAAGAAATGACAGCTTAGGTTTCTATCAAACCATATGGTGTCATCTCAACGGATTTAGATGGTGTGCTATTTAAAGTGAATGTAGTTGTCTCTAATGCATAACCCCAAAATTATAGTAGCAAAACGATAAGAGACATCGTAGCACGCACCATATCCAATAGAGCACGACTACGACGTTCGGACACACCATCACACTATGGTGTTCCAGGTGGCGTGAGTTGTGAAACAACTTTCACATTGTCTAAAGTTGTATGCCCAACTCGTAACTCAGATATTCACCTCCATGATCATATCGCAGACATTTTCATCTTCTTGTCACGATGATCTTAAACTTCACTCTGAATTTGCTTGAACCTTTCAAATGATTCAGACTTGTGTTTCATTTAAGTAAATATACACTATATCTACTCAAATCATTAGTGAAGGTAAGAAAATAACGTTATCCACCGCACACTACAAGATTCATTGGATTACATACATCAACATGTATCATTTCCAATAAATCACTTGCCCGTCCATCCATTTGGAAAACGGGGTCCTTAGTCATCTTGCCCAAGAGGCATGGTTCGCATGTCTCAACCGATTCAAAATCCAATGAGTCCAAATATCCATAAGCATGGAGTTTCTTCATGCGCTTTATACCAATATGACATTTAGCGGCAGTGCCACAAGTATGTGGTACTATCATTATTAACTTTGTATCTTTTGGCATCAATGTTATGAACACGTGTATTACTACGATCAAGATTCAACAAACCATTCTCACTGGGTGCATGTGTTGGGGAACGTCGCATGGGAAACAAAAATTTTCCTACGCACACGCAAACCTATCCATGGTGATGAGCATCTACGAGAGGGAGAGTGGATCTACGTACCCTTGTAGATCGCTAAGCGGGAAGCGTTTAAGAAACGCGGTTGGTGTAGTCGAACATCTTCGCGATCCAAATCGCCGAGCGTCCCGCGATCTCATCACGATCCGTCCCGCGATCCAATCACGATCCGTCCCGTGAACTCATCACGATCCGTCCCGCGATCTCATCACAATCCGTCTCACGATCTTGATCACGATCTATCCCACGAACTCATCACGATCCGTTCCGCGATCACATCACGACTCGTCTCGTGATCTCGATCACGGTCCTTCCGATCTAGCGCCGAACGGACGGCACCTCCGCGTTCAGCACACGTGCAGCTTGATGACGATCTCCACCTTCTTGATCCAGCAAGAGGAGGTGGAGAGGAGAGAGAGTTCACCGGCAGCATGACGGTGCTCCGGTGATGGTGGTGGAGCAATTCCGGCAGGGCTTCGCCTAAGCGCTGCAGAAAACCGATCTAGAGGAGAAACTATGCACCGGTGGAACGGGTAGCACGTGGCCGGAAATTCTGTCCAAAAACCACCCAATCCACTAGTATATATAGGAGGATAGGAGAGGAGAGGCAGCCAAGGCCTTTGGGTCGGCCGAAATAGGAGGTGGGAGCAATCCTACTTCACCTCCAATCCTAGTTGGAGTAGGATTGCCTCCTATTGGCTGATTTTCCACTTTTTGCTTTAGGACTTTCTCTCCTGCGCCATGGGCCATTGTGGCTGTTTTCCCAGCCCACTAAGGGCTGGTTATTATTATCCCACAGCCCATGGACCTCTTCGGGTCGAAATACCCCTCCCGGAGGTCCCCCGGTACACTACCGGCACTCCCGGTACACTACCGATACTCTCGGTACACTACCGATGAGCCCGAAACTTTTCCGGCGACCAAACTAGGACATCCTATATATGAATCTTTACCTCCGGACCATTCCGGAGCTCCTTGTGACGTCTGGGATCTCATCCGGGACTCCGAACAACCTTCAGTCACCACCATACATAACTCTACACTACCGAAACGTCACCGAACCTTAAGTGTGCAGACCCTGCGGGTTCGAGAACTATGTAGACATGACCGAGACACCTCTACGGTCAATAACCAATGGCGGGACCTGGACGTCCACATTGGTTCCTACATATTCTACGAAGATCTTTATCGGTCGAACCTCTATGTCAAGGATTCAGTTAATCCCGTATAACGTTCCCTTTGTTCTTCGGTATGTTACTTGCCCGAGATTCGATCGTGGGTATCTCCATACCTAGTTCAACCTCGTTACCGGAAATTCTCTTTACCCGTTCCATAATACAAGATCCCGCAACTAACAATTAGTCACATTGCTTGCAAGGCTTATTGTGATGTTGTATTACCGAGTGGGCCCTGAGATACCTCTCCGTCACACGGAGTAACAAATCCCAGTCTCGATCCATGCCAACTCAACAGACACCATCGGAGATACCTGTAGAGCACCTTTATAGTCACCCAGTTACGTTGCGACGTTTGATACACACAAGGCACTCCTCCGATATCCGTGAGTTGCATGATCTCATGGTCATAGGAACATATACTTGACATGCAGAAAACAGTAGCAATAAACTGACACAATCATATGCTATGTTTGTAGTTTGGGTCTTATCCATCACATCATTCTCCTAATGATGTGATCCCGTTATCAAATGACATCTCATGTCCATGGCTAGGAAACCTTAACCATCCTTTGATCAACGAGCTAGTCCATTAGAGGCATACTAGGGACATGGTTTTGTCTATGTATCCACACATGCATTTAAGTCTCCGATCAATACAATTATAGCATGGATAATAAACGATTATCGTGAACAAGGAAATATGATAATAACTAATTTATTATTGCCTCTAGGGCATATTTCCAACAATCTCCCACTTGCACTAGAGTCAATAATCTAGTTCACATCACCATGTGATTCGCATTGTTATGAATCTAACGCCCAATGAGTTTTGGGGCTCGATCATGCTTTGCATGTGAGAGAGGTCTTATAGTCAACGGGTCTGCGATATTCAGATCCGTGTGTACTTTGCAAATCTCTATGTCAAACCGTAAACACTGCTACCACACTCCACTTGGTACTATTTCCAAATGGCTGCTCCACTATACGTATCCAGATTGCTACTACTAGTCATCCGGATAGGTGTTAAAGCTTGCATTGACGTAACTCTTTACGACGAACTCTTTATCACCTCCACAATCAAGAAACATTTCCTTAGTCCTCTGGTTACTAAGGATAATTCCGACCGCTGTCCAGTGATCCACTCCTGGACCACTCTTGTACCCCTTGACAGACTCATGGCAAGGCACACATAGGTGCGGTACACAGCATGGCATAATATAGAGCCTATGGCTAAGGCATAGGGGATGACGTTCGTCCTTTCTCTTTCTTCTGCCATTGTCGAGCTTTGAGTCTCACTCAACTTCACACCTTACAAATCAGACGAGAACTATTTCTCTGGCTGATCCATTTTGAACTCTTTCAAAATCTTGTCAAGGTATACACTCATTGAAAGTCTCATCAAGCATCTTGATCTATCTCTATAGATTTTGATGCTCAACAATTAGGTAGCTTTATCCAGGTCTTCCTTTGAAAAACACTTTTCGAACAACCTTTTATGCCTTCCAGAAATTCTACATTATTTCCGATCAACAATATTTCAACCACATATACTTATCAGAAACTCTATAGTGCTCCCACTCACTTTATTATAAATACAAGTTTCTCGTAAACTTTGTATAAACTACAAAACTTTGATCACCTTATCAAAGTGTATATTCCAACTCCGAGATGCTTGCTTCAGTCCATAGAAGGATCACTGAAGCTTGCTCATCTTTTAGCATCCTTAGGACTGACAAAACCTTCTGGTTGTATCACATACAACCTTTCCTTAAGTAATCCGTTAAAGAAACGATGTTTTGACATCCATCTGCTAGATTTCATAATTGAAAATGCAGGAAATGCTAACATAATTCCAACAGACTTTTAGCATCGCTACGAGTGAGAAAGCCTCATCGCAGTCAACTCCTTGAACTTGTCACAAAACAACTTTGCAACAAGTCGAGCTTTACAAATGGTGACATTCACCATCAGTGTCTGTCTTCATTCTAAAGGTCCATTTGTACTCAACGACCTGCCGTCTAACGAGCAAGGCTACCAAAGTCTATACTTGGTTTTCATACATGGATCCTATCTCGGATTTCATGGCCTCTAACCATTTGTCGGAATCCGGGCCCATCATTGCTTCTCCATAGCTCGTAGGTTCATCGTTGTCCAACAACATGATCTCCAAGACAGAGTTGTCGTACCACTTAGGAGCAGTACACATCCTTGTCGACCTACGAAGTTCGATAGTAACTTGATCCTGAAGCTTCATGATCATCATCATTAAGTTCCTCTTCAACTAACGTAGGCTTCACAGAAACATCTTTCTGCGCTGCGCTACTCTCTGGTTGAACAAAGGTTCAACAACCTCATCAAGTTCTATCTTCCTCCCACTCAATTCTTTCGAGAGAAACATTTCCTCGAGAAAGGATCCGTTTAAGCAACAAACATTTTGCACTAGGATCTGAGATTGAAGGTTCACCCAACTGATCTTAGGGTATTCTATGAAGATGCATTTGTCCGCCTTGGGTTCGACCTCATTAGGTGAAAACATTTTCCACACAAGTGTCACAACCCCAAATATTAAGAAATGACAGCTTAGGTTTCTATCAAACCATAATTCACATGGTGTCATCTCAACGGATTTAGATGGTGCCCTATTTAAAGTGAATGTAGTTGTCTCTAATGCATAACCCCAAAAATTATAGTAGTAAAACGATAAGAGACATCACAGTATGCACTATATCAATAGAGCATGACTATGATGTTCGGACACACCATCACACCATGGTGTTCCAGGTGGCGTTAGTTGTGAAACAAATTTCACGTTGTCTTAAGTTGTATGCCAAACTCGTGACTCAGATATTCACCTCCACGATCATATCGCAGTCATTTTTATCTTCTTGTCACGATGATCTTTAAACTTCACTCTGAATTTGCTTGAACCTTTCAACCGATTCAGACTTGTGTTTCATTAAGTAAATATACACTATATCTACTCAAATCATCAGTGAAGGTAAGAAAATAACGATATCCACTGCACGCTACAAGACTCACTAGATTGCATACATCAACATGTATCATTTCCAATGAATCACTTGCCCGCTCCATCCAATGGGGTCCTTTAGTCATCTTGCCCAAGAGGCATGGTTCGCATGTCTCAACCGATTCGAAATCGAATGAGTCCAAATATCCATGCGCATGGAGTTTCTACATGCGCTTTATACCAATATGACATTTAGCGGCAGTGCCACAAGTATGTGGTACTATCATTATTAACTTTGTGTCTTTTGACATCAATGTTATGAACATGTGTAATACTACGATCAAGATTTCAACAAACCATTCTCACTGGGTGCATGACCATTGAAGGTATTATTCATGTAAACAGACTAACTATTATTCTCTAACTTAAATGAATAACCGTATTGCAATAAACATGATCTAATCATGTTCATGCTCAATGCAAAACACCAAATAACATTTATTTAGGTTCGTCACTAATCCTGAAGGTAGAGAGAGCGTGCGATGTTGATCACATCAACCTTGGAAACACTTCCAACACATATCGTCACCTCACCCTTAGCTAGTTCTCCGTTTATTCCGTAGCTTTTATTTCGAGTTACTAACATTTAGCAACCGAACCGGTATCCAATACCCAGGTGCTACTAATAGTACTAGCAAGGTACACATCAATAACTCGTATATCAAATATACTTTTGTCGATGTTGCCAGCCTTCTTATCTACCAAGTATCTAGGGTTGTTCCGCTTCAGCGACCTCTCACCTCATAATAGAAGCACTTAGTCTTGGGTTTGAGTTCAACTTTGGGTTGCTTCACTGGAGCAGCAACTGACTTGCTATCCATGAAGTTTCCCTCCTTGCTCTTACCCTTTTCGAAACTAGTGATTTGATTAACCATCAACACTTGACGCTCCTTCTTGATTTCTACCTTCGTGGTGTCAAACATCGCGAACAGCTCAGGGATCAATACTTCCATCCCTGGTGTATTATAGTTCATCACTAAGTTCTAGTAGCTTTAGTGACAGTGACTTGGAGAACTATATCAATCACTATCTTATCTGGAAGATCAACTCCCACTTGATTCAAGCGATTATAGTACCCAGACAATCTGAGTACATGCTCAACGATTGAGCTATTCTCCTTCATCTTACAGGCAAAGAATCTTGTTGGAGATCTCATATCTCGCAACACAGGCACGAGCTAGAGATCACAATCTCTGCTCCTAGAACATCTCATATGTTCCGTGACGTTCAAAACGTTTCCGAGCCTCAATTCTAAGCCGTAATGCATGACGCACCAAACTATCAAGTAGTCATCGAAACGTGCCTGTCAGATGTTCACAACATCTATAGACGACGCTAGAGGGGGTGGCGCACCGAGCGGTGCATTAAGGACATAAGCCTTCTGTGCAGCAATGAGGACAATCCTCAGATCACGGACCCAGTCCGCAATATTGCTACCAACATCTTTCAACTCTATTTCTCTAGGAACATATAAAAATACAAGGGAGCTACAGCGCGAGCTAGTAATCTACAACATAATTTGCAAAGACACTTTGACTATGTTCATGATAATGAGTTCAATTAATCATATTACTTAAGAACTCCCACTCAAATTGACATCCCTCGGGTCATTTGAGTGATACATGATCCAAATTCACCAACTCAAGTCCGATCATCACGTGAGTTAAGGTGGCTTCAATGGTGAACATCATTATGTTGATCATATCCAGTATATGACTCATGCTCGACCTTTCGGTCTCTTGTGTTCCGAGGCCATGTCTGTACATGCTAGGCTCGTCAAGTTTAACCCGAGTGTTCTGCGCGTGCAAATCTGGCTTGCACCCGTTGTATGTGAACATAGAGTCTATCACACCCGATCATCACGTGGTGTCTCAACACGACGAACTTTCGCAACGGTGCACACTCGGGGAGAACACAATTTATCTTGAAATTAAGTGAGGGATCACCTTATAATGCTACCGTCGTCCTAAGCAAAACAAGGTGCATAAAAAGGATTAACATCACATGCAAATCATAAGTGACATGATATGGCCATGAACTTGTGCTTTTGATCTCCATCTAGAAAGCACCGGCATGATCTCCATCGTCACCGGCATGACACCATGATCTCCATCAACGTGTCACCATCGGGGTTGTCACGCCCTGCATGCTTCTACTACTATTGCTACCGTAGCGATAAAGTAAAGCATTACATAGCGCTTAATGATTGACACGCAGGTCATACAATAATTAAAGACAACCCTATGGCTCCTGCCGGTTGTCGTACTCATCGACATGCAAGTCGTGATAATCTATACATCACATGATCATCTCATACATCACATATATCACATCATGTAATTGGCCATATCATATCACAACATACCCTGCAAAAACAAGTTAGACGTCCTCTAATTGTTGTTGCAAGTTTTACGTGGCTGCTACGGGTATCTAGCCAGAACGATTCTCACCTACGCATAAACCACAACGGTGATACATAGATTGCTTTTCAACCTTCTCAAGGACCGCCTTTGTCGGATACGATCCAACTAAAGTAAGAGAAACTGTCACCCGCAAGCCATCTACGCAACAAGTTGCGTCGAGGGAACCGGTCTCTCGTAAGCGTACGAGTAATGTTGGTCCAGGCCGCTTCATCTTACAATCCCGCTGAACCAAAATCCGACCAAGGGAGGAAGCAATCTAACCAAAATCCCGCAAGCCATCACGATCCGTCCCGCGAACTCATCATGATCCGTCTCGTGGTCTCATCACGATCCGTCTCACGATCTCATCACGATCCGTCTCGCGATCTTGATCACGGTCCTTCCAATCTAGCACCGAACGGACGGCGCCTCCGCGTTCAGCACACGTATGGCTCAATGACGATCTCCGCCTTCTTGATCTAGTAATAGAGAGCGGATAGGTAGAAGAGTTCTCCGGCAGCGCGACGGCGTTGCGACAATGGTGGTGGAAGAATTCCAGTAGGGCTTCGCCTAAGCACCGCTGAAAACCGATCTAGAGGAGAAAACGATCTGGAGGAAGAAGAGGACAACACGTGGCAATTAAGGTTAGATCTTCCCTCTAAATCATCTAGTATATATAGGAGGGAGGGAGGGGAGGAGGCAGCCTCAAACCTGGACGAAATTGGAGGTGGAGGAGTCCTACTCCAATCCTATTAGGAGTAGGATTCCTCCTTTCCACTTGTAAACTCTTTCCACCTCTCCACCTTTGGATTTTTTTTCTCAAACCACTCTAGCCGCATGGGCCCTTACAGGAGGCTTCGGCCTGCCCACCAGGGGCTGGTTTACCTCCTCCCACAGCCCATGTAGCCTCTTGGGTCGAGACACCCCTTCCGATGGTCCCCCGGTACCCTCCCGGCACTCGAGGTACACTACCGATGAGCCCGAAACTTTTTCGGCAACCAAAGCAGGACTTCCTATATATCAATGTTTACCTCCAGACCATTCCAAATCTCCTCATGACGTCCGGGATCTCATCCGGGACTCCGAACAACCTTCTGTCACCACCATACATAACTCTATACTACCAAAACGTCAACGAACCTTAAGTGCGCAGACCCTACGGGTTCGAGAACTATGTAGACATGACCGAGACACCTCTACGGTCAATAACCAATAGCGGGACCTGGATGCCCATATTGGTTCCTACATATTCTACAAGATCTTTATCGGTCGAACCTCTTTGTCAAGGATTCAGTTAATCTCGTATGACGTTCCCTTTGTTCGTCGGTATGTTACTTGCCCGAGATTCGATCGTCGGCTTCTCCATACCTAGTTCAATCTCGTTACCGGCAAGTATCTTTACTCATTCCGTAATACAAGATCCCGTGACTAGCACTTGGTCACATTGCTTGCAAGGCTTATTGTGATGTTGTATTGCCGAGTGGGCCCTGAGATACCTCTCCGTCACACGAAGTAACAAATCCCAGTCTTGATCCATGCCAACCCAATAGACACCCTCGGAGATACCTGTAGAGCACCTTTATAGTCACCCAGTTATGTTGGGACGTTTGATACACATAAGGCACTCCTCCGGCGTCAGTGAGTTGCATGATCTCATGGTCATAGGAACATATACTTGACATGCAGAAAACAGTAGCAATAAACTAACACAATCATATGCTACGTTTGTAGTTTGGGTCTTGTCCATCACATCATTCTCCCTAATGATGTGATTCCGTTATCAAATGACATCTCATGTCCATGACTAGGAAACCATAGCCATCTTTGATCAACGAGCTAGTCTATTAGAGGCATACAAGGGACATGGTGTTGTCTATGTATCCACTCATATATATGAGTATCCGTTCAATACAATTATAGCATGGGTAATAAACAATTATCATGAGCAAGGAAATATGATATAACCAATTTATTATTGCCTCTAGGGTATATTTCCAACATTATATGTTGTTCGATGAGAACTATGTATGAACTTGATGTATTTATTTTGGTCACTATTGTACTTTGGTTTTAATGTGATGATGAATTTCTATTAATTTGGTCACTTCTCTATTCATGATGTTTTGTAATGCTTTTTTGATACACTTAATTATATAATGCACGTAGATGAACCGATAATGGATGTACGGTGACCGACGCACCTCCGAGTACATTAAGGGCCTGCATAATTTTCTCGAAGCGGTTGAGGCAAACAAGTTGCATGGTTTTATACCTTCTCCATGTATTGTTTGTGGGAATACGAAGGATTACTCGAACTCTAAAACCCTTCACTTCCACCTGCTTGAGAAGGGTTTCATGCCACACTATAATGTTTGGACCAAGCATGGAGAAAGAGATGCTATGATGGATGACAATGAAAAAGAAGAGGATGATGACAACTATCCGCCCCCTGAATACGGTGATGCTGCAATGTGGGAAGCTGAAGATGAAGATGAACCAGAAGATGTGCCCGATGATGATCTTTGCCGGGTCATTGTTGATGCATAGAGAGAATGTGAAAGTGAAAGGGAGAAGTTGAAGTTCGATTGCATGTTAGAGCATCACAAAAAAGGGTTGCACCCAAATTGCGAAGATGACAACACAAAGCTCGGTACTACACTGGAATTGCTACAATGGAAGGTAGACAATGGTGTACCTGACAAGAGATTTGGTTCTCTACTGAAATAATGAAGAAGAAGCTTCCAAAGGATAACGAATTTCCCAGCATTACGTATGAAGCAAAGAAGGTTGTATGCCCTCTAGGATTGGAGGTGCAGAAGATACATGCATGCCCTAATGACTGCATCCTCTACCGTGGTGCATACGACGATTTGAACGCATGCCCAGTATGCGGTGCATTGCGGTATAAGATTAGACGAGATGACCCTGGTGATGTTGATGGCCAGCGCACTGGGAAGAGGGTTCCTGCCAAGGTGGTGTGGTATGCTCCTATAATACCACGGTTGAAACGTCTGTTTCAAACCAAAAAGCATGCCGAGTTGATGCGATGGCACATAAAAGACCGTAAGAAAGACGGAAGTTGAGAGCACCCGCTGACGAGTGGTAGTGGAGAAAGATCGATAGAAAGTGGAGGGACTTTACAGGTAATCCAAGGAACGTATGGTTTGGTTTAAGTGCATATGGCATTAATCCTTTTGGGGTGCAGAGCAGCAAGCATAGCACATGGCCTATGACTCTATGTATGTATAACCTTCCTCCTTGGTTGTGCATGAAGCGGAAGTTCATCATGATGCCAGTGCTCATCCAAGGCCCTAAGCATTCCGGCAATGACATTGATGTGTAACTAAGACCATTAGTTGATGAACTTTTACAGCTATGAAATGGAAAAGGTGAACGTGTGTGGGATGAGAACGAACAGGAGGAATTTGACCTACATGTGTTGCTGTTTGTAACCATCAACGATTGGCCTGCTCTCAGTAATCTTCCAGGACAGACAAACAAGGTATACCACGCATGCACGCACTGTTTAGATGACATCGAAAGTATATATTTGGACAAATGCAGGAAGAATGTGTACCTGGGGCATCGTCGATTTCTTCCGACCAACCATCAATGTCGAAAGAAATGAAATCATTGCAAAGGTGAGGCAGATCACCGAAAGAAGCCCGCCCTCCGTACTGGTGATCACATACTTGATATGGTCAATGATTTACAAGTAATCTTTGGAAAGGGTCATGGCGGACTATCTGTTCCGAGTGACGCTGAGGGACGTGCATCCATGTGGAAGAAGAAATCTATATTTTGGTACCTACCCTATTGGAAACACCTAGAGGCCCGCTCTGCAATCGACATGATGCACGTGACGAAGAATCTTTGCGTGAACCTGCTAGGCTTCGTGGGAGTGTATGGGAAGACAGATGAAACACCAGAAGCACAGGAGGATTAGCAACGTGTGCACGAAAAAGACGGCATGCATCCAAAGTAGTATGAAGGTCCTGCCAGCTACGCTCTTACGAAAGAAGAGAAGGAAATCTTCTCTGAATGCCTGCTCAGTATGAAGGCCCCGTCTGGCTTCTCGTCAAATATAAAGGGAATAATAAATATGGCAAAAAAAGTTCTAGAATCTAAAGTCTCATGACTGCCACGTGATAATGACGCAACTGCTTCGGTTGCATTGAGGGGGCTTCTACCGGAAAACGTTCGATTAGCCATTGTGAAGCTATGTGCATTCCTCAATGCAATCTCTCTGAAGGTATTCGATACATAAATCCTACCAATGTTAATGAGTGATTTGGTGCAATGTCTTGTCAGTTTTGAGCTGGGTTCCCACCATCCTTGTTCTTTATCATGACGCACATCCTAGTTCATCTAGTCGACGAGATTGACATTCTGGGCCCTGTATTTCTACACAATATGTTCCCCTTTGAGAGGTTCATGCGAGTCTTAAATAAATATGTTCATAACCGTGCTAGGCCAGAAGGATGCATCTCCATGGCCATCAAACAGAGGAGGTCAGTGGGTTTTGTGTTGACTTCTTTCCTGACATTAAGCCGATTGGTCTCCCTCAATCGTGGTATGAGTGGAGTCTGACTAGAAAAGGCACGCTAGGATCAGACTCAATAATATGTAGGGACGGGCATTCTTGGTCTCAAGCACACTACACAGTTCTACAGAATTTTACCTTGGTGACCCCGTATGTCAATGAACACAAGAATATTCTACGCTCCAAACTCCCGAAGCAGTGTGACGACTGGATTACATGTGAACACATCAGGACTTTCGGCAGTTGGTTGCAAACACATCTCTTGGGTAACACCACTGTTGCAGATGAGCTGTCCTCGTTGGCCAGGGACCATCTTCGACTGTATTGACTTACAAAGGGTACCAGATAAATGGGAATACATTTTACACGATCGCCCAAGATCAAAAGAGTTCCAACCAAAATAGTGGTGTCTGCTTTGATGCAGCAACCAACATGGGAAAGGACACATATTATGGTTACATAGTGGACATATGGGAACTTGACTACGGACATGATTTTAAGGTCCCTTTGTTTCGGTGCAAATGGGTCAATCTGTCAGGAGGCGGGGTACAAGTAGACCCGCACTACGGAATGACAACAGTGGATATGAACAATCTTGGGTACACAGACGAACAATTTGTCCTAGACAATGATGTGGCGTAGGTTTTCTATGTGAAAGACATGTTTACCAAACCGAGAAAAGAAAAGATAAGGAAGCGAATACATCATACGATGAGCCAAAGCGCCACATATTCTTTCAGGGAAAAGAGACATCGTGGGAGTACAGGGAAAGACAGACATGTCTGCGGATTATGAAAAGTTTATTGAAATTCCTCTCTTCAAAGTGAAGGCTGACCCAAGCACCGTATTAAACAATGAAGATTATCCATGGTTACGGCGCAATAAAAAAGGAACATAGGCGAAGAAAAAGTGAAGACTTTCTCTCCACAACTATTCTGATGATGGCTTTGATCTACAATATCACTGCAGTTACATGTCAAGAAATGAAATGCCTTTTGTACCAGATGAGCTTTCGTTTGAAACCCTGATACTTCGAAAGAGATTGTCAATTTTGTATACGAAGTGCATCCAGTTTTTGTCGTAACCCTCTCAACTTTTTAGCACATGCTATGTGGGTGAAATGATGATATCATGCCAACTTTTAACCATTTCAAAGTTCATTTGCAGTGCTTTTCAACTCCGGGTGATGTTAGCTCAAAATACATCATGAAATGCATGAAAAATAGCAAAATGACATCAACAAAGGGTTGAAAAGGGATGATGTTGCTTTGAATGGTGCATATTGAATGCAGAAAACGTCATGAGTTCAAATATGTTTAAAAAATTGAAATCCCTTTGTAATAGACGTGTTTTCATCTGAAACCCCGATACTTCGAAAGAGATTGTCCATTTTGTACACAAAGTGGATGCATTTTTTGCCGTAACCCTCTCAACTTTTTAGCACATGCTATGTGGGTGAAATGATGATACCATGTCAACTTTCAACCATTTCAGAGTTCATTTGCATTGCTTTTCAATTCAGGGTCATTTTAGCTCAAAAGAAACCATGAAATACATGAAAAATAGCAAATGAAGTCAGAAAAGGGTTGAAAAGTGATGATGTGGCTTTGAATGGTGCATATTCAATGCAGAAAAAGTCTTGAGTTCAAATATGTTTAAAAACTTGAAATCCCTTTTGTAATAGACGTGTTTTCATCTGAAACCTTAATATTTCGAAAGAGGTTGTCCACTTTGTACACGAAGTGCATCCAGTTTTGTCGTAACCCTCTCAACCTTTTAGCTCAATCATTTCAATCATTTCAGAGTTCATTTGCAGTGCTTTTCAATTCAGGGTCATTTTAGCTCAAAATAAACCATGAAATGCATGAAAAATAGCAAATGAAGTCAGAAAAGGGTTGAAAAGTGATGATCAAAGTTATTTACCTTAATATGTTTAAAAATTGAAATATGTTTAAAAAATATATTTAAATATGTTTAAAAAGTGATGATCAAAGATATTCAACGCAGAAAAAGTCTTGAGTTCAAATATTAAAAAAATTGAAATCTCTTTGTAATAGACGTGTTTTCGTCTGATCAAAGTTATTTAACTTAATATTATGTAAAATTTATACAACTAAAATTATCAAATTTATTTTTATTAAAAAAATTAATAGCAAAAGGAATATTTTAAAATTTTAAATAGATGCACTTATAGGGGAAATTCGACCTAAATTCAAAGTGCTAGTAAGTGCAAGCACATACTAGCATTTTTAATTTAGGACGAATTTCGTGTATAAGGACATCTATTTTCACTTTGAGAGGAACTTGACATGGCAGAGACGGGCGAGCTTATAAACAGGTACGAGCGCCTCTCTCTTGGCGAGGTGGGACTAAACTTATACCGGTTCGAGTGCCTCCCTCTTTAGTCCCGATTGGATCCACCAACCGGGACTAAAGGGGGGCCTTTCGTCCCGGTTGGTGGCTCAAACCAGGACTAATATGCGAAAGTATTTGTTTAAAAACTTTAATATGCAAAAAATAACATAAAAAAATGCCCGCTTACTAGGCCACCACGGCCTGCATACGACTAGAACACCCCCAACCTCTCATATAAGGAGGGAGTTTTCGAATTCTCCCCCAACCTCTCTGTAACACCCCGAATCCTTGCGAGATCTAGACTGGCCTCACAGATCAATACTAGTCTTTTGTGCACGCTTTGTCCTCACTCATGCGCACCCGGGACCAACTTCCCGATCGGTCACCCATCCTAAAACTACTCCAATCCAAGCACGCTTAACCTAGAAGTTCTGTTTGAATGGTCTTTCGGAAAAGAAGAAATTCTTTATTGATATGAGTACTCTATCATCCCTAATAAGCCAGGCTATCACATACACCACCACTCAAAGGAACCGACGTCCTCGTCGGGTCACAGGAACGTTCCCTCTTGGCACAAATGTCTGTGCTTCCAATCCGATACATGTGTCATTCCGTGTGCCACGACGGACCACAAACTTCATGAACAACATGACCGCGCACCTGTCGACAAACATCCGTGTAACCGCGAGGGTCGGCTCTGATACCAACTTGTAACACCCCGAAGAACACACCCGCCAGTAGTCATTACTCCTGGAGGGATCTAGATTGGCCTCACAGATCAATACTAGTCTTTTGTGCGCACTTTGTCCTCACTCATGTGCACCCGGGACCAACTTCCCGGTCGGTCACCCATCCTAGAACTACTCCAAGCCAAGCACGCTTAACCTAGGAGTTCTGTTTGAATGGGCTTCCAGAAAAGAAGAAATTCCTTATTGATATGAGTAGTCTATCATCCCTAATAAGCCAGGATATCGCACTCTCCCATTTCGTCCGCGCCGCCGACGCCTTGCCCCGGCGCTGACAGGCTGCTCGTCGTCGCCGCCGCCCCCAATGCCCGTTCTCGTCGTTGCCGCCGCCCCGAGCCCGTTCTCATCGTCGCCGCCATCGCCGCCGCCCCGAGCCCGTCCCCGTGCGCCACCTTGTCCTCGCTTTGTCGTCGTCGTCGCTGTCGCCGCCACCCGTTCTCGTCGTCGTCGCCGCCCCCGAGCGTACCGTCGCCATCGCCTCGAGCCCATCCCCGCGCGCCTTCTCGTCCTCGCTCTGTCACTGTCGCCGCTCCTCGCCGGTAAGGCTCCCCCCTCCTCTTTGTCCCCGTCGGCCCCGCGCACCTCCGCCGCTCGACAGCCCCCGTCCACTGCACGCAGCACCGCCATCGGCCCCGCCTTCGCCCATCGCAGCACCGCCGCTGGCCCTGCGCGCGTCTCCAGCGACCCCCGGCAGAGTTAATTTTAGTTGTTTCGTTGTTTTTATTGTTTAGTTGTTTAGTTATTTTTATCGTTTAGTTGTTTTTATTGTTTAGATGTTTAGTTGTTTTATCATCGATCGTCGGTGACGCGATATCAAGGAGTCCCCGATGATCATCGATGAGGGAGAGTACCCCCTGACGACCGTCGATGAGGGAGAGTCCCCGACGATCGTCGGTGACGTGATATGATGTTTAATTAGATGTTTAAATGTTTAGTTGCATAGCATACCTGTTGAGTCAATGATGCCCGGCTAGCATCCTTGTTGTCGACTCGGTGGCAACCACCTGCTTGAGAGCGCGCCATGTCCAGGACTGAGCTCCGCCGGACTGGCACTGGGAGGTGCTGCCTTCCGGGGTGCCCAGTTTGGTGAGGTATCAGGGTCCCATTGTCGATCCGGAGGTTCTTCTGTGGCGGTCACGTGGAACATTGTCAGTGTAGAGGGAGCCACCCCCGTGGAGGTGGTACGTCACCGTCTCAGGGAGGAGGACGAGCATGTCCAACGCTACATGGCTACGTTGGACGCCAGGTTCTCCAATACCTGGCAGGTTATTCAGAGATCTCACCCGAGCTATGATCCTGTCATAGTTCCTTCTCTTTGGGTGTTCACCGCCTACGCCGCTAGACGTCAACTACATTTGTATTAGTGATATTATATAATAATATTCAAGATGTATTAGTGATAATATTCTATGATGTATTTGTGATACTATTCGAAGATGTATTAGTGATACTATGTGATTGTATTGTTGCATTGCCTTGTATTGATTTCCATATCTCAGGTTTTTATATTGCCATGTCGTAATATTTGCAGAACTATGGATCACAAAGACATAGAACAAGAAGAGTTGTTGGGGGATATAATCTGTGCCGGAGGTGATCCCTTGGCGTATCACAACGACATCGATGGTCGGGAATGAGAGGATGGCAGCTCCGGTGATCCAACAATGGAGGAGGCAGGAGATCATGATGGCTCTGGTGACCGAATAGCGGAGGAAGGAGATCAGGATCACGGCTCCGGTGACCGAATGGCGGAGGAAGGAGATCATGATCACGGCTCCGATGACCAAATTGAGGAGGGATCCTCAACTGTTGCGAAGTCCAGCGAGGTAAGGAGACAAGGCACGAAGAAAAGGTTGTGCCAGGATGAAAGGTTCGCGATCACAGAAGACGCGAACGATGGCCAACCGATTGCTCCCAAGCGGACCCAAGGACGCATTTGTACATCAGTATGGAGTTGTTGTTAGGGACTACGTCTCGATCAGCACCTAGCAATGGAATAAGAATAATAAGGACCTTGATGGTTCTTATGTTCATGATAGACAGAAACATGATCTTTGGACTGAGCTGATGACAAATTTCAGCCTACTGCTTGAGGAAGATCCGAATAACTCAGTTATAGAGCGAAAGGTCAATGCATGGGCTCTTAAGAAGATGGCAGAACTATTCAGGAACTGGAAGAAAGAGTTGAACACAAAGTTTGTCGAGAAAGATGAGACTCCGGGATTCAAAGGTTGATATGAGAAGATAAGAGATCAATGGCCCGAATTTGTGGCCTACAAGAGTAAGAAAATGTCACTGACAAACAAGAAAAATTTTACAGAGAAAAAGTATCACCATCACACGGGGTCAAGTGGATACTACAATGCCCGGCCGTTGTGGGACAAAGCTGAGCAAGACCTGCTTGCTAGGAATGTCCACCTAGAGACATTGCACTGGCCAGATCGTTCAAGGACTTGGTTCTTCGGGGTTGGGGGAACTTTGGACCCCAAAACAAGTAAGTGTGTTTGGACGGACGCGCAACTTTTAATACCCTTCTAGAAGCTTCAGGCAGCAATCAAGGCAGCGCAGGAAGGGACGTTCATTCCCGACAGAGATAAGGACGAGCTAACAGAGGACCTCGGGAATCCTGAACACCCTGGACAAACACGAGGCACATCAGGCTCCGTTCCGTGGAAGCATGGGTTTCCCAACAACGGTGGCTATAGAAGCCGAGAGAGAAAGAGGAAACAGGAATCAAGCGAAATGGAGAAGCTCGATGCAAGATTAGAAAAACTAGAGGAACTTGAGAGCCAATGAGCTACCGGCCAACCATCTGAGCGGCATGAAGATCCTTCCTTCGAAGCCGCCCCAGAAGCTACCCCGCCATCTTAGCAAAGAAGCAGCGTGGCTTCCTCGGAGCTCGTTCAGCCTGATTTCATGGCTCCTCGATACCCCATGGATAGTATCACGGAGGCTCAACATTGTGAGCTAATGACGAAATGCCAGAACCCGACCTTCAACGCGGCGGTCAGCTCTGTTCTACCTCCTCGAACCGAGGGAACTTTCCATTGTCGTCCGATTCCACATGGCTATGTTGTTGTGATGGTGGATGAAATAATGGATGGATTTGAGGGGCTGGAGCTTGACAATCCTACAGGTGAAGAGGATATTGTTCTTATGGAAAATGCTTTGAGGAGTACCTCTCTATGGAGAAAGGAGTACATCAAGCTTCAAAACTGGAAGCCTCAGCACACTCAGCCTCCTCCAGCGTGCCAAGGCACTCCGCCTCCTCCTCCTCCTCCGGCGCGTCCGGGCACTCCGACTCCTCCTTCGCCTCCTCCGACGCGTCAGGCCACTCCACGTCCTCCTCCGCCTCCTCCGGCGCGCCAGGCCACTCCGCCTCCTCCTCCTCCTCCTCCGATGCGTCCGCCTCCTCTGGCGCGTCAGCCACGACGGAAGAGAGACGCCACCGCTCCGGCGGCTAGCAGTACAATAGGCAGGAAGAAATAAAAATTTGGTCCAAGCCTCAAGCCTCTACCAAAGTTACCATACGAGAGAACTGACAAAGAAAGCGCTGACATCAGTAAAGCCGAAGTGAAGGCCCATTTTGCACGGAAACATCCACCTTCGAAGGAAACGGTAGATCCGGTGAAAGCGAAGCGCACGGTGGATGCCCTGAGCGACCATCACCACCTCCGCTGCAATCCAACTATGACCGCATTATTGTAAAGACATATGATGAAGCGCGGCGGTCAGGAAGTACTTCCAATGTTGCAAGAGTCAAAGAACAAAGAAGTGGGAAACAATTCCCCAACTCGACGAACAGGAGAAGCAATCGTGCCCCCCGCTCAAGGTGTCTAGTGATATCGCTAATCATCCGGTGATACTGCCCAGTACCAATCTTGGCGATTACTTGGGTGATGATGTACATTTTGAAACGGTTGAGGTAGTAGTACAAGACTTTAGATACGAGCACGGGAAGCCTCTCGTCAAACCTTATCATCCTCCTCTAACAACGATGATGTACAATTTGCATGAATGGTACATGAAAACTTGCAGGGGGTCAGGGGAAGACAGTATGTATACCAGAATTAGAAAAGAGCACGACTTCATTGGACTCGACCTGATGCCTGTTGAATTTGTGGAGTTATTTCAGTTATTCAATCAACAGGCCCTCAACAAATAACTCATGACTTGCTACTATCTATAAGTATTATTTCTTAAGTCTCTAGCTCAGCTCGTTCATTGCATGTATGTATAATTATCCTCACTATATTATGTTGATTGAAGATCATCGAATGCAAAAAAGAAGGAATCTATGACGTTGGGTTCATTAGCCCAGATACCATAAATGAATGGTCGGTATGAAACAGAGTCAAAGATATCGAGGAGAACTTGCTAGAATCGTTCCTTAGACATCAAAACAAAAAGAAAATACTCTTTCCTTACAACTTCAAGTGAGTGTTACCGTCTTCTGCATATTCGGTTCTGCTTACTCAAGATTAAGTAATGTAATTGATGAGTTATGTGTGCGCAGGTACCACTTTATTCTGCTATCCATTAAGCTTGATGGGGCATTAGTAACTGTCTTAGACTCGAGACGTAAAGATCCCGAGGATTATGCGGACATGACTGCAATGCTCCAGAAGTAAGTACAATCAATATCGGGACCATATTTGCAACTTTCGTTCATTTCCTGATATCAAGTAATCATTTTCTTTGCCTGACAGGGTTTGGAAAAAGTTCACCCGAAAGGTTTCCGGTCGAGCTGCGATTTACACCCCCCCCCCCCAAAGTAAGTAGTACTAGCTAGTTCCGTGCATCTCTAATTAATTCTAGTTTCATCAATACCATTATAATGCTTGCTTATCAGTTTGATTGAACTCTATTCTCGTAAAGTGTTTGTACCAGGCACCCGGGACTGTTTTATGTGGATACTACGTATACGAGTTCATTCGCCACTTGACCTCTAAGCGGGCTTCTCTGACAAACAATTTGAAGTACGTAAATAATATTCATAATTTATTTTATATATTACCATCAATTGTGTTGAGTTTCATTCATATATATGTATTGACCCTTTTCTTTAAATTAGATCTGGAAGATGCGGGATGAACTCCTACCACATGATCGCATACGAGCAATTCAAGAGGATTTGGTGGGATTCTTTTTGACCACGTCATACCTGAAGACGGAGAATACCATGTGAAATTGCAATTGGATCTTAGGTAGATGATGTTATGGATTGTAAGAGATGTTATATTGTATATATATGTACTAGTGTCGGATAGATATACAAAAACTTGTTGTTTGACCAAGCACGGAGAAAGATATGTCACTTCTCTCTATATGTTCATAACGATCTTGTGTAATTAATGGTTTTCTTCATTTTCTTCCTAGCTAGGGTCGAGTTCTCTCTACATGTATATATATTAGTTAGCGTCGACCAAGCATGTAGAAAGAGTGGTCACTTCTCTCTATTAGCTAGCTAACACAATATAAAACCCCTAAATTAACCCTCCAAAACCCCTAAACCTCCCTTCCAAAAACAAACCTAGCGCCTTTCCCTGGGCGTCCCGCAGCGGCCACGTGGATCCCCTTTGGTCCCGGTTCGTAAACAAACTGAGACTAAAGATTTTGGGTATTAGTCCCGCTTGTTTTGTCCCGGTTCCAAAATCAGGACTAAAGGCCGTCTGGAACCGGGACTAGTACCCTGTTTTGTACTAGTGACAAAAATGTTCTCCACATGGATGGGTATTTTTTCGACGATGGAGAACAAGAAAAAGAAAAGGTACAAACTCATGTTGAATGTGCAAAAGGAAAAGATGAATTAGGACAGGACGTGGACGAAAAATAAGCTGCGAATTGAAAGAGAAAAGATAAAGCTGGAGAAGCAAGAGGCACCGATCAAATAAGGCAGCGACGCACGAGGCAATTTCCGTTGGTCCCACGATTTATCACGAAAGCCATTGTTTAGGGTCGAGACTGTTTTAAGTGTCCATTGGGCGCATGAGTGGATTCGAGGTGCTCAGATTTTTTTAATCTTTATTTTCTGGGTGAGAGGTGCTTAGATTAGCCATCAAGCAAAAAAATCTTAGCCAACATGACTAGTGGGGAAGTGATTTTTTTATTTTCAAAACACAATAGAGACGCAGATGTGTAAATACACACGTCTTTATAATCGGTGAGAACATCTCCTCCCACTGAACTTACATCGCCGAAAGTCCTGAAACAAATCAGAAAAATGTGAACATCAATATCAAGTCTAGGACTTAAATACTGCTTGGTTGGGAATACTATTGTTCTCCTAGACATTTAACTATAGGTTGATTCGCTGGTTTATTTAATTTGAGTTGTATGATCGTGGGTGTACACATTTTGTGCTCCGATGGTGAAGTGATACAACTATGAATTTTGCCAGTAAATTACACGGTATGGTTAGTCAATCGGTCCAGAAAACTGCGTTCATGGTGAAGATAGGCTGCGGAGGAAGTACCATGTGGCTGGGAAGAGGATTTGGAGCGCATGGGAGCTCCACCCCCTATTTGAACATTAGTTCCAAAAAAAAAAACTAGCAAAATTAAATAAAAATCTGGAATTTTGGGTTATCAAACTGGGTGCCCAATACACTCTCATTTGAAGTTTTGTGAAGAAAGGATATTTGTGGTATCCAAGGTAAAAAGACAAAAAAATCATATGTGTAGAAAAGAAATATGTGGATGGATAGTAGGATGGACAGTATTTTCTTCGTCACGGATATGTTTTCTGGTATTTTTCTGCAAAACTTTAAACGAGAGTAGATTGAGCACCCAGGTTTCATATCCCAAGGTTTCAGATTTTTCTTGTATTTTTCAATACAATATTGAGCATCTAGGTGCTCCTACGTATTTTCCCATGTCATTGTCCGTTTACTGCCAGTCCATTTCATGTGCTGACAGAGACTAACAAGTATACCAACAGAGGTCCGGACAAATGCATTTGGTCTTATCCAGAGAGGCGGTGAGTTTGGTGGCTGCGTGGAAAAGCAGAGCTCCCACAAATGCATTTTCGCAACCACATCTCATTAACTAAACAACTCCATTATGAAAAGTAACCAAACAACTGAACTGAAGCAGCGCGTAATCCATTGCTTCTTGTGCTACTTCTGCGGTGCATGCCTGGTCGCCGGTTGGTCGACTGTAACCTGCATCTTGCTTTCCTTCGTGGTGCCACGTATACAGGTCGTCGACAGGCCGACTGTTTCCTTGTCCACGTATGCATGCATCGTTCGTCGGTGCACCGCACATTGCGAGAGCGACGTGGTAAGCAATTTCCGGTGCTCCCACTAACAGACTCTGTGTGCTGGCCACACGGAGATGACTCGACGCACATGATTGAATCTGAGGTGCTTACATTAATCGGTCATCAAACAAGGTTGTTCTTAGCCAACAACACCTAAGCGCCAGCTCACTCCCACTGTCAGCAAGTGTGAACGGTAGGGGTATTCATGGATTTTTCTTACAGGTACTCACTTACTTGCTAGATGATGGAATGCTGACTCCTGACGGTTAAGCGTTGACCGATGAGCAAAGGCAGGTCTGCATGGATCTTTCTAGTCTTTTGCGGGATGCATGCATGCATGCATGGATTCATACGTGCTCCATCTAGCTCCCACATCACATGTTCTCCCAATTGTTCTGGAAGTCAGCGCGGACGTAGAATCGATCGGACGCGCAACATGCCTCTTTTGAAACCGATCGAGCAGGACTGCATGTTCCTCATGTAGCTGGCCAAGTGGTAGTCGTAGTTCTAGTGGCTGTTAAGCACGCAGAAACCGAGTTGTATAGGAGCAAAGCTGCCTGTTCCGCACGTAACCGATCGCGATGCATGGGTATACGTAAGTGCTTACGCAACCGTGACCCAGCTCAATTAACCCCAATTGGCTCCAAGTTGAGACTGAATGCTCATCTATCTTTTTGTCCAAGGATTTGATCTACTCCTAGTTTACTTGCTCTTCAGTGCCCCCCCTTGAAGGTAGCCGGCCGCGCAGCCCCCTCGCAGTGCGGTCGACTCGGCACTATGTACATTAGTAGGCCGATGAGCACACGGTGACGTCGTCGCCATACATGTATACATGTGCTAATTAATCTGGCTTACTTCATGCCCCAGTCGACGCTTGCTCCTGGTTACTTCTTGGATAGTGGAGAGCTGGTTCGGGCAAGTTTCGTCCATGCCTTTATGCAGGTTCTACACTTGACAGGGTTGTGCCTGCCAATCCATTGATCTGTACACATGCCGCCCGTCCATGGGCATCGAACGAACCTGCTGCATGCAGGTCAACGACCAAGTCTTCACCATGCAAGCATGCATGCATGTATCTGAAACCTAGCAGTTTTTGACTGATTAGAAAATACTACCGAGTACTTTTACATGCAAGTATGCAGACCATGTACAGTACTCACGCGGCAAGGTAATTACTGGTAGTTTCTAGGGACACATGCACGGTCATACTGCGCACTAGATCGGTAAGTAAATTAGGCGGTGCGGTGTCATCATATGTATAAACGTACATACTCCTAATTAATTTACTTAGGGTGGAGTAGATTGCTTGCTGTATCACGCTTGCTTTTCAGTTGAAGCAAACAAGATGTCGGTTAGTTTGCCAGCCTCACCAACTTGGCACCCACGTAATTAAGCTCCACAAAAGTAACCGCGTCGTCCGCACAAACCTATATATAACAACTACGCCGCCCCGGCCGATCAACATTCCTTCTCGATCGCTTCTTCGCTCACGACTAAAGCTGTAAGCCTACCAAGGACGAGAAAACGAGAGATCAAAACCCACTATCGAATACGAATCCATGGGAGCTGACATGAAGCGGGCCAGGGAGGAGGAGGAGCCAATTGTGTCGCTGGCGCTGTCGCTCAGCACAGACTCCACGACGTCGGACAACTCGACGGCGGCGGCGCCCAGGAAGAGGACGCGGCGGGGAAGAGTGGCCGGGACGTCGGGGGAGGGGGAGTTCGTGTGCAAGACGTGCGGCCGGGCCTTCACGACGTTCCAGGCGCTGGGCGGGCACCGGACCAGCCACCTTCGGGGCCGCCACGGGCTGGAGCTCGGCGCCGGCGTCGCCAGAGCCATCAAGGAACGGAAAAGGCAGCGGCACGAGTGCCACATCTGCGGGCTCGGGTTCGAGATGGGCCAGGCGCTGGGGGGACACATGAGGCGGCACCGCGAGGAGATGGCACTCAGTGGCGCCGCGCTGCTGCTGCCGGTGCCGGATCAGGAGGTGACCACCGCCGACCAGTCGCCCGTCTTGCTTCAGCTGTTCGTGTAGTTATAGATGCTAGCCGGAAAGATGGAAGACACAGACACGCTTTGCTTGCTGATGCGTGCGTGCATGGACATGTAAATATGACATATATATATGTTCATTTGACGATCTTGTAATGACGAATTCATATATAGTTCATTCATTTTGCTCGGTGTTGATATCGGTCAATTGAGACTAAAGAGATGTACGTATATTTTTTTATCATGCAACAATCCCGCTCCTGCGTGCGAATGCGACAATTCAATGAGTGTCTGTTGCTGTGATCAGATTGCGGTTCCGCATGCCGCGCGCAATGGCCACGGCATTGACGGATCACGTACAAACACGGCCGTGTCGTGTTGGTGTGGACGTACGCCCTGGTGCTGCGTGCGTGCATATACATATACACTGGACTGGAGTATTGGTCAGGTCAGTGCCGGCATGTTTCGCATGCATGCAGCTGGCCAAGTGGAAGTAGGCAAGCACCTATTCAAACGGGGCGAATGATATCTTGTGGCGGTACGTTAAGCATTGACCAATCATTGGCCCAGGTCAAGTGGATGGTATATTGTGGCCTATTCATCAGCATGGACGAGTATTAATTTGTGTCCCAAGTTTCCAGTGAGAACGTACGTACTAGTTAGTTACTCTACTTCTTGGGTAGATATATATGCTGGACAGTTTCGGACAAGTTTCGTGCATGAGCCGGCAATTACCGGAGGAACAACGTCCCTGTTGAAATATCTGCCCGAGTCTGGACAATTCGCACGGCTAAACTTGTCGTTGGCCGCGCAAAGGCTAACAATGTCGACGTCCTGGGCATCCAATCTGGTCAAAGGCGAAATGTCTTAACCCGTGCATACCCTTTTGGATTGATTAGACAAGTGCAGTAACTTGGTTGGGGAAGCATGCATGCAATTAAACTTGGGAAAATCTAAGATGCACAGTGTGCACCGTGGTCTTCCCTTCCCATGCTGCTCCATTTCAATGGGATTCACATCATCTAGTGCTGACGTCATCAGATTAATTGTTAGATTCAAATGTTTAAAATGATTTATCTTATGAACCGTCACAGGTGAGTTTGTCTCGACGAGGGCTCCAGAACAAGATATCATATTGTCATGTTTCCATAATATATTTTTTGTCACCTCTAGTTGCCTGAATATGTCAACATAGTTGTCCATGCTAATCGTAAACAATTGCCACAATGATTATGTACAGTTATCAAGTATTATGTCTGTATGTTCTTTGGACGGTGTATTGTGATGCAAGGGTAGAGAGTGAATATTCAAGTGTTGTTAACAATTGGGAAAAAGTGGTCACATCCCCAGAAGTACCACGAAGCAAGTTTTTTTCTAGTGGTATATATAGCGTTCTACAATTCAACAGCCAATTTAATTCAAACTAACAACTAATTGCTTATTACGAGAAACTAAGTGATACTAATGTGACAACTATTGACGAAATAAAAAAGTTTGTCAAAATATATCAATATGAGATATAGCTTCCAAAATCTCGCCATGAAATATGACTGGGAAGCGAAACATCGATTGAATTAGCGATTTGAATAATAAAACTCTTTTAAAAACTCAAAAAAAAAGAATGTTTCATGATATCATGCATATGTATCTTTGCATGCATACAAGAGAGGAATGAGAGTGCGGAAGACCTCTATGTGGCATCTCTGAAGTTCATTAAACTTTTAGTCACACAGGTATACTACTCCCTTCGTTTCATTCCAATACAAACTACATACAGATGTATATAGACATATTTTAAAATGTATACTCATTTTCCATATATGTACTCTGCGTTGGAATCCTTAAAAAAGAATTATTTTTGTAGGGAGAGACGGTGGAATACCACTATATGAGCTGTGGATGCAGCCGGTAAATTACGCGGTAGGGTATGGTGGTGCCAATGACTGGACAATGGATCCATAACATCACATGCCAACCATTGCTCCGCTTGGTTGCAGTCGCGGCTATGACGGTGCGAGTTGCAACCTCCGTTTGGTGTGGCAGCAAGTAAGCCTTGGACAAAACACCGTCCGTTCACTCCATCCCATCCGCTGACAGACATCTAGCTATAAGTATTTTTATTTTCTCCAGAAAGATCTAGCAAGAAGTATATTTAATCGACAGATACATCACTTCTGGTCAGGGCGGTGCGGTGACGACGTGGGTGACTGCGTCCACCCATGAAAATTCGGTACACATGTCTACTTTTCCCAAGCATTACAAATTAAACAACAACTTATTTCCACTAAGAAGAGGTAATTAATTACACCCCCAAAGCAGCACGTAATCAGTTTTCTTAGCAGCATCCGTTGAGCACATGATTGGATTCGAGGTGCTTAGATTAGCCATCGAACAAGATATTCTTAGCCAACCAGACTAGCGCGGTAAGGAGCATATTATTTTTTGGTCAACTACACGGCATGGTTGGTCAATCGTGGAGAAAGCACCGCGTCACCGCCCACGATCTTATATTCTTCTACATAGAAATTAGGGAGTACCATACCAACGCAACTCCGCACAAATGTCTTTGGTCGTATCCTTTATATTCTTCTACACAGGGATTAGGGAGTACCATACCAACGTAGCTCCGCACAAATGCCTTTGGTCGTATCCTTTATATTCTTTTACATAGGAATTAGGGAGTACCATACCAACGCAGCTCCGCACAAATGCCTTTGATCGTATCATTTATATTCTTCTACATAGGAATTAGGGAGTACCATACCAACGCAGCTCCGCACAAATGCCTTTGGTCGTATCCTTTATATTCTTCTACATAGGGATTAGGAAGTACCATACCAACGCAGCTCCGCACAAATGCTTTTGGTCGTATCCTTTATATTCTTCTACATAGGGATTAGGGACTACCATACCAACGCAGCTCCGCACAAATGCCTTTGGTCGTATCCTTTATATTCTTCTACATAGGAATTAGGGAGTACCATACCAACGCAGCTCCGCACAAATGCCTTTGGTCGTATCCTTTATATTCTTCTATATAGGGATTAGGGAGTACCATACCAACGCAGCTCCGCACAAATGCCTTTGATCGTATCCTTTATATTCTTCTACATAGGGATTAGGGAGTACCATACCAACGCAGCTCCGCACAAATGCCTTTGATCGCATCCTTTATATTCTTCTACATAGGAATTAGGGAGTACCATACCAACGCAGCTCCGCACAAATGCCTTTGGTCGTATCATTTATATTCTTCTACATAGGAATTAGGGAGTACCATACCAACGCAGCTCCGCACAAATGCCTTTGGTCGTATTCTTTATATTCTTCTACATAGGGATTAGGGAGTACCATACCAACGCAGCTCCGCACAAATGCTTTTGGTCGTATCCTTTATATTCTTCTACATAGGGATTAGGGACTACCATACCAACGCAGCTCCGCACAAATGACTTTGGTCGTATCCTTTATATTCTTCTACATAGGAATTAGGAAGTACCATACCAACGCAGCTCCGCACAAATGCCTTTGGTCGTATCCTTTATATTCTTCTACATAGGGATTAGGGAGTACCATACCAACGCAGCTCCGCACAAATGCCTTTGATCGTATCCTTTATATTCTTCTACATAGGGATTAGGGAGTACCATACCAACGCAGCTCCGCACAAATGCCTTTGATCGCATCCTTTATATTCTTCTACATAGGAATTAGGGAGTACCATACCAACGCAGCTCCGCACAAATGCCTTTGGTCGTATCCTTTATATTCTTCTACATAGGAATTAGGGAGTACCATACCAACGCAGCTCCGCACAAATGCCTTTGGTCGTATCCTTTATATTCTTCTACATAGGGATTAGGGAGTACCATACCAACGCAGCTCCGCACAAATGCCTTTGGTCGTATCCTTTATATTCTTCTACATAGGAATTAGGGAGTACCATACCAACGCAGCTCCGCACAAATGCCTTTGATCGTATCCTTTATATTCTTCTACATAGGGATTAGGGAGTACCATACCAACGCAGCTCCGCACAAATGCCTTTGATCGCATCCTTTATATTCTTCTACATAGGAATTAGGGAGTACCATACCAACGCAGCTCCGCACAAATGCCTTTGGTCGTATCATTTATATTCTTCTACATAGGAATTAGGGAGTACCATACCAACGCAGCTCCGCACAAATGCCTTTGGTCGTATTCTTTATATTCTTCTACATAGGGATTAGGGAGTACCATACCAACGCAGCTCCACACAAATGCTTTTGGTCGTATCCTTTATATTCTTCTACATAGGGATTAGGGACTACCATACCAACGCAGCTCCGCACAAATGACTTTGGTCGTATCCTTTATATTCTTCTACATAGGAATTAGGAAGTACCATACCAACGCAGCTCCGCACAAATGCCTTTGGTCGTATCCTTTATATTCTTCTACATAGGGATTAGGGAAGACCATACCAACGCAGCTCCGCACAAATGCCTTTGATCGTATCCTTTATATTCTTCTACATAGGGATTAGGGAGTACCATACCAACGCAGCTCCGCACAAATGCCTTTGATCGCATCCTTTATATTCTTCTACATAGGAATTAGGGAGTACCATACCAACGCAGCTCCGCACAAATGCCTTTGGTCGTATCCTTTATATTCTTCTACATAGGAATTAGGGAGTACCATACCAACGCAGCTCCGCACAAATGCCTTTGGTCGTATCCTTTATATTCTTCTACATAGGGATTAGGGAGTACCATACCAACGCAGCTCCGCACAAATGCCTTTGGTCGTATCCTTTATATTCTTCTACATAGGGATTAGGGAGTACCATACCAACGCAGCTCCGCACAAATGCCTTTGATCGTATCCTTTATATTCTTCTACATAGGGATTAGGGAGTACCATACCAACGCAGCTCCGCACAAATGCCTTTGATCGCATCCTTTATATTCTTCTACATAGGAATTAGGGAGTACCATACCAACGCAGCTCCGCACAAATGCCTTTGGTCGTATCCTTTATATTCTTCTACATAGGAATTAGGGAGTACCATACCAACGCAGCTCCGCACAAATGCCTTTGGTCGTATCCTTTATATTCTTCTACATAGGGATTAGGGAGTACCATACCAACGCAGCTCCGCACAAATGCCTTTGATCGTATCCTTTATATTCTTCTACATAGGCATTAGGGAGTACCATACCAACGCAGCTCCGCACAAATGCCTTTGGTCGTATCCTTTATATTCTTCTACATAGGAATTAGGGACTACCATACCAACGCAGCTCCGCACAAATGCCTTTGGTCGTATCCTTTATATTCTTCTACATAGGGATTAGGGAGTACCATACCAACGCAGCTCCGCACAAATGCCTTTGATCGTATCCTTTATATTCTTCTACATAGGAATTAGGGAGTACCATACCAACGCAGCTCCGCACAACTGCATTTGGTCGTATCCTTTATATTCTTCTACATAGGAATTAGGAGTACCATACCAACGCAGCTCCACACAAATGCCTTTGGTCGTATCCTTTATATTCTTCTACATAGGGATTAGGGAGTACCATACCAACGCAGCTCCGCACAAATGCCTTTGGTCGTATCCGCAGAGGCAGCGACTGTGTCGGCGCCTATGTGCTTTCTCCCTCTCTCTCATAAAAAGGTAAAGCTCCACACAAATTAAATGTTTTTTCCCAAATATACTGTTATTACTATCTTTGTTCTAGTTCAATCCAAATGTGATCTCATTGCACCGAGGCTGTGACGCGGAATTTAGCTCCGCACAAATGCCTTTGGTCGTATCCTTTATATTCTTCTACATAGGAATTAGGGACTACCATACGAACGCAGCTCCGCACAAATGCCTTTGATCGTATCCTTTATATTCTTCTACATAGGGATTAGGGAGTACCATACCAACGCAGCTCCGCACAAATGCCTTTGATCGTATCCTTTATATTCTTCTACATAGGAATTAGGGAGTACCATACCAACGCAGCTCCACACAAATGCCTTTGGTCGTATCCTTTATATTCTTCTACATAGGAATTAGGAGTACCATACCAACGCAGCTCCACACAAATGCCTTTGGTCGTATCCTTTATATTCTTCTACATAGGGATTAGGGAGTACCATACCAACGCAGCTCCGCACAAATGCCTTTGGTCGTATCCGCAGAGGCAGCGAATGTGTCGGCGCCTATGTGCTTTCTCCCTCTCTCTCATAAAAAGGTAAAGCTCCACACAAATTAAATGTTTTTTTCCCAAATATACTGTTATTACTATCTTTGTTCTAGTTCAATCCAAATGTGATCTCATTGCACCGAGGCTATGACGCGGAATTTTCTAGTTCAATCCAAATCCAAGTAGATGGACAATATGATCTCATTGCACCGAGGTCGTGACGCGGAATTTTTTCTAGTTCTAGTCAAGCGTAACCAATTGGATGACCGTTCCAAAATGCTCTCAAAGATAACAAGCCATGTCATAAAACCAAAACTTGAGATAGATTTCAGGTCAATTCCGTTGAGCACGAATGTTCCATCCAGCGGCACAAATTGCTTGGTCACCAGCTGGATAAAAAGGGGGAAACGACATGTTCGTAAGATGAAGTGCACACAAAGAACAGACCACCAACATACTACTACCTGTAGATAGATTTCAGTGAAGAAAAGAAAGGATGCCATACCTTGATTACTTCCAACATACTAATGCAGGATTTGTGACTTGCTGTGTTTTTGCTATCAGAGTGGCAGAGGACCTATGATCTCCTCTCAACTCCCAGGTTATTGCCGCTGCTCTGTCGCTGCAGCTGCATGGGCTCTTGGCTCCTGCCCAAAAGAGTTTTTAGGGAGCGGTAGGTCCTGGGAAATGCAGCAAATAGATGGATGCTTCGAGCGTTGTGGCAATGGCGATGAGAAAGAACTTTCTGTTGATCAGCTCTGCTTCATTGGTTGCAATATCTCCTTGCTGTCTTTCTTCCTGCCAATGAATGTTCTATTGTACATCACTTATGTCCAGCTCTGCTTCATTGGTTGCAGTATCTTCATTGATTAATTTAATTTGTACTGACTGAGAGTGTGCAAACTTTGTGCTCGCACCGTAAGTGTAAGGTGACAGTAAACTACGGGGTATGGTGGGTCAACCGACCATATAGGTTCATGCTGAAGATAGGCTGTGGAGAAAGCAACGTGTCACCGTCCGTTTACTGTCCGTCCATAACCAATTATCCATGTGCTGACACAGACAGAGACTAGCAAGCATACCAACAGAATGAACAGATACAGCGGCTTTGGTGACGTCGGTGCCTAGCACAAAGCAGAGCTCCGCACAAACGTCTTTTCCCAAGTGATCTAAAAGGTCTCATACTTACCGTAATCTGCATCGCTACATGCTCTCACTCTCTTGGAAAAGCAAAGCTCCGCACAAACGCCTTTTCCCAAGTGATGTAAAAGGTCTCATATTTACCGTAATCTGCATCTTGCTTGCTTCATTCCTCCCTGGTGCCACTTTTGCATGCTTGCTTGGCCGACTGTGTCCTTCCTGCAATTCCGACCCTGTTGCAGGTGCACAGCAAACTGCGAGAGCCACAAAACAAGAGGGGAAATGGTTTCACAGATTCACATAGAGCTGATTCCCAACCGGCACTTAAACCACCCGCTGCTGCGCGAATTACACCACCTCGATGCCAAGTTTAGTACGGTTCAAATCCCACTAAATGGACAAAATGTTCTCATTGCACCCAAGCCGTGACGCGGAATCTTCTACTTCTACTCGAGTATGCAACCAATCGGATGACCGTTCCGAAATGCCCTAGAAAATAACAAGCCGTGTTACTTATAAGGCCAAGACTTGAGATTTGAGGTCGATTCCGTTGAACATGAATGTTCCATTCAGCGGCACAAACTGCTTGGTCACCAGCTGAAAACGGGGTGTGGATACAACACGTTAGTAAGGTACAAGCGCGCACCGATGCAAGATACTACCCCACATGTTCCTGGTCGAAAATTTTCACTAAAGAAAGAAAGGATACCATACCTTGATTACTTCCTGGGAGGCCACTCCACCAATAAAGGCGGCGACGGGGTGAATCTCTGCACCCGCAAACCGGCACACTTCAGTAACCAGGTCTTGTGACAAGGATGCTCCATTCAAACCCATGTCACTGAGCACCGAGATAGCAGCCACCTTCAGCCTTGGAACATCCTCAACAATCTCACTAGTGAACCCAGTGCTTTATCAGTATTACAAAAACATGATCAATATTAAAAGCATGATATCATGATTATCACCATAAGTGAATGCACATTTTTCCCATGTACCTGTCGAAAATTCCAGGTAATCTGCTATAGCTGGCAACAAGCCGGTCAGCACCACGTAGTAGAACATAGAAGTTCATCGCGTAGCTGCATCAATAAAAATCGCTTGTTATTTGAGAAGCTAATTAATTCAGAAAATGAAAAGGAAATGCAAATAAACTAGAGGCTAACTAACTCCATTACTCCAACATAAAGTCACGCACGGTATTCAAAGTGCATGGTCATGAGACATAATAAACCCATGTGTGCACAAATTGTTGTGATGCATTTTGCAGTATGGTCTGAAAGGATATTTACTTCTAATAACAAGAAAGAAACCCATGCTGCTATTGGGAACAAGGAACAGAAAATGTTCTGCTCTAGATACGCACAAGGGCCACCATGGTATCTGTATTAAAGTAGTTTCGCAAATAAATTGCTTTACTGCCTTTGGAAAAAAATGATAATTCCACGGCATGTTCTCATTTTAGAAGTGGCTAGTTTCAGAATAACATATTGGTCGGCATGCATGGTAACTCAAAATATTGCAGAACATGCAGTGATAGTAATAGCATGAAATGTCGAACATGTATAATAATTTCCTGTGTTGATTACAGCTGAAGAGATGAAACAGACACATAAGAGTAATAGATGCTGACCAACTGTCTTCATCGGCAAAGTACTTTTGAACTTCAGATAGGGCTGGAGAGCTAAACTCCTCCTCCATACTGCGGTATCTACAGACCTAGAAAATAAAATCACCCAACAATGAGAGCACATATAGTTGGTGCAAAAGACAGCAGAGGGGGAAAGCACACATGAGATAAATAACAGAGTCTAATAAGAATGGCTGACTTTTGAACTTTAGTATACACCAATCAAAACTGATTAAAACTAACACCCAACAGTCACCAAGTGCAACAAGAAATTTAAACCAGAAGAGTTGCAATGGCAATAAATACTTGAATGTCTTGTTCATCTTACTTTGAGTTTTCTAGTGTTTTTGCAAAATGTTTTGATATATGCCCTTGAAATAGACTCGGGATCTCTACCAATTCGCCTTAAAATACTCTTCACACGATGCTCCATGGCAAGACAATCAGATTCAGCCTTAGCTTGGTAAATCTTTTGTAGGCTTACATAATACCTGCATTGATCAGAAAGAAGATGATTAATAAAATTCATGTGATCGAAGAAACAATCATGCCAATAAACTTGAACCTGAGTGATGATAGTGTTGCAAGAAACTGACTCGGTAAGTGATGTCATATCAGGTATTGTTCCCTCTGAGCTGTAGCTCCCCATTGCCCTCATTAGCGATAAATTCCTGTAAAATAGAAAGAAGGAAATGCAACTTAAGAAATGGAAAACCATGGTAAGAAAGAGAAATGATTGCAGAAAAGATGTGCAAAGGAAACCCTGTGTCACTTCAACAGGTAATAGTTGTGGACAGTATGTCAATAGTTCATCAGTTCCACATTCATTTCTTAAAACAGCCCCCTACTTTTAACGCGTATAAGCTTATTGCTGTAATAAATGGGACCTCTCCAGTAAGATAACTCATATGAGGCTTTCGCTTGGCTTTAGCTAATAAAGAAACAAGTTATGAACAACCTGTCATCTGCTTCAGCTGAGGCTTCTAGCTAGAGTTACCTTAGCCTTTGGCTTCAAATGATTTTAGCATAAATGCGGCTATAAGCTATATCTGTATCATAGAGTAAAGTCACACACAAACAAAGATTTTCTGAACTTGTGTCAAGAACATCAAAGAGCAGCTGGTGTTCACATAACAGAGCAGTGGCAAGTTCAATTAGCATTCATCCACAAGGATACCATATGAATTTTTAAGCTCGGTGTGTTCAGAAATTAAAGTAGCATGTGCTATCACATCCATTATGTTGCAAATCATAATGAAGATACCTTCAAAGCAGCCACTAAAACCCAGAAATCTGAAGAAGAAAAATTGACTTCAGAGCAGCTATCATCAATTATCTGCAGGATTTCATTACCTAGCATAAAACGGCCATGGGTCAGAACTTTCAGTTCTGCATAGCTATATTTTTTTGTATAAGAATAAAGAGCATAACACACACATCATCTGGAAATAAGACTACCCAGAGTAAATTCGTGAAACATATAAGTGACAGATTTTTTTTCCAACAATACATATAGTATATCTTTTCAGATGGCATGCAGTTGCCATTATTTTAATGGCATCTAGGATGCTACCATCAGGTGACACGGCATGAATGGTATTATTTTTCCTGCCAATATTAGTTGACACCCACAACTTGGTGCTGATTCAGGAAAGGATGGAGAACATCAAGTGGGTCATTTTTCATATACAGTTCGAACTGAGAAGCCTGGGACTGTGAATACCACTAGCATATGCTTGCACCAAAAATATCAGGTGACAATACTGTAATTTTTGTAGGACGATCGATGGTACTTAAACATATTGCAGTTGCTGCTCTGCAACAGCACCATACACTGCTAACAAAGCAGGTTATCTTTGATCAACCACCTCAAATCACTAATTCCAAGCTATCACACAATATCTAGAACAAAGCCTGAAGCAGATAACTGAACTCTGATCTAGGTAAATCCAGAAATTATTTCATGTTAATATTCAGTAAATACGTGAAAACATTACTAATCCAAATGCAGACTATATTTAAAAGCTTAGTATGAATAGGTTTTCGGGGCACATAGGTCACACTCATTAAAATGTGCAGACCACAGTTGGCAGCATCAGATTAATTGAAGTAGTTTTGCCACATGGTACTAAGAAGTGTAAGCAGTGAATCATGTTAAGGTTACATTCATAAAAGCAATTCTAAGAATCAACTTACTGATTCCTGGAGTTACTGAGACTTTATATGAAGATTCTAGTGCTTCTTTGTAATTGTCTTCATCTACGTTAAGCATATGGGCTCGAATTAGGTCCTGACAGAAACAGTAGCTTTGTCAACAATAGGAACCTCCCAGAAATCTGTGCAATTATTTGACCAGCAAACTCAAAAATACACGTACCTTAAATTCCCTTTTCTCTTGCCTGGTCGAAGACAACTGCCTATCACGTGCATCTGCCCACTTTTCTGCCAGTTTCACGAGGATAATAATGTATGGAGTGTGCTTGTGCACAACGGGATCCTTGTCGCATATATCGATTGACTTTGCAAATATGAAAGTCAATAGCATGACAGTAACAAATATTTCGTTGAGAATGAAATAATTATCATGCAACTTGTTCGGCGAACAATCAAGATATGAACATATTCTTACTGCTTGAGTTCGGCCCATGGATTGTGCAACCGTAAGTCATCCAAGAAGTGGTCTGGTTTTGATTCTATAACACAGTGCTCCTAATAATAAATTACAAGGAACTGTCAACTTTCTCAAACTGATTTGGTCCATGACTTCGTCCCAATATGGTTGAAATACCAAACAATGTTTAAAAGCCATACATACTAAGGCTCAGGTGGTAATGTATGAAATAAGAAGAATTGACAATTACCAGTCCATGTAACTGTGATAATATGACATCATGACAATTTGGTACATGGAGGCATTTAACATATTTCTTGGGTTAGAGATATGAAGTACCTTGATGCTGACCCTGACAAACCCAGTTAGATCATAAGAACGCGCAGCAACCAAGACAATATTTGCGCTCCTGCAGATACTATCTAATTTCAACAAAGAACTCTCTGGAAGCTATAGCAGTGAAAACTTGGTATTAGTAACTCCTTCCGAGAGCGGCACACTGCATATAGATGTTTTGCTAGAAATAGGCCAAAAGACTTCAACAGCAAACTAGGAAACTCTTCTAGCATCTAAATTCACAAAAGTACGGGAGAAGTAAACTGAAAACAGGTTTGCCGCTAACAGTACAACAACAAATCTTTTAGGTTTCATCTCCATAAGAGTGGCTGAGTTTTGACGTCGACTCGCCAAGCCTATCACAACCCTCCTCCTTTACCCGGGCTTGGGACCTGCTATGTTAAGACAACATAGGCAGAGAGGTTTGCCGCTAACAGTGACATACCAAAAATATGAATAACCAGTCTACTCAATGCAACAATCTTAAACACGGCCAAATATGTAGTATATGAACCACATCATATTCCTATGCACCCAGCAGTTAGTATATCCTTAAGGGAACATTAAACGGATTTTTAATTTAATGCTAAATCAGATGCCTGCAGTTTTTTTGTCATTAGATGCATACTGCAATGAATTTTGATGCAAATGAAAATTCCTGTAATTATACGGGTGGGATTTTACTAGTAACAAATTTCTTGTGACCACCATGTTATGACTTATGAGCAGTTTACTTGCATATGCTTCATAGGTAGATAAAGAGCACATGCTAATTCACCTTAACCGGTCACTTTAAGTCATATTTGACACTAGATTGTGATAACCCTGTTTGGTTGAACAACTTGGTGTTTGACTAAGTTTTTTTTTCTTAATCAAGCTGCAAATGAATGTAGTATTGGTTTCCAAACATGAGAGATTAAATGTGAGAGGAGAAATATATCTATCTAACTTAAATTTTATTCCAAAAAAAATAAAAGACATTTTGCAACTTTTTTTCATGGCAGGTTGAAAACAGACACTGCTTAAAATCATGGGTCACATGCTCAAATCATCTTACTCTCTAATATGAAACAGGCATTTCAGGTAATCACCCACCACAATCAATATGTTTCCCAGCTTAAATATACAATGAGATTCACTTGTTTCCTAACATATAACTATTTGTAATAGAAAGTAAGCTATATAGGTTATTCAGTTATGAATATCTCATGCATTGCCTGGCCCTACAGACCTCCTAATCCACAATTGAAGATTTCAATCACTTATATTTTTTGGCTTCAAAGAAATCACAAGTATTCATTCAGCTAAAACTCTACATAGAAAGCACCAGTAAATGAATCACTGCTTTTTGCAGATTATGTTAAGAGTATATCAAAACACATACCTGTGTAGCAATGACGACAGTGAACTCGGAAAAGAAGGAATATCTATCATTGTCGTTGGAGACTCCTCAACATACTTGGCTTTCACAGCATCATTGAGCTCTTGTAGGAAACAACACATAGATTTTGCTCTTGATTGACCCAAGCACCCTTCATTCACTGAACAGAAATATAGAGCACCCAGTAAATATGAATTCCATCACCTTTATGGAAATGAATTTAAGGAACAGAAAGAACTGCATAGCATTACACAAAAAATAGTTTCCCAGGTCCGCCTGTTCGACTTTGGAGCCATCAACAACAGTAACACTCCCTATTCCCCCAAGGACAAGGTTCTTCAGTGCTTCAGTTCTGGTAGGGCCGCAGTTAAGCAAGCATATGCTAGCCTTCTCCAGTGCAGCCTGTCCTTGATCACCCCATATCCTGTACTTCATATTTAGAAGATCATGTAGCTGGCGATCGTTACTTGAGCTAGCGACGCGATGGTCGCAGCGACGGCGACGGCCATGGCTGCAGAGTTGGAGGCGGGGTCTCTTCCTGTGTGGCTGTGGGGATTTTCGCCACGCCACGCCGCGCCTCCTCCTCTCCGGCGGCCCCGAGGAATAAAGCGAGGAGTGGAAGTGGAAGTGCGGAGCCAGAGGAGAAGGGAATTTATTCGCCTTCCGTATTGTGGCAAATGCGCCGGGCCAGCTAGAAGTTCTCCCCAAAGCCCATCCTGCGTCGGCCCGGCCTACGGGTCAGCCTAGCCCAGAAGGCTAACAGGAAGGCCCGATTTGAGCTTTGCATCACTCATCATCATAAACATTCAACAGCAGCATGTTCTGGAAAAAAATGCAAATAGCAACACAAAATCAGCGTGGAGCGCAATCCATGAGACAAGTCAGCCCGGCAAAAACTCACGGCGCACTTGGTCGCTCGTCCGCCACGGGTATTCCTCCCGGACCTCGTCGTTTCCACGGGAAACAATCTACGCCTCTACTGGCCAGGGAGAAATCCCTCAAGGCGATGGCGCAATGCCTCTTGGCCTCCTTCGCATTTCCAACTCAAATATTTAGAAGTTTCCTAGAGATCAAAGGATGGGAGAGAAGAGGGGTTTGTGGCGGTGTGGCCTGCGGGTGAAGTCCATGGCTCCATTATTATTCACGTGCTAATGGTGCGGTATGTAAGGGTGAATGAGGCGGGTGAACTCACCATCACCTCAAATCTTTAGAAGTAGGATAGATAAAAGACTTTATAAATAGGTTGTGTTGTGAGATGAGGGGCTCCACATACAATTAACACAGTCTGATGTTTAGATTAAATAGGTGAACATTAACAAATCAACACTTTTGGTATGCAGGTGTGTATGGTGTTTAGACTCTGTGTAGATAGTTTGTGCATGTGGGGAAAGGTGATGTTAGCATCATGGATGCTCAGATTTGTTGGAAATATGAGCAATTTATCGAAAGATTTAAACGAAATAAGCAGCTGATAAAACAAGATCATAGTAAAAGAGGCTACTTTTCCAAACTCTTTAACCCTTGTTTTGGACTCTAATTTGCATGATTTGAATGGAACTAATCCGGACGGACGTTGTTTTCAGCAGAATTGCATTTGGTGTTATTTTTGTGTAGAAATAAAAGTTCTCGGATCGTATTTTTGGAGTTAACAAAAAATACCGGCGCAACAAATAACCAGAGGGGGGCCACCTGCAGGTCACAAGCCTGCTAGGCGGGGCCACCCCCCTGGCCGCGCCTAGTAGGCTTTGTGGGGCCCTCGTGGCTCCTCCGACCTCCTCTCCAGCTTCATATAACCCTATTTGTCGAGAAAAAACTCAGAGAGAAGAGTTCATCGCGTTTCACGATATGGAGCCGCCGCCACCTCCTGTTCTTCCTCGGGAGACCAGATCCGGAGTCCGTTTTGGGCTCCGGAGAGGGGAAATCGACGCCTTCGTCATCACCAACCATCCTTCATCACCAATTCCATGATGCTCTCCACCGTTCGTGAGTAATCTCATCATAGGCTTGCTGGACGATGATGGGTTGGATGAGATTTATCATGTAATCGAGTTAGTTTTGTTAGGGTTTGATCCCTAGTATCCACTATGTTCCGAGATTGATGTTGCTATGACTTTGCTATGCTTAATGCTTGTCACTAGGGCCTGAGTGCCATGATTTCAGATCTAAACCTATTATGTTTCCATGAATATATGTGTGTTCCTGATCCTATCTTGCAAGTTGTAGACACCTATTACGAGTTATGATCCGCATCCTCCAGGGTGACAATAACTGGAATTCTTTCCGGTGATTACCGTAATTTGAGGAGTTCATGTATTGACTAAGTGCTAATGCTTTGGTCTGGTTCTCTATTAAAAGGAGGCCTTAATATCTGTTCGTTTCCAATAGGACCCCGCTGCCACGGGAGGGTAGAACAAAAGATGTCATGCAAGTTCTTTTCCATAAGCACGTATGACTATATACGGAATACATGTCTACGTTACATTGATGAATTGGAGCTAATTCTGTGTCACCCTATGTTATAACTGTTGCATGATGAATGCCATCCGACATAATTATCCATCACTGATCCATTGCCTACGAGCTTTCCATATATTGATCTTTGCTTAGTTACTTTTCCGTTGCTACTGTTACAAACACTACAAACTGCTACTATCACTTGCCACCGTTACCGTTACTACCATATTACTTTGCTACTGAACACTTTGCTGCAGATATTAAGTCTTTCAGGTGTGGTTGAATTGACAACTCATCTGCTAATACTCGATAATATTTTTTGGCTCCCCTTGTGTCGAATCAATAAATTTGGGTTGAATACTCTACCCTCGAAAACTGTTACGATTCCCTATACTTGTGGGTTATCAAGGCAACACTAGTCATGCGACTTAGAGGAGAATATGCCATAATAAGAGAAACGAAACTTATGAGGGAAACTAAAGGATAGTAGGTGAATATTATGTGAACATGAGAAATATACGGAAACATAGGTAGAATAGAAACTAGACCAAGTATTTGTAGCAAAACCTCAAACATGGAAAACATGAATACGTACTGAGCAGCAGCAGCAGGGTTGGCGTTGATGTCATCACCGGCCATGTCGTCGAAGAGGTTGTCGACGTCGGGGAAGAAGTCGTCGCTTGGGAAGTGATCGTCGGTGTCCGTGGCGTCTGTGATGAAGAAGCCAGTAGTCGTGCAAAGCGCTCCCCAAAAACCTTATCACCCTTCTCCCGTACAAGACTCAAAGTGGTGGGGTTTCGAAGGCGTACTGTCCCGACCTGCGGTGCACGCCGCAAGCCGGGATGGGGAAGAACCTTATAGCAGCTCAAGGTTGGAACTCGAGGACATGAGGAAGAGGAAGTTCTCGTGTGTCTCTCTGGAGAGGAGCGACCTCCCTTTTATAGGCACAAGAGAAGGAGGCGAACAGGCAACGACGGGAGGCAAAACGAAAAGGCGGCAACCAAAGGATGCAGCGTCGTATTCAATCTCCACTACAGCTAAGCCTTTCAACTCCCGAGTGACCTTTCGTATACCAGTCGTGCGTGGCAAAAATTTAGACATCGACTCGTTCCCGCAACTCGCGACGCATCATGACGAGGCAAGGCGTGGCGTGGCGTGGCGAGGCGGGCGGCGGAGGAGGAGCGCGCGTGTATGTCCCTCTTGTTCTCATGCTCATACATGTGGAGAAACATCCTCCCTTATAAGGAGGTCCAACTCCTACTAAACTAGCGATGTGGGACTAAACTTTTGCCCCACCTCTTGCCTTGCACGAATGAGCTTAGTGGGCCTCTATGATTTATTAGGAATTCTGAAAATTGTTATTGGGATGGCCCATTTTTATGACAAATTCCAGCAATCCCCCACCAGATCCAAGAGGCACACAAAATTTGACTTTGGTTCCAAAACACTGTTTATATACCGGTACTGCAATGGAGACTGTTAAGTTGAACTTCCACCTAACTCTATGCTACACTATTAAGCAACTTGAACAGTGGACTATGCCTTGAATTGCAAGTTTTCTGCGAATCTAGCTTCACACAAAGCCTTGAATGATACTAGGCTGCCGTGGGACTTCCCCGCGGGTGGAGCTTATGCGTCATACTCCGAGGCCTTTCATGAGTTTACTAGAGAGCACCCTACTCTCATAGATTGCGACGTTAACAATCAGACTCATATAGGTGTGTTCTTCAAAAGATGTTCTACAGGACAACATTTTGTGCTTAAATAAGACGCTTAGAACACATTAAGATATATATATCAACCTGCCATGCAGATTAGGAAAGTATTGTATCTTCATGGAATGGTATTACTAATAGTAAGGATATTTTCCTCTCAGTTGACCAACAACTTGTCTTCCACATCTAATTCACGGGATCTCCGATCACATAGAATAGGTTACCATTGTGAACAACTCATGTTGTTGGTCTCATACCCATCTCCTTTGATGCATTATCTATCACATTACATGATAGACCCTTGGTAAAAGGATCTGCCAGATTGTTAGACGTTTGGATATAATCCAATGCAATAACTCCGGAGTTTCCCATTTTCCTGACAGATTTTAACCTTCTCTAAACATGTCTTGATGACTTCATGTTATCCTTTGAACTACTCACTTTGGCGATCACAGTTTGATTGTCGCAGTTCATAAGAACACCTGATACAGGTTTCTCCACAATTAGTAAGTCATTCAAGAGCCGACGAAGCCAATCTGCTTCGACCGTAGTTGTATCTAGTGTTGTGAGTTCTGCTTCCATTGTTGACCTCGTTAAGATGGTCTGCTTGCAAGACTTTCAAGAAACAGTGCCACCACCATGAGTGAATACATATCCGCTCATGGCCTCTATCTCATCAGCATCAGAGATCCAGTTTGAGTCACTATACCCTTCAAGCACCTTTGGGTACCCAGTGTAGTGAATTCCATAGCTCGTAGTGCCCTTCAAATAGCGCATAACTCTTTCTAGAGCTTTCCAATGACCATCTCCCGGTTTTGAGACAAACCGACTCAGTTTGCTAACAGCAAAAGAGATGTCAGGTCTCGTGGCACTGGCTAAGTACATAAGTGAGCCAATAATTTGAGAATATTTCAATTGATCTCTAGCAATTCTTCGATTCTTCCGAAGTAACACGCTAGCATCATAAGGTGTTGGAGAGGGCTTGCAGTCATTATAACCAAAGCGACTCAAGATCTTTTCCACATAGTGAGAAGCAATGTAATCCCATCATCATCATCTCTCAGTAGCTTGATATTTAAAATGACATCAGCTACTCCTAAATCATTCATCTCGAAACAAAGAGATAGAAAATTCTTGACCTCCTCAATAACGTTCAGATTTGTTTTGAAAAATAGTATGTCATTAACATATAGGCAAAGGATAACTCCCTCGCCCCCACCATGGCGATAGTACACAGATTTGTCAGCTTCGTTTACAACAAAGCCTACAGTTGTTAAAGTTCTTTCAAACTTCTCATGCCACTGCTTAGGTGCTTGTTTGAGTCCATACAAAGACTTCAACAGCCTGCACACTTTTCCTTCCTGACCGTCCACTTTTAAACCCATCAGGTTGTTCCATGTAAATTTCCTCATCCAACTCTCCATTCAGGAAAGCAGTCTTAACATCCTTGATGAACGAGAAGACCATGTGAGGCAGCTAGTGAAAGTAACAATCGAATAGTGGTCAGTCGAGCCACAGGTGAATAAGTATCAAAGAAATCTTCACCTTCCTTTTGGGTATATCCCTTAGCCACGAGTCGTGCCTTATACTTCTCGATAGTATGATCAGGCCTAAGCTTTTTCTTGAATGCCCATTTGCATCCTATAGGTTTGCACCCATAAGGTCGATCTGTTATCTCCCAAGTTTCATTTGCCAAGATGGAATCCATCTCACTACGAACCACTTCCTTCCAGTAGTCAGCGTCTTCAGATGCACAGGCCTCTGAAATAGAACTGGGAGTGTCATCTATGTGATATACAAGAAAATCATCACCAAAGGACTTTGTAGTCCTCTGTCTCTTGCTCTTTTTAGGAGTCTCATCATTGTCTTCCACGGGATCTTCAAGATGTTGTGTCGAAATGATAGGTTCAGAAATTTCAACTACATCTTGACTCAATGAACTAACTCTTGATTTGATGAGCTACCCATATCCTTCATGGGAAGGATATCTTCAAAGAAAGTCGCATCATTTGACTCCATGATTGTACCAACGCGTATGTCCGATACCTCAGATTTATAATCAAGAATCTATAACCAATGTTATGAAAAGCATAACCCAGGAAAACACAATTCACAGTTTTTGGTCCAAGCTTTTGCTTCATTGAAATTGGTATATTCACTTTTGCCAAGCAGCCCCAAGTACGTAGGTAAGAGAGTTTTAACCTTTTCTTCTCCCATTCCTCGAATGGAGTTATCTCTTTGTTCTTTGTGGGAACTTTGTTTAGGACATGACATGCAGTCAATATCGCCTCCCCCCACCATGCCTTAGAGAGACCCGATGTGTCTAACATGGCGTTAACCAAATTAGTTAGAGTACGGTTCTTTCTTTCAGCTACCCCATTTGACTGAGGTGAATAATGAGGCATCCTCTCATGGATTATTCCGTGCTACACAAAAAGAATTGAATTCATTGGAAAAATACTCTCCACCACGATCGGACCTAAGCCTCTTTGATTTTCCGATCAAGTTGATTTTCCACTTCAGCTTTATAGTTCTTGAAAAAATTCAAAGCCTGATACACATGGCAATATCTAGTGGAGTCATCAATTAACGTCATGAAATATTTCTTTCCACCTTTTGTCAAAACACGATTCATTTCACAAAGATCCGAATGTATGAGTTCTAGTGGCACAAGATTTCTTGTTTCCGCAGTTGTATGAGATTTACGAGGTTGCTTAGCTTGCACACAAACTTGACACTTAGATCCATTGACAACAGTGAAGTTGGGGATTAAGTTCAACTTGGCTAGCCGCGTCATACAACAGAATTTAACATGACAGAGACGTGAATGCCAGACATTTAATTCACTATTGTTGCAAACATGACGAACAACTTTATTACAAACATCTGACAGAGATAGTCTGAACAAGCCTCCTGACTCATAACCTTTGCCAACAAAAATTCCATACTTGGATATTAAAAATTTGTTGGACTCAAAGACAAGCTTGTAGCCATCTCTACATAGAAGAGATCCGCTAACAATATTTTTATTGACGGAGGGGACATATGCATGTTCTTCAGCCGCACAATCTTCTCCGAAGTAAACTTCAGATCGACTGTGCCAACACCACAAACAGAAGCACTTGAACCGTTGCCCATCAGCAAGGAAGTAGTTCTTGTGGCCTGGTAAGAAGAAAACATGGAAATATCACTGCATACATGCACATTAGCATCCGTATCAATCAACCAATCAGGAGAAAGACATACTAAGAGAATAGTGGGAAGTATACCGTACCCAACATCCTTCATCTCAGCCTCACCAATGACAACATTTGCGATCTTGTCGCCTTTTCCATGTTGATGCTTGTCATAACGGTTAGGGCATCTAGGGGCCCAATGATCAGGATCTCCGCAGAGATGACACACACCTTTCTTCTTGTCAGTCTTCTTCTTGAAGTTGGTGTGTTGCGAAGCCTTGTTCTTCCCATCAAACTTTCCCTTGCCATCAAACTTGCCCTTGTTCTTGAAATTGTGGGGCTGGAAGTTTTTCTTCTGTACCAAATTGGCACTAGAACCTCCCTCAATACCTCGAGCACGTATATCTTTTGTTGTCGCCTTTTCTTCCATATCAAGAGTACCAATGAGATCCGGAACGGAAAACTCCTGACTCTTATGCTTCAGAGAGGTAGCAAAGTTCCTCCACGAGGGAGGGAGCTTAGTAATGATACCTCCAGCAACAAACTTGTTCGATAACATACAATTCAAGTGCTCAAGTTCTCTAGCAAACGACTGTATCTCGTGAGCTTGCTCAACCACGGAGCGCTCTTTAGTCATCCTGTAGTCATAGAATTGTTTCATGATATACAGCTTAGTGCCGGCATCGAAGACCCCAAACTTGGCCTCGAGTGCATCCCACATATCTTTTCCATTGTCAATTAATGCATAAGCATCAACCATGTTCTCACCAAGAACACTCAAAAGAGCAGCCTTAAACAAGGTATCCTTTTTCTGAAAACTTGTTCCTCTTGAGGATTAAGATCTCCTTCAGGTTTGCCAAGAGTGGCCTCATAACAGCTCATGGTTTGAAACCATAGGATAGCCCTCGCATGCCACCTCTTATAGTGCACAACCTCAAACATAGGAGGCCTCATGGAAGTAGCAAAACCACTCAGGGTAAATTGCCTATAATAAGGTTTTTGGATTGTTGGAAATATGAGAAATTTACCGAAAGATTTAAACAAAATAAGCAACTGATAAAACAAGATCATAGTAAAAGAGGCAACACTAGTCATGCGACTTAGAGGAGAATATGCCACAATAAGAGAAACAAAACTTATGAGGGAAACTAAAGGATAGTAGGTGAATATTATGTGAACATGAGAACTATACGGAAACATAGGTAGAATAGAAACTAGACCAAGTATTTGTAGCAAAACCTCGAACATGGAAAACATGAATACGTACTGAGCGGCAGCAGTAGTAGGGTTGGCATTGACGTCATCATCGGCCATGTCGTCGAAGAGGTTGTCGACGTCGGGGAAGAAGTCGTCGTTTGGGAAGTGATCGTCGGTGTCCGTGGCGTCCGTGATGAAGAAGCCAGTAGTCCCGTAGAGCGCTCCCCAAAAACCTTATCACCCTTCTCCCGTACAGGACTCAAAGTGGTGGGGTTTCGGAGGCCTACTGTCCGACCTGCGGTGCACACCGTAAGCCGGGATGGGGAAGAACCTTGTAGTAGCTCAGGGTTTGGAACTCGAGGACGTGAGGAAGAGGAAGTTCTCGTGTGTCTCTCTGGAGAGGAGCGATCTCCCTTTTATAGGCATAGGAGAAGGAGGCCAACAGGCAGCGACGGGAGGCGAAACGAAAAGGCAGCAGCCGAAGGGTGCAGCGTCGTATTCAATCTCCACTACAGCTAAGCCTTTTAACTCCTGAGTGACCTTTCGTATACCAGTCGTGCGGGAAAAAAATTAGACATCGGCTCGGCTCATTCCCGCAACCCGCGGTGCGACGCGTCGTGACGAGGCGTGGCGTGGCGAGGCCGGCGGCGAAGGAGCGCGCGTGTATGTATCTCTTGTTTTCATGCTCATACATGTGGAGAAACATCCTCCCTTATAAGGAGGTCCAACTCCTACTAAACTAGCAACAAAGTTGTCAAAATCGCGACTAAAGTCTTAGAATCTTACGATCTTACGATCCAAAGTGGCCCCTCCGATTCTACTATTTTCCTCATAGAATCTAAGTTTCTACGATCCCGATAGTTAAGATTCTACGATTCACGATCCTAGCAATGGAGTTTCGATCCGATTCAGAATCGCGATTCTGACAACTTTGCTAGCAATGTGGGACTAAACTTTTGTCCCACCTCTTGCCTTGCACGAATGGGCTTAGTGGGCCTCTAGGATTTATTAGGAATTCTAGAAATTGTTATTGGGCTGGCCCATTTCTATGACAAATTCCAACAGGATTTGTATGACTTGGTTTTTCCATTTTGTAATGTTGGTAATTTGGTGCTGAAATGTCATATGAGTTATAGAATATCCTAGACACTTGAAAAACATATTATTGTATGCTTTAAATTACCGTATGACTTGGTTTTTCCATTTTATAATGTTGATAGCTTAGTGCTGAAATATCATATGAGTTATAGAATATCCTAGACACTTGAAAAATATTATTGTATGCTTTAAATTACCAATAGACTAGATCAAGTCAAAGCCGGCATGCCATCACACTTTGAAATATGATCGTTGTCACGTCGAGATAACATGAGAGTACGGATGGTTGATGGCTAGTGGTTGTCACACAATAGTGGGCTATGTATAACGGTCAAAGGTTACTCTCTGTGCACTCAAAAATGTATGACACAAGCCTCTCAAGCCCAAGATTTCTCACATGATGTCAACAAGCAAATTGGGTTCACTACTCTATGGTGGGCTGAGGATGATGGGGTGGGGTCATAGCCCATTGTGTATTTGCCTTACTTGTCCCTTCACCGCTTTTTTTTATTCTCCTCTTTTTTTGGCACTTTCCTCAACTTAAGTTTTGGATTCACCTTTTATTTTTTTCTCTTCTTTGGCCTTTTTGACAAGACTAGCTACTTGTACTTCCCTCACTTGAGTTAACTTTGAAATTGGCCGCATAGACTCCATGTAAGGCTAGGCAGGATAAAGCGGACTTTTGGAACTAGGGGATTTGAAGCACAATTTTTTACCACCCCAAAACAAATGCTTAAAAGTTTTGATTTTTTCCCAAAACAAATGCTTAAAAGTTTTGATTTTTTTTACATGAATACGCATGCATATGGTTTTAAGTATCTGTGAAATTTTGTTCAATAATACGTTGTATAGGATGCTGCACAAAAAAGACAAAATCTCGGCCTAAAATCAACAAAAAGGAAACCTCGAATTTGCATTTATTTTGTCTTTCTTTTATCTCTCACATGTTATATTGGTGAAATTTTGGACCGTTATATTGCACTGCCATATGTGCATGTACACAAAAATGAGACCATATTTATGTAAGGTGTATTTGTTTTTTTAAAAGTCAAACGAGACCATATTTGACCAAGATTTTAGAAAAATGTATCAATATCCAAAGTACAAAATTTATACCATTTGATCCACCATAAAAAGTAGTTTCATATTTTATCTATTTGGTATTGTAGATGTCGTTAGTTTATTCTATAATCATGGTCAAACATTCAAATGGTTGACTTGCACGGAAAACAATACACCTTATATTCTGAAATGAAGGGAGTATAATTTTTCAAGACATAAAAATCCATTTTTTGAACTTAGAAAACGTGCTCCAATGCCCCCGTGCTCACATGTCACTTTTTGTAGGCAGGACCCCTAGCAGTTATTGCCAGAATTCAGGAAAGGGCACTGAGATTTATTGTCTCCCTGGTGTCATGGATGATGGATCGGACCTTGCTTATTCAGGTTCTTTTGTCTCAGAAAATTCATGAAAATATTCAACAAGTAATAAATAAATAAACACAGGCAAAACCATAACGGGAATCAGAATGTGAAGAACTAAGGCAAAAGGATGATCTGCAAACTATTCTACAAATATAACTTATTTCTTTCCAAAACTTCGTAACATCAGCAGAGTAACCCCTGTCTAAGGGTATACAATACTCCCAATTGAAAACAACACGAACAGCTGAAAAGCAATATCTTCTCGAGTACTCTAAGATACAGAGAGGAAAATGAAAAACGAACTCGACGATAGACTTCCAATTGGAAATGAAATGATGATTGAACAGCTCGATAGACTTCCAATTGGAAATGAAATGATGATTGAACAGCTCATAGATCACTTCCAAGAAAATCCTACAAAGTCAGGCTCTCAGGATCCTCAATAATCTTCGCAAAAGTTTGCAGGAATGCTGCCAAATCAGCACCATAAACAATCCTGTGATCAGCTGTGACGTTGACCTGAACAAAAATTGGATCAGCTCAGTTATGTACAGTGGCAATTTCAGGTAATATTTCTTCATAAATACTCATTATTCACACATAAATCAAACAAACACTAGAGACAGATTAAAGTTGACATACACATGGATTATATATTGGTAATGGTAAAAATATCATATATAACTAAATATGTAATCTCCAATAACATATTTTTCTCATGTAAACATGCCCGCCCCCAACATGCAACTATGCGCCAACATTCAACCTGCAACCATGCATGGTAAAGGATTTATCCAAGTCCATTCTGTTATGATACTTATATTTAATATTATGTGTTTTAGTTTGAGTTGTCATATTATTAATCCGAACATTAACGTTCCATACAACCAAATCCCACTGAAACATATTGTAAACGATTCCACCAGTAACATGCGGGTATCATGTCTAGCTCAACATATGCTAAGGCAAATAAATCTAAGACTTCAAAAATGTTGAATAGTAAGATTACGTAGACATACTTATTGTGATATTATCCCATAAGTCTTGTTACCAAGGTATTGCGACTAAGTAAACAATAGTTGACATGTTTCTTACTCGGCCTTGTACTCGGTGGTCACCGAACAGTGAGGTATTTAGTACTAGTATATATCAATATGTCCTACTCTACAACACTGTGGGAACAATCAATCCTATGCAGGGGTCCCAGTTAGTCCTACTTGGCAAGTCAACAATAGTCCAAAGAGGTCAACACTCTCACTCAGCATTACTACATTGTTGTGGTGCCAACCAGACACGGAGATGCCTGCATCGCCTAGCTCTGGCGACTTAGGGGAGGACCTAGCCACCCGCCGACTAAGGGGAATTCGGTAAAATAAACAAAATCAACTATTTTTTGAATGGGCAAAACAAAGTCACAACCACCATGCAGGCATGCTTGTGTTCATGCAACTGTGATCTGGGTCTTTCATCCAATCATGCTTGTGTTTGAATCCATCTAGCTGACAGAGATTTCACTACAATGTGGAATTTATGGGAGTAGGCACTTAGATACTCGGTCAAACAATCACCAATTTACCGCAATAAGACACAAGTTATATGCATTGAGAACTTAGGCCTAGATGCAGTTCGTAGGTGAACGCTTATGCGCGCCTAGGCGCTGGGCGGAGGCAAAACACCTAGCGCTTCATTGCACTTAAGGAGCGCTTTTGTCAGAGAAGCACAAGGCGGAGGCAAAACGCTCACTCAATGGCTAGCGCTTAAAAATACCTTGGTAGGAGTAATAAGTTAAAGACAACTCACCATCATTTTGCTCTTGACACTAAAGAAACCATCTTTATCAGCCACCACTGTAGATTTTGAGGCTCCAACAGCCATTATAGCTCCCTGCAGTCATTCATAGTCAAATTCTTAATTAGACCCCGACCTTATTAAAGCAATAGTACCTCTTCCAACACTTCGGAATTACTAGACATAGTAGTAGAATAGGAGCAAGGAAACATCACCTGGCCAGGTGGAAGAATTGCATCAAATCTATCTACACCAAACATGCCCAAGTTGGACAGTGTAAATGTCCCTGCAAACCGCCAAGCATTCAGGCAAGTACAATTTCCATGGTCATCATAAGTTTGCGATACGATCTAACATCCAATATATGCAGTGCAATAGTTTCCGTACCAGAGTTGTACTCGTTCGGTTGAAGCTGTTTTGCGCGTGCCTTCTTGACTAGTTCCTTCCACTTTTGTGAGAGTAAATATATATCCAGCTGCATTGTTGTGGCATTTTGTAAGGTATATATTCAGTAAACTAGCATGTTGCAGTACCTAAATGACACAAGATTTATCACAGGGACAGAGGTCACTTGTATTTACCTTATCAGCTTGCTCCAGGACGGGTGTGATGAGTCCACCATCAATAGATACAGCCACAGCAATGTTGATGGAACTGTTGTAAGTGAAGCTTGTCCCATCCCTGCAGCTAGCGTTCACCACGGGGTGCTGCGCAAGCGCCATGGCAGCGGCCTTTGCAAGCAACACAGTCATCGTCACCCCCTTTGGCTTGACCTGATAAAACAGAATCAATCCAACCATCAGCAGCTGGTTAGGAAGAGCAGAAAGGCAGTTGCACAGCCCAAATTAAGACTCCAAATGCAGCACCTTCTCATACAGCGCGTCAAGCTTATCAGTGAGAATGGGGTAACCAACACGGAATGCTGGCACCGACAGGCTCTCCACCATGTTCTTGCTCACTGCAGCCTGCATTGCAGTGAATGGAACCACCGTGGCTCCAGGCACCGGCGGAAGCACGGCCGCCTGCGGCGCGGCCCTTACCGACGAAGCTGCAGCCACAGGCGCAGAAGCAGGAGCAGGAGCAGGAGCCACCTTTGGTTTTGGCTGGATGCCAGCGGCTGCCTCAACATCAGCCGGCGTAATTCGGCCGAACTGCCCGGTGCCAGTCACCTTGGCCAGGTCCACCCTATGCTGCTTGGCCAGCTTCTTAGCCTGCGGCGTGGCAACGCCCTTGGTCCCCGCGGCCACAGGCACGGGAGCAGCAGCCACCGGAGCTGCCGGCGGGGGCGGTGAATCTGCGGCATCGGAGAGAGCAGGGGGAGCCTGCTGCTGGGACTGTCCGCTGGAGAGCGCCTGGGCCTGGGCGACGGCGAGCGCCACGTCCTCCTCGGACTCGGCGAGCAGGGCGATGGGGGCGCCGACGGGGGCGGACTCGCCCGCGGGGACGAGGACGGCGGCGACGATGCCGTCGTAGAACGTCTCGACGTCCATGTCGGCCTTGTCGGACTCGACGACCACGACGGCGTCGCCCTTGGCGACGCGGTCGCCCTCCGCGGCGGCCCAGGAGACGATCTTGCCCTCCGTCATCGTGGAGCTGAGCGCCGGCATGAAGATCTCGCGGATCTTGGCGCGGACCACCATCGGGCGGCGCCGCCGCGTCGTGGCCGCGCACGACGCTGCCGGCGCCGCGAGGCGCAGGCGCGCGGGCAGGGCGGAGGCGGAGGCGGAGAGGGGGGCCGAGGATGCCGCCATTGGAGAGCTCGCTCGAGGGTGGGGGGTGAGGAGGGGGGTAGCGGGGTTTGGTTTGCCGTGGGTATTTGAGGCGTGGGCGGAGAAAGCGAGGCGAGGGAGGCGGAGTTTGGCATGGCTGACGCTCGGGCTGTGTTCGACCAAATGCCTGCGAAGCGAACAATGGCAGTACAAAATGGCATTGGACGGCATCAGACCCTGCGCCGCCGCTACTCTCCGTCCAAGAACGTTTCTCCAACTTGGGGATTCTTGTTTTCCTTCTTCAGGATTCTTGTTTTGTCTTTGGGGGATTCTTGTTTTGTTGGTGTTTCGCCTTTTGTTACGATTTCATTTCGATGATTAGGCTGGTCATAGCGGGGAATAACTCAGACCAGCAAGAACATTCACAAGCTTGCGAATAGTGTCCGGATAGGTCTTAAATTACATCATTTGCAACCATAAAACATATTGAAAACATTAAATACATGCAAACACATGCACGTTGATCATTTTGAAAATTTTAATCTTTGTTGGGCCATTTGGGGTTGTTTAAACACTAAATAAATTATTCGTACTTAACATTTGTGTAGGCCTAGGCATAAAAACCGACCAACCGAAAACTGAACCGAAACCGAAACCGAATAAACCGAATTTTCAGTTTTTTTGTGTGTACAAAAAAACACAAAAAAATCGGTTAGCTGAGCTGCTAACCGAACCAAATTCGGTCGATAAGTGTATTTCTCTCGATTAACCGAAAAGCCGGAATTATCCAGCCTAACCGTCCGGCCTAGACCTAGTCCAGCCCAATTAGTAGACAAACCCACCCACCCCATGCCTAGACTTAGCCCATAGCCTCGCACGTCAAAGCGCACAGCCGCACGCAGCCATGCACGCTAGACCTAGCCGCCTGCAGCCATGCCCTTCCCACATTTTGAACCAGCCGCCGCCTCCACGTTTCTTGTGTTTGCAGTTGAGACAGCGACGGCGCCACCACACCTTCTTCCCCACCCGACCGCCCCTGACGGCTCACGCCCCCGCATCTTCTTACTCACCTTGCCGGGGTTCGCCCCCGACGGAAACTCCCCGCATCTCTGCTCACTGAAGTTTCCGGTAGCGCCCACCGACGTCGTTGTGTCGTCGCTGGACTCGCTGCACGCAAGGGAGCAGAGGACCAGATCACCGGCGCTTCCGCATCATCTTCCCCACCCAGCTCCCATCAATCTTCGACCTCTGAGCTTCGCAGCTCCGATGTTTTTGTTGTCAAAATATGTTCTCAAAGTGCATTTTTTGAACTACGGACAGAATTCGGTGTAAACCGAAAACCGAACCGAAAGATCGGTTAATCGAAAGTTCGGTTAGCTGTATTTTAGTGTCAAAATCGGTTTCCACATCTACAAACCGAATTTACGAAAAAACCGAACAGAAAAAACCGAAAATTCGGTTTCTACCGAACGCCCAGGCCTACATTTGTGTTGGGCCAAGGTTGTTAGTGGTCTTTAGTCCCACCTTACCGTTGGAGAAGCGATGTCGCCGACTTAAATAGTTTACGCTTCTCTCTCTCAATATGTGCTATCAATGCTCACTTTGTGAAATAATACCCTTCGCAAGGCGAGCATTGATGGCCCCTGCTAACAGCGATGATTTTTTTTGTCTTGATATGTGTGATGTTATGATAATATATTATGTTATCACAAGCTTCTCTTTCTCATTAATTATTTATCATATCAATCTATTTTATTTAAATATGTGTGATGTTATTGCTTATATTACTCCCATTATAGTAGCCTTAGACACAACTCCACTCCATTGGGGCAAAATATCAGGTGATACCAATGCTTACATGCTCCCATGATATCAAATTGAATAATTCAAATTAATATGCTTCAAAAAAATCGAAATAAACATGAATGTTTCACAACATATATGTCTACAAACCCTAGAAATTCATATCCAAAATCGATATACACATTGAGAAACAAGAAAGACAAATCTGATGTGAATAGTATAGATGTTTTTGTCTTTATTCACACCACCATTGCTGAATTTGTCTTTTTTTGTGTCTCAATGTTTATATGGAATTGGGATCGGAACTTTTTAGGGTTTGTAGACATGCGTGTTGTGAACATCCATAATTTCTTTTAGAAAATTATAAACCTTTTAAATTTATTTATTTATTTGAATTGGTATCATGGGAGCATGTAAGTCTTGGTACACTTTATTTTTTCAGTAGCCTTATATGTGCATTGGTGCTGATTCTGAAAAGGTAGTTTTATACTTTTGTTCAGCAAATTGTAGGTATTCCTTTTCTTGTAGGTGACAGCCCAAGAATTTGTTTGATCAAATGAGCAGTTTGATATTCATTCTTGCACCTAACAACTTGTTCGTTGACGATTTCTGCAGCAAATTATTATTTTTAGATGCAGTAATTTTTCTGAAGGAACTGTTAAACTGGTGCAACTTTTCCAAGAAGCAGGCGATAAATATTTCACCTTTCCAAACTTGATTTTACTATTAAAAATCGTTGTCTTCTCCAACTCAACACTATATTTTTTTTTCAAAACATCATAGGGGTGGAGACCTGAATTTTCATTTAGAGCAAATGCGTATCACATTATCATGAGGAGAGAAAGTCACAGCACAGGCTGGCATCACTTGTCGGCTCGTGAGATTTCAGTCTATGTGACCACAGAATGAAGTCAGAGGTTACATTAGAGAGCGCATTTGCCGGTCTAAGTGGCATTGTCTGAATACCATAGCATTTCTAGCGTCCTAAATCTTCTAGAGGATCAGCAGAGTCATGAACTGTTGCAGTAAGGTAGGCAGATGTTGTCGTGGCACGACGATCTTCCAGATGAACTTGATGTCGTTGTTGTGTTGGCCTGATGGAAAGGACACGCCAGACGGCTTTTGCTCTGGGACATACTCCCTCCATTCCACAATGTAGTGTGCCCGCGCTTTCTCAAATCTAAGTTTGACCATAAATTTAACCAACGAGACCTATTGTGGTGGGAGTAAAAATTATATCATTAAATTCCTATTCAAATGAAGTTTTCGATGATACAATTTTTACTCCCGCCATAATCTGTCTTGTTGGTTAAATACATGGTCAGACTTAAAGAACAAAAAGCGATGACACACTATATTATGGAATGGAGGGAGTAAGAGGAACTAGTGTACGCATGTTTCAGTGTCATGCAGACACACGGGGCACTTGTCCAAGGGTAGGATTGTCTTCCTATGAAGGTTGTTGCAGGTGTTGAGACTGTAGATGTGCAGTGGCCACCCAAAAATCTCTATTTTGTTTGGAACTTGGAGGACCAAACCAAGGACAGTGCAGGATCATCGACAGCTTTATACATGCTGGAGTATGCCCACCAACAATGGATTAATGATGAGGAAGTTCCGTGAGCACCACCCAATGCGGTAGAGCACTAATGGAGACTAGTTCTTGCATCACAACAGTGGTTAGTCTATTATGCAGGGTCAAAAAAAAAACCCGGATGGGCAGGAAATTCCAAGACCATCTTGCATGCTAATACTAATTACCTAGGAAAAAATAGCACGTTATACAAAATAGCATGACCCCTGAAAATGTGCTATTAGCGCGCTATAGCATGCTATTAGCGAGACATTGTACGCTGATAAATTTAGCAAGCCAATTCTCTATATGCTATAGCCTGCTATTAGTGACGATATGACGCACTATTTTTTTCAGTGCTAATTACTCATCTAGAGAACATCTCTCTCCAAAATGTGTAGATGCTCTCACCACCATGCGCCCCTGGGTCTTAGTCCTGACCTCCCCATGGTGCTCATAGTTGTTCTTTTGAATAAAAATGCCAAAGATGTAGTGCTTGGTGACTGACTTTCTCCCCTAACCCATAAGACAAGATCACCGAAGAGTAGCATAACGTACAATGTGGATCATTTTATGCAATGTAAAGCACACAAATTTTCTAAAAGAACCAAATTATGACACATAAATATAACTGTAGAAGCATCTCCAAAATGCTAGAAGTCACCCACAATGCCAATTTGCTCAAGTTCTACTCATATTAGTCGCTGACATACCTTCAAGAATCATAATGCTCTTGTAAAGTACCCCCTCCGTACATAAATGCAATCTTATTATGATATCTTGCATATATAAGTAGGGAGTAGGGTATATATGGCTAAATAACACCCTTATATTTCTTTACAGACGGAGTAGTAAGGAAATTGGCAGACTTGGAACTGGTCCTTACATTGGAAAATCCATATTCTTATTATGATATCTTGCATATAAGTAGGGACCAGGGTATATATGACTAAATAACACTGCACACTGCTAGTCAAGATGAGCAAATAATATTTTCATTACAATTGATCAGAAGCAATTCTGGTTATCTAATTTATTCTATAGTGAGGAACATACCTATTATTTCTGTGTAGGTTGAAAATGTTCATCAAAATACACACCACTTGCCTTTAAGAAAAAACAATCAAACCAGTGACATGATTGATGCTATTTCTCATATGTTAAGAATATTGCCACACCCCGCAAAAAAAAAAGAATATTGCCACAACATTCTCTTTTATTGCTGTATTCCACTATGTCACTAGACTATCAGCCATACAAACTACGTAGCAACTAAAGGTCAAATGCCTTTCATACGTATATCAGAACAAGATCCAATGTTCAAGTCGCCATTTATACTGGCACGACCTACATACATATATCTAAAGAAGAAGCTTTTTGAGTACCTAAAAAGTTCTGAAATTAGAATCATATGCACAAAACGGATGGCTGTTTTAGATGCTAGATATAAATAATCCTGGCAGGCTGCTACTCAATCACAACGTATTTTACAATGTTCCTAATGCTTTATCCAAATTAAAGTAAAGTAAATATCATGAACTAAGCATAATGAGTACTTAAAATGTTCGACTTTACATGATAAAGTCCAAGTCTAGATGCTATCTGCTGGCATAATTGGCACATGATAAAATCTCAACCAGTGTAACTTCCTCACAAGAGATACATCATACTCCCTCCATCTCAAAATAAGTGTCGCTGCTCTAGTATTAAATTTGTACTAACTTAGTACTAAATTTACGACACTTATTTTGGGACGGAGGGAGTACATTTCAATTCAAAGCCAAGCAAATGATCTCCAAATCATGTTAATAACCTAAAACCTGCTGATATATGTGTCACTCTTAATATAGAGTGCTAATTATTCTATCTACAGTATGTACTATCCAGCCAGAATCGAATCAATACATGAGTGACCATCTGCAGGTGAACAGCAGATCAAAGAAAATTGTCACAATCTCAGGCTGCTTAGACCTTTCAAAGTCAATCATTGCATTTGCATGGTCACAACTTAAAAAGGTACAATAGTTGTGTCTCAAGGTCTCACAGTTTCATCACTTAAAAGATGCCAACCATCCTGATTTCCAGAAAGTATGACAAGCACGTACAAGACAACACAAGTACATTCCAGTTAAACATCCATTCAAATTTTCTACGAGATATGAAAATGCTTGCTACTGACATAGTTAGAGATGTCCTTATCCCTTGAACTGCCACTCCCTACGGCACATGGGGCAAAGGGGGGTTGACGTTTGAGAATTGACCCACTTGAGTATGCAGTGAAGATGAAAAGCATGGTTGCAGGCACCCCAAATGATCGGGCACTCATCACCAGGGAACTTACAATCCGGGCAGCAGCCGTCAAAAGCCATTCTGCATATGCCACATGTCTCATCCTGTGCGTCCCATGTCCAAGAAGCCACCGCATGCCACTGAAGAATTTTGACCTTCATGGTTGTTACCTGTTATACAACACTAGATGCAATACACGAGTCAAGAGAAAATTGTACTAATTGCAGCTTATCAGATTGCAATCAAGAAGGAATAAGGCAGCCAGGAGAAGAGGAATTCACTAAATCAAATGGTCTAAAAGGACACATGTATTAGCTTCCGTGTCTTCAATTCTATGGCTGAAGTTGCAGCTTTCAGGTAAAGATAGAATGATAGATAGGTACAAGGATACAAGTCAATAACAGAGTACACCATTCGTATGGCCCAAAAGTCACAACTACTAAGCGACATGTTCTACAAATTTCCTCATGATATGCAGGGGCGGGCTTAACACAAGACATAGGATTACAGTCGAACCATGGACTTCACAGAAAATAAGCTGTGCTTGCACACCAAATGCTATGACTCGACTGAGATCGACTATGCTAGGGAAGAACCTAATGGGGGGTGGATTCGAACGGCTCAAGAAGGATGATGCCGTGTTATCTCCAGAATGGATTGAGCATACATCAAGAAAGCTATAATTGACAGAGCTGGGGGCAAATCGTAGGAACAGTAGGAACCCTATACAGAGGAAACACTGCTCTATTCCTTTGACTATTCCTACTTCCATTGTTATACTTTTGCGTCCAAGTTAGTTATCATGTCTCTTCTGTGAACTCCACGGCTCAACTGTATTCCAATGTCTCGTGTTAAGCCCGCGCCTGGATATCATGAAGAAATTTGTAGAGGATGTTGCTTTTTGAATGCTAGTAGTTGTGCCTTTTGAACTATTCATTCGTTTTAAATTTGACATGAGTACCAAAGGTTGAATAGCCCCTTCATCATCTTGGACCAGATTGCTGCCCCACTCGTTCAAATGGTATCTCACACCACGAAATGGTGGCATGAACCCGGGCTTGGCTCCATAACTGGCATCAACTAGGCAATTGTTCGTTTTAAGGCAATAATATATGGTCATATGGAAAATTTCTATCTAAGGCAATTTCTCTTATTCATTTCCTGATCATCTACAAATCCTGTATGCTATCAAAAATATGGCTACCAATGACTTCTAATCATGGATTATAAAATACTATTCCCTCTGTTCCTTAAATATAAGACATTTAGAGATTTCAACATGAACTACATACGGATGTAGTATATAGACATATTTTAGAGCGTAAATTCACTCATTTTGCTTTGTATGTAGTTCGTATTAAAATCTCTAAAAAATATTATATTTAGGAATGGAGGGAGTACTAGACAGAAGCATACATTGAAATATGGATGCGACAGCAGCATTTTTAGTACAGAGATTGAACAGAGAATATATGGCATCACTGAGCAAACTTTGTATTAGCTTTAGTACAAAATTGTACTAATTTTAAGACATTTATTTTAAGGTGGAGGGAGTACAACGGTAGCATAAAGCAACAAAATCGGCAAGAGATGGGAGGAGAGCAACAAAATTGGACAGAAAATATTGCCATCACTCCCATCTCGATCTCCTCTCTATCTCTCTCTCGGGTGGAGTACAAGGAGGTAAAATGAGACGGGCGTTGCCTGCTAGTAAAAGGGGGGAGGAGGGGGTGGACCGTACCTGTCTGCGCCGCCGGTAGCCGCCGTAGCCGCTCGTGCCGCCCCACTGCTAGCCCGCCGTGGCCACCGTAGAAGCCGCCGCAGCCGCTCGTGCCTCCCTGCTGCCGTCCCCTCTCCGCTCGGTCTACCACGCCATCGGAGAGGGAGAGACGAGAGAGGGACGGGGGAGAGGCGGCGGCCGGCGGCGTTGGAGAGGGCGAGACGATGGAGAGGCAGGATCGACCGATCGAGAGGGAGAGAGACAAGGGAGTGGAGGCCTGGAAGGAGCCCAGGATCTCGTAACAGGCCAGCACCCAGCAATTGGGCTCAGGCCGGTAAGAAAATTATACGGAGAGAGGACTTGGGCTAGACTCGTTTGCAGTTTGCAGCTAGCAGGCCAGCTTCTTCTGGAAAAAAGGCAGCGTGAAATGAAACTCTCGTGTCTTTTTACTCTGCATATAAGAATTGTCTAAAGTCAAATTTCGTAAAATTTGATCAACTTTATAAAAATAAATATTAACATCAACATCTATAATACCAAAATTATACAATATGAAAATTAAGTTCATGATGCATATAATAATATTGATTTCTATTGTTAGTTAAACTTTACGAATTTTGACTTAAAAAATCTTATGTACAGAGTAAATAGGACAAGAGTGAGTACGTCGCTACCCTATTCTTGACGACGGCACGTCGCCTACCTGTCACTTACGTGCAGCGTCCTGCCACTCCTGCGTGGCCTACGCCTGGGCAGCTCATCAGTCATCATGTTGCCGCGTCCGTGATCGACATCTGCGAGGCACGAGCTCAAGCACGTGTGTGATTCATTCATCCCCATTTCTCATCTACTTAGTCTATGACCGAAGCATGTCAGAACATAGATTGTTAGGGTTCTAATGTCAAAAAATAATTATATGTATATATTCTCATTCACAATTTTGGTAATATTGACTAAGAAGCATTTGTTGGGTTTCGAGAAAAGAAAAAAATGACACAAAAGGGTGCTTAAAAATGTTATTTTCATCTTCAAGTATTGTCGATGTCAATGAAGATCAAAGGAATGAAGTTCACTCAGACTGGAACATGATCATAATTTAAATGCAGATGTTGATGGAGTCTCTCGAAGTTGGTTCTTATTTGAGGTAATTATACTGGTTCTGTTTGCCATTATATTAGTCTTTGTTGTGATGTGGCATTGATCAATAATAATTAATAGTCATACCCAGTTATGTATAAATATATCTATATAAAAATACACATATATTATTGTACATAGCCTTAAAGGCACATCTCCGACTTTTCCCTAGGACGTTAAAAAACACAGAACTGTCCCTGTCTGGTTGCGTGCATTTTCAATGTCTTCACTATTGAAGTGTATATGTGGACTGTCTAGCCCATTTTCACCTGTTCGGACATTTGGTTGAGTTGGCTAGTGCATGAAGATTAACATGGTATTAGAGGTAAGGTCTTGAGTTCAAATCCTGGATTTCATAATTTATTTTAAAATTGTCGCTCCCCTCTTTGTGTCCATGTATAGTATAGACCTCTTGAGCCATACCTTTGAGTGCATGAAGCTTAACATCCACTAGGTCTTGATATTCATGGCATTGCAGAGACCGGGTTGCGGAGTTGCAAGGGATGCGTTTGGTAGGCTGCATAAGGTCGGAAGGGAAAAAATTGGCCCGTTTGGTTACCTGGGTCGCATTGAATAGTTGGCCCACATGAAACTTAAAGCAGTGCTCGGTCAGGCCCGCTAGGAACGGCTAAATCGGCAGTTTCTAACGATCCAGACTGGGGTGATGCAGGGGAGGGGAATGTCGCGCTCAACAGTTGCAAGGAGGAAGATCGCAGGAGACGGCGGGAGCGATGGTGCGTCTGCGAAAAAGCGGCGGGACGAATTCGCGTCACCGCACGCTGATTTGTGGCCGCCCTATATAGCCTGGGTGACCGACGCGCCAAAGCTCCTGCCATCATCCCCCTTTCTCGAGCTTGCACCCCGGTCCGGATTCACATCGACGATAAGGTAAGCGACGCAAGTACTCTAGGACCAGTTGGCTACAACGACAGCGGATCCACTCCTTTTCTTCTCCTTCGTGCCGCACCTCCACTTCGTCTCCTCCGATGGCGTCTGTAAGTTCGACCCCTCCCCCTTCCCTCTACTAGTTCTAGCTAGATTTGTTGATGGAGCAGGGTTAGATCGTCCGATCTATTCCACTGTGATGTTGTAGTAGCTAGTTGTGATGTTGTAGTAGATAGTTGGGATCGTCCGATTTGTTCATGGATGGAGTGGTAGTATGCTTAGATGTTCATGGATGGAGTGGTAGTATGCTTACATGTTCATGGATGGATTTGTAGTATGCTTGTTGATGGATGGATTGGTAGTATGCTTGTCGATGAATTGGTAGTATGCTTAGATGTATGGCATGGTAGTGTACTGTATGATGTCTTGAACTAGATGTATGGCATGGTAGACGTATGGACTGGTAGTATGTTGTCTTGAACTACCATCAGATGCAGCAGATCTACTCCTTTGGGCTCGCAACCGGCAAGCATGCCATGGGGTCAGGTCAGCCCCCTGGGCTTGTCGATGCCTCCAATGCCGCCCATGCCCCCGATGCTAGAGTATCCAAACACCCAGGAGTCAGACACCATCAACATTGATGCTTCTGAGAAGGAAGGCCAACACGTCATTTGCTTGATTGGAAGAGGAAACGATCAGGCATCGTGGAGGAGGAGATGACTGTGTGTTCATCAGCATGACTGAGACTGTGAAGGAGGTGGCCATTGCCATCAGGGAGAGCAAGATGATCGAGGTCCACCTTGAGCTCTACGGCGCCATGATGGACCAGATCGGCTTTAGCCAAGAGGCTTTCATGGTGGCTCTCAGCCACCTGCTTGACAACAAAGCCTAGGGTGTTGGCTCTGTTGCCATGGGAGAGGTTCATAGGGTTCTTTGGCTGAGGACCTAGCTCAAGCACTACTACTAGTGCTGCTTCTGTTGGTGGCGACAATGTGTATGATCCTCGATGATGACGATGCATATTTTGTGTTGTTAGGACTTGAAAACAATCTTATGGTTTGTATATTTTGGTGAGGTGGTATATACTAATCCCTCATGGTGATCACGAACTTGCGGTGGTAGGATGACACCCTCTTTTGGATGTGGTGGTAGGATGACACCAATGTAGTGGTAGGTTGCACTTGGTATGCGGTATGATCATGCATGCTTACTAATGATCTTATGCTCCATTGCTTGTGTGCTTGTTGCTTCATTGCTTGCTCATGGAGTGCTTCATTGCTTGTTGCCTCAACTTATTGCTCATTTGCACTGCTAGGACAAGTGGTATGTCGTGTTCAAAGGGAGGGTTCCAGTTGTTTACAGCTCATGGCAAGGTTGCAGCAAACAAGTTTCAGGGTACAACAACCAAAGCCACACAGGGTTTAAGACTAGACAGGTGGCAGAAGAAGCTTACTCCAAGTATGTGATGGGGAACGCGACAGAAAACAAAAATTTCCGATATAGCGAGCACGCCCAGGACCACTATGGAGACTGCATACAAGGTTTGATCCGATCCGTACCAACTCAAAGCGCAGCGAAAGAAGAGTCGGTGGAGATCGTTGGTGCAGATCCCCGCAGCTAGGATTTTACAACTCCCAACCGCGAGGATGTACTCCCTCGTCGGACAACCCTTCGGGAGGCGGTCGGATAGTCCCCCGGACGATGTCGCGGACAGCCCTTCGGGAGGACCCTCGAAACTCGAACGGAGACTCTGACCGCCCTATGGGAGGACACACGAACAGCCCCTCGGGTAAAAGCTCGAAACTACGACCTCTCTATGGGGTTGCACACATACGGTGTCAACTATCCGGCAGGGCTTCGACATCCAGAACTAGTTCCTGCCGGAACCCAGACAGCCTTTCGGCTCTACGAAAGACTCTTTTCGTGGGAGGGAGAGAGAGAGAGAGAGAGAGCTTGCAAAGCAAAGCATGTGTATGAGAGCACAAGGATGAAGAGATGGCAGCCCACATCTCCTCTATTTATAGGAAAACCAAGGGGTAGGGTTGGGACTTGAAAATACCAAACTACCCCCACTTTATGTCGCACATAAAAAATCATAAGAAGGAAAAGGGGTGCCATGTGGAGCTCCATGGAGGAGCTCCACCCTTGGCTGGACAACCCTTGGGGGGGCATGAGGAGCTAACTTGCTCCCCAATCCCTTCTAGAAGCCTTTTTGGAAAAATCCAAAAAGGTGCTTTTCCATAAATATCCAAAAAGCACTTTCACTATTCACGACGACATTTTTCAGCGTCCGATCGAACTGAAAATATTTATGTGGGATTAGAAAAATTCTAGTACCCCACTAAAATAATTTTTAATGCGATCCGGAACAATTCCGGAATAGTGATTTTCATCTGCGAAAAGCATCTGAAGCGGTTCCGGCAGCTCCGGAACATTTCCGGTTTTTCTTCCGGAAAATTCCCAGAAGTTCCCAGAATGATTCTGGCACCCTCCAAGAATTATCAGGCATGTGCCGAAACCAATTTGACTTAATGGTATCCCTTGAAACTACTTTTTAGTTTTACCGAAACTGTTCCGATGTCCTGTCTGCGGAACTTTTCCGCTGTTCGAAACTTTTCCGGTCCGAAACTTTTCGGTGATTTTCTCTCAGACTCCCTGTCTAGTATTCAACAGATAGATGACCCTTAAGCGTGTGACCCTATAGGTTCGGTGAAGCATAGACATGACCCGAAACCCCTTCTAATCAATGATCAACATCGGAGCCGTGGACACCCATATTGACCCCTATACCCACACGAATGAATATTCGAGTGAACCTCCAGTTGCCGTGAGCTATTCCTGTTGCTTCGCGATATGTTACAATTACCTGAGGTGAGACATGTTGGCATCCTCGTGGATCAACAACTTGTCCACTATGCCTGTTACCTCGTTGCCGGTATTGTTCTCTTTTCTTGTTCCCGTGTTCCGGCATCCCCGTGATCAAATCACAAAGTGTCTGGCCAGACGATGATGGATACTGTAACACCAAGAGGGCCCAGAGATATCTCTCCATCGTCGGAGGAGAAAATCCCAATCTTGAGCTATCAAGTTACTTGACATACTTTTCCATGAACCCGTAAGCCGCCGTAATAGCCACCCATTTACGGATGACGTTTAACAAACCCCAAAGTTCATGAAGCAAGCATGAAGAAACTCGATACTCTCATGGTCTAAGGAATTATGCAAGCGTTAACCATCTCTGTGTTATTAACCATTAACTTGTGACGAATGTATCTCATAGCATAACATCAATTCGGATCGATTCAACACAAGTGTTCTACCAACATCGTGCCCTCAAAATTGCCGGTATAGCCATGCCCATGATCAGGAAAACAGGATCATCATGCAATACTTGAGCCAGTCTTAGAGGCTAGACTAGGAATTCAATTTACCGTTTATTATACCACACGTGCACATGAGTTTCCCTCCAAGCCTCGTGGTTATTGTAGACTCAAGAATCATTGCAGTTATAGCATGGAACATAAACTTTCATTACAAACTTGGAGATACAAAATAACTGTTATTACTGCCTCTAGGGCATATCTCCTACAGACTCCCACTTGCACTAGAGTCATAATCCAGTTACATGGCTTCCCTAACACCAATGGCTATCCGGTGTTGCTCATGCTTTGCTCGTGGTAGAGGCTTTGTCATCGGGTCTGACACATTCAGATCCGTGCGAACTTTGCGTACTTTCACTAAACCTTCTTCGACATGATGTCGAATGAGTTTATATTTGCGTTGAATATGCATTGTCTTATGGTGCGAACATGGCTCCCTTGCCTGAGCCACAACGCCACTATTATCACAATAGATCTCCACTGGGTCCAAAGGACTTGGAACCACACCAAGGTCTTCAAGAAATTGCTTGATACCGACAGCTTGCTTGGAGGCTTCAAAAGCAGCAACATATTCCGCCTCCATCGTAGAATCTGCCACAGTCTTTTGTTTGGAACTTTTCCAATCAACTGCGCCGCCGTTCAATATGAAAACATAGCCAGATTGAGATTTGAAGTCATCTCGGTCAGTCATGAAGCCTGCATCAGTGTAACAACTTACAATGAGCTCTTCATCACCTCCGTACACAAGGAGTAAATCCTTGGTCCTTCTGAGGTACTTAAGAATACCCTTGACTGCGGCCCAGTGTTCCAATCCTGGATCACCTTGGTACCGGCTGCTAACACTTAGCGCATAGGAAACATCCGGTCTTGTACATAGCATGGCATACATAATAGAACCAACTGCCGAAGCATATGGAATATCATTCATTTGTACTCGCTCATCGAGGGTCTGAGGACTCTGATTCTTGCAAAGCACTGTGCTAGGTGACATGGGGAGTAGGCCTTTCTTGGAGTTCTCCATGTTGAATTTTTTCAACACCTTGTCAATGTACGTGCTTTGGCAAAGCGCTATTAGGCATCTTGATCTATCTCTATAGATCCTGATGCCCAATACATGCCTCTTCACCTAAGTCTTTCATTGAAAAACTCCTTTTCAATGAGTCCTTTATTTCGCTAAGGAAATTCACATCATTTCCAATCAACAATATGTCATCTACATACAAGATTAGAAATGCTTTTGCGATCCCACTAAACTTCTTGTAAACACAAGATTCTTCATCGTTCCTGATGAAGCCAAACTCTTTGACCACTTCATCAAAACGAATGTTCCAGCTCCTTGATGCTTGCTTCAGACCATAAATGGCTTTCTGAAGCTTACATACGTTTCCAGCATTCTTAGGATCGACAAAACCTTCTGGCTATATCATGTATACATCCTGTTCAAGGTTTCCATTCAGGAAAGCCGTTTTGACATCCATCTGCCATATTTCATAATCAAAATAAGCAATAATTGCTAGTAATATCCGAACAGACCTAAGCATAGCTATGGGTGAGAAAGTCTCGTCGTAGTCCACTCCTGGAACTTGTGTGAACCCTTTTGCGACAAGTCTAGCTTTGTGGATAGTAATATTACCATCCACGTCCGTCTTTCTTTTGAAAATCCATTTACAACCAATGGGTTTTACGCCATTTGGAAGTTCTTCCAAGTTCCAAACTTGGTTTTCGTACATGGATTCCATTTCGGACCTCATGGCTTTGTGCCATTCCCTTGAGCTAGGCCCCACCATCGCTTCCTTGTAGTGCGCAGGTTCATCGTCTTCAAGAATGAAGATTTCGTTATGAAAATACTCAGGTGGCTGGATAGCCCTACCTGATCTGCGCGGTTCAGTTACAACATTGTCTGAAGTTTCCGCATCACATGCGACAACTTCCGGCTCGGTTGTAGGGATAATTTGCGGAATTACTTCCGGTTCCTTAGCCATATCAACGGTTGCCAAAGATTCACTAATCTCATTAAGTTGTACCGTCCTCCCACTCACTTCTTTAGCGAGAAACTCTTTTTGAAGAAAGACTCCATGTTTTGCAACAAACACTTTGCTCTCGGAGATGTGATAGAAAGAATACCCAACTGTCTCCTTGGGATAACCTACAAAGTAACATTTGTCTGATCTGGGATCAAGTTTGCTTGGCTGTAAACGCTTTACGTATGCCTCACAACCCCAAATTTTGAGAAACGACAGGTCGGGTTTCTTCCCGTGCCATATCTCATATGGTGTCGTCTCAACAGACTTAGACGGTGCTCTGTTAAGTGTGTGAGCGGCAGTGAGTAGTGCGTGACCCCAAAAAGATATCGGTAGATCTGAAAAGGACATCATCGACCTTACCATGTCCAACAAGGTTCGGTTACGTCTTTCCGATACTCCATTTCTCTGTGGAGTTCCGGGAGGCGTAAGCTGTGAAACGATTCCACGGTCACTCAGATGTTGGCCAAACTCGTGACTAAGATATTCACCTCCGCGATCAGACCGTAGAAACTTAATCTTTTTATTACGATGATTTCTACCTCATTCTGAAATTGTTTGAACTTTTCAAAGGTTTCCGACTTATGCTTCATCAAGTAGATATATCCATACCTACTTAAATCATCAGTAAAAGTTACGAAGTAGAAATACCTGCCCCGTGCGATTGTGCTCATTGGATCACATACATCATTATGTATTATTTCCAATAATTCACTCGCCCGTTCAGGATGACCCGTGAATGGCGTCTTGTTCATTTTTCCCATCAAGCAAGCTTCACATGTGTCAAATGATTCAAAATCAAGGGACGGTAAAACTCCATCTTTATGGAGTCTTTGCATGTGTTTCTTTCCGATGTGGCCAAGTCGACAGTGCCACATGAAAGTGGTGGTGGTATCAGCCTTCCTAAGGCGTTTAGCATTCACATTAAAGACATCATTTTCATATTCAAGATTCAGTATGAAAAGGCCCCCAACAATGGGTGCAAATCCATAAAACATATCCTTACAATAAAGTGAACAACCATTGTTCTCAGACTTGTAGGAGTACCCATCGTGTACTAAACATGATCCAAAGATAATGTTTCTACACAACAACGGAACAAAATAACAGTTACTAAGTTCCAAAATAAATCCTGAAGGCAGACGTAGAGGCATAATGCCGACAGCTTGAGCGGCGATCCCAGCGCCGTTCTCGACACGCATCACGACTTCATTCTTTGCCAGCTTGCGCACCTTCTGAAGCCCCTGTATCGAGTTGCAAATGTGAGCAACCGATCCGGTATCAAATACCCAAGACTTAGAATTTTCGCTAGCAAGCAAAACGTCAATGACATTAACTTGTATAACAATTATACCTTTTCTGGTTTTCCCGGACTTCTTATCTTCCAGATACTTCTTGCAGTTTCTCTTCCAGTGACCTGTGCCCTTGCAGTAGAAGCACTCAGTTTCATTCTTGGCTCCGCCCTTAGATTTGCGTTGGAAACCGGTCTTACCGGCACCCTTGCCCTTCTTTGGCTTGCCTTTCTTTTTGAAACTGGCAGTTTTATTCACAAGCAACACTTGCTTGCGATTTTTCTGCAGTCCTCCTTCAGCAGTCCTCCTTCAGCAGTTTTCAGCATGGCAAGCACCTCATTTGTTGTTTTGTCCATCCCATTCATGTTGTAGTTCATGATAAAACCGCCATAAGATGGGGGGAGTGAACCTAGCAAAAAGTCCATAACATGCTCTTCTGGAAGTGGGAATTCCAGGATTTTAAGCCTTTCAACGTAGCCAATCATATTGACTACGTGCTCGCCAACTGAACTGCCCTCAGCCATCTTGGTCTCCTCCATCATTTTCATGATGTCAAAATGTTCAGACCATGCATTAAACTTGTAAAGAGCATCCAGATCCTTGATCATATCAAAGGAGTTATGGAATTCAAAACGTTTTTGAAGCTCTGAACTCATGCAAGACAGCATGAGGCACTACACTAAGTTGTAACCATCATCCTTAGTGGCCCAGACATTTTGTATGTCTGCCGCGGCTGTTGCCGCCGGTTTAGGAGGAAAAGGTCCGTCAAGCACGTACACTTTCTTAGCACCCCGGAGGACAATCCTCAGGGTACTAACCCAGTCCGCATAGTTCTTTCCATTCGCAACTAACTTCTCTTTCTCTAACATAGGGCCTAAGTTGAACGCGGTGTTGCGAGCCATTTGATCTACAACGGAAAACACAAGTTTACTTAGACTTGGTTCATAATGATTTTTGGCACTAGTGAATAAACAATTTTATTCTGAAGTACGCTCCCACTCAAATCAATATCTCTCAAAATTGATTGTAAGTGATTCAAGACCCGTGTCTTGATTGTTTGCCATTGGTGTAACACCACTGATGACAAAAATCTTAACCGGTAGGCCAACTTGCCAATCACATCTCTATGTGACTCTTGTTCATCTTTTGATGCGTGTATTCCGAGCTCATGACGGTCATGCCTGAACGTCAAGACAACCAAGTGATCTTGCTGCGAGGTCTCAACTCACCCGCCTCACACTTCTCTAATCGTTCGTACCCGTGTGACACGTCGCACCCCAAAAAGATAGGTGCCATGACGGTGCTACACTTGGGAGAACTCTAACTACTTGATATTTTCGTGAGAGATCACCCTAATAAAAAGCGACTACGCGCGCAATCAAGAAGGGTGCAACATAAGGGATAAACATCTCAGGCAATTCATAATTAGCATGATATGGTATAGCTCCTTCTAACGGAGAAGTCAAGTATTTCTTCGTCTTCGGCATTCGCGTCGGTGTTCACCTTTGCGAAGATTTCCACCACCTTGTCGATGCACCAGATAATATTGCTATCTCTATAGCTAATAAAATAAGTGCATTACATAAGGTTGACACACATGTCATTAAAGTGCAATCATATGGCTCCAGCCATCATGCCGAATCATGACACACAGGTCATGTTAATTTCATCATATAGCCATCTCATACATAATCAAATTGAATATGAGCATTGCTATACCACATCACATGCAAACCATCCGGCAAAACCAAGTTAGACGCCTCTAATCGGTTTATACAAAATTTTATTTTACATGGCTTCTAAGGTTTTGACTCAAATCGCAGCTACCAACGTTTATCATCAAGTATGATAATTCAAGTTGCTAGATTAACTTTCCAGGGTGTATGAAACACAAGATAATAAAATCTCAAGCCCCATACTAAACCTCGTCATACGCGTGACCCCCGTGCAGATCATATCTGCATTGCCCTTTCGTCTACGAAACATCCATCTTTCTTTAACTATGGTGGAACCCAAAGAACTGTTAGCACTTCGTTGATCTGTCAGTCAGCATACTCAAGAGCAACATGAAAGGATCGCGGATTGCCAGAACTTTGTAAGATTCCACCATTCCGTCAAGATCAGGACTACGCAAATTCACGGGAAGCAACAGGAACATCGGGTAACAAATTTCATCTGCTACCCGCACAAATAATTTTCAGCAATAGATCTCATCTACTACAAATTATACTATGCAAAACGATACATCTCATGTATTCTAGATCATAACATGCCTCTACTCATAGCCTGGCTCTTGATGCCACTGATAGGGAACGCGACAGAAAACAAAAATTTCCGGTATAGTGAGCACGCCTAGGACCACTATGGAGACTGCATACAAGGTTTGATCTGATCCGTACCGACTCGAAGCGTAGCGGAAGAAGAGTCGGTGGAGATCGTTGGTGCAGATCCCCGCAGCTAGGATTTTACAACCTCCCAACCGCGAGGATGTACTCCCTCGTCGGACAGCCCTTCGGGAGGCGGTCGGACAGTCCCCCGAACGATGTCGCGGACAGCCCTTCGGGAGGACCCTCGAAACTCGAACGAAGACTCGGACAGCCCTATGGGAGCACACACGAACAGCCCCTCGGGCAAAAGATCGAAACTACGACCTCTCTACGGGGTTGCACACATACGGTGTTAACTATCCGGCGGGGCTTCGCCGTCCAGAACTAGTTCCTGCCGGAACCCAGACAACCTTTCGACTCTACGAAAGACTCTTTTCGTGGAAGGAAGAGAGAGAGCTTGCAAAGCAAAGCATGTGTATGAGAGCACAAGGATGAAGAGATGGCAGCCCACATATCCTCTATTTATAGGAAAACCAAAGGGTAGGGTTGGGACTTGAAAATACCAAACTACCCCCACTTTATGTCACACATAAAAAATCATAAGAAGGAAAAGGGGTGCCATGTGGAGCTCCATGGAGGAGCTCCACCCTTGGCCGGCCAACCCTTGGGGGGGGGGCATGAGGAGCTAACTTGCTCCCCAATCCCTTCTAGAAGCCTTTTTGGAAAAATCCAAAAAGGTGCTTTTTCATAAATATCCAAAAAGCACTTTCACTATTCATGACGAAATTTTTCAGCGTCCGATCGAACTGAAAATATTTATGTGGGCTTAGAACAATTCTAGTACCCCACTAAAATAATTTTTAATGCGATCCGGAACAATTCCGGAATAGTGATTTTCATCTGCGAAAAGCATCTGAAGCGGTTCCGGCAGCTCCGGAACATTTCCGGTTTTTCTTCCGGAAAATTCCCAGAAGTTTCCAGAATGATTCTGGCACCCTTCAAGAATTATCAGGCATGTGCCGAAACCAATTTGACTTAATGGTATCCCCTGAAACTACTTTTTAGTTTTACCGAAACTGTTCCGATGTCCTGTGTGCGGAACTTTTCCGCTGTCCGAAACTTTTCCGGTCCGAAACTTTTCGGTGATTTTCTCTCAGACTTCCTGTCTAGTATTCAACAGATAGGTAACCCTCAAGCATGTGACCCTATAGGTTCGGTGAAGCATAGACATGACCCGGAACCCCTTCCGATCAATGATCAACATCGGAGCCGTGGACACCCATATTGACCCCTATACCCATACGAATGAATATTCTAGTGAACCTCCAGTTGCCGTGAGCTATTCCTGTTGCTTCGCGATATGTTAGAATTACCCGAGGTGAGACATGTAGGCATCCTCGTGGATCAACAACTTGTCCACTATGCCAGTTACCTCGTTGCCGGTATTGTTCTCTTTTCTCGTTCCCATGTTCCGGCATCCCCGTGATCAAATCACAAAGTGTCTGGCCAGACGATGATGGATACCGTAACACCGAGAGGGCCCAGAGATATCTCTCCATCGTCGGAGGAGCAAATCCCAATCTTGAGCTATCAAGTTACTTGACATACTTTTCCATGAACCCGTAAGCCGCCGTAATAGCCACCCATTTACGGATGACGTTTAACAAACCCCAAAGTTTATGAAGCAAGCATGAAGAAACTCGATACTCTCATGGTCTAAGGAATTATGCAAACGTTAACCATCTCTATGTTATTAACCATTAACTTGTGACGAATGTATCTCATAGCATAACATCAATTCGGATCGATTCAACACGAGTGTTCTACCAACATCGTGCCCTCAAAATTGCCGGCATAGCTATGCCCATGATCCGGAAAACAGGATCATTATGCAATACTTGAGCCAGTCTTAGAGGCTAGACTAGGAATTCAATTTACCGTTTATTATACCACACGTGCACATGAGTTTCCCTCCAAGCCTCGTGGTTATTGTAGACTCGAGAATCATTGCAGTTATAGCATGGAACATAAACTTTCATTACAAACTTGGAGATACAAAATAACTGTTATTACTGCCTCTAGGGCATATCTCCTACAGTATGTGCCTGAGCAAGGATGCGGCAAGGTTGAGGTTGCCAAGGTGGATCGCCCGTTGGGGCTGAATAACATCATCATGCATCTTCATCCAGTTCATCGCCATTGCAGTGTTGTGGTGCTGGTGTGCAAGATGTGACAATATGTAAGGTGTAGGAGTAGTGGGTAAGCTCATCAAGTAGGGTACAAGGTGAACATAACTCTATGCTCATATGCAACCAAACAATGTGCACTTGTCAGACCACAGCCAATGCGGACAACCAAACGCGGAGCGAAGAGTCAATCCCACGACGCAGGAAGAGAGTATGCATGCAACCAATGAACATGTAAATGTTGTTTTTTGCCCGCATACACTCAGCCTGGCCTAACTAGGTCAAATATGTAAATGGCCAAAAATAGATGCAGACAACCAAACACGTCCCTAGGTAAACAACGCACACGAGCAGATCGATTCTGGTTGAGACACACACAATCTCGGCCATCCTTCTACAAAAGCAAAATTATCAATGTACCATTCAATAAATAAATGAATAAAAGGAAATAATGCAGGTACTGGTACTACTATATTTGGTACTGGTCTCATCAATATTTGGTATTTTCAGTACTTTTATGTTGGCACCTTATACTTTTTTCACTGTCTTATTACTTCCGCTCTTTGGTTCTTATTTTCCTCAACAACCATAAAACATCAAACAGCAAAAAGGTCAATGCGGGCTTTCTTGTTTGACTAAAAATGGCAGAGAGAATTGGTGATGAGGGAGTTGGTTGACATGCACTGTATGTGGATGGCAGTGGCTGCATTTTTCGTTGTCTGAAGATGCTTTGCAGAGTATATAATGAGAGAACGAATGGTATCGCACTCTGGCCAAGTCAGCTGCACCAAGTATTATGTGCGCAGGTCATGGATTACGTTAGCCCGGATTGGTCATTACCTATGCTCATTCTCCATTCAAGTACGTATAAATTATCTTATTCATTTACTTATTCTCGGATTGAGCGATGTGGTGGGGTACTTGTAGATGCCATGCCTCGTTAAGCTTTGGAGTTCCGGCCAAGCTTGTTTTTTTCTAGTAAAGTCAGAAGAAATCTTAAAGGGTCAAAGGATGGGTAGATAAGCTGCATCCATATATAGAAGAATAAGCTCGGAGAACAGCAATACAAAGGACGGCGATAAGACAAATAAAAGTCACTGACTGCTCACTTTAATCGCTTGCAATTTAGAAAGTCTAATTTCTTTTGCTATGACTATGATAGTATTAGTATGAGGTGAGCTCAGTAGAACTGATAATGCAATAATAAAAGAAGAAAACATCCACAGGGAAAGAATGAAATTCCGACTGACAAAAAGAATATCCGAAGGACGGCGGGCAGGACGAATAACACCGCATCGCCCTCGTTTCAATTGCTTAATTGGAACACTATTGACTAGAGCCAAACTATGAAAATGGATAACCAGTTTTTTTTTTTTGAAAAAGAGGCTTAAACCCCCGCCCTCTACATCAATCTATGCATACGGCCATCTTTATTAATTATTCAATATAAGTCTAACAAGAGCATACATAAAACCATCCGAAGCCACCATTCACACCTACAAAACTCGATAATGTGAAGTGCTCTCACTTCCCATATCTAAAACCGGTGTCGTCGCCGATCCATTCACATAATGTATCAGAACCCATAACCGGCACAGCAGACCTAAAGTGTACACCACATGCACACATTTTAGACGTGGCCATCATCACCGGGCCGCTGACCCATCTTCAGGAGAGAGATCTGTATCATCCTTGCCAGTCCGTCCATCCGTCGACGCCACCACGGCGCCCAACGGCGCCACCGTCCCGTGCTCGTCCGTCCAGACGCGGAGATTCTGGAAGATCTGTCGTGCGTAGCACCTGCCGACCAGGCATGACACATCGTAGAACCTGTCGGCCAGGCAGGACTTGACATCTCCACCGAAAGCTTCGTGCAAGACGAAGCCGCTCCACCTCCTGCCTGTGTCTTCCAGCTCTGCTCCACAGACGATGCTCACAAGAAAGAAAACGACACCGCAGTACTGTCATCGTCCGATCTGAAAGACCAAATCATAGGGTTTCCCCCGGAGCAGCACGAGTGGGTCGACAGTAGTTACACGACGATGCTTTCATTAAGGTAACGACGCAGAATGTCGCCATCGCCTGCCATCGGCTCGGTTTTCACCGGTAACTATGTCTTCCCGACTCGCAGCTGGCACTAGATGGCGGATCTCGAGATCTGACCATCCAGCCTCAGGCCGACCACCTCCGACAGAGGAGATGACCATCACCACCGGCTGCCCGCTTCACAGCCAAAGAGGACCCTAGCAGGGAGGGCGGGCCGCCACCCCATCCCAACTCGCCGGATGAGCTGCCAGATTCGCAACCCGTCAACTGAACCACCAGCCGGCACCATCACGACACCAAGCAGGAGGAACGCAACAAAGGACCCTCCAGGACGTGTAGCAGGGAGACGAGCCTCCCTTCATCCCAGCACCACCGTCCGCGCCGACCGCAGATCGCGAGGGTCCAGATCGGGTCCGCACGGGTGCCACGACCACGACCGCTCGCTCGCAGCGGCGCGCCCACCACTGCGACCAGATCCTGCGCCGCGCGCCGGAGACCTCCTCCACCGCGAACCAGGACGCCGCCCCGGAGCCAAGTGCCGGTCAGCCACCGACCACACGTCGTATCCCCATTCCACGAGCGAGCGGTAGCCAGAGAGCGCCCCACCGCCGCCGGCTCCACACAGGCTTTGCCTGCCGGAGGCCACCGGCGACGGCGAGGGGGAGAAGGAGGCGGGGAGGGAGAGGTTGTGGGGCGGGAGCCGCCGCCCGAGATGTCTCTCAAATTTGAGGATGAGATAGATAATTCCAAATGGATAACCAGGATAACCAGCTGCATACATAATTAGGCATAGTCGCATAGAATACCGCCCTTCCTCTAAAAATATAGATGAAAGGGAGCAGCAAGACCAACTAACTAGGTGTACATAACAAGTGTCAGTCAGCTATGAAGGATGGCTTTATCAATCCGAACTCTAAATTCCAATCTAGTGAAGGATGGGACAAATAAATCTAATGAACTCCGCCTAGTTATTTATTGCTATGAGTATGATGCAGTGCAACCAATATAAGAACTTCATCTGAGGCGAACATATACTTCCATAAAAAAGGCAATTATAAGAACTAGTGCAGTACAAAGAAGGCAAACATATACTTCCATAAAAAAAAGGCAATTATACTAAACACTTGTCGCTCTCACTACGCGCATGGGTGCAGCAGTCAGATTTCACTATCCTAGCTGCAAACTACTACCTCAATTCTATAATGTAAGACTTTTTTAACACTATTGATGGAGGAAGTATCTATGTAATATCATCCCAAAATAATAGGAGTGCTCGATCTAAAATTATCCAAGTCAACCACTCACAACTGCTCTATCGATCTCAACCGACGAGCAGTAGCTTGTCAACTCCTACGAAGTCGCAGCACGCGTTAATCTGTCATCACAGAGCACCCAAAGTCCAAACGAACAGATAATGATTGAGAGACTTTCGCAAAAGATGCACAGACAATTGCTACAAGTAGCATAATTATACGAAAGGTCCACAATTAGGATAACAATGTATTATTAATTAGTAGTGGTATCATTCTCCAAGCTAACTAACTAACTGGCTTGCGCTACATGTGTGGATGGGTCCGGCCTATAAATACGTCGTTGTCTAGTAGTGGTGCACAACCCAAAGAGCTCCACCGATCACGACCATGAAGAGGCTGAGGTTTGGCGAGGAGCTAGAGGTGGACGGCGCCGCCATAGCCCATGAGGTGATGATGCTGCTCGCCGCGCGGAGCGCCCCGATGGGGGTCGGCGAGCCCGCAGTGACGCGGCCGCGCGCGTTCGAGTGCAAGACGTGCAACCGCCAGTTCCCGTCGTTCCAGGCGCTCGGCGGCCACCGTGCCAGCCACAAGCGGCCGCGGGGCGCCGATACGATCAGCGCGCCGGCGCCGGCGCCGGTGCCTGCGAGGAGGCACGGGTGCACGGTGTGTGGCGTGGAGTTCGCGCTCGGGCAGGCTCTGGGCGGGCACATGAGGCGCCACCGCGCACACGAGCACGACGAGAGCGCGAGCGGACCGGTGGTTGCCGAGCGGGAGCCCGGCGAGGCGAGGGGGCTGCTGCTGGGCTTGGACCTGAACGCTACTCCGGCCGAGCAGGCCTTGGACCTCTCTCTCTGGGCCTGACCGAACCAAGGACCGGTGGGCTACTGTTCCTCCTTCTGTGCAATAGCTAGCCTCCTGCTCTTTTGTCTAACCTAGGTGTGGGGTTTCTTTCTTGTAGTACAACATTGGTGACTGTCAATTGATTGATAAAAAGATTGATTTGGGTTTGTGAATTGGAAGGGTAAAACACATTTTGTCTTGTGTTATATGTTGTAATTACTTGATTGCTTGGGTTTGATTTCGATGTCAAATATTGATGATCGAATGACAAATGCACTTCGACAACAGATCCGATGATTACTTTGCAGTCGACAAGCGATCATGAAACTTATAGAATATATCTTCTCCCTACTGCGAACAATTTTTTTTCTTGCGGATGGTATATTATGTCTGCCGTGTTTTTCTACATACCTCTCTTTGCAAATTGTAAAACAGCCCAAAGAATTATCGTTGAGAGAGTACAATGCCCAAATATCAAACATGTTAAGCAGACTTTTAGTACCCCAAAACACTAAACTTGGTAAACATACTTTTTACTCTCTTTTATAATTGCACAAAAATGCTCTTAGGTTCAAACTTCAAAGTCATAACATAGTATAGCATAAAAGGTCATGGAGTTAATTATGCTATAGATTATCCAGTTAATTTTCTTCTCAATATAAAGCGACAAGTGATCCAGTATGGCAAGTAAACAAGTTGAACACTGAACAAGATCATATGAGATAAAATATAAAAAATCCAATTTAATATTATTTTTCCAATTGGCAACCTCCACGGTCCACAACACCAATCCAGTCACCTAGTTGTATATGCGCTAATGGTAATCACTTCTCAACGGCGTAGTTACTTTCCACTATTCATTTCCTCTAAGAATATTAATCCCTAGTCAAACGTGAGCTCTTCCATGGGCTTATCCACCGGACGTGTCACCACCAGGTGGGCCCAACTACCATCTCCTCATGGCCTCTTTTGGTTTGTAGGAGTGTTATAGAATTTCATGGGATAGAATTGTCAAAGGAAAAAATCCTATGAAGCCCTTTGGTTTGTAGGAATGAATTCTTATTCCTATATAGGATAGGAAACAATCCTTCATATTTCATAGAAAAAAAATTAGCCTAGACTTAATGAAAAAATTCCTATCATATGCATCAAATGACATGTATTTCTTTATAGAAATTAAGATGCATGTCATCTCATTTTCTATGATATTCCTATTCCTATGATATTCTAATCCTATGAACCAAAAAAGACCTAAGCATTTTCGGTCATCCGATCTCCATAGGTATCTATCTAGTTTGTCCATATCAGACATACGCGTGATGAAGCAATGAATGAGATCTTGTAAGTGTATAAATCATATTTGAATCAGGTTAGTAGTCGTGAAATATTGGTCATCATGTTCAGTACCAAACTACCAATACCAAGAGAGCTATGAAACTAAGTGTTAAGAACATGTTGGCCTGAACTCGGAGTCACGAGGAGGCAAATACCTGGAATTGTTTAGAAGGCTGGTTCGTGCATCTCCAGCAACGGAAAGCTGGGCGACCCGGGCGGAACCGCACACGGCGACCGCGGCACCGGCGGAGGATTGGCGGCGCTCAAGACCGCGGCGGCCAGGATTGATCCCCTCCATAGTGACAACAGATTCTGGGCGCTTACGGGATCGGATACAGACGATGAGGATGGCTGGAACATCGCGGACGCGGAGGCGGTGAAGTACTCCCCGACACCCTCAGACTACGTTTGCGAATCCTTGCGGGTTGGGTACTCCGGAGAACAGATCACGGATTGTATCGACGCAATCATCCCGGCAAGTGACAGTGCTTGGGCAGGGCTAGGCGATGACGACAAAGTCGAGGTTTTTCGAAGGGTGGTTCATTGGCGAACGGCGGCGTCCGCGGTGCGGCCATGGAAGAGACCTCTCCCCAAGGTACTTCTCCCTGCTCTTATCCTTGCGGACTTGATCGGGAACTGGAAGAATGTGCCATTTCGCCGGAAGAAAGGGCGGCCGGTGGCGGAAAAGCCGCCGCTGCAGCCGTCGGCACCCGATCCGAATATCGGGATCGGGGCGCCTTGGGCCTGGATGGGCCGGAGTTGGTGCAGCCTGGGCCAGTGTCAACTGGGTATATGGCCCAGTTGCACACTATTGACGTGATGCCCTTGGACTGCCGTGAGATTACTCGATCGGAAGCTGATACGAGCGGTCCTATCCAAGAGATCTCACGTACGAAGCAAACGCAGCCAGAGGCTAGGGTTACGAGGTGGCCTGCACCTGGATTCCCGACGTACCAGGGTCGTGCGCCGCGTATTCCAGCTGCGTCGGCGTCTTGCGAGGGAAGTGGGGCGACGTCCGCGCCACTGCCCTCGGACATGGCTTGGGAACGCAGTAATAATTTAAATATTTTTACGTATCATCAAGATTAATCTATGTGAAACCAGCAACGAGTAAGGGGTTTGAATGCATTTTCATACCTTTGAAGATCGCAAAACGAAAGCGTTACAAGAACGCGATTGGTGGAGTCGTACTCGCAGCGATTCAGATCGTGGTCGATTCCGATCTAAGTGCCGAACAACGGTGCCTCTACGTTCAACACACGTGCAGCCCGATGATTTTTCCTACGCTTTGATCGAGCAAGGAGGAAGGAGAGGTTGAGGGAGAGCTTCGGCAGCATGACGGCGTGGTGACGGTGGAGCTGCGTGGTACTCTGACAGGACTTCGCCAAGCACTACGAAGGACGAGGAGGTGGAGAAGTAGGGTTGCGTCGAGAGAGAGAGATATCTGCGTGTGCACAACCCACTAGTGGAAAAATGCCCATTTGTCCCGGTTCGTAAGGTCCATTTGTCCCGGTTCAGGAACCGGGACTAAAGGGTCGGGACTAAAGCCCACGACTTTTAGTCCCGGTTCGCTTACAAACCGGGTCAGATGGGGCTACACGTGGCCGCTCAGCCGAGCCCAGGCAGAAGGGCCTTTGGTCCCGGTTGGTAACACCAACCGAGACCAAAGAGCCTCCACGCGTTAGCAGCTTAGGAGCTGTTTTTTTAAAGAGGGGGGTTTAGGGTTTTGGAGGCTTAATTTAGGGGTTTCATATATTTTGTTAGATAGCTAATAGAGAGAAGTGATCTCTCTTGTCTCCGTGCTTGGTAACGACGCTATGTACTATACTTATGGATAGAACATATAATACAATTTAATCATCATTTTTATCAATGAGACATCATATAACAAGTTGGTCACTAGTCATAATCACAACTCCTCCTCCTCGTCATCATCATCAACTCTAACACATTATAGCACATAATAACACATAGTACCTAGGACCTACGTACTCCTATCTCATAGGACCTACTCTACCCTCTCTTAGATACAATATCATAAAACAAGATAGACATCGACTCTCCATTATGAAGAACGGAGATCATCCTGTCTCCCATTCTTGGCCTACGCATAATGTTGCTTCCAAGTAGCTCTCTACGATTGAGCATACATTTTTTCCAATCTTTGATTGTCATGACTTCATCGGTTTTAGAAATTCGGTATGGACAGGAGTGATGCGTAGTCTGACCTAGCCGTGGTGGCCCTAAGCTCGTAACAACAACGCGACCTCTCGGAAACATCAGATGAGGCACACAATCCTTCAGGTTTTTCTGTTGAAAAACATAGTAATAAATTTGTAGTTAGCAATGTAGTTTAGTTTTATAAAAATTTATGCAAAAGCTGCACGGCTGTCGTAACAGTAGAATTAAAATCTTACCATGCAATCTCCATGGATGTTACCGTAGTTCACCACGTGCACTAGTAGCACGTATTGATCATAATGTGCAGGATTTTGATAATAGTTATTGTAATTCTCAAGATGACTAAGAAATGCGGTAAGATGATCTTTCTTCTTATAAGTTAATTCTGCTTCATCACTGTAGTAGTAGGTTCTGTCTACCATCTTCCATACATTTTTTGAAGAATGAAAATAAGTTGTCAATGCAAATAAGTTGTCAATTATTTTTAAATAAACAATATAAATTACTTAATAAATATGGTTGAGAAACTCACATAATGGTAGAACTGGAGGCGTCTGCACATCGACCCAAATGTCGATATTACCTTCAATTTAATCTTCCGGACGAATATCAAAGTTGATAAGCATATTAGGCTCAAATGCATAAGCCTTGCATAGTGCTTGCCAATTTTTGCATTAAAAATAGCAATAGGTGTCTGCATGGTATAATTTTACCGCAAAAGTAAAACCATGCTCGGTCCTCAAGTGAACTATCTTTACCTCCATATCTTTTTTAGTATTGAAACCAATCTTTTTCAAGACAACAATTCTTGCATGGCACGGGATACGCTAATAGAATAGTAAAAAATTAAAATTAATTATAAGTTGAAGCAAAAGAGGTAGAAGTCATGCTTAATTACGAAAAAAGACTTGTCATTCTGACTTACTGTATCCACTTCGAAGGTCTCATCCAGCATGATGCTGAAGCGCCTACCATCAACTAGGAAAGTCTTGTCACACAGGTCGTGCTCGTCTTCGTAGTATTCGCACGTACCGAGTTCACTTTCGTCGTCAGACATTTCCTATGTTTATAGTTGAAACATTTAAAATCGATCGAAGGAAACCACGAGAAAACTGATCAACACACAGATCACTATTACTCAATATGCAATGAGTTGACTTTAGGTCTGTCGAGTCTTTCCTTCCTAAACTCTCATCTCACGTATATGGTGGGCACTTCCTGTGATATTGCGACCGTCGGGGATGGTGGCTCCTCCATTCGTCCCCGAGTGCATTACACCAAAATGTCTAGCACACGGGAACGAAGGAGAAGCGATCCCCATGACAACAGTCGGGATTCTTCCTCTCTCTCTCTCATATATATGGTGGACACTCTCCCTCACTGAAAGACACACAATGAGCCGAAACAGAGCTAAAGTCAACCCGTTTCATATATCGAGCAATGACATAGAAAAAAATTCCCCATGTTTTACCGGAATGACTTGCAAATCACAAATACATTTATAATAAACTCGGATATAATATCAGTAATACATCATCCCGAATATTCCAGTTCAAGAATTATGGCACTCTTTGGATCCTAATGCGTGTGTGACTTTCGGTCCGTCGAGACTTTCATTAAGTAAATCTCATATCTCATGGTGTGTTGGTGCGCTCTCTCTCACACTGATATGGTGGTGTATATATGTTGGTGGGCAATCTCTCACAGTAATAGTTTGACCGTCGGTGATGGACGCCCCGCCTCTTCTCTTCTTGCGCATTATACCAACGAGTATATCGCAAAGAAGAGAAGAAAGACGAGGCGCCCCCCACGAGAACAGTCGGGATTCCTCCATCAAGAACACACATGAAAGTCACACAAGGAGCAATGACAGACCGAAAGTCACAAACGCTTTATACCGATAAAATATCACAAATACATTAATATTTATAATGAACTCGAATATAATATCACTAATACATCATCCCGAATAATCCAGTTAATGCATCATTAAATATTAACTAATACATCTCGAATATTATCATATAAGATCACTAATACAGATCAAATATCCTAGAATCCAAAGTGGAGGACGCTAAACTCGGTTCACTAGCGGTCTCTGAGTCGCCGGCGGTGGACATCCAAAGATAAGGAACCATCACGGGATCATAACTTGGGTGAGATCCCTGAAGGATCTGCGAGGTATTGTCGAACCGGGCGTCCAACGCCGCCATGTAGCGACGGACGTGCTCGTCCTCCTCCCTGACACGGCGACGTACCACCTCCGCGGATGCCCGCTCCCTCCGCGTCGAAAGTGGCCCGCGTGACCGGCACCACAGAAGGTCCGGGTTGACGACAATACCTGCATTCCTCACCAACCTCCGAGCCCGGGAAGGTTGCACGTCCCAGTGCCAGCCTGGCGGAGCCGAGTCCCGAACATGACGCCTATCAAGCAGGCTCTCGCGGACTACTCGACGACGAGGATGCGGGCCGGGCATCGTCGACAAATTCCTATGAGTACGTTTTCTTATTGTTTAATCACTATTTTTCCATAAAACCAAAAAAATCATCATTAACATACTAATATAACATAAACATTCATCATACACATACTAATCTAACATAAACATTCATCATAAACATACTAATCTAACATAAACATTCATCATAAAAAAATTCTGTAATCTAACATACACATACTAATCTAACATAAAAAATCATCATATAAAAAATCAACATGTATTTTTTAAAAAATTGCAAGGAGCTGGGGCGGTGGTGGCTCACAGCGGGGGCAGCGACGGGGCGGCGACGGGGCCGGGCGGCGACGGCGACGGGGCGGCGATTGTTGGAAATATGCCCTAGAGGCAATAATAAATTAGTTATTATCATATTTCCTTGTTCATGATAATCGTTTATTATCCATGCTATAATTGTATTGATCGGAAACTTAGATGCATGTGTGGATACATAGACAAAACCATCCCTAGTATGCCTCTAATAGACTAGCTCGCTGATCAAAAGATGGTTAAGGTTTCCTAGCCATGGACATGAGATGTCATTTGATAACGGGGTCACATCATTAGGAGAATGATGTGATGGACAAGACCCAAATTGCAAACGTAGCATATGATCATGTCAGTTTATTGCTACTGTTTTCCGCATGTCAAGTATGTGTTCCTATGACCATGAGATCATGCAACTCACAGATATCGGAGGAGTGCCTTGTGTGTATCAAACTTCGCAACGTAACTGGGTGACTATAAAGGTGCTCTACAAGTTTCTCCGATGGTGCCTGTTGAGTTGGCATGGATTGAGACTGGGATTTGTTACTCCGTGTGACGGAGAGGTATCTCGGGGCCCACTCGGTAATGCAACATCACAATAAGCCTTGCAAGCAATGTGACTAATTATTAGTTGCGGGATCTTGTATTACGGAACGAGTAAAGAGACTTGCCGGTAACGAGGTTGAACTAGGTATGGAGATACCGACGATCGAATCTCGGGCAAGTAACATACCGAAGAACAAAGGAAACGTTATACGGGATTAACTGAATCCTTGACATAGAGGTTCGACCGATAAAGATCTTCGTAGAATATGTAGGAACCAATGTGGACGTCCAGGTCCCGCCATTGGTTATTGACCGTAGAGGTGTCTCAGTCATGTCTACATAGTTCTCGAACCCGCAGGGTCTGCACACTTAAGGTTCGGTGACGTTTCGGTAGTGTAGAGTTATGTATAGTGGTGACCGAAGTTTGTTCAGAGTCCCGAATGAGATCCCGGACGTCACGAGGAGCTCCAGAATGGTCCGGAGGTAAAGATTCATATATAGGAAGTCCCAGTTTGGTTTCCGGAAAAGTTTCGGGCTCATCGGTAGTGTACCGGGAGGCCTCCGGGAGGGGTATTTCGACCCCAAGATGTCCATGGGCTGTGCGAGAATAATAACCAGACTTTAGTGGGCTGGGAAAACAGCCACAAAGGCCCATGGCGCAGGAGAGAAAGTCCTAAAGCAAAAAGTGGAAAATCAGCCAATAGGAGGCAATCCTACTCCAACTAGGATTGGAGGTGAAGTAGGATTGCTTCCCACCTCCTATTTCGGCCGACCCAAAGGCCTTGGCTGCCTCTCGTCTCCTCTCCTCCTATATATACTAGTGTATTGGGTGGCTTTTGGACAGAATTTCTGGCCACGTGCTACCCGTTCCACAGGTGCATAGTTTCTCCTCTAGATCGGTTTTCTGCAGCGCTTAGGCGAAGCCCTGCCGGAATTGCTCCACCACCATCACCGGAGCGCCGTCATGCTGCCGATGAACTCTCTCTCGTCTCCACCTCCTCTTACTGGATCGAGACGGTGGAGATCGTCATCAAGCTGCACGTGTGCTGAACGCGGAGGTGTCGTCCGTTCGGCGCTAGATCGGAAGGACCGTGATCGAGATCGCGAGACGGTTCGTGATGTGATCATGGAACGGATCGTGATGAGTTCGCGGGACAGATCGTGATCAAGATCGTGAGACGGATCATGATGAGTTCGCGGGACGCATCATGATGTGTTCGCAGGACGGTTCATGATTGGATCGCGGGACGCTCGGCGATTTGGGTCGCGAAGATGTTCGACTACAGCAACCGCGTTTCTTAATGCTTCCCGCTTAGCGATCTACAAGGGTACATAGATCCACTCTCCCTCTCGTAGATGCTCATCACCATGGATAGGTTTGCGTGTGCGTAGGAAATTTTTTGTTTCCCATGCGACGTTCACCAACAGTGGCATCATGAGCTAGGTTGATGGTTCGATGAGATCTCGAGTAGAACACAAAAGGTTTGTGGGCGTTGATGCTTAGATTGCTTCCTCCCTTGGTCGTATTTTGGTTCAGCGGGATTGTGAGATGAAGCGGCCTGGACCAACATTACTCGTACGCTTACGAGAGACCGGTTCCCTCGACGCAACTTGTTGCCTAGATGGCTTGCGGGTGACAGTTTCTCTCACTTTAGTTGGATCGGATTCGACAAAGGCGGTCCTTGAGAAGGTTGAAAAGCAACTAGTGTATCACCGTTGTGGTTTTTGCGTAGCTGAGAATTGTTCTTGCTAGATACCCGTAGCAGCCACGTAAAACATGCAACAACAATTAGAGGACGTCTAACTTGTTTTTGCAGGGTATGTTTTGATATGATATGGCCAATTACATGATGTGATATATGTGATGTATGAGATGATCATGTGATGTATAGATTATCATGACTTGCATGTCGATGAATACGGCAACCGGCAGGAGCCATAGGGTTGTCTTTAATTATTGTATGACCTGCGTGTCAATCATTAAGCGCTATGTAATGCTTTACTTTATCGCTAGACGGTAGAAATAGTAGTAGAAGCATGCAGGGCGTGACAACCCCGATGGCGACACGTTGATGGAGATCAAGATGATGGAGATCATGGTGTCATGCCGGTGACGATGGAGATCATGCCGGTGCTTTCTAGATGGAGATCAAAAGCACAAGTTCATGGCCATATCATGTCACTTATGATATGCATGTGATGTTAATCCTTTTTATGCACCTTGTTTTGCTTAGGTCGACGGTAGCATTATAAGGTGATCCCTCACTTGAATTTCAAGATGAACTGTGTTCTCCCCGAGTGTGCACCGTTGCGAAAGTTCGTCGTGTTGAGACACCACGTGATGATCGGGTGTGATAGACTCTACGTTCACATACAACGGGTGCAAGCCAGATTTGCACGCGCAGAACACTCGGGTTAAACTTGACAAGCCTAGCATGTACAGACATGGCCTCGGAACACAAGAGAACGAAAGGTCGAACATGAGTCATATAGTAGATATGATCAACATAATGATGTTCACCATTGCAGCCACCTCAACTCACGTGATGATCGGACTTGAGTTGGTGAATTTGGATGATGTATCACTCGAATGATCGGAGGGGTGTCAATTTGAGTGGGAGTTCTTAAGTAATATGATTAATTGAACTCATTATCATGAACATAGTCAAAGTGTCTTTGCAAATTATGTTGTATATTACTAGCTCACCCTGTAGCTCCCTTGTATTTTTATATGTTCCTAGAGAAATAGAATTGAAAGATGATGGTAGCAATATTGCGGACTGGGTCCGTGATCTGAGGATTGTCCTCATTGCTGCACAGAAGGCTTATGTCCTTAATGCACTGCTCGGTGCGCCGACCCCTCTAGCGTCGTCTGTAGATGTTGTGAACATCTGACAGACACGTTCTGATGACTACTTAATAGTTTAGTGCGTCATGCATTACGGCTTAGAATTGAGGCTCCAAAACGTTTTGAACATCATGGAACATATGAGATGTTTCTAAGAGCTGAAATTAGGATCTCAGGCCCGGGCCCGTGTTGCGAGATATGAGATCTCCTACAAGATTCTTTGCCTGCAAGATGAAAGAGAATAGCTCAAGCGTTGATCATGTACTCAGATTGTCTGGGTGCTACAATCGCTTGAATCAAGTGGGAGTTGATCTTCGAGATAAGACAGTGATTGACATAGTTCTCCAAGTCATTATCACTAAGCTACTAGAACTTGGTGATGAACTATAAATTGCCAGGGATAGAAATAATGATTCCTGAGTTGTTCGCGATGTTTGACACCGCGAAGGTAGAAATCAAAAAGGAGAGTCAAGTGTTGATGGTTAATCAAACCACTAGTTTCGAGAAGGGCAAGAGCAAGGAGGGAAAATTCATGGATAGCAAGTCAGTTGCTGCTCCAGTGAAGCAACCCAAATTTGAACTCAAACCCGAGACTAAGTGCTTCTATTATGAGGTGAGCAGCCGCTGAAGCGGAACAACCCTAGATGCTTCGAAGATAAGAAGGCTGGCAACATCGATAGAAATATATTTGATATACGAGTTATTAATGTGTACCTTGCTAGTACTCCTAGTAGCACCTGGGTATTGGATACCGGTTTGGTTTCTAAATGTTAGTAACTCGAAATAAAAGCTACGGGATAAACGAAGAACTAGCTAAGGGTGAAGTGACGATATGTGTTGGAAATGTTTCCAAGGTTGATGTGATCAACATCGCACGCTCTCTTTACCTTCAGGATTAGTGACGAACCTGAATAAATGTTATTTGGTGTTTTGCATTGAGCATGGACATGATTAGATCATGTTTGTTGCAATATGGTTATTCATTTAAGATAGAGAATAATTGTTATTCTGTTTACATGAATAATACCTTCAATGGTCATGCACCCAGTGAGAATGGTTTGTTGAAATCTTGATCGTAGTAATACACATGTTCATAACATTGATGTCAAAAGATACAAAGTTAATAATGATAGTACCACATATTTGTGGCACTACCGCAGAATGTCATATTGGTATAAAGCGCATGAAGAAACTCCATGCTGATGGATCTTTGGACTCATTCGATTTCGAATCGGTTGAGACATGCGAACCATGCCTCTTGGGCAAGATGACTAAAGGATCCCGTTGGATGGAGCGGGCAAGTGATTCATTGGAAATGATACATGTTGATGTATGCAATCCAGTGAGTCTTGTAGCGTGCAGTGGATATCGTTATTTTCTTACCTTCACTGATGATTTGAGTAGATATAGTGTATATTTACTTAATGAAACACAAGTCTAAATCGTTTGAAAGGTTCAAGAAAATTCAGAGTGAAGTTTAAGATCATCGTGACAAGAAGATAAAAATGACTGCGATATGATCGTGGAGGTGAATATCTGAGTTACGAGTTTGGCATACAACTTAAGACAATGTGAAATTTGTTTCACAACTAACGCCACCTGGAACACCATAGTGTGATGGTGTGTCCGAACATCATAGTCATGCCCTATTGATATAGTGCATACTGTGATGTCTCTTATCGTTTTACTACTATAATTTTTGGGGTTATGCATTAGAGACAACTACATTCACTTTAAATAGAGCATCATCTAAATCTGTTGAGATGACACCATGTGAATTATGGTTTGATAGAAACCTAAGCTGTCATTTCTTAATATTTGGGGCTGTGACACTTGTGTGGAAAATGTTTTCACCTAATGAGGTCGAACCCAAGGCGGACAATTGCATCTTCATAGAATACCCTAAGATCAGTTGGGTGAACCTTCAATCTCAGATCCTAGTGCAAAGTGTTTCTTGCTTAAACGGATCCTTTCTCGAGGAAATGTTTCTCGCGAAAGAATTGAGTGGGAGGAAGATAGAACTTGATGAGGTTGTTAAACCTTTGTTCAACCAGAGAGTAGAGCAGCGCAGAAAGATGTTTCTATGAAGCCTACGTTAGTTGAAGAGGAAGTTAATGATGATGATCATGAAGCTTCAGGATCAAGTTACTATCGAACTTCGTAGGTCGACAAGGATGTGTACTGCTCCTAAGTGGTACGACAACTCTGTCTTGGAGATCATGTTGTTGGACAACAATGAACCTACGAGCTATGGAGAAGCGTTGATGGGCCCGGATTCCGACAAATGGTTGGAGGCCATGAAATCCAAGATAGGATCCATGTATGAAAACCAAGTGTAGACTTTGGTAGACTTGCTCGTTGGACGGCAGGTCGTTGAGTACAAATGGATCTTTAAAATGAAGAAAGACACTGATGGTGAATGTCACTATTTGTAAAGCTCGACTTGTTGCAAAGATGTTTGTGACAAGTTCAAGGAGTTGACTACGATGAGACTTTCTCACTCATAGTGGTGCTAAAGTCTGTTGGAATTATGTTAGCAGTTGTTGTGTTTTCAATTATGAAATCTAGCAGATGAATGTCAAAACATCGTTTCCTTAACGGTTTACTTGAGGAAAGGTTGTATGTGATACAACCAGAAGCTTTTGTCAGGCCTAAGGATGCTAAAAGGTGTGCAAGCTTCGGTGATGCTTCCATGGACTGAAGCAAGCATCTCGGAGTTGGAATATACGCTTTGATGAGGTGATCAAAGTTTTGATGTTTATACAAAGTTTACGAGAAACTTGTATTTGCAATAAAGTGAGTGGGAGCACTATAGAATTTCTGATAAGTATATGTGGATGACATATTGTTGATCAGAAATAATGTAGAGTTTCTGGAAAGCATAAAACGGTTATTTGGAAAGTGATTTTCAAAGGAAGACCTGGATGAAGCTACCTAATTGTTGAGCATCAAAGTCTATGGAGATAGATCAAGATGCTCGATGAGACTTTCAATGAGTGCATACCTTGACTAGATTTTGAAAGAGTTCAAAATGGATCAGTCAGAGAAAGAGTTCTCACCTGATTTGTAAGGTGTGAAAGTTGAGTGAGACTCAAAGCTCGACAACGGCAGAACAAAGAGAAAGGACGAACGTCGTCCCCTATGCCTTAGCCATAGGCTCTATATTATGCCATGTTGTGTACCGCACCTGTGTGTGCCTTGCCATGAGTCCGTAAGGGGGTACAATAGTGAACCAGGAGTGGATCACTGGACATCGGTCAAGATTATCCTCAGTAACTAAGAGACTGAGGAGATGTTTCTCGATTATGGAGGTGATAAAGAGTTCGTCGTAAGGAGTTACGTCGGTACAAGCTTTAACACTAATCCGGATGACTCGTAGTAGCAATCTGGATACGTATAGTGGAGCAGCCATTTGTAATAGTACCGAGCGGAGTGTCGTAGCAGTGTTTACAGTTTGACATAGGTATTTGCAAAGTGCACACGGATCTGAATGTTACAGACCCGTTGACTATAAGACCTCTCTCACATGCAAAGTATGATCGAGCCCCAGAACTCGTTGGGTGTTAGATTCATAACAATGCGAATCACATGGTGATGTGAACTAGATTATTGACTCTTGTGCAAGTGGGAGACTGTTGGAAATATGCCCTAGAGGCAATAATAAATTAGTTATTATCATATTTCCTTGTTCATGATAATCGTTTATTATCCATGCTATAATTGTATTGATCGGAGACTTAGATGCATGTGTGGATACATAGACAAAACCATGTCCCTAGTATGCCTCTAATAGACTAGCTCGTTGATCAAAAGATGGTTAAGGTTTCCTAGCCATGGACATGAGATGTCATTTGATAACGGGGTCACATCATTAGGAGAATGATGTGATGGACAAGACCCAAATTGCAAACGTAGCATATGATCGTGTCAGTTTATTGCTACTGTTTTCCGCATGTCAAGTATGTGTTCCTATGACCATGAGATCATGCAACTCACAGATATCGGAGGAGTGCCTTGTGTGTATCAAACGTCGCAACGTAACTGGGTGACTATAAAGGTGCTCTACAGGTATCTCCGATGGTGTCTGTTGAGTTGGCATGGATCGAGACTGGGATTTGTTACTCCGTGTGACGGAGAGGTATCTCGGGGCCCACTCGGTAATGCAACATAACAATAAGCCTTGCAAGCAATGTGACTAATTTTTAGTTGCGGGATCTTGTATTACGGAACGAGTAAAGAGACTTGCTGGTAACGAGGTTGAACTAGGTATGAAGATACCGACGATCGAATCTCGGGCAAGTAACATACCGAAGAACAAAGGGAACGTTATACGGGATTAACTGAATCCTTGACATAGAGGTTCGACCGATAAAGATCTTCGTAGAATATGTAGGAACCAATGTGGACGTCCAGGTCCCTCCATTGGTTATTAACCGTAGAGGTGTCTCCGTCATGTCTACATAGTTCTCGAACCCGCAGGGTCTGCACACTTAAGGTTCGGTGACGTTTCGGTAGTGTAGAGTTATGTATGGTGGTGAACGAAGTTTGTTCGGATTCCCGGATGAGATTCCGGATATCACGAGGATCTCCGTAATGGTCCGGAGCTAAAGATTCATATATGGGAAGTCCCAGTTTGGTTTCCGGAAAAGTTTCGGGCTCATAGGTAGTGTACCGGGAGTGCCGGTAGTGTACCGGGAGGCCTCCGGGAGGGGTATTTCGACCCCAAGAGGTCCATGGGCTGTGGGAGAATAATAACCAGCCCTTAGTGGGCTGAAAAGACAGCCACAAAGGCTCATGGCGGAGGAGAGGAAGTTCTAAAGCAAAAAGTGGAAAATCAGCCAATAGGAGGCAATCCTACTCCAACTAGGATTGGAGGTGAAGTAGGATTGCTTCCCACCTCCTATTTTGGCCGACCCAAAGGCCTTGGCTGCCTATCCTCTCCTCTCCTCCTATATATACTAGTGGATTGGGTAGTTTTTGGACAGAATCTCCGTCCACGTGCTACCCGTTCCACCGGTGCATAGTTTCTCCTCTAGATCGGTTTTCTGCAGCGCTTAGGCGAAGCCCTACCGGAATTGCTCCACCACCATCACCGGAGCGCCGTCATGCTGCCAGTGAACTCTCTCTCCTCTCCACCTCCTCTTGCTGGATCGAGACGGTGGAGATCGTCATCAAGCTGCACGTGTGCTGAACGCGGAGGTGCCGTCCGTTCGGCGCTAGATCGGAAGGACCGTGATCGAGATCGCGAGACGGTTCGTGATGTGATCACGGAACAGATCGTGATGAGTTCGCGGGACAGTTCATGATCAAGATCGTGAGATGGATCGTGATGAGTTCGCGGGACGGATCATGATGTGTTCGCGGGACGGTTCGTGATTGGATCGCGGGACGCTCGGCGATTTGGATCGCGAAGATGTTCGACTACACCAACCGCGTTTCTTAACGCTTCCCGCTTAGCGATCTACAAGGGTACGTAGATCCACTCTCCCTCTCGTAGATGCTCATCACCATGGATAGGTTTGCGTATGCGTAGGAAAATTTTTGTTTCCCATGCGACGTTCACCAACAGCGATGGGGGCGGCGAGGGAGGCGACGGGGGAGGGGCGGCGACGGGAGCGGGGCGGTGACTGGGGCGGCGCGGGCGGCGGGGGAGTGGCGGCGGGGGAGGGGCGGCGGGGGAGGGGCGGTGGGGGAGGGGCGGCAGGGGAGGGGCGGTGGGGCGGCGATGAGGGCGGGGCCATGACGTGGGCGACGGGGAAGGCGGCGATGGGGGAGAGGCGGCGAACGGGGCAGCGGGGGTGGCGACGAGGGCGGGGCGGCGACGTGGGCGACGGGGGAGGCGACAGGGGAGGCGACGGGGATGGGGCGGCGACAAGGAGGGGGATGACAACGACGGGGCGGCGACGGGGGTGGCAGGGACGACGACTGAAAGACGAGGAGGGCAATGAAAACTGCGAGATTTCCTAAGTGCTACTTATATAGAAGAAGCATTGGTCCCGGTTCGTGGCACCAACCGGGACCAATGCTCACCTTTAGTCCCGGTTGGTGCCACCAACCGGGACCAAAGCCCTGTTTTCAGCAGCCCGAAGGGCGGGAAACAGGGACCTTTGGTCCCGGTTGGTGGCACCAAGCGGGACCAATGCAGACCTTTAGTCCCGGTTGGTGGCACCAACCGGGATGAAAGGGGGGCATTGGTCCAGGTTGGTGGCACCAACCAGGACCATTGGTCCCTTTTCGTCGGCCGGCAGGGAAGCAGCAGATGTTTAGTCCCACCTCGCTTGTCGAGGGAAGACAACACCTGTTTATAAGACCCGATGCGCTTGACCTGTCAAGCTCCTCTCATAGTGAAAATAGATGCCCTTATACACGAAATTTGACCTAAATTCAAAATGCTAGTTAGGTGCCTAACTAGCACCTTGAATTTAGGTTGAATTTCAGTGTAAGCGCATCTATTTACACTTTTGCTATTTTTTATTTTATTTCTTTGCTGTTTTTCCAGCTATTTAATATTACTTTGTTTTAACATTATATTCAATTTGGTAATTCTTAGGTTTATATAATTTTAGTTTCAAAAATACTAGAGGTTTATAATTTTAGTTATTGATTTTTTTAGCTAAATGACCCTGAAATTGGAAAGCACTACAAATGAACTCTGAAAAGGTTGAAACTTGGCATGGTATCATCATTTCGCCCACATAGCATGTGCTAAAAAGTTGAGAGGGTTACGGCAAAAGCTGGATGCACTTCGTATACAAAACATACAATCTCTTTCGAAGTATCAGGGTTTTGGACGGAAACTCATTGGTTACAAAAGGCATTTCATTTTCTTGAACTTATTTGAACTCCAGGATTTTTGTGTGTTCAAAATGCACCATTCAAAGCCACTTCATTAATTTTCAACCCTTCCCGACATCATTTGTTATTTTTCATGCAGTTATTGATTTTTTTGAGCTAAATGACCCTGAAATTGAAAAGCACTACAAATGAACTCTGAAAAGGTTGAAACTTGGCATGGTATCATCATTTCACCCACATAGCATGTGCTAAAAAGTTGAGAGGGTTACGACAAAAGTTGGATGCACTTCGTGTACAAAACGGACAGTCTCTTTCGAAGTATCAGGGTTCCGGACGGAAACTCATCGGTTACAAAAGGCATTTCATTTTCTTGAACTTATTTGAACTCCAGGCTTTCTGTGTGTTCAAAATGCACCATTCAAAGTCACATCATCAATTTTCAACCCTTCCCGACATCATTTGTTATTTTTCATGCAGTTATTGATTTTTTTGAGCTAAATGACCCTGAAATTGAAAAGCACTACAAATAAACTCTGAAAAGGTTGAAAGTTGTCATGGTATCATCATTTCACCCACATAGCATGCGATAAAAAGTTGAGAGGGTTACGGCAAAAGCTGGATGCACTTCGTGTACAAAACGGACAGTCTCTTTCGAAGTATCAGGGTTCCGGACGGAAACTCATCGGTTACAAAAGGCATTTCATTTTCTTGAACTTATTTGAACTCCAGGCTTTCTGTGTGTTCAAAATGCACCATTCAAAGTCATATCATCAATTTTCAACCCTTCCTGACATCATTTGTTATTTTTCATGCAGTTATTGATTTTTTTGAGCTAAATGACCCTGAAATTGAAAAGCACAACAAATAAACTCTGAAAAGGTTGAAAGTTGGCATGGTATCATCATTTCACCCACATAGCATGCGCTAAAAAGTTGAGAGGGTTACGACAAAAGCTGGATGCACTTCGTGTACAAAACGGACAGTCTCTTTCGAAGTATCAGGGTTTTGGACGGAAACTCATCGGTTACAAAAGGCATTTCATTTTCTTGAACTTATTTTGAACTCCAGGCTTTTTGTGTGTTCAAAATACACCATTCAAAGCCACATCATCAATTTTCAACCCTTCCCGACATCATTTGTTATTTTTCATGTAGTTATTGATTTATTTTTTGAGCTAAATGACCTTAAAATTGAAAAGCACTACAAATGAACTCCAAAAAGGTCGTAACTTGGCATGGTATCATCATTTCACCCACATATCATGTGCTAAAAAGTTGAGAGGGTTACGACAAAAGTTGGATGCACTTCATGTACAAAACGGACAGTCTCTTTCGAAATATCAGGGTTCCGGACGGAAACTCATCGGTTACAAAAGGCATTTCATTTTCTTGAACTTATTTGAACTCCAGGCTTTCTGTGTATTCAAAATGCACCATTCAAAGCCACATCATCAATTTTCAACCCTTCCCGACATCATTTGTTATTTTTCATGCAGTTATTGATTTTTTTGAGCTAAATGACCCTGAAATTGAAAAGCACTACAAATGAACTTTGAAAAGGTTGAACGTTGGCATGGTATCATCATTTCACCCACATAGCATGCGCTAAAAAGTTGAGAGGGTTACGGCAAAAGCTGGATGCACTTCGTGTACAAAACGGACAGTCTCTTTCGAAGTATCTGGGTTCCGGACGGAAACTCATTGGTCACAAAAGGCATTTAATTTTCTTGAACTTATTTTGAACTTTAGGCTTTTTGTGTGTTTAAAATGCACCATTCAAAGCCGCATCATCAATTTTCAACCCTTCCCGACATCATTTCTTATTTTCATGCGGTTATTGATTTTTTTTGAGCTAAATGACCCTGAAATTGAAAAGCACTACAAATGAACTCTGAAAAGGTTGAAACTTGGCATGGCATTATCATTTCACCCACATAACATGTGCTAAAAAGTTGAGAGGGTTACGACAAAAGCTGGATGCACTTCGTGTACAAAACGGACAGTCTCTTTCGAAGTATCAGGGTTCCGGACGGAAACTCATCGGTTACAAAAGGCATTTCATTTTCATGAACTTATTTGAACTCCAGATTTTTTGTGTGTTCAAAATTATGCAGACCCTTAATATACTCGGAGGTGCGTCGGTCACCGTACATTCATTGCCGGTTCATCTGCGTGCGTTATATAATAAAGTGTATTAAAACCATTACAACATATCATGAATAGAGAAGTGGCCAAATTAATAGAAATTCATCATCACATTAAAGCCAAAGTACAATAATGACCAAAATAAATACGTACAGTTCATACGTAGTTGCCATTATTGAACAATATATAGCTCTCTAGAGCATCTAATTAAAATATACAGCGAAACGACGTAAAAAAAATTAAATGCAACAACAAATGCAATCATAACCTCTACTAAGGTACCAGTTGATCCAACTGCATAATGATACCAAGTCTCAGTATGAATGACATATTTTCTAATCTTTCTAAGCTTCAAGCGCATTGCATCCATCTTGGTCTTGTGATCGTCGACGATATCGACAACATGCAACTCCAATCCCATCTTGTCATCTTCAGTTATTTTCAATTTTTCTTTCGAATGATCGATTTCTTTTTCAGCTTCTATTAACTTCTCGAGCATAATTGCATAGTCGGTTGGAATTTCTGGTTCAACTACTTCCTATAGATAAAAACATCTACGTCAAGTTGGTGGCATAATTAATTGTTATAGACATTAGATATGTGAAATAGTTATATAAAAGATAATATACCACATCTGAATCATAGACTGGACGAGGGCCGACGTGGGCGGATACCATAACCATGGCACTATATAATAACAAACAATAATAAAAGTAAGAAAATCATACGAGTAAGTATATTTTATTTTAGCAAGAAGATAAGATCAAGAGGCTCACCACGCGCGGGCGATCGACGGCGGTTTCAGGACAAGGACGGGACAGGACGGACTGCCAAACCTAGACAAATCTTGACGAAAATGGAGTTTGGACAAGGAGCTTCGAGAGGAGAAATCTTAAGTTTGGCTTGGGCATTTCATCAAACACCTCATCTGCATAGGAGGTGAGCTAGAGCACCACAAAGCTCTCCCCTCGCCGACCTGAAAACAGAGCAATGTGGAGTGCTCTGCTTGCTAGTGAGGGGGTATATATAGGCATCTCATTGGTCCCGGTTCGTGGCTGGAACCGGGACTAAAGTAACCCCTTTGGTCCCGGATCCAGACACGAACCAAGACCAATGGTTGTGGGCCAGGAGCGAGGCACATTGGTCCCGGTTCGTGTCTAGAACCGGGACCAAAGGTTCCAGAAAAACCGGGACCAATGCCCCACGTGGCCCGCCTGACCCCCTGTCCTCACGAACCAGGACTGTTGCCCCCATTGGTCCCAGTTCGTGACTGAACCGGGACTAATGTGCTGACCCGGCTTGAACCAATGCCCTGTTTTCTACTAGTGACCCCAAAACCCTCCACTGTATATAGGAGGAGAGGGAGGACGGTGTGCACCCCTAGGGTTCCCTCCCTAGGGGGTGCAGCAACCCTAGATGGGCAGGAGGGCCAGCGGCCGAGGTGGGGAGGAGGGGCGGCGCCTTAGGGTGGGCCTAGGGCCCCTCCACGCCTAGGGTTTGCCCCCCTCCACCCTTTGCTGCACCTTGGGCTAGGGTGGGAGGCGCACCAGCCCACCCAAGGGCTGGTTCCCTCCCACTCTTGGCCCATGTAGCCTTCCGGGGCCGGTGGCCCCTCCCCATGGACCCCCAGAACCCTTCCGATGGTCTCGCTACGTTATCGGTGATGCCCGAAACACTTCCGGTGACCAAATCCTCACTTCCTATATATGAATCTTTACCTCCAGACCATTCTGGAACTCCTCGTGACATCCGGGATCTCATCCGGGACTTCGAACAGCCTTAGGTAACCACGTACACTATTTTCATATAACCCTAGCGTCATCGAACCTTAAGTGTGTAGACCCTACGGGTTCAGGAGGCATGTAGACATGCCCGAGACACCTCTCTGGTCAATAACCAACAGCGGATGATCTCATAGGATGATCTCACATGCTCCACGATGATCTCATCGGATGAACCATGATGTCAGGGATTCAATCAATCCCGTATACAATTCCCTTTGTCTATCGATGTGTTACTTGCCCGAGATTCGATCGTTGGTATCCCTATACCTTGTTCAATCTCGTTACCAGTAAGTCTCTTTACTCGTTTCGTAACACATGATCCTGTGACAAACTCCTTAGTCACATTGAGCTCATTATCATGATGTATTACCAAGTGGGCCCAGAGATACCTCTCCGTCACACGGAGTGACAAATCCCAGTCTCGATTCATGCCAACCCAACAGATACTTTCGGGGATGCCCGTAGTGTACCTTTATAGCCACCCAGTTATGTTGTGACATTTGGCACACCCAAAGTATTCCTACGGTATCCGGGAGTTGCACAATCTCATGGTCTAAGGAAATGATACTTGACATTAGAAAAGCTTTAGCAGACGAACTACACGATCCCGTGCTATGCTTAGGATTGGGTCTTGTCCATCACATCATTCTCCTAATGATGTGATCCCGTTATCAACAACATCCAATGTCCATGATCATGAAACCGTGACCATCTATTGATCAACGAGCTAGCCAACTAGAGGCTCACTAGGGACATGTTGTGGTCTATGTATTCACACATGTATTATGGTTTCCGGTTAATACAATTATAGCATGAACAATAGACAATTATCATGAACAAGGAAATATAATAATCACTTTACTATTGCCTCTAGGGCATATTTCTAACAGTCTCCCACTTGCACTAGAGTCAATAATATAGTTACATTGTGATGTATCGAACACCCATAGAGTTCTAGTGTTGATCATGTTTTGCTCGTGAGAGAGGTTTAGTCAATGGATCTATGACATTCAGATCCGTATGTACTTTACAAATATCTATATCTCCCTCCTGAAGGTAATCACGGATGGAGTTGAAGCAACGCTTGATGTGTCTTGTCTTCTTGTGAAACCTGGGCTCCTTTGCAATAGCTCGAGTGTTATCACAGAATAGAGTTATCGGGCCCGACACATTAGGAATCACTCCTAGGTCAGTGATGAACTCCTTCATCCAGACTCTTTCCTTTGCTGCTTCCGAAGTAGCTATGTACTCCGCTTCACAAGTAGATGCCGCCACGACGCTTTGCTTGCTGCTGCACCAGCTGACTGCCCCTCCGTTCAAAATATACACGTATCCGGTTTGCGACTTGGAGTCGTCCGAATCTGTGTCGAAGCTAGCATCAATGTAACCCTTTACGACGAGCTCTTCGGCACCTCCATATACGAGAAACATGTCCTTTGTCCTTTTCAGGTACTTCAGGATATTCTTGACCGCTGTCCAGTGTTCCGCTCCGAGATCACTTTGGTACCTCTCTACCAAACTTATGGCAAGGTTCACATCAGGTCTCGTACACAACATGGCATACATAATAGAGCCTATGGCTGAAGCATAGGGGATGACACTCATCTCTTCTCTATCCTTTGTCGTGGTCGGGCATTGAGTCATACTCAATCTCACACCCTGTAACACAGGCAAGAACCCCTTCTTGGACTGATCCATATTGAACTTCTTCAATATCTTGTCAAGGTATGTGATTTGTGAAAGACCTATGAGGCGTCTCGATCTATCTCTATAGATCTTGATGCCTAATATGTAAGCAGCTTCTCCAAGGTCCTTCATTGAAAAACATTTATTCAAGTAGGCCTTTACACTTTCCAAAAGTTCCATATCATTTCCCATTATCAGTATATCATCCACATATAATATGAGAAATGCTACAGAGCTCCCACTCACTTTCTTGTAAATACAAGGTTCTCCATAAACCTGTACAAATACAAACACTTTAATCACCTCATTAAAGCGAATGTTCCAACTCCGAGATGCTTGCACCAGCCCATAGATGGAGCGCTGAAGCTTGCATACTTTGTTAGCATCTTTAGGATCGACAAAACCTTCCGGCTGCATCATATACAGTTCTTCCTTAAGGATTGAGGAATGCCGTTTTGACGTCCATTTGCCAGATCTCATAATCATAAAATGCGGCAATTGCTAACATGATTCGGATGGACTTCAGCATCGCTACGGGTGAGAAAGTCTCATCGTAGTCAACTCCTTGAACTTTTCGATAACCCTTAGCGACAAGCCGAGCCTTATAGATGGTCACATTACCATCCGCGCCATTCTTCTCCTTAAAGATCCATTTATTTTCTATGGCTCGCCGGTCATCGGGCAAGTCCACCAAAGTCATACTTTCTTCTCATATATGGATCCTATCTCGGATTTCATGGCTTCAAGCCATTTGTTGGAATCCGGGCCCGCCATCGCTTCTTCGTAGTTCGAAAAGGTTCACCATTGTCCAACAACATGATCTTTAGGACAGGGTTGCCGTACCACTCTGGTGCGGAACGTGTCCTTGTGGACCTTCGAGGTTCAATAGCAACTTGATCTGAAGTTTCATGATCATCATCATTAACTTCCTCTCCAGCTAGTGTAGGCTCCACAGAAACAACTTCCTATGCCGCGCTACTCTCCGGTTCGAGTGGAGGTACAATTACCTCATCAAGTTCTATTTTCCTCTCACTTAATTCTTTCGAGAGAAACTCTTTCTCTAGAAAGGATCCATTTTTGGCAATAAAGACTTTGCCTTTGGAACTGAGGTAGAAGGTATACCCAACAGTTTCTTTGGGGTATCCTATGAAGATGCACTTTTTCTCTTTGGGTTCGAGCTTCTCATGTTGAAGTTTCTTCACATAAGCATCGCATCTCCAATCTTTCAGAAACGACAGCTTAGGTTTCTTTCCAAACCATAATTCATATGGTGTCGTCTCAACAGACTTAGACGGTGCCCTATTTAAAGTGAATGCGGCAGTCTCTAATGCATATCCCCAAAATGATAGTGGTAAGTCGGTAAGAGACATCATAGATCGCACCATATCCAATAGAGTGTGATTACGACGTTCAGACACACCATTTCGCTGAGGTGTGCCAGGCGGCGTGAGTTGTGAAACAATTCCACATTTCCTTAGGTGCGTGCCAAACTCGTGACTCAAATATTCTTCGCCACGATCAGATCGTAGGCACTTTATTTTCCTGTCGCATTGATTCTCTACCTCACTCTGAAATTCCTTGAACTTTTCAAAGGTTTCAGACTTGTGTTTCATTAAGTAGACATACCCATATCTGCTCAAGTCATCAGTGAGGGTGAGAACATAATGGTAGCCACCGCGAGTCTCAACGCTCATTGGACCGCATACATCGGTATGTATTATCTCCAACAAGTCAGTTGCTCGCTCCATTGTTCCGGAGAACGGAGTCTTGGTCATCTTGCCCATGAGGCATGGTTCGCACGTGTCAAATGATTCAAAATCAAGAGACTCCAAAAGTCCATCAGCATGGAGTTTCATCATGCGTTTGACACCAATATGACCAAGGCGGCAATGCCACATGTAAGTGGAACTATCATTATCAACCTTACATCTTTTGGTACTCACACTATGGACATGTGTAACATGACATTCGAGATTCATCAAAAATAAACCATTGACCAGCGGGGCATGACCATAAAACATTTCTCTCATATAAATAGAACAACCATTATTCTCAGATTTAAATGAGTAGTCATCTCACATCAAGCGAGATCCAGATACAATGTTCATGCTCAAAGTTAGTACTAAATAACAATTATTAAGGTTTAAAACTAATCCTGAAGGTAGATGTAGAGGTAGCGTGCCGACGGCGATCACATCGACCTTGGAACCATTCCCGACGTGCATCGTCACCTCGTCCTTCGCCAGTCTCCGCTTATTCCGCAGCTCCTGCTTGGAGTTGCAAATGTGAGCAACTGCACTGGTATCAAATACGTAGGAGCAACTACGAGCGTTGGTAAGGTACACATCAATAACAAGTATATCACATATACCTTTAATGTTGCTGGCCTTCTTATCCGCTAAGTACTTGGGGCAGTTTCACTTCTAGTGACCGGTACCCTTGTAATAAAAGCACTCAGTCTCAGGCTTGGGTCCATTCTTGTTCTTCTTCCCGGCAACTTGCTTACCGGGCACAGCAACTGCTTTGCCGTCCTTCTTGAAGTTCTTCTTACCCTTGGCTTTCTTGAAACTAGTGGTCTTATTGACCATCAACACTTGATGTTCCTTTTTGATTTCCACCTACGCTAATTTCAGCATCGAATATAACTCAGGAATGGACTTCTCCATCCCTTGCATATTGTAGTTCATCACAAAGCTCTTGTAGCTAGGTGGAAGCGGCTAGAGGATTCTATCAATAACCGAGTCATGTGGAAGATTAACTCCCAGTTGAGACAAGCGGTTGTGCAACCCAGACATTTTGAGTATGTGCTCACTGACAGAACTATTTTCCTCCATCTTACAACTGAAGAACTTGTCGGAGACATCATATCTCTCGACCCAGGCATGAGCTTGGAAAACCATTCTCAACTCTTGGAACATCTCATATGCTCTGTGTTGCTCAAAACGCTTTTGGATCCCCGGTTCTAACCTGTAAAGCATGCCGCACTGAACCAGGGAGTAATCATCACTACGCGACTGCCAGGCGTTCATAATGTCTTGAGTTGCTGGGAAAACGGGTGCGTCACCTAGCGGTGCATCAAGGACATATAATTTCTTGGAAGCTATGAGGATGATCCTCAAGCTACGGACCCAGTCCGTATAGTTGCTTCCATCGTCTTTCAACTTGGTTTTCTCTAGGAACGCGTTGAAGTTGAGGGCAACATTAGCGTGGGCCATTGGATCTACAATATAGATTGTAAAGAAATTTTTAGACTAAGTTCATGATAATTAAGTTCACATAATCAAATTATTTAATGGACTCCCACTTAGATAGACATCTCTCTAGTCATCCAAGTGACACATGATCCACGTCAACTAGCCCGTGTCCAATCATCACGTGAGACGGACTAGTCATCAATGGTGAACATCTCCATGTTGATCGTATCTTCTATATGACTCATGTTCGACCTTTTGGTCTCCCGTGTTCCGAGGCCATGTCTGTACATGCTAGGCTCATCAAGTCAACCTAGGTGTATTGCGTGTGTAAATCTGGCTTACACCCGTTGTACGCGAACATTAGAACCTATCACACCCGATCATCACGTGGTGCTTCAGAACAACGAACCTTAGCAATGGTGCACAGTTAGGTGGAACACATTTCTTGAAATTTTAGTGAGAGATCATATTATTTAAGCTACCGTCGTTCTAAGGAAATAAGATGTAAACCATGATAAACATCACATGCAATCATATAGTGACATGATATGGCCAATATCATCTTGCTCCTTTGATCTCCATCTTCGGGGCACCATGATCATCATTGTCACCAGCACGACACCATGATCTCCATCATCATGATCTCCATCATCGTGTCTTCATGAAGTTGTCTCGCCAACTATTACTTCTACTACTATGGTAACGGTTAGCAATAAAGTAAAGTAATTACATGGCATTTTTGAGTGACACGCAGGTCATACAATAAATTAAGACAACTCCTATGGCTCTTGCCGGTTGTCATACTCATTGACATGCAAGTCGTGAATCCTATCACGAGAACATGATCAATCTCATACATCACATATATCACATCACATCCTTTTTCCATATCACATCACACGGCATATGCTGCAAAAATAAGTTAGATGTCCTCTAATTGTTGTTGCAAGTTTTTACGTGGATGCTATAGGTTTCTAGCAAGAAAGTTTCTTACCTACGCAAAAACCACAACGTGATATGCCAATTTCTATTTACCCTTCATAAGGACCCTTTTCATCGAATCCGATCCAACTAAAGTGGGAGAGACAGACACCCGCTAGCCACCTTATGCAACAAGTGCATGTCAGGCGGTGGAACCAGTCTCACGTAAGCGTATGTGTAAAGTTGGTCCGGGCCGCTTCATCCCAAAGTGCCGCCGAATCAAGATAAGACTAGTAACGGCAAGCAAATTGACAAAATCGACGCCCACAACAACTTGTGTTCTACTCGTGCATAGACCTAGCTCATGATGCCACTTTTGGGGAATGTAGTAGTAATTCAAAATTTTCCTACGTATCAACAAGAACAATCTATGTGAAACCAGCAGCGAGTAAGGGGTTTGAGTGCATCTTCATACCTTTGAAGATCGCAAAGCGGAAGCGTTACAAGAACGCGGTTGGTGGAGTCGTACTCGCAGCGATTCAGATCACAGTCGATTCCGATCTAAGCGCCGAACAACGGCGCCTCCGAGTTCAACACACGTACAGCCCGGTGACGTCTCCTATGCCTTCATCCAGCAAGGAAGAAGGAGAGGTTGAGGAAGAGCTCCAGCAGCATGATGGCATGGTGACGGTGGAGTTGCGTGGTACTCCGGCAGGGCTTCACCAAGCACTACGGAGGACGAGGAGGTGGAGAGGTAGGGCTGCGCCGAGAGAGAGAGAGAGAGATCTGTGTGTGCACAGCCCCAAAACCCTCCACTATATATAGGAGGAGAGGGAGGAGGGTGCGCACCCCTAGGGTTCCCTCCCTAAGGGGTGCGGCAGCCCTAGATGGGAAGGAGGGCCGGCGGCCGAGGTGGGGAGGAGGGGCGTCACCCTAGGGTGGGCCTAGGGCCCCTCCACGCCTAGGGTTTGCCCCCCTCCACCCTTTGCTACGCCTTGGGCTGGGGTGGGAGGCACACCAGCCCACCTAGGGGCTGGTTCCCTCCCACTCTTGGCCCATGTAGCCTTCCGGGGCCGGTGGCCCCTCCCGGTGGACCCCCGGAACCCTTCCGATGGTCCCCATACGTTACCAGTGATGCCCGAAACACTTCCGATGACCAAATCCTCACTTCCTATATATAAATCTTTACCTCTGAACCATTCTGGAACTCCTCGTGACGTCCGGAATCTCATCCGGGAATCCAAACAACCTTCGGTAACCACGTACACTATCCCATCTAACCCTAGCGTCATTGAACCTTAAGTGTGTAGACCCTACGGGTTCGGGAGGCCTGTAGACATGACCGAGACACCTCTCCGGTCAATAAGCAACAACAGGATCTGGATACCCATGTTGGCTCCCACATTCTCTAGGATAATCTCATCGGATGAACCACGATGTCAGGGATTCAATCAATCCCGTATACAAGTCCCTTTGTCTATCGGTATGTTACTTGCCCGAGATTCGATCGTCGGTATCCCAATACCTTGTTCAATCTCATTACCGACAAGTCTCTTTACTCATTCCATAACACATGATCCCGTGACTAACTCCTTAGTCACATAGATCTCATTATAATGATGTATTACCGAGTGGGCCCAGAGATACCTCGCCGTCACACGGAGTGACAAATCCTAGTCTCGATTCGTGCCAACCCAACAAATACTTTCGGGGATGCCCGTAGTGTACCTTTATAGCCACCCAGTTACGTTCTGACGTTTGGCACACCCAAAGTATTCCTACGGTATCCGGGAGTTGCACAATCTCATGGTCTAAGGAAATGATACTTGACATTAGAAAAGCTCTAGCAGACGAACTACACGATCTTGTGCTATTCTTAGGATTGGGTCTTGTCCATCACATCATTCTCCTAATGATGTGATCCCGTTATCAACGACATCCAGTGTCCATGGTCATGAAACCATGACCATCTATTGATCAATGAGCTAGCCAACTAGAGGCTCACTAGGGACATGTTGTGGTCTATGTATTCACACATGTATTACGGTTTTTGGTTAATACAATTATAGCATGAAAAATAGACAATTATCATGAACAAGGAAATATAATAATCACTTTATTATTGCCTCTAGGGCATATTTTCAACACGGGGCTGTCTGTGGTGGTGGTGATGGTGGATACCGAGGTAAGCGTCCGAATTGGAATCAATGGGGCCATGGCAAAGGAGGACCTGTTCGTGGATTATGGTACGACAGAGAGGGTCGCGGCTTCGATGCAAACCAATGGCACCACACCTTCCACCCTCCTACTGGCGACTTTGTGGAGGGAGCTTCGGTCCCTGCCTTACGTCAGCATGATGCCGACGGAGGGGGTAGCCGAGGCTTTGGGCAGAAACCACCTCCCTAGCGACATTGGCAAGCTACGACGAAAGGGCAGTCACTAAAGACATACTTATGGTGGCGCCAGCAGTCAAGGCGCTAGCTACGGTGACATTACCAACAACCACAGTGCTTGATGACAGAGAAAAACATTACCAACAAACAAATGGTTCCTCTGTGTATCCAAGATTGTTGAGATTCACTGTTGTCATTCCGTACTTCGGGTCTACCTTAACCCCTATCAGGTTAACCCATTTGCACCGAAACAAAGGGATCTATAAATTATGTCCATAGTCAAGTTCCCATATCTCCTCTATGTAACCATAATATGTGTCATTTTCCCTATTGTTGTTTGTTGCATCAAACAGGACACCACTGTTTTGGTTGTGTTGCAAATATGCCCTAGAGGCAATAAATAAAGTGTTTATTATTATATTTCCTTGTTCATGATAATCGTTTATTATCCATGCTATAATTGTATTAATTGGAAACACATTACATGTGTGGGTAAATAGACAACACTTTGTCCCTAGTATGCCTCTAGTGAACTAGCTCGTTGATCAAAGATGGTCAAGGTTTCCTAGCCATTGACATGAGATGTCATTTGATAACGGGATCACATCATTAGTAGAATGATGTGATGGACAAGACCCAAACTACAAACGTAGCATATGATCGTGTCAGTTTTATTACTATTGTTTTTTGCATGTCAAGTATATGTTCCTATGACCATGAGATCATGCAACTCACGGATACCGGAGGAGTGCCTTGTGTGTATCAAACGTCGCAACGTAACTGGGTGACTATAAAGGTGCTCTACAGGTATCTCCGAGGGTGTCTGTTGAGTTGGCATGGATCAAGACTGGGATTTGTCACTCCGTGTGACGGAGAGGTATCTTAGGGCCCACTCAGTAATGCAACATCACAATGAGACTTGCAAGCAATGTGTCTAAGTGTTAGTCATGGGATCTTGTATTACAGAACGAGTAAAGAGACTTGTCAATAACGAGGTTGAACTAGGTATGGAGATACCGATGATCGAATCTCGGGCAAGTAACATACCGAAGAACAAAGGGAACATCATACGGGATTAACTGAATCCTTGACATAGAGGTTCAACCGATAAAGATCTTTGTAGAATATGTAGGAACCAATATGGGCATCCAGGTCCCGCTATTGGTTATTGACCGTAGAGGTGTCTCGGTCATGTCTACATAGTTCTCGAACCCGCAGGGTCTGCACACTTAAGGTTTGGTGACGTTTCGGTAGTATAAAGTTATGTATGGTGGTGACCGAAGGTTGTTTGGAGTACCGGATGAGATCCCGAACGTCACGAGGAGCTCCGGAATGGTCCAGAGGTAAAGATTGATATATAGGAAGTCCTATTTTGGTCGTTAGAAAAGTTTTGGGCTCATCGGTAGTGTACCGGGAGTGCCGGGAGTGTACCGGGAGACCATCGGGAGGGGTATTTCGACCCAAGAGGCTCCATGGGTTGTGTAAGAGTGTTTACCATCCCTTAGTGGGATGGTGGAAGTCCCACACAAGGCCCATGCGGTTTGGGAAAAAAGGCCCAAAGAGAAAAAGTGGAGAAAGGCAAAAATAGGGTGAATCCTAGTCCTACTAGGATTGGAGGTGGAGTCCACCTCCTCCACCTGGTTCGGCCGACTCCTTGGAGCTTGGCCCTTGTGCCAATCCTCCTCCTCTCTTCCTCTTATATATACTGGAGGTTTTAGGATTTTTGCACAGAATTTTCAGCCACATGCTACCTGTTCCTCTAGTGCATAGTTTCTCCTCTAGATCGGATTTCTGCAGTGCTTAGGCGAAGCCCTGCCGAAATAGCTCCACCACCATCGCTGGAGCGCCGTCACGCTGCCGGAGAACTCTTCTTCCTCTCCGCTCCTTCTTGCTGGATCAAGACGATGGAGATCGTCATCAAGTTGTACGTGTGCTGAACGCGGAGGTGCCGTCCGTTCGGCGCTAGATCGGAAGGATCGTGATCAAGTTCATGGGACGGATCATGATCAAGTTCGCGGGATGGATTGTGATTGGATCGCGGGACGGATCGTGATTGGTTCGCGGGACGCACGGCAATTTGGATCGCGAAGATGTTCGACTACACCAACTGCGTTTCTTAACGCTTCCCGCTTAGCGATCTACAAGGGTACGTAGATCCACTCTCCCTCTCATAGATGCTCATCACCATGGATAGATCTACGTGTGCGTAGGAAATTTTTTGTTTCCCATGCAACATTCCCCAACAGGTTGGTGCTCTTTTTATCTTGGACGATCGTTTAAAATGTATTCCCATTAATATCGTACCCTTTGAAAGTCAATATAGTCGAGGGTGGTGACTTGGACAACAAGTACAACTCATCTCCAACACTATCGTCATTCATGAGCTATGTTTGCAATCAATCGTCGAAAGTCCCCATGTGTTCACGTGTAATTCAGTCATGAGACTACTCCGGGTGTTTGGAGCATAGAATATTCTTGTGTTTATTGATATATGGGGCCACCAAGGTGGAATTTTGGAGAATTGTGTAGTGTGCTTGGGATCAAGAATGTCCGTCCCTACATATTACCGATGCCTTTCCTAGCGTGCCTTTTTCATTCAGTCTCCCCTCATGTCGTGATTCAGGAACACCAATCGGATTAAGGTCAGGAATAAAGTCAACACAAAACTCAATAACCTCATCTATTTTATGGCCCTTGGAGATGCTTCCTTCTGGCCTAGCATGGTTATGAACATATTTCTTTAAGACTCCCATGAACCTCTCAAAGGGAACATATTCTATAGAAATATAGGATCCAGAATGGCAATATCTTTGACTAGGTAAACTAGGACGTGTGTCATGATATTGAAGAAGGATGGTGGAAATACCAACTTGAAACTGACAAGACATTGCACCAAATCATTTTTTAACCTTGATAGGATTTCTGGATGTATTACCTTGTGAGAAATTGTATTGAGGAATGCACATAGCTTCACAATGGCTAATCGAATTTTTTTCCGATAGAAGCTCCTCAATGCAACCTAAAGTAATTGCGTCATAATCATGTGTCATCCATGAGACTTTAGGTTTTGGAATTTTTTTCTCTGCCATATTTATTATTCCCTTTATATTCGACGAGGAGCCAGACGGGACCTACATACCGAGCAGGCATTCAAAAAAGATTTCCTTCTCTTCTTTGGTAAGAGCGTAGCTGGCAGGACCTTCATACTGCTTTGGATGCATGCCGTCTTTTTCGTGCATACGTTGTTGGTCCTCCCGTGTTTTCGGTGTATCTTTTGTCTTTTCATACACGCCCAGGAAACCAAGCAGGTTCACGGAAAGATTATTTATCATGTGCATCACGTCAATTGCATAGCGGACCTCTAGAACTTTCCAATACTATAGCTCTCAAAATATAGATTCCTTAATCCACATGGGTGTGTGCCCGTCAGCGTCATTCGGAACAGATTGACCACCAGGACCCTTTCCAAATATTACTTTTAAATCCTTGACCATATCAAGTATATCATCACCAGTACGGTGGCCAGGCTTCTTCCACTTATCTTTTGAGCTAGAGTAATTCTTATCATTCTTATAGACACCACATGGACAACACATAAAACCATTATGTTTGTTTGCCTCAGCCGCATGCAGAAAACTATGCACGTCATTAATGAACTAGGGAGAGCGCAGTCATCGTACATCCATTGCCGACTCATCTTCATTACATAACATCGAAGTGACCAAATTAATACAAGTTCATACATAAAGTTCATACACATTTATTCTCATAAAACAACATACAACTATCTAGCTAAAGCATTTATGCAACAAATGCGATCAAAATCGCAACTAAGGTAATAATTGATCCAACAACATAATGATACCAAGCCTTTTTATTAATGGCATATTTTCTAATCTTCAAACGCATTGCATCCATCTTGATCTTGTGATCATCGACGACATCGACAACATACAACTCCAATTTCATCTTCTTATTTTTTTATTCTTTTCAATTTTTCTTTCAAATAATCGTTTTCTTTTTCAACTAAATTTAACTTCTCGACAATAGGGCCGGTTGAAATTTCCGGTTCACATCCCTGATACGTCCATTTTGCATCATGCTTTTATATTGATATTTATTGCATTATGGGCTATTATTACACGTTATGGTACAATACTTATGCCTTTTCTCTCCTATTTTATAAGGTTTACATGAAGAGGGAGAATGTCGGCAACTGGAATTCTGCACTGTAAAAGGAGCAAATCTGAGAGACCTATTCTGCACAACTCCAAAAGTCTTGAAAATTTACGGAGAATTATTTCGAAATATATAAAAAATATTGGGAAAAAATACCAGAGGGGGGCCACCAGGAGGTCACAAGCCTGCCAGGTGTGGCCTACCCCCCTGGCCGCGCCTAGGTGGCTTGTGGGCCCCCTGGCAGGTCTCCGGCGCCCATCTTCTGCTATATGAAGGATTTTGACATGGAAAAAAATCATATGAGAACTTTCGGGACGAACCGTCGTCGTCTCGAGGTGGAACTTGGGCAGAAGCAATCTAGAGCTCCGGCGAAGCTGTTCTGCCGGGGAAACTTCCCTCCCGAAGGGGGAAATCGAAGCCATCATCATCATCATCAAGAGGGGGTCAATCTTCATCAACATCTTCATCAGCACCATGTCCTCTCCCAACCCTAGTTCATCTCTTGTATCCGATCTTTATCTCAAACTTCAGATTGGTACATGTGGATTGCTAGTAGTGTTGATTACTTCTTGTAGTTGATGCTAGTTGGTTTACTTGGTGGAAGATCATATATTCAGATCCTTTCTGATAATTAATACTCCTATGATTATGAACATGAACATGCTTTGTTAGAAGTTACGTTTGTTCCTGTGGACATGGGATAAGTCTTGTTATAAGTAATCATGTAAATTTGGTATTCGTTCGATATTTTTTGATGAGATGTATGTTGTCTCTCCTCTAGTGGTGTTATGTGAACGTTGACTACATAACACTTCACCATTATTTGGGCCCAGGGGAAGGCATTGGGAAGTAATAAGTAGATGATGGGTTGCTAGAGTGACAGAAGCTTAAACCCTAGTTTATGCGTTGCTTCGTAAGGGGCTGATTTGGATCCATATGTTTCATGCTATGGTTAGTTTTATCTTAATTCTTCTTTCATAATTGCGGATTCTTACGAGTGAGGTTAATTATAAGTGGAAGGTTTGTCCAAGTAAGGGAATCACCCAAGCATCGGTCGACCCACATATCAAATTATCAAAGTAACGAACGCGAATCAAATGAGCATGATGAAAACTAGCTTGACAGAGATTCCCATGTGTCCTCAGGAGCACTTCACTTTATATAAGAGTTTGTCCAGGCCTGTCCTTTGCTGCAAAAAGGATTGGGCTACCTTGCTACACCTTTGTTAAAGTTGTTATTTGTTACTCGTTACAAATTATCTTATCACAAAATTATCTGTTACCGATAATTTCAGTGCTTGCAGAGAATACCCTACTGAAAACCTCTTGTCATTTTCTTCTGCTCCTCGTTGGGTTCGACACTTTTACTTATCGAAAGGACTACGATAGATTTCCTATACTTGTGGGTCATCAATACCTCCTAGATAAAAATATCTATGTCAACTTGATGGGCATAATTATCATTAACATGAAATGCAACAAATAGTTATAAAAGAGAATATACCACATCCGAATCATAAACCAGACGAGGGCCGACGGGCATGGATATCAAAACCATGGCACTATGTATAACAAACAATCATACAATTAAGAAAATTATACAAATAACTATCTAAATCATACAAATAAGATTTTTTTTTATAAAAATGATAAGAACAAGAGGCTCACCAAGGTGGTGCCGGCGACGGGACGGTGCGGGCGATCGACGGTGTTTAGAACGGGGACGGGAAGGCACTAAGTAAAGCACAGCTACACATATGCAAACTAAGAAGTTAATTTGAGCTCAGATTGCATATAAATCAAATAAACTTCCACATAATTAGTCCCAAACTAAAATCCACAAATCACTATACTTATAGAGCATTACACGAGCTAATGTAGCAATGAGAGATGAAAGGACAAAGTTGCTAACCTTTGTGAATACTTGGATGGATGGGGTGCCTCAAATCTTGGTAAAAATGGAAGATGAGCTCGAGCAAGAAGAGAGAACAAAGGAGAGAAAAAAGAGCTTGGGCTCCGGCTGGACGAAGCACTATATATAGTGACGTCTTTAGTCCCGGTTGGTGATATAAACCGGGACAAAAGGTCTATCCCTAGTCCCGGTTGGTGTTAACAACCGGGACTAAAGGGGCTCGCAGGGGCCCCAGCCCGACGCCAGCCTGCCACGACTCCTTTAGTCCCGGTTGGTAATGGGATTAGATGCCACAAACGAACCGGGATTAATGGTCACATTAGTCCTGGTCCAAAACCCAACCGGGGCTAATGCTACGGACGAAAACCCTGTTTTCTACTAGTGAGTTCTGAACCGTATTCAAATAATTTGTTTAGTTTGAACTCCACAAATATGAAATAGTTAGAGCATCTACAATCGAACCATGCAAATCCGCCCCCCTATACGCCCGCAGACGCGCCCGGACGACCCCTCATATTTCGCTCCGTGCATCCACATGCCTCATATCCGGACCCTCATATCCATACAGAGTCATGAACGTCGATCATCCAATACTAAACGTCGCACGTAAAACAGAAAATAAGAAGTGTTTACATCAAATTTATTTGAAGTGCACAATCAATCATCTACTCTTTGATTTCCATTGTGGGTCCACATATGCTCCACCAGATCATTGAGTAGTTGCATGTGCACGTGATGATCTCATAGGTTTTGATTCATCTGCAGAAAGTTCATAAGTTGAACTGCATCTTGATCTCCAGGGATTCCAATTTGTTCTCCAGGTGTTTCAAAATCATAAGTTTGGGCTACATCATCATCCTCATCCTCGACGATCATATTGTGCAAAATAACACAACATGTCATCACCTGCCACAAAGTTTCTTGTTCTCACATCATTGCAGCCCCACGAACAATTCCCCAACGCGCTTGCAACACTCTGAATGCCTTCTCCACATCATTCCTAGCTGCTTCCTGCATTGTTGCGAATTGCTTTTGCTTTCTGCGATGTGGTTCGGATATGGTCTTGACAAATGCAGCCCACTGAAAATATATGCCACCGGCAAGATAGTATCCCATGTTGTAGTCTCGACCGTTGACGGTGTAGTTGCACGTAGGTGATTCCCCATCGACAAGATAGTATCCCACGTACACTTCTTCGTCCGAAACCGATGAATAGAAGAACTCTTCTTGAATCAGTTCATCAAGCTGCGTCGGTCCATACTCCTCGCCGGACGAGGCATCAGAATCCGGTCATACGTTTTGTCAAACACATCCCGTGCAAGACAGAGGCAGATAGTTGTCGGGCGTACTGTGGTGTCTTCCGGGCTGGGGACGACGTCCTCCGCGATGAGGTCGGAAGAGATGATCCTTCTGACCGAGCGGCCGAGGGAGCAGAGGCTCCTAGGCGATGGAGCGCGCTCGGCGACGGAGCTAGGAGACGGACGACGCGAGAAGGAAGAAGAGAGGATAACACCAAATGGATCTGGCACTTCGCAGGGTCGATTTGGGGGCAATTTGAGGTGGGGTCGGACTGTCGGGTCCGACGTGGCGGACGCACCCGGGCTCCCCTATACCCGTCCCATATTTGGGCTGAAAATGTGGGGTACCGGTCAACTGAGGCGTTTGAGGCCGGTTTAAGAGACATGTCTAGATTGATTTTTTGTGACCAGATAATGATCAGACGTTTGAGAAGGGCCTAAGGGATCCGGCTACAGATACTCTTAATAAGCACACAAATAATCGGCCGCCGTGGCTAGCTCTCCAGCGCCTGGCTGACAGCAGGCCTCACTCACCCGCCGCCCGTGCGTGCATCACGTAATGCTGTTGTCGCGCGTGCCGACGACGTAATGCTGTTCCGCACGCCGAAGTCAAGGGCCTGACGCACGAATTGGCCACGTACGGCCGCGGCACAGCCCGGCCAAGGGGCTCACGTCGTGGTGCACCTCCCGTGCCTGGGCTGCGCGCCGGCCCCCTGAACCCACTCCATTTCCATGTGTTTGTACACGAGTGCCATCCACACTGAAGCTCTGGCGATGAGGCAGGGGAAAATGCATGTTGAGCATTGGGAGGTAGTAGTTGCTGGCCACCAACGGTCAGAAGCTGAAACTTAGTCGTCAGCTCGCCTGCATTTGGTCATGCTCAATGGGCCATCCGTGTCTCTGGATAATAAGTCCATCCTTCACCTCAAGCGAGTACGTCCTTTATTGATTCTACACAATCGAGTTTTGCCCACAGGCATGTAGTGAGACTGCTCATTTGCTCAGCAGATATGTGTGCAAGGGGACTTCCGTTTAGCGATCCCGTTTAGCAGCCGTCGAGTTAGCCATGTCTTAATGGAACAGCAAGGTTTCATCTCAACGAAAACAAAAAGTTTCCACCCATACTGCAAGTAATTGCTCTGACTTAACACCAACTTGTCCGAATCCTAACAACAGCGGTAACTTAAATAACACAACGAAACCAGCACGCAAAGAATGGAATGACAAGAATTACAAGCACCGTGTCGCAGCTATCTTTTTTCCTCGTAGCAGCGACGACGGTTCAAGACCCACAGCAAGCCGACTTCTGTCCTGCTGCTGCACTGGCATCACCCTCCGTGTTGATCTTGATAGTTCCCCCCTGAAACCAACGTGATCACTGTAAGGCACTGCCCAGTCGTGGGAATCGCAAACATGTTTTCAGAACTATGGGAATGATTAGGATACCTCAGGCTTGGCATCAGCCTCCGAGAGTCTCTGTTTGATGTCTCTTGCTATAGAGAAGAAAACCTGCTCGACATTCATGTTTGTCTTTGCACTCTGCAGGGACAGTAATATATAAAGGATTATGCGTTACGTGGGAAACAAATGCTAAGGTATCGGCAGTTGGGCACCACTGCTTACAAATATGCCACATAAATAAATCAACACAAAACTTCACTGCTGTGCGGCGATTAAATGCTACATATGGCAAGGTTGAAGGTTGTGACTTTCATAAAATTTCACTACTGTTGGGCGCTTAAATGCTACATATGGCAAGGTTGAAGGTTGTGACTTTCACTAACCGTTTCAAAGAACTGGATCCCGTATTCATCGGCCAGGGCCTGGCCCTTTGAAGTGGGAACAGCCTGCATGAAAGCAATTGAGCATTTAAGAGAGATACGAATGTAAACTATAGTAAGGGTAATAATGCTGAACATGTTTTCTTTTTGTTTGCATGACATCCAATTGTATGAGAGTAACATGTATACTCTAATTTAACAAGCAGTAACATCTGCACAGCCTGAATATAATTCGGTGAATATCTATTTTCTGCATTGCATACGAAACAAACTAGTCCGCAACATTAAGTTAAGATGAAACGGCTACAGAAAAAACATGTCTAGAAACAAGTCAGGATAAAAGAGTATACCCTTTTGCTTTCATCCATATCCGCTTTGTTCCCCACCAAAATTTTGCTCACGTTATCTGAAGCATGTTGTTCAATGTTTTTGATCCAATTTCTTATGTCTGCAAACAAAGGAGATAATCAGAAAAGGTAACACATTGAAAGAGCATCAGAAGCACAAAGGTTCAGGTCCTTACTATTGAATGACGACTCGTCCGTGACATCATAAACAAGTAAAATGCCCATTGCTCCCCTGTAGTAGGCTGCAAAGAAGAATTGCACATTTTACAAACTTCATCCATATAATCAAGAGAAGCCTAAAAAACAATCTTGCTTTGCTCAAGGCATGCAACCATACCAGTAGTTATAGTCCGAAAGCGTTCTTGGCCAGCAGTATCCCAGATCTGCAACTTAATCCGCTTGCCATCCAACTCAACAGTCCTTATCTTGAAGTCGATACTGTTTCAAGAAACCCACGGTCATGATTCATAACGTCACACAAGCATTCCAATGTAGAATAATAATTCCCAATCAGATAATTTTGGACTTGTACAGTACATACCCAATAGTGGTGATGAAGCTAGTGGTGAAGGAGCCATCTGAGAACCGTAGGAGCAGACAACTTTTCCCAACACCTACGTAAGTAAACAAACTTTAAGTGATTGCTAATGGAGCAACATACAAAGCTACAGCCCTCGCAAGAAAAACATAATGCTGGAATCCAGAAGTATATCAACTGGGAATACTCAGAGAAGATGAGTCGCAGCAAGATAAACAATGAAGGATTCTCTATAAACAAATTCAGACATATTATGTGCAGAGCTATGCATCAGTTACCAGTTCACAACAATATGGAAACAAGAAGAGCATAACCAAAACGTACAAATATGGTAAGGTCACAGAAACAGGGGCAAAGCTATTGGTTTGCTTAATCCTGATTCATTTACTTATACAGTTCAGGGGAAAGAGAAAATGAAATTGATTATCCTACTTTTGCAATTCATACCAACCATGCAATTTTGTTAACGCCAGAACAGACAGTTAGAAGAACAAGAGCTTGCTCCTGACTCCATATGACAAGAGTAACAAACTACATCATTGCTTGCATCACTTCTGAGATTACCTAGCTACTGTTGATTGTATATTTGCAAGCAAAAACAATGTGGTCTTGTTACGGAGCACAAACTTATCCAATACAGACAAGCGGGTAGATTTTATCTCCAGTTGAAATTTCAAACGGCAATCTCCGGAAACTGATCTAGGGGGGCAGACCCCAAGTGGCGTACTGAATCAAACCATGTGATTTTGTTAACACCAGGACAGACAGTTAAAGGAACAAGAGCTTGCCCCTGACTCTATGTGACGATCAGTGGTGTAACTAACTACATCATCGCTTGCATCAGTTCTGTGATTACATAGCTACCATTGCTTGTATAATTGATACCAAGCATGCGATTTTGTTAACACATTGATAGACGGTTACATGAACAAGAGCTTTGCTCCTGACTCTATGTGAAAACCAATTTAACTAACTATATCCTCACTTGCATCAGTTCTAACGTAGCTACTATTGCTTCCATAATTTGCAAGCAGGAAAAAGCTGCTCTTCTCACAGAGCACACACCATCCAACAAACACAAGAGGCTAGATTCTACCGCCCTTCCAAATTTCACACGGGCACACAGCAGCCTTCGCAGAAAATGATCTAGGGCGCCAGATCCCAACCGGCGCATCGAAATCAAACCGCCTAACAGACAAGCCGCCAGATCCCGCGCGGATCGGGAGGCGACGACGGGGGGCAGGGGAGGGGAACAGGGGCTCACCGCTGTCGCCGATGAGGAGGAGCTTGATGAGGTAGTCGTAGTCGGCCCGAGCCCTGGCCGGCGGCGCCGCCATCGCGCCCTAACTCCCGGGCCTAACAGAAAAAAACGGCGACGAAATTAATAAATTATAGATCAGCGCATCGAACGGGAGGCGGCACGAACGGCGCGACGGACGGACCGAGCGAGGCGGGGACGGCGTCGCTCGCGCGCGCGCGTGCTCCGATGCGGCGGCGGCGGCGGCGGCGGCGTTCGCTCGATCGATCTCCGCTTCGTCCGTCTCTCTCTCTCTCTCTCTCTCTCTCTCTCCCCGCGCGAGCAGCGGCGCGTGGGCGAGGCCGGAGAGGAGGGGAGGGAGGAGAGGGGGGGCTGGGCTGGCTTGGGTTGGGTTTGATCGATCGGCGCGGTGCGCGTGGGATGGTGGCGGAAACGAATCTCGCACAGTGCGTGCTAGATTAGCTAGGCCCATTTGTCCTTCTTTTTAACTTTTTATTTATTTCTTATTAATTTTAAATTATATTCCGTACATATATTTTTTGTATTAAATAATATTTGTGAAAAATACACAATGCATATTTTGAAAAGATATGACAAGCATTATAGTTTTTTCAATTTTGTAAATACTTTTTATGCATCTACAATTTTAAAAGTCCATGATGGAATTGTTTAAATATCTGATAATCATTTTTAGTACATACTGAATAATTTTTAAATACATGATGAACAATTTTTAAAATATTTACTACTCCCTCTGTCTCAAAATGTAAGATGTTTTTTGGACACCGAGTATCTTTCATTTACTACTCGAGTGAGGCTATTTTTTTAGAGGAACCCACTGGTTCAGACTGACAAGACACACTCATTTGACAAGGTGTCCTTCAGATCCTCCGGAACCGCATCAAATTGGAAGAAATCTCCTCTACTTTGAGCCGGGGCAGCCAAGTGGTGAGCCATTTTGTTTTGGCCCCTCTTTGTCCAACACAGTTCGTAGGATCTGAACTTGCATAAGATTGCCTGGATGTCTGCCACGATCGAATACATACTTGTTTTGTTCATTGATTTCAGATCCAACGCCCGGACCAAAGAGAACAGTGGCGAAGCCACACTTGAGCTGGGTAGTCAATTGACTACACAGCTATTTGCAACAACGACATACATCAAGTAGAAATCATGCCTAAATTTTTTATGAATGCATATATCTGATATGATCATACATAATTGGATTCCTGGCACCGCCACCGCCACCGAAAGAGAAGCAACCCACCTCGACCTGAATCGGACCATTAAAGTTTTTGGTCGACTCCTGAATACCCTGCAATAGAGCCAAACCTTCAGCTTCCTCTGCCGTTTTACACTGATCCAGTATGCGCCCCATTGAGAAGATCACCTGTCCCTGGTCATTTCTGGCTATGGCTCCGCCTGCACTCCTGCTGGAAACAGCCTCAAAAGATGCGCCCGCATTCAACTTTAATACTCCCACAGGTGGGCGTAACCACTGATCACTGTTGGGAGCAGCCGGGGGTAGCTGTTGCTCCTTGAACAGACTCTGCCAGCGGGTATTTTTACCAGTTTCACACATGTCTTGAGCAGCATATATTTCCTGCTCGTATTTAAGCAAGAACGCAACTAAACCCGAGATGGACTCCTTACCATCCCCATGCACAATGTTATCCCGGAGATTCCATGCTCGCCAAAACAACAGCATGATTTTGTTCCTGGTACCCGCATCGCATACACCCAACAACCCTTGAAGCCAATCCTTTCCGATATACCAGAAACATTTTTTCCTTCGGTAGCTTCCAGTGGGTTCTCAATTCTTGACGTATGGGGTTCTCAATTCTTGACGTAATGCTCTACTTTTGGTGCATGTCACGACCGCTTGGTATTCGTTTTCCATGCCATTGCCACAGATACCATAAGTGCTATCCGTAGATAACGTACGTTTGCACTTGTTCAGTTTGGTTGCAAGAGTATTGGTGGCCACCCTCCATGCAAAGATCTTTATCTTTTCCGGGATCTTTGCTTTCCAGATGACATCCCAAATGCTTCGGTCATCAAAAATCGCATTTGAACTGGATGTTTGTGGCCCGATGCCCTTGTCATGCATAGCAAGCTTGTAGGTGCTCCGAACTGTAAAAGTCCCAGATTGTTCATAATGCCATGCCACACTATCCTCCACATCAGCATGTGGCAGCTTATCTTGAGTATCAATGGCATCGAGGGGGTTAAAAATTCTTTGAATCAGCTCATGGTTCCAACTCCTGAACACAGGTTCGATGAGTTGGTACACCCATCTAATTCTCGACCTGCAAGTGAAACACTTCTGCTTCGGTACACCCTCCCCCCCCCCCCTAAACACAAGGACGGTCCAGATTAACCGATACCTCTTCATAATAAAGGGCACGATAGTCATATTCACGTATATACTGTATTTTTATTTTTTTTGGTACGCACACACCCACCCCTGATGGGCCAGCCCATTCATGTTTTCTTTATTTTTTAAACCGCCAAAAAAGAATTTGTTCAACAGGATTCAAACCATGCACCTTTCGGAATGAGAACAGCCACACTAACCAACTTGAAACACAACCTCACATGCTGCAAACGTTTTTTTTATTCTAATAGAAAACTACGAAAATGCACTATTCTCTGTTTGGTTTTCTTTTTCTCTTTATTTTTTCCTTTTTTTGGTTTCCTTTTCCTTTCTAAATGCGTTAGATTTTTAAACCTCGCACATTTTTTTTTCAAAAATGATGATTTTTTTCAAGTTCGTCATTTTTTCTTCAAAATAGGTAAGTTTTTCTCCCAAAATTGATGAATGTTTTTTTTTAAATTCGTGAACTATTTTCTCAAATAGGAGAAATTTCTTGAAATTTAATGAACTTTTATAAAATTGATGATCTGTTATTTAAAAAATTGATGAACTATTACTTAAACTGTTATTTTGGTATTCTAAGCTATTTTTCAATTTATTGAATAAGTTTCAAAAGAATAACGGGGATCAAAAAGGAGAAAATGAATTAATAAAAAGGGGGAAATAGAACAAAATATCAAAAACATCGATTTTTACAAATGTTCATCGAATATAAAACAAATCACGGATTAAAAATTAATGGATTTGAGAACAAGTTCACTGAGTTTTAGACACTAAAATTGAAAAACAAATCACAGATATTAAAAAATACATGGATTCAGAAAAAAAATTCAAGAATTTGAGGAAAAATTCATGGATTTTATTTGCTCGTGAATTTAAGAAAAGTTCAAGATATTTTAAAACTCACGAATTTTTAAAAATGCAAATAGGGTGAAAAAGAAATACGAAAGGAAAAAACTGACAGGCAAAATTTTAACCAAAATAGAGAAGCCACTGTGTTATTTTCTATAAGTGGAATATCATACTTAAATTTGTCACATCTGCTAACGGGTCCTGTTGGTCACCACCGCTTTCATGTTGGCTAGAGGTCTTGAGTTTGATACATGGTGCGTGCATAATTTTTGAACTTTAATAAAAGACAAGAAATTTATATGTAGTGGATCCATTATACATACGAAGTCGATGTGAAAAGTCCATATTACCCTTTATACGGTTTGTAACGGGGGTTGTACCGAAGCGGGTCTCCAAGTGAAATTGGTTGCTCTCAAACCTTCTCGCCTAGGTATCCATTGATTCCTTTGAATTTGTATGCTCTTACCATTACCCACCCGCCAGATAGACCTTTCTTGAGTAGTTCAAGTCCAAACTCTATTCCCCTCCACGACTGCGATGCAGCAGAGGCAAAAACCGTGTCCATCAACTCTCCTTTGGGGTAGTATTTAGATTTGAGGACTCTTGCACATAAGCTGTCCGGATTCTGTAACAATCTCCATCCTTGTTTAGCCAACAGAGCTTGGTTGAACAAATGCGTGTCCCTAAATCCAATACCCCCTCCTCTCTTCGGTTTCGTCATTTTGTCCCATGCCATCCAGTGTACCTTCCTATGTCCATCTTCCTCCCCCCACCAAAATTCTCTAGTTAATCTTTCACACTTCTCACAGAATCCATTTGACATCTTGAAAACTCCCATAGTGAACGTTGGAAGTGCTTGGATAACTGATTTGACGTGCACCTCTTTTGTCGCATAAGACATGTGCCTCCCAGACCAATTGTTACATCTCTTCATGAACCGTTCCATGATTGGCTGAAAATTCTCATCCTTCATTCTCCCTTCTGGTGTAGGGAGCCCTAGATATTTGCTCTCGAGGATGGATGATTCTGTCTCCAAGACATCCCTTATACCACTTTGTAACTCATTTGGACACTTCTCGTTAAAGAGTAGGGAACACTTGTTAGCACTCAATAGTTTTCCTGTAGCCCTTTGAAAAGTTTCAAGTGCTTGCTTCACCTCCTTTGCTTGATCAATAGAGGCTTTGAAGAACAACAAACTATCATCTGCGAATAGTAAATTTGATATGCATGGACTCCCCCTCGCTACATTGATCGGCATGATTTTTCCCTCTACAACTTGTTTCTGCATAATACGAGATAGCCCCTCTGCAACAAACAAGAATAGGTAGGGGCTTAATGGGTCCCCTTGCCTCAGACCCCTCGTGGGCACAAACCAGTCTAGTAGCTCCCCATTAAAGTTTACTGAGTATCGAACAGATCGGACGCATACCATCACCCAGTTAATCCATTTGTCACTAAACCCATACTTATGCAGGACTCCCTCAAGGAAATTCCAATCCACCCTGTCGTAGGCCTTGGCCAAGTCAAGCTTATAGGCACAGTGGGTATTTTGTGGATGTTTCTATGTTGGATTTTGTGGAAGCACTCAAAAGCGATTAGGGCATTGTCTGTGATCATGCGCCCTGGGATAAATGCACTTTGAGTTTCGGAGATAAGCTTATCCAACAAGGGCCGGAGGTGGTTGACAAGGCATTTTGAAATCACCTTGTAAATGACGTTACACAAAATGATGGGTCTAAAGTCCCTCAATTTTTTTGGGTCATCACCTTTAGGAATCAGCACGATAGCTGTGTCATTTAAGCCCTCTGGCATGGTGCTATCCAGAAAACCCTCTTTATCGCTTCCACCACCTCTACCTTCGGCACCCCCCCAATTTCTTTGGTAAAAACGAGCATGGAAACCATCCGGACCAGGGGCCTTTAGAGGACCAATACGAAACAATGCATCACTTATTTCCTTCTGTGTGAATTCTTTCTCTAAGGTCTCATTCATTCCTTGGCTCACCATATTGTCAAACAAGTCTAGCAGCGCTTGTGGGTTGGTACTTTTGTCCTCTGTGAAAAGACCCTTAAAGTAATTTGTTGAAATATTCTGGAGTCCTTCCCTTTGCTCTATCCACTGGCCATCCTCATTCATTAATTTTGTGATGGTGTTATGCCTCTTTCTCCATGTCGCTTGGCGATGGAACCAGTCTGTATTTCTATCCCCCTCCCGTAAATATGTTGCTCGTGACCGTTGACGCCATAGGATCTCTTCCCGCAGCAGTAGCTCATCTAGATCACTTGCAACCTTATTTGTTTCTCTCTCATTTGCCGGACTCGCAGGATTGTTCAACAGAACCTATACGCGTTTCCTGCTTTTACTTATTTTCCGTGTCAACGACCCAATGTTCTCTACACTCCATCTATTCAGATTTTGTTGCATCATACTCAATTTATCCTTGATTTCCTTTAGATTTGTGGCCAAATCGGCGCCTTTCCAACTGGTTTCTATGGCCCCTTGCAAGGTACCATCCCTTTCCCATAAGGCCTCATATCTGAACTCCCTCTTCCTTCTGAATTCCCGCTTCGTATCGAACCACAGTAATAGTGGCAAATCGTCTGATCTAATTGAGCAAATGTGTTCCATGCGCGCATTCTGGTACCGGTTACTCCAACACGGGCTGGCCACTCCCCGGTCCAACCTCGCTTTCACGTTGTTTCTTCCTTCCTGTTTGTTGTTATATGTCCAAGCCGGACCTCTGTACCCTAAGTCATGTAGATTACACCATTCTAGAGCCTCTCTGAAATTTGCCATTTGTTTTTCCGATCTCTTAGATGCTGAAAAGTGTTCACTCTGCCATTGTGTTTCATTGAAGTCACCTATCACAAGCCACGGTGCATTTGAGTTATGTTTAATCCTCCTCAAAAGGTTCCACATATGGATCCTCTCATGCGCTCTTGGTTCGCCATATACAAAGGTCCCTCGCCACCATTGTTCATTTGGATTATTCCTAACCAACACATCAATATAACGCGGGCCAATAGATAACTTTTTTATTTCAATCGACTCATCCCAGTACAGAGCTATTCCAGCCCCTTTTCCCCTACCATCATGAAGTATGCAATTCTTGAGGCCAAGCCTCCACCTAAGATTGTTGACCTTCTCCTTATTCTGCCTAGTTTCCGACAAAAAACGATAGATGGACGATGTTGTTGGAAATATGCCCTAGAGGCAATAATAAAATGGTTATTATTGTATTTCCTAGTTCATGATAATTGTCTATTGTTCATGCTATAATTGTGTTAACCGGAAACCGTAATACATGTGTGAATACATAGACCACAACATGTCCCTAGTGAGCCTCTAGTTGACTAGCTCGTTGATCAATAGATGGTCACGGTTTCATGACCATGGACATTGGATGTCATTGATAGCGGGATCACATCATTAGGAGAATGATGTGATGGACAAGCCCCAATCCTAAGCATAGCACAAGATCGTGTAGTTCGTTTGCTCAAGCTTTTCAATGTCAAGTATCGTTTCCTTACACCATGAGATTGTGCAACTCCCGGATACCGTAGGAATGCTTTGGGTGTGCCAAACGTCACAATGTAACTGGGTGGCTATAAAGGTGCACTACGGGTATCTCCGAAAGTGTCTGTTGGGTTGGCACGAATTGAGACTGGGATTTGTCACTCCGTGTGATGGAGAGGTATCTCTGGGCCCACTCGGTAAGACATCATCATAATAAGCTCAATGTGACTAAGGAGTTAGCCATGGGATGATGTATGACGGAACGAGTAAAGAGACTTGCCGGTAACGAGATTGAACAAGGTATAGAGATACCGACGATCGAATCTCGGGCAAGTATCATACCGATAGACAAAGGGAATTGTATACGGGATTGATTGAATCCCCGACATCGTGGTTCATCCGATGAGATCATCGTGGAGCATGTGGGAGCCAACATGGGTATCCAGATCCCGCTGTTGGTTATTGACCGGAGAGGTGTCTCGGTCATGTCTACGTGTCTCCCGAACCCGTAGGGTCTACACACTTAAGGTTCGATGACGCTAGGGTTATAGGGAAATGTTGTACATGGTTACCGAAGGTTGTTCGGAGTCCCGGATGAGATCCCGGACATCACGAGGAGCTCCGAAATGGTCCGGAGGTAAATATTGATAAATAAGAAGTCCAGTTTTGGTCACCGGAAAGTTTTCGGGCTCATCGGTAGTGTACCGGGAGTGTCGGGAGGGTGCCGGAGGACCCCCGGGAGGGGTGTGACGACCATAGGACTTTGTGGGCCCTTAGAGGAGGTGTGCCAGCCCTTATTGGGCTGTCCAAGACCTTCTAGAAAGGCCCATGCGGCTGGGATCAAGAGATAAAGGGCAAAAGGGTTTTAAAAGAGGAGATCCACCTCCCTTGTGGGAGGTGGACTCTATCCCTTGCTCAGCCGAACCTCTCCTCCTTGGAGGAGGGGCCAAGGCAGCCCTCCCTCTCCCTCCTCCTATATATATGCAACGGTTTGGGCTGATTTGAGACACGACTTCTCTCTCTCTCGGCGCAGCCCTACCCTTCCTCTTCCTCGTTCTCCATAGCGCTTGGCGAAGCCCTGCCGGAGTCCACGTAGCTCCACCCCCCACGCCGTCGTGCTGCCGGAGCTCTCCCTCAACCTCTCCTTCCTCCTTGCTAGATCAAGGCGTAGGAGACGTCATCAGGCTGCACTTGTGTTGAACACGGAGGCGCCGTTGTTCGGCGCTGAGATCGGAATCCACCGCGATCTGAATCGCTGCGAGTACGACTCCACCACCCGCGTTCTTGTAACGCTTCCGCTTAGCGATCTTCAAAGGTATGAAGATGCAATCTCTCCCCTCTTGTTGCTGGTTTCTCCATAGATAGATCTTGGTGACACGTAGGAATTTTTTTGATTTACTACTACGTCTCCCAACAGTGGCATCATGAGCTAGGTCTATGCGTAGAATCTATGCATGAGTAGAACACAAAGAAATTGTGGGCATCGATCTTGTTAATTTGCTTACCACTACTAGTCTTATCTTGATTCGGCGGTATTGTGGGATGAAGTGGCCCGGACCGACTTTACACGTACGCTTACGTGAGACTGGTTCCACCGCCTGACATGCACTTGTTGCATAAGGTGGCTAGCGGGTGTCTGTCTCTCCCACCTTAGTCGGATTGAATTCGATGAAAAGGGTCTTTATGAAGGGTAAATAGCAATTGGCATATCACGTTGTGGTTTTGGCGTAGGTAAGAAACGTTCTTGCTAGAAACCTATAGCAGCCACGTAAAAACTTGCAACTACAAATTAGAGGACGTCTAACTTGTTTTTGCAGCTTATGCCTTGTGATGTGATATGGCCAAAGGATGTGATGTGATGCATTGTGATGTATGAGATTCATCATGTTCTTGTAATAGGATTCACGACTTGCATGTCGATGAGTGTGACAACCGGCAGGAGCCATAGGAGTTGTCTTATTTTATTGTATGACCTGCGTGTCAATCATAAACGCCATGTAATTACTTTACTTTATTGCTAAACGTTAGCCATAGTAGTAGAAGTAATAGTTGGCGAGACAACTTCATGAAGACACAATGATGGAGATCATGATGATGGAGATCATGGTGTCGTGCCGGTGACAGTGATGATCATGGTGCCCCGAAGATGGAGATCAAAGGAGCAAGATGATATTGGCCATATCATGTCACTATATTGATTGCATGTGATGTTTATCATGTTTACATCTTATTTGATTTGAACGATGGTAGTAAATAAGATGATCTCTCAATAAAATTTCAAGAGAAGTGTTCACCCTAACTGTGCACCGTTGCTAAGGACCGTCGTTCCGAAGCACCACGTGATGATCGGGTGTGATAGGTTCTAAAGTTCGCATACAATGGGTGTAAGCCAGATTTACACATGCGGAACACTTAGGTTGACTTGACGAGCCTAGCATGTACAGACGACCTCGGAACACGGAAGACCGAAAGGTCAAACATGAGTCGTATAGAAGATACGATCAACATGGAGATGTTCACCATGGATGACTAGTCCGTCTCACGTGATGATCGGACACGGGCTAGTTGACATGGATCATGTGTCACTTGGATGACTAGAGAGATGTCTATCTAAGTGGGAGTTCATTAAATAATTTGATTATGTGAACTTAATTATCATGAACTTAGTCTAAAATTATCTTTACAATCTATATTGTAGATCCAATGGCCAACGCGAATGTCACCCTCAATTTCAACGCGTTCCTAGAGAAAACCAAGCTGAAAGATGATGGAAGCAACTATGCGGACTAGGTCCATGGCTTGAGGATCATCCTCATAGCTTCCAAGAAATTGTATGTCCTTGATGCACCACTACGTGACCCACCCCTTCTCCCAGCAGAGCAAGACGTTGCGAACGCTTGGCATTCTCGCTGCGATGATTACTCCCTTGTTCATTGTGGCATGCTTTACAGTTTAGAACCGGGGCTCCAAAAGCGTTTTGAGCAACACGGAGCATATGAGATGTTCCAAGAGCTGAAACTGGTTTTCCAAGCTCATGCCCGGGTCGACAGATATGACGTCTCCGAAAAGTTCTTCAGCTGTAAGATGGAGGAGAATAGTTTTGTCAGTGAGCACATCCTCAAGATGTTTGGGCTACACAACCGCTTGACTCAGCTGGGAGTTAATCTCCCGGATGACTCGGTCATTGACAGAATCCTCCAGTCGCTTCCACCTAGCTACAAGAGCTTTGTGATGAACTACAACATGCAAGGGATGGAGAAGTCCATTCCTGAGTTGTACTCGATGCTGAAATCAGCAGAGGTCGAGATCAAAAAGGAGCATCAAGTGTTGATGGTGAATAAGACCACTAGTTTTAAGAAAGGCAAGGGTAAGAAGAACTTCAAGAAGGATGGCAAAGCTGTTGCCGCGCCTGGTAAGCAAGTTGCCAGGAAGAAGAAGAACAAGAATGGACCCAAGCCTGAGACTGAGTGTTTTTATTGCAAGGGTACCGGTCACTGGAAGCGGAACTGCCCCAAGTACTTAGCGGATAAGAAGGACGGCAATGTTAAAGGTATATGTGACATACTTGTTATTGATGTGTACCTAACCAACGCTCGTAGTAGCTCCTGGGTATTTGATACCGGTGCAGTTGCTCACATTTGTAACTCCAAGCAGGAGTTGCAGAATAAGCGGAGGCTGGCAAAGGACGAGGTGACGATGCGCGTCGGGAATGGTTCCAAGGTCGACGTGATCGCCGTCGGCATGCTACCTCTACATCTACCTTCGGGATTAGTGTTAAACCTTAATGATTGTTATTTAGTACCAGCTTTGAGCATGAACATTGTATCTGGATCTCGCTTGATGCGAGATGGCTACTCATTTAAATCTGAGAATAATGGTTGTTCTATTTATATGAGAGAAATGTTTTATGGTCATGCCCCGCTGGTCAATGGTTTATTTTTGATGAATCTCGAACGTGATGTTACACATGTCCATAGGGTGAGTACCAAAAGGTGTAAGGTTGATAACGATAGTCCCACTTACATGTGGCACTGCCGCCTTGGTCTTATTGGTGTCAAACGTATGAAGAAGCTCCATAGTGATGGACTTTTAGAGTCTCTTGATTTCGAATCATTTGACACGTGCGAACCATGCCTCATGGGCAAGATGACCAAGACTCCGTTCTCCGGAACAATGGAGCGAGCAACTGACTTGTTGGAAATAATACATACCAACGTATGCGGTCCAATGAGTGTCGAGGCTCGTGGTGGCTACCGTTATGTTCTCACCCTCACTGATGACTTGAGTAGATATGGGTATGTCTACTTAATGAAACATAAGTCTGAAACTTTTGAAAGGTTCAAGGAATTTCAAAGTGAGGTAGAGAATCAACGTGACAGGAAAATAAAGTGCCTACGATCTGATCGAGGTGGATAATATTTAAGTCACGAGTTTGGCACGCACTTAAGGAAATGTGGAATTGTTTCACAACTCACGCCGCCTGGCACACCTCAACGAAATGGTGTGTCTGAACGTCATAATCACACTCTATTAGATATGGTACGATCTATGATGTCTCTTACCGACTTACCGCTATCATTTTGGGGATATGCATTAGAGACTGCCGCATTCACTTTAAATAGGGCACCGTCAAAATCCGTTGAGACGACACCGTATGAATTATGTTTTGGAAAGAAACCTAAGCTATTGTTTCTAAAAGTTTGGGGATGTGATGCTTATGTGAAGAAACTTCAACCTGAGAAGCTCGAACCCAAAGCGGAAAAGTGCGTCTTCATAGGATATCCCAAAGAGACTATTGGGTATACCTTCTACCTCAGATCCGAAGGCAAAGTCTTTGTTGCCAAGAATGAATCCTTTCTCAAGAAAGAGTTTCTCTCGAAAAAAGTAAGTGGGAGGAAAATAGAACTTGATGAGGTAACTGTACCTCCACTCGAACCGGAGAGTAGCGCAGCACAGGAAGATGTTTCTGTGGAGCCTACACCGGCTGGAGAGGAAATTAATGATGATGATCATGAAACTTCAGATCAAGTTACTATTGAACGTCGAAGGTCCACTAGGACACGTTCCGCACCAGAGTGGTATGGCAAACCTGTCCTGGAGATCATGTTGTTAGACAACGGTGAACCTTCGAACTATGAAGAAGCGATGGCGGGCCCGGATTCCAACAAATGGCTTGAAGCCATGAAATCCGAGATAGGATCCATGTATGATAACAAAGTGTGGACTTTGGTGGACTTGCCTGATGATAAGCGAGCCATTGAAAATAAATGGATCTTTAAGAAGAAGGCTGACGCGGATGGTAATGTGACCGTCTATAAGACTCGGCTTGTCGCTAAGGGTTATCGACAAGTTCAAGGAGTTGACTACGATGAGACTTTCTCACCCGTAGCGATGCTGAAGTCTGTCCGAATCATGTTAGCAAATGCCACATTTTATGATTATGAGATCTGGCAAATGGACGTCAAAACGGCATTCCTTGATGGCTTCCTCAAGGAAGAACTATATATGATGCATCCGGAAGGTTTTGTCGATCCTAAAGATGCTAACAAGGTATGCAAGCTCCAGCGCTCCATCTATGGGCTGGTGCAAGCTTCTCGGAGTTGGAACATTCGCTTTAATGAGGTGATTAAAGCGTTTGGGTTTGTACAGGTTTATGGAGAACCCTGTATTTACAAGAAAGTGAGTGGGAGCTCTGTAGCATTTCTCATATTATATGTGGATGACATACTGATAATGGGAAATGATATAGAACTCTTGGAAAGTATAAAGGCCTACTTGAATAAGTGTTTTTCAATGATGGACCTTGGAGAAGCTGCTTACATATTAGGTATTAAGATCTATAGAGATAGATCGAGATGCCTCATAGGTCTTTCACAAAGCACATACCTTGACAAGATATTGAAGAAGTTCAATATGGATCAGTCCAAGAAGGGGTTCTTGCCTGTGTTACAAGGTGTGAGATTGAGTACGACTCAATGCCCGACCACGACAAAGGATAGAGAAGAGATGAGTGTCATCCCCTATGCTTCAGCCATAGGCTCTATTATGTATGCCATGCTGTGTACCAGACCTGATGTGAACCTTGCCATAAGTTTGGTAGGGAGGTACCAAAGTGATCCCGGAGCGGAACACTGGACAGCGGTCAAGAATATCCTGAAGTACCTGAAAAGGACCAAGGAAATGTTTCTCGTATATGGAGGTGCCGAAAAGCTCGTCATAAAGGGTTACGTCGATGCTAGCTTCGACACAGATCCGGACGACTCCAAGTCGCAAACCGGATACGTGTATGTTTTGAACGGAGGGGCAGTCAGCTGGTGCAGCAGCAAGCAAAGCATCATGGCGGCATCTACATGTGAAGCGGAATACATAGCTGCTTCAGAAGCAGCAAAGGAAGAAGTCTGGATGAAGGAGTTCATCACCGACCTAGGAGTAATTCCAAGCGCGTCGGGCCCGATGACTTTATTCTGTGACAACACTGGGGCTATTGCCCTTGCAAAGGAGCCCAGGTTTCATAAGAAGACAAGACAAATCAAGCGCCTCTTCAACTCCATCCGTGATTACATTCAGGAGGGAGATATAGATATTTGTAAAGTGCATACGGATCTTAATGTCACAGATCCATTGACTAAACCTCTCTCACGAGCAAAACATGATCAACACCAGAATGCTATGGGTGTTCGATTCATCACAATGTAACTAGATTATTGACTCTAGTGCAAGTGGGAGACTGTTGGAAATATGCCCTAGAGGCAATAATAAAATGGTTATTATTGTATTTCCTAGTTCATGATAATTGTCTATTGTTCATGCTATAATTGTGTTAACCGGAAACCGTAATACATGTGTGAATACATAGACCACAACATGTCCCTAATGAGCCTCTAGTTGACTAGCTCGTTGATCAATGGATGGTCATGGTTTCATGACCATGGACATTGGATGTCATTGATAACGGAATCACATCATTAGGAGAATGATGTGATGGACAAGACCCAATCATAAGCATAGCACAAGATCGTGTAGTTCGTTTGCTAAAGCTTTTCAATGTCAAGTATCGTTTCCTTAGACCATGAGATTGTGCAACTCCCAAATACCGTAGGAATGCTTTGGGTGTGCCAAACGTCACAATATAACTGGGGGGCTATAAAGGTGCACTACGGGTATCTCCGAAAGTGTCTGTTGGGTTGGCACGAATTGAGACTGGGATTTGTCACTCCGTGTGACGGAGAGGTATCTCTGGGCCCACTCGGTAAGACATCATCATAATGAGCTCAATGTGACTAAGGATTTAGCCACGGGATGATGTATTACGGAACGAGTAAAGAGACTTGCCGGTAACGAGATTAAACAAGGTATAGAGATACCGACGATTGAATCTCGGGCAAGTATCATACCGATAGACAAAGGGAATTGTATACGGGATTGATTGAATCCCCGACATCGTGGTTCATCCGATGAGATCATCGTGGAGCATGTGGGAGCCAACATGGGTATCCAGATCCCACTGTTGGTTATTGACCGGAGAGGTGTCGGGGTACTCTGATTTCTCTTTCCTTTAATTCCCAATTTCTTTCCTGCAATCGAGTGAGGCTATTAACCGAGCTTGATTACTAATATCCATGTATTAGAAGGGGATTTCCTAAAAAAATGTATTGGGAGGGGGGAGGGGGCAAGGCCCTCCTCCCTACCCTTACCCCTTTCCCTCCCCTAGTTCACTTAGGACTCATTGTTTTGTAAGATAACCTGAGTAAATTACTCGAAGTTATGATTACACGTAGAAGCGACAACTGTTTCATTGACTGTAGTTCTTCGGTTTGGACAACAAGTCCACGGACATTGTAATTCAACTGACTCGAATTGATGCTACACATTGGGGAAACTAGGACACCTCTTATAAACAGGAGCATCACTCTAATAGTTAACAACAAAGCGTTTCCAGGGCAATGGCAAGTAGCAGCACACAACAACAGGTACAAACAGGCATAGAAGGTACATCAAGATACTTTGAACTAAGACAAAGCAGGTCTTCTACGATGGCATTGTTGCCAGCTGTCGATGGCATCTTCGCCTGTTGTCGATGGCATCTCGGGGCCTTTCTCCCCCATGGTGCAACAAGGCTTCCTCCACAGTCATCGCCAGGTCATAGTCCATCTTGAACAGGGCCCAGAGCGTTTGTGATGGCAATGTCCGGAAGCCTCCACTGGAATAGGGCCACAAAACATGAAATTGCTTCATGTGTAACCTATTCGCCCTTTCCTACAATGCCCAATCATTGGCAAAGTAGCCTTTCCGTGAGCTGTGCAATGGGCATGCTCTTGTTCTTGACATGCAAACACAGGTTGCACAGGTCGAGGTTGAAGTTGGTGACTCCAGCAAGAGTCTTCCCCCTTGTTGTGGGTGGCCTGGGTGTTGTAGAGCTGGGGCTGGAAGGAGGGGTGACCACACTGAAATGAAGAGCAGTGAGTTAGGGGACGACTCCCTAGGCATCTCATGTGCTTGACCCGCATTGAGGAGCACCGGGCATGCCGTGGGGCATGGCACGAAGATAGGCATGCATGGCTCCTCACCGAAATCGCAGTAGACAACATGTTGTTGGAGTGGTGTGAGGGAGCTTCGAGTTGGGGAGGTGGCACGCTACAGCAGACGAGGTGGTGACCGAGCAGCCCAGCCTAGTGGCACGTCCTCCCACAACTCGCAAGAGCCCAGGCATGTCGCCACATGACATAGCTAGTAAGTGGCAGTCGGGGAAGGTTGCAGCTCGATGATGTCTTGATATGTAGTGCGGGGAGAAGGTGACGACAATCTTTTGTGCTTCTCAAGGGCATCCTGGGAAGGACACACCATAATGATGTCTCTGAATGTAGTACGGGTGCAAGGCGACAGCGATATTCTGTGGTTCTCTTCGCTGTGTAGGCTGGCTACTCTTGCTCTTGGGCACTCGCACCTCGCTGTCCTGTCGGCTAGGCGGTCTCTGTACCTCCTTCCTAAAGCCGGGATGACAACACCGTTGGGGAGGCATTGCACACAGCGCCTATCAATGTTCCAAGCGTCACGGATCGAGAGCTCGAGGCCATGGCTTCGGTCATCATCATGGTAACCATGGTTGCCCTATCTTCTCGACATCAATCATCGACACGTATAGAAGGAGCATTTTGCTCCACGCCGCGAAAGTGGCGCCGCGAAAGTGGCTTGAATCCTTCCATCATCCATAGCCAGCATGGGTGGAAGTAGTGTTGTTGGAGACGATAGGTGGTCTTGTGAAGGTGGCGGCGACTTTTGGTGCACTGACGGGCACGGTGCCCACTCCGTCGACAGATCAAAAACATGTAAGGGTCGTAGTAGTCTTATATAGACTTCACCAAAAAGCTAACTGTTACAATATTATTGCCCAACTTGGTAACACCGAAGATAAATCTCGATGGTACCGACAAGTGCGAAAGGTTCCGACTTTTGGCTTTTTGGTGAGACCGAAAGAAACAACTCGGTGAGACCAAATCGGCTTACCTAGGAAGATCCAACGCTTCGGAGGTTCCGAGTTTTTCATCTCGGATATTCCGAAAAGAACAACATCGACAACACAAAGTTGGTCACTGCTTTTTGGTTGCACCGAACCGAAACTCGGTTGCACCAAGATGCTAGTTTTTTTTTTGCTTAGGCTCTGCCATGGGTGACTCTATGGCACCGAAATGAAACACTTTTGTGTGACCTATTTGGCTCTTAGGTTCTTGGACGGAATTGGATATGAGAAAATGTTTGAGGTTTTTTGATAGCAAATCTCTAAGCACTTGAGAAACCACATCATCATCAATACGTCACCCGCTTTTAATAGTATTGACTTTCTATGGACTCAATGTGATCAAGATCACTTAAAGCAAAATGTAGAGTCTTGAAGCTTTTGCCCATATGCTCCTTTGCATCATAGGGGTTCCTCATCACATATCCTAGCCATGCCAATCATTGAACATTTCCTGAAACATACTTGTTTGATCATTAGTTCAATGATCTATATTTTTCAAATTAATTACCAAAACCACCAAATGGAGAAGTTGTGCTTTCAGTCTTGAATGACGGTGTTTGAGAGACATGACTCTCCACTAGTACAAATCTTTAATGAGCTTACAACCCTCCTCCGGGCTGACTTCCGCACTCGGTGGTTCGATTGAAGACGCGTGGCATGACACATGGCTTGAGGGTGCAGGAGTCTGCACTGCATGTCAATCGGCCTCAAAGGCCCCAATAACACCGTCTTGAGGCATGTCTTGGGAGGGCCATGGATGAGCTTTTGAGCTGGAAGCCGCAAATCTTCAACAACAGCAAAGCGAACCTTCTTGATTGGGCCTAATGCGTCATAAGTAGCAATGACAGGCAACTCTTCATAGAGGGAGTTCGGGACGGAGCCCGAATAGGCAGGGGACCTCGTCGGGGGGGACCAGATCTGGATCTCCAACCAGCCGTGAAAAGAGCAAGAGCATGAGGCCCTCACGAGCATACCTTGTGATGAAGAAACTGGGGGGCAAAGCATGGGAGAGGCACAACTATCCATGGAGTAATGCAACGGTGTCCATCTTGGTGGCTATTATGGCCGGAGTGGCGCATTGCAAGAGCTTGGGCGGTGGGAGCGGCATCATCACTGAAACATTACCATTAGCAGGTTTCTCCACAAAGAGCTTAAGAAATAGCTTTCCATGGATCTCCACAAAATCTTATTGCTCAATGAAGTGGTCTAGATCTTGGTATGGGTACTCTCTAGTGAGAAGAGCATAACCCGGTAGAAGAATTCCATACTTCTCGAGATGCTTATGCATAAAAGTGATGGCAATTAGGACAATTTTTCCACTGAAAGCACATAAGAGTAAATAAGATATTTGGAGGATTGAAATCCTTAGGATTTTTTTCCTACATTGGTCATTTGATTCATATGATTGGATCTCACATGAATTTTTCTTATGAAATCTTTTGTACTACATTTCATAGGAAATCTAACATCCACTCCAACCTCTTTTTACAATTCCTTTGTTTTTCCTGTGGTATCAAACACTCCTTGCTAATCCTATAGGGTACAAATGAACATGCGACTCCAACCCTTTATTTTTCCCATTCCCGCATTTTTTCAATCCTATGAATCAAATAGGCCCCAAAACATGAATAATATTAAGCAAATTATTTAAAAAAACTGTTACCAAATGAAGCGGGTAACATGGTGGGTGATAAACAATATGTGATCGCCATATAACATACAATATTTAGTCTTTAAAATGAAACATAGAATATTTAGCAAGCTATGCTATAGACAGTGGCTATCAAAACAAAACCCTTGTTACATAGCCAAGCTGAAACTGATTTAGGTCAAAAGTCAACAAAAAGAAATGTCACTATTCTTCACGCTTCAACACAAGCATGTGCATGTGCTCATATCTACCAACAAACATGATCGCTAATACCATATTGTTGCTGATTTTCAGATGAATATATCTGACAGATCACATGCACATGGCACTCACAAAAATCGCAAGGCTTTGTGGTTGTTGTGCAGCGGGGGTTGCTTCCCAAAGCAGAAATTTCATTCCAAGACATCCTAAGATCAACTCCAACCGCGCGACTCATTTTGTCTGCGCGTGTCCTTTTGAATCGTTGTGGACAAAGATGATGGCCCAATGCCTAGGCCCAAACTTAAATTATGTCAGCCACATGTCCGCACCAACCCATTTCAGACCTAAATTTGGGCATGATTTGTGACCTCGCGGACATGAACCGGATGCGCCCTGCCTCCGTCGTGGGTCCACCAGTCGGCCGCTCAACCACCGCCCGCATCATATTAAATGATCGCACCTACCTTGGGGCCCGCCTGGCAATGGGTGGAAGGTCCACGCCGCTGTCCTTTTTAGTGGAAGTGTGCGGCGAGGCCGACCTCATCCACTTTCAAACATTCGTCCACATCTGGCCACGCCTGCTCCCTTGCCGGTGACCACAAACCCTAGTTAGACATGGGCTTCTTCAACGAGAAGGGGTAGGGGAAGGCCAAGCTCAACGCCGGCACGAGCTCTTCCCGTGGGTGCTCGCCGCAGCTGCCACTGCCGGTCGCTGCAGTATCCAGACGTAAACCTGCACCATGGTTGGCTTCTGGATCCACAGTGGATCGCCATTCCGGCAGGGCCTCGATCAGCGTGGGCGCACGTGAAGGAGATTCGCCAGCTGTGAGGACATCATGTCGGAGCAGCGGGCGCTGCGTGCCTACGCGCCAGACTCCCCCAACTGGGAGCACTGGTTCGTGCTAGAGCACGAGGAGGAGCACCATCGGGGCGTCCACGTCAACCACTTCATCCCTCTTCCCTCGCCCGAGGTCCTGCCGGAGGAGCAAGACGAAGAGGCGGCGTACCAAGCCGCCCTCGAGCTGGCCCTACAGCACGCGCTGGAGGCCAGCAGGATCAAGGAGGACGCCCAGCGGGACGGCCTGGACCGCACCCTCACCTTGTTGGCTGCGGGGGACTCCGTCCACGCACCGCTCTTCGTCCCGGAGCCTCCCCGCCTCCACCACTCACCGTCGAGCCCAAGGCGGAGCCAAAGACCACGTATTAGCAAAAGCGCTCGCCGTCTCCGCCCACTTGGTCGAAGGAGAAATACGAATGGGTGGGCGTAGTCCGGGAGTGGGTGAGCGTGTCACCCGTCCACTCTGATGCCACACCAAATGAGGAGGCGGCCCATCTTGAACAATGAAGGCAGCATTGGCTCACCGAGGAGGAGGCGGAGGGCCAGTGGCAAATGCAGTGGGAACAGGAGGAGGAGGGCGCCCAGCTTGCCGCACTACTGCCGTCGCAGCAGACGCCGAAGGAGGCTGCATTCAGGTGGGCTGGGCCGCCTCCCGCCTTCATTGACCTCACCGGCAGCGATGAACATGGCAAGGGCAAGGTGGACGGCTAGGACAACATGCGGGCATGGACTTTATTTTCATTTTAATTAATGTTTAATTATGTTTAAGTGGACTTTGGTTGGCAGTTAACCGACCACTTATGTTTAATTATGGTTTATTATGTTCGTATGTGTCCATGTTTTTTATGAACGCATGCAAATTTGGGTTTGGCTCACATTGGACGCACGACCCAAATGGAAATGCGGACCCAAACAGAGAAAGCGCATGTCCGTTTGGGTTGCCCAGTTGAAGTTGCTCTAATACCCTATTGCTAGTACTCTAGTTAGATCCAGTAAGAAAAATGCACAGAAATATGGTTGGCAACAATGATAATCTGCATACGGTCGTATACTACTTGAATTAATCCAGAAAATAGAGTTTTCATGTCGCTGACATGTGGAGACCATATCTACTTCACTATCAGGGAAGGCTCTTTATAGGACAATTGTGCAAACTGAAGATGAGGGTTTTCAGAAAGTTTATATCATAAAGGGGGCATAGCCATAAGTTGGAAAACAAAATGCAGTTATTTCCCAACTATAGTAAATAACTGATTTGATAACATGCAGAAAAATATCTCCATTGTACACAAGGACAATGTTCAGAAAAAATACACAAGTTGCCCTGGAGTGTATTTGATCACAGTATAAAGACTGTGATCTACTGTGTGCCAAAGAAGATACTGAATGAATTCTCCAGTGCGAATAGTACCTCATCTACTTTTCTCGGTCGCGAAGGATGTATCACAGATGGAGTTCATTCACTACAAATGGTCTGGCATTCAAACAAAACATCATTGGTGTTAGAAAATACAAGTTAACTAGAAGACATGAACAAGCTACCCTCATGAATATTAAACAGAGAAGGTAACCTCTGTCCACTTCAGAGATAAGGTTTTGCCATTTACACCATATGGTGGTACTTATTTAAGTTCTACAGTATTTCCGTAACTTAGTAGGAAGAATGTTGCAGTGATTGCACGAATAAGTGAAAGCCCCACTTTCTGTTTGCTTTATTTTGATCAACCCATATCCACTGAGGATGGTAATGACTACTAATCTGCTCTCCTATAGGATCAATAATATAACTCTTTGTTGTGTGTTTTGACTGACAGTGTCTAGATATATACAGAGATTTAAAAAGACTTTAGAAGCCACAACAGTATTGAAGACCGATTAGCAAAACTTTGAACAGAACCCCTTCACTTAAGCAAACTGCAATGAGCATAATACTATAGGGGGGACATACTGTAGCCAATTAAGTTCCGTGCAGGTTTAGCAGTGCTGAAAGAACATGCATATTCTACACAAGATATCTTACAGGTCATGCCAACCAATTAGAGCATGATGGGAAAAAATCGACATGCCCCCTCAGTTTCTTTACCATCCCAGCTATCAAGGTTTACCTGCTTCATGACATTGGAGGAAGTTCTTTCAGATATTGGGCAAGTTTTTGATGGATATTTTGGGTTGTACTAACATGATTAGACAAACTGAACTAATCACCAACTCAACAGACCGTGAAATTGATAAAAGGAAGTGAGGGGACCAACGAATCCAGTGATGCGTGCGACTAAAGCCCATGCAGCTCACAGTTTGTTTTGGTAAAAGTGGGTACCCATTTTTTGTAAGAGGAACATATGTTAGTGATGAAAAAAGAGAACATAAAGGTCTCTAGATTATGAAGTACCTCACATGGGTTTCCTTATCATTGCATGGATAATATCCTCAACCAGCAAGCATGACAGCAAGGTTGCCAACATGAACTACACAAAAAGATGATGGGCATTGTCTAAAAGTAATTGAATGTCATCCGAGAATCATCACGAGTCGTCTGCTTCATAGGCAGAAAACTCCTTTCAGTTTTGGAAGACGAGCTTGACAAGACCAAATGTACCTCATACCAAAGCTTAAGCGTCGACGTTCCAGGCCATTGGGTTGTCACATCTTCCAGCTACCCCTTCCCCTAGGTCTGCCCCGCCCAGGGTGTCTCAAACCTTTGAAATTGGCAAAAACTATAGCTTGTGGCTTACATATCTCCAATGTTGCAACCAACAACAACAACAACAACAACAACAACAACAACAACGCCTTTAGTCCCAAACAAGTTGGGATAGGCTAGAGGTGAAACCCATAAGATCTCGTGACCAACTCATGGTTCTGTTACATGGATAGCAAGTCCACACACCCCTGTCCATGGCTAGTTCTTTGGTGATGTTCCAATCCTTCAGATCTCTCTTTACGAACTCTTCCCATGTCAAGTTCGGTCTACCCCGGCCTCTTTTGACATTATCAGCATGCTTTAGCCGTCCGCTATGCACTGGGGCTTCTGAAGGCATGCGCTAAATATGCCCAAACCATCTCAAACGATGTTGGACAAGCTTCTCTTCAATTGGTGCTACCCCAACTCTATCTCGCATGTCATCATTTCAGATTCGGTCCTTCCTTGTGTGGCCAGACATCCATCTCAGCATGCGCATCTCTGCCACACCTAACTGTTGCACATGTCGCCTTTTAGTCGGCCAACACTCAGCGCCATACAACATTGCGGGTCGAACCTTCGTCCTATAGAACTTGCCTTTTAGCTTTTGCGTCACCCGCTTGTCACGAAGAATGCCAGAAGCTTGGCGCCACTTCATCCATCCAGCTTAAATTCGATGGTTCACATCTTCATCGATATCCCCATCCTTCTGCAACATTGACCCCAAATATCAAAAGGTGTCCTTCTGAGGCACCACCTGCCCATCAAGGCTAACATCCTCCTCCTCCTCGTGCCTAGTAGTACTGAAAGCACACCTCATGTACTCAATTTTAGACCTACTAAGTCTAAAACCTTTCGATTCCAAGGTTTGCCTCCATAACTCCAACTTCCCGTTGATCCCCGTCCGACTATCATTAACTAGCACCACATCGTCTGCAAAGATCATACACCATGGGATATATCCTTGTATATCCCTTATGACCTCATCCATCACCAAGGCAAAAAGATAAGGGCTCAAAGATGACCCCTGATGCAGTCCTATCTTGATCGGGAAGTCATCAGTGTTGCCATCACTTGTTCAAACACTTGTCAAAACATTATCGTACATGTTCTTGATGAGGGTAATGTACTTTGTTGGGACTTTGTGTTTCTCCAAGGCCCGCCACATAACATTTTGTGGTATCTTATTATAGGACTTCTCCAAGTCAATGAACACCATATGCAAGTCCTTCTTTTGCTCCCTATATCTCTCCATAAGTTGTCGTACCAAGAAAATGGCTTCCATGGTCGACCTCCCAGGCATGAAACCAAACTGATTTTTGGTCACGCTTGTCATTCTTCTTAAGTGGTGCTCAATGACTCTCTCCCATAGCTTCAGTGTATGGCTCGCCAGTTTAATTCCACGGTAATTAGTACAACTCTAAACATCCCCCTTGTTCTTGAAGATTGGCACTAATATACTCCGTCTTCATTCTTATGGCATCTTGTTTGCCCGAAAAATGAGGTTAAAAAGTTTGGTTAGCCATACTATCGCAATGTCCCCGAGGCCTCTCCACACATCAATGGGGATGCAATCGGGGCCCATCGCATTGCCTCCTTTCATCCTCTTTAAAGCCTCCTTGACCTCCGACTCCTGGATTCGCCGCACAAAACGCCTGCTAGTATCATCAAAGGAGTCGTCCAGATCAATGGTAGAGCTCTCACTCTCCCCATTGAACAACTTGTCAAAGTATTCCCGCCATCTATGCTTAATCTTCTTGTTCTTCACGAGAAGTTGATCTGCTCCGTGCTTGATGCACTTGATTTGGTCAACATCCCTCGTATTCCTCTCTTGGATCTTGGCCATCTTATAGATGTCCCTTTCACCTTCCTTCATGTCTAACCGTTGGTAGAGGTCCTCATACATCCGACCCCTTGCTTCACTCACAGCTCGCTTTGCGGCCTTCTTTGCCATCTTGTATTTCTCCATGTTGTCTACAATCCTATCCAGATATAGGCGTCCAGAACAATCTTTCTTCTCCTTAATTGCCTTTTGGACATCATCGTTCCACCACCAGGTATCTTTAGCTTCTGTTCTACTTCCCTTGGACACTCCAAACTCCTCTGAGGCCACCTTACGAATGCAAGTCACCATCTTCATCCACATGGTGTCTACATCACCTCCTTCCTCCCAAGGGCCCTCCTTAATGACCCTCTCCTTGAATGCTTGAGCTACCTCCCCCTTGAGCTTCCAACACTTCATTCTAGCGACTTTAGCATGCTTATCCCGCTGGACACGAATCCGAAAACGGAAGTCAGCAACCACAAGCTTATGCTAAGGGACAACACTCTCTCCAGCCTGGGCATTTGGGTACCCTAACCCGTTACCCGAACCCAAACCATTCGGGTAATTCGGGTATCGGGTTAGGGTTCGGTTATCATTTCTTGGCTATTCGTTTTTTGGGTTAGCGTTTGGGTTTCAGTCTAGAAAACCCGAAATACCCATACTACCCGAATTATGAATACTACCCAATTATTCATCCTATTATTACACTATCGTGTTACCCATACTATCTAAAATACTCATACTGCCCTAAATATCCGTACTTCCCAAATTAATCATACCAAAAGTTGATGTGTGCTCCAAATATTTTGGGTTTTTTGGGTACCCGAATTAGTCGAAACAAAATTTTGGGTAATTTGGGTTCGGGTATTTTGTTGGCAGAAAACATTTTGGTTCCCATTTTTAAGTACCCGAATTAACCATAAACCGAACTAATCGAACCGAAATAATCAAAATACCCGAACGCCGAGGGTGATCTCCAGGTATCACCTTACAGTCTAGGCATGCACGCATGTCTTCTCTTCTCAAGAGGATGAAGTCAATCTGGCTAGAGTATTGCCCACTATTGTAAGTCACTAGATGTGATTCTCTCTTCTTAAAGAGGGTATTAGCTATGATCATGTCGTAGGCTAGCGCAAAGCTTAAGATATCTTCTCCTTCTTGATTCCTGATGCCATAGCCAAATCCCCCATGCACCCCTTCAAAACCTGTGTTAGATGTGCCCACATGGCCATTAAGGTCTCCTCCTATGAAGAGCTTCTCGTCAATCGGTACACTCCTAACCATGTCCTCTAGGCTTTCCCAGAACCCCCTCTTGGTGTTCTCATTGTGGCCTACTTGCGGGGCATACGTGCTGATAATGTTGAGAACTAAGTCCCCAACTACCAGCTTGACCAGGATAATCCGGTCCCCACGTCTCTTGACGTCTACCACTCCATAATTGAGACTCTTGCTGATCAAGATGCCTACCCCATTTCTATTTGCAACCGTCCCCGTGTACCACAGCTTGAAGCCGGTACCCTCCACCTCCTTCACCTTCTGTCCCCTCCATTTGGTCTCTTGGACGCAAAGGATATCAACGCCTCTCCTCACCACTGCATCAACTACCTCTCGAAGCTTACCAAGACCCTACATTCCAGCTACCTAAGCGAATCCTCCTAGGCTCGGCTAGCTTCCTTACCCTTCGCACTCGTCGAGTCAAATGCGAAGACCCTAGCTCATTTTCCACTACACCCGGGCACCGATGTAGCGTGCCACTAAGGATGTGACGACCCGATCCTCGCTCACTTGCCACTATATCCAGATGACGATACAATGCGCCACCTGGGGGGTGACGGCCCGGCCCTTGCCCATTTTCCACCACACCCTGGTTCCGATGTGGCGCGTTGCTGAGAGGGTTACACCCCAACGAAAATCTTTTGGGTTTCATCTCCATAAGAATGGCTGAGTTTTGACGTTGGCTCGCCAATCCTATCACAACCCTCCTCCTTTACCCGGGCTTGGGACCGGCTATGTTGAGACAACATAGGCAGAGTTTCAGTGCTGCAACCAACAATCTAGAAATTCAAAGCAAGCATGATATGAACTGAAATTCATAAGATGGCAAATACCAAACTATTTATGTAACAGCGAACCTCCCATGATGGCCATGAAGTATAACTCAAAATATGGAGTAATCTTTTGATTAGAGTGGCATAGAGGAGAAACCAATACATCGTCAAAGGATAGATCTAAGAAAGCCACATAAATCTACAGAGAACATGGATGTTGTTCTCCATACCAAATATTGACCAAAACATAGTTGGCTTCAGAATTACATAGCGATTAGGATTTTACATATAGAACTCAGAACTCTTGGTTCATGTAAATCTGAATCTAGCGGGCACTTCCCCTCCACAAGCGGCAGCATAGTCTTCAACCAGGTGTGGTACAGCTTCCTTGTGAGGGCATATGAACTTCTCCACGAAATACTTATCGGTTTCCTTGAAAACAGTATAGTAGCTTGGGTTGCACTTGAGCAACCCATTTTCCTTGAGAAACTTTACAGCATAGTGCCGAGGTCTCATCTGGTCCTCGAGGCTGTAAGAGAGCAATGCTGGCTGTTAAGCAAGGTAGGCCGGTTCCAACCCCACCTCAGAGATGAGAAACTCAGACCTGCGTTGAAGTGATTCTTTTGACTTATTGAGCAGAAGAGGGGCCTTATGTAGAGCAATGCTCACCTCGACATCCAACCACCTTACCGTCTTCTTCAGGCCATCCACTTTGGCTGCGATCTTCTTCTCATCAAGGAATGTGACAGCATTCAGAGTGTGCCTTAACATTCTAGAACCACGGGGCACTCCGAGACCTTCGGCCAGTGCCACCATTTTTTGTACACACTCAAGGTCGGTGGTGACCATCCTAGGCAAGGAGATGCATAGCTTGGCAATGTCGCAATCACCTAACCCGCACTCACGCAGGATCGCAACATTGAGCTCCACCTTCCTCTTGTAACAAAGGAGGGTAGTGTTGAAGTTGATAGCCCGGAGCAGCTTCTCGGAGGAGCCGAAGAGGTGCAGGTAGTACTGCAGCTTGGGGACGATGGATCTACAACGAAATTTGTCTGGGGCATGCAAGAGGAGGCGAGCGATCTCGGAATTTGACAAACCTATGGCGGAGAGCTCCGCTATAATGGGGGACAGGTTCTTGTCCACGCGAGCGCAGAGGAACTTGGGGTCCCGGGCGACAAGGGTGGTGACGTCAGCGGCGGAGAGGCCGAGGCCGGCGAGGAAGGCGAGTACGGCGTCAGGGTTGGCGGCGGACCTGAGGTGGCAGATCTTGGGGGAGACCTTGAGGGCCTGGGCTCAGGTCAAGCCACGGGTGGAGACGAGGTACTCATCGGCGGCAAAGCCAGGGTCCGGAGTAATGCTGGGGGCTGTGGCACCGGAGATGAGGCGGCAGGGAGAGGAGAGTATGCTTCTGCGAGCGAGCGCCTGGGGCCGGGTGAGGTTATCCTTCGCGACGGCGAATCCGGGGGCAGCCGCAGAGGCGGAGATGAGGCGGTGGAGAAGGGAGGTGGCGGTGGCGGGGGGATAGAGCAACTAAGTGAGGATGCAGCCTCGGCGCCGGAGCATGGCGGTGGCGCCGACAGTGAGGGAATGATGGCCGGCGGCGGCGAGGGAGCTGGGTGAAGTTAGGGGAATCCGTGGCATGCTTGGTGCCCAAGTGGAGCCCATGCGGAAGTCTCTCTCACATTGCCATATGCTAGTGGGTTGGGATTTTCGTCTGCGTGGAAGGAGCTGGGTTGCCATGGACTTAACATTTTATTTACCATCTCAAAAAAGGAAAGAAAAAAACGCTAGAGTGACTGACCCCTTCGGAGAAAACATAGATACAAAAACTGTAGATGAATAGATACAGAAATCCAGAGAAAATTTGTACCTTTGATTTGCCGCAGTTGTAATACCTCATTCTTGGGTTAATACCTCAACAACATAGCATCATACTCCATAGGCCCCTTGCAATATGGCAATATGGTATCGGCGAGTGGAGGAGGAGCTTCCACTTGAGTGCGCCATAGGTGCGACTAGCGAGGGCACCGTAAGCGAAGGACGAATTTCTCCGGCGACGGCGAGGGCTCGCTAGGGTTCTTAGAAATTGACGATTTCAGAGCCAATGGATTACAAATTGACGGTGAGATCTATTGTAAAAGTTTAATGGAAATGCAAAAAATCTCAAATATAATAAAAATTACGAGATTTTGACACCATCGACGCTCTCTGCTATTGCCAACATGCCATTGTCGCCTGCTCCCCTGTCGTAGCTATCTTGACCTTGTTGACGACAGCCAGGAAATCTTTGTGCTCGTGCCCCGAAGGGACCAGCGCCTTGGAGCCGCATTCGTTGTCGTCGAACCCTTGCATAGATCTGAAGCACCTGACACCAAATCTCCTCGCATGACAAGAAACTCTAACCTCGGGAATCTATGTCGAAGCTCCGTGAAGGCACTGACTACGTCTAGACGGACGAACTTGAGGAGGATCAGAGCCCGGAAGACAAACTCGAAGAAGAGGCGTTACCATCCACGCGAACGCCGCACATGTGAGGACTAAAAAACCCTAGCCTAAACTACTAACCAAACCGAGGTACCTGGTTCCCTCCCCGCCACCGACCGTCGGAGCGGCGGGTAGAGGGCAGGCGAATCCGTTGGCTCGCTAGTGAAGTCTGGAGGGGATAGTTTACCCTAGACACCTAGGGTTAGGGAAGGAAGTCACGCACAAGGAGAATTTACTTCTTAGGAATTATACTTATAGTGTAGTTAATCAAGGAAACACATGTCATCATCATATTCACAGTGTGTCATGAAACTCATATTTGTTCCTTATTTGTGCAGAAACTTTATCAAGTTTACTATGGTATGAAGAGGAAGTTGGTTGCATATATGGGATTAGGGTGTGTAGTATCACACCTTTTATTCGTTGATGATCAACTTTGAAGGGTATGTGCAAAGATATTACATATGCTATTGTCAGATTCTCACGGGGAGATAATAAAATCACAAAAGGATGCATTGGTGGGCTTGGTGAAAGTTGTGTTTCCCCGAGAAGGATGGAGGGATGGGGTTTCGTGATCTCTATTCTTTCAAGCTGGCGATGTTGGCCAAACAATGTTGGCCTCTCTTAGATGACCCAAAATTTCTTTGTGTCAGAGTTCTTAGAGAAAAATATTACCCCTCAAGAGACTTTTCAACAGCACGTGCGAAAAAAGGTTCATCTTTCATCTGATAGAATATTTTCGTGGGTTGGGCTTTTTTTCCTGTTTTCCTTTTTTATTCTTTATTTAAATAATTGGGGATATCAAAAAAGTTCCAAATGTCTAAATAACCACGCAGTTGGAAAAATGTTGAAATCATAAAATAACCGTGAATTCAAAAAAATCATGATTTTGAATAACATTTGAGAAATCATAAAATGATTGCATACTAAAATAATAATCACAACATTGAAAAAAATGTTCAGGAACTCACAAAATAATCATGATTTTGTAAAAAGTAAGCGTATTAAAAAGTGTACACAATATAAAAAATCAAGAATTAAAACTGTTCGCCAATTTTTTAATGTTAAAAAAAATGTTCGTGAATTTCAAATATTGTTACCAACATTAAAAAACTTCATAAGTTCAAAACATATTTGTTCATTTCAAAAAATGATCTTAAAAAATGTTTGTGAATTTCAAAAAAAATCCAAATTTTTGAAAAATGTTCGCTGACTCACAAAATGTTCACATGTTTCAACAAATATTCGTGAATTTTTGTAAAAAACTGTTCCGTAATGCAGAAAATGTTCACAAGTTTAAAACTTATCCCTAACTTGTAAAAATATTAGTGTTTGAAAACAATTACATGAATTTAATAAGTGTTCATGATTTCAAAAAAATGTTCACAAATATGAAATGTGTTTGCAAAAATTGCAAAAATGAAATATAAATTGAAAAGGGGAAAAACAAAAAGGAGAAGTAGGAAAAAAATAGAAAGGGAAAAAGGAAGAAAAAACAAAGAAAAACGAAATGGTCCGCCCAAATAGAGAATCAGGCACTCGACAGGGTACGAGCTAGGTCGCTAACACGTGACCTATGTGCCGGATAGGAGAAGCCGTGGGAAGGGCTTGGGTTGCCCTGGGCTTTAGAGATGCTACAGTAAACTAGAATGACTTACCCCTTTGAAAAAAAAACATAGATACATAAATTGCAGCGGAATAGATACAAAAATCCAAAGTAATTTTGTACCTTTGATTTGTCGAAGTTGTAATACCTCAGTCTTGGGTTAGTACCAAAACAACAGAGACGCGACGGCTCATACTCCATCGACCTCTCGCAACATGGCATCAGTAAATACACGCTTGTTGTCGAAAACGGCCAAATCGAGGAGGAGCTTCCACTTGAGTGCGCCATTGGTGCAACTGGCGAGGGCACCACTGGAGGACAAATTCCTCCAGCGAGGGCGAGGGCTCGCTAGGGTTCTTACAAATTGAAGATTTCTTCGTGCACCATGTAGGGAAAGGAAATGGGCCACTTTGTCACCAGGTCAACAACCAATTGCCCAAAACCGTTTTTGATGTGACAATAAACCACTCAGGGGTTAAGGATCCCGTACCTCAATACCTCTAGTTGGGGTGAATTTACCAGTTTAGTGGGAATTATACCTTGTAGTGTGGTTAACCGAGGAAACACATGTCGTCATCATATTCACCCACTTGTCATGAAACCCATACTTGTTCCTTGTGCAGAAGCATTATCAAGTCTATTGTTGTACGAAGAGGTAGTTGGTGACATAGATGGGATTAGGGTATGCAGAAATGCACCGTAAGTATCACAAATTTTATTCGCCAATGATTCATGATTCTGATGAAGACATATATGACTAATGCAACTTCTTTGCATCAAGCTATTGATACATACTGTAGCAACTCAGGTTAGTTGATGAGTTTGGCAAAATAAAGTATTTTCTTTAGCCCCAATACAGGTCCAATCACGAGAACAGATATATGTGCCTGTTTGCATATTGATACAAAAGCTTTGTCGGGTAGCCTAAAAAACATGCATGTATGTTGCAACAGAAAAAAAAAATCCATACTTTCTTAATGGCTACACCCCTTCCCCATTCTACAGCCTAAGACATGACCAGGCTCACTATGCGTTGCTCCTATCTCCCTCTCTCTCAGTTTTTGCTACTCCCTCCTTTCCGGTTTATAGGGATCAACTTAAAAAATCTCACCAATCAAGGTAGATGATGAGTGGTGAAATTATTTTGATAATTTGTAAAAGTACTCAATTAATGTGTTCGTTTTCCTCAAACGATTGTGTTTACCAATGCATTAATTGCAATGCATGTATGCATGACCAATGAATAACTAAGAACTTTTACATGCATTGGTGAGTGTTCTTTTAACCATCGATGCGATGATTTAATGCACCTTGATATATGAGTGTGTGATGGAAAGCAATAGAAATGAGCCTTATAAGACCCCTTCCAATGCTTCACCTTGGATGGATGCTAAGCCTGTCATGTAGGCAAAAAGTTTGATGCGACAAGGTAATTAAAAGGAAGGAGATGAATGTGATGACCCCAAGAAGAAACAACACTAAGCACGTGAACCTAGACAAAATACTTAAATGAAAGAAATCCACCAATGCACGAAAAACTTTAGTAGCTAAATCATTAAATGAAGTATGTTTTAGCTACAACAAGTTTAGCACCTAAGCATTGAGGGTTTTAGTTGCTAAACATTTAATGTGCTTAGCACCTCATCTTAACATCAATGCATTGAAAGTAGCCTAAAATGATTTTTTTTTGAAAGTTTCAAGATAAGCCTTGTAAACCGGAAAGGAGATAGTAGTAGTTATGTTCTGATAGTCTGTTACTCTGTTAGTATATAGTAAATGTTCTATTGCGAGAGGAGCCCCGTTTGGCCTCCAGGAGGCTCCACCGGTGTTTTAGGGGGAAACATATTTTCTCTTGCGTGAAAGGGGTCTCTGTTGCCCTGGGCTTAGACTTATTTTTTCTAAGATGAAGATGTCCTGTGCTAAAGTGACTGACATCTTGAAAGAAAAAAACTAGAGTGACAATACTTGCATGAGTTGTTTGTTTGTTTGTTTCTTGTTCGTTGTGGAGATTGAGCCCCAATTAATCGTCGATGAATTCCAAGAGATATAATTGAAACCACATTGCTTACAAACACCAGTTCCTCTTCTTTTCATCTTTGCCAAGTGAGCTTGAGACATGGTGATAGTACATAATTATTATTAAATCTGATGATGTGACTCTAAAAAAAAGAAAAAAACCTTGGTAACTTCATATAATATATTTATGGCGCCACGGCAATGGTCTCGAAGCACCTTTCTTCCATCCATACCGTTGTCGCTGTGGTCAAGATCTCGGGAGTCTGGCGAGTTCAACCTTGCACAAAGGAAACAGTCAAATCTGAACTACTTCTACCGAACTGATGAGTAGCCTTGCTCTGGAAACAGATCAGCACGTGCCACTACATCGCTGCTGAAACTGTAGACAGTAGGCGTGTGTGTCTTCAGAAATGTGGGGTGTCAGAAACTGAGAGTTTTACAGCACCAAGAATAGGAGTTGAGCCCATCACAAACCACACACCATAAATCAATTAATCGACCTCGGTTTACGCTGAAAGCCATAATCTGAGAGATAACTTGCTGACCAACCACACAATCAAAAGAAATGGAAGAATAAAGGATGCAATGCAGTGTTGCTGTCTTTTGTGTGGATGCAATGGAGGGTTATATGATTAGCGCCTGAATCATGTCAATGGATTCCCACCAATAACCCCATGGCACTAGGCGGCGAGCGTCTGCCTCCAACATCTAAATTCAGTAAATTGAAGACGGTGTTTGGGTGGATTAGACTAAAAAAATATTTCCAGGTAAACATCCCCTGTTCAACAAGTACCACAGCCTATGTGCACGCATGCCATGTCTTCTCTAGTTGGCACACAGAATGAATATACCCAATGACCGTGGTAGCCAAGCTTTTAAATCAAAAAAGGCTACTGCTACCTGAAAGAATGATTGGAATCAGGAAAGCACCACAACCGAGTCTGATATGATGTACCATGCGTGTAATGGAATTAAACCCAATAATGCCAAATGGACCAGTGTCACCTATGCTTCCCAGGTCTTTTTCCTTGTGCCACCAGATGAACACCAACCAGCTCATATCACCTCTAATTATCTACTCAACCATAACATGTGCTTGCGTGCAAACAGGAATGGCATAAAATCAAAGAAAGAAGGGAAAATGACTCAAGTGTGTCAACCACACTGGCAACCTGTTAACCCCAAGAGTCCAAGTTTAACATGTACTATGTGTAGATATATTGACATAAAATGCACCCAATGGCTAGAACTTCGGTCCTAGCAGTCCTCAAGATATATAATGCATTTAAAGTTCATTTAATATCGCAAAGGAAACAGCATGACCTATCTTTCTGTGCTTCAAAAAGCTCAAGTAATATAAGGCTTTCAAAAGGGAGTTAGCCAAAATTCTGAGTATCCGTGGTACAGCCAAGTATTTTTCATAACAGAAACAGCTAGCGCCAATGGAAATGCTACTAGTGCATTTTTCAGTTTTGAGATCAGATTTCTAGGGAAAAGTATTCGAAGAAAGAAACTGAAATTAGATGGCACTTCACTCTGCAAGTCGCAGCATATCCTTTAGCGAGGTGCGGGGCAGCTTCCTTGTGAGGGCATATGAAATTTTTCGATGAAAACCTTCTCGGATACAATGAAAACAGTATTGTAGGGCAGGTCATGCTTGAGCAATCCATTTCCTTGAGAAACTGCACAACATAGTATGAGGGCCTGAGCCAACCCTCTAGTTCTGACGAACTATGACAGATGTAAATGATGAGACCAATTCATTGTTGATCATGCTTTAGTCTCAAATAGAATACCTTATCAAGTTTGAATATTTTCCTCAGCGGAAGTAAAATCAGGTACAGGATTTAGGAACAAAGATATTCGGTCTTAGAAGGATGATGGAAAAAAAATTCAAAAGGCACAGGACACCCAATAGAAACATATTTTGTAAGCATAACCTAGATATACAAAATGAACTGTAAACAATGGAAAACAAAAGGACAGAAATGAAAATGGAAATAAAATTTTGGATGTAAGCAACTCATATGATATATTTACTGGAAAACGATGCAGTGCAGTTCTCTTCCTTTCTGGTTCTCCGGGTTCTGGTTTCACAAGAAAATTGGTCGACGCAGATATTCCATTCCATTATCCTAAATGAAAGTCGGAAACACAAATATATGCACGGATTCTCAATTCCAGAGATTGTAGGTGATGCTTTCATGTCTACTTAACAACAAACATCATTACATCAACACCACGGGGTTCATGAATTAAACTACCAATTCATTAGGCATTAACAAAAACCAAACCAGCATGTGGAATGCATACTACAGCAGTCAGCAGAAAATCCATCTCTATCTAGGAAACAAACACTAATGTGAATTACCAGCTTACTAGGAATGGTGAAAACTCTGTCATGTCATACACAGTTACCAATTTCCATAGCCCGTCCTTGCTTCATGTAATTCTGAAATTAGTCGGCACTAGCCCTTTGCAGGCATCAGCATAGTCTTCAGCTAAGCATGGTGCAGCTTCCTTATGTGGGCATATGTTCTCTATGAATAACTTCTCACTCACTGTGACTGAGGAATACAAGTCCCGATCGGGATCTAGCAATCCATTTGCCTTAAGAAACTTCACAACGTAGCACCGGGGCCTTAACCGGCCTTCCAGGCTGTACAAAAGCATTACCGGGCGATGAGCAATGTATGCCGGCTCCAACCCCAAATCAGAGATGAGGAACTCTGACTTTCTCTGCAGAAACTCCTTAGTCCTTTTCAGCACCATTGGAGCCTTAGAAATAGCAATGCACACCTCGGCATCGGACCACCTGAACGTTTTCTTCAAGTGCTCCAATTTGGCGGCAATTTTCTCTTTGCTGACAAATGCAACAGCACTCAGTGCATGCCTGAACATCCCAGATCCACGGGGCACACCTAGACCTTCGACGCACACCACCCATCGCTCGGATATGCTCTACGTTGCAGGTCAGCAGCCATGGTTGAGCAAGGCACAGCTTGGCAATATCAGAAGGACCAAGCCCAAACTCTCCTAGGACTGCGACATTGGGCTTGACGTCGGACGAGAGAATGTAGGATTTGCGCTTGATAGCAGAGAGGAGATTCTTGGAGGACCCGAAGAGGTCCAAACAGTACTGTAGATTGGTGACGATGGATCTACAACGGAAGTGATTGCCAGCAACCGAGACGAGGCGCGCGATGTCAGAACGCGAGAGACCGAGGGCGGTGAGCCCGACGACGTTGGGGGCCAGTATTGTCTCCACGCCGGCGCAGAGGAACTTGGGATCCCTGGCGACGAGGGCGGCCACGTCGGCGCCGGGGAGGCCGAGGCCGGCGAGGAAGGCGAGGACGGCGTCGGGCTTGGAGGGGGACTTGAGGTGGGAGAGCTTCGTGGAGGCCTTGAGGGGCTGCACTCGGGTGAGGCCGCAGGTGGAGACGAGGTAATCCTCGACGGCGAAGCTAGGGTTTGGGGAGACGACGGGCGCGGCGGCAGAGAGGAGGCGTCTGAGCTGGGAGACGGGAGAGGAGGAGGGGGGCGAGAGGAGCTGGGAGAGGGCAGAGCATCGGAGGCGGAGGCAGAGCATGGCGGCGCGACGGCGCGGTGGCGCCGGCGACGAGGTAAAGGGGAACGCGCGCCGGACGGTTTGGTGCGGGAATGAGGAGCCGTGCAGAAGATTTCCGTGGGTGCTCTGGTTCAACCGAAGCGGAGTGCCCCCCACACGTCAGTCTCATCTCATGCTCGCTGGCCCGTTTACAAAGTTGTTCTCTCGTTATGCTATTACCATGTTTTTGTTCAAATTCGTTTTTTTTCTTCAAAAGTCTTTTTTTTTTACTTATACTCCTCTAAAGAAAATTGGTGGTTTGCATAAAGTATAAACGCTTGTATACGATTGACCGCCCGAGCGTTCGGCTGGTCTCCTCACTCGCGTCGCTAGACAACCTGGCCCACCACCCACAAAGCTTATCTCTATCCCCACCACTTCCATCTTATCCCCTTGCATCTTCTGGATACCTTGTCCTGCTCGTCCTTCAACCTCCCCGTCCTCAATCGCTTCTCCCTCTTCTTCGGATGCTCTCGCATCTACTACCCATCAAATTGAACTCTTTTTTGTTGCCTACTTTGTTCCTGGCAACATTTTTTCGCCATAGATCCATGAGGGGGGGGGGGCAGCTTGTCTGTATTTTTTTTTGCTTTTTCTCTCATGTGATGAGCAGTCCGCCATGGATCCCACAAGGTTGGGCTCAAGCACATGGGACACACATGCTCTGCTCTTGGGAAAGGAGATTGACGATCTTTTTCTTGTCGTTCATCTTGCATCTACGGGGCAAGGGGCAAGAAGACCGGGTTGCGAGCTCGTGCATACCATGGTGTGCGACGCCGACGACCGGTGCGGGCTGGAATAACAATGCGGGAACAACCACGCCTCGTTGCTGGAACCGTACGAGTGGAGAGCTGCAACCGACATGCGATGATGCTGGAACCAGTGTTGCCTGATGCTGGAACCAGACGCGCGCCCTCGCCACTCAATGAGTTTTTTTTGGAACTACTGTTCGTTTTTGTTGGAACCGTCCTTTTTCGTTGCTGAATCGACGCTGGTGTTTCTTTACTACTCAAAGTTTTGCTGAAACCACCATTAAGTTTTGCTGGAACATGCAAATATTTTTGCTTCCTTTGAGTATTAGAGGTTTTTCATTTTGTTTTTTTGCTTGAACCATCCTTAAGTTTTGCTGGAACCATTAAGCATTTTTGCTGGAACCAGCGATTGCCATGAATGCAGTACGAAATTGCTAGGATCGCAATTTTTTATGCGTTAGACTAGAAATTTCAACCAACCATCTTTTTTGCTGGAAGCACCAGGATTTTTTGCTACCACCTTTGTTTTTGTTTGTTTTCGCCAGAACCATCTAATTGCTACCATCGTCTTTCTATTTTGCTAGAACTGGCATTTTTTCTGCTACAACCATGGACGACGCACCAGAGTGCTACAACCAAGGCGAGGTAACTGTGAGCTTGTCGACAGGTGTTGCGGCCGGCGACCGTCGCCATCGGAGTTGCGACCATCGTCACTAGAGCTGCAACCACGTGATATAGGCAGCTGCATTCATGGAGCCGATGAGGAACACAAGAGGCAACAAAGGCGAGTGGTGTTTTGCTTTGCCGATAGCGATCAGGCTACGACTACGAGCGCCGACGACAAGCAGTGGCAACGGTGGTCCAAACAAGGGCAGCGTGGGCCAGCATGCAGGATCCCGCGAACGTCGCTAATGCTTGCTTTTTTTCTCCTCTTTTTTCCCGTGGGGCGGGATGACAAAAGGGGAGGCGGGACAAATCTGACAGTTACGGGAGTCCAGATCGAGTGACTCTGAAAAGACCGGCCGAATTTACGTCGATGCGTCGACGACTACAATTGTCCTTGCTAGTCTCATCAATCTCATTCAGAAATCTGTCATTGGTGGGTTTTCAATGCTGGTTTAATGACATGAACAAGGTTAAAGCGGTTTGTTGACTAGTGGGGCCATGACATTGCCTTGTTTGCTAGTGAGGCCCTTCTCTACCCTCTCTCCCACATCCACAACCATTCGAGAGCGCCCGAGATTTGGTGGTAGAGCACTATCTCCCGGCATGTGGCGTGTGTAGGAGATATGCCCTAGAAGGAATACTTATTATTGTTATTTATCTTCAAGTTTGTAATTAATGTTTATGCTCTATGCTATAACTGCTATGGTCCTTGAGTATGTATAGGAAACTCATGTGCATGTGTGGAATGATAAACGATAACATGTATTCCTAATCTTGGCTCTAAGACTAGCTCAAGTGATGCATGATGGTCATGTTTTTTTGATCATGGGCATGACTATGCCAACAACTTTGAGAACACACATGTTAGAAGAACACTTGTGTTAAATTGACCAGATTAATGTTATGCCGTGAGATATTTTTGTCACAACTTAATGGCTATAATACGAAGACATTGAGCGTTTGCATAACCACTTATACCATCAGAGTATTCAGTTCCTTCGTGCTTGCTTCATGAACTTTGGGGTTAGTTAAGCGTCATCCGTAACTGGGTGGTTATTACGACGGTTTTCGGGTTCATGGAAAATTATGACAAGGGACTTGATAGCTCAAGATTATGATTTGCTCCTTAGATAATAGAGAGATATTCTTAGGCCCTTTCGGTGTTATGCTATCCGTCATCTTCTGGCCATACACTGTGATTCGATCACAAGGATACCCAAACACAGTAGCAGGAAACAAAATAAAACTAGTAACGAGGAAGCTAACATAGTGAACAAGTTGTTGATTCACGGAGATTCCATTAAATCTCACGTCGTGTATTTGTAGCATATCACAAAGCAACTGGAACAACATTCGATAACTAGAGGTTTGCTTGAATATTCATTCTTGTGGGTATATGGATCAATATGGATGTCCTCGATTCAGCTATTGATCATTGATAAAAAAATGTTCTTTTCATCTATACTTCATCAAAACTTAAAGGTCACACACTTAAGGGTCATCTATTTGCTAAGTAATAGACAAAGAGTCCGAGAATTGTTGCCGAAAAAGTTTCGAAGACGATAGTAGAATTTCAGAGACAAAACAGGAAACGTTTCAATGACAAACTTCATACCTAAAATGTTCTGAATGCATCCAAAATTATTTTAGGGGGTGCCGGAAATGTTAGGGACCTTCGGTAAGTTTGCCAAAATAAATAGAAACCAAAAATATTTCATGAAAATTTGTCATGAATAGCGGTATGAATAGTGGCATGAATAATGATAACACTTTAGGGTACAACCCTTTTGGTGGCATTTTGAAAAGCCACCTTTTTGGGCTTTGTCACAAAAGTCAAGGGATGGCATGGGGTGCTGGGATCCCCTTTCGGGGGCCCACATAGAGGTGTCCGACTAAGATGGAGCTCCTCCATGGAGCTCCACTTGCCTCCCCTTTCTGCCCTTATGAAGGACATATCTCATGTTCCTTTTTGTATTTTCAAGTTGCCTCTACCCCTTGCCTCACACTATAAGTAGAAGTAGAGAGAGCTTGTAACATCCCAAAATTCCATTTTGGAATGTTATGATTTATAGTTATGCATCCATCTGCATCATTGCTTGATTGTATGTGTTAGTTGAAATGCCTCTTCTGAATTCCAGAAAGCTCTTTCTACTTTTCCCTAAGTTGTTTTCACCCATTTGAAATTTTGGTTAAAAGTTCAAATAGGAGAGGAGGAACATGACACTCCACACCAGGGACTAATTGGTGATATATTTGAACAATAATAACCAGGGGTTATTTTGAAAGTATTTGCAAAAAGGATTTAAAAACAATTAGGCAATTTCTGAAAATATTATTTTTTTCAAAGTGTTCAAATGACAGAATAGAAATGTTCATTAAATAGCATTTATTATTCTGTTAATTTTGATATATAATACCCCTATATTTATAAACGGTTTGAATGCTTTAAAATCTTTTGAATGTCTCTGGAAAATTATTAAAAGGAAACGGTAACCGTTTCCGGTATTAAACGGGCCGGCCCACGAGCAGTTACTCGCGAATAGATTAAAAGCCGGCCGACCGACGCGCATTAATATCTCTCTCTCTCTCTCTCACTGACGCTGGACCCCACCTCGTTCGCTCGTAATGACCGAGCGGTCATCACTCTCCTCCCCGCGCGCGCCGGGCTCGACGCCGGCCGTTTCTTTCCCCCTCCCGGATCTCTCTCCTCTCTCCACCCGCACCCCCCGAGCACACTATAAGTAGCCGGCCACTCCCCGCATCCATTTTCCCCCGAGCCCTCTCTCTCTCGCCGAGGCGCTGTCGCAATTGCTCGCCGGAGCTCCCACCCCACTGGACCTCCCGTCGACCGTAGCCACCAATTCCGTCCACCTCTCGCCCAACCGACCTCACCTTTCGACTCCGGAGACCCGTCGCCGTCTCCCGGACCACTCCACTGTCTTCCCCGACCACCGGAGCACCACGCCGTCGACCTCGCCGTTTCGGAACTCGCCGGAGAACCCTCGCCGGCGACCTATTTCTCTGTGAGCCTTCTCCTTCTCACCCCCTCCCTCCGATCCAAACCCAACGGCTCAGATTAGAAGCAACTTATTCCCAAACCGTTTTCTGTTTAGGATCGGTTGACCGCCCGAAGCACCGCTCGGACACCCACCTCAGCCACTCACAGGTCGCCACGTCACCCTAGTCGACCGTTAGTTAGTTTTTCTTTTCAGTTTTGTTTTTCAGAAAACAGTATGATTTCAAAATTTGTTTTAGCTATATCTTTTAATCTATTTAGTGTTTTGAGTTGATTCTTTTTGCAATAGCTCACATTTTACATGTAGTTTCACCCTGTACTTTTAAATTTCAAAATTTGAACTATAGAATTTGAATTTAATCAAATTTTCTCAAAATCTTCAAATCTGAATAACTAGAGTTTAAAAATAGATTTTGATATGATTCTTTTTGCTACTATTTGATATTGGTTAGGACTATCTCCATGTTTAGTTTGAGGATTTTTAGGATGATTTTGAATAGTGTTTTAGCTATAAACAGAATCTGCTTAGTATTATAATATAGTTTTATAAACTCAATTTTAATTAGTTTGATTTAGAATTGGTTTTATTTGTTTATTAGGTTCTGTTAGTAAACATTTAGTGTTTTCACTCACTGATAATAAAAATATAAATTTTCTTAGTTTAATTTTATTAACATAGGAATCACAACTTCTTTTCAAATAGGTTAATTTGATTAAAACAACTAGTTAGTAATAGTTTTGTTTTGCTCTCTTGTTAGTAAAACTATATTTGTTCCATTTAGTGTTTATCAAAACTTTTACAAACTTTACAAAAGTTTTCTCAACAAACTTAAATTGATTTTTCTTCTGTTTATTAATAAAAATATTTTATTGTTTCCTTGCTTTTAACAATTGTTTTGGTTATTTCAAAATAGTTTATTATGTTAGTAGTGTTTTATCAATCATCTCCTAGTAAACAAAACTTTGTGTGTTTTTCTTACTTGTGATTTGTGCATTGTTTTTGTCTTGATTGTTTGCTAATTCTTGGTTGATGTTTGTGAGTTACAATATTTTGTTGTATGCTTATTGAGTGCTTGTTTGTTTCGTTAGATTATCCGGAGTGCGAAGCTTGTTACTTAGAGTCCCACGAGTACGAAGATCATCAATCAGGCAAGTCACTTTGACCATGTTTACCCATGTTTTATATGCATTAGTCCTACCATCTCCCCAATTGCATGCAAGATAGGTTAGTTGGAAACTTGGTTACATTGTAGTAGTATCATGTGGTAGGTACCCCCCCCTCAACCTCTTTGACACATTGGCCCCGGGAAACGTTCTTTTACCTTTTGCTATGCTATTAGTAGACGGGGTTGGTTCTGTGATTCATGAGAGTTGAGAGAGTTAATAATTTCAAGACCTACATAATGATCAAGATTTAAGACTCCGAGTTTTCAACATACCTCTGGGTGGATGATGGTTGAACGGCACCCTGGAGAAACCAGTGGATTTGCCTAGGTGATGCTGGAGATGGCCAGTATTCACGCGGAAAGGTCCACCCAGGCACAAAGAGATGGATGGATGCTTTAAAACCCAAGGCTTACCTGCACAGCCACAAGTCATTATGGGCTCTGGCTTGGTTGGATATCGTGGTGACCCTGGACAGGCGGTGCTACGAGAGGTAGAAGAACGGTAGGAAAGGATGGGCACCGACAGAGTCGCAGGGAAACCCTTTGGAAGACCATGTTTTGGTCATCCGTTTCTCAAACACCCTAAAGTGCGAGAAATCAAACGGAGGCGATCAAATCTTGTGGGGAACGTGTGCAAAACTCTGTAGAGTATTCAAAACCTAATCGATTAGCCGTGTCCACGGTCATGGACGACTTGAGCCAAAGGAATTGAAACTTCCGGAACTCTCAACACAATTAATAATGATGATGTGGGTATTAATAATTTGGGAATGAGAATTGGTTGGTGGAACCATCTCATTAATCAACCAACTTAGTAATATTTTGCTTAGCCCCTTTCTTGATGTAGGAAAAATTGGCTTTACGCAAAAACTTACCACCCCACCTGCCATATATGCATATAGACTAGATGATTATCTTTTCACCCTTCTCTTGTGACTTTGCCGGCATATTCCATATGCTGACCTACACGGCTGCAACGTATCATGTTGCAGAGTACTTTTCCGACCAGGAGTGAGGACACGTTCTATGCTCAGTGAGATGCCCTTGGAGTCAGATGGACTCACCTACCTTCGACGCTTCCGCAAGACTTAGTTATTCTCATGAGTTGGCCTTCGGCCACTTTATTGTAATCTTTATTGTAATAAAGGACTCGATATGAGATTTTGATTAATACAATGCTGTGTGATTTCCCTTTGATATATACATTGATGTACCGTGTGTGTACCAGCATGATCTTGGGATGGTACGGAAACAACGAAGACTTGACCTTTTAGGTCGGGTCGTTACAGAGCTCTTCATAGCACACAACATCTCTCATACAAATATCATGCGATGATTTGGATTTCTGTCTCCCTCTCCACAAAATAATTTCGTAATTGAAAGGCTATCTACACTACCACAGGAAGGTCCTAAGACGACACATGTATAAGACCCTTCGACAAAACTGTGTGTGATGCATAAATCGCAAACGGTATAGTTATAGTCCTGTCACCAATAAAATAAACTGTGTGCGATGGTTGATCCATCATGCATAATATAGATAAGAGTTGCGGGTGTGATACGTGGCATGCAGTTGATCCATACGAACTGTTTGCGATGAGAAAAAAATTAACGCAAATGGTTACCAAATACAAATGTGTGCGACAGACGTCATACAGGTCACTCGGAAGAACTGTTTGCGATGAGCAAAATAACACAAACGGTTACCTAGATCCGGATATGTGCAATAGACGGCATACATTTACTCATATGAACTGTTTGTGATGGTCCATAAGAACACACAAGATTTGCCTTAATAAGATGTGTGTGTGTGATACCTAGCAAACAAGTCGATAATCAGAATTGTGTGATAATTCTAGACAATGCATACGATTTTTTGTTGCGAATTGTGTGTCGACAGGGCACACAATTTAAGAAACCAACTGTGTGTGATAATGTGAAAGATCGTTGTTGAACCTATATTGCTAACCGTTTGTGATGAGATCGACCTGGGAACAGAAATAAGAAATTAACATGAGCGAACGGCAACAGAGATATACAGTCTGCTTTACTCCTCCTCCTCTTCTTCTTCTTCTTGTTGGATGGCCTCGCGACAACGTCTTGGCGTGGAAGCTTCCTGCCGCTGACCGTTGGCTTTTCATCACCATCATTGTCGTCATCATCGTCATGTATGTCCTCATTGTCCTCCTCCTCGTTCGACCATTCCTCATCTTCCTCGTCATCGTCTTCGTCTTTTTCGTCCTTTAGCGGCTCTTCGTTTAGCTAGTTTTCATCCGACAACTCGGGCGGCGGTGTCCCTTCCATGAACCGGATATAATCGAGGTCTGGGCTCGACGCCGAACTCATAGAAAACGAGCGTGATGATTCCAAGGTTGATCTTAGGTCAGGCGCTAGACTGGCGGAACTGTCGTCCTCGATGTCGCTTGACATGCCCGTGCTATGTATACAAACCAAGAGAAAGAGAGATTGCAGAGTGTGTGAGTGTGTACCATGGCCAACCGAGACGATGAAGATGGTGGCGACTGAAGCAGGGTATGAAGAAAAGAGGAATGTCCATTGAAGCGGGGAATTGATGAGTTATATTGGCGCCTTGGCAGGCGGTTAGAATTTCGATATAATCAACCGTAATTATTAGTACCTCGTCGCTTTAAATTCTCACGGTTGCGCAGTTCTCAATTTGATAATTACATACATGGGATGGAGCCTCCAAATGTGTGCAGTATGCCAATTGTTTCACACGGTATATTTTAGCAATTCACATGGTTCACTAGATGCATTATTTAACTATGCAAGTACGCATACACTTATATGAAACACAACATGTGTGAAACAAGCATTTAACATAGGACAATTGGTAAGCAATAGATAAACTCTGCTTATTCATGTAGCCACTAATGATCAAACAAAATCCATAATCATCCTTGCAAACAACATATAAAAAATGACTAATGCAACAACTACAACTGCACATACTAGTTCCTTCTTGTCTCTTGCTTTCATGTTATGTGTGATTGATTTTTTCTTGCTTCACCGTAGTGATTGTACACTCCAGATCAGTCGGTTTCTTCTTCAGCTTTACGTTATCTTCTACAAGCTGCTCATAATAGTCTGAGCCCTGCCATGCCATTCATCATCCAACCAGTTAACAAAGTCACAAGCCTCATATCCCTACAAATGATAAATATTCAGGATGAGTGGGGATATTAATTCAACTTAAAGAATGAACTTAGTACTAAACTCTAAGGGACGACCAAGAAACCTTGTGCCAATGTCGAACCCTCCATGCATACACGTCGAGCGGGAGTGTGTCTATGCACACAACTCAGCTTTTGGTACTTCTCGGTTGCTCAAAACTCGAATTCAAGCTCATGTTGCGGAGTCTGCTAGAGTCATACTCCGGGTTTGTCAATTGATCGCTTTTCTAAAAAAACAAGGGAAGGATTGAGGAAGCTGCTTTGGACATGCTATAAAATAATCAGGAATGATCGGGACATGACAAGAATATTCGGATTTGTAGCACAACTGAACTTGGGCACCGAATCGCCTTGTACTCCCTCTATGAACTTCCTTAGAGCATCTCGAGCTGTTGGCCCCCCTAGGGGGCCGAAATAGCGCCGCCTAGGGGCAAGCCGACGCTAAAATCGGCCTAGGGGGCTCATTTTCCCAGCCGCCGCCCCAGGGGCGCCCCCAACCGCCGCTTTTGGCCCAGTATGGCCGCAAATTCGGCCCAAATTCGGCCCAGATTTGGCGCTATTTCGACATTACTTTGACAAACTCGGCGCTCTTTTGGCTTAAAATCAACAAAATCGGTGCAAAGTCAACAAAAAACTGAATGTTCATCATAGAAATTAATACAAAATCAAATAGTTCAATGAATCAAGTTCCCACATAAAATAGAACAAATCGAGCTAGGCATTGCCCTAGAGCCTCCATAGGTGCTCCACCAGATAGTCTTGCAGTTCTTGATGCACTTGTGGATCTCGGATCTCCTGGCGCATATTGAGGTAGGCATCCCGTGTTGCTGGTACCTGATGATCAACAACTGCAAGAGGTCCCATCCTGTGATATGGTTCAGGGTCAAACACTGGCTCTTCCTGCTCGCTCTCAATGATCATGTTGTGCAAGCAGACACAACAATTCATGATCTCCCACATCTGCGTTTTTGACCAGGTCATAGCGGGGTACCGGACAACAGCAAATCGCGATTGGAGAACACCAAATGCTCGCTCGACATCTTTTCTACAAGCCTCATGACACTTAGCAAAGTGTGCTGATACGTCTCCAACGTATCTATAATTTTTGATTGTTCCATGCTATTATATTAGCTTTTTTGGATGTATTATATGCATTAATATGATATTTTATATTATTTTTGGGACTAACCTATTAATCTAGAGCCTAGTGCCAGTTTCTGTTTTTTTCCTTGTTTTTGAGAATTGCAGATAAGGAATATTAAACGGAGTCCAAACGGAATAAAACCTTCAGAATGATTTTTTCTGGACCGGAAGGAAACCACCAAGCTTTAAGACCAAGGCAGGAGAGCCATGGTGGGGCCACAAGCCCTAGGGGCACGCCCTGCAGGCTTGTGGGCCCACGGCAGCCCTCCTAACCCTAATCTTCGGCCTATAAATTCCCAAATATTCCCTGTATATCAGAACGAGCCACGAAAACACTTTTCCACCTGCAGAAGCCTCTGTTCCAAAGAGATCCAATCTTGGAGCTTTTTCCGGTAATCTGCCGGAGGGGGATTCGATCACGGAGGGCATCTACATCAACTCCATTACCTCTTCGATGATGCGTGAGTAGTTCACCACAAACCTATGGGTCCATAGCTAGTAGCTAGATGGCTTCATCTCTCTCTTTTCCCTTCAATACCATGTTCTTCATGATCTTCATGGAGATCTATCCGATGTAATACTCTTTTGCAGTGTGTTTGTCGAGATCCGATGAATTGTGGGTTTATGTTCAGATTATCCATGAATATTATTCGAGTCTTTTCTGAATTCTTATATGCATGATTTCATATCTTTGTAAGTCTCTTCAAGTTATTGGTTTGGTTTGGCCAACAAGATTGGTAATTCTTGCAATGGGAGAAGTGCTTAGTTTTGGGTTCAATCTTGCGGTGTCCTCACCCAATGACAAAGTAGGGGTAGCGAGGCACGTATTGTATTGTTGCCATCAAGGATAACAAGGTGGGGTTTTCATCATATTGCTTGAGTTTATCCCTCTACATCATGTCATCATACCTAATGTGTTACTCTGTTCTTCATGAACTTAATACTCTAGATGCAGGCAGGAGTCGGTCGATGTGTGGAGTAATAGTAGTAGATGCAGAATCATTTCGGTGTACTTGACATGGACGTGATGCCTATATGCATAATCATTGCCTTGGATATCTTCATAATTATTCGCTTTTCTATCAATTGCTCGACAGTAATTTGTTCACCCACCGTAATACTTGCCATCATGAGAGAAGCCTCTAGTGAAACCTATGGCCCCCGGGTCTATTTTCCATCTTATACTTTTAGATCTAAAACCAAAAATATCAAAAATACTTTGCTGCATTATTTTTACCTTTTGTTTTACTTTCCGTTTAAGAAATCTATCTCTATCAGATCTCATCCTTGCAAGTAATCGTGAAGGGATTGACAACCCCTTTATAGCGTTGGGTGCAAGAGTTTGATTCTTTGTGTAGGTACATCTATTGGGGACTTGCTTGTATCTCCTACTGGATTGATACCTTGGTTCTCAACAACTGAGGGAAATATTTATCTACTTTGCTGCATCACCCGTTCCTCTTCATGAAAACCAACGCATGCTCGAGAAGTAGCAAGAAGGATTTCTGGCGCTGTTGCCGGGGAGATACATAGCAAGTCGAGATAATAACTCTCTCGTCAACTTGCCAATTTCTGGCACCGTTGTCGGGGAGATCTACATCAAGCCTAACAAGTACCCATCACAAACTCATCTCTTGCATTTACATTATTTGCCATTTGCCCCTCGTTTTCCTCTCCCCCACTTCTAAAACGATTTTCAGAAAATACCAAAAAGATTTGCCTTTTTATTCGCCCTTTTTCGTTCATCTTTTCGTTTGCTTTTTGCTTGCTTGTGTGCTAGATTGCTTGCTTTGTCACGATGACTCAAGAGAATACCAAGTTGTGTGACTTTTCCAATACTAATAATAATGATTTTATCAGTACTCCGATTGCTCCCACCACTAGTCCGGAATCTTATGAAATTAATGCTGCTTTGCTCAATCTTGTTATGAAAGAACAATTTTCTGGCCTTGCTAATGAAGATGCCGCATCCCATCTAAATACTTTCTATGAGTTGTGTGATATGCAAAAGAAGAAAGATGTGGACAATGATATTGTTAAATTGAAGCTATTCCCGTTCTCACTATGAGATCATGCTAAAACTTGGTTTTCATGGTATTGATTCATGGAACAAGTGTAAAGATGCTTTTATTTCCAAGTACTTTCTGCCCGCTAAGATCATCTCCCTTAGGAACAATATACTAAACTTTAAGCAATTTGATCATGAGCATGTTGCACAATCTTGGGAAAGGGTGAACTGTTGGAAATATGCCCTAGAGGCAATAATAAAATGGTTATTATTGTACTTCCTAGTTCATGATAATTGTCTATCGTTCATGCTATAATCGTGTTAACCGGAAACCGTAATGCATGTGTGAATACATAGACCACAACATGTCCCTAGTAAGACTCTAGTTGGCTAGCTCGTTGATCAATAGATGGTCATGGTTTCATGTCCACGGACATTGGATGTCGTTGATAACGGGATCACATCATTAGGAGAATGATGTGATGGACAAGACCCAATCCTAAGCATATCACAAGATCGTGTAGTTAGTTTGCTAAAGCTTTTCAGTGTCAAGTATCGTTTCCTTAGACCATGAGATTGTGCAACTCCCGAATACCGTAGGAATGCTTTGGGTGTGCCAAACGTTACAACATAACTGGGTGGCTATAAAGGTGCACTACGGGTATCTCCGAAAGTGTCCGTTGGGTTGGCACGAATCGAGACTGGGATTTGTCACTCCGTGTGACGGAGAGGTATCTCTGGGCCCACTCGGTAAGACATAATCATAATGAGCTCAATGTGACTAAGGATTTAGCCATGGGATTATGTATTACGGAACGAGTAAAGAGACTTGCCGGTAACGAGATTGAACAAGGTATAGAGATACCGACGATCGAATCTCGGGCAAGTATCATACCGATAGACAAAGGGAATTGTTTACGGGATTAATTGAATCCCCGACATCGTGGTTCATCCGATGAGATCATCATGGAGCATGTGGGAGCCAACATGGGTATCCAGATCCCTCTATTGGTTATTGACCGAAGAGGTGTCTCGGTCATGTCTATGTGTCTCCCGAACCCGTAGGGTCTACACACTTAAGGTTCGATGACGCTAGGGTTATAGGGAAATGGTATATGTGATTACCGAAGGTTGTTTGGAGTCTTGGATGAGATCCCGTACATCATGAGGAGCTCCGGAATGGTCTGGAGGTAAAGATTGATATATAGGAAGTCTAGTTTTGGTCACCGGAAAGTTTTCGGGCTCATCGGTAGTGTACCGGGAGTGCCGGGAGGGTGCCGGAGGACCCCGGGAGGGGTGTGACGACCATAGGACTTTGTGGTCCCTTAGAGGAGGTGTGCCAGCCCTTATTGGGCTGTCCAAGACCTTCTAGAAAGGCCCATGCGGCTGGAGATCAAGAGATAGTGTTGAAAAGATTTAAAAGGAGGAGACCCACCTCCCTTGTGGGAGGTGGACTCTCCCCCTAGTTCGGCCGAACCTCTCCTCCTTGGAGGAGGGGCCAAGGCAGACCTCCCTCTCCCTCCTCCTATATATTTTCAAGGGTTTGGGCTGATTTGATACACGACTTCTCTCTCTCTCGGCGCAGCCCTACCCTTCCTCTTCCTCGTTCTCCGTAGCGCTTGGCGAAGCCCTGCCGGAGTTCATGTAGCTCCACCGTCACAACGCCGTTTTGTTGCCGGAGATCTCCCTCAACCTATCCTTCCTCCTTGCTGGATCAAGGCGTAGGAGACTTCATCGGGCTGCACATGTGTTGAACGCGGAGGCGCCATTGTTCGGCGTTGAGATCAGAGTCCACCGCAATCTGAATCGCTGCGAGTACGACTCCACCAACCGCGTTCTTGTAACGCTTTCGCTTAGCGATCTTCAAAGGTATGAAGATGCAATCTCTTCCCTCTCGTTGCTTGTTTCTCCATAGATAGATCTTGGTGACGCGTAGGAAATTTTTTGATTTACTACTACGTCTCCAACAGTGGCATCATGAGCTAGGTCTATGCGTAGAATCTATGCACGAGTAGAACACAAAGTAGTTGTGGGCGTTGATCTTGTTAATTTTCTTACCACTACTAGTCTTATCTTGATTCAGCGGTATTGTGAGATGTAGCGGCCCGGACCGACTTTACACGTACGCTTACGTGAGACTGGTTCCACCGCGTGACGTGCACTAGGTGGCTAGCGGGTGTCTGTCTGTCCCACCTTAGTCGGATTGGATTCGATGAAAAGGGTCCTTATGAAGGGTAAATAGCAATTGGCATATCACGTTGTGGTTTTGGCGTAGGTAAGAAACATTCTTGCTAGTAACCTATAGCAGCCACGTAAAAACTTGCAACTACAAATTAGAGGACGTCTAACTTGTTTTTGCAGCATATGCCTTGTGATGTGATATGGCCAAAGGATGTGATGTGATGCATTGTGATGTATGAGATTGATCATGTTCTTGTAATAGGATTCACGACTTGCATGTTGATGAGTATGACAACCGGCAAGAGCCATAGGAGTTGTCTTATTTTATTTTATGACCTGCGTGTCAATCATAAATGCCATGTAATTACTTTACTTTATTGCTAAACGTTAGCCATAGTAGTGGAAGTAATAGTTGGCGAGACAACTTCATGAAGACATAATTATGGAGATCATGATGATGGAGATCATGGTGTCGTGCCGGTGACAGTGATGATCATGGTGCCCCGAAGATGGAGATCAAAGGAGCAAGATGATATTGGCCATATCATGTCACTATATTGATTGCATGTGATGTTTGTCATGTTTACATCTTATTTGCTTAGAACGACGGTAGTAAATAAGATGATCTCTCAATAAAATTTCAAGAAAAGTGTTCACCCTAACTGTGCACCGTTGCTAAGGATCGTTGTTCCGAAGCACCACGTGATGATCGGGTGTGATAGGCTCTAACGTTCGCATACAATGGGTGTAAGCCAGATTTACACACGTGATACACTTAGGTTGACTTGACGAGCCTAGCATGTACAGACATGGCCTCGGAACACGGAAGACCGAAAGGTCGAACATGAGTCGTGTAGAAGATATGATCAACATGGAGATGTTCACCATGGATGACTAGTCCGTCTCACGTGACGATCGGACACAGGCTAGTTGACATGGATCATGTGTCACTTGGATGACTAGAGAGATGTCTATCTAAGTGGGAGTTCATTAAATAATTTGATTATGTGAACTTAATTATCATGAACTTAGTCTAAAATTGTCTTTACAATATATATTGTAGATCCAATGGCCAACGCGAATGTCACCCTCAATTTCAATGCGTTCCTAGAGAAAACCAAGCTGAAAGATGATGGAAGCTACTATGCGGACTAGGTTCGTGGCTTGAGGATCATCCTCATAGCTTCCAAGAAATTGTATGTCCTTGATGCACCACTAGGTGACCCACCCCTTCTCCCAGCAGAGCAAGACGTTGCGAACGCTTGGCATTGTCGCTGCGATGATTACTCCCTTGTTCAGTGCGGCATGCTTTACAGTTTAGAACTGGGGCTCCAAAAGCGTTTTGACCAACACAGAGCATATGAGATGTTCCAAGAGCTGAAACTGGTTTTCCAATCTCATGCCCTGGTCGAGAGATGTGACGTCTCCGACAAGTTCTTCAGTTGTAAGATGGAGGAGAATAGTTCTGTCAGTGAACACATCCTCAAGATGTCTGGGCTTCACAACCGCTTGACTCAGCTGGGAGTTAATCTCCCGGATGACTCGGTCATTGACAGAATCTCCAGTCGCTTCCACCTAGCTACAAGAGCTTTGTGATGAACTACAACATGCAAGGGATGGAGAAGTCCATTCCTGAGTTGTACTCGATGCTGAAATCAGGAGAGGTCGAGATCAAAAAGGAGCATCAAGTGTTGATGATGAATAAGACCACTAGTTTTAAGAAAGGCAAGGGTAATAAGAACTTCAAGAAGGACGGCAAAGCTATTGCCGCGCCCGGTAAGCAAGTTGCCGGGAAGAAGAAGAACAAGAATGGACCCAAGCCTGAGACTGAGTGCTTTTATTGCAAGGGTACCGGTCACTGGAAGCGGAACTGCCCCAAGTACTTAGCGGATAAGAAGGAAGGCAACGTTAAAGGTATATGTGATATACTTGTTATTGATGTGTACCTAACCAGCGCTCGTAGTAGCTCCTGGGTATTTGATACCGGTGCAGTTGCTCACATTTGTAACTCCAAGCAGGAGCTGCGGAATAAGCAGAGGCTGGCAAAGGATGAGGTGACGATGCGCGTCGGGAATGGTTCCAAGGTCGATGTGATTGCCGTCGGCACGCTACCTCTACATATACCTTTAGTATTAGTGTTAAACCTTAATTATTTTTATTTAGTATCAGCTTTGAGCATGAACATTGTATCTGGATCTCGCTTGATGCGAGATGGCTACTCATTTAAATCTGAGAATAATGATTGTTTTATTTATATGAAAGAAATGTTTTATGGTCACGCCCCGCTGGTCAATGGTTTATTTTTGATGAATCTCGAACGTGATGTTACACATGTCCAATGTGTGAGTACCAAAAAGTGTAAGGTTCATAACGATACTCCCACTTACATGTGGCACTGCCGCCTTGGTCATATTGGTGTCAAACTCATGAAGAAGCTCCATACTAATGGACTTTTGGAGTCTCTTGATTTCGAATCATTTGACACATGCGAACCATGCCTCATGGGCAAGATGACCAAGACTCCGTTCTCCGGAACAATGGAGCGAGCAACTGACTTGTTGGAAATAATACATACCGATGTATGCGGTCCAATGAGTGTCGAGGCTCGTGGTGGCTAGCGTTATGTTCTCACCCTCACTGATGACTTGAGTAGATATGGGTATGTCTACTTAATGAAACATAAGTCTGAAACTTTTGAAAGGTTCAAGGAATTTTAGAGTGAGGTAGAGAATCAACGCGACAGGAAAATAAAGTGCCTACGATCTGATCGTGGCGGAGAATATTTAAGTCATGAGTTTGTCTCGCACCTAAGGAAATGTGAAATTGTTTCACAACTCACGCCGCCTGGCACACCTCAGCGAAATGGTGTGTCTGAACATTGTAATCACACTCTATTAGATATGGTACGATCTATGATGTCTCTTACCAACTTACCGCTGTCATTTTGGGGATATGCATTAGAGACTGCCGTATTCACTTTAAATAGGGCACCGTCAAAATCTGTTGAGATGACACCGTATGAATTATGGTTTGGAAATAAACCTAAGCTATCGTTTCTAAAAGTTTGGGGATGCAATGCTTATGTGAAGAAACTTCAACCTGAGAAGCTCGAACCCAAAGCGGAAAAGTGCGTCTTCATAGGATTTCCCAAAGAGACTATTGGGTATACCTTCTACCTATGATCTGAGGGAAAGTCTTTGTTGCCAAGAATGGATCCTTTCTCGAGAAAGAGTTTCTCTAGAAAGAAGTAAGTGGGAGGAAAATAGAACTTGATGAGGTAATTGTACCTCCAGTCGAACCGGAGAGTAGCACAACACAGGAAGTTGTTTCTGTGGAGCCTGCACTGGTTGGAGAGGAAGTTAATGATGATGATCATGAAACTTCAGATCAAGTTACTGTTGAATGTCGAAGGTCCACCAGGACACGTTCCGCACCAGAGTGGTACGACAACCCTGTCCTGGAGATCATGTTGTTAGACAACGATGAACCTTCGAACTATGAAGAAGCGATGGCAGGCCCGGATTCCAACAAATGGCTTGAGGCCATGAAATCCGAGATAGGATCCATGTATGAGAACAAAGTATGGACTTTGGTGGACTTGCCTGATGATAAGCGAGCCATTGAAATGGATCTTTAAGAAGAAGACTAACGCGGATGGTAATGTAATCGTCTATAAGGCTCGGCTTGTCGCTAAGGGTTATCGACAAGTTCAAGGAATTGACTATGATGAGACTTTCTCACCCGTAGCGATGCTGAAGTCTGTCCGAATCATGTTAGCAATTGCCGCATTTTATGATTATGAGATCTGGCGAATGGACGTCAAAACGACATTCCTTAATGGTTTCCTTAAGGAAGAACCGTATGTGATGCAGCCGGAAGGTTTTGTCGATCCTAAAGATGCTAACAAGGTATGCAAGCTCCAGCACTCCATCTATGGGCTGGTGCAAGCATCTCGGAGTTGGAACATTCGCTTTAATGAAGTGATTAAAGCGTTTGGGTTTGTACAGGTTTATGGAGAACCCTGTATTTACAAGAAAGTGAGTGGGAGCTCTGTAGCATTTCTCATATTATATGTGGATGACATACTGATAATGGGAAATGATATAGAACTTTTGTAAAGTTTAAAGGCCTACTTGAATAAATGTTTTTCAATGAAGGACCTTGGAGAAGCTGCTTACATATTAGGCATCAAGATCTATAGAGATACATCGAGACGCCTCATAGGTCTTTCACAAAGCACATACCTTGACAAGATATTGAAGAAGTACAATATGGATCAGTCCAAGAAGGGGTTCTTGCCTGTGTTACAAGGTGTGAGATTGAGTACGACTCAATGCCCGACCACGGCAAAGGATAGAGAAGAGATGAGTGTCATCCCCTATGCTTCAGCCATAGGCTCTATTATGTATGCCATGCTGTGTACCAGACCTGATGTGAACCTTGCCATAAGTTTGGTAGGGAGGTACCAAAGTGATCCCGGAGCGGAACACTGGACAACGGTCAAGAATATCCTGAAGTACCTAAAAAGGACTAATGACATGTTTCTCATATATGGAGGTGCTGAAGAGCTCGTCGTAAAGGGTTACGTCGATGCTAGCTTCGACACAGATCCAGACGACTCCAAGTCGCAAACTGGATACGTGTATATTTTGAACGGAGGGGCAGTCAGCTGGTGCAGCAGCAAGCAACGCGTTGTGGCGGCATCTACATGTGAAGCGGAATACATAGCTGCTTCGGAAGCAGCAAAGGAAGGAGTCTGGATGAAGGAGTTCATCACCAACCTAGGAGTAATTCCAAGTGCGTCGGGCCCGATGACTCTATTCTGTGACAACACTGGAGCTATTGCCCTTGCGAAGGAGCCCAGGTTTCACAAGAAGACAAGACACATCAAGCGCGTTTCAACTCCATCCGTGATTACATTCAGGAGGGAGATATAGCTATTTGTAAAGTGCATACGGATCTGAATGTCGCAGATCCGTTGACTAATCCTCTCTCACGAGCAAAACATGATCAACACCAGATTGGTATGGGTGTTCGATTCATCACAATGTAAATAGATTATTGACTCTAGTGCAAGTGGGAGACTGTTGGAAATATGCCGTAGAGGCAATAATAAAATGGTTATTATTGTACTTCCTAGTTCATGATCATTCTCTATCGTTCATGCTATAATCGTGTTAACCGGAAACCGTAATGCATGTGTGAATACATAGACCACAACATGTCCCTAGTAAGGCTCTAGTTGGCTAGCTCATAGATCAATAGATGGTCATGGTTTCATGGCCATGTACATTGGATGTCGTTGATAACGGGATCACATCATTAGGAGAATGATGTGATGGACAAGACCCAATCCTAAGCATAGCACAAGATCGTGTAGTTAGTTTGCTAAAGCTTTTCAATGTCAAGTATCGTTTCCTTAGACCATGAGATTGTGCAACTCCGGGATACCGTAGGAATGCTTTGGGTGTGCCAAACGTCACAACGTAACTGGGTGGCTATAAAGGTGCACTATGGGTATCTCCGAAAGTGTCTGTTGGGTTGGCACGAATCGAGACTGGGATTTGTCACTCCGTGTGACGGAGAGGTATCTCTGGGCCCACTCGGTAAGATATCATCATAATGAGCTCAATGTGACTAAGGAGTTAGCGACGGGATGATGTATTACGGAACGAGTAAAGAGATTTGCCGGTAATGAGATTGAACAAGGTATAGAGATACCGACGATCGAATCTCGGGCATGTATCATACCGATAGACAAAAGGAATTGTATACGGGATTAATTGAATCCTCGACATCGTGGTTCATCCGATGAGATCATCGTGGAGCATGTGGGAGCCAACATGGGTATCCATATCCCGCTGTTGGTTATTGAACGGAGAGGTGTCTCGGTCATGTCTACGTGTCTCCCGAACCCGTAGGGTCTACACACTTAAGGTTCGATGACGCTAGGGTTATAGGGAAATGGTATACGTGATTACCGAAGGTTGTTCGGAGTCTCGGATGAGATCCCGGACATCACGAGGAGCTCCGGAATGGTCTGGAGGTAGAGATTGATATATAGGAAGTCCAGTTTTGGTCACCGGAAAGTTTTCGGGCTCATCGGTAGTGTACCAGGAGTGCTGGAGGACCCCGGGAGGGGTGTGACGACCATAGGACTTTGTGGGACCTTAGAGGAGGTGTGCCAGCCCATATTGGGCTGGCCAAGACCTTCTAGAATGGCCGATGCGGCTAGAGATCAAGAGATAGGGCTGAAATGATTTAAAAGGAGGAGATCCACCTCCCTTGTGGGAGGTGGACTCTCCCCCTAGTTCGGCCGAACCTCTCCTCCTTGGAGGAGGGGCCAAGGCAGACCTCCCTCTCCCTCCTCCTATATATATGCAAGTGTTTGGTCTGATTTGATACATGACTTCTCTCTCTCTCGGCACAGCCCTACCCTTCCTCTTCCTTGTTCTCCGTAGCGCTTGGCGAAGCCGTGCCGGAGTTCACGTAGCTCCATCGTCACCACGCCGTCATGCTGCCGGAGCTCTCCCTCAACCTATCCTTCCTCCTTGCTAGATCAAGGCGTAGGAGACATCATCGGGCTGCACGTGTGTTGAACGCGGAGGCACCGTTGTTCGGCGCTGAGATCGGAATCCACCACGATCTGAATCGCTGCAAGTACGACTCCACCAACCGCGTTCTTGTAACGCTTCCGCTTAGCGATCTTAAAAGGTATGAAGATGCAATCTCTCCCCTCTCGTTGCTGGTTTCTCCATAGATAGATCTTGGTGACACGTAGGAATTTTTTTGATTTACTACTACGTCTCCAACATGAACTTATCATTAGGAATTGCCCCACGCATGGTTTGAGTTTATGGATGATTATACAAATTTTCTATGCTGGATTGAATTTTGCTTCTAGGAATCTCTTAGATTCCGCCGCAGGTGGTACTTTTATGGAAATCACATTAGGAGAAGCTACTAAACTCCTAGATAACATTATGGCAAATTACTCTCAATGGCACACCAAAAGATCTCCTACTAGTAAAAAAGTGCATGCTATTGAAGAGATTGATACTTTGAGTGATAAGATGGATGAATTGATGAACTTTTTTGCTAGTAAGAGTGCTCCTATTGATCCGAATGATATGCATTTGTCTTCTTTGATTGGAAATAATAATGAATCTATGGATGTGAATTTTGTTGGTAGGAAAAATTTTGGTAATAACGCTTATAGAGGTAATTTCAATGCTAGACCGTTTCCTAGTAATTCCTCTAATAATTATGGTAATTCCTACAGAAATTCTTAGGGAAATTATAATAAGATGCCCTCTTATCTTGAGAATAATATTAAAGAATTCATTAGTACGCAAAAAGGTTTCAATGCTATGATTGAAGAAAAATTGCTCAAGATTGATGATTTGGCTAGGAACGTTGATAGAATTTCTCTTGAGATTGATTCTTTAAAAATTAGATCTATTCCACCCAAGCATGATATTAATGAGTCTTTAAAATCTATGAGAATTTCTATTGATGAGTGTAAGGAAAGAACCGCTAGAATATGTGTTAAGCGTGAATGGCTTGAAAAAGTGTGTTCTCGTGATAGTATTGATGAAGATCTTAAAGTGATTGATGTGAATCCTATTGAATCTTTTTTTTTCCGATGTTAATCTTGATAAAGGTGGGACTGGAGATGAGTCAACTTTAGTTAAAAGGAGTCCCAATGATTCAGAGTTTATAGATCTTGCTAATAAAAGTGGGATTGAAGAGGTCAAAACTTTTAATAGAAATGAACCCACTTTTTTGGATTTCAAGGACTTTTATCATGATAGGTTCTCTTTGATTGATTGTATTTCCTTGTTGCAATCCATGTTGAATTCTCCTCGTGCTTATAATCAAAACAAAGCTTTTACTAAACATATTGTTGATGCTATGATGAAAGCTTTTCAAGAAAAACTTGAGTAGGAAGTTTCTATACCTAGAAAGCTATATGATGAGTGGGAACCTACTATTAATATTAAGATTAAAGATTATGAGTGCCATGCTTTGTGTGAATTTGGTTCTAGCGTTTCCACGATTCCAAAAACTTTATGTGATGTGCTAGGTTTTCATGAATTTCATGATTGCTCCTTAAATTTACATCTCGCGGATTCCACTATAAAGAAACCTATGGGAAGTATTAATGATGCTCTTATTATTTAAAATAGGAATTATGTGCCCGTAGATTTCATTGTTCTTGATATAGAGTGCAATCCTACATGTCCTATTATTCTTGGTAGACCCTTCCTTAGAACGATTGGTGCAATTATTGATATGAAGGAAGGGAATATTAGATTCCAATTTACATTAAGGAAAGTCATGGAACACTTTCCTAGAAAGAAAATAAAATTACCTTATGAATCTATCATTAGAGCTACTTATGGATTGCATACCAAAGATGACAATACCTAGATCTATTGTGTTTTGCCTAGCTAGGGGCGTTGAACAATAACGCTTGTTGGGAGGCAAGCCAATTTTATTTTGCTTTCTGTGTTTTTGCTTCTGTTTTGGTGCGTTTTGCACATTAATACTTATTTATTAATCGTGTTTTGGTGTTTTAATTAGTGTTTGAGCCAAGTAAAACCTTTGGGGTGATCTATGGTAGTTGTTGATTTGATCTTGCTGAAAAATAGAAATTTTTGCGCTCAGTCCAGGAATTTTCTGAATTTTCCGAGCGCCAATTTGATCTGAAATTTTTACACAAGATTTATATAAAAATTTCCCTGATTTTCATAATTTTTCATTTTTTTAGAGTTTCATAAGTATTCAAAGTCTAGAGATTGCAACAGACTGTTTTGTTTTTGACAGATTCTGTTTTCTTTGTGTTGTTTGCTTATTTTGATGTATCTATGGGTCGTATCGGGGGTATGAGCCATGGAGAAGTTAGAATACAGTAGGTATTACACAAATATGAATAAATAATGAGTTCACAACAGTAACTAAAGTGGTAATTTATTTTTCTTATACTAACGGATCTCATGAGTTTTCTATTGAGTTTTGTGTTGTGAAGTTTTCAAGTTTTGGGTGAAGATTTGATGGACTATGGAATAAAAAGTGGCAAGAGCCTAAGCTTGGGGATGCCCAAGGCACCCCAAGTCATATTCAAGGATACCAAAAAGCCTAAGATTGGGGATGCCTCGGAAGGCATCTCCTCTTTCGTCTTCAATCCATCGGTAAATTTACTTGAGGCTATATTTTTATTCACCACATGATATTTTTTTGCTTGGAGCGTCTTGTATGATATGAGTCTTTGATTTTTAGTTTTCCACAATCATCCTTGCTGCACACATCTTTTGAGAGAGACACGTGGAATCATGAATTTATTAGAATACTCTATGTGCTTCACTTATATCTTTTGAGCTAGGCAATGTTGCTCTAGTGCTTCACTTATATCTTTTTAAACCATGGTGGTGTTATATTTTATAGAAAGTGTTGAACTCTCGTTCCCCACTTATATCCAAGAGGGATATAGTAAAAACTTTCATATTAAGTGCATTGGATACTATGAGAAGTTTGATTCCTTGCATATAGTTTTGAGATAATAGAGATGGTAATATGAGAGTCATGCTAGTGAGTAGTTGTGAATTGGAATAGATACTTGTGTTAAAGTTTGTGATTCCCGTAGCATGCACGTATGGTGAACCGTTATGTAACGAAGTCAGAGGATGATTTGTTTAATGATTGTCAACATTTGTGTGAGGGTCGGGAGCGTGCGATGGTTAACTCCTACCAACCTATTGTTGGAAATATGCCCTAGAGGCAATAATAAATTAGTTATTATCATATTTACTTGTTCATGATAATCGTTTATTATCCATGCTATAATTGTATTGATCGGAGACTTAAATGCATGTGTGGATATATAGACAAAACCATGTCCCTAGTATGCCTCTAGTAGACTAGCTCGTTGATCAAAAGATGGTTAAGGTTTCCTAGCCATGGACATGAGATGTCATTTGATAACGGGATCACATCATTAGGAGAATGATGTGGTGGACAAGACCCAAACTACAAACATAGCATATGATCGTGTCAGTTTATTGCTACTGTTTTCTGCATGTCAAGTATATGTTCCTATGACCATGAGATCATGCAACTCACGGATATCGGAGGAGTGCCTTGTGTGTATCAAACGTCGCAACGTAACTGGGTGACTATAAAGGTGCTCTACAGGTATCTCCGAGGGTGTCTGTTGAGTTGGCATGGATCGAGACTGGGATTTGTTACTCCGTGTGACGGAGAGGTATCTCAGGGCCCACTCGGTAACACAACATCACAATGAGCCTTGCAAGCAATGTGACTAATTGTTAGTTGCAGGATCTTGTATTACGGAACGAGTAAAGATACTTGCCAGTAACGAGGTTGAACTAGGTATGGAGATACCGACGATTGAATCTCGGGCAAGGAACATACCGAAGAACAAAGGGAACATCGTACGGGATTAACTGAATCCTTGACATAGAGGTTTGACCGATAAAGATCTTCATAGTATATGTAGGAACCAATGTGGACGTCCAGGTCCCGCCATTGGTTATTGACCGTAGAGGTGTCTCGGTCATGTCTACATAGTTCTCGAACCCGCAGGGTCTGCACACTTAAGGTTCGGTGACATTTCGGTAATGTAGAGTTATGTATGGTGGTGACCGAAGTTTGTTCGGAGTCCCGGATGAGATCCGGGATGTCATGAGGAGCTCCGGAATGGTCCGGAGGTAAAGATTCATATATAGGAAGTCCCAGTTTGGTCTCCGAAAAAGTTTCGGGCTCATCGGTAGTGTACCGGGAGTGCCGGTAGTGTATCGGGAGGCCTCCGGGAGGGGTATTTCGACCCCAAGAGGTCCATGGGCTGTGGGAGAATAATAACCAGCCCTTAGTGGGCTGGGAAAACAGCCAAAAAGGCCCATGGCACAGGAGAGTAAGTCCTAAAGCAAAAAGTGGAAAATCAGCCAATAGGAGGCAATCCTACTCCAACTAGGATTGGAGGTGAAGTAGGATTGCTTCCCACCTCCTATTTCGGCCGACCCAAAGGCCTTGGATGCCTCTCCTCTCCTCTCCTCCTATATATACTAGTGGATTGGGTGGTTTTTGGACAGAATTTCTGGCCACGTGCTACCCGTTCCACCGGTGCATAGTTTCTCCTCTAGATCGCGGTTCCGCGGTGTTTAGGCGAAGCCCTGCCGGAATTGCTCCACCACCATCACCGGAGCGCCGTCACGCTGCCGGTGAACTCTCTCTCCTCTCCACCTCCTCTTGCTAGATCAAGATGGTGGAGATCGTCATCAAGCTGCGCGTGTGCTGAACGCGGAGGTGCCGTCCGTTCGGCGCTAGATCGGAAGAACCGTGATCGAGATCGCGAGACGGTTTGTGATGAGACCGCGGGACGGATCATGATGAGTTCGCGGGACAGATCATGATCAAGATCGTGAGAGGGATCGTGATGAGATCGCGGGACGGATCGTGATGGGATCGCGGGACGAATTGTGATGAGATCGCGGGAAGCTCGACGATTTGGATCGCGAAGATGTTCAACTACACCAACCGCGTTTCTTAACGCTTCCCGCTTAGCGATCTACAAGGGTACGTAGATCCACTCTCCCTCTCGTAGATGCTCATCACCATGGATAGGTTTGCGTGTGCGTAGGGAATTTTTTGTTTCCCATGCGACGTTCCCCAACAGTGGCATCATGAGCTAGGTTGATGGTTCGATGAGATCTCGAGTAGAACACAAAAGGTTTGTGGGCGTTGATGCTTAGATTGCGTCCTCCCTTGGTCGGATTTTGGTTCAGCGGGATTGTAAGATGAAGCGGCCCGGACCAACATTACTCGTACGCTTACGAGAGACCGGTTCCCTCGACGCAACTTGTTGCTTAGATGGCTTGCGGGTGACAGTTTCTCTTATTTTAGTTGGATCGGATCCGACAAAGGCGGTCCTTGAGAAGGTTCAAAAGCAATCTATGTATCACCGTTGTGGTTTATGCATGCGTAGGTGAGAATCGTTCTTGCTAGATACCCGTAGCAGCCACGTAAAACTTTCAACAACAATTAGAGGACGTCTAACTTGTTTTTGCAGGGTATGTTGTGATATGATATGGCCAATTACATGATGTGATATATGTGATGTATGAGATGATCATGTGATGTATATATTATCATGACTTGCATGTCGATGAGTATGGCAACCGGCAGGAGCCATAGGGTTGTCTTTAATTATTGTATGACCTGCGTGTCAATCATTAAGCGCTATGTAATGCTTTACTTTATCGCTACGGTAGCAATAGTAGTAGAAGCATGTAGGGCGTGACAACCCCGATGGCGACACGTTGATGGAGATCAAGATGATGGATATTATGGTGTCATGCCGGTGACGATGGAGATCATGTCGGTGCTTTCTAGATGGAGATCAAAAGCACAAGTTCATGGCCATATCATGTCAATTATGATTTGCATGTGATGTTAATCCTTTTTATGCACCTTGTTTTGCTTAGGACGACGGTAGCATTATAAGGTGATCCCTCACTTAATTTCAAGATAAATTGTGTTCTCCCCGAGTGTGCACCGTTGCGAAAGTTCGTCGTGCTGAGACACCACGTGAGGATCGGGTGTGATAGACTCTACGTTCACATACAACGGGTGCAAGCCAGATTTGCACGTGCAGAACACTCGGGTTAAACTTGACAAGCCTAGCATGTATAGACATGGCCTCGGAACACCAGAGACCGAAAGGTCGAACATGAGTCATATAGTAGATATGATCAACATGATGATGTTCACCATTGTAGCCACCTCAACTCACGTGATGATCGGACTTGAGTTGGTGAATTTGGATCATGTATCACTCGAATGATCGGAGGGATGTCAACCTGAGTGGGAGTTCTTAAGTAATATGATTAATTGAACTCATTATCATGAACATAGTCAAAGTGTCTTTGCAAATTATGTTGTAGATTACTAGCTCACGCTATAGCTCCCTTGTATTTTTTATATGTTCCTAGAGAAATAGAATTGAAAGATGATGGTAGTAATATTGCGGACTGGGTCCATGATCTGAGGATTGTCCTCATTGCTGCACAAAAGGCTTATGTCCTTAATGCACCGCTCGGTGCGCCAACCCCTCTAGCATCGTCTGTAGATGTTGTGAACATCTGACAGGCACGTTCTGATGACTACTTGATAGTTTAGTGCGTCATGTGTTACGGCTTAGAATTGAGGCTCCAAAAATGTTTTGAACGTCACGGAACATATGAGATGTTCCTATGAGCTGAAATTAGGATCTCAGGCTCGTGCCCGTGTTGCGAGATATGAGATCTCCAACAAGATTCTTTGCCTCCAAGATGAAAGAGAAGAGCTCAATCCTTGAGCATGTACTCAGATTGTCTGGGTGCTACAATCGCTTGAATCAAGTGGGAGTTGATCTTCCAGATAAGATAGTGATTGACATAGTTCTCCAAGTCACTGTCCCTAAGCTACTAGAACTTAGTGATGAACTATATCTTGCCAGGGATAGAAATAATGATTCCTCAGCTGTTCGCGATGTTTTGACACCGCGAAGGTAGAAATCAAGAAGGAGCGTCAAGTGTTGATGGTTAACCAAACCACTAGTTTCGAAAAGGGCAAGAGCAAGGAGGGAAACTTCATGGATAGCAAGTCAGTTGCTGATCCAGTGAAGCAACCCAAAGTTGAACTCAAACCCGAGACTAAGTGCTTCTGTTATGAGGTGAACGGTCGCTGAAGCGGAACAACCCTAGATACTTGGTAGATAAGAAGGCTGGCAACATCGACAGAAGTATATTTGATATACGAGTTATTGATGTGTACCTTGCTAGTACTCCTAGTAGCACCTGGGTATTGGATACCGGTTCGGTTGCTAAATGTTAGTAACTCGAAATAAAAGCTATAGAATAAACGGAGAACTAGCTAAGGGTGAGGTGACGATATGTGTTGGAAGTGTTTCCAAGGTTGATGTGATCAACATCGCACGCTCTCTCTACCTTCAGGATTAGTGACGAACCTGAATAAATGTTATTTGGTGTTTTGCGTTGAGCATGGACATGATTAGATCATGTTTGTTGCAATACAGTTTTTCATTTGAATTAGAGAATAATGGTTATTCTGTTTGCATGAATAATACCTTCAATGGTCATGCACCCAGTGAGAATGGTTTGTTGAAATCTTGATTGTAGTAATACACATGTTCATAACATTGATGTCAAAAGATACAAAGTTAACAATGATAGTACCACATATTTGTGGCACTGCCGCAGAATGTCATATTGGTATAAAGCGCATGAAGAAACTCCATGCTGATGGATCTTTAGACTCATTCGATTTCGAATCGGTTGAGACATGCGAACCATGCCTCTTGGGCAAGATGACTAAAGGACCCCGTTGGATGGAGCGGGCAAGTGATTCATTGGAAATGATACATGTTGATGTATGCAATCCAGTGAGTCTTGTAGCGTGCAGTGGATATCGTTATTTTCTTACCTTCACTCATGATTTGAGTAAATATAGTGTATATTTACTTAATGAAACACAAGTCTGAATCGTTTGAAAGGTTCAAGCAAATTCAGAGTGAAGTTTAAGATCATCATGGCAAGAAGATAAAAATAACTGCGATATGATCGTGGAGGTGAATATCTGAGTTACGAGTTTGGCATACAACTTGAGACAATGTGAAATTTGTTTCACAACTAACGCCACCTGGAACACCATAGTGTGATGGTGGGTCCGAACATCATAGTCATGCTCTATTGATATAGTGTATACTGTGATGTCTCTTATCGTTTTACTACTATAATTTTTGGGGTTATGCATTAGAGACAACTACATTCACTTTAAATAGGGCATCATCTAAATCCGTTGAGATGACACCGTGTGAATTATGGTTTGATAGAAACCTAAGCTGTCATTTCTTAATATTTGGGGCTGTGACACTTGTGTGGAAAATGTTTTCACCTAATGAGGTCGAACCCAAGGCAGACAAATGCATCTTCATAGAATACCCTAAGATCAGTTGGGTGAACCTTCAATCTCAGATCCTAGTGCAAAGTGTTTGTTGTTTAAACGGATCCTTTCTTGAGGAAATGTTTCTCGCGAAAGAATTGAGTGGGAGGAAGATAGAACTTGATGAGGTTGTTAAACCTTTGTTCAACCAGAGAGTAGCGCAGCGCAGAAAGATGTTTCTGTGAAGCCTACGTTAGTTGAAGAGGAAGTTAATGATGATGATCATGAAGCTTCAGGATCAAGTTACTATCGAACTTCGTAGGTCGACAAGGATGTGTACTGCTCCTAAGTGGTACGACAACTCTGTCTTGGAGATCATGTTGTTGGACAACGATGAACCTACGAGCTATGGAGAAGCGATGATGGGCCCGGATTCCGACAAATGGTTGGAGGCCATGAAATCCGAGATAGGATCCATGTATGAAAACCAAGTGGTAGACTTGCTCATTGGATGGCAGGTCGTTGAGTACAAATGGATCTTTAAAATGAAGACAAACACTGATGATGAATGTCACTATTTGTAAAGCTCGACTTGTTGCAAAGAAGTTTGTGACAAGTTCAAGGAGTTGACTACGATGAGACTTTCTCACTCGTAGTGATGCTAAAGTCTGTTGGAATTATGTTAGCAGTTGCTGTGTTTTCAATTATGAAATCTGGCAGATGGATGTCAAAACATCGTTTCCTTAACTGTTTACTTGAGGAAAGGTTGTATGTGATACAACCGGATGGTTTTGTTAGTCCTAAGGATGCTAAAAGGTGTGCAAGCTTTAGTGATGCTTGTATGGACTGAAGCAAGCATCTCAGAGTTGGAATATACGCTTTGATGAGGTGATCAAAGTTTGAATGTTTATACAAGGTTTACGAGAAACTTGTATTTACAATAAAGTGAGTGGGAGCACTATAGAATTTCTGATAAGTATATGTGGATGACATATTGTTGATCGGAAATAATGTAGGATTTCTGGGAAGCATAAATGGTTGTTTGAAAAGTGATTTTTGAAACGAAGACCTGGATAAAGCTACCTAATTGTTGAGCATCAAGATCTATAGAGATAGATCAAGATACTTGATGAGACTTTCAATGAGCACGTACCTTGACAAGATTTTGAAAGAGTTCAAAATGGATCAGTCAGAGAAAGAGTTCTCGCCTGATTCGTAAGGTATAAAATTGAGTATGACTCAATGACCAGTGACTGCAGAAGATAGAAAAAAGATGAGTGTCATCACCTATGCTTCAGCCATAGGCTCTATCATGTATGCAATGCTGTGCACAAGACCTGATGTCAGCCTTGCCATAAGTATGGCTGGAAGGTTTCAAAGTGATCCTGGAATGGAGCACTGGACAGCGGTCAAGATTGTCCTTAGTAACTAAAAGACTAAGGAGATGTTTCTCGATTATGGAGGTGATAAAGAGTTCGTCGTAAAGAGTTACGTCGATGCAAGCTTTAACACCAATCCGGATGACTCGTAGTAGCAATCTGGATACGTATAGTGGAGCAGTCATTTGGAATAGTACCAAGTGGAGTGTGGTAGCGGTGTTTTTGGTTTGACATAGAAATTTGCAAAGTACACACGGATCAGAATATCGCAGACCCGTTGACTATAAGACCTCTCTCACATGCAAAGCATTATCGAGCCCCAGAACTCATTGGGTGTTAGATTCATAACAATGCGAATCACATGGTGATGTGAACTAGATTATTGACTCTAGTGCAAGTGGGAGACTGTTGGAAATATGCCCTAGAGGCAATAATAAATTAGTTATTATCATATTTCCTTGTTCATGATAATCATTTATTATCCATGCTATAATTGTATTGATCGGAGACTTAAATGCATGTGTGGATATATAGACAAAACCATTTCCCTAGTATGCCTCTAGTAGACTAGCTCGTTGATCAAAAGATGGTTAAGGTTTCCTAGCCATGGACATGAGATGTCATTTGATAACGGGATCACATCATTAGGAGAATGATGTGGTGGACAAGACCCAAACTACAAACATAGCATATGATCGTGTCAGCTTATTGCTACTCTTTTCTGCATGTCAAGTATATGTTCCTATGACCATGAGATCATGCAACTCACAGATATCGGAGGAGTGCCTTGTGTGTATCAAACGTCGCAACGTAACTGGGTGACTATAAAGGTGCTCTACAGGTATCTCCGAGGGTGTCTGTTGAGTTGGCATGGATCGAGACTGGGATTTGTTACTCCGTGTGACGGAGAGGTATCTCAGGGCCCACTCGGTAATACAACATCACAATGAGCCTTGAAAGCAATGTGACTAATTGTTAGTTGCGGGATCTTGTATTATGGAACGAGTAAAGAGACTTGCCAGTAACGAGGTTGAACTAGGTATGGAGATACCGACGATCGAATCTCGGGCAAGTAACATACCGAAGAACAAAGGGAACATCGTACGGGATTAACTGAATCCTTGACATAGAGGTTCGACCGATAAAGATCTTCGTAGAATATGTAGGAACCAATGTGGACGTCCAGGTCTCGCCATTGGTTATTGACCGTAGAGGTGTCTCGGTCATGTCTACATAGTTCTCGAACCCGGAGGGTCTGCACACTTAAGGTTCGGTGACGTTTCGGTAATGTAGAGTTATGTATGGTGGTGACTGAAGTTTGTTCGGAGTCCCAGATGAGATCCGGGACGTCATGAGGACCTCCGGAATGGTCCGGAGGTAAAGATTCATATATAGGAAGTCCCAGTTTGGTTTCCGGAAAAGTTTCGGGCTCATCGGTAGTGTACCGGGAGTGCCGGTAGTGTACCGGGAGTGCCGGTAGTGTACCGGGAGGCCTCCGGGAGGGGTATTTCGACCCCAAGAGGTCCATGGGCTGTGGGAGAATAATAACCAGCCCTTAGTGGGCTGGGAAAACAGCCACAAAGGCCCATGGCGCAGGACAGAAAGTCCTAAAGCAAAAAGTGGAAAATCAGCCAATAGGAGGCAATCCTACTCCAACTAGGATTGGAGGTGAAGTAGGATTGCTTCCCACCTCCTATTTCGGCCGACCCAAAGGCCTTGGCTGCCTCTCCTCTCCTCTCCTCCTATATATACTAGTGGATTGGGTGGTTTTTGGACAGAATCTCCGGCCACGTGCTACCCGTTCCACCGGTGCATAGTTTCTCCTCTAGATCGTAGTTCCGCGGTGTTTAGGCGAAGCCCTGCCGGAATTGCTCCACCACCATCATCAGAGCGCCGTCATGCTTCCGGTGAACTCTCTCCCCTCTCCACCTACTCTTGCTGGATCAAGACGGTGGAGATCGTCATCAAGCTGCACGTGTGTTGAACGCGGAGGTGCCGTCCGTTCGGCGTTAGATCGGAAGAACCGCGATCGAGATCGCGAGACGGTTCATGATGAGATCGCGGGACGGATCGTGATGAGTTCGCGGGACAGATCATGATCAAGATCATGAGACGGATCATGATGAGATTGCGGGACGGATCGTGATGGGATCGCGGAACGGATCGTGATGAGATCGCGGGACGCTCGGCGATTTGGATCACGAAGATGTTCGACTACACCAACAGCGTTTCTTAACGCTTCCCGCTTAGCGATCTACAAGGGTACGTAGATCCACTCTCCCTCTCATAGATGCTCATCACCATGGATAGGTTTGCGTGTGCTTAGGAAAATTTTTGTTTCCCATGCGACGTTCCCCAACACCTATCTCCTAGGAGCATGTGTCTAATGCTTTGTTTGATAACTAATAGACTTTTGCAATAAGTATGTGTGTTCTTTATGACCAATGTTGAGTCCATGGATTATACACACTCTCACCCTTTCACCTCTGCTAGCTTTTCTAGTACCACGCGACTTTCGCCGGTACATCAAACCCTCCTTACTTAAAACAACCACCATATATTTTCCTCAAAACAGCCACCATACCTACCTATTATGACATTTCCATAGCAATTTCGAGATATATTGCCATGCAACTTCCACCATGTAGTTTTTCATGACATGCACCATCACTTTCATCTTGCATATAGAGTCATATTTTGTTCTAGGTATCGAGTTGTAATTTTCTTTTCGAGTTATAAGTAAATAAAAGTGTGATGATTTTCGTTATTAGATCATTGTCCCGTGACAGAAAAGAATGATGGAAGCCATAACTCCCGCACAAGTTTGGATGAGTATCCGGACTTTACAATAATAAAAGAGGCCAACGAAGCCCAAACAAAAAAATAGAAGAGGCCAAATATGCCCACCAAAATAAAAAAATGAGAGAAAGAAAGAAGGGACAATTGCTACTATATTTTTCCACACTTGTGCTTCAAGGTAGCACCATGATCTTCATGATAGAGAGTCTCCTATTCTGTCACTTTCATATAACAAGTGGATATTCATCTCGCATGACCACTTAGTTTTCTTTTTTATCTTTCATACACTTATAGCTCTAAGTGCATTTGTTGCATGGCAATCCCTACTCACTCACATTGATATCTATTGATGGGCATCTACATAGCCTGTTGATACGCCTAGTTGATGTGAGACTATCTTCTCCCTTTTTCCTTGCACCTCCTCCATATTCTATTCCACCTATAGTGCTATATCCATGGCTCACGCTCATGTATTCCGTGAGAGTTGAAAAGGTTTGAGAACACCAAAAGTGTGAAAATTTTGCTTGACTTGTTCATCGGGGTTGTGCATGATTTAGATACTTTGTGTGGGGAAGATGGAGCATAGCCAGACCATATGATTTTGTAGGGATAACTTTATAAGGCCATGTTATTTCGAAAGGACACGACTGCCTTGTTGGTGTGCTCGAAGTATTACTGTTTTTATGTCAACATTAGACTATTGTTTTGAATCTTACGGATCTAAATATTCATGCCACAATAAAGAATATTACATGGATAAGTATGTTAGGTAGCATTCCACATCAAAAATTCTGTTTTTATCATTTACCTACTCGAGGACGAGCATGAATTAAGCTTGGGGATGCTAATACGTCTGTGACGTATCTATACTTTTTGATTGTTCCATGCTATTATATTATCTGTTTTGGATTTTTTATATGCATTAATATGCTATTTTATATTATTTTTGGGACTAACCTATTAATCTAGAGCCTAGTGCCAGTTTCTGTTTTTTCCTTGTTTTTGAGAATTGCACATAAGGAATATTAAACGGAGTCCAAACGGAATAAAACCTTCAGAATGATTTTTTCTGGACCGGAAGGAAACCACCAAGCTTGGAGACCAAGGTAGGAGAGCCACCGTGGGGCCATAAGCCCTAGGGGCGCACCCAGGGGGGTAGGGTGCGCCCTGCAGGCTTGTGGGCCCACGGCAGCCCTCCTGTGACGCCCCCAATTTCGACCGTATGCTAAACATACACGCAATGCATACGACCAAGATCATGGAATCACTAATCAATATCACAACACAACTCTAGACACAATTTTAAAGTCATACGGCTTCATATTACAAAGCCAGGGGCCTCGAGGGCTCGAATACAAAGCTCGACAAGCACGAGTCAGCGAAAGCAAATAACATCTGAGTACAGACATAAGTTAAACAAGTTTTGCCTTAAGAAGGCTAGCACAAACATAACAACGGATTGAAAGAGGCGAGGCCTCCTGCCTGGGAACCTCCTATCCTACTGCTGGTCCGGGGCCGCCTCCACGTAGTAGTAGGCTCCTGTGGTGGTGTAGAAGTCATCTCCGCGTACTCCATCTCCTAGGCTCCATCGTCTGAACGTAGAATCGAATCGAGGGGGAAAGAGAAAGCAAAGAAGTGGTGAGTACTCATCCAAAGTACTCGCAAGACTGACATCAGAACTATGCTAAGTATGCATCATTATCAAGGGGTGGGGTTATATTTGGACTGACTGCAGAAAGCAAGAATGAGGGGAAGGCCTAGTCCTATCGAAGACTAGCATCTTCAGCACCTTGCAGCATTAGAAGAGAGTAGACTGGTATCTCACATATAGACATATTATTGTAGCAATTTTATTAAGTAACCATGCCCAGAGATTCTTCCTCGACTCCCTGCGAGGAAGCAATCCCGGAGCCATATTCATTTAAAGTAATTCACAATTATAGTTGCATAAGGTCAAGGTACGACTCCAAGTCGTCCTGTTACCGTGGACACGACTATTCGAATAGATGAATTCATCCCTGTAGGGGTGCACCGCATTTCCAACACGCTTGATCACCTCTGACCGGACACACTTTTCGGGGTAATGCCCGGCCTCGGGATCCAAAACATCGTCGCCCCACATAGACTCAACGAAGAGGCTAGCCTATCGGTGTACTCCTAAGCGCGCAGGTTCGTGGGCCCACTTGCCCTTGCACTCCTGCATGATGTGTGGGCGGCCAGAAATAGTCCTATCATGCCTTAATGAGAGCGCCATGCGTTCCAGACCAATCCGGTGAGTGCCGCTCCGATTGCTGACGTCCGAAGAGCTTCGGCTGATACAACGACGCTGAGCACCCATAACTTCTCCCACGTGAAGGTTTAGTGTGTAAAAGGTCAATGACCAACTCAGATCAAATACCCAACCCATTAGCATTTTATTAGTGCGGGGCAAGCGCAAACCATAATGCAGTCCGTCGCCCCGCCAATAACCCTCGGGTGCCTTACCGGTGCACCCCACCAAGTCTTCGGATGCCTTGCGGCGCATCCCACCAAATCTTTCTCTCGCGGGCACCCTTGGGGCCAGCCCGTCTTTCAGTAGTATTTCGGTAACAAGTCATAGAGACTGTGTGGATATAACATCAAGACGGGAACTGAGGAATCACCCTCAATGGTCCCCGCTCGATGTAACCGTCAAGGTGGACTTTAGAGGAATCACCCTCGAGGTTCCCACACTTGAGGGGTTGCACGACAGAGACATCGTCGGGAATGGTGAAGTAGGAATCACCCTCTATAACCACAACCGACTAGCTGCACTACATGGCTAGCATCATGAGTACTTCATGAGGTGTCACCCTCGATACTCGATAGTAGCACTATAGAGTTGCACAACTAAGGGGGGTGTGTGGTGATGTGATGGGGGTCTGGCTTGTCGGTTAGTTGACCGAGTCTTTGAGTCTTCGAGTCATCGAGTCGTCGGGACGTCGATGAAGAAGCAGGGGCAACTGGGACTAAGGGGTCACTGGGGGTTCACTAACCAACCTATACTAAGCAGTTGGTATGATTGCAGGAATAGTAGCAGTTCATCAAAAACAGGCTATGAATCAGAATAGGAGCTAGCTAAAACAGTAGCAAAATTCTAATGCAAGAATAAGAGGGAGAGAGGTGGGTGATATCGGAATGCTCAAGGGGGTTTGCTTGCCTTGCTGCTCTGCTGCAAAAGGCTGGTCATCAAGGGCGTAGTCGTACTCGGCAGCAGCGTCAGTCTCGGGGTCTACCGGTAAGAAGAGGGGGGAGAAACAATAAATATAAGGCAAACAAGTGCAACACGATGCATGACATGGCATTATGCAGAGCTAGGTATGCACTAACGCAATACTACATGCATCCGATAGAGCGGAAGAATACCTGATGATATTTCTCGGGTCTGCGGATTTATCAAACAGTCGAATCGGAGGGGAAAGTTCCATGTTCATCATGCTAGGAGCATGTGACAGATGAATGGATGGTATATTTGGATTCGTGGGATTTTTCTCATCAAATTTCATATATAAATTATTTTCATCTGAGCTACGGCTTAAAAGATATGATTTTCTAAAGTTTTTATAAATTTCTGGAATTTAACAGATTATTATTAATTCGAAAAATTGCTTTATGATGTCAGCATGACATCATCACTACATCAGGTGTCAATAGGGGCTGGCCGGGTCAGACCTGACCAGTGCGCCCCACCTGTCATAGACACAAGCATATTCCATTTTATTAATTTAACTAAACTGATTTAATTAAGTGAGGGCCCCACATGTCAGTGAGGCATTAGGGTTAATCTAATTACTTTAATTAACTCAGCTAATTAATTAGTGGTCTGACAGGGGTGGTGTTGGAAATATGTCCTAGAGGCAATAAATAAAGTGTTTATTATTGTATTTCCTTGTTCATGATAATCCTTTATTATCCATGCTATAATTGTATTAATTGGAAACATGGATACATGTGTGGATACATAGACAAACACAATGTCCCTAGTTAGTGAACTAGCTCATTGATCGAAAGATGGTTAAAGGTTTCCTAGCCATGGACATGAGATGTCATTTGATAACGGGATCACATCATTAGGAGAATGATGTAATGGACAAGACCCAAACTACAAACGTAGCTTATGATCGTGTCAGTTTATTGCTACTGTTTACTGCATGTCAAGTATATGTTCCTATGACCATGTGATCATGCAACTCACAGATATCGGAGGAGTACCTTGTGTGTATCAAACGTCGCAACGTAACTGGGTGACTGTAAAGGTGCTCTACAGGTGCCTCCGAGGGTGTCTGTTGAGTTGGCATGGATCAAGACTGGGATTTGTTACTCCGTGTGACGGAGAGGTATCTCAGGGCCCACTCGGTAATACAACATCACAATAAGCCTTGCAAGCAATGTGACTAAGTGTTAGTTACGGGATCTTGTATTACGGAACGAGTAAAGAGACTTGCCAGTAACAAGGTTGAACTAGGTATGGAGATACCGACGATCGAATCTCGGGCAAGTAACATACCAAAGAACAAAGGGAACATCATACGGGATTAACTGAATCCTTGACATAGAGGTTCGACCAATAAAGATCTTCATAGAATATGTAGGAACCAATGTGGACATCCAGGTCCCGCCATTGGTTATTGACCGTAGAGGTGTCTCGGTCATGTCTACATAGTTCTTGAACCTGCAGGGTCTGCACTCTTAAGGTTTGGTGACGTTTCGATAGTATAGAGTTATGTATGGTGGTGACCGAAGTTTTTTCGGATTCCCCGATGAGATCCCGGATGTCACAAGGAGCTCCGTAATGGTCTGGAGGTAAAGATTCATATATAGGAAGTCCCGTTTTGGTCGCCGGAAAAGTTTCGGGCTCATCGATAGTGTACCGGGAGTGCCGGTAGTGTACCAGGAGGCCTCCGGGAGGGGTATTTCGACCCAAGAGGCTTCATGGGATGTGGGAGAGTGAATATCAGCCCTTAGTGGGCTGGTGGAAACTCCCACACAAGGCTCATGTGGCTGGAGGAAAAAAACGAATAGGAAAAGGTGGAAAAAAGGCAAAAAGGAGCAATCCTAATCCTACTAGGATTGGAGGAGGAGAGTCCTCCTCCACCTCCCACTTCGGCCGAAGCCTCCAAGGCTTGGAGGCCAAGGCTACCTCTCCTCCTCCTTCCCTCCTATATATACTGGTGGATTTCTAGGGTTTTGCACTAGAATTTCAGCCACGTGCTACCCGTTCCTCCAGTGCATAGTTTCTCCTCTAGATCGGTTTTCTGTAGTGCTTAGGCGAAGCCCTACCGGAATTGCTCCACCACCATCGCCGGAGCGCCGTCAGGATGCCAAAGAACTCTTCTCCCTCTCCACTCCTTCTTGCTGGATCAAGATGGTGGAGATCATCATCAAGCTGTACATGTGCTGAACGCAGAGGTGCCGTCCGTTCGGTGCTAGATCGGAAGGATCGTGATCAAGTTCGTGAGACGGATCGTGATCAAGTTCGTGGGACGGATCATGATCGGATGGCGGGACGGATCGTGATTGGATTGCAGGACGGATCGTGATTGGATCGCGGGACGCACGGCAATTTGGATCGCGGAGACGTTCGACTACACCAACCGCGTTTCTTAACGCTTCCCGCTTAGCGATCTACAAGGGTATTTAGATCCACTCTCCCTCTCGTAGGTGCTCATCACCATGGATAGATCTGCGTGTGCATAGGAATTTTTTTGTTTCCCATGCAACGTTCCCCAACAGTGGCATCATGAGCTAGGTCTATGTGTTGATGAGATCTCGAGTAGAACACAAAAGGTTTGTGGGCGTTGATGCTTAGATTGCTTCCTCCCTTGGTCGGATTTTGGTTCAGCAGTATTGTGAGATGAAGCGGCCTGGACCAACATTACTCGTACGCTTACGAGAGAATGGTTCCCTCGATGCAACTTGTTGCCTAGATGGCTTGAGGGTGGCAGTTTCTGTCACTTTAGTTGGATCGGATTTGACAAAGGCGGTCCTTGAGAAGGTTGAAAAGCAAATTATGTATCACCGTTGTGGTTTATGCGTAGGTGAGAATCGTTCTTGCTAGAAACCCGTAGCAGCCACGTAAAACATGCAACAACAATTAGAGGACGTCTAACTTGTTTTTGCAGGGTATGTTGTGATGTGATATGTCCAATTACATGATGTGATATATGTGATGTATGAGATGATCATGTGATGTATAGAATTTTCACGACTTGCATGTCGATGAGTACGGCAACCGGCAGGAGCCATAGGATTGTCTTTAATTATTGTATGACCTGCATGTCAATCATTAAGCGCTATGTAATGCTTCACTTTATCGCTAAACGGTAGCAATAGTAGTACAAGCATGCAGGGCATGACAACCTCGATGGCGACACGTTGATGGAGATCAAGATGATGGAGATCATTGTGTCGTGCCGGTGGCGATGAAGATCATGCCGGTGCTTTCAAGATGGAGATCTAAAGCACAAGTTCATGGCCATATCATGTCACTTATGAATTGCATGTGATGTTAATCCTTTTATGCACCTTGTTTTGCTTAGTACGACGGTAGCATTATAAGGTGATCCCTCACTTAACTTTCAAGATAAAATTGTGTTCTCCCCGAGTGTGCACCGTTGCGAAAGTTCGTCGTGTTGAGACACCACATTATGATCAGGTGTGATAGACTCTACGTTCACATACAACGGGTGAGCCAGTGTTGCACGCGCAGAACACTCGGGTTAAACTTGACGAGCCTAGCATGTACAGACATGGCCTCGGAACACAAGAGACCGAAAGGTCGAACATGAGTCATATAGTAGATATGATCAACATAATGATGTTCACCATTGAAGCCACCTCAACTCACGTGATGATCGGACTTGAGTTGGTGGATTTGGATCATGTGACACTCAGATGACCTAAGGGATGTCACTTTGAGTGGGAGATTTAGTAATTTGATTAACGAAAATCATTATCTTGAACAATAGTCTAAGTGAACTTTGCATATTTATGTTGTAGATCAATGACTCGCGTAGTAGCACCCCTGAATTTTAATGCGTTCCTAGAGAAAGCTAAACTGAAAGATGATGGAAGTAACTTTGTTGACTGGGCCCGTAATCTGAGGATTATCCTCACGGCTTCCCAGAAATCATATGTCCTTGATGCACCACTTGGTGACCAACCAGAAGACATGACCTCCGAAGACGTTAAGAACGCTTGGGAGGCACGTACTGGAGATTACTCAATAGTTCAGTGTGCAATATTGTATGGCTTACAACTGGGACTTCAAAGACGTTTTGAACGTCATGGAGCATATGAGATGTTCCAGGAGTTGAAGTTTATCTTTCAGAAGAACGCCCGGATCGAGAGGTATGAGACCTCTGATAAGTTCTATGCTTGCAAGATGGAGGGAAACGGGTCTATCAGTGAACATATACTCAGAATGTCTGGGTATTCAACTCGTCTAGCGGAATTGGAAATTGCCCTTCCGCCAGAGGCGATCACTGACAGAGTTCTTCAATCCCTGCCACCTAGTTACAAGAGCTTTGTGATGAACTATAACATGCACGGGATGAACAAGTCAATCGCCGAGCTATTTGCGATGCTAAAGGTCGTTGAGTCTGAAATCCAGAAAGAACATCAAGTGTTGATGGTCAATAAAACCACTAGTTTAAAGAAAAATGGCAAAGTCAAGGGCAAGGGCAAGAAGGGTAAAACCAAGAAGGATGGCAAAGCAGTTGCTACTCCCGCAAAGAAGCCCAAGCATGGACCCAAGCCAGAAACTGAGTGCTTTCATTGCAAGGGAACTGGTCACTGGAAGCGGAACTACCCCAAGTACCTATTGGAAATATGCCCTAGAGGCAATAATAAATTAGTTATTATCATATTTCCTTGTTGATGATAATCGTTTATTATCCATGCTATAATTGTATTGATCGGAGACTTAAATGCATGTGTGGATACATAGACAAAACCATGTCCCTAGTATGCCTCTAATGGACTAGCTCGTTGATCAAAAGATGGTTAAGGTTTCCTAGCCATGGACATGAGATGTCATTTGATAACGGGATCACATCATTAGGAGAATGATGTGGTGGACAAGACCCAAACTACAAACATAGCATATGATCGTGTCAGTTTATTGCTACTGTTTTCTGCATGTCAAGTATATGTTCCTATGACCATGAGATCATGCAACTCACGGATATCGGAGGAGTGCCTTGTGTGTATCAAACGTCGCAACGTAACTGGGTGACTATAAAGGTGCTCTACAGGTATCTCCGAGGGTGTCTGTTGAGTTGGCATGGATCGAGACTGGGATTTGTTACTCCGTGTGACGGAGAGGTATCTCAGGGCCCACTCGGTAACACAACATCACAATGAGCCTTGCAAGCAATGTGACTAATTGTTAGTTGCAGGATCTTGTATTACGGAACGAGTAAAGATACTTGCCAGTAACGAGGTTGAACTAGGTATGGAGATACCGACGATTGAATCTCGGGCAAGGAACATACCGAAGAACAAAGGGAACATCGTACGGGATTAACTGAATCCTTGACATAGAGGTTTGACCGATAAAGATCTTCATAGTATATGTAGGAACCAATGTGGACGTCCAGGTCCCGCCATTGGTTATTGACCGTAGAGGTGTCTCGGTCATGTCTACATAGTTCTCGAACCCGCAGGGTCTGCACACTTAAGGTTCGGTGACATTTCGGTAATGTAGAGTTATGTATGGTGGTGACCGAAGTTTGTTCGGAGTCCCGGATGAGATCCGGGATGTCATGAGGAGCTCCGGAATGGTCCGGAGGTAAAGATTCATATATAGGAAGTCCCAGTTTGGTCTCCGAAAAAGTTTCGGGCTCATCGGTAGTGTACCGGGAGTGCCGGTAGTGTATCGGGAGGCCTCCGGGAGGGGTATTTCGACCCCAAGAGGTCCATGGGCTGTGGGAGAATAATAACCAGCCCTTAGTGGGCTGGGAAAACAGCCACAAAGGCCCATGGCACAGGAGAGAAAGTCCTAAAGCAAAAAGTGGAAAATCAGCCAATAGGAGGCAATCCTACTCCAACTAGGATTGGAGGTGAAGTAGGATTGCTTCCCACCTCCTATTTTGGCCTACCCAAAGGCCTTGGCTGCCTCTCCTATCCTCTCCTCCTATATATACTAGTGGATTGGGTGGTTTTTGGACAGAATTTCCGGCCACGTGCTACCCGCTACACCGGTGCATAGTTTCTCCTCTAGATCGGTTTTCTGCAGCGCTTAGGCGAACCCCTGCCGGAATTGCTCCACCACCATCACCGGAGCGCCGTCATGCTTCCGGTGAACTCTCTCTCCTCTCCACCTCCTCTCGCTGGATCGAGACGGTGGATATCGTCATCAAGCTGCACGTGTGCTGAACGCGGAGGTGTCATCCGTTCGGTGCTAGATCGGAAGGACCGTGATCGAGATCGCGAGACGGTTCGTGATGTGATCACGGAATGGATCGTGATGAGTTCGCGGGACAGATCGTGATCAAGATCATGAGATGGATCGTGATGAGTTCGCGGGATGGATCATGATGTGTTCGCGGGACGGTTCATGATTGGATCGCGGGACGCTCGGCGATTTGGATCGCGAAGAAGTTTGACTACACCAACCGCGTTTCTTAACGCTTCCCGCTTAGCGATCTACAAGGGTACGTAGATCCACTCTCCCTCTCGTAGATGCTCATCACCATGGATAGGTTTGCATGTGCGTAGGAAATTTTTTGTTTCCCATGCGATGTTCCCCAACAGTGGCATCATGAGCTAGGTTGATGGTTCGATGAGATCTCAAGTAGAACACAAAAGGTTTGTGGGCGTTGATGCTTAGATTGCTTCCTCCCTTGGTCGGATTTTGGTTCAGCTGGATTGTGAGATGAAGCGGCCCAGACCAACATTACTCATACGCTTACGAGAGACCAGTTCCCTCGACGCAACTTGTTGCTTAGATGGCTTGCGGGTGACAGTTTCTTTCACTTTAGTTGGATCGGATCCGACAAAGGCGGTCCTTGAGAAGGTTGAAAAGCAATCTATGTATCACCATTGTGGTTTATGCGTAGGTGAGAATCGTTCTTGCTAGATACCCGTAGCAGCCATGTAAAACATGCAACAACAATTAGAGGACGTCTAACTTGTTTTTGCAGGGTATGTTGTGATGTGATATGGCCAATTACATGATGAGATATATGTGATGTATGAGATGATCATGTGATGTATAGAATTTCATGACTTGCATGTCGTTGAGTACGACAACCGGCAGGAGCCATAGGGTTGTCTTTAATTATTGTATGACCTGCATGTCAATTATTAAGTGCTATGTAATGCTTTACTTTATCGCTAAGCGATAGCAATAGAAGTAGAAGCAGGGCTGGCGCCACAACCCCAATGGCAACACATTGATGGAGATCAAGATGATGGAGATCATGGTGTTGTGCCGGTGACGATGGAGATCATGCCGGTGTTCGAAGATGGAGATCTTAAACACAAGTTCATGGCCATATCATGTCACTTATGAATTGCATGAGATGTTAATCCTTTTATACACCTTGTTTTGCTTAGTACGGCGATAGCATTATAAGGTGATCCCTCACTTGAATTTCAAGATGAACTGCGTTCTCCCCGAGTGTGCACCGTTGCGAAAGTTCGTCGTGTTGAGACACCACGTGATGATCGGGTGTGATAGACTCTACGTTCACATACAACGGGTGCAAGCCAGATTTGCACGCGCAAAACACTCGGGTTAAACTTGACGAGCCTAGCATGTACAGACATGGCCTCGGAATACAAGAGACCGAAAGGTCGAGCATGAGTCATATAGTGGATATGATCAACATAATGATGTTCACCATTGAAGCCACCTTAACTCACGTGATGATCGGACTTGAGTTGGTGAATTTGGATCATGTATCACTCGAATGACCTGAGGGATGTCAATTTGAGTGGGAGTTCTTAAGTAATATGATTAATTGAACTCATTATCATGAACATAGTCAAAGTGTCTTCGCAAATTATGTTGTAGATTACTAGCTCGCGCTGTAGCTCCCTTGTATTTTTATATGTTCCTAGAGAAATAGAATTGAAAGATGTTGGTAGAAAAATTGCGGACTGTGTCCGTGATCTGAGGATTGTCCTCATTGCTGCACAGAAGGCTTATGTCCTTAATGCACCGCTCGGTGCGCCACCCCATCTAGCGTCGTCTGTAGACGTTGTGAACATCTGACAGACACGTTTCGATGACTACTTGATAGTTTAGTGCGTCATGCATTACGGCTTAGAATTGAGGCTCCGAAACGTTTTGAATGTCACGGAACATATGAGATGTTCTAAGAGCTGAGATTGTGATCTCAGGCTTGTGCCCGAGTTGCGAGATATAGGATCTCCAACGAGATTCTTTGCCTGCAAGATGAAAGAGAATAGCTCAATCATTGAGCATGTGCTCAGACTGTCTGGGTACTACAATCACTTGAATCGAGTGGGAGTTGATCTTCTAGATAAGATAGTGATTGATGTAGTTCTCCAAGTCACTGTCACTGAGCTACTAGAACTTGGTGATGAATTATAAAATGCCAGGGAAAGAAATATTGATCCCTGAGCTGTTCGCGATGTTTGACACCGCGAAGTTAGAAATCAAGAAGGAGCGTCAAGTGTTGATGGTTAATCAAACCACTAGTTTCGAGAAGGCAAGAGCAAGGAGGGAAACTTCATGGATAGCAAGTCAGTTGCTGCTCCAGTGAAGCAACCCAAAGTTGAACTCAAACCCGAGACTAAGTGCTTCTGTTATGAGGTGAGCGGTCGCTGAAGCGGAACAACCCTAGATACTTGGTAGATAAGAAGGCTGGCAACATTGATAGAAGTATATTTGATATACGAGTTACTAATGTGTACCTTGCTAGTACTCTTAGTAGCACCTGGGTATTGGATACCGGTTCGGTTGCTAAATGTTAGTAACTCGAAATAAAAGCTACGGAATAAACAGAGAACTAGCTAAGGGTGAGGTGACGATATGTGTTGGAAGTGTTTCCAAGGTTGATGTGATCAACATCGCATGCTCTCTCTACCTTCAGGATTAGTGACGAACCTAAATAAATGTTATTTGGTGTTTTGCGTTGAGCATGAACATGATTAGATCATGTTTATTGCAATACGATTATTCATTTAAGTTAGAGAATAATGGTTATTCTGTTTACATGAATAATACCTTCAATGGTCATGCACCGAGTGAGAATGGTTTGTTGAAATCTTGATCGTAGTATTACACATGTTCATAACATTGATGTCAAAAGATACAAAGTTAATAATGATAGTACCACATACTTGTGGCACTGCCGCTAAATGTCATATTGGTATAAAGCGCATGTAGAAACTCCATGCTGATGGATATTTGGACTCATTCGATTTTGAATCGGTTGAGACATGCGAACCATGCCTCTTGGGCAAGATGACTAAAGGACCCCGTTGGATGGAGCGGGCAAGTGATTCATTGGAAATGATACATGTTGATGTATGCAATCTAGTGAGTCTTGTAGCGTGCAGTGGATATCATTATTTTCTTACCTTCACTGATAATTTGAGTAGATATAGTGTATATTTACTTAATGAAACACAAGTCTGAATCGTTTGAAAGGTTCAAGCAAATTCAGAGTGAAGTTTAAAGATCATCGTGACAAGAAGATAAAAATGACTGCGATATGATCGTGGATGTGAATATCTAAGTCACGAGTTTGGCATACAACTTAAGACAATGTGAAGTTGTTTCACAACTAAACGCCACCTGGAACACCATAGTGTGATGGTGTGTCCGAACATCATAGTTATGCTCTATTGGACATGGTGTGTGCTATGATGTCTCTTGTCGTTTCACTACTATAATTTTGGGGTTATGCATTAGAGACAACTACATTCACTTTAAATAGGGCACCATCTAAATCCGTTGAGATGACACCATGTGAATTATGGTTTGATAGAAACCTAAGCTGTCATTTCTTAATATTTGGGGATGTGACACTTGTGTGGAAAATGTTTTCACCTAATGAGGTCGAACCCAAGGCAGACAAATTGCATCTTCATAGAATACCCTAAGATCAGTTGGGTGAACCTTCAATCTCAGATCCTAGTGCAAAGTGTTTGTTGCTTAAATGGATATTTTCTCGAGGAAATGTTTCTCTCGAAAGAATTGAGTGGGAGGAAGATAGAACTTGATGAGGTTGTTAAACCTTTGTTCAACCAGAGAGTAGCGCAGCGCAGAAAGATGTTTCTGTGAAGCCTACGTTAGTTGAAGAGGAAGTTAATGATGATGATCATGAAGCTTCAGGATCAAGTTACTATCGAGCTTCGTAGGTCGACAAGGATGTGTACTGCTCCTAAGTGGTACGACAACTCTGTCTTGGAGATCATGTTGTTGGACAACGATGAACCTACGAGCTATGGAGAAGCGATGATGGGCCCGGATTCCGACAAATGGTTAGAGGCCATGAAATCCGAGATAGGATCCATGTATGAAAACCAAGTGTAGACTTTGGTAGACTTGCTCGTTGGACGGCAAGTCGTTGAGTACAAATGGATCTTTAAAATGAAGACAGACACTGATGGTGAATGTCACTATTTGTAAAGCTCGACTTGTTGCAAAGATGTTTGTGACAAGTTCAAGGAGTTGACTACAATGAGACTTTCTCACTCGTAGTGGTGCTAAAGTCTGTTGGAATTATGTTAGCAGTTGTTGTGTTTTCAATTATGAAATCTGGCAGATGGATGTCAAAACACCGTTTCCTTAATGGTTTACTTGAGGAAAGGTTGTATGTGATACAACCAGAAGGTTTTGTCAGGCCTAAGGATGCTAAAAGGTGTGCAAGCTTCGGTGATCCTTCCATGGACTGAAGCAAGCATCTTGGAGTTAGAATATACGCTTTGATGAGGTGATCAAAGTTTTGATGTTTATACAAAGTTTATGAGAAACTTGTATTTGCAATAAAGTGAGTGGGAGCACTATAGAATTTCTGATAAGTATATGTGGATGACATATTGTTGATCAGAAATAATGTAGAGTTTCAGGAAAGCATAAAACGGTCATTTGGAAAGTGATTTTCAAAGGAAGACCTGGATGAAGCTACCTAATTGTTGAGCATCAAAATCTATGGAGATAGATCAAGATGCTCGATGAGACTTTCAATGAGTGCATACCTTGACAAGATTTTGAAAGAGTTCAAAAGGGATCAGTCAGAGAAAGAGTTCTCGCCTGATTTGTAAGGTGTGAAAGTTGAGTGAGACTCAAAGCTCGACAATGGCAGAAGAAAGAGAAAGGACGAACGTCGTCCCCTATGCCTTAGCCATAGGCTCTATATTATGCCATGCTGTGTACCGCACCTGTGTGTGCCTTGCCATGAGTCCGTCATGGGGTACAAGAGTGAAACAGGAGTGGATCACTGGACAGCGGTCAATATTATCCTCAGTAACTAAGAGACTGAGGAGATGTTTCTCGATTATGGAGGTGATAAAGAGTTCGTCGTAAGGAGTTACGTCGATACAAGCTTTAACACTAATCCGGATGACTCGTAGTAGCAATCTGGATACGTATAGTGGAGCAGCCATTTGGAATAGTACCGAGCGGAGTGTGGTAGCAGTGTTTACAGTTTGACATAGGTATTTGCAAAGTGCACACAGATCTGAATATCGTAGACCCATTGACTATAAGACCTCTCTCACATGCAAAGCATGATCGAGCCCCAGAACTCATTGGGTGTTAGATTCATAACAATGCGAATCACATGGTGATGTGAACTAGATTATTGACTCTAGTGCAAGTGGGAGACTGTTGGAAATATGCCCTAGAGGCAATAATAAATTAGTTATTATCATATTTCCTTGTTCATGACAATCGTTTATTATCCATCCTATAATTGTATTGATCGGAGACTTAAATGCATGTGTGGATACATAGACAAAACCATGTACCTAGTATGCCTCTAATGGACTACCTCGTTGATCAAAGGATGGTTAAGGTTTCCTAGCCATGGACATGAGATGTCATTTGATAACGGGATCACATCATTAGGAGAATGATGTGATGGATAAGACCCAAACTACAAACATAGCATATGATCGTGTCAGTTTATTGCTACTGTTTTCTGCATGTCAAGTATATGTTCCTATGACCATGAGATCATGCAACTCACGGATATCAGAGGAGTGCCTTGTGTGTATCAAACGTCGCAACGTAACTGGGTGACTATAAAGGTGCTCTATAGGTATCTCCGATGGTGTCTGTTGAGTTGGCATGGATCGAGACTTGGATTTGTTACTCCGTGTGATGGAGAGGTATCTCAGGGCCCACTCGGTAATACAACATCACAACAAGCCTTGCAAGCAATGTGGCTAAGTGTTAGTCATGGGATCTTGTATTACGGAATGAGTAAAGAGACTTGCCAGTAACGAGGTTGAACTAGGTATGGAGATACCGACGATCGAATCTCGGGCAAGTAACATACCGAGGAACAAAGGGAACGTTATACGGGATTAACTGAATCCTTGACATAGAGGTTCGACCGATAAAGATCTTCGTAGAATATGTAGGAACCAATGTGGACGTCCAGCTCCCGCCATTGGTTATTGACCGTAGAGGTGTCTCGGTCATGTCTACGTAGTTCTCAAACCCGCAGGGTCTGCACACTTAAGGTTCAGTGACGTTTCGATAGTGTAGAGTTATGTATGGTGGTGACCGAAGTTTGTTTAGAGTCCCGGATGAGATCCCGGACGTCACGAGGAGCTCCGGAATGGTCCGGAGGTAAAGATTCATATATAGGAAGTCCCAGTTTGGTTTCCGGAAAAGTTTCGGGCTCATCGGTAGTGTACCGAGAGTGCCGGTAGTGTACCGGGAGGCCTCCGGGAGGGGTATTTCGACCCCAAGAGGTCCATGGGCTGTGGGAGAATAATAACCAACCCTTAGTGGGCTGGGAAAACAGCCACAAAGGCCCATGGCGCAGGAGAGAAAGTCCTAAAGCAAAAAGTGGAAAATCAGCCAATAGGAGGCAATCCTACTCCAACTAGCATTGGAGGTGAAGTAGGATTGCTTCCCACCTCCTATTTAGGCCGACCCAAAGGCCTTGTCTGCCTCTCCTATCCTCTCCTCCTATATATACTAGTGGATTGGGTGGTTTTTGGATAGAATTTCCGGCCACGTGCTACCCGTTACACCGGTGCATAGTTTCTCCTCTAGATCGGTTTTCTGCAGCGCTTAGGCGAAGCCCTGCCGGAATTGCTCCACCACCATCACCGGAGCGCCGTCACGCTGCTGGTGAATTCTCTCTCCTCTCCGCCTCCTCTCGCTGGATCGAGACGGTGGAGATCGTCATCAAGCTGCACGTGTGCTGAACGCGGAGGTGCCGTCCGTTCGGCGCTAGATCAGAAGGACCGTGATCGAGATCGCGAGACGGTTCGTGATGTGATCATGGAACGGATCGTGATGAGTTCGCGGGACAGATCGTGATCAAGATCATGAGACGGATCGTGATGAGTTCGCGGGACGGATCATGATGTGTTCGCGGGACGGTTCGTGATTGGATCGCGGGACGCTCGACGATTTGGATCGCGAAGAAGTTCGACTACACCAACCGCGTTTCTTAACGCTTCCCGCTTAGCGATCTACAAGGGTACGTAGATCCACTCTCCCTCTCATAGATTCTCATCACCATGGATAGGTTTGCGTGTGCGTAGGAATTTTTTTGTTTCTCATGCGACGTTCCCCAACAGTACCTAGCTGACAAGAAGGCGGCCAACGACAAACAAGGTATATATGATATACATGTTATTGATGTGTACCTTACTAGCTCTCGTAGTAGTGCCTGGGTATTTGATACTGGTTCGGTTGCTCACATTTGCAACTCAAAGCAGGAACTACGGAATAAACGAAGGCTGGCAAAGGACGAAGTGACGATGCGCGTGGGAAATGGTTCCAAGGTTGATGTGATCACCGTCGACACGCTCTCTCTTCTATTACCATCGGGATTAGTGATGAACCTGAATGACTGTTATTTAGTGCCTGCGTTAAGCATGAACATTATATCTGGATCTTGTTTATTGCGAGACGGTTACTCATTTAAATCAGAGAATAAAGGTTGTTCTATTTATATGAGTAATATCTTTTATGGTCATGCACCCAATGTGAGGGGTTTATTCATATTGAATCTTGATAGTGATGATACACATGTTCGTAATATTGATGCCAAAAGATGTAGAGTTGATAATGATAGTACCACTTTTTTGTGGCACTGTCGTTTAGGCCGTATTGGTGTAAAACGCATGAGGAAGATCCATGCTGATGGACTTTTGGAGTCACTTGATTTTGAATCACTTGACACATGTGAACCATGCCTCATGGGCAAGATGACTAAAACGCCGTTCTCTGGAACAATGGAACGGGCGAGTGACTTATTGGAAATCATACATACTGATGTGTGCAGTCCAATGAATGTTACAGCGCGTGGTGGATATCATTATTTTCTCACCTTCACTGATGACTTAAGTAGATATGGGTATATTTACTTGATGAAACACAAGTCTGAAATGTTTGAAAAGTTCAAGCAATTTCAGAGTGAAGTTGAGAATCATCATAACAAGAAGATTAAGTTCCTGCAATCTGATCGAGGAGGTGAATATCTCAGTTATGAGTTTGGCAATCACTTAAGAATGTGGAATTGTTTCACTGTTGACACCGCCCGGAACACCACATCATAATGGTGTATCCAAACGTCGTAATCGAACCTTATTAGATATGGTGCATTCTATGATATCTCTTGCTGATTTGCCACTATCGTTTTGGGGTTATGCATTAGAGACAATTGCATTCACTTTAAATAGGGCACCATCAAAATCCGTTGAGACGACGCCATATGAACTATGGTTTGGCAAGAAGCCAAAGTTGTCGTTTCTTAAAGTTTGGGGATGTGATGCTTATGTCAAAAAGCTTTAGCCTGAAAAGCTGGAACCCAAAGCGGAGAAATGCGTCTTCATAGGATACCCGAAAGAGACAGTCGGGTATACCTTCTATCGCAGATCCGAAGGCAAAGTGTTTGTCGCTAAGAACGGAACATTTCTTGAGAAAGAGTTTCTCTCGAAATAATTGAGTGGGTGAAAAATAGAGCTTGATGAGGTTATTGAACCTTTACTTCAACTAGAAAGTAGCGCAGCACAGAAAGATGTTTCTGTGGAACCTACGACGGTAGAAGAGGAAGTTAATGATGATGATCATGAAGCTTTGAATCAAGCTTCTATTGAACCTCATAGGTCGACAAGGCCGCGTACTACCCGTGAGTGGTACGGTAACCCTGTCTTGGAGGTTATGTTGTTGGACAACAATGAACCTACGAGCTATGGATGATCAATGATGGGCCCGGATTCTGAGAAATGGTTAGAGGCCATGAAATCCGAGATGGGATCCATGTATGAAAACAAAGTATGGACTTTGGAAGTATTACCTGAAGGGCGAAAGGCCATTAAGAACAAATGGATCTTTAAGAAGAAGACAGACGCTGACGGTAATGTCACCATCTATAAAGCTCGACTTGTGGCAAAGGGTTTTTCACAAGTTCAAGGAGTTGACTACGATGAGACTTTCTCACCCGTAGCGATGCTTAAGTCTGTCCGAATCATGTTAGCAATAGTTGCTTATTTCGACTATGAAATTTGGCAGATGGATGTCAAAACAACGTTCCTCAACGGTTTCCTTGATGAAGAGTTGTATATGATGCAACCCGAAGGTTTTGTCGATCCAGCGAATGCTGACAAAGTTTGCAAACTCCAGTGATCCATTTATGGACTGGTGCAAGCATCTCGGAGTTGGAATAAGCGCTTTGATGAGGTGATCAAAGCGTTTGAGTTTATACAAGTTTACGGAAAAGCTTGTATTTACAAGAAAGTGAGAGCTCTATAGCATTTCTAGTATTATATGTGGATGACATATTGCTGATTGGAAACAATATAGAAATGCTGGAAAGCGTGAAGGAATATTTGAACAAGAGTTTTTCAATGAAGGACCTAGGAGAAGGTGCTTTCATATTAGGCATTAAGATGTATAGAGATAGATTGAGACGCTTAATAGCACTTTCACAGAGCACATACCTTGATAAAGTTTTGAAGAAGTTCAAAATGGAACAGTCCAAGAAGGGGTTCTTGCCTATGTTACAAGGTGTGAAGTTGAGTAATACTCAATGCCCAGTAACTGCAGAAGATAGAGAAAAGATGAGTGTCATCCCCTATGCTTCAGCCATAGGCTCTATCATGTATGCAATGCTGTGCACAAGACCTGATGTCAGCCTTGCCATAAGTATGGCCGGAAGGTTTCAAAGTGGTCCTGGAATGGAGCATTGGCAAGCGGTCAAGAATATCCTTAAGTACCTGAAAAGGACTAAGGAAATGTTTCTCGTTTATGGAGGTGATGAAGAGCTCGTCGTAAAGGGTTAAGTCGATGCAAGATTTGACACTGATCCGGACGACTCTAAGTCGCAAACCGGATACGTATTTATTCTTAACGGGGGAGCGGTAAGCTGGTGCAGTTCCAAGCAAAGCGTGGTAGATTATTCTACGTGCGAAGCGGAATACATTGCAGCCTCGGAGGCAGAGAAGGAAGGTGTCTGGATGAAGCAGTTCATGACAGATTTTGGAGTAGTGCCCAGTGCACTAAATCCAATGAACCTGTTCTGTGACAACACTGGTGCCATTGCTCTGGCCAAGGAACCAAGGTTTCACAAGAGGACCAGACACATAAAGCGACGCTTCAACTCCATCCGCGATTACATCATGGAGAAAGACATAAATATTTGCAAAGTGCACACGGATCTGAATGTTGCAGACCCATTGACTAAACCTCTTCCAAGGGCTAAACATGATCAACACCAGAACTGCATGGGTGTTCGATTCATTACAATGTAAATCACATAGTGATGTGAACTAGATTATTGACTAGTGCAAGTGGGAGACTGTTGGAAATATGCCCTAGAGGCAATAAATAAAGTGTTTATTATTGTATTTACTTGTTCATGATAATAGTTTATTATACATGCTATAATTGTATTAATTGGAAACATGGATACATGTGTGGATACATAGGCAAACACAATGTCCCTAGTATGCCTCTAGTGAACTAGCTCGTTGATCGAAAGATGGTTAAAGGTTTCCTAGCCATGGACATGAGATGTCATTTGATAACGGGATCACATCATTAGGAGAATGATGTGATGGACAAGACCCAAACTACAAACGTAGCTTATGATCGTGTCAGTTTATTGCTACTGTTTTCTGCATGTCAAGTATATGTTCCTATGACCATGAGATCATGCAACTCACAGATATCGGAGGAGTACCTTGTGTGTATCAAACGTCGCAATGTAACTGGGTGACTAAAAAGGTGCTCTACAGGTGTCTCCGAGGGTGTCTGTTGAGTTGGCATGGATCAAGACTGGGATTTGTTACTCCGTGTGATGGAGAGGTATCTCAGGGCCCAGTCGGTAATACAACATCACAATAAGTCTTGCAAGCAATGTGACTAAGTGTTAGTTACGGGATCTTGTATTACAGAATGAGTAAAGAGACTTGCTAGTAACGAGGTTGAACTAGGTATGGAGATACCAACGATGGAATCTCGGGCAAGTAACATACCGAAGAACAAAGGGAACATCATACGGGATTAACTGAATCCTTGACATAGAGGTTCGACCGATAAAGACCTTCGTAGAATATGTAGGAACCAATTTGGACATCAAGGTCCCATCATTGGTTATTGACCGTAGAGGTGTCTCGATCATGTCTACATAGTTCTCGAACCCACAGGGTCTGCACACTTAAGGTTTGGTGACGTTTCGGTAGTATAGAGTTATGTATGGTGTTGACCGAAGTTTGTTCAGAGTCCTGGATTAGATCCCGGACGCCACGAGGAGCTCCGAAATGGTCCGGAGGTAAGGATTCATATATAGGAAGTCCCGTTTTGGTCGTCGGAAAAGTTTCGGGCTCATCGGTAGTGTACCGGGAGGCCTCCGGGAGGGGTATTTCGACCCAAGAGGCTTCATGGGCTGTGGGAGAGGGAATATCAGCCCTTAGTGGGCTGGTGGAAACTCCCACACAAGGACCATGTGGCTGGAGGAAAAAAACCAATAGGAAAAGGTGGAAAAAAGGCAAAAAGGAGCAATCCTAATCCTACTAGGATTGGAGGAGGAGAGTCCTCCTCCACCTCCCACTTCGGCCGAATCCTCCAAGGCTTGGAGGCAAAGTCTGCCTCTCCTCCTTCCCTCCTATATATACTGGTGGATTTCTAGGGTTTTGCACTAGAATTTCAGCCACGTGCTACCCGTTCCTCCAGTGCATAGTTTCTCCTCTAGATCGGTTTTCTGTAGTGCTTAGGCGAAGCCCTACCGGAATTGCTCCACCACCATCACCGGAGCGCCGTCAGGCTGCCGGAGAACTCTTCTTCCTCTCCACTCCTTATTGCTGGATCAAGACGGTGGAGATCGTCATCAAGCTGCACGTGTGCTGAACGCGGAGGTGCCGTCCGTTCGGTGCTAGATCGGAAGGATTGTGATCAAGTTCGTGAGACGGATCGTGATCAAGTTCGTGGGACGGATCGTGATCGGATCGCGGTACGGATCGTGATTGGATCGCGGGACGGATCGTGATTGGATCACGGGGCGCACAGCGATTTGGATCGCGAAGACGTTTGACTACACCAATCGCGTTTCTTAACGCTTCCCGCTTAGCGATCTACAATGGTATGTAGATCCACTCTCCCTCTCGTAGGTGCTCATCACCATGGATAGATCTGCGTGTGGGTAGAATTTTTTTTGTTTCCCATGCAACGTTCCCCAACAGGTGGCCCACCTGTCATTTCCACAGGGGTTTTGGGCCCCATATGTCAGTGGCACACGGGTGCCTCGTCAGCATGTTGAGTCGGTCAACCCAGTCAACGGGGCCCATGGGGCCCGTTGGCAGTGACCCTGGGGTGGATCCTAGGTGTGCCACGTCGGTGGCCGGTGCTGGAGCATCGCCAGCGAGCTCCGGACGAGGCCGAAAGCTTCGACGAGCTCAGAAATTCTCCATGGTGGGCCATTTGGCATGCGGCCGGGCGCGTTCGAAAGCGGGAGGAACCGCCGATCCACCCCAGGCCTCGGGACGAGCAATGGCAGGCCGTAGCGAGCGCTACGTTGCCAGCGATGGCAATAGCTTTGGGAGGCGATGGCTACGAGCAAATGGAGGCGAAACCGACCTAGCTAGCGCGGGGGATCGCGCACGGGACGCCCTAGAGCGCGCCTATAGCACGCACGGGCTGCGAGGGGGTACGCACAGTGTGAGCACATCACCAATGGTGGATAGTAGAGCTGGGGTACAGGGGAGGCTTGCTACGGTGGCCTAACCGCATGTGGAAGAGAAGGAGAGGGAGGCGAAGCTCACTAGGCGCCTGCAGATGTGTCAAGTGGGCTCGGGGGAGGCATGGTGGAGCGAATCGACGGCAGCGAGCTTCGGGTCCCGAGGTTGAAGACGATGCGGATATGGCGATGCAGAGCTCCCCGATCTCGAGCTCGTGGTCGAGAGGGTCGAGGAGGTCACGACGGAGCTCGTGGACGCGACGGCGAGGCGCAGGCATGGCTGTGGCCACGGCTACCCATCGGCCATGGCGACGGTGGCGTTCGGGCGAGTGGGGGTGAGAGCATGGGGAGGGAGTAGGTGAGATCTAGGGTTGCGAGGGAGGGAGAGAGAGGCTGCGGGGAGGTCCGTTCTTATCCCCTCGCCGTCGCCGGTGAGCTGGTCTGGCGGCCACGGGCGCGGCCGGTGCTCTGTAGCGACCGCTCTGGTCGCTACAGAGGAAGGCGACGGTGGGGAGTGGCCTGGGGGTTGGGCCGGTTGGGGCCGGCCCAGTGGGGAAGGGGGTTTCCCTTTTTTTCTTTTTTTTTCTTTTTTTGTTATTTGTAATTTCTGTTTTAAATACTTTTAGCCACTATTTGCCTTAGCAAAAATGTGGGACATGGTACACAAAACAATATGCATTATTCCAAAGGTCCACAACAACTTTGGGGATTATTTGAAATTGTTTGTATTTTCAATTTGAATTTAAATTGATTTAAAAATACTTTCAGCTACTGTTATTAATGGTGGGGGCCATATGAGAATCTTGGTGATGTTGTTTTCCTTAACATTATCTATTTTGGAATATTTCACAAGCACGCAACATTTTATCTTTGATATTTGAGGATTTAAATTTTTCACTTGAAACTAAAGAGCATTTGAATGGGATTTTGAATTGGAATTGAAATTCCATCTTGATCATACTCCACTTAGAAAAATAATTAGTTGCTGACCATGCCATTACTGTAGCTTAATTACATCATCACTATAGCACGGACACCAGGGTGTTACACCTCCTAACCCTAATCTTCGGCCTATAAATTCCCAGATATTCCCTGTATATTAGAACGTGCCACAAAAACACATTTTCGCCGCCAGAAGCCTCTGTTCCCGAGAGATCCAATCTTGGAGCCTTTTCCAGTAATCTGCCCGAGAGGGATTCGATCACGAAGGGCATCTATATCAACTCCATTACCCCTCCGATGATGCGTGAGTAGTTCACCATAGACCTACGGGTCCATAGCTAGTAGCTAGATGGCTTCTTCTCTCTCTCTTTGCCCTTCAATACCATGTTCTTCATGATCTTCATGGAGATCTATCCGATGTATATTATTTTGCGGTGTGTTTGTCGAGATCTGATGATTTGTGGGTTTATGTTCAGATTATCCATGAATATTATTTGAGTATTTTCTAAAAAAATTATATGCATGATTTCAGATCTTTGCAAGTCTCTTCGATTTATTGGTTTGGTTTGGCCAACTAGATTGGTAATTCTTGCAATGGGAGAAGTGCTTAGTTTTGGGTTCAATCTTGTGGTGTCCTCACTCAGTGACAAAATAGGGGTAGCGAGGCACGCATTGTATTGTTGCCATCAAGGATAACACGGTGGGGTTTTCATCATATTGCTTGAGTTTATCCCTCTACATCATGTCATGTTACCTAATGTATTACTCTATTCTTCATGAACTTAATACTCTAGATGCAGGTAGATGTCGATCGATGTGTGGAGTAATAGTAGTAGATGCAGAATCATTTCGGTGTACTTGACACGGACGTGATTCCTATATGCATAATCATTGCCTTGGATATCTTCATAATTATTCGCTTTTCTATCAGTTGCTCGACAATAATTTGTTCACCCATCATAATACTTGCCATCATGAGAGAAGCCTCTAGTGAAACCTATGCCCCCCGGGTCCATTTTCCATCTTATGCTTTCAGATGTAAAACAAAAAATACCAAAAATACGTTGGTGCATTATTTTTACCTTTTGTTTTACTTTCTGTTCAAGCAATCTATCTCTATCAGATCTCATCCTTGCAAGTAACCGTGAAGGGATTGACAACCCCTTTATAGCGTTGGGTGCAAGAGTTTGATTCTTTGTGTAGGTACATCTATTGGGGACTTGCTTGTATCTCCTACTGGATTGATACCTTGGTTCTCAACAACCGAGGAAAATACTTATCTACATTGCTGCATCACCCGTTCCTCTTCACGGAAACCAACGCACGCTCGAGAAGTAGCATGTGCCTTCTTTGGCGCCACAGGTTTTGAGATGGTCTTCACAAATGTGGACCATCTCAGATAGATACCATCTGCAAGATAGTATCCCTTGTTGTAGTGGCGTCCATTGACCTCAAAGTTCACCGGAGGAGCATGACCTTCAACAAGCTTGGCGAAGACATTCGAGCACAGTAAGATGTTGATATCATTGTGAGTTCCTGGCATACCAAAGAAGGAGTGCCAAATCCATAGGTCATGTGTGGCTACTGCCTCAAGTACCACACTACAACCACCTTTGGCACCTTTGTACATCCCCTGCCAAGCAAATGAGTAGTTTTTCCATGACCAATGCATGCAGTCAATGCTTCCAAGCATCCTAGGAAATCCTCTTGCTACATTTTGTTCTAGGATCCGAGTAGTGTCTTCGGCATTGGGTGATCGCAAATACCATGGTCCAAACACTGCCACCACTGCCCTGCAAAACTTGTATAGACACTCAATGGTGGTGGACTCGGCCATTCGGCCATAGTCTTCTTGTATGTCCGCGGGAGCTGCGTATGCAAGCATCCTCATAGCTCGGGTGCATTTCTGGAGTGAGGAGAATCCAACTGTGCTGGTGCAATCCTTCTTGCAACGAAATAGCTGTCGAACTCCCAGACGGAATGAAAAATATTGAGAAAGAGCTTCTGGCTCATCCGGTAGCGACGCTGAAATACTTTTTCACCGTGCAATGGAGAGTTGGCGAAGTAGTCGGCGTAGAGCATGCAATACCCCTCCATTCGATGCCTCTGCTTGCTCTTGCGCCGGCCCGACGCCAAGTGTTGGAAATATGCCCTAGAGGCAATAATAAATTGGTTATTATCATATTTCCTTGCTCATGATAATCGTTTATTATCCATGCTATAATTGTATTGTTCGAAAACACAGATACATGTGTGGATACATAGACAACACCATGTCCCTAGTATGCCTCTAATAGACTAGCTCGTTGATCAAAGATGGCTATGGTTTCCTAGTCATGGACATGAGATGTCATTTGATAACGGCATCACGTCATTAGGAGAATGATGTGATGGACAAGACCCAAACTACAAATGTAGCATATGATCGTGTCAGCTTATTGCTACTGCTTACTGCATGTCAAGTATTTGTTCCTATGACCATGAGATCATGCAACTCACTGACACCGGAGGAGTACCTTGTGTGTATCAAACGTCGCAATGTAACTGGGTGACTATAAAGTTGCTCTACAGGTATCTCCGAAGGTGTTTGTTGGGTTGGCATGGATCAAGACTGGGATTTGTTATTCCGTGTGACGGAGAGGTATCTCAAGGCCCACTCGGTAATACAACATCACAATAAGCCTTGCAAGCAATGTGACTAAGTGTTAGTCACGGGATCTTGTATTATAGAACGATTAAAGAGACTTGCCGGTAACGAGGTTGAACTAGGTATGGAGGTACCGATGATCGAATCTCGGGCAAGTAACATATCGAAGAACAAAGGGAGCATCATACGAGATTAACTGAATCCTTGACATAGAGGTTCGACCGATAAAGATCTTCGTAGAATATGTAGGAACCAATATGGGAATCCAGGTCCCGCTATTAGTTATTGACCATAGAGGTGTCTCAGTCATGTCTACATAGTTTTCTCGAACCCATAGGGTCTGCACACTTAAGGTTCGGTGACGTTTCGGTAGTATAGAGTTATGTATGGTGGTGACCGAGGGTTGTTTGGAGTCCCGGATGAGATCCCGAACATCATGAGGAGCTTCGGAATGGTCCAGAGGTAAAGATTGATATATAGGAAGTCCTGTTTTGGTCGCCGGAAAAGTTTTGGGCTCATCGATAGTGTACCAGGAGTGTCGGTAGTGTACCGGGGGACCATCGGGAGAGGTATTTCGACCCAAGAGGCTACATGGGATGTCGGAGGAGGTAAACCAGCCCCTGGTGGGCTGTCCGAAGCCTCCTCTAAGGGCCCATGTGGCTGGAGTGGTTTGAGAAGGAAAAAAAATCCAAAGGTGGAGAGGTGGAAATAGTTTCCAAGTGGAAAGGAGGAATCCTGCTCCTAATAGGATTGGAGTAGGACTCCTCCACCTCCAATTTCGACCAAACCTTGAGGGTTTGAGGCTGCCTCGTCCCCTCCCTCCCTCCTATATATACTAGAGGATTTAGAGGAAAAAGCTAACCCTAATAGCCACGTGCTACCTCTCCTCTAGATCGCAGTTTCTCCTCTAGATCGATTTTCAGCGGTGCTTAGGCGAAGCCCTGCTGGAATAGCTCCACCACCATCGCCGCAACGCCGTCGCGCTTCCAGAGAACTCATCTACCTCTCTGCTCCCTCTTGCTAGATCAAGAAGGCGGAGATTGTCATCAAGCTGTACGTGTGCTGAACGCGGAGGTGACGTCCGCTCGGCACTAGATCGGAAGGACCGTGATCAAGATCGCGAGACGGATCGTGATGAGATGGCGGGACAGATCGTGATGAGTTCGCGAGACGGATCGTGATTGGATCGCGGGACGGACCGTGATGAGTTCAAGGGATGCTCGGCGATTTGGATCGCGAAGACGTTCGACTACACCAATCGCGTTTCTTAACGCTTCCCGCTTAGCGATCTACAAGGGTATGTATATCCACTCTCCCTCTCATAGATGCTCATCACCATGGATAGATCTTGCATGTGCGTAGGAATTTTTTTGTTTCCCATGCAACGTTCACCAACAGTGGTATCATGAGCTAGGTCTGTGTGTACATGAGATCTCGATTACAACACAAAGAGTTTGTGGGCGTTGATGCTTAGAGGGCTTCCTCCCTTGGTCGTGTTTTGGTTCAGCGGTATTGTGGGATGAAGCGGCCTGTACCAACCTTACTCATACGCTTATGAGAGACCGGTTCCATTGACTAACATGTAACTTCGTTACACAAAGATGGCTGGCGGGTGTCTGTTTCTCCTACTTTAGTTGGATCGGATTCGACTAACGCGGTCCTTCAGAAGGTTGAAAAGCAACTTATGTATCGCCCTTGTGGTTTATGCGTAGGTGAGAATTGTTCTTGCTAGATACCCGTAGCAGCCACGTAAAAGATGCAACAACAATTAGAGGACATCTAACTTGTTTTTGCAGGGTATGTTGTGATGTGATATGGCCAATTACATGATGAGATATATGTGATGCATGAGATGATCATGTGTTGTATAGAATATCATGACTTGCATGTCGATGAGTACGGCAACCGGCAGGAGCCATAGGGTTGTCTTTAATTATTGTATGACCTGCGTGTCAATCATTAAGCGCTATGTAAGGCTTTACTTTATCGCTAAACGGTAGCGATAGTAGTAGAAGCATGGTGGGCGTGACAACCCCGATGGTGACACGTTGATGGAGATCATGGTGTCATGCCGGTGATGATGGAGATCATGCCGGTGCTTTCAAGATGGAGATCAAAAGCACAAGTTCATGGCCATATCATGTCACTTGTGATTTGCATGTGATGTTAATCCTTTTATGCACCTTGTTTTGCTTAGGACGACAGTAGCATTATAAGGTGATCCCTCACTTAATTTCAAGATAAATTGTCTTCTCCCTGAGTGTGCACCGTTGCGAAAGTTCGTCGTGTCGAGACACCACGTGATGATCGGATGTGATAGACTCTACGTTCACATACAACGGGTGCAAGCCAGTGTTGCACATGCAGAACACTCGGGTTAAACTTGATGAGCCTAGTATGTACAGACATGGCCTTGGAACATAAGAGACCGAAAGTTTGAACATGAGTCATATAGTAGATATGATCAACATGATGATGTTCACCATTGAAACCACCTCAACTCACGTGATGATCGGACTTGAGTTGGTGAATTTGGATCATGTATCACTCGAATGACCGGAGGGATGTCAATTTGAGTGGGATTTCTTAAGTAATATGATTAATTGAACTCATTATCATGAACATAGTTAGTAGTGTTTTTGCAAAATTATGTTGTAGATTACTAGCTCACGTTGTATCTCCCTTGAATTTCTATATGTTCCTAGAGAAATAGAGTTGAAAGATGATGGTAGCAATATTGCGAACTAGGTCCGTGATCCGAGGATTGTCCTCATTGCTGCATAGAAGGCTTATGTCCTTAATGCACAGCTCGATGCACCACCCCCTCTAGCATTGTCTGTAGAAGTTGTAAACATCTGACAGGCACGTTCCGATGACTACTTGATAGTTTAGTGTGTCATGCATTACGGCTTAGAATTGAGGCTCCAAAATGTTTTGAACGTCACAGAACATATGAGATGTTCTAAGAGCTGAAATTGGGATCTCGAGCTCGTGCTCATGTTGTGAGATATGAGATCTCCAACAACATTCTTTGCCTGCAAGATGAAGGAGAATAGCTCAATCGTTAAGCATGTGCTCAGATTTTTTGGGTGCTACAATCGCTTGAATCGAGTGGGAGTTGATAAGATAGTGATTGATATAGTTCTCCAAGTCACTGTCACTAAGCTACTAGAACTTGGTGATGAACTATAAAATGCCAGGGATAGAAATAATGATCCCTGAGCTATTCTCTATGTTTGACACCACGAAGGTAGAAATCAAGAAGGAGCATCAAGTGTTGATGGTTAGTAAAACCACTAGTTTCGAGAAGGTCAAGGGCAAGGAGGGAAACTTCATGGATGGCAAGTTAGTTGCTGCTCCAGTGAAGCAACCCAAAGTTGAACCCAAACCCGAGACTAAGTGCTTCTATTATGAGGTGAGCGGTCGCTGAAGCGGAACAACCCTAGATACTTGGTAGATAAGAAGGCTGGCAACATCGACACAAGTGTATTTGATATACGTGTTATTGATGTGTACATTGCTAGTACTCCTAATAGCACCTGAGTATTGGATACCGGTTCGGTTGCTAAATGTTAGTAACCCGAAGTAAAAGCTACGGAATAAACGGAGACTAGCTAAGGGTGAGGTGACGATGTGTGTTGGAAATGTTTCCAAGCTTGATGTGATCGACATCGCACGCTCTCTCTACCTTTGGGATTAGTGACGAACCTAAAAAAATGTTATTTGGTGTTTTGCGTTGAGCATGAACGTGATTAGATTGTGTTTATTGCAACACAGTTATTAATTTAAGTTAGAGAATAATTATTGTTCTGTTTACATGAATAATACCTTCAATGGTCATGCACCTAGTGAGAATGGTTTGTTTAATCTTGATCATAGTAATACATATGTTCATAACATTGATGCCAAAAGATACAAAGTTAATAATGATAGTACCACATACTTGTGGCACTGGCGCTAAATGTCATATTGGTATAAAGCGCATGAAGAAACTCCATGTTGATGGATCTTTGGACTCATTCGATTTCGAATCGACTGAGACATGCAAACCATGCCTCTTGGGCAAGATGACTAAGGACCCTGTTTTCCAGATTGATGGAGAGGGCAAGTGATTTATTAGAAATGATACATGTTGATGTATGCAATCCAATGAGTCTTGTAGCATGCGGTGGATATCGTTATTTTCTTACCTTCACTGATGATTTGAGTAGATATAGTGTATGTTTACTTAATGAAACAAAAGTCTGAATTGTTTGAAATGTTCAAGCAAATTCAAAGTGAAGTTTAAGATCATCGTGACAAGAAGACAAAAATGTCTGCGATATGATCGTGGAGGTGAATATCTGACTTACGAGTTTGTCATACAACTTTAGACAATGTGAAAGTCGTTTCACAACTCACGCCACCTGGAACACCATAGTGTGATGGTGTGTCCGAACGTCATAGTCGTGCTCTATTGGATATGGTGCGGGCTATGATGTCTCTTATCGTTTTGCTACTATAGTTTTGGGGTTATGCATTAGAGACAACTACGATCACTTTAAATAGGTCACCATCTAAATCCATTGAGATGACACCATGTGAATTATGGTTTGATAGAAACCTAAGCTATCATTTCTTAATGTTTGGGGCTGCGACGCTTGTGTGGAAAATGTTTTCACCTAATGAGCTCGAACCCAAAGCAGGCAAATGCATCTTCATAGAATACCCTAAGAACAGTTGGGTGAACCTTCTATGTCAGATCCGAGCATAAAATGTTTGTTCCTAAAACTGGGTCCTCTCTCGAGAAAAAATTTCTCTCGAAAGAATTGAGTGGGAGGAAGATAGAACTTGATGAGGTTATTGAACCTTTGTTTCAACCGGAGAGTAGTGTAGCGCAGAAAGATGTTTCTATGGTACCTACGTCTATTGAAGAGGAAGTAAATGATGATGATCATGAAGCTTCGGATCAAGTTACTATCGAACCTCGTAGGTCGACAAGGATGCGTACTACTCCTGAGTGGTACGACAACCCTATCTTGGAGGTCATGCTGTTGGACAGCGATGAACCTACAAGATATGGAGAAGCGATGATGGGCCCGGATTCCGACAAATGGTTAGAGGCCATGAAATCCAAAAAAGGATCCATGTATGAAAACCAAGTATAGACTTTGGTAGACTTGCTTGTTAGACGGTAGGTCGTCGAGTACAAATGGACCTTTGAGATGAAGATAGACGCTGATGGTAAATATCACCATTTATAAAGCTCGACTTGTCACAAAGAAGTTTTCGACAAGTTCAAAGAGTTGACTGAGATGAGACTTTCTCACTCGTAGCGATGCTAAAGTCTGTTGGAATTATGTTAGCAGTTGCTGCATTTTTCAATTATGAAATCTGGCAGATGGATGACAAAACATCGTTTCCTTAACAATTTACTTGAGGAAAAGTTGTATGTGATACAACCAGAAGGTTTTGTCAGTCCTAAGGATGCTAAAAGGTGAGCAAGCTTCAGTGATCCTTCTATGGACAGAAGCAAGCATCTCGGAGTTGGAATATACACTTTGATGAGGTGATCAAAGTTTTTGAGTCTATACAAAGTTTATGAGAAACTTGTATTTACAATAAAGTGAGTGGGAGCACTATAGAGTCTCTGATAAGCATATGTGGTTGACATATTAATTGTTGATCAGAAATGATGTAGAATTTCTAGAAAGCATAAAGGGTTGTTTGAAAGGAGTTTTTCAAAGGAAGACCTGGATAAATCAAGATCTATAGAGATAGATCAAGATGTTTGATGAGACTTTGAATGAGTACATACCTTGACAAGATTTTGAAAGAGTTCAAAATGGATTAGTCAGAGAGAAGTGTTCTCGCTTGCTTTGTAAGGTGTGAAGTTGAGTGAGACTCAAAGCTCGACCACGGCAGAAGAAAGAGAAATGACGAACGTCGTCCCCCATGCCTTAACCATAGGCTCCGTATAGTATGCCATGTTGTGTACCGCACCTGTGTGTGCCTTGCCATGAGTCCATCAAGGGGTACAAGAGTGATCCAGGAGTGGATCACTGGACAGCGGTTAAGATTATCCTTAGTGACTAAAAGATTAAGGAAATGTTTCTCGATTATGGAGGTGATAAAGAGATCGTCGTAAGGAGTTACGTCGATGCAAGCTTTAATACCAATCCGGATGACTCTTAGTAGCAATCCGGATCCGTATAGTGGAGCAGCCATTTGGAATAGCTCCCAGAGGAGTGTGGTAGCAGTATTTACAGTTTAACATAGAGATTTGCAAAGTACACATGGATTTTAATGTCACAGACCCGTTGACTAAAAGACCTCTCTCACATGCAAAGCATGATCGAGCCCCAAAACTCATTGGGTGTTAGATTCATAACAATGCAAATCACATGGTGATGTGAACTAGATTATTGACTCTAGTGCAAGTGGGAGACTGTTGGAAATATGCCCTAGAGGCAATAATAAATTGGTTATTATCATATTTCCTTGCTCATGATAATCGTTTATTATCCATGCTATAATTGTATTGATCGGAAACTCAGATACATGTGTGGATACATAGACAACACCATGTCCCTAGTATGCCTCTAATAGACTAGCTCGTTGATCAAAGATGGCTATGCTTTCCTAGTCATGGACATGAGATGTCATTTAATAACGGGATCACGTCATTAGGAGAATGATGTGATGGACAAGACCCAAACTACAAACGTAGCATATGACCGTGTCAGTTTATTGCTACTGTTTACTGCATGTCAAGTATTTGTTCCTATGACCATGAGATCATGCAACTCACTGACATCGGAGGAGTACCTTGTGTGTATCAAATGTCATAACGTAACTGGGTGACTATAAAGGTGCTCTATAGGTATCTCCGAGGGTGTCTGTTGGGTTGGCATGGATCAAGACTGGGATTTGTTATTCTGTGTGACGAAGAGGTATCTGAGGACCCACTCAGTAATACAACATCATAATAAGCCTTGCAAGCAATGTGACTAAGTGTTAGTCACGGGATCTTTATTATGGAACGAGTAAAGAGACTTGCTGGTAATGAGGTTGAACTAGGTATGGAGATACCGACGATCGAATCTCGGGCAAGTAACATACCGAAGAACAAAGGGAGCATCATACGGGATTAACTGAATCCTTGACATAGAGGTTCGACCGATAAAGATCTTCATAGAATATGTAGGAACCAATATGGGCATCCAGGTCCCGCTATTGGTTATTGACTGTAGAGGTGTCTCGGTCATGTCTACATAGTTCTCGAACCCGCAGGGTCTGCACACTTAAGGTTCGGTGACGTTTCGGTAGTATAGAGTTATGAATGGTGGTGACCGAAGGTTGTTCGGAGTCCCCGATGAGATCCTGGACGTCACGAGGAGCTCCAGAATGATCCGGAGGTAAAGGTTGATATATAGGAAGTCCTGTTTTGGTCGCTGAAAAAGTTTCGGGCTCATCGGTAGTGTACCGGGAGTGCCGATAGTGTACCGGGGGACCATCGGGAGAGGTATTTCGACCCAAGAGGCTACATGGGTTGTGGGAGGAGGTAAACCAGCCCCTTGTGGTCTGGCTGAAGCCTCCTCTAAGGTACCATGCGGATGGAGTGGTTTGAGAAGGAAAAAATCCAAAGGTGGAGAGGTGGAAAGAGTTTCCAAGTGGAAAGGAGGAATCCTACTCCTAATAGGATTGGAGTAGGACACCTCCACCTCCAATTTTGACCAAACCTTGAGGGTTTGAGGATGCCTCCTCCCCTCCCTCCCTCCTATATATACTAGAGGATTTAGAGGAAAAAGCTAACCCTAATAGCCACGTGCTACCTCTCCTCTAGATCGCAGTTTCTCCTCTAGATCGGTTTTCAGCGGTGCTTAGGTGAAGCCCTGCTGGAATAGCTCCACCACCATCACCGTAACGCCGTCACGCTGCCGAAGAACTCATCTACCTCTCTGATCCCTCTTGCTGGATCAAGAAGGCGGAGATCGTCATCGAGCTGTACGTGTGCTGAATGCGGAGGTGCCGTCCATTCGGTACTAGATCAGAAGGACCGTGATCAAGATCGCAAGACGGAACATGATGAGATCGCGGGACGGATCGTGATGAGTTCACGGGACGGATCGTGATTGGATCGCGGGACAGACCGTGATGAGATCGCGGGATACTCGGCGATTTGGATCGCGAAGATGTTCGACTACACCAACCGCGTTTCTTAACGCTTCCCGCTTAGCGATGTACAAGGGTATGTAGATCCATTCTCCCTCTCATAGATGCTCATCACCATGGATAGATCTTGCGTGTGCGTAGGAGATTTTTCTTTTTCCCATGCAACGTTCCCCAACACCAAGCCACCTCGTCGGGGCTTGTCATTGTTGACAAACAGACCGGCCAACGAGGGGAGTATCATGAGGTGCTCCTCGTCGGCAGTTACAACCTCGGCTTCTTCCTCCCAAAGGGATGTGAACGCCGCTGCTACTTCTCGAGCATGCATTGGTTTCCATGAAGAGGAACGAGTGATGCAGCAAAGTAGATAAGTATTTACCTCAGTTGTTGAGAACCAATGTATCAGTCCAGTAGGAGATACAAGCAAGTCCCCAATAGATGTACCTACACAAAGAATCAAACTCTTACACCCAACGCTATAAAGGGGTTGTTAATCCCTTCACGGTTACTTGCAAGGAAGAGATCTGATAGAGATAGATTGCTTGAACGGAAAGTAAAACAAAAGGTAAAAATATTGCAGAAAAGTAATTTTTTGGTATTTTTGGTCGTAGATCTCAAAGTATAAGATGGAAAATAGACCCGGGGGCCATAGGTTTCATTAGAGGCTTCTGTCATGATGGCAAGTATTACGGTGGGTGAACAAATTACTGTCGAGCAATTGATAGAAAAGCGAATAATTATGAAGATATCCAAGGCAATGATTATGCATATATGCATCACGTCCGTGTCAAGTATACCGAAACAATTCTGTATCTACTACTATTACTCCACACATCGACCGACTCCTGCCTGCATCTAGAGTATTAAGTTCATGAAGAACAGAGTAACACATTAGGTAAGATGACATGATGTAGAGGGATAAACTCAAGCAATATGATGAAAAGCCCACCTTGTTATCCTTGATGGCAACAATACAATACGTGCCTCGCTACCCCTACTTTGTCACTGGGTGAGGACACCACAAGATTGAACCCAAAACTAAGCAATTCTCCCATTGCAAGAATTACCAATCTAATTGGCCAAACCAAACCAATAAATCGAAGAGACTTGCAAAGATATGAAATCATGCATATAAGAATTCAGAAAAGACTCAAATAATATTCATCGATAATCTGAACATAAACCTATAATTCATCGGATCTCGACAAACGCCCCGCAAAAGAGTATTACATCGGATAGATCTCCATGAAGATCATGAAGAACATGGTATTGAAGAGCAAAGAGAGACAAGAAGCCATCTAGATACTAGCTATAGACCCGAAGGTCTGTGGTGAACTACTCACGCATCATCGGAGGAGCAATGGAGTTGATGTAGATTCCCTGCGTGATCGAATCCCCATCTGACAGATTACCGGAAAAGGCTCCAAGATTAGATCTCTCAGGAACGAAGGCTTCTGGCGGCGAAAAAGTGTTTTCGTGGCTCTTTCTGATATATAGGGAATATTTGGGAATTTATAGGCCAAAGATTAGGGCACTAAAAAAACCTATTAATGCATGACGAATTTCTGATGACATCTTCGGAATCCGTCATGGATGGACTACTACAGCCCCACTGGCCCGCTTCAAGCCCGCTCAAGCCCGACTAACCGTCCCATGTATAAAATGCTAACCCTAAACCCTCGGCAGCTCCTCGCTCCCTCCTGCGCCTGGATCAGTTTATATTCAGTTTGTATTCAGTTTGTATGCGCCTGGATCTGGATGGCAGTTGGTTCAGTTTATATTCAGTTTGTATGCGCCTGGATCTAGAATTTTGAATGGCACTTGCAGTAAATGGCCGCTCCTTGTTGCCCATTTGTATATGTCCATCGTTGTGTAAACCACCGCTCCTTGACTGTTCTTTTGAACAAACTTTCCCTTAATTCTTCATGTACCGAAACCAATCCTTAGAAGCTATCACTGCATGTTTTTTGTTGCTGTCATGTACTCGATGCCTTTCATTTTCCAAATTTCCAATACCTGGAAAGTGGCACAACATATTTCTAGTTGTGGTCCTGTACTACATGGTTTTTTTCTGATTTAATTTATGTGAAATATAATGTCCTCTGATCTGATATTTTGGTCTGAATATTTACATTTTAATTATCATTTACATACTAATGCATTCTACAGATATTTGGTCGGTGTTATCTTCCAAAATAATAGTAAATGCAATCCTTTGATAGAAGTGGAAGTAGCATGTTCGCAAACAGAATTGTACATTTTCACTTCCTTCGTACAAGTGTAATGGCTTATTGCATCCGTAGATAGAAGTAGAAGTAGATGTGAAGCAGATTAAGAAAACTTGTGCCATTTCGTTTGATGCTTGCTTGCGTTCACACACTGGATGGTGATGTGAAGAATTTGATATGTGTTTGTCTAATATTGCCTGAAAGCTATGTGTTTAAAGTGTTTACCCAAGCTGTTGATGCTCTTTTGCTCTAGCCTAATTTTCATAGTCCACTACATTAAATATATTGATTTTTCATTTAATAAAACTGTAAGAGTGTGGGAGATCTGCCAATTGAACTGTATCATATTCTTGATTGATATTTTGCATGTCATTTGTGGTTTACTTGGTAAGCAAAGTACTGTTTACCATTGTCAACGTTTTAAGATGAACATGCAGCCTACACATTGAGTTTTGTGTGTAAACTTCTCGACACATGGATATTTGAAGTTTAAGCTGACCTATTTTTTTGGCATAGGTACTTTTTTATTCTCATTTGTAGGCAATGTAATATTTCAGAACTTAGGACAACTTGTAATTCATTTTTTACGTATATTCTAATTCCCTTATTTCTATTGACTGTTCATCTAACAAATATCTAATGTTGTTGTAAATATGCCAGGTATGATCGGGTAGTGTGCTCTTGTGCTGGCAATCACAATCTGCTGTGACATGATAGTTGCCATCAGGAGGTCTACCAGCAAGAAACTGAATAACTTAATTGCCTACAAGGATCTTTCCTTTTGATTGTTTCTATTTTAAATACAAGAAGAAAGTTTATTGATAGATATTAGCTTTAGTTGATGAATAAAATATGCCTCCAGTATTATTATTTTCAGGTTCAGTTAACTATGAATTACATTGTGTTGTATGGAATCATCCATTTTGATATACCAAGCCCTCTCACGTGCATACAAACTTGATTTTTTTGTTGTGCTTGCTGAATATAAAATCTGTCCATCCATTGTTCTAAAATGATGTTGACCTTCGAATGTTTGGATGATAAATTGTCTCATTTATAAGGTTTTTTAAACTTATAACTAGTCTGATTTTGTAGCGTGTGTTGCCCACATTTTCATGGTACCTGAATATAATAGTACCGTGTCCATCCGATGATTGTTTGGAAAATCAAATACGTACTATTATTACTCTTAAGATTAATTTGGAAGCTGGCTGTTATAACTTCTTATAATTTTGTATGTCTTTTGGATTCTACGCAGGTTTGACAGTTAGCATGTGTTTACTGGATTGAAGTATTTGTTACTAGAGATTGAAGTTCTTTCGCTAGAATTACTTTAGTCTAAATATATAACTTCCTGGGAGCAGTTTTGTAGTATTGTAGATTAAAATCAGCTACTATTGAATTTTTTTCATAGAGGTCATGTTACTCGTAATTAGAAAAATAATCATCTTATAGCACTTTCTAGACGTGCTTGTGATGTTTTGATTTTATGCTTTGTTTTTTTGAAATCACACTAAGATTGTTGTATCTTTGTATTGTCATGTGGACAAGTGTAATTTTTTGAATGAATACAATTTGGTTGTTGTAATTGCGCCATGTCAGATCCACATCAATGCCATGTTAGGTCTGGGTTGCTTCTAGGTCATCTAAATCGGTGACAGTTTGTTTCGTCACCGCCTTGTTTGGGCCGGGCTGGCCTGTGGCCAATCCATGACGGCAAAGATCTGCCATGGAAGGTACGATATCAAATTATGACGTGATACACATGACGGATTTCAAATCCATCATCCATGGGTACGCATGGCAGTTTTTGGCCGATCTATGACGGATAAGGATTGTCATGTATTAACAAGTTTCTTTAGTGGGGTAAGGAGGGCTGTCGTGGGCCCACAAGCCTGCAGGGTGCGTCCTACCCCCCTAGGGCTTGTGGCTTCACGTTGGTTCTCCTGCCTAGGTCTCCAATCTTGGTGGTTTACTTTCAGTCCAGAAAAAATCATTCCGAAGGTTTTATTCCGTTTGGACTCCGTTTAATATTCCTTATCTGCAAAAACAAGGAAAAAACAGAAACTGGCACTAGGCTCTAGATTAATAGGTTAGTCCTAAAATAGCATATTAATGCATATAAAACATCCAAAACAGATAATATAATAGCATGGAACAATAAAAAATTATAGATACGTTGGAGACGTATCAGCATCCCCAAGCTTAATTCCTGCTTGTCCTCGAGTAGGTAAATGATAAAAACAGAATTTTTGACGTGGAATGCTACCTAACATATTTATCTATGTAATATTTTTTATTGTGGCATGAATATTCAGATCCGTAAGATTCAAAACAATAGTCTAATATTGACATAAAAATAGTAATACTTCGAGCACACCAACAAGGCAGTCATGTCCTTTCGAAATAACATGGCCTTAGAAAGTTATCCCCATAAAATCATATGGTCTAGCTATGCTCCATCTTCCCCACACAAAGTATCTAAATCATGCACAACCCCGATGAACAAGTCAAGCAATTGTTTCACACTTTTGGTGTTCTCAAACCTTTTCAACTTTCACGCAATACATGAGCATGAGCCATAAATATAACACTATACGTGGAATAGAATATGAAGGAGGTGCAAGGAAAAAGGAAGAAGATAGTCTCACATCAACTAGGCATATCAACGGGCTATGGAGATGCCCATCAATAGATATCAATGTGAGTGAGTAGGGATTGCCATGCAACAAATGCACTTAGAGCTATAAGTGTATGAAAGCTCAAAAAGAAAACTAAGTGGTCGTGCAAGATGAATATCCACTATTTATATGAAAGTGACAAAATAGGAGACTCTCGATCATGAAGATCATGGTGCTACTTTGAAGCACAAGTGTGGGAAAAGATAGTGGCAATTGTTCCTTCTCTCTTTCTCTCATTTTTTTTATTTTGGTGGGCATCTGTGGCCTCTTTTATTTATTTTTTGTTTGGGCTTCGCTGACCTCTTTTATTTTTTGTAAAGTCCGGATACTCATCCCAACTTGTGAGGGAGTCATGGCTTCAATCATCCTTTTCTCTCATGGGACAATGCTCTATTAATGAAAATCATCACGCTTTTAGTTACTTATAACTCAAAAAGAAAATTACAACTCGATACCTATAACAAAGCATGACTCTATATGCAAGATGAAGTGATGATGCATGTCATGAAAAACTAAATGGTGGAAATTGCATTGCAATATATCTCGGAATGGATATGGAACTGCCATAATAGGTAGGTATGGTGTCTATTTTGAGGAATATATGGTGGCTGTTTTGAGGAAGGAGGGTTTGATGTACCGGCGAAAGTTGCATGGTACTAGAGATGCTAGCAAAGGTGGAAGGGTGAGAGTGTGTATAATGCATGGACTCAACATTAGTCATAAAGAACTCACATACTTATTGCAAAAGTCTATTAGTTATCAAACAAAGCATTAGACGCATGCTCCTAGGGGAGAGGTTGGTAGGAGTTAACTATCGCGCGCTCCCGACCCTCACACAAAGGTTGACAATCATTAAACAAATCATGCTCCGACTTCGTTACATAACGGTTCACCATACGTGCATGCTACGGGAATCACAAACTTTAACACAAGTATCTCTTCCAATTCACAAATACTCACTAGCACGACTCTCATATTACCATCTCTATTATCTCAAAACTATATGCAAGGGATCAAACTTCTCATAGTATTCAATGCACTTAATATGAAAGTTTTTATTATATCCCTCTTGGATGCCCATTACATTAGGACTAAATTCATAACCTAAACAAATTACCATGCTGTTTTAAGAAACTATCAAAATCATATAAGTGAGGAACGAGAGTTCAATAATTTCTATAAAATATAACACCACCATGCTCTAAAAAGATACATGTGAAGCACTAGAGCAATATTGCCTAGCTTAAAAAATATAAGTGAAGCACATAGATTATTCTAATAAATTCACAATTCAGCGTGTCTCTCTAAAAATATGTGTGCATCAAGAATGATTGTGGAAAACTAAAAAGCAAAGACTCATATCATATAAGACGCTCCAACCAAACACATATCATGTGGTGAATAAAAATATAGCCTCAAGTAAATTTACCGATGGATTGAAGACGAAAGAGGGGATGCCTTCCGGGGCATCCCCAAGCTTAGGATTTTTGGTATCCTTGAATATGGCTTGGGGTGCCTTGGGCATCCCCTAGCTTAGGCTCTTGCCACTCTTTATTCCATAGTCCATCAAATCTTCACCTAAACCTAGAAAACTTCACAACACAAAACTCAACAGAAAACACATGAGATCCGTTAGTATAAGAAAAATAAATCACCACTTTAGGTACTGTTGTGAACTCATTCTTTATTTATATTTATGTGATACCTAATGTATTCTAACTTTTCCATGGTTCATACCCCCCGATACAACCCATAGATACATCAAAATAAGCAAAAAACACAAAGAAAACAGAATCTGTCAAAAACAGAACAATCTGTAGCAATCTGTAAACTTCGAATACTTATGAAACTCTAAAAATTCTTAATAATTAGGAAAATCAGGGAAATTTGTATATAAATCTTTTGTAAAACTTTCAGATCAATTCGACTCCGAAAAATTTATAAAATTCCTGGACTGAGCGCAAAAGTTTCTGTTTTTCAGCAAGATCAAATCAACAACTACCATAGATCACCCCAAAGGTTTTACTTGGCTCAAACACTAATTAAAACACCAAAACACAATTACTACATAATTAATAATGTGCAAAAGACACCAGAACAGAAGCAAAAAACAGAAAGCAAAATAAAATTGGGTTGCCTCCCAACAAGCGCTATTGTTTAACGCCCCTAGCTAGGCAAAACACAATAGATCTAGGTATTTTCATCTTTGGTATTGGCAACTTTTATGAGGACCTTCTCGAATCCAGGAGGTTCTTTCCTCTTTCCCCCACTTGTAGGGGGAGGATCCATCTTGGTGTCCAAAATGTCCAAACGCTTATTGCAAACGGTAATCAAGGTATTCAAGCGATTAAGGTTCCCGCTAATATGTTTGAGGGGTTCGTGATATTGTTGTAACTCGACCAAGTGCTTATGTAAGTCACCCAATTTGTCTAGAACTTGAAGTCCCTCTTGAGAGAAAGTAAACCCCCTTTTTGACAGAGGAATCCCCAAAATCCCTTCTAAAACTTCATAGGCGGCATTCGTGTCAAACTCAATAAAATTTCCTTTTGAGGCAAAATCTAAAAGCTCCCTATGATGCAAAGCTAAACCAATGTAAAAATTTCTAAGCAAAACTTTAGCATCCCCTTTTATATTGGAAACACGATAAGATTCCATTAGCTTATACCAAGCATCTTTCAAAATTTCCCCTTGCTTTTGTTTGAAGTAGAGAACTTCAAAGTCTGGTGACAAGGGGGATGTGGTGATGTTAGACATAGTTCAAGTAGTCAAAAGGCAAGCGGATGAAGGGCAAACAAAAAGGCAAATATTTTTGGTATTTTCTAAAAATCGTTTTAGAAGTGGGGGAGAGGAAAACGAGAGGCAAATGGCAAAAATGTAAATGCAAGAGATGAGTTTGTGATGGGTACTTGGTAGGCTTGATGTAGATCTCCCCGGCAACGGTGCCAGAAATTGGCAAGTTGACAAGAGAGTTCTTATCCTGACTTGCTATGTATCTCCCCGGCAATGGCGCCAGAAATCCTTTTTGCTACTTCTCGAGCATCGTTGGTTTCCGTGAAGAGGAACGGGTGATGCAACAAAGTAGATAAGTATTTCCCTTAGTTGTTGAGAACCAAGGTATCAATCCAGTAGGAGATACAAGCAAGTCCCCTATAGATGTACCTACATAAAGAATAAAACTATTGCACCCAATGCTATAAAGGTGTTGTCAATCCCTTCATGGTTACTTGCAAGGATGAGATCTGATAGAGATAGATTGCTTGAACGGAAAGTAAAACAAAATATAAAAATAATGCATCAAAGTATTTTTGGTATTTTTGGTTTTAGATCTGAAAGCATAAGATGGAAAATAGACCCTGGGGCCATAGGTTTCACTAGAGGCTTCTCTCATGATAGCAAGTCTTATGGTGGGTGAACAAATTACTGTCAAGCAATTGATAGAAAAGCGAATAATTATGAAGATATCCAAGTCAATGATTATGCATATAGGCATCACGTCCGTGTCAAGTAGACCGAAACGATTCTGCATCTACTACTATTACTCCACACATTGACCGACTCCTGTCTGCATCTAGAGTATTAAGTTCATGAAGAACAGAGTAACACATTAGGTAAGATGACATGATGTAGAGGGATAAACTCAAGCGATATGATGAAAACCTCATCTTTTTATCCTTGATGGCAACAATACAATACGTGCCTCGCTACCCCTACTTTGTCACTGGGTAAGGACACCGCAAGATTGAACCCAAAACTAAGCACTTCTCCCATTGGAAGAATTACCAATCTAGTTGGCCAGACCAAACCAGTAACTCGAAGAGACTTGCAAAGATATGAAATCATGCATATAAGAATTCAGAAAAGACTCAAATAATATTCATGGATAATCTAAACATAAACCCACAATTCATCGGATCTCGACAAACACACCGCAAAAGAGTATTACATCGGATAGATCTCCATGAAGATCATGAAGATCATGGTATTGAAGAGCAAAGAGAGAGAAGACGCCATCTAACTACTAGTTATGGACCCCAAAGGTCTGTGGTGAACTACTCATGCATCATCGGAGGGGCAATGGAGTTGATGTAGATGCCCTCCGTGTTCGAATCCCCCTCCAACAGATTACCAGAAAAGGCTCCAAGATTAGATCTCTCGGGAACGGAGGCTTCTGGCGGCGGAAAAGTGTTTTCGTGGCTCTTTCTGATACACAGGGAATATTTGGGAATTTATAGGCCGAAGATTAGGATTAGGAGGACTGTCGTGGGCCCACAAGCCTGCAGGGCGCGCCCTATCCCCCTGGGCGCGCCCCTAGGACTTGTGGCCCCATGGTGGCTCTCCTTCCTTGGTCTCCAAGCTTGGTGGTTTCCTTCCGGTCCAGAAAAAATTATTTCGAAGATTTTATTCTGTTTGGACTCCGTTGAATATTCCTTATCTGCAATTCTCAAAAACAAGGAAAAACAGAAACTGGCACTAGGCTCTAGATTAATAGGTTAGTCCCCAAAATAATATAAAATAGCATATTAATGCATATAGAACATCCAAAACAGATAATATAATATCATGGAACAATCAAAAATTATAGATACGTTGGAGACGTATGAGCCGCCTCGTCGTCCGAGTCTATGGCCAGACAGGCAAAACGACGAACACCTTGTCGGCATGACGGGAGAGCAGCCGCCGGCGCCCTTCCGGCGTGGTTTGGGCCGGAGGACGTCGATGGGCAAGGGTCGAGGGGGGGAGGGTCGAGGGAAGCGAAATCCGGCAAGGGGGCGAAGGGGTCTTTCTAGCGGCGGCGCAGTGGACGTGAACAGGCAAGGGGCGTCAGGATCGGCATTAGGGAGAACACAGGTGGGAGTGGCTCGGGCGAGGAAGGACGAGATTCGCCTGCCAGTGGTGTCCCACACGCCGGTTTGTTACCATCGGAGCTCCCCAAGAGACCCTCAGCATGCTGGGTTCGGCCTGGTTTCGCCGGCCCAAAAAAGGGCTCTAACTGGCGAAAAACGGGGTCCTGGGGACGCGACTGGGCCGATTTTTCGATGTCGGCGGTAAAATCGGCCCCTTGGGAGGCCTATTGGGGACGTGGCTGGAAATGCTCTTAGCTTTATATGTAAGATGGCATATGTCTCCCTGAATCTTTGAAGCCAATAGCTACTGGTAGGAGGGATCCTCGAAAGTGTTTATTATTTGTTTTCTTCGGAAGGCTTGAGGACGCAAGTAAGAAATTCTCCAGCAACATGGGATTGTTCCTATTTAATTTTATTGTCCCAGTCCAGTCAAATCTTGGCCACTCCAGTGGATACCCAACTTGATTTGCAGTGAAGTTATCTTATCACCGCTAATCTCCTTTTTAGGAGAATCACTGCTAATCTAAGAGGCTTAGCATAGGCCTTAAATATTGGTCTAGTAGCATTTCTAACCTCTGGGCCGGCACAAGTAGCTCTTTTCCTGTTTTGAAAAGATTCTAGAACCTTCTTATGACGTTCTTTTGCTTGTTTCATTTTCGTTATTTCTTTCCTTTTTTTTCATTTTCATTTTTCTTTCTTTATTTTTGCAAACATATTTTCCAAATCCGTGAACATTTTTTTGATAGTACGAACATTGTTTTGCAAAATTGTAAAAACAATTCAAATTTGTGAAAATTTAAAAAAAATTCTTGAACTTATTTTAAATTATGAACAGTCTAGGATTCACAAACATTGTTTTTGGAATTGCGAACAGTTTTTTGAAACTCATGAATATTTTTTTGAATTCATGAGAATTTTTTTGATTGAGGAACATTATGGGCATCTGACCCTCTTAAAAATTATGGGCATGTGACTTCACATGATAAAATGTTATTCAGTGTTGAACACTGATATATACTGTGCTGTGAAGAGCACAAGTTTAACAACTCTGCAAGGTGCACTGAAATCATACAGAAATTTTGTCACAAACCAAACTGAAATTCGATCATCGATGCAAAATGAATGGTATTGGAGCTTTAGTCCAAACTCCGAGCCCATCCTTGCAAACCACTCTCCAAGGTGTTTGAAACTGTTCGAATTGCTTCATCCGACAGCAAAAACTATTTCTGAATTATTTCCTTACATACATGGTACATATGCTATCCTGTTGGTCTTTCTTATCACTGATTGGTTGCCAGATGTGCTTCTACGCTCTTTCAACCCTTTCACGTAGGAAAGAATGTAGGCTTGACACTTGAGTACTTGTTCTAGAGTGACTTCTGTGATTTTTCTCCGGCTGATCGCTTTCTCTGCTCGCACTCACATAAGCAAAAAGATTGTCCTCCATTCCAATTTCCCCCATCGTGGACAACGACAGCAACCAGAGGATTTTTGTACATGTCATTCTCCATTTTGTGCAAGTGCTATTTCTCCTTTATTTTGAAACAAAGCTTAGATATTTCGATTTTAAATGCATGCTCCTGTGGTTGTACGAAATTCCCTGGGAGCTAGGTAACTGCAATAGTACTAGTACTTGTCAGAACCATAAATTTTACTCCCTCCATTCCATAATATAGTGTGCTCTCGATTTTTGAGCTTTAAGTTTGATCACAAATTTAACCAACGAGATCGATTGTGGCGGGAGTAAAAATTGAGCATGAAAACTTCATTCGAATACGAATTCAGTGATATAATTCGTATAGGAGGCGCTGCTGGTGGCGGGGATCTAGTTCGGCCGAAATCCCTGACCGACCATGGCCGGCCGCTTCGACGATGACGCCTGAGGGCGCCGTTCCCCTCCTTGGAGGCGTCGGTATGGACTGATCGCCTCACTTCCCCTTTCCCTAGGTCTCCCGGGCGAAAGCCCTAACTTTGTTGGGCGGCGACGGCGCTCATGGCGTCGTTCCCTTCTTGAAGGCACCGCTTTGGGAACCTTGGGATTGGGTGGCGCTCGTGAGTGGTGGGCGACGACGGTGGTGCGGCCCTATCCTAGCGTGGATCTGCGTTCGCTACTTGGAGATGGACTCGCGTAGGTGGAGGTCGTCGTTTGGCGTCATGGTGGCGTTGATGGCGAAGGCACCTGCCAAGGCTAGCACCTCAATCTGCTCTGAAGATGAACTAGTGGAAGATAGTGGCGACGATACATGTGAGTGCGTCAGACCGGTTTGTGCCCCAGACCCGGTATGTGGCTCGGTTGGGGCCTCCGGCTTTAGATGTTAGGCTTAGGTGAGAGGTCTGAGTATTTGTCCCAGCTTGCATCCCTTCATCATATGAATAAGAGTAGCGGCAGATGTTGCCAAGATGGCGGATTCAGGCATATTATTGTACTACTTTGTAAGGTCCTCGAAAATAATCAATAAAATGGCTGCATGCATTTTCTAGATGCAGAGACCGGGGGTCATCCTTCTTTTAAAAAAAAAACATGCCAGCTGCACGTACATGTATAATATCCAGAAAACAAGTTTTAGCACACGTACACATTAACTAGGATTCTGAGCAGCATGAGAATATCATCTCCCTCCAGAGAGGCCACTTACCATGGACATACTCATCGACGACGCAATGAACGCGTCAAACCCTTCACTTTGCACAAGTGCTAGCATACTAAAGCTCATCTGTGAAAGGGTTGGCTCCGGGAATGCCATGTCTCCGTCGAGATACTGCATAACCTGCCGCATGGTAGGCCTTGCACCGGGGACTGGATGTGAGCACAACAATCCTATTTTCGATGCTAGAATCGCCTCATCAGCGTCGTAGTTGCCGTGGAGCCGTGCATCAACTACCTCCATGAGTGCTTCCTTTTGCCAGTGCTCGAGCACCCAGTCGACCAATATGCGCCGGCTGTCCTGCATGGCTTGGTCAATAGGTCTCCGCCCGCAGACGACTTCAAGAACGAATGCACCAAAGGCAAACACATCGGTGATAGGGGACGCCTTCCCCGTGCGTGCCAACTCAGGGGCTAGGTACCCCATTGTGCCAATTATGTGCGTCGTCTGTGGATCTGCACCATGATCACACAGTTTTGCGAGACCAAAGTCCCCTAGCCTTCCGTTCATCTCACTATCCAGGAGAACGTTGCTCGCCTTGATGTCACGGTGTATGACAACCTGCTCGAACTCCTCATGGATGTATAACAAGCAGGATGCAATGTCTTTGATGATTTGGAACCTCTGGGCCCAGTGTAGTGTATTCTTACACCTGGGGTCATACAAGTACTGATCAAGGCTGCCATTTGGCATGAAGTTGTAGACCAGAAGAAGCTCACCGTTTCGCCGGCAGTAACCGAGAAGCTGCACAAGGTGGCGGTGGCGGAGACGGCCAACGGTGACCACCTCCGCGATGAACTCCTTTATTCCCTGGCTTGAATCATGTGACACTTTCTTCACCGCGATCTCCATCTTAGAGTTGGGAAGCACTCCTTTGTACACTGCCCCAAATCCACCGGTGCCAAGCAACATTTTGCTCTTGAAACCTTCTGTTGCGCGGTACAGATCCTTGTATGAGAATCTATGTGGCCCAAACTCAACCTCCCAGTCCTCTCTCACCTCAGCGTACTTTATACGCCTTACAACAAGCAAGATCACGATTGAAACCACACCGAGGACAAACACTATGATGGCTGTTGAAAGAGTGATACCCAATACCCGGTGCTGTTTCTTGGAGACCTTCTCTGGCAACTTGGGCAGCTTGCTGATGTCGATGGCTGGAGCAGGTCCATCCATGGCAAAGCTCCAACCCAACACGTTGTGGCGAGAACTGATCATCGAGCCCGTCGACGACGAGAACCCAAGAAATGCTGGCTCCAACAGCACCTGTGAGAGGTTGTACATGGATGATACTAGCGGCCTTGCAGGCTTGGCCATCTCCAGGGGGGCCAAGAACACGTTGATCTGCGTGGACTCCCCATTGTAGTCCACCCAGACTTGCATGGCCTTGCCACTGATCAATAACAGGTCCCGGAAAGCACCGGTCTTGTCGTCGTGGTAGCCAGCGGCATGGACAGCAACGGATTGGAGGCCGTTGATGTCTATGCCGACATGGTTGTTGTCCGGGTCATGAAATTCGTTGCTCACTACGGTGTCGAGCTCGACGCCGAAGACGTGGTTGGTTGTGTTGCCGTTGTTCTGGTCGTTGAGGAGGCCCAGGTACGGACCTGGGAGAGCCGTCGATAAGTTCTTGGTCCCGATGAAGAAGACGATGCCGTGACCGCTGTGGTTCAGCTCAGGGGAGTTGATGTGGATGCCGAAGACGAAGGACGCGGAGAAAGACCGCACCGCGCCTCCCGGTGACCTCTGCAGACGCAGCGGCGTTGGGTGGACCGCGTGTCCCATGACATGGGCCGTGCCGTTGGTCAGCTCGAGGAGGCCGTTCGACGTGATGCTTGCACTGCCGTCCAACGAGAGGGGCACGCCGGTGAAGCCAGAGTAGACGAACCGGTCTTTGTTGCCGTCAGCGCCATGAACGTCGCCACCAAAGCTAAGAAGGAGGAGACCGGCAAGGAGAGACCATGTGCTCTTGATCATGCCGACCATGGCACAGGCGAACCGAGGACTGTTGGTGTGCCGTTGCAGCTGGCGCCCTGCTCACAGTATGTAGTAGTATTCAGCTCAGAGCAACATCCAAATAATCACAGTTACACACTTGACGGGTGCCACTTGCCAAATGGAGAGAGGTGGCGACAACAACTGCTGGTGACCTGTTCAGATTACCTGGAATGCAGGGAACCGGTACATCAACATGACAACGTCTAAATTACCAATCGATGTCAATTCATCCTGCTTGTGGTCTTCCCTACAAGAGAGGATCGACAATCAAGAGCCACAAGGGGTTTGCTTTGGAATCTGATTGATTTGACCAGAAAAACTCTTGCTAGAAAATCCACATGGAGATAGGCCAACTTTTTGGCTTGTAGAAGATTTAAGACAATGGATTTTTAGTGCTCCATTATGGGCGTGTGAAAGTTCGTGGGGAAAATACATCGGTTTGTGACCAAAAAAAAGCGAAATGAGAAAAAGGGATAAAAAATGCACCAATTCAGAACTCCCCCCTTGAAAATACATTGATTTGTGACCTGAAAAAGCAAAATGAGAAAAAGGGATAAAACAATGCACCAATTCAGAACTCCCCCCTTTTTTGAACAGCTAAACCAAGTCCGCAAGCAGAGGAAATGAAACGTGCGTCGGAACAGAAGAGGTACCGTATAGAGTTAGCTGCAGAAACTATCGACATTGAAGGCTAGGGTTGCAGAAACTACAGTTCTATAGTTTTGTGCCAAAACCCATGAATTTCGAGGCTATTTTTTTACAAAATATACTAGTCGATGATTTAAGCCATTTTAAGCACGATTATAACAGATGGGTCACGCCGGACAGGGTGACGTGGCAAATAAAAAGACAATTACATCCTGATAAAACTTTGTTTCACAAAAACATCCCTGAAAAAAAGCAATCGGGTCCTCCTTGAACTTCATCTTCCATCGGTACGGTCGTGGATGCCAGGGACCACTGCCTCCCCGTGCGTGGCTGGCGCATCTGCTGCTTCCACCGGCGGTCGGGAACAATATGGCGTCGTCAGGAACAGGTAGGACGGTTCGATTCCCTGGATGACGGGGGCGAGGCAAGTGGTCGGGTTCACTATGCGGACCGTCAACGGTGGCAATGGTTGGATTCCCAAGCAGACCTTGTCGGAACATGTGCGGGTCGACAGGAGGACGCCAAGGTGACGAGCACATGTGGGGAGCGGCTGGTTTGGGCGCAAAGGTGGCTGGGTTGGCAGCACTGGCTCCTGTCAACGACGGGGAAGGCACGACGACGACCACGACTGGAGTGCACCGATGAAGGCTGGGTGCACGAAGACGCGGGTGGTTGGCTCTACGGCAACGGAGGGCGCCAGTTCCAGCTGCCCCGATGGCCTTGGCCCGCACGCTGCCTAGCGCCGGCTTCGGTCAACGACGGGGGAGGCAGGGCGACGAGCACGATTATTGAAGTGCGCTGACGGAGACATGGTGCATGGCGACAGTGGTGGGTTGCTCTACGGGTACGAAGGGCGCTGGTGTCAGCGGCCTGGGCCCGCACGCCGGGGAGCTCGAGCTCGAGTGTACTGGTGCTGCAGAACTCACGATTCCCTTCCCTTTCTTTCTTTTTTTCTTGATGAAAGATGACCTTATCTTCTTAGGCCCTTTTACAGTTTAGTCCATGATACTCTATCTATCTGTGATCTGTTATCGTGTCACGTTATCCTGTTCAGCGGGTCCCAGCTGTTATAAACATGATTAAAATGAACGAAACGGATGACTAGTGTTTTTTGCAAAAAAAAAGCATCGGAATTATTTCTTTTTACACAAAACTGTAGAAGTGTGGTTTCTACAACCCTATCCTTCAATGTTCATGTTTTCTGCAATTAACTCCAGCTTACATCGGTGGCAAGCTGGACAGTTGGTAGCCACCATATCCGGCAGTATGGTGCACAGTTGGTAGTTTCATATGTTCAGGGATCGGCGTTGACCGTTGTTGTGATTCGCTACTGTAAACAACAGATATTCTTCTTCTTGTACAGGCCATGCGCATATAAATATGATGGTAGGTCTACGTACCTCGTCTGCAGCCGCAAAACCAATCTTCAACCATGTACTCCCTCAAAAAAAAAAAATCTTCAACCATGTACTCTTCCCATGGTTCTTCTCCTGATGATGATGGGTACTCTTCCCGTGGCTGTAGCGGCCACGGCGGCCTCACGGCGTCGGCCATCGTCGCCCCAGCCGTGTCCGGCTCGCACGTTCTCAAGATCTACGGCTACTCCCGAACCAAGGGGCTCGGCAACGGCAATCCCATTGAATCCAAGACCTTCGCCATCGGCGGCCATAGATGGTATATCAAATACTCACATGACATATCATCAGGAGGTGTACAAGGCAAATCTAGAGGTGCTTTAGGAAAACTGTTGTATGTAATTATCTTTCTTGGTCATCACGCTCAAAATACTACACCTTACAGAAAAGAACAGAGGGAGTACTTCGGTTTTTTATTAGTTCATCTTAATTTTCTGTCTAAGTTCAATTGAAAAATCATAAATTCATATTTGAAAAAACTTTAAATATTTTTTGTGGCGAATGATTGATAATTGATTATTCAATTATTATTTTTTCAAATCACCTTACTCAAATTTGAGTCAACACTAGACTACAACTTCTAGGGTTTATAAACCGTTGTTGACAAACATGGTAATCCCTTCATTCTCTTATACAAGGCGCATTTATACAAGGCCACCAACTCTAATTGAGAGAAAAATAAATGATGTTTTCTCATATTAGCAATTTGTTTCATACCTACATGCATATAGTCATTAATGCCACTCAACTACTTTCTTTTCATTCTTTCTTTACATGCATGCGGCATATTAATAATACTGGATCACGAAAACAAAACTTGGCTTGCAAAATAATCACTAAATTTTACCTTGTAGACGAAACCAAAATTAAACCTTGAACTTCCACCCCAAAATAAGCATACCAAATTCTTTGATTTCGGTTTATTTTAAACCTTGAGAGTATTCAGTTGGTATTCAGTGAGGGGGCAAGTCAAATCCCAAGATGATTGAGCGGTTGGGTCGACATTAGGAGAAATCAGGTTGGCCTACTAGCGTAACTGCTCGCACGTAGTTGTATGTTCACTCACTCTGCTCTGGCTTTTCTTTGTTTTTTCCTTTTTCCTTTTCTTTATATTTTTATTTGATTTTTCTTTTTTTTCACTGGTTTTCTTTTTTTTTCTTTGTAATACTTTGTTTTTTTCACTAGTCTTCTTTGATTTTTTTTCTTTCTTCGTTATATTCTTGGATTTTCTTTGTTTTTTTGTTTTTTCATATTTCCATCGATTTTCTTCTATTTTCTTTTTTTCTTTGTTACACTTTCTTTTTTCATTGTTTTCTTTGGTTTTCTCTCTCTTCAATATACTCTTGATTTTTCTTTTTTCTTTTTTGGTTTTCTTAATATGTAGGTTTGCTCACTCTGCTTTGTTTTCTTTTGTTTTTCTCCTTTTTTCTTTTCTTTTCTTTTTATTCGATATTTCTTTGTTTTTTCACCGATTTTCTTTTTTTCTCCCTAAGACTTCGTTTTTTTCACTAGTCTTCTTTGATTGTTTTCCTTTCGTCGTCATACTCTTGGTTTTCCTTTGTTTGTTTTTGGTTTTCTTCATATTTTCATCGATTTTCTTTGGTCTTTCTTGTACTTGTTTTTTCATTCTTTGTTTTGGTTTTCTCTTTCTTCATTATACTCTTGATTTTCTTTCTTCCTTTTGGTTTTCTTTGTTATTTTGCCTTTTTTTTTCTTTGCCAGTTTAATTGGTCTTATTTTTGACACATGTCTACTTAATGACAATAAACTTTTTTTGAACTACACGAAGCCATTTGTCTTCTATAAGGAGTGACGAAAAAAATACTGTGTTTACTTTTCACTTTTAATCGATCTTCTTTTTTGGCATATGTCTACTTAATGACAATAAATGTTTTTTAAACTATATGAAGCCACTTGTCTTCTATAACGAGCAACACAAAATTACTGTGCTTATTTACCAGTTTTAATCAGCTACCCTTTTCACACTTGTCTACTTAATGACAATAAACCTTTACTACATGAAGCCACTTGTCTTCTATAAAGAGCAACGGAATAATACTGTGTTTATTTTTTTTATATTTTTTCCATTTTACAATTTTTTTTGTTTTTGTTTGTTTTTTCATCGAGTTTCTTCAGTTTTCCTTTTTCCCTCGGTATACTTTGTATTCCTATTGTTCTTTTTTTTTCTTTGTTATACTCTTGGTTTTCTTTGTATTGTTTGGTTTATTTGCTTTTCTTTTTTGTTTGGTTGTCGGTTTTAATTGGTTTTCTTTTTTGATACATGTCTACTTAATGACAATAAATATATTTTTAAACTACACAAAGCCACTTGTCTTCTGTAATCAGCGACACAAAAATACTGTGTTTATCTGCCAATTTTAATCAACTTCTTTTATGCATGTCTACTTAATGACAATAGACATTTACTACACAAAGCCACTTGTCTTCTATAAGGAGCGATAAAAAATTTGTGATTATTTGCCGGTTTTAGTCAGCTTCCTTTTTGATACACGTTTGCTTAATGACAATAAATGTTTACTAAACCAAGCCACTTGTCTTCTATAACGAGCGACAACAAAAATTATCGAAAACCAATGCACTTGCGAGGACACATTCGAACTCAGGACTTCACACTTGAGGAATGCAACTAGCAACTCGCCTTGAGGGCTGCTACTGATGATACATACTGTGTGGTTTATAAGAACATGCACGAGCGTTCATATATGAAAAGTTGAAAGAAAATCTTGAAAAAAGTGTGAACAAATTTTAAATGCCGATTTTTTAAACACAAATAATTTACAAAATTCCAAAAATATAGTTTTGAAATGTGGCACAATTTTTTAATTCCGTAACATTTGAACAACTTTGGAAATTCCGAAGTGTTGAGAAATGTGAACACGTTTTAAATCGCGAACAGTTTCTAAAAATGCAAACATAATTTGAAAATTCCAAATATTTTTCAAAAATACTAAATATTTTTGAATTAGTGACCAAAAAATAGAAAATAGAAACCTTTTTCGAACTTCTGAACAATTTTTAAAAACACATGAACATTTTTTGAATTTAGGAACAAACTTTGTAAACATGAACATCTTTAAAATTTTGAACACAATTTCATAAAACACGAACATTTCAAACAGCATGGTGATGTCGCCAGACGCCTGCCAGGGTTTGAGTCCCAAATCTGAAGTTTCTCCTGTAAAGCGAAGCGGTGGTGGCTTCTAATTCCCCTCCCGTTCTCATTCTTTATACTACTGGAATGTTGAGAGTTGTATGGAAACGTTCGTGGAAACAGAAGCGGCGCCACATCACTGCGGCCTATTGGCTATTCGTTTTCCCGTCTCGATTCCCAGTCCACTCGCGAGGTTATTAAAAACCAGCGGTTGGTATTCTACGCACGTTGTGGGTGCACACGTTGATGGGCACGCATGCATGGGGGGAGACACTCCGACTGCTCGTTTGATGGGCATGAGTAAAACCAAAGCCACCATAAGAACAACAATTGTTCAGCTCGATTCCTCCCATTCTGATCATAGCCAAGCTCCATTCTTCTTCCACTTTCTCACCTCTGCTCTTCTATCCCGTCTACAATAACTCAATATCCATCAGTCTGTGTCTTGATCACTCTGAGGTCAATGAAGTTCGAGCACAAAGCAAGATTAGTTTGCTTGATCAGGATGGGGAACAAGCGCCAGTGACTGCCTACACCAGCCAAACATGTTACACTTTCTCCAAAGAAGCTCCACGTGTTTTCCATAATCTCATCAGTAGGAAGGACTTGGAGGAATCGGTCTACCTCAAAGATGATGTTTTCAGCGTTCGGTGCGACATCACGGTGCCAAAGGAGATCTTCACAGAGCCCATCCAGCTATTTGTCACGGTGCCACCTTCCGACGTGCACCACCATCTTGGCCGGCTGCTCTTGTCAGGCGATGGGGCCGATATCACGCTCAAGGTCGACGGGGAGACTTTCTCCGCACACAGGTGCGTGCTCGCTGCCCGGTCCTCTGTCTTCAGGGCGGAGCTCTTTGGTCCTATGAAGGAGAAGACCAGTACTTGTGTACATATAAAGGGCATGGAAGCTAAGGTCTTCAAGGCCATGCTCCACTTCATCTACTCGGACTCGCTGCCACACATTGACGACGGCGACGCGATCGGGATGGCTCAGCATCTGCTTGTGGCGGCAGACAGGTATAACCTCGAGAGGCTGAAGAAGATATGCGTGCACAAGCTGTGCAACAACATGGACACAAGCATGGCGGCGACAACCTTAGCGTTGGCTGAGCAGCATGGATGCCGCGGGCTCAAGGAAGTGTGCTTCAAGTTCCTTGGGTCCGCTGGCAATATCCTGAAGGCCGTCATGGCGAGTGATGGGTTTGAGCATCTAAGGACCAGCTGTCCCTCTGTTCTCAAGGAACTTGTTGCCAAACTTGCTCCCTGATCTTAGATTGAAAGCAATGGAACTATGAGATTATCTGAATTATCATGCCGCCTCTATTTTCAGCAGAGATACTAGCATCGAAGTACTCAAATTTGTATCCATCATTCATGTACTCTCCAGTGACTTGCCTCAGCTTATCAATCCAAATAATGTAGCAGAACGCATGAACTTATATAAATGATTTACCAAGCAAGGGAAAATTGTAACATAATTCCAAATTCACCCTAATCCAGCAAAATTGTCTTCAGGGTCTGATGGCTTTTCTTCAGACAGGCCCTATCATTTTGTTCAACTCGCGAGTGGAAAAGCAAGATTAGCCAACACTCTCATGAATCTCTAGCGCGAAAGATGCTGCCAATTATCTTTGTTCTCAATTTCAACCAAGGGGGTCCTTGGAAAGAAAGATCGGCAGTTTTAGCCCAGAAGTTGTAGAATCCAAGAGAAATACGCGATGAAGAAGAGGAAAAGAAAGCATGTAGCAGAGCTTCTCCAGAAGGTGAGGCAAGCATGTAGCAGAAATACGCGATGTTCCATCTGTTATATAGTACTAAAAACATAACTCAACTAAGACATCACGTTCTTCCACATTTTTTTTGGAAAAGGATCACGTTCTTCCACATAATCTAAAATAATATACACTTAGGGTTGAGCCAACATGCCGTCGGCCAAATATGACTGTGTTGATAGGCAATCACACTCCATGACAGGTCGCTTCTACACGTAGGAAAAAAGGATGCCATGCCGTATCATCATCAGCAAGAGGCATGCACCTTTTATTTGAGGGAACCTATAACACACACTACGCTGCATAGAGACGGCGATCCAGTGATTCGAGACAGAGCCGCCTTGACGCACGATCGACCTGCTGGATCGAATGCTTGGCTCGTGATACGTTGCACGCGTATCCATCCTTTCGAGCGAAGGCTTGCACTGAACCACGATCCTTTTAAACTTTTGGCAAACCTGCTGACCACCTATTTATCTCCTTCAACGTATTTAATTTCTATGTTCACATTCTCACAAACTATGGAGGACAAATTGATGGTGTTAATTCAAGACTGGATAAATTATGAATCCAAAATTTCCACAAACAACTCTACCAAAAGAAAAAGGAAGAACTTTCCCATGAACTAATGCTATAACAATGGAAGTGAATTAATATCTAACTACTGCTAAGTGTAAAGATGAAGCTCCAGCAAAGAAATATTTCTATACGAAAGTATTGTTTATTTATAGTCCAATAGTAATTTGTCATATAGGTTACAGTTCGTATTATTTATCGTGGTGGTTCAGAGTATAACGCTGTCTACTGTAGAAACCCACAGTATCCCAACTATTATTAGATGCATATGTATTTGTTTATATATATAATTCACAATAAAAATAAATTAAAAACTTGAACTTCCATGGGGCAAGGATGAATGGAGCAAAATTCAAAATGAATTATTCGTGAAAACAATCTTATTGGATAAATAAAAACACAAACAGTTATTTATGATATTGCAAATAAAATATAAATTAGTAGTTTGGTCTTCTGTAATAGTAGAATCACATACAGAGTCCTGATTGGGACATTATTATTTTCTGTACGGGTTAAAAAATGTAAATATATGTGGAGTCTTTGCGGCTTAAAGCAAAACAAAGAAAGTCAATAGATCAAAAAAGAATAGAAGACGCAGAAGCGTCCATTTCCAACTTGAAACATTATGTTCTTAGTGCGTATACTTCATGAATAACTAAATCTTGGAATAAATTCTACATGGGAGTTGGCAGCTGCACAAAATATTTTGTCAGACACAAATATAAAGAAAAATATGAAGAAAACTATAAATTTGGGTTTCAAAACGAATTCATCTAAATTTCAGAATTCATTTGGTATAGATATCAAAACTTAGATTTAAGGAATAGATTAAAAAGTTATCATTTTCGCAACATTTCAAGCAGAAGTGAGGATGTATAGCCAGCACTCGAGTTAGTTCACAAGCGAAGATTTGTTGGACTGGAAAAGAACCAAATGTTACTTGCATGCATGCCATGAACGCCAGAAAAATGTTATTCAGCCATGTATGTGAGCGAATTTCATGAGGTAAGATGGTGTTGTCATTGTAAAAGTAAATATCCAAGGCAACAAATGATGTTAATGTGCGAAATAAAGAAGTTATAAACATCAGGGGCAAGGTAAAGACAACACGTTATAGCCATAAGAACTAGAGAAAAATATTTCAACAATGGATATGCACCATCAATGAAAATGTCTTGGATTAAATCCGACGTATCTATACCTAATTTAATATTAAAGGAAGGAAACTTTCTTGGTTCTCCATCCGTCATCCCTGTATATACGTTGATCTTGTGTTAACCATAAGGATCAATGGCTTAGATCTCTACCTTTTTTGTGCATTAATATTTATTTTCTTTACGTTGTCCTCACATGTTTTTTTTCAAGTCGCTAGCTCAGTTCCCTGCTCTCTTGACATGTTTTTCTCATACAACGCTAGACCAATTTATTAAAACTGTCAAAAATCTGTAGGTTGTAGGAGCCAACCTCAAGACCTCTTGACAAGGCACAAGTGTTAAACACACTAACCAACTCATCTTGCTCGTCATTGTGTGGGGAAATAAGTTTTCTTAATTTTGTCCACACAATGCTTGTGCTTTCATTAGCAAAAGGACCAGTGCGTTGCAATGGGAGAAAAAAATATCATAATCTTCAATGGCCATGACCACATTTTTCTGCATCACTGAGATACATTATCGCTCTCAATTTCGTGAAATCACGAATATTTTCTCATGCATTTTTCAATTTCATGAACACTTACAGATTTTCGGACATTTTCTAAAGTCAAGAACATATTTTGAAACACTTTAAAAAATGCGAACATATTTGTAAACATTTTTCCTGAATCAACGGTCATTTCTAGAATTTTATAACATTTTTGTGGAAATAGGTGGAACAATTTTGATATTCACGATTTTTAATTTAATGATCATTTTTTGAATCAACATACATTTTATCAACGAATAAACTATTTTGTAAGTCTAGAAAAGTTTTTGATTTTTTGGATATTTTTCGATTCATGAAGATTTTTTGAATTGACAAAATTATGTTCAATTTCATTACCATTTCTAAATACACAAACTTTTAAAAAAATCAATAACATTATTTTATTTCCCAAACATTGTTTTCCGAAATTTCAATTTTTTTAATAAGCAAACATTGGTTTACAAAATCACAAACATTTTTTAGTAGACAATTAGTTTATGATTTTTATTTATTTTTATAAAATCTCATTGTTTAAATATTGGGAACTTTTTTGAGTTCCAAAATTATTTAAAGTAGAAAAAACGAAAATTGAAATGGAAAATGGAAAATATAAAAGAAAAATTAAAAAACAGACCGCCCAGACATGTGCCGGCCCAAATGGGAGCTTTGCGTCTTCTCCAAGCATGCCGGACCAGGCGGGGGTTTCCCTGTGTGAAATGTTTGCTTGCCACTTATATGTGACATCGATGGATAATATTTTGCAATTTTGAAAGCAATTTTAGTGACATACAGCCAAAACCACCAGATGCATTAACTTCTTTATTATGAGGTACAGATAGATTCAATATCAATTAAGAATCAGAAAGGTTCTAAAAAAATTTAAGAACTCAAAACGAGCAAAAAAAGAGAGGAAAAAGCGAGAGTAATGTACGTTTCGGTTTCTATTGTCAAATCTTGTGTTTATGATTCATATACACTTTTCACAGTCGAACGATATATCGGCCGTGAACTTTGGTCGATGCTTTTTCTATAAAGCGGGCCGCGAGTCTGTTTTAGGATTCATATACACTTTTAAGTTTTTGCTACGTCTTGTGTAACGTGAGGGAGATGTATACTTTGTAGAGGATGGAGACCATACTCGATGAGGCCGTGGACGCTTGTGCGGGACTCCTCGAAGGCCTTCAGGAGGGCGGCAAGGTCGGTGCGGGTATCTATTACCAAGAGCGTGGTAAACCTTGCAGTCTCGGACGTATACCAGCACTTCAACTATCTGTGGGGCGGCAAACCAATCTGTGGTTGGATGGTTAGAGGGACAGTGGTATCCCCAGCCCACCAGAGTTCAAATCCTGGTACTTGCATTATTCCTGGATTTATTTCAGGATTTCCGGCGATGCGCATTCAGTGAGAGGAGACGTTCCCGTCGACGACGAGGCGCCTGTGGGTCTCTCGGAGGTGTTCATAGGGGTGAATGTATGCGCGTATATATGAGCCCTTGCGTCTGTACTAGGTTAAAAAAAAACTATCTGTGAGGCTTCCCTCTTGCGGCTATCTGTGGTGCCGTGGGAAAGGTGCAGAGGGGCGGACGGAGGACAGGTCCACGTGGCAGTGGGCGTGTATCAGTGTGTCGGGGTTTGGCGGGCAGTGGAAACAAGCAGCACGCGGCAATCTAAATGTTCATGGCGAGCCCGGCGCTGCACCCCATCCCGGACAGGCTCGCGACTTTTGGCATGGCTGCAGGCTACAGTAGTAGGTACAGCGACGGCTCCGATGTCGGGCGGCTTGCCTTGGGGCCAAGGCGAGGCCGGACTGCCGGAGCGCCGCGCGTGACAGTAGCCGCGTACTTCAAGCCACGGCAACGCATAGAGTTTCGTGTACGTACAGAACCCAGCAAAATAGTTTCGATCCGGCGAATAGTCATGCATGTACGTAGCCAGTGGATATCCAATAGTAATGCACGTACAAAACCCCATCCATCTCCTTGATCATTGATATCCAAGTCTTTTGATCAATAGTCAAATGAATCACTTCCATGTATCATTTGTTTCCTTCTCCACAACTGCCTAAGCCACTGGATACATCTCATTATTAGCATCCCTAGCAATTGCAGCAAGCAGCTCACCTTAACATGCTCCTTTAAAGAAGCATCCATCTAGGCCAATCACCTTCATGCATCCTGTTGAAACCTTTCTTTACTGCATTGAAGCAAACATAAAACTGCTGAAGGATATTGTTCTCCATAACTAAGGGATCCAAGCATACAGCTACTGTACTTCCTGGGTTGCTTCTAAGTAGCTCCAATTGATAGTCAAACACTTTGGTGTACTCACTTTTCAATCCACACAACAACTTGTCAAGACCAATTTTTTTGCTGCCTTGCACTTTGAAGTAGAGACATAAACAAACATATCTTTAAGAATAGTGGCTTTTATGTTGTCTATCTTCCACATTGGATTGGCAAGTATAAAATGCTCATATCTCTCTGCTATCACTTTTGCTGTTACAAGTTTGTTTTCTCTGTTTTGTGCACACATTCATGTTCATCCTCATATGTGATTATTTGGATCCTTGAACACCTTGTGGTCTTTGCAGCATAAATAAGTCAGGGACAACCAGGCCATCCACATTTAGCTCTGACGCTGCACTCCTCTGACTTTAAGAAAGAAATGCCCCTTTTTGTTGCTAGCCCATATCTCTTCACAGCTTATACAAATTGATTCTTGCTTCTGAAGACCATACCCAAACTGAAATGTGGAATATCAGAATGACGGTCAAACCTAGTGTATTTGCCCTTCCTCCTCACCATATTCCCATCTTCTTCACCATCATATGAGTAATCTTCATCAGAAGAAGAAAACTCCATTTCTCCTACCACCTCCTCAACATTTGCTACAAAATCAATTGGCACAACCCCATTTGATTCTACTTCAATCCATCTCTTTGAATCTTTCATTTTTTTCATGAATTTCCTGGCATGCTTTCTCAGTTCCACAACTTCAGATCTTCTCCACTATCATCACTGTGGGGCAATAGTCAGTATCATGTTCTTCTGAATCTAAAACTTCTTGTTGCTCTGCTGGCAACTCTGCTCCATGCTCTTCACTGATCTGTGTAGGATTCAATACCTGAGAACCCTTAGAAAAAGACCATTCATACTGTTTCTCTTAATTGGGCTACTGATTACTTCAGTTATCACCCCTGTCATTTGGAACTAGCACATGTTCCTCTTTTGAAGTCATAACAGCAGGAACATCATCCTCTGTAGTCATAACAAAACATGCCCCATCTTCACTTCCACTCTCAATCAGACCATGAATTTCATTTTCAAAATCATTGCCACTTACTTCTTCCCCATCTGGATCTTGCTCCCCATTGTATTCAACATATATGTCAGCTACACCACCATCTGTTGTATGATCTGACATCCTCATGCAACCAACATCATCAAACAAAAAAAACAAGCCATTCACCAATTCTCTGCGAGGCATCAGAAAATATAACTTCATGCTTTCTTTAACTTGAACATGACCCGCAAGAAAGCCTTTGACTTCAGGAAAAGAGAGCATATCCCTCTCAATGACTGACATTGCCTCATCTCCACCAACATAATCCAGGTTAGGACCAATTCTCATAAATTGCCCCCATATGAAATCTCACATGCAACAAATCGGCCGAGTCCATGATTCTAAGAACGAAAACCTACATTGCATTACACAAACCAGCCATTCTTAGAGTTTCGTTTCATAATAACACTAAATCGTCTAAAACACCAGTAAATCAACCGAATTGTGCCCCCCCAAAACCCAACTTTCACCTGTCAAAACCCTAACCCTAACCAACCGAAGGGGACACAAAAAATACAACTAGACAGACGAGAAGGACACGGCACACCTTTTTCTTTGCTGTAGATTACAACGCCATCCGAAGCCACGATCAGGACATGGTCGTCCTCGCCGCTATGGGCATGGGAGGGGAGGATATGCATCGTGGGGGAGAAGGGAGAGGAAGGGACGAACTGGAGAGTGCTGAAATTGAGCTGGTCCGGCTGCACCAAATGGAGAGGTTGCGTTGGACCCACGAATAGAAGCCACGTTGGAGGCGGATCCCCATCAAACCAACCATTTCCCGGTGCCCCAGGTCAGCTTTCCCCGTTTGGATACGCCATTAAGGTTCAAAACAGACCGGGATTGAGGTGTTTAGGGTACAGAGTTCAGGGATTTAAGTTCCCGGTTCATTTGCGTCAGGGTGTACACTCCCAGGGTTGATTCCAGACTTCACTCTAGCTCGATTGTTTGCTCCGGAGAACCCCGCACGTATAGATCAACTAACAGGATAAAAAAAAACCACCCCCATCACTAAACAGAAATAGTCCAAGTTAGCCTTTTATAATACGTGTTTTATTTTTATTTTTGCTCATCCTATATGAGAGTTCATGCAGAGGGGATTAGTTTTTGTGGCTAAATTTAGCTTACAAGTAGTAGTTAGTGCTCTACAAGGAGGAGGAAATGAGCTATTTTCATGTTCCTATATTTCTATGTATTTCTATCGACTTGAGATGAGTTTGCACAACTTGAGAGTGCTAGAGAAATATTTTTTGATGATTGGGATCCTCGGCGCTCCCCGTACCTTGATTGCTAGGCAAAGGGATTTAAATATATTTTTAATGCTCGGTACCTATATTCTAACTTTTTGCTTTCCACTGGATAAATTATAGGTCATCGAGGTACAATTTTCGGCGTTGTGAGACGATCTGCACTACACTATTGCTGCTCCTACTGCTCCCGTGCCTCTCTATATCACCTCTCCACATCATCATCAACTACAAATTTCCATCCGGTGCACTAGATAGTGGGTGCCACAGTTGGGTCAAAGCCCAACAGAGAAAGGCACTTAATGTTGGATCGCGGGTTACTTAATGAAAAAATCAGAGGCTTTTTTGTAAAAAATATATGACAACATATGGACAAAAACACTCCTTATTTTATTAGTAGGAATAAATTGTGTGAAAAAACACCCCCCTGCCCCGAAAAGTTTGGAAAGGGTTATGTTTTGCCTATTTTGTACAGCATAAGGAAAAAACAAAATGTTAGGTTCTGTAAATTGTATATGGAAGAAGGAAATAAGAAACCAAATACAAAGATTAATCTCAGAAGGAATACTATGTTTTTAGTTCTATGAGCATGTTCTATGAGGTATGTCACATATCCATTTCAATATAAATTAGTTTGTTGTTGCATAATATGATGTTTGTACAACATGTCCCCACGGTTAGGTTCTTTTTTATGTTCAGGGTTTTAAATTTCATATTCATTTTCTACGAAAGATTTCCTCACCATTGAACAACAATTAAGTAATGGAGACTACATAAAGTGTGTCCCACTATACACATTGTGTTTTTAGTTGGCAGGTAAGGTCCAACAAACAACAATAATTGAGTTCATTGCATTTTTCTTCCTCTCATACCTCATATGAATAACACATATATACACCTCCATCTGTGCAGGCATGCATCTTTACTTATTCACTAAACTTTTCCCTATTTACTCCACGTTTGCTGCACTGAAGTTGGAGGACATATGCTCTTTACTGTCTTCTTAATGGGCTTTTCCATCCATTGCTGTACATATATTTCCCTAAAAGTTATACCATTTTTTTTTAAATTATACTGATACTTGCAAAAATATTCACTCATTTTTTACCATTGCTTTAAGTCTTCATTTACATGTTGTATGCATTATTTCCATTATATTGGCCGTACGTCTTCAATAACTATATTATTTGTTGTAGAGATACCGGCCTTGCGAACCAAAGGTAGAGGGTATGGCCTTGACACACAATCTACAGTCTTTTCTTGGTTGGATACCAGAAATTGTGGTCCTTAATAGTCTGTTGCATAATACATTATGTAGCAATTCCACTATCTGATTCACATGAAGAATCTTAGGATGATAAAGTCAACTAGGTACTTAAATACTCGCTTGGGCTAATTTGCATGTCTAGATATGCAGAACAGGAATTCGATGATTACACGTGCATGTTCACATCGATTAGTCAAGGTTAGTTTTTCTATAACACTAATTGTTGATTGAATACTAATGCAGAGATGGGCTACCTCCGTAAAGAAATATAAGAACGTTTAGATCACTATGCTTTTTTATATTTCTTGATAGAGGAAGTACTTTACTAGCCAGAGATCCATATTTCGAATTCATGGGTGACAATGCTCACCTATCTCCCTTGTATCTTTCAGTTGCCACCGTTATATCATATAGTGCATGCAATGAATATTATGGTTGTCCATTTTTACTCGTAGCTCATCTACTATATATTAAAGCTTTAGTTTCATACTATCACATTTGTCTCACCCACATAAGAATTTTATCCTTATGCATTTCTACTTAAATTTGAATATATGCCAAGAAACAAAAATCTGCATATGTGCAATTAGTATTTAAGTCTTTATAACCTGCTTACGTCACCGTATTGTACTTGCTCTTACTAGCTAGTGTCCCGACCGGCGAAGATATGAGGCAACCACCATGAACCGGAGGGCAGTGGCTCCTGTACAACAATCTTACTCCGCGTGTGTTGCTAGGAGCATCTCCAACCATGATAGGCAAATCCGGATCCCTATAAGGCCGTAGACACGTCCAGATAGTGACCGAACAGGCCTGAATTTTTGCCATTTGCAATAACAAAACCTATATTAAAAACATTAAATACATGCAAACACATGCACGTCAAACATTTTGAAAGTTTTAGTCCGTGTTGGGCCAGAGGGGTTGTTTAAACACCAAATAAATTGTTCGTACTTGGCATCCGTGTTGGACTGGCGTGGTTGGGTTTTTTTAGTCCCACCTCACAGTCGGAGAAGCGACGCGACCGACTTAAATAGTCGTGTCATGTAAAAGCGTTAAGCTTCTCTTTCTTTTAATGGCGGCTATCAATGCTCACTTTGTGAAGTAATACCCTTCGCAAGGTCAACATTGGTGGCCTATAGTAATAGTGATTGAGAGTTTTTAAGTATGCGGATTCTTTTCTAATCATTTCAGCAAGCTCCTACACAAATATCATAGAAAACCCTAGTCAGACAATGAGTCGAACACATAGAGGGCAAGATGCACTCTGATGCAAGTGTAGTTTTTGTTGGGTTTAGGGTGTCAGGTCAGACATAGCGGACGTGCCTGGTTGCGCATGCGCCCGAACGCGCCCGGGCCTTCCCATATCCATCCTAGATTTGAACTGAATATGAAGGGTGTCGGTCAATCCGAACGTTTGATGCCATTTTGAGACATTTGTCTGGGCGGCCTTTTTTACAGGACCGTCCGCCGGTCATTTGAGGGTTGTTTGATGCGTCCGGCTCTAGATTCTTTATAAGCTGCTAGCTCGATCATTGGTGGCAGTGAACAAGCTCGCCAGAAGCACCTTCGAGGGGTTGGTGCACATACAACAAAGGCTACAACGGCGTACTTACCGAGGGCGATATGAGTTAATACATTGCCAACAAGTGGATTTCGATTATTTTTTGATTACTATGGGCTAAATTTTCTATACATGTAAAATTTGATATGTATTACTTTTATATATACACCAGAAAAAAGTTCCAACTATAAAATAACACTAGTAGAAAACAGGGCTTTGGTCCAGGCCGAGGCAGCCCATTAGTCCCGATTCAGTCATGAACCGGGACCAATGGGGACAACGGTCCCTGTTCATGAGGCCAGGGGCCCGGCCGGGCCACATGGGGCATTGGTCCCGGTTCTTTAGACACCTTTGGTCCCGGTTCCTGACACGAACCGGGACCACTGTGCCTCGCTCCTGACCCACAACCATTGGTCCCGGTTTGTGGCGGGAACCGGGACTGATTCAGGTCCTTTAGTCCCGGTTTCAGCCACGAATTGGGACCAATGAGATGCCTATATATACCCCCTCACCAGCGAGCAGAGCACTCCACACTGCTCTGTTTTTTTGGCCGGCGAGGGAAGAGCTTTGTGGTGCTCTAGCTCACCTCCTATGCACATGAGGTGTTTGATGAAATGCCCAAGCCACATTTAATATTTCTCCTCTCGAAGTTCCTTGTCCAAGCTCCAGTTTAGCCAAGATTTGTCTAGGTTTGGCGGTCCGTCCTGTCCTGTCCCCGTCCTCGTCGCCGTCGATCGCCCGCGCCCATCTCGGTACCGGCACCACCGTGGTTAGCCTTTTCTTCTTATCTTCTTTCTAAAAGAAAAAAGTTTTTACTTGTATGATTTAGATAGATACTTGTGTAATTTTCTTACTTTTATTATTGTATTTATTTTGGTCACTATTGTACTTTGGCTTTAATGTGATGATGAATTTGTATTAATTTGGTCACTTCTGTATTCATGATATGTTGTAATGGATTTTAATACACTTTATTATATAACGCACGCAGATGAACCTACAATGGATGTACGGTGACCGACGCACCTCCGAGTATATTAAGGGCTTGCATAATTTTCTCGAAGCGGCTGAGACAAACAAGCAGAATGGTTTTATTCATTGTCCATGTACTGTCTGTGAGAATACGAAGGCTTTCTCCAACTCTAAAATCCTTCACTTCCACCTGCTTGAGAAGGGTTTTGTGCCACACTATAATGTTTGGACCAAGCACGGAGAAAGAGGGGTTATGATGCAAGACAACGAAGAAGAAGAGGATGATGACAACTATGTGCCTCTTGAATATGGTGATGCTGCAACGGGGGAAGATGAAGATCAAGAGGAACCAGACGATGTGCCCAATGATGATCTTTGCTGGGTCATTGTTGATGCAAAGAGACAATGCAAAAGTGAAAATGAGAAGTTGAAATTTGATCGCATGCTAGAGGATCACAAAAAAGGGTTGTATCCCAATTGTGAAGATGGCAACACAAAGCTCGGTACCACATTGGAATTGCTGCAGTGGAAGGCAAAGAATGGTGTACCTGACAATGGATTTGAGAAGCTGCTGAAAATATTGAAGAACAAGCTTCCAAAGGATAACGAATTGCCCAACAGTACTTACACAACAAAGAAGGTCGTATGCCCTCTAGGATTGGAGGTGCAGAAGATACATGCATGCCCTAATGATTGCATCCTCTACCGCAGTGCATACGATGATTTGAACGCATGGTCGGTATGTGGTGCATTATGGTATAATATCAGACGAGATGACCCTGGTGATGTTGACGGCGAGCGCCCAAGGAGGAGGGTTCCTGCCAAAGTGATGTGGTAGCTACTATAATACCATGGTTGAAACATCTGTTCATAAAAACAGAGCATGCCAAGTTGATGCGATGGCACAAAGAGGACTGTAAGAAAGACGGGAAGTTGAGAGCACCCGCTGACGGGTCATAGTGGAGAAAGATCGAGAGAAAGTAGAGCGACTTTACACGTGACCCAAGGAACGCATGGTTTGGTTTAAGTGCAGATGGCGTTAATCCTTTTGGGGATCAAAGCAGCAATCATAGCACATGGCCTGTGACTCTATGTATGTATAACCTTCCTCCTTGGTTGTGCATGAAGCGGAAGTTCATTATGATGCTAGTGCTCATCCAAGGCCATAAGCAACCCGGCAATGACATTGATGTGTACCTAAGGCCATTAGTTGATGAACTTTTACAGCTATGGAATGGAAGAGGTGTACGTGTGTGGGATGAGAACGAAGGGGAGGAATTTGACCTACATGCATTGCTGTTTGTAAGCATCAACGATTGGCCTGCTCTCAGTAACCTTTCAGGACAGACAAACAAGGGATACCACGCATGCACACACTGTTTAGATGACACCGACAATATATATTTGGACAAATGCAGGAAGAATGTGTACCTGGGGCATCGTCGATTTCTTCTGACCAACCATCAATGTTGAAAGAAAGGAAATCGTTTCAAAGGTGAGGCAGATCACAGGAAGAAGCCGACCCTCCGTACTGGTGATCACATACTTGCTGTGGTCAATGATTTACAAGTAATCTTTGGAAAGGGTCCCGGCGGACTATCTGTTCCGAATGATGCTGAGGGACGCACAACCATGTGGAAGAAGAAATATATATTTTGGGACCTACCCTATTGGAAAGACCTAGAGGTACGCTCTGCGATCAATGTGATGCACATGACGCAGAATCTTTGCATGAACCTGCTAGGATTTTTGGGAGTGTATGGGAAGACAAAAGATACACCGGAGGCACGCGAGGAACAACAACGTGTGCATGAAAAAGACGACATACATCCAGAGCAATATGAAGGTCCTGCCAGCTATGCTCTTACCAAAGAAGAGAAGGAAATCTTCTTTGAATGCCTGCTCAATATGAAGGTCCCGTCTGGCTTCTCGTCGAATATAAAGGAAATAATAAATATGACAGAGAAAAACTTTCAGAACCTAAAGTCTCATGACTGCCACGTGATTATGACACAACTGCTTCCGGTTGCATTGAGGGGGCTTCTATCGAAAAACGTTCGATTAGCCATTGTGAAGGTATGTGCGTTCCTCAATGCAATCTCTCAGAAGGTGATTGATCCAGAAATCCTGCCAAGGTTAAGGAGTGATTTGGTGCAATGTCTTGTTAGTTTCGAGCTAGTGTTCCCATCGTCCTTCTTCAATATCATGACGCATGTCCTAGTTCATCTAGTCGACGAGATTGTCATTCTGGGCCCTGTATTTCTACACAATATGTTCCCCTTTGATAGGTTCATGGGAGTCTTAAAAAAATATGTTCGTAACCGTGCTAGGCGAGAAGGAAGCATCTCCATGGGCCATCAAATAGAGGATGTCATTGGGTTTTGTGTTGACTTTATTCCTGAGCTTAAGAAGATTGGTCTCCCTCAATCGCGGTGTGAGGGAAGATTTAGTGGAAAAGGCACGCTAGGAGCGGACTCAATAATATATAGGGACGAGCATTCTTGGTCTCAAGCACACTACATAGTTCTACAGAATTCTACCTTGGTGACCCCGTATGTCGATGAACACAAGAATATTTTGCGCTCCAAACACCCGGAGCAGTGTGACGACTGGATTACATGTGAACACATCAGGACTTTCGGCAGTTGGTTGCAAACACGTCTCATGCGTGACAACACTGTTTCTGATGAGCTGTACTCATTGGCCAGGGGACCATCTTCGACTGTAATGACTTACAAAGGGTAGGAGATAAATAGGAATACATTTTACACGATCTCCCAGGATCAGAAGAGCACCAATCAAAACAGCGGTGTCCGCTTTGATGCAGCAACCAAGAGGAAAGGTCGACACATATTATGGTTACATAGTGGACATATGGGAACCTGACTATGGACATGATTTGAAGGTCCCTTTGTTTTAGTGCAAATGGATCAATCTGTCAAGAGGCGGGGTATAGGAAGATCCACAGTACGGAATGATAACATTGGATCTGAACAATCTTGGGTACACAGACGAACCATTCGTCCTAGCCAATGATGTGGCGCAGGTTTTCTATGTGAAGGACATGTCTACCAAACCGACAAAAAGAAAAGATAAGGAAGCGAATACATCATACGATGAGCCAAAGCGCCACATAGTTCTTTCAGAAAAAAGAGACATCGTGGGATTAGAGGGCAAGACAGACATGTCTAAAGATTATGAAAAGTTTCATGAAATTCCTCCCTTCAAAGTCAAGGCTGACCCAAACACCCTGTTAAACGATGAAGATTATCCATGGTTACGACCCAATAAGCAAAGGACACAAGCGAAGAAAAAGTGAAGACTTTCTCTCCACAACTACGTCATTGCAGTTACGTGTGAAGAAATGAAATGTCTTTTGTAACACATGAATTTTCGTCCGAAACCCTTATACTTCGAAAGTGATTGTCCGTTTTGTACATGAAGTGCATCCAGTTTTTGCCGTAAATCTCTCAACTTTTTATAACATGCTATGTGGGTGAAATGATGATACCATGCCAACTTTCAACCTTTTCAGAGTTCATTTAAAGTGCTTTTTTTAATTTCAGGGTTATTTAGCTAAAAAATAAGTAAGTGCATGAAAAATACCAAATATAGTTAGAAAGGGTTGAAAATTGATGATATGGCTTTGAATGGTGCATTTTGAACACATAAAAGGTATGAAGTTCAAATAAGTTAAAAAAAATGAAATCCCTTTGTAACAGATGAGTTTTCGTTCGAAACCGTGATACTTCGAAAGAGATTGTCCATTTTGTACACGAAATGCATCCCGTTTTTATCGTCACCCTCTCAACTTTTTAACACATGCTAGGTGGGTGAAATGATGATACCATGCCAACTTTCAACCTTTTCAGAGTTCATTTGAAGTGCTTTTCAATTTATGGTCATTTAGCTAAAAATCAGTAAGTGCATGAAAATAACCAAATGTAGTCAGAAAGGGTTGAAAATTGATGATGTGGCTTTGAATGGTACATTTTGAACACACACAAAATATGGAGTTCAAATAAGTTAAAAAAATGAAATCCCTTTTGTAACAGACGAGTTTTCATCCAAAACCGTGATACTTCGAAAGAGATTCTCCATTTTGTACACGAAATGCATCCAGTTTTTGCCGTAACCCTCTCAACTTTTTAACACATGCTATGTGGGTAAAATGATGATACCATGTCAACTTTCAACCTTTTCAGAGTTTATTTGAAGTGCTTTTCAATTTAGGGTCATTTAGCTAAAAAATCAGTAAGTGCATGAAAAATACCAAATGTAGTCAGAAAGGTTGAAAATTGATGATGTGGCTTTGAATGGTGCATATTAAATGCAGAAAAATTCTTGAGTTCAAATATGTTTAAAAAATTGAAATCCTTATGTAACAGACGTGTTTCCGTGCGAAACCCTGATACTTCGAAAGAGATTCCCCATTTTGTATACGAAGTGCATCCAATTTTTGCCGTAACCTATCAACTTATTGTTAAAAACTTTTATAGGAAAAAGAATATTCATAAATTATTTTTTGTTAAGAACTTGTAATATGCAAAAAAATAAAAAAAAATTGAAAATAGATGCGTTTATAGGGAAATTCAACCTAAATTCAAAGTGCTAGTAAGTGCATATTAGCACATACTAGCATTTTGAACTTAGGTCAAATTTTCCGTATAATGGCTTCTATTTTCACTTTGAGAGGAGCTCAATGTAGCAGCCCCGACGGGGCTTATAAACATGTTTGGGCAACCTTCGCTTGGCGAGGTGGGACTAAACTCCCACCACACCGTCGTGCAAGGCCATTGGTCCCGATAAGCCACCTTTACTCCCGATTGATGCCACCAACCGGGATCAAAGGTCCCTGTTTCCCGCCCTTTGGGCTGACGAAAAGGGACCATTGGTCCCGGTTGGTGGCACCAATAGGGACTAATAACCCCCTTTAGTCCCGGTTGGTGCCACCAACCGGGACCAAAGGTCCTTGTTTCCTGCCCTTTGGGCTGCTGAAAATAGACCTTTGGTCTCGGTTGGCGGCACCAACCGGGACTAAAGGTGGGCATTGGTCCCGGTTGGTGCCACGAACCGGGACCAATGCTTCTTCTATATAAGAAGCACTTAGCAAATTTTGCAGGTTTCATCGCCCTCCCCATCCTCGTCGCCTCCCTCGTCGCCCCCGTCGCCGCCATCGCCACCCCCGTCGCCCCCATCGCCCCCGTCGCCGCTTCGTCCCCATCGCCGCCATTGCCACCCCCGTCGCCCCCATCGCCCCGTTGTTTTATGTTTTATTTAATTGTTAGGAGTCTTAGGAAAAATTAGTATGTGTATGTTAGATTACAGAAAAATTCTTGGTTTTATGAAAAATTAGTGATTAAACGATAAGAAAACGTTCTCATAGGAATTTGTCTCGACGTTGACGATGCCCGGCCCGCATCCTCGTCGTCGAGTGGTCCGCGAGAGCCTGCTTGATAGGCGCCATGTCCGAGACTAGGCTCCGCTGGGTTGGCACTAGGAGGTGCTACCTTCCCGGGCTCGGAGGTTGGTGAGGAATCTAGGTCTCGTCGTCTACCTAGAGCTTCTGTGGTGGCGGTCACGTGGGCCACTTTTGGTGCGTAGGGAGAGGGCCCCCGCGGAGGTGGTACGTCGCCGTGTTAGGGAGGAGGACGAGCACGTCCGTCGCTACATGGCAGCGTTGGACGACAGGTTCGACAATACCTGGCAGATTCTTCAGGGATCTCACCCGAGTTATGATCCTGTGATGGTTTCTTATCTTTGGGTGTCCACCACCGGCGACTCAGAGACCGCTAGTGAACCTAGTTCACCGTCCTCCACTTTGGATTCTATGATATTCGATCTGTATTAGTGATCTTATATGATAATATTCGAGATGTATTATTTAATATCTGATGATGCATTAACTGGATTGTTCGAGATGATGTATTAGTTAATATCGAGTTCTTGTTATTTGCCAGTCATTCTGGCAAAACATATGGAATTTTGTCTATGTCATTTCTCGATATATGGAACAGGTTGACTTTAGGTCTGTTTTGGCTCCTTAATGGAAATTATGCAACTAAAATTATCAAAGTATTTTTTGTTCAAAACATTAATAGAAAAAAGAGAGGAGAGCATCTATCACCGACGGTCGAATTATTACTGTGAGAGAGTGCCCACTAATATATATACACCATCATATCAGTGTGAGAGAGATCGCACCAACACACCATGAGATATGAGAGTTATTTAAGGAAAGCCTCGATGGACCGAAAGTCACACACGCATTAGGATTCAAAACGTGTCGTAATTCTTGAATTATGAACACAGGAAATGTCGTCGTCATCAGACGACGATAGGATCCAAGTGTGTGAATTACGGTGAAGATAAGGCTCTTTGTGACCATCCTGGGCTGCGAGACGGCATGTTCTTCACGATGAAGCTTTACGGAGACTTTAATATTTCTACGGTACGCAACGATGATAACTGTTTTTTGTAATTAATCATGACTTCTGTTTCTTTCCTTAAACGCATAATTTCTGTTTTATACAATTCGACTAGTTCGTCCCTTGTCATGCAAGACGGTATTTCTTGGAGAGGCTCGGTTTTGAAGAGCACGAGAGTTTCGAGACGAGGACAACCACCCTGAGGACTAAACATGGTCACACATTTCTTGTGAAAGTAATGAATACACTTAATAACACAGAATTAGGATGCTCAAATTGGGAAGCTCTTTGCAAGGCATATGGATTTCAGGAGGATATGGAAATAACCTTTGATCTTTGTCCTGAAGATCATATTGAAGGAAACATCGACATTTCGGTGGATGTCGATATGCTTTCTATTTTACCTCCATGTGAGTTTGTAAACCATGCATATTTGTCAAGTAATTTGCATTCTATATACATAAATATTTGTTGTTCATCCGTACTAAATTTGTTCATTTTTAATTTACAGCTTATTTCGTTTCTTCGAGTGAAACACAGAACATAATCGACACGACACACTATACTTATGGATCACATCTAACTTGGGAGGAGAAGGATGATCTTATCTATTTTGTTATTTGTGTCATGGCTGGTAGGGACATCTTCCCGTATAATTTGGGAACTGACCCAAATTATACATTGTATAGGACAGTAGTGCATAGGTTAAGGGCGGATGACATTCGCCGAAATATCTTGGTAAGAGTTGCTAATTAAGTACACTAGTACTGTTGTGTAAATGGTATTAATTATATTGCTAACTAGGCTACTATTATATTCTTCAACAGAAATTACCAAATAAAGTTGTGCCACCGTTGATGCAAACCAGAGGTAATATGACAATAAAAAAACCTTTTCATCCCGAGTTATCTTTTGCATACTCGACTGAGCGCAAACCACCAAGAATGCTCCAAATTGAAGCATGAGGACAAATAAAGAAGGCTCGCAAGCCACAAGTTGGAGACCGTTGGATCTCTTTGCTTCATCACGGAGACATGGGTGTTATTCTTTTTATGTCATTTTACCTAGGAGGGAGGAGTAGGTCCTATGAGGGAGGACTATGTCATTTTATCTTTTTTGTTTTGTTTTATGAGACTTTAACTTTGTATGATTAAGATGATGATGATGAGTTGTTAGATCTTGTGTAATTAATGGTTTCCTTCATATGCTTATTATCTAGCATTGAGTTCTCTCTATATGTATAGTAGATAGTATCGTCGACCAAGCACGGAGAAAGAGAGGACACTTCTCTCTATTAATTAGCTAGCTAACACAATATAAAACCCCTAAATTAACCCTCCAAACCCCCCTAAACACCCCCCTTTTAAAAAAACAGAAACCCCAACAACTTTTGGTCCCGGTTGGTGTTACCAACCGGGACTAAAGGTTCTCCTACCTGGGCTCCCCGCAGAGGCCACGTGGAGCCCCTTTTGTCCTGGTTCGTAACCGAACCGGGACTAAAGGTTTAGGGCTTTAGTCCCGGTTCAAGAACCGGTATTAATGGGCCTCTGAAACCGGAACAAATGGGTGGTTTTCTACTAGTGTAAAGTACCTTAACAACGCACATACATTCTATGTGAGTCACTACTTCAAAGCCACTAACAAGACATTGTATGCAATGCTACTCAGACAGAGAACACATCCTGTGCACCCGACCGACTAATGCACCAGGTGCTCCGGTGGAACATGAGCCCATGGATTAAACAGAGAGGGACTGGATGCGGTGCAAGGGGAGTTAGCAGTACATTTTATAGAACAAACCTTCATGTCCACCTAAATTGAACAAATCCACATCCCAAACCCAGTTTGTCAATCCTCTTTTGCTCTGTCATGTACCGTTGTTGGAGGTCACCGCTGCCGGGGTTAACTCGAAAAATTGGGTGGATATCTCTCTCTCTCTCTCTCATATACCTCTTTGCTTTCGGCGTTGAAGCACTAGCACCCAAAGATCAAAATCACGATGTCTGGCGGCGGCTCGCTGTCATCGCGTCTCTGTAGCGACGTGGGGTTGTAGCTATGTGGATCGACGATACAGATGCATAGGAGAGGATCATTGTCCTTTAAAGCTCAAGGATCCAAGGTATGTAGATCAAATTAGAGTATTGGTTCATGTGTTCGTTCTTCCGATTCCTTGGTTCATATTCGCTTATGTACATTAGAAGCTAGAGTACTGTTTGAGTTTATGTGCAAGATGCAGCCATAATGGTAAAGTTTAACAACTAATTACTACTGTTAGAGTGAAAAATAGATTAGGGGATGTGCTCTTTGTGGTCTGATCTTTCAACTAATCACTCAGAATAAAACGTTAGCCATCAGCTACTTTATTTTCAACTGATATTGTACATAATTTGGCACCTAGTCCATCGCTATAGATCTTCAAGTTACACCCTTCATATAAACAAAATGGTATCGATCGATGTGCTATTATAGCCGCCCTTCCGTCTACATACAACAACCACCACCATAAACTCTCTTTCACCACTTCAAACCTCTAGGTTGAACTGCAATGGTAAAAATGTGTTTGGTTAGCTAAGAAGGTTTGATAAACAACAACAGTCCCAATTACTTTCATCGGTGTGCTCCTCCATACTACCAGTGGAAAGCAGTTAGTTCAGCAGTAGGATTCTACCGCGAGAAAGGAAAAAAATGATGCACACAAACAATACAGTCTACTCATGGGCAAGCACTGAAAATCTCAAGAAAACCAAATTCATTATCGATGAAAAATAGTGTGTACAATTGATAAATGTTATACAATGTTTTGTTCTCTCTTAAATCCTAGGACAGCTTCTCAGAGTCGAATCATATATTTACTCTGAACTAGTAATGTTCATGTGGAGTCTGGCTCAGAGGAACATCACTAGTTGTTCTTGTAATTGGGGAAATCATATATGTACCTAGGACGTCATCTGTATACACACCAAGAGTTTGTAAATTCCTAGTTGTTCCTGTGATGTTCTTGTACGTGAACTAGTAATGTTTTAGATGCTCAAGATCCACATTTCTGATATTAAATGGAAAAGGCCTTTACATTGTCAAGTGCAAAACGGTTTGTATGTAAGAAGTGAATTTGACATGCCAAATACATGCAGAAAGTAAACATTGACATGCGTTCTGTTACGAGTGCACAATTTATCTATCGTGCTACACTTTAAATTTGAAAAAAGTATGGCTAGGTATAGCTTTGTGAAATGACTGGATATACACCAGGTGTAATTTGCAAAAAATTCCTAAGATTACCTGTTCTGGCTTTTAATGCCTACTTATCGTCCTAATCACCTAACAAGAAATATGATTGGTTATACTATGTCTTATTTTCAGGCCTATTTGTACCCGGATGTCAGTCCTGCAGCAGTGAAGCGATGTACTCCCTCTGTACCACAATACTTGTTGTCGGGGAGACAACAACAAGTATTTAGGAACAGAGGGAGTAAAAATTTGACATGGCCCATGCCTGAAGTTTGAGAAACCCAAATGGACAATGCAATAGACTGTGTAACGTTTAAGATCTATGAATCTATGTTGTAAGTTGTGGCATGTGTCATCTTCATTTATATATTTGTTTGGCTGAGCTTCTATTTCAAAGCGTGCATAGAACCTGAGAAAATTGATAAGTTGTGCTCTTGTATTAGTTGTTGTAAGTGTTGCGTGATTGCTCATTACTGACTTTTTGAGAAAAATGCAAAATTTTCATGTAATTTTTTCTTTGAACAGTCGAAAGCTCAATAGTTATAACTATGTAATATTAAGTATTACATGAGAGAAATATATTTATAAATAACTGTTGTGAATGATGTTGTTTTGGAACTGAACTAAAGATCTCTATCTTTAGATACTTCCATGCAAGAACATCAAGTGCTTCACATTGGAGCATTACCAGCACGCACATGAATCTTACAAAAACTGCCACTCTGAACTACACACACAAAAATCGCATACTATTTTACATTTTCGCAAGTGTACATTTTTGCTTACATGGTGCCAACAAAACTACCACCTGAGCCAACCAGATACGATCTAGACGGGTATGAGAGGGGAATTATCAATTTCATCAGCTGTCATCTCATAGGTACAGAACAGAGAGAGAGAGAGAGAGGGAGAGAGAGATCCTTGGCTGGGTACATAAGAGGGAGGAATAGAGATGACACAGACAATTTTTTTCTAACCCACCATGTTCCGGTGGCCCATGAGATCAGATAGGGGAAAGAACACATGGGCGGCAGGAGAGAAGCCAGGGCAGTACAGAATTGAACTGCATGTCAAGGTTTATTCTGCAAATTGTACTAATAGCTCTCCTTGCACAACATCATGTCCCTCTCTTTCTAGTCCAAGGGATCACTTTCCACTGGGGCACCTGGTGCATGAGTCGGTCGGGTGCACATGATACGTTCTCTACTGATACAAGCTACTTCGGTTTGACATAGGGACAGACTCCAATTTTTAGAGACTTCTTTGTAGACGATGTTCTTCATGGTTGTCACCAATAACTTTTCGGTCCATTTTGCTTCTCTTATTTCTTGGTATAATCCTTTACCTTATCATTGTCATCGATGACGAGGATCTTTATGTCTCTCTCTGTGGTTGCTCGGGACAATGCGACATAGAGTTGAACATGATTAGATAAATACACGCTGACAGTTATGATCATCTGCCTTTCGCCTTGTTAATCGTCATAGAAAGCTAAGCCTGTGAGAAAAATGCTTTTCTTGAATTTAAACGGGATTTTTTTTACAGTTAAGCATTATGAAAACCTTGGATCAGAAGCATCATGCAGTTACACATTCTCTTAAGCATTATAATACATTGTTGTTTTCCTTTGAAAGTTCTTTATATTGAAATTTTGTACTTACTGATGACTCATCTTGTTATTAAAGATATATTGTTTCTATTGATATATTTTATTTTACTATTTTGAATATCATTTGAGGTATATTAATTTAAAGACCCTCATGTATATGTATTGCGACATATTGGTTATATCGTTAGTTCATTTATCATTAGAGATATTTTTTGACATATCATCAAAAATATTTCTTATAAAATATATTTGTATAGTTATACAAATTTCGTTTATCAATATCGAGTACATTACTAAGAAATGTTGTATAATAATAAAGTTTCCTAACGTTTTGTAAGTAAGTAAAAAACTAAGAGATCTCACTATAAGTCACAAGAAGCCAGTATTATCACATCATTTGTTTTGTCTATATCATTGTTCATACAATCATTAGATATTTACAAAACCATATAGAGTGTATGTATATTGCAAATAAATACCGGAAGTTTCTAGTGTATAATACTATCAAGTTTAGGTGTGAATAAATATATATTTCTATAAATACACGAAATGACAACTAGCAGATCAATTGTGGCATAGGCTGCTCTAAATATCTAACAAGTGATCATCGGGTCTTTAATGTCTTGGGTTGCTTTGTAAGTGAGGTCTCCTGTGTAAGACTATGTAATCAAGTGTTATATTTCAGATTGCCATCAAGTTTCTTGGCCAAGTCAGATGCACAAACACAATTAAATTTGGGCACAACTCTTCTACAATCCTATTCAATTTTATGATGCGGGTACACAGTAAGACGGCCATTTCTTTACAAACCATCGGTGGAGACGGAAGGTGCGTGGGTACAAATTTTGCGTAATAAGTACTTACTTCCAAAACTTTGGCTCAGGTTATTGTAAAACCGATAGATTCACCATTCTGGAGAGGCTTAATGAGAGTAAAAGAAGCTTTTTTTTCCATAGGGTGAAGTTTCACATTGGGAATGGTAACTCAACCAGGTTTTAGGAGGATACGTGGTTAGGAAAGACGCCTTTGGCCATCCAATACCCAACCTTATATATATAATGCAACGAAAGGAAGCATATGTTACTACGATACTATAGGCAGTCCATCTAAATATTCAGTTCAGGAGATCTCTGGTGGGAGAAAGATGGAATGCGGGGCTCTATTTGGTTCATAGGTTGATGGAAGTTCAACTTACCGACCAACCAGACAACATCCATTGGAAGTTAACTACGAGCGGTAGCTTTTCCGTCAAGAGTGTATTTAGATCTCATTAATGATGGGCCAATACCAACCTCAAATAAAAGTTCCTCTTAAGATTAACATCTGTATGTGATTTGTCCACAAAGGATTGATTTTGACGAAAGATAACTTGGTTAAACGAAGATGCATCGGTTTTTTCTAAATGTTATTTTTATGATCATAACGAGACTATTAAACATCTCTTTTTCGATTGTCCATTGACTAGACTTTTATGACGAACTATTCATGTAGCCTTTAATATAAACCCTTCAACTAGTATGAATACGTTATTTGAGACTTGGCCAAGTGGAGTGGACGTAAACTCTGCTAGGCACATTCGTATAGGAATATGTGCAATGTTTTGGGCTATATGAAACTGCAGAAACGATATGATTTTTAACCGGAAGAACTTTAATAACTTTTACAGGTTATCTACAGAGCTACAATTTGGATCTGTGCATGGTCGTTACTCATGCATGCGGAGTCCCGGAAGCTTTTCGTTACTGGGTGCAACCGGTGAGAGACGGCAGATCGGGTTATCTTCAACCGGTTTGGATGGCAGCACACTAATAGGCTAGGTGTATAGTCATCGTAGCATGTTATTTTCTGGCCAGATGTGCCATGTATTTTCCTTATTTGTTCGAGTTTTGTTTCGGGATTTTCATGGATCTTACACTTTTGTGAACCTTTTTGAGTTAATAAAATAACAGCATGCAACATCATGATGCAGAGGCCGGGATGATCCTCCTTTAAAAAATATATAAATAAGGCGGCCATTTTAGATCGATGTGTACCTCCATGTATCCGTGGTTCCGTACACCCTTGAATGGTTCTTAATATGCATGAAAATAAATAAAAGACTCATATAAATGTATGTCATGCTATCACTCAATTTATTTCTGTAAAAGTTTATTGCCAGAAAGGATACAAATTATCGGTATGCGAATATAAACTATTTCTCCGTCTTGTGGTTTTGCTTTGTGATTCCTATCAAACCTGAGCTCCGTCTTCTCTGTTTGTTATGCAGTTATGCTTTAGGGTACACTATCCACACCTGATGCACACATCAATTCATTTGTATGCATAGAGAATGCTCGCTAGTACCTGGAAAGAGATGGCCCAAGTAAGGATGCGCTCTTGAACTTCCAGTTCAACTGCTCAAGATTTATCTTAGGATGCTGGAAACATCAGGCAGTATAGAGCATACTTTCTTTCTCGAGACTCCAGGTGGCCTATGTGAGCCCCATGCAACTTTTCTTCTTCTTCTTTTCTTCAGAGGGGAGCCCAAGTGCCCAGCGAAACAGACTCTCAAAGTCTACTTCATCATATATATTTTTCCTTTGTTTTTTCTTACAGGGATTCAGTGCAGAGCCTACCTGTTGACGCAGAATCAGGCGCAAGTCTTGCTTAATATCAGCGAGACGTGCCGAGTGATTGCATGAGCACGTTACGTATACACTTGTTTATGCAGAGTAGGTAATGCTACAGAAAATACGGATTACGAAGACCGCTTGTAGCAGGAGGGACAGAGACGACTTACGAATGTGCAGTTGGAACTTGCGACGCGCGAGTAGTCGTAGATTAGGTGCCAGGTCGTGGTCGATCGCATCGCAGCCGACCTCTTCTTTTGCGGTTTTGACACGCGTAGAGTAGAGTACATTAGAGTATCTCCAGCCGTGCCTCATCAGAATTTGTCTTTTCTTATTGACGTCGTCTAAAAATCTTTCCAATCGCCTTTCAGGACGCTGAATTTCGCCGGCTGGATCATTTTCTTGGGCTAGCGATCCTATGCCAAACCCAACGCGTCGGAGGCACTTGGGGGCTCCGGCGAAAGAAAAAGCGGTACGTGGAACACCATTGTCAGGCGAGAAACATCTTTTCTCCGTCAGATTCGCCCTCGCACGCCACAACACGCCTTGCCGTCACGCCCACCTGCCCACAGTCGTTGCACCGCCGTTAGAAAAGGACATTTCCCCACCGGATTCGTAGCAGCCTCCATCCCGCTCTTCCTCAGGGTTGTGAATGCCATCTGAGAGTTCGACAGTTATTTCATTTGCAAGATTGATTGCACCGGCACGGTTGGATTCTTCTCCCTCCAGAAGTGCACCATGGCTATGAGAATGCTTGCATACGGAGCTACCGGTGATATACAAGAAGACTATGCACGGATGGCCGAATCCACCACCATTGAGTGTTTGTACAAGTTTTACAGGGCAGTGATGACAGTGTTTGGACCACAATATCTACGATCATTCAATGCTGAAGACACTGCTCGAATCCTAGCACAGAATGCAACAAGAGGATTTTTTGAGATGCTTGGAAGCATCGACTGCATGCATTGGACATGAAAAAACTGCCCATTTGATTGACAGGGGATGTACAAAGTCGTCAAAGGACCCTGTAGTACTTGCACATGACCTATGGGTTTGGCACTCCTTTGGCATGCCAGGAACTCACAATGACATCAACGTACTACAATGCTCGAATGTCTTCGCCAAGCTTGTTGAAGGTCATGCTCTTCCGGTGAACTTCGAGGTCAATGGGTGCGACTACAACAAGGGATACTATCTAGCAGATGGTATCTATACGAAATGATTCATATTTGTGAAGACTATCTCAAACCCTGTGGCAGGAGGCAAGAAGTCACACTTTGCTAAGTATCAGGAGGCTTGCAGGAAAGATGTCGAGCGAGCATTTGGTGTGCTCTAATCTTGATTTGCTGTTGTTCGGTACCTTGCTCTGACTTGGTCGAAATCGCAGATGTGGGAGCGGTGATGAATTGTTGTGTCATCTTGCACAACATGATCATTGAGAGCGAGCGGGAAGAACCAGTGTTTGACATTGAACCATATTTCAGGCAGGGTCCTATTGCAATTGTTGATCACTAGGTACCGGCAACAATGCCTGCCTTTCTCAATATGCGCCAGGAGATCCGAGACCCACAGGTGCATCAAGAACTGCAAGATGATCTGGTGGAGCACCTATGGAGGCTCAAGGGCAACGTCTAGTTTGATTTGTATTAATTTGTGTTGGAATTATGAGCTTGCTTCGTTGAACTATTTGATTTGTATTGATTTTCGTGATGAATTTTGGTATAAAAATTTAGTTTTTGTTGAATTTGTGCCAAAAGCGCACTGAAATCGCCGGCTGAGGGCGACAGCTGGGAACCCCAGCCCCCTAACCCATTTTAGCACTGGTTCGCCCCAAGCCACGCTATTTTGTTTTTATAAATAAGGGTCTCAATACATAACATCTAGATGTGAAATATTATCTTACATCTAAGTTGTGACATCAGCGAAAGTCAAGGCCATTCAACCCACAACGTTGTATACTCTTCACCCGCAAAAAAAAGACGTTGTATACTCTTATTTTTTTGGCCAAACAACACGTAACAAAAAAAAAGGCAAATCACTACGTTGCTTAGGAATCGAAATCGGGACATCATACTAGCAAGGACAACTCCAACCAAATGTTGTTGTTGACATTTAGGAACGGGAAATCTGTAAGAACATAGCATAGCGTCCAGCTTAGAATACATGCTGAAATCTTTTCAAACCATTTTTACATATTGTGATTTTTCTGAAATATCAAATATTTTGGGGAAAACATTCACGAAATTGACAAAATGTTCATAAATTTGTTAAGTTAAAGTTATGATCGAGGATGAACTTGCAATTTAACTAGAGAAAGATCAGACCCCAGTTACGAGTTGATGATAGACTTGCAAGTGAGACAAAAAAAAGTCGGCCTCCAATTGGGAATCGAAGGTAGACTTGTAACTAGGACAAAAAAGGTTGGACCCTACTTACGAGTCGAGGGCGAACTTGCAATTGAGACAAGAAAAATGGACCCCAGTTACGAGTTTAGAGCGGACTTGCAATTGTGTCAAAAATAGGTATGTTCCCAATTGCGAGTCAAAGATGGGATTACAATTGGGACAAAGAAAACTTGTGCATGAGTTGCGAGTCGAGGGTGGACTTGCAACTGAAAAAAGGTCGATGTGAGTTGAAGGTAGGCTTGTAACCGAGACGAAAAAAGGTTGCATCCGAGTTGCAAGTCAACGGTGAACTTGCAACCGGGAAAAAAAGGTATGGCTCAGTTGCGAGTCGATGATGGACTTGCAACTGTGACAAAAAAAAGTTGATCCCAATTGTGAGTCGAGTGAGAAAAAAGGTCAGACCCAAGTTGCGAGTCGGCGATGAATTTACAACTGAAAAAATGCCGGGCCCCAGTTGCAAGTCAAGGTTGCACTTGCAACTGGGACAAAAAAAGGTCGGGCCCGAGTCGAGATTTTCTTAAAGTCATGGATTTTATGCCCAAAAAAGAGAAAAATGAAAAGTTTAAAACCAAAAGAAAAATTGAATAGACAAACAAGAAAACAAAAAAAGAATGGGTATATAGAGTGATGAACAGGAAATGCTTGACAAAAATGACTGAAACAAAATGAAATGGTAGTTCATGTGTCGGCGTCTCCACTGCTACCTCAAGCACACAAACCGTTTATATAAAAGAAAAAGAAACTAATACGCAGCCCAGTGGACTAATGAAGCCCAAACGGGCTGTGCAAAATAACTGAGGTTCGCTTCGCGTACCGACCAGAAATGCAACAACGCATGACGGTTGGAACAATGAAAGAAGCCTAAAAAAAACGCACACATCAAAATGTTATATCTAAAAGCATCTCCAATAGGTGCACAAAAACAGCTCCGTGCGATAAAAATTTATTTTTAAGGGCGTCGAAAAGCTCCAAGAGAGACTGCAAAATACTGTGCGTACAAAAAAATTTTGGACATGCACTAAAAAACGCTATCAAAAGCTGTAAATTTGAGACCCATTTTTTGATGTGCGTTTTTGACATCTGCTAAACCAATATTGGTCGAGGCGCATTAAAATTGCTACAATAACGCGCTAAAACTATTTTAAGGCACGGAATTCTTATGTATTTGTTGAAGAGATGCTCCAACGGACGAGAAATTAGATGTGAGATACTATTTTACATCTAAAAGTAAAATAGCAATACTGTATAAATAAATATTATTTTTTCGAACGCTTATTTTAGACGAAGAGAGTATTACTTGAGCAGCTCGGCACAGTGTTTTGTTGGTTTACGTGCCTGCCGTACTGTGCGCCGTGATCTCTCTAAGGAAGAAGAGGGAGCATACAGCGCTAGCGTCCACTACGCGAGCGATTTGAAGCTTTTAAAATTCAAGTGTGGCTCTCATGGCCTCTATCATTTTTCTGATAAGAAAATATATTAATATCACAGAGATACAAATTACACTCAATTTTTGAAACAATGCAATATCGCAAAAACATTACGGATGCGCAAAGCCAAAACAAAAATAAATAAAAAGAAGTGATCATTCTTTTGTAGCTGCAACATGAACCATCACCTAAACAACACCCGAAATCCAAAATCTCCAAAAGCGACGTCTTAAGAAGGATCCACTGCACAAGCACCGTCATCGTCCGATCCTAAATCTTAGGTTTTCAGCATGGAGAAGATCCGCGCTCTCAAAACAATGGCTTCAACTAGATCATTATCAGACACAACTAATTAAGGCACCTTGGGTTTTCACCCCGAAAGCTAAGACTCTATAATTCACCTGTGATGCCGCCCCCACTTGCTAATGCTGCTGCTACGAGTTACGAATCATCAAGGAAAGTCCTCATCGGCACAAAGACTCAATCTGCCATTACAAGGCCTCGAACCTCAGCTGCCATGACGTTCTCCGCCACCGTCCTCATCATGGAAATCGAAATGTCGACGTGTCCCAAAATGCCAACAAATACCAAAGCTCCGTGTGACACCCTTCTGAAGCCACTCGGACTGAAATAGGGACGCACATGACCGTATCCCATCCGATCCAGCAATATACATCTGTAAAACATCCAATGAAGATCTCCGATAGAGCATTCCAATACTCGTCAACGGCTAAATCCATCAGTGACGACAACCGACAGAACATCATCTTAGAACAAAAAGAACCCAAAGACCATGCCACCCGTCGGTTCCCTACAGCAGGCCGGAGATCTTAGCGGGCATCGTTGTCACCAACCGCACAACGCGGAGATGAGTAGCTGAGTCACACCGAGCCCTCCAAACCAATTGTCATGCCACACTCGTGCGACAACGACAGTCAAGGTCGCTAAAGAAATCCGAGGCCGTCGTCCTGACGCTGATCTCCGCTGCACGAACCATGTTGTCCAATACTGTCATGAAGCTCCGGCCAGAGACCCTACAATGCGAGAAATGATAGGGCCTCCGTCGCCATCAATCGCGCGAGAAGGACAAGGACCTGCCGTCGTCGTTAACCTCACAACCTTTGACCGAAGGCGTCCTTTGTCAACGGCAGGTGAGAAAGATCGATGAGGGAAGAGATGACGGCGGTGCTAGGGTTCTGCCCGAGTCACCCCTCCTGGAGCAGCACGGGGGCTCGAAGGAGTGGCTGCTGCTGCTCCTAGCTAGTACTGTGAAGAGAACTTTTATTAGTTAATCGATCAACACCAGTCGTGCATAAGTATTGAGGAAGGGAAGGCGTCGTACGTCGTTGTCGGCGAGCGCTCCCGTCCTGGTCTCGGCCTGCCTGCCCAACTAGTCTACGTAGTAAGCAGGAGTACCTCGTGATGGCCTTACTTATTCTGGCGTGTAACATTGGTTGGATTAGATTGCACAGACTTTATAGTTGAAGTTATGCAGAATAGCGGCGACCGACAAAGAGTGTGTACTTTACGGATTGCAGGTTGAAGACAAGCTTTTCTTTATTGCATGTAGTCTTTAAGGACCAACAATATAGATGCGATCGAACGGCTACGGTGTGATCTCAGGGAAGGCTCGGTGTGTCACTCTCTGCACCAAGATCAGGGAGAAGATGTCGATGTTGCTTCTCTCTTCCACTGCGATCATCCTCCTGCCTGCCCCTGCCATTCCATGTCAACCATATTAGGTCCATCGCCAAGTCCATGTGACTTTTTTGTGAGCTCATGTGACTGAGTGACCGGCTGCGCATCATGCAGCTTAGAAGCAATATTCCTAGAGAAAATTCCTTATTTGACCCTTTCTTAAAATTTGATTCCTTTTTTGGCCTTAAAATTTTTTTGCTTCCCTTTTTGACACTTAAACTTCATTTTGTTCCCTTTGTGACAATTCCGTCAGTTTTGGCAGCTAACACCGTTAAAAGCGACATGAAAAGTCCATTTTACCCCTAGTGTATTTTGTGACCAAATTTGTGAACCAGAAGTCAAAATTAATGGCGATGTTATCTGTTTTGTATTTAATACATTACAAAATAGAAACAAATGTGTTATTAGCAGATCCGCATAACAAGTATCAAATCACATTTTAAATTTTAATTAAAAATTGGACAAAACCTCCCTTGTATTTTTGATGCCATATCCCTACAAGCAGTTCATATATGCACAAATTATCACATATTTGGTCCAGGTTCACATAGATGCAAACAAAAGGTTCACACACTTGGTCCAGATTCACATATATGCAGACAGTCCACATATTTGGTCCTCTACACACATTCAGGTTCACACAAAGGTCACACACAATGCCCAGGTTCACATCAGGTCACATACAACACATGAAGGTGACATATATAACATAAACAGCTCAAAAGTTTTCAAAATGAACCATGGTACGGAAAGGAAACCATAAGAATCACAAGCTAAGCCTTCTTTTGCTTCGTGTGCTCATTGCGGGGCTGGCAGGTTTTTTTTTTGCTTCGTGTGCCCATTGCAGGGCTGTCATGTGGCACCATAGGAAGGTGTGGAATCTTTTCAGCAACCTCTTTTATTTTTCTTTTGGCACGTACCTTCCCAGCAACATGTGTTTTCTTGTTGGCAAAATCATGTTCCACACAAATGGGTTGAGTTCTTGATCTACACATACACATGCAAGGCAACACATCATACATCACATACAGTAGCTCAGGTTAACAATAGAACAAATGCATAACATAACATTTGAATTATATTTCAGAACTACGATAGGTTACCTTTTTCCCCCTCCGGATCCAGATATACTCCCTTTCCCCTTTTCCTTAGTTGTTTTCTCCAAGCTTTGGCTATGGTGAGAAGTTACTTAGAATTCAAACACATATTTCATTTAATTATGAGCATGAGTGTAAAACTAACCTTGGTGGAAAACACATAGAGGCTCGTGGAGCATCATCCTCGCAAGGCACAATTGATAACTGAGCTGATTTGGTGGTCTTTGTCCTCTTCTTTGGTGGTCCTCTACATGAGCAACAAAAGAGTAGTTAACATGTATCGTTGCTTACAAAAATAATAATGCAAGTGAATTAGATTACACAATTAAATTTATTACCTAATAGCTAAAATAGCAGCAATGTCATCTGGGTTACACTTTTTACATTTATGCCAATGATACCCATAGTCCTTACAAATAGGGCATAAGTGTTGGCCACTCTTTCTTTTCTTCTCACCACAGCCTTTATGCCTCTCGGTTTTAGGCCTACCCGCTATGGCTTTTAGTAGTGGTGGAAACATGAAGAATCCATGGTCTGATTTAGGCCATTGGTTCTTGTCGACCATGGCAAGGATTAGTTGGTCATAAGTTGCTCTAAATTTATCAACAAAGTAACACATGTCCACCTTGCAAATGCTAGACCATGTGATAAATGCTAGACCATTGGTTCAAGGACTTGTGATGCTTAATCCAATTATTGAAGCACTCAGCCAAGTTGTTTGTAACATAATCCACCTTGCAAATTGTTGAGAATTGACTTATGGACCACAACCTAGTGTGCCACCTCCTAAGATATGCAGTAGCCGCTGGCTTTGCTATGTCCATTGCAACCCAATTTTTCTCAAATAAATATGGGTTCCATGAGTAAGCAGCAGCCCAAAGGTGGTCATCAAACACCTTTCCATGAAACTTCTTCTTGAAGTTGGATACCAAGTGAAACATACATTCCCTATGTTCAGCCTCTGGGAACACTTCTTTTACACTTGTTATCACTGGCTGCCCAGCATCGGTGCATATGGTTAAACCCCTTGGGGATCCTATTGCTTGTCTAACCAATTGCATGAACTAGATCCAATTCTCATTAGTTTCAAAATCGAATACACCCAAACAAACCGGATACATCCAATTATGGCCATCAACAACAGTAGCACTAGCTAGCTGCCCCTTGAACCTGCATGTCAAGAAAGTGCTATCTACTGCCAAGTATGGCCTGCAACCACTAAGGAACCCATCGATGCAAGGCTTCAAAGCGACAAAAATTCTTTTAAATCTGATTTTATCTTTTATTGTGTAATGATCAATCAACACTATGCTACCGGGGCAACAACTTTCAATTTGTGCCTTAAAACTATAAAGATTATCAAAGCTTGTATCCCAATCACCATATAGTTCCTTCAAGGCTAGCAGCTTACCCATATATACTCTCTTGTAGTTGATGTTGACTCCATGGTGCTCTTTGAGCTTCTTTCGCAATGCCTTTGGTCCTAGAGTTGCATCCTCAATTAGCCAGTCCTTCACGTGCTCACATATCCACCGCTTGTTTGCATTCTTCACCTTCTTTTTTCTTTTTGTACTAGAGCAATCATGACCACAAGAGTTCTTTCTCACCTACAAAAGATGAACATAGATAATAAGTAAAGATCTTTTAACAATTTAAGCACACATGAGCAAAGTTAGAAAAATACCATTACAGTGCACTCATCTTCCATTGTAGATGCATATATCCTCCATGGACACTTATCTTCATCCCTTCTTGAACAATAAGCCCTGAACCTATGTGGTGCACTCTTTTCGGTGTTAAACTCAAATTCATGTTTGATTGCATGCTAAGAAAGTGCCAACTTAAACACTTCCATATTGGGATATTTTCTGCCTTCAGTCATTGGAGGATCTAATTTATCATATTCAAAATGCGGTGCATGTTCTGCCTCATGCAATTCCTCATCATCCTCATCTTCCTCTATTTCTACCTCTGACATGCTCTCATCCTCGCTGTCAGCGTCGCTCTCATGATCAGGAACATAGTCTTTGTCCTTTTTTTATTGGAACAAGAACCACGGTAAGAGGTATAGGTTCATCCTCTACCTCTAAATAAATATTTTCCTCGTCAACACCAACATGCTTGTTCTCAGGTATTGGATTGCGAAGATAACCATCATCATCTTCTTCTTCTCCTGTATTGTTAGCTTGGTTGTGCACATCACTATGCCACTCCGTGATAGGCTCATATGGTTCATATGGATCACAATATGCAACAAACATGTGCACAATCTTGGTCTTAGAGTGTTTCTCAAACATAGACACTAATTCTTGGTCAGACTTCACTTCTGGGTAGATTTTAAGAAAATCATCATAGTACTGAACATGTGCAACTTCCAAATAACGAGGCGGGTACAGCTCTAGGATCGATTCAACCAAGTCCATAAAATTTGTCAAGTCGGAATCAATAATCTTCTCAATAGAAAAACATTTGATATCCTTTCTAGCTTTTTTTGGGTTGCCAAGCAATTTGATTTTGAGCAGATAAGTTGAATTTGGATCCATCCTGTAAAAGCAAGATCTAATCATGAGTACTTTATACTCCTACGCCTTCATTATACAGTAGCATGTGCAGACAAAAGTGCATACTTTCAGCAAATATTAAAAAGGATCAGTGCATACTTTTAGCAAATATTAAAAAGGATCGGTGCATACTTTCAGCAAACATTAAAAAGATCCTTCGCTGGAGCTACAGATAAGTTGAATTAGACTAGACGCGTAGCAATTATTGAATGATAAACAGGAGCAAACACCAATCATGTGAACAGAAACTTATAGAAGAAAAAGAGGATTTCACCCTTCACGCCACGCAAAAGTGCAGTCCTTGGCACGGGCGTCATCGCCATCTTTCGGCGCTCCATTGGCACAGTCCATCGCCCCACCATGGCCGCCTGAGGCCGAGACTGCTCCTTCTCCTTGTCCGCCCTTCGCCACTCCACCATGGCCGCCTGAGGCCGAGACGGGTGCAGCGCCGTGGCCCTCCTCTACCGCAGCTTCCGCCCCACATGGCCGCCCGATGCCGAGACGGGTGCAGCGCCGTGGCCCTCCTCCACCGCAGCTTCCGCCCCACCAAGGCCGCCCGATGCCGAGATGGGTGCAGCGCCGTGTCCCTCCTCCATCGCCCCTTTCGCCCCGCCATCCGAGGCAGCCTCGGGCACGCCCTCCTCCATGTCGCTCTCCCACCTCGCGCCGCTGCCGCTGCCGTCGTCGCCTAGGGTTAGGGTTCACACAGGGGAGAGGATGGGATCGAGAGAGAATAGAAAGTTGCTCGTGATGGTTCGATGGTGTCCAGTTTTCTTCTTTCCAGCGTGCTATACATCAGGGGTAGATAGGACTTTTTACGTCCCACTTCACGGTGTTAAGTGTAAAAACTGATGGAATTGTCATTTAAGGAAGAAAACAAAATTTGTGTGTAAAAAAAGGAAAAAAGAAAATTTTAGGGCCAAAAAAGGAACCAGATTTTTAAATAGGGCCAAATAAGGAATTCTCTCATATTCCTATGGGGAAATGCCATTGTCGGAGGGGCATAGAGATATTAGAAGAAGAAAATCTTCATACACGTGTGTTTTCTTATCATTATTTGATCTGAAAAACTTAGTCAGAACCATCATGCAGTTACACATTTCGTTAAAGATTATAGTACATTTTTTTCATTTGAATGTTATTTATAATGAACTTTTGTACTTAGTGATGATTCATCTTTTTATTAAAGATATCTTGTTTCCATTGATATATTTTATACTATTTTCAATATTATTTGAGGCATAGATTTAAACACACTCATGTATATGTATTGCATACATATTAGTTATATCATTAGATCATTTATCATTAGAGATATTTTTTTCACATATCATCAGAAATATTTCTTTAAAATATATTTTTATAGTGATACAAATTCAGTTTATCAGTATCAAGTACATTAATGTGAAATGTTGTATAACAACAAAGTTTCTTGAACTTATGTAAGTAATCGAATAACTAAGAGATCTCACTATAAGTCACAAGAAGCCAATATTATCACGTCATGTGTTTCCATATATCATTTTTCATAGGATCATTAAATATTTACAAAACCAGATAGAGTGTATATGTATATTGCAAATAAATTTTGGAAAGTTCTAGTGTATAATACTATCAAGTTTAGGTGAGAAAAAATATACACTTCTAGAAATACATAAAATGTCAACTAGCAGATCAATTGTGGCATAGGCTGCTCTAAATATCTGACAAGTGATCATAGGGTCTTTACTGTCCTGGGTGGGCCACCGTTGGATTTAAGCATGTTGCTTTGTGAGTGAGGTCTTCTCTGTAAGACTACGTAATCAGGTGTTAAAATTCAGAGTGCCGTCAAGTTTCGTGGCCAAGTCAGATGCACAAACACAATTAAATTTGGCCACTCCTTATGACGCTTCTGCAGTCCCATTCAATTTTATGACGTGGGTACACATTAAGACGGCCATTTAGATCGATGAGTACCTCAGTGTATGAGTGGTTCTGTACACCCTTGAATGGTTCTTGATATGCATGAAAAGAAATAAACGACTCATATAAATATAATATACACTAGTAGAAAACAGAGCTTTGGTCCAGGCCGGGCCAGCCCAATAGTCCCGGTTCACTCACGAACCGGGACCCATGAGGGCAACGGTCCAGGTCCGTGAGGCCAGGGGCGGTCGGGTCACGTGGGACATTGGTCCCGGTTCGTAGGACCCCTTTGGTCCCGGTTCCATACACAAACCGGGACCAATGATTGTGGGCCAGGAGCGAGGTCCATTGATCCCGGTTCCATACACAAACCGGGACCAATGATTGTGGGCCAGGAGCGAGGTCCATTGATCCCGGTTGGTGTCTGAAACCGAGACCAAATGTGGTCCTTTAGTCCCGGTTCCATTCACAAACCGGGACCAATGATATGCCTATATATACCCCCTCGCCAGCGAGCAGCACACTCCACATTCCTCTGTTTTTCTAACCGGCTAGGGGAGAGCTTTGTGGTGCTCTAGCTCGCCTCCTATGCATATAAGGTGTTTAATGAAATGCCCAAGCCACACTTAAGCTATCTCCTCTCGAAGCTCCTTGTCCAAACTTCATTTTCCTCAAGATTTGTCTAGGTTTGGCGGTCCGTCCTGTCCCGTCCCCGTCCTCACCGCCGTCGATCGCCCGCGCCCATCTCCGTGTCGGCACCACTGTGGTTAGCCTCTTCGTCTTATCTTCATTCTAAAAGTAAACAGTTTTTACTTGTATGATTTAGATAGATACTTGTGTAATTTTCGTACTTTTATTATTGTTTGTTATTATATAGTGCGATGGTTTTTGTATCCGCCTCCGTCGGCCCTCGTCCTGTCTATGATTCGGATGTGGTATACATTATCTTTTATAACTATTTGTTTTATTTAGTGTTTATGATAATTATGCCGACCAACATGACATAGATTTTTTAATCTAGGAGGAGGTAGTTGAACCGGAAATTCCAACCCACATAGCAACTCTTGTCGAGAAGTTAAATTTGGTTGAAAAAGAAAACAATGACTTGAAAGAAAAATTACAAAGAGTTGAAGAGGAGAAGATGAAGTTGGAGTTGCATGTTTCCGATGTCATCGACTATCACAAGACCAAGATGGATGCAATGCGCTTGAAGATTAGAAAGACTAGAAAATATGCCATTCATACTAAGGCTTGATATCATTATGTCGTTGGATCAATTGGTACCTTAGTAGCGGTTATGATCGCATTTAATTTTTTACATAGTTTCGATGTATGTTTTAATTATATGTTATAGAGATCTATATGTTGTTCAATAATGAGAACTATGTATGAACTGTATGTATTTATTTTGGTCACTATTCTACTTTGGCTTTAATGTGATGATGAATTTCTATTAATTTGGTCACTTCTCTATTCATGATATGATGTAATGGTTTTTAATACACTTTAATATATAACATGCTATGTAGGTGAAATGATGATACCATGCCAACTTTCAACCTTTTTAGAGTTCATTTGAAGTGCTTTTCAATTTCAGGTTTATTTAGCTCAAAAAATCAGTAAGTGGATGAAAAATACCAAACGAAGTCAGAAAGGGTTGAAAATTGATGATGTGGCTTTGAATAGTGCATTTCGAACACACAAAAAGTATGGAGTTCAAATAAGTTAAAAAATGAAATCCCTTTGTAACCGATGAGTTTTCGTTCGAAACCATGATACTTCGAAAGAGATTATCCATTTTGTACACGAAGTGCATCCAGTTTTTGCCGTAACCCTCTCAACTTTTTAGCACATGCTATGTGGGTGAAATGATGATACCATGCCAACTTTCAACCTTTTCAGAGTTCATTTGTAGTGCTTTTCAATTTCAGGGTCATTTAGCTCAAAAAATCAATAACTGCATGAAAAATACCAAATGAAGTCAGAAAGGTTAAAAATTGATGATGTGGCTTTGAATGGTGCATTTTGAACACACAAAAAGTATGGAGTTCAAATAAGTTCAAAAAAATGAAATCCCTTTTAAACAGTTGAGTTTTCGTTTGAAACCGTGATACTTCGAAAAAGATTCTCCATTTTGTACATTAAGTGCATCTAGTTTTTGCCATAACCCTCTCAACTTTTTATAACATGCTATGTGGGTGAAATGATGATACCATGCTAACTTTCAACCTTTTTAGAGTACATTTGAAGTGCTTATCAATTTCAGGTTTATTTAGCTCAAAAAAATCAATAAGTGCATGAAAAATACCAAATGAAGTCAGAAAGTTTTGAAAATTGATGATGTGGCTTTGAATGGTGCATTTTGACCACACAAAAAGTATGGAGTTCAAATAAGTTCAAAAAAAGGAAATCCCTTTGTAATAGATGAGTTTTCGTTCGAAACCGTGATACTTAGAAAGAGATTATGCATTTTGTACACGAACTGCATTCAGTTTTTGCCGTAACCCTCTCAACTTTTTATAACATGATATGTTGGTGAAATGATGATATCATGCCAACTTTCAACCTTTTCAGAGTTCATTTGAAGTGCTTTTCAATTTTAGGGTTATTTAGCTCAAAAAATAAGTGCATGAAAAATACCAAATGAAGTGAAAAAGTTTTGAAAATTGATGATGTGGCTTTGAATGAGGCATTTTGAACACACGAAAAGTATAGAGTTCAAATAAGTTCAAAAAAATGAAATCCCTTTGTAACAGATGAATTTTTGCCCAAAACCGTGATACTTCGAAAGAGATTGTCCATTTTGTACACGAAGTGCATCCAGTTTTTGACGTAACCCTCTCAACTTTTTATAAAATGCTATGTGGGTGAAATGATGATATCATGCCAACTTTCAAACTTTTTAGAGTTCATTTGAAGTGTTTTTAATTTATTTCAAAACATCGTGGGAGTGGAGTTTAAAAAAGAATCAACTAAAAAGCTTTTATAAATCTCTAGTATTTTTGAAACTATAATTATACAAAAATTATGCAACTAAAATTATCAAAGTATTTTTGTTCAAAACATTAATAGCAAAAAGAATATAATGATAAAACACACTGAAAATAAATAAAGCAAAAAATAAAACAAAAATAAATAAAGCAAAAAAAAACAAAAAAAATGGAAATTATGCAAGTAAAATTATCAAAATATTTTTTGTTCTAAACATTAATAGAAAAAGAATATAGTGATAAAACACACTGGAAATAAATAAAGCAAAAAATAAAACAAAAATAAATAATGCAAAAAACAAAACAAAAATAATGGAAATTATGCAACTAAAATTATCAAAGTATTCTTTGTTCAAAACATTAATAGCAAAAAGAATATAATGATAAAAGACACTCGAAATAAATAAAGCAAATAATAAAACAAAAATAAATAAATCAAAAAACAAAATAAAAATAATGGAAATTATGCAACTAAAATTATCAAAGTAGTTTTTGTTCAAAACATTAATAGAAAAAAGAATATAACGATAAAACACACTAAGCCACCATAAAGTATTTTTCGTTAAGAATTTTTAATATGCAAAAAAGTAACATAAAAAAAATTCCCACCTACTAAGCCACCATGGCCTGCATACGACTAGTAACTCAATATACATGGGCCAGGACGCAGGCCCACGGGGCAAGTAGGCCCAACAGGGCAGAGAGAGTTAGGCATGCAATGCCTGCGGTAGAGAGGAGCACGAGACGATACGTGCAGCCGCGCTTATAAACTAGTATGACCGCTCCTCGCTCGGCGAGGTGAGACTAAACTCCCACCGTGCCAGGAACAGGGCTTTAGTCCTGGTTGGTGCCACCAACCGGGACCAATGCCGCCCTTTCGTCCCGGTTGGTGGAACCAACCGGGACCAAAGGTCCCTGTTTCCCGCCCTTTGGGCTGACAAAAAGGCACCTTTGGTCCTGGTTGGTGGCACCAACCGGGACCAATGCTTCTTCCATATAAGCAAACACTTAGAAATTTCAATTTTCATCGTCACTTCGCCGCGCCCGCCATATTCGTCCCCGTCGCCGCGTGCCGTCCCGAGCCATCCGTCGTCGTCGCCGTCCCCGTCGCCGCCCCGAGCCCGCCATCGTCGTCCGAGTCCTCGTCGCCGCCCCATTCCCGTCGCCGCCCCGTCGCCCCCAAGTGAGACCCCCCCCTTCCCATGGTCCCCTGCTCGGATACGACGACACGGACACGGCGACACGCATACGGGGACACGGGATACGGCATTTTCCAAAAACATCCCATCAGGGACATGACAAGTATATATAAAGATAAATGAAAATATGTCACGAGTTAAAGAAAGAAAAATAACGAGAAAGAGATTGCCCCCTCCCCGATAACTTCGACATGAGGGGGGCGATATACATTTTTTCCCATGTATGTATGTCATTGTCATTGAGTTAAAGAAATAAAAATAATGAAAATATGTCATGAGTTAATGAAAATATATAATATATGTATGTGGCTATGTATGTATAGATGGATAGCTTTTTTCCATGTATGTATGTCGTTGTCGATATATCCCCTTCCCAATAACTTCGACATGAGGGGGGGTCGATATACCCCCTCCCCGATAACTTCGACATGAGGGGGGGTCAATATACCCCCCTCCCCAATAACTCCGACATGAGGGGGGGTCGATATACCCCCTCCCCGATAACATTTTTTTCTAAGTTACTAAGGTAAAATGTTCATATAGAAAACTCTGATAATATAGATTTATCAAGAATGCCCCCATTATGGATGTGCACAAGTTGATCCAATTTTTTTCTGATCCCATCTATATATATTCTTCTATATGTCATGTTGTGTGTCAAAGTATTGAAGAAATACATGGCTTCATCATCAACCGGAAGTAACCGGCGTATGATGTTACGAAGCTCTTCAAAGTTGTTTTGGAACAGAGTTCCGGATAGAATAATCCGCTTTTTCGTATGAATTTTAGCAACAGCCTTCCAAATAGCGATATTCGGAACGCTCTTGCTTAACTTCGTACCAATAAGCTAATTATCCTATCCGGGACTCCGTTCGAAAACAATCTTGGAGTGCTTCGTACCATTATGCGCCTGTTACTTCTGACTAATGATGAAGCCGTGGTTTTCTTGAATCCTTTGACACTAGACAACGTGACATATAGAAGGGTAGATGAGATCAGGAAAAATATGGACCATTTTCTGCACATCCAGAATGGCGCCATTTTGTTAAATCCCTAAAAGGTTAAGAGAATCCCGGCCCTCTCGCCCGACCAAACCCTAGAAGCATAGAGGGCCACCCCTAACCCTGGAAGCGCTGTCGAGGCCACCCCAAATCGTAGAGAAGTATATTAGTTGCCATGTTATAATATTTGCAGAAACTATGGATCAAAAAGACTTGGAACAAGAACAGTTGTTGGGGGACATAATCCGAGGCAATCCTGATGCTGTCTTTTCGTATCTCAACCACACCGATGGTCTTGAAGGAGCGGAAGGACATGATCATGATGGCTCCGGTGATCGAATGCCGGAGGAAGAAGGAGACCATGGTGACGGCTCCAGTGACCGAACGGAGGAGGGAGATGTTGCAAAGTCTGGCGAGGTATATATATTAATTAAGCATGTGCTAATTAGCTAATTGATGCATTAATTGTTTTGGTATGTACATATATTAACTCTTATTTCTTCTTTTATATAGCCCACCCAGATCGAGCCAATCTTCGGTAATGAGATGAGGCCCGAAGAGATGGTTGAAAAAGGAAGAAAGGTTCACGATCATAGCACTCGCGGACGATGGCCTACCGATTGAACCAAAGCGGACCAAGGAGGCATTTGCTTCTCAGTGTGGAGCTATTGTTACGGACAACATCCCGATCAGCATCAAGCAATGGAATAAGCCCAAGGACGACGCCCATGAAGGTGATTATGTCATCGATAGACAGAAAGATGATCTTTGGACCGTGTTGAAGGCTAATTTCACCCTACCACCAGAGGAGGATCTGAATAAGCCAGTTATAGAAACACTGGTCCAGGCATGTGCTCTTAAGAAGATGACAGATCTATTTAGGAGGTGGAAGAATGAGTTGAAATCAAAGTTTTTTGACAAAGGGAAGACTCCAGAATTCATTGGCCGATTTGAGAAGATAAGAGATCACTGGCCCGCATTTTTGGCCTACAAGACATTGGAGAAGAGTAAGAAAATGTCTGAGACAAACACGATCAATGCTGCAAAGAAGCAGTATCACCATCACACGGGGTCAGGTGGCTACCTCAAAGCCCGGCCATTGTGGGACAAATCTGAGAATGACCTCCTTGCTAAAGGGGTCCAACCACAGACATATAACTGGCCAGACCATTCAAGGACTTGGTTCTTTGGGGTTGGGGGAACTTTGGACCCTGAAACAAGGAAGTGCCATTGGACGAACGAGCAACTTGCAATACCCGTCATGAAGCTTTAGAAGTATATCACCGCAGCACTGGAAGCGACGTTCATTCCTGACAGAGAGAAGGACGAGCTGACTGAGGCCTAGGGAATGCTGAGCATCCTGGACGAATACGAGGCACACGAGGCTCCGTTCCGTGGAAGGTTGGGTTTCCCAACGCAGGCGGTTACAGAAGCCTATAGAGAAAGAGGAAAGCGGAGCTGAGCAAAATGCAGAAGCTCAATGCAAGACTAGAAAAGCTAGAGGAAGCTGAGAGACAGCGAGCTGTCGACCAACCATCTCAGTGGCATGAAGCTACCCTGCCTTCTCAGCGGAGAAGCGGCGTGGCTTCTACGGAGTTCGTTCATCCTGACTTCACGGCTCCTAGCTACCCCGTTGATACTATCACGGAGGTTCAAAATTGCGAGCTTTGGACGAAATTCCGAAACCTCACTTTCAAGGCGGCTCTCGGCTCTGTTGCAACTCCTCAATCCAACGGAACTTTTCACCGCCTTCAGATTCCACATGGCTATGTTGTTGTGATGGTGGATCAAGTAATGGAAGGATTTGATGATCTCAAGCTTGACCACCTTACTGATGAAGGGGAGAAGAAGCTGGTTAATGCTCTGAGGAGTACATGTCTATGGTCGAAGGAGTACATCAAGCTTCCAAACTGGACGCCTCCGTCTCCTCCTCCTCCTCCAGCGCATCATGACTCTCCGCCTCCTCCTCCTCCTCCTCCGGCGAGTGATCAGGGCACTCTGCCTCCTTCTCTGACTCCTCCGACGTGTGACGGCCCTCCACCTCCTCCTTTGCCTACTCCGGCGCGTCGGAGGAGTCCGCCTCCTCCTCTGCCTCGTCGGTAATGATGAAAGACAGACGCCACCGCTTTGCCTCCTCTGGCGCGTCGGAGCACTCCGCCTTCTTCTCTGCCTCGTCAGTAAGGACAGAAGAGAGACGCCGCCGCTCCGGCGGCTAGCAGTACAAGTAGAGGCGGGAGGCAATTCAGATACGTTCCATCTCTCAAGCCTATGGAAAAGTTACCATATGAGTGGACCGAGCAGGAAACCGAGGACATATGTCGTGCCCAAGTGAGGGACCATTTTGCAAAGAAAACTCCACCTACGAAGGAGAAGCCAGATCCGGTGAAAGTGAAGCGCACTAACGATGCCCTGAAGCGACCACCACCGCTTTGAATGGTGCATTTTGAACACACAAAAAGCCTGGAGTTCAAATAAGTTCAAGAAAATGAAATGTCTTTTGTAACTGATGAGTTTCCGTCCGGAACCCTGATACTTCGAAAGAGACTATCTGTTTTGTACACGAAGTGCATCCAGCTTTTGCCGTAACCCTCTCAACTTTTTAGCACATGCTATGTGGGTGAAATGATGATACCATGCCAACTTTCAACCTTTTCAGAGTTCATTTGTAGTGCTTTTCAATTTGAGGGTCATTTAGTCCAAAAAATCAATAACTGCATGAAAAATACCAAATGAAGTCAGAAAGGGTTGAAAATTGATGATGTGGCTTTGAAGGGTGCATTTTGAACACACAAAAAGCCCGGAGTTCAAATAAGTTCAAGAAAATGAAATGCCTTTTGTAACCGATGAGTTTTCGTTTGGAACCGTGATACTTCGAAAGAGACTGTCCGTTTTGTAGACGAAGTGCATCCAGCTTTTGCCGTAACCCTCTCAACTTTTTAGCACATGCTATGTGGGTGAAATGATGATACCATGCCAACTTTCAACCTTTTTAGAGTTCATTTGTAGTGCTTTTCAATTTCAGGGTCATTTAGTCCAAAAAAATCAATAACTGCATGAAAAATACCAAATGAAGTCAGAAAGGGTTGAAAATTGATGATGTGGCTTTGAATGGTGCATTTTGAACACACAAAAAGCCCGGAGTTCAAATAAGTTCAAGAAAATGAAATGTCTTTTGTAACCGATGAGTTTCCGTCTGGAACCGTGATACTTCGAAAGAGATTGTCCGTTTTGTAGACGAAGTGCATCCAGCTTTTGCCGTAACCCTCTCAACTTTTTAGCACATGCTATTTGGGTGAAATGATGATACCATGCCAACTTTCAACCTTTTCAAAGTTCATTTGTAGTGCTTCCCAATTTCAGGGTGATTTAGCTCAAACAAATCAATAACTTCATGAAAAATACCAAATGAAGTCAGAAAGGGTTGAAAATTGATGATGTGGCTTTGAATGGTGCATTTTGAACACACAAAAAGCCTGGAGTTCAAATAAGTTCAAGAAAATGAAATGCCTTTTGTAACCGATGAGTTTCCATCCGGAACCCTAATACTTCAAAAGAGACTGTCCGTTTTGTACACGAAGTGCATCCAGCTTTTGCCGTAACCCACTCAACTTTTTAGCACATGTTATGTGGGTGAAATGATGATATCATGCCAACTTTCAATCTTTTCAGAGTTCATTTGTAGTGCTTTTCAATTTCAGGGTCATTTAGCTCAAAAAAATCAATAACTAAAATTATAAACCTCTAGTATTTTTGAAACTAAAATTATATAAAACCTAAAAATTACCAAATTGAATATAATGTTAAAACAAAGTAATATTAAATAGCAGGAAAAATAGCAAAGAAATAACATAAAAAATAGCAAAAGTGAAAATAGATGCGCTTACACTGAAATTCAACCTAAATTCAAGGTGTTCAAGAAAATAGATGCGCTAGGCACCTAACTAGCATTTTGAATTTAGGTCAAATTTTGTGTATAAGGGCATCTATTTTCACTATGAGAGGAGCTTGACAGGTCAAGCGCATCGGGGCTTATAAACAGGTGTTGTCTCCCCTCAAGTAGCGAGGTGGGACTAAACATCTGCTGCTTCCCCGCCGGCCGATGAAAAGGGACCAATGATCCCGGTTGGTGCCACCAACCAGGACCAATGCCCCCCTTTCATCCCGGTTGGTGCCACCAACTGGGACCAAAGGTCCCTATTTCCCGCCCTTTGGGCTGCTTAAAAGAGGGCTTTGGTCCTGGTTGGTGGCACCAACCGGGACTAAAGGTTTGCATTGGTCCCGGTTGGTGCCACCAACCGGGACCAAAGGTCCCTGTTTCCCGCCCTTTGGGCTGCTGAAAATAGGGCTTTGGTCCCGCTTGGTGGCACCAACCAGGACTAAAGGTTGGCATTGGTCCCGGTTGGTTTTACCAACCGAGACCAATGCTTCTTCTATATAAGAAGCACTTAGGAAATTTCGCAGTTTTCATTGCCCTTCTCGTCTCCCCGTTGTCGTCCCCGTCGCCGCTCCGCCGTCGTCATCCCCCTCCTTGTCGCCGCCCCGTCCCCGTCACCGCCCCCGCCGCCCCCGTCGCCGCCTCTCCCCCGTCGCCCATGTCACCGCCCTGCCATCGTCGCCGCCCCCATCGCCGCCCCTCCCCCGCTGCCCCTGCCGGCCCCGTCGCCGCCCCGCTCCCGTCGCCGCCCTTCCCCGTCACCTCCCCCGCCACCCCCATCGTCGCCCCGTCCCCGTCGCCGCCACGCCCCCGTCGCCGCCCCGTCGCCACCCCCGCTGTGAGCCTCCGCCGCCCCGGCTCCTTGCAATTTTTTTAATATATATGTTGATTTTTTTATATGATGAATGTTTATGTTACATTAGTATGTGTACGTTAGATTACAGAATTTTTTTATGATGAATGTTTATGTTAGATTAGTATGTTTATGATGAATGCTTATGTTAGATTAGTATATTTATGATGAATGTTTATGTTAGATTAGTATGTTAATGATGAAAAAATTGGGTTTTTATGAAAAATTAGTGATTAAACGATAAAAAACGTTCTCATAGGAATTTGTCGACGATGCCCGGCCCGCATCCTCGTCGCCGAGTAGTCCGCGAGAGCCTGCTTGATAGGCGACATGTCCGGGACTGGGCTCCGCCGGGCTGGCACTGGGAGGTGCTACCTTCCCGGGCTCGGAGGTTGGTGAGGAATGCAGGTATCGTCGTTGACCCGGACCCTCTGTGGTGGCGGTCACAAGGGCCACTTTCGATGCGGAGGGAGCGGGCACCCGCGGAGGTGGTACGTCGTCATGTCAGGGAGGAGGACGAGCACGTCCGTCGCTACATGGCGGCGTTGGACGCCCGGTTCGACAATACCTGGCAGATCCTTCAGGGATCTTACTTGAGTTATGATCCCGTGATGGTTCCTTATCTTTGGGTGTCTAGCGCCGTCGACTCAGAGACCGCTAGTGAACCGAGTTCACCGTCCTCCATTTTGGATTCTAGGATATTCGATCTGTATTAGTGATCTTATATGATAATATTCGAGATGTATTAGTTAATATTTGATGATGCATTAACTGGATTATTCGGGATGATGTATTAGTGATATTATATTCGAGGTCATTATAAATATTAATGTATTTGTGATATTTTATCGGTATAATGCGTGTGTGACTTTCGGTCTGTCGTTGCTCCTTGTGTGACTTTCATGTGTGTTCTTGATGGAGGAATCTCGACTGTTGTCATGGGGGGCGCCTCTTATTTTTTCTCTTCTTTGCGATATACTCGTCGATATATTGCGCAAGAAGAGAAGAGGAGAGGCATCCATCACCGGCGGTCGAACTATTACTGTGAGAGAGTGTCCACCAACATATATACACCACCATATCAGTGTGAGAGAGAGCGCACCAACACACCATGAGATATGAGAGTTACTTAAGGAAAGTCTCGACGGACCGAAAGTCACACATGCATTAGGATCCAAAGCGTGCCACAATTCTTGAACTGGCTTATTCGGGATGATGTATTACTGATATTATATTCGAGTTCATTATAAATGTATTTGTGATTTGCAAGTCATTTCAGTAAAACATAGAGAATTTTTTCTATGTCATTGCTCGATATATGAAACGGGTTGACTTTAGGTCTGTTTTGGCTCCTTGTGTGTCTTTCAGTGAGGAAGAGTGTCCACCATATTTATATATGAGAGAGGAAGAATCCCGACTGTTGTCGTGGGGGTCGCTTCTCCTTCGTTCCAGTGTGCTAGACATTTTGGTGTAATGCACTCTGGGACGAATGGAGGAGCCACCATCACCGACAGTCTCAATATCAGAAGGAGTGTCCACCATATACGTGAGTGCCACCATCTGCCTCTTTTGCTTCAACTTATAATTAATTTTAAGTTTTTACGGTTCTACTAGCGTATCCCCTGCCATGCAAGAATTGTTGTTTTGGATAAGATTGGTTTCAATACTAAAAAAGATATGAAGGTAAAGATAGTTCACTTGAGGACCGAGCATGGTTTTACCTTTGCGGTAAAATTATACCATGCAGACACCTATTGCTATTTTGAATGCAAAAATTGGCAAGCACTATGCAAGGCTTATGCATTTGAGCCTTATATGCTTATCACCTTTGAAATTCGTCCGGAAGATGAAATTAAAGGTAATATCGACATCTGGGTCGATGTGCAGACGCCTCCAGTTCTACCATTATGTGAGTTTCTCAACCATATTTATTAAGTAATTTATATTGTTTATTTAAAAATAGTTGACAACTTATTTGCATTGACAGTTTATTTTCATTGTTCAAAAAATGTACGAAAGATGGTAGACAGAACCTACTATTATAGTGATGAAGCAGAATTAACTTATAAGAAGAAATATCATCTTATCGCATTTCTTAGTCATCTTGAGAATTACAATAGCTATTATCAAACTCCTATACATTATGGTCAATACGTGTCACTAGTGCATGCGGTGAACTACGGTAACATCCATGGAGATTGCATGGTAAGATTTTAATTCTACTATTACGACAGTCGTGCATCTTTTGCATAAATTCTTCTAAAACTAAACTACATTGCTAACTACAAAGTTATTACTATATTTTTCAACAGAAAATCCCGGAGGATTGTGTGCCTCATCTGATGTTTCCAAGAGGGCGCGTTGTTGTTACGAGCTTAGGGCCACCACGGCCAAGTCAGCCTACGCATCGCTCCTGTCCATACCGGATTTCTAAAACCGATGGAGTCATGACAATCAAAGATTGGAAAAAATATATGCTCAATCAAAGAGAGCTACTTGGAAGCAACATTGTGCGTAGGCCAAGAATGGGAGACAGGATGATCTCCATTCTCCATAATGAAGAGTCAGGGCATATCTTGTTTTATGATATTGTACCTAAGAGAGGGTAGAGTAGGTCCTACGAGATTGGAGTACATAGGTCCTAGGTACAATATGTTATTATGTGCTACAATGTGTTAGAGTTGATGATGATGATGAGAAGGAGGAGTTATGATTATGACTAGTGACCAACTTGTTATATGATGTTTCATTGACGAAAATGATGATTAAATTGTGTTATATGTCCTATCTATAAGTATAGTACGTAGCGTCGTGACCAAGCACGGAGATAAAGAGATCACTTCTCTCTATTAGCTATCTAACAAAATATATGAAACCCCTAAATTAACCCTCCAAAACCCTCAAAACCCCCACTCTTTAAAAAAACAGCTCCTGAGCTGCTGACGCATGGACGCTCTTTGGTCCCTGTTTGTGTTACCAACCGGGACCAAAGGCCCTCCTGCCTGGGCTCGGCGGAGCGGCCACGTGTAGCCCCATCTGTCCCGGTTCGTAAGCGAACCAGGACTAAAGGTTGTGGGATTTAGTCCCAACCCTTTAGTCCCGGTTCCTGAACCGGGACAAATGGGCCTTACGAACCGGGACAAATGGGCATTTTTCCACTAGTGTTTGGACCACACTATTTTCGATCACCCAATGCTGAAGACACACTGCTGGGATCCTAGCACAGAATGCAACAAGAGGATTTCGTAGGATGCTTGGAAGCATCGACTGCATGCATTGGACATGGAAAAACTGCCCATTTGCTTGACAGGGGATTTACAAAGGCGCCAAAGGAGGTTGCAGTGTGGTACTTGAGACAGTGGACACACATGACCTATGGATTTGGCACTCCTTCTTTGGTATGTGAGGAACTCACAATGGCATCAACGTATTGAAGTGCTCGAATGTCTTCGCCAAGCTTGTTGAAGGTCATTCTTCTCCGGTGAACTTTGAGGTCAATGGGCGCCACTACAACAAGGAATACTATCTAGCAGATGGTATCTATTCGAGATGGTACACATTTGTGAAGACTATCTCAAAACGTGTGGCGTCAAAGAAGGCACACTTTTCTAAGTGTCAGGAGGCTTGCAGGAAAGATGTCGAGTGAGCATTTTGTGTGCTCCGATATCGATTTACTGTTGTCTGGTACCCCGCTCTGACCTGGTCAAAATCATAGATGTGGGAGGTCATGAATTGTTGTGTCATCTTGCACAATATGATCCTTGAGAGCGAGCAGGAAAAGCCAGTGTTTGACACTGAACCATGTTTCAGGCTGAGACCTCTTGTAGTTGTTGATCACCAGGTACCAGCAACATGTGTTGCCTTCCTCAATATGCACCAGGAGATCCGAGACCCACAAGTGAATCAATAACTGCAGGACGATCTGGTGAAGCACCTATGAAGGCTCAAGGGCAACGCCTAGTTCAATTTGTTTTAATTTATGTTGAAGTTATGAGCTTGCATCGTTGAATTATTCGATTTGTAATAATTTATGTGATGAACTTTGACATAAAAATTTAGTTTTTGTTGAGTTTATACCAAAAAAGCGTAGAATTTATTGAATTTATACCGAAAGAGCGCCGAATTTGAGTCGAATCTACGCCGATACTAGACCGAAATTGCTGGCTTGGGGGCGACCTTGGAACGGCGGCTGGAAACCCGAGCCCCCAAGCCGAGTATAGCACCGGTTGATCCCAGAAGGCGTTGTTTGGAGATGCTCTTAGGTCCATCGCCATAGAGTCCATGTGACTTTTTTCCGTGAGCCCATGTGACTGACTGACCGGCTGCGCATCATGCAGCTTAAAAGCAATATTATGTGATTATCAACAGCCTGGAGACCAGGACTACGGAGGATAATCATGCAGATCCTCACATGCATGATTACTCGCTAATACAAAAAAAAATGGATGCAGGGTTCTTCAGGTACTACGAACAACCAAATCTTAATCTGACGCGGCGATGCCCACACCATTTATTCCGGTTCATGAATGCGGCGCCAAACTGTTTGTTTGTTTGTTTGTTTATTATGCAACAAAAATAGGAAGATAAACCAGGAAACAGTAACATGAGTGAGGGAGTGGGTACTGACTAATGAAGAACGATGATCGCATCTATCCCTATCTTGAGAAATTATTGCGAGCCCTGCAAACCGAGAGAGGGAATGTGACATTTCCATTAGAGAACCCCTGCAAACCTGCCAGCCTCCCTAGCAATCAGCAGCATATAACCACGGAGGACACCCAACCGAGTGCCGACCTGACTGACCTTGTTGCCTCCAACAAGATGAGCTTAGCCACAATCGTCAGCAACTACAGTAATAAAATTTGGAGTGAATTCCACATTTTCCTCTCTATATATGCATTTGTGATACTAATTACCGCGTCAAGTGAAAGTTCATCTAGAATACCAATTTTAAAAACTTTGGACCATCGTTTTCTGATGCGTGTCCATTAGGTAAGGTTGTGAGGTGACCCCCGGTCTAAAAATATTTGAACGACGATGAGAATGAAATAGATGGACAAGAAATGTATGAACATGATCGTCAATTATGCACTCTGATATTTACACATTTTTTATATGAATCATTGACGCAACATGCTGATCTTATATCTAACATAAACAAGCAAATTGAAAAACTGAGGTAGAACCGTGTTAAAAGTCTTCAAAATCTGATATTTCGATAGAAGCTCCACTAGATGGGGTAATATGGATCATAAATGTATAACTACAGGGTAAAATGTGAAATTCACTCTCAAATTTGCAATGCAGATATATACTCTAAAGATCTTTTGTTCGTCTGAGCAACGCCACTGGTTCAACGGTGAATGAAGATTGATTTATTCACATGAGAGATCAATCAAATCTGGCCATCCCTTGTAACTGCTTCTTCAATCGTATCCAATTCAGCGACTTGGGTCCGCAGCCATTTCAACTCGAGATCCTTGCGTAGCTCTGTATATTCGCGGCCTCGCTGGTAATTTAATTTTTGAACGGCTGCAGCTGCTAAGACATACTATGTCTATCTCATAATATATAAGACATTTTTTAACACTAGTCAGTATCTCATGGTGAACACATGAGGCAGTACAGACTGTTAGAGAATGAGCAAGTGACATGCACTGAAGGCCTTACATATACAATTATGGTAAAGTGCAAGAAGTCCCTCAGACAATGGGAATATACAGGAAGAGGGCTATACACATCGAACACCCCTCCTCACACTCATGATGGATCAACAACACTGAGTTTGGAAAGGAAAAAACCATGTTGCGCTCGAGTTTGTGCCTTCGTGAAGAAGTCTGCCAACTGTAACTCAGAGGACACATTGTGGAGAGCAAGAATCTAATCCTGTACTGCAACACGCACAAAGTGGGCATCCACACCGATGTGCTTGGTGAGCTCATGCTTTACCGGATCACGTGCAATACTGATAGCACCGGTACTGTCAGACAATAAGGGAGTCGAGATAGTAGTCGACACACCAAAATCCTCAAGTAACCATCGTAACCAGATCACTTCAGCGGTCAACATAGCCATTGCTTGCAACTCAGCCTCTGTACTCGAGCGAGAAACTGCAGTCTGTTTCTTTGTCTTCTAGGCAATCAGAAAGCCACCAAGAAAAACACAGTAAGCAAACAGCGAGCGTCGATCATAGGGATCACTAGCCCAGGTAGCATTCGAGTAGGCCTGGAGCTCGAGAGAGTTGGAGCGGGGAAATAAAAGGCGATGAGAGATCATGCCACGAAGATATCGTAGAACACAGAAAAGATGGCTATAGTGGACAAAGGTGGGGGCCGAAACAAACTAACTGAGGATATGGACAGGATAGAAGATATCAGGGCGCATGACATCGAGATAGACGAGGCTCCCAACGAGGTGGCGATAGCGAGTAGGATTGGGAAGAGGATCACCATCAGAAACACGAAGCAAAACGTTGAGCTCCATAGGAGTCACAACAGTGCGCTCATCGTCGAGAGCATCTCGATCAAGAAGATCCTGAATATATTTTTCCTGGGAGATGAAAAGGCCATCGGAGGTCGAAGAGACCTCAATCCCAAGAAAATAGCGAAGAGGACCAAGATCCTTCATAAGGAACTGGTCACGAAGGCGAGCTTTAACAAAGGCAATGTAGTCAGAGTCATCACTAGTGATGATCATGTCATCAACATAGAGAAGGAGAAAAGTCCGACCATAATGAGACGTGTGAACAAACAACGCGAGATCATGGTCGCTGGGCGAGAAGCCGGCGGTAGTGACCACAGAGGCAAAACGCTCGAACCAGGCGCGAGGATCTTGTTTAAGGCTATAGAGGGAGCAACAAAGGCGACATACCATGCCATCAGGAGCATAGCACCCTGGTGATGGCTACATGTAAACCTCCTCACGCAACTCATCATTGAGAAAAGCATTCTGGACGTCAAGCTGAGACACAGACCAATGAAAAACAGAGGCAACATCAAGAAGAGTGAAAACAGTGGTCATATGAGCCACATGAGCGAAAGTCTCATCATAATCACGTCCCTGCTCCTGTTGAAAGCCACGAGCCACAAGGCGGGCTTTGTAGAGCTCAAGACAGCTATCAGAGCGAGTCTTAATCTTATAGACCCACTTGCAGGTGATGGGACGCACACTAGAAGGAAGCGAAACCAGATCCCATGTGCCAGAGTGCTCAAGAGAAGCAAGCTCGTCGGCCATAGCAAGCTGTCATTCAGCCTGAGTCATGGCAGTCCAATAGGAGGTGGGCTCGGCAACAACAGAGAGACCATACCGGTCAAGAGAGTAGCGGTTAGGTGCGAGGCGAGGCCTAACACAGAGGTTATGAACTGGGGGAGGGTGGAAGGAGTGGCTCCGGAAGTGGAGGGAGCGTCAGTAGAATCATCCTCAAAACAAGGACGATGAGTGTCGTGAATAGGAAAAGGAGAGAGAGAGATATGACGACAGACTGGAGAGGATGAGGGAGAGGTGGGTGGAGGTGAAGGTGGTGGATGTGGTGACGGTGGTGGAGGAGGAAGAGTGAGAGGTGCCGGAGGAAGGGATGAAACGGGAAGCACATGAGAACATGTATCGGGAAGAAGAAGAAAAGAAATATCTTCCACAGAGAAGCTGGAGGAGGAAGGACGCGGGTAGTAAGAGTGGGACTCATCAAAGGTCACATCACGCCAAATGCGCAGCTGATGACCAACTGGATCCCAACATCGATAGCCCTTGTGCTTGTCACTGTAGCCGAGAAAAACACACTCAACCGATTGAGCTGTCAGTTTGGTGCATTCTCGTGGAGCAAGAAGAACATAGCACACACACACCCAAACATTCAAAGAGCTGAGTAGTCGGGAGAACGACCAGTGAGACGCTCCATAGGAATACCACCCTGCAAGGCAGTCGATGGCTGAATGTTGATAAGGTAGGTGGATGCACACACAGCCTCGGCCCAAAAGTGAGGTGGGAGGGAAGCACCGATCATTAGCGCACGAGCTGTCTCAAGCAAATGACGATGCTTACGTTCCGCAACACCATTCTGAGCATGGGCAGCAGGACGGGAGAACTGGGCAAGAGTACCTTGTTCCGCGAGAAAACCACGCAACATCTGGGAGATAAACTCGCCAGCAGAGTCAGCACAAAAAGTGCGAATGGGCGTGGAAAACTGGGTGTCAACCATAGTAGCAAAACTATTGTATATGGAGAGAAGCTCACTACGAGATTTCATAAAGTAGAGCCAAGTGTAGCGAGAGAAATCATCAATAAATAACACATAGTAGCGATGACCACCTTTCGAATCAAAGGGAGCACGACCCCATACGTCAGAGTGAACTAAATCAAATGGACGCTAAGACACCGACTCGCTATGAGGATAAGGTAACTGAATTTGTTTTCCAAGTCTACAACCCTCACAATGTAAAGAAACATCTCCAGAAACAGACCCTAAGACACCCTGACGCACGAAGGACGATAAGCAGGAGCCACATATGTGACCCAGGCGATGATGCCACTGCTTGAAGGACGCAGAAGAGGAGGCAGCGAGAGCATGGGAACTGGTTGATGTGGTGGCAGTGGAAGGAACATGAAGCCAGTCAACTTCCTAAAGGCCCTTTGAGTCACGGCCCCAAGGGCCAGAACCAACTAGGGCCTTGGTGTGGAGATCCTGAACAGAAAAAGAGTCGGGATCAAGAATAACAAGACAACCAAAATCAGTAAGTTGGGTAGCGAAAAAAGATTCATGGTCAGACGTGGAACATGAGAGACATTAGGGACTGAAAAAGACGGAGTAGAAAGAGTGCCACGACTAGCAACAGGAAGAGATGTGCCATCGGCAGTAAGAACATTAATAGGAGAATCAAGAGGTCGAAAAGAAGACAAAGCGGAAGAATCAGAAGACATATGAAAAGAAGCTCCAGAATCCAGAACCCGTAAAGATGTACCTGACGATGTAATTGCTGATGGTGATGGAGGGGTGGCAGCCATCACAGCAGCAGCAAAACCCGTCGATGAAGAGCCAGAGGCAGCCAGGAGACGCTTGAGCTTCACAGCGTCTTGATCAGTGAGTGACGAGATCGAGGGAGACGTATGAGTCCCACTAGAAGAGGGGCGCCTCTGGTCTCGCTGCTTCTGGCGACAATTAGCCTCTCGATGACCTTGGCGGGAGCAATAGCCACATAAGGTGTCACGCCGCGACCGACCCTTCTCAGCATAAGGAGGGCGACCGACCCCCCTGAAGGTGTGGGCAGGAGCGGTGGAGCGGTGGGACGAGGGGACGACACGGCAGCCCTGGCAGCCAACACAGAAGGAACCACAAGTAACCCAGCAGAATGAAGGTGGGTCTTCTCAGCACGAAGCTCGGCAAGCACCTCCGAGACAGGACCATGACCACCGACAAGTAAGTGAGCACGTCGAGGCTCAAAATCGGAGCGGAGGCGAGATAAAAACTCATGGACACGCTGGAAATCCAAGTCAGCCCGGGTAGTCTGACAGCAACGGCAAGCTCCACAAACAACTGTGCGAAGAGAATCAAGCTAACGCCATATGGCAGAACACTGAGTGTAGAACTCGTCAACAAACGAGTCACATTGCTGAAGAGCATGCTCCTGACGCACCACAGACAAATACAGAGCATCACCAGATGGCTGATAGCGCTGACAGAGAAATGACCACATTGCTGCAACTATGCTGAGGCCCATGAACTCCGAAGCAAACTGAGGGAGAACACTCGCAGTGAGAACAGCAGCAGCCCGAGCATCATCATTGCACCACTGAGTGTAAGTAGACAGATCCTTGCGGTAAACTGAAAAAGCATCTGAGTAAGCTGATACCTGCTGATCATAAGTATCAACTGCAGCGTCATCAAGGGCCTTAGCTGCATCCTTATCAGCCTGAGATGCGCCAGTAGCAAGAACCAGCGGCACCGATGGTGTAGGAGTCACTAGAGGAACAGGACACGACAGACAGGGAACCTCACCAGAAAGAACGCCCACAGAAGAAGGCCGCGCATATGGATGCGCATGAAACCAACGAACTCGGCATAGTTGGTGCCATCGAAGATCACCGAGCACCGAGAAACAACAACATAGCCCGAGGGAGACATGAGGAGCTCTCGCTCCTTCTGCTTTTTTTTAAGTCAACGCACCCCGATCCAGAGGCTCACCCGCTCGAGGCCGCCCCGATGCAGAATCGAGGGGCGAGCGCGACGCGCCGTCGGCAGGCCGTCGACAGGGCGTGGGACGGTCGGGCGCGGGGCGCCGGCAGCCGGGCGTGGACGGCCACGTGACGGCCAGATGTGGGGCATCGGCGGCTGGCGGAGCAGCGACTGCCGGGGGGCGCGGCCGGGCGCGAAGCAGCACCTGCCATGTGCGGGCGGGCGCAGAGCAACAGCGGCCGGCCGCGGGCGAGCGCAGGACGATGGCTGTCGGGCGCGGATGGGCTCGGAGCAGCTGCGCCTGGCCTCGGGCGCGGACACGCGCGGGCGCAGAGGAGAGGCGTGGGGCGTGAGAGGAACCTGACAACTGATACCATGTTAGAGAATGAGCAACTAACATTCACTGAGGGCCAAAGGCCATACATATACAATTATGGTAAAATGCAAAAAACCTCTTATACCGTAAGGATATACAGAAAAAGGACTATACACATCTAACACAGACTAGAGAGCAGACTTTCTTCCTTTGAGACTCCAAGTGTCTTCTTCTTTTCCCATTTTTATCCCCATTTGCGGGGATTCAGAGGCCACTTGTCGACGCACAATCTGGCACCAAGTCTTGCTTAGTACTCCTCATCAGCGAGACTTGTCCAGCGATTACATGAGCACGTTACGTATACGCTTATTTATGCAGAGTAGGCAGTAGAGAAAAGAAAACGCGGATTGATTAGGGTTTAGGAAGACGACTTGTGAATGCGCAGTTCAAACTTGCGACGCGCGTGTAGAGTAGTTACCGAGTCGTGCTCTGCTCGGGTGTGCAATATCTGACATTTGCCGATTCCTGGCATCAAACCAGTGGAAATGATGCCCTGTATGTCGCGATCTCTCTGTAGAAGAAGCGGGAAATGTGGACCGCGAGTCTCCCGTTGCGCGCGCGGTTTGAAAACTGAAGCTTGAGCGTCGTCCTCATCGCCAGGACTATGCTCTATGAGTAACTACTGGTTGATCAGCACCGGCCGTGTGTATGTACATGACGAAGGCGCCGCACGTCGTTGCCGGCCGCCCAACTAATCAAATCGACTAGTAATGCCTCGTGACGGCCTTGCTTGTTCTGGCGGGCAGGTGACGTTGGTTGCAGGAGAAAGAATTGTGGTTGGAACAGATTGCACGGAGATAGTTGAAGTGATGCACAATGTCTGCAGCTCGGCAAACACTCTGCTTCCTATTTGCTGCAGGTTTGATTGCGCTGTCCTTGATCATTGTTCTAGAAACCCAATATATACATGATCGGACAGCTTTCCTGACCCGTTCCTAACCCTACCCGCTCCCATGCGGCGCCGCCGCGCCGTATCGGAGCGCCCCCTCCGGTTATCTTCGTTCCTTCCGCGCACACCCTCTCCCCGCTGTCGCCGTCGGGGGCGTCGCAGGCAAAGCATGTGTGTCACAGCGGCGATTGCGGCATTTCTCCTCACCAAAGACTCGATCAGGACGGCGGCGGTCCGCAATGGCCGGATCTACAGCAGAGGTGCGGGACGGCGGTGGCCAGGCATGCGGCGGCGGCGTTCGGCGACTGGTACCGCGTCGGCGGTTTGGGCACCCGATCTGGGTCCAGATGGGTTCCGGACGGGCTGCACATGCTGATGTCGTATACCGTCCCGTCAACGGCAGGCTGTCCCTGAGATCGACCTGCATCACGAGGACGTCGGGGGCTCTGGTCTGGGCGTGGTGGTGGTGGCCGTCTCCTTAGTCGGAGATAGTCAACTTGAGGCTGGATGGTCGGATCTCCAGATCCGTCATCTAGTCCCGGCTGCGAGTTGGGGAGACAGAGTTCCCGGTGAAAACTGAGCCAATGACGGGCTATGGCGGCGTCTCGCGTCGTTACCTTTGATGAAGGCATCGTCGTGTAACTTCTATCAACCCATTCGTGCTGCTTCGGGGGAAACCCTAAGATCTGGTCATCCAGATCGGATGATGGCGGTACTGCGGTGTCGTTACTCTCTTGGGAGCATCGTTTGTGGAGCAACGCTGGAAGATAGAGGCAGGAGGTGGAGCGGCTAAGTCTTGCATGGAGCTTTGGCGGAGATGTCAAGTCATGTCTGCCGATAGGTGCTACGTTGTGTCATGCCTAGTCGACAGGTGCTACGCACGACAGATCTTTCAGAGTCCTCGCATTTGGATGAATGCGCGTAGGGCGGTGGTGCCGTTGGGCGCCGTGGTGGCGTCGACGGATGTCTGCACTGGCAAGGATGATGCAAATCTCTATCCTGAAGATGGGTCAGCGGTCCGACGATGATGGCGACTTCTGGCTTCTAAAACGTGTGCATGTGGTGCGCGCTTTAGATCTGCTCCACCGGCTGTTGGTCCCGATACGTTATGTGGATAGATCGACGACGACACCGTTTTTAGATATGAGGGGTGAGAACACTCTACATTATCGAGTTTGTAGGTGTGAGTGGTGGTTTCGGATGGCTTGATGTATTTTCTTGTCAGACCTTTGTAAAATAATTAATAAAGATGACTATATGCATCGACTGATGCAGAGTCCGGAGTTGAACGTCCTTTTCTAAAAAAAATGATTGGACCTGCGACGGCTATTTACAGAGCGTATTTTTCATTGTATCATATTTGATCACTAGAATCACAGGGAAGCCAATACGTACGGCGGCTCATGTTTCGGCTAGTGTGGGGAGGATCCTCGTAGCACAGTCCTCTCTGTTTATTCCTCTGTTTTCTTCTGGTCGCTGTGATCACGGATGAAGGAACTGTTTCACCCGCTTAATATAATCCGCCGGGATGGAGAAAGTCAGAAAGGGAGTGATCTTTGTATGTTTAGCATTATTGTCGACTGATTGGTTAATTGATTGGCCATGTCGATCGGCAAGCAAGCATCGGGTCACATGATCAGCTAATCTACAGAGATCTCAGGGAAGGTTCAGGGCATCATTCTGCACGCCAGGTCACGGAGAACATGCCGTGCTGCTCTACATTTCTACCAGGCCCGTCAGTGGCCACGTGACTTGCTGCCCATCATGCATGTAAGCAATACAACATGGTTATCAACGGTTGGCCAGCATGGAGATCGACCAGGTTTACGGATAACAACGCAGATTATAGCACGATTAGTCGTCGGAACAGAAATGCATGCACGGTTCTTCAGATGCTATACATACACCCACCCAAATCTGAATCTGATGCGGCGATGCGATGCCCACTCCATTTATTTCGGTTCATGAATGCGGCGCCAACTGTTTGTTTGTTTGTTTGTTTTACAAATACGTAACAAACAATCGAGCTTAGCCACAATCGTTAGCAACCAATAATTAACTCGTAATGTCGCAGTTGCCGGCATTAATACATCTCATTTGATGCGATAGCACCTAGACAATGACATTGAGCAGAAGCAGGCTATAATATCCTCACCATCTTTTGTTCGTCAGAAAGACGCAAAACGACTTGGTTCGACGGTGAATGGAGATTGATTCCTTCACATCAGAGATTAATTACAGTTTTTTCCGTGTTCTTATTGGTTTTACGCACAGACTAAAGCATTCATCATCATCGTTATCTAAATCTAAGCTACCACTCGTATGAAGAACAACAATATACAGACAGAGATTCGTACAGAGAAAAAAGCATGAGCTGAATCCGTGGACCGTGGTACATGTACAAGGCAAGATCGATGATCGCTGGACGGATTGATCGCTGTCATGTCATGTCCGGGGAAACACGCCGAGCATCTTGCCCCGGCCGAGGCACTCGGAGAGCTTCTTGGCGCCGGCCACCTCGGCGGCCAGGAGCGCCTGCAGGAACCCGCACGCGCCGGCGGCCACCATCTGCTTCCGGCACCGCCGGGACTGCGACACTGCCAGCAGGATCGACACAGGGAACCGCTTGTCGCCGCCTTGGATGGCCGGGTCCAGCAGCCGGACCACCTTCACGATGCCCATCTCCTCCTTCCCAAACAGCTTCCGGTAGCTGCCGCTCGCGGCGACGAGCGTGGCCAGCGCCCTCGCAGCGGCGTCCCTCTCGGCCACGGCCTTGGCCTCCAGCATCCACACCAGCCTCGGCATCGCGTCCCCGACCTCCCCCCTCGCCTTGCCGCTGCCGACGTGGCAGAGCTCCGCCAGCGCCATGGCGGCCTCCGTGCGGGTGCTGGTGCTGTCGCTGCACAGCGCAGCCACGACGTGGCTGACGAAGCTGGCGGACACGGCTATCTCCGCGATGAGGCGGAAGGAGGCCATGTTGCGGAGCAGCCCGAACGCCGGCGCGAGGCCTGGCTCGTCGCCGCAGCACGAGTCCAGGAAGTCCTTGACGCAGCCGAGGGCGCCTGCTTGGAACGCCTCGACCTTGAGGCTCTGGCCCTCCTCGCCGTCGCTGGCCGTTAGGTTCCGGAGGCAGCCGAGCGCGTGCTCCTGCGCCCGCGGGGTGCCGAGCGAGACGAGCTGCACGAGCAAGGGGATCGCGCCCTCGCCGCGGAACGCGGGGAGCAGGTCCGGGAACGCCGCGATGTTCCGGAGCACGCCCGCGGCCGCCGCCTGCGACGCCGGGGTGCCGGCTGCACAGGCCACGAGCAGCGCTGCCACGCCGCCACGAGCCGAGATGGTCGCCGCCGCGTCCCGTGACGAGGCGGTGAGCGGCTCCAGCGCGACGCACGCCTGCTCGGCGCTGGCACCGCCGGACTCGAGCGCGCGGCAGAGATGGGGCACGACGGTTCCCGACTCCTGGGCCAAGAACCGGCACGCGGCCTCGGAGGACGCGAAGGCGGCCAGCACGGACACGGCCTTGTCGCGGGTGGCTGGGAGTAGATCGCCGGAGTCGAGCATCGTGGCGACCGCTGACACAGCAGCCGCAGAGCACGACGCTGGCAGGGACGACTGGACGGCTTCGGCGAGCGAGTCCAGCGCCGTGGCGCGGGAGACGAACGAGCCAAGCCGGAGGCGGGGGAGCAGGTTGTCCGACTCCGATCCATCACCTTCAGCCGGGGAGACCAGCAGGCGCGCGTCGGCTGCGAGCTGGGAGAGCAAGGCAGCGGAGGAGGAGAGGAGCGAGACGGTGTGGAGGTGGCCGAGGGGAGGGCCGCTGCAGACGGACATGAGAGCGGAGAGCGTGGACACGAGGGGGCCGAGGAGCGTCGCGGAGGGCAGGAAGGTGGGTTGGAAGAGCGAGGCAGAGAGCGACGAGAGGGAGGCGGAGATGGACGGCCAGTGGCGGCGGAACGCCGGAGAGGAAGCTGCCGCGGCGGGGAGCTCGGCAAGCAGGCGGAGGCACTCCGGGAGCGCTTCGCCGGTGGACTCCGGCGGCGGTTGCATAGTGTGGTACTGGAGGGGAGACAAAATGGGAAGAGGAGCAAAGCCAAGCTGCTGGAACTGATGCTGTTCTCACTGATGAGGGATCATGGAAGGCTGCCCGGCCGTCGCCGTCATGCTACAACTGCCCTAGAAGATGTGCTCGAACGACCTAAAATTGGTTGGGTCAACACCATGGAGATGCAAGCACAAGTGAGACAAGTGGTGATCTAGAAAAACAAGTGAGGAGTGATCTACCAATGAATTAAGGTCAAAAGGTTGAGATTTCCAAAGGGATTGGTCATGGAAGTAGCTATGACATGGGGACACTAGTAATTTACTGATTCCAACTTGTGAACTTCATGCAAGTGGGACAGTTTATAAGACGTTGTTAATCAGTTAATAAGACACGTATGTGATTGCACTATCAAGAATTTTTAGGTTCATAAGACGTTAATCAGTTAATGAGACACGTATATGATTGTACTGTCAAGAATATATTTTTTATCTCAATGAAAGCTCATTGATTGTCTCACTTGTTCTTTGATGGTTATTTGCATTTAAGTTTCTCACTGAACACAAATGCTCCATTTGAAGTTGTACACCTCACCGTGACAATGATCGTCACTTAAAATATTTGAGATCTTCTTTTCGATACAAGCCCATGGAAAAGTAATTGACAAAAAACTAACAGTATTAGGGTCGTCGTCCCACAAAACTACCAAGTGAAAAAAATTGACTTAAAACTTCCACACTTCTGATAATTTGTTCCTAAAAATTACAACATTTATTTGATGACCGTTTTCTTGGTTTTAAACGCGAAACTGACATGTGTGGCCCATGGTTCAGTGCCACGTGGCCCTAACAACAAACGGAGGGCGTCAACAGCCATTAGTTGGCGGGTCCGTCAAGAGCTGGTCTGACCCGGCCAAAGTGGCCGGTCGGTCGCCTCACTCCCTCTGTCTCTTTCTCACTCTGCCCCGAGGCTCTCTCAAGAACCCAACCATTTAAGCCGGACAACGTTCCCCAACCCTAGCTCATCCGTCTGCTCCCTCTCCCCGCCGGGACCCGAACACTCCCCTCTTCAAGCCCATCAGCCATGCCACCACGCCGCCAGTACTACACAATCGAAGACCATCTCTTCCTCCTTCGGCAGGCCCAAGTCCGGAGGCAAGTGAGGCTACCTCTGGAACCGAAGGAGGATTTCGAGGACGGGTCGGAGATGGGGGAGGAGGAGGCAGAGGCGCAGGTGCAAGAGCCGGAGGAGGAGGAGGAGGAGGCGCCGCCGCAGGAGCCGGAGGTGGAGGCGCTGTCGCAAGAGATGGAAGTGGAGGCGCCGCCGCAGGAGTCGGAAATGGAGCACGACCGGTCTACTATCTGTGGCCCGACTAGGTGGTGATCCTCAACTCCATCCGCTCGGAAGCAGCTGCGCAGGCCCGGCGTCTTCGTCAGCAGTAGATGGAGTGTCACACCCAAGATGCGGTCCTATCCTTATTTCGGCACGAGGGCCTCAATAGGGATAGAAGCGCATCTCGTCGTGTTGCAAGAATGGATATCATTACAAGTACATGTACAGAAGAGACGCGTATATGGAATTGGCTTACACCTGCCACAAGCTACAACAATATCACATCAATACAACAACATACTCAAACATCATACATAAGAGCAGGGTCCGACTACGGACGGAAACAAACAACAAAATGACATCCATCCTTGCTATCCCAAGCTGCCGCCTGGAATCCATCCTAGATTGATGAAGAAGAAGAAGAAGAAGAAGAAGAACTCCAAATCAATCAACCGTCGCGCTTATGTCAAATCATCGCATTACCTATACCTGCAACTGTTGTTGTAGCAATCTGTGAGCCACAGGGACTCAGCAATCTCATTTCCAAGGGTATCAAGATTATTAAAGCTTAATAGGTGAGGTATGGTTAAGTGGTGAGGCTGCACCAAGCGACTAAGCATTTGTTTGAGTGGCTAACTTACGAGTACAGAAAGTAAAGTACGATGGTCTACGCATAACGGACGTGAACTAGTAATGATCACTAACCGATCCTGGACACCTACTTACGTCAATCATAACTCCATCGTGTTCTCTCTCGGATAAGGACTCACGAGAAGAGACAGTCACGGTTACGCACATAGTTGGTGTATTTTATTAGAGTTTACTTCAAGTTTACTATGACCGGGTGTTAAACAAAGTATCCAAGTTTGCCACATAACCACGGGCACGGCTTTCCGAAAGATTTAACCCTGTAGGGGTGCTCCAACTCATCCATCACAAATTAACCACACGCCGCGGAAATAACCTCGACCACGGATCTCGTGATCATCCTAGGCAATTCCAAAGGAATTCTGACACCTCGACATAGCTCGAAGAAGATCACAGTTCCTCACGCAAGACATTCGAGAAAGGTAAAACAAGTCCAGCAAGGCCGCCCGACGTGCCAACAATCCCGATAGGAGCCGCGTATCTCATTCTCATGGCACAACCGGATGAGCAGTACATACGGTGGCCGAATAGAAATCCCCCGAGTTGCCCCGGGTGGCCCCGTAAGTGGCTCTATTTTGGACCAGCACCAGCAGCACTGGCCCCCCTGTATTATGTTAAATTAATCCACGAGGGGGGACCCTCTATGAGTTAATAAGGTGATTAGTATTATTATGATGGGCAAATGTAGTACCAAAGTTGGGCCTTGCCAGACAAGTTTTATCCTAAAACGAAAATCAAGGGGGTCCCCATAACAACCCCGAGCATGTTAGGAGCGCTCAATTATGGAACATAACACCGATTCACAAGTAACTAGGACGACAAGAGTGGAACAAAACACCGAGCAAAAGGCCAAGCCTTCCACCATTTACCAAGTGTATAAATGCATTAAATTAAATAGAAATTATATTGCGATAACAAAAGGATGTCCATGTTGACACATGGAAGCAATTGCACCTGCAGCTAGAAACGCTATAAGAGGGGTTGAGCAAGCGGTAACATAGCCAAACAAAGGTTTGCTGGGATGTGTAGGGGTTAGAGGCTTTCATGGCAATGTTGGGAGGCTTGACAAACAAGTGGTAGGTAGCGTGACATAGTGATAAAAAACAAGACATCTAGCATGGAAATGATAGTAGTGGTATCCAGGGAAATGTGTCATCTTGCCTAAGATCCCGCTTGGAAGAAGAACGAGTCCATGAAGAAGACGAGCCGACGTAGTCGAACGAATCCTCACACTCCGAACGCTTTCGGAACTCTATCGATCCGAAACAACAATCAACACAAGATACACCACAACATATGCATGACATGATGTGCAAACAAATATGATGCATGTCCGGTTTAATATGCAAGGCATGACAATTCACATCAAACAACTACTACACATTAAAGTGAAGCTCAATATGCAACGAGTAGTTGCATATTGACGAAACTCCACGTTCGAATTATTTAGTTCACTCCCGTTTAGGTACTCATCAATGTTAAATATTGTTAGGCATGGCAAGAGATGAAGCATAAGTAAACTACACTACCTAGGCATCTTAAATGAGGTCGGAAACAACTTATAGTATTTCCGAAACGATCTCATAAGTTAATTTCAATAATTGGTCCAGATCTGAACTAATCATATTTTATATTTGTTAAACAACAGAATAAAGTATATCATGTCATTCTACACGTCATTCTAGTTGATTTACATATATGGAACAACTCAAACGGAGCTACGGTCTAAAAGATATGATCAATAAAGTATACCATGCCATGAATGCAAATGCATGGAAAAATACAATCAAAAACATTTCAAATCATGAATGCAGCAAGTTATTATGAAACTATATGAGATTCTAAGCAAGTCTCATATGCAATATGTTCAAAACGGAGCTACGGTTCAACAAATACAACCAACACAAGTTTTAGTTGAAATCTACCCAAACAGCAAGATAGCATTTTGCACACATGAAAACAACAAGTTACACTATTCTAAAATGCACAAACTAAGCATGGGGCAGTAGCATACAACACACACTTCATTTCATCTTCACATATCATACTCAAAAGAGGCATGGATCACATGGTAGGGAGCTCACAACATGGCATATTGAACTAAGCAGTTTCCAGACTTGGTGAAAATAACCCAGTTTTTGACAGTGCATTTTTTTTTATCAAGAAGGCATATTGACAGTAGTAAAACTATATTACAGGTCATATTATGGCATGAAACTTAACCGCATACTAAAGGGCATTATCAACTATAAATAACTCCATTACACCTACCCCAGAGGGGTTCTAGATCACTAGCAAAAGACATGGCAAGACATCAACAAAACATGACAGATTCCAGACTTTGAAATATTTTTGCATCTCAAAACAGCACAATTTTTATAACATGTTGACAACAAGAAAACAGCACCTAAACATGCATTTCTATGGCAAGCAAAATGACCAGGTACTAGTGCACATATCACAGGGCATATCTCATGTTCAAAATTATTTCATATCATGCATGAATTAAATCACACGAAATAGACAAAAGGGCATCACAGCAAAAATGACATGCACACCAAAATGCTCAGATGACAAAACTAAATATACAGATAAATTCTATGGATTTTTCTACCCCAAAAACATATATATAATATGATAGGTTCATGTAGGAAAATATGTCACATTTAAATATGCACGTGATGACATAAACCAATTAACAAACAATTCATATAATTAAATGCAACAATCACACCTATATTAGTAGCATGCATGAAAATGCGATAATAGTGATCCACACATTTATTTTATATAGGGATTGGTTCATTTCGATGCATGGTAAAACATATATGTGCAATGCAAAATATGACATTTATGCGAACGATGCAAACAACAAGTTTAAGTACTTTTGATACGGATGAAAATGGCATATAATTAATCTACACATTTTTGTAAGCATTTTTCATATATAAAACACTTTAATCCGATGTACGGTTGAAAAGTTATTAATAATGCATGAACATTAGGGTCTTTTTGCAAATATGAGAATCACTGGATAATTAGCATAATTCACACGATAGGGAAAAACCATTATTGGGCCGAATCTGTTGGGCGTAACATAGCAACGCGCGCACTAGGTGAGGGATTGGCGGGGGCTGCTCACCTAGGCCCATGGGCCGGTCGATGGAGCAGGGCAGCTGGGCTGAAGGGGTGGCGAGGCCCATGTGGCCACAAGACGGCCCAGGCGCGGTCAACGCCAGCGGCGGCGCTCGTCATCCGCTCCCGATCCCGCCTGGATGGAGGGAGCCGGGGCGGCGCCGGCGGCTGGCCTAGCTCCGGCGAGGGAAGAGAGGCGGCGAGCCTGGGGACCGGCGAATCCGGCTGAGGGGCACCGCATCCGATCGGCATCGGCGACCGGCGGCAGCGGCTTGACTCCACGGCACAGATCTGGAGGATCCAGAGGCCGGGGAAGCAGAGGCACGGGCCGACTCGCGGTGGATTCGACGGGGCTCTGCGGCGGCGAGGTTCGAGCGGGGCACTCCGGCGACCTCCGGCGAGGTCTGTGTCGTGGCTCAGCGCGGCAGGGGAGGGCGCGGCGCTCGGGCGGCCATGAGAGCTCGGGCGGCAGCGGCAGGATCCGGGCCTGGATGGGCTTTCGCGGGCCGCGGCGCTGGAGAGAGGGAGTTGATGGCTGTGGGGATTTGGGGAGGCTGGCGGCGGTGCGGATTTCGAGGAGGAGAGAGGAGGAGCCAGATTAGGAAGGTGGAGGGTCTATTTATACTAATTATGGCTAGGGTTAGCAGTTTTTGTCCATTTTCGGATCGTTCGATCTCGATCGGACGACCCGAAAGCGAAGGGGGGCTAGGTGGGCTACGGTGGCCGTGTAGAATGGGCTAGGGGGATGAGAGGGAAGTTGCGGCCCGTGACATGAGGCTTTTAAGACACCGAAAACGTCCGACAAATAACCCGATGACGGTGCCGCTACGGTGATCGTTGGGAAATCAAACGGGCTCAGAATGCGACGAAATTTGGTAGGCGGTCTACCTACACTACAATAAGACTGCACGTCAACTTTCAACCCAATCGGAGAATATTTTAAAGGCACTTTTAAGAACAATATTTTCTAATGCCGCGAGCGCGACATGTGTGGTTGGACTCGAAACGGTCGTCGACACGAACGGAGAGAACCGGCAACTACGAATGGATGCAAGTTTCGAAAACGAGTGACGATGCTATGTAGATGATGTGAATGATGCAATGATGAATGCAACAACCAAACGAAACACGGGCGCGGATGGAAATAAAAGGAGAATCTTCTGGAGCGTCGGTCCCGGGCTGTTACATGGAGGTAGCGCGGGCAGCGCAGGAGCAGGCGCAGGTGGCGGCGCAGGCGGACCAGGCTCCATGCAGGCGGATCAAGCCATCTCTGACTATGAAGACGCATAGTGCACTAGGCAGTACGTAGGATATATATTGTATGCTTTCGCTGTTATGCTCTCTGAGCTATGTGGTTATTTTCTCTAGTGTCATGGATGATTGTTGGGCGCCGTTTTATGGCACCCTATGTTTTATGTAAGGACTATGCTATGCTTGCTACTTTCTATGTTATGGATGTATGCTTGCTACGTGAGATATCGGTAGATGGATATGGTGCCATAGCCAAGCCCTAGACATGCTTTCTAGATGGATATGGTGCCGTAGCCGAGCCCTACACATGCTCTCTAGATGGATAAGGTGGCTAATGGTGCCACCGGAATTTATTTTAGACGTGGTTTCTGATGGATATGTTGATCTACATAATTAAATCTCACATGCTCTTCATAATAAATTTGCCATGTTCTACAAAAATATCGTATATAAAACAAAAACAAAAAACAAAAATCATGTATACAATATTTTTCTTGCAATAAAAACATGTTTATAATACCCGCATGTCAAAAAATCAAAGTGTTTTGCCGTAGGCTAAATACAGAAGGGAATTGCCACGATATGTACAAATAAATTTGACATGAGAAAGTTTAATAAAGAATTTTTCATGGTATCTACACTAATAATGACATGGAAAAAGTTATTCTTAAGTTCGCCATGGCAATTATCTGTACAAAAATGCTATGGGACAAAAGTTGTACTGCTAACAATAAATCGATTTACCATCATGCACTATTTTTGTTCGGCATGGCAATAAATGGATTTACCATTGCAATAATCAAGCAAAAAAACAGAGCCAACGCGTGCACTATTTTCTAGGCCTCTTTTATCTTTGTGGGACTTTGACACTCAACGCAATGTGATGGCCCAACCAGAGCTTAGTTTGAATTTGGGCCCTAGAACTATGTTTTGTTTTCTTCTGCGGTTGGTGTTGTCTGATGAAACTGAAGAAAATTAAAGTGTACAAAACTGATGAAACTGACATGATCCACAAATTAAGCAACATAGAGCATAGAGCACATAATCCACAAATGTAAGCAAATCCTAGAGCACATGATCCACAAATTTAAGCAAATCCTAGAGCACATGATCCACAAATTTAACCAAATCCTAGAGCACATGACACCACACTAATAACATCTCTAACGAGCGATGACCAGCAAGTAAGAAAATCCTAGAGAAACTATACAAAAATAAAATCCTAAAGCAATCAGATTCGCATGCTTGTTCAATTGAATCATCCGCTTCAACTTCTTGTTCATCTTCTTTAATTCCCCCTTTAGATCTGCATCCCCAACTGTCGGAGCAGCACTTTCAGAGACCAAATTCGTTGGTGCTGACGGCAAATTGAGCTCCCGGGTTGGGGCCCCATTGCGTTGAATCTACCGAACGTACTCATCCAGCCATTCAAATTGTGTGCATTTATTCACGATCTGAAACGAAAACATGAACCCTAAATCCTAGATCCAAGGAAAAAAGAATTAAAAGCAGATAGAAAAATAAATCAGAGAAAAATCATGAGATCTAACCTGCCCCTCTGGCTTGCTCTCGCATTTCGTGAACTCGCGCCCATAGTTGTCATTCTTAACCACCTGCGAAGTCAACCATACCAGTGATGCGCCGCGTGGGCAGTCAAGACAGCGCTCCATGGGAAGTGGACCATAGTGGGTCCACGAGGGGCTGGAGGATGAAGTGGAGCTCGACATATTGCCCAAAGTCGCTGGATAAGAAGAAGCAGAGGAGTGGATCCTCTTGTCACCGGAGAAGAGGAAGCAGAGTAGTGGCTCCTCTCGTCGCCGCGGAATAAGCAGCAGAAGAAAGGGGAGGCAAGGGTGGGCGAGCACAACCAACAACTCTCACGGATCGCCCCATGATCCAACGATCCGGAGCCGTCCATGTGATCCAATGCCGCGGAGGGCCATCGCTTGGCGCTAGGGTATGATCGAAACACTGACCCTTTGTCGCGGCGTTTAGAGCGGTTTTGAGCTGGTCAACGGGGTTTCCAAGGCTTTGACTGAGCATAACTCATTAAAAAAATCAAAAATATGAAACCATCGTCGTTCGTCGTGTTATAAGACACACTAACGAGGAAAAATACTAAACTTGGTATACACACATTTACCAAAAAAAACTAGCTAGCACGATCGAGGTCAAATGAACACCATTAATTTAAAAAAATCAAAAAAATATAAAACCTGTGCACAATGTTGTCTTGTGTGACAGGTTACCAACCAAAAATCATAAACTTTGTCTATGGACATTTTCATGAAAAGACATTCATACATATGAGCTATCACGCACAACATTTCATAGAGTCCAAGGAGAGGCGGTAGGGTTCCCTTCGGTTTTTGAAAATTAAAAAAAATCACCAAAGCTTGATTTCAAAGTGAATAAGAAGGATTTGAACTTAGTTTTCCATTTCCATATTTTAAACGTGTTTTTAATGGTTTTCTATTAAAGTATATTTTCAAAAAATGTAAGAATATGAAGATTAATTCAATAAATAGTGATACTTCAAATCTACACTATATAAATTGAATAGGTGTTAATAAAAAATATTTGGCTCATTAGGGTAGGTCCAAAAAAATTGATTACAAATGGGGTTGTTTACCCTAGCTTGGGAGCTCATTTGGAGCACATTTCTCATGACTACAAGTTTTACCACGCAAAAGACATCGGATTGATCACCTAACGTTTATAATAGTTCAACAAACTTTGCAACTCACACCACAGGGCAATGGAGTTCAAGTGTTAGTTCAAATTCAAAGTGTGCCTAAAGTTCAAATGTTGCCTCAGTTTTGTATTCTACCTCAAATTTCACATCGAATCACAAATAGAATTATTACACCTTGCATGTTTTCATAGTAGTTCAAATTGGCAACATAATCCTTATTACAAATCCTTAAAGTTCAAAGTTTATGACATGCATTCAAGTTCAAATTCAAATCTTTGCCTTGATCCTTGTGTTCTAGGATGGGTTAACCGTCTTTCTCCTGGTTTGCCTAGCTGGGATATTTTGTGCTTTTGAAAGCGTTGTCTTGTTGCTTCTGATCTTCACTTCTGGTGATGGCAGTTTTGTTGAGCTTTGACTGACCGAGCAAGTGATGACCAGTTGACCGTCATCTGTGGGTTCACTAATCCTTAAAGGAACTTTAGACAAAATGACTTCCTCATCTCTTATAGCTTCAAAACCTTCATAAGCCATGGTTTCAAATTCTGCATCAAATGATGGTTCAACCGAAGTTTCTTCCTCTCTAGGTCTTTTTTGTCATGTGCCTCTAATTATCCTAGAGCTGGGTCAAACAGAAATAAGCTTAGCCATCGATAAAAAAGAGAACAAATGCAAAAAAGGAAAAGTTGCACACATACCAAGATGCTACTTCAGTTGCTTCATTCTCCTCTAAACTTGCTGCATTCTCCTTTGTTGCTGCATTCTCCTCTAAACTTACTGCATTCTCCTTTGCATTTTCTGCTGCCCACTGTGCCTCTTCTCCAAATGATGCATCAACTAGATTGGTACAAGTCCTGGCAATATGCCCTAGGATACCACATTTTTTGCACTTATGCTGTTTTTTTACACGACCCTCTTCACAAGCTCTTATCCTGTTTTTCCTTGGTCTTCCTGGTGGTCTAGTCAGTACAAGAGAATGGAGTTTGAACCCTAGGTCTAATATGTTCCATTGGTCTTTTGCTGAGAGTGCAGGCACATTTTCAGCTTAAGCAACCCTAAATTTGGCAACAGAGAAATATTCAGAGCAATACTGATCAACTTCACCATCTTCACCTCCAATAACAGTCATGAGATGTAGGGCATGTATGCATGGCTTCCCGCGGATCTGCCATTGCCTACAACTGCATTCCTTAGTTGCAAGGTTCACTGGATATCTTCATTCCCTATTTTTACTATTAGTGTATGTCACCTCAGCCTCGTATGTCGACGATCAAATGCATTTCATCCTTAGTCCTCTTGCCTTGGCATGCAATGCCTTAATCAGAGATGGGAGCATAAGATGGCCAACATATTGTGTTTCTGCAATTCTTTTACGAAGAGCCATCTTTATCATGATCATCTGCCTGATCTTATCAAATGCTTGCCACAACAAAAGCCCTTTCACTGACATGAACTTTTCATTGAAACACTCGGCAAGGTTATTGGTCACATAGTGTACTTTGCAGATTTCATTGAATTTGCTTCTTGACCACACCTTTCCATGATGTTCATCCATGTACTCCTTCACCAAAGGATTGTGAGCATACAACACTCTCAAATGGTGCTCATGCTTCCTCAAGCTGCATGTGTATGATGCTGGCCATAGGTTCTCATCATAAACTTTTCCTTTGAATTTCTTTTTAAAATTCTGCGCTAGGTGTCCCATACATTCCCTATGTTCCACTCTAGGGAATACAATTTCTACTGCACTCTCTAAACCCTTTCAAGCATATGTGTGTATAACTAAACCTGAGGGTGTACCTATAATGTTGCGTAACTGCTGTAGAAACCAGACCCAACTCTCCTCGGACTCTACCCCCAACACACCAAATGCATCTGGGAATAGCCAGTTGTGTCCATCAATTGCAGAAGCTGCTACTAGATGGCCTCTCCATCTTCCATTCAAAGCAGTTGCATCGACCACCAAATAGGGCCTACAACCATTCAGAAACCCCTGTTAGCAAGCCTTGTAACAAACAAAAACCCTCCTAAAGCACTCCTTCTCCACTGTCTTTCCTTTTAATTTGTATTGAACTGTATGCTTGTCAATCTCTATAGCACTCCCTGGACTAGCCATCTCCACTTCAGCTTTGAAGGTGTATAGCAACTGAAAACTCTCATTCCATGGAGCATTTATCCTATCAAGAGCCCTTTCCTTAGCATAGAAAATCTTCATGTAACGTATATTAATCTTGTACTTCCCAAATAGCTTCCCATGGAGTGCTGTTGGACCAATTGTTGGTGTTTCCCTCACCCAATGCAAGATTGCATCTGCCACCCACCTAGTCTTTGCAAGCTTTAATTTGTCCTTTCCCCCTCCCCTCCAGATGGGCAAGTGTGCTCGTGTGGGTTTTTTCTATCTAAAACAAAATGAAAAATGATGTCAAATACAATTAATAAATAGTACACATGATCTGAATATAGAATGAATAAATAATCTGAAAAAAGATTCAGTTGTAATACTTGAATCAATTTTCTCTTTAGCATAGTGGATGTGTGCAACCTCCACCTACACCTATCATAAGGGCAATGAATAGTGAATCTTGTCGGCTCACTCCTATCAACCTCATAGGAGTTTTTAGTGAGAATGCAATATGTAGTCACTGCATTACGACAGTACACCATCGATTCGAATACGGCTCCTAGAGTAAGCTAAGGATTCTCCCTGTTCCACTCAATTGTTAGCATGTCCTCACCATCATATTCTTGTAAAACTATGGAGTCGATGTTCTCCTCCCTCTCGTCATCGTCACTGTCATCAAATCTAGCACAGCTGCTAGGCTCCTCTAGATATTCATCTTCCATTGCCTGTTGATTGATTCTATCTACCAGTTGAGGGAATAGAGTCTCATCCTCATCATCATGTCGAGGCACTTCCTCGTCAGGATCTGCATCTACTTCTACATCAGGTGCAGAAGGGAGAGGATAAGTGGAAGAATTAGCGGCAGCTGATATGTTGTGGCTTTCAGGACCACTAGGTTTACTTGGTCTTGACCTACAAGGAGCGCGAGGACGCTCGCTATTAGAAGAGACATATGATGTCTGAACACCCTTCCCCTTTGGGATACATCGTGTGCGTGCCTGAAGCACACTGATATGGATTTTACTGAAACGGTTGTCAGCATTCAAACTAAATAGCAATCCCAGCTGCTCATCACAAGTTAATGGGACAAATCCCTGCTTGGTACTACCAAAATATCTCAGTTCAACAGCATTGGTAGAGCTCCACGGATACTCACAACAGAGTGCCTCATAGAAATCTGTGAACGAAACGCTGGTTTCTACCACTTTCGGATAGAAAAATCGAGAAATCAGATACGGTTTAGTTCCATGCAGCTCTCTAGTTTCCATTCTAACCGCCAGCCGAAAAGCAAGTGCAGGATCAACCCTATTCGATCGAAATAAAGGGAGCAATTAGGCCGAAGATTGTCAGAAAAATTGCACTGATTCACGCCAACGGTGGTCAAATACAACCTAATTTATGGATCTCCTAATCAATTTGAGAGGAAAATGATGCTTACCCAGGTGGAATCCATGAATTATCTGCTTTTGATTCGACCCAATCATCTCCACGGTCGATGGGCCAGACGGGGTGCTCCCCCGACATCGCTTCCTAATCCTAGATGGGGAGAGAGGCTAGATGCGGTGGAGGCGGCACGACGGCAGCGGAGGGGGCGGCGCGAAGCGACTCGATCTAATTCAGGTTATAGTGAGTGTCAGTTTTGCGGCCCCACTCATTAGCACGTAACGGTCAAAATGTGGACACGGCCCTACGCGGCCTCACTCGTAAGAGTTAACGGTCAGAGGCATTGAACCGACGACAACTCCCGTTGTAACCTGTTCTGAGGGTTTCAGGCAAGGGAGTGGGGAAAAGTGAGCAAAAGTTAAGAGCGTGGGGATGAATGAGTACAACTAACGAACCAGGGGCACAGAAATAAAAATCCCTAAATTAATTAGGAAAATTTTACTAAAAGTAGCTTACTAAAACTAGCTAAGTGAATCTATTTAACTGAAACTACTTAACTTAAAATGCTTAACTGAAACTAGCTCACTGAATTTAGGTAACTGAAACTAGCTTACTGAAACTTTATAACCGAAACTATATAACTGGAACCTTATTTTCATGTATGTAGTGTGGGTGACCCAAAGTGGGAAATTTGGTTTCATTACTAGTCCAGAGAATCAGTTGTGAGAAGAATATACCAGTGAGACATCACTTTTTTCACCATGGTTTCTCTGATTGGTTCTGGGGGCTACGGACCTGAGGATTACATGTATTATTTCAAGGACAAGGGATTAGAAGGGATTGAGCATATAGGTGGTCAAGCTGATGTTCAGCAGATGTTGATATATTGTAAGAAGGAAAAGCTGGTAAACATAAGACTGGTTAGAGTTGTCGAGCCATGTCCAGGATATGAAAATAGAGATGCTTTATGTGCTGAACATCTTATTAATACACAACAGAGTTGCAATTGGAAGATAACAGATGACTGCAGTGATGTGGAGAAGGGAAACCAGGAAACAAAGGAGGAGCTTGTGAAGAGCATCATGGACAGAAAATCTTATTATATGCATTTTGAAGGGGACACTAATGTGTCTAAATTTTGTTATGATGATATGAATTCAAATGATGAAGACAAAGAGGTTGACTTACATGTTTTCTCATCCTCAGAAGATGAAGCTGCAAAAGAAGCTACATCTATGTATGCATCAGCCTATGAACAGTAAGAAATTTAGAAATCTTGGTCCAATAAGTAGATCTGACCATGAGCCCAAGAGAGAGCCAATACATGATTGGGTTCTAGAACCAGATCTTAAATGTTTTGTTGGTGATTTAGGCATCATTGAGGAAGAAGATGAACCTGAAGAAGCATACATCCTACCTAGTGGAAGGAAGAGAAGACTAACAAAATAAAGGGTAGGGTTTTATTATGATGGGAAGCTTCCATATCCACATGATCAGCTTTGAAAGGGAATGTGCTTCAGAAGTGTTTATGAGTTCAGAGATGCAATAAGGGATTACCACATCAGGACTTTGAGGAATTATTATTTTCATAGGTAATCCCCGGATAGGGTTATCGTGTGGTGTTCAGAGAGATCTATTGGATGTGTTTTTTATATATTTGTGCATCTAAGATAACTCATGATAAAACCTTTTGCATCAAGAAGTGCGATATTTTGCACACCTATGTAGCTTCTTCAGAGAACACAAAGGTTACGACAAAGTGGTTGGCCAAAGTAGTTGAGTCATCTTTGAGGGATGATATTAGATCTCATGTCAATGCCTTAATTACAAAGACAAAGACTAAGTTTTTAGTGGATGTGTCCAGAAGTGTGGCCTACAGAGCAAGTAGGAATGTTGTTGATGTGGTTCGAGGTGACCATAAGAAGCAATATTATAGGCTTATGGATTATCTTCAAGTAGTGGTTAATACAAACCCTGGAAGTACGTGTATAGTGACAACATTTGTGGACACACAAAACCCAACACCAACTCCAAGATTTAAGTACATGTTACTGCTTGCAAGCTTCAAAGGAAGGTTTTCTGAATGGTTGCGGACCATTTTATAGGTAATGTATGTACGTATAGTGTATTTAGGGCATGTTCTCTCTATTTGTATGTATTGAATGTGTGTAAAAAATGCAGGTCTTGATGGATGTTTCATCAAGCTAACCACTGGACAACAAATCCTGGCAGCCATAGGAAGGGATGGCAACAGCAACATCCACCCAATAGCTTTTGGTGTAGTTGAAAAGGAAGATACTGATAGTTGGACTTGATTTTTAACTCAGTTACGATGTTGTATTGAAAGTGCTAACAAACTTGGAACATACACAATAATTTCTGACATGCAAAAGGTTAGCAAATAATCACTCTAGTTTTATTATGTTTGCAATGTTTAAACGACACTAATGGAGTATTATTTTTGTGAATAAATAGGGTCTGCTTAAGGCAATAAATGAGGTGTTCCCTGACTCTCCTCATATATATTGTCTTAGGCACATATATGCAAACTTTCAAGCAGTTGATTCTAGATCTGAAGAACTAAACAAGTGTGTGGACAAGGCTAGCTATTCATACACTAAACATGGCCATGAAATGGACATGCCAGAGGTGAAAGCTGAGTCTAAAGAAGCATGGAAGTGGCTTAAAAAATTAACGTTTCTTCTTGGGCTAGGTTTTCCATGTATCATGATTGCAAGATTGACCTGGTTGTGAACAACCTTAGGGAGGTGTTTAACAAAATGATACTTTATGTTAGGTCCAAACCAATTAGGACTATGTTTGAAGGGATTAGGACCAAGCAGATGATCAAGAGACAAAAGACGAGAGAGAAGTTACTCTTGAGCAGGTGGACAATCACTCCCAATTATTCAGAGATTCTAGAAGAGAACAAGAAGTATGCCAAGTTTTGCGAGGCAGGCAGAGTTGGTCCTTCTATTTGGTAGGTAACTAGTAAAGAAAAGAAGTATTATGTAAACATTGAAACTTCTACATTTGACTGCAAGAGATGGGACATGTCAGGTATACCTTGTAGTCATGGTATTTCTGCAATGACAAAGATGAAATTGCATCCTCAGGATTATGTGCATGAATTTTTTAAGAAACCAATTTATGTGGAAGCATGCAAAGACATTATATATCATGTTACTAGTCCTGAGTGCTAGCCTAACACACACATACACACACACACACACCTGATATTGAACCACCTATCTTCAAAGAAAAGGTGGGTAAGAGCCAGAGAGCAAGGAGGAAGGGCATTTTGAGGTGCCAGCTCCCAGAGATACTAGCAGGATAGGTACAATCACTTGTTCAAACTGTGGTCTCCAAGGACATAAATACAGTACTTGCAGCAAGCCTCTAAGGCTAAAACTATAGATGAGAAAAATAATCATTGGGTCAATTTTATTTGGTTTAGCAACTGCTTAATTTGCATTTGCATATATGTAGGAAGAATTACTAATTATTCAAATTTTGTATGGAGGAAAATAGAGCAATATATCAAGAAGAAGCACCAGATCCAGCAGCTGCAGCAGCAACACCTACACAAGCACCACACTACACGACAATACTTAATTGGGGGCAGTTATCTGCCAGGAGAAATACCTTACCAAGGGCAAATAAACCGTCGGGAAATTAGTTTCTGCGTGTACAAGCATCTTAGGGCAGTCAAACTGCTGGGAGAACTTGAGAAACCATGGCACATGAACTGCTAGTAGAATTTAGGTCACATTATCTGCCGGGACAACTAGAAAACGGCCCATACTCTGCCGGGGACCTTTTTGGCGCGAGATTGAAAAGTATCGGGCCTTAACGCGTGCCAGCGAGGAAAAAGGCGTGCGATAGTCATGAAAATTTTGACCCAAAGAAACTTAAACACGCCGGCCCTCCACCATACCGCATCGCCGCCCCCAAATCCCAATCCACCCATCGTGCCCTACACCAGACCCCGCCGCCAACCATTTGATCCCTCAGCCATCACCCCCATCACTGCAGCCCGGCCTCGGCCCTCCACCATCACCCCCACCACCGCAGCCCCTCCGCCGTCACCTCCCACCATCGCAGCCCCTCCACCGCCCCAACCAACGCACTGTCACAGCCTCCACCCACTGGCACCGTCGCCCTCACCCCACCATAGCCCGTTCGCCGCCCCAACCACCACACTGCTGCGGCCTCCACCCAGACCACAGATGCCATCACCCCCCATCACAACAGCTCCTCCACGCCCCAACCCCCCACTATCGCTTCCTCCAGCCGGACCACTGCCGTCGTCGGCCCCAACCACTATAGATCGGCGCCAAGCACAAATTGACATGGGGCATCACATCGCCGAGCCACTCCACCGATGACCATCCTCTTTTCCCTAACAACGTCGTTCCTCGGCCACCACCCTCCTCGCAATCTTCCTTCCCCAGGCATGCCCTCCGCACAAGATCACCCGAGCACCAAGGAGCTCCTCAAGTGGCACCTCCTCCTCAAGGAGCTCCTCCGGTAGTTGCCCCTTCTCCATAGTCCACGCCTCCACTAGATAAGTACTTCTTGAAGCGAACACATGAAGTTTGTGTTGCTATTTTTTGCTTGTATTGATTTATTGGGAGTATTTATATATTTTATATAGATGCAATTTATCTTGTTAATTTTTGCTTGTATTGATCTGTTGGGAGTCTTTATGTACGGGTACTTTATACGTATTCACAATTCATAAGCATCTTGCCGTATTAGTGAAGAAACAACAGCAGGAGACAACCCAGTAACCAAGGAGCGTCCTTTATATCATCAGTATTGCTAGAACATTAGTTAAATTACATGTGGTCCTTTCAACTTCATTCTAGTTGTAGATTTGAAGTTTGGTCATCGTTCATCAATACGAGTGATAACTGCTTCTTATGCGAGCTTACTTTGTTCATCTTGGATATCATATATGGTCGATTGTGATTCTTACTATGGTATTTTAGTTTGATGTCAAAGCAAACTCTGTGATAGCATTAGCATGTTGCTTGCATTTTTTAGTTTATCATGGTTGCACCCTTGATTTTGTTTTCATGGCTATAGAGGCTTGCGGCAGTGGAACTCCCCATCTAGGTTTATTTTCGGAGGTTTGGGTATTTATAGGAATTTTTGGCGTCGGTCTCACGTCAAGGGGTGCCCGAGGGGGCCACAAGCCCGAAGCACCCTCTCTGGGGGGTAGGGTGCGCCTAGAGGGCTTGTGTCCTCCTTGCCCACTTCTTGGCCCATCTCTTGTGCTTCGGGGGTCTCTTTTGGTCCATAAAAAATCACCGTAAATATTTAGCCCATTTCGAGAACTTTTATTTATGCACAAAAAAATGACACCACGGTAGTTCTGCTGAAAGCAACGTCAGCCTGGATTAGTTCTAATCAAATCATACAAAAGCCATATAATTTTTTGTAAACATGGCATGAATACTTCATAAGTTATAGATACGTTGGAGACGTATCAACATCCCCAAGCTTAATTCATGCTCATCCTCGAGTAGGTAAATGATAAAAGAAATAATTTATGAAGTGTGAATGCTAGCATAGTGCATAAATTTGATCAATGATAGTTCCAAACACTTTTTCTAGCATCATTATATATCATAAACAGTAGATCATCTCATAAAACTTCTCATGATGAAGTAACAAGCTATTCACATGTTAAAGTATAGACCATAAAGTTTCTTGAAAACTAACAAACTATGCTTTCATTCACCAAACAATTGCAATTCATCTTATTTTCAGGAAGGGTCTATGTAAGAGCTTTGATTTAGCAAATTCCACATACTCAACTATTATATAGTATTCCATGATTGCTAACACTCAAAGCATATTTTTAGAGCAAATTGCATCCATCGAACACAGAGAAAGATAGGGGCTTAATGTTTCGCCTCTAAACTTATTTATCATATAGATAATTGTCAAAAATAATAATTCATGATCAAATATATTTGAATGTCCATATATGCTTGGATCTTTCCCCATCACATGATGCTTGCTAACTAAAGAATAATTGAGGTTGAACTAAGAAGGAATACTATTGACTCTTTCATAAAAGTAAATACATGAAAGTAAAAGATAGGCCCTTCGCAGAGGGAAGCATAGGTTGTCATGCGCTTTTTAATTTTGGATGTGCAAACCCTTAATGTAAAGGAATGTCACGTTGTATTGCCCTTTGTGATAGCAACCTTTATGCAGTTCGTCTCTTTTATTTCTTTACCATGAAAAGTTCGTACAACGCTTATTTTCCCTTACAATAAAAGATCATACAACTTAGGAGCAATTTTTATTGCTTTTTGCACTGATGACAACTTACTTGAAGGATCTTATTCAATCCATAGGTAGATATGGTGGACACTCATGGCAAGAAACTGAGTTTAAGGGTTTTGGATGCAGAAGTAGTATCTCTACTTAGTACAAATTTTTGGCTAGCAAAAGATCCTAAGCAAGCACCACATGTTGGAGGATCCATAACAATATAACTTCTATACAAATATACCCAAGCATAACTCATTACGTTGTCTTCCTTGTCCAACTTCAACTAATTTGCTCAAGTTTGAAAATAATTAATGGGGCTCACAATCATAGAAGATGTCCAATATATTATATTTATATGTGAAATCTCTCTTCCTTGAATATTCTTTCATGAATTGTTCAAGTGACCAATGCGGTGTTTGCTAACTTTCAATAAATTTTAGCACCTATACTTAATATATGTGAAGTCATTACTCCCCATGGTATAAGCATATGAAACATATAAATTTTCAGATATATGATATTCAATTCATTCAACCATTTACTCATAGGATATAAGTGAAGCACGAGAGTAAATGACAAAACTACTCCAAAAAGATATAAGTGAAGATCAATGCGTAGTCAAGTAGTTAAATAGCCATGTGAGGACTCTCATTCAAGATTTCAAATCTGATGATTTTATTCAAACAGATAGTAAAACAAAAATAGCACTCCAATAATAGCGCATATCATGTGGACAAATAAAAATTTAGTCTCAACATAGGCTAACCGATAATTGTTGATGAAGAGAGGTGGGATGCATAGCATCCCCAAGCTTGGATGCTTGAGACTTATTGAAATATTTACTTGGGGTGACTTGGGCATCCCCAAGCTTGAGATTTTGTATGTCTTTCAATCCTCTCATATCCCGGTTTCACCTATTCTCAAAAACTTCATCCACACAAAACTTGAAAAGAACTCGTGAGATAGGTTAGTGCACATAATAATAAATCAACTCTTTATGTACTGACAAGAGAATTTGCATAATAATTTCAAACATCATATACTTTTTAATATTATTTCCACAATTTATATCTAATAATATAAGCTATGGAAACTATAGGAAAAGTAGATAACAAAACTATGACAGCAATCTGTCCAAATAGAACAGTCTGTAGTAATCTATTAAACTAGTGTACTTCTGTAACTCAAAAAATTATGACTATTTATTAAATCCTAAATAATTTATGTGACAATACTATGTGAAAATTTCCGAAACTTTCCACATTTCAGTAAAATATGAAAATTCAAATACTACATCAAACATTTCTGTTTTTACACATCACATATCAAAACATGCAATGCGAGCATCGTAATACAATTCTTGGAACTTTTTATTTAAAAACAATATTATAAATAACATATAACATAGATTCAAAAATTATATTGATGCTCCAAGCAAAACACATATCATGTGGTGAATAAAAATATAGCCTTAAGTAAATTTATCGATGGATTGAAGACAAAAGAGGGGATGCCTTCCGAGGCATCCCCAAGCTTAGGCTCTTGGTTGTCCTTGAATATTACCTTGGGGTGCCTTGATAATCCCAAATATTAGGCTCTTTCCACTCCTTATTCCATAGTACATCAAATCTTTACCCAAAATTTGAGAACTTCACAACACAAAACTTAACGGAACTACGTGAGATGGGTTAGTATGATAAAGAGAAAATCATTCACTTGGGTACTGTCAAAGATAAGATTCATAATTGTTCTCACACAATGCCTAATGTAACTTATCAATTCCACAATTTATATCACTTAATATAATCTATGGAAACTCTAAAACAAGCAAACTATGCAAACAAGGCAGATTTTGTCAAAAACAGAACAGTCTGTAATGATCTGAACCATCAGCATACTTCTGCAACTCCAAAAATTCTGAAACATTACTAAAATGTAGGAAATTTGTATATAATGTTTTTGTAAAAAAAATCGGATATTTTCACTCTCTAGTAAAATCATATAATTCATATACTAGGAGCAGAACTTTCTGTTTTTGCAGAGAATCATAAAAGCATGTATCCACACTATCCCAAAGGCTTTTATTGGCACTTTATTGAAATAAAAGACACAAAACATGAGTAATATAGTAGATTAATCATGTGAACACATAAAAACAGAAGGTAAAAGTGTTGGGTTGTCTCCCAACAAGCGCTTTTCTTTAATGCCTTTTGGCTAGGCATGACGATTTCAATGATACTTGTATAGGAATAATAATTGCAACATGCAAGAGAGCATCATGAATCACATGACAAGAACATTTAAGTCTAACCCACTTCCTATGCATAGGGATTTTCTGGGAAAACATTTTATGGAAGCAAGAATCAACTAGCATAGGAAGTTAAGACAAGCATAACTTCAAAACTTTGATCACATGGAGAGGAAACTTGATATTATTGCAACTCCTACAAGCATAAGTTCCTCCCTCATAATAGTTTTCAGTAGCATCATGAAGGAATTCAACAATATAACTATCACATAAATCATTCTCTTCATGATGCACACGCATAGAATTTTTATCACTCTCCACATAAGCAAAAAAAAATTCTCATTCATAATAGTGGGAGCAAACTCAACAAAATAACTATCATGAGACATTTGATTGACATAACCACATTGAATATTAAAATCATGATAACAAGTTTCATGGTTGTCATTACTCTTTATGGCATACATGTCATCACAATAATCATCATACATATGAGGCATGCTATCATCATAATATTGCTCATCAAAACTTGGGAGACTAAAAATTTCATCTTTATCAAACATAGCATCCCCAATCTTGTGGCTTTGCATATCGTTAGCATCATGGATATTTAGAGAATTAATGCTAGCAATATTTCTATCATGCTCATCATTGAAGGAATTCTCATTAAGTATTTTCATAAATTCTTCCTCTACCAATTGAGGACAATTTTCTGAACCATCGTTTTCGTGAAAGACATTAAAGAGACAAAACAATTGATGCAACCTAAACTCCATTTTTTTGTAGTTTTCTTTTATAAAACCAAACTAGTGAAAAACAAGAAACTAAAACATTTGATTGCAAGATCTAAAGATATACCTTCAAGCACTCACCTCCCCGGCAACGGCTCTAGAAAAGAGCTTGATGTCTACTACGGAACTTTATTCTTGTAGACTTTGTTGGGCCTCCAAGAGTAGAGTTTTATAGGACAGTAGCAATTTTCCCTCAAGTGGATGACCTAAGGTTTATGAATTGATGGGAGGTGTAGGATGAAGATGGTCTCTCTCAAACAACCCTGCAATCAAATACAAGAAATGTCTTGTGTTCCCAACACACCCAATACAATGGAAAATTGTTTAGGTGCACTAGTTGGGCGAAGAGATGGTGATACAAGTGCAATATGGATGACAGATATAAGTTTTTGTAATCTGAAAATATAAAAACAGCAAGGTAGCAAGTAACAAAAGTGAGCAAAAAAGGACTGGTAGGAAGTCCTCCTTTACCTCAAATCTAACGACAAACCAAATTTAAAAGGTTTGACATTTTAAAAAATAATACACATTGTATTTTAAAATGGAGCGAGTACGTTTTTTAGTTTAACAGCGCAGCAAAGCGTGCCCAGTCCTTCTAGTATGCATTATGCCTAGCTAGGGGCGTAAAACAATTGCGCTAGTTGGAAGGCAACCCAATAATTATCTTATTTCTCTTGTTCCACATTCCGTTTGTCTGATATAACATGATTATTGCTACTGTAATGATTGTGCTTTTATGTTAAATTAGTGTTTGTGCGAATTAAAGACTTTGGGAAGATTTGAATGATAAGTAGAATTGATACGATGAAAAAATAGAAACTTTGACGTCGAGTGCAGAATTTCTCTAATTTTACTGGAATATCCTTTTGTTCTGAATTTGTTACACAATATTTTTATAAAAATCCTCAGGTTTTCCTAATTTTTTGATAATTTTCGGAGTTACAAAAGCAGGGTATTTTTGCTGATCACTATAGATTGTTCTGTTTTAGATAGATTATGTTTTTTGCTTGCATATATTGCTTGTTTTGATGATGCTATGGATTATGTCGGGGGTATAAGTCATGGAGAAGTTATAATACAGTACCTTATGCAATAATGAAATGTAAATCAATTTATAACAGTACCTAATGTTTATGGTTCGCCTAGCCTACTAACGGATCTCACGAGTTTTCTATTGAGTTTTTGCTGAAGTTTTCGAGTTTTGGGTGCTATCATGATGGATGAAGTAATAAGGATTGGAAATAGCCTAATCTTGGGGATACCCAAGGCACCCCAAGGTAATATTCCTGGAAGATTCAAGCATCTAAGCTTGGGGATGCCCACGAAGGCATCCCCTCCTTCGTCTCAATCCATCGGTATGTCACTTGAAGCTATATTTTTATTCATCACATGATATGAGTGTTGCTTGGAGCGTCGCTTGCTTTAGTTTGATTTTGTTTTAGTTTTTCACAATCATTGTTTGTTGGAAACAACCACTTGAGAGAGACACATGTTCACCATGATTTGTTAGAATACTCTATGTGCTTCACTTATATATTTTGAGCTAAGTAGTTTCTTTAGTACTTCACTTATATCTTTTAGAACACGATGGGGTATTGATTTTATAGAAATAATTGCACTCTCATTCTTCATTTAAATTTGTTTGATAGTTAATAAATAGTGACGGTAATTTGCATGGGTTGTAAGACTAGTCCAAAAATAATAGGTATTCAAGGAGTGCATAATCAAAACCACATGGAGCACATAAAAGAGAAATTGTGGGTTAATGATATTGATACGGTAATATGAAAGGGCACTGTCTCAGTGAGGAAAGGATGATGGAGACAATGATTCCCCCACAAGTCGGGATGAGACTCCGGACGAAAAAAAGAAAAAAGGAAGAAAAAAAGAAAGAAAAAGAAATAAATATGAGAGAAAAGAGAGAATAGTGCTACTACCTCTTTTTCCACACTTGTGCCTCAAAGTGACACCATGTTCTTCATATAAAGAGTCTCTTGTTTTGTCACTTTCATATGTTAGTGGGAATTTTTAATTATAGAACTTGGCTTGTATATTCCGATGACGGGCTTCCTCAAATGCCCGAGGTCTTCATGAGCAAGCAAGTTGGATGCACACCTACTTAGCTTCATTTGAACTTTCATACACTTATAGCTCTAGTACATCCGTTACATGGTAGTCCCTACTCCTCGCATTGATATCTATTGATGGGCATATCCATGGCCCATTGATACACCTAGTTGATGCGAGACTTTCTTCTCCACTTTTACCCCTTTAAAACCTACCACCATACTCTATTCCATTTCCACCTTTATGCTATATCCATGGTTCACGCTCATATATTGCATCAGTAATAAAAATAAAGCCCGTTAAAAATTATGACCCAATTGCCTCACTTAACACGTGGTGCTTGACATTTGTATTTATGTGGTGAAGACGGAGCCATGGCATGCTAATATGATAAAATGAATAGTGGGTGAACATTCTTTAAGGATCATATATTTTGAAACTTGATGATTATGTTGCTTATGTTTATGAATATTACTATGTTAATTTTTATTAATTCATCATTTATCAATGATCATACCTACAATAGATTACATGTTGGGTAGCATGTCACATCAAAAATTCTGTTTTTATCATTTACCTACTCGAGGACGAGCACGAATTAAGCTTGGGGATGTTGATACGTCTCCAATGTATCTATAATTTTTTATTGTTCCATGCTATAATATTATCATTATAGGATAATTTTTGGGTATTTATTTACCAATTCATATTATTTTTGAGCACTAACCTATTAACCTAGAGCCTAGTGCCAATTGTTGTTTTCTGCATGTTTTTTTTTGGCTTTTCAGGTTTACACTACCAAACGAAGTCCAATTGCCATGAATTTTTTTGACGATTTTTTCTAGACCAAAAGAAGACATGGAAGCTTCGGTAGGGGACCGGAGGCTGCACGAGAGAGGTAGAACACATCAGGGCGCGCCCAGGGGGTGGTCGTGCCCTGTTGTGTGCTGGCTCCCCCTGGCGGCTCTTCGGGGGGGGGGGATCGATCACAGAGGGCCTCTACATCAACCTTGATGCTCCATGGTGATGTGTGAGTAGTTCACCACCGACCTACGAGTCCATAGTTAGTACCTAGATGGCTCTCTCTCTCTCTCCCTCTCTCTCTCTCTCTCTCGATTTTCAATACAATGATCATCGCATCTTTGCTTTGATATATTCGATGTAATCACTTTGTGTGGTGTGTTTGTTGGGATCCGATCAATTGTGGGTTTATATTTAGATTATTTATGCTAAAAGATTTGAGTATTTTCTAAATTCTGTTATGATTCTTATTTGCATGATTATTATAGCTTCCTAAATCTCTCCGATCTATTGATTTGGTTTGGCCAACTAGGTTAATCTTTCTTCGGTGGAAGGTGTGCGTTGTAGTGGGTTCAATCTGACGGTGCTCTATATCCCAGTGACATAGTAGGGGACAAAACACGCCTTTGTTTTGCTGCCACTAAGGATAGAACGATGGGGTTAATTCATATTAATAGATTTCTCTTTGTCTACATCATGTCATTGTTCCCCAAGCATTACTCTGTTTTACTTAATACTCTAGATGCATGCTGGATAGCGGTCGATGGGTGGAGCAATAGTAATAGGTGCAGGCAGGAGTCGGGCTATTTGCTTGTGGACGTGATGTCTATATACACATGATCATTTCCATGAATAAGTATTGCATAACTATGCGCTTTTCTATCAATTGCCCAACAGTAATTTGTTTACCCAACGTATGCTTACTACATGAGAGATGCCACTAGGGAAAACTATAGCCCCGGGATCTATTCACATATATATTTACAGAATCTTTCATTACCTTGCTGCCATTTATTTACTTTTATTTATTTTTCAATTTACAATTATCAACTATCATCTACACACTCCATTTGCTTGCAAATAACGAGTACAAGGGGATTGACAACCCTGTTGCCCGTGTTGTGTGCAAGTGTTTACTTCTTTATGTGCAATCGCTGAAGACGGGGGTTGCGTGCTACTACTATTGGTTTGATAACCTTGGTTTTCACTGAGGGAAATACTTATATATATTGCGTTGCATCACCCATTCTTCTTCACGGAAAAACCAATGCATATCACAAGTATCAACGGCCAACCAACTAACCGCCGCCGATGCCCTCCGTTAGTCGTTAGGACCATGTGGCATAGAACCACGGGCCACACATGTTAGTTTCGCGTTTAAAACCAGCAAACAGTAATCAAATAAAATTTTAGTTTTTAGGGACAAATTACCAAAAGTGTGGTAGCTTTTGGTCAATTCTTAAACTTGGTAGTTTTGTGGGACGACGACCCCAAAACTGGTAGTTTTTTTGTCAATTACTCCCCATGGAAAGATGCCTAACCCCACATGGAAATCTCACAAAGATCATGGGTTAGTACACAAAGTATAATGGACAATGCTTACCATACCATATGATCACTTGATCCTACTTCATACAACTTCTACGCTTTGTGTGTTGATCAACTTGTATCTTATCTTTTCTCTTAATAAAGATGATGTCTTGAAGGTGAACATGAATGTTCACACAATATTCTTCTTCAAGACATGCTTGCAATAAATTCAACTCTCACATGACTAATCTTTGAATACATCCTTGAATACCACCTTGGTCATCACACAAACTCCTTGAAACAACCAAATTGACTTCAAGAAATGCTATGGACAAACCCTTCGAATATAACTCAAGGCAACCATTAGTCCATAGAGAATGTCATCAATTACCAAAACCACACATGGGGCACCATGCTCTTTCAACCAGCGGATGTTGGGTCCTGTTGGCCATGGGACCCGCCCGTTGCTCGTCACTGTAGTCATGGGGATACGACGTCATAGGGTAGGTAGTGCGACTCTACTATGGTGTCAAACCGCCTCGTCGAGGTTAGCGCTACCGGCGGCATAGTAGCCACGCGCCTAGCAGCGTGGGTGTTGTCTTGTCGTCCTACTGGTTACAGATGGATGGGACGGGGTTGACGCGGCCGGCTGCCGACTACACTCGGCCAGGGTGACGGCCGGCGCGTCTAGTCAACCATCGGCGAAGGGAGTCGGACGAGGGGCCAGCCGGCCGATGACGCGGAGTCGTCCAAAATGTTTTGAAGTGTCTACTTGCCTTGTTAAGCATACCCGGGGGTCATCCCCTGACACTAGCGCTTCAAACGGACCTCAAATGCCCGAGCTGATTGACACCCCTCATACCCAGCCAAAATATGCAACGGTACGAGGTGGCCCGAGCACGACCACGCACGTCACCAACGTCAGAGCCTGCCCATGCTGACCCACCCCGACCCCACATATATTCGTCCTCATCTACTTCTAGACCAAACCCCAGCCATACCACTCCTCTCCCCTTCGCCCCAATCTCACTTTCGACGTTCTTCGTCTCCGGCATGGCAGGCAGCAGAACTGAGTCCTCCATTACCTGATCTAACAACTGGGATCTCATCCCAATCGGGACCGATGAGGAGATGGCCGTCCGCGTTGCACTTTGCCCCACCCCGCAAGGAGAATCCTCGATGATGGTCGAACTTAATCCACCAGGAATTCATCGCCTCCACCCAAATGGCAGATAGATCCATCGCACGGTGCATCGTCGCTGCCTGATGGAGATGGTGCGCTCCTTTTGGCGTTTGAACTTCTTGGCGAACGCGCAACCCTTCCATTGGCGCATCGAGTACGAGCACATTTGTGGCCCGTCCGCTGAGTCTACGACGCGGCGTGCCTTCCATGTGAGGTGAGGGGCACGAGAGACCGTGACTGCTCTCACGGTGGCCGACGTCATCGAGGCGAAGTCGCTCTCTCCGGTGCCTCACTGGATGGCATGCAACCCCGGGCGGAGCAGCCGCGTCGGTGGTGGACGTGTCGGCCTCCCCCGAACACGACACATCAAATGGCATCGTGAAGGCTCTAGAGTCTAATGAGGATAAGTAGAGCATGTGAAACGGCGGCATCTTGAGCCCGTGAGCCGGTGCGTGTCCCATGTCCTATTCTACCTCACCAACGACCGCAGCAACACTTCACGAGGTGCAGCCGCCGCCAGACATAGGCACGACATTGACGGGCCAGCTTTGTTTAGATAAGATTTCACGTTGCATGTAATAGTATAAATTTGAGGTTTCGTAATTGAGGTATCCGTTTGTAAAAATAACATTTTAAAGTGTGATCAGTCACTACCCGCGCAACGCGTCCAGGAACATTTTGATGTATCTGTCTGTAGATGCTCTTGGGGAATTTTCAATGCAATCTGTAGAAGATTTTCCCGTAGGTTTATCATTTTCGAGGTGGGGAGTGAGGCCCGAGTCTGCCGTGTGCCAACCGCGTCCTCGCCACCACTCGACCAGCGTGGCGGGTGGCGGCGGCATCGCATCCGTACGGGCCTTCTCCAACCACCCCTTGTCTCGCCCGTCCTTTCCGCTCTGTCCATCTCCATCCTCCCGGCGGCATCTAGTCCCTCCCATCTAGTGCCGCAACCTACTCATCAACACCCTGAAACTTCTTCCCCCCACGCTAACGGCGCAGCAGAAACTCCGAAGCAGAGGCAGAGGACCCTCTCCGTCTTCCGTCTCTCGATCGGTTGCTGCCGGTGCCTGGGACAGGAAGGTAAACCTCGCCCATGCTTGCATCTTCTTCTTTTCGTTTCTTGATCTATCGGTGTTCTTGGAGATCCTACTTACGTTCTTGGCAATTCCCTTTCACTTATTATAGGTTAATAATCTTTTGCCTTAAACTTGTTATTCCTTTGAAATCTCAATCGTCCAGTAGTTCTTCGGTCCCTGGTTGCCTCTTCGTTGTTAGTGTTTCACATGTGTCATTCAGTCTCTTGCTGTGACAAAGAACTGCCGGTTACTCACCGATTTTCTTTCTGAAAAGATGGTTACATGGTGACTGGATTGGAAACCAATGTTAGTTTTCTTACCTAATTTTGCCTACCTCTTCCTGCAAATTTTTCCCTATGACTTTACCCAGTTAGTTATCCAATAGCAAAAAACAGAGAATCATCGTTCTTTATTTTCCTCAAAACCAACGGCCCCAAAGAAATTCACAGAGGCTTGCTGCCGCAACGGATCCGTACAGCTCATAAGCATCATCTTTGCAGTTTGTTTGTTTCCTCTTATTTCTGCTGCTGCATGAACCAATTTTTTTGTCCTGCTGCTGCAGTAGTTTGACTCCAATCAGTGACACTCATCCAAAGTTGCTCAATATCTGCTGATTGATTTATTGATTGATGATGCAGTGCTAGCTAGCTGCCAAGACGGCTCCACCTCGGGCGGCTCCGGCTCTTCCCGGCGTCCCGGGTCACTCTGGCCTTCCTCGTGGCGCCCCCGCTTGGCCGCGCACTGAACAATGGGGCGTGGGGGGCACAGGACTACGCCGTCTCCGCGCCGTTGCTGCTGCCGCGGAGAGTCTCTCCCTTAGACAACGGCTAAGCACATGACCATGATCACCGCCGCGCTCTGATTTGGAAGGTGATCGGGAGTCAGTAGCCATGGCCAAGATGAGCTGCTTCTCCATCCTGCTCACCGGCCGGAGGCACAAAAGAGTGGTACGTGTTTGATTGGTTTTGTGTACGTGTGACAGAGTTTGGATCGATCAAGCTTGGATTGCTTGGTTTGATTCTGTGTCCCTACTCTGTTCAGCAGGTTGGTGATGCCGACAACGGTGGTCGAACTGGGAACGAGCGCGCCACGGCGAAGCCTGTGGCTGGGGAGTCTACTGACGCGTTGCCGCAGCCGCTTGCCGCTGCTGTCGTGGACAAATGCAGCGATAAGATCGTAGCCGATGTGGTGATCGTGGTGGCGCACAAGGGCGCCAGTGAGGTGTCGCCATCGAGATCGGACAGTCTGTCTGACGACTTTGATTTCGAGTTCCACCCGCATAAGTCCATCGGCTCCGACGTCAACGGCGCGGAGAAGCGTGCCACCGGCACCGTGCCGGACGCGGCGGTGACCGCGAGCTCCGGAGAGGAGGCCGCGGCAGCGGAGGTGGAGGTGGACCCGTCAGCGAAGCTCAAGCGCTCGTGCTCCAACATCGAGACGAAGCGGCATGGCCCGAGGGACGCCCCGGGCATGCGGGCGCGGGCGCGCTCCTACGGCGACCTGCCGGGCGACCTCTTCGTGGTCACCACCTCGCAGCGCGCGCACGAGGCGAGCCCCGACGCGTCCGTAAAGACGTCGCGCACCGCCGATGGCGTGATGCTCAAGAGGCGGTCTTCCAGCCAGGTGCTGCCGTCGCGGAGCCGGAAGCTGTGGTGGCGTCTCTTCCTCTGGAGCCACCGCAACCTACACCGGGCCTGGTCGGCTCGCCCGAGCGACGCCGGCACTCCCGGCGGCGGGTACACGTCGGACACGCTCGAGGAGCCGGCCGACCGCAAGAACAAAAAGGCAGTGGTGGACGAGTCGCCGCCGAAGCCGCCGACGCAGAACCAGTGGGTCGCCTTCTGCGCCGATCACTCCCTCAGCGACCGCGTCAGCGAGTGGGTGAGCAGCATCGACAACGAGTGCCTCCGCATCGCCGAGGAGGAGGACGAAGGTGGCGACCAGAGCATGGACCTCACCGACGATTGCGTCGCGCGCTTGCGTCCCATGGAGGCCGGGGAGACGTCGGATAAGGGGAACCACGGCAAGCTGGCCAAGAGGTGCGCGGCGGCGGACGACGTGGCCCAGGCCAGCAACATCGTCCAGTCCCTCAACGGCTTCTCATCCGTGGCGCACATCTCCGGGATGGGCCTCAAGGTCATGCCCATGATCGCGCCCTTCTCCAACCTCCGCGCAGTCAATCTCTCCGGCAACTTCATCGGTAAGCACGGCAGCTGCCGGCCAGTAAAATCTACTTATCAATCACTGTCAGTTGCCACTGTACCAGACAGTTCACTACTTTCAGATTTTCAGTAGCTCTAGATAGCACAGCTTCTGTTACTGAATTTGGGCTGTCCTGTTCGTCATGCAGTTCATATCTCCCCCGGATCGCTGCCGAAGGGCCTGCACTCGCTGGATCTGTCGCGGAACAATATCGCAAACGTCGAGGGGCTCAGGGAGCTGACGAAGCTCCGCGTGCTCAACCTCAGCTACAACCGGATTTCGCGCATCGGCCACGGTAAGTCGCAGAGTTGGCGTTCTTGCATTGCATTGCACGTCTTCAGTACATTCCTTAGATTTCTATCTGGTGCGTGCACACCTGCATTCTATCCAGGACAGACATAACATTTACAGCATCATAGAATGGATCAATCTTGAATGAATGGCAGTGACCACATTTGTTGGTGGCTGGGACCTGCTATGACAGTTGGGAGGGCCTTATCCTACTAATCAGAGAGCTCATGACATAATCCAGATGTGTACGTGCGCAGTTGTGATCTGTGAGGTGGTCCATTGCATAATTCACCCAACCAATGCTCCATCCCTAGTAGTAATACAATACCATCTTAATTCTTGTCTTGTCACGGCAGCAATGTGAGCCTGCCATTTCTGCATAGCAACATTTGCTGTAAAATCCTGCTTATGAATGGATGATGGATCAGGGCTGTCGAACTGCACGGCGATCAGGGAGCTGTACCTGGCGGGGAACAAGATCGGCGGCGTGGAGGGCCTGCACCGGCTGCTCAAGCTGGCGGTGCTGGACCTGGGCTTCAACAGGCTCACCACGGCCAAGGCGCTGGGCCAGCTCGTGGCCAACTACCACTCCCTCCTGGCGCTCAACCTGGTGGGCAACCCCGTGCAGGCCAACGTCGGCGACGACGCGCTGCGCAAGGCCGTCACCGACCTCCTCCCGCAGCTCGCCTACCTCAACAAGCAGCCCCTCAAGCCGCGGGAGTTGGCCACCGACAGCGTCGCGCGTGCCGCTCTTGGCGGCGTCGGCATGGCGGGGCGAAGGCGGGGGGCATCGCGGCGGCTCAGCCAGAGCCCCGGATCGTCGTCGTCGTCGTCGTCCAGGAGCAGGTCCAAAGGCAGGCAGCACCACGGCTCAAGCGTGACGGCTAGGAAGTGAACAATGATCAATTCTTCTTTTTACTCCTAGAAGAAGAAGGAAGGAAGGCCTCGGCCCCAACGGCAGAGGACACTGCCGCATTGGTATCCATCAGTCCTCGCCGGCCGACCGCTTCACGGAGCGCCGCCGCCTTCCTGCTGATCACTCTGGGAGTTGTGTGGACTACTCGTAGATTGGTTGGAGACCATTTGGGAGCATCCAAAGTGTATATTGGCCCCAAGAAATTTGGGAGGGTTTGGAGTTTGCCATAAGAACTACCGATACCGAAGGGAGCTCCGGCATGGGTTGGTCGGCGCTCTCGGAGAAGAACGGTAAGACATCAGTTGTCGTTGAGGGCATTTGTTCGCCTCTTCCTCTTGGAGATTAGCATTCCCTTGAGAACGTGAACTTTTGGATACATCCTTGTCTCCATCAATTTGAGAGTGCTTTGAAAAAACTGCATTTGTTAGTAACTTTAGGTGTGAGCAACCACTTAGGGTACCAGCGCAAACCCTTTTTTTATCAAAAATTAATAAAGAATTTCTCTTTACAAATATATACTTAGCGTGCGCAATTTGTAATCAATCACATTTTCAAACATAGGATTGAAACAGTTGTTAACATAGCTAACACTTTGCATTTAAGATAGCATATTTTAAGATAGAACTGAAGGTTTGGTTCTTCTTAGGGATTCACCAAACTTAAGTGCACACATACACATACCCAACAAAATATTTCTCCGTGAACTACATCGCACAGCAAGGCTCCATCATCGGTGAAATCAGACCCTTGGTGATATGAATATGTGCCTTTGGTATGGAGACAAATTAATTCACAAGTAAGCCAGCCAAGGTCAGAAATAGCATCATGAATCATGAATATCCATAAGAGTTCTCTTATCAGTTGTTGAACTAGCCGGCGGCACACTGCCTAACAAGCCAATGGATTCTCCGGAAGCATCAAACAGATCATCTATGTAGTATGTCTGGTTTATGCTGAGTCGTTTAATATTCATATCTTGTTCTTTTATTTTATTTTTGTCTTTCTCGTCTACTAAACAGATGAGACATAAGTTTCTCTTTGTCAGGGCTTTCGGTTATTCCAAGATAATACCATAAGGTCCAAACTTGGTTTTCCGACCAAAGAACATTGACCATAACAACCAATTTAAAAGTAGCAAGATACGTAAGGTTGCTGCTTGGCAAGGGGCGAACTTATGTTCTGGAAAAACATTGTAAGAATTTTCTTGAAAAGGCACTAAACACATGCACAGTCGGAAGGAACTCATAACAACACATTTTAACTACACATGAATACTCATGAACTACCTATTTTATAGTTACTTTATGGCGGTTGAAACTCGTGAAGGATTCGCTCCCGTGCCGCTCCCGAGCGGCACCGGGGCGCCCCAAATCCTAAACCAGCGGCACCACCTCCCCTCTCCTCCCCCGTCGCCGCCGGTGTGTGCCGCCAGGCAAAGCCCCTGCGGTGTCGGCGACGGTGGGACTGCTCTCTGGCATCGGCCCTTTCCCTGGCGTCACGGAGCTGCGGGCGGGTGCGGCCAGGTGCGGTTCTGGCGCTGTGGCGCTGGGCGGTGTCCACGCGCGGCCTGTCCACTCGGGATGGTGGTGCTCGGCCCGACAACGTCTTAGTGGTTGCTCAGGCGGCTCCTGCCGCTGTGGATCCGGTGGTTCGCGGCGATTTGGTGGTTCCTGGCGCGTGGATCCGGCAAATGGGGTTGCGGTCGGCGGCTTTTGCTTGTCCGACGGCGCCCTTTTGGCGGTGTGCAGCTGTTGCGGGCTGTCTGGGCTTCGCGTCCGACGGCTCTGCGCTGCGGGATGGGGCGGGGTGGCGGCCCCCCTCCCGGCTTGGTGCTGCAGATCTGCCTGCTTGTTAGCCCGGCGTGGATGGTGGCGTGGTGGAGGGTGACGGGGCCAGCGGCTCTCGATTGGATCTCGGGGCGGCGGCCTTGGGATGGTGGGTGCACTGTGGTGCTGCAGGCGGGTGGCCTGCCATTTTCGGCGGTGACTCCGGTCTCGGGCAGCGACGTGGCTCAGCAATGGGTGGTGCGGATGATGCTTCGAGTGAAAGCCTTGTGTTGATTTCGGTCGGCACCGGCGCCTTCTGGTGTCGGATCCCTCCTTGGAGGTGTCGTTTGTGTGATGCATTGGTCTCGTGCCTACTTTGTTCATTCTCCGGGCGAAAGCCTTAGATCCAGCTTCTGGATCGGACGGCAGCGGCGTTCTTGACGTCGTTTCACCATAGTGGTGATGCCTGTCTTCAGGGATGTTGTTCCATTTTGCTTGCCTGGGGTTTGGGATGGTGGTCGGCTGGTTGGAGGTGGGGGTCGGTGGTGATGGTGGTTCGGCCAGTCTGGGGTCGACGGTGGTGTGTGTCGTGCTCGAGTGCTCCTGGTGCGTCTCTGCTTGGCGATGCCCTGCGGCTACACCGTTGGCACACAGGTGTCGTGGCATCGTCTCGGTCTGCATAACTGTTCGAATGTACCCCCGACATAGGTCCTGTGTCACGGCATTGTGCAGTCTTGGTTGTGTGATGCCTTTCGATTGCGTCGACGATGCAGTGCTACGGCCTGGTTTGCTAGGCGATGCCCCTCGACTATGTCGGTGGCACACAGGTGTCGTGGCGTCGTCTCGGCCTTGCGTCGCTTTCGACCGTGCCTTGTGACAGGTCCTGTGTTGCGGCGTTGTGCGGTCTTGGACGCACGGAGCCTTCGATTGTGTCGACGGCGCAGTGTCGTGGTTTGGTTCGGCTGGCCAATGCTGCTAGTTTTCTCCTATGGTGCTCTTTGTTATGTTTTCCTTCCTTGTTCTCCCTGTTATGTGTGTTGTTGGCGTGCGTTTTTTTTTGTTTTTCTCTTCTTCCTTGTGTTTCATGTATTTCCGATTCACTTGAACCTATCTTGCGAGGCTGTAAAGCCTTATAGGCAAAATTGAATACAATTCAGGTGGAGGGCATAGCTCTCCCCCGGTGACCTTCAAAAAAAGTTACTTTATTTAATAAAATGATTGTGTGCATCAGTTGATGCAGAGCCGAAGGTAATCCAACTTTCGAAAGAAAAAACGATACTTATTTAGTCAAACACGAAACATTTTTCCAGGAATATTGAAAAACGAAGGCAAGAACCACCCGCTTTGGAAATGAAATTCTTGAACCTAATTCATAAAGATAAGAGGCATATAGCTATCCACAATACGAACATTAATAAACAATACAATCAATAAGAGGGAAATAAAACATTCTTTTGTGAAAGAACAACAAGCATGTGACGCAGGGATAAGAGGCATATAGCTATCCACAATACGAATATTAATAAACAATACAATCAATAAGAGGGAAATAAAACATTCTTTTGTGAAAGAACAACAAGCATGTGACGCAGGGATAAGAGGCATATAGCTATCCACAATACGAACATTAATAAACAATACAATCAATAAGAGGGAAATAAAACATTCTTTTGTGAAAGAACAACAAGCATGTGACGCAGGGAAACTTATTACCAATTGAAGGATTTTATCAGCAAGCAAAAGTCTGATTCTAATTTTGAAGCAAGCCGATGAAGTCTGTGAACATATTACAGTTCAAAGTAACCTTTGTTGTGTTGTCAGTGCTTGGAACCCCATTATCATATCTCTCAAACAACTTGGAAGATAATGTATCCAGTAAGCAAACATATGATATTTGCACTTTATTAGGAGTCATTTCCGATGGAGAAAATTAAGCGCCTCTAGAAGATCATGTGAAAATATCAGCATATGTTGTAACGATTTCATCATCCATCCCACACAAAGAATTTCATTTTTTGAAAATTAATCTTAAGGCCAGACGTCAACTCAAACATGTATAGTAGCAAATTAGGGTTCAAAAATTTATCAGGGTCATGCTCAATGCAAAGAACAATATCATCAGTGTACTGCACAAAAACCGTTTTTAATGAGATCAAGACAAAGGACAACTAACTACTTGTTTTTCCGGGCATTTAAAACCATTTTACACAAGCCCTGCCCTGAGCAGCGGGGGGGGGGGGGGGGGGGGGGGGCGAGCGGGGCGGCCACCCCGGGCCCCCGAAATCCAAGGGCCCCCCATCCCAGTTCCAGCCTCACCTTTTGTTTATGGATGGTTAAGTGGTTGTTGGACTAAACTTCTAAAAAATAGAGCTGCAGTTGCCGTGAGGAGCGACATGCATGACCTATAACTAGGTGATGAGTTCGATGCGTTTTTTGAACATCTGATTATTTACTATCCCTATAAAAAAAGGCTAATTTAACTTAAAATCTGAACCATCTAATCACGTCATTAAGGGTCTAAAAACGCTGTTAACGAAATTGGTTTCGTTAACGAAACTGGCTTCGTTGGGGAAACGCTACCCCCACCCCCAATCGCGCACGTCTCACATCGCCCAGCCAACCGCTGCAGCATCCACAGCCCCGCCGTACCGCCGCAACGCATCCCAGCCACGCCGCACCGCAGCCTCCACGCCACACCGCCGCACAACGCGCCGCCCCGCAGCCCAGCCACGCCGGCGGCCTGCGCGCCGCGCCGCTGCCGCCCAGCCTCCACGCCACGCCTCACCCCAGCCCCACCGGCGGTGGCCCCTACCTCAGCCCCGCCGGCGCCTGCCCCTGCCCCAACCCCGCCGGCCACCTCCCGCAACTGCTGCCTACCTCCCGCAACTCCCACGCCTCATGCCTCCCGAGCCCGACCTGTTCTTCCTCGTGTATCAATCCCGCTTCGCATGGACGCTCCGCTCCGTCGCCTTCCCCTTCCAGCCGCAGCCACGCGCTTCTCCGCGTCGGACCGCCGCCCCATGTTTCTCCTCAGCAGGCCACAGCCGCCGCGGTTCTCCGGGGTCCAAGACCAATATCGTGACGAAGGGCTTGGAGCTGGCCATGAGAAGGTGCTCGAGGTGGGTCCTTCTCCACAGACGCGCCCCGGGATGGGAGCCTCTACGTGCTCCTACTCTGGCGACGACGCGGCCGTTCTTCCACTGGACCACTCCATCTCGATCTGTGATGTGCTCGTCCGCATCGTTGAAGCAAGATCCGTGCTTTCCGATTTGGTGGGTGTTCTCTTCCCTCCCTTCTTTCTCCAATCTCCACCCTCCCCCAGCCCGTTGATAAATCTGGACATGGTGATGATGCATACTTCATGGAATTAAGCCGGTGACGGATTGAAGATGTTTCTTCACTGTGTGTGAAATATCTGTTTTGGTGACGTATTGAAGATGTTTCTTGTTCCTATAATTTGCATTCTGGTGCTACGTGTGCAGGCTACCTACATTTTCACATCAAGACCATATACAATTCTTAGCGATCAATTGCATCATCTGAATGCTGAGATATAACAATACAATGGTTTCGTTGAAGTATTACATGCAATATGTCTTTCCTCTGTTGTGCTCTTGTTTTGCAAGGTATTTTCTCTTGATCAGATTTTCCTTTCTTTGTCTTTAGAATGATAAGAACCAGTTATTGCAAAGGGCGAAATAAATGTGTGCAAATCGGGAACCTGTTGACGATATTAAGCAATATTCCATTACAGCTTATGAGGCCAAATTCGAAGTACTGGAACATCATATTCTAAAATCCATGGCTGAGAGGAATCATCTAGAGATCAAAGTTGAGGTATCCTTGCAAGATTCGAGTATTGGGACCGGACTTAGTGCCTTTGCAGAATTGAGATCTGGGTTAACCTCTTTCTGCAGTGTAATACTTTATTCTCAACTCCACTGTCCAAGTAAAATATACTTCAAGGGTAACGTTCATGTCATGGCTGCAGCACTCTCCAAAGAGATGGAAATGATGGAGAATCAATTGAATAGATCAAAGGATATGGCTTCTAAAGAACTTGCATTACGTGAAGAAGCTGAATGGTTAAGAACCTTGTTAGCTAAGAAGGTATGTCATTGATCTGGATCTATCTGAATGTTTTAAAACTGATCAAGGGAACTCTGTTTACTGACCGCCTTCTCCAAAGAAGCAAAGTCATCACTTAAATAGTTGGGTGCTAGCACATAATCATCTCAATTTAAGACAACCAAATCTAGAATATAGCATGTTCTAACAGATGCACACATGTTGCTTTTATGAGAAGTTCATGAGATGACAGGTATTGAACCTAAACTTAAGCAACCACCCCTATATGTACGTTTACTTTTCCCAATATAATTTACAGAAGTGTTTAGTTGGTCCCCAAAATATATCTGTTATAAAATTCATTCTATGCCATTTTCTTGAATACTTCATCTCTTAAATATACAAAAAACAATAGTTAATTAGGTGTATCAGAGACCGTACCCGATCTCCAAAATGACAAGTGAAGCGAAAGGTTTTATTATCTTCAGGTTATCTCGCTTTATACAAGTTAGGCATTATTTACAAAAACATGATAACTCAATACCTAGGTTATACTCTGTACTTTGATGATTTTATATGCTTGCATTGTTACATGCTTTTAGGATCAATGTTAGACCTTTAAACATATTATTCACAAACTATTTCCCTAGAGGTTATCTTCTGAACTATACCTCAGAAATTGTGAATAGATCTGTAGCATAATCGAACCATCTGATGGACATTTCTCCAATTTTCAGATTAGTGAGCAGAAGGAATACCTTATAGATACAACGCACAAGTCTCTGAGATCAAGTCCCTCAAAGCATTGGTATGGTATCATGAAACTCTCTCCTTGTGTTCTAATTGTGCTGAGAGACTGAGATATATTTGCTTCTCTGAAAGTGTTTGATACCTTGTTTCTGAAAATATATTATGGACTAACAGTTAGTGCTTAGTATTTCAAGCATTGGAGTATATTCAGCTTTTGCAACTAGCTATCTGAAATTGTTGTTAGTTTCCAAGGGCCTGCACTGCCATATTTACACGTATTTGTATACAGTGTAAACCAGCTCATCTTTCTGTCGCAGATGAAGACCCAACCAGGCATTGAGGGGACTCATTCTACTGACTATGCCCCATTAACAGACCTAACGAACACTGGTGATAATCAACGTTGTCCGGAGAAAAAGCACCATCGGTGGTATGCCCGATTGTCTGTCGACAGAAATGCAGTGTATCTAGAGAGGCGTCGTTTGGCCCACCAACAAAAGACGCTTGCATGCCATATAAGGTGAACATTAACCTCAAGCTGAATATCCGTGTAGGTGATGAGTTCGAGTTGTATAGAATAACAATGATGTTTCTCCTGGTATCCATGACCTGAAACTTGATCCTTATAACTGTTTGAGCAAGTTGGAAACACATTCGGATCAAGATTAGTACATCATGTATCTACTATCTTATTTTACCTTTGTAATCATATTATATGTCTCTAGCTTCAGTGTGCTGTTAGTTCTCTTGCACTTCCTTCAGAATGAAATATTTTGTGTTCTAACGCTTTCGTTTTGCCTAATATGATGAAGTGAAAAATATCTGTAAATTCGCAAATCAAAATTACTATAATTAAAATACTTATTTTCTACAGATTGCAATGCTTTTCCATATTTGCACTCATTTTCCTTGGCTGAAGTGCAAAGACAATAAAACTGAATTGTGCTTTGAAAAATATACCTGTATCTGTAGTGGTTTAACATGTAACAGTCTCCTAAAATTGCTACTTCTGATATAGTTTTTTACTGGATTAATGGTATTGGTAATCATTTTTGTGTGCATTTACGTCTCCCATTTTTGCATGATGTGCTAGGTTCTAGCATGTTGAGATCTCATTTCATTTTACTTTTGTATATGTGTTCAAGCTTCATACGGACCCAAGTGAATCAATAGTTGTAGGAAATGACGCGTTCTCAATCCTGCTGAATGTTGCATCCTTTCATGAAATAAGTGCAGAATATTTGAATAAGATTCCTGATGCATGTTGCATGATGTTGAAACTGATTATTTGCTCCATTTATCGATGCCTAGATGATATCTGATTCTCCACTGAATCTGCACAGCATCGCCAAATGTTGTGGCTTTGAAATTATATAAGCAAACATGAGATTGTGAAAGATATCATGCTTAGTGCTCCGTCATAATGAGCTTGTAATTCTTTCATTTAAATTTAATTAGTTCAAACATGTATTCTACGTGCAATATTACTATTTTGATAATTAATTGATGGCAGTTTAGACGTGCATTGCACGTGCATGCTTACTAGTGTCTCAAAGATTGATTCCCTTTCGGCTATAATGAAGCAGAGATGACCCGGTAAATACACTTGACTTTGCTGTTTTGTACAGTTCTAATTTATAGTATATGTTTTGACTCAAAAAACATGTATATATATATTTGAAAAGTTGATTTCCTTTAAAAACAAATAAATCAATAGTATTCTACTTGTTATGCTGATTACATTTGTTTTGAATCTCTGACTATATATTTTATGTCACATAATTTTCTCTTGCTATCAGTTTCGCCTACAAATTTTTTATTTTGTCTTCCACTAGATGGCCTGTTCGCATTTGGTTCACTAGATAGTAGAGACAATTTGGCTTGATATCCTATGGATCACACCCTTGACTGGATACATGTGATCAATTTCAGCCATCTTGTGCACATTTACTGGAAACACTCCCTCACCCCCCCTCTCTACACAACCACGTTGAGAGACGATGCCGATCACGAAACGCTTCGCTACTGGAACAGCCTCCCTCGAGGAAAACGGATCGGGAGCGATCCCATCTACCCCCAACTTCACCGGCCTTCAAGCCGCTCCGACCGATCCCTGCCTCCTCCGTCTGCCGCTCCGGCAGCGGGAGGGGGTGGGGACCCTGGTGCTTTGGTTTAGGTCTGTAGTTAGGGTTGGCCTAGTGTTTTTGAGGCGTTGTTTTTATGGAGGAGGCAGCGCCTCGTCAGAATAATTTGCCTCTGCTTTTTCTCCATCTCGACACTGCTGTAATCAGTAGCGTAGGGGAGCAGGTGGCCCGATCGTCTCGCCGATCTCTGGATCTGGCGAGGTTCGTGTCTGGTAGTCGTCCGTCGGTGCTCATGGGGGTCGCGGTCGTGTCGGCTGTTGTAGTTGTGTTTACTGTCTTGCAGTTGGGTGTGCGGATGACGGTAGACGCCGTTTCTCTTCTCCGACTACATCGAATGAAGTTGACGGCGTCGAGATCTGGTGACCACGGGGAAGATCCCCGCCCTACATGCCACAAAGACTTGGCCTTGTCGCTTGCGGTGACCCGCTTCATCGGCTCAAAAAGCATCTTCGTATGCGATGGTGCTCTCCCAGATCTTGGTATGGCGGTTGTTCTCATCTTTTTTCTGGTGTTACCATGGTGACGGCAGAGGATGTTTGTGGACTATGTTTCTGCAAGGCATAATTTTCTGCAAGGGTGAAATAGTAGTTTTACTTCTTGTGGATTTTTTTTGCAAAGTTGCTTGACAAGCATTTGTGTCTTGTATGGTGACCATATATGTAGTCTCTGTAAACAGATTATCAATTGAAATATATGGTTAATTAAAAAAAACACGTTGAGAGGAGACCGCGTCGTTTAGAGAACGTACATTTCTAATTATCTTAATTGAGTAAATAGCATAAAACTACTAGTTTACAGGCTATGGTTCCAAAAAACTATCGGATTTTAATTTTTCTTAAAAAACTACCAAACGCGTGGTTCGCTATTTTAAAAAAACCAAAACCGTGGTGACTAGCGATTTAACTGTTTTCATGGCGGATTGGGCCCACCGGTCAGGCCACCTGGCCCAGCGCGAAGACGGCGTGGCCGTTAACGGCCGTGCTCCGACCGGTCCGGTCGGAATTGGGTAATAAATCCCCGCTCGGTCGTTCGCTCGGTCCCTTGCCCGCTCAGTCCCCGCTCCCACTCCCTTGCTCCAGTACGAACTGCTGCCGCTCGTCGTCACTAGTGGAAAAATGCCCATTTGTCCCGGTTCCAGAGGCCCATCTGTCCCGGTTCTGGACCCGGGACTAAAGGGTCAGGACTAAAGCCCATGACCTTTAGTTCCGGTTCGCTTACGAACCGGGACAGATGGGGCTACACGTGACCGCTCCGCCGAGCCCAGGCAGGAGGGCCTTTGATCCTGGTTGGTAACACCAAGCGGGACCAAAGAGCGTCCACGCGTCAGCAGCTCAGGGGCTGTTTTTAAAAAAAAGGGGGGTTTTGAGGGTTTTGGAGGGTCAATTTAGAGGTTTCATATATTTTGTTAGCTAGCTAATAGAGAGAAGTGACCTCTCTTATCTTCATGCTTGGTCGCGACATTACGTACTATACGTATAGAGAGAACTCGCGAAACGCTAGTTAGTAAGCAAATGAAGGAAATCATTAAGTACACAAGATCGTCGTGAACATATACAGAGAGAAGTGATCGATCTCCTCCTTCTCCAAGAGATTGGTCAAACAACAAGGTTTCATATATCTATCCTATGTTACAATCCCTAACATCTAATATCAAGCTCCATATGGTATTCTCCGGCTTTATTGATGACGTGGTCAATAAAGAATCCTGTCAATTCCTCTTGAATTGCTTGTATGCGATCTTGTGGTAAGAGTTCATCCTGCATCTACCACATCTAAATTGAAGAAGAGGGTCAATACATGTATATGAATGAAACTCAACACAAATGATGGTAATAAAATAAAATTGTGAATATTTTTGCTTACGCACTTCATATTCTTTTTCAGTGTAGCCCCGCTTATTAGAATTCTTTGCGTTGTAGATGAACTCGCAAACGTAGTATCCACAAAAATTAGTTCCTTGTTCCTGAAACAAGCATTATACGAGAAATAGAGGTCAATCAAACTGATAAGCAAGCATGCTAAATGGTATATATTGATGAAACTAGCTAGAATCAATGGGAGACGGGCGGAACTAGGTAGTATATATTACTTACTTTTGGGTGTCTAAATTGCAGCTCGGTAGGCAGTCCCAGAGCAATTTTGGTGAAATCTTTCCAAACCCTGCTAGACAAAGAAAATAATTACTTTATATATCAGGAAATGAACAAAGTTGCCGATATGGTGCGATAATGATCGATTGAACTTACCTCTAGAGCATTTCAGTCAGGTTCGCATACAACTCGGGTTTATTTCGTCTTGAGTCTAAGACGGTTACTACTCCCCGCTCAAGCTTAATCTCTAGTAGAATAAAGTGGTGGTTGCGCACACATGCATAGCTCATCAATTACATTACTATACCCTCGAGTAATAAGGGAGAACGGAATATGCACAAGACAGTAACACTCACTTGAAGTTGTAAGGAAGGAGTATTTTGTCTTTGTTTTGATTTTTAAGCATCGATTGTAGTAAGTTCTCCTCGGTTTGTTTGGGATAAATTTGGATCGTCACTTCATGTATGATATTTGGGTTAATGAACCCAATGTCATACATTTCTGCTTTTCTGCATTCGACGATCTTCAATCTGCATAATATAGTGATGAGGATAATTATATATATACATGCAATGAAAGAGGTGAGCTATATATAGAGATTTAATTACGGAAGTACTTATAGACAGTAGCAAGTCATGATTGGTATGTCGATGTCCTTTTGATTGTAAAACTGGAAAAGCTCGTCAAATTCAACATGAATCAGCTCCTGGCCAAAGTCGTGCTCCTCTTTAATACTCATCATCAAATAATCATTCCCAGACTCGCTGCAGGTTCTCATGTACCAATTATGCAATTGTCTCATCATCGTTCCTAGAAGAGGACTTCCATCTTTGATGAGAGGCTTCCCGTACTGGTATTTGTATTCCACCTCCGCTATTGGGAATTCAACATCGAGGTAATCACCAATATTGTTATAACCGGGCGGCATCCCCTCCACCACAACCCCCGACGCCAGATTAGGCACGATATCGGTAGACACCTTCAGCGGGGGCACGATTGGTTAGCCTGTTCGCCGAGCTGGAGAATTGTTTTCCCACTTCTTCGTTTTGTTAACCTCTCATCACTAGAAGTAGTTCCCGTTTGCACCGCATTTTGATATGCCTTTTTTGTAGCGCGGCCATAGTTGGTATCCAGGGGAGGCGGTGGTGGTCGCTTCAGGGCCTCGATACTGCGCTTTGATGCCACTGGATCTATCATCTGCTTCGGAGGTGGAGCTTTCTTTGCAAAATGGGCCCTCACTTGGTCTTGAGAGATCTTCACGGTTTCCTCCGCGGTCCTCTCGTATGGCAACTTTTCCAATGGCTTGAGAGACTTAGGACCGTATTCGTATGGCCTCCCGCCCCTGGCTGTACTGCTAGCGGCCAAAGCGATGGTGTCTCTCTTCCGTCGTTGCTTACGAGGCGGAGAAGGAGGCGGAGTGCTCTGATGCGCCGGAGGAGGAGAAGCGGCGGCGGCTGTCTTCCGCCGTTGCTGAGAAGGCGGAGGAGGAGGCAGACTGCTAGAACACGCCGGAGGAGGCGGAGGACGATACGAAGTGCATTGATCGTCGGTGTCACGCGCCGGACAAGGCGAAGGAGGAGGCGGAGTGCCTTGATCCCTCGTCGTCGGAGGAGGAGGAGGATGAGTGCCTTCATCACTCGCCGGAGGAGGAGAAGGAGGCGGAGGCGTCCAGTTCGGAAGCTTGATGTGCTCCTTCCGCCATAGACATGTATGTTGGAAATATGCCCTAGAGGCAATAATAAAATGGTTATTATTGTATTTCCTTGTTCATGATAATTGTCTATTGTTCATGCTATAATTGTATTAACCGGAAACCGTAATGCATGTGTGAATACATAGACCACAACATGTCCCTAGTGAGCCTCTAGTTGGCTAGCTCGTTGATCAATAGATGGTCACGGTTTCATGACCATGGACATTGGATGTCGTTGATAACGGGATCACATCATTAGGAGAATGATGTGATGGAGAAGACCCAATCCTAAGCATAGCAAAAGATCATATAGTTCGTGTGCTAAAGCTTTTCTAATGTCAAGTATCGTTTCCTTAGACCATGAGATTGTGCAACTCCCGGATACCATAGGAATACTTTGGGTGTGCCAAACGTCACAACGTAATTGGGTGGCTATAAAGGTACACTACGGGTATCTCCGAAAGTGTCTGTTGGGTTGGCACGAATCGAGACTGGGATTTGTCACTCCGTGTGACGGAGAGGTATCTCTGGGCCCACTCGGTAAGACATCATCATAACGAGCTCAATCTGACTAAGGAGTTAGCCATGGGATGATGTTTTATGGAACGAGTAAAGAGACTTGCTGGTAACGAGATTGAACAAGGTATAGGGATACCGACGATCGAATCTCATGCAAGTATCATACTGATAGACAAAGGGAATTGTATACGGGATTGATTGAATCCCCGACATCGTGGTTCATCCGATGAGATCATCGTGGAGCATGTGGGAGCCAACATGGGTATCCAGATCCCGCTGTTGGTTATTGACCGGAGAGGTGTCTCGGTCATGTCTACATGCCTCCCGAACCCGTAGGGTCTACACACTTAAGGTTCGATGACGCTAGGGTTATAGGGAAATAGTGTACGTGGTTACCGAAGGTTGTTCGGAGTCTCGGATTAGATTTCGGATATCACGAGGAGTTCCGGAATGGTCCAGAGGTAAAGATTCATATATAGGAAGTGAGGTTTTGGTCACCGGAAGTGCTTCGGGCATCACTGGTAGCGTACCGGGACCACCGGAAGGGTTCCGGGGTCCACCAAGTGGGACCACCGGCACCAGAGGGCTGCATGGGCCGCAAGTGGGAGGGAACCAGCCTCTAGGTGGGCTGGCGTGCCCCTCACATGGGCCCAAGGCGCAGCACAAGAGGAGAGGGGGGCAAACCCTAGCCCAGATGGGCCTAAGGCCCACCTAGGGCACCGCCCCTCCCCTCTCCCTCTCTGGCCGCCGGCCAGATGGCCATCTAGGGATGCCGCACCACCCTAGGGTGGGAACCCTAGGGGCTGCACCCTCCCTCCTCCTCCTCCTATATATAGTGGAGGGTTTGGGGCTGCCAGAGACACGCATCTCTCTCTCCCTCGGCGCAGCCCTACTCCTCCTACTCCTCGTCCTCCGTAGTGCTTGGCGAAGCCCTGCCGGAGTACCACGCAGCTCCACCATCACCATGCCGTCGTGCTGCCGGAGTTCTCCCTCAACCTCTCTTTCCTCCTTGCTGGATCAAAACGTAGGAGACGTCACCGGCTGCACGTGTGTTGAACACGGAGGCGACGTTGTTCGATGCTTAGATCGAATTCCACCGCGATTTGAATCGCTGCGAGTACGGCTCCACCAACCGCGTTCTAGTAACGCTTCCGCTTTGCGATCTTCAAAGGTATGAGGATGCACTCTCCCCACTCATTGTTGGTTTCTCCATAGATGGATCTTGGTGAACACGTAGGAATTTTTTTGATTTACTACTACGTCTACCAATAGTGGCATCATGAGCTAGGTCTATGCGTAGAATCTATGCATGAGTAGAACACAAGTTATTGTGAGCGTCGATCTTGTTAATTTGCTTGCCGTTACTAGTCTTATCTTGATTCGGCGGTATTGTGGGATGAAGCGGCCCGGACCAACTTTACACTTATGCTTACGTGAGACCGGTTCCACTGCCTAACATGCACTTGTTGCATAAGGTGGCTAGCGGGTGCCTGTCTCTCCCACTCTAGTCGGATCGGATTCAATGAAGAGGGTCCTTATGAAGGGTAAATAGCAATTGGCATATCACGTTGTGGTTTTTGCATAGGTAAGAAACGTTCTTGCTATAAACCTATAGCAGCCACGTAAAAACTTGCAACAACAAATTAGAGGACGTCTAACTTGTTTTTGCAGCATATGCCTTGTGATGTGATATGGCCAAAGGATGTGATGTGATGCATTGTGATGTATGAGATTGATCATGTTCTTGTAATAGGATTCACGACTTGCATGTCGATGAGTATGACAACCGACAGGAGCCATAGGAGTTGTCTTAATTTATTGTCTGACATGTGTGTCAATCATAAACGCCATGTAATTACTTTACTTTATTGCTAATCGTTAGCCATAGTAGTAGAAGTAATAGTTGGCAAGACAACTTCATGAAGACACGATGATGGAGATCATGATGATGGAGACCATGGTGTCGTGCCGGTGACAGTGATGATCATGGTGCCCCAAAGATGGAGATCAAAGGAGCAAGATGATATTGGCCATATCATGTCACTATGTTGATTGCATGTGATGTTTATCATGTTTACATCTTATTTGCTTAGAATGACGGTAGCTAAATAAGATGATCTCTCACTAAAATTTCAAGAAATGTGTTCACCCTAATTGTGCACCGTTGCTAAGGATCGTTGTTCTAAAGCACCACGTGATGATCGAGTGTGATAGGTTCTAACGTTCGCATACAACGGGTGTAAGCCACATTTACACATGTGATACACTTAGGTTGACTTGACGAGCCTAGCATGTACACACATGGCCTCGGAACACGGAAGACCGAATGGTCGAACATGAGTCATATAGAAGATACGATCAACATGGAGATGTTCACCATGGATGACTAGTCCGTCTCACGTGATGATCGGACACGAGCTAGTTGACGTGGATCATGTGTCAGTTGGATGACTAGAGAGATGTCTATCTAAGTGGGAGTTCATTAAATAATTTGATTATGTGAACTTAATTATCATGAAATTAGTCTAAAATTGTCTTTACAATCTATATTGTAGATCCAATGGCCAACGCTAATGTTGCCCTCAACTTCAACGCATTCCTAGAGAAAACCAAGCTGAAAGATGATGGAAGCAACTATGCGGACTGGGTCCATGGCTTGAGGATCATCCTCATAGCTTCCAAAAGATTATATGTCCTTGATGCACCGCTAGGTGACGCACCCATTTTCCCAACGGCTCAGGACGTTATGAACGCCTGGCAGTCGCGTTGTGATGATTACTCCCTAGTTCAGTGCGGCATGCTTTACAGTTTAGAACCGGGGCTCCAAAAGCGTTTTGAGCAACACGGAGCATATGAGATGTTCCAAGAGCTGAAACTGGTTTTCCAAGCTCATGCCTGGGTCGAGAGATATGATGTCTTCGACAAGTTCTTCAGTTGTAAGATGGAGGAAAATAGTTCTGTCAATGAGCACACACTCAAAATGTCTGGGTTGCACAACTGCTTGTCTCAGTTGGGAGTTAATCTTCCGGATGACTCAGTTATTGACAGAATCCTCCAGTTGCTCCCACCTAGCTACAAGAGCTTTGTGATGAACTACAACATGCAGCGGATGGAGAAGTCTATTCCTGAGTTGTACTCGATTCTGAAATCAGCGGAGGTCGAGATCAAAAAGGAGCATCAAGTGTTGATGGTGAATAAGACCACTAGTTTCAAGAAAGGCAAGGGTAAGAATAACTTCAAGAAGGATGGCAAAGCGGTTGCCGCGCCCGGTAATCAAGTTGTCGGGAAGAAGAACAAGAATGGATCCAAGCCTAAGACCGAGTGCTTTTATTGCAAGGGTACCGGTCACTCGAAGCGAAACTGTCCCAATTACTTAGTGGATAAGAAGGCCGGCAACGTTAAAGGTATATGTGATATACTTGTTATTGATGTGTACCTTACCAGCGCTCGTAGTAGCTCCTGGGTATTTGATACCGGTGTAGTTGCTCACATTTGTAACTCCAAGCAGGTGCTACGGAATAAGCGGAGACTGGCAAAGGACGAGGTGACGATGCGCGTCGGGAATGGTTCCAAGGTCGATGTGATCGCCGTCGGCATGCTACTTCTACATCTACATTCGGGATTAGTTTTAAACCTCAATAATTGTTATTTAGTACCAGCTTTGAGCATGAACATTGTATCTGGATCTCGTTTGATGCAGGATGGCTACTCATTTAAATATGAGAATAATGGTTGTTCTATTGATATGAGAGAAATGTTTTATGGTCATGCCCCACTAGTCAATGGTTTATGTTTGATGAATCTCGAACGTGATGTTACACATGTCCATAGTGTGAGTACCAAAAGATGTAAGATTGATAACGATAGTCCCACTTACATGTGGCACTGCGCCTTGGTTATATTGGTGTCAAACGCATGAAGAAACTCCATGCTGATGAACTTCTGGAGTCTCTTGATTTTGAATCATTTGACACGTGCAAACCATGCCTCATGGGCAAGATGACCAAGACTCTGTTCTCCAGAACAATGGAGCGAGCAACTGACTTGTTGGAGATAATACATACCGATGTATGCGGTCCAATGAGCGTCGAGGCTCGTGGTGGCTACCGTTATGTTCTCACCCTCACTGATGACTTGAGCAGATATGGGTATGTCTACTTAATGAAACACAAGTCTGAAACATTTGAAAGGTTCAAGGAATTTCAGAGTGAGGTAGAGAATCAACGTGATAGGAAAATAAAGTGCCTACGATCTGATCGTGGCGGAGAATATTTAAGTCACGAGTTTGGCACGCACCTAAGGAAATGTGGAATTGTTTCACAACTCACGCCACCAAGCACACCTCAACGAAATGGTGTGTCTGAACATCGTAATCGCACTCTATTGGATATGGTGTGATCTATGATGTCTCTTACCGACTTACTGCTTTCATTTTGGGGATATGCATTAGAGACTGCCGCATTCACTTTAAATAGGGCACTGTCTAAGTCTGTTGAGACGACATCATACGAATTATGGTTTGGAAAGAAACGTAAGCTGTCGTTTCTGAAAGTTTGGGGATGCGATGCTTATGTGAAGAAACTTCAACCTGAGAAGCTCGAACCCAAAGCGGAAAAGTGTGTCTTCATAGGATACCCCAAAGAAACTATTGGGTATACCTTCTACCTCAGATCCGAAGGCAAAATCTTTGTTGCCAAGAATGGATCCTTTCTAGAGAAAGAGTTTCTCTCGAAAGAAGTAAGTGGGAGAAAAATAGAACTTGATGAGGTAATTGTACCACCACTCGAACCGAAGAGTAGCACAACACAGGAAGTTGTTTCTGTGGAGCCTGCACCGGCTGGAGAGGAAGTTAACGATGATGATCATGAAGCTTTAGATCAAGTTTCTATTCGAAGGTCCACTAGGACACGTTCCGCACCAGAGTGGTACGGCAACCCTGTCCTGGAAATCATGTTGTTGGATAACGATGAACCTTCGAACTATGAAGAAGCGATGGCAGGCCCAGATTCCAACACATGGCTTGAAGCCATGAAATCCGAGATAGGATCCATGTATGAGAACAAAGTATGGACTTTGGTGGACTTGCGTGATGATAAGCGAGCCATAGAAAATAAATGGATCTTTAAGAGGAAGACTGATGCGGATGGTAATGTGACCGTCTATAAAGCTCGGCTTGTCGCTAAGGGTTATCGACAAGTTCAATGAGTTGACTACAATGAGACTTTCTCACCCGTAGTGATGCTAAAGTCCGTCAGAATCGTGTTAGCAATTGCTGCATTTTATAATTATGAGATCTGGCAAATGGACGTCAAAACGGCATTCCTCAATGGCTTCCTTAAGAAAGAACTGTATATGATGCAGCCGGAAGGTTTTGTTGATCCTAAGTATGCTAACAAGGCATGCAAGCTCTAGAGGTCCATATATGGGCTGGTGCAAGCATCTCGGAGTTGGAACATTCGCTTTAATGAGGTGATTAAAGCGTTTGGGTTTATACAGGTTTATGGAGAACCCTCTATTTACAAGAAAGTGAGTGGGAGCTCTATAGCATTTCTCATATTATATGTGGATGACATATTGTTGATGGGAAATGATATAGAACTTTTGGAAAGAGTAAAGGCCTACTTGAATAAGTGTTTTTCAATGAAGGACCTTGGAGAAGCTGCTTACATATTAGGCATCAATATCTATAGAGATAGATCGAGACGCCTCATAGGTCTTTCACAAAGCACATACCTTGACAAGATATTGAAGAAGTTCAATATGGATCAGTCCAAGAAGGGGTTCTTGCCTGTGTTACAGGGTGTGAGATTGAGTATGACTCAATGCCCGACCATGGCAAAGGATAGAGAAGAGATTAGTGTCATCCCATATGCTTCAGCCATAGGCTCTATTATGTATGCCATGTTGTGTACCAGACCTGATGTGAACCTTGCCATAAGTTTGGTAGGGAGGTACCAAAGTGATCCCAGAGCGGAACACTGGACAGCGGTCAAGAATATCCTGAAGTACCTGAAAAGGACCAAGGACATGTTTCTCATATATGGAGGTGTCGAAGAGCTCGTCGTAAAGGGTTACGTCGATGCTAGCTTCGACACAGATCCGGATGACTCCAAGTCACAAACCGGATACATGTATATTTTGAACAGAGGGGCAGTCAGCTGGTGCAGCAGCAAGCAAAGCGTCGTGGTGGCATCTACATGTGAAGCGGAGTACATAGCTGCTTCGGAAGCAGCAAAGGAAGGAGTCTGGATGAAGGAGTTCATCACCGACCTAGGAGTAATTCCCAATGCGTCGGGCCCGATGACTCTATTCTGTGACAACGCTGGAGCTATTGCCCTTGCCAAGGAGCCCAGGTTTCACAAGAAGACAATACACATCAAACGCCGCTTCAACTCCATTCATGATTACATTCAGGAAGGAGATATAGATATTTTAAGTACATATGGATCTGAGTATAGCAGATCCGTTGACTAAACCTCTCTCACGAGCGAAACATGATCAACACTAGAACTCTATGGGTGTTCGATACATCACAATGTAACTAGATTATTTACTCTAGTGCAAATGGGAGACTATTGGAAATATGCCCTAGAGGCAATAATAAAATGGTTATTATTGTTTTCCTTGTTAATGATAATTGTCTATTGTTCATACTATAATTGTATTAACCGTAAACCGTAATGCATGTTTGAATACATAGACCACAACATGTCCCTAGTGAGCCTCTAGTTGGCTAGCTCGTTGATCAATAGATGGTCACGGTTTGATGACCTTGGACATTGGATGTCGTTGATAACGGGATCTCATCATTTGGAGAATAATGTGATGGACAAGACCCAATCCTAAGCATAGCACAAGATCGTGTGGTTCGTCTGCTAAAGCTTTTCTAATGTCAAGTATTGTTTCCTCAGACCATGAGATTGTGCAACTCCTGGATACCATAGGAATACTTTGGGTGTGCCAAACGTCACAACGTAACTCGGTGGCTATAAAGGTACACTACAGGTATCTCCGAAAGTGTCTGTTGGGTTGGCACGAATCGAGACTGTGATTTGTCACTCCGTGTGACGGAGAGGTATCTCTGGGCCCACTCTGTAAAACATTATCATAATGAGCTCAATGTGACTAAGGAGTTAGCCACGGGATGATGTGTTACGAAATGAGTAAATAGACTTGTCGGTAACGAGATTGAACAAGGTATAGGGATACCGACGATCGAATCTCGGGCAAGTATCATACCGGTAGACAAAGGGAATATTATACGGGATTGATTAAATCCCCGACATCGTGGTTCATCCGATGAGATCATCGTGGAGCATCTAGGAGCCAACATGGGTATCCAGATCCCGCTGTTGGTTATTGATCAGAGAGGTGTCTCGGTCATGTCTACATGCCTCCCGAACCCGTAGGGTCTACACACTTAAGGTTCGATGACGCTAGGGTTATAGGGAAATAGTGTACGTGGTTACCGAAGGTTGTTCAGAGTCCCGTATGAGATCCCGGACGTGATGAGGAGTTCCGGAATGGTCGGAGGTAAAGATTCATATATAGGAAGTGAGGTTTTGGTCATCGGAAGTGTTTCGGGCATCACCGGTAGCGTACGAGGACCATCGGAAGGGTTCCGGGGGTCCACCAAGTGGGGCCACCGGCACCAGAGGGCTGCATGGGCTGCAAGTGGGAGGGAACTAGCCCCTAGGTGGGCTGGTGCGCCCCCACAAGGGCCCAAGGCGCAGCACAAGAGGAGAGGGGGCAAACCCTAGCCCGGATGGGCCTCAGGCCCACCTAGGGCGCCGCCCCTCCCCTCTCCCTCTGTGGCCGCCGGCCAGATGGCCATCTAGGGCTGCCGCACCACCCTAGGGGCTGCGCCCTCCCTCCTCCTCCTCCTATATATAGTGGAGTGTTTGGGGTTGGCAGAGACACGCATCTCTCTCCCTCGGTGCAGCCCTACTCCTCCTACTCCTCGTCCTCCGTAGTGCTTGGCGAAGCCCTGCCGGAGTACCACGTAGCTCCACCGTCACCACGCCGTCATGCTGCCGGAGCTCTCCCTCAACCTATCCTTCCTCCTTGCTGGATCAAGGCATAGAAGACGTTACCGGGCTACACGTGTGTTGAACGCGGAGGCGCTGTTGTTTGGCGCTTAGATCGGATTCCACCGCGATCTGAATCGTTGCGAGTACGACTCCACCAACCACGTTCTAGTAACGCTTCTGCTTTGCGATCTTCAAAGGTATGAAGATGCACTCTCCCCACTCGTTGTTGGTTTCTCCATAGATGGATCTTGGTGAACACGTAGGATTTTTTTGATTTACTACTACGTCTCCCAACAATGTACTCCTCAGAGCAAATCTCAGCTGAGTCTCCCCTTCACCTGTAGGGTGGTCAAGCTCGAGCTCCTCAAATCCCCCCATTATTTCATCCACTTGCACAACAGCATAGCCATGTGGAATCTTACTGTGGTGAGAAGTTTCGTCGGTTCGAGGAGGTGCAACAAAGTCGTCAGCCGCCTTGAAGGTGAGGTTAACGCATTTCGGCATAAGCTCGCAATGTTGGCCATCTGTGATAGCATCCACGGGGTAGCTAGGAGTCGTGAAGTCAGGTTGTTGAAGGAGCTCCGTGGAAGCCATGATGCTTCTCCGTTGAGATGGTGGGGTAGCTTCTGGGGTAGCTTCGTGCCCCTGAACAAGCTACTGGTCGGGAGCTTGCTGGCTCATAACTTCTTCCTCTAGACTTCGTACTCTTGCATTGAGCTCATGCACAACGCTCAGCTCCTGTTTCCTGTTCCTCTCCCGACTTTTGTAAACGCCTGCGTCGGGAAACCCAAGCTTCCACGAAATGGAGCCTAGCGTGCCTCGTGTTCGTCCAGGGTGCTTAGGATTCCCGAGGGCCTGGATCAGCTCGTCCTTCTCTCTGTCGGGAATGAACCTCCCTTCCAGCACTTCCTTGATAACTTGCTTAAGCTTCCTGATGTGTATTGTAAGTTGCTCATCCGTCCAAACGCACTTCCCTGTTTCAGGGTCCAAAGTTGCCGCAACCCCGAAGAACCAAGTCCTTGAACGTTCTGGCCAGTTCAATGTCTCTAGTTCGACCCCTTTAGCTCGCGGGTCATCCTCTCATTTGGCCCACAATGGCCTGGCTCTGAGGTAGCCACCTGACCCCGTGCGATGGTGATACAACTTCTTTTCAACATTTTCTTGTTTATCAGTGACATTTTCTTACACTTTTTAGAATTCTCTGTTGGAAATATGCCCTAGAGGCAATAATAAATAAGTTATTATCATATTTCCTTGTTCATGATAATCGTTTATTATCCATGCTATAATTGTATTGATCGGAGACTTAGATGCATGTGTGGATACATAGATAAAACCATGTCCCTAGTATGCCTCTAATAGACTAGCTCATTAATCAAAGATGGTTAAGGTTTCCTAGACATGGACATGAGATGCCATTTTATAACGAGATCACGTCATTAGGAGAATGATGTGATGGACAAGACCCAAACTACAAACGTAGCATATGATCGTGTCAGTTTATTGCTACTGTTTTCTGCATGTCAAGTATTTGTTCCTATGACCATGAGATCATGCAACTCACTAACACCGGAGGAGTACCTTGTGTGTATCAAACGTGGCAACATAATTGGGTGACTATAAAGGTGCTCTACAGGTATCTCCGAGGGTGTCTGTTGGGTTGGCATGGATCAAGACTGGGATTTGTTACTCCGTGTGACGGAGAGGTATCTCAGGGCCCACTCGGTAATACAACATCACAATAAGCCTTGCAAGCAATGTGACTAAGTGTTAGTCACGGGATCTTGTATTATGGAACGAGTAAAGAGACTTGCCGGTAACGAGGTTGAACTAGGTATGGAGATACCAACGATCGAATCTCGGGTAAGTAACATACCGAAGAACAAAGGGAACATCATACGGGATTAACTGAATCCTTGACATAGAGGTTTGACCGATAAAGATCTTCATAGAATATGTAGGAACCAATATGGGCATCCAGGTCCCGCTATTGATTCTTGACCGTAGTGGTGTCTCGGTCATGTCTACGTAGTTCTCAAACCCGTAGGGTCTGCACACTTAAGGTTTGGTGACGTTTCGGTAGTATAGAGTTATGTATGGTGGTGACCAAAGGTTGTTCGGAGTCCCAGATGAGATCCTAGATGTGATGAGGAGCTCCAGAATGGTTCGGTGGTAAAGATTGATATATAGGAAGTCCTATTTTGGTCGCCGGAAAAGTTTCGGGCTCATCGGTACTGTACCAGGAGTGCCGGTAGTGTACCGGGAGACCATCGAGAGGGGTATTTCGACCCAAGAGGCTACATGGGCTGTGAGATGATGAATACGAGCCCTTAGTGGGCTAGGGGAATTCCCACAAAGGGCCCATGCGGCTGGGAAGAAAAAGCCCAAAAGGAAAAAGGTGGAAAAAGGATAAAAGGGCTAAATTAGGAAGGAGTCCTAATCCTACAAGGAGTGAAGGAGGAGGACTCCTCCCTCCTGGTTTGGCCGACCCAAGGGCTGGCTCCTTGGGATCCAAGCCTCCTCCTCCTCTCCTCCTATATATACTAGAGGGTTTTAGGGTTTTGGCACAAGATTTTCAGCCACGTGCTAGCTGTTCCTCTAGTGCATAGTTTCTCCTCTAGATCGGATTTCTGCAGTGCTTAGGCGAAGCCCTGCCGGAATAGCTCCACCACCATCGCTGGAGGGCCGTCATGCTGCCAGAGAACTCTTCTACCTCTCCGATCCCTCTTGATGGATCAAGAAGGTAGAGATCGTCATCGATCTGTACGTGTGCTGAACACGGAGGTGTCGTCCGTTCGGCGCTAGATCGGAAGGACCGTGATCAAGATTGCGAGACGGATCATGATGAGATCACGGGACGGATCGTGATGTGTTCATGGGACGGATCGTGATTGGATCGCGGGACGGATCGTGATGAGATCACGGGACGCTCGGCGATTTGGATCGCGAAGACGTTCGACTACACCAACCGGGTTTCTTAACGCTTCCCGCTTAGCGATCTACAAGGGTATGTAGATCCACTCTCCCTCTCATAGATGCTCATCACCATGGATAGATCTTGTGTGTGCGTAGGAAATTTTTTGTTTTCCATGCAACATTCCCCAACAGTCTTGTAGGCCACGAGCACGTCCCATTGATCTCTTATCTCCGCATATCGGCCGGCGAATATTGGAGTCTTCTCTTGGTCGACAAACTTAGCTTTCAACTCATTCTTCCACCTCGGGAAAAGACCTGCCATCTTCTTAAGAGCACACGACCTGACCAGTGGCTCTATAACTGGATTACTCTCATCCTCCTCTGGCGGTAGGGTGAAATTTGTCTTCAGGTCCTTCCAAAGATCTTCTTTGTGGCTATCGGTGACATAAGAAACTTGCGGGTTGTAGTTCTTAGCGTTCTTAGCCGGCTCATTCCATTGCTAGATGCTGATCGGGATGCTGTCCCTGACAATAGCTCCACACTGAGCAGAAAATGCATCCTTGGTCTTCTTCGGTTCAATCGGTTGGCCATCGCTCGCTATTAAGGTGATCATGAACTTTTAATCAGTGCACAACCTTTTCTTCGGGCCTCGTCTCTTACCGAGGTTTCGGTCGATTCGGAGGGCTATAAAAGAAGAAACAAGCTCAGTTAATATATGTACATACCAAAACAATCAATGCATCAATTAGTCAGCATAGGCTTAATTAATATATATACCTCGCCGAACGACTTTGCAACAGCTCCCTCCGTTCGGTCACCGGAGCCGTCAGCATGGTCTCCTTCCTCCGGCTCTCGGTCACCGGAGCCATCATCATGGTCTCCTTCTTCCTCCAGCATTCGGTGACCAGAGCCGTCATCATCATGTCCTAGAACTTCCGTGTCAAAATTTATTAACGAGAAGATATCACCGCCGCCGCGGATTATGTCCCCCAACAACGCTTCTCCTTCAAAGTCTCTGTTCATGGTTGGATCCATGGTTTTTGCAAATATTACAACATGGCAATTAATATACAAACATGAGAGATGGATATATTAATTAGTGGCAAACATAGACAAGGGATCATATTAGTGGCTTCGACGCTTCTACGGTTTGGGGTGGCCTCGACAACGCTTCTAGAGATTGGGTGGCCTCGACGCTTCTAGGGTTTGGGTGGCCTCGGCAACGCTTCTAGGGATTGGGTGGCCTCGACAACGCTTCTAGGGTTTGGTCGGGCAAGAGGGGGTTGATCGAAGTTACCGGAGTTTTCTTCTAGTGGTCTGGGTGGCCTCGAGAGTTTGTCGGGTAGGGGCGAGAGGGGGTAGGAGATCGACAATGCTTTTCCAGTCCCGGTTTAGGCGGACTCGAGAGTTGGTCGGGCGAGAGGGGGTTGATCAACGTCCCCCCTCATGTCAAAATTACCAGATTTTCTATATGAACAAAAAAAATGTCGGCCGGACATATCATCACGCGGCGGAGGTAACAAAACGTGATGCACATAAGTGGTTCTGCGAAGGTTCTGCCTCGCTTCGTGCAACCTTCCATCGATTTTGGAAAGGTTCCACGTGTTTTTTTCTTTCATATTTTTTATTTATGGATTTTATAATTTTTTAGTTTTCGTATTTTTGCCTTTTCGGTCATTGAAATAAATCTCGACTATTTTCATACATGTCCATTTTTTGTATATACACTGAGCATTTTGTTATATGCATTGAACATTTGTCAAATGCATGATGAAAGCTTTTCAAAAACATTTTTTTGAATACATGTTAAATATTTCATAAATACACACATAACCTTTTTTGAATACACATTAAACTTTTTTGAATACATGTGAAACATTTTTCTGAAGCTCATTGAATTTTTTTCTAAATACACGATGATTTTTTTAAAATACACATTGAACATGATTTTTTTAACTTGCATGAACACATACATATATCATCATACCAATATATATGAACAAAAACATCATATTGTATATGGAAAAAAATCACCATATATCATCATATATCATCATACACACATATATATGAACAAAAAACATCATGTTGTATATGAAAAAATATCAGCATATATTAGCTGGTCGGACGAACTGCTCACGTATAGGGGAGGGGGATGTGGCCGGAGCGGGGCAGAGCAGTGGCCGGAGCGGGGCGGCCGGAGCGGGCTGGCGCGGGGCGGGGCCGCCGAAGCAAGGTCGGGGAGGTCGGGGACGGCGGTCGGCGGCGGCGATGGTGACAGAGAGCATGCAAGATTTGGGTAGCCTGGCGGCGTGGGTGGGGATCTGGCCTTCGAGCGAGCGAATGGGTCGAAAACTGCTAAGTGTGGGGTTTTATACAGGGAGCATTGGTCCCGGTTGGTGGTACGAACCGGTACCAATACTCCCCTTTGGTCCTGGTTTGTGCCACCAACCGGGACCAAAGCCCTGTTTTCAGCAGCCCAAAGGGCGGGAAAGCACCCCCCCTTTCGTCCCGGTTGGTGGCACGAACCGGGAGCAAAGGTGGGTATTGGTCCCGGTTCGTGCCACCAACTGGGACAAAAGGGGGTTGCTGCCCGGGGACAAATGTTTAGTCCCACCTCGCTAGCTGAAAGGGCTCGAGAGTGGTTTATAAGCGCTACTACGCGAACCCTCTCGAGCTCCTCTCAACTGCAGGCTTACAGGCCTAATCACACACTCCTCAGCCTGTGGGCCCACTCGGCCTGCTGCGGGCCTGAATACTGGCCCAACTAGCTGGTTGGGTTTCTAGTCGTATTCAGGCCGTCGTGGCCCAGTAGACGGCATTTTTTTTATATTCCTGTTTTTTGTTTTGTTTTTTGATTTATTTATTTTCTTTTGTTTCTACTTATAGTTTTTCAGTGATTCTTTTTTGCTTTTAGGTCACAAAAATTATAAACTTTCTGTTAGTGCCATTAGTTTTCAAACTTGAATAGTTTAAATTTGAATTCTTTGAAATTTGTGTGAATCACTAGTTTGTGAATAACTTTACTTTAAAAATAGATTTTTGAGTGATTCTTTTTCCTGCTATTTAATATTACTTTGTTTTAACATTATATTCAATTTGGTAATTTTTAGGTTATTTTAAATGATTGTTTAAATCAAAAACAGATTTTGTTATTTTAGTTTGCTATTAAAGTTTCTAACAAAAAATTCTTTATAAAAACTCTTTTTGCTATTAATGTTTTGAAAAAAATACTTTGATAATTTTAGTTGCATAAATTTTATATAATTTTAGTTTCAAAAATACTAGAGGTTTATAAAAGCTTTTAGAGTTTCTTTTTGCTATTAGAATTTTATAAAAGCTTTTTAGTTGATTCTTTTTGCTATGGAAGAATATTATAGTTCATAAAATAACATTTAAATTGATTATTTTTAGTTCATTATTTTTGCTATTAGGGTTTCATAAAAGGTTTTTAGTTGATTCTTTTTGCTATTAGTTCATTCTTTGAGCTAAATGACCCTGAAATTGAGAAGCACTACAAATGAACTCTGAAAAGGTTGAAACTTGGCATGGTATCATCATTTCACCCATATAGGGTGTCCTAAAAGTTGAGAGGGTTACGGAAAAAGCTGGATGCACTTCGTGAACAAAATGCACAATCTCTTTCGAAGTATCAGGGTTTCGGACGAAAACTCATGTGTTACAAACGGATTTCATATTCTTTAACTTGTTAGAAATCCAGACTTTTTGTGTGTTCAAAATGCACCATTCAAAGCCACATCATTTTCAACCCTTTTTGACTTCATTTCTTATTTTTCATGCAGTTATTGATTTTTTTAGCTAAATGACACTGAAATTGGAAAGCACTACAAATGAACTCTGAAAAGGTTGAAAGTTGGAATGGTATCATCATTTCACCCACATAGCATGTGCTAAAAAGTTGAGAGGGTTACGGCAAAAAGCTGGATGCACTTCGTGTACAAAACGGACAGTCTCTTTCGAAGTATCAGGGTTTCGGACGGAAACTCATCTGTTACAAAAGGCATTTCTTTCTTCACATGTGCCGGCAGTGATATTCTAGATCAAAGGCATCATCATAATAGTTGTGGAGAGAAAGTCTTCACTTTTTCCTCGCTTGTGTCCTTTGCTTATTGCGTCGTAACCATGGATAATCTTCATTGTTTAACAAGGTGCTTGGGTCAGCCTTGACCTTGAAGGGAGGAATTTCCTGAAACTTTTCATAATCTTCAGACATGTCTGTCTTGCCCTCCAATCCCACGATGTCTCTTTTTCCTGAAAGAACTATGTGACGCTTTGGCTCATCGTATGATGTATTTGCTTCCTTATCTTTTCTTTTTCTTGGTTTGGTAGACATGTCCTTAACATAGAAAACCTGTGCCACATCATTGGCTAGGACGAATGGTTCGTCTGTGTACCCAAGATTGTTGAGATCCACTGTTGTCATTCCGTAATGCGGGTCTACCTGTACCCCACCTCTTGTAAGATTGACCCATTTGCATCGAAACAAAGGGACCTTCAAATCATGTCCATAGTCAAGTTCCCATATCTCCTCTATGTAACCATAATATGTGTCGACCTTCCCATTGGTCATTGCTGCATCAAAGAGGACACCTTTTTTTGGTTGGTGCTCCTTTGATCTTGGGCGATCGTGTAAAATGTATTCCCATTTATCTCGTACCCTTTGTAAGTCAATACAGTCAAAGATGGTCTCCTGGCCAACGAGTACAGCTCATCAAAAATAGTGTTGTCACACCTGAGACGTGTTTGCAACCAACTGCCGAAAGTCTTGATGTGTTCACATGTAATCCAGTCGTCACACTGCTCTGGGTGTTTGGAGCACAAAATGTTCTTGTGTTCATCGACATACGGGGTCACCGAGGTAGAATTCTGTAGAACTGTGTAGTGTGCTTGAGACCAAGAATGCCTGTCCCCACATATTACTGACTTTGCTCCTAGCATGCCTTTTCCAGTCAGTCTCCCCTCATACCGTGATTGAGGGAGACCAATCTTCTTAAGGTGAGGAATGAAGTCAACACAAAACCCAATGACATCCTCTATTTGATGGCCCATGGAGATGCTTCCTTATGGCCTAGCACGGTTACAGACATATTTATTTAGGACTCCCATGAACCTCTCAAAGGGGAGCATATTGTGTAGAAATACAGGGCTCGAAACGACAATCTCGTCGACTAGAGGAACTAGGACGTGCGTCATGCTATTGAAGAAGGATGCTGGGAACACCAGCTCGAAACTAGCAAGACATTGCGCCACATCACTCCTTAACCTTGGTAGGATTTTTGGATCGATCACCTTCTGAGAGATTGCATTGAGGAATGCACATAGCTTCACAATGGCTAATCAAACTTTTTCCGGTAGAAGCCCCCTCAATGCAACCGGAAGAAGTTGCGTCATAATCACGTGGCGGTCATGAGACTTTAGGTTCTGGAACTTTTTCTCTGCCATATTTATTATTCCCTTTATATTCGATGCGAAGCCAGACGGGACCTTCATACTGAGTAAGCATTCAAAGAAGATTTCCTTCTCTTCTTTGGTAAGAGCGTAGCTGGTAGGACCTTCATACTGCTTTGGAGGCATGCCGTCTTTTTCGTGAACATGTTGCTAGTCCTCCCGTGCCTCCGGTGTATCTTTTGTCTTCCCATACACGCCCAAGAAGCCTAGCGGGTTCACGCAAAGATTCTTCGTCACGTGCATCACATCGATTGAAGAGCGGACCTCTAGGTCTTTCCAGTAGGGTAGGTCCCAAAATATAGATTTCTTCTTCCACATGGGTGCGTGTCCCTCAGTGTCATTCGGAACAGATAGTCCACCGGACCCTTTCCAAAGATTACTTGTAAATTATTGACCATAGCAAGTATGTGATCACCGGTACTGATGGCGGGCTTCTTCCGGTGATTTGCCTCGCCTTTGAAATGCTTGCCTTTCTTTCGACATTGATGGTTGGTCGGAAGAAATCCACGATGCCCCAGGTACACATTGTTCCTGCAATTGTCCAGGTATATACTTTTGGTGTCATCTAAACAGTGTGTGCATGCATGGTATCACTTGTTTGTCTGTCCTGGAAGGTTACTGAGAGCAGGCCAATCATTGATGGTTACAAACAGCAACGCATGCAGGTCAAAATCCTCCTCTTTGTGCTCATCCCACACGCGTACACCGTTTCCATTCCACAGCTGTAAAAGTTCTTCAACTAATGGCCTTAGGTACACATCAATGTCGTTGTCGGGTTTCTTAGGGCCTTGGATGACAACTGGCATCATAATGAACTTCCGCTTCATGCAGAGCCAAGGAGGAAGGTTATAGATACATAGAGTCACGGGCCAGGTGCTATGATTGCTGCTCTATTCCCCAAAAGGATAAATGTCATCTGTGCTTAAACCAAACCATACGTTCCTTGCGTCACCTGCAAACTCCTTCCAGTACTTTCTCTCGATTTTTCTCCACTACGACCCGTGGTATTATAGTAGCATACCACATCACCTTGGCAGCAACCCTCTTCCTGGGGTGCTCGCCCTCAACATCACCAGGGTCATCGCGTCTGATCTTATAGCGCAATGCACCACATATCGGGCATGCGTTTCGTTCCTCATACTCACCGCGGTAGAGTATGCAGTCATTAGGGCATGCATGTATCTTCTGCACCTCGAATCCTAGAGGGCATACAACCTTCTTTGTTGCGTACGTACTGTCGGGAAATTCGTTATCCTTTGGAAGCTTCTTCTTCAATATTTTCAGTAGCTTCTCAAATCCTGTGTCAGGTACACCATTCTCTGCCTTCCACTGCAGCAATTCCAGTGTGGTACCGAGCTTTGTGTTGCCATCTCCGCAATTGGGGTACAACCCTTTTTTGTGACCCACTAACATGCGATCGAACTTCAGCTTTTCCTTTTCGGTCTCTTTGCATCAACAATGACCCGACAAAGATCATCATCGGGCACATCGTCTAGTTCCTCTTGATCTTCAGCTTCCCCGCTTGCAGCATCACCGTATTCAGGGGAAACATAGTTGTCATCATCCTCTTCTTCTTCTCCGTCTTCCATCATAACCCCTATTTCTCCGTGCTTGGTGTTGGAAATATGCCCTAGAGGCAATAATAAATTAGTTATTATCATATTTCCTTGTTCATGATAATCGTTTATTATCCATGCTATAATTGTATTGATCGGAGACTCAGATACATGTGTGGATACATAGACAACACCATGTCCCTAGTATGCCTCTAGTAGACTAGCTCGTTGATCAAAAGATGGTTAAGGTTTCCTAGCCATGGACGAGATGTCATTTGATAATGGGATCACATCATTAGGAGAATGATGTGATGTACAAGACCCAAACTACAAACGTAGCATATGATCGTGTCAGTTTATTGCTACTGTTTTCTGCATGTCAAGTATATGTTCGTATGACCATGAGATCATGCAACCCATAGATATCGGAGGAGTACCTTGTGTGTATCAAATGTCGCAACATAACTGGGTGACTATAAAGGTGCTCTACAGGTATCTCTGAGGGTGTCTGTTGAGTTGGCATGGATCAAGACTGGGATTTGTTACTCTGTATTACGGAGAGGTATCTCAGGGCCCACTCGGTACTACAACATCACAATAAGCCTTGTAAGCAATGTGACTAAGTGTTACTCATGGGATCTTGTATTACAGAATGAGTAAAGAGACTTTCCGGTAACGAGGTTGAACTAGGTATGGAGATACCGACGATCGAATCTCGGGCAAGTAACATACCGAAGAACAAAGGGAACATAATAGGGATTAACTGAATCCTTGACATAGAGGTTCGACCGATAAAGATCTTCGTAGAATATGTAGGAACCAATGTGGACATCCAGGTCCCGCCATTGGTTATTGACCGTAGAGGTGTCTCGGTTATGTCTAACCCGCAGGGTCTGCACACTTAAGGTTTGGTGACGTTTTGGTAGTATAGAGTTATGTATGGTGGTGACCGAAGGTTGTTTGGAGTCCCGGATGAGATCCTGGACGTCACGAGGAGTTCCAGAATGGTCTAGAGGTAAAGATTCATATATAGGAAGTCCTATTTTGGTCGCCAGAAAGGTTTTGGGCTCATCGGTAGTGTACCGGGAGTGCGGGAGTGTACCGGGAGACCTCCGGGAGGGGTATTTCGACCCAAGAGGCTTCATGGGCTGTGGGAGAGTGAATATCAGCCCTTAGTGGTCTGGTGGAAACTCCCACACAAGGCCCATGTGGCTGGAGAAGAAAACCCAAAAGGAAAAACGTGGAAAAAGGCAAAAAAAAAAGGCAAATTAGGGAAGGAGTCCTAATCCTACTAGGAGTGGAGGAGGTGGACTCCTCCCTAGTTGGTTCGGCCAACTCCTATAGGAGCCTTGGCCCTTGCGCCAGCCTCCTCTCCTATTCTCCTATATATACCGGTGGATTTTAGGGTTTTGCACTAGATTTTACGGCCACGTGCTACCCGTTCCACCGGTGCTCCTCTAGATCGGATTTCCGCAGTGCTTACGCGAAGCCCTGCCGAAATTGCTCCACCACCATCGCCGGAGTGCCGTCACACTACCAGTGAAATCTTCCTCCTATCCACTTCCTCTTGCTGGATCAAGACAGTGGAGATCGTCATCAAGCTGCATGTGTGCTGAACGCGGAGGTGCCGTCCGTTCGGCGCTAGATCGGAAGGACCATGATCAAGATCGCGAGACGCTTCGTGATGTGTTCGCGGGACGGATCGTGATGAGTTCACGGGACGGATCATGATGAGATCACGGGACGGATCGTGATGAGTTCGCGGGAGGGATCGTGACTGGATCGCGGGACGGATCGTGATGTGATCGTGGGACGCTCCGCGATTTGGATCGCGAAGATGTTCGACTACACCAACCGTGTTTATTAATGCTTCCCGCTTAGCGATTTACAAGGGTATGTAGATCCACTCTCCCTCTCGTAGATGCTCATCACCATGGATAGATCTTGCGTGTGCGTAGGAAAATTTTTGTTTCCTATGCAACGTTCCCCAACAGTGGCATCATGAGCTAGGTCTATGTGTTGATGAGATCTCGAGTAGAACACAAAAGGTTTGTGGGCGTTGATGCTTAGATTGCTTCCTCCCTTGGTTGGATTTTGGTTCAGTGGTATTGTGAGATGAAGCGGCCGGACCAACATTACTCGTACGCTTACGAGAGACCGGTTCCCTCGACGCAACTTGTTGCCTAGATGGCTTGCGGGTGGCAGTTTCTCTCACTTTAGTTGGATCGAATTCGACAAAGGCGGTCCTTGAGAAGGTTGAAAAGCAAATTATGTATCACCGTTGTGGTTTATGCATAGGTGAGAATCGTTCTTGCTAGAAACCCGTAGCAGCCACGTAAAACATGCAACAACAATTAGAGGACGTCTAACTTGTTTTTGCAGGGTATGTTGTGATGTGATATGGCCAATTACATGATGTGATATATGTGATGTATGAGATGATCATGTGATGTATAGAATTTCACGACTTGCATGTCGATGAGTATGGCAACCGGTAGGAGCCATAGGGTTGTCTTTAATTATTGTATGACCTGCATGTCAGTCATTAAACGCTATGTAATGCTTTACTTTATCGCTAAACGGTAGCAATAGTAGTAGAAGCATGTTGGGCGCGACAACCCCGATGGCGACACGTTGATGGAGATCATGGTGTCTTGCCGGTGACGATGGAGATCATGCTGGTGCTTTCAAGATGGAGATCTAAAGCACAAGTTCATGGCCATATCATGTCACTTATGAATTGCATGTGATGTTAATCCTTTTATGCACCTTGTTTTGCTTAGTACGACGGTAGCATTATAAGGTGATCCCTCACTTAAATTTCAAGATAAATTGTGTTCTCCCCGAGTGTGCACCGTTGCAAAAGTTCGTCGTGTTAAGACACCACGTGATGATCGGGTGTGATAGACTCTACGTTCACATACAACGGGTGCGAGCCAGTGTTGCACGCGCAGAACACTCGGGTTAAACTTGACGAGCCTAGCATGTACATATATGGCCTCGTAACACAAGAGACCGAAAGGTCGAACATGAGTCATATAGTAGATATGATCAACATGATGATGTTCACCATTGTAACCACCTCAACTCACGTGATGATCGGACTTGAGTTGGTGAATTTGGATCATGCATCACTCGAATGACCGGAGGGATGTCAATTTGAGTGGGAGTTCTTAAGTAATATGATTAATTGAACTCATTATCATGAACATAGTCAGTAGTGTCTTTGCAAATTATGTTGTGGATTACTTGCTCGCGCTGTAGCGCCCTTGAATTTTTATATGTTCCTAGAGAAATAGAGTTGAAAGATGATGGTAGCAATATTGTGGATTGGCTCCGTGATCTGAGGATTGTCCTCGTTGCTGCACAGAAGGCTTGTGTCCTTAATGCACCGCTCGGTGCCCCAACCCTTCTAGCGTCATCTGTAGATGTTGTGAACATCTGACAAGTACGTGCTGATGACTACTTGATAGTTTAGTGTGTAATGCATTACGGCTTAGAATTGAGGCTTCGAAACATTTTGAACGTCACGAAACATATGAGATGTTCTAAGAGCTGAAATTAGGATCTCAGGCACGTGCCCGTGTTGTGAGATATGAGATCTCCAACAAGATTCTTTTCCTGCAAGATGAACGAGAATAGCTCAATCGTTGAGCATGTGCTCAGATTGTCTGGGTGCTACAATCGCTTGAATCGAGTGGGAGTTCATCTTCCAGATAAGATAGTGATTGATATAGTTCTCCAAGTCACCTTCACTAAGCTACTAGAACTTGGTGATGAACTATAAAATGCCAGGGATAGAATTAATGATCCCTGAGCTGTTCGCGATGTTTGACACCGCGAAGGTAGAAATCAAGAAGGAGCATCAAGTGTTGATGGTTAGTATAACCACTAGTTTCGAGAAGAGCAAGGGCAAGGTGGGAAACTTCATGGATGGCAAGTCAGTTGCTGCTCCAGTGAAGCAACCCAAAGTTGAACCCAAACCCGAGACTAAGTGCTTCAATTATGAGGAGACAGGTCGCTGAAGTGGAACAACCCTAGATACTTGGTAGATAAGAAGGCTGGCAATGTTGACAGAAGTATATTTGATATACGTGTTATTGATGTGTACCTTGCTTGTACTCCTAGTAGCACCTGGGTATTGGATACCGGTTTGGTTGCTAAATGTTAGTAACTCGAAATAAAAGCTACGGAATAAACGGAGAACTAGCTAAGTGTGAGGTGACTATGTGTGTTGGAAATGTTTCCAAGGTTGATGTGATCAACATCGCACGCTCTCTCTACCTTCGGGATTAGTGACGAACCTAAATAAATGTTATTTGGTGTTTTGCGTTGAGCATGAACATGATTAGATCGTGTTTATTGCAACACGATTATTCATTTAAGTTAAAGAATAATGGTTATTCTGTTTACATGAATAATACCTTCAATGGTCATGCACCTAGTGAGAATGGTTTGTTGAAACTTGATCGTAGTAATACACATGTTCATAACATTGATGCTAAAGATATACAAAGTTAATAATAATAGTACCACATACTTGTGGCACTGCCGCTAAATGTCATATTGGTATAAAACGCATGAAGAAACTCCATGCTGATGGATCTTTGGACTCATTCGATCTCGAATCGGTTGAGACATGCAAACCATGCCTCTTGGTCAAGATGACTAAGGACCCCGTTTTTTGTTTTGATGAAGCGGGCAAGTGATTTATTGGAAATGATACATGTTGATGTATGCAATCCAATAAATGAGTCTTGTAGCGTGCGGTGGATATCATTATTTTCTTACCTTCACTTATGATTTGAGTAGATATAGTTTATATTTACTTAATTAAACACAAGTCTGAATCGTTTGAAAGGTTCAAGAAAATTCAGAGTGAAGTTTAAGATCATCGTGACAAGAAGATAAAAATGTTTGCGATATGATCGTGGAGGTGAATATCTGAGTTACGAGTTTGGCATACAACTTTAGACAATGTGAAAGTTGTTTCACAACTCACGCCACCTTGAACATCATAGTGTGATGGTGTGTCCGAACGTCATAGTCGTGCTCTATTGGATATGGTGCATGCTATGATGTCTATTATCGTTTTGTTACTATAATTTTGGGGTTATGCATTAGAGACAACTACATTCACTTTAAATAGGGCACCATCTAAATCCGTTGAGATGACACCGTGTGAACTATGGTTTGATAGAAACCTAAGCTGTCATTTCTTAATGTTTGGGGCTGCGATGCTTGTGTGGAAAATGTTTTCACCTAATGAGCTCGAACCCAAAGCGGACAAATGCATCTTCATAGAATACCCTAAGAACAGTTGGGTGAACCTTCTATCTCAGATCCAAGCATAAAATGTTTGTTGCTAAAACTGGGTCCTTTCTCGAGAAAGGGTTTCTCTTGAAAGAATTGAGTGGGAGGAGGATAGAACTTGATGAGGTTATTGAACCTCTGCTTCAACCAGAAAGTAGCGCAGCGCAGAAAGATGTTTCTGTGAAGCCTATGTCAGCTGAAGAGGAAGTTAATGATGATGATCATGAAGCTTCGGATCAAGTTACTATCGACCTACGAGGAAAATAGAACTTGATGAGGTTATTGAACCTTTACTTCAACCAGAAAGTGGCGCAGCACAGAAAGATGTTTCTGTGAAGCCTACGTCAGTTGAAGAGGAAGTTAGTGATGATGATCATAAAGCTTCGGATCAAGTTACTATCGAACTTCGTAGGTCGACAAGGACGTGTACTGCTACTGAGCAGTACGACAACCCTGTCTTGAGGTCATGTTGTTGGACAACGATGAACCTATGAACTATGGAGAAGCGATGATGGGCCCGGAAACCAACAAATGGTTAGAGGCCATGAAATCCGAGAAAGGATCCATGTATGAAAACCAAGTATAGACTTTGGTGGACTTGCTCGTTGGACGGCAGGTCGTTAAGTACAAACGGATCTTTAAAATCAAGACAGACGCTGATGGTAAATGTTACCATTTGTAAAGCTTGACTTGTTGCAAAGTAGTTTACGACAAGTTCAAAGAGTTAACTATGATGAGAGTTTCTCACTCGTAGCGATGCTAAAGTCTGTTGGAATTATGTTAGCAGTTGCTGCATTTTTCAATTATGAAATCTGGCAGATGGATGCCAAAACATCGTTTCCTTCCTTAAGGAAAGGTTGTATGAGATACAATCAGAAGGTTTTGTCAGTCCTAAGGATGCTAAAAGGTGTGCGAGCTTTAGTGGTTCTTCTATGAACTGAAGCAAGCATCTCGGAGTTGGAATATACACTTTGATGAGGTGATCAAAGTTTTTGAGTCTATACAAAGTTTATGAGAAACTTGTATTTACAATAAAGTGAGTGGGAGCACTATAGAGTTTCTGGTAAGCATATGTGGTTGACATATTGTTGATCGGAAATGATGTAGAATTTCTGGAAAGCATAAACGGTTGTTTGAAAAGTGTTTATCAAAGGAAGACCTAGAAAAAAGCTACCTAATTGTTAAGCATCAAGATCTATAGAGATAGATCAAGATGCTTGATGAGACTTTCAATGAGTACATACCTCGACAAGATTTTGAAAGAAGTTCAAAATGGATCAGTCGGAGAGAAGTGTTCTCGCCTGCTTTGTAAGGTGTGAAGTTGAGTGAGACTCAAAGCTCGACCACGGCAGAAGAAAGAGAAAGGACGAATGTCATCCCCTATACCTTAGCCATAGGCTCTGTATAGTATGCCATGCTGAGTACCGCACCCATGTGTGCCTTGCCATGAGTCCGTCAAGGGGTACAAGAGTGATCTAGGAGTGGATCACTGGACAATGGTCAAGAATATCCTTAGTAACTAAAAGACTAAGGAGATGTTTCTCAATTATGGAGGTGATAAAGAGTTCGTCGTAAAGAGTTACGTCGATGCAAGCTTTAACACCAATCCAGATAACTCATAGTAGCAATCTGGATACGTATAGTGGAGCAGCCATTTGGAATAGTACGAAGTGGAGTGTGCGAGTAGTGCTTACAGTTTGACATAGAGATTTGCAAAGTACATACGGATCTGAATGTTGCAGACCCATTGACTATAAGATCTCTCTCACATGCAAAGCATGATCGAGCCCCAGAACTCATTGGGTGTTAGATTCATAACAATGCGAATCACATAGTGATGTGAACTAGATTATTGACTCTAGTGCAAGTGGGAGACTGTTGGAAATATGCCCTAGAGGCAATAATAAATTAGTTATTATCATATTTCCTTGTTCATCATAATCGTTTATTATCCATGCTATAATTGTATTGATCGGAGACTCAGATACATGTGTGGATACATAGACAACACCATGTCCCTAGTATGCCTCTAGTAGACTAGCTCGTTGATCAAAAGATGGTTAAGGTTTCCTAGCCATGGAGATGATATGTCATTTGATAACGGGATCACATCATTAGGAGAATGATGTGATGGACAAGACCCAAACTACAAACATAGCATATGATCGTGTCAGTTTATTGCTACTGTTTTCTGCATGTCAAGTATATGTTCCTATGACCATGAGATCATGCAACTCACAGATATCGGAGGAGTACCTTGTGTGTATCAAATGTTGCAACGTAACTAGGTGACTATAAAGGTGCTCTACAGGTATCTCCGAGGGTGTCTATTGAGTTGGCATGGATCAAGAATGGGATTTGTTACTCCGTGTTACGGAGAGGTATCTCAGGGCCTACTCGGTAATACAACATCACAATAAGCCTTGCAAGCAATGTGACTAATTGTTAGTCACGGGATCTTGTATTATGGAACGAGTAAAGAGACTTTCCGGTAAGGAGGTTGAACTAGGTATGGAGATACCGACGATCGAATCTCGGGCAAGTAACATACCGAAGAACAAAGGGAACATAATAGGGATTAACTGAATCCTTGAAATAGAGGTTCGACCGATAAAGATCTTCATAGAATATGTAGGAACCAATGTGGACATCCAGGTCCCACCATTGGTTATTGACCGTAGAGGTGTCTCGGTCATGTCTACATAGTTCTCGAACCCGCAGGGTCTGCACACTTAAGGTTTGGTGACGTTTCGGTAGTATAGAGTTATGTATGGTGGTGACCGAAGGTTGTTCTGAGTCCCGTATGAGATCCCGGACATCACGAGGAGCTCCGGAATGGTCCGGAGGTAAAGATTCATATATAGGAAGTCCTATTTTGGTTGCCGGAAAGGTTTCGGGCTCATCAGTAGTGTACCGGGAGACCTCCGGGAGGGGTATTTCAACCCAAGAGGCTTCATGGGCTGTGGGAGAGTGAATATTGGCCCTTAGTGGGCTGGTGGAAACTCCCACACAAGGCCCATGTGTCTGGAGAAGAAAACCCAAAAGGAAAAAGGTGGAAAAGGGCAAAAAAAGGCAAATTAGGGAAGGGGTCCTAATCCTACTAGGAGTGGAGGAGGTGGACTCCTCCCTAGTTGGTTCGGACGACTCCTATAGGAGACTTGGCCCCTGTGCCAGCCTCCTCTCCTCTTCTCCTACATATACCGGTGGATTTTAGGGTTTTGCACTAGATTTTGCGGCCACGTGCTACCCGTTCCACCGGTGCTCCTCTAGATCGGATTTTCGCAGTGCTTAGGCGAAGCCCTGCCGGAATTGCTCCACCACCATCACCGAAGCGCCGTCACGCTGCCGGTGAACTCTTCCTCCTGTCCACTTCCTCTTGCTGGATCAAGACGGTGGAGATCGTCATCAAGCTGCACGTGTGCTGAACGCGGAGGTGTCGTCCGTTCGGCGCTAGATCGGAAGGACCGTGATCAAGATCACGAGATGGTTCGTGATGAGTTCGCGGGACAAATCATGATGAGTTCACCGGACGGGTCGTGATGAGATCGCAGGACGGATCGTGATGAGTTCGCGGGACGGATCGTGACTGGATCGCGGGATGGATCGTGATGTGATTGCGGGATGCTCGGCGATTTGGATCGCGAAGATGTTCGACTACACCAACCGCGTTTCTTAACGCTTCCCGCTTAGAGATCTACAAGGGTATGTATATCCACTCTCCCTCTCATAGATGCTCATCACCATGGATAGATCTTGCGTGTGCGTAGGAAAATCTTGTTTCACATGCAACGTTCCCCAACACTTGGTCCAAACATTATAGTGTGGCATGAAACCCTTCACAAACAGGTGGCTGTGAAGGATTTTCTGGTCAGAGTAAGACTTCAAATTCCCACATGTAGGACATGGACAACACATAAAACCATTCTTCTTGTTTGCCTTGTCCACTTCGAGAAAATGAGCACCCCCTTAATGTACTCGTCGATGCGTCTGTTACCATACATCTATTGTTGGTTCGTCTGCGTGCATTATATATAATTAAGTGTGTCAAAAATCATTGCAGAACATCAGGAATACATAAGTGACCAAATTAATAGAAGTTCATCATCACACTAAAACCAAAGTAGATACATAGTTCTCGTTGACCAACATATAGCTCTCCAGAGCATCTAATTAAACCATACATTGAAACTATTTAAAACATTTCAATGCAACAACAAATGCGATCATAATCACAACTAAGGTAACAATTGATCCAACGGCATAATGATGTCAAGCCTCTTTATCAATGGCATATTTTCTAATCTTTCTAAGCTTCAAGCGCATTGCAGCCATCTTGCTCTTGTGATCATCGTCGATATCGGCAACATGCAACTCCAATCCCATCTTCTCATCTTCAGTTCTTTTCAATTTTTCTTTCAAATGATCGATTTCTTTTTCAGCTTTAGTTAACTTGTCGAGCGGAATTGCATAGTCGGTATCCATTTCTCGTTCAACTACTTCCTATAGATAAAAACATCTAAGTCAAGTTGGTGGCATAATTAATTGTCATAGACACTAGATGTGTGAAATAGTTATAAAATATAATATACCACATCTCAATCATAGACTGGACGAGGGCCGACGTGGGCGGATACCATAACCATGGCACTATATAATAAAAAACAATAATAAAAGTAAGAAAATCATACGAGTAAGTATTTTTTGTTTTAGAAAGAAGATAAGATCAAGAGGATCACCACGCGCGGGCGATCGACGGCGGTTTCAGGACAGGGATGGGATAGGACGGACCGCCAAACCTAGACAAATCTTGACGAAAATAGTTTGGACAAGGAGCTTTGAGAGGAGAAAGCTTAAGTGTGGCTCGGGCATTTCATCAAACACCTCATGTGCATAGGAGGTGAGCTAGAGCACCACAAAGCTCTAACACTGTTGTCCTGGAAAAATAGAGCACTCCACGGATCTGCTAGCGGCGGGCAAGGGTTTATATAGGCAGCTCATTGGTCCCGGTTCATGGATGGAACCGGGACAATAGGTCTCCCTTTGGTCCCGTTTCCAGCCACGAACCGGGACCAATGGTCGTGGGCCAGGAGCGAGGCGCATTAGTCCTGGTTCGTGCCTAGAACCGGGACCAAAGGGGCCAGACGAACCGGGACCAATGGCCCACGTGGCCCGGCCGCCCCCCTGGGCTCACGAACCGGGACGGTTGCCACCTTTGGTCCTGGTTCGTGAGCGAACCGGGACTAATGGGCTTAGGAGGCCCAAACCAATGCCCTGTTTTCTACTAGTGCGTCTTCGAGAGCTGCCTCCGTCGACCTCTTTACCACCATGCCTTCCTGGAACGATGGGGAAACGATCTCCAATGATGATTGCGAGGCCGTGAACATGGACATGGGACTAACGGTAAGTTTGTTCCTTGTCACCCAGGGTTAGGGTTCTTGTTGATTTGGGGAATTTTTTCTGACTCGGTCTGTTTTGTGTAGCCACCTGCAACCATTTTTCGCTCGGATTGGACTGGGCTTGCCATAGATCTACCTGCTAGATGTCTACACCACGATGTTTGTGAGAAATTTGTGGCATTTGAGTCAATGGATAGTGGCAGGAGATTTTTGGGTTGTGCCCAGAAGGTTAGTTCTGAACCTTTGTTTATTTTGCTTATTGATAAAATGAAAAACGCAGCTAACTGTTTTCTTCATGTAGTTAACTGATTTTTATCATGTTGGTAACTGACAAATGCAGTTAACTGGATTTCTTAATGTAGTTAACTGAAGAAATGCAGTTAACTGAATTTCTTAATGTAGTTAACTGAAGAAATGCAGCTAACCACCACATATTTAGTTAACCACCACATATTCAGTTAACTGAATTTTGTCATGTTGGTAAATGAAAAATGCATGTGGTTAACTGAATTTTTGTTCATGTATTTGCATCTTGTTAACTTACTAGAATTTTTGTTTGTCTGAATTGGTAGGAAGGGCCTAGACGCCCCTTTGCGCAGTGGGTTGATCCTGAGTGGCCTTCCACTTTGAAGATTAGTCTAGCTAGGATCTGGGGCATGTTTAATGATGAGAACAAAGTGAGGTTGAGGCAGAATGTTGTTAATGCTGAAGAAAACTTCAGGATCCTGAAAGAGAAGGAAAGGATGGAGAAAGATCTGAGGTTTTTTAAGGTTAATTTTGCTAAGATGGTTGGTGACAAAGTGGAGGCATTGAACCAGCTAGGCAATGCATAGATTGCTCTTAGTGACCTAAAGCAAGAGCTGGAGAAGAAGATCCTATGTGATAAATCTGTCACAAATAGTCATCAGGTGTTAAGGGCCAAGGTAGAGAGAGATGGACCTGATGAAGCAAGAGATGGACTCATTCATGCATGAGAAGAAGAAACTCCTTGAAGACAGGGACAGTTTGATGTTACAAAGGGATCAGTTGAAGAAAGAGAAGAAGCAGTTGGAGTACACCATTGCAGATATCTTCAAACATCAGGAGGAAAGAAAAGAGAATATCAGGCAGCTTAAGGAAATGCTTGATGAATTTTAGTGACTAAATGGTGTTTCCTAATTTGTAACATCAAGTGTGTACTGAAGTAATTTGATTGACCAAATACTCTTGCCTTAGATGAACTTGAAGTAATTTGTGTACTGATGTACATTATGTGTTTGTGGAGTGAATTGATCTCTATGTTGAAAAGATCACTGAATTTGACTGTCATCTGAATTTGTGTCATTGTTCATGTTAGCTTAACTAAATTTGATCATGCTAACTGAATTTGAGCATGTTAAGTGTCATTTGAATTGTTTCTAATAAGTAAGCTAAGTTAATTAAGTAAGCTAAGTTAATAAATTAAGCTAACTTAATAAATTCACTTAACTGGATTTTTAACTGAACTTTTGACAGTTCGGTAAGTTAACTGAATTTTTAACTGAACTTTTTACAGTTTAGTAAGTCCACTGAACTTTTTACAGTTCGGTAATTTAACTGAATTTCTTACAGTTCACTAAGTTAAGTCAATTTGTAAAATAACTAACTAATTTCAGATAAGTAGCTACTCCTGCCTTTTCTAAACTAGACCTTCCATTTTTGTACATCCACCTATAACTTGTTGCATGTTATTTTAAGAAACTAGTACAGATGGACATATCAGGTTGTAGCTAGTGGGGACATGCAAATACAACAGGAGAACATAGCAACATCTGGAACATTGCAACATCTGAGCCTTAAGAACTTCACAGCAAACATTGCAACATCTGGAACATAGCAACATATTTCTTGCTTGACATCACTCCATTACACATAACTTATATGCTGAACTATACCAGCACACCTAACCAAAATATTTATCTAACTTATATGGTGAAATATACCAACATATCTAACCAGATCAGTAGTACTTCTAACTTCAGCAACTGCATTGCCTCAGTTCTTCTTGAGCAGCTTCAGGCGCTTCGAGCGCCGCACCACCTCCAGTGCAGCAGGCTTCTTCTTTGCCCCAGTCTTCTTCTTGTCCCCCTGTTCCTCCCCCCCCCCCTCTGCATCCGCATCCACCACCTCCTGCTTGACGAAGGCCGATGCATCTAGCATCTCCGGCAGCTCGTCCACGACAATGGGGAGGTCTTGGTCACCCTCCTTGGCCGCGAGGACCGGTGCGACCATCGGCACCTCCGTCTCATCATCGGAGAGGACAATCACCTCCTCATTGTCTCTACTAGATGGCTCGTTGTCTGGCTCGTAGTTGTAGGGGAAGATGACCGTCGGATTCTTGCGGTCCCAATAAGTGGTGTTGACGGGCGCGGGGATGGCGAGGACGACGTCGGTGACGCCCTCGTCCTCGAGGCGAGGCGTGTAGGATCCGGCTGCGGCGGCATCATCTTGGAGGAGCGATACATCCACCACCTTGCGCGTTGCCTCGGGTCGGGGGAGCGCTGCACCTCCCGCATTGCCCAAAGCAGGAAGATGGAGGGAAGGGGGATGCCATAGCCGGTGGGGAACGCACAGGCCTTCTTGGCGTCGCGCATGACCTTGACAAGGCCAAGTGCGTGGTTGCGCATCATCGCCACGCTTGGGAACCACCGCGCGATTTCGCGAAGCTGCTCGTGGATCTCCTTGTTGTCGCCGACCAGATCTTCGACAGCCTACTGCCAGCCTAGGCTTGTGTCCATGGCGTCGTGGCATGGTGGTTTTCTCTGCTGGGGAGATGGGGAACGGTTGTGGGCAGACATAGGAAATGCGAAAAGACATGTGTGGGAAGGGAGCGTTGGGTAGACACGTATACAGCAGTGGGAAACCCAAACGTCAGAGAGCGGGCGAGAGGAGGAAGAGAGGAGGGGGAGTGAGAGAGAGGGCGAGCGACCGGCTCGTTTTGTTTCGACCGGACCGCGTCGGCATAACGGCCGTTAACGGGCCGCGCCGTCTCCTTGTTGGGCCAGGTGGCCTGAAGGGTGGGCCCAATCCGTCAGGAAAGCGGTTAAATCGCTAGTCACCGCAGTTTTGGGTTTATTGAAACAGCGAACACCGCATTTGGTAGTTTTCTAACAAAAATTAAAATCCAGTAGTTTTTTGGAACCATAGCCTGTAAACTATTAGTTTTATACTATTTACTCTATCTTAATTGGCACCAATGTTATTAGGTCTATATTGAAAGAAGGAAAGTTATTGAGGTCCTAGTATTTAAGTTTGGTCCGGGGTCCCTAAAATTTCCGGACCGGCCTGATTTTACATAGGCATTCAACAGCAATGTTGCACAATTCTAAGAATCGCCTTTTGCAGTCTGTTAGTTGTGCAATCCGGGAGGAGATTTCCCCCGGAAAAAAGAAGTTGGGTGATGATTAATTAGCCCCGGTCCAGGTGTGAAGTTTTTAGAAGAAATCCAGGTGCGATGTTAATCATCCCCCACAAGATGACAACTCCTTCATGTGAATCTCGTGCGAATGTTTCCGTGCTCCAAATAGACAGGCGGACAGTGATACCACGCCGCCCCGTTTGTCCGGTTGCGACTAGAAAACCTTACTTAACACGTACGGGTCGGGATGGATTTCTTGAGCCACTAGATTAGAGCATGGAACTTTAAATTTGACTTCTTAAACGTTCACGGAAGCGTCCGATCGCGTCAGGACATTGACCGGTCACATCTTAAATTTTAAATTTAAATTCATATAGACCATACAGCTACGTCAATACATTTATACATATTGTTTGACTACTTCGTCACTATTAATATGCAATCGGACTACCAAAATTTGACATGCTTGGTTATGATGGACATCAGCCACGACTGCCCTTGTCTTTCTCGGAGCCTTTGCCGTCTTTTTTGCCGAAGTATCGGTCGAAGACACAGTATGAATCGAGCTGGATCTACTCGTCATCAGAGTTGTCCTCGTCGTCGCTCACCTCCTCCATCTCCTTCGATGCCAGTCCGGCTATTTCACGGACCACCCGATTCTGCTCGCGGGCGAGGGTGCGTGCGTTCCTCTGCTGCCCTTTCTTTAAAATGTGGGTGCAGATGGCTTGCTCCTCTGCGGCCGCCCGCGCCGCCGCATCAACCGCCTCCACCTCCGCCATTTCCTTCGCGAAATAGGCCTCGGTGACCCTTATCCTCTCCTTCCCACGGCGGGCAGCCCATTCCATGTAGGACTCGAAGTCCGCCGGACCGGTCGATGGGTCCGCCCTTCGGGACCTCGATGATCACGTCACATAGGAACCAAGCGCGCGTTGAGCAGACACTATGAAGTCGCGGCGAACAGATCCTGCCGTCGTCCAAGCGTTGTCCTCGCGGGAACGGTCATTGTCTCCTTCATTGCGCAGGGGACGATTCCCCCAGTCGATGGATCCGGATTGGTCGAAGTCAGATTCGCTGCCCTCCATGCCGGAGAAGGTCGAAGATCGCCGGAGGTGAGATAGGATGGCGGAGAAGAGTGGAATAAAATGTCTAGGGTTTGGTCTGGCGAAAGGATGAGAATGAACATATGTGAGGTCGATGGGAGCCAAACGGGCGTGCCAAGGCACGCCCGGCCTGCCCCATATCTGTCTTATATTTGGGGTGAACATGAAGTGTGCCGATCAGCCCGACCGTTTGAGGCCCATTGAAAGGGGTGGCTGGATCGATTTTTTGTGACCGGGCGGCATGTCCGGACGTTTGAGAAAGATATGAAAGGTCCGGTTGTAGATGCTCTTAGGTTACACTGGCTAGCATGCCACGCTGTATTACACTTGTGTAGGCAGTTCAGAGACCTTTTGTGTGTGCGTGCGTGTTTTCAAGTGATAACGCAGCATAGAGACTGAAATTAGGGATTCAAAGTCCACTTGTTGACGGCGGAACAGTTCAGTGGTCTCGCGGGCGCTTAATGAATGGAACAGTTCAGTGGTCTGGCGGGCGCTTAATGAATATCAACGGGACGTGTCCAGTGATTAGATGAGCACGTTACGTTACATTACGTTACGTTACGTACGTGGAGTTATTTATGTGGAAGTAGTATACAGAAAATGCGGATTAGGAAGACCGGTTGAGTTGTATACAGCAGAGAGACAGAGACAGAGACAGAGACGACTTGCGAGCGTGCAGTTCAAACTTGGGCCGCGCGAGCAGAGCAGGTGCCCAGTCGTGGTCGATCGCTGCCGACTTATATTTTTTTTTATCACTATGCAATTCCCAGGCGCGTAAGTATGGAGCGTAAACACTACACAGTACGTCAGCTGGTCAGCACTGTTCTACTAATTATGTATGCATGTGTCCTAATCTCTCTGTTGATGAGGCGGGACATTTAGTAAGCTGGAGTGCACCTGCGCGCGCGGTTTGAAAACCGAAATTTGGAGCGTGATTCTCACTGCTACTCCCTCCGTCCGAAAATATTTATTATTTTTGAATGGAGAAAGTATTTACGTAGAAGACTATCTGGGAGCACTAGTTAATCGGTCAGCTACGCCGGCCGTGTGTGCCTACGCATCACCAAACAGATCGGCAAAATTCAGTTTTGCGCAGTGTTTGGAAGCATCGGGGCATCGGGAGCCACTGGATTTTCATAAAAAACAGTGGAGCAAAAAAAAATACTCCTTTCGTTTCATAATGTAAGATGTTTATTAATACTATTACTGTGTTAAAAAATGTCTTACGATATGAAACGGAGTAGTAAATGAATTAAGACTGGTTTTGCCCACCGTAGACCCCTCAGAATGTGATCGTTTGGTTAATACTACAGCCCACGAGTCCACTATAGTGGTTTTTCCTTGGGGGGGTGCAGTTCACTGTAGTTGGCCGAGGGTTTAACCTTCTTTTCTAAAAAAGAAAAATCACTGTAGTTGTTTGGGCAACATCTCGAAAAAGGCAAGTTGCTCGGACAAACGGAACGAAGGCCACCGGCTCCATTATTTAACCTCTTGTCAATTAGTTGCGTGCCCGGCCGACCGGCACCGTACGTCGTTGCCGGCCAACTATTGAACGCTCCTACCCCGTCCGCCCAACTAATAATCAAGCACTCCTCCTCCTACCTCGGCATCGACTGATTGCTTGATTGGTGAGATCTGGGAACTGGGATGGACGGACCACGCAAGAGAGACTGGCCGTGCCAAATGATGATGAATTTGTTGCACTGGTCACTCGATGGTTGGCCATACAATATTTGCTCCGGATCTGTATAATATGTGATCATCCATTCCGTATCTGGATTGTTCCAGTTTCCCGGCACCTTCCGCGACGACCAACCCCGCCGGGAGGCTTTCTCAGCTCAGACGATGCGATCGAACCACGTGCACGCAACCGCCGTACGTTGCTAATACGAGTGGTATACACCGCTTGCACACGCTAATGGAGGAGCAAGTGAAGTGCGTCGTCCATGTGAGCCGGTCTCACATTTCTGGACTGAGTGGCCACACCGCTTCGTCAGTACACGAAGCTTTACCACTTTCATAATCGTTCAGATTTTGGTTGGATATGAAATGTACCGATTAGCCCGGGTGTTACGGCTGGTACGAGGCGTCCGTTTGAGTCGGCATTTTTTAACGTCAGCGCCCGTGCCTTCCATTGAGGCATATAAGGTCGGTTTGAGGATCCGGCTAATATGCTATAATAAGGACATCTTCAACACGCATATTTGCTTCCTCTTTCAACTATGAATGGGAAATCAATTCATGGACATAGTTACGGAAGCCAGCAGTTCAACAATGTCTACATATATTTCAATCATTGTTTGACGGACAAAAATTATGTAAATACAATGGATTTTATATAAACCGGACAAAAATTCATTACATTTTGAACAATTCTTAACTAAAAACTACACAAGACTAAGATAAAACTAGTCGACGTCCGCAGTGGATACCCATGCAAGCGACACGTATATAGTGGCATAGCTAGGGGTGGACAGGGTGGTCCGTGGACCACTTTGAAATTTCCCCATGATTTGTATATAGTGTAGTAAAAAACATTTATTCAAAAGAAATAAAGTATGCAAATATATCTACTATTGGACCATCCTAGCGCATTGGCCGGTCTGGGTATGCCATTGGTGACACGGATATCCTTGACTAGTCTACGGCGGGGCACAACGGGTCTTCCTTGTCTTTCCCATGTTTCATTGTCCGCTCATCGGATTATCGTGAGCCCTAGAGGTATATTCTTGAGCGCAAAGAATCGCTCCCCTTTGTTCGACAACCTCGGTCATTAGAGTGGCGCTGGAACACCGGAAGGGGGGACGGCGGTGGCCTGCGAGAGCGAGCAAGTCACCGGTTGTGCATGCCGGCGACGTCGGGGCGGTGGCCTCCCATGTTCTACTTTTCCTCATTGGTGGCAGCATACGAGCACGTGATGCCCGTCGCGTCGTCGATCTCCACCAAGCCAACTTCTATTTCTGTCGGTAGGGCGCGGTTCCGCCAATGTTCGCGGCGGATGGCGTGATCGCAAGCACAAGAGGAGTTGTACGACACGACCTCGTCCATGACAGCCACGAAGCCCGTGCTCCCCCGCATGCCGTCATGAAGCAACTCGTCATCCCACGGGAAACTGACTTGGAGCGGCAAGTTGCTTAACCATGCACCGGCTGGAGCGTCCTCCTCCACAAGATGGCTTGTAGGGGCCTAGAGCGGCAAGGGAGGTGGAGCAGAGAGATGCCAGGTTCCTATCTGATGCGATTGGCGGGCCACCCAAGCGACTTTTATGATAGAGAAATCCTCTTCGTGCTCACCAGATGCCATGAGACTATCCACAATGGGAGTAATAAAGGTAGTAACATCGATGCCACCTCAACGGAAAAACGATGTGACGGCTAATTAATGAGGAGAAAGACAAATTGAGTAACATAGCTAGTTACTCATACTATGAGTAGCATCGCATATTTCAAGACAAGATGAGTCTATAAGCTAATAAATGAAAACATCTATGTTATCACCTCTATGTTACTATCCATTATGAAGGTAGTAACATATGTATGTTACTACTCTATGTTACTTTCCATTATGGTTAGTCTGAAGAGCATGATGCAAGGAGGAGATTGGGAGCGGAGGTGTGGTGTGATTATTTGCCGGGTGTTTTGCATAGTTTAAATAGCAGACGAAGGCCCGAAGCCAACCGACATTGTCCTTAATGCCGATAAGTTAGCAAACGGATGTGTGATCGGAGTAGTTTCGTGACACATGCGTGGGTTTAATGGAGGAAGGCGGGCGGACTGTGCCCATCTGAATTCAACGAGGAGGCGTGTTAAACCAGACGTGAACTGGATGGCGCTCTCTCAGCGGCTCACCACTTTAATGTCAATAGTGAGGGGCCGCGTCTGCTCTGGCCCAGCGTCAGTGTGTAACGACCGTTTTACAACGACGTGAATGTGGCAGTTGACAATGATTGAAAATGAAGAATGCATGCAGTCAAAGGAGCAGGTTTTTGGGTGGGCCAAGTCAGTCAGAAGCGGACTAACATCGGTCCACATACCCGTAAAACCCCCCTTTTTTTGAACAAAGCAAGGCACTAAAGGTGTCAAAATTCCATTCAGCTTGGAAAGAAATACAGGTTTGTTACAAAGATATTTAGGAGAAGCAACAGAAAGTACTTAGGAGAGAGCTGAAAGGAGGATCCTAAAGAGACAGTAGAACAACAGTTCGATGCCTTGAACCACATGAACAGAATATATGAACTAACATACGACCTGCAAAATGGCTAACTAAAAGAGGAGGTTTTGAGTAACAATCTTGAAGAAAAACTTCTTCAATGTCCTTAGCAGCAATAGAACCCATCAAGCTTTAGAAACAGTACACTTGTGCAGTTGAATACCTATAAAATTAAAATCTGAAAGAGTGTGCCACTGGACAGGAAACGGATGCATGAGAGTGAGAAGAACAAGTTAGGATGGGTCCACCAACAATTTGGTAAACCTGTTGAACAAGATTGTGAGGCACTCCATTCGAATTCCAGGAAATATGAAACATTTGAGAATTTAGATTAAAAGTGGATAACAAAAGAAGCCAATTCCTTTATGATGTTCCAGGGTGCAACAGAATGAGCTATATTCCTAGAAGCAACAATTGAGGCAAAAGAAAGAAAGACAACCAGTTAAACCACGCACTTCTGAAACACTCCCAACCTAAGAGCATCTACAGCCGGACGCCTCAAATGACCCCTCATACACCCGCGGACGCGTCCGATCAGTGACCGGGCAGGAGAGAAAGAAAAAAGTGACACAATCGGACCCCTCATATCATCCCTATACGGCCGGACTGTCCGCAAACCCTCATATATCCATCTCAAATATGTGAAGGACATGAGGGCTCGTGGACGCGCCCGGTCAGTCCGCCACGTAGGACGCGACCCCACCCCGGACCACATTTTTCTTTTTTTTATCTCTCTTCCTCTCCATCAATCATGTGCAATTAGCCGGACATATGTGAAAGAAAATGAGGAGTGTGACTCCGCGAACGGACAAATAGGAAACACGCACGGGCATGTTCGGTCATATTTGGAATGTCTTGGCTATAGACGCTCTAAATAAATAATTAGCCGGTGTGAGCTAGTCTGACATTCTGTAGTCTGGACTGGCTGGTCACAGCCCTTGGTCAGTAGACGAAACTTTAAGAAGCAGCAGACAAATTTCGTACCACTGTCGCACGCACGCGAAAATTGCAAGAGACAAATTTTGTTGTCAGCACGGGCCCACCCGCAGGGAGCGGGGTACAATAATGAGACAAGCGAGGAGGCCGGAACGTGAGTGGGAAATCCACGAGGGCCGGTGGAAAGAAAGAAAAGGGCAGGTGCGGAAGCGGAATTCCTTCCGCGCGGGCGCAGCAGCGCAAGCGCCGCCACCCAACGCGCCCGCGCCCCTCCCTCCCTCCCGGATTCCCCTCCCCTCCCCGCTCCCGCCCCAAATCCAGCCCTCCCGCTTCCCCGCGGCGGTTCGCTCCCTCAAATACCTTCCCGCCCGCTCGGAGGAGAGGGTCTGTCTCTATCCCGTCTCTTGGCGGGCAGGATGATGAGCGGGCCGAGCGCGAGCGGCACCGGCGGCCGGCGGAGGAGGTGGACGCAGCGGCCGTGCCGGGCGGGAGGGGCGGCCGGGGTCGTCACGCGGACCGTGGCGACGGCCACGCCCACGAGGCGGAGCACTACAGGTCAGCGTCTGGTCCAGTACTTAATCGGCGTGGCCGTTCGGATTCGTGGGCGTAGTATTTGCGATGCTCGCTCAATTGCTTTTCATGGCCGCCTAATATTTCTTGCTGTTTTCGGTTGATTTCGCCGGGCCGTTCCACGCGGTCGTTGTTTTGTTAGCGATTGCTTCCGGTAATGGAATGCAAAGCTTGTTAGTGCTAAGTTGTTATGGCAGCCGAACCGAGTGCCTTGCTTGCTCTTTTGTTTGCATCGCTTAATTCGTTGATTTAGGACAGAAATCAGGGAGAAGCGACGATGGAAGTTTGTTATTAGAAAAATACAGTACAGTACAATTGTCCTCTTTTCAGTGTTTGTCCGAGCAAAACAAACAACGAGGAAGAGATCATATACAAGATTTCAGAAGAACTAGTCCGTTCAGGAAAAAATCGAACAACATCATTCGAGACTACAATAGTAATACTAGAGTATGATTAACCTTGGGGAACGTAGAGAATGAGGACGAGTCAACGCCAGTATGAGCCCAAACTTGCATCGCAATTCCCCTTTGTTTTGGCCGTCCCTGACGATGGCTCTGTAACTCTATTATATTTGGTGACATGGGTATGCCACCATTTGAGATTGATGTGACTTTGCTTGCGCGCTAATCTTTGAATGGTTCTTGGTATGCATCAAAGAAAATATACAATCGTAAAAACAGAGGACTGCTTGCTTTGGAGTTGACCTCTTCTTGTTTTGCTTCAGGGTTTGCTCATGTGGACAAGCAGCAGCGTGTATATGGACTATCATCACAAGATTCCAGAAGTAGCAGTAGATCCACAATAATACAAGATTTCGTAAGTTGTTCACTTCCTCACTATTCTTCTATCAAAAACATATATAATAGTTCCATGTAAATATAAAATTCCTGCAACTTGGAAACATTCTATATTCTTGAACTGCTCCATTGCTTGCTGCTTCTCATTTTCTGGAATTTGTTTCTTGATGCAGCTTAATTCGGATTTATTGGAATATAAGCGTAAGAGGTCCAGTGGCAATGCTATGTCTTCCGTGAGGTCAGAATCAAGGAATCATAGTGCAGCAACTGGAATCCCAGTAGCTTCTGAAAAACCTTCCTTTTCATGGCCAACAGAGAAGCAAGTCCCCAGCAACAAAAACCTTTTTCCTGCCACCAGTACTGTCTTGGATTATCGGTTGCCCTGCCGCCGTAAATTACATCTTGGCAGAGGCAGTAACAATGCAAAGCAGACTCCAACACCAAAAGAATCCAGTGGCATGTGCAGTTTCAGTTATCAATTAGCTAGAGGTGCTGGAAGATCTGATTCTATGAAGATTGGCCCTACAAATGCAAAGTGTTCCCTTGCAGAGACAATGTCAATGTTACGTCAACGGCGGTTTGGTCGCAGTTACCAGAATCAAAACCGCATCGGTGCATTAAATCGGAAGCATAAGATCACACTATCTGGAGGAGCAATCGACATGGTAAAAAAAGAGGAGACTTGTAATCAGTCTGATTTGTCAACAGGAAGACACTGGCAAACTTTGTTGGATAATGCATTAGTTCGAAGAAGATCACAGCCGCACACTGAGGATTCATCCGAACAACTATGGAGCTGTACAAACAGTGAATCTGATAAGGCGCTATGCTGCTTTTCATCGAGTGGGAGCATTGATGGGTTGCAAGTATCTTTTTCAAGTGACACTAGTGACACAAGTGATAACTCCAATTTATCCTCTCTTGGTACAGTGGCAAATGATCAATGGAGGATGTCCTTCAAGAAGGTATTACATTGAAGCTATTCATACTAATACTGATAAAATGCTTACTATGAGTATGGTTGAGTATTTTCTTATGATACTATATTGCATAAGAGCTTTGGTTATGTCGTAAATTTAGAACCAGAACATGGGACAGGTTTCAGTTTGCAACTCTATTTACTCTCTCTTGAAAGAAGCTTACTGCTGCTGGTTATTTCGTAAATTTAGAACCAGGAACATGGGGCAGGTTTCTGTTTGCAACTCCTTACTCTATTTACTCTCTCAAAATAAAATTACTGCTAAGTGGTTATGTCGTAAATGTAGAATCAGAAACATGGGGCAGGTTTCTGTTTGCGACTCTATTTACTCTCTCTCAAAATAAGCTTACTGCTGGTGGTTATTTGGTAAATGTAAAAACAGAAACATGGGCAGGTTTCTGTTTGCAAATCTATTTACTCTCTCTCAAAGTAAGATTACTGCTAAGTGGTTATGTCGTAAATGTAGAATCAGAAATATGGGGCAGGTTTCTGTTTGCAACTCCTTACTCTATTTACTCGCCGAAAATAAGCTGACTACTACTGACTACTAAGCTAGCAATTATCAATACACGAGTACAAACTATTTTATTCATCTTCTAGTTTTACTTCGCCTCAAATGTGATAGCTAAGATTGAGCCCCTCCTTTTGTCATACTGCAGGTACACTGTCCACTTGCTGCACGCATAAACTATATCCCCCAAGCTTCCTGCAAAGAGATTGAGCAGGCAAGTCCAGTATCCGTTCTTGAATATCCAGCTGAAGATTTTTCTGATGCCGAAAACATTAAGAAAGATACAAAAGATCCTCATGGTAAGCAATCTTGGCATTCTAATGTTTCAGTCAACTAATTTTTGTAGCTAATTTTGTGTTATTTTTAATATAGCTCCCCAGTCAAGGCCTGACCTCGTTAACTTTCCATCGGCAGAAACTGATGCCAAGGTAGTGGTGGATACTAGAATTGGTATTTACTTGTGCTCTGAGATGGAGGCTACTGAACTTGATGAAACCATACAGCTGGTTGAAGACACCCCTTGCGAATTTGAAGACGAAGAGGAAAGAGAGTTTTGCTACTTGCTGGACATTCTATTTGCCTCTGGTATTCATGGCATTGAGGAGGATCAGCTGTACAAGGTGTGCCAGTCCCTTGATTTCCCTGCAGGATACGACGTATTTGACAAGCTTGAGAAGAAGTACCAAAAAGTGGATCAGTGGTCAAGGGCAGAAAGGAAGCTCACCTTCAACATGGTGAACTCCATACTGTCAGAAATTCTTGCCCCATGTTTGGACATGCACCCTTGGGCAACTACCGCTACGAATATGGCACCAGCGTGGGGCTCAGAGGGCCTCTTGGAGAAATTGTTGCAGGTGTTGACTCGTAGGCGAGAAGAGCTTGCGCCAAACGTGCATAAGAATGAGAAAAGAGTGTTTGATCAGAAATGGCCGGATGTGGCAGATTACATCGACAGGGCAGGTAGGGATGTTGAGAGGATGATAAAGGATGATCTTCTGGAAGAGCTGGTTCTGGAGTTGATGTCCAGCCAGTAGTTGCAAAGCTACTGCTGGAGTTGCTGTCAGCTTTCTTAGGCCCAAGGAGGTTACAAAGTTGCTGTAGGAGTGTAGGTCATTGCTTTCTGTGTTAGGTCAGGTTGATCGTTGGTTGTATTTGTTTCTTTGGTCCTTAAAGTCAAAGTTCCCCGCTTTTTTTGTTAAACAAGTGGTTGACACTATTTTTTGGGGTCGAGTCGCCGAGCTTGTTGTAGCATATTATTTGAGCAGATGCTTGTTGTAGGATAGGGTATGGTACAAGAAGTGGTGTGGTCTGTTAGGTTAGGTGAGGGAGGCACATGGTTGAAATTCATTCTTGGCACCAAAGGGGAGCAAAATGTGTGAGAGTTGTTACCCCTTTGCTGGATTTTGTCAGTTGTTACAGTTCTGTAAATCAGGTCGGTCAGTTATAGACATCAACATTTATATTTTATTTATTTTTTGCGGGAACAACTACATTGTTATCGCGTCAACAATAAATAAATCTTGTTGATTAAGTAGAGCACATATGTTTCCTTCATTTCATACTCATTTACTTCTTGGAGTATGTCTCTAGGACTGAATTATTGTTTCATGATTTTTCTATGGATGTTGCATTCACCGAATATTTGACTGAATGATGTACTGTACATTTTTCTCTTTAATGAAGCATGAGAAATGCATTTACTCTAAACTACCAAAACATCATATATTTAGGAATGGAGGGAGTATGATATTAAATAAGGAAAGAATTTACATGGCGAACTTGCACCCTCAAACATTGAAAAAGGAAGAGATGCAAAATCAAAGTCGCATACACAACTCGCTACAAATAGACGACCGAAAAAGGAAATATGACGGTTGCACAGAAAACAAAGAGAATACATGAAAAGAGAAGACCAATTCTTGCGACCATAGAATGGCGGCCTCACCTCGCTCCGCGTCTGCCTGCCCGCTTCCCCTGCCGCCGCCACCTTCGCTGCGCCCTAGCGACACGCCTCAGATCTTCTCCTATCGGGATGCGCTTGTAGCCGTGCGGGAGGAGGACCTCCCTGCCCCTACTGCTTGCAATGGCCATCCTGCGCCTCTGCGCATGCGTATCAGCTCGGAGGTCTCTGTCCCCCCGAGCTATGGTCGCGACAGGGAGCGCATTGATGAAGATGGGTGGCAGTTGGTGGGTGGCAAGAAGAAAAGGAGTAACTCTGGTCCGAGGCATGGGCAACCTATCGGCGACCTCCGCTACAAGCAGCTCCTTAAGCTGGCTTGGGGCAAATGCTTCCGGTGCTTTGCCTCGGACCATCGCGTAGCTAGCTGCGGCAATCCAGCTGTGTGACTGCTCTGCGGCAAGATCAACCATAAAGCGAGGCGGTGTTCCCTGCCGTGTCCTCCTCACCCTTAGGCATCGCGTGCTGCGCTGCCTCCCCGCAAGCCCTCGCCTCCCAAGCCGCCGCTCCCCAAACCTCTGCCTCCTCACCCTGTGGCGTCCGCTCCTCCCCGACCTGTGGCGGCCGCTACTCCTCGCCGAGACGTGTCCTTCTCGGTGCCTTCCTTCACCGTGATGGTTGCACCTGGTGGTGAGCATCGTGGGCCGGTCTTGGCGGTCGCGCCTCGCTCCACTGCGGTGGCGGAGGCCGAGCATGTGCTTCTCCGGCAGGCCGTCGTGGCCGTCATCGTGGGCTCCTGTCCCTCCCTGATGCTGGTGGACGTCAAGCGCGCCCTCGCGATCTGGTTCCAAGCCGCGGAGGATGGCATCTCGGTGGCTTGGAAAGGACGGGCGACGATGCTTTTCCGGTTCGCCGACCCCGTGGTGCGCGCTTGGGTCCTGGCTGTGCACGAGTCGTTGGTGCTAGGGCCGATCTCCTTCAACATTCTGCCCTGGATCAGATTTCGCTCGGCTTCGGTTGCGCAACTGCGTTATTGGGTTCGCGTTTGCTTGAAGGGAGTGTCGGAGAGTGACTGGCAATGGGCGTCCGTTTCGTCCCTGTTCGCCGGTGAGGTCCTCTTCGACGAGGTTGACCACGCATGTCAGAGTGAAGAAGAGACCGCCTGCTTCAAGCTTTGGGTGTGGATGCAAGACATCAGCAGGCTGGCCACCAAGGGCTCGCTGCTCTTGGAGGAACCAGTGGAGCCGCCTTCCCCGGAGAGACACTTCCCAGAGCTCGGCATCTTTGCCGACGCCCCAACCCGCTCTGGACCTGTGAAGATGTTGTCGCATCCGGTCCTGATTCACTTGGACTGGGTGCACGACTACTGTCCGTCTTCGGCGAACAGCCCTGATAGCCTCTCTAGTTCTCACAGCGGGACGAGCGGCATCCCTTCTGATTGCTTCTCCCCGGAGATCATCAAGTGGCGCTACAACTGGAATTTGGACTTCGAAGACGACACTTTCCCACCGGCGAGACCACGTGGATCGGTGCACTCCCATCTGCATTTCCCGAGAGGAGACGGAGACAGAGGAGGGAGCAACGGGAGCCGCCAGTTTGGTGGGAGCACGCACGCCGGACGTCGCACCAGATAGGATGCCTAGCCGGCGGCCCCCGGCGGGGATGGGCACCCCTCGTCAGCAGGTGGCCACTACTCCGGTGGACGTGAGCGAGCGGTGGACCTGGGTGTGATCTCGGAAAGGGCTAGTGTGGGGCAGCTCTCCTGTCAGCCTGACCTGTCGGGTGTGGTGCTGCCTGTCATGAAGAATGCTGAAGTGGTTTGCTCAGGCCAAGCAGTCATTTCTCCAGGCCATGCAAACTTCCTTTTGCATGAAAGCCCTGCTATCGCGGGTCTGGAGATTGGGCCAATCAATGTGGAGCTGGGGACAGTTGATGCGCTGTGCACAAGCCTGATGGACATGGATGCGCGTGGTACTGCGCCCACCCTGCGGTCGATCCCCGCTGTGGAAACGCTCCAGTTACCAACCGACAAAGCGACCCCTATGCCTTTCCTCTTGCATGCTGGCTTTTCTAAGGTGGGCCAATGCTCGGAGACCAAGGAGGACTAGGACCAGGACCAATCTGAGCAGCTCCAAGCTGATGACGATGCCGGTCTGATTGACTCGGTGCATGTTGATCCGCCCTGTACCGTGGGTTCGATCTTGGGACTAGACTGGCTGCCGCCGTCCGGGCCTTCCAATGGGCCGGCTTCGGCCTTCTCTTCCTTGGTGGTGGAGCTTGGGCCTGAGGATGGGCCTGTGATCCAGACCGGAGGAGACGAGGGAAGCCCATTTTCGAGCAGGCCTGGCTTGCTTGATATCCTGGGATGTAGTGGAGTGGAGGGATCAGAGAAGTCGACTTCCTTCGGTGCTCTCCTCCTTTCTCCCACCGCTGCTCCCCTGATCCGTCCCCCTCCTCCGGTGCCGTCCTCAACCTCCGCCATCCGACCGCCGCTGGCGCTAGTCTCGGACAGCCCCTCCCCCATCATCCACCAGAGTGGGAGGCTGGCCGCCAAACCCTCGGCGGATATGGCAATGATGGACAAGGTCAAGCTGGTGCTCATGAAGAAGAATGGCTTAGCCACTGAAGATCTGGCGTCCAAGGAAGAGGGCCTGAAGAAATACGTGGAGATGTACAAGAAGCCATTCACTGCCCTGTTCATGGGGGCTGTGACGGCTATGATGGACGCCTCGGCCCCAATTCGCAAGGAGGGAGTGGGGAGTCCGGCGGTGGCCTGACGCTCTCTAGTTGTGGCCTCCTCCTGAGTTTGTCAGTTTACCATGTTAGCTGCTCTTCTCCGGTTTGGCTGCTGGAATGGCGTGTTCGCTGTTTCGGAGATTTCTTTCATTCTCTGTAGGTCGCTATCTCTGTATGCCTGCTGTCTGTTAGGCTAGGTCGACGTAATGTTCTTGCTCTGCTTATGGTTGGTCCGTCCGTTGCTGCCGCTTGTGCCAGTGGGCTTGGACTGTTGTGTGTTGCTAGTTTGTTTATGGATCCAAAACTATTGAACTGGAATGTCAGGGGCCTTAAGTCCGGCCCGGAGACGGACATTGCTTAATCTGATCAAAGGTTGTGCCTACAATATTGTGTGCTTTCAAGAGACCAAACTGGCAATGGTAGACAAGTTTGTTGTTACAGAGTGCCTGGGTATAAATTTCTCTGACAACTTCATTGCAAAAGAGGCTGACGGTTCCCGCGGTGGAATTATTATTGTTGTGGCACAAGGTTTCTCTATCACGTTGGATCAGACGGCCTTAGGAACTCATTTCATTACTAGCACGGTTGTGGACTTAAACTCTAATTCCTCCTGGTCCCTGACAGCGGTTTATGGGCCTCAGTTGGATGCTGAGAAAATAAATTTCATGGATGAATTGAGGATCTGCAAGTCCCTGGTTGCCAAGGAGTGGTTATTACTTGGAGACTTCAATCTGATCTACCAAGTTTCTGACAAGAGCAACGACAACATTAACCTCAGGATGATGGGGCGGTTCAGAAAATTGATAGATGATTTAGAGCTCAGGGAGATTGCCCTTTCGAGCAGGCATTTTACTTGGGTGAATGAAAGGGAGAACACAGTACACACCAAAATTGACCGGGTGCTCTGTACCAAAGAGTGGGAGCTTTGCTTCCCACACTGCCACTTGTCTTCGATGTCGACGAGCATCTCTGATCACTATCCAATGATTCTGCAGAACCTTGACAGGAAACATTTTTGTGGGTTCAGATTTGAGGCTGCTTGGTTGCACATGCAAGGTTTTACCCAAGTGGTGGCTCATGCTTGGACAAAGCAGGTTCGTTCAAACAATGCTATCAAACGCTTACACGTCAAGCTTTCAAGAGTGGCTAGGGCTATGAAGATGTGGGCCAAGCAAGGAAGATTGAACCACAGATTTAATGAGCTTTTGGCCAACGAGGTGATTTTCCAATTGGATCTTGCGCAAGAGGAAAGACAGCTTTTGCCTGAAGAGAGGAATTTCAGATCATCCCTCAAGAACAAGCTTCTTGGCTTTGCTGCTCTCGACAGGATTAAATGGAGACAAAGATCCAGGGTCACAACGATCAAAAGTGGGGATGCAAGCTCCAATTTTTTCCATCTTCAGGCTAACGGGAGGAGGAGGAAGAATTTCATCCCGTCCTTGGCAAATGACGCGGGAGAGACTGCAATGGATCATTCTCCCAAGGAAAAACTGCTTTTTATCATTTCAACAGTCTGCTGGGTTCATCCTGCTACCGACGAGTAACCTTCAACTGGAGTGCTCTGGGCCTGCCTTCCAGAGACCTCTCTCACCTGGATGTGCCAGCCTCTCTGGAGGAATTAAGATCGGTTGTTAATGACCTGCATAGTGAAAAAGCGCTTGGCCCGGATGGATTTATTGGTGGCTTCTATATGGCATGCTGGGACACGATGAAGCATGATCTGTTGGCTGCTATTAATCAGATGTTGCTGCTCAGAGGGGACTGTTGGTCATTGCTAAATAGTGCTCATATTGTTCTGATCCCAAAGTCTGCTGATGCTATTTCTCCTAAGGATTTCCGGCCTATTAGTTTGATGCATAGCATTGCTAAGATCCTTGGAAAGCTGCTAGCCTCTCGATTAGCTACGGAGCTCCATCATCTTGTGTCTGCTTCGCAGAGTGCTTTTATCAAGAGAAGATCGATTCAAGATAACTTTTTGTTTGTCCGAAATTCAATTAAGGAGGCTCATATGAAAAAGAAGCCTCTGTTGTTTCTGAAACTTGATTTTGCGAAGGCTTTCGACTCTGTTCAGTGGGATTACCTTCTCGAGGTTTTGAGGGCTTTTGGATTCAGCTCCAGGTGGTGTGACCTCATTGCTCTCATTCTTGGATCCTCATCTTCGAGGGTTTTGCTCAACGGCCTCCCGGGAAGGAAATTTGTACACAGGAAAGGGCTACGGCAGGGCGACCCGCTTGCGCCTATGCTCTTCATTCTTGCCCTTGAGCCGTTTCAGAGGATGCTTGCGCTGGCCATGGATCATGGACTTCTTTCTAATGTGTTTCAGCACGCTGCTAAGATGAGGACCAGCCTCTATGCTGACGATGCCGCTCTCTTCCTCAACCCGCTGGCAAGTGAGATGCAAGTCATTGTGGGATTGTTGAACGTTTTAGGGCTGGTTTCAGGTTTGACTGTGAACATGAACAAGTGCGTTGCCTTCCCGATTAGATCTGGTAGTCTCCCTGTTCAAGACATCTTGGCCCCCTTTGGTGGCAAGTTTGGCTCTTTTCCCTGTAAATACTTGAGCCTACCACTAAACACAAGAGCTCTGAGGAAAATTGATTGGCAACCTCTGTTGGACAGATTCGGTGTGAGACTGAAACCGTGGAAAGGAAAGCTCATGTCCAGGAAGGGGAGATTGGAATTGGTTAACTCCGTCTTAACTGCACTTACCACATATCTTTTCACCATCTTCCCCCCTCCCAAATGGCTGCTCAAGAAGATTGATCGGATTCGCAGGAGCTTTCTTTGGTGTGGGGAAGAGGAGGCCCATGGGAGTAAGTGCCTTGTCAACTGGACCAAAGTCTGCTCCCCCAAGGCTTATGGTGGTTTAGGGATCAAAGATTTTGACAGACACAACAAAGCACTGAGGTTACGATGGCTGTGGCACGAATGGGATGCGGAACCACATCCTTGGAAGGGACTGCAAGTGCCTTGTGATGAGATTGATCGTAATCTTTTTGCTTCTTGTACCAAGCTGGAATTGGGCAATGGAGAAAAAATTTCATTCTGGGATGATAAATGGCTTCTGGACTGTTCGCTCAAGCTCTTCGCTCCTGGGCTATTCAAGCTCTCCTACAGAAAAAAGATTTGTGTGCGGGAAGGGCTACAAAACAATAGATGGATGAGAGGGCTATAGAGAATTTCCTCGGAGTTGCAACTCGACCAATTAATCTCCATCTGGACTAAAACCCAATCGGTCACGCTTACCCAGATAGAGGACAAGGTATCTTGGACCCTCACAGCAAATTCTACCTACTCTGCCAGTTCGGCTTATCCTGCTCAATTTGATGGCCTGATCATGAACCCCCAGCTAAGCAAGGTTTGGAAAGTCAAAGCGGAGGGCAAGATTAAATTCTTTCTCTAGTTAATTCTGCAAAACAGAGTATGGACAGCCGACCGCCTTGCTGCACGTGGCTGGCCTCATGATGACCTCTGCAGCCTCTGCGATCAGGAGTTGGAATCCATTAATCATCTCCTGCTAAATTGCTCTTTTGCCAAGGAAGTTTGGTTCTCCTTCAGCTATTCGCACCCCTCTAGTTCGGATGTGGCCTTGTGTTCTGCCTCTCTTTGTGGCCGGTGGAAAAAGATCTCGAGGAACACCAAGAACAAGGATGATAGACTGAATATTACAATGGCTGTGTACACAGTCTGGCATCTATGGAAGGAAAGGAACGGCAGGATTTTCGTAGGAAAAAAAGGCCTCTGTTGACACAGTGGTGTCCTTGATCCGGGATGACCTGCACACTGTTGGTTCTATTCTTTGCGAGTAGTTCCCTGTAAGACTTCAGTTTTTCTTTTTCTTTCTCTGTAACTAGACTTCCAGTTTATGTACAGTTATTCCCCCTTGCTTAAATGAAAAAGGCAAAGCTCCTGCCGTTGCCCGTCAAAAAAATTTGATAAAAATTAATGTATCTAGAACTAGATACGTTCATTTTCTTTACAAGTATTTCAGGACGATGGTATCATAACATGAAACGACCAAGCCTTGCGTCCATCCATTGCCTAGCATCACTTTTAATCTTATCGACCACTCTTCGCAGTTATGTCTTGTTGAAAATCCGGGCGTTCCTCTCCCTCTAAATGATCTAGATGATTAGGGGCAACAACTAATTGTGAGCCTTCCTCTTTGTGACATGACTTCTCAATTCGGCTCATGTGTTGGAAGAAAGGCCGAGGAAGCGACCTTGCTCAGAATTTCCCATTGCAACACCGAGCTCCAAATGATCAAAATGGCACTCCAACCCATTTGAAGAGTTGATGAACCCTCTCCCGTGTAGAGTTATAGAAACAACATGCATCGTTATGAGGTAAATCCCTCTTGGATTCAAGGAATGTACATAAGTTCTTTTTTCGGACCGATCGCTGGATCATTCCGAACAATCCGTGGAGGATCTTGCGCCCGAGTTTTTCATGTGAATCCGGTTGTCAAGTCACGTACGACCTTGCCGAAGTGACTACCAATGATACGCGGATCATAGATATCAAGGGTCAGTTCAACATTGTGGCGATCAATCGCAATGCATGTTGCCCCATGGGGCAAGCATGGGCGTCACTGAAATGTAAACCACTCCCTCCGTCTCGAATAACTTATCACAAAAAGGATGAAAAATAATGTATCTACAAATAAGATACGTGTAGATACATCCATCTATGCGACAAATAATTCTGAACGGAAGCAGTAGTTTTTTTTGCTCGTCGTTATTCGTTATTGGGAAGATGTAGTGCTGTGCGTGATGCAGTTCTTTTGAGATCGGTCTGGACGCACGGTGATATGTGAAGCTCCTTTCCTTTACCAGACCGGCAGACCCTGCTCGCGTCGGCCAGCACGAGTGTATCTCACTGATCCGGACCCGTGCGTGAGCTGAAATGCTGAATGGTAGCTTGACCTCGCCGCAAGACCTGGCGCGCGGCCACGTCCTCTCCCCCCCCCCCCCCCCCCCCCCCGCGCCTCTCCCAACTACCACTATCCACGCCCCCAGATGCGCCCACAAACTACATGTTTGCCACACCCCCGGTTGTAGCCGCAGATTACGGGCGTGGCAAAGCCGCAATTACGGGCAGGGTCGACGGGCGTTTGCGTAGCGGTTGCGGTGTCATATACCCGGGGCACCACCACCCCAGCTAACCATCCCGTGCGCCCACGCCTCGCCAGATCGCACCTACCCTCTGCCCCCATCCATACAAGTGCTTTCCCTCTACGTGCCGTCTCCGGCCGGAGACCCTCCATCCATCGGTATACCACCATGGCCGTGTCGGAGCTGGAGGTCGACGGCGTCGTCTTCCCGCCGCTCGCCCGCCCGCCGGGCTCCGCCCACGCCCACTTCCTCGCCGGCGCAGGTGATTTGTCCCGTCAATGGCTCCCGGGACTGCGGCTCTAGATGCCGTTTTATAACGTAGTAATCTGGTGTTAGTCGGTTGAGACAGAGTGTTATTGAACTGTGTACTCTGCTCTCGAGTTGCGCAGGCGTGCGGGGGATGGAGATCGGGGGCAACTTCATCAAGTTCACGGCCATCGGCGTGTACCTGCAGGCCGACGCCGCCGTCTCCGCGCTCGCCGCCAAGTGGGCCGGCAAGCCCGCCGCCGACCTGGCCTCCGACGCCGCCTTCTTCCGCGACGTCGTCACCGGTAACCAATCACTCACATTCTTAACTAAGTGCCCACGCACGCTCACTGTCTCCGTCGCTTGACACGCCGCCGCGGCCTGGTTGCAGGCGAGTTCGAGAAGTTCACGAGGGTGACGATGATCCTGCCGCTGACGGGCGCGCAGTACTCGGACAAGGTGACAGAGAACTGCGTCGCCTACTGGAAGGCCGCCGGCGTGTACACGGACGCCGAGGCCGCCGCCGTCGACAAGTTCAAGGAGGCCTTCGGGCCCCACAGCTTCGCCCCCGGCGCGTCCATACTCTTCACACACTCCCCCGCCGGCGTCCTCACCGTCGCCTTCTCCAAGGACTTGTCCGTGCCGGAGTCCGGCGGCGCGGCCATCGACAACGCCCGGCTCTGCGAGGCCGTGCTGGAGTCCATCATCGGCGAGCACGGGGTGTCGCCTGCGGCCAAGCTCAGCCTGGCCAACAGGGTCGCCGAGCTGCTCAAGGGGTCCGCCCACGCCGGCGGTGAGCCGGCCGCGGAGCCCGTGTCGGTTTCGGTGTGAACGAACCGGACACCGTCCGTCACTGGTTGCTCGTGTCGTGTGGCTGGTAGTGGCCGTGGTGGGACGTCGTGTTATCTTCCCTGCGCATGCAACCATGGATAAATAAAGAAATCTGCTGTTCTTTACATCTTGGATTTGATAGAGGGTGACACGCGCTTCGTCGCGCTGTTTCTCGGTCATAAGTTCAGTCATTTTTACACGTGACATGACAGTTAGAGGTGCTCATTTTTACACGAAGTCTCATGACTGCCACGTGACTATGATGTAACTGCTTCCGGTTTGCATTGAGGGGGATTTTACCAAAAAACGTTCGATTAGCCATTGTGAAGCTATGTGCATTCCTGAATGCAATCTCTCAGAAGGTAATTGATCCAGAAATCCTACCAAGGTTAGAGAATGATTTAGTGCAATGTCTTGTCAGTTTCGAGTTGGTGTTATCATCATCCTTCTTCAATATCATGACACACGTCCTAGTTCACCTAGTCGAGGAGATTGCCATTCTGGGTCCTGTATTTCTACACAATATGTTCCCCTTTGAGAGGTTCATGGGAGTCTTAAGGAAATATGTTCATAATCGTGTTAGGCTAGAAGGAAGCATCTCCAAGGGCCATGAAACAGAGGAGGTCATTGAGTTTTGTGTTGACTTTATTCCTGACATTAAGCCGATTGGTGTTCCCGAATCGCGGCATGAGGGCAGACTGGGTGGAAAAGACACGCTAGGAAAGAATTCACTAATATGCCGAGTCGGGCTTTCTTTGGCGCAAGCACACTACACAGTTCTACAAAGTTCCGCCTTGATGGCTCCATATATCGAGCAACACAAGAACATTCTACGCTCCAAACACCCGAGGCAGTCTGACGATTGGATTATATATGAACAAACGGTGACTTTCGCCGGTTGGTTGCAAACACGTCTCATGCATGACGACACTGGTGAAGATGACCTGTACTTGCTGTCCAAGTAGACCTGGCCATGCGCAGCCCGGACCGGTCGGCCCGGCCCGGCCCGCCCCGGTCTGCCCCGACCCGGCCCGACCCGACCTTGCCCACGGGCCGGGCTCGGGCCTAGATTTTGAGCCCGGTGGCCGGGCCGGGCTCGGGCCCGTCAAAATGTGGATTTATGCCTATGCCGGACCGGGCCTGGGCCCAAATATCAGGCCCGACGGTCGGGCCGGGCCGGGCTCGGGCCTAGGTTTCTATCGAGGTTTGACCAGGTATATGTCCCAGTTACCATCTTCGACTATATTGACTTTCAAAGGGTACGAAATAAATGAGAATACATTTTACACGATCGCCCAAGATAAAACGAGCGCCAATCAAAACAGTGGTGTCCGCTTTGATGCAGCAAACAACAATGGGCCAACGGACACATATTATGGTTACGTAGAGGAGATATGGGAACTTGACTATGGACTTGGTTTGAAGGTCCCTTTGTTTAGGTGCAAATGGGTCAATTTGATAGGAGGCGGGGTAAAGGAAGACCCGCAGTACGGAATGACAACGGTGGATCTCAACAATCTTGGGTAAGCAGACGAACCATTCGTCCTAGCCAATGATGTGGCGCAGGTTTTCTATGTGAAGACATGTCTAACAAGCCAAGAAAAAGAAAAGATAAGAAAGCGAATACATCATACGATGAGCCAAAGCGCCACATAGTTCTTTCAAGGAAAAGAAACATCGTAGGAGTGGAGGACAAGACAGACATGTCAGAAGATTATGAAAAGTTTCATGAAATTGCTCCCTTCATAGTGATTGTTGACCCGAGCATCAAGTTAAACAATGAAGATTGTCCATGGTTACGACGTAAAGGGACACACGCGAAGAAAAAGATCTATACCCAAAGATCCCACTCTGGTATGTGACCGGCTTCTCTAGTTAGTTTCCAGACTTATATATCTGGAAAGTCCCACTTCGAACCGGAGAGTATCTTTGTAATAGTAGCGTACTTATGTGTTTTGTATGTTCAGTATGCACCATTCGAAGACAGGCCATCAATTTTCAACCTTTTCTGACTTCATTTGTTATTTTTTATGCATTTATTGATTTTTTTTGAACTAAATGACCCTAAAATTGATAAGCACTATAAATGAACTCTGAAAAGGTTGAAAGTTGGCATGGTATCATCATTTCACCCACATAGCATGTGCTAAAAAGTTGAGAAGGTTACGGCAAAAACTGGACGCACTTCGTATAAAAAATGGGCAATCTCTTTCGAAATATCAGGTTTCAAACGAAAACTCGCATGTTACAAAGACATTTCATTTTTTTAAACTTATTTTAACTCCAAAGTTTTTGTGCGTTCAGTATGCACCACTCGAAGACAGACCATCAATTTTCAACCATTTTTGACTTCATTTGCTATTTTTCATGCATTTACTGATTTTTTTGAGCTAAATGACCCTGAAATTGATAAGCACTACAAATAAACTCTTAAAAGGTTGAAAGTTGGCATTTGCTAAAAAGTTGAGAGGGTTACAACAAAAACTGGACGCACTTCGTGTACAAAACGAACAATCTCTTTCAAAGCATGAGACTTTCGAACGAAAAATCATCTGTTACGAAGGCATTTCATTTTTTTAAAATAACCTAAGAATTAACAAATTGAATATAATGATCAAACACACTAATATTAAACAGCAGAAAAAAGAATCACGAAGAAATCTATTTTTGAAGTAAAGTTATTCACAAACTAGTGATTCACACAAATTTCAAATAATTGAAATTTAAACTATTCAAATTTGAAAACTATTAGCACTAACAGAAAGTTTATAATTTTTTTACCAAAAGCAAAAAGGTTCACAAAGAAAATATTTAAATAAAGAAAAAGATTCACTTAGAAATAAAATAAAATAATTAAAGTAGAAAACAAAAAATAATATTAGAAAAAAGCTCGCCTACTGGGCCGCCATGGCATGCATACGACAAGAAACCCAACTTCTAGGTGAGCCAGGATACAAGCTCGTACGGCTCAGTAGGCCCATGGGGTGACAGATGTGCGATAGGCCTAGAAGGCCTGCATATTATAGAGGAGCTCGACATGGTAGCCACGACGGGGCTTATAAACTGGTCCGATCTCCTCTCGACTAGCGAGGTGGGACTAAACATCCACCCCACCCCGTGCCTGGCACACAACCCTTTAGTCGCGGTTGGTGGCTCCAACCGCGACTAAAGACCCCACTTTAGTCGTGGTTGGAGCCACCAACCGCGACTAAAGGTGAATTTAATCCAGCCCAAGCGACGGGAAGCCAGACCTTTAGTCGTGGTTGGAGCCACTAACCGCGACTAAAGGTGAATTTAATCCAGCCCAAGCGACGGGAAGCCAGACCTTTAGTCGCGGTTGGTGGCTCCAATCCCGACTAAAGGGGGTCTTTAGTTGCGGTTGGAGCCACCAACCGCGACTAAAGGTCCTCTATATATACCACACTTACGAAAATTTCCCCAAATCCAGCCTTTCGTCCGTCCGCGCGCGCCCCTGCCCCTCGTCGTCGCCGTCCGTCCGCGCCGCGCCGCACCTCGACGTCGTCGTCCGTCTACGCCGCCGCACCTCGACTCGGCCGTCCGTCCACGCCGCCGCACCTCAACGTCGTGGCCGCCGCGCTCGTGTACCTAGCCATCGCCGTCCGTCCACGCCCCTTCCGCACCTCGACGCCACCGTCGCCGTCGCCGCCCTTGCACCTCGCCGGCGCCGTCGCCGCCCCTCCTCGACCTCGCGCGCCGTTACCCCCTTGCGAGCCATGTCGTGATGGCCGCCCCCTCCCGTCGATCCCGCACACACACACACATGCATGGACACACACACATGTTCTATAATTAGTGTTTAATTAGTATAGATTTTTTCATATAATGTTCTTTTTCTGTTTTTAATGGATGTATAGAAATATATATGCTTAATTAGTGTTTAATTAGTATTTTTTTATATAATGTTGTTTTTCTCCTTTTTAATGGATGTATAGAAGTATATATATGCTTAATTAATGTTTCTTTTTCTGTTTTTTAATTTTATATAATGTTGTATATCATATTACAGAAAAAATTTGCATATTAAAATGTTGCATAGGAAAAAAATGACCATACATATATTTGTTACAAGGACTATATATAAGTGGGAAAAGTTTTGGAATTTTTTATTGAGAAAAGAATATTATTAGGGTAGTTATAACCTAGGAATGCGACATTATAATTGAAAAGATGATATTTTGCTCAAAATTTCCTAATAAAATGACATGGCATATATAGGAATTTTTTTCATAAGAATTTTTTCTCGGAGTCAACGATGCCAGGTCCGCATCCTCGTCGTCGACTCGTTCGTGACGACGTCATGCTTTAGAGAGGCAACATTCGGGACAGGGCTCCACCGGGCTGGCACTGGTAGGTGCTACCTTCAGGGGCGCGCAGCTTGGTGAGAAACACGGCCCCGGGTCCTGTCGTCAACCTGGAGCTTCTTTGGTGGCGTTTGCGTGGGCCACTTTCGGTGCGGAGGCAGCCAGCCCCGTCGGAGGTGGTACGTTGCCGTGTCAGGGAGGAGGACGAGCACGTCCGTCATTACATGGATGCGTTGGACGTCAGGTTCTCCAATACCTGGTAGGTTCTCCAGGGATCTCACCCGAGCTATGATCATGTCATAGTTCCTTCACTTTGGGTGTCCACCGCCTGCCGCGCGAGACGTCAACTGGATCTATAGTAGTGATATTATATAATTAATAACATTCGAGATGTATTACTGATAATATTCGAGATGTATTCGATATTATATTCGATAATATCTCGAGATTATATTCGATGATGCATATTATGTACTATGATTCCGTTTTTCTTATTGATTGCATGCATTCTAATTTGAATACTAAATTGTTTTATCTTTCTTCTAGGTTAGTTAAATAAAAGCTATGGACAATACCGACAGAGAAGGAGAAGAGGCTCTGTTCGACATCATATTATCCACGAGCCCAAAGCATGAACCTGAAGATGATGACGGCTCGCAATATCTGAACAATTCCGGTGAGGGTTGTCTGTTTGATGAAGACGAATGAATAGATGAATTCGACAACGATGTTGACGAAGAAAATGTTTTTCAAATAACAAAGAACGACGAGATATATTTATTATATAAGCCATCTGATGATCATTACATGTCTTAATTGAGTTGTATATGTATTAACGAATCGATCTTTCTTTTTTTAGGCCTCCGGATCAAGCAAATCTTCTACAAGCGACAGGGTAGTTCGAGGCCCGGCCAGAAAGTTGGACCCTAACGTAAAGTTCAACATCGATTCCATAAATACATCAACTGGGGAAGCGCTCGAACCTAAGAAAAACACGACCAAGTTCAAGAATCAATGCAGAGTTATTGTCAGGGACCAAATCCCGATCTCCGTTCAAGAATGGAAAAAGCCAGCAAAGGGAGATCGAGAAGGAGTTACTTTTGTCGACGAAAGAGCAAAAGATGTGCTTTAGATCGAGCTGATGTCACATTTCATACTACCAGATAATTTGACATATGCAGATCTGAAGAAAGTCAGAAACTATGCTCTTAAAAAGATGGCGATCGCATTCAACACCTTCAAGAAAAATGCATGGGCTGTGTACGTCAAAGCAAACAAGAAGACTCCAAAATTCGAGGGAGCACTGGTGAAGGCAAAAGATCACTGATACGATTTCGTGAAGTTCAAGGAATTGAAACTATCTAAGGAACGGTCGAGAAAAAGAAGATTAATGCTGCGAAAAAGAATAGGCACCATACTCTGGAGCCAGGTGGCTACCAAACGGCCCTGCCTAAGTGGGATCAATCCGAAAAAGAGATGGTTAGTCCAAGGGTCACTCCAGTTACACTGACCTGGCCCCCCAGGTGCAGGACATGGTTTTATGCGCATGGGGGGGAGTTGGACCCAGAGACAGGGGATATTATGATGAAGGCAAGTCTTAAAGGAGTGACAGACGAAATACTAATAAAAATAGAAGAAGCTCGAACGGGGATGTTCACACCCAACAGAGAGGACGACGAGTTTACGCGCGCCCTGAAGAATCCTAAACACCTGGGAAGAACACGGGGGAAAGGCATTGTTCCGTGGTTTGAGGGGTTTGCGGGTTGGAATGACGACTATAGAAGCCGTGCGAGAAAGAAGATACAGGAGAAGCGGAAGAAGAAGGAGGAAGCACTCCGCCTTGAAGGCCTAGAAACAAAGCACCTGGAGTTGGAATCCAGAGTCACGCGACACTAGGAGCAGATCGACTCACTTAGCCAGGGAAGGGCGTCTCAGCAGCAGCATGAGCAGATCGATCCAGCATTGGATACCACCGTCCCATCTATGCCGAGAAGCAGCGTGGGTTCCGCCCTGGCCGATATCGATGACGATGCACTGCTAGCTAGCTACCCTATGGATGATATCAAAGGCAGGACTAACTATGAGGTACACATGAAAGTGGAGAACTTATCCATGAAGGTGGCGCGGCTATGCTTTAGCAAATCCTCCAGAAGCAACCTTCCATTGCAATCCCATTCCAGCTGGCTATGCTTGTGTCGGGGTTGATGAAGTGATGTCAGGATATCACGAGCTACAACTTGGCATTCTTGGAGGTGATGAGGAGAGAACACTGGGAGATACCATACATCGCATCATTCTATGGAAAAAGGATTGCATCGTCTTTCCAAGGCCACCGACTCCTCCTCCTCCAAGTCCGGCACCACGTGAGTCGACTCCTCCTCCTCCAAGTCCGGCACCTCGTCAGCCAACTCCTCCTCCTCCTCCAAGTCCGGCACCGCGTCAGCCGACTCCTCCTCCTCCAAGTCTGGCACCGCGTCAACCGACTCCTCCTCCAAGTCTGGCACAGCATCAGCCAACTCCTCCTCCTCCAAGTCCGGCATCGCGTCAGCCGACTCCTCCTCCAAGTCCGGCACCACAGCGTCAGCATGCTCTGTCGACTCCAAGTCCGGCACCGTGTTTGCCATCTCCGCCGACTCAGGGTGCTCCGTCGCCTAAGCAACATCGGAAGAGAGAGGCCGCAGTTACGATGGCTAGCGGTACAAGAGTCAAGAAATACAAATATGGTCTAAGCCTCAAGCCTCTTCCGAAGTTGCCTTACCACCTGACTGAGGAGGAACTCGACAGCGTAGTGGATGCCAAAGTGAAGGCCCATTTTGGACCGAAACCGCCCCCGCCGCCAAAGGAGAAAGTACCTGAGCATGTACCTATGTATATATATATTAACGATTCTGCACTAGTGGATGTGTGCTCAGTGAATTTATATCCCCTTAATGCTTTATTATGAGATGGAGTAATAACTAAACACTCTTTATCGAAGAAAATAGTTGTGATCCTAGTTAATCGGAGGGGGTCAAGCTGCTCTCCTTCTAAAGCAGTGGGAATTGATGAGACTTAGTTCGATGTCATCCAAATTTTGGATGAGAGCTAGACACATCTTTTTTTTTGCGGCAACCAGATTTGTATGGTTAGGGAGGACCTATGGACCCGTTAAAAGTTAATAGAGTTCATCATGGAGTCAGGAATAATGGAGGCCAAGGCAATATGAAAGGATGAGATAGAGCACATAAGTTAATGGAAACCACATGGCGACCAAAGTAAACCATGATAAATAATGGCAAAGCCTATGTTGTTCAATGGGATTTGCCAAAACTTAGTCGACTAAGATTTAACTAAGTCTTCGTCGGCCGCTAAGCCGTTTAATTTTTGCATGGAGATTCATGTTGGATTGAACATCCTTTGTAGCATTTCGTCCCACTGTTTGCAATATGTCATCCTACCGGTTGCAGCATCCGCCATTGCTGGTTCACAATATCTGCCGTCGTCGTTCATAGCACATCGTCTCATCAGTTGCAACATCCGCCATTGACGGATGTACTCCCTCTGTTTTTAAATATATGCTCTTTTAGATATTTTAATAAAGATTACATACAAAGCAAAATAAATGAATCTATACTATAAAATGCGTCTATATACATCCGTATTAGTCTATATTGAAACCTCTAAAATGTCTTATATTTAGAAACGAAGGAAGTAGCATTTAGTCACACTAGTTGCAGCGTCAGTTGTCATTGCTGTTGCAAAACTATCGCAACATTTGTCATCATCGTTTGCAGCATCCAACTGTGCCGTTTGTGCGACTCATAGCAGCATAACTATGCTGAAATCACTCGACCGAGTTCTAGCAACACCCTTGTTCAAAACATGGCTAACAACCCAAAATTCCGTCCACATTGACAGCCCCCATACATTCCGTGATTCATAACTCTTCGAATCAGAAGTACGTTATAACAAAACATGACCAGTGTACCAAAAGACGAGTGCAGTAAGCAATTTCATCCGCACGTTGTGATCCATCCCCCAAAATAGAAAATACCCATTGTTGCTCTTGACCAAAATTGTCGACTCTTGCTAATTTTATTGATTTTGCAATTAAAAAAATAAAAACCTCTGCCAGAAAATATATGCCGGCCACCTCGGCCGTATCGACCGGCACACTCAATCAGAAGCAGACATCACCATCACCTCGGAATTAACCGACGGTACACAACGTATGGACGAGCACGCGCCATTGCTATATCAGACCGAATTCACAGCGGGATTTGCTTCCTACTTGTTGAAGCCTTGGCGGCAGAGAAGCTTTGCCATGTCATCTCCCTCGACCGGAGGGAAGGACGACGGAGAGGTTGGTAATGGCCGGAATAATATCTCAAGACGCTCGTTGAGGTCTCAGTTGCTGTTGATTTTTGCAGTGGTCGGACTCGGAGAGCGCCGGCTGGATGGGTCCTACTCCTACGCGCGGGCGTGGCACGAGCAAGGCCAAGCGCCGTCGTCTGTCCCTGGCCGCGGCGTCAAGGTCAAGGTCAAGGTCGGCCACCGGCACCGAGGGTTCCGTCCCGCACGCCTACACGGAGGACGCGCACTGTGCCGTCGTCGTCGACGGCGTCGCCGCGGTGCGCACCTACTTCTCCATGCCGGGAAAGGGCAAAGCCAAGAACGTCCTGCTGGTCCGGTTCACCGGCGCCACGGAGGAGACCAGGCGGCTGTTCGTCGCGACCGCGGCGACCATGTCGCTCCTCGGGAGCGGCTCCTTCAAGATGTCGGAGACGCCGGACGGAGACTTCTACGTCTGCACCACCACGGAGCGGGACGCGGCGCTCCTGGACGGCCAGCTCTACAGCGGGTTCGGCGTGCAGGTCGCTTACCGCCGTGTGAGTCGGATCGAGATGGAGCCTCGCATCGTAGCCATGGGCGACGACGCAGCCTTCAAGCTATTTGACCGGGACTGCTGAAAAGCTCTTGGTTAAGAGTGGAAAGTGGATGTAGATGATCGAAATAATTTATATTCGTATTAGAGGAAACATCTATCTCTATATATAGCAAGTATATATATATATATTGTTCTTCGTCTTGCATCGACTTGATTTTGTCCTGTATCTCGTTGATTTGGTTTTGCTTGTCGTTGATTTCGGCTTGCATCGTCATGATCTGCTCTTGCTTCTCCGTGCATCTAGCGACGCATCATCTAACTTCTCTCTGAGTGATTGATAATACTAATAGTCAAGTAGTTGGTTTACATAAACCGTTACGGGAGCCACACATATCCACATGTTGCAGCTGTAACCTCTCTACGTATGTGAAATGTTTAGAGCAACGCAATTCACGTTTATATCTAAATGCAAACATAAAAAGGGATTTGAGTTATACCCTGCTTTTTTGGCCACCAGAAGTAAAGAAGTCTCGTTTGTGATTCCTCCGTGTGTTCGATGTTTTTTGAACAACCGAATACTTGCAGCCGCAAAGGAGCACCAACGCTAGAATTGGGGAAACACATGCAACAGATCCGCTGCTGCATCGAAAAGACTCGCCGGAGTGCATACGACTCAGCAGCAAGCTCAACGTTGAGCTGACGAGAGCGTCACTACAGGAATCATTAAATATGCCGACGACCAAGGATATGCCGACGGGCCCCGTCGGCATGAATCGAGCTAAGCCGACAGCCAGATGAAAATCGTCGGGAAAGCTAGGGGTGTGCCGACGGTGGCCATCGACAAATCACACCGACAAACCGATGGTGGTCGCCGGCAAAGAGTTGTCGTCGGCAAAGCTCCAATGTACGTCGACCGTGACCGTCGGCATAGAAACCATTGGAGCCATCAAATGTTGCCATCGTGGCCTATATATGTCGATGGTATAGCTGTCGGCATAGATGTCACCACGTGGCAGCATCTGCAGCGTTCACGTGTGCGTACGACATTGACAAACGCGCCACCCAATTGTTTTCATTCACGGGCATATATATCGACGACCACTGTCAACATAGGTCATCTATGGTCAAGGTTTTTCTATGCCGATGAGCAAGGGTGGTTTGCCGACGCAATTTATGCCGACAACCACCATCGTCATAGCATATACCAATGGTTTTTGGGCCTTTGTCGGCATAGCCCGTGAATCATGTAGTACGTAGGGGAGGGCGTCGACGGTGGCCATTGGGAATGATCATTATGGCGTCGTCGGCCGACGTGGGCTCGTACAACGGGCTGCATCTGCTTTCCTACCATCATATGCCTCCATATTCGGCTACATTGCGGCTCGCCGGTGACAGATCTGACCTTTGCGACAATGGCATCGGCAATGGAAAATTCAGCCAAATCTGGAGCCGGCGACAGAGGAGAAGGTGGGGCAAATCGTTTTGACGCTATCTCGTGGCTTAGGGAAATTGCCAACAACAGTCGAGTGTCCCGGTGAGCGGCTGGTGGTAAGGTGTACAACGCAGGTGTGGCACGGGGGTTGCACAATAGTTTTCCTACTTTTAGTCCACGACGGCGTGTTGAACAAAATATAACCATGTGGGTATGGTTTTTAGGGTCTGGGACTATTATTGTGGTGAACTTGGATTTGGGGGATCTGTTAGCTAGTGCTTAGCTTCTAAAACACACATTTTCTTCGAAAATATAACTTTTAGGAGATCTGCTAGAGATGCCCTAGGATGTGAGACTAAATGATGGCCCCCATCCACCTTCAACTATAGTCCATGTAGGCATACTATGTGGGCTGACAAGTATGACCCCCCGTCGACCTTAGAATATGTCCATGTAGACATGCCATGTTGGTCCGACAAATGGGCCCAGTCAGAAACACCATGTTAGACAATGTCGCCTATTTTTTATAACCGTATGAAGGTATACATGCTAAACACGATTGATGTTAAACCACTACAATACGGTTTGCTAAATCTTGGTTGATGGAAACATAACAAAGTCTCAATCAGGTGTAGAACAGTCAACCACCTTAAGATTAGATAGGGGAGGCACTCTTTTGTTATTTGTCTTCACAGTGTGCCAAGCATAGCTAGTAGGCGGACCTTTTATGTGTGAGGTCTTATTGCGATATATATGCACCTCTCGCCTCTAGCAGTCACGCGTATGGGTTGGCTCAACAAACGTGTTTCTAGTTAGCGCACTTCGCTTGCTCGATCATTGTAGGTTAGTTTTTCTTTTTCTCTTGCTGTCAACTGATTGGACTGGTCTGGTTTTTATTGGTTATGTCTACCTTTTTGTGTTTTTCTTTGTGGGGTTTCATCAATTTTCAATAGTTTTTCCTCCTTTTGTTACGTGTTTTCTTTATTATTTCATTGGTTTTCATCATTTTTCCTTTCTTTCTTTCCTTTTTCGTGTTTTCTTTATGAATTACATCTGTTTTCTTAGATTGGTTTCCTTTTCTTCCATTTATGTGGGCATTTTGTGTGGTTTTCTTCAGTTTTCATTTCGTTTGAGTTTTTCTTTTGATTTTCATCGGTTTTCTTCCGATTTAATTGGGTTTTTTCTTTCTTTTTGCGTTTTTTCTATATGCTTTCATTTCTTTTGTCAGTTTGTTTTTTCTGTCTTGTTCTTTGTTTTCTTATGGCTTTCATTTTTTTTAATGCTTGTTGTAAATTTTCCATAAACATGATTTTAGACAAGTTGAAGATTTTTCAAATACATAATGACATTTTTGCAAATACATGTTTTGATTTTTTCTAAATATCAGTTAAATATTTTTTAAATATACGTGGTACATTTTTAGAATGGTACAATACATTTTATAAAAAAACTTTTTAAAAATACACGCATGTTCACGGTTTCTCAAATAAATTTGAAACATTTACAAGTACACGTTTAACATTTTTGAAGAGGGAATATGTACATTTTAAATAAACAGAATATATTAATATCAAGGAGATGTCAATTCCATCCAGCCTATGCAAGAACATGATATCAAAAGGTAGTTAAAATGTTAGGAATTAACACGGCCAAAAGAAAAGTAAACGGCTGCAGCAATCATCTATTGTACACGCAACATGTGTATCATGCGGGCGTGTTCACACGCTAAATGGAAGGGTATATTTACTACTGCTTCTTCTTTTTGAAGAGGATATATGTACTACATTGCATCATGTGGGCTATGGCGGAGCTAGGTAGAGCATGAAGGGGCCATGAACTTTTTTTGCATTGTATATTTTTTTTGTGAAAATGTCAGTAACATATTATAGAAACACGTGAGCATTGTTTTAAAATATCACAAACATTTTTTAAACTCCTTGAACGTTTTTTTGAAATGTGACGATTTTTACAATGGTACAATTTCATTTAAATGACGCAAACATTCTTTTGCATTTTATAAAAAATAAATAAACAACACAATGTTTATCAAAATTATGTGAATAATAATTTTGGATTGTGTTAGTACTTTTGAAAAATTAACAAAAACATTTTTGAAAGAAGGGACATCTTTTAAATGACTTTTGTTGAATGCTTCCTCCCACATTGGAACACGCCATATAGGGCATCTTTCATTCATCATTCATAAAGCCAAAGAAAGAATGAGCAAATAGCGGACAGGTAGAACCGCATCGGTCACTTTCTTACACCTGTAGTGCGTCAAGTGGTGCACCCAGACACCACTACGTGTCATGCTTTGGGCGCATCCACAAGATTTTTTTCATGTGTTTCTAGTTTATTTTATTCTTTGGCTTTTCAGTTTTTACTGATTCTTCCTAGGTTTTCACATGAACCTATGCTTTTGCGAGAAGCATGGTTATGCATCCCCGAAAAGGGAAAAGCACAACATATGCTTTCCTGAGAAGCACAATTGTGCTTTCAAAAAATAAAAAAGCATAGTGTTGCTTCTGCGGGAGAAGCACACATGTGCTTCCCGAACGGGAAAGAATAGATGTGCTTCCCCAGAAAAGAATAAATTCATGGCTATTTTCATGAGAAGCACAATTGCGTTTCACGAAAATGCAAAAAGCACAACATATGCTTCCGTTAGAAGCACAATTGTACTTCCCAAAAAGGAGAAAGCACAATTATGCTTCCTAAAAATAGTTAGAACCATGCTTCTGGGTTTTTCTTTTTCTTTTTCTTTTTGGTTTACGATCCTTTTTCGGTTCATTATTTCGTTGGTTTTAAATTACTTTTGTTTTTTGTTTTTTCAATTACATTTTTTGGTTTCTATTTTTTATTTTTATTTTTTGGTGAAAAAAAGTTCATTGAAACCCACTAAGATGTGATCTAGTTTCGAATATCTCGACGTGAGAAATCTAGCGATGAAAGCGGTTTGTGATTTGGACGCACGAGTCAAGAGATAAACCGTTTTGGAAAAGCGAATCAACGAAGAAAAAAGAAAACTATCAATTTGCGACAAATGACACACTTACAAAGTGCCAATTTTGGCACCCAATTTTTTTTCAAACAATCTCAAGAAGCCTTTATTAAGTTGTTACGCGTTTACAGGGACAAAAGGAAGATCTCCGGAATGGCCTAATCAAACATGGGGTCCACCAACAAGAGAGTGGGCATGCTTTGCTAAATTGTGAGCTTCGACATTTGAGCTCCTACACTCATTGACTATTTTACAAAAATGAAAAACCAAACAATATTCTACGATCTCCTGGATTATTGCATCGTAGCTCGCCGTGCTCCCCTTCTTGATGTTGTCGACCACAACCTTACAATCTGAGGTAACATGAATCCTCTGAACATTGAGGTCATCTGACAGGGCAAACGCTTCTCTACTGCCTCAAGTGTTGCTAGGTTCGAGATATTCCTAAAAACAATGGCTATGGCGCCAAGGTAGGCTCTAACATGATCACTGCAAATCACCCCCACGGAGCCGAAGCTCCCATTCTGCGTTTCACCTACATCCACATTACCCTTCACACACCCGCTTCGGCGGCCAACCATTGAGAAACTCTCGGCGCTGAAACAACTCGTGCCTTTGGTGTTTGAGTATTAAGAACCTGGAGTTCATCCAAGTACGAATAAGGTAGTCAGAGTCGGGATTTGGAGTCGTATAGAGTTTCCTGAGAAAGAATTGAGTCGTAGTATTGAGTAGTGGAATCGAGGATTCTACGAGAATCGAGGATTCTACGAGATTTACTCAAATAATATATTTTGTATCTACGCCACAAGCTGATGTTTTTCTATAGAGTTTTAACACTAAATATAGTGGAAATTTGTAGATATCAATGCTAGTTGTATTCCACTTCTTTCCATTGCTAACCTACCATCTAGCTTGTGTGTATGAAATATATATGAGAAGGAAACATATATAACATTTGAATCTTCAATGCATGTAATTTAATAGGAGATTTTCTTAGAGTATATGAACGCTCCATCACTTGTATAGCTAACTTGCAGTGTCGAACCTTGAAGGGTCTTGCCTTTCTTCTCTGAGGAATCTTGATGCATCCTCCTTCTCACGTCACTTCCATCTGTGACAAGCATGATCCTCACTTTTGATCTAGTGTTTTTGAGAGAGAGATCAAAGGTGTCGATGGATGAGCGTCTAGGTTTGTTCAACAAATAAAGGGACATGAGGCATGTAAAAAAGGGTTTGGAAGTTGTCATGCTACTCTGCTACAACTCAAAAATGGATCTGATGATAGATTACAAGAATCAAATATAATCCATAGCATAGTCGGTATTCTATAGATTTGTACACAATTCTACGATTTGGATCGCGACTCAACATGGGTTCTACCTGATCTGGTTTTGTTGTGGGATTTGGATCGACAAGCTTCCATGGAGTCATGAAATCATAGGATTCTAGGAGTCGAATCGGGACTTTGACTACCTAACACTAGTAGAAAAAGACCCATTTGTCCCGGTTCGTAAGGCCCATTTGTCCCGGTTCTGAAACCGGGACTAAAGCGTCGGGACTAAAGCCCAAAACCTTTAGTCCCGGTTCGCTTACGAACCGGGACAGAAGGGGCTCCACGTGGCCGGTGCTGGGAGCCCAGGCAGGAGGACCTTTAGTCCCGGTTGGGAACACCAACCGAGACCAAAAGGCACTGGGGTTTTTGTGTTTTTTTGAAAGGGGTGGAGGAGGTTTAGGGGGTTTTGGATGGTTAATTTAGGGGTTTTATATTGTTTTAGCTAGCTAATTAATAGAGAAAAGTGTCCTCTCTTTCTCCGTGCTTGGTCGACGCTAGCTACTATAGAGAGAACTCGACACGCTAGCTAGTAAGCAAATGAAGGAACCATTAAGTACACAAGATCGTCATGAACATATACACTATTTAATCATCATTTTCGTCAATGAGACATCATATAACAAGTTGGTCACTAGTCATAATCACAACTCCTCCTCCTCATCATCATCAACTCTAACACATTGTAGCACATAATAACACATTGTACCTAGGACCTACGTACTCTTATCTCGTAGGACATACTCTACCCTCTCTTAGGTACAATATCATAAAACAAGATAGGCCCTGACTCTGCATTATGGAGAACGGAGATCATCCTGTCTCCCATTCTTGGCCTACGCACAATGTTGCTTCCAAGTAGTTCTCTACGATTGAGCATATATTTTTCCCAGTCTTTGATTGTCATGACTCTATCGGTTTTAGAAATCCGGTATGGATAGGAGTGATGCGTAGGTTGACCTGGCCGTGGTGGCCCTAAGCTCGTAACAACAATGCGACCTCTCGGAAACATCAGATGAGGCACACAATCATTCGGGATTTTCTATTGAAAAACATTGTAATAACTTTGTAGTTAGCAATTTAGTTTAGTTTTAGAAGAATTTATGCAAAAGATGCACAGATGTCGTAATAGTAGAATTAAAATCTTACCATGCAATCTCTATGGATGTTACCGTAATTCACCACGTGCACTAGTGGCACGTATTGACCATAATGTGCAGGAGTTTGATAATAGCTATTGTAATTCTCAAGATGACTAAGAAATGCAGTAAGATGATCTTTCTTCTTATAAGTTAATTCTGCTTCATCACTGTAGTAATAGGTTCTGTCTACCATCTTCCATACATTTTTTGAAGAATGAAAATAAGCTGTCAATGCAAATAAGTTGTCAACTATTTTTAAATAAACAATATAAATTATTTAATAAATATGGTTGAAAAACTCACATAATGGTAGAACTGGAGGCGTCTACACATCGACCCAGATATCGATATTACCTTCAATTTCATCTTCCGCACGAATATCAAAGGTGATAAGCATATTAGGCTCAAATACATAAGCCTTGCATAGTGCTTGCCAAGTTTTGCATTTAAAATAGCAATAGGTGTCGACATGGTACAATTTGACCACAAAAGTAAAACCATGCTCAGTCCTCAAGTGAACTATCTTTACCTCCATATCTTTTTTAGTATTGAAACCAATCTTATCCAAGACAACAATTCTTGCATGGCAGGGGATACACTAGTAGAAGAGTAAAAAATTAAAATTATAATTTTAAGCAAAAGAATCAGAAGTCATGCTTAATTACGAAAAAGACTTGTCGTTGTGACTTACTGTATCCACTTCGAAGGTCTCATCCAGCATGATGCTGAAGCGCCTACCATCAACTAGGAAAGTCTTGTCACACAGGCCGCGCTCGTCTTCGCGGTATTCGCACATAGCGAATTCCCTTTCGTCGTCAGACATTTCCTATGTTCATATTTGAAACATTTAAAATCGATCGAAGGAAACTACGAGAAAACTGATCAACACACAGATCACTATTACTCAATATGCAACGGGTTGACTTTAGGTCTGTCGAGTCTTTCCTTCCTAAACTCTCATCTCACGTATATGGTGGGCACCCCCTCTGATATTGCGATCGTCGGTGATGGTGGCTCCTCCATTCGTCCCAGAGTGCATTACACCAAAATGTCTAACACACTAGAACGAATGAGAAGCGACCCCCACGACAATAGTCGGTGTCGTGGTTTTATCACGACAGATGTCCGGGTGAGCAGACTTAGGTTCGAGGCCATTGCTAACGTAATGGACTCAAAGGGGTTGGTTAGGATGAAGGACACGAGTTTACCCAGGTTCGGCCCCTCAAGTTGAGGTAATAGCCTATGTCTTGCTTTGTGCTTGTATTGCTTGATGTATCAATTACAAGGGAGCTATTGCTTGACCTAGTTCTCGATCACCTGATCTCTAAGTTGCCCCAGGTCTTGCCTTTATATCGGAGGTCAAGACCACGGATCACACAAGTTGTAACCGACTCTCATTACATGTCCGAGTCTACCTTTATCTTCCTTGCCTTTCCTGACCAGGTCGTCCCCGGGCGGCTTACACGCCCGTGTCTTCCTCATCCGGGCCACCTGTCGGCCCATCATGTCAAGCCGCCAAGCGCCTTGGGCCTTAAGTCTCCCCGGCTCACTCTTGGGCCGGTGTATGAGCCGCCAGGTATGACCCGGAGCCCTCAGGGCGGGTCTCACCATGGGGTTATATCCCCAACATTAGGCCCAGGTTGATTTGAGCTTGCTCACTTCAACCTTTCTTCTTACTCCTCGGCGAGTCGCCCGGAAATGACCCGCCGTGACGTCATGCCAAATCTGCAAAAAAGATCCTCTGACACACACAACGAATCTTCTTATTAAATGAGTATCCCGAAGATCGAGGTGTCCGCCTCGGTCAAATGACATCCAACGCCTGGATTTTCGCGCCTGTTCCGCCCCTTTTCCCTATTAAATAGGACCGCTTGGGATGGCATTTGCCTTCTCCCGCTCGCTCCGTCATCTCCTTCCTTTAGACGCTCCTGCTTCCAGCCCCTCCTACTCCAGCGTCGTCTCCTGCTCGCCATTGTCAGGGCTGCTGCATCAACCTAATGCGATCCAGAGCATCCTTCACTTTCATTGCGCCGTCGCCAGTGAGTCGTTTTCCCCTTAGATCTGCAACTTGTTTCGGTAGGGTTTCCATGGAGCTTCGCCGCTGCTGTTCTTAGAACTCAGGTTCCATCAATGCCAGCCACGTTTTAATCCATTAGTCCTCCCCCATAACCTGCCTCCACGGCGTCGCTAGGTAGAAGATCGACACCGACGCTGTTTAGGTTCACCATAGCTCCATCCATTGTTTTCAGACTTTCTCTGTTTCACCAGTTCATCACTAGGCCTGGAAATAAAGACATTTATTTTGTTTTATAGATCCGCACCTATCATACTACTTTGCGAAACCTGTTTTCAGAACTTAGCCAACTTTCACTCTGTCTTTTCGTGATGTTGATCCGCCATGCTGTTCCGTCTCTCATCAGCCGGATCTTGGCGTCTCATCCTTAAGGTCTTAAGCTTTTTAAGCCGCCCATATTTATTCACCATTTTCTTGACTCGTCGTATATGGTTATCTTGTACAGTTAAAAACTGCCGCCATGTCTCGCGCGTCTAACTCCTGCAACTGGGTCGGTTCATGCATTACCGAAGAGTTTCTGATGGATTTTGTACTTGCGAGCACCCTTCCTGCCAAAGAGATCATCCATTGGCGGGTTCCGGGTAATGAACTGAGGCCCATTCCTCAGGAGTGCGAGGTAGTTGTTTTTTCGGATCATATTGAACGTGGATTCGTACCCCCCGGCTCAAAGTTCTTCCGGGACATCCTTCATTTCTATAAGATGCATCCCCAAGACCTTGACCCCAACTCCGTCTAAAACATCTGCCACTTCCAAGTGCTCAGCGAGGTCTATCTTCGGTAGACTGAAGTAAAGGCTGTCCCGAGCTTAGAACTTGGTGGAATTTCCATTCAGAGGCGCCGGGATATTACCTTTCCGGCTATACCAATGCCGAGTCACCCAAAGGATTGGAATAAGACTTGGTTCTACTGCAAGCATACTTCCCCGGAGGGTGAGCATCCGCTGCCGGGTTATCGCCCCACCCGGCTCAAGACAACTTTTGAGCTTCCTGGCCGGCTATCAACTTCTGAACATGCAAGGCACAAGCCGGCTCAAGCCAAGTTTAGAGCCCTCATGGCCAATGGATTGACGGGTTTGGACTTGATCCGCTGCTGGATCTCCTGGAGAATTATGCCTTTGAGCCAGAGAGGCCGCCTCATGTGCGAATACCTCGGCAAGTATGATGGTTCCCTATGCTTCAGCCGAACAACTCTAACCGAAGACGATATTACCACTGTCATCTGGAGTCTTGTTCATGAAACGTCAGGAGCTTGCAGCGCTATTGGACTGGCACCTTTCAGCGCCGTTAATCTGGCCCCAAACGTAAGGCGACTCTTCATCGTCCCTTCTTTTTGTGTATCCATGACTTGTCAATTCATTGCTATTATCTGGCTTCCCTTTTCAGGCTGACTCCGACTTCTGGAAGAAGAAGTATGTTCCTCCTCTGAAGAAAAGCAAGAAGAAGGCCCCGGCCAAGAGGACAAAGAAGACCACCCCTCAGGAGGAATGGTTTGACCCGCCGGAATCATCCGGCTCAGAGGTATAATTTTTGACTATTTTCTGTAACCTCATTATTCACCTTACTAATACCAACTTATTTACAGGACGAGGTAGAGACGAGCCGCGCCAACACTCCGGAGGTAACTTATATTTCATCCGACTCAGAATGTTTTGTACCCCAGAAGATACGGCGGGTTGTTCGAAAAGTTCCCCTTTCTCATCCTCTTGCTCATTTGGATCCTCTATTTCTTTTGAAAAAGCAACAACAAATCGTCCGCCGTCAGACCCGGAGCGTCGGCTCTACTGATCTTATGTCCGGGTTGCCTAACTCCACGGCTCAGAAGAAACGCCCCATAGAGGTATGTATCTCTGTTTGATTTTATTAGCTTTCCTTTATAGTCTCAACACTTGCCTTATATCATCTGAACTATCTCACAGGGATCACCTTCATCCGGCAACAATACGGCCACCGCTCTTCCACCTTCGAAAATTAATCCGCTGTAAGCATTTTGTAGCCTTTACACCCGGCTCTTTGGCGGTTGTAACCCTTAAATTCTGGCCTTCATGTCTTTTCTGGGGCTCAAGCTAAGCGGAGGAAAACCAACAAGTCCTCCCCTAGCCTTGCTGCTCAAGAACCGGAGCTTGCTAAGCTGGACCCCCCAGCGACTTCTGCAGAGCCAACAGCTGATGACATTATTCTTGAGAGCCCGCAAAGGGACCTTTCCAAGCCGTCGAGCCCTGCCAAGGTTGCTGATGATACCGCCGCTCCGGACATCGAGATTACTGGCGCCGGCTTGCACTCTCCTTCACCTCACATGCTAACCAAGCATAGTGAGACGACTGAAGCTTCCAGGAAGCTTGAGTTTGAACTCCCTGCTTTGGAGAAGATGACGGCTCACGAACTTCATGCTGGCTACATGAACCAGCTATCCACAAGCCGGGATCTGGATCTCAAGCTAGTTAACTCAATGAAGAGAAAATATGAGGTATTCCTTTTTCCTCATATCCTTACATAGCCCCCAAGGGCCGGGTTAATATTGACTGATAATAATCCGGCTCTTCCATCTTAGCAGAAGTAGACATATGTAATATGTAGGCCTCAATTTACTTAATCTTGATCTCAAATCGTTGCCCTAGCCCCCAAGGGCTGGCTCAATAACTGAAAATTTTGAGCGGAAATTTTGATGTACTCCATACTTTAATATGTCACAGGAAGCTTTAACCGAGGCCGGGTCAGAATTGGCCGGCTTAGAGACAAACTTAGCTACTCAGCAAGCCGCCCGGAGTGAGGCTGACAAAACATGTCGGCGCCTTGTCGAAGAGCTAGAGAAGATCGAAGCTGAATTCACCGCCTTTAAGGAATCTGTCGAGGCAGAAAAAATAACATTGATTAAACGGGCGGATGATGCCGATCAGCAGCTCATGATCGTATCTAACGAGCTGCAATCTTTGAAGTGCCACATCACGAAGATGGCGGCTGTCCTCTTTGGTAAGTTTTTAATAGCTTGGCTTGATCCAGATTTTTAAACTTGTGCTGGCGATTCATAACGAGGCCTCTGTCTCACGCAGGCCCTAGGAGCCGCCAACTTGCCTCCGACAGTCTGCTGCCTCTGAAGGCCATATACACATTAATAGAGCAACTCTACTGTGGCGCAGTGTGCACAATCAAAGCCGTGCAATACAAAGCAAACATTCCCTCGGCTCTCAAAAGTGTCTTGGAGCTCTTGTCCACGATGCCCAAGCAGATTATGGAACTGAAGAAATCAGCCGCCCGCCAGGGGGCAATTGCGGCCATAAGCCGGGCATTGGTGTTCGCTCCAGAGCTTACGCCGGCTGAGTGATGGATGGGTTTCCTTCCAAGAAGGACGACGGCTCTGAGTTCACCGATGTTGACTATGCGCGGTGCATAAAGGATTCCAAATTCCTAGCCTCCGTCTTAGCAGAAGAGGTCAACTTGGCGACTTACGAGGCGGCTTACAATGCTGATCAAAAGAGGATCCGTGGTTTGCTCTTTGAATGCCAGGATCTGACACCCGCCCGCAATAAGACTCTCTTTGCTTCTGATCCTGACCCGTCCCCCTTCTTTGAAGAAGGAACTTTCATAGCTTTAACCGACTGCAATTGGGACTTGGATAATCTCTAGATCAAGACAGCTGAAGAGCCGGAGCAGGATGACCCGCCAGCCAACTGATTGTTTTGTAGAAATTCGTAATAGCCGGCTCCGCATGACCCATCGTGGGTGATGTAAAAAACTTGATGATATTTTTGGGCTCCACAGAGAGTATCTATAATAGACTAGTAACAACTTTTGTCGTTCCTGAGTTAGTGCCATTGCGCATATATGAAAGTCCGGCTTTAAAATAGATATGTGCCATTTTCCTTGTCCTTCTTATTGTATGACTTACCGGCTCTTCGTAGCTTAACTTTCTGTATGTATAAATGTACCTTTACACCGTTACGAGGGCGGCTTAAAAGCGTAACCCGAGGATGATGTGTCTTCCCAACGTGTTTGATAGAATTCTTCGCTGGGCTTCAGAGCCGGCCGAGAAGGTTTGATAAGCTTCACCCGTAGGGCAGGAAGCCTCCTGTATGGTTATGTTGACTTGTCAACATTTCTGGCACGAACGCCGACTGTTAGGGATAGATAAGCTACCCCCGGAGGTGGGAAGCCCCCTTCGACAACCGCGGTTAACATGTTAACCGGAATGGCATAAAGCCGGCTGTTTAGGGTGAGATAAGCGATACCCGAAGGTAAGAAGCCCCCTTCGACAGCCAATGTTGACAAGTCAACATTTTTGGCATGAACACCGGTTGTTAGGGTGAGATAAGCGATACCCGAAGGTAAGAAGCCCCCTTCGACAACCGCGGTTAACATGTTAACCGGAATGGCATAAAGCCGGCTGTTAGGGTGAGATAAGCGATACCCGAAGGTAAGAAGCCCCCTTCGATAGCCAATGTTGACTTGTCAACATTTTTGGCGCGAACACCGGTTGTTAGGGTGAGATAAGCGATACCCGAAGGTAAGAAGCCCCCTTCGACAACCGCGGTTAACATGTTAACCGGAAATGGCACAAAGCCGGCTGTTAGGGATAGATAAGCTACACCCGGAGGTGGGAAGCCTGCTTCGACAGTCGCAACCGACATGTCAACTGGAATGGTATAAAGCCGGTTGTTAGGGTGAGATAAGCGAACCCGTCGGTAAGAAGCCCCCTTCGACAACCGCGGTTGACCTGTTAACCGAAAATGGCATAAAGCCGGTTGTTAGGGTGAGATAAGCGACACCCATCAGTGAGAAGCCCCCTTCGATAGCCGCAGCTGACATGTCAACTGGAATGGCATAAAGCCGGTTGTTACGGTGAGATAAGCGATACCCGAAGGTAAGAAGCCCCCTTCGACAACCGCTGTTAACATGTTAACTGGAAATGGCATAAAGCCGATTGTTAGGGTGAGATAAGCGATACCCAAAGGTAAGAAGCCCCCTTTGACAGCCAATGTATTTGCATCAATGAAGATGTGCGACATGGCAGAGGCCCCGGCTTACAGGGATGCTATTTGATTCACATAAATATGATATGTACAATGATAATGTATAGTGACGACTCTCAACAACCTTAAGTGTAGTAAGGTCACAGATGCGCTATGTTCCACGGCCGGCGAGTCTCCTAACCCGAAGTATCTGAGTCGTCCCGGATGTCAATGAGGTAATACGACCCGTTGTTGAGATTTCGGCTGACCAAAAATGGCACTTCCCATGGAGGAGATAATTTATGCATATCTGTCTGGTCTTGAATCACCCGTAGAACTAAGTCGCCCTCTTGAAATGTTCGGGTCTTAACCCTGCGGCTATGATAGCGGCGCAGGTCTTGTTGATAAATCGCCGAACGAGCAGCCGCTAGCTCTCGTTCCTCTTCCAAAGCATCCAACACGTCCTGACGTGTCGTCTCATTGTCCGTCTCAACGTAAGCTGCTAATTGTGGCGAGTCATGCCGGATGTCGCTTGGCAACATGGCCTCGGCATCGTAAACCATGAAGAAAGGTGTATACCCTGTGGATCTGTTAGGGGTAGTTCTGATACTCCATAAGACGGAGGGCAGCTCTTCTACCCAATAACCGGGTGTTCGTTGTAAAGGAGCCATGAGCCGTGGCTTGATACCCCTCAAGATTTCTTGATTGGCATGCTCCGCCTGACCGTTGGACTGCGGATGAGCAACCGCTAAAACATCAAGCCGGATGTGCTCTTCATCGCAGATTTTTTTCATAGCCCCCTTGGACAAATTTGTGCCATTGTCGGTTATGATGCTATGGGGGTAACCAAAATGATAGATCAGTTTTTTAACAAACTAAACCGCCATCGCTGCATCACACTTGTTGATCGGCTCAGCCTCTACTCATTTGGTGAACTTATCAACCGCCACCAAGAGGTGTGTTTTCTTATCCTTGTATCTCTTGAAAGTCCTACCATATCAAGCCCCCAGGCTGCAAACGGCCAAGTAATTGGTATCATGCGCAACTCTTGAGCCGGAACATGAGCATGCCGGCCGAACTTTTGATAGTCGTCACACTTGAGGACCAGATCCTCTGTGTCTTTGTGAGCCGTCAACCAGAAGAAACCATGCCGGAATGCCTTAGCTACCAAAGATTTTGAGCCGGCGTGATGTATGCAATCTCCAGCGTGAATTTCATTCAAAATTTTCTGACCTTCCTCTGGTGAGACACAGCGCTGAAAAACCTCGGTCACGCTACACTTGTGTAACTCACCATTAATTATTGTCATCGACTTAGACCGCCGGGTGATCTGTCTAGCTAGAATTTCATCATCAGGTAAGTCGCCCCGAGTCAAATATGCCAAGTAAGGCACAGTCCAATTTTGAATAGCATGTAAAGCCGCCACCAATTGCCCCTCCGGGTCAGGGACAACCAAATCTTCCTCTGAAGGCAACTTGACAGTCGGGTGATATAAAACGTCCAAAAAGATATTGGGCGGCACCGGCTTTCGCTGAGAGCCTAACCATGATAAGGCATCCGCTGCCTCATTCCTGCGATGATCAATATGATCTACCTGATAACCTTTAAAGTGACCAGCAATGACATCCACCGACTGTCGATAAGCCGCCATCCGCGGGTCCCTGGAATCCCACGTGCCTGAAACTTGTTGAGCCACAAGCTCTAAGTCGCCCAAAGACCTTACCTGGCTTAAATTCATTTCTTTGGCTATTCTGAGACCATGAAGCAAAGCCTCATATTCAGCCGCATTGTTAGTGCAAGGGAACATCAGCCGGAGCACATAACAAAATTTATCACCTTTGGGAGATGTTAAAACAACTCCTGCTCCCGATCCTTCCAGTTGCTTGGATCCATCAAAATGTATAGTCCAGTATGTGTTATCTGGCTTTTCCTCATGACCTTGACACTCTGTCCAATCGTTTATAAAATCCACAAGGGCCTATGATTTGATGGCCGTACGAAGCACGTATGTTAAATTAAGAGGTCCCAGCTCCAATGCCCACTTAGCGATCCTACCGGTGGCTTCCCTGTTCTGAATTATGTCCCCCAACGGAGCAGAGCTGACCACTGTGATCAGGTGCCCTAAGAAATAGTGTTTTAACTTGCGATTGGACATGAACACCCCATACACTAGCTTCTGCCAATGTGGATATCTCTGTTTGGATTCGGTCAGGACCTCACTGATATAATAAACCGGCCTTCGAACCGGATACTCCTTCCCGACCTCCTTGCGCTCGACCACAATTGCGGCGCTGACTGCCCGGTTGTTAGCCGCCACATACAGGAGCAAAGGTTCATTCTTGGCCGGAGCAGCCAACACTGGTGGCTCAGTGAGCTATTTCTTGAACGTCTCCAATGCTTCACCCGCCGCCGTACTCCAGACAAAATTGTCTGTCTTTTTCATCATCTAATACAGAGGAATTTCTTTCTCACCGAGGCGGCTTATGAACCTGCTTAACGTAGCAATTCGCCCTGCCAGGCGTTGGACATCATTAACACATGCCGGCTCTACCAGAGAGGTGATAGCCTTGATTTTATCCGGGCTAGCCTCAATGCCACGCTCAGAAACCATAAATCCCAAGAGCTTGCCAGCTGGAACACCAAATACGCATTTGGCCAGGTTAAGCATCATCTTATAGACCCGGAGATTGTCAAAAGTTTCCCTTAAGTCGTCCAAAAGGGTCTCCTTCTTCCTCGATTTGATCACAATATCATCCACATAAGCATGAACGTTGCACCCGATCTGACTGTGAAGACAATTCTGCACACAACGCTGATAAGTTGCTTGGGCACTCTTGACCCCGAAAGGCATAGACACATAACAGAAGGCTCCAAAAGGCGTAATGAAAGCCGTCTTGTCTTGGTCCTTAACTGCCATCTTGATTTGATGATATCCTGAATATGCATCCAGGAAGCATAGGCTTTCGCAACCCGTCGTAGCATCAATGATCTGATCAATACGCGGGAGAGCAAAAGGATCAGCCGGGCAAGCCTTGTTGAGGTCCGTGTAATCCACACACATCCGCCACGTGCTATTCTTTTTAAGCACCAGCACTGGGTTGGCAAGCCATTCCGGGTGAAAAATCTCGACGATGAAACCCGCTGCTAAGAGTCGGGCGACCTCCTCCCCGATGGCCTTTCGCCTCTCCTCATTGAACCGCCGTAGAAACTGCTTGATCGGTTTAAACTTAGGATCCACATTAAGATTGTGCTCAGCAAACTCTCTTGGAACACCCGGCATGTCAGAAGGTTTCCATGCACAGATGTCCTGATTCTCACGGACGAATTCGATGAGCACGCTTTCCTATTTGGGATCCATATGAGCCCCAATGATGAACTGTTTGGATGAGTCGCCCGGAGTGAAGTCGATTGCCTTGGTATCATCCGCTGAAAACTTAAGGGCGCGGCTCAACCTTTGTTGTGGGCTTTTTTAGCGGCGTTATATCCTCCGGATCAACATTCTCCTTATAGGACTTAAGTTCCTCTTGAGCGTAACTGGCCTCTACAGAAGCCGCGTCTCCTTCTTCGCACTCAATAGCCATATTCCGATCACCATGAACGGTAATTGTGCCCTTCAACCCGGGCATCTTGAGCTGTAAGTATACGTAGTAGGGCCTGTCCATGAATTTAGCATAAGCCGGCCATCCAAACAACGCATGATAAGGGATCTTGATTTTGACCACTTCAAACCACAAGGACTCCACCCTATAGTTATATTCATCACCGAAGGCAACCTCCAAAGAAATTCTGCCCACCAGATAGGCCAACTTGAAAGACGGTGGAGGGCTTAAGATCCTTGTCAAGAAACTTCATCCGTCGGAAGGTGTCATAATAGAGGATGTTGATACTACTGCCTCCGTCCATAAGCACCTTGTTCACCATATAACCTCCTACTTGGGGGGCAACTACCAAAGCCAGCCGCCCCGGGTCATCAACACGCGGTGGGTGATCTTCCCGGCTCCATGTTATGTCATATTCAGACCACTTTAAGTACTGCGGCAGAGCCGGCACAGCCGCATGGACCGCTCGCCTACGTAATTTTTGATCCTCCTTGTTAAGACCGGTCGTGAAAACATGATACTGGCCTGAGATGAGCTGCTTCGGATTACTTCGGTACCCAGATTGGTTATGTTGCTCCTGGTTGTTATTACCAGAGTGCTGCGGATGCCCTCCTTGATCACCTTGACCATGCTGCCCAGACCCTGAGCTGCTGGATCCAAACTCGGCTCCTGACCCGCCGTGTCCTGAGCCGTCGGGCGGACCACCGCCCTGGTCGTTGGGTTGCGTATAGTAATTCTTGAACTTATGCATGATATGGCAATCACCCCACGCATGTGACGAAGGTTTGCCGGGCTGGCTGTGTTCTGGACAGGGCTTCTTAAGCGCCTCCTCCAAATTGAAGGGAGTCCTGTTCTTATTAAAAGGTGGTCTGAATTTCCATTGCCCTTGGGAGGATTCTGGCCGGTACTTGCATTGGCTACCAGCTCCGATCCACCATCGGGGTTCTTCCGCTTGTTCTGGTTACGATTGTTAACCACACCTTTTCCTTGACTGTTTTTCTTACCTTGACCGGCTTTCTCCTCATCCGAGCCGGGGTCCTTCGTGTTATCAGAGTCAACGTACTTTGTAAGAGCCGTCATGAGCTCTCCCATATCCTGACACGTACGCTTGAGCCGGCCAAGTTTCTGCTTCACTAGAACGAAGTGATAGTTCTTCTCTAAAATGAGCACGACATGGGCTGCCATGATCTGCTTAGACGAATGGATGATGGCTGGCACCCGTTGGACCCAATGATGGGCCGACTCACCCTCCTGCTGGACGCAGTGATCAAGATCCACGATGGTTATAGGTTGTTTGCAAGTCCCTTGAATTTTTTTGATGAACCTTGCCCTTAACTCGGCCCACGAACTGATGGTATTGGGAGGCAACCCCTTTAACCACGTGTGAGCCGGACCTTCAAGCATCATGATAAAGTATTTAGCACACACCGCCTCACTGACATCTAGCATCTCCATAGCCAGCTCATAACTTTCGACCCAGGCCTCTAGAGGCAAATCAGCAGTGTAATTCGGAACCTTGCGAGGTCCTTTAAAATCCTTCGGCAACCGTTCACTTCGTAGAGTCGGCGATAAACATGGCACTCCCACGGCCCTGGCAGTTATTCCAACTCCTACTGATACAGAAGGCGCGGGCTCCTGGTGAGTCGTCGTGGCTACAACGACCGCCTGTTGCTGATCGTCCCCCGGAGGTGCTCTCTACCGATCGCTGCTGGAAACCGTTGGTGACTCATAGCACCGGATAAAGCTCCGGCTGGGGAGAGGGGTGGAATGAACGCGGCTCCGGCTGTGAGTGTACCTCTCCTGCTGGGCCATCGCCGTCCGCAGGTATCCAGTGGCATTCCGTACCTCTTCCGCAAAAGGCGCTTCATCCGGAATAGGAATCATCTCAAGTTGGGTGGCCGCCGCCACCATATTCTCAGCCGGATTAGAATAACGACCCGCCGGAGTTGGAAAAACCTCTGGTGAGGCCTGGTTTCGTCGGGCCGGGTGAAACGTCGGTCGAGCCGCCGGGCGGCTTCCAGGTGCGTCCGCGGCTCGTCCCGTTCTTGGTGTGTTGAAGAGGTTCCTAGCCTCATATCATTCTGGCAAGCGGGATTGATGCCTCCTCCAATGTACTGCAGCCGCCGATTGCTGCTCCAGCCCGAGGCGGAAAGCATTTGTCTTAATACGTTCTGCCTCTTCCTCCATCTGGACTTTCAGCTCAGCTATCCTCTGTTGCTCCTTCGCCATTCGGTCCTTGAGCCTCATAATCTCTAAGTTCCGGGCAGCCTGATTATCTGGTGTAACTTCAGTGGCCATCAGGGCCGCGAGCTCGTTCATCAAATCCAGAAGAACTTGAGCCGGCGGCGGCAGGTCAGCTCCTGAGGTTGCCGCTCCGACGGCTGTAATGCTCGTGCCTAGGGCCGACCCCGCCATGAACACGGTTGTGTGAGCCGGCGCCCCAAAAGCGTCCGCCTCAGAATGATCTGTCTCAGGGAAAAGCTCATCGTAGCTCCCGAGCTTGCCGTTGTGCAGCTGGTAAATTGATTCCGTCTCTCCGCTTGAAGATTCGTCTTCTGAACAGAAAAGAGTTTCCTGCGACCCGGAAGCTTCCAGATCCATGCCTTGAGTAAATCCTACAAAGACGTGCCTCCGGACCGGATTAACACGGGCGGGCTGCACATCCCGAGCGAGTTGTGCGCGCCGAGCCGGCTCGACAATGTTGGTGCAGATGTCCGGCCCGGGTGTAGATCTGTCGGTTCTTCCGATGAAAACATGAATCCCGCCAAAAGGAACGCGAAATCCATACTCCACAGAGTCGGCATCGAGCCCCTAGCCGGCGTCGTCGATGTAGAGCCGGCCGCAACGACTCTTGCTCATCCTTCCAACCATGTATCCCTCGAGCCCTGGGAGAGAGCCCTTTGAGAACTCAACACCATCGAGCACAGGCCCCACGGTGGGTGCCAACTGTCGTGGTTTTATCACGGCAGATGTCCGGGTGAACGGACTTAGGTTCGAGGCCATTGCTAACGTGATGGACTCAAAGGGGTTGATTGGGACGAAGGACATGGGTTTACCCAGGTTCGGCCCCTCAAGTTGAGGTAATAGCCTATGTCCTGCATTGTGCTTGTATTGCTTGATGTATCGATTACAAGGGAGCTATTGCTTGACCTAGTTCTCGATCACCTGATCTCTAAGTTGCCTCGGGTCTTGCCTTTATATCGGAGGTCAAGACCACGGATCACACAAGTTGTAACCGACTCTCATTACATGTCCGAGTCTACCTCTATCTTCCTTGCCTTTCCTGACCAGGTCGTCCCCGGGCGGCTTACACGCCCGTGTCTTCCTCATCCGGGCCACCTGTCGGCCCATCATGTCAAGCCGCCAAGCGCCTTGGGCCTTAAGTCTCCCCGGCTCACTCTTGGGCCGATGTACGAGCCGCTAGGTATGACCCGGAGCCCTCAGGGTGGGTCTCACCGTGGGGTTATATCCCCAATAGTCGGGATTCTTTCTCTCTCGCTCTCATATATATATATATATATATATATATATGTGGACACTCTCCCTCATTGAAAGACACGCAAGGAGTCGAAACAGACCTAAAGTCAACCCATTTCATATATCGAGCAATGACATAGAAAAAATTCTCTATGTTTTACTGCAATGACTTGCAAATCACAAATACATTAGTGATATTAAATAAAACATAAAACAACTAAAACATAAACATTCATCATATAAACATAACCCTAAGACTCACACATAGGCGCATAAAATTAGTAGATAAAACAAGCAAAATGGTATTAGTGATGAAAGCAGTTTTTAAGATACGATATTGATTTTAGCTAATGGTCAGTTATATCTATATTAGCATGATGCAAATTCAGCGGACAAGTGACATCCTAAAAAATGTTTAACCAAACAGCTTAACACTACAATAATTGTCCATAAACTACAATAACGTAACTGCAAGCTAAACAATAGACAACATTACAACAATAGACAAAATATTTAATCAACTAATTTTTCCTAAGGCTCATAGCGGGGCGGCGGCGATGGGGCGGCGACGTGGAGGCGACGGGGCGGTGACGGGGTGGTGGGGTGGCGACAGGGCGGCGACGGAGAGGGCGACGACGATGGGAGAGGCGACGGTGAGGGCGACGGCGACGGAGAGGGCGGGGGTGCGGCTACGGCGTCGGGGCAGCCTGGCGGCGTCGGCGGCGAGATGAAGAATGCTGAAAATCCCAAAGTGTCGGCTTATATACCCAGAGCATTGGTCCCGGTTCGCGGCACCAACCGGGACCAATGCCACCTTTAGTCCCGGTTGGTGCCACCAATCGGGACCAAAGCCCTGTTTTCAGCAGCCCAAAGGGCGGGAAACAGGGACTAAAGGGGGGCATTGGTCCCGGTTGGTCCCACCAACCGAGACCAATGGTCCCTTTTCGTCAGCCGGCAGGAAACAGGGACCTTTGGTCCCGGTTGCTGCCACCAACCGGGACCAAAGGCCTGGCGCGGTGGTGTGAAATGTTTAGTCCCACCTCGCTAGTCGAGGAGAGACCGTACATGTTTATAAACCCCGATGCGCTTGACCTGTCGAGCTCCTCTCATAGTGAAAATAGATGCCCTTATACACGAAATTCGACCTAAATTCAAAATGCTAGTTAGGTGGTTTAGGTTCCTAACTAGCACTTTGAATTTAGGTTGAATTTCAGTGTAAGCGCATCTATTTTCACTTTTGCTATTTTTTATGTTATTTCTTTGCTATTTTTCCTGCTATTTAATATTACTTTGTTTTAACATTATATTCAATTTGGTAATTTTTAGGTTACTTTAAATGGTTGTTTAAATCAAAAACAGGTTTTGTTATTTTAGTTTGCTATTAAAGTTTCTACAAAAAATCCTTTTTGCTAATATTACTTTGTTTTAACATTATATTCAATTTGGTAAGTTTTAAGTTTTATATAATTTTAGTTTCAAAAATACTAGAGGTTTATAAAAGCTTTTAGAGTTTCTTTTTGCTATTAGAGTTTTATAAAAGCTTTTTAGTTGATTCTTTTTGCTACTGAAGAATATTATATTTCAGAAAATAATATTTAAATTGATTGTTTTTAGTTCATTCTTTTTGCTGGATGCACTTCGTGTACAAAACGGATAGTCTCTTTCGAAGTATCAGGGTTTCGGACGAAAACTCATCTGTTACAAAAAAGCATTTCATTTTCTTCAACTTATTTGAACTCCAGGATTTTTGCGTGTTCAAAATGCACCATTCAAAATCACATCATCAATTTTTAACCCTTTTTAACATCATTTGTTATTTTTCATGCAGTTATTGAATTTTTTTAGCTAAATGACCCTGAAATTGAAAAGCACACCAAAGAACTCTGAAAAGGTTGAAAGTTGGCATGGTATCATCATTTCACCCACATAGCATGTGCTAAAAAGTTGAGAGGGTTACGGAAAAAGCTGGATGCACTTCGTGTACAAAACGGACAGTCTCTTTCGAAGTATCAGGGTCTCCAACGAAAACTCATCTGTTACAAAAGGCATTTCATTTTCTTGAACTTATTTGAACTCGAGGCTTTTTGTGTATTCAAAATGAACCATTTAAAGCCACATCATCAATTTTCAACCCTTTCTGACTTCATTTGTTATTTTTCATGCAGTTATTGATTTTTTGACCTAAATGACCCTGAAATTGAAAAGCACTACAAATGAACTCTGAAAAGGCTGAAAGTTGGCATGGTATCATAATTTCACCCACATAGCATGTGCTAAAAAGTTGAGACGGTTACGGCAAAAGCTGGATGCACTTCGTGGACAAAACGGACAGTCTCTTTCGAAGTATCAGGGTTTCGGACGGAAACTTATTTGTTACAAAAGGCATTTCATTTTCTTGAACTTATTTGAACTCGAGGCTTTTTGTGTGTTCAAAATGCACCATTGAAAGACACATCATCAATTTTCAATCCTTTCTGACTTCATTCGTTATTTTAATGCAGTTATTGATTTTTTTAGCTAAATGACCCTGAAATTGAAAAGCATTACAAATGAACTCTGAAAAGGTTAAAAGTTCGAATGGTATCATCATTTCATCCACATAGCTTGTGCTAAAAAGTTGAGAGGGTTAGAGCAAAAGGTAGATGCACTTCGTGTACAAAACAGACAGTCTCTTTCGAAGTATCAGGGTTTCGGACGGAAACTCATCTGTTACAAAAGGCATTTCATTTTCTTCAACTTATTTTAACTACAGAATTTTGTGTGTTCAAAATGCACCATTCAAAGCCACATCATCAATTTTTAACCCTTTCTAACTTCATTTGTTATTTTTCATGCAGTTATTGATTTTTTTGAGCTAAATGACCTTGAAATTAAAAAGCACTACAAATGAACTCTTAAAAGGTTGAAAGTTGGCATGGTATCGTTATTTCACTCACATAGCATATGCTAAAAAGTTGAGAGGGTTATGGAAAAAGATGGATGCACTTCGTGTACAAAACAGACGGTCTCTTTCGAAGTATCAGGGTTTCGGACGGAAACTCATCTGTTACAAAAGACATTTCATTTTCTTGAATTTATTTGAACTCGAGGCTTTTTGTGTGTTCTAAATGCACCATTGAAAGACACATCATCAATTTTCAAACCTTTTTGACTTCATTTGTTATTTTTCATGCAGTTATTGATTTTTTTGAGCTAAATGACCCTGAAACTGAAAAGCACTACAAATAAACTCTGAAAAGGTTGAAAGTTGGCATGGTATATCATCATTTCACCCATATAGCATGTGCTAAAAAGTTGAGAGGGTTACAACAAAAGCTAAATGCACTTCGTGTACAAAACGGACAGTCTCTTTCGAAGTATGAGGGTTTCGGACGTAAACTCATTTGTTACAAAAGGCATTTCATTTTCGTAAACTTATTTGAACTCCAGACATTTTATGTGTTCAAAATGCACCATTGAAAGCCACATCATCAATTTTCAACCCTTCCCGACTTTATTTGTTATTTTTCATGCAGTTATTGATTTTTTTGAGCGAAATGACACTGAAATTGAAAAGTAGTACAAATGAACTCTGAAAAGGTTGGAAGTTGGCATGGTATCATCATTTCACCCACATAGTCTGTGCTAAAAAGTTCAGAGGGTTATGGCAAAAGCTGGATGCACTTCGTGTACAAAATGGACAGTCTTTTTTGAAGTATCAGGGTTTCCGACAGAAACTCATCGGTTACAAAAGGCATTTCATTTTCTTGAACTTATTTGAACACTAGACTTTTTGTGTGTTCAAAATTATGCAGGCCCTTAATATACTCGGAGATGCGTCGGTCACCGTACATCCATTGCCGGTTCATCTGCTTGCGTTATATAATAAAGTGTATTAAAAACCATTACAACATATCATGAATAGAGAAATGACCAAATTAATAGCATTTCATCATCACATTAAAGCCAAAGTACAATAATGACCAAAATAAATAAGTATAGTTCATACATAGTTGTCATTATTGAATAACATATAGCTCTTTAGAGCATCTAATTAAAACATACAGCAAAACTATGTTAAAAATTTAAATGCAACAATAAATGCAATCATAACCGCTAGTAAGGTACCATTGATCCAACGCATAATGATACCAAGCCTCATTATGAATGGCATATTTTCTAATCTTTCTAAGCTTCAAGCGCATTGCATCTATCTTGGTCTTGTGATCGTCGACATGCAACTCCAATCCCATCTTGTCATCTTCGGTTCTTTTCAATTTTTTTCTTCAAATGATCGATTTCTTTTTCAGCTTTCGTTAACTTGTCGAGTAGAATTACATAGTTGGTAACCATTTCTGGTTCAACTACTTCCTATAGATAAAAACATCTACGTCAAGTTGGTGACATAATTAATTGTCATAGACATTAGATGTGTGAAATGGTTATATAAAAGATAATATACCACATCTGAATCATAGACTGGACGAGGGCCGATGTGGACGGATATTATAACCATGGCACTATATAATAACAAACAATAATAAAAATAAGAAAATCATACGAGTAACTATATTTTCTTTTAGCAAGAAGATAATATCAAGAGGCTCACCACGCGCGGGCGATCGACGGCGGTTTCCGGACGGGGACGGGACAGGACGGACTGCCAAACCTAGACAAATCTTGACGAAAATGGAGTTTGGACAAGGAGCTTCGAGAGGAGAAAGCTTAAGTTTGGCTTGGGCATTTCATCAACACCTCATGTGAATAGGAGGTGAGCTAGAGCACCACAAAGCCCTTCTCTAGCTGGCCAAAAAAACAGAGCAGTGTGGTCGCCGGCGAGGGGGTATATATAGGCATCACATTGGTCCCGGTTCGTGGATGGAACCGGGACTAGAGGACCCTCCTTTGGTCCCGGATCCAGCCACGAACCGAGAGCAATGGTTGTGGGCCAGGAGCGAGGCACATTGGTCCCGGTTCGTGTCTGGAACCGGGACCAAAGGTTCCAGACGAACCGGGACCAATGCCCTCACGTGGCCTGCCTGGCCCCCTGACCTCACCAACCGGAACCGTTGCCCTCGTTGGTCTCGGTTCGTGACTGAACCGGAACTAATGGGCTGGCCCGGCCTGGACCAACGCCCTGTTTTCTCCTAATGTAAAGTGATGTAACAATGCACTGATTGTGGGCTTTGTAATATGTACACATGAATATCCATCCCTCTTGCACTCCATATGGACCAAACCAGATAAGGCTAGTGATTTCGAGAGAAAGACGCATCCCTTTTCAGGGAAAAACCTATAGGACACTCACTACGTCGTAATGTTGACGCTTCGCACAGGGACATGCAAGCGAGCGATCTAGTGGGCCGGTCCATTATCTAGCGTACGTTTTTTTTCTTCTATACTCTATTTTTCTTCCGGGTTTGGGAACCTTCGGGCTGAAATGGTTTTTGTCTTGGTTTTATTTTTTTTGGATTTTCACTTTTATTTCTCTGTTTTCTTTATTTTTCTTGTCTTGTTCTTTTTACATTTTCCTCAAATTCAAAATTGTCATAAAAAATTCAGAATTTAAAATTTTGTTTGAAACTTCAAAAATTGTTCACTTTTTCCAAAAACAGCTACCTTTCGAAAGTGTTTAAACTTTTCACAGATTTTCAGAAAAAATGGAGATTTCAATAAATAATTCTATTTTAAAATTGTTTGCAAATTTAAAAAATGTTAATGTTTCAAATTTCTTTGGGAATTCAGAAAATGTTCCCATTTGTAAAAAAGTGTCCACATATTGAAAAATATCTTCATGTTTTAAAATATTTTTCGGGGTTTACAAAAATGTTCTCTTTTCAATAATTTCGCAGAAATTTTTAAAAAATGTTCTTATTTTCAAATTTTCTCTGGAGTTTCAAAAAATGTCCTTGTTCCAAATTTTGGTTAAGGATTTCACAGAAATTTCCCATTTTGAAAAAGATATTCGTGTTTTAAAATTTTATTCCAGTTGTTCAAAATAAATTCGTGTTCTAACTTTGATGGAATTTGAAGAAATGTTCGCAATTCAATTTTTTAATAGTTCAATAAAAACATGTTTAAAAAATGTTTTCATTATTTTCAAAAAAGTTACGTTTTCTGGAAATGTTTGAGATTTGTAAATTTTGTTCACAAATTTAGGAATGTGCCCGCTTTTCAAATATTTGTGTTTTTCCAAAAAAATAATGTTTTGCCTTCGAAATTTCAAAAACATTGTATCGACGCTGGTTCTGGTTCTTAAGTATTTCGCGCAACATTATACTCCCTCTCCATCCCATTAGTACAAAGTTGTACTAAAGTCGAGACACTTATTTTTGGACAGAGGGAGGTAATAGCACCTCTTCAGCAACAGGAGATCCTGGTTTCGACTCAGACGTAGCCTCAGATTCGTTTATAGTCTACTGTTGTTCGCTAGCTTGGGCCGGTCCAGTCGTGGCCGCCCCTGTGCGTTGTTGGACGCAACGACCCGAGCTCCCCTTTTTTATGGACACGGCTGGAGCTGCAGCTTTTGAGGTCCTCCTATTGCGCGCCTTCAACGGTGCGCAACCTAACTGGTGCTTGCAGCAGGCAGCAGCGTTTGGATATGCCGGCCCACGACTGTGCAGCGCGAAAAATCAGAGCCGAAATTGCTCGTCAACCGGGATTCGATATCACAACTTCGTGCTTCCACATAACGAGACTAACCACTAGACCACGTAATTACTAGTGACTATTAACAATGCGACCCTATTAAGAACAGAAATATAGAGGCCCTATTTGTCACACATTACACTGTAAAGTTTACATTTTTCAATTATTTGAAAACACGTTCACATATTTCAAATGAAGTTCACGAGCATGCAAAAAAAGTCCACGTATTCAAATAAAGTTCACCAAATCGAAAAAGTTCATGAATTCAAAATAAATCCATCGATTTCCAAAAAAGTTCATTCAAAAATGAAAAAAGTTCATTGATTTGAAGAAAAATGTTCATCAGATTTGAAAACAGTTCACCGAATTTCAAAAGGTTCATACAAATTTAAAAGTTCATTGAATTTGAAAAAAAAACATTGATTCTCAGAAATATTTCATAAAAAATGAAAAAGTTCATTGATTTGAAGAAAATGGTTCATCGATTTTGAAAAGAGTTCATCGAATTTAAAGAAAAGTTCATCGATTTTCAAAAATTTCATCAATTTTTTTATAAGTTCATAATTGTTCATAAGTTTGAAAAGAATTCGTAAAATAAGGAAAAACAGAAAAAAAAATCAAAAAAGGGAAAAGAAAAAAGAAAACGGAAAGAAGAAACAATAAAACAAAGGAAAATATGTAACCTATCTGATCGGCCGAAGTGACCGAGTGGTAAGTGCAGTTTGTAGTTAAACCGCAGGTCGCAGGTTCGATCTTCTCCGCGGGTGTTGTTCTTGGAAAGCCGAATGAGAAAAGGGTAATTGAGCCGGCCCAGCACAGAGGAACTGCAGGCGTCCATTTGCAAACGGGAGCTTAAGCCCCAAATAGGATTTCCCCAGCTTGTATCTCAATGCTTTTTCCTCTGTGCTGCATTGTTTTGCCATTTTAGGTGGGGTGGTGTGATTTTTTTTAAACACATTATAATTACGTACAGATTCCCACATATACACATATATACTTATCTTTATGAACATATGCATGCACACTCTATCTTTAGTAGCACCTCTGAGATATTAAACTGGTATCGCATCTCGATATTAAGGAAGCCATCACAGGCGTCTCGTAGTCGACAGGAGCGTTTCATCCCACTGAAGGAATGTCGCTGAATAGCTTGAAATAAATCCAGTAAAATACGACGCCGATCCAAGTCTAGGACTTGAAACTTGGTGGGATGGTTCCATCATGAGAAACCTAAGCATCTAAGCTACGCCAATTCACACAAGAGGCGGTACTTGCATTGTCTTCTTCATCTGGCTTCACATTTATTTTCAATTTTCAATTTCTATTTCCCCATAGCATTTTATTATTTTATTACTGATTTCGTATCCTTTCCTCCCGTTATTCCTTTCCTTTTCTTCTTTCATTTATGAACAAACTAATAAAATGATTTCATTGCACCGGGATCCTCTCACCGTCACCGGCCGCCGAAGCGGCAAGCAAACGGAGACCAATCCACAGGCTCGTTGGTGAAGTCTGGAGCGAAGAGTTTTTCCTAAATGTTTAGGGTTAGAGGAGGAAACTTAGGATCAATCAGCTCGACCTAGAGCTTGATCGGGAGGTATGCACTTCCACTCTAGTTTTAACACCCCGAGACACGTGTCTGTGGTGGGGTTGGGGGGTTGGAAGTATCAAAAAGAAGTGAGGATGTATATAATTGGCCATTCTCATATGTGCATATGCAAAAGATATGTTGGACACAATATAAACTGGACAAGTTTATTTATTTATTTATTTATATCAGTCTGTCACTCTATGACATGTTTATTTATTTATTTATATCAGTCTGTCACTCTGTGACATGTTTATTCGACTTATACAATACCCACGCAGATATACCTGCAAAACTACCTATTTCCCCCCACCCGCATGGAACAGCTCCAGCGCCTTGGCCACCGTCAACCCGCCCGGCACCTGGACGAACAGCAGGATCCCCAGCGTGTTGGCCGCCTGTTCCGCCGTCCTCACGCCCATCTTCTCGATCGGCGTGAACCTCGCCGGCGACTTTCCCGGCGGGGGCTTCACGTCTGTCTTCAGCAGCGCTTCGGACAGGTCCTGCCACCCGTTCACCTGGGCCTTCAGCTCGTTTGAGATCTTCCCGCTCTTCTTCTCCACCGCCTTGGGGTGCAGCAGTCCGGCCACGAAGCCAGACACGGTCTGGAACCGCGTGGCCTCGTTCACCGTGAGGAGCAGCGTTGTCACCGCCTCCCTCGCCTGCTGCTGCTTCGGTCCGGAGGCCTTGTCAGCCTTGGTGCGCCCGTAGAGCGCGGTCACCGCGTCGGCCATCTGCTGCCGGCCCAGAGAGACGTTGGTCAGCTTGTCGGTGTCGCCGAGGAGGTCGCGGTAGGTGCCGCCGAACCCGACGTAGGTGGCGCCGGGGATGAGGCCGGAGGTGAGCTCCCACCAGGTGCCGTCGCTGCTCTTGAAGCCCTCCAGGTAGAGGTTGTCGGCGCGGATGGCGAGCGTGAGCCCGGTGCTGGCCGGCGAGGTCTTGAGCACGACGTGGAACCACCTGCTCGGCGGGACGTTGGGCTCGACCGGCGGCAGCACGGGGCGGTTGTGGGAGAAGTGCGCCGGGTTGCGGACCTTGTTGCGGATGCCGTTAATGAAGGTGACGTAGTCGGTGGAGCTGCTCTGGACGTTGAACGTCGCGGTGAAGAGCGGCTTGTCCACGTTCTTCGCCATCTTTGCCGCCATGGATGTAAAGCTACTGAGACAAGACGGGCTATTAATTAAGCGAGAGGTGTGAGATATGGAAGAGGATGAACCAACTGGAGGTTAATTTATAGGCGATCAACAGGTGCATGCTCTTGAAGATAGGCTTGTATATGTCTACGTGTCATATGCAACTTTTACGTGAAGAGTGTGCGCGTGTTCATGTGTTGTACAAGTACAAGGCAGGTTGTCACAGGTGATCCTTATCTTTGTATAGCTTGCTTGGCTTAGGGGTCAGTCCTGCTAACTAACCTGCCGCTAATTTGTAACCATATTGACACACGTCCTTGCCTAGAGGCATACGGTTCCACGCCTTCACTTCTGCACATGCTTGCTTTGCTAGTCAGCTAAGATTCAGTTTGGTTTGATTTGCGGCACTGCACGGCTGCGCAGGTCATATCATCGTTCTGGGACAGAGACGGCATGTTTTTCTTCTGGGGAATTGGCTTGTGGATGATCCCTTTATTTAGTCCGAAGGTCAGTTCATCACACTTTCTCAGCTTGGAATGGAACGCTATCCTTCTACCGAGGGAGGCAACTGGCCATACCATGGCTGCTAACTTGAATAAGAAATCTGCGGATGCCATGTCGCGATTTAGTGATGCAGGGATCAGTTCTGTCTTTTGACTTTCCGATTACATTCTTACATGATCAAAGCCGCAAAGTCACGGAGGTAATTGCGATGGAGACGTGGAGTATTTGCACCACAACTCAAATGCTCATATATATATTATGTGCTTGCAAACATTTACAATGAATGAATATTCCTGAAAATCGTGTCATAAGAAACAAAATCTATACTCCAAAATTACTATTTTTGAAAGCATTTTGAACTACTGTTTTTTTTTTGCCATCAATGTCATTTCGTGATGAAAATTTTCAAGCATAGAATTTTTTTGTTAAAGGTTGCCACAAAAAAAAATTCAGAATTTTGTGAATGCTTTTCATTTTCTTTCGATTTTACTGTGCACCCGAGCTCAAGCAGAAGAACAATTTCGTTGTGATGGATAATACTCGTGTCAAGCTGTAAACATGATCTTTTTAGATAAACAGGAGGATCACTCTCGCTTCAATTTTTCTGTTATGAAGCCTATGATCAAGCAGAGCAAGGTGGTTATGCAGAGAAATGAAAACAACGACACACCACAGGTTATGTACATGCTAGTGGCGGGTGCAAATTGGTTATCGGTGGCGTATCCACGGTCCGTTACTGTTATGTAAATACTAGCAGTGTGGCTTCATACCTGTAATAATCTATCTTTTACTCTCACATCGCACATCAAGCAGTCCTAATTTTGGAAAATACACAATGGAATTTATCAACATCATTAGTACAAACAGTGAACAATGGTTAACTCAATTACATAGCTAAAATAAGCATTAGTTTTCTTCATTACACATCCAATGATTTGGACACCATTGTTTAAATCGAAAATGACATATGAGGAGCTCGTTGCAAAAAAAAGGACCACAAATATTTGAACGCTCCTAGCGACCCGAGCATCTTGAATGTCTTAAACTTTCAGATTTTTCTGAATTGTATTACTATTTTTTAAACTCATTGTTTAAGAAGAACATATGAGCTTGTGCTCATCTCTGTATTAAGGTGTTTTTTCTCTTTTCAGATAACTTGGTCATGCATCCTTAATCTTTCAACTAGTTCTTGATATCGTGTTGTTGGAGAGAATGGTTGTAATTGTTATCTTCCGATTTTAATATATTATCCATTGCCGGAAAAAAAGTCAATGGGATGACACCCTCTAACTAGTGATGGCTCTTAGATTGACACATAAAGTGAAAGACAACCCTATAATCCTCCATATTTAACTCTTTTTCTGGCATTTTATTTTAAATATCTTTTTCTAGCTTTTCTTCGCTTTAATTATTTTGTGCCATCGTGGTCTTGAGAGTTTCCGTGTGGGAGGGTTCTTATCTGAGACTTTTTTTTAATCTAGGAGTAACTATTTTTGGTTGAATTTTGTACTGACTCGATCTTACACAATCTCAATCATCAACTTAGATGCTTCTTAGCTTCGACTTGTAAATAGTTAATTATCATTTTCCCTAGGAAACAACAAAACCGGTTCTATTTTTTTAAGCATTGTGAGGATGTATAGTAGGTACGGGAAATAAGAGGTCTCCTTACAATGTGCTGCCACCGTCACCCAAAGCCACCGGCAACGGCCGGCCCACACCACCACAGCTGCGTCGCCCACGAGACGACGGCCGGATGAGCCCTCGATGCAGATCGCAAAGTCCATCGCCGCCTCCCCAAGCACGCCCCGCCACCCCGGGACATCCAGCAGCCGCCAGCAACAGCCGCCACCACCGAACATCGCCGAGCCACCATGGCCGACCGCCACCGCCATCCGGAGCCTCTCTCTCTCTCTCTCTCTCCCTCCCTCCCTCCCTCTCTCTCCCTCTCTCTCCCTCCCTCTCTCTCTCGTAGGTGGGGGGATATGAGGTATCCATAAAGACACATCAATTGCCCTCTGGTCATCCGCGCATGAGGACACTATGAGTCTGACCAGCTAATGGGGAGAATATCACGTACTCCCAACCCCTAGGGTGCTTCCCGTGCTCCAAACTCGATAGCACATATTCAAATGTTCGAAAAATTCTAAAAAATCCAATACATTAGCACAACATCAATGTATGTTGTCATAAAATTTGAAATCAAAATCCACGACATAGCTTGAGAAACTTAAATGATAAATTTGACAGTAAATAGTACATAACATAAGTTGGGCTTTAGATTTGACTCATTATCACATTGATCAATTTTGTCATTTTTGTATCTCAAGCAATGTTTTGAATTTTGATTTGAATTTTTTTGACAACATACATTGACATTGTGTCCATGTGCTGGATTTTCTTCAAAAAATTCAAACATTTAGAAACGTGCCACCGAGTTTGGAGCACAGGGAGCACTACAGGAGTACTAGATATTCTCACAGGTGGGTTCCAGTGGGCTAGATGGAATTGCCCAATTGTTATTATTTTTCTTGTCTTATGGGCACCCACGAATACAAATTAAGTGGGATGGACTTGTTAGTCCCACTGCCACATGCAGCTTGACCAGAAGGTATACACTTCACTCTAGTTTCAACATCCGCAAACATATGGATTGTCAAGAAATCGTAGGCACCAGTGGTTCTACAGTCTGCTGTGTTGTCCCTGTCTGGCGAGGTCCTGGCCCAGCCTCGTCGGGATTCCTATATGCGCGGTCATGTCGGCTCCGTCTCGGCCTCAAAGCTCTGCACCTTCTCTCCCAGGAAATCCACCTGTTCAATGAATGGCAACTGTATAGACATAAAACCAATGAATACAAAAATTTAAATGGCAATATCTATATATGTAAGTGTGATATTTTATACTGGTCAAAAAGTACAAAAACATGTAGATTTTGTGGTACGTTGGGAGTATCTAAAAGGAGTGCGGGTGTATATAATTCGGGCTTCTCATATGTGCATATGCAAAAGATATATTGGATAGCAATTTTATGATTGGACACAAACCTACATTCGACTTGTGCTTATTTATTTAGCACTCTCTCACTCGCTTCGTAACATGTTTATTCGTCGTACAAAAGACGGTGAAGGCTAGGATTTTCGCTGCGTGAAGTCCTCAATCCACCTGCAGTCATGCACCAAGCTAGCTAGTTTCCTCCGCTCGTACGAAACAGCTCCAGCGCCTGGGCCACCGTCAACCCACCCGGCACCTCGACGAACAGCAGGATCCCCAGTGTGGCGGCCGCCTGCTCCGCCGTCCCCACGCCCATCTTCTCGATGGGCGTGAACTTCCCCGGCGGCTTTCCCCCCGGGGGCTTCACGTCCGTCTTCAGCAGCGCTTCGGACAGGTCCTGCCACCCGTTCACCTGGGCCTTGATCTCGTTTGAGATCTTCCCGCTCTTCTTCTCCACCGCCTTCGGGTGCAGCAGGCCGGCGATGAACCCGGACAGGGTCTGGAACCGCGTGGCCTCGTGCACCATGAGGATCAGCGCCGTCACCGCCTCCCTCGCCTGCTGCTGCTTTGCGCCGGAGGTCATGTCGGCCTTGGTGCGCCCGTAGAGCGCGGTCACCGCGTCGCTCATCTGCTGCCGGCCGAGAGCGACGTCCACCAGCTTGTCCGTTTCGCCGAGGAGTTTGCGGTAGGTGCCGCCGAAGCCCACGTAGGTGGCGCCGGGGATGAGGCCGGGGGTGAGCTCCCACCAGGTGTCGTCGCTGCTCTTGAAGCCCTCGAGGTAGAGGTTGTCGGCGCGGGTGGCGAGCGTGAGCCCGGCGCTGGCCGGCGACGTCTTGAGCACGACGTGGAACCACCTGCTCGGCGCGACGTTGGGATTGACCGGCGGCAGCACGGGGCGGTTGTGAGTGAGTTGCCCCGGGTTGCCGAGCTTGTTGCGGATGCCGGTGATGAAGGTGGCGTAGTCGGCAGAGCTGCTCTGGACGTTGAACGTCGCGGTGAAGAGCGGCGTGTCCACGTTCTTGGCTACCTCTGCCGCCATGGGTATACTCGAGTAGCTAAGATGAGGCAGACTATTAAGGGAGAAGGGGTGAGATATGGAAGAGGAGGACCGAACTGGCGATGAATTTATAGGCGAGACGACGGATGCATGCTTGCTTTTCTACTCGCTAGCTATAGTCCAGAGAGGAGGTGCCAAGATTCAATTTGGTTTGATTTGCAGCACTGCACGGCTGCGCAGGTCATATCGTTCTGGGATGGATGGAGACGGCATGTCTTTCTTCGGGGAATAAGGTAGTGGAAGTGGAACCACCTTTTTTTATCCCGAAGAACGATTCCTTCTCTCAGCTTGGAATGAGTCGCAGCATCCTAAACGCTATCCTTCTACCGAGGTCATAGTCATGGCTGCTAACTTGAATAACAAATCTGCGAATGTCATGTCTCGATTTATTAGTGATGCAGGGATCAGTCCTGTCTTGTGACTTTCCGATTAGATTGATCTTACATGATCACAAAACATGATCCTTTGTAGGAAAACAAGATCACAAAATACATGATCACAAAACATGATCAAGAAAGAACTAACCTTTCACAATGCACCAACGACAGCTAGGAAAGATGTTGAGTGGGTTTTTTGAATTTTGCAATCCCAATTTGCTATGGTGCGAGGACAATCTAGATTGTGTGATTAAAAAATCCTTTGGTATATTATGACTGCTTGCATGATCATGCATAACATAATTATTGAGAATGAGCGTGGACAGGGTTTAGATTACACCTTTTATGACTTGATGGGCATACACGTTATGCCCATGAAAAAAGAGGAGCGAATCAAATGCTTCATGAAGGTGTAAAATGAAATTTGAGACCCAGATTCACACGATCAATTTCAGAAGGATTTGATGAAGGAATATCGGAAATATCATGACGAGAGAGCCGCCTAGTTTCATTTATTTGTTTGTATTGTGCAAAACTATGTTGTATATGTGATGCATTTGATGTTGTGGATTTAATGAACTATGTAATAATTTGATATTGTGGACATGTGAAATGTTTATTTGATTATCAGATGTTTTATTTGAAATTGTGTGGCTGTTGAAGAGCGGTTGTACAGTGGCCACGCGGCGGCCGGCCGGTTTTGCATCTCCGGTTTTACATCACCTATTGAAGTTGCCCATTTACATCATCGCTTTACATCATCTGTTGAAGTTGGGTCTTTTTTAAAGATGTAAAAAGCATTTTTCTATGATGTAAATTATACAATACCTAGTATTACATCTTCAAATTTACATCATCTATCGAAGATGTTCTTAGCTTCGATCAAGCGACCCACCAGAGGAAGGTCAGGATAAGCATTCAAATGCTAGCAAATATTCGGAGACGTAACCAAAAAGAAGATCACATGCCGGTGGTTTAGCAACAGTTGCAAGATTATATCGAGAGACCTACAAATATGTTGAGGGAGTCTTGCTGGAAGTGCTAGCCCAAAAAATAGGTAGTTGGTGTCCCGATGAAGCAGATTGCGGTGAACCATTTTGCCAATTCAGCAGTGATGTGTTTATAATAAAGGAGTCACAAATTCGAAATAATAATAACAGCTCGTTTGGCTCCTGTCATTTGACTTGGAATTCACGGATTTCATTTCCGAATTCCAACCCTAACTTGTTTGGCTGTCATGGAATTTGACACAGGATTTCCTTTCACAATTCCAGGGAATGCAATTGTAACCGGACCGAAATCCCTTCCCGCATGCCGTTTTTCCCAAATCTACCCCACCCTCTCGTCCATCCTGATCCACCCGACGCCACCCTCCTCCGCCCCTCTCCTTCCCGACGCGAACGCCGCCACCAGCAAGGTCTCCCCGACGCCAACGACGCCGCCCCTCTCCTCCCTTATGCGAGCGATGCCACCCCATTCAGATCAAGGTTGCCACATCTCGTCCCTTCTCCTCCGGCAAGGTAAACTGCCACTCTCGCCGCCGGTACGCTTTCTCTGCCTCTCCTCACTCTACCTTCAATTTCATCTCACAACCCTAACCCAGTTGACTCGATCGACGGCAGGACATCGTCATCATCGATCTGCTCTCATCCACTGCCGGATCCGTCCACCCCTTGTCGGATCCCGACCTCCAAGCCAAGAACTCCGTCCACTTCGGCACCTTGCAAGGTATAACCTCCATCCATGGCTTGGCCTCATGATGATCATCCTTTTCCATTTCCCTGTTTTTTGTGGATCGAGCACCAGTGTTCACTAGTATATTATCACTGTTTCCATGGAAGAGTTGATTTGGTGATGGTTAGTTGTTGACAACAGCTGAATAGATCTGCTTTGGTGATGAGAAGTCTCTAGAGTAGTTACAGGATAGTTCACGCCAGGCTCCCAAAAAGACGAGCTCAGATTATTGCTGCCATTATTTATTGGCATTGTAGGAACAACTGAAACAATCTCATCACCAGTATGAATTGTTTTGTACTCCCTACTAGTGACTAGTTGTCGCACTGATTAAAATCTCTGCTCAACGAGCAAGTAATCTGCTCAAACAAGGTAGTGCTATTTCTGTGAAGTCTGAACTGACGCAACTATTTCCTGTCAACAAAAACAACAATGTGAAAGGCTTAACTAATTATAGACCATTATTATGTTAATAAAGCGCTTGTTCCCTGTTAACTTGTCTTTCCTTCCATAGCTTTCCCATCACACAAATTCTTTTTATTGCTCTTGTTGTGTATCACTAGTAATTGGGCTTGAATTCTTTCTCAATTGTCATTTCTTCATCTCTAAATATAGATGTCCGGCATGAACATCAACACCTTGCATGATGATGAGAGGAGAAAGAAAAGAAAGAGGGCAGCGACTGGTTTTTTTGTGTCTGTTGTCGCGATAGTTCAGCACACATATTGTCGGAGGAGGATTAGAGAGCTAGATGATTTCAGTGAGGACGAGGCAGAAATTAGGATTAGAAAGCAAATGCTAAAATCAATTTATCAAGGTTCTAACAAGCATTGTTATGATAGTTTGCGCCTAACTAAACGGTCCTTTGTGGGCCTATGCGCTATCTTGCGTGAAAGATGTGGTTTGAGGGACACATTTTATGTGTCAGTCGAAGAATCAGTCACGATGTTTCTGCTAGTACTAAGCCATGGGATGAAATATCGATTAATTGAAAGCACGTATAGGTGGGCACTCGAGACAATCAGTAGGCATTTCAATGAGATCTTAAGATCTATCCTTTCCTTGTCTCACGAGTTTATTAAGTTACCGAGTCCTTTAGCTGAGCAACCCGAGGACTCTAGATGGAAATGGTTTCCAGATGGACTATGAGCTTTAGATGGCACACATGTTGATGTTCGTGTTTCTGCTCGCAAGCAAGGTAGATACAGGAATAGGAAGCAAGATGTGACAACTAATGTGCTTGGTGTTTGTGACCGAAATATGAAGTTTTTGTATGCCTTAACTGGATGGGAAGGTTCTGCATCAGATTCACGAGTGTTGCGAGATGCAATGTCACGACAAGATGCTTTTAGAGTTCCACATGGTAATTCTCTGTCTTGGTATGATAGAATAACTAAATTATGACATTTCAGGGAAAATATAATATCTAATACTTGTTATTTTTGCAAACATTAGGAAAATACTACCTTGTAGATGCTGGATATCCTCATAGCGGATGACCGCAAGTTCAAGGCTCTTATGGCGCTGCCTGAAAGGATGAAGAAGAAATGGATCCTCAAGCAAATTAACCAATGAAGGTAGGTTGCTTGTTACGTGCTCAGTTAGCAGTTGGCAAGCTCTGCTACATTTGTCCTTTGTTGTTTGTTAATGTCAGCAATATTATGGGTACCTAATATGGAGCAGAGGCAGCAACTTGTTTGCTTTTCATCATATTTATGTACTTACGTATTCCATGTTGAGATTAGCATGATAGAAGGTTTTATGTTATCATCTTAATAAGATTTTCCTGTCATGTCTTGCCATACAAGGCTTACTCAAACATGTTTTTCTGCCATGTATGAGGACAACTTGTTCTGCCATGTCTTTTTTCCTCTTCAGTCAAGAAGTGGCATTAATAGTCTAGAATATATCAACGAGATATGCCTATTTAGGGGCTGAGAAAACATATGTACTTAATATAAGTATATTATTCTCTGTTTTAATATGTAGTCTCTCATCGACTTAGTTTCGGTCTACTTAACCTACTCGGTTGTTGATGGTATGTTGCTATTACCTTTCGATTGAAGATAATTGTGCAAATGAAGTGCACGTTAACCTTTGAGCAATTTCTATATCAAGTTGTATTTTTTTACCCTTCGTAAAGATTGTTACAAGCTAAAGCTTATCCAATGACACTTTGATTTGTCTTCTAGGCTGCCATCAAATATTGGGTGAAGTGTGATGTTGAACGAACAAAACAAAGAAAAGAAGATTCTCGAGCAATGAAAATCTTTCTTGGGTGGTGCTAATAATGCAAAGATTGAGTTTTTATGTAACCTTGGCTAGATTATGATCATTTGATGTTGTTGTGAACCTTTGTTGTATTGCAAAGATTATCTTTTTACAAGTCTGGTTAACTTATTACAAAGTCTCATGTTGAAGTTCTATGTATTGGCATGCTTCAGTTTAATGCAAAACATTGCTGTGTGTGAAAAACAAGTTGTCAATGTTCATTTTGGTTATGCTACAGATTTGACCTCAAAATCCTAGTGACAGCCAAACATGAAATTTGGATTTGGAATCTAGATTCAGCCAAATGAAATCTTGATAGAGATTTCATTTCATTTCATTTCAGCCAAATGAAATGAAATCAGGGGAGACAAACGAGCTGTAATAAAGGAGAAGTACAATTAGATGCATTATTACTAGACTAGATCAACAATTTAGTTTTGCCTGACAAATCATTCTCAAGGTCTGAACCTTCCACATGCATTCTTCACGATCACCTCCGTCAATTTTGCATCCTTCATCAAGTAACACTAGCATGTACCTGGAAGGTAGACATAGTCCACCCTCGAGGAGAAAGGTCGCCCGTTCAAGATGCGGCGACCCATTCCACGCTGACTGATGTCGCGTTGTCCATAGATCCCAGGCATGACCAGCTGTGCTGTGTTGCAAATCGAAGTTGGCCTTGGCTTCTTCTCTGATTCAACCAGCAAGAATATATGCGCGCCTGCAGTTGCCTATAAATTCGTCGCCAACTCTTTCTTCTTCATCCATCCGTCCCCCCCCCCCCCCCCCCCCCCCCCCATCCTCCATCTCGCATCAGTTTGTCCATCTCATCCAACCATGGCAAACAACCCGCGCTTCGTGGCGTCATTCGACGTGGAGAGCAGCGACAAGTACACCAGCTTCATCGCCGGCATCCGCAGCAGGCTCGCCAACACCAAACACTACTCCCACAACGTCCCCGTGCTGCCGCCGGCCGACCCGCCCGGCACCCCGCCGCACCGGTGGTTCCACGTGGTGCTCAGGACGCGCACCAGCACGCTCACGCTGGCCATCCGGGCCGACAACCTCTACCTGGAGGGCTTCCGGAGCAGCAACGGCGCGTGGTGGGAGCTCACCCCGGGCATCATCGCGGGCGCCACCTACCTGGGCTTCGGCGGCACCTACCGCGACCTCCTCGGCGACACGGACAAGCTGGCCGGCGTCGCCCTCGGCCCGCAGCAGATGACCGAGGCCGTGAACGCGCTCGCCGCCCGCACCGCGGCCGACGCCGGCTCCGGCGCCAAGCAGCAGCAGGCGAGGGAGGCCGTGGTGGCGCTGCTGCTCATGGTGAACGAGGCCACGCGGTTCCAGACCGTCTCCGGGTTCGTGGCGGGACTGATGCACCCGAAGGCGGCGAAGAATAAAGGGACCATCACCGGGGAGATGAAGGCGCAGGTGAACGGGTGGCAGGACCTGTCGGCGGCGCTGCTCAAGACGGACAAATTCAAAGAAGAAGACAGGTCTAAACAAGACAAGAAGAAGCCCGCGGAGAAAAAGGGTCCGGAAACGTTCCCGCCGTTTGTCAAGATGGGGGTGAAGACGGCGGACCAGGCGGCCGCCACGCTGGGGATCCTGCTGTTCGTCGCCGTGGAGGGCGGCGGGATGACCAGAGACAAGGCGCTGCAGCTTTTTCGTTCGACTCCAAATTACTAAGAATGTGTTTAGGGTGTGTTTGTTAGCATTCCCAACCTAGCATGGTTGTTCTTCTCTAATGCATGTTGAGTATAGACATGCTCAGTACATGCATTTGCTATTGTTTGGTAGCGATGTATGTGCTAAGACATGCTAAGTTGCAGCTTGTATTCGTTTATACATGCCGTACGGTACTGTATCAATCGGTACTTTCAAATAAATGAATAAAACATTTCAAAAATGTGAAAAAAAATTGAAACATGAAAACATTTACATTTTTTTGAAAATTTATACATTTTTTGAAATTCTAAGTTTTTCAAAATTTAAATAAAATTTTAAAGATTACTATTTAAAAAAACAATTCAAATCTGAACATTTTTGAAAATCAAAATTGTATAGAAATCCAAACATTTTTTGAAAGTTTTAACAAATTTGAATTTTTGTATGTTTTTGAAAATGTTAACATATTTTGAAAATCTAGACACTTTTTTTAAATAACTTATTTTGAAAATCTAGATTTTTTTGTAAATTTGAACAAAGTTTGTAAATTTGAACAATTTTTGGTATATTGAACATATTCGTGAAATTAAATTATTTTTTAGAAATCCTGAACATTATTTGAACCACATTGTCGCTCGCTTCGCTCATGCATGCTGACCAACGAACGGTTGTTGGGGTGTTCTCTCTTCATACATGCTAAGAAGGTATTTGGGCTGAGGTCGTGCATGATGAGAAAAGCCCGTACATGCTACCAAACACCCAAAAATGTGTCGAAGAGGGAATTTTAGAGTTCATGCACCCTCCATGTACTGTTGTGTAGGTGGATTGATGCCGCCGAAATAGTACTAGTAGGGATTTCATGGTTGTGTAAAATAATACTCTCTTCCGTCTAAAAAAATTGACCTTACATTATAAGACGGAAGAAATAGTTTGGTATGTATGTACTAGGAGTACTGCATGCAATGAGTAGTGTAATTGGAATAGTTATTTTAAATAAACAAATGGAAAATATTAAATTACTAGTACCACATCCGCTCGGACTTATGTCTCGTTCGTAGTTTGTGACAAATTTTGATTATAGATTTCACCATCATAATATAAATTAATATAAGTTGTATGTCACAAAATTTATATTGTTGGATAAAAGGTTTTTCAGCAGTACTATTTTTGTGGTATATAATTTATTTTTAATAGTAAAATTAATAGTTAAATTTTAACCTAAAATACAAAACGACCAATAAATAAGGACTGAAGTAAGAGCATCTCCAGCCGTTGCCCCTCCTCCCTCAGGAGGCATAAAAATCGTCGCCTGGGGGCGAGCCGGCGGGAGAATCGGCGCTGGGGGCATCGATATCGGCCCATTCGCGGCCGCTTTTCGGCCCGGATAAATAGAAAAATGGTCCGATATCGGCGACAAACGGCCCATAGTCGGCGTGGTTCAGCGTGGTTCGGCGTTGAATTCTCAACATAAATAAATTTTTTATCACATAGTTTATCACAGAAAATCAAATAATTCAACAAAATAGTGCAACAACAACAAATAATTCAATACAAATTATATATAGTTCAACAAATAAAAAATCATATGTCATCACACATCGAGCTAGGCGTCGCCCTTGATCCTCCATAGGTGCTCCACCAGATCCTGCTGCAGTTCATGATGCACCTATGGGTCTCGGATCTCCTGACGCATACTGAGGTAGGCAGCCCAGGTTGCCGGTAGCTGGTGATCAACTTCGGCTAGAGGACCCTGCGTGTAGTATGGTTCAGTGTCAAACACTGGCTCTTCCTGCTCGCTCTCGATGATCATGTTGTGCAAGATGACACAACAAGTCATGATCTCCCACATTTGATCTTTCGACCAGGTCTGAGCAGGGTACCGGACAACAACAAATCGAGATTGAAGCACGCAAATGCCCGCTCGACATCATTCCTGCAAGCCTCCTGCACCTTGGCAAAGTGGAACTTCTTGCCTCCTGGCACAGCGTTTGAGATAGTCTTCACAAATATAGATCATCTCGGATAGATGCCATCAGCTAGGTAGTACCCCTTGTTGTAGTGCTGCCCATTGACCTCGAAGTTCACGGGGGGAGAATGACCTTCAACAAGCTTGGCAAAGACAGGGGAGCACTGCAGCGTTGATGTCATTGTGAGTTCCTGGCATACCAAAGGAGTGCCAAATTCAGAGGTCATGTGTGGCCATCGCCTCAAGTACCACATTGCAACCGCCTTTGGCGCCTTTGTACATCCCCTGCCATGCAAATGGGCAGTTCTTCCATTTCCAATGCATGCAGTCGATGCTTCCAAGCATCCTAGGAAATCCTCTTGTTGCATTCTGTGCTAGAATCCGAGCAGTGTCTTCCACATTGGGTGTTCGCAACTATTGCGGTCCAAACACCGCCACCACTGCCCGACAGAACTTGTAGAAACACTCAATGGTGATGGACTTGGCCATGCGCCCATAGTCGTCGAGTGAATCACCGGGAACTCCGTATGCAAGCATCCTCATCGCTGTCGTGCACTTATGGATTGAGGTGAATCCAAGTTTTCCGGTGCAATCCTTCTTGCACTTGAACTAGCTGTCGAACTCCCGGATGGAATTCACAATCCTGAGGAAAAGCTTTCGGCCCATCCGATAACGGCGCCGAAATGTTTTGTCGCCGTGCAGTGGAGCGTCGGCGAAGTAGTCGAAGTAGAGCATGCAGTAGCCTTCGAGACGATGCCGGTTCTTTGCTTTCATCCGCCTCGGCACCGAGCCACCTCGCCGCGGCTTTTCATTGCTAGCCAGCAGGCCGACGAGGCCGGCGAGGACCATGAGATGTGTTGGGCAACATTGCATGGGAAACAAAAAATTTCCTACGCACATGCAAGATCTATCCATGGTGATGAGCATCTACGAGAGGGAGAGTGGATCTACATACCCTTGTAGATCGCTAAGCGGGAAACGTTAAGAAACGCGGTTGGTGTAGTCGAACGTCTTCGCGATCCAAATCGCCGAGCATCCAATGATCTCATCACGATACGTCCTGCGATCCAATCATGATCCATCCCGTGAACTCATCACGATCTGTCCCGCGATCTCATCACGATCCGTCTCGCGATCTTGATCACAGTCCTTCCGATCTAGCGCCGAACGGACGGCACCTCCGCGTTCAGCACACGTGCAGCTTGATGACGATCTCCGCCTTCTTGATCCACCAAGAGGGAGTGTAGAGGTACAAGAGTTCTCCGGCAGCGTGACGGCGCTCCGGCAATGGTGGTGGAGCTATTCCGACAGGGCTTCGCCTAAGCACTGCAGAAAACCGATCTAGAAGAGAAACTATGCACTAGAGGAACGGGCAGCACATAGCTAAAAATCTGGTGCAAAAACCCCTAAAACCTCTAGTATATATAAGAGGAATAGAGGAGGAGGCTTAGCCCTCAAGGGACCAGCCTTTGGGTCGGCCAAATCAAGGAGGAGTGGAGGACTCCTCCTCCAATCCTAGTAGGACTAGGATTCCTCCCTATTTTGCCTTTTTCCACCTTTTTCTCTTTGGGTTTTCTCTCCCAGCCTCATGGGCCTTGTGTGGAACTTACACTAGCCCACTAAGGGCTGATATTTACTCTCCCACAGCCCATGTAGCCTCTTGGGTCGAAATACCCCTCCCGATGGTCTCCCGGTACACTACGGGCACTCCCGGTACACTACCGATGAGCCCGAAACTTTTCCGGCGACCAAAATAGGACTTCCTATATATCAATATTTACCTCCAAACCATTCCGGAGCTCTTTGTGACGTCTAGGATCTCATCCGGGACTCCGAACAACCTTCGGTCACCACCATGCATAACTCTATACTATCGAAACGTCACCAAACCTTAAGTGTGCAGACCCTGCGGGTTCGCGAACTATGTAGACATGACCGAGACACCTCTATGGTCAATAACCAATAGCAGGACCTGGATGCCCATATTGGTTCCTACATATTCTACGAAGATCTTTATCGGTCGAACCTCTATGTCAAGGATTCAGTTAATCCCGTATGATGTTCCCTTTGTTCTTCGGTATGTTACTTGCCCGAGATTCGATCGTCGGTATCTCCATACCTAGTTCAACCTCGTTACCGGCAAGTCTCTTTACTCGTTTCGTAATACAAGATCCCGTGACTAACACTTAGTCACATTGCTTGCAAAACTTATTGTGATGTTGTATTACCGAGTGGGCCCCGAGATACCTCTCCATCACACGGAGTAACAAATCCCAGTCTTGATCCATGCCAACTCAACAGACACCCTCGAAGATACCTGTAGAGCACCTTTATAGTCACCCAGTTATGTTGCAATGTTTGATACACACAAGACACTCCTCCGGTGTTCGTGAGTTGCATGATCTCATGGTCATAGGAACATATACTTGACATGCAGAAAACAGTAGCAATAAACTGACACGATCATATGCTACGTTTGTAGTTTGGGTCTTGTCCATCACATCATTCTCCTAATGATGTGATCCCGTTATCAAATGACATCTCATGTCCATGGCTAGGAAACCTTAACCATCTTTTGATCAACGAGCTAGTCTATTAGAGGCATACTAGGGACATGGTTTTGTCTATGTATCCACTCATGCATCTAAGTCTTCGATCAATACAATTATAGCATGGATAATAAACGATTATCATGAACAAGGAAATATGATAATAACTAATTTATTATTGCCTCTAGGGCATATTTCCAACAGTCTCCCACTTGCACTAGAGTCAATAATCTAGTTCACATCACCATGTGACTCGCATTGTTATGAATCTAACACCCAATGAGTTCTGGGGCTCAATCATGCTTTGCATGTGAGAGAGGTCTTATAGTCAACGGGTCTACGACATTCAGATCCGTGTGTACTTTGCAAATCTCTATGTCAAACTGTAAATACTGTTAGCACACTCCACTTGGAGCTATTCCAAATGGCTGCTCCACTATATGTATCCAGATTGCTACTACGAGTCATCCGGATTGGTGTTAAAGCTTGCATCAACGTAACTCTTTACGACGAACTCTTTATCACCTCCATAATCGAGAAACATCTCCTTAGGCTTTTAGTTACTAAGGATAATCTTGACCGCTGTCCAGTGATCCACTCCTAGATCACTCTTGTACCCCTTGATGGACTCATGGCAAGGCACACTCAGGTGCGGTACACAGCATGGCATACTATACAGAGCCTATGGCTAAGGCATAGGGGACGACATTCGTCCTTTCTCTTTCTTCTGCCGTGGTCGAGCTTTGAGTCTCACTCAACTTCACACCTTACAAAGTAGGCAAGAACACTTCTCTCTGGCTAATCCATTTTGAACTCTTCCAAATCTTGTCAAGGTATGTACTCTTTCAAAGTCTCATCAAGCATCTTGAGCTATCTATATAGATCTTGATGCTCAACAATTAGGTAGCTTTATCCAGGCTTCCTTTGAAAAACACCTTTCAAACAACCCTTTATGCTTTCAGAAATTCTACATCATTTCCGATCAACAATATGTCAACCACATATGCTTATTAGAAACTCTGTAGTGCTCCCAATCACTTTATTATAAATACAAGTTTCTCATAAACTTTGTATAGACTCAAAAACTTTGATCACCTCATCAAAGTGTATATTCCAACTCTGAGATGCTTGCTTCAGTTCATAGAAGGATCACTGAAGCTTGCACACCTTTTAGCATCCTTAGGACTGACAAAACCTTCTGGTTGTATCTCATACAACCTTTCCTTAAGGAAGGAAACGATGTTTTGGCATCCGTCTGCCAGATTTCATAATTGAAAAATGCAGCAACTGCTAACATAATTCCAACAGACTTTAGCATCGCTATGAGGGAGAAAGTCTCATCATAGTCAACTCCTTGAACTTGGCGGAAACTTCTTTGCGAGAAGTCGAGCTTTATAAATGGTGACATTTACCATCAGCGTCTGTCTTCATTTTAAAGGTCCATTTGTACTCGACGACCTGCCGTCCAACGAGCAAGTCTACCAAAGTCTATACTTGGTTTTCATACATGGACCCTTTCTCGGATTTCATGGCCTCTAACCATTTGTCCAAATCCGGGCCCATCATCACTTCTCCATAGCTCGTAGGTTCATCGTTGTCCAACAACATGACCTCCAAGACAGGGTTGTCGTAACACTTAGGAGCAGTACGCATCCTTGTCAACCTACAAGGTTCGATAGTAACTTGATCCGAAGCTTCATGATCATCATCATTAGACCTCACAAAAACATCTTGTTGTGCTGCGCTACTCTCCCGTTGAAACAAAGGTTCAATAACCTCATCAAGTTCTATCTTCCTCCCACTCAATTCTTTCGAGAGAAAATTTTTCTCAAGAAAGAACCCAGTTTTAGCAACAAACATTTTATGCTTGGATCTGAGATAGAAGGTTCACCCAAATGTTCTTAGGGTATTGTATGAAGATGCATTTGTCCGCTTTGGGTTCGACCTCATTAGGTGAAAAGATTTTCCACACAAGCATCGCAGCCCCAAACATTAAGAAATGACAGTTTAGGTGTCTATCAAACCATAATTTACACGGTGTCTCAACGGATTTAGACGGTGCCCTTTTTAAAGTGAATGTAGTTGTCTCTGATGCATAACCCCAAAATTATAGTAGCAAAACGATAAGAGACATCACAGCACGCACCATATCCAATAGAGCACGACTATGACATTCGGACACACCATCACACTATGGTGTTCCAGGTGGCGCGAGTTGTGAAACAACTTTCACATCGTCTAAAGTTGTATGCCAAACTCGTAACTCAGATATTCACCTCCACGATCACATCACAGACATTTTTATCTTCTTGTCACGATGATCTTAAACTTCACTCTGAATTTGCTTGAACCTTTCAAACGATTCAAACTTGTGTTTTATTGAGTAAATATACACTATATCTACTCAAATCATCAGTGAAGGTAAGAAAATAACGATATCCACCGCACGCTACAAGACTCATTGGATTGCATACATCAACATGTATCATTTCCAATAAATCACTTGCCCGCTCCATCAAACCGGAACACGGGGTCCTTAGTCATCTTGCCCAAGAGGCATGGTTCGCATGTCTCAACCGATTCGAAATCGAATGAGTCCAAAGGTCCATCAACATGGAGTTTCTTCATGCGATTTATACTAATATGACATTTCGCAGCAGTGCCACAAGTATGTGGTACTATAATGATTATCTTGGTATCCTTTGGCATCAATGTTATGAACATGTGTATTACTACGATCAATATTCAACAAACCATTCTCACTGGGTGCATGACCATTGAAGGTATTATTCATGTAAACAGAATAACCATTATTCTCTAACTTAAATGAATAACCGTGTTGCAATAAACACAATCTAATCACGTTCATGCTCAACGCAAAACACCAAATAACATTTATTTAGGTTCTTCATTAATCCCGAAGGTAGAGAGAGCGTGTGATGTTGATCATATCAACCTTGGAAACATTTTCAACACACATCGTCACCTCATCCTTAGCTAGTCTCCGTTTATTCCGTAGCTTTTACTTCGAGTTAGTAATATTTAGCAACCGAACCGGTATCCAATACCCAAGTGCTACTAGGAGTACTATCAAGGTACACATCAATAACACGTATATCAAATATACTTCTGTCGACGTTGCCAGCCTTCTTATCTACCAAGTATCTAGGGTTGTTCCGCTTCAGCGACCATTCTCCTCATAATAGAAGCACTTAGTCTCGGGTTTGGGTTCAACTTTGGGTTGCTTCACTGGAGCAGCAACTGACTTGCCGTCCATGAAGTTTTCCTCCTTGCCCTTGCCCTTCTCGAAACTAGTGGTTTTACTAACCATCAACACTTGATGCTCCTTATTGATTTCTACCTTTTCGGTGTCAAACATCACGAACAGCTCAAGGATCATTGATTCTATCCCTGGCATTTTATAGTGCATCACCAAGTTCTAGTAGCTTAGTGACAGTGACTTGGAGAACTATATCAATCACTATCTTATCTGGAAGATCAACTCCCACTCGATTCAAGCGATTGTAGCACCCAGACAATCTGAGCACATGCTCAACAATTGAGCTATTCTCTTTCATCTTGCACGCAAAGAATCTTGTTGGAGATCTCATATCTCGCAACACGGGCACGAGCCTGAGATCCTAATTTCAGCTCTTAGAAACATCTCATATGTTCCCTGACGTTCAAAACGTTTTGGAGACTCAATTCTAAGCCGTAATGCATGACACACTAAACTATCAAGTAGTCATCAGAACGTGCCTGTCAGATGTTCACAACATCTACAGACGATGCTAGAGGGGTTGGCGCACCGAGCGGTGTATTAAGGACATAAGCCTTCTGTGCAGCAATGAGGACAATCCTCAGATCATGGACCGAGTTCGCAATATTGCTACCATCATATTTCAACTCTATTTCTCTAGGAACATATAACACATAAGAGAGCTACAGCGTGAGCTAGTAATCTACAACATAATTTGCAAAGACACGGCTGACTATGTTCATGATAATGAGTTCAATTAATCATATTACTTAAGAATTCCCACTCAAATTGACATCCCTCTGGTCATTCGAGTGATACATGATCCAAATTCACCAACTCAAGTCCGATCATCACGTGAGTTGAGGTGGTTTCAATGGTGAACATCATCATGTTGATCATATCTACTATATGACTCATGTTCGACCTTTCGGTCTCTTGTGTTCCGAGGCCATGTCTGTACATGCTAGGCTCGTCAAGTTTAACCCGAGTGTTCTGCATGTGCAACACTGGCTTGCACCGTTGTATGTGAACGTAGAGTCTATCACACCCGATCATCACGTGGTGTCTCGACACGACGAACTTTCGCAATGGTGCACACTCGGGGAGAACACAATTTATCTTGAAATTAGGTGAGGGATCACCTTATAATGCTACCGTCGTCCTAAGCAAAACAAGGTGCATAAAAGGATTAACATCACATGCAAATCATAAGTGACATGATATGGCCATGAACTTGTGCTTTTGATCTCCATCTAGAAAGCACCGGCATGATCTCCATCGTTACCGGCATGACACCATGATCTTCATCATCTTGATCTCCATCAACGTGTCGCCATCGGGGTTGTCGCGCCCACCATGCTTCTACTACTATTGCTACCATTTAGTGATAAAGTAAAGCATTACATAGCGCTTAATGATTGACACGCAGGTCATACAATATTTAAAGACAACCCTATGGCTCCTGCCGGTTGCCGTACTCATCGACATGCAAGTCGTTATATTCTATACATCACATGATCATCTCATACATCACATATATCACATCATGTAATTGGTCATATCACATCACAACATACCCTGCAAAAACAAGTTAGACGTCCTCTAATTGTTGTTGCATGTTTTACGTGGCTGCTATGGGTATCTAGCAAGAACAATTCTCACCTACGCATAAACCACAACGGTGATACATTAGTTGCTTTTCAACCTTCTCAAGGACCGCCTTTGTTGAATCCGATCCAACTAAAGTGAGAGAAACTAGCATCTGCAAGCCATCTATGCAACAAGTTGCGGTTGAGGGAACCGGTCTCTCGTAAGCGTATGAGTAATGTTGGTCCGGGCCGCTTCATCTCACAATACCGCTGAACCAAAACACGACCAAGGGAGGAAGCAATCTAAGCATCAACGCCCACAAACCCTTTGTGTTCTACTCGAGATCTCATCTACACATAGACCTAGCTCTGATATCACTGTTGGGGAACGTTGCATGGGAAACAAAAAAATTCCTACGCACATGCAAGATCTATCCATGTTGATGAGCATCTACGAGAGGGAGAGTGGATCTACATACCCTTGTAGATCGCTAAGCGGGAAGCGTTAAGAAACGCGGTTGGTGTAGTCGAACGTCTTCGCGATCCAAATCGCCGAGCATCTCGCGATCTCATCACGATACGTCCCAAGATCCAATCACGATCTATCCCGCGAACTCATTACGATCTATCCCGTGATCTCATCACGATCCGTCTCGCGATCTTGATCACGGTCCTTTCGATCTAGCGCCGAACGGACGGCATCTCCGCGTTCAGCACACATGCAGCTTGATGACGATCTCCGCCCTCTTGTCCACCCAGAGTTCTCCGGTAGTGTGACGGCGCTCCGGCAATGGTGGTGGAGCTATTCCGACAGGGCTTCGCCTAAGCACTGCAGAAAACCGATCTAGAGGAGAAACTATGCACTAGAGGAACGGGCAGCACGTAGCTAAAAATCTGGTGCAAAAAACCCTAAAACCTCTAGTATATATAAGAGGAAGAGAGGAGGAGGCTTGGCCCAACCAGCCTTTGGGTCGGCCAAATCAAGAAGGAGTGGAGGACTCCTCCTCCAATCCTAGTAGGACTAGGATTCCTCCCTATTTTACCCTTTTCCACCTTTTTCTCTTTGGGTTTTCTCTCCCAACCTCATGGGACTTGTGTGGAACTTACACCAGCCCACTAAGGGCTGATATTTACTCTCCCACAGCCCATGTAGGCTCTTGGGTCGAAATACCCCTCCCGATGGTCTCCCGATACACTACCGGCACTCCTGGTACACTACCGATGAGCCCGAAACTTTTCCGGCGACCAAAATAGGACTTCCTATATATCAATATTTACCTCCGAACCATTCCGGAGCTCTCTGTGACGTCCAGGATCTCATCCGGGACTCCGAACAACCTTCGGTCACCACCATGCATAACTCTATACTATCGAAACGTCACCAAACCTTAAGTGTGCAGACCCTGCGGGTTCGCGAACTATGTAGACATGACCGAGACACCTCTATGGTCAATAACCAATAGCGGGACCTGGATGCCCATATTGGTTCCTACATATTCTACGAAGATCTTTATCGGTCGAACCTCTATGTCAAGGATTCAGTTAATCCCGTATGATGTTCTCTTTGTTCTTCGGTATGTTACTTGCCCGAGATTCGATCGTTGGTATCTCCATACCTAGTTCAACCTCGTTACCGGCAAGTCTCTTTACTCGTTCCATAATACAAGATCCCGTGAGTAACACTTAGTCACATTGCTTGCAAGGCTTATTGTGATGTTGTATTACCGAGTGGGCCCTGAGATACCTCTCCGTCACACGGAGTAACAAATCCCAGTCTTGATCCATGCCAACTCAACAGACACCCTCGGAGATACCTGTAGAGAACCTTTATAGTCACCCAGTTATGTTGCAATGTTTGATACACACAAGACACTCCTCCGGTGTTCGTGAGTTGCATCATCTCATGGTCATAGGAACATATACTTGACATGCAGAAAACAGTAGCAATAAACTGACACGATCATATGCTACGTTTGTAGTTTGGGTCTTGTCCATCACATCATTCTCCTAATGATGTGATCCCGTTATCAAATGACATCTCATGTCCATGGCTAGGAAACCTTAACCATATTTTGATCAACGAGCTAGTCTATTAGAGGCATACTAGGGACATGGTTTTGTCTATGTATCCACACATGCATCTAAGTATCCGATCAATACAATTATAGCATGGATAATAAACGATTATCATGAAAAATGAAATATGATAATAACTAATTTATTATTGCCTCTAGGGCATATTTCCAACAAGATGTTCCTCTTCCTGGACGTCGGCCTTGGCTTCCTCCTCCAGTAGCGCGGCGAGCGCTTCCTCGTCGTCTGAGTCCATTGCCGAGGCAGGCAAATCGCCGAACACCTTGCGAGCACGGTGGGAGCGTACCCGCCACTACACTGCCCCTCCGAGGTCAGGAAACGCCGGGAAAATCGCCGAGCTGGTGGCGTCGGGGCTGCCTCGGCGAAACCTCTGCTCTTTTTCTGGCGGGGATGGGCTATCTAGTGGGTGGCGGGGCGGTGGGCGGCTACGGGATCAGCCGGTTGGCGGCCGAGCGCGCGGGGGGTGGGAGGCGAATCTAGAAGAAAGGCTTGACTTTTCGTGTGATGGTGTGGGCCAGACTTGCTTTTCCCTTGCGCCGATGCCCCCAAGCGCCCCCCTAGTGCGCCGGGTGTGGCCTGCAATCGCCGGGCCCAAAAACGGGCCGAGCCGACGGGTTTCGGCGTCCTGGGGGCGCAACTGTGGCATTTTCCCGGTGCCGACACAGAAAAAGTCGCCTGGGGGGGCTGTTGGGGGCGCGGCTGGAGATGCTCTAACAGCTAGAGGTAATATGGTCCTTTGGAGCTCGAAAAGGTTTCTTCAAAATTTGAAGAGGATGAGCCTTTAAAATTTTCTGAGATACATGTGGAGACTCTAGTATACTCTATCACTAATCTCCTTTGGATTGGAGGCCTTACAATCAATTGATGTCTTCAATTGAAATTTGGTCATCCCATTTTGATCGGGTCAACAATTTATCAAAACTTTCTTATTTAATTTTTTATACAATACACTATGCTTTTCAATTTTTAAATCTTCACAATTAATTGAGGTTTCAATTTAGATTTTGGTCTCCGGATTTTGACCGGTTCCACAATTTCTTAAGGAGCTCTCCTATCCGTTGAGCTCCCTATATTTTAAGGCATCACAATCAATTGAGGTCTTCAATTTGAAACTGGGTCTTCCAATTTTGACCGAGTCAACAATTTCACAAGGAGCTCTCTCACTCATTTTTCTAGTACATAATGCTCCCTAATTTTAGAGCTTTGTCTTTCGATTGAGGTATACAATTCCAATTTAAAATTGGGTCATACAATTTTGAAGGAGTCAACAATTTCACAAGGAGGTCTTTCATTCATTTTTTAGTACACTATGCTCCCTAATTCGATTGAGGTATACAATTCTAATGTCTTCATTTTGACTCAGTCAATCCTTGGTCGTGGCAATGAAATATCTAACTTCTTTAAGCTTCTCCATTTTAAAGCTCACTCATTCAACTGAGCTCTTTAGTTTGGATTGAATACACAATTGATTGGGTCATTGACCTGGGCTTCGTGATGGGATCTCTCGATGAATGGGTTCCTTGGAAAGTACCTATATGGTGTGGCCTTGATTGACAAAAAGGAAGTGTCACTTTTGACACGTTTAGCACCAGCATAAACGCACGCGCCCAACAATGTAACTAACTTTTACATCTATTTGTGTTAGTTAAAAGATGTCCTCCAACCACACGGTCAAAAAGATTCACTCAAACACCATAATAAAAAATGATACACCCATGAACGATTCACTATGAATTGGTCATACCAAACATTCCCCCACCAACCACTTCCCGGATTTTCATCATTGGTGCATTCTTCTCCTAATCTATGACCAAAATTGACACGTCCATTTGTAACCATGATTCCGTAAAATCTATCTGTAGGAGTAGCATCTCTGATAAAAAAATACACTTCATTGTTTCCCCACACGTCGAACCAATTAACACGTCAATAATTTTCATAACTTTAAATTTTTTATCACATAGAAATAGAACATATAACCCCCAAAACATAAGTGGTGCAGAAAAACGCGCACTGCCCTTCTAGTAAGGACGATGTTACCTCTAGCCGTTAAAATTTTCCTTGAAGGGTTGTTTGAAATATATGCCTCAAACCATAAATTAATATATCACCAACTTTTCACGTGGTCTTGTTTTCAAAGTTTGAATACAGGCATGGAGACATTGCCAAGTTACATGATGAACCAATTCTTTAACTCTGCATTTAGAAGAGCATTTTGCCCCCAATTATTATGCACAAAGAAAGTCGGGCTCACATAGTAGCCTCCGCATATGTTTACCAAGCATTGGAAGGTTAAAACATGGCAAATCTGTAAAACCCATCCACGTTTTTTGGGAATGCACATTTTTTATTTGGCAAACCAGTGCATATTCCCGCAAAAAATGAAAAAAAACAGTGCATATGTTTCTTAGTTTCATCATCTCCCAGTCAGTAAGAGCATCTACATCCGGACCCATTATACTCGTTTCAAATGCCCGGACAGGCCGTCCAGTCAACGCCCCGGGCAGGTCGTCCGGTCAGGAAAAATCGACCCAGACGGACGTCCTAAACGGGCCTCAAACGCCTGGGCTGACTAGCACATCTCATATCCAGCCCAAATATGAGGCCGATATGGGGGAGCCCAGGCGTATCCAGGCACGCCCGCCACATCAGCCCAGCCCACCACGGACCCCACAAATACCCCATTCTGAAAACCCTAGACATCTCGCACTTCACTCTCCGTCCACTCCACTTCCATTCCCCCATCTTCCAATCTCATGGTCGGAGGCAGAAGCAGCTCTGATGGATTGAACGTCGATGTGGAGGAGGTGGCCCTCCGCATCGCGTTGCGTCATTCGTTGTAGGACCAAGGCGGCCATGACAATGGTGGATCTTCATCCTCCGGGTCCGTCGCCCGTAGACGGAGCGCTGGCGACATCGCAGGCACTTCCTGCAAGGCACGCAACTTCGGCCGGTCCGCTCCAGGTCTGGTACGCCGCCCCCTTACACCACCTTCTGCTCCGGAAGCGATGCCCGGCCATTGTTGGGTCCTCGTGCCCGTGTCAGGGACGAGGCGCTTGAGGAGGCTAGAATCCGAGGCACGTGTAGCCCGTTGCTACTTCTCGATCATGCGTTGGTTTCCGTGAAGAGGAACGGGTGATGCCACAAAGTAGATAAGTATTTCCTCAGTTGTTGAGAACCAAGGTATCAATCCAGTAGGATATACAAGCAAGTGCCCAATAGGTGTACCTATACAAAGAATCAAACTCTTGCACCCAACGCTATAAAGGGGTTGTCAATCCCTTGAAGGTTACTTGCAAGGATGAGATGTGATAGAGATAGATTGCTTGAACGGAAAGTAAAACAAAAGGTAAAAATAATGCAGAAAAGTATTTTTGGTATTTTTGGTTTTAGATCTGAAAGTATAAGATGGAAAATAGACCCGGGAGCCATAGGTTTCACTAGAGGCCTCTCTCGTGATAGCAAGTATTACGGTGGGTGAACAAATTACTGTCGAGCAATTGATAGAAAAGCGAATAATTATGAAGATATCCAAGGCAATGATTATGCATATAGGCATCACGTCCGTGTCAAGTAGACCAAAACGATTCTGCATTTACTACTATTACTCCACACATCGACCGACTCCTGCCTGCATCTAGAGTATTAAGTTCATGAAGAACAGAGTAACACATTAGGTAAGATGACATGATGTAGAGGGATAAACTCAAGCAATATGATGAAAACCCCATCTTTTTATCCTTGATGGCAACAATACAATACGTGCCTCGCTACCCCTACTTTGTCACTGGGTGAGGACACCGCAAGATTGAACCCAAAACTAAGCACTTCTCCCATTGCAAGAATTACCAATCTAGTTGGCCAAACCAAACCAATAACTCGAAGAGACTTGCAAAGATATAAAATCATGCATATAAGAATTCAGGAAAGACTCAAATAATATTCATGGATAATCTGAACATAAACCCACAATTCATCGGATCTCGACAAACACACCGCAAAAGAGTATTACATCGGATAGATCTCCATGAAGATCATGAAGAACATGGAATTGAAGAGCAAAGAGAGAGAAGAAGCCGTCTAGCTACTAGCTATGGACCCGAAGGTCTGTGGTGAACTACTCACGCATCATCGGAGGGGAAATGGAGTTGATGTAGATGCCTCCGTGATCGAATCCCCCTCCGACACATTACCGGAAAAGGCTCCAAGATTGGATCTCTCGGGAATGGAGGCTTCTGGCGGCGGAAAAGTGTTTTCGTGGCTCGTTCTGATAATGATGGAATATTTGGGAATTTATAGGCCAAAGATTAGGGTTGGGAGAGCTGCCGTGGGCCCACAAGCCTGCCCGGCACGCCCTACCCCCCTGGGCGCGCCCCTAGGGCTTGTGGTCCCACGGTGGCTCTCCTGCCTTGGTTCTCAAGTCTCCTGGTTTCCTTTCATTCCAGAAAAATCATTCTGAAGGTTTTATTCCGTTTGGACTCCGTTTAATATTCCTTATCTGCAATTCTCAAAAACAAGGAAAAAACAGAAACTGGCACTAGGCTCTAGATTAATAGGTTAGTCCCAAAAATAATATAAAATAGCATATTAATGCATATAAAACATCCAAAACAGATAATATAATAGCAAGGAACAATCAAAAATTATAGATATGTTGGAGACGTATCAGCATCCCCAAGCTTAATTCCTACTTGTCCTTGAGTAGGTAAATGATAAAAAACAGAATTTTTGATGTGGAATGCTACCTATCATATTTATCCATGTAATATTCTTTATTGTGGCATGAATATTCAGATCCGTAAGATTCAAAACAATAGTCTAATATTGACATAAAAACAGTAATACTTCGAGCACACCAACAAGGTAGTCGTGTCCTTTCAAAATAACATGGCCTTAGAAAGTTATCCCTACAAAATCATATGGTCTGGCTATGCTCCATCTTCCTCACACAAAGTATCTAAATCATGCACAACCCCGATGAATAAGTCAAGCAATTGTTTCACACTTTTGGTGTTCTCAAATCTTTTCAACTCTCACGCAATACATGAGCGTGGTCCATGGATATAGCATTATAGGTGGAATAGAATATGGAGGAGGTGCAAGGAGAAAAAGGGGAAGATAGTCTCACATCAACTAGGCGTATCAACGGGCTACGAAGATGCCCATAAATAGATATAAATGTGAGTGAGTAGGGATTGCCATGCAACAAATGCACTTAAATTTATAAGTGTATGAAATCTCAAAAAGAAAACTAAGTGGTCGTGCAAAATGAATATCCACTAGTTATATGAAAGTGACAAAATAGGCGACTCTCTATCATGAAGATCATGGTGCTACTTTGAAGCACAAGTGTGAAAAGAGGTAGTAGCAATTTTCCCTTCTCTCTTTCTCTCATTTTTTTCTTTTTTTTCTGTTTTTGTTAAGCTTCTTTGGCCTCTTTTTTATGGTTGGGCTTCACTGGCCTCTTTTATTTTTTTGTAAAGTCTGGATACTCATCCTAACTTGTGAGGGAGTCATGGCTTCCATCATCCCTTTCTCTCATGGGACAATGCTCTATTAATGAAAATCATCACACTTTTATTTATTTATAACTCAAAAAAAATTACAACTCAATACCTATGACAAAGTATGACTCTATATGCAATACCAAGTGATGGTGCAAGTCATGAAAAACTACATGGTGGAAGTTGTATGGCAATATATCTCGGAATGGCTATGGAAATGCCATAATAGGTAGGTAAGGTGGCTGTTTTGAGGAATATAAGGTGGCTGTTTTGAGGAAGGATGGTTTGGTGTACCGGCGAAAGTTGCGCGATACTAGAGAGGCTAGCAAAGATGAAAGTGTGAGAGTGCGTATAATCCATGGACTGAACATTAGTCATAAATAACTCACATAATTATTGCAAAAGTCTATTAGTTATAAAACAAAGCATTAGATGCATGCTCCTAGGGGAGTGGTTAGTAGGAGTTAACCATCGCGCGCTCCCGACCCTCACACAAAGGTCAACAATCATTAAACAAATCATGCTCCGATTTCGTTACATAATGGTTCACCATACGTGCATGATACGGGAATCACAAGATTTAACACAAGTATCTCTTCCAATTCACAACTATTCACTAGCATGACTCTCAAATTACCATCACTATCATCTGAAAACTATATGCAAGGAATCAAACTTCTTATAGTTTTTAATGCACTTAATATGAAAGTTTTTATTATATCCCTCTTGGATGCCCATTATATTAGGACTAAATTCATAACCTAAACAAATTACCATGCTGTTTTAAGAAACTCTCAAAATAATATAAGCGAGGAACGAGAGTTCAATAATTTCTATAAAATATAACACCACCATGCTCTATAAAGATATAAGTGAAGCACTAGAGCAACATTGCCTAGCTCAAAACATATAAGTGAAGCACATAGAGTATTTTAATAAATTCACGATTCAACGTGTCTCTCTCAAAAGATGTGTGTAGCAAGGATGATTGTGTAAAACTAAAAATCAAAGACTCATATCATACAAGACGCTCCAAGCAAAACACATATCATGTGGTGAATAAAAATATAGCCTCAAGTAAACTTACCGATGGATTGAAGACGAAAGAGGGGATGCCTTCCGGGGCATCCCCAAGCTTAGGATTTTTGGTATCCTTGAATATGACTTGGGGTGCCTTAGGCATACCCAAGCTTAGGCTCTTTCCACTCTTTATTCCATAGTCCATCAAATCTTCACCCAAAACTTTAAAACTTCACAACACAAAACTCAACAGAAAACTCATGAGATCCGTTAGTATAAAAAGATAAATAACCACTTTAGGTACTGTTGTGAACTCCTTCTTTAGTTGTATTTGTGTAATACCTACTGTATTTTAAGTTTTCCATGACTCATACCCTCCGATACAACCCATAGATACATCAAAATAAGCAAACAACACAAAGAAAACAGAATCTGTCAAAAACAGAACAGTCTGTAGCAATCTGTAAACTTCGAATACTTATCGAACTCTAAAAATTCTGAACAATTAGTAAAATCAGGGAAATTTGTATATAAATCTTTTGTAAAAATTTCAGATCAATTCGACGCTCTGAAAAACTTAGAAAATTCCTGGACTGAGTGCAAAAGTTTCTGTTTTTCAGCAAGATCAAATCAACAACCACCGTAGATCACCCTAAAGGTTTTACTTGGCTGAAACACTAATTTAAACACAAAAACACAATTAGTACAGAAGTAATAATGTTCAAAACATGCCAAAACAGAAGCAAAAATCAGAAAGCAAAATAAAATTGGGTTGCCTCCCAACAAGCGCTATTATTTAACGCCCCTAGCTAAGCAAAACGCAATAGATCTAGGTATTGTCATCTTTGGTATGCAATCCATAAGTAGCTCTCATGATAGATTCATAAGATAATTTTATTTTCTTCCTAGGAAATTGTTCCATGCCTTTCCTTAATGGAAATTGGAATCTAATTCCTTCCTTCATATCAATAATTGCACCAATCGTTCTATGGAAATGTCTACCAAGAATAATAGGACATGTAGGATTGAAATCTATATCAAGAACAATGAAATCTATGGGCACATAATTCCTATTTTCAACAATAGGAACATCATGAATCACATGGCAAGTATATTTAAGTCTAACCCACTTTCTGTGCATAGGGATTTTGTGAGCAAACAAATTATGGGAACAAAAATCAACTACCATAGGAAGGCAAAACAAGCATAACTTCCAAAATTTGAAGACATAGAGAGGAAACTTGATATTATAGCAATATGTAAAAGCATATGTTCCTCTCTAATAGTAATTTTCAGTAATATCATGAAGGAATCTCACAATATAACAATCACACAAAACATTCTTTTCATGATCAATTATCGCATATGTGTCATCACCAAAACTTGGGGAACAAAAAATATCATCCTCATCAAGAATAACATCCCCAAGCTTGTGGTTTTGCATATCATTAGCATCATGGATATTCAGAGAATTCATACTAACAACATGGCAATCATGCTTTTAATTCAAGCAACTATCATGAATCTCCTTACAAATTTCTTCTTTCCACACTTCATCAAGATTTTCAGATTCATGATTTCAAACAAAACTTCATAGAGATAATCAAGTGCACTCAACTCACTAGCAATTGATTCATCATAATTTGGTCTTTTGAAAAGATTAGCAAGTGTATGAGGATCCATATCAATATATTTTTAGCAAGCGAAGATGCAAGCAAATAGAAGGCACATGGCAACACAAGCAAACATAGCAATGAAAAGGCGAACAGAAGAAGGGCGAATAAAAAGGCAAATCTTTTTGATATTTTCTGAAAATCGTTTTAGAAGTGGGGGAGAGGAAAACGAGAGGCAAATGGCAAATAATGTAAATGCAAGAGATGAGTTTGTGATGGTTACTTGGTAGGCTTGATGTAGATCTCCCCGGCAACGACGCCAGAAATTGGCAAGTTGACGGGAGAGTTCTTATCCTGACTTGCTATGTATCTCCCCGGCAACGGCGCCAGAAATCCTTCTTGCTACTTCTCGAGCATGCGTTGGATTCCGTGAAGAGTAACGGGTGATGCAGCAAAGTAGATAAGTATTTCCCTCGATTGTTGAGAACCAAGGTATCAATCCAGTAGGAGATACAAGCAAGTCCCCAATAGGTGTACCTACACAAGGAATCAAACTCTTGCACCCAACGCTATAAAGGGGTTGTCAATCTCTTTAAGGTTACTTGCAAGGATGAGATCTGATAGAGATAGATTGCTTGAACGGAAAGTAAAACAAAAGGTAAAAATAATGCAGCAAAGTATTTTGGTATTTTTGGTTTTAGATCTGAAAGTATAAGATGGAAAATAGACCCCAGAGCCATAGATTTCACTAGAGGCTTCTCTCATGATAGCAAGTATTACGGTGGGTGAACAAATTACTGTCAAGCAATTGATAGAAAAGCGAATAATTATGAAGATATCCAAGTCAATGATTATGCATATAGGCATCACGTCCGTGTCAAGTAGACCGAAACGATTCTGCATCTACTACTATTACTCCACACATCGACCGACTCCTGCCTGCATCTAGAGTATTAAGTTCATGAAGAACAGAGTAACACATTAGGTAAGATGACATGATGTAGAGGGATAAACTCAAGCGATATGATGAAAACCTCATCTTGTTATCCTTGATGGCAACAATACAATACGTGCCTCGCTACCCCTACTTTGTCACTGGGTGAGGACACCGCAAGATTGAACCCAAAACTAAGCACTTCTCCCATTGCAAGAATTACCAATCTAGTTGGCCAAACCAAACCAATAACTCGAAGAGACTTGCAAAGATATGAAATCATGAATATAAGAATTCAGGAAAGACTCAAATAATATTCATTGATAATCTGAACATAAACCCACAATTCATCGGATCTCGACAAACACACCGCAAAAGAGTATTACATCGGATAGATCTCCATGAAGATCATGAAGAACATGGTATTGAAGAGTAAAGAGAGAGAAGGAGCCATCTAGCTACTAGATATGGACCCAAAGGTCTGTGGTGAACTACTCACGCATCATCGGAGGGCCAATGAAGTTGATGTAGATGCCCTCCGTGATCGAATCCCCCTCCGACAGATTTCCAAAAAAGGCTCCAAGATTGGATCTCTCGGGAACGGAGGCTTCTGGCGGCGGAAAAGTGTTTCCGTGGCTCATTCTGATAATGATGGTATATTTGGGAATTTATAGGCCGAAGATTAGGGTTGGGAGAGCTGTCGTGGGCCCATAAGCCTGCCCGGCCCGCCCTACCCCCCGGGCGCGCCCCCAGGGATTGTGGCCCCACGGTGGCTCTCCTACCTTGGTTCTCAAGTCTCCTGGTTTCCTTTCGTTCCAGAAAAAAATCATTTCGAAGGTTTTATTCCGTTTGGACTCCGTTTAATATTCCTTATCTGCAATTCTCAAAAACAAGGAAAAAACAGAAACTGGCACTAGGCTCTGGATTAGTAGGTTAGTCCCAAAAATAATATAAAACAACATATAAAACATCCAAAACAGATCATATAACAGCATGGAACAATCAAAAATTATAGATACGTTGGAGACGTATCAACCGTCGCGAGCGGCAGCGGGCAAGGGAGAGGGGGGAGGCGCTTGCCACGTGGCGTTCGACCTCGAGCGCATCGGTCGACCCCATGGACGGCTCCTCGCGGGCGTCCTTCGTCGCTCGCTGACGACGGCAGAGACGGATGCGCGATGCCTCCGCCGCAAGAATGTCGACGCGTTCCGACTGGCCATCCAGTTATTGAAGTGATGAGGCAGCAAAAGAGGCGGCGGCAAAGGCGAAGGCGTCCTGCCATGCAAAGGAGCAAGACGGCCTGCTTCGCAGGCTGTCCGACATGCGGTGCGGCTCTGACGAGGACGACGATGATGCCTCCACCTCCAGCTCCGATGACAATGACGACGACGCTCCACCACACGTCGATGCCTACACGGAGGAGGGGCATAGCCGTGTGGACGACCGGAAGGGGAAGGGGCCGGCGAGGAAATGGTGATTTCCTTCGCCCTCCCCGTTTTGTTTATATTTTAAGTATATTTAAGTAGTTTGTAGTTTGGATTTGCCGATGAACTGCTCCTTTTGTTCGGCGATGCAATCCGATACGATGAATTGTGTTTGATCTATTATTTTTACGTAGCATTTCATGGGCTATACGATTTGCGGGTTCGGATACGAGGACGTGGATGTGGAAGGCAACAAATGAGACGTGCCCGGTCAATGTCCGCGGACGCGCCCGGACGCGTCCGCGGGCGTATTAGCGCTATTAGCAAGTTTTGACTTTAGATGCTTTAACGGGTCATAGCATATGTGGTCCTATATGTAATCTGTTTGGAGGAGTTTGTAAGACCATCATAGCATACACATGGATAGCCAGTGTTACCACCTTTAGAGGGTCTCTAATAAATGATGTAGATGTATAAATAACCGTTTTCACATCATGAATGCCTAAAAACGGTGTTGCAGCACATGATATAGATGCGAACCAATATGTGGTTGGATGGTTAGATGGACAGTGATATCCCCAGCCATTAGGATTCAAGTCCTGGTGCTCGTATTATTTTAAGATTTTTGATGATGCGCATTCAGTGAGAGGAGATGTTCCTTTCGACAACGAGGTGCCTACAGTGACTTCGTAAATATCAAGATGATATGTCGGGTCAGTCTCTCAGAGGTACTTATAGGGGTAGGATGTGCACGTGTGTTCACATAGGGGTGAGTGTATGCACGTATATATGAGCGCTTGTGTCTGTGTCGTGTTAAAAAAAGTAGATGATATAAATGTAAAAAAACAAGTTTTCTCTAGATGTACAATACAATCGGTGATGCAAATTTGCATCACATGCGCACGCCCGAGTAAATCTCGGGTAAACCCGGGCAGTCGTGCACGCAACCCTACAATTGTGTGGAACATTTCTGCGCCGCACACGACCACTCCGCCGCCCGTCGACACCAGTCCCATGGACGCCTCCTCTGACCCGGCGGCCGCCAATGCCGCTCAGTCCCTTCTCATGATGTCCGCCTCCGCCTCTACTGCCATTCCAGTTGCCTCCATGCCTCCTCCAAACCGGCACGAAGGATTTGCAGCCCCTCGCCCAGCCGTCGTCGCCGAAATAGAACCACTGACGAGGAAGCATGCAGACCCGACCAACCACGAGGTGGCGACTCGAAGCGTCCATTGCATGACCCCGTCGCGGTTTCGTCCGGAGCGAAGAAGACGAAGGTGACTGTGGCGGATGTTGTTGCTTTGTTGTCGGTGTCGCCGGCAGCTGCTGCTTCATGTGCATTTGTTGCTGCTTCCACGCCTCTTCTCACACCACCTCTAGTCCCGTCGCCGACCGTGGAGCAGCTGATATATTTTACATCACTTATTGGAGCACTAGCTATCGATGATGTAATGTACATCATCTTGTTGGAGTTGGAGGTTTCGATGATGAAAAAGAATTATTTATGGTGATGTATATTTCACTCCAACCACAATCTGGTGCTATAAAATATATAATCTATTGAAGATGCTCGAGTAGAACTTCTTTACCCCCATACGACAATAACTTCACCTTAAAACTAGCCCAATCTGGCACAATTTTTGTATGTTAAATATTGGAAGCAATTGGATTTGTCCACCCCCGAATATAGGGTAGGTAAGCCAGGTATTTTATGAGTGATCACCTCCATTATGATACACTTTTGGTTCGATGCAATCCAACACATTAACAGGGAAGATCTCTCCACGACCCTTCATAAAAGAAGGCATGATGGTATTTTTTTTTAAATACGTCGCCCATGCTGAGCGCGGCCTGCATGCGTGCCTATGTGTACACGGCCAGGCGTAGGTGGCCCAGACACTCAACTTATATGTATTTCTTTTTAAATATTCAACAAATATGCGCCACAGGGTATCCATATTCCAACCCTCATGGTTTACTTCTAGTTCCATTAACCAACCGAGATAGGTTACTGCTATGCCCACTTGCTTTCTTTTACCCTTCTTATGTGGCAAATATAACTTCGTGAACTTTTAGGTTGGGTTTTTTCCGTGTTTCTTAAACTGGTTTTTGTTCTATTTTGTTCTGGGTGTGTGTGTTTTTCAAATGTGTGAACTTTTTAAAATTAAAAAAGAACTAATTTATGGGGAAAAAAACTCAAAATTTTGAACTTTTTCACTTTCTCAAGCTATTTGTTGCAACATTGTAGCGTACATTTTTGAAAATAAAAGAATTTCAAATCTACGAATGCTTGCGCTAGCCCAACAAGTGCCCGATGGGACGATATTGTCGCCTAGTTGGTCCAAGGTCTAAGAGATTTTTTCTATTCTACCTTTTTTTTTCTCTTTTTTCGTTATTTAATTTTCACCATTCTGAACTTTATTATTGTTTGCGTTTTCAAATATTGATACTTTATAAAACTATTCCATTATTCTTTTTTCTAATATTGTGCAAATGTGCTGAGATTTCAAAAAATATTCCCGTTTTAAAAAAAAATTAAGAAATGTTTGTGGTTCAGAATAAGTAGATATTTTTTAAAGTACATGGTTTGCAATTTGTGTTCAAAATTTCCATGTTGATTGATAATGACGGAAACAGAAGCATTCAAATTGGAAAAAAACTACATGCTTATTGATGCACCTGTCTTTCCTAGTGTGCCACACTTCTCTCAGCTGGCGTTTTTTTTACTATGGATAAATGCCTCCAACTTCTTGCATCATCCTAGCATGGACATATGAGGCATCCATGTCAGTTTTGAATGTCTTCCGGCACCGTTTGCATGTTGCGACACGTCTGAACATTTATGGGTCCTTTTTCACCGAGAAAACTTTAGAAAATGCAAAACTCGAGGAAAATCCAAACAACTTGGCAAGATGTCTTGAATTAGTCATAGAAGCAGGTGAAAAAAAATGGGTCCATTTGACGAATGTTGAAAAGCAACGTAGTTTCAAATGTGGACCTTTCTACCCTACCAGAACCCTTTGTCGAAACATGGTCTATTTATAGACATCGTGTTAGGTTCGAAGGGAAAAAAAAGTACAACCTCTATAAACTAGTATAAGTTTTAGAGTACTACTTTAGTGATCTAAAACATCTTATATTAGTTTATGGAGGGAGTATTTAAAATCATAATTCAAACAGGTACTTAAACTAATATTGTAAGTTCTTAACATAACTAATAAATACAAAGGGATAAATAATAATTTAAGTTGTTTTAGAAAGCATTTGATAAATATTTGAAGGAAAAAAGAATTTAGAACAACAATTTAAAATTTTACTTAAAACTGTTATCTTGGTATTCAAAACATTACTCCAAAATTTTGAACATGTTTCAAAAAGAACAATAAAATTCAAAAGGGAGAAAATGAATTAACGAAAAAAGAGAAAACAAAAAAATAGTAAAAATATGCTTAGTACTTCACCAAAACAGGTGATGGTATTTCCAAATCTAACTGTTGGACTGGCCCAAGTGTTCTCCAATTTGAAAAAAAATCGATTTTGAAAAAATTGTTCACGAATTTGAAAAACCTCAAGAATTTTCAAAAATATCACTAAAAAAAGTTGGAAAAAATGATCCGGTAATGGAACCTTAGCCTTCCAGTCAATCTTTTCATGTTTTGGAACCACAATTTTGTTTTTTTATATTCTTTTCTCCTTTTATCTTCTCTCCCATTTTCTTCTTTATGTTTCCTTTTCCTTCCTTTTAAATTTCTTTTGAATTTTCTATTTCCGTTTATTGTTTCCATTTTTTTCATAAGTTAAATATTTCCTATTTTCATTTTTTGTCTGGAATTTCGAAATGCTTCATGTTTTTCAAATTTTGTTCATTTTTAGAAGAAAATCATATTTTCAAAATAAACTCAAAATTTTGTTTTTTCAGATTTATTAATCTATATTTAAAAAATACATAAAATGCTCAGAATTGTCGAGTTTTGTTCCGGATCATTTTTTGTTCATGCTTATTAACTGATGTTAAAAAATAATAATAAATATTCATAATTAATAAGAAAAACATTGGTAATTCAGAAAAATGTTCGCATTAGCAAACTTTATTCAAAGTTTCAAGAAGTGTTTACATATAAAAAAAATGTCACAAATTTGATAAAATTACCTATATTTGGAAAAGTTTCATGCATTTGAAAAAAGTTCAGAAATTTGAAAAGTTTACGAATTTAAGAAAATATTCATGGATTTGAACCAATGGTCAAGAATCGGAAATTTTCAAGAATTTAAGATAAGTTGACTATTTTAATTGTTTTTTGTGAATTTTAAGAAAGAAAAGGAAAATAAAAAAGAATGAGATGAAGAAAAAGAAAACAAATGAAAAAATAACAGAAGAAAGAATGGGCATGGAAGGTGTTGGGTTTTGTCGCACATCAACAAAGAGAAAAAGTTGTAATAAAGCACATCATGTGAGTTTTCTCGGTTGGTATTGTGTTTCGAACGAACAATGTGGTTTGGAGTTTGAATCCCACTTTCCGCATCATTCTTTAAAGGTTAAAAAAAGTAAATTGGCCGATCCCATTACGCAAGGAGAGTGTAACACACGATGTATACGCTACGGCGAGCGACCCACCATGAATACGAAAGTGGGTACAATTTGTCAATACGTTTAGGCTAATGTTTGTGCCCGATCGACCGGCCGAAGCTTGCCCGTCGCGAGCCATAGGATCGAACTAGAAATCATGCGTCGCGAGCCATAGGATCGAACTAGAAATCATGCGTCGCGAGCCATAGGATCGAACTAGAAATCATGCGTCACGAGCCATAGGATCGCCAAGTTCCGCTCGGCCCCATACACCGCTTACCCTGTCTGCTGCCTTATCTTCTCACGCAAACATCACAGCCACCCATTCGCCCCCATCAGTCCCCCATCAGTCCACCCATTCGCCAAGTTCCTCTTTATCTTTCTTCCATATTTCTCTTGCACACCACCAGCGCCTCGCTTTCTCCTTCTTTCTTTGCTGCTAGCTGTTGCGATTCTGGTTAGTATTCCAGGCTACTGTCAGGTAAAACGACAGCCAAAAGTTGCAGCCAGTTTTGTTGTTGTTTGTTACTGCAAGGTGGCGCTACAACAGCAAATTTCCGAGTACGCCATGAGCTGTGGTAAGGAAGGCTCCTGGGGGTGGCAGTCGTGGCCGTGGCAAGGTGGTGGCCGCCTGACCGGAGCTGCAGCGACTGGGACGTTGCTTTTGCGAGCGGCGGTCACAAGCACTGCAGGCGACAATTATGGAGTGCTACAATAGGCGACCTATAGTGCTGGAAGCGGCATACGAAGATGCTACAACCGATGTGCGGTGGTGCTGCAATCGGCGGCGACGGCCGTCGATGATTTCAGCCATAAATGGGAAAAGCTTCAACCGGCACAGGAAAAGCTTCAACAGGCGATGAAAAAAGCTTCAACCGGCATGAGGGGAAAAGTTTCAACCCGTGAAAGAAGGCTTCAACTATGAAAAAGCTTCAAGCGCCGATGGAAAAAAGTTCAAGCACCGGTGAAAAAAGCTTCAACCGGCATAGGTAAGAAGCTTCAATCCATGAAAAAAGCTTCAAATGGCGTGTGAAAATGCTTCAACCGGTGTGACAAAAAGCTTCAACTGACGCGGCCGATGGTGCAACCGACAACGCTGAGAGATGAGGCTGGCAATACGTTGGTGCTGCAACGAACGTGGTACAATAGCGGCGGCTAGTTGCTACCATGACAGAGGCATCGAGCGTGCTACAAGGCGGCGGTGTTTTTGCTACGAGTGCGAAAGTGCTTGCTGGAACCGACAAGCGACGAGGCAACCGGGGTGAGGACAACCGGCGAGCGGCGGTGAGAGTCGGCGACGAGGCAACCGGGGTGAGGACAACCGGCGAGCGGCGGTGAGAGTCGGCGACGAGGCAACCGGGGTGAGGACAACCGGCGAGCGGCGGTGAGAGTCGGCGACGAGGCAACCGGGGTGAGGACAACCGGCGAGCTGGGTCCGCGAATGGGAGGATTACAGGATGAAAAGATGGGCCACGGCTTTCCTTTCTTTTAGCGAATCAGTTAAGGAAACACAGGACATCGTGTGGTCATTATCACGCTAATCCTACGGGCGTGGTGCAACCGACCAAAATTTTGGCCGGTCCGCCGGCGCCTATCACTCGCCATACCTTTAATGAAGAGGGTGTACCGAAGCGGGCTCGTGATGATATTGGCATCAGCTGAAGTGCAAGGACTAAAGAAGAAGGTGGGATGAAAAACTTGTCGAAGAGAAGATGAACCAGTTATCAACGAAAATAAGGTGGGATGAAAAAATTGCCGAAGAGAAGATGAGGGGGTCATCGGCGAAAAGAAGGTGGAAAATTGCCGGCGCATGTTTGGGATGGAGAGGTCCATGATTGAATAGACAAACTTTGAAACTAAAATAAAAAAAGATTAACGAGACAATACACAGGGCGATGTATGGAAAACATGTTTGCCACGTAGGCTTTGCACGCGGCTCTAATTTCATTTTTTTCATATTTATTCTTCTATGTTTAAAAAATGCTCAGAATTCCAAATTTTGTTCAATAATTGATGTTAAAAATATAAAAAATGTTCACAACGAATAAAAACGTTCAAATTAGAAAAAAAGCTCGCGTTGACAAATTTTGTTCAGAGTATCAACAGGTATTCCCATTTTAAAAATTTGTTAATAAATTCAAAAAGAAAGTTCACAAATTTGAAAAAGGTTCATAAAAATTGGAAAAGTTTTATGGATTTGATTTTTTTTAGGAATTTGCAAAAAGTTTGCGAATTGAAGAAAATCTTCATGAATTTGAAACTATGCTCAAGATTTTAAGATAACTTGACTTTACATTTTTTTGCAAATATTAAAAAGTATAAATAAATAAAAACAGAGGAAAAAACGGCCATGAAAGGTGTTGTGCTTTGTCACACAACAACAAAGAGAAGAGGTAGTAATAAGGCATAACATGTGAGCTTTCCCGGTTGGTTATTGTGTTTTGAACGAACGGTGAGGTTTGGAGTTTGAATCCCATTCACTCACCATTTTTTGAAGGTTAAAAAAAGAAAAAAGACCGAACCGAGAATGGAACGAAAGTGTAACTTATGGCGTATATGTTTCGGGGACGACCCACCATACATATGATGAAAGTGGGTACAATTTATCAATGGTCCATATTGTCCTTATATAGTGAGGGGACTCGTACAAAAGATTAACGAGACAATACACAGGGCGATGCATGAAAAACATGTCTGCCACGTAGGCTTTGCGCGCGGCTCTAATTTGTCACTGCCATTTCACCACTGCCCCAGGTTCAAACTGAGGCGAGCATGCCGCACGAATACAATACAAACATGGTAGCGCATGTGTTTAACTCTGCCGGTAACCAGTGGCGACAACGGGTTAGTGCCGCTGATACTACCTACTTTTGGGCCAGACAGCAGTCGGACCCGCGGCTCCATTGTTTTTCCTGGGCGCACGCTCGGTCGTCACGTGCACGCACGCCCACGTCTGCTCGGCTCCTCCTGCTGCCGCTGACACACGCAACGGCTCGATCTATCCATCGTTAACCCTGCCCTTGCCGACCGGCGACGGCCGACGGACCTCCTCGCGTGGGGCGCGCGCTTTGCCTGCCATGCCGCTGCCCGGCGTGTCCCCGGCTCCCAACGGCATCATCTGGATCAGGCCGCGCGGCCGCGTGTGACCCGTGCGCGCGTCCCTCCTATTTTCTATGTCTCGGAGACACACGGTCACACTCACACGATTACCCGAGCAAAGCGATCGCCGGACGGAGCCGCAGCGGTGCGGAATCCGTGATGCCGACGAGCCCGCCCACTGTGGATGCGCCAGGGTTGAAAGCGATCGGGAGGCGGGTAAACCAAAAGTTGGAAGGAGAAGCCGATTCTGCTTCTGGATCATGGACCGCACCGCCACCGCCACCGCAGGGACAAAGGGAATCGCGATTTCTTTCTCTCTGTTCTTTCGATCCACGACGTTGCCCTCCTCGCTCCGGCCGGTGCATGATTTTCCGGTTCGTTTGTTTGGAACGTGGTTAAAAAAATGGCGGGATCGAACTAATTGTTACAGTTTAGAGCATCTAGAGCGGGATACAGCAAATGCGACCCCTCAAACATCGTGATGGATCCGTCGGGAGAGGAGTCACCGACGTCTGTGGTTACAGCGCCCGGACTGGTGCACCAAATGGGGTGGCGAAGAATGAAACTCTGTCTCGCCAACGCCATCACTGCGAGGGCTGTTGTCGTCTCCCGCGCACGATGCAACGATGAAGGGTTTATGCGTGTGTCACCGCATTCAAATGCCAGACGGACCGCATCACATGCGGTGAGGCAGCGACAAGACACCTCACGTCGTATCAATGCTTCATTTGGGCGGAGGTAATGGATTTCAGACGGAAGGCGTCCGAGCGACGCGGTCGGGTGACCTCTTCTCGGAAGCTGCGAAATGCAAGTCGGACGACCTCCTTGGAGCCGCGTGTGATGGGTTCGGGGTCAACGGATCTTGCGGTGTACGACTTGGATATGTTGTCGTCATGCCGGAGAAGGCCAGAGATTGTCGGGCCGAAGTTTGGGTGATGGAGTGAAGGAAAGGAGAGTGAAATGATGTCACTAGGATTTAGTCCGGGGAGCGGACGAAGACAAATATATCTGTGTAGGGGATGACGACAAATATATGTGGGACCGGATGCGTCAGCGTAGTCGGGATCCGATGTGACGGGCAGGTCCGACCAAAAAACATATCCGTCCCATATTTAGGTTGCATATAAGGGACGTAGATGAGTTCAAATGTTTGAGACCGATGTGAAATATTTATCTGGATCGATCTTTTTTGATCGGTCAACAATCAGACCATACGTTCAAACTTAGGGGTTTGAGCTCTTAGGGCAGTTCTTTTAATACAATTCTAAAATACTGCCCGGAAAATTACAATCGCAAAAGAACTCGTTTCTTTCCAGGAATCATCTGAGAATTACCAGAATTACTAGTGCATTTTAGAATTGTGAGAACCTGGCAATTCTAGCCAGCCCCTCAAAAAGAAAACCTTTCGTTTTAAACTGCTACCCCTATTAAATGACGATATTATGTTCAAATTGCCATTCGGGTCAGATCGCAACAAGGCCAAAACAGAGCCTCCCGTTTTGTTACCCCACCCCCAGCGGTGCCGCCAGCCGTCTGATCCCCGCCACCCTGTGCTGCCGCCTCTCCAGACCGGCCACCCTACTCCTGCGCCGCCTCCCCACCAGACCACCCTGCTCCTGCGCCATCGGGCCACCACCCTGCGTCGCCGCCGCCCCTTCTCCTCCTCTCCATCTCGCCGGGCCGCCACATCTCGACGCCTCCCCACCCCGCCACCCTGCTCCGCACCGCCAGGCCGCCACCCCACGTTGCCGCCGCCCCTTCTCCTCCTCTCTATCCCACCAGGCCGCCACATCTCGACGCCTCCATACCCGGCCACCCTGCTCCTGCGCCACCACCGCCCCTTCTCCATTTCAATCTAGGGGCGTTTCAAACATTTCAACGGACAACTCATACGACAATTACATGCTAGAATTACAGAAAAGAACTGGACAGACAATTCTATGGCCAGACGATTCTATAGGTAATTTTCCAGAATTATGATTCTGAAGAATTATGAGGTGAAAACAACTGGTCCTTGGTCACGCGAGGCTACCCAATCAACGACGACAGGAGAAAAGAACCCGTACGTTCTACCTGATTTTTTCTCTCCACCACTGTTTCCAAAATCCCCATTCTTGACTCTTCAACCGCAGTTTTCCGCTGTGACTCTTAATTTTCAGCGTTAAGAAAACGAAACGTGTCGATGCACGGACACCCAGTGGTTGTCTTCGTTCGTGCAATCAAGATTCCGGTTTTCGGTCGTGCATTAACCCCTTGAATTATTCCTGAGCGTGATGTTACAGCAACGTTTCCTTCCTGCCTCTCACACCACTTAATCATTTTCTTACAAAAGAAAGACGGGATTCTTGCGCACCTTCTGAACTGTTCATGAAAGAACAACAAGGGTACATCTAGATGCGAACGATCAAATGAGAAATAGCAAATCAATGACGTTCCAGTACAATCTGAACCCATTTGGCAGTGCAGCGCTCGTCTCAATTTCGATTGGGAATTACCACAACGGAGCAAGTCATTTAAACACATCACTGAGTCAATAATTCGGTGCTGCTCGTCACATCAAACTCAAGCCCTCCCAACTGCCATATTAACTCCGTGATAGCGGTACGGCATTCCGTGGTGGAAATGCAGACGCCACTGATGCCTGCCATTGCATGCGGAGAGAAGCAGTGTACTTGTGAAGCTTGTGAGCCATGAACAGGCCAACGTGGCCGAAAGCCTGAGCCACGCCCACGCCTTCCTCTCTCTTTTTGCCGCGCAGTAAAACTCCGGAGCAGAGCCACTCTACCATGTGAGGAGCTCAGCTCAGGAGCAGCGTCGCAGGGTCTCCTATAAAACCCATTTCCCTTCCACCGTCGCTGCACACTGCACTGCACTGCGCCACCACCATATCCAAAATAGCTCAGCTCAGTCTCAGCTGCACTCGCCACTGAGCTCAGCTGGTCTGGTGACACGGTCACACACGCTGCCCTGCCATGGCTCCCCTGCTCTTCAAGGACATGAGGAGCCTCTCGTGCTCGTCGCCGGCGTCCACCGCCATATGCCCCAGCCTGGAGCGGCAGCCCATCTTCCGGCCGCAGAAGCCCGGCGCCAGCCCGCTCTTCCAGGTGGTTCCCACGGAGCCTAGAGCACACAGGCAGGACGGCAAGAAAGGGCACCACCACCACCGGGCTGGCGCTGCCAGTGGCGAGCTCGTCAGCCCGGCCGGTTCGACAAGGTTCCTGCTCAGTGGGTGTGCCGCCGTCGACGAGATCCAGGAGGTGGCCACGGCTCCGGCGGCGCCTCCGGCTGCTGCCCCGGGTGGTGATGTCAGAAGGGAGGAGCCTGGAGCTGCTGATGTGAAGAGCACGAACTCTACGCAGGAGCAGGTGAGGATCCTCTGCAGTTTTGCTGTGAATCATTGCTGATTTTTTGCCGTACTACATGTATTCTGTACTCTGAAGATTTGATTCCACTCGTCCTGATACCTCAAGCAAAGAAAAGAAAAGGAGAGGACACAGGAAAATATTGAGTAGGCGGAGACGATGCAATCATGCAATCATCACTAACCATAGCAGTGTTAGACCCAGAGAGTAGTACAGTGCTTAATTTTATTGGGCGATTTCATTTAGATATCTAAAGTTTAATCCAAAGACGCGCAAGTACTACTTGTAGATGTACTAGTATCTTTTGTGTGGAAATGATTGGTTGATTTGTTGGACACGTATTCCGAAACAGATTATGCTTCGTCTGGTTCAAAGTGTGGTTGCTTGCTCTAAAGTAATCGAGCTCTCTCCATAACTAGTTTGCCGGTCATCGTTGCAGGTGGTTGTGCTGAAGGTGTCCCTGCACTGCAAAGCGTGCGCCGGCAAGGTGAAGAAGCACCTCGCCAAGATGGAAGGTGAGTGAGCACCAACGACATCTCCGAACCTTTTTCTTCAGTAGACACACAATATATAACCGAGCTGCGTCTGTTTTACATACAGGCGTTCGGACGTTCAGCATCGACTTCGTGGCGAAGAAGGTGACGGTGGTGGGGGCCGTGACCCCGCTCGGCGTGCTCGCCAGCGTCTCCAAGGTCAAGAACGCGCAGATCTGGGCGGCGCCGCCGCCGCAGCCCGCCATGGCCGCCTAGCTCTAGCTCGCCGACGAGGCCGACCGGGCCAAGAAGAAGCCTAGGATTCCAACGGGTCCCGGCCCATGGTAGGTGGATAGCTGTGTGTGTACTACGTGAGCAGCTCAGCACGGACGTCCGTACTCGGTGGGGGGGGGGGGGGCGGCAGGCAGCCGCTGACGGGGGCCAGGCCGTGCCGGCCGGCCGGCGCGCTGGACCAGCGGCGAGCGGACGCGCCACTGTGCGTGACACGCGTGCACATGCATGTCGATTCGTCGTGGGGCGCGGCGCTCCCCCAACGGGCAGAAGCTGCCGCGCTGTGGATCTGTGTTGATGTTGGTGTTGGTGTTGGTGTTCGTCTCGTGATGTTTTGTTTGGTTGTGTTCGGTGCGTGGTGTTTCTTCCCTTGTCCTCAGACTCGGAGCGTGCGTCTGTGGCTTTGTTCGTTTCATCTTCTCTGCTGTGATATATATGAGCGTTGCATTGCAAATTGTGCACTTGCGTTCTCGTGCTTTTGTGGCAGTGATGCGGTGGATGCCCAACGCGAATCTTGAAAGAAAAATTACATTGGAGAGAAAGCGAGGCGACGCACCTTGAATATGCATGAAAAAACACCGGAGCTACGGAGTGAACAGAGAGGTTGGTGATGAGCGTCCATGCCTTCTGAGTCGTCTGGCCCTCCGTCATGACGATGTTCACGACCGGACGACGTAGTGTCGGCATGTGGTCCGCCTCTGACGATGGCGGTGTTGACGCAAGGAAGCACGTCTTACTTGCTCAAGAGAACACAAACGAGCATCCGCCACTTGGTGAAGTTGGAGATGTGGAGGTCGAGCGTGAAGGGCATGTGGGTGCACACGCAGGCGACTTGCACCGCCGACGAGGTGGCCGGCATAGCAGTGATGACGAGGGCGCCGGAGGTGGAGTTCCGGGAGGCGGGCAAGGAAGGTGAGGTGAGGGAGGAGCTGGTGCCCGTGGTGCCTAACATGGTGCGTGGCAGCAGCGAGATCGAAGCAGAGAGACGGGAGCGTCAGGGGCTGTAAAAGGCCGGATCGGGATTGCTATCTGATACCAGGTGAACAAATATGATTACGTGTATTGCACGTCTCAAAAAGGACTGCTCCATATGCACATAAATAGTTTATACAATACTTGACCATCAAGAAAGATCAAGAGGATCCCTAGCCGGATCAAGATATATACGGCAGGTGATCATATACCTATACAAAGACCATTTATACAAAAGGAACATGTGAACATACAGACCTACGGCACATCTATATATCAATCCTATATGTGGTGTGGAGTAGCTTCAAAGGGCATTTTCAACGCCGCCATGTAAGGGCGCGTTTCTAGAGCAGCCTCGCTCCCCGAAGTTTGGCTCTCCGAAGGCTGGGCGAGGAAATACAGCCTAAAAACTATTTTTTGGAGCAATTTTGGTATAGCGTTTGGTTATTTGCATTGACTCGGCTCACACAACTACACTATGTTTGATTGTATACACGAGATATGATTAAGAGTTAACACTTACATTTAACACACACAATTACACCGTGCCTCGTGACTGTGGTGGACGGTGATCGCGGCGCCGCGTCCGAAACGATGAGTATGGAGTCTCTGACGAGCGTTCCTGCCGGCACTATGGCGAACTAGTTTCCAGCGTCGCTGCCACAAAGAAAGTACGTGCGGAGGAGCATTGAGGTAGAGGACGGGAAGAAAAAATGCAGTGTGTGTTGGACCATGACGAGTGTGGTGGACGGTGATCGCGGCGTTGTGTCCGACATGTCGAACACAGAGTCTTGGATGAGCGTTCATGTCGGTGTTGCGACAAACTAGATGCTAGCGTCGACGCCACAGAGGAAGTCCGTCAGGAGGAACCTGAGGTAGAGGAGGGGGAGGAGAAATGCAGTGCGTGTCGGACCATGACGACTGCGATGGACGGTGGTCGTGGCGCCGCGTCCGACACGACGTGCACGGAGTCGTGCGCGAGTGACCCTGTCGGCGGAGCGGCGAACTAGTTGCTAGCCTCGTCGTCGCAGAGAAAGTCCACATGAAGACAGTGGACACAGGCGGAGAAATGCAGTGCTCATGCCATGACAACGTCAGTGTAGTAGGACAAGAAAGAGAGAGGCCATGGTGACTGACGCTAGAGACGACTCTAGTATGGTAGGATGCGGACAAGGAGATAAAAAAGAACTGGTGCTAGAAGTCAAAATGCATCACTGTCAAAAGAGAGAGAAAACCAGAGCGTAGGTGTGATACAATTGGTTGGTTTCAGGATAATACCATATCTAATAGCTACCAAAATACAAAACCTAACAACCACTTATTGGGGCTCACCAAGGAAACTTTCCTAATAACCACTTATCTGGGCTCTCCAACAAGGCTCATGAAAATGATCTTGCATTCTTTCTCTATCTTCTTCAAATTCACTTCTGCACAATGACTCTTAACTTCTTTTTCTTCAATTGTCGCATCAAACCATCTTGACTTCTTCTCTTGTTTTTCTCTATCTCCAACTCTTTTTTGTTCCTATCATCGCTTCGACTGTTGTCTTGAACAAAACGGCATTTCCTCATTCTTTTGCTTATCTTTCTCACCTCTCCTACCCGATGGCATGTTGACTTTGGTAGTCGCCATCGAGTTGGAACTACAGTTTGGGATTTCATTAGCGTCATGAGTGGCATCATCATTATAGTCAAATTTTGGAGTTGATGATAGTTTAGCCTTCTTGTGAGATTGTAAATTTTCCATTATTCCCATCTTTCCCCTTATCATATTTTTGGAGCAACACCTGATATAGTGGATCATGCCAAATCACTTGCCTTTTGGATGGCTCTGTTTGTCAAACTCATTCATATAGTTGAGCTGTCAAGTTAAACAAATCACTAGCAAGTTGGATTCAAACATTTCATAGAAAAATTTCTGCAAGGAACACAGTAAGAAAAAAAGTACTCGCTGGGATATCCTCGGTCATTACACTAGGCTTGGCAAGCTCCACTTGGGCCACACAACCTTCCCACCAATTGGGACATACCAAAGGTGTTCTCCATATGGTGATTGAGTGAATTTACTAACAGATAGGAGGAAACCGGCACATTGCGATAAAGTGCTCTACAATGCACTTCCAATATGTCTTCACCGTTTTCATCATAATTAATGCTCATTCTCCCATGATATGACTAATGCGGTATCCTCTTGCGTGGAATAGTTGCTCGACCTTGCCCATTTCTTTAGTTTTGTAGGGGCAACCTCAATGACGACATCATCAACCTCATTAGGCGGATTGGACAAAGAAATAGCATCTATGCCTACCGATTTGTTCATCAAGTTGAGATATGATTGTTGGCTACATATTCAAAAATATGAAACTAATGAGCATTACCATGTAAAAGTCTGCATCAAATTTTATTCATATAGCCGCAACAAAAAAAGATAAACGGGGAAATAATCTTCCTTGCGTTTTGTCGAACAACTCATTTCTGTTGTCCATGTTGAATTCGCTGGTGGCCTCAGACAAGGTGAGGAAGACCGGTGGTGTCGCCATGCAGAAAGCCAACGGTGTCACCATGAAGGAGGCTGGTGGTTCGCGGTTGCGGCTGCCATCGCCTTCTTCGTCGATGTTGTGGGGCACCTCCCTCCTCTTCCATAATGCCGGTGGCGCAAGGCGTGCGCCGAGCGACACACCTAGGCTAGAGCGGTGCCGCCAGCCGAGAGCAGAGGAGGCGGTAAGGTGCAGGGACAGGGCCGCACGCAGGACGGAGGGGGTCAGCACCCCCATCAACGACTATGCAGTGGTGGGCCCCGACGACTCCATCAATGGTGGCACATGGATTTTGGGTGCGAGAAATGGGAGATCACAGAAAATGGATGGCGCAAAATGAGCAGGTGCTGACATTGCATGTACTAGGAGGGTATTAGGAGAGAGCCAACTCCTCCTCCGTATGGGGGGAGTTGGGTTTTTTTGTTTTTTTGTGATCACCCAAAATATTGAAAAAATGGGATTTGTCGGGCATGGTTTTTTAGTCCAACTCCTTCAATACCAGAAAATTATTGGAGAAGAAGAATTTGCCGGAGATGCTTAAAAAAGATCATCGAATGTGAAATAGTTGTCCCAAATTAATAACATGAGAAGAGTCTGACTTGTTCCAACAATCAACCAGACAGTAAACACACCATTTTTTTTAAAGACAGTCACACACCACAAATTGCTATCGACAACAACGCATATAAGAACACACGCTTACAGAGTACAGCTAGACAGAATTACGTTCTCATTTATTGGTACAAACGTAAGGATGAGCCCGTCCAAGCTAGCCAATCCTAGGAGCTTTGGTGACCTTGTCGTTGGAGTCGACGAACACCCTGACTCGGCCGGTGTTGTAATCCATGGTGACGAAGGAGTCGGCCGGAACGACGTGGACGCTGGCGTCCGGCTTGTGCTCTATGATCTTCTTCTTGGCCTCCTCCGACGACAGGCCTACCACCTCCGGCCACGAGTTCTTCTCAGCGCCGACGCCGGCCGTCGCTCCCCCCGCTTCCATTACCAACGATCGGAGTAGCAAGAGAGGAAGCTGAGATTGCTAACCTGTTGGGCTTGACTAGTGAGCGTGCGTAGTGGTAGATTGGTGTATGCCGATGGTGCCTGTGTGGTTGTGCCTTGTGGGTTCGGTATTTGTAGGCCTGTGGCTGCTGCGTGGAAAAAAGAGGATGAGGACAGAGGTTTTATTTTCTTGGTTTTGGGTAGTTCCGATGGGGCGTTGGAGGCAACGGTCTCGACAGTCAACAGATGGCAGCTCGATGCAGTTTGTCTTCGAAAATTCAGTGCAACACAAGAAGACTGAGTTAATTAAGCTACCGTTTGGCCGGCTGGCCGGCCGGCCACTGAAAGAGTGTGAAGCTTCTCTAACCGGATCCCTACTCCATCCCAACATATGTTTTGGGCGACAGTTCAGACACTGTTCATACCAATGAAAACACATCCAAACAGATCCTCAAATCTAGTTCATATGTTTGGGTTGTGTAGCACCCCCAAACACAGCCCATATATCGGACGGATTTTGGGTTGTCCGGACATGTCCATCATATTAGATCTGACACGTCTGACCCACCCTAAATCCGTTTAAACTAAAAAATCAACCAAATTGACCGTCCGCTCCCTCACCAAGGCCCTTCCTTTCGCGCATCCATGTCGTCGCCCTTGTTCCGAGTCCACACTGCCGGCCTCCTCCTCTGTCCTAGACATTGACGTCTGTCGTGTCATCAGCCTGCGCCATGGAGAATGGCTCCACGGAGTCCGTCGGAGTCCTTACTGTCATGAACAAGGCAGGGACCGTCGCCCAGACAAAAAGAGGCGCACCTAACGTGTACCCGTGAGAAGGCGAAGAAGGAAGCTGAAAAGGACACCGTCCAGATGAAGCTCGCGACGTCAACTCCGACACCCTCCACCACGCCCATTGTCGTGGGAACGAGCCTGCTAGTAGAAGGTAGGGGTACGAAAGGAGAGGGCAGAGTCCTAGCTACGACGAGGATGTACACATGGATGTATGCGTTCATGCCCCTCTCGTGGAGGTAACAGCCCTACGTCTCAGTGCTCGGGAGCTTTGTCGTGTGGAATGTTGAGATTACAGTGGTTGCGAACCCTTGTGCCAGAGGGGAGGGGCGGCTTATATAGAGTTCGCTGCCCCTCATAATTGCCCGGCATCTAAGGGTCCGATCGTGGGTTTAAAGACTGGCGTTACTGGTAACGTACATAATAAAAGCTACTAATGACGAAAAGCCTAATGCCTGCCCGTTGGCCTCCTGGAGGTGGCTTCTGGTCTTTTGGCGTCGAGTGGAAATGAGGTCTTCCGAGTGACAGTCGACCGTCGAGTGGAGGAAGAAGTCTCCTAGTGGATTGCCTGTCGAGTGACTTGAGCGTCATCGAGAATCCGGTCAGAAGCTTATTTGTGATCTTCAAGTCCTCCAATGGCATGTCCTTAGGTAGGGCATGTAGGTCAGGCCTAGGACCCTACCCTAGGTACATATCCTCGTCATTAGCCCCCGAATGGATCGGAGCTCGAGTGGTGAATGGGGATATCGATGCCAGTTCAGAATAAGGCATCAAATCTTCCGAATGATATTCGGGACTCCAACGAAACTTGCATCGACTGAACTCTTCGTCATTCGCCCAGATCCGTTTAGCCTTGAAAGTGCCCGAGTGAATGTTCACTGCCAATTTTGTTCCGAGTGACCCAAAGGAATCTTTGGAGGTGGCGGGTCGGTCTGTCAGACCGGGTTTTTGCGGGATACAAAAATTTGGGAAGCGCGCGCGTGCAATGATGATGCCACGATCGGAGCAAGTGGGGGCATGACGCCTCGATTCTCGCGCCGGTCATTTCGCCACGTACAGGGCGTAGTCTGAGGTTGCGTGTGTGGTGATCTCGTGGGCCCGCCAGTCAGCGAGGCACTCAGCGGGGTATAAATCCAGAGGCGTCGCAGATTGCACAGTACTTTTTCCCCAAACTTCCTCTCTTCCTCCGCCTCCCCTGTCTCCAGTGCCACACTCCGTTCTTCTCCGACGAGAGAAGCCGCCGCGATGACGAAGGGAGCCACGGAGAAACTGGAGCGCGCCAAGAAGGGGACGGTGAAAAGCAAAGGCAAGAAGCCCTCGACCACTCGGTTCATCGCGCCGGCGGGATGGATGCAGGGAGACTTTCTCCCCTCTGTGGTCACTCGTGAGGACATGGACGGCTTGGTCGCCGACGGACTTGTGACGGACGACGCCTGGAGGTTGCCGGAGGGAGAGCGCAAACCAGGGCCGCGCGACGGAGAGCGAGTCCTCCTCCTCTCCCACGTCGAAAGAGGTTTTTCTTTGCCACCCCACCCATTCATTAGAGGGGTTTTGAACTTCTTTGGCGCTCAGCTCCACCACTTCCCGCCGAATGCAATTTCCTACTTGTCTGCCTTCGTTACCTTGTGCGAGTGCTTTCTGGGCTGTCCTCCTCATTGGGGGCTGTTCAAGCACATCTTTACGGTTAGATCTCAGACTGTGAAGAAAGCCCTCCCTGCGGATGGGAAGACTCATGTGTTGTAGTTGTGTGGGGGTCTAGGACTTCAGAAAAGTGCTCATAGTTCTTTCCCTTCTATGACCTTTCTTGAATCTGTTAGAAGCTGGCAGTCGACTTGGTTCTATTGCAAAGATGTAGCTTCTACCAACATGTGACTGGTCTTTCCCCCTATACAACTGACCGTCCAGCTGTCCCCAAGTCTCTGAGGGTGACTGAAGAGGAACAGGTCCAAGTGGGAATCTTGGTGGATGCCGTGGTGCAGCTGATTCGGGGTGGAGTGACTAGCATGGATCTATTGGAGACATTCCTCAGTCAACGAATTCAACCGCTCCAAGCCAGGGATCACACCATGTGGCACTACCCAGGCCCTGAGGACTCGACCAGGACGCACCCAGAAGAGGTTCCACAAAAAACTGTCGAGCAATGGCTTCGCAGCATCATTGGGGAGTGTGACAACCCCTTGGGAGCCAAGAGGAACCGACCTTACTCGGCCGAAAACCCGTCGAAGAATCTGGTAAGTTGCACTTTGTCGACTGAATAACTTGTACAGTCGAGTGATAGATTGATTTATGGACTGACTTCTTTGTTTGAATCATGCAGGAGTGGACGAACATGTACTCGCCTGTTCCCAACGGGAACCAAACTGAAGATGGTGTGGTGAGCAAGGGTGGCAGTGTGGACGGCGACGTCTCATAAGACTCCGAAGACGAGTACGAAAACTCGGACGAAAACGAGGAAGAAGTCGAGTCGCCTCCTCCCTCCGAACGTCGCTCCAAGTCCCGCCAAGACCCTACGACTGCTGAGGACAGGGTCCCGGGCCCAAGCGAGAAGAACCCTAAGCGGAGCCGACTTTCGACTATTGAGTCGAGTGAACGATCAGCGAAGCAACCCAAACCGAATGTGGCCAAACCTCGCAAAGCCTTGCCTCACATGAAGATGGTTGTGCCTGTCGTCTCCACGTGAGTGTTTACTTTTGAATTCTCACCGTCGATTGTGACTTTGAATCCTTGTTGACTGAATGTTATTCGATCCATCAGAGCTGCTACTTCAATGACGTCGCCTCAACATGACGGAGGGGATGCAATGGACGTAGACACTGCCGATGCAACCACTTCTCATAGAGGTAATCGACTTTTCAGTTCTGCTTCTTGAATACGGTTTGTCGATTGCCAAAGCTAATTCCGTCGAATGATAATTGTAGAAATCATCCAGCTGGAAGATGACGAAGAACACCCTGGGGGCATGGGAGGCGGAGGCGAGACCTTAAGCATCCCGCGCATACGCACTCAAAGAACTTCATCTGCGCAGACGCCTTAGCGGTCGACTGCGAAGTCCTCCGAGGGGATGAGCGACTTGACACGGATCAGAGCTGACCCAACAGTGCCTCTGACGAATGCCCCTCTAGCTGTTTCAACCATCGTGACGTCGACTCCAACCGGACCTGCCCAGACTACCTCGACTACCCCAACCATAACGCCGCTCGCGCCGATGATGGCTTTTCCTCTGCATCGCGTTTCGAAGGATCAGACCGGAGCTGCAAAGGAGGCCATGATCCAGGCGGAGCAGATGATGTTGCGCACCAAGGAGGCGTATTAGGCTAGCAAGCTGGCTTACGATGCCAGCACAGCGCTTCGCACGAATGTCCGAGTAAGTTCGATTGTAAGTACATTTCCGATTGAATTCTTGTCTTCTTTGACTGTACACCCACTGGGTGTTTATTTTCCACCCGTAGAATATTTGAAAGTTCTCCACTCGAATAGATCAGGTCTTAGTAGAGTAGGTTTTGGGTCAATGGGGGCACTCTGAGTGCACCCACTGGGTGTAGTCCCCGAGACCGCTGTCGAGTGCTTGCATCGGCAGGGGTCTTAGAGTCTGCCGTATGCGGGATACGTTTGCCCTTGATCTCGCTACTCCGCAGCTACTTTGTAGGTTTCATGGATATCATTGATCAACCATGATATGACACTACATAAGGATAGACTGCACTTCACGGAGTGTAGGGGGCATGTCACTCAACAGATCGAGTGATGGATGTTCCATAGATGGATATTTTCTGCCACTCGACAGGTCGAGAGTTGGCAGATCCAGTGGGGACACGCTACGTGCACCTACTAGGTGTAGTCCCCGAGACCGCTGTCGTGTGCTTGCACCGGCAGGGGTCTTAGAGTTTATCGTATGTGGGATACGTTTGCCTTTCATCGCACCACTCCGAGGCTACCTTGTAGGTTTCATGGATATCATTGATCAACCATGATATGATGCTACATAAGGATAGACTGCACTTCACGGAGTAGGAGGCGCACGTTACTCGACAGATCGAGTGACGGATGTTCGACAGGGCAGAGCTTGTCGAATGTTTTAGTAACCAGTGGGGACACGCTAAGTGCACCCATTGGGTGTAGTCCTCCAGGCTACTGTTAATCGCCGACGATAAGCTGTAGTCTTGAAAACTTGAAATCAGAATTTTTGTCGTACGCGGAGTACGGTTGTCACTCGACATGTCGAGTTGTATATATATTTTTTCTTGGCCGTCCCGCTCCGAAGCCATCTTGTAGGTTTTATGGACATCATTTGATCAACCATTATATGACATTGCTTCAAAGGTGCGAAACGGAGTCGACAGAACACTCGACAAATCGAGTGTTAACCGTTCCAGTGGGGGCACTCTGAGTGCACCCACTGGGTGTAGTCCCTGAGACCGCCATCGAGTGCTTGCACTGGGGGGGGGGTCTGATAGAGACTGTCTTGAACTTGTTTACAGTACGCGGAGTACACGAGCCACTTGACATGTTGAGTGTACTTTTGGTTGAATTCTCTTTCCCTTGGACGCAGGTTTCATGGACATCATTGATCAACCATGATATGACGCTATTCCAGGATAGTGGGGTGGTGTGGTGTGCGCCGCCCAGTCGACCGTTTTTGGTCTTCTGCACTTCAGTGCTGATATTTCTTGTCGATTGAATTTCTTTCTTCGTTGATTTCAGAGGGCTTGTGAACTTGGAACACAATACAAGGATCTTGAAGATGAAAGGAACCGGTTATGCGTGGACTTGGAAGCCTCCAACAATGCTTTGGAGAGTGTGTGGGCCGAGCTGAAAACTCTGGGAGGTAACGTCCGTCGACACACTGCATTCTCATCTCCACTTTCCATGATTTGAACCGAGTACTTTCACTCGAACAGATGTACGCAATGAAAACCATCGACTCCAAGCGCGACTCAACAATGTTGTTTCTTTAGATTCCATGAAGAAAGCGTTGGAGGACAAGGACAAGGCGCTCGCTGATGCCCAACGCGTGGCAAAGGAGAAAACTGAAGCTGCCGACCAGAAGCTGACTATTGCGAAGAGGATGGAGGAAGAGAACTCGAAGCTGAAGCAAGAGCGTGTGGACCTTATCAAGAAGACTGAGCAACTAACAAAGAGGAGCAACGGCCTGGAGAGGCACTCGGGAGAGTTCTCGAGGAAGATGTATATTCTGCTCGATGGTGAGTTTCTCTGTCGTTGAACTTTATGAAATTTTTGATGACTGTATCTCATCAGTCCTCCTCCCATTCTCCCATTCTCCCTTCCCAGAATTCTGCCAAGACTTTGAGAAAGAGACTAAGGAGATCGAGCCCAACTTGGATCCCACCAAGTCACCTGTTGGAGACGCGATGGCCATGAACATGCTCAGACTCAACTTCAGGCTTCGGGGTGTTCAAGCGTATGTCCTTCGATTGAAAACTGCGATGGGGAGGATCAACAAGGAGCTGTGGCCTGAAGACACTCTTTAGCTCGACCTCACATCTATTATGGCACACCTGAACGACCTCCCCAGTCGAGTGCAAGCCTCAAAGAAATCTTCTACTCGCTGCGGCGCTGATGTGGCACTCTCCCTTGTGAGGGTCCATTGCAAGGAGGTGATGGAAGACAAGTTGAAGGACCTCCGAGTGGTTAACACGAAGAAACTTCAATTTGAAGATTTCATGGAGACCTTCATCAACGCAGCCACCAGGATCGCGGACGGCATCGACTTGGACACGTTCGTCGAGCCAGCCAGCCCGTCGGGCGCTTGAAAACTTGATCTTTGAGAGAAAAACTTTATTTGTCTCGGTATGCCGAGTGAAACTGTATCATCTTAAAACTTGATCCTGAGCACGTTTGCTTTCTCGCGAAACATTTATCTGTGATTAAACCTTTGGATTTATCCATATTTGGCTTTCAATCGTTTGTTCGACTGAGTTTGTTTTTGAACTTAGGCGAAAACATGTTCGTAGCTAAGCCCCTGAGTGTGGGGATTGCTTGTCACGCCCAAGATGCGGTCCTATCCTTATTTCGGCAGGAGGGCCTCGACAGGGATAGAAGCGCATCTCGTCATGTTGCAAGAATGGATATCATTACAAGTAGATGTACAGAAGAGATGAGTATATGGAATTGGCTTACACTCGCCACAAGCTACATCAAAGTCACATCAATACAACATACTCAAACATCATACAGAATAGCAGGGTCCGACTACGGACAAAATCAAATGATAAAATGACATCCACCCTTGCTATCCCAGGCTGCCCCCTGGAACCCATCCTAGATTGATGATGAATAAGAAGAATAACTCCAATCAAACAAGCATCGCTCTCACGTCAAATCATCGCATTACCTGTACCTGCAACTGTTGTTGTAGTAATCTGTGAGCCACAGGGACTCAACAATCTCATTTCCAAGGACTATTAAAGCTTAATAGAAGAGGTATGGTTAAGTGGTGAGGCTGCAGCAAGCGACTAAGCATTTATTTGAGTGGCTAACGTACGAATACGAAAAGTAAAGTATGGTGATCTACGCATAACGGACGTGAACTAGTAATGATCACTAACTGATCCTGAACACCTACTTACGTCAAACATAACCCCACCGTGTTCTACTTTGAATAAGAACTCACGAGAAGCGACAGTCACGGTTATGCACACTGTTGGTGTATTTTATTTGAGTTTACTTCAAGTTTGCTATGACCGGGTGATAAACAAAGTATCCAAGTTTGCGACATAACCGCGGTCACGGATTTTCGAAAGATTTAACCCTACAGGGGTGCTCCAACTGATCCATCACAAATTAATCACACGCAGCGGGAATAACCTTGACCACGGATCTCGTGATCATCCTAGGCAATTCCAGAGGAAATCCGACACCTCGAGATAGCCCGAAGAAGATCAAAGTTCCTCACTCAAGACGTTCGAGAAAGGCAAAACAAATCCAACAAGGCCTCCCGACGTGTCGATGATCTCGATAGGAGCCGCGTATCTCGTTCTTAGGACACGGCGGATAAGCTAGTGTACGGTGGCCTGATAGAAATCTCCTGAGTTGCCCTGGGTTGGCCCCGCACAGTGCTCTATTTTGGACCAACACTCATGAGGAGCATTGGCCCGGGTTGTTGATTAAAATCCTCGGGTTAATTACTCCCTATGCAGGTTTATTAATTATTAGGCAAATGTAGTACCAATGTTGGGCCTTGCCAAACAAGCTTTATCCAAAAACGAAAATCAAGGGGGTCCCCATAACAACCCCGAGCATGTTAAGAGCGCTCATTTATGGAACATAACACCGGTTCACAAGTAACTAGGGCGGCAAGAGTGGAACAAAACACCGAGAAAAAGGCCAAACCTTCCACTCTTTACCAAGTGTATAAGTGCATTAAATTAAATAGGAATAATATTGTGATAACAAAAGAATGTCCATGTTGTCACATGGAAGCAATTGCATCTGCAGCAAGAAACGCTATAAGAAGGGCTGAGCAAGCGGTAACATAGCCAAACAATGGTTTGCTGGGATTTGGAGGGGTTAGAGGCTTTCATGGCAATGTTGGGAGGCTTGACAAACAAGTGGTAGGTAGCGTGACATAATGATAAAAACGAGACAACTAGCATAGCAATGATAGTAGTGGTATCCAGGGAAATGTGTCATCTTGCCTGAGATCCTGCTTGGAAGAAGAACGTGTCCATGAAGAAGATGAGCCAACGTAGTCGAACGAATCCTCACACTCCGAACGCTTTCGGAACTCTATCGAGAAGAAGCAATCCGAAACAAACAATCAACACAAGAGAAACACCACAACATATGCTTGACATGATACGCAATCAAATATGATGCATGTCCGGTTTAATATCCAAGGCATGGCATGGCATGGCAAGAACAACAAACAACACTACACATTAAGTGAAGTTCAATATGCAACGAGTTGCATATTGACGAAACTCCACGATCAAATATTTAGTTGAGTCTCGTTTATTTACTCGGCAACACTAAATGTTTTTAAACATGGCAAGAGGTGAAGCAATAACAACTACATCATCTAGGCATTTTAAATGAGGCCGGAAGCAATATATATCCTTTCCGAAACAACCCCATATGCATATGATGAATTTGGTCCAGATCTGATCTAACCATATTTTATATTTGTTAAACGATGGAATAAAGTATACCATGCCATTATACACGTCATTCTAGTCGATTTACATATATGGAACATCTCAAACGGAGCTACGGCCTAAAAGATATGAGCAACACAAGATGCACCTGTCATGAATGCAAATGCATGGAAAATACAATCACAAACATTTCAAATCATGAATGCAGCAAGTTATTATGAAACTACATGATATTCTAAGCAAGTCTCATATGCAACATGTTCAAAACGGAGCTACGGTTCAACAGATACAACCAACACAAGTTTTAGTTGAAATCTGCCCAAAACAGCAAGATAGCATTTTGCACACATGAAAACAACAAGTTACACTATTCTAAAATGCACAAACTAAGCATGGGGCAGTAGCATGCAACACACACTTCATTTCATCTTCACATATCATACTCAAAAGAGGCATGGATCACATGGTAGGGAGCTCACAACATGGCATATTGAACTAAGCAGTTTTCAGACTTAGTGAAAATAACCCAGTTTTTGACAGTGCAGTTTTATCACGAAGGCATATTGACAGCAGTAAAACTATATGTTACAGGTCATATTATGGCATGAAAATTAACCGCACACTAAAGGGCATTATCAACTACAAATAACTCCATTACACCTACCCCAAAGGGGTTCTAGATCACTAGCAAAACACATGGCAAGACAGCAACAAAACGTTACAGATTCCAGACTTAGAAATATTTTAGCATCTCAAAACAGCACAATTTTTATAGCATGTTGACAACAAGAAAACAACACCTAAACATGCATTTCTATGGGAAGAAAAATGACCAGGTGCTAGTGCACATATCACAGGGCATATCTCATGTTCAAAATTATTTTATATCATGAATGGATTAAATCGCACGAAATAGACAAAAGGGCATCACAGAAAAAATGACATGCACACAAAAATGCTCAAAAGACAAAACTAAATGCACAGATAAATTCTATGGATTTTTCTATCCCGGAAACATATATAATAGGATAGGTTCAAGTAGGAAAAATATGTCACATTTAATTATGCAAGTTATGACATAAACCGGTTAACAAGCAATTCATGCAATTAAATGCAACAATCACGCCAATATTATTAGCATGCATTAAAATGCGATAATAGTGATCCACATATTTATTTCATATAGGGATTGATTCATTCGATGGATGGTAAAACATATATGTGCAATGCAAAATATGGCATATGTGCAAATTAATGTAAACATCATGTTTTAATATTTTTAACATGTGTGAAAGTTGGATATTATGAATCTACACGAAATTCTAGTCAAGTTTCATATATAAAGTTTTTACATGTGATGCACGGTTAATTATATATGAGCATTTTTAAAATAGGGGTTTTTCTGTAATTTTGAAAATCCTGGAAACTAGACAGATTCGCGGGACAAAAAAATGCCTGGGCGAATCTGGTGAGCGCTAAATACTAACAATTGCACATGGTGAGGGGGCCACGGGGGCTCACCAGCGTGGCCTTGGGCCGACGGGCGAGCTGACTGGGCCGAAGCACACGGGAGGGCCAAGGAGGCCAAGCGGAGGCGACACGCGGTCAACGCCCGACGAGGCTTCGACCTCGTCTCGCACAGGAGCAGTGCGGGGACTCCGGCGGCCATGGAGCAGCCTCCGACGACGAGGCTGGGGAGGGGAATGGCCGGATCCGATGCATGGGGGTTGGGGTCGGCCGGATCTAGGCGACGACGAGGGGATGAGGGGTCGGTGGCGGAGCTTCGGGGCGGCGCCCATGGCGGCTTGGGGCGCGGGACGCGATGGTCCGGCGGGTGGCGGCTCTAGGACGGTGCGGGCATAGGCGGTGGTGACGCGGCGGCGCGCGTGGCCGGCGGCAGGAAGGCAGGGGCGCATGGGCGCGGTGGCGCGGTTTCGGGCCCGGACAGGCCTCAGATGGGCCTGGCGGGCCCAGGCGGTGGGAGGAGGGAGACAGGGCGCTGGGGCTGGCGTCGGCTGATTGGGGGGGGGGGCGGAACCCGAGGGAAGCCTAGGGTTTTCCCGATTTGGACGGTTGGGGCGTCTTTATAGAACAATGGGGGGCTAGGGTTTGGACTTTTGCACCGATTTCGATCGCCGAATCTCGATCGGGCGGCTCCGGTCATGGGAGAGGCTAGTGGCCGTGTAGATGGGCTATGGGGAGATGAGAGGGAGGTTTGGGCCCGTGACAGAAGTTTTAAAACCCTGAAAACGTCCGCCGAATAAACCGATGACGTTGCCGCTACGGGCGACCGTTGGGGTATCATACAGACTCTGATTGCGACGAAATTTGGCAGGCGGTCCACCTACAATATAATAAGACCACATGCCAGGTTTCGAACCAATCCGAGAATATTTTTGCGCGCTTTAAAAACGGTTTTCTTTAAATGATGCCGCGGGCGCGTGCGGGTGTGGTTGGTCTCGAAACGGCGAACTACACGAATGGAGAGAATCGGCAACTACGAACGGATGCAAATTTTGAAAATGAGTGCTGATTCAATGCAGATGATGCAAATGATGCTATGATGCATGCGACAACCAGACGAATCACAGGACGACAACATAATAAAAGGGGAATCTTCTGGAGCGTCGGTCCCGGGCTGTTACATTGCTCAACACTCGGAATATTTTTGACCCTAGGCAAAGATTTATTCACAGCTAGGGCATTGAGTGGATGTATTACTAGTCACTCGTCGGGGAGTTTAACTCAGGCGAAAACATGTTCGTAGCTAAGCCCCCGAGTGTGAGGATTGCTCGACACTCGGAGTATTTTTGACCCTAGGCGAAGATTTATTCATAGCTAGGGCATCGAGTGAATGTATTACTATCCACTCGGTGGGGAGTTTAACTTAGGCGAAAACATGTTCACAGGTAAGCCCTCGAGTGTGAGGATTGCTCGACACTCGGAGTATTTTTGAACCTAAGCGAAGACTGATTCGCAAATAAGTCGTCGAGTGAATGGACTACTATCCACTCGGTGGGGAGTTTAACTTAGGCGAAAACATGTTCACAACTAAGTCCCCAAGTGTGAGGATTGCTCGACACTCGGAGTATTTTTAACCTAAGCGAAGGCTGATTCGCAAATAGGTCGTCGAGTGAATGGACTGCTATCCACTCGGCAGGGAGTTTAACTTAGGCAAAAACATGTTCGCAGCTAAGCCCCCGAGTGTGAGGATTGCTCGACACTCGGAGTATTCCCAGGTGTGAAACTATACGATCGGAATCGACAATATATTGTGGAAGTATGATTTGCATAGACGAAGTATTTTTTATTACATCAAAAACTCTTCTATCTCTAAGTATAAAATCGTCAGAGCAGATCTGCATTCCAGGCCCGTGGCTCGTCCATCTGTTTCTTGAGGTTGTACAGGTGATAAGCTCCGTTGTTCAGCACTTTGGTGATGACGAAGGGACCTTCCCACGCTGGAGCAAGCTTACGAGGTCGTTGTTGATCCACTCGGAGCACCAAGTCTCCTTCATGAAATGATTGACTCTTGACATTCTTCGCATGGAAGCTCCGCAGATCCTGTTGATAAGTTGTAGTCCGGATCAGAGCCATCTCTCGCTCTTCCTCCAAGAGATCGACACCATCCTGCCTAGCTTGTTCAGCTTTAGCTTCAGAATAAAGTTCCACTTGAGGAGAATTGTGAAACAAGTCACTCGGCAAGACAGCCACGACACCATAGACCAGGGAAAAAGGAGTCCGGCCAGTCGACTGATTAGGCGTCGTTCTCAGGCCCCATAACGCAGATGACAGCTCAGTCACCCAGGCACCAGCGGCATGATCCAGATCGCGCATGAGACAAGGCTTCAGACCTTGCAGGATGAGGCCATTAGATCGCTCGACTTGCCCATTGGTTTGAGGATGTGCAACAGATGCATAATCCACCCGAGTGCCCTGAGAGGTGCAGAAGTTTCTAAATTCTTTCGAGTCAAAGTTGGTGCCGTTATCCATGATAATGCTGTGAGGAACGTCGTATCGAAAAATTATTTCTCTCATGAATGTGATTGCCGTGCGGGAGTTCAACTTCTTGATGGGCTTGGCTTCTATCCACTTTATAAATTTTTTGACTGCAACCAGCAAATGAGTGAACCCGCCTTTTTCGGTCCGAAAGGTACCAACCATGTCGAGTCCCCAAACAGCAAATGGCCAGGCGAGGGGAATCATCTTTAGAGCAGAGGCCGGCTTATGTGACAAGTTTGCATAGAACTGGCATCCATCACAATGATCGACAATGTCTTTAGCCATCTTATTAGCCCGTGGCCAAAAGAAACCAACTCGGTATGCTTTAGCGACGATTGTCCGTGAGGACGCATGATGACCGCAAGTTCCCGAGAGGATCTCATCCAGAATCACTCGACCTTCCTGGGGGGAAATGCAACGCTGCGTTATGCCAGTTGCGCTTTCTATGAACAGCTAATCCCCAATCATAGTAAAGGCCTTTGACCTACACACAATCCGTCGAGCCTCTGTTTCATCTTCAGGGAGTTCTTGTCTAAGGATATAGGCAATGTAGGGCACCGTCCAATCCGGAATGACAACTACAATCTCCATGACCAAATCAATTACTGTAGGGGCATCGACTTCAGTCGGATCAGTGGGGCTCATAGCTTGCGGGGGCTCTTCGGTGAAAGGATCTTCTTGCACCGAAGGAGTATGTAGGTGCTCTAAAAACACATCACTAGGGATAGGCCGTCGAGTGGACCCAATCTTTGCTAGTTCGTCGGCCGCTTGATTCTTCAGTCGGGGAACATGATGAAGTTCCAAGCCTTCAAATTTCTTTTTCAACTTTCTGACAGCATTGAGTACCTAGTCATAGCGGGGTTTCGAACATCCCACTCTTTCATCACTTGATTCACCACCAAATCCGAGTCGCCATAAACCATCAGGCACTTGACGTTGAGTGAGATAGCCATGCGCAACTCATACAAAAGTGCTTCATATTCTACCTCATTGTTGGAGGAATCGAAGTGAATTTGCAAGACATAACCGAGCTTGGTCAGCACCAGCACTGGACCCATTCAACATTTTAGAGCCGTCGAAGAACATGGTCCAATGTGCCGAGTGAACCTGGATTGGCTGTTGCTATTCAATCCACTCGGCCATAAAATCTGCAAGTGCTTGGGACTTGATTGCTTTCTTGGCTTCAAACTTAATGTCAAAATGTCCGAGTTTGATTGCCCACTTAGCGACTCGACCAAATGCGTCTCGATTGTTGAAAATCTCGGACAATGGAGCATCACTGACGACTGAAATCGAGTGGTCTTGAAAATAATGTGCCACCTTCTTCGCTGATAGGTAAATACCATAAACCAACTTCTGGTAGTGTGGATATCTTTGCTTCGAGGGGGACAGAACTTCAGAGACATAATAAACTGGCCGTTGGACTTTGTAAGCTTTACCCTCCTCTTCTCGCTCGATAGTTAGCACCGTACTGACGACCTGATTAGTGGCCACGATGTACAGGAGCAAGGACTCTTTGCTGCAAGGAGCGGCAAGCACCGGTTGGGTGGAGAGTAGGGCTTCGAGCTAAACAAACGCTGCTTCGGCTTCTGGAATCCACTCGAATGTGTCAGACTTCTTCATGAATTGATATAGAGGCAGCCTTCTCACCGAGACGAGAAATGAATCGACTCAATGCTGCCAGGCAACCTGTGAGTTTCTGAACATCATGCACTCACACGGGAGTCTTCATTTGGGTAATGGCGCTGATTTTCTCAGGGTTGACATCGATCCCTCATTCGGAAATGAGAAAATTGAGTAACTTGCCACCAGGGACGCCGAAAGTACACTTGGCCGGATTCAGCTTTATGTCGTATCTCCTCAGATTGGCAAAAGTTTCGGCCAAATCAGCCAGCAGGTCGGAACCTTTGCAGGACTTGACCACTATACCATCCATATATGTCTCGACATTCCGAGGGATGTGGTCGAGTAAACACTTCTGAATCATGCACATAAAAGTAGCGCCGGCATTTTTCAGACCGAATGGCATAGTGATGTAGCAAAAACACCTGAATGGAGTGATGAAGGTTGTCTTTATTTCATCTGGGCCATACAGACGGATCAGATGATACCCAGAGTAAGCATCTAGAAACGATAAATGCTCGCATCCTGCAGTCGAGTCAACAATCTGATCTATGCGGGGGAGCGGAAAATGATCCTTCGGGCATACCCGATTGAGATGTTTGAAGTCAATGCACATACGCAATGACTTATCCTTTTTGGGCACCATCACGACATTCAAGAGCCACTTGGAGTGGTAAATCTCCTGAATAAACTTGGCTTGCAAGAGACGGGCCACTTCTTCACTGATTGCTTTGCGCTTCTCTGCCTCCGATCGACACAAATGCTCCCTGACGGGCTTAGCTTTCGGATCAACTCTCAGATGGTGCTCAGCCAGTCCCCTGGGAACCCCTGGCATATCAGCAGGCTTCCATGCGAAGATATCCCAGTTCTCATGGAGGAACTGGATGAGCTTGACTTCCTATTTGCTATCGAGTGTTGATGATATATTTGTTGGGGCGACAGTTGGATCCGTCGGGTGGATGTGCACCTTCTTCACTTCCCCTGCCGACTGAAACGCCGACTCAGAAGCGGGCTTCTTTGCACGGAGCAAATCAGCAGGGTCAACGCTCTTCTTGTACTCTTCCAGCTCGACCATGGACATCTGATGATCGGCGATCTTGGAGCCTTGCTGGAGGCATTCTTCAGCCTGCCGTCGATTGCCAGTGACCGTGATCACGCCCTTAGGGCCCGGCATCTTCAACTTGAGATACACATAACATGGACGGGCCATGAAATGAGCATACTGTTGGGGAACGTTGCATGGGAAACAAAAATTTTCCTACACACACGCAGATCTATCCATGGTGATGAGCATCTACGAGAGGGAGAGTGGATCTACATACCCTTGTAGATCGCTAAGCGGGAAGCGTTAAGAAACACGGTTGGTGTAGTCGAACGTCTTCGTGATCCAAATTGCCATGCGTCCCGCGATCCAATCATGATCCGTCCCGCGATCCAATCACGATCCGTCCGACGAACTTGATCACGATCCGTCCCACGAACTTGATCATGATCCTTCCGATCTAGCGCCGAACGGACGGCACCTTCGCGTTCAGCACACGTACAGCTTGATGACGATCTCCGCCGTCTTGATCCAACAAGACGGAGCGGAGAGGAAGAAGAGTTCTCCGGCAGCGTGATGGCGCTCCGGCGATGATGGTGGAGCTATTCCGACAGGGCTTCGCCTAAGCGCTGCAGAAAACCGATCTAGAGGAGAAACTATGCACTCGAGGAATGGGCAGCACGTGGCTGAAAATTCTGTGCAAAAACCCTAAGACCTCCAGTATATATAAGAGGAAGAGAGGAGGAGGCTTGGCACAAGGGCCAAGCCTCCAAGGAGTCGTCCGAACCAGGTGGAGGAGGTGGACTCCACCTCCAATCCTAGTAGGACTAGGATTCACCCTATTTTTGCCTTTTTCCACCTTTTGTCTTTGGGCCTTTTTTCCCAAACCGCATGGGCCTTGTGTGGGACTTCCACCAGCCCACTAAGGGCTGGTAAACACTCTCCCATAGCCCATGGAGCGTCTTGGGTCGAAATACTCCTCCCGATGGTCTCCCGGTACACTACCGGCACTCCCGGTACACTACCGATGAGCCCGAAACTTTTCCGGCGACCAAAACAGGACTTCCTATATATGAATCTTTACCTCCGGACATTCCGGAGCTCCTCGTAATGTCCAGGATCTCATCCGGGACTCCGAACAACATTTGGTCACCACCATACATAACTCTATACTACCGAAACGTCACCAAACCATAAGTGTGCAGACCCTGCGGGTTCGAGAACTATGTAGAGATGACCGAGACACCTCTACAGTCAATAACCAGTAGCGGGACCTGGATGCCCATATTGGTTCCTACATATTCTACGAAGATCTTTATCGGTCAAACCTCTATGTCAAGGATTCAGTTAATCCCGTATGATGTTCCCTTTGTTCTTCGGTATGTTACTTGCCCGAGATTCGATCGTCGGTATCTTCATACTTAGTTCAATCTCATTACTGGCAAGTCTCTTTACTCGTTCCGTAATACAAGATCCCGTGACTAACACTTAGACACATTGCTTGCAAGGCTCATTGTGATGTTGTATTACCGAGTGGGCCCTAAGATACCTCTCCGTCACACGGAGTAACAAATCCCAGTCTTGATCCATGCCAACTCAACAGACACCCTCGCAGATACCTGTAGAACACCTTTATAGTCACCGAGTTACGTTGCTACGTTTGATACACATAAGGCACCCCTCCGATGTTCGTGAGTTGCATGATCTCATGGTCATAGGAACACATACTTGACATGCAGAAAACAGTAGCAATAAACTGACACGATCATATTCTACGTGTGTAGTTTGGGTCTTGTCCATCACATCATTTGCTAATGATGTGATCCTGTTATCAAATGACATCACATGTCAATGGCTAGGAAACCTTGACCATCTTTGATGAACGAGCTAGTTCACTAGAGGCATACTACGGACAAGGTGTTGTCTATTTACCCACACATGTAATGTGTTTCCAATTAATAAAATTATAGCATGGATAATAAACGATTATCATGAACAAGGAAATATAATAATAAACACTTTATTTATTGCCTCTAGGGCATATTTCCAACACATACGCGGGTCGACCCAAAATGGCATGATAGGCACTCTGGAAATCCACGACTTCAAACGTCAACTTTTCCTTTCGAAAATTTCTATCGTTCCCGAATGTCACGTCCAATGCAATCTGGCTGAGTGACTTGGCCTTCTTCCCTGGGATGACTCCATAAAATTGCATATTGCTTTCACTCAGTTGGGACATCGGAATGCCCATCCCTTTATGGGTATCCGCATAAAGGATGTTCAGACCACTACCACGGTCCATGAGGACCTTTCTGAGTCAAGTGCCCCCCCAACGGATCAACCACCAGCGCGTGTCGACCAGGAGTGGCCACATGAGCAGGATGGTCTATTTGGTCAAATGTGATAGCATACTGGGACCACTTGAGGTAGGTGGGGGTAGCAGGTACGGCCATGTTGACCTGCCTGTTGATGACCTTCAGTCGACTCTTGCTCTCTACATCAGTGAAAATCACAAGTGTAGCAGTGACATCTGGGAATGTTTCTTTATCTTCATCTTCATCTTTTTCAGGAGTCTTGTCACTCGGCGGAGTCTCTTTGAACTGTTGAATAAGTGTCCGACACTGCCGAGTGGTGTGCTTGGGAAAAATCACATTGCCCTCCTCATCTTTCCTTGTGTGAATTACACACGACTGATCCATAATATCAGTCCCTGACTGATTCTTTCCTTTCTTAGGGGCATGCTGCGCTTTAGCCTTCCCCTTATTCTTTGCTTGGGTCGCCAGTGCGGCTGCCTCTGCTTGGACCGGACCCTCAGCTTTTCGCTTCTATTTCCGATTGGAGTTACCGCCAATATCATTGACGACTACCTTTCCTTTGCCGCTACGGAGGCGGTCTTCTTCCTCACCATTGGCGTACCGAGTGGTGATCTCCATCATCTTGCCGAGTGAAATATCACCCGTTCGACCGAACTTCAAATAAAGCTCTCTGTATCTCACACCAGCTTTGAAGGCACACACAACTTGGTGTTCTGAAACATTCTCCATTGTATGATGCAGAGTGGACCAACGCTGAATATAATCTCTCAAGGTCTCATTGGGCTTCTGGACACAATGCTGTAAGTCGACCAACCCGGCAAGACGCTTGCAAGTTCCCTCGAAGGTTTGGATGAACACTCGGGCAAGATCCACCCAGCAATATATACTGGATGGAGCCAAGCGATTCAGCCAAGCACGAGTTGAACCATCCAATATCAAGGACAAGTGTTTCATTGCAACGTTATCATTGCCGCCACCAATCTGTACAACCACTCGGTAATCATCCAACCAAGTCTCTGGCTTTGACTCGCTAGAAAACTTCCCGATCCCAGCCGCCAACCTAAAGTTGGGGGGAATCTCTGCAGAACGGATGGCTCTGCTAAAACACTCAAGACCAGAAATCACGGCCGAGCTACCACTCGGAAAATCTCTGTCTTGTCTTTCTCTGTGGGCTCTGCCCCTGTTGATTCACTTCTGGGTGAGGATATCACGAGCATCAAAACCTACATTCTGCTCATCACCGAACGAGCGCCTTTCGTCCTGGTGCCGGGGCACGTGTGCACCACCCTGCGGAGGAGTGGGCACTCGAGGCCGGTCTTCACGGTGGAACTGATCTCTGACCTGCTCTTCACGAAAGCCTCCACCCCTACGATGCAAGGGCAATCCAGGGCTGTGTGCCGACTGAATGGTTTCCGGCCTGGGTGAGTTGATGCGTATCCTATTGCGGGACTGCGAAACAACAGAATTCTAATGCTGCCCTGCATCTAGCAAGGCTTTGATTTGCATCAACCCTCTTCGAGCCTTTGACCGTGACGACTGAATGGAATCTGCTATCCTAGCAGTAGCTACAACATTTAACACAGGGGTATGATATACCTCAACGTTGTTGTGGGATCCAGTCGGGAACAGCTATCGCTGCTGTCGACCGGCAACTGTGAGCGCTGGCGAGTGCGCTCGTCGAGTTCCCTCTTGAGCTCTTCCCGCTGAATACATGTGGCCTCCAAGGTCTGAGCCTCAGCGGTTGTACCAACAATGGGAGTATGAAGAATTTCACCATCGCAACATGGCTGTTCAATTGACGCGCCGCCAGCATCGCGCTTGCCGTGGCCAAACCCCGGCGGCAGGCTTTGATGAGAGCCCGCCATAAGGACCTCCGCTGCGGGATCGCAGCTCTCGCACTCGAAAGGGACATCGGATGGATCGGAATCCCACTCGAACACGCCGTGAAGGGACTCGGCAAGCTCGAGTGTTGCGATCTGCGGAGAAGAAATTTGATGCGCATTGCATGCTTGAACTAACGCTGGAGTCAGGAGCGGCCGGACCACTTGCGACAGCGGACATCGAGAGGATCCGACGCATAGGGAGTCGACGGAACTCGCGCGGAAGTGCGTGGCCCCACGGACCGGGAGCGCCTCGATGTCGAGAGGTGCTTCCTGAAGCCATGCCGAATCGTCGGCGATGAAGGTGAGCACTCCGAAACGGATCTCGTGGCCTAGAGCAAAAACACCACCGGAAGACATGTCGAAGGATGAAAAACGCAACCTCGCCGGAAGTCGCTTAGACGCCTTCCCCACGGTGGGCGCCAACTGTCGTGGGAACGAGCCTGACAGTAGAAGGTAGGGGTACGAAAGGAGAGGGCAGATTCCTAGCTACAATGAGGATGTACACACGGATGTATGAGTTCAGGCTCCTCTCGTGGAGGTAACATCCCTACGTCTCAGTCTCAGTGCTAGGGAGCTTTGTCGTGTGGAATGTTGAGATTACAGTGGTTGCAAACCCTTGTGCCAGAGGGGAGGGGGCGGCTTATATAGAGTTCGCTGCCCCTCATAATTGCCCGACATCTAAGGGTCTGATCGTGGGTTTAAAGACTGGCGTTACTGGTAACGTACATAATAAAAGCTACTAATGACGAAAAGCCTAACGCCTGCCCGTTGGCCTCCTGGAGGTGGCTTCTGGTCTTCTGGCGTCAAGTGGAAATGAGGTCTTCCGAGTGACAGTCGACCATTGAGTGGAGGAAGAAGTCTCCGAGTGGATTGCCTGTCGAGTGACTTGAGCGTCATCGGGAATCCGGTCGGAAGCTTATTTGTGATCTTCAAGTCCTCCAATGTCATGTCCTTAGGTAGGGCATGTAGGTCAGGCCTATGACCCTACCCTAGGTACATATCCTCGTCACCCATGCTCAACGTCATTCTGCTTTCGCAATGGGGGGCATCCTAGGTGACTTCACATAGGTAAAAGAGGACACCTCCCTAAAGTTGGCGTACGGGTCACTACAACTCCAATGGTCGCAGACAACATCGAACATGCGCACCAACTGTTCGACCAAAGTCCGAACCCAAATTTATAGGTTCTTCTTGCCCCATATGCATTTTAGGATGGTAGTTTCATTGTGATGCATCTTTATGATTCATTGATAATGGATATGATAAAATTTGATCACGAACTTCCAACTTATAAAATGAGACATACCAATTCCTCTTTGTGTGATGTCGGGCAATAATTGGTGAAGAAGCCAAATCCAGCAGATCTCGGGTAGGGGGTCATGGACTAAGTGTCTAGAGATGATGATAACGAGGACATGAGGTTTTACCCAGGTTCGGGCTCTCCTCATCGATAAAACCTTATGTTTTGCTTGTGTTTTATTGCTATTGGGTGGAGTACAAAGTACATATGATCTACCCTGTTCGATTCCTAACAAGTTGTAGTATACTACAAGTCTTTGTGAACCGTCCTTTCGAGTACGCCGTGGGCCACTTGTCGTGACCGTTGGTGAACTGACATGGGTGAGGGAGTCCTGGATTAAGGGGTCCTCGAGGGGGCGACCTATTTCTATGAGCGGACTATATGGGCCACTTACCGAGCGCATGGTCAATTGAAGGCCCTATCTCCAAGATGGAAGCTTAGGGAAGCACGGCTTGTACTCCACATTAGATGTAGCGAATAGGAATGTTTATCTCTTCGCGTGTAACCGACCATGTGTAAACCTTAGGTACCCTTGACGTCTATGTAAGCCGGAGGGTTTTAGGTTGTAGGGACAGAACAACTCATCTAGGGTTAGCTATTCGATCTCGAGATAGATCAACTCTGTATCCCCCATATCATCAATACAGCCAAGAAGGGCGTAGGGTATTACCTCCATAGGTGGGCCCGAACCTGGGTAAATCTGTGTCCCCTTCGTCTCCTGTTACCATTGGTTCTAGTCTCACAGTTTGGGACCCCCTACCGGAGATCCACCGGTTTTGACACTGACATTGATGCTTTCATTGAGAGTTCCGCTGTGAGCGCCCAAGCAATCGATGTCTCGCCTTGTCATCAACGAAGAGGTACGCAACAAGAACACTTTCGTCCCCGGACAGATCTTCGCCTTTGGCAACGTTGTGCTACACACCGACCCGTCTGGCCATCTAGGCCGTGTCGAGAGCTTCGCCCCTGATCAAGAGGTCAGATTTGGGAACCTAGAGTTCTCCGTGGATTCTCGGGACAACTTGTCACTAACCGGGTGATACGTCTCCAACATATCTATAATTTATGAAGTATTCATGCCATGTTTACAATAATTCTATATGATTTTGGTATGATTTTATTAGAACTAACCCGGACTGACGATGTTTTTAGCAGAACTACCGTGGTGTTGTTTTTGTGCAGAAATAAAAGTTCTCGAAATGAGCTGAAAATTTACGAAGAATATTTTTGGAAAATATAAAAAATAACGGAGTGAAGATTCATCGGAGAGGAAGGCCGAGGAAGCCACAAGCCATAGGGGTGCGCCACCCCCACTAGGGCGCGCCCCTTGGCTTGTGACTTCCTCGTGGACCCCCTGGACTTGTTTTCTCTGCCACAAACTCTTATAAATACAGAAACCCCCGAAAATAAACCTAGATCGGGAATTTTGCCGCCGCAAGCCTCCAGAGCCATGAAAAACCAATCGGGAGCCCGTTCCGGCACCCTGTCGGAGGGGGAAACCATCACCCGAGGCCATCTTCATCATCCCGGCGGTCTCCATGACGAGGAGGGAGTAGTTCACCCTCAGGGCTGAGGGTATGTACCACTAGCTATGTGTTTGATCTCTCTCTCTCTCTCTCTCTCGTGTTCTTGAGATGACGTGATCTTGATGTACCGTGAGCTTTATTGATATAGATGAATCATATGGAGTTTTCCCCTCTCTATCTTGTTGTGATGAATTGAGTTTTCCCTTTGAAGTTTTCTTATCGGATCGAACATTTAGGGATTTGAGAACACTTGATGTATGTCTTGCGATGGGATGTCCGTGGTGACAATGGGATGTTCTATTGATCCACTTGATGTATGTTTTAGTGATAAACTTGCGGGTTCCATGACCTTGGGAATCTATGCATAGGGGTTGGCACACTTGATGTATGAAGTTCTTTGTGTTGGATTGAACATGATGAATCTGAAATTATGTGATGTGTATCGTGTAATCAAGCCCATGGGTACTTGTGGCGACATTGGAGTATCTAGGTGACATTAGGGTTTTGGTTGATGTGTATCCTAAGGTGTTATTTTAGTACAAACTCTAGGGCTGTCCGTGACACTTATATGGATAGCTCATAAGATTGATCAGAAAATATATCTTTGATGTGGTTTCGTACCCTACAATAATTTCTTCGTTAGTTCTCCTCTATTTGTGACTTTGGAGTGAACTCTTTGTTGCACGAGAGGTACTTACATATGATCCAACTATGCAATATTGTTGAGAGAAATTGCACTAGTGAAAGTATGGGCCCTAGGCCTTGTTTCCAAGCATTTATACAACATTTTGCTCGCTGTTTACTATTTCTTACCTTGCTGTTTTTATATTTTCATATTACAAAAACCTATATCTACCATCCATATTGCACTTGTATCACCATCTCTTCGCCTAACTAGTGCACCTATACAATTTACCATTATATTGGGTGTGTTGGGCACACATGAGACTCTTTGCTATTTGGTTTCAGGGTTGTTTGAGAGAGACCATCTTCATCCTACACCTCTCACGGATTGATAAACCTTAGGTCATCCACTTGAGGGAAGATTGCCGCTGTCCTACGAAACTCTACGCTTGGAGGCCCAACATGAGTATACAAGAAGAAGGTTGTGTAGTAGACATCAAGCTCTTTTCTGGCACCGTTGCCGAGGAGGTGAGTGCTTGAAGGTATATCTTTAGATCTTGCAATTAAATCTTTTAGTTTCTTGTTTTTCACTAGTTTAGTCTATAAAAGAAAACTACAAAAAATGGAATTGAGGTTGCCGCGTATGCTTCATCTTTTTAATGTCTTTCATAAAAATGATGGAAAGGAAATTGGTGCTCAATTGTTAGAAGAAGAAGTTATTAAAATGTTTGGCACTAAATCTTTGAGTGACGAGCATGATTGCAATGTTGTTAGTATGAATTCTTTGAATATCCATAGTACTAATGATGATTGCACTAGTCATGATAAAAATATTTCTTATAAGCATGTAATTTTTTTTGGAGTGCATAGAGTTTGTCAAGACATGCTTAAAAGGGAAGACAGATTTTGTAAGAGGCATAAGTATTTAGAAACTAAATGGTTGCAAGAGAGGCTATATGTTTGTGCTGAAAGACTTACTATTTCTCGCCGTCCTTGTGAACTTCGCAATGAAAGTGGTCATTTTAATTTCCAATGTGACTTATTTCATGATCAAATTTTGTCCAAAAATTGTGATAACCTCATTACCATTGAGCATCATAATGAACTTAGTCTATTCTTGGGGTATGAAGAAATGAAACATGAAACTAAGGATGTTCCAGCTTGGGTTCTCATGAAAATGATCGATTTTGATCTAAATGAAATCTATCTGTATTGCGTGGTAAATTGCATTGAGAATCCTTATATTGCCAATTACATAAAGACAAGAAAACAAATAGAAGAGGAAGAGAATACTAATGAAGGGGAAGAGGTTTCCCAATATCCTCCTATTTTTTCTTATGATAAATCAGGTAACAAGGAGAAGCTTTTTATTCAACCAACCTCTTCAAAAAGAAGTTTGGAGGAATTAAATAAAGCCACACATAATGTGGTGAAGAAGAAAAGAAGGAAAAGTAAAGGTAAATAGGTATCTCTCCCAAATAATGTTGCTCCCATTATTGATAGGCCTCATGAGAATGAATCAAAAATAGTTGTGGAAGATGATACACTTGAGGATGATTTTTATGCCTATTGCTTGTTGTGGTAATTATGATTGGGAAGATAATGATACTTCTTATAATCTTGAAAATATTTATGGAACCAACTTGGAGGATGATGTAATAACTACTATACTATTGGTGCTATTCGTACCATTAATGATGAGAGTGATTATGTTTACGATATACAAAGACACAAGCTCGGGGATGCTATGTTTGATGAAAATGACATGTTTGATAATTTATTTGCTGCAATTAATGTCTCTCCCAAGCTTGGGGATGCTATGCTTAATGAAGATGATCTTTTTATCCCCCCTACTTTGAATGATCAAATTTGTTATAATGATTGCATGCCTCCTACTTTTGATGATTATTGTGATGATACTTATACAATTAAAAAGAGTGATGATTAATATTATGATACTTGTCATAATTAAGAATATCCTTTTACTAAATATTACTCTTTTAGAGTGGAACCAATTTGTATTATTCAAGTCTTTTATGATACTCCCACTATTAGTCATGAGAAGAAATTTGCTTTTGTGGAGAGTAGTAAAATTTATATGCTTGTAGATCATGAAAACAATGCTTTATGTGATGGTTATATTGTGGAATTTCTTCATGATGCAACTGAAAATTATTATGAGGGAGGAACATATGCTTATTGGAATTGCAATAATATCAAGTTTCCTCTCTATGTGTTCAAATTCTTGAAGATATGCTTGTTTTCCCTTCCTATGCTAGATGATTCTTGCCCCCATAAATTGTTTGCTCACAAAATCCCTATGCATAGGAAGTGGGTTAGACTTAAATGTTCTTGTCATGAGATTCATGATGCACTTTTGCATGTTTCAATTATTATTCCTATGTGAGCATCATTCAAATCATCATGCCTAGCTAAAAGGCATTAAAGAAAACCGCTTGTTCGGAGACAACCCAACACTTTTACCTTTTGTTTTGATGTGTTCACATGATTAAGCCTTTGGGATAGTGTTTTGTGTCTTTTATTCCAATAAAGTCCCAAGTAAAGCCTTTGGGATAGTGTTGATACTTGCTTGTTTGATTCTATGCAAAAACAGAAAGTTTTGTGTCCAATATATGAATTATATTATTTTACTGGAACGTCAAAAAATTCTGTAATTTTTAAACAACATTTCTAAGCAAATTACCTGAGTTTTCCTAATGTTTAAGAATTTTTAGGGTGAGGGAAATATGGTAATCATTCACATCTTTACAGACTGCTCTGTTTTTGATAGATTCTGTTTTGCATGCATAGTTTGCTTGTTTCAAGTGTTCCTATAGCTTATATTGAGTAATATAAATTGTGGGAATGATGTAATACAGTTGGTGTCATGTGGGAATAATTATGAATCTTGTCTTGACAGTACCTAAGTGAATGATTTATCTTTATTACACTAACCCTTCTCACAAAGTTCCGTTAAGTTTTGTGTGATTGAAGTTTTCAAGTTTTGGGTGAGACACCGATATGAGGAGAAAAAGGAGTGAAATTAACCTGAGATTGGGGTTGACCAAGGCACCCCAAGGTAATATTCAAGGAAGACTCAAGCGTCTAAGCTTGGGGATGCCCCTGAAGGCATCCCCTCTTTCGTCTTCAACACTATCGGTATATCTTACTTGGATCTATATTTTTATTCGTCACATAATATGAGTTTTGCTTGGAGGGTCATTTTATTTTGTTGTTCTCTGATAGGTGTTATTTATAATCTGGTTTTTCCATAATAAGTTCCAAGAATTTCCTTAGGATGCTTGCATTGCATGTTTTGATGTGTGCTGTATAAAAAACAGAAACTTTGGCTGTAGTGTTTGAATTTTCATATTTTACTGAATGTGTAAAGTTTTTGAAATTTTTACACAGTGATGTCAATAAATTTTATAGCATCTCCTCAATTTTCATAATTTTTTGAGTTACATAAGTACATTGTTTTCATAAATTGCTATAGACTGTTCTGTTTAGACAAATTGCTGCCATAGTTTTGTTATCTACTTATCCTATAGTTTCCATAGCCTATATTGGTAAATATAAATTGTGGAAATGATAGTATACTGTACCTAATGTTTGAAAATTATGATGCAACTTGTATTGGCAGTACATAAAGAGCTGATTTATTATTATGTGTACTAACTTATCTCACGAGTTCTTTTCGAGTTTTATGTGGATGAAGTTTTTGAGAATAGGTGAAACCATGATATGAGAGGATTGAACAAGGTACAAAAGATCAAGCTTGGGGATGCCCAAGGCACCCCAAGTAAATATTTCAAGAAGTCTCAAGCATCTAAGCTTGGGTATGCTACGCATCCCACCTCTCTTCATCAACAATTATCGGTTAGCCTATGTTGACCCTAAATTTTTATCCGTTCACATGATATGTGCTATTCTTGGAGTGATATTTTTCATTTCGCTCACTATTTAATAAAATGCTTAAGATCTGAAAATATTCATTGAGGGAGAGAGAGTACTCACATAGCTACTTAATTGTTTGACTACTCATTGATCTTCACTTATATCTTTTGTGAGTAGGTTGTCATTTCCTCTCATGATTCACTTAGACCTTTTTGAGGGATGAAATCTTTTTATGCTCATGTGCTTCATTTAAAATTGTTTGAGCTTGTCAAAAAGCAATGGCAACATATGAAACTAGTCCCAAAGTGATAGATATCCAAGGAGAATATAATAAAAACTTTCATGAAGATCATTGAACAAATTAAACTTGATTCTTTGTAATAGTTTGGAAACATGATGATAGTAATATCTGAGTCATGTTAGTGAGTAATTATGCTTTAGTAGAAATATTGATGTTAAGGTTCGTGATTCCCTATGCAAGCACGAAATTCAATAGTTATGCAATGAAGTTACATCCTACTTGTGGTGCATTATTCGATGTTAGTTATGATCCAATGCTCACTTATGTGATTTTTCGTTCCTTGGTTTGGTTGCTTCCCAATAATTTTCTAGCCTTCATTTGTACTAAGTGTAGGGTAACGTAGCAGAAAACAGAAATTTTCCGACCTACGCACCAGCCCAGTACCACTATGGAGACTGTATACAAGGTTTGATCATTTTCTTTACCGACTCGTAGCGCAACGGAAGTAGAGTTGATGACGAACAGCGGTGCAGATCCCCGCAGCTAGGATTTTACAACGTCCCAACCGCGAGGATGTATACCCTCATCTGCCCCGCGGACAGCCCTCTGGGAGGCAGTCGGACAGTCCCCCGGATGGTGTCGCGGACAGCCCTTCGGGAGGACCTCCGAAACTTGGACTGTCACTCGGACAGCCCTTCGGGAGGACCTCCAAAACTTGGACGGTCACACGGACAGCCCTTCGGGAGGCACTCTCGAACTAAGACTGAAACTATGATCTCTCTACAGAGTTGCACACATACGGTGTCATCTATCCAGTAGGGCTTCGCTGTCCAGAACTAGTTCCCACCGGAACCCAGACAACCTTTCGGCTCTACGAAACTCTTTTCGTGGGAGGGAGAGAAGAAGCCAGATAATGCATGGCATGTGTATGAGAGTTGGAGTGGGGATGGAGAGCTCCTCTCCATCTCCTTTTATAGGGGAAGGAGGGGGTGGTGGTGGCTGAAATTTCAGCCGCATGACAAGCACCCACAAAACAAGGAAGCATGTTCCCACCAAACATGGAGAAAACATGTTCCCTTGTCCATGGTGTTCCCCCATGGGGCCCCACCTTCCTCCCAACACTCTCCACCATTTGTGGAGGCTGCCCCCACCATCGGCCCCCAACACCTTTTGTCCAGCCACAAGGGGCTGCCCCCCAAAAGGGAGGCCCCCCGAAACAGCCCCACGAAACGTGGGATCTTGTCCCCTCACGCTGGGACAAGATGTTTTCCGCAACTATTACTTCGGAAAAATTCTGGAAGGTCCTAGAACATTTCCGGCACCCTCTAAAATTATCTGGACATGCTCTGGAACATTTCCGGTATGATGGTTTAATTTAAAACCATCTTCGTTTACCTGGTAAACAATTCTGGCAGCTCCGAAAACCTTTTCCGGTTTTTCTCCGAAAAAATCCAGAAATTACCAGACCGATCTGGCAACCTCCAAAACATTCCCGGTGCATGCCGAAACCTTTTTGGATCAATGGTTTTATCCGAAACAACTTTTCAGTTTTACCGAAACTTTTTCGGTGTTCTCTTCGGAACTTTTCCACTGTCTCCGAAACTATTTCAATGACTTTCTCTCGGACTCCTTGTCTAGTATTCAGCAGATAGATGAACCTTAAGCGTGTGACCCTATAGGTTCGGTGAAGTATAGACATGACCCAGAACCCCTTCCGATCAATGATCAACACCGGAGCCGTGGACACCCATATTGACCCCTATACCGACACGAATGAATATTCGAGTGAACCTCCAGTTGCTGTGTGCAATTCCTGTTGCTTCGCGATATGTTACAAATACCCGAGGTGAGACATGTTTGCATCCCCGTGGATCAACAACTTGTCCACTATGCCAGTTACCTCGTTACCGGTATTGTTCTCTTTCCTCGTTCCCTTGTTCCGGCATCCCGGTGATCAAATCACAAAGTTTCTGACTAGACGATGAAGGATACTGTAACACCGAAAGGGCCTAGAGATATCTCTCCATCGTCGGAGGAGAAAATCCCAATCTTGAGCTATCAAGTTACTTGACATACTTTTCCATGAACCCGTAAGCCGCCGTAATAGCCACCCATTTAGGGATGACGTTTAACAAACCCCAAAGTTCATGAAGCAAGCATGAAGAAACTCGATACTCTCATGGTCTAAGGAATTATGCAAACATTAACTTCTCTGTATTATTAACCATTAACTTATGACGAATGTATCTCATAGCATAACATCAATTTGGGTCGATTCAACACAAATGTTCTTCTAACATTGTGCCCTCAAAATTGCCGGCATAGCCATGCCCATGATCAGGAAAACAGGATCATCATACAATACTTGAGCCAGTCTTAGAGGCCAGACTAGGAATACAATTTACCGTTTATTATTCCACACGTGCATATGAGTCTTCCTTCAAGCCTCGTGGTTATTGTAGACTCGAGAACCATAGCAGTTATAGCATGGAACATAAACCTAATTATGAATAGGGAGATAATCAATAACATTTATTATTGCCTCTAGGGCATATCTCCTACAGATTCCCACTTGCACTAGAGTCAATAATCTAGTCAATGCTAATGCACTTTACACCTATGGCATACTGGTGTAAAATATGCTTCGCTTGTGGTATAGCCTGATGTCCAACGGATCTGACAACTTCAGTTTCGTGTGTAACTTTGCATATCCTCGCATTTTCACGCTATCACAAAATTCATATTTTGTGTGAACTTGGCTTTCCATATGTGTGAATCATTGGTCGAAACATGATTCCTCAGACTAAGCTATGGAGCAACTATCTGCAATAGTGTCTCATAGACCAAAACCATCTTGGAACCATACTAAGTTCATGAATGAACTATATGATTCAACAACTTCTTTGTCGCTTCCAAAGCATCAACATACTTAGCCTTTGTTATAGAATTCGCCACAGTATCTTGTTTGGAACAATTTCCAACTACCGTGCCACCATATTGTGTATTACACAAAACCCTTAACTTAAATCGAAAATCGCATGGAGCATTGATTGAGACTGTATCGAGTTAATTACTTACAATGAGCACTTCATAATCTCTGCTTGCGAGAAAACATGTCATCATCACTACTCTAGTACTTAATGACATCTTTCACTGTTGTCCCATGATCAGTGCTTTGATTAGTTTGGTATCTATACTCGCAACAACTTGGGAGTATCGGACATATCTAGTTGTTTTTACATACCATGGAATACATGATTAATCCAAACACTAGAGTGTGTGGAATCTCCATCATGTATTTTACTCGTCAGTGTTTTGGGACACTGAGTCTTGCAAAAACTCTTTCCATGTGACTTCGGCAAGAATCACTCCTTGGCGTTTTTAAATGCTAAAAGGTTTTAGCACTTTATCAATATGTATTCATTGCTTAGCCCCATTAGGTAAATCTATCTCCATAGATCATCATGCCTAATATGGAGGCTATTTATCCTAAGCACTTCGTCGAAAAACTATTTTCAAATGAAGTCCTAATTCGTGTCAAGAAATTTATTTCCAATTAACAATGTGTCAAGCACACAACATTTATAGAAATATTATTATGCTCCCACTTACTTTCTTGAATCACAAGCATCTTCGTTACCATTGATGAAATCAAAAACCCTTTTGACCATTTCATCAAACCACGAAGATTCGAACTCCATTTTGCTCTCTTCTGTCTAGTGCTGGAACTCTGAAGTTTGCATACTTATTAGCATCCTCTGGATCGACAAAGTACTTTCGACTGTATCACATACAAGTCCTAGGTTTCATTTCCATCAAATGGAAATCCTTTTGTCATCCATGATTCATATCTCATGATTGATATATGTATTAATTGCTAGTTCAACCCGAACCGACCTTAAGCATCGCTACGGTGAAACAACCTCATCGTAGTCAACTCCTTGAACTTTTTATTTCAACAAGTCGAGCTTTATGGATAATTTTTTTTATCCATATCAATTTTTAGTTCCATAAATATTCATTAGACTCTAAGTCCTCTGAAAGGTGTATCAAGGTTTTAATCTTGAATCACTTATATGGAAACTATCTCGAATTGTATTGGCATTTAGCCAATCCCGGAGTCAGGGCCCATCAACGCTTCCTTGTGTATTGTACGTATATTGTTGTCTAACAACAATATCTCGTTTGCGCACCTAATAGGTTTGCACGAGCTTTGCCTACGTAGTTCAGCTGCACGTTCGACCGAAGTCCATACATTTTATTATAGAGACTTCCGTATCAGTCGTAGTAGGAAACAACAGAATCATTTCCAGGGTTTCTTTCCTTTGAACTGATGACGAAGATACTGGTTATCTCGTCGAGTTGCACTGTCCTCCCAGTCATCTTTTGTAAGAACTATTCTCTTTAAAAGCATACCGTTTTGTGGCAAAACCCTTTGCCTCGGTATAGTGGTGGGGGAATACCCAATGACTTGGGATAACCATACAAAGTAGCACTTGTCTGATTTGGAATAGGTTTGTAACCTTTTACACAAGCCCCATATTCCAAATGTTAAGAAAAGATATAACATGGTTGGGCGTACCATACCATGGCGTCATTTCAGCAGACCTGATGGATCTCTTTTCAGTGTAAAAGCCGCAGTCTCTAAAGCATCACTCTATAAAAGGGATAACGGCAAATCTATTTATGTCATCTTTGATCTTACCATGTCATAAATGGTTCGATTACATCTTCACGGACTTTCCACTTGCCGTGGTGTTCCGGGAGGTGCAAGTTATGAAACCTTTTTCACAACTCATCAGACATTTGCTAAACTTGTAACTCAAATATTCCTTTCCGCAATCAAATTGCAGAAACATAATTTTCTTGGTACAATAACTTCTACTTTATTTTTGAAAACCTTTCGAATGATTTCAAAAGATCCAGACTTACGTCTCATCAAGTAAATATCCATATATCTACTTGAGTCAATTTTTTAAGGTAGGCAAATCCACTGTTTGCAACAACATTTATCGGACTACATACATCAAATGTATGATCACCAATAAGTTCTTTGCTCATTCCTTATGGCCTGTGAATGGTATTTTAGTTAGTTCACCTTTTGGAGGAAAGTTGCAAGTGTCAGATGATTCAAAATCAAACGACTTCAAAATCCATCATAATGGAATTTTCCATGCGGGTTTCTCCAATGTGACCAAATGCAGTGCCACACATATGTGGTATTCTTTTAGTCTTGCGACATTTAGTGTCAATGTTATGGATGTATCATATTTCCATCAATATTCATAACATACATCCCATCTAGGATGGAAGCATGTCCCTTCATGTTATTCATAATACTGAACAACAATTGTTGTTTTTATGAACAACTCTTTTGCAACAAACATTGTGCAATGGGATAGAGTGTATGAAACTCTAAAATGAATTATAAAAGTAAACCCATAGGTAATGTAATATTATCAATATTCATAACATACGTCTCATTCATAATGAAAGTATGGCTCTTATGTTATTCATAACACCAAACATGAAAAGTTCTCTTATGAACAACCTTCTTGCAAGATACCTTATGCAAAGGGATAGAGTGTGAAACTCTAAAATGAATTATGAAATTTAATACATAGGGAATACACCGATGGAAGGCATAGTAACATTTACTATGTTCCCTGCGTGTATCTAAACCTCATCCTTGGCTAGTCTTTCAGGCCATAGTAGTTCTTCCATCGAGTTGCAACAGAATGCAATCGAGTGGGTATCTTTGTGAATAACTCACAATACCCAAGAATTAGTGATTAACATGTTTACACATAATTCCCAAGAACTATATCTTTGTCCAGCCTTCTATACATCAAAAACTTTGTATGACATTCATACATGAGCTGGATATTCCAGTCTTCTTTCCTTTTGCCATTATACTTCTAACAGTTTAACTTTTCAGTGTTTCTCCTACTCTCAGAAGAAGCATCGAACTTAAGAGTGGCGTTAGCCCTGGACTTCCTAGGCGTGAAAGTCTCACTAACACCCTTCGGACACTTCCTTTCTCTTTAAGTTGTTGTTTTATTCACCTTTCATCATATGACAGGCGTTCTCCTGGATCCCTCTCTTATCAGTCTAATGCATAGTAAACTTCTTTACTAGTAGTTTGAAAACAAACATTGCTTTGGATATCTCATATCTTTTAGCCTTTTTCTGTCTTTGAAAATGATTTTCAGATTCCATGAATATCACATAACTATCCAAACTTTCGAAGTTCAGGTCTCATGGAAGCAAACATATTGCACTTTGACTGAAAAGGATTTCTAGCTTTTGGATCGAAGGACGAGAGTCACATGATCCATAGTATTAGCGGGAGAATACCAAAAGCATGCGATAGGACAAAGTCCTTCTCGGCACTCTTGAGGACAATCCTCACATTACGTTACCAACCGTAAAGTTTTAACCAGATATTTAACAGCTATTCAATATTAATAGGGAAGGTGGAAACGCGAGCCATTATTCTACAACTATTATGCAAATCACACTTAGACATTGTTCAAAATTAATTTCACTGAGAATTAAAAAAGTTAATTCTACAGTGCGCTCCCACTCAAATCAATATCTCTCATAATTGATTTTGAGTGATGGAAGACCCAACTTTCAATTCAACGTCAAGGATGTAACCATCTCAAGTGACGAGAATTTCAATTGGTAGGCCAACTTGGCAATCACATCTCTATGTGACTCTTGTTCATCTTTCGATGCATGTGTTCCGAGCTCATGACTTTCATGCCTGAACGTCAAGACAACTAAGTGATCTCGCTGCGAGGTCTCAAGTCACTCGCGTCACACTTCTCTAATCGTTCGTACCCATGTAACCATGTGATACCCCGAAGAGATAGGTGCCGTGACGGTGCTACACTTGGGAGAACACTAACTACTTGATATTTTGTGAGATATCACCCTAATAAAAAGCGACTACCGCGCAATCAAGAAGGGTGCATCAAGAGGGATAAACATCTCAGGCAATTCATAATAGCATGATATGGTATAGCCCTTTCTGACGGAGAAGTCTTTCATTCCTTTGTCTTCGGCATTCGCGTCAGTGTTCACCTTCGCGAAGATTGCCACCACCTTGTAGATGCACCAGATAATATTGCTATCTCTATAGCTAATAAAATAAGTGCATTACTTAAGGTTGACACGCAGGTCATTAAAGTGACAATCATATGGCTCCAGCCATCATGCCGAATCATGACACGCAGGTCATGTTAATATTACATCATATAGTCATCTCATACCTAATCAAATTAATATGAGCATTGCTATACCACATCGTATGCACATGAAAACCATCCTACAAAAGCAAGTTAGTCGCCTCTAATCGGTTCATGCAAAAACTTGTTTTACGTGGCTTCTAAGGTTTTGAAACAAACCGAATCTACCAACGTCCATCATCAAGTATGATAATTCAAGTTGCTAGATTAACTTTCCAGGGTGTATAAAACACGATATAATAAAATCTCGAGCCCCATACTAGACTTCTTCATATGCGTGACCCCCGTGCAGATCACATCTGCATTGCCCTTTCGTCTGCAAAACATCCATCTTTCTCAACTATGGTGGAACCCAAAGAACTGTTAGCACTTCATTGATCTGTAAATCAACATACTTAGGAGCAGCATGAAAGGATCGCGGATTGCCAGAACTTTGTGAGATTCGACTATTCCATCAAGATCAGTACTATGCAAATTCAGGGGAAGCAAAAGGAACATCGGGTAACAGATTTCAGATGCTACCCGCACAAATAATTTTTAGCAATAGATCTCATCTACTACCTAATTATATTGTGCAACACCCATACATCTCTATGTATTCTAGATCGCAACCTGCATCTACTCATAGCACGGCTCTTGATGCCACTATAGGGTAACGTAGCAGAAAACAGAAATTTTCCGACCTACGCACCAGCCCAGGACCACTATGGAGATTGCTTACAAGGTTTGATCATTTTCGTGACCGACTCGTAGCAGAGTAGAAGTAGAGTCGATGACGAATAGCGGTGCAGATCCCTGCAGCTAGGATTTTACAACCTCCCAACCACGAGGATGTATACTCTCATCTGCCCCGCGGACAGCCCTTCGGGAGGACCTCCGAAACTTGGACTGTCACTCAGATAGCCCTTCGGGAGGACCTCCAAAACTCGGCCGGTCACACGGACAGCCCTTCGGGAGGCACTCTCGAACTAAGACCAAAACTATGATCTCTCTACAGAGTTGCACACATACGGTGTCATCTATCCGGCAGGGCTTCGCCGTCCAGAACTAGTTCCCACCGGAACCCAGACAGCCTTTCGGCTCTACGAAACTCTTTTCGTGGGAGGGAGAGAAGAAGCCAGATAATGCATAGCATGTGTATGAGAGTTGGAGTGGGGATGGAGAGCTCCTCTCCACCTCCTTTTATAGGGGAAGGAGGGGGTGGTGGTGGCTGAAATTTCAGCCACATGGCAAGCACCCACAAAACAAGGAAGCATGTTCCCACCAAACATGGAGAAAACATGTTCCCTTGTCCATGGTGTTCGCCCATGGGGCCCCACCTTTCTCCCAACACTCTCCACCATTTGTGGAGGCTGCCCCCACCATGGGGGCCCCCCAACACCTTTTGTCCAGCCACAAGGGGCTGCCCCCCCAAAAGGGAGGCGCCCCAAAACAGCCCCACAAAAGGTGGGATCTTGTCCCCTCACGCTGGGACAAGATGTTTTCCGCGACTATTACTTCGGAAAATTCTAGAAGGCCCCAGAACATTTCCGGCACCCTCTAAAATTATCTGGACACGCTCTGGAACATTTTCGGTATGGTGGTTTAATTAAAACCATCTTCGTTTACCTAGTAAACAATTCCGGCAGCTCTGAAAACCTTTTCCGGTTTTTTCTACGAAAAATTCCAGAAATTACCAGACCGATCTGGCAACCTCCAAAACATTCCCGCTGCATGCCGAAACCTTTTTGGATCAATGGTTTTATCCGAAATAACTTTTCAGTTTTACCGAAACTTTTTCGGTGTTCTCTCCGGAACTTTTCCGCTGTCTCCAAAGCTATTTCAGTGACTTTCTCTCGGACTCCTTGTCTAGTATTCAGCAGATAGATGACCCTTAAGCATGTGACCCTCTAGGTTCGGTGAAGTACAGACATGACCCGGAACCCATTCCGATCAATGATCAACATCGGAGCCGTGGACACCCATATTGACCCCTATACCCACATGAATGAATATTCGAGTGAACCTCCAGTTGTCGTGTGCTATTCCTGTTGCTTCGCGATATGTTACAAATACCCGAGGTGAGACATGTTGGCATCCCCTTGGATCAAAAACTTGTCCACTATGCCAGTTACCTCGTTACCGGTATTGTTCTCTTTTCTCGTTCCCGTGTTCCGGCATCCCCGTGATCAAATCACAAAGTGTCTGACTAGACGATGAAGGATAACGTAACACCGAAAGGGCCCGGAGATATCTCTCCATCGTCGGAGGAGCAAATCCCAATCTTGAGCTATCAAGTTACTTGACATACTTTTCCATGAACCCGTAAGCCACCGTAATAGCCACCCAATTACGGATGACGTTTAACAAACCCCAAAGTTCATGAAGCAAGCATGAAGAAACTCGATACTCTCATGGTCTAAGGAATTATGCAAATAGTAACTTCTCTGTGTTATTAACCATTAACTTATGACGAATGTATCTCATAGCATAACATCAATTCGGGTCGATTCAACACAAATGTTCTTCTAACATTGTGGCCTCAAAATTGCCGGCATAGCCATGCCCATGATCAAGAAAACAGGATCATCATACAATACTTGAGCCAGTCTTAGAGGCCAGACTAGGAATACAATTTACCGTTTATTATTCCACACGTGCATATGAGTCTTCCTTCAAGCCCGTGGTTATTGTAGACTCGAGAACCATAGCAGTTATAGCATGGAACATAAACCTAATTATGAACAAGGAGATAATCAATAACATTTATTATTGTCTCTAGGGCATATCTCCTACACTAAGTAGAAATACTACTTGTGCACCCGAAATCTTTAAACCAAGTTTTGACTTATGAGTCCACCATACCTACCTATATGCGGTATTTCCATGCCGTTCCAAGCAAATTTTTATGTGCCATCTCTAAATTTTCAAAATAATTTTTCTCTTTTGTGTGCTTGTACCGCTCATGAAATGGTGGGGAGTATCCAATATTTTTCCATGCTAGGTGTGTTATTCTCATGATATGTGTTGATTCACTATCATTCACGAGAAAGTGGCTGGTATTCGGGTTGCCCAGTCCCATGCTCAAAAATCAAAACAAAAAATAATGAAACAAAACTCCCCCAGGAATGTTGTTTGTATGGACGGTACCCGTGGATTCGGCTCGCCATGGAATGTGATTGATCGGTGGAGGGGGAGTAAAAACTTTACCATTCTGTTTGGGAACCACCTATAATGTATCTAGCATGGAAAGTATTTTGAGCTACTTTGCTGTTTTCGTTGACACGAAAAGCATGCCACTCAAAATATTTTTCTCTCTCAATTTAAACCTTGAGCTCTGGCACCTCTACAAATCCCTACTTCCCTCTGCGAAGGGCATATCTATTTACTTTATGCAATTTTTATCTTTGCTTTGAGTCTCCAACTTCTCTTATAAGCACCAACTAGGGGGCACTATGATTGTACTTGAGCATTGGGCATAGCTAATATTTGAGTGTGTTTCATGAATGGATCAATGATTGAGCATGACGGGCTAGGGATAACTTTCTTTAGTGTTGATATTTTGAAAGACATGGTTTCTTGTTAACATGCTTGAGTATTGAAGTCATTATGTTAAAACTAGACTATTTCTTTGAATCATTTACAAGTACAAATGTCCATGCTATACAAAGAAGAAAAGAATATGATGAACATGTTGGGTAGCATTCACACTTCATAAATTATTTCTTTTATCATTTACCTACTCGAGGACGAGAAGGAATTAAGATTGGGGATGCTGATAAGTCTCCAACGTATCTATAATTTATGAAGTATTCATGCCATGTTTACAATAATTCTATATGATTTTGGTATGATTTTATTAGAACTAACCCTGACTAACGCTGTTTTCAGCAGAACTACTGTGGTGTTGTTTTTGTGTGCAGAAATAAAAGTTCTCGGGATGAGCTGAAAATTTACGAAGAATATTTTTGGAAAATATAAAAAATACTAGAGCGAAGAGTCATAAGCCACAGGGGCGTGCCCACCCCCCTAGGGCGCGCCCCTGGCTTGTGACTTCCTCGTGGGCCTCCTGGAGTTGTTTCCGCCGCCACAAACTCTTATAAATACAGAAACCCCTGAAAAGAAACATAGATCGGGAGTTCCTCTGCCGCAAGCCTCCAGAGCAACGGAAAACCAATCGGGAGCCCGTTCCGGCACCCTGTCGGAGGGGGAAACCATCACGGAGGCCATCTTCATCATCTCGGCAGCCTCCATGACGAGGAGGGAGTAGTTCACCCTTGGGGCTGAGGGTATGTACCAGTAGCTATGTGTTTGATCTCTCTCTCTCTCTCTCTCTCGTGTTCTTGAGATGGCACGATCTTGATGTACCGCGAGGTTTATTAATATAGATGAATCATATGGAGTTTTCCCCTCTCTATCTTGTTGTGATGAATTGAGTTTTCCCTTTGAAGTTTTATTATCGGATTGAGTCTCTAAGGATTTGAGAACACTTGATGTATGTCTTGCGATGCGATATTCATGGTGACAATGGGATGTTCTATTGATCCACTTGATGTATGTTTTGGTGATCAACTTGCGGGTTCCGTGACCTTGGGAATCTATGCATAGGGGTTGGCACATGTTTTTGTCTTGACTTTCCGGTAGAAACTTTGGGGCACTCTTTGAAGTTCTTTGTGTTGGATTGAACATGATGAATCTAAAATTATGTGATGCATATCGTATAATCAAGCCCATGGGTACTTGTGGCGACATTGGAGTATCTAGGTGACATTAGGGTTTTGGTTGATGTGTATCTTAAGGCATTATTTTAGTACGAACTCTAGGGCTGTCTGTGACACTTATATAGGGATAGCCCATAAGATTGATCAGAAAAGATAACTTTGAGGTGGTTTCATTCCCTACAATAATTTCTTCGTTAGTTCTCCGCTATTTGTAACTTTCGAGTGAACTCTTTGTCACATGAGAGGTACTTACATATGATACAACTATGGCAATATTGTCGAGAGAAATTGCACCAGTGAAAGTATGGGCCCTATGCCTTGTTTGCAAGCGTTTATACAACGTTTTGCTCGCTGTTTACTATTTGTTACCTTGCTGTTTTTATATTTTCAGATTACAAAAACCTATATCGACCATCCATATTGTACTTGTATCACCATCTCTTCACCGAGCTAGTGCACCTATACAATTTACCACAGTATTGGGTGTGTTGGGGACACAAGAGGCTCTTTGCTATTTGGTTGCAGGGTTGTTTGCGAGAGACCATCTTCATACTACAGCTCCCACGGATTAATAAACCTTAGGTCATCCACTTGAGGGAAAATTGTCGCTGTCCTACGAAACTCTGCGCTTGGAGGCCAAACATGAGTCTACAAGAAGAAGGTTGTGTAGCAGACATCACCGGGCTTGCGGCTTCACTTGCCACACCGGAAGACTCTGAGGCTTTAACCTCGAGTTCCTTCTTCGGTCACGCCAACGGGGTTAACCACGGTGGTGTTCCAATTCCTAGTCCGGATCCGGCCATAGTGTCAGAGGGCCGGACACTCGTTCTTGCCGAACATCCTTCTCGTTCGGGCACATCGGAGGTCAATTACGAAAGTTTCGAACAATGTGATCCGATCGAGTGATCGGTGTTCGATGAAGCCCTAGATCGGATCTAGTCGATGAAAATTTCTGACAATTCAAGCCCGATCTATGCTCGGATCGGTTACAGAGCGGGTCAGGACGAATTTTTTGACCCACCCACCACCCACTTCATAGCCACAGTCGAAGATTTAACCGACATGTTGGACTATGCCTCTAACGAGGTGGAATAATGGATGAAGAGGATTGCGCCCCGACCCCTGTCAATACCGGGCGATGGGATGCCACCTCCACATACGATGTCTACATGGTGGACACTCCTGCCCAATAATGATGGCGACAAGTCGGGCGACGCACCGTCAAGGCATTGGAAACCTCATAAGCGGTCAAAAGGCAAAAAGGGAAGGAAACCTATTATCGGCACCGGGTACGGAGATATCCCTGAGGACCCTGGCGATCCCGATATACCCGAAAACTCGTTAGAGGGTCAAGAAAGGCCCGAGGACCAGAACAACCCCGACGACTTCAACGATTTCAAGGACGACAACTACCTCCCTCCTATCGAGGAGGGGGACATCCCGGAAGCCGATGACCTAGACAATCCTGATAACTCTGAAGATCAGGAACTGTTCAGACAACAGCTCAAAGCAACGGCCTGCAGCCTGAAAGCGAAGGAACGACAACTTAAAGCCGAACAAGACAACCTCAACGATCGATGGACTAGAGTCCTCTCAGTTGAGGAGGGATACAGTACCGGTCTGTCGGACCAACCTAAGAGTTATCCGCACAGAAGGCTGTTGCCGCAATTTGACGACGATCTCACTGATACCCTGTCTCCCAAACATACCCCATACGACAAGACGGACCACCCTCCTCGCGGGCGCGACAGGACGGGTGACGAGAGTGGTTATAGACCGGCGATGCCCCGAAGGCAGGGAAAGGAGCCACTAAATCCCAATGACAGGTTTGACCTGCGAGAGGACCTAGATCCAAGAGCAGGCCGTACAAGATCCATCTGTGGATCAAGAGGCTACTCACCAGGGGGACGGGATGGGTACATACCATGGCTCGACCAAAGCAATAACAAAGAACGGGAACATAACCAAGATAGAACAGACGCCGAATACAGGCGCGACATAGCTTGGGTTCGAGGCGCCGCTCACCCGCTGTGCTTCATGGACGAGGTAAGGCGGCATCAGTTCCAGGAGGGGCTGAAACCCGTGAACATCGAACAGTACGATGGGACAATTGATCCAACCGTATGGATCGAGGACTTCCTGTTGGGGAAGGTCGCATGGGAAACAAAAATTTTCCTACGCACACGTAGATCTATCCATGGTGATGAGCATCTACGAGAGGGAGAGTGGATCTACGTACCCTTGTAGATCGCTAAGCGGGAAGCGTTAAGAAACGCGGTTGGTGTAGTTGAACGTCTTCGCGATCCAAATCGCCGAGCGTCCCGTGATCCCATCACGATCCGTCTCGCGATCCAATCACGATCCATCCCACGAACTCATCACGATTCATCCCGCGAACTCATCACGATCCATCTCGTGATCTTGATCACAGTCCTTCCGATCTAGCGCCAAACGGACGACACCTCCGCGTTCAGCACACGTACAGCTCGATGACGATCTCTGCCTTCTTGATCCAGCAAGAGGGAGAGGAGAGATAGACGATTTCACCGGCAGAGTGACGGCGCTGTGGTGATGGTGGTGGAGCAATTCTGGCAGGGCTTCGCCTAAGCACTGCAGAAATCCGATCTAGAGGAGAAACTATGCACTGGAGGAACGGGCAACACGTGGCTAAAAATTCTTGTGCCAAAACCCTAAAACCCTCTTGTATATATAGGAGGAGAGGAGGAGGAGGCTTTCCTCCCAAGGAGGCAGCCCTTGGGTCGCCGAACCAGGAGGGAGGAGTCCTCCTCATCCACTCCTAGTAGGATTAGGACTCCTTCCTAATTTAGCCCTTTTTTGCCTGTTTCCTCCTTTTTCCTTTTGGGCTTTTCTTCCCAGCCACATGGGCCTTGTGTGGGACTTCCACCAGCCCACTAAGGGCTGGTATTCATCCTCCCACAGCCCATGTAGCCTCTTGGGTCGAAATACCCCTCCCGATGGTCTCCCGGTACACTACCGGCACTCCCGGTACACTACCGATGAGCCCGAAACTTTTCCGGCGACCAAAATAGGACTTCCTATATATCAATATTTACCTCCGGACCATTCCGGAGCTCCTCGTGACGTCCGGGATCTCATCCGGGACTCTGAACAACCTTCAGTCACAACCATGCATAACTCTATACTACCGAAACGTCACCGAACCTTAAGTGTGCAGACCCTTTGGGTTCGAGAACTATGTAGACATGACCGAGACACCTCTACGGTCAATAACCAATAGCGGGACCTGGATGCCCATATTGGTTCCTACATATTCTGCGAAGATCTTTATCGGTTGAACCTCTATGTCAAGGATTCAGTTAATCTCGTAGGATGTTCCCTTTGTTCTTCGGTATGTTACTTGCCCGAGATTCGATCGTCGGTATCTCCATACCTAGTTCAACCTCGTTACCAGCAAGTCTCTTTACTCGTTCTGTAATACAAGATCCCGTGACTAACACTTAGTCACATTGCTTGCAAGGCTTGTTGTGATGTTGTATTACCGAGTGGGCCCTGAGATACCTCTCCGTCACACGGAGTAACAAATCCCAGTCTTGGTCTATGCCAACTCAACAGACACCGTCGGAGATACCTGTAGAGCACCTTTATAGTCACTGAGTTATGTTGCGACGTTTGATACACACAAGGCACTCCTCAGGTGTCCGTGAGTTACATGATTCATGGTCATCGGAACATATACTTGACATGTAGAAAACAGTAGCAATAAATTGACACGATCATATGCTACGTTTCTAGTTTGGCTCTTGACCATCACATCATTCTCCTAATGATGTGATCCTGTTATCAAATGAGATATCATGTCCATGGCTAGGAAACATTAACCATCTTTGATTAACGAGCTAGTCTATTAGAGGCATACTAGGGACATGGTTTTGTCTATGTATCCACACATGCATCTAACTCTTCGATCAATACAATTATAGCATGGATAATAAACGATTATAATGAACAAGGAAATATGATAATAACTAATTTATTATTGCCTCTAGGGCATATTTCCAACAGTCTCCCACTTGCACTAGAGTCAATAATCTAGTTCACATCACCATGTGATTCACATTGTTATGAATCTAACACCCAATGAGTTCTGGGGCTCGATCATGCTTTGCATGTGAGAGAGGTCTTATAGTCAACAGGTCTGTGACATTCAGATCCGTGTGTACTTTGCAAATCTCTATGTCAAACTGTAAGCACTGCTACCACACTCCACTTGGTACTATTCCAAATGGCTGCTCCACTATACGCATCTAGATTGCTACTACGACTCATCCGGATTGGTGTTAAAGCTTGCATCGACGTAATTTTTTACGATGAACTCTTTATCACCTCCATAATCGAGAAACATTTCCTTAGTCTTTTAGTTACTAAGGATAATCTTGACCGCTGTCCAGTGATCCACTCCTGGACTACTCTTGTACCCCATGACGGACTCATGGCAAGGCACACACAGGTGCGATACACAGCATGGCATACTATACAGAGCCTATGGCTAAGGCATAGGGGACAACATTCGTCCTTTCTCTTTCTTCTGCCGTGGTCGAGCTTTGAGTCTCACTCAACTTCACACCTTACAAAGCAAGCGAGAATACTTCTCTCTGACTAATCCATTTTGAACTCTTTCAAAATCTTGTCAAGGTATGTACTCATTGAAAGTCTTATCAAACATCTTGATCTATCTCTATAGATCTTGATGCTCAACAATTAGGTAGCTTTATTCAGGTCTTCCTTTGAAAATCACTTTTCAGACAACCATTTATGCTTTCCAGAAATTCCACATTATTTCCGAATAGCAATATGTCATCCACATATACTTATCAGAAACTCTATAGTGCTCCCACTCACTTTATTGCAAATACAAGTTTCTCATAAACTTTGTATAGACTCAAAAACTTTTATCACCTCATCAAAGTGTACATTCCAACTTCGAGATGCTTGTTTCAGTCTATAAAAGGATCACTGAAGCTTGCACACCTTTTAGCATCCTTAGGACTGACAAAACCTTCTGGATGTATCACATACAACCTTTCCTCAAGTAAACCATTAAGGAAACAATGTTTTGACATCCATCCGCGAGATTTCATAATCAAAAAATGCAGCAACTGCTAACATAATTCCAATAGACTTCAGCATTGCCAAGTGAGAAAGTCTCATCGTAGTCAACTCCTTGAACTTGTCGTAAACTTCTTTGCAACAAGTCGAGCTATGCAAATGGTGACATTTACCATGAGCGTCTGCCTTCATTTTAAACATCCATTTGTACTCAACGACCTGTCGTCCAACGAGCAAGTCTACCAAAGTCTATACTTGGTTTTCATACATAGATCCTTTCTCGGATTTCATGGCCTCTAACCATTTGTCAGAATCTGGGCCCATCATCGCTTCTCCATAGCTCGTAGGTTCATCGTTGTCCAACAACATGACCTCCAAGACAGGGTTGTCGTACCGCTCAGGAGTAGTACACGTCCTTGTCGACCTACGAGGTTCAATAGTAACTTGATCCGAAGCTTCATGATCATCATCATTAAATTCCTCTTCAACTAATGTAGGCTTCATAGAAACATCTTCCTGCGCTGCGCTACTCTCTGGTTGAACAAAGGTTCAACAACCTCATCAAGTTCTATCTTCCTCCCACTCAATTCTTTCGAGAGAAACTCTTTCTCGAGAAAGGACCCAGTTTTAGCAACAAACACTTTATGCTTGGATCTGAGATAGAAGGTTTACCCAACTGTTCTTAGGGTATTCTATGAAGATGCATTTGTCCGCTTTGGGTTCGAGCTCATTAGGTGAAAACATTTTCCACACAAGCGTCGCAGCCCCAAACATTAAGAAATGATAGCTTAAGTTTCTATCAAACCATAATTCACACGGTGTCATCTCAACGGATTTAGATGGTGCCCTATCTAAAGTGAATTTAGTTGTCTCTAATGCATAATCCCAAAACTATAGTAGCAAAACGATAAGAGACATCATAGCACGCACCATGTCCAATAGAGCATGACTATGACATTCGGACACACCATCACACTATGGTGTTCCAGGTGGCGTGAGCTGTGAAACAACTTCCACATTGTCTAAAGTTGTATGCCAAACTCGTAACTCCGGTATTCACCTTCACAATCATATCGCAGACATTTTTATCTTCTCGCCACGATGATCTTAAACTTCACTCTGAATTTGCTTAAATTTTCAAACGATTCAGACTTGTGTTTCATTAAGTAAATATACACTATATCTACTCAAATCATCAGTGAAGGTAAGAAAATGACGATATCCACCGCACGCTACAAGACTCATTGGATTGCATACATCAACATGTATCATTTCCAATAAATCACTTGCCCGCTCCATCAAACCGAAAACAGGGTCCTTAGTCATCTTGCCCAAGAGGCATGGTTCGCATGTCTCAACCGATTCAAAATCGAATGATTCCAAAGATCCATCAGCATGGAGTTTCTTCATGCGTTTTATACCAACATGGCATTCAACGGCAATTCCACAAGTATGTGGTACTATCATTATTAACTTTGTATCTTTTGGCATCAATGTTATGAACATGTGTATTACTACGATCAAGATTCAACAAACCATTCTCACTAGGTGCATGACCATTGAAGGTATTATTCATGTAAACAGAATAACCATTATTCTCTAACTTAAATGAATAACCATGTTGCAATAAACATGATTTAATCACGTTCATGCTCAACACAAAACACCAAATAACATTTATTTAGGTTCGTCACTAATCCCGAAGGTAGAGAGAACATGCGATGTTGATCACATCAACCTTGGAAACATTTCCAACACACATTGTCACCTCACCCTTAGCTAGTTCTCCGTTCATTTTGTAGCTTTTATTTCGAGTTACTAACATTTAGCAACCGAACCGGTATCCAATGACTAGGTGCTACTAGGAGTACTAGCAAGGTACACATTAATAACACGTATATCAAATATACTTCTGTCGACGTTGCCAGCCTTCTTATCTACCAAGTATCTAGGGTTGTTCCGCTTCAGCGACCGCTCTCCTCATAATCGAAGCACTTAGTCTCGGGTTTGGGTTCAACTTTTGGGTTGCTTTACTGGCAACAACTGACTTGCTATCCATGAAGTTTACCTCCTTGCCCTTGCCCTTCTCGAAACTAGTTGTTTTACTAACCATCAACACTTAATGCTCCTTCTTGATTTCTACCTTCGCAGTGTCAAACATCGCGAACAGCTCAGGGATCATTATTTCTATCCCTGGCATTTATAGTTCATCACCAAGTTCTAGTAGCTTAGTGACAGTGACTTGGAGGACAATATCAATCACTATCTTATCTGGAAGATCAACTCCCACTCGATTCAAGCGATTGTAGCACCCAGACAATATGAGCACATGCTCTCCTTCATCTTACAGGCAAAGAATCTTGTTGGATATCTCATATCTCGCAACACGGGCATGAGCCTGAGATCCTAATTTCGGCTCTTAGAACATCTCATATGTTCCATGAAGTTCAAAATGTTTCGAAGCCTCAATTCTAAGCTGTAATGCACGACGCACTAAACTATATGACTCATGTTCGACCTTTCGGTCTCTTGTGTTCCGAGGTCATGTCTGTACATGCTAGGCTCGTCAAGTTTAACCCGAGTGTTCTGCATGTGCAACACTAGCTTGCACCCGTTGTATGTGAACGTAGAGTCTATCACACCCGATCATCACGTGGTGTCTCAACACGATGAACTTTCGCAACGGCGCACACTCAGGGAGAACACAATTCATCTTGAAATTTAAGTGAGGGATCACCTTATAATGCTACCGTCGTCCTAAGCAAAACAAGGTGCATAAAAGGATTAACATCACATGCAAATCATAAGTGACATGATATGGCCATGAACTTGTGCTTTTGATCTCCATCTTGAAAGCATCGGCATGATCTCCATCGTCACCAACACGACACCATGATCTCCATCATCTTGATCTGCATCAACGTGTCGTCATCGGGGTTGTCACGCCCAACATGCTTCTACTACTATTGCTACCGTTTAGCGATAAAGTAAAGCATTACATAGCGCTTAATGATTGACACGCAGGTCATACAATAATTAAAGACAACCCTATGGCTCCTGCCGGTTGCCGTACTCAGCGACATGCAAGTCATGATAAGCTATACATCACATGATCATCTCATACATCACATATATCACATCATGTAATTGGCCATATCACATCACAACATACCCTGCAAAAACAAGTTAGACGTCCTCTAATTGTTGTTGCATGTTTTACGTGGCTGCTATGGGTATCTACGAAGAACAATTCTCACCTACGCATAAACCACAACGGTGATACATAAGTTGCTTTTCAACCTTCTCAAGGACCGCCTTAGTCGAATCTGATCCAACTAAAGTAGGAGAAACAGACACCCGCCAGCCATCTTTGTGCAACGAAGTTACACGTCAGTTGATGGAACCGGTCTCTCGTAAGCGTATGAGTAATGTTGGTCCGGGCCGCTTCATCCCACAATACCACTGAACCAAGACCCAACCAAGGGAGGAAGCAATCTAAGCATCAACACCCACAAACTCTTTGTGTTCTACTCGAGATCTCATCTACACATAGACCTAGCTCATGATGCCACTGTTGGGGAACGTCGCATGGGAAACAAAAAAATTCCTACGCACACGCAGATCTATCCATGGTGATGAGCATCTACGAGAGGGAGAGTGGATCTATGTACCCTTGTAGATCGCTAAGCGGGCAGCGTTAAGAAACGTGGTTGGTGTAGTCAAACGTCTTCGCGATCCAAATCGCCGAGCGTCCCGCAATCCCATCACGATTCGTCTCGCGATCCAATCACGATCCGTCCAGCAAACTCATCATGATCCGTCCCGCGAACTCATCACGATCCGTCCTGCGAACTCATCATGATCCGTCTCGCGATCTTGATCACTGTCCTTCCGATCTAGCGCCCAACGGACGACACCTCCGCGTTCAGCACACGTACAGCTCGATGACGATCTCCACCTTCTTGATCCAGCAAGAGGGAGCGGAGAGGTAGACGAGTTCACTGGCAGCATGACGGCGCCGCGTTTATGGTGGTGGAGCAATTCCGGCAGGGCTTCGCCTAAGCGCTGTAGAAATCCGATCTAGAGGAGAAACTATGCACTATAGGAACGGGCAGCACGTGGCTAAAAATTCTTATGCCAAAACCCTAAAACCCTCTAGTATATATAGGAGGAGAGGAGGAGGAGGCTTGCCTCCCAAGGAGGCAGCTCTTGGGTCGGCTGAACCAGGAGGGAGGAGTCCTCCTCCTCCACTCCTAGTAGGATTAGGACTCCTTCCTAATTTAGCCCTTTTTTGCCTTTTTCCACCTTTTTCTTTTTGGACTTTTCTTCCCAGCCGCATGGGCCTTGTGTGGGACTTCCACCAGCCCACTAAGGGCTGGTATTCATCCTCCCACAGCCCATGTAGCCTCTTGGGTCGAAATACCCCTCCCGATGGTCTCCCGGTACACTACCGGCATTCCCGATACACTACCGATGAGCCCAAAACTTTTCCGGCGACCAAAATAGGACTTCCTATATATCAATCTTTACCTCCGGACAATTCCGGAGATCCTCGTGATGTCCGGGATCTCATCCGCGACTCCGAACAACCTTCGGTCACCACCATGCATAACTCTATACTACCGAAAAGTCACCGAACCTTAAGTGTGCAGACCCTGCGGGTTCGAGAACTATGTAGACATGACCGAGACACCTCTACGGTCAATAACCAATAGCGGGACCTGGATGCCCATATTTGTTCCTACATATTCTACGAAGATCTCTATCGGTTGAACCTCTATGTCAAGGATTCAGTTAATCCCGTATGATGTTCCCTTTGTTCTTCGGTATGTTACTTGCCCGAGATTCAATCGTCGATATCTCCATACCTAGTTCAACCTCGTTACCAGCAAGTCTCTTTACTCATTCTGTAATACAAGATCCCGTGACTAACACTTAGTCACATTGCTTGCAAGGCTTGTTGTGATGTTGTATTACCGAGTGGGCCCTGAGATACCTCTCCGTCACACGGAGTAACAAATCCCAGTCTTGATCCATGCCATCTCAATAGACACCCTCGGAGATACCTGTAAAGCACCTTTGTAGTCACCCAGTTACGTTGCGACATTTGATACACATAAGGCACTCCTCCGGTGTCCGTGAGTTACATGATCTCATGGTCATAGGAACATATACTTGACATGCAGAAAACAGTAGCAATAAACTGACACGATCATATGCTACATTTGTAGTTTGGGTCTTGTCCATCACATCATTCTCCTAATGACATGATCCCGTTATCAAATGACATCTCATGTCCATGTCTAGGAAACCTTAACCATCTTTGATTAACGAGCTAGTCTATTAGAGGCATACTAGGGACATGGTTTTGTCTATGTATCCACACATGCATCTAAGTCTCCGATCAATACCATTATAGCATGGATAATAAACGATTTTCATGAACAAGGAAATATGATAATAACTAATTTATTATTTCCTCTAGGGCATATTTCCAACACTTCCCCCTCCATATCCACATGGCCCGAGGATATGATCTCCACGCCATCAAATATCTCCCCCTTAAACTTAAGGGGCCAGCTCGGCACTGGTAAATAGCCTCCCCGAAAACTCCATCAGATGCCGGGAAGACCTGGAGGATGCATTCTGCTCTAACTTCTAGGGAACCTATGTTCGTCCGCCGGATTCCTCTGACCTAGGAAATGTCGTTCAGACGCCCGGAGAGTCTGCTCGGCAATTATGGAATAGGTTTTTGACCAAGAAGAACCAGATTGTCGACTGGCCGGACGCTGAGATAATAGCCTCCTTCCGGCACAATATTCGAGATGAATGGCTGGCCCACCAGCTTGGCCAGGATAAACCTTGGACCATGTCCGCCCTTACATCCCTGATTACTCGCTTTTGCGCGGGCGAAGACAATTGGCTAACAAGACGCAGCCACAACTCCAAAGATCCCGGAACCTTCGAAGTTCGGAACGGCAACGGGAAACCAAAGCGCAACAAGAACAAGCGCCGACACAATAATAGTGACGCCAATGAAACGGCCGTTAACGCCGGTTTCTACAACTCCCGACCTGGGAAGCGGAAAAAAAGCCTCCTAAAGGCAATCGCGATGGACCCACTCCGCTGGAAAGATCATGGAAAGGCCTTGCCAAATCCACGGGACTCAAGAGAATCCCGCCAACCACACACACCACAATTTTTGGGTGTTTAAACAGGTCGGCAAGCTCCCACCCAAGGATCAAGGCAAGAGCCCCCGCAGCGAGGATGAGGATGAGCCTTGGGGCCCGATTGGTGGTGGTCGAAAGAAATTTCCTCCGGAAGTCAAAACGGTAAACATGATATACGCCACCCATATACCTAAGAAGGAGAGGAAGCGCACCCTTTGAGAGGTGTCGAGGCCTGATGCACGGGCTCCGTAACCCTGGAAGTTGTGTTCGGATCGCCCGATAACTTTCGCAGCAAAGACTTGATCTTCAACATTGTGCCCTTCCGCAGCGGCTATCACGCCCTGCTCAGCTGGACAGCATTCGCCCGCTTCAATGCCATCCAACATTATGCATACCTCAAGCTCAGGATGCCCGGCCCCAAGGGGGTCATTACTGTTAACGGCAACACGAAGCGCTCTCTACGAACCGAGGAACATGCGCTTGCCGTATCGGCCGGATTTAATTACAAAGATGATCGGCAAGCCCCGATATCTGCCGTCAAGGCACACAAGGTTGGGAAACGAGCTCGGCTTCGGTTCGAACTCTTAGAACCTCCCCTCCCCTTAAATAGGGACTCACCCCCCATCGCACACCCCTAGGACCAGCAAAGTATGTGCCAAGGGTGCACAACTTTGCACTTAAAATTTCATGGGTAGCGGTGGGGAAACAAAGGTGGGAGTCCGGCTGGACCGAACTACTACCATCAATATGTCTTCGGACACAACGCAAGTACCATTAAAAGGCCTGCCAATGGCGTAAAGCTCATCCACAATTCAGCGACTTCTCAAGACCTTGTTTGCAAGATCCGTTCGCCGAATAGTACCACCCATCGAGGTGCACTAAAGAGCAGGAGTAAACTAGCAACAGGGCACATCGAGGACGTAAGGCCACCAATTGAAGACCCCTGGTACAACCACTCCTGTGTAATTTCTTTCTTTCAAATACCTGTAAGTAGTTGCCTCAGAAATCCGAAGTTATAAGAGTTGTTGAGAAAAGTATAACATCGTTGCACATGTTTGTCTCGTCTGTCCTTTTTGGCATATATTTTCCTTTTTTCTCCCTCTTCTCGTGATATTGTTCGGTATGATGCGATGCACCGGCTAACAAATCAGGAGCTTGAGTTTAGAAAAAATTGCCTATGTTCAACTTATTGTACGTTCGACGTCTTGGAATTCACTTTATATGCATTGGCTCCAAACTATGTCTTGGGTCAATAGTTGGGTTGCCCGGCTCCTGCGCTTGACCCTTTACGTTCCGCTCATTCGGCCAAAAGGGCAAAGGGAGCACCCGTGTGATTGTGTTTCTGAATAGTCTGGTCAAACACCTCAGGGGAGAAAGCCAAAAACTGACTGTCCTAGTATGCGAGAGCCGGTCTGTGAATTTGAGCTCAGAGTGTTATACTTAAACCCTTGTTAGAGGATATTCCATGTTATACGAATGGTTTGTTCTTCATGCAAACCATGTGATGCTATCCTTCGTTGCGGTTCATCCGAACATCACAACACTCCGGGGGCTAGTCATCAGCCCCCCGCAGTCCTTTTCGTGCCCCTATGGCTAAGTGAAGGAAATAAAGCACCATGGTCTCATTGCCTGGTCCGCTGCACTCTACCGCCTTCGGGTTCCGATAACTTGGCTAAGGGACATAATGCATTGGTAGAGACACCCCATGTAGTATCTACGTGGGGGTTGAAGCCAACGACTCGCATCTTTCAGTTTCAAACGGCCACACAGGAGTTATAAAAGAATGCAAAAACATTAAATGCATGATAACTTATAACATTAAAACTTTGAAATGTCTTCGGACGCATTACAACTTATTCGAACATATTATTGCTCGAACACTACGATGCTACCATCCGAGCACCTTCCATTACTCCAGCGAAATACAGCTCGAGGCGCCGATGTTCCTTTCCAGGCAGCAGAGGTGCGGTAGCTATGTTCATCGGATCCAACGCTCACCAGTGCACCTTGGCCTTTGGAAAGGCCATCCGAGCTCCCTCGATGTAGGAGGAGCGTCTCAGCACGTCGAGATGGGGCGATGCGGCAATCAACCTCTGCACCAGGCTGAAGTGGATGCCAGGTAGTGGCTCATCGGGCCATAGCTAGAGGCAGAGGTCCTTCATGGCCGACTCAGCCATCCGATGAAGATCCGTCAGCCGCTTCAGCTGTTCGGCAAGAAGAGGAGTGCCCTCGGGGGCTTCAAATTGTGCCCAGAATAGACGCACTTTGTCTCCTTCCCGCGACGCATAAAGCCGATTGGCGTCTGCTACGCTCTTCTAGAGATCAGAGGAGGCGCCTGAGGAACGCCAGATCTGGGTAAGCAATTTGAACTTGCTATCCCCGAAGACACACTGTAGTAAGTATGGCTTACCATCTGTTATATCCTTCGCTTTGCGGACCTGCTCCTCAAAGAACCGCCTGTCCACCCGCTCCTTCTGGAGATTGGTCTTCAGGGTGGATAGTTCGGCCACGCTCTCCTTGCCCTTCTGTTCAAGGACCTCACACTTCTGGCTGCCGTCCTTGAGCTCCTACTGGATCTCCGCCACACGAGCCTCATGATTGTCGCTGGTGGCTCGTAGGGCGGAGAGGGCGGTAGCCGCTTCTTTGGCCGCCACCCTCTTGACGGCCACTTTGTCCTTCGCCCGTTGAATCTTGTCCTTGAGCCTCTCCACCTCTTTCGCCGAGGCTGTGTAATCATTAACACTATAAAGAACTGCATTGAGAGTATTCTGGCAAAGGTGTTCAGATTTTGTGTAGACTTACCTTGTGCCTCATTGAATCTTTTGTTGAGGGCATCAACTTCATCCTTGGAGTGTTTTAGCTTCCGATTCAGCTCATCCAGCTCGGCGCCATTTACGTCCGCCGCCGGCGATGAAGCCTGTAATACGCAAACACTTGTCAGATTACATAGTTGCAATACTTCCGAACTATCATCAATCCGATCATATGCTCGGCCCTCTCAGGGCTTACTCTCACGTTCCGAATATATGATTTGTATATAGTTCGGAATTGGATCCATGATTGACCCCTAGGTAAGTTTTTATCAAACTCACCTAGGGCTCGGGGCTTCCATGTATATAATCATAAAAATAAAATAATTTTTTTACAAATAAGAGTGTCACATGGCTTACTCGAAAACCCGTCAGGAGACCCTTGAAGGCCTCCTTCAGTCCGTTGTCGATGGACTGAATGCTTTGCAATACCGCACCTATAAGGGTGCGATGCTCCTCAGAGATGGAGGCGCTCGATAGAGCCTCCTCCAAGACCGGCCACCCATTGGTCGGTGGCGCTGGTGGTGATCGGGTAATCCGATCACTAGCCGAGGTTTGAACCGTTGCCTCCGGATGCATGGTGCGCTCCGAAGAGGTCCTTAGAGGGTGATACATCTCCAACGTATCTATAATTTTTTATGATGGCATGCTATTATATTATCTGTTTTGGATGTTTTATATGCATTAATATGCTATTTTATATTATTTTTGGGACTAACCTATTAATCTAGAGCCAATTGCTAGTTTTCTGTTTTTTCCTTGTTTTTGAGTTTTGCAGATATAGGATATTAAACGGAGTCCAAACGGAGTCCAAACGGAATAAAACTTTCAGAAGGAATTTTTCTAGAAGGAAACAAGTCGATCAAGCTTGGAGTGCATGTCAGGGGAGGTGCCAGGGCGCCACAAGCCTGCTAGGCGCCCCCCTGGCCGCACCTAGCAGGCTTGCCGCTCCCTAGCAGGTCTCCTAACCCTATTCTCTGGCCTATAAATACCCAAATATTCCCCCAACATCCAAGAGAGCCACACAAATATTGTTCCACTGCCGGAAGCCTCCGTTCCTGAGAGATCCAATCTTGGAGCCTTTTCCGATAATCTGCTGGAGGGGGTTTCGATCACGGATGGCATCTACATCAACTCCATTGCCCCTCCGATGATGCGTGAGTAGTCCACCACAGACATACGGGTCCATAGCTAGTATCTAGATGGCTTCTTCTCTCTCTTTGATCTTCAATACCATGTTCTTCATGATCTTCATGGAGATCTATCCGATGTAATCCTCTTTTGTGGTGTGTTTGTCAAGATCCGATGAATTGTGAGTTTATGTTCAGATTATCCATGAATCTTATTTGAATCTCCTCTGAATTCTTATTTGCATGATTTCATATCCTTGCAAGTCTCTTCGAGTTATTGGTTTGGTTTGGCCAACTAGATTGGTAGTTCTTGCAATGAGAGAAGTGATTGGTTTTGGGTTCAATCTTGCGGTGTACTCACCCAGTGACATAGTAGGGGTAGCAAGGCACGTATTGTATTGTTGCCATCAAGGGTAATAAGATGTGGTTTTCATCATATTTCTTGAGTTTATCCCTCTATATCATGTCATCTTTCTTAATGCGTTACTCTGTTCTTCATGAACTTAATACTCTAGATGGAGGCAGGAGTCGGTCAATGTGTGGAGTAATAGTAGTAGATGCAGAATCGTTTCGGTCTACTTGTCACGGACGTAATGCCTATATGCATGATCATTGCCTTGGATAACTACATGATTATTCACTTTTCTATCAATTCCTAGACAATAAATTTGTTTTCCCACCATGATATTTGCCTTCAAGAGAGAAGCCTCTAGTGAAACCTATGGCCCCCGGGTCTATTTTCCATCATATAATTTCAGATCTATACCTTGCTGCAATTTATTTATCTTTTACTTTCCGCACTAGTTTACATCTATCTCTTTCAGATCTAATCCTTGCAAATAACCGTGAAGGGATTGACAACCCCTTTATAGCATTGGGTGCAAGAGTTTGATTGTTTGTGTAGGTGCAACCATTGGTGTCTTGCTTGTTCCTCCTACTGGATTGATACCTTGGTTCTCAACAACTGAGGCAAATAGTTATCTACTTCACTGCATCACCCTTTCCTCTTCAAGGGAAAACCAACGCAAGCTCAAGAGGTAGCAGAGGGGACTGAGCAGCCGCTCGCCCGTCCTCCTCAGTATCCGGGTGGGGTTTATCCCCTCGGTCTTCGGTGGACAAGGTGTTAGCCTCGGTCATGATGTTGTCTCCCCTGTCGCTGGTGCCTAGCTCCATAGGAGCATGTTGGGACAACACCTCCGCGGCGCCCGAAGTAGCGGGATGCGACGCATTCCCGCTCTCCGCTAGTTCAACGGGTGGAGTTTCCCTGTCCGATATTTGATCGGTGGGGAGGACACGCGGGGGGCTGCAAAGTCAATAAGTACCCGCGTGTTAATACACTTTAAACGTGTTAATGATGAACAAGGGGATATTAGGATCCTAACCTTCGAGCGGGGGGCTTGACCCTGAGGTTCCTTTGTGGAACCGGCTCGAAGTCATCGAACTCAGTGTTTGAATCCAAGCTATCGTCGGACAGGATCACCTGTGCCCGACGTGTTTTCTTCTGGGGAGGAGGGGGTACCTCCTCCGGGGCGCCCGACGACGCCGCCCTCTTTCTTGCCTTCCCCCTCGACTTCGTCCTCCTCCTCTTCCTCCTGCTCCTCCTCATGCTCCTCTTGATTCGAGGAGGCATGAGTTTCCCCGAACACAGTTTCTGACTGGTCCCTGATGCGAAGGCCAGCCCGGCCTGGTTTCTTCTTCTTCTCCTTCTTCATGGGGGGCTCGTAAGGCTTCACCATGAACATTTCCGCTAATAGCCCGGACCTGGCATCTTCGGGTTGAGGTGCTGGACTACTGATGTTAACGGCTTTCTTTAGCCATGTCTGCAAAGGGATGATCAGAAAAAATGTTATGGATCCTCTTGAAGAAAAATAAAGCCTACCAAGCAAAATTATACTGTACATCGGAGGCGGGCTTGGTGGCGTGAAGGCCCCTATCTTCCTCCTCGGATGTCCAGCTCTTTTGCGACTTGAAGAGCGCCTTCCATAGCTTCTCCCGCATAGTGCAGAAGAGGTTCAGGATCGTGGGCGCATCGTCAAGCTGACAAGCCCACAAGGGAGTATCCCGACACTGGCGGGGGAGGATGTATCTCCGGAGCATGACCTGGACCACATTGGTCAGCTTGATGTCCTTCTTAATCATGCAGCCGACGCGCTTATGTAGGTCGCTCACCTCCTTTCTCGGTCCCCCAACTAAGGCCCTTTTTGAGCCATGAAGCTAATCTGGTGAGGGGGCCGGATATAAATTCTGCAGGGGGATCTGATCTTCTTCCCGTGGCTCAGTGATGTAGAACCACTCCCTCTGCCACACCTTGATGGTGTCAATGAAGGTACCTAATGGGCATGCGATGCGGGTGAGCTTGCCGATGACAAGCCCGCTGCAGTCTACGTGCTTGCCTCCGATGCACTTCGGCTTGACGTTGAACACTATGATCCAAAGCCCGAAGTGCGGCTCGACCCGCAGAAAAGCCTCGCAGACAAGGATGAATGCCGATATATGCATGAAAGAATTTGGCAGGAGGTCGTGGAAGTCGAGGCCGTAGAAAAACATCAGCCCCCTGACGAAGGGGTGGAGCAGGAAGCTCAGCCCCCAGATAAAGTGGGGGATAAAGACCACCCTTTCGCCCAGCCCGGGAGTGGGGATCGCTTGGCCCTCCTCCGGCCTGCAGTGAGAGATGTCGGCAGAGAGGTAGTCGGCCTTCTTGAGGTCCAAGATATCCCAGTCGGTGACCGTGGAAACCTTCCACTGGCCGTTGGAGCCGTAGCCCACCATTGGTGAGCTCTGGGGTGGGGGCGGAAAACCTAGATCTGTGCTTTCGAGCCTCAGAAGAATGGAAAGCAAAGAAGGCGAATGGGGATCGTGAATAGGCTTTGGGGCCTTTTCCCCCTTTTATGAGACTTATTGTTTGGACCCCCTTCGCTGCACCGTGAATTCCTCCGCTTCCTGAAATGTGCGTGTCATTGCACGCGCATGATTAAACATATCCCGTGTAAAACGGGGCACGATCTGCACATTGATAGATCGTGTTGATTAAAACGGCCTCGAACCTTGAATTGAGTTTTTGCGACTGGCCTAGCGGTCGTGGTGGGCCATGACCTTTCGTCAGAAAGGTCGCCAGGGGACATTATTTTACCCCTTGACGTTTGGCCTTCAGGGCCGACCTATTCACAGTGCTCGGACGCGCCACTATTTAGAAAGCTACTTGTCATCGGAGGACGGACTGAATTCGGCGGAAAGAACTCACCTCGCAAGCCTAAGACTCTGATCGAGCGAAGCAATTGAATAAAAAGACCCTTTGCGTTGGAGGCAAGTTTGGGGCTACTGAGGGAGTCCCGGATTAAGGGGTCTTCGAGGGGGGGACCTATTTCTATGGGCCGGACTATATGGGACACTTACCGAACACAGGATCAATTGAAGGCCTTATCTCCAAGATGGAAGCTTCGGGAAGCACGGCTTGTACTCCAAGTTTGATGTAGCGAATAGGCATGTTTATATCTTCGGCATGTAATCGACCATGTGTAAATCCTAGGTACCCTCGGCGTCTATATAAGCCGGAGGGTTTTAGGTTGTAGGGACGAAACAACTCATCTAGGTTTAGCTATTCGATCTCGAGGTAGATAAACTCGGTATCCCCCATATCATCAATACAACCAAGCAGTACGTAGGGTATTACCTCCATAGGAGAGCCCGAACCTGGGTAAATCTATGTCCCCTTCGTCTCCTGTTACCATTGGTTCTAGTCTCACAGTTTGGCCCCCCTATCCGAGATCTGTCGGTTTTGACACCGACAATGGGGTCCTCAACCTAGCCCACCAGGTTGAGAGATGTTGTGGTGAGAGACCCTAGTCTGGGATACCCTCAATAGGCCGTGAACCGGTCTTCAAGTCTAGATGCACCTAGGTTTCTCCGAGCTATTCTTCTTTGCTGGTCATTAGTCTTGGAACTGTTTCAATGAATGCATCTTTCAAAGTCAATCCCTAGTTTTTGGGTTAGATCCTAGGCGCTTATGGCCACCTCGGTCGCTGACGAGCATCTTGTCATTTCTGCATTGCACCATACGTCAGAAATTCCCCCGCATAGTCGTTCCTTAGTCGTGAAGTATTCCCATGCCCAGGTCACGATAATGACTTGATCAAGATGTAAGAGAACGGACTTGCCTCGTCCATGGTCCTACTTGACCACATGACGCTCTTGACCTGATGGTCAACATGGCATGCAAATGTAGGCCGAGGGCCATCATTGTCCCATCCCATAAAAAAAGGGATGGTGCATATCGATACACACGGTGACCAATAGCCGCCCCTCAATCCTTGTGCACAATTAACATATAAGTCACGAGGAAAGGTGGCGAAGTTGGAGATAATTCTACCCTCTGGACGGTGTGGGGCGATGGTGAAGCCTCTTTCTTCCTTATTCCTTGTCGTGGCCCTTATTCTATGGTGGAAATTGTCTTGCTGGAAAAAAGGAGTTGTGAAGGCTCATATGAGATTGGTTCGAGAGATCTTAGTTTCTAGGGTCGGAGGTGTATATATAGGCGACATCCACGGATCCTTTCGTAGATCCTCCACCCACGCCTCACCCAAGGGCTCTAGACGAGTCTAATCCTCTCCAAATACCTATCTTGGTTGCCAAAGAACTTGTAGGAACAATTGAGATGAAATTAATGAAGAATTACAATAGTTATGGATGATTTCGCAGCCCTAGGAGGCTCGTGCGAGCTTCGGTACGACCTGTCACAGTCGCATCGCACACTATTTTCTCTTTTGGAGTATGTGTGAGGTGTTTAGTAATTTGGTCACAATTTCCTCATAAGAACTCTAACTTGGGCGTTCTTGGGCTCGTCGGAACCGTCGGAACGAGTCCGATAGCATACATGTATTGGATCATCAATACGAGATATCTGGAAAAATTCATTTTATCAAACTATCCAAAGGGTTTGAATCTGGTGATTGGAACTTCTTCAGTTTGGCCCCAGCTTGGACCTTCCCAATATGGATTTTTGATACTAGAATATGTAATAAATAGGCTCTAAAGGTAATGTCAAAGTCTAGTATGCACTTCATCATCTCAACGTGGCCACCGGTCATCAAGTCGATGCGGCTATTCTTATTCCTTCCTAGCGTTCTCCCTCATGAGAGCCCATTTGCATCTCGAATCAATGCCCCAGGCAAACAATCACGACTATCATTGCAGCATGCGTGATGCAAAGGGTACTTTTGGTTGCCTCAACATGTTGACATTGTATTATCTATTCAGGGACTTCAGAGGAGAGGGCTACGAGAACTTGGGACATTTCAGCCACACTAGTGGGAGCTAGCGTACTCTTTTTACATGTCGTGCTATCTATGGGCATAGTTCACTAGGGGACTATAAGGGCATGCATGTGGAATCAGATGACAGACGATGAAAACCTGCAAGCGTGTATGATGCAAAATTTTCAATCACCCCTCTTTTACTCATTCACCTCTAGCCGGAGGAAAAATCTAGGGACCAGTTCTCGGCACCGGCGGTGGCGGAGACTTTCCTTTGTAAGCCTCTCATCCCCTTCATCTTTGTCTCATCCACCTCGCCTCCGACATGGGTTGGTCATCACCATCATCTTCCATGGTGGTAATAAGAATGCAACTACCTCATCCCATCACTATTAGGTTGTTAGGCGTATGGTCTATCTAGTCATTAATTACTTGCCGCAATGTCGATTTCACTAGGACGAACCGATGAAGTTGCTTGTTCAGACTTCAACAATCATATTTGTGATTCAAGCCTAGGTCATGTTAGTTCAAGAGAAAATGGTTCGCTCAAATTCTAAAGCATGTGGTCAGATATGGTCGAATGTTAGACCGATGTACTGAGAGGATGGGAAATCTTGAACTACATCTACACATGTAATGATGTAGAGGTTGTGAACATGCTCAAAGAAAAAAAACATTTTCCCAAGATTTTGGAGACGTTTAGGAAGACGGGGTCGCTACAAGATAGCATCCACACCTCTATGAAAGAGCAAGTAACAATGCCACTTCATGTTGTAAGCCTAACCGGATGTTCAGAGTGATTCACAACATATCGAGGAGATCCGTTGAGACAATTTCACTATATTTCAGGCAAGTGTTGTACGGGATTGGAGAGCTCAAAGGAGAGATGATCAGGGAACCTACTGGCCAGACTCCTTTGAAGATACACATGAGCTATAGATGGTATCCACATTTCAATGTGATTAATACTAACTTCTAGTTCATGCCATGACATGTTTGTATTTTTGTGATCCATAACATTTTTTTCAAGCCATGACATAATTGTATTGACGCGATAAATGGTATTCATGTGACTACTAGCATGCAACATATAGGGCTAGAAAGTATTACACAAGTCAGAATGTGTTTGTTGTTGTTGATTTGGGTCGGGGCTACACAAGTCAGGATGTGTTTATCGTTGTTGATTTCAAAGCACTACTAGGCTACAGTTGGCCACATATGTAAGAGGAGCAAAATCTATGCAAAGAGTCGATCATGCCCCTAAGGTAGTTTGATTAATCATTCCTTCAAACACCGGTACCGATACCACTTTGAAATCTTCATGCTCATCATAATTCGTGACAAATCACCCACTCCAATTGCACTCATGTCCTTCATTCCCTCTCTTTGTAGTTCCGTCAACATTCGTTTTCACAAACCCTCGCTGAAGAGGGATCCATCTCGCTGTATTTTTTTGAAACACCTTTCACTTGGTTCTAAGATCCAAAAAAATACAAAGTAACCCATATGATGAATTGCAATGATACATCTTGGATACATCATCCTCGTGGTATTAATATCTACAAGACAAAATACTACCAAGGGTACAGTAAGGATACTGCAATTAGACCAGAGCAAGGATACAATCACTCTTTCGCTTATATTAACTTGATTACCAATAAAGGGTTTTGAAAGCCCATTGAGTCACCCATACAAAGGGATGAGAACCCATGAGTGCTTAACATATCGTGCTAGGAATGATCCCCTTAAAGTGCAGACCGTCCTTAAAGTGCATACCATCCTTAAAGTACAGACCGTTGGATCGTAAGATCTTCACCATGGTGTCAAGGGCAAATTTCAACTCCACACAAAATTAAACAATAAAACAACTTGCCATAATAGCATAAATTCATCATATCTGAATCGTCCGATCTACGAGGACACAAACCTCTCAAGCTTAATGGTGGCACCAAAAAACGAGAGTAACTTATTCATGCAAAATTACGATCATCAGTAGACGCTAATGAAGACATAAAACTCTTGAAGATCCAACGCCCCGCCTCCAACCTCCAAGATGGTAGCCAAAGACGAGGGGTCCAACTTACTGTAGGCAGCTCCTATTCGGCACAACATTTGCGTAAAATAGTCACTATCACGCACACCGTGCTGAGGCCCATGAAGCTTCCTCACTATGCTAACTCACTAGCTACCCTCGCTAGGAGCCTTGCTCGCTCGCTTGATTATTTTTTCTGTTGTTCCTCTCCTACTGGAAGGCTTAGGGAAAAAACGATAAGCGGTCTTTTGTTTTTGAAAAAAATGGTGAAATGTAAATATGTTCGTGACTTTAGAAACTTATTTTCTAAAAGGTTCACAACTTTTTTAAAAGTTCATAAAGTTAAAAAACAATCATAAATTGAAATACTAATGAATTTTATATGTTTCATTTAAAAAAAATCAACAATTTGAAAATAAACAGAAATTTGGAACACGAATCATGCAATTTTACATAAAACTTAATTTTTTTTGGAAGATTTGAAATTTGGAACATGAATCATGAAAACGGAAAAGGTAAGCAAAAATTAAGAAAAAAGATAAAACATAAAAAAATCACACAACAAGAAATGTAAAGAACACATTATCCAAAGATTCACAAAACTGAAAGACGGTGGAGGCTAGATAGGCCGGCCCATTGATACTTGTCCCTCGGGAACACGTGGGCGATGTGTACCAAATGCATGAGGCCTGCGGGGCCCTAGCCGACCCTATATTCTCTAGCTGTGCTGCCTTTTTTTTTGTTGCTCTCCCACTCTGATAGAAACAACTGGCAGTTTAGTTCGCTCGATCATCTAACTGGTCTATTGCGGCAAAATGCCACCAAAACGCGCAAATCAGAGTAAATGACTTTAACTGAGCCAACCCATTTTTTTTTCCTTTTAAAGGTTTTCTGGTTTTGGGAACCTTCCTCAAGGTTCTGGTTTGGTTCAGGTCTATTTTTCTTTTTCTTCCTGTTTATCTTTACCTTTTTTCTTTTGCCTTTTTTGTCAAAAAGTTCCCTTTTCTATAAAGTGTTTGAAAGGTTCAAGAATTATTTGGAATTTGAAAAACTGTTAGGAGTTTTCAAATAATGTTCATGTTTTAAAATATTGTTCATAGTTTTAAAAGTTATATAGGATTTCACAAAAATCTCGTTTCTAGAATTTATTAACAGATTCAAGAAATTTCGCATTTACAAAAGCTGTCCATATTTTTATAAAAAATGCGAATGGTTTCAAAAACTATTAGTGTTTTTAAAATATGTTCGGAATTTTAAGACAGTTTTTGCTTATTAAAAAATATTCGTGTTTCCAAAAATTCTCGGGTAGTTTAAAACTGTTCGGCTTTTTGTAAAAATATAATCGTTTTTCCAAAAAGTGTTCATGGTTTTATTTTTTCTTCATAAAAGCTTGTGTTTTAAAAAAAAGACAGAAACCCAGGTCCTACTGTGGTCGCTTTAAAAAAATGGGTGCGGTTTGACGAGCGAAATCGAGAACCAGCCTGATCGTGCTGCTGCGCTAGGGACAGAGTACACCGCCGCCGCCGTCGTCTTCTAGGTCCGGATCTACACCACCCGCCGCCTTCGTTCCCTCCAGCCGAACCTGGTAAGAGCATATTGCTATGCCTATGCTTACTGATTCGATTAGATGCCGTCTTTGGGGGATCCATGAGCTCTTTGACATATGATTCGATCCATGTTTGTTAGTTTTGTAGCAACTCATATGTCTTTTCTCAAACATGAGAACCTAATTATTATTTTTGTCAAACAGTTCTTCAGGTGTTCTAGTACAGCAGGATTTAGGATGCCTCGAGTTGGAGACTCGGAAGCATCTTCGGTCCTGAGAATAGCAGCAGAGTTCGGGTACCTCTCGTTCATCGCCGCAGGATGCTGGTTTGATAACAACCTATATCGGTACGGAATGGGCTATATGCCCACCTTCTTATATTGGAGCAGAACAATGCGGTGTCTCGGAGATCCTTTCATGGCATGGAACCTTTTGTGGTTAGTTCTTGACAAAATCGATTCACCCATGGCACGGCCCTTTACATGGGGGAGAATTTGAGTTGTGTAAATGTACTCAAAACTGCAACCACATTGTGCGGCACTCCCTCCATTCTAAAGTAAATGATTTTCTAGCTTTGCCACAGGTGAAACTTGTTTAATTTTAACGATGTCTCTAGAAAAACATGATGAGATCTACAACATCGGATATATGAAGTTATAATGAGGAACCCAAAGAAAATATACTTTCCTCTCGAATATGACACACTACGAGTGAGGCATCAACATCATGTGTAAGCGACACTGAAGTTTAGCGCTTCATGCACAGTTGCGTCACTTCATCGGCCTCACTTGATTATCTGACTCGCTGGATCGGTCGACCTTGTCTACTAAAAACCAGAAGCTACTGGTTCAGTGAAAAAAATGATTCTCACTGTTTCATAGATACAAAAATCGTACATTCAAAAAAATCATGATTTTTTAAAAAAGTTATTGAATTTGTAAAATCTTTGTGGATTCATAAAGTTTCATGAATTTGAAAAGGCTGATGGTTAAGTTTTTGTATTTGGAAAAAAATGTTCATAAATTTATAAAAATATTTATGAATTTTGTCAGAAAAACACAAGGTTAAAAGATTCATGAATTTAAAAATATGCGTTTTTAGAAATCTTCATGGTTTAAGAAAAATTATAGTAATAGAAACGAAAAATGAAAACCAAACAAACTGAGCATTGCAAGCAAAATGAATAAAATTGGAGAGAAGTGCATATTTCAACTCTAAACGCACGCCCTAGTTTAATTTAAATCCATTATATTCAACGCTGGTTGAAATACAACCCTCAACCCTCAGATCTGTTAAAATTAACTAACTTGCTTTGCCTAAACCGGTTTTCTCATACTTGACAGTTACTTGACCTAATTTTGACCAACCTTTTGGTTAATTTTTGACCAAAAAATTAAAGTGTACAACAAAAAAAATTAAAAATCTGTAAAAATAAACACTACCATGCTGATCATTTTGGAGAAGTTTCAAACTTTTTTGACAAACTGGTTATAAAATACAATAGAAATTCAACTCTATCCCGTTTTTGGTCAAATTTTGAGAAAAGAATCAAGATGTCGTAAAATATTATAGTATAAAGCTTATGTAAAACCAGCACTACCATTCCAACAAATATGAGACATTTTTACACCTCTTTTACAGCCAGACTGAAAAATACAGTTGAAATTCAATTTCAACTATTTTTGGTCAAATTTGAAAAACATCAAATTGTCAATAAAAAATGTTATTTTTTCTAATCAAAACTACATTGCTAGCAAATCTGGAGAAGTTTCATACTTTTTGGACAAACAAGGTCAAAAATATAGTAGAAATTCAATTTTGTAAAAAATGAACTTGAATTTGTACTTATTTAAAAATATATTTGTTAAAAAGTTTAATTTTGCTAGATTGGTCATCATGGTACCATTGATTTTACAGAAGGTTTTTATTTTGCTGGACACATTAATATTTTTGTCAAAATTTGACAAAAGGGCTAAAATGGAAATTCTAATGTATTATTAAATATGTTATTAAAAAATATGTCAAACTTTTCTTGATTGGTCAGCATGGTAATTTTATTTTACAATTCTTTTAAATTTTATTGGACATATAGAATTTTTCCCTCCAAATTTGACCAAAAAGTTTGCCATATACCCATCATGCATGACAAAACCACCTTTAGGCCGAGCGAAGGGCCGTAAATTAAAAGAAATTGGTAGTTGATGGTTGTGTTTGAACTAATATTGAAGTTTGGCATGTCCTGGCAGACTCGCTTTGCAATGCCTCAGGCTTTGCTTCCTGCAAATAACGTTTTTGGCGCAGGGAGGTGCTGCGGCGGCGCGACTTGTTCGATGGGTGGTGATGTGGCATTCGTTGAGGAGGGCGGTGTGGTCCACACACAGTGGTATTGCGGGCATGAAGGTATGGCTTGGTGGTATGACTTCGATAGGGAGTCGCCAAGGTCCGGTGTTGGCGAGAATGGTAGCCGCATGGGATGACTGCTCAAGGGTGCGAGTGTGAGTCCTCCTCTAACTAGTGAGCTGTCGGTGTGCTCGTGGTGGTGCGGACCTGCCATGGAAGTGCCCGATGAGGGAGTCTAGGGTGCGACCGCCATGGCATGAAGGGGATCTAGGTCCTTGCACCCAGACCAGTCAGTTGAGATTGCAGCTGTCGCACACGCGTCGGAGTGATTGTGCTCCATTGTGTCTCTCAAGGGCTTGGCGGCGGAATCAACATGGTTAGGGCATCAGCACGGCGTCTTGGCGGTGTCCTACGAGTGGTGCAACATTGTGTGGAGGAGGTGATGCGACAACTGCAGATTTGATGCAGATGAGTGTTGGGAGACGTAGTAGTAAATCAAAATCTTCCTACGTATCACCAAGATCTATCTATGGAGAAACCAACAACGAGTGGGGAGAGATTGCATCTTCATACCTTTGAAGATCGCTAAGCGGAAGCGTTACAAGAACGCGGTTGGTGGAGTCGTACTCGCAGCGATTCAGATCGCGGTGGATTCCGATCTCAGCGCCGAACAACGGCGCCTCCGCATTCAACACACGTGCAGACCGATGACCGCTCCTACGCCTTGATCCAGCAAGGAGGAAGGAGAGGTTAAGGGAGAGCTCCGGCAGCACGACGGCGTGGGGATGGTTGAGCTACGTGGACTCCGGCAGGGCTTTGCCAAGCGCTATGGAGAATGAGAAAGAGGAAGGGTAGGGCTGCGCCGAGAGAGAGAGAGAGAGAGAGAAGTCGTGTCTCAAATCAGCCCAAACCCTTGCATATATATAGGAGGAGGGAGAGGGAGGGATGCCTTGGCCCCTCCTCCAAGGAGGAGAGGTTCGACCGAACTAGGGGGAGAGTCCACCTCCCACAAGGGAGGTGGATCTCCTCCTTTTCAAACTCCTTTGCCCTATCTCCTTATCTCCAGCTGCATGGGCCCTTCCGGAAGGTCTTGGCCAGCCCAATAAGGGCTGGTACACCTCTTCTAAGGGCCCACGAAGTCCTATGGTCGTCACACCCCTCCCGGGTGTCCTCCGGCACCCTCCCGGCACTCCCGGTACACTACCGATGAGCCCGAAAACTTTCCGGTGACCAAACCTGGACTTCCTATATATCAATCTTTACCTCCGGACCATTCCGGAGCTCCTCGTGACATCCGGGATCTCATCCGGGACTCCAAACAACCTTCGGTAACCATGTACAATATTTCCCTATAACCCTAGCGTCATCGAACCTTAAGTGTGTAGACCCTACGGGTTCGGGAGACATGTAGACATGACCGAGACACCTTTCCGGTCAATAACCAACAGCGGGATCTGGATACCCATGTTGGCTCCCACATGCTCCACGATGATCTCATCGGATGAACCACGATGTCGGGATTCAATCAATCTCGTATACAATTCCCTTTGTCTATCGGTATGATACTTGCCCGAGATTCGATCGTCGGTATCTCTATACCTTGTTCAATCTCGTTATCGGCAAGTCTCTTTAATCGTTCCGTAATACATCATCCCGTGACTAACTCCTTAGTCACACTGAGCTCATTATGATGATGTCTTACCGAGTGGGCCCAGAGATACCTCTCCGTCACACGGAGTGACAAATCCCAGTCTCGATTCATGTCAACCCAACACACACCTTCGGAGATACCCGTAGTGCACCTTTATAGCCACCCAGTTACGTTCTGATGTTTGGCAAACCCAAAGCATTCCTACGGTATTCGGGAGTTGCACAATCTCATGGTCTAAGGAAACGATACTTGATATTGAAAAGCTTTAGCAGACGAACTACACGATCTTGTGCTATGCTTAGGATTGGGTCTTGTCCATCACATCATTCTCCTAATGATGTGATCCCGTTATCAATGACATCCAATGTCCATGGTCATGAAACCATGACCATCTATTGATCAACGAGCTAGTCAACTAGAGGCTCACTAGGGACATGTTGTGGTCTATATATTCACACATGTATTACGGTTTCTGGTTAACACAATTATAGCATGAACAATAGATAATTATTATGAACTAGGAAATACAATAATAACCATTTTATTATTGCCTCTAGGGCATATTTCCAACAATGAGTTCATCGGCTGCGCGACGTCCTAGTGAGGAGGTTGTGAAGGTGGGATAAATCTGGCAGGATCTAGCTATGTGCGATCGCTGGTGGGCTTGCGTATGCATTGATGCAGGTGTGGATTGATGTGTGGCTGAGTATGTGTTGGGAGCTCGGGTGAAAACCCAATGATGGTGGCAGCTGTAGGCGTCGTCTATTTTCTTGGAGGCACTTTGTCAATTTTGTCACACCCCTCTCTCATGTATTCGATCGTCGTGGTAGGTCCAGTGGAAACCAAGATCCTATGATCGGAAGATGGCAATGTCTCACCGTCGTTTCCCCTCTCGGGATCTTCATCGTTGTAGGTGAGCATCGGCAAGTGGGACCAATGGATAACGATGGTGTTGGCGACAAGGATTCTATGGCAACAATGACGGGGCAATCAATATTGGAGGCCTGGCAATAGTTGAAGTAGTCGGCTCTTCTTTGACGTGTCTTCGAGATTACCTCAGATTGTTTTTGTGGTGAAGTTAGAGCTATGGTGGTAGGGCCCAGTGGCAATGATGAGAGGAAGTAGGTGGTTTGCTCGACGATCTTCAGCGACACCAACCTTACATAGTTTCTTCTTCGGAGCTGTCCTTCAGAGTCGGAGTTGTGCTTCCCTCAGTGCGGGTGGTTGAGTTTCTAGTTTGAATCTTCTCGTGTTTATGCACTGCCACTATGATAATGATTGGATCGATGAAGTCGGAGTTGTTTGCTCAGAGTTTAGGTAGGGTGATGACACCTGCGGGGGATAAGTGATCACAATGACACTGGTGTCCCGTTGTCGGTATCAAAATCGGCGGATCTCGGGTAGGGGGTCCCGAACTGTGAGACTAGAATCGATGGTAACAAGAGACGAAAGGGGCAAGATTTTACCCAGGTTCAGGCCCTCCTATGGAGGTAATACCCTATGTCTTGCTTGATTGTATTGATGATATGGGGGTTACAAAGTTGATCTACCTTGAGATCGAATAGCTAACCCTAGATGAGTTGTTCTATATCTACAACCTAAAACCCTCCGGCTTATATAGACGCCAAGGGTATCTAGGGTTTACACATGGTCGGTTACACGCCGAACAGATAAACATGCCTATTCGCTACATCAAACATGGAGGACAAGCCACGATTCTCGAAGCTTCCTTTTTGGATACAGGGCCTTCGATCGATCCAATGTTCGGCAAGCGGCCCATAAAGTCTGGCCCATAAGGAACAGGTTGGCCTCCCGAGGACCCCTTAATCCAGGACTCCCTCAGTAGCCCCCGAACTTGCCTCCAACGCCAAGGGTCTTAGCTTCAATTTCTTCGTATAATCAGAGTCTTCGGCTTGCGAGGTGAGTTCTGCCCGCCGAGTATAATTCGCCCTCCGATGACATGTAGCTTTCCGAATAGAGGTGCGTCCAAACACTGTGAATAGGGTGGCCCTGAAGGCCAAACATCAAGGGGGTAAATAACGTTCCCTGACGACCTTTCTGACGAAAGGTCACGTCCCACCACGATCGCTGAGCCAGTTGCAAAAACTCAATTCGTGGTTCGAGGCCGTTTTTATCAACACGTTCTATCAATGCACATATCGTGTCCCATTTTATATTGGATATGTTTAATCATGAGTGTGCAATGGCACACACGTCTCGGGAAGTGGAGGGATTCACGACGCAACAAGGGGAGGCCAAACAGCGATAAGCCTCATAAAATGGAAAGAAAATCCCAAGGCTTAATCACGCTCCCCATTCGCACCCTCTGCTTCCCCATCCTTTTGAGCTTCCACAACGCAGATCTAGGTCTTCCACCGAACCTTCTCCGGGCCAATCCATGGCGGGCTCCAGCTCCAACAGCAAGTGGGAGGCCTCCACGGTCACTAACCAAGACATCTGGTACCTTAAGGCAGCCGGATACCTCCCGGCAACATATTCCACCGTGCGCCGGAGAAGGACCAGGTGATCCCCACCCCCAAGCCAGGCGAAAGGGTGGTCTTTATTCCCCACTTCATCTGGGGATTGAGCTTCCCACTCCACCCCTTCATCAGGGGGCTCATGTTCTTCTACGGCCTCGACTTCCATGACCTCCCACCGAACTCCTTCATGCACATACCGGCTTTCATCCTCGTCTGCGAGGCCTTTCTGTGGGTCGAGCCGCACTTCGATCTTTGGCTCAAGGTGTTTAACATCAAGTCGAAGTGTGTCACAGGCGAACACGCAGACTGCGGCGGGGCTGTCATCAGCAAGCTCACCCACTTCATATGGCCCTCTGGCACCTTCATTGACACTATCAAAGTATGGCAGAAGGAGTGGTTTTACATCACCGAGCCAATGGAGGAAGGCCAAGCTGCCCCTGCCGGATTCAGATCCGTCCCCCCTACCAAATTAACCTCGTGGCCCCGAAAGGGCCTCAACTAGGGGTCGAGCAAGGAGGTGAGCGACTTGCAGAAGCGCATCGGCTCCATGGTCGAGAACAACATCACGCTGACCAACGTGGTCCAGGTCATGCTCCGATGGTGCACCCTTCCCTGCCAGCGCCGGGATACTCCCCTGTGGGCTCATGAGCTCGACAACAAGCCCATGATTCGGCACCTCTTCCACACTACTCGAGAGAAGTTGTGGAAGGCTCTCTTCAAGTCACAAAAGGATTGGCCAGCCGAAGAGGAGGATCGGGGGCTACACGCCGCCAAGCCTTCCTCCAAGGTATAACATAGCTCTATGTTATCGGCTCTATTTCTTGTAAAGAAGTTTCTAAAACTGATCATTCTTTGCAGAAATGGCTGAGCAAAGCCACGGGCATCGACTGCCTGACGCCTCAGCCCGAAGACAACAGGTCCAGGCTGTTAGCGGAGATGCTCATCGAGGCGCCTTACGAGGCGCCTCGATGAAAGAGAAGAAGAAGAAACCAGGCCAAGAAGGCATGTGCATCAGGGACCAGCCAGAGGTTATGTCCGAAGAAGCCCATGCCTCCTCAAATCAAGAGGAGCATGAGGACGAGGATGAAGGCAAGGGGGAGGGTGATTCCCCTCTCGCGAGGAAGAGAGCGGCGGCGGCGGACGCCGCAGAGGAGGTACCCCCTCCCGCCGTGAAGAAAGCGTGTCGAACACAGGTAATCCTGTCCGACAATAGTTTGGACTTGGATACCGAGTCCGATGACTTCGAGAGGGTTCCACGAAGGAGCCTAAGGGTCAAGCCCTCCGCTCGAAGGTGAGGATTCGAAGACTTCTTTAGTTGTCATTGATAAGTTTATAGTTTAATAACACGCATGCAATTATTGACTTTGCAGCCCATCGCGTGAGCTCCCACCGACCAAGTTTCGGATGGGAAGACCCCGCCCGACGAACTAGCAGAGAGCGGGAATCCGTCGCATCCCACCCCTCCGGGCGTTGCGAAGGACACTATGAAAGTGTCGTCCCAGCATGCTCCTATGGAGCCGGGGACCAGTGGCGGGGGACACGACATCATGGCCGAGGCTAACACCTCGGTCTGAAGACCAGGGGGAGGTACCGCACTCGGACACTGAGGAGGCCGGGCAAGTGGCCGCTCAGTCCCCTCCAAGGGCATCTCCGGAGCGCACCATGCCTCCGGAGGTGCTGGTTTAGTCCCCGGTTGATGATCGGGTTGTCTGATCACCACCAGTACTACCGACCAATGGGTGGCCAGTCATGGGGAAGGCTCTATCGAGCGCCTCCATCTCTGAGGAGCATAGTACCCTTATGGGTGTGGTATTGCAGAGCATTCAGTCCATTGACAACGGACTGAAGGAGGCCTTCAGGGGTCTCCTGACGGGCTTTCAGGTAAACCATGCGTCACTCTTATTTGCAAAATGTTTTTCATGATTATATATATGGCAGCCCCCGATCCCTAGGTGAGTTTGAAAAATTTACCTAGGGGTCAATCATGGATCCTTTATCCGAACTATATATGAAACTATATGGTCTGAATGTTATGACAACCCCTAAGAGGTCCGGACATAAGATCAGATTGACAATAATTCGGAAGTTTTGAACCCATATAACATGATAAGGATTTGCTTTTTGCAGACTTCGTCATCGGCGGCGGCTGTGAATGCTGCCGAGCTAGACGAGCTGAATCACAAGCACAAAAGCTCCAAAGACGAGCTTGATGCTCTCAACAAGAGATTTGACGTGGCGCAAGGTAAGCCTTAGTCAATATCCAAAAAATTGTGGTTATCCTACTGTTGATGCAGTAATATTATTCTTGATGCTTACACAGCCTCAGCGAAGGAAATGGAGAAGCTCAGGGCCGAGCTGCAAAATGCGAAGCAGGAGGCTTCGATTGAGAGGGCGGCAGCCGCACAAGCAGCTTCCGCGTTGTCAGCCCTAAGGGCCACCGGCGACAAGCACGAGGCCCGGGTAGAGGAGATCCAATAGGAGCTCAAGGACGCCGGCCTCAAGTGCGAGGACCTTGAGCTGAAAGGCAAGGAGCAGGCTACCGAGGTATCCACCATGAAAACCAAACTCCAAAAGGAGCGGGTGGATAGGAGGTTTTTCGAAGAACAAGTTTGCCAGCCGAAGGATATAACAGACGATAAGCCATACTTATTGCAGTGTGTCTTTGGAGATAGCAATTTTGAGTTGCTTACCCGGGTGTGGCATTCGTCAAGCGCCTACTCCGACCTCCAGAAGAGCGTAGCAGACACGAATCAACTATATTCTTCGCTGGAAGAAGGAGATGAAGCTCGCCTATTCTGGGCGCGGTTTGGAGCCCCTGTGTGCTCTCCTCTTCTTGTTGAGCAGCTGAAGCATCTAATTGAGCTGCACCGAATGGTGGATCCGACCATGAAGGAACTCTGCATCCGGTTATGGCCCAACGAGCCATTGCCCGACAGCTACTTCGGCCTGGTGCACAAGCTGATCGACGTTGCGCCACGCCTTGATGCTATGACGTGCTCCTCCTGCATCGATGCATCTTGGATGGCCTTCGCAAAGGCCAAGGTGCACTGGCCGGGGCTAGATCCGATGAAGATAGCAAACGCCCCGCTGCCTCTTGGGAAGGAACATAGGCGCCCCGAGCTGTACTTCGCCGGAGTAATGGACGGTGCTCGGGCTATAGAGTCACAGTGCTCGAAAGAGAGCATATATGATTAGGTTGTAATATGTCCGAAGGCGTTTTATCGTTTTAATGTTATATTTTTATCATGCTTTCAATATTTTGCGTTTCTTTATAACTCCTGTGTGGCCGTTGAAACTGAAAGCCGCGAGTCGTCGGCTTCAGCCCCCATGTAGATACCACATAGGGTGTCTCTGCCAATGCACTATGTCCCTTAGCCGAGTTATTGGAACCCGAAGGCGGTAGAGTGCGGCGGACTAGGCAATCAGATTATAATGCTTTATTGCTTTCACTTAGCCGTAGGGGCACAAATAGGACTGCGGGGGGCTGATGACTAGCCCCCGGAGTGTTGTGATGTTCGGATGAAAAGCGGCTAAGGTCAGCATCAGATGGTTTGCATAAAGAACAAACCCCCGTATAACACGAAATATCCTCTGACGAGGATTTAGATATAACACTTTAAGCTCAGATTCACACACCAGTTATCGCATACTATGACAGTCAGTTTTCGGCTTTCTCCCCTGAGGTTCTTGACCAGACTATCCGGAAACACAATCGCAAGGGTTCTCCCTTTGCCCTTTTAGCCAAACGAGCAGAACGTAAAGGGGCAAGCACAGGAGCCGGGCAACCCAACTATTGACCCAAGACATAGTTCGGAACCAATGCATATAAAGTGAATTCCAAGATGCCGAACGCATAATAAGTTGTACATAAGGTGATTTTATTTTACTCGAGGTCACGGTCTATTAGCCAGTTGCATCGCAACATACCAAACAGTTTCACGAGAAGAGGGAGAAAGAAAATATGTTCCAAAAAGGACAACAAGACAAAACATATATAATGATGCTATATTTTTCTCAACAACTCTTATTGCTCAGATTGCCGAAGCAACTGCTTATAGGTATGTAAAAGAAAAATTCTACAGGAGTGGGTGTACCAGGGGTCTTCGATTGGTGACCTTAAGTCCTCGATGTGCCCCGCCGCTTGTGTACTCCTGCGTCTTGGTGCACCTCAATGGGTGGTACTGTTCAGCGAGTGGATCTTGCAAACAAGGTCTTGAGAAGTCACCGAAGTGTCAATAAGCTTTATGCCTTGTGCAGGCCCTTTGATAGTGCATGCATTATGTCCGAAGACAACGTAATGGTAATAGTTCGGTCCAGCCGAAGACTTACCCTTTTTTCCCACCGCCCCCATGGAATTTTGAGGGCGAAGTTGTGCCTCCTTGGCACGTACTTTGCTGGTCCTAGGATTGTGAGATGGGGGCGAGTACCTATTTATAGGGAGGGGAAGGTTCTGAGAGTTCGGACTGAAACCGTGCTCGCTTTCCCACCTTGTGTGCCTTTACTGCAGATGTCGGAGTTTGTCGATCATCGTTGTAATTAAATTTGGCTGCCAAGGCCAGCGCATGTTCCTCAGTTCGGAGAGAGCGCTCTGTGTTGCCGTTAATAGTGATGAACCCCTTGGGGTCGGGCATCTTGAGCTTGAGGTATGTGTAATGCGGAACGACGTTGAAGCGAGCGAACGATGTCCGGCCGAGTAGGGCATGATAGCCGCTGCGGAAGGGTATAATGTCGAAGATCAAGTCTTCACTGTGAAAGTTATCGGGCGAGCCGAACAATACTTCCAGGCTGGCGGAGCCCGTGCACCGAGCCTCGACACCTGGGATCACTCCTTTAAAGGTAGGGTTGCTAGGTTTGATCCTTGACGGATCTATTCCCATATTTTTCACCGTGTCTGAGTAAATCAGGTTAAGGCTACTTCCTCCGCCCGTTAGGACTTTTGTGAGGTTATACCTATCTATGATGGGGTCTAGGACGAGTGCGGCCGAACCCCTTAAAGCACATTTGTTCCCTTGGTGGTTTTGGTAATTAATAACAACATATAAGTCATTGAACTAACGTTTCCACTGAGTATATTTTAGGAAATGTTCAAAGAGAGGATTGGCAAAAGGAGATTGTGGAGAAACCCCAAGATGCAAGGAAATAGGTTGGACAAGCTTCAAGCAAGAGGACTCTACATTTTATATTTGTGAGAAATCACTTTGAGTCATAGGAAAGCCAATACTATTAAAGGGGGTAAGGTGTTGTTGGTGAACAATATGCTCAAACGTGCACAAGTGATAGTCGCCAAAAACATCCACAAAAACTCTCTCACCCAAGTTTGTTCTATACCCAACACTCAAAATCGGTGCAACCAACTTTCCCACTTCGGTGCCACCGATTCCAGAACCTAGACAGACTCAAGCCAAACCCTAGCCACTTCGGTGCAACCGATTCCATACCGGTGCCACCGAGTTTAGGTTGCCAACTTTCTGTTATGCAAATTCACTTTTTAGGTCCCACCAAGAATGCTGGATCGGCGTCACCGAGATTGGAAATTTGACCATTGGTCAGCTTATCGGTGCAACCGAGTTTCCTATATCGGTCTCACCGAGATTCAAAAGTTGCCACCTTTTGGTCACTTCGGTACCACCGAGATTCACACATTGGTGTCACCGAGTTGGTCATTTTGTGTGTAATGGTTGGATTTTTGGGGATGCCTATATATACCCTTTCACCACCACCTACTCGAAACAGAAGCACTCAGAACTATTCCATACCTATCCTATCAGATTTTCTGAGAGAGAACCACCTACCCTTTTGTTGAGGTCAAGATATTCCACTCCAATCATATGGATCTTGATCTCTAGCCTCCCCAAGTAGCTTTCCACCAATCCCATCTCTTCCACCATGCCAAATCTGTGAGAGAGTGATTGGGTGCTGAGGAGTCTATCATCTTGAAGCACAAGAGCAAGGAGTTCATCATCATTACTGAGCCTATTACCTTTTGGAGGGTGGTGCCTCCTAGATTGGTTAGGTGTCGCTTGGGAGCCTCCTACTTTGTGTTGTGGAGTGAACCAAGAAGTTTGTAAGGGCAAGGAGATCGCCTACTTCGTGAAGATCTACCCCATAGTGAGGCTAGTCCTTCGTGGACGGTAGCCGTATGGAATATTCAAGGTTGCTACTTCGTGGACCCTTTTGGGTGGAGCCCTCCATGGACTCTCGCGACCATTACCCTCCGTGGGTTGAAGACTCCGTAAACGTGGATGTACGATAGCGCCACCAATCGGAACCATAAGAAAAATCATCGTGTCTACAATTGCGTTTGATCTTCCTACCCTATCCCTTCTATACATGCTTGTTGTTACTTTCCGCTGCTATATACTCTTAGACTTGCATGTGTAGTGTGTACTTGACTTGCCATAAAATGCTAAAAACTATAAACCCTAAAATTTGGTTTAGGCAAAAACTTTAATTGGTCAAGTAGTCTAATCACCCCCCCTCTAGACCTACTTTCGATCCTACAAGTGGTATCAGAGCCTTGGTCTCCATTTCTTAGGTCTCACAACCTAGGAGAAGTATGGCGTCTAGTGAGGGAAGTTATCATCGTAGAGGTCCATACTTTGATGGCACTAATTTTGCTAGTTGGAAGCATAAAATGAAAATGCATATTCTTGGTCATAACCCTGCCGTTTGGGCTGTTGTTCGTGTTGGCTTGCAAGGTGAGTTCTTTGCGGATAGACGGGAACCGGATCGTGAAGCGACCGTGGATGAATTGAAGATGTTTCAATACAATGCTCAAGCATGTGACATTCTCTTCAACTGTTTATGCCCCAAAGAATTCAACAAAATCAGCCGTCTTGAGAATGCAAAAGAGATTTGGGATACTTTGGTTGATACGCATGAAGGAACCGAGTCCGTGAGAGAATCCAAGTAAGATGTTCTTCAAGGTCAGCTTGACAAGTTCAAGATGAAGGATGGTGAAGGAGTCGCAGAGATGTACTCTAGGCTAGCTCTCATCACCAATGAGATTGCTGGCTTAGGAAGCGAAGAAATGACCGACAAATTCATCATCAAGAAGATACTTAGAACTTTGGATGAGAGATACGACACCGTGTGCACATTGATCCAAATGATGCCAAACTACAAAGATCTCAAGCCTACAGAAGTCATTCGAAGGATTGTTGATCATGAGATGACACTCAAAGATAAAGAAGAGCTTCATCGTAAGTCTAGCGGTGCTTACAAAGCCACAAGTGATGCTCCCGCAACTTCAAGTAACAACCTTGTCACCAATGAAGAAATAAGCCTCATGGTCAAGAGATTCAACAAGTTCTACAAGAATAGAAGCAAAGAAAGAAACTCCAACTCAAGATATGAAGAGAAGCGTTCGTCAAGTCGTGACCGCAATTGCTACAATTGTGGGAAGCCCGGACACTACTCAAATGAGTGCACGGCTCCTTACAAAAGAAGAGAAGAGTCACCTCAAAGACGAAGCCCAAGGAATGAATCACCACAAAGAGAGAGAAGGAGTAGAGATGATCGTTATGAACGAAGACACTCAAGGAGAAGTAGAGATTCGGAGAAGAAGGACAAGTACACCAAGAGCTACACAATAAGAAAACATCAAGCTCACGTTGGTGAATGGGTTTCCGGCTCCGACTTCGACAACAACTCTGAGAGAAGCTATCACTCCGACTCCGACTATAGTCAAGATGTTGGTGTTGACGGAATTGCTCTAGTGACCACGAACTCCTATGATCTATTTGATTCACCAAATGAAGGGAGTGGAAGTTGCTTCATGACTAAAGGCCCCAAGGTATCACACCCCGAATATCTTGATTTTGATAGTGATGAAGATGATATACTTTGTGATGATGACTTGCTTTGTGATAAAACTAGTGATATTGATCAAAATGAACTTGATAATTCTCATGCTAGTCAAGATAAGTCAATTGATGATGATAAGATGAAAATAGAACAACTAACTAAAGAACTAAACACTCTTAATTTAGCTCATGAATCTACTCTCGAAGATCATAGAGAGCTTGTGAGAACTCATGAGAAGCTACGCTTCGAGAAGCTCAACTTGGAGCAACAGCATGAGTTTCTCAAAGCTATCAATGACGATCTCCAAAAGAAGACCTCATCTTATCTAGCGAAATGACTACTCTTGTCTACTTTCATGCCTCAAGTTAAAACTAAGCAATCTAGTAACAAAGGCAAGAAAGGTTCTTCATCTAGTAGCAACAATAAAAATGCTAAACCAAATGATGTTGCTTCTAGTAATTCTATTGATTCCACTGATGATGATTCTCTTAGCCAAGTTACACTTGAGCAAGAAAATGCTTTATTGAAAGGAATTATAGAAAAAGGTATCTACAAGAGTCTTGCCGAATGTAAGCAATTTGAGGAAATTGTACGCAAGCACGGAGGATACCGGAAAAATCGTGGTGTTGGCTACTTCAACGCTAATGGAGTTGAGTGGGAAGAAGGTCAATATCCCAAGTCCAACTTTGTTCCTCAAAAGTATAAGTATGAAAATACTCCTCCCAAGGGGACAAACACTCAAGATGACCTTCCACCACAAGACCACAAGCTCAAGGGCAAGAACAAGCTTCAAGAGGACATTGACTCATATGAAGATGAACCCCTAGCTTTGGTGGAGTGGGTTCCCAAGGCTACTTCAAGCTCAACTACTACAAAGTCTACTTCAACACCAAGGATCCCCATAAACTTGATGTGGGTTCCCAAGAAGAAGAACTAGTAAGTTCTTGAGGGGTGACTCCGCCAATGAAATTCATTCACATTCATTATTGGCAAGGACTTTTTGCACTCAACATCAACTCAATGCAATAGTTCAAGGAGTCACACATTCCCTCAAGGGTAAGCAAGGGACAAGGTAATCAATTAATAAATGGACATCATAACATATGCTTTGCACTCCATGTCCATAGATACCCTTGTATTTGTCTCTTGTATGTTGGGACTAACCCATGTAGGTGAGAGGAGTAAGGAAACAACAAGGATGCTCCCAACTCTTGGTGATCCTCATCAACATTGAGCATCCACAACTACCTCACCAACATGAAGTCTTCATCGACAAAACGCAAGGTTAGTTTAATCCTCTTATGGGGGGATGTCACATTAAGGGGGAGCTTTACTCTAATTCTTGAGTCGAAGCATCTCTTAGCATGTGACAACATTAAATGCTTTATGTAAAAGTGGTAACCCCACTTGTGCTTAAACGATGAGTATGACCTAGGATCAAGTACTCTTACTTGGCCCCTAAGTCAAATAATCATATATAGATGACTTCGTCATCGCCCAAGTGCTTGTTAGATGCTAGTATGTTTGTGCATGTTTGCCATGATTTCTTTTGACATATTATTGTGTGAGCATGTTGGTCTGCATTTATTTACTCATTCGAGGACATCCAATTGTTGCTATTTGGCTTTTGATTTATCTTTTGCCAATTGGATGGACAAGAATGCCTAGGACCACTCTTTAGCTATCTATGCTTTCTCACCTCATATTCCATTCATGCTGCATCAATAAATTTGAACAAGTACTTTTCGATCCCTCTGTGTGTGGAGCACCCGGAGTTCTGTATCGACAAGGACTGACCATTAAAACCTCCCAAGTGCAACTTGGTGGAACCAACACCAAAATCTCGATCTCACCGATTGCCTAGGGTTGATATGGTTTTCAATCACGGTTACACCGATTTCATATTCTCGGTTACACCGAGTTTCCCTATCAGCTGACAGTTGTGGAACTCAGTGACACCGAAAACATACAATCGGTATCACCGATAGTGAAGGGTATATATGTTGTGGACCCCGATGCTTTGAAATTCAATCTTCAATGTCGCGCCTCAGAACCCTAAGCTGCTGCCTTGAGACCCCTGGTCATCGCCCTTGTTCTCTTGCGCCTCTCCACCGCTGCGAATCACCGCCGTCGACGTAATCTACACCAACTTCACCACCGTAGCGGATGCGCACCAAGTTAGGGTACGGATTCGACCTCCTTTGCGCTCCCTTCTGATTCTTGTGCATTGGATTTGATTTTATCTATAAGCCACCCATTGCACTTATTCCTTTCCACAAGAAATCTCCATAGGATAGAGAACCATTGATTTCTAGGGTTTTGCCTTCCGCCCGACGCAACTCGGTAGAACCGAATCAAGAAAATTGGTACCACCGATTTTCGTTTCTGTGTGCTGAGAACTGTCACGGTGAAACCGAGCACTCCTTTTCGGTCTCACGGAAAAGGGTGCCAAGTTTCTGTTAAGAGGGTCAGTCAGTCTCGGTGTCACCGAAACCTTTGCTTCGGTCTTACCGATTTGTTTCTAACAGAATGCAAAACTTTGAAACTTTTATTTCAAAATTTCAAAAACCTGCTGATAATTTTGTGATGACACATCTACTTCTGCTCATCTATACTCTATTCACAGGGTCAGTATGTCAAGCTCAGAGGATAGTCAGAATGTGCCAAAGCAAGGAGTTGATATGAGTTCTGGAACAAGCCTAGAAGCCAGATCTTTCTCAGATCCAAGCACCCCCATCTCACATGGGTTGCGCAAGGCTGCCACCAGAACCATTAAGAGGTTGAACTCAGATGAAGAGGATTCAGACTTTGTACCTGAAGAGATTCTTGCTAAGAAGCAAGAGAAGGCTACCAAGAAAGCTGCAACTGAAGCCACTTCCTCTCGAAGAGTTGTGAGCAAAATATATGCTCCTGCTTCCACCTTCAAGACTCATGAGACTGCCAGAGCAACGATGTCTATTGAGATCCCCAAGAAAGCTATACCTAAGAAGGCAGGAGAGAAGAAAGCAAGAAAGAGGGTCATTCATGCTATTGGCAGAAAAACCTCCATGTATGAGGATCCTGAAGAAGTTGTTGATGCTGATGCTGAAGAGGAGGAAGAGCATGTTGAGAAGGCCCCTCCCAAGAAAAAGCAAAAGAATTTGATGTCTGATGCTATGCCCAAGACTAGCACATCCAAGAAGGCTGCTACTGAGAAGCCTAAGAGGACAACTAGGCAGATTCCAGCTTTTGAGAAGAACAAAGGGACTGCTTCCAGAGTTGAAGATGAAGATGACTTAACAACTTTGATGAAGCTCAGACCACGTCTTCCAATACACAATGCCAGCTACCCACTAGCTGAAGATATGAAGAAGAGGAAGGATTCAGGATTGAGAGCTTGGAGATCTATAGATCCTTATGCCCAGAGAAAGAAGACAGCTATGGACTATAGATTCTATACCAAGGAGGAGCAGGACTTCTATGAGACTGTGCTCTTTGACAAGAGTCCAACTGTCAATGATATGCGTTACGTGGATTGGAGGTTCATCAAAGAAAATGAGGACTACTTTCCAAGTGTCCAGGACAACTTCCACTGCATAGGTCTTGATGAGTTCGTTGGCAGAGAATTCACAGCATGGAATGATGAAATGATCATGCAATTCTACTCCACTACATACTTCTACGTAGATGGTAGAATTGTGTGGATGATTGAAGGTGCCTGATATGAATTGACTGTTGAAGAATGGGCTACTATCTTAGGAGTTCGTGAAGCACATGATGGTGACTTGGATGTATACTCAGAATCCAAGGCGAGCCACAATGCTATGGCAAATATGTACAAGGAGATCCCTGCTGCCAATGTGAAGTCTCACAGGCTAGGATCTATCTACTTTCTCCAGGCTGGCCTACACACTATCAAGACCATTCTGAGGCATATCCTGATGCCCAAGTCTGGAGATGACAAGATGATCCGAGGCCACTCCATCAATATGTTGATCCATCTTGACAGACACACCAGGATCAGAGTCATGGATTTGATTGTTGAGACAATCAAGAGGGTTGCTGCTAATCAGAAGCGCTCATGCTGTTATGCACCCCACATCCAGATGCTCATAAACTCAAGACTAGAGAAGCACATCTTTGCCCTGGATCACCCACATTTGCCCCTACAGCCAGATCTCGAGGACAACGTCGCTGCAGCTCAGGAAGCAGCAGAGGCAGTGAGAGCCACTAGTGCTCAAGCCCCTCGATCCAGGAGCGAGCAACTGGATTTTCTGATATCATCTGTTCAGGGCATGCAAAAGGACATTAAGGGGATTATGGACAACCAGAGTCTTGTTAGAATCTTTGATACCAGAATCAAGACCCTTACTGATAAGGTGGACGGGCTGACGAAGATAGTCACAGAACTTCAGCATGAAGTTGACTCCGTGGAATTCCCTCGGGTCTCTTCTACTTCAGATCAGGATGATGACGATGATGATGAGGAGGAGGAGGAATTACCTCTAGGTCCAAGCACTCAGTTCACTACTCAGGCCAGATCAGCCACAGTGCTAGCTCCAACAGCTCCAACAGCTCCATCAACTCCATCAGTGACCACTCCAGCTCCATCTACGACATCTACAAAGATCTTTGCCGACGCTGTCATCTCGACTCCTTCATCAACAACCGGAGGAGATGTGCTCAAGAACGTTTAGACATATGCCTTTGAACTTTTTGGTAACTTGTTGCCAAAGGGGTAGAAGTGTATATAGATCTACAGGCTTCGAGTGAGAGAGAGATTTGTCTTTTTTGTTGCTTTTCAAAACATTTGGTTCTTTTGGTTTGATGTGAGATACTTTTGTGTTTGTGTTATGCTACTATGTTATGGGTGATGCTACTATTTCCTATCATCTTAATGCTCATGAGATGATCATTCACCCTTACTTATGTGTGTTGTGCCATGTTATCCACTCTAATTTTTCTCGCACACCACCAAGTTGTATGTGACATGGAAGAAGTTCCCCATATACGTAATCAATTGTGCATTTGCATTCAAATGCAAATTCAAAATGATGCACAAATTTAGGGGGAGCTCTTGCTTATCACATACTTCTCAAAGCGACGATTATATTCATTGATTTTATCATATGTCGAAGCTTTGATCTATATGTTGTCATCAATTACCAAAAAGGGGGAGATTGAAAGCACATTTGCTCCCTTGGTGGTTTTGGTAATTAATAACAACATATAAGTCATTGAACTAATGTTTCCATTGAGTATATTTCAGGAAATGTTCAAAGAGAGGATTGGCAAAAGGAGATTGTGGAGAAACCCCAAGATGAAAGGAAATAGGTTGGCCAAGCTTCAAGCAAGAGGACTCTACATTTTATATTTGTGAGAAATCACTTTGAGTCATAGGAAAGCCAATACTATTAAAAGGGGGTAAGGTGTTGTTGGTGAACAATATGCTCAAATGTGCAAAAGTGATAGTCACCAAAAACATCCACAAAAACTCTCCGACCCAAGTTTGTTCTATACCCAACACTCAAAATCGGTTACCAACTTTCCCACTTCGGTGCCACCGATTCCAGAACCTAGACAGACTCAAGCCAAACCCTAGCCACTTCGGTGCAACCGATTCCATACCGGTGCCACCAAGTTTAGGTTGCCAACTTTCTGTTACGCAAATTCACTTTTTTGGTCCCATCGAGAATGCTGGATCGGCGTCACCGAGATTGGAAATCTGACTGTTGGTCACCTTATCGGTGCAACCGAGTTTCCTATATCGGTCTCACCGAGATTCAAAAGTTGCCACCTTTTGGTCACTTCGGTACCACTGAGATTAACACATCGGTGTCACCGAGTTGGTCATTTTGTGTGTGTAACGGTTGGATTTTTGGGGATGCCTATATATACCCCTTCACCACCACCTACTCGAAAGAGAAGCACTCAGAACTATTCCATACCTATCCTATCAGATTTTCTGAGAGAGAACCACCTACCCTTGTGTTGAGGTCAAGATATTCCACTCCAATCATATGGATCTTGATCTCTAGCCTCCCCAAGTAGCTTTCCACCAATCCCATCTCTCCCACCATGCCAAATCTGTGAGAGAGTGATTGGGTGCTGAGGAGTCTATCATCTTGAAGCACAAGAGCAAGGAGTTCATCATCATTACCGAGCCTATTACCTTTTGGAGGGTGGTGCCTCCTAGATTGGTTAGGTGTTGCTTGGGAGCCTCCTACTTCGTGTTGTGGAGTGAACCAAGAAGTTTGTAAGGGCAAGGAGATCACCTACTTCGTGAAGATCTACCCCATAGTGAGGCTAGTCCTTCGTGGACGGAAGCCGTATGGAATAGTCAAGGTTGCTACTTCGTGGACCCGTTTGGGTGGAGCCCTCCGTGGACTCTCGTGACCGTTACCCTCCGTGGGTTGAAGACTCCATAAACATGTATGTACGATAGCGCCACCTATCGGAACCATGAGAAAAATCATCGTGTCTACAATTGTGTTTGATCTTCCTACCCTATCCCTTCTATACATGCTTGTTGTTAATTTCCGCTGCTATATACTCTTAGACTTGCATGTGTAGGGTGTACTTGACTTGCCATGAAATGCTAAAAATTGTCAACCCTAAAATTTGGTTTAGGCAAAAAATTTAATTGGTCAAGTAGTCTAATCACCCCCCTCTAGACCTACTTTCGATCCTACAACCCCCATGACGGATACTGGTCGGATGATCCCGTGGATCAAAGGTGATCGAATATGCCGACCATGGGTTATACTTCGGGGCTACAGGCTCTATAGCGTAGACCTCTCGAAGGGCGCACTTCCTCTCATTTTTTGGTATATGGGTGGCGTATGTCATGTTTACCATTTTGACCTCTGGAGGGAATTTCTTTTGTCCGCCACCAATCAGACCCCAAGGCTCATCCTCGTCCTCGTTGTGAGGGCTCTTACCTTGATCTTCAGGCGGGAGCTTGCTGGCCTGTTTGAACACCCAATAATTGCGGTGTGTATGATCATTGGGCTTCTCTTGAGTCCAATGGATTTGGCAAGGCCTTTCCATGATCTTCTCCAGCGGGGTCGATCCATCTCGATTGCCTTTAGGGGGATTCTTCCGCTGCCCAGGTCGGGAGTTGCGGAAGCCAGCGTTAATGGCCGTGTCATCGGCATCACTAGTATTGTACCGGCATTTGTATTTGTTGAGCTTTGGTTTCCCGTTGTCGCCCCGAACTTCAGAGTTTTGGGGGCCTTCAGAGTTGTGGCTGCGTCTTGCTAGCCAATTATCTTCGCCCGCGCAAAAGCGGGTCATGAGGGATGTAAGGGTAGACATAGTCCGAGGTTTATCCTGGCCAAGCTGGCGGGCGAGCCATTCATCCTGAATATTATGTCGGAAGGAGTCTATTGCCTCAGCGTTCGGGCAATCGACAATCTGGTTCTTCTTGGTCAAGAATTGATTCCAGAATTGCCGCGCAGACTCTCCGAGCTTCTGAACGACATTACTTAGGTCGGAGGAATCCACCGGGCGAGCATAGGTGCCCTGGAAGTTAGATCGGAATGCATCCTCTAAGTCTTCCCAGCATCCAATGGAGTTTTTGGGGAGGCTGTTTAACCAGTGCCGAGATGGCCCCTTGAGTTTTAGGGGGAGATATTTGATGGCGTGGAGATCATCTCCTGGAGCCATGTAGATGTGGAGGAGGAAGTCCTCAATCCATATGGTTGGGTCAGTTGTCCCATCGTACTGCTCTATGTTCACGGGTTTAAACCCCTCTGGGAACTGATGCTGCATCACCTCATCTGTGAAGCACAGTGGGTGAGCGATGCCTCTGACCTGAGCTATGTCGCGCATGTATTCGGTGTCTGTTCTAGCCCGGTTGCGTTCCCGGCCTCTGTTATTGTGGTCAAGCCATGGTCTGTACCCTTCTCATCTATCGGGTGAGTAACCTCTGGATCCATAGATGGATCTTGTACGACCTGCTCTGTAGTCTAGGTTGTCCCGCAGGTCAAACCTATCATTGGGCTCTAGTGGCTCCTTTCCCCATCTTCGGGGTATCGCCGATTTGTAACCGATGTCGTCAGTCGTCTTGTCACGCCCGCAAGGAGGGCGGTCCGGCTTGTCGTATGGGTCATGTTTGGGAGACGGAGTATCAGTAAGCTCGTCGTCAAATTGTGGCAGCAGCCTTCTGCGTGGATAGCTTTTGGGTTGGTCCGATAGACCGGTACCGTACCCTTACTCAGCTGAGAGGATTCTCGTCCATCGATTATTGAGGTCATCTTGTTCGGCTTTAAGTTGTCATTCTTTTGTTTTCAGGCTGCGTGCCGTGGGTATGAGCTATTGCCTGAACAGCTCCTGATCCTCGAGATTGTCAGGGATGTCGAGCTCATCGGCTTCCAGGATGTCCTCCTCCTCTACAGAAGGGAGGTAGTTATCGTCCTCGGAATCGTTGAAGTCATCGGGGTTGCACTGGTCTTCAGGCTTCTCCTGACCCTCTAGCCGGTGTTCGGAGATATCGGGATTGCCTAGGTCCTCTGGGATATCTACGTCCCCGGTGGTGATGATGGCTTTCCTTTCCTTTTTGCCTTTTGACTCCTTATTTGTTTTCCGGCGCCTTGACTGCACGTCGCCCAATTTATCGCCATCGTTCTTAGGCGTGTTTTTGCCATTAGTGGTAGGAGTGTCTACCATGTAGACATCATATGTGGAGGTGGTCGCCCATCGCCCAATATTAACGGGGGTGGGAGCGTAATCCTTTTCATCCATGTATTCTTCCTTCTCAGAGGCATAGTCCAACATGTCGGTTAAGTCTTCGACTATGGCTATGAGGTGGGTGGTGGGTGGGTCGAAATTGTCCTGACCTGCTTTGCGGCCGATCTGAGCACAGATCGAGGTTGGATTGTCAGTAATTTTAATCGACAAGATCCGATCCAGGGCCTCGTTCAATGTCGAGATCCGGATCGTGTCAAACTGCGCGGAGCTGCCGGAGTGGATCTCCAACGTGTCCAGACGAGTGGAGTGTTCGGCAAGAACAAGTATCCGGTCATCTGGCACTATGACCGGATTCAGACTAAGAGTCGGGCCATCACCGGAGTTAACCTCGTGGGCGTGACCAAAAAGGGAGCTCAAAGTTTGACGAGGATATGTACCTAGGGTAGGGTCTTAGGCCTGACCTATATACCCTACCTAAGGACACTTCATTGGAAAGCTTAAGGACCACAGGAGAGATTCCGATTGGATTCATCATGGAGTTCAAGTCACTCGACAGATAATCCATTCGGTAGCTCCTTCCTCCACTCGACAGTCACCTGTCACTCGGACGACCCCGCTTCCAGTCGACAACAGAAGACCAGAAGCCACCCCTGGGAGATCAACAGGAAGGCGTTAGGCCAGTCGTCATTAGTAGCAATTATGTGTATTTTACCAGTAATGCTAGTCTTCATACCCACGATCGGACCCTTGGATGCCTGGCAATTATGAGGGGCAGCGAACTCTATATAAGCCGCCCCTCCCCTTTGGAACAAGGGTTCACAACCTTTGTAATCTCTATTCTCCACACAACAAAGCTCTAGAGCATTGAGACGTAGGGCTTTTACCTCCACGAGAGGGGCCTGAACTCATACATCCGTGTGTACACCCTCGCCGTAGCTAGGACTCTGCCCTCTCCTTTCGTACCCCTACCTTCTACTGTCAGGCTCGTTCCCACGACAGTTGGCTCCCACTGTGGGGCCAGTGTCTAAGCGACTTCTGGCGAGGTTGCATTTTTCTCCCTTCGTGATGTCTTCCGACGGTGTTTTCGTTCTAGGCCACGAGGTCCGTTTCAGAGCGCTCACGTTCATCGCCGACGATTTGGCATGGCTACAAGAAGCGCCTCTTGACGTCGAGGGGGCTCCCTGTTCGCGGGACTGCGCGCTTCCGCGCGAGTTCTTGCGACATGCTTCTACGGCAGTTGTCGACTCCGTATTGATCGGCTTTACCCGCTATTCGTCGTCGCAAGTGGTCTGGTCGTCCACGACTCCAGCGATGGGTCAGGCATGCAGCCGCTCGCCAAATTTCTTTTCCGCAGATTGCGGCGATCGAGCCCGTCGAGACCCTTCACGACGTGTTCGAGTCAGACTCCGATTAGTGTGACGTTGCTTCCGAGTGCGAGAGCTGTGATCCTGTAGCGGAGGTCCTTATGGCTGGTTCCCATCAAAGCCCGCCGCCGGGCTTCGGCCGCGGTAAGCGGGAAGCTGGCGGACCGTCGAGTGAACAACCACGCCGTGATAGAGAAGTCCTTCATACTCCCATCATTGGCACGACCGCCAAGGCCCAGGCCTTGGAGGCCACACGCATACGGCTTGAAGAGCTCCAGAGAGAACTCGATGAGCGCGCTTGCCAGCACCCACCAGCTTCCAGTCGACATCAGCGACAGCTGTTTCCAACTGGATCTCACAACAATGTTGAGGTAATACCATACTCCTGTGTTAAACGTTGCAGCTACAGCTAGGATAGCAGATTCCATTCAGCCGTCTCGGTAAGAGCCTGGTAGAGGGTTTATGCAAATTAGAGCATTGCTAGATGCAGCGCAGCGTCAGAATTCTATTGTTTCGTAGTCGCGCCATAGGATACACAATAATTCACCAAAGGCAGAGACTATCCAGTCGACGCATAGTCCTGGACCGCCCTTGCACCGAAGGGGCGGAGGTTTTCGTGAAGATCAGTTCAGAATCAGTTTCACCGTGACGACCATCGTGGAGTGCCCACTCCTCCATAGGGTGGTCCACATGTGCCCCGACACCAGGACGAAAGGCGCTCGTTTGGTGATGAGCGTAATGCAGGGTTAGATGCTCATGATCTCCTCACCCAGAGGCGGATCGACAGAGGCAGAGCCCACAGAGATGGACTTGACAGTGATTTTCCGAGTGGTAGCACAAGTGTTATTTCTGGCCCCGAGTGCTTTAGTAGGGCCATACATTCTGCAGAGATTCCCGCCAACTTCAGGTTGGCGGCTGGGATCGGGAAGTTTTCTGGTGAGTCAAAGCCAAAGACTTAGTTGGACGACTACCGAGTGGCAGTTCAGATTGGTGGTGGCAATGATAACGTCACGATGAAACATTTGTCCTTGATGTTGGATGGTTTGGCTCGTGCATGGCTGAATTGCTTGGTTCCATCTAGCATATACTGCTGGGAGGATCTCGCCCGAGTGTTCGTCAGAACTTACGAGGGCACTTGCAAGGGTCCTGCCGGGATGATTGACTTGCAGCATTGTGTTCAGAAGCCCAATGAGACCTTGAGGGATTACATTCAACATTGGTCCACTCTGCATCATACAGTGGAAAATGTTTCTGAACATCAGGTTGTTTGTGCTTTCAAGGCTGGAGTGAAGTACGGAGAGCTCTACTTGAAGTTTGCTCAAACAGGCGACATCTCACTGAGTAAAATGATGGAAATCGCCACTCGGTGTGCCAATGGCAAAGAAGAAGACCGCCTCCGCAGCGGAAAAGGAAAAGCAGTTGACAACGATGCTGGCGGCAATTCCAGTCGAAAGCAGAAGCGGAAGGCTGATGGCCCTATCCAGGCAGAGGCGGCCGCTTTGGCGGCCCAAGGAAAGAACAAGGGCAAGTCCAATGGCCAGTTTAACCCTGATAAAGGAAAGAATTAGTTGGGGACTGATGTCTTGGATTTATCATGTGCAATGCACACGAGGAAAGATGACGAAGGCAACCTGATATTGCCCAAGCATACCACTCGGGAGTGTCGATTTCTCATACAACAGTTCAAAGAGACTCCCTCAAGTGAGAAAACTCTTGAGAAGGACGGTGAAGACAAAGAAACATTTCTAGATGTCACCGCTACACTGATGATTTTTGCTGATGTTGAAAGCAAGAGTCGATCGAAGGTCGTCAACAGGGAGGTCAACATGGCTGTAGAAACCACCCCCACCTACCTCAAGTGGTCTCAGACCACCATCACATTCGATCAGTCGGATCATCCTGCTCACGTGGCCACTCCCGGTCGACGCGCTTTGGTGGTTGATCCAGTTGTGGGGGGCACTCGACTCCGCAAGGTCCTCATGGACGGTGGCAGCGGCCTGAACATCCTGTACGCAGATACCCTTAAAGGGATGGGTATTCCAATGTCCTGACTCAGTGAGAGCAACATGCAATTCCATGGAGTCATCCCAGGGAAGAAGGCCAAGTCGCTCGTCCAGATTGCATTGGATGTGACATTCGAAACAGATAGAAATTTTTGAAAGGAAAAGTTGACGTTTCAAGTCGTGGATTTCCAGAGCGCTTATCATGCCATCCTGGGTCAGCCCGCATATGCTCGTTTCATGGCCCGTCCATGTTACGTGTATCTTAAGTTGAAGATGCCAGGGCCCAAAGGTGTGATCACAGTCACTGGCAATCGACAGCGGGCTGAAGAGTGCCTCCAGCAAGGCTCCAAAATCACCGATCACCAAACGACTATGGTTGAGATGGAAGAATACAAGAAGAGTGCTGACCCTACTGATTTGCTGCACGCTAAGAAGCCTGCTTCCGAGTTAGCATTTTAGTCGATAGGGGAAGTAAAGAAAGTACACATCCACCTGACATATTCAACTGCCGCGCGACCAATATATCATCAACACTCGACAACAAATAGGAAGCTGAGCTCATCCAGTTCCTCCGTGAGAACTAGGATATCTTCGCATGGAAGCCTATTGACATGCCGGGGGTTCCCAGGGAGCTGGCTAAACACCGATTGAGAGTTGACCCAAAGACCAAGCCCGTAAAGGAGTATTTGCGTCGATCAGCGATAGAGAAGCGTAAGGCAATTGGCGAAGAGGTGGCTCGTCTCTTGCAAGCCAAGTTCATTCGGGAGATTTACCACTCCGAGTGGCTCTCGAATGTTCTTATGGTTCCCAAGAAGGACAAGTCACTACGCATGTGTATTGACTTCAAGCATATCAATCGGGCCTGCCCGAAGGATCATTTCCCGCTCCCCCACATAGATCAGATTGTTGATTCGACCGCGGGATGTGAGCGTTTATCGTTTCTTAATGCTTACTCCGGTTACCATCAGATCCATCTATTTAGCCCGGATGAAATAAAAACAGCCTTCATCACCCCTTTATGGTGTTTTTGCTACATCACCATGCCATTCGGTTTGAAAAATACCGGCGCTACTTTCATGCGCATGATTAAGAAGTGTTTACTTGACTAGATCCCTCAGAATGTCGAGGCGTACATGGATGATATCGTTGTAAAGTCCCGCAAAGGTTCCGACCTGCTGGCTGACTTGGACGAAACTTTCACCAATCTGAGGAGGTATGATATAAAGCTGAGTCCGGCTAAGTGTACTTTCGGTGTCCCTAGTGGCAAGTTACTCAGTTTTCTTGTTTCCGAACGAGGGATCGAGGTCAACCCTGAGAAAATCAGCGCCATTACCCGAATGAAGACTCCCATGCGAGTGCACGATGTTCAGAAGCTCACAGGTTGCTTGGCAGCATTGAGTTGATTCATTTCTCATCTCGGTGAGAAGGCATTGCCTTTGTACTGACTGATGAAAAAGTCGGACACGTTCGAGTGGACTCTAGAGGACGAAGCAGCATTTGTCGAGATCAATGCCCCGCTCTCCACCCAGCCAGTGCTTGCTGCTCCTTGCAGCAAAGAGCCCTTGCTCCTGTGCATCGCGGCCACTAATTAGGTCGTCAAAACAGTGTTAACTGTCGAGCGGGAAGCGGAGGGCAAGGCTTACAAAGTCCAACATCCAGTCTATTACGTGTCTGAAGTATTGTCTCCTTCGAAACAAAGATATCCTCGCTACCAGAAGTTTGTTTATGGTATTTATCTGTCAGCAAAGAAGGTGGCACATTATTTTCAGGACCACTCAATTTCAGTCATCACTAATGCTCCATTATCCGAGATTCTCAACAATCGGGACGCAACTGGTCGAGTGGCTAAGTGGGCAATCGAGCTGCTATACTTTGACATCAAGTTTGAAGCCAAGAAAGCGATCAAGTCTCAGGCACTTGCAGATTTTATGGCTGAGTGGATTGAATAGCAACAGCCAATCCAGGTTCACTCGGCACACTGGACCATGTTCTTCGATGGCTATAAAATGTTGAATGGGTCCGGTGCTGGCGTTGTTTTGGTATCTTCGAAGGGCGACAAACTTAGTTATGTCTTGCAGATCCACTTCGATTCCTCCAACAATGAAGCAGAAGATGAAGCACTTTTATATGGGTTGCGCATGGCTATCTCACTCGGTGTCAAGCGCCTGATGGTTTATGGCGACTCAGATTTGGTGGTCAATCAAGTGATGAAAGAGTGGGACATTCGAAACCCCGCTATGACTGGATACTGTAGTGCTGTTAGAAAGCTTGAGAAGAAATTTGAAGGTCTGGAACTTCATCATGTTCCCCGAGTGAAGAATCAAGCAGCCGATGAGTTGGCAAAGATTGGATCCACTCGACGACCTGTCCCCAGCAATGTGTTTTTATAGCACCTCCATACTCCTTCAGTATAGGAAGATCCTTTCACCAAAGAGCCCCCGCAAGCTATGAGCTCCATCGATCCGACTGAAGTCGATGTCCCTGCAGTTATTGATTTAGTCATGGAGATTCGGGTCGTCATTCCCGATTGGACGGTGCCCTATATTGCTTATATCCTTAGACAAGAACTCCCTCAAGACGAGACAGAAGCACGACAGATCGTGCGCAGGTCGAAGGCCTTTACTATGATCGGGGATTAGCTGTTCAGAGAAAGCGCGACCGGCGTGATGCAGCGTTGCATTTCCCTAGAAGAAGGTCGAGTGATTCTGGATGAAATCCACTCGGGAACTTACGACCATCATGCATCCTCATGGACAATCATCGCTAAAGCATACCGAGCTGGTTTTTTCTGGCCACGGGCCAACGAGATGGCCAAAGACATTGTCGATCATTGTGAGGGGTGCCATTTCTATGCAAACTTATCTCACAAGCCGGCGTCTGCTCTAAAGACGATCCCTCTTGCCTAGCCGTTTGATGTCTGGGGCCTAGACATGGCTGGTCCCTTTCAGACTGGAAAAGGCGGATTCACTCATTTGCTCATTGCAGTCGACAAATTTACAAAGTGGATAGAGGCCAAGCCGATAAAGAAATTGAACTCTCGTACGACAGTCACATTCATGTGGGAAATAATTTTCCGATACGGCGTTCGCCACAACATCATCACAGATAATGGCACCAACTTTGACTCAAAAGAATTCAGACACTTCTGCACCTCCCAAGGCACTCAAGTGGATTATGCTTCCGTTGCACACCCCTAAACTAATGGTCAAGTTGAGCGAGCTAACGGACTCATCCTGCAAGGTTTGAAACCTCGTCTCATGTGCGACTTGGATCATGCTGCCGGAGCTTGGGTGCCGGAGTTGCCATTTGTTTTATGGGGCCTGAGAACAACACCTAATCGGTCGACTGGATGAACTCCTTTTTTCCTGGTCTATGGAGCCGAAGCTGTCCTGTCAAGTGATTTGTTTCACAACTCTCCCCGAGTGGAACTTTATTATGAAGCCGAAGCTGAACAAGCAAGACAGGATGGCTTAGACCTCCTGGAGGAAGAGCGAGAGATGGCTCTGATCCTGACCACAACTTATCAGCAAGATCTGTGATGCTTCCATGCGAAAAATGTTAAGAGTCGGTCATTTCATGAGGGAGATTTGGTGCTCCGAGTGGATCAACAGTGACCCCACAAGCTCGCTCCTGCGTGGGAGGGTCCCTTTGTCATCACCAAGGTGTTGAACAATGGAGCTTATCACCTGTACAACCTCAAGAAGCAGATTGACAAGCCGCAAACTTGTAACGCAGATTAGCTCCGGCGTTTCTATACTTAGGAACATAGTGGTTTTGATGTAATAAAAATATTTCAGAGCATGTCATATATGCAAGTTTGACTTCTACAGTCTTTTCGTCAACTCCGATCAAGTAATTTCTCATTTGGGTCCACTCTGAGTGTCGAGCAATCCTCACACTCGGGGGGCTTAGTGCGAACATGCTTTCGCCTAAGTTAAAATCCCTGCCGAGTGAATAGCAGTCCATTCACACGACGACTTAGTTGCAAATCAGTCTCCGCCTAAGTTCAAAACTACTCCAAGTGTTGAGCAATCCTCACACTCGGGGGCTTAGCTGCGAACATGCTTTCGCCTAAGTTTAAAACCCTGCCGAGTGGATAGCAGTCCATTCACTCGACGACTTAGCTACGAATTAGTCTGCCTAAGTTTAAAACTACTCCGAGTGTTGAGCAATCCTCACACTCGGGGGCTTTGCTGCGAACATGCTTTCGCCTAAGTTAAGAACCCTGCCAAGTGGATAGCAGTCCATCCACTCGACAACTTAGCTACGAACCAATCTTCACCTAAGTTCAAAACTACTCCGAGTGTAGAGCAATCCTCACACTCAGGGGCTTAGCTGCGAACATGGCTTCGCCTAAGATTAAAACATTCCGAGTGAATATCGTTCCATTCACTCGACGGCTTAGCTGCGAACCAGTCTTTGCCTAAGGTCGAAACTATTCCGAGTGTAGAGCAATCCTCACACTCGGAGGCTAAGCTACGAACCAGTTTTCGCCTAAGTTAAAAACAAATTTAGTCAAACAAACGATTGAAAACCAAATACGGATAAATTCGGAGGCTTCGTCGCAGATAAGTGTTTCACACGCAAGAAAATCTACTCAGGCTTAAGGCCCAAAGGAAGTTTTTAGGTCGATATATCTCCACTCGGCATACCGAGGCAAATAAAGTTTTCCCATGAATCAAGTTTTTCAAGCACCCGACGAGCTTGCTAGCTTGACGGATGTTTCCAAGTCGATCCCATCTGCGATCCTCGTGGCTGCGTCAACGAAGGTCTTCATGAAATCCTCAAACTGAAGCTTCTTCATGTTCATTACTCGGAGCTCCTTCAACTTGTCCTCCCTTGCCTCCTTGCAATGGACTCTTACGAGGGAGAGAACCACGTCGGCTCCGTAGCGGGCGGGAGATTTCTTCCAGGCCTGCACTCGACTGGGAAGGTCATTAAGGCGTGCCATCATAGATGTAAGATCAAGCTGAAGGGTGTCTTCGGGCCACAGTTCTTTGTCGATCTTCTCCATCACAACTTTTAGTCGGAGGACATATGCTTGAACGCCCTGGAGTCTGATGTTGAGTCGGAACATGTTCATGGCCACTCCAGCACCAACACGTGACTTGGTGGCATTCAAATTGGGCTCGATTTCTTTGGTTTCCTTTTCAAAGTCCTGGTAGAATTCTGTTGAGAAGAAGGAATGGAAGTAGGTTCAATGAAATACAGTCGTCAAGGATTTTATGAAGTTCACTCGACTGTGATGGTTACCGTCAAGCATGATGTACATCTTTCTCGCGAACTCCCCCAAGTGCTTCTCCAAGCCATTGCTCCTCTTGGTCAGCTGTTCAGTCTTCTTGATGAGGTCCACCCGTTCCTGCTTCAGCTTGGAGTTTTCCGCCTCCATCTTCTTGGCGGCAGCCAATTTCTGCTCAGCAGCTTCAGTCTTCTCCCTCGCCACCCGTTGAGCATCAGCAAGCGCTTTGTCCTTGTCCTCCAGCGCCTTCTTCATGGTATCTAAAGAAATAGCATTGTTGAGTTGCGCTTGGAGTCGACGATTTTCATTGCGTACGCCTGTTCAAGTGAAAACACTCGGTTCAAAGCATAGACAGTGAAGATAAGAATGCATTGGGTCAACAGAAGTTACCTCCTAGAGTTTTCAGTTCAGTCTGCACTCGCTCCAAACTGCTGTTGGAGACCTCCAAGTCCACTCGCAGCTGGTTCCTTTCCTCCTCGAGGTCCTTGTACTGTGCGCCAAGTTCGCAAGCTCTCTGGAATCAACAAAGAAAACGTTCAGTCGACAAGAAACACCTACACTCCCGAGTGCAGAAGGTCAAAAACCCTGAGTTCAAGATGGTCTCTATCAGACCCCCGCCAGTGCAAGCACTCGACGGTGGTCTTGGGGACTACACCCAGTGGGTGCACTCAGAGTGCCCCCCCTGGAACTGCTAACACTCAATCTGTCGAGCGGCAGAGTCAACCCCACTCCGCACCTTTGAAGTAGCGTCATATCATGGTTGATGAAATGATGTTCATAAAACCTACAAGGTAGCTTCGGTGTGGGACGGCTAAGAAAAAAAAGTACACTCGACATGTCAAGTGGTAAGCGTACTCCGCGTACGACAAAAAGACCCAAGTTCAAGTTTTCAAAACTACTGCTCATTGTCTATGATCAACAACAGCCTCGGGGACTACACCCAGTGGGTGCACTCAGCGTGCCCCCACTGGTTCCTAAAACATTCGACAAGGTCTGCCCTGTCTGAGCATTCGACGGTCTCTATCAGACCCTCGCCAGTGCAAGCATTCGACGGTCTCTATCAGACCCCCGCCAGTGCGAGCACTCGACGGTGGTCTCGGGGACTACACCCAGTGGGTGCACTCAGCGCGACCCACTGATTTGCTAACTCTCGATCTGTCGAGTGGCAGAGGATAAAAAAACGTGCACAAGCATATGAATATCGTCTCTTCTAAGACCCCTGCCAGTGCAAGCACTCAACAGCGGTCTCGGGGACTACACCCAGTGGGTGCACTCAGAGTGCCCCCACTGGACCTATTAACACTCGATCTGTCGAGTGATCCGCCACCCAAACCCGCACCTTTGAAGTAGCGTCATATCATGGTTGATGAAATAATATACATGAAACCTACAAGGAAGCTTCGGAGTGGTGTGGCTAAGACAAGAATTTCGCTCGACATGTCGAGTAGCAAACGTATTCCGCATATGACGAACTCTAAGACCCCTTCTAGTGCAAGCACTCGACATCGGTCTCGGGGAATACACCCAATGGATGCACTCAGCGTGCCCTCACTAGAACGAAATCTACTCGATTAAGACCTGATCTATTCGAGTGGAGAACTTTCAAATATCATACAAGTGGAAAACACCCAGTGGGTGTACAATCAAAGAAGACAGGAATTCAGTCGGAAATATAATTACAATTGAACTTACTCGGACATTGGTGCGAAGCGTTGTGCTGGTATCGTAAGTTAACTTGCTGGCCTCGTACGCCTCTTTGGTTTGCAACATTGTCTATTCCGTATGGATCATGGCCTCCTTTGCAGCTCCAGTCTGATCTTCCGGAACGCGGTGCAGAGGAAAAGCAGTCACCGGCGGGATCGACGTTGCGACTGGGACAATTGAGGTGGTATGAGGTGGGCCGGTTGGAGTCAACGTCACGATGGTTGAAACAGCTGGTGGAGCACTTGACAGCGGTACCGCAGGATCGGTTCGGACCCGTGTCGAATCACTTATCCCCTGGGAAGATCTAGCAGTCGATCGCTGAAGCGTCTGTGCCGACTGAGTTCTTCGGGCATGTACTCGAGGGGTGCCTAAGGTCTCACCTTCACCTCCTGTACCCCGGGGTTGTTCTTCATCATCCTCTAGTTAAATTATTTCTGCAATTACCAATCGGCAATATTGACTCCTGCAATCGACGAATTTCGAGAATCAGAGCTGAGTATGGATTCGTGTACCTCTTTGAGAAGTGGCCGCATTAGCAGTATCCACATCCATTTGCTCCTCTCCGTCCCGTGGAGGCGACATCATTGAGGTAGCAGCACTGGTAGATCAAATCCCACTCGGTCAAAAAGAATTAGCAGTTGCAATCGACAACAAAAGATGAAAGCAAACACTTACGTTGAGACGATGGGCACATCCATGTTCATGTGGGGCAGAGCTTTGCGAGGTTTTCCTGTGTTGGGCTTGAGCTGCTTCGCCGATCGTTCGCCCGACTCGACGGTCGAGGGTCGGTCCCGTTTTGGGTTCCGTTCACTCTGAATCGGGGCTTTATCAGTGGTAGTGGCAGGGTCCTGACGTGACTTCAACCGGCGTTCAACACATGATAGAGACTCGACTTCCTCCTTGTTTTCACCCAAGTCCTCGTATTCGTTTTCACTGTCATAAGCACAATCAACATCCACACTGCCACCCTCGCTTTCCCCGCCGTCTTCAGGCTGGCTCCCATTGGGTACAGACAAGTGCATGTGCGTCCACTCCTGCGTGTTTCAAACAGTGAAGTCAGTCAACAGTTCAATAAATCACACGAAAGAACAAATCTACAGTTGACAAAGACAGGAGTTACCAGATTCCTTGGCGGATTTGCAGCAGAGTAGGGTTGGATCCTCTTCGCACCTAGGGGGTTGTCACAAGCTCCAGTGATACTGCGAAGCCATTGCTCAACAGTTTTTTGTGAAACCTCCTCTGAGCATGTCTTGGTCGAGTCCTCAGGACCGGCATAATGCCACATGGTGTGATCCCTTGCTTGGAGAGGCTGGATCCGTCGACTGAGGAATGTCTCCAAGAGATCCATATGAGTGACTCCACCATGGATGAGGGCCCCTACAGCATCCACCAAGATCCCGACCTGGACTTTTCCCTCTCCAAAACCTTCAAATATTTGGGAACAGCTCGACGATCTAACATGAAGGGAGAAAGCCCAGTCGACGTATTGGGAGAAGCTACGTCCTTGCAATAAAACCAGGTCGACTGCCAACCTCTAACCGATTCGAGAAAAGTCATGGGAGGAAAAGATCTACGAGCTCTCTTTTGAATTCCTAAACCCCCACATAGCTGGACTACATGAGTCTTTCCATCCTCAGGGTGGGCCTTTTTAATTGTCTAAGATCTGACGGTGAAATGTGCTTGAACAGTCCCCAGTGGGGAGAGCAGCCCAAGAAACACTCGCACAGAGTGATGAAGACAGACAAGTAGGAAATTGCATTCGGGGGAAAGTGATGGAGCTGAGCTCTGAAGAAGTTCAAAAATCCTATAAAGAACGGATGGGGAGGCATGGAGAAATCTCTTTCGATGTGGGAGAGGAGTAGAACCCGCTCTCCCTCGCGCGGCTCCGGCTCGCGCTCCCCTCCGACAGCCTCCAAGCACCGTCCTCCACGAGCCCGTCGACGACAAGGTTCTCGATGTCCGCGGTGGTGACTGTCGATGGGAGAAAGTCCCCCTGGATCCACCCTGCCGGTGCGGTGAACCGGGCGGTCGAGGGCTTCTTGGCCTTGCCATTCGCATCTCCCTTCTTGGCGTGCTCCAACTTCTCCATGTCTCCCTTTGTCATCGTGGCGACAGAGTTCATTGGAGTAGAGCAGAATGGGACGCTAGAGACGAGGGAGGCGGAGGAAGAGTGGAGATTTGGGGGAAAACACTATGCGAGCGGCGGCGCTTCGGGATTTATACCCTGCCGAGTGCCTCACTAACATGTGGGCCCGCAAGATCCCCACATATCCCAACCGCAAACGGCGCCTTGTACGTGGCAAAATGAGCGGCACAAAAATCAAGGCGTCGTGCTCCCACTTTCCCCGATCGTGGCGTCATCATTGCGAGCGCGTGCGCTTCCCAAATTTTCGTATCCTGCAAGATCCGGGCCTGACAGAGCGACCCATCACATACAGAGATCCCTTCAGGTCAGTTGGAATTAAATGGGCATTGAGCGTCCACTCGAACACTTTCAAGACAGAATCGATCTGGGCGAATGACGAAGAATTCAGTCGACGCAAGTTTCGTTGAAGCCCCGAAAATCATTCGAAAGATTTGGTGCCCTGTTTTGAACTGACTTCGATACCACCCTTCACCCCTCAAACCCTGATCCATTCGGGAGCTAATGACAAGGATATGTACCTAGGGTAGGGTCTTAGGCCTGACCTATATACCCTACCTAAGGACACTGCATTGGAAAGCTTAAGGACCACAAGAGAGATTCCGACTGGATTCACCATGGCGTTCAAGTCACTCGACAAATAATCCATTTGGTAGCTCCTTCCTCCACTCTACAATCACCTGTCACTCGGATGACCCCGCTTCCAGTCGACAACAGAAGACCAAAAGCCGCCCCCGAGAGATCAACAGGCAGGCGTTAGGCTAGTCATCATTACTAGAAATTATGTGTACGTTACCACTAATGCTAGTCTTTATACCCACGATCGGACCCTTGGATGCGTGGCAATTATGAGGGGCAGCGAACTCTATATAAGTCGCCCCTCCCCTCTGGCACAAGCGTTCGCAACCTTTGTAATCTCTATTCTCCACATGACAAAGCTCCAGAACACTAAGACGTAGGGTTGTTACCTCCACAAGAGGGGCCTGAACTCATACATTCGTGTGTACATCCTCACAGTAGCTAGGACTCTGCCCTCTCCTTTCGTACCCCTACCTTCTACTGTCAGGCTCGTTCCCACGACAAGGTTAAAGCCCGAGACTCTTCGGGCACGGTAGGCGAGATTGCGAGCCCGGTTAGTGACAAGTCACCCCTAGGATCCACGGAGAACTCTAGGTTCCCGAATTTGACCTCTTGACCAGGGGTGAAGCTTTCGACACGGCCTAGATGTCCGGTCTGGTCGGCATGCAGCACAACGCTGCCAAAGGCGAAGATCTGTCCGGGGACGAAAGTTTCCATGTTGCGGACCTCCTCGTTGATGACAAGGCGAGACATCAATTCCTTGGGTGATGACAGTGGAACTCTCAATGAAAGCACCAATGTCGGTGTCAAAACCGACGGATCTCGGGTAGGGGGTCCCGAACTGTGAGACTAGAATCGATGATAACATGAGACGAAGGGACAAGGTTTTACCCAGGTTCAGGCCATCCTATGGAGGTAATATCCTACGTCCTGGTTGATTGTATTGATGATATGGGGGGTTACAGGGTTGATCTACCTCGAGATCGAATAGCTAACCCCAGATGAATCGTTCTATATCTACAACCTAAAACCCTCCGGCTTATATAGACGCCGAGGGTATCTAGGGTTTACACATGGTCGGTTACACGCCGAAGAGATAAACATGCCTATTCGCTACATCAAACGTGGAGGACAAGCCACGATTCCCGAAGCTTCCTTCCTAGAGACAGGGCCTTCGATCGATCCAATGTTCGACAAGCGGTCCATGCAGTCCGGCCCATAAGGAACCGGTCGGCCTCCCGAGGACCCCATAATCCATGACTCCCTCACCTGTCTTTACGAGACTCTCTATGTTAAGTTGGGGGGGGGGGGTATTCGTTCAATGGTTTATGGCTGTTATCGCTCAAATTTTCATTAATCAACCAAATAATGGTATTCTGCTTAATTAATAAATAAGACAATTTTTGCCTCCGTTTAAAAAATATTAAGGACCCTCATAATTCCTGAATGTTTCGGCTTTTAAGCATATCACCCTGAATGGTATTTCATGGCAAATTTAGTTCATATGAGGTGGCAAAATTTGTTGTTAAAACATGACAACTTTATCTCAGTTTATTTTTTTAATCAGAAAATTGTCATGTTTGCCAACCTCACGTGAATTAAAATTGTCATGAAAAACGTTTGATGCCATGCTTATAATCCGAACATTCAGAATTTATCATCTCCAAAGATTAATAATAGCTGTAACTAGGTATTGTCCTAAAAAACCCTCTTTTGGCTGGGACAGAGCACGGCGTTTCACTATGGCAGCTAATCACCGGGGTTAGAGTCCAATACAAGTGCTGGCTACCTACCATAAGGCCACATAAGAAAGTAATAAAATCCGTACCCAGCTCTTTTTTTTGAGGAATAATCTCACATTACGCGCACGTAACTACCACCGATTTAATTACCCCTAATCCTTCTCGGCTCCGCACTCGCCATAGAGCAGTGCATATATAAAGCTTAACAGCCTACCTAGGGACGTTCCAACATCATATCACGTAGAGTCGAGCTCCCGGAACACGTCCACGCTTTGGATCTTGGGCACGCGACGCAGGGCGAACGCCGTGATCGTTCCTGCGACATCGCAGCCGAGCACCAGGCATGGCGGCGACGGGCGGCAGCGAGGAGCAGGTCTCTGGGGGGCGCCATGGCGAGCAGGCAAGCGCGAGCAGCACTAGAGTCGAGGTCAAAGATTCCCTGTGCACCGGCGAGACGGGCGCGAGCTCCGGCGCCGGCCACAGCGCAGCGCATCTTATCGGGGCGCTAAGGAGGAGCCAGGAGGAGCTGGCGACGATGGGCAAGGCCGACGTGCTCGCGTACGAGGAGCGTCTGCGGGCTCTCAGGCTTCGCGTGCTCCAGCGGATCCAGGAGGAGGAGGCGAAGGCGGCAGCGGCGGAAGAGCACACGACGGAGCCACGCCGTGTTGGTTGATTTGCTCTTGTAAAAACTAGGAGATTTTTTACGGTACATCATACTATCCGAAAGAATGGGTAGTATATAGGCGGTCAACGTGTATCCACTCGGAATTTGGCTAAGTGTAGATTGGTAATTTCCTGTATGGGATAGATTTATTTCCTTGTTTTAATCATAATACACAAACAATCACATACAAAAATACACAAAGAAAGGGGAAAGACAAGCCAGCTCCTCGAAGATACATGCTCTCGATGTGCGCCGTGTCCAGGTCGTCCGCCATCCGATGCCATCAGGCCGCCTCAGCCAGCCAACTGCACGACACATGCTCTCATTGTGCATCGCGTCCAGGTCGTCCGCCATCCGGTGCCGGCAACCCGCGGCCGCTGATCAGCCACCCGGCGCTTGCCATCTCCTCAGTGTTGAGTTGGTCGATAGCAACAATCAAAGCCATTGCCTAGGCATTATCACCATTGAGCAAAAGATTGGAATATTCCGGCGTCCAACGGCCGCTCTCCTCGTTGAGGGTGAACCGTGAAGCATCTGGTATGTAATGGGTTGACCTCTAGTAGCGCAGCCTGCCGGCACTAACTCCATTTGTCGGTGCTTGACAAGCTGATTCAATCACAGTGTCATGACTCGTGTGCATTAATTAATTGTGTGTTTCGCCGTATTAAGCTAGCACAGATTGATCAAGTAGCCAGCAGTAATTGATCTACGTTAGCCAGCCCCTTCATGAAGCATCCACCTGCATATCTGCTTAGGCGCTAGCCATGTAATACGTTTATTGATCTACCTAGTACGCCTGTATTACCACAAAGTATTGGACAGCATCGTCGAGGTCACGGCGTACGCCAACAATCAGGACGGCGTCGTGACGATTCGGAGCTCAGGCCACTATCTGAACAGGAGACGCAGGCAACGCCCCATCTCTCAAACAGAGCCGGCGTGTGAAGTGCAGCATCACCTTGCGAAGTGCATCTCGTCCCGATCATTGTGGGAAAGATATATCCCGTCTTCAGGAAGTCTGAGATCGATAAAACAACGAACTGCCTAAAATACCCCTAACTGCCTAATATACTACCAAAAAATTGATTTAGTATTATCTTATCTGAGCCGTTTAAACCACAGAAATAAACGGTTCAAATTGACTTGATGTACTGTAAAGGTCTCAAAACTAGAGGTATATGAAGTACCATGGACGGAGTAGTATAACTTGATTGGTTTAAACTTCGTCCATGGTACGCGAGATGTATAGGTATATGCGTGTTGATTCTTTTGTTTCGTTCCTAGGGTGTGCTTTGTAATTTCTGCTCAAGTTTGTTTTTCAGCTTCAGAGTTCAGACTGTAGTTTGTTTTTGAAAATAAGGTTTCTAATTAATGAAAATGAGAGAGAGAGGCCCTTCTTCCATCGCAGTGGTTTTTTACACCCCACCACACTCCACCCTGGTTACGCCCCCTCAAAAAAATATAGCAAAACATCTCAAAAAATTCTGAAACTTTGTGAAAATGATTATGAACAAATGTTATAGGTGCCTGGAAAGTTTGATTGCCAAATAACATTCGAGGAGCTTTGTAAAACAAAAATCACCTCAAATTACTCAAAATGTATATGCACTGTTTGAGTAGATTTTGTAATTTTGTCTTCTTTGTACAGAGCTTCTCGAATATTATTTGACCTCCAAACCCAGAACATTTGTTCATATCATTCTCGTAAAGTTTCATAATTTTTTTAAATGTTTTGCTATGGTTTTTTGAGGGGGTGGAGGGTGCTGGGGTGCAACAACTACTTTCCCTTCTTCCGTTGACTTGGAGGATATGTTAAGAGCATCTCTAGCAGACCCCGTATAACCATCGAAACTATAAAATTCTGGCGATTTTACGGGTTTGGGCCGTTTTAGCTATTAGAGCAGATACCGCAAAAGCAGCCCGGCCTGTAAAAAGTTTTCGGTAGCCTGGAAACGAGACCCCGTGACCACTATATGTGCGGGTTCGGTTGCTGGATACGGATCCAAACACTATCCCTCTGCCGCCGCGAAAATCCCCCATTCCTCACCGCTGACGACTCAGATTCATCGCGCTCCCATCCAATCCGCCACCCCACCCCTCCATTCCACCGCCGGAGATGGCCAATGACGACCCCGAGAGGGCGCGTTGCGTCAAATCTGACGCGGCATGGAAGCGCGCCAGATTGCGGTACACGCATTGGGGCCGGTCGCCGTCGCCGTCGCCCCTTCGCTGCGAGACGGAGGAGTACGACCGCGCACGCGGACGCCTCTTCTCCGGCGGTGGCAGCTCCTCCGCCGCGTCGAGCTCGCGGTCCTCCTTCACTCCGGTGAAGAGGGAGCTGGAGGAGCTCCCCCTGGTGAAGAGGGAGCCAGAGGCCGAGGCGGGGTCAGAGCGACGTGTCGGGGCGTCGTCGGGCCGGAGGACTACCTCCCACCGGCGGAGGCGGATTCCCTTTTGCCTGCGCTGCTAGCACGCAGTGCGCGGGAGGCGGAAGAGGACCGACAGCGCCGCCGGAGGGATGATGAGATCAACACCCTGCTCTACGAGCAGGGTGTCGCGTCGGCCCACGCCTTCGGTGACAAGGTGGAGGAGTGGCGCCGCGAAGCCATTGAGGAGGCGCGCATCTACATCGACCACACCTCCTCCGATGACGAGGACTGAGCGCTGCCGCTGGACGGCTACCGCACGAGCTCGGGTGAGCTCTATTTTGCGTAGTGCGGTAGGATAGTTAGCTCCGATGAGCTCTATGGTATATAAAGGCTATGGTATGGTATGGTATGACATTGTTGCAAGTGGAGTGGCACGTCTCCTGACGAGACAACGATGCGACCAATGATGTTGTAAGGTGATGCGCGGCTGCTGCGAAGAGATGGATAGCGCTAGTGCAGGCGGGTCGCCATCAAGGATTCTGTAGGCAGGCAGAGGCGGTGCTACGAGAGGTGGCATCGTTGTGCTGTGAGCACGACCTGATGGGACATCAGAGCTGCGAGAGGCAATTCCGAAAAATTCGAAGTTTCCATAAAAATATTAAAAAACTTTAAATTCAAGAAAACAATTCTAATAATTATGGGAAATTTTATGATTTTTAAATAACAAAAAATACCTTCAAATTTCATTCTCTGCCTAAATTTTTCATCAGACGAAAATTTTCATTATTTAAGAAAAAATATCTGGAACTTTCCCTGAATGATTACAATTGTTTTCTTGATCTTGCATAATTGTTTTGAGTGCTTTTGTAAATTTTGATATGTTGACAAAATTTACGCTCACATGGCTTGCATACAAGATAGTCAACTGGTCAAACCCGGTCAATTGGGTCAAAAAGAGGGTGTGCACTACTCTCTCTACCATTCCCTGATAACAATCGCTGACGCGCCAAAGGATATACCTTCTTTATTTCGACATATAACCGTTGCAACCCCCTTGCAGGAAGATTTTGCTATCACTAGTCTTTTGTTGCGGCTGCGCCATTTGAAGATCATCCAAGTACCTATATGAAATTGTGTTTCGACAAAGATAAAACTCTTCCTCATCGATAACTTTGCGTCTCACCCACCGTATGCCTCGAAGTGTAGCCAACACCTCAAAGATTTGTTCCTGAGATAATATGCCATTAAAATTGAATAACCAGAGCTTTAGATCAGTTGTTTTGTCCCCAGACACTGGTTGGACTATGTTGTCTTCCTTGACAACCCCAACACTCTTCACCATATGACAGTTGAAGAGGGCATGGTGCCATGAATCAGTAGTAGCGTCGAATATGATGGACACCGATGATGTGGCTATATGTCTCCTTGCCCTTTCCCACCCTATTGGTAGTGATGACCTAGCTAATCTCCATGCAAATCTTTCGCAATTTTGATGTATAATCTGTTATGTCTTTTCTCAAAAGTGGGCTCAAAGTCCATCCTTTTGGGGAAACAGGCTCAATGTATATTTCATTTGGGGTGATGGGCCTAGTTCTCAACCTAGCATGGTTTTTCTCCTTCGATACATGATGAGTACATGCATTTGATGTTGTTTGGTAGCGCTGTATATGTTGAGATTTTGTTTGGTAACTTGCATCGGTTTAGACATGTTGGTCAGTTTTGTAGCAACCAATTTTAAAGCAAACAAGAAAATAAAAAAATGTGAGCAATTTTTAAAAATGGGAACAAAAGTTTTGAAATTTTAGAAATAAATGAATTTCTGGATATTTTTGAAAATCTAAACAATTGAAAATCTGAACTTTTTATGAAATTTAAACCAAATTTTGATTAACAATTTTAAATTTTTTAAAAATTTCAAACAAATTTAGAAATTCTAAACATTTTTTAAAACAAGTCGTCGCTCATTTCGCTCGTGCATACTGACCAACGAACGATTAATGGGGTGTTCTCTTTTTATGCAGGCTAAGAAGGCCCCGTACAGGCTACAAAACACTCAAAAATAGACTATAGGGAACTTTTGAATTCATGCACTCTGCCAAATGCATCCTAAAACTCCTTCTCATGAATGCGTCATGCCCATCATATAGCCCATAGATTAGCCAACACCTTGACTAATTGTTCTTGAGACAATGTGTCATTCAAATTGAATGACTGGAGCTTTGGATCAGTCGTTTCGTCTCCAAACACCAGTCTGTTTTGAGAGCTCAGACACTTTCGCCATAAGGCACTTCAGGAGAGCGTGTTGCCATGAATCGATAGTTGTGTCGCATATGATGCACACCAAGGATGTGGCCATATGTCTCCTTGACTTTTCTCGACCCGTTGGCAGCGAGGACATGGCTAGTCTCAATGCAAAAATTCGCAACTTCTATGTATATTTCACTACGTCCTTTTATGGGAGTGGGCTCAACCTGCATCCTTTTGGGGAAGAAGCGGGCTTCGTTTGGGTAATGGGCCCCGTTCATGTTTTTTACTTCAATTTTAGCGTGGGCGCTATCCCTATCTGTCGGAAATTCCTATACGATGCTCGTTGCGGCAAGCAGTCCAGCCTTCTCACAGGATTCAGGAGAGAGCGATGCCAAATGAGCCGGCCCGTTAATGGTTTCGGGGATCCCGGTTTTGCGAACCTTCTAGAGGTTCCCAGATGGTTTTTTCCGGTTTTGGGAACCTTCTAGGAGGTTCCTCAACCAGTTTTTCTTTTTTTCGTTTTTTCGTTTTTTCCTTTATTCTTTTTTGTTTATTTTTTTCCTGTTTCTGTTTCAAAAAACGTTCTGGATTTTCAAAAACGTTCGGGATTTTCAAAAATTCATGTTCAAATTCGAAAAATGTTTTTGATTTTTATAAAAATGTTCTGAATTTTCAAAAATGTTCGGGATTTTCAAAAATTATTCTTCAAAATCAGAAAATGTTTTGTTTTTGATTTTTTCTACATTTTCAAAAAATCTTCGGGATTTTCAAAAATGTTCTTCAAATTCGAAAATTGTTGTTGCTTTCTACAAAAACGTGCTGTATTTTCAAAAAATGTTCTAGACTGTCAAAAAATGTTCTGGATTATCAAAAATTGTTCTTCATATTCGATTTTTTTTACTTCAAAAAATGTTCGGGGCTTTCAAGAAATGTCCAGGACTTTCATAAAACTATTCGGGATTTTCAAAAAATGTTCTTCAAATTCGAAAAATGTTTTGATTTTCATAAAAACGTTCTAAATTTCAAATAGTTGCCCTTTTTTTAAAAACTTTCATAAATTAGAAAAATGTTTGGGATTTTAAAAAAATGGTCAGTATTTTCAACTGTTTTTTGCTATTTTCAGAAAATGCTCTGTATGTTTCAAAGATGTTGGAAATATCAAAATTTTGTTCAATTTCTTAACTATGTTTGTTGTTGAAATTTTTTCTTAAATTTCGAAAATGACTCTTGCTTTTGGAAAATTTTCCAAATTTCGAAATATTATCGTTTTTGAAACTTTGTTGAATTTAAAAAATGTTCTGGATTTTAAAAAAATCTTGTTGCTTCAAATTCGAAAAGAAAAAGGAAAAAGGAAAGAATTTGTGATGTCGGGTGTTTAAATAGGCCGCCGTTAGTTACTTCTTTAAGCCTTACGTAGCCTGTAGGACACCAGAAGTTGCCTGGCACAGTGGTTAGCTTGTGCGAAAACACTTCGAGGACGTGTCTTCGAAACCCACCATCACGCGCTCGTTGTCCTGCCACCCCGTGTACTGTAAATGGGCCGGCCCAGGGTGAGTCGCCTTGTGCGAAACAGCGACTCTTTGCCGCAACTAGCGGCATATAGGAGCTCCCCTGTCTGTGGAGACGTTCCCGGACTCTCGCCCCACCCTCCCAACTTGCAACCGGATTCGGTTTTGGGATCAGCGATGTTCTAAATTAAAGCCCACACCCAGGCTGCCGGAAGCTCTCATCCAAAACGAGAGCGCGAAGCGAAGGTGATAGGCGATCGAAGCCGAGATCCCAGTTGCCGTTGCACCCACCCACGCGCCGGCCTCCCGTCCGGGGATGGCGACGCTCCGATCCGCCCTCCGGCACCTTACACCGGCCACTACTCGCTTCCTCACAAAGGGCGGCGGCTCTGGACCTAGCTTCACCCCCGTCAGGGTAGGCACTCACGTTTAATCAAGTTTCTAGGTTTATGGTAATTTTTATGGCGAGTGGAACACTGTTATGGTGGTTTGAAATTAAGCATCTCGCGCAAAGTACTGCTTCACGTTCTATAAACAGAAAGACAAATTATATTATGTGCACATAGACATACTTAAGGATAAAATTTAGGCATGCAAGACCAGTTTTATCAACTTCTCACATTTTTTAAGGATAAAATTTCAGTAAACCAACAACTCATGTTTGCAAATGTTTGTTATTCTTCAGGATTCTTGCATCATGAGAATATCACGTTTCAGGACTGAGAACCTTGCCATTTTAATATAACATATAACACTGACATAATATACCGTGCAACAGTTATAAATTATCGCTCCAACAACAGATATGAAAGTTAGCTGACATATTCTAAATCTGGACCAATGTGATGCAACTAAAATTACCATCATACTACTCTTGTGTAAAATTTAAACCAAAACTCAAATATACATTATGTGTCTTTTGAATCTAAAGTGAACTGTTCTCAGCCAAAGGACAATCATTCCTCACCAAAAATAGAGAGGACAACAACATGAGCTACACATTAACAAACATCCTAAAAAATAACCAACACTTTGAAGTATATTTGGTAAGAGCATTAATCAACAACAAAAAAAAAACTTAATTTTGCCTAGGCTATGCAAGAAAGTGATACCAAGGAGCACCAACCATTGTCAAACATTTCGTACATTTGTTTCCTGCCTTTTGCACTACGAACAAAACGACAACATCCATGCCATCCATGCCACTGCAATTTCATCCACTCTGTTGCATGATGACAATGAAAAAGAAATGACCGGTCAAGGCAGGTTGTCGATCCCTTGCTGGACATCATCTTATGTATTGCCAGGCACTGGTGATTTTTCTCATAACCTAGCTGCCATCCCTATCATTTTGGCAAGCCTAAAATCTGAAAAATAAACAAATAATACAAAAGGTTTGTAGATCTATATGAAATAGTACAAAAACAATCATACATAGCAATTGTATAGAATGACCCTTTTACCTTGTCAGTCTAGTATGAATCCAAGCATAGTACAAAAGAAACAACCCATTAATTAGTAAACACTTACAAATGTATTAGTCAAAATAAAACATACACCTATTTAGTAAATTTTGGAATATCAAATAGATCATCTCTGCTCCTCTCTACAAAATTCCGAAACTCTCCAAATGTATGCTTATATTATTGAGTGTCACAGGTGTACCCTAACAATATAGAGTGCAATGCCATTAAAAGAAACAAAGGTCATTATAGTTGTACAAAGCCACCAAACAGAATCCTTCTGATTGCGTGTCATTTTTTACTGCAAATTGTGTGCCCGTTTCTATTGAAACTTACTCATAACTTGTCCTTTCTATTTCTTTTTCTCCAAGCAGCCAGATGAGATGTCTCTTTTCATTACGAAAAACAACATGTGTTTCTCTCTAGTGCACTGGGCCATCTTCTTGGACCAGTTGGCAACAAACACCCTGACACCTTACGAGATTTGCTAGAGCACACTTTAAATGCCAGCTGGTATGCCCTTTTAGTGAAAAACATGTAGCAAGCTTCCAATCTGCCAGAAAGATCACATTAACTGTTATCTGAAAATTCTTCAGAGCTATAACAAGGATCATCACGTCTCTATCTACCCGGTTTGAGTAACTTGAAATAGGCTGATCATGGTCAGTCTTGGATGTTCTCACTCGGACAAACTACCATCATCTTCTTTATGAACGTCAATGCAAAATATGCAAAATATTATCAGAAATATTGTTATTTGTTGGCAAAAGGAAATGAAATCAGTACTTCTCGTAATCTTACTGCCAATATTTAAGTGTACTTTCATGTCCCATATGTATGATATCACATAGTTAATCATTGGTCAGAGAACGTCCCATATGTATGATATCACATAGGTAATCATTGGTCAGAGAACGTCCCATATGTATGATATCACATAGTTAATCATTGGTCAGAGAACAACAGTCCAGACTGATTCGCTCTAAACAACTGGTGTTTGAAGATACAAGTAATTGTTTAAGCACTCACCAGAGCCTTTCGTGCATTGAATTTTTGAATGATCGTACATTAGGACATGTTTATACCATCCAAACTAAAGCTCCAGTTTTGACTTTGACAACTGATGCATCGCCACATACCTGGTGATTCCTACAAAAATAAATAACAATTAGATTTTCATGGCGCCTAAGAAGAAAACCAGTCAGATAAGTAGACACCACACCCAATTGGCCTTCTCGCGTTGCTTGCTGTGTTCGACTGAAATCACCAAGCTATCAAAATTACATGAGGAATATGTATTGGCTACTGCTCACACTTCAACAACCCGGCCAGCATGCTATCACAATCACATGACTCATTTGTATGCCATATAACAATTATATATCATTGTTGTATATACGTCAAACATAACTACATCCAAGAAAGACCCTCTATATGTAGATCATTGTTGTATTTAGAGGAAAGGATAAAAAAAATATCCGGCACCATGTACAATGTGATCGTACAGCAAACTGTACCTATATATGTATTCTACCATCAACAATCTTTACTGATGTATTCTACACTATTTTATAGGAGGGTTGGATCATGACTGAGTTAAGTAAAGAGAGGGAGGGATTTCGTCCATGCAAATAAACAAAATCAGTAGACAAAAAACCGAACCAAGTCAAGCAGAGAAGCAAGAGAGGGTGGGATTTCGTCCAACCCACCCAGCCAGAGGACGTCGAGCCGTCGCCGTTCAGTCGAGGAGGCCACGCCGTTGGAGATGAAAGGCGCCGAGCGCCGGATCTGCTGCCTTCCATCCAGGTCGGCCCACGCGGAGGGGCCAACGCCGGTGCACTGGCTCGCGGCTCGTCATGGACGCCACAACGGCGACCCAGCAGTAACATAAACTGCCGGTGCCGCAAGAAGGGCGACGACACCGCCGCCAAGGAGGTGTTGGTGGTGTCCGGTGTCCACGACGTTGGGGGCGCTAGTATGGAGGCGATCTGGTGCGAAGCAAGGAGAACGAGAGTGGAAGAGCAGATCTTTGCGGCGGCATAGGAAGAAGATCGAGGGTGGGATAGGAGATTGCCGCCTTCTGCCTGGATCGGCTGCTGCGGCTGGGAAGAAGTACGTGGGTGGGAGAGACGATGGACGTGCGTGTATTGGCTTCCGACGGTTCGATCGTGGGGCAGAAACCTGGGACGTGCCCCTCGAAAAATACATGGGACTTAAAAACCCGAGCGAGGGAGGTCAATGCTGAAGAAAACCGGTGAGCGGGAGAGAAGCAGGCTAGGCTATCCTAGGGGAGGTTGAACCATCACAACGACGACGACGACAGATTCCCCTTTAATAGTAAAGATATGTAATTGAAGTGTTGGTTTTAAATTGAGTTCTATGCTACCCTGCGCTAGGTACAGTAGGTTAGAACCCTGCATGTGCTTTGTGCTTTTTTTTTAATGAAAAGGAATTTAGTTACACATAGTTTACACGTAATTTAGCAGGTGATAGTTTTCGGCTCTATAAGAGCATGTATAATGGTGGCATACGAATACATATGCCTTATGACAAAAAATAGCAGGATTCATCTACATTGATTTTTTCTTTTCAATGCAAGTTATCACTAGTGGGCCTTATCAAAGAAAAGAAAATAGAGATTTCAATTCTCATGGGGTCAATAGCTCCTGTGCGACGTCTTTGAGATGCAATGGAAAGGATGGGACGTAGTTGAAGTAAATGGGCCTCGTGCGACATCATTGAAGCAAACTACAGCTGCAACGCGACATGGCTCTGTTTAACCATGAAATGCAAAACTAAGAGGGCTACCGATTTGAGTTATGACACGCGGCACCCACCAGTTATCCACATCAACATGGGACCCACCACTTACTCGCATGCGTACGCGGCCCACAACTTATCCACATAAGCATGGTCATGCTCATACCCCTGCGTGCCCCGACCCGAGCCAGCCACGAGCCCGAGTCAGCCCATCCCCCCATTGCTTGCCCTTCCCCTTTCCTTTCTCCACCTTCTTCTTCCTCTTCTCCGGAAACTAAGCACGCCGCCGGCGAGTGATGTCTAGCTCGACTTCAAACTCCCGCCAAAGGACGCGGTACGGTCCAGTGTCGTTGACAAGAAAATGGCAATCGTGGGCGCGTGTTCATGAAATGCTTAAGCAAGCCACAGCCGAAGCAGATTAGATCTATGATTTTCACCATCGTATGGTCTAATTTCTCCCGATTTATTTCTTTTTTCATTGAATTTGGGCGGTGGATCTAGGGTTCATGCGCCGCCTATCCCGTTTTTTCAGTTTCTGAAGAAATGCGAGTATTTGATTAGTACGTTGAGAGGTGGAAATTGGAGGCATCGACCCAAGAGCTCAATTGTGGAAGAGCTTGATCTATTGAAGCAGAAGAGGAAAAAAATAATTGGTTGCGCTAATGTTATCTTATTTGGTGAAGTTGTTAAATTAGGTGAATTTGTAACCTAATTGGTTGAATTTGCTGAATTCTATCCATTCTATCTTTGTGAACTTGGTTGAATTGGTGATTTAAATGGTAGAAATTATGTTTCTGACTTTGGTTAACTAAATAGTTAACTGAATGATTGAATGTCAGTAGTTAATAGAATGTCAATATTCACATGTATAAAAATCCAGTTAACTGTTAACATTGCAACATTCAGATAACTGAAATTGCATTCACTTAGCTGTCCACACTGAAAATTCAGTTAACAGAATTGAACATTCAGTGGTACTACCTACTACTTTTGGTAAGTGATCCAGCATGGTGCAATCTATGCACATGCAATCTATCCACATGCAGAAACAAACAATGCAAGTAAACAGGACATCAAAAGAGGAACATGACATAGCTCTAGTTCATAACATTTTAGGCATCAAAAGAGAAACAAGACACCTAATTACAACCCAAAAGAGAGAGCATATTGTTTTTCTAACTAATATGTTGCTATATACCAGCATACCAAACTGCAAAGCATACTGATTTGCTAACTTATATGCCGTGATATAACCGCATACCTAATCCATCTTGAGCATCTTCAGGCGCTCGGAACGGCGCACTGCCTGAGGGATGGTCCTCTTCCCTCCTTCTTCTTCTGCTTGCTTGTCCCATCTTCTGGAATCACATCCTCAAGTTCTTGCTTCACGACGATTGGCGGATCTACAACATCTGGAAGGTTCTCCACGACAATTGGCAGTTCCCTGTCACCCTCCACGGCGTCGACTGCCTATCCCACCATCTCCACCTCTAGCACCTCTGGCTCGTCATCAGAGAGGACTACCACCTCCTCCACCTCCTCGTCACACGACTCCTCGTTGGAATTGTCGTCCGGCCCGAGCACGCTGGGATTGAGTCGATCCCACTACACTGCGTTGACTGGCACTGGGATAGCAATGACGACGTCGGCGACGTGCTTGGCCCTCGACGCAATGCACTTAGGATCCGGCTGGGCCACTGGTTGGGTGGATGAGCAGTACATCCACCAGCGTGAGCGCTGGCGAGGGTCAGGGGACATCTGCGCCTCCCGCATTGCCCATAGGAGGATCGTGGCATGAGGGATGCTAATGCTGCCTGGGAACGCGCGAAGCTTTTGCCCCTCCGTCATGACCTTGACGAGGCCACGGGCGTGGTTCCTCATCATCTGCACGGCTGGGAACCAGCGCGCTATCTCCTTGTACTACGCGCGTAGCTCCTGGCGGTCACCGGCAAGCTCCTCGATGGCCTTCTGCCAGCCGATGCTCGCGTCCATGGCGACGGTGCCGAATTGGCTGTAGGCGAGGGTTTCTGGTCAGAGAAGTGGGGAGGGGAGTGCGTAGTGGCACGGGTTAGTGGGTAGAGCGAGCGGTGGGGGGACACGTCTTAACTACAACTGGAAACGCAAACGCCAACAGTAGTGCAACGCACGGTTGCCCCGCACCGTACGCAACACACGGTTGTGTCTTAACTGCAATCTCTGATGTGTGCAATATGTAGGAAAGAATTACTAATCGAAGCAAATCACTAGTTCAATCTCACTGGCATTGCACCCTCTGAATCTAGCTACATGTCATGGGTTCGAGCCCCAGGCCAAACAATTTTTTATTTGTATTATATCAGGGTTGTTCACTGTCACCTTTGCCACTCTTTGCCACTGTTTTTTAGGCAAACACATGCTTTTTATTAACTCTGTTGCAAAATGTCTACAGGAATATTGACTGGATAGCGCCAAATATGTCTACCATCTCGTAGAGAAGAGGCACGGGTCCGCTGGATTTAACTAAGCCCAGCTCGTTGCTTCAGAATGCTGCCAAAAAAGGTGCTAAAAAGACCAGCCAATGAAAGCGCAGCTGCGGATCGCTGACGTAGCCCTACTACCTGATCCACCCCGTGGTGAGACCCGCCCAGGAGGTTACGGGTCACACCTGGCCGCTCATGGACCGGCCCAAGGATGGGCCTTGACGGCTCATGCCCAAGGCATTTGGTGGCTTGCCAAGATGAGCTAAGTTGAGGCCCAGGCGGAGAAGGTATGAAGACCCGGGCGGATGAGCCGCCCGGAGACAGATTGCACAAGAAAGGCAAGACAATGTAGAGACAGACTCGAACACGTTACGAGAGTCGGTTGCGACTTGTATAACCCGTGGTCTTGACTTCCTATATAAAGGCAAGACCCGGGGCGACCTAGAGATCAGGCTATCGAGAACTAGGTCAAGCAATAGCCCCCTTGTAATCGATACACAAAGCAATACAATCACAAGCAGGACATAGGCTGTTACCTCGACTTGAGGGGCCAAACCTGGCTAAACTCGTGTCCTTCGTCCCAATCAACCCCTTTGAGTCCATATCCTTAGCGATGACCTCGAATCCAAGTCCGTTTACCCGGACATCTACCGTGATAAAACCACGATAGTTGGCGCCCATCGTGGGGCTGGCGCTCGGTGGTGTTGAGTTCTGAAAGGGCTCTCTACCAGGGCTCGAGGGATACGTGGTCGGAAGGATGAGGAAGAGTCACCGTGACCGCCTCTACATCGACGATGCCGGCTGGAGGCTCGACGCCGATTCTGTGGAATATGGATTCCGGTTCCTTTCGGCGGGATTCACGTCTTCATCGGAAGGACCGACGGATCTACACCCGGGCCGGATGTCTACACCAACATCGTCGAGCTGGCTCGGCGCGCGCAACCCGCCTGTGATATGAAACCCGCCCGTGTTAACCCGGGCCGGAAGCACGTCTTTGTGGGCTTCACTCAAGGTGTGGATCTTGAAGCCTCCGCATCACAGGAGACCTTGTCTATTCAGAGGACGAATCTTCGAGTGGAGAAACAGAGTCGATCTACCAGCTGCACAATGGTGGGCTCGGGGGCTATGAAGAGATTTACGTTGAGTCGGATCGTTCTGAGCCAGACGATCTTGGGCTGCCGGTTCATACAGAAGTGTTCATGACAGGGTCGGCCCCGGGTGCGAGCAGCACAGCTGTTGGGGCAGCAACCTCGGGGGCTGACCCGCCGCCGCCGGCTCAAGTTCTTCTGGATCTGATGAATGACCTCACGGCCCTGGTGACCACTAAAGTTACACCAGATAATCAAGCCGCTCGGAACTTAGAGATTGTGAGGCTCAAGGACCGTATGGCGGAGGAACAATAGAGGATAGCTGAGCTAAAGGTCCAGATGAAGGAAGAGGCAGAACGTATTAAGACGGATGCTTTCCACCTTGGCTAGAACAACAGTCGGCGGCTGCGGTGCATCAGATGAGGCATCAATCCCGCTGACCAAAATGTTATGAGGCTAGGAACCTCTTCAACATGCCAGGAACGGGACGAGCAGCGGATGCACCTGGAAGCCGCCCGGCGGCTCAACCGACGTCACACCCGGCTCAATGAAACCATGCCTCGCCAGTGATCTTTCCAACACCGACGGGTCATTATTCTAACCCGACTGAGATCATGGTGGCTGCGGCCACCCGTCCTGAAATGATTCCTATTCCGGATGAAGCACCTTTTGCGGAAGAGGTACAGAATGCCATTGGATACCTACGGACATCGATGGCCTAGCAGGAGAAGTATACTCACAACCGGAGCCGCGTTCATTCAACCCCTCTCCCCCTCCAGAGCTTTAGCCGGCGCTATGAGTCGCCGGTGGTTTCCAGCAACGATTGGTAGAGAGGCCCTCCGGGGGACGATCAGGCGGCTCTAGATGCGCAAGCACTCATAAACCTGGCAAGAAACCAGCAAGAGGTGACAGCTTTGGCCACGACGACTCACCAAGAGCCCGCGCCCTTTGTATCAGTAGGAGCGGGAGTAACTACCAGGGCCGTGGGAGTGCCATGCTTATCGCCAGCTCTACGAAGTGAACGGTTACCAAAGGATTTCAAAGGACCTCGCAAAGTCCCAAATTACACTACTGATTTACCTCCAGAGTCCTGGATTGAAAGTTATGAGCTGGCTATGGAGATGCTGGATGTCAATGAGGCAGTGTGTGCTAAGTACTTCATCATGATGCTTGAAGGGTCGGCTCGCACGTGGTTAAAAGGGTTGCCACCCAATACCATCAATTCATGGCCTGAGCTAAGGGCAAGGTTCATCAAAAACTTTCAAGGGACTTGCAAACAGCCTATGACCATCGTGGATCTAGATCATTGCATCCAATAGGAGAATGAGTCGGCTCATCATTGGGTCCGACGAGTGTCGACCATCATCCACTCATCTGAACAGATCACGGCAGCTCAAGCATTGCTGATCTTAGAGAAGAACTGTCACTTCATCCCACTGGAGCAGAAGCTTGACCGACTCAAGCGTACGTGTCAGGACATGGGAGAGCTCATGACGGCTCTCACAAAGTACGCCAACTCTGATAACACGAAGGATCTCAGTTCTGATGAGGAGAAGGCCGGCCAAGGCAAGAGGAACAATCAAGGTAAGGGTGCGGCAAACAATAGTAACCAGAGTAAGCGGAAGAACCCTAATGGCGGGTCAGAACTGGTAGCCAATGCAAGCACCGGCCAGAATCATCCTAAGGGCAATGGGAAGTTCAGGCCGCCTTTTAATAAGAGTAAGACTCCCTTCAACTTGGAGGAAATGCTTAACAAGCCTTGTCCGGAGCACAGCTGGCCTGATAAACCAGCACGTCACACGTGGGGCAACTGCCACATCATGCAGAAATTCAAGGACTATAGCATGCGACAGCATAACAACGATGGCATTGGCCCACATGGTGGTTCTGGGCCAGGTGGGTCAGGGGTCGGGTTTGGACCCAACGGCTCAGGGTCCGGTCATCATGGCCAGGGCAACCAAGGGGGACATCATCAACACTCTGGTAGCAACAATCAACATCATTATAACCAATCTGGGTATCAGAGTAACCCGAAACAACTCAGTTTAGGCCAGTATCATGTTTTTACGACTAGCCTTAACAGGCGGGATCAGAAGTTGCGCAAGTGGACGGTTAATGCGATCGCACCGGCTCTACCACAATACCTGAAGTGCTTTGAGTATGACATAACATGGAACCGGAAGGACCACCCGCCGCGTGTTGATGACCCGGGGCGGCTAGCCTTGGTAGTCGCTCCCCAAGTGGGAGGATATATGTTAAATAAGGTACTTATGGATGGTGGTAGTAGCATCAATGTCCTATACTATGACACCTTCCGACGGATGAAGTTGCTTGATAAAGATCTTAGGCCTTCCTCGACAATATTTCATGGTGTGGTACCTAGCAAGTCAGCTTACCCCGTGGGTAGGATCTCTTTGGAAGTTGCTTTTGGTGATGAGTACAACTACAGGGTGGAGGTTTGTGGTTTGAGGTGGTCAAAATCAAGAGCCCCTATCATGCTTTGTTTGGTCGGCCAGCTTATGCCAAATTCATGGCTAGGCCCTGCTATGTTTATTTGCAGCTCAAGATGCCCGGGCTATTGAGTATGAGGCAGGTGACGCGGCTTACACGGAATCAAGTTGTGCTAGGTAGAGCTCAAGTTTTACAAGGAAAATGTTGACCCGGAGGACATGACTCCGCTGAAAAAGCCTACCACAGAGGTTGAGCCGCCCCTCAAATTTTCGGCGGATGATACCAAGTTGGTGGATTTCAATCCAAGCAACTCATCTCAACAGTTCACTATTGGGGCCAATATGGATCCCAAATAAGAAGGCGCGCTCATTGAATTCATCTGTGAGAATTGGGACATCTTTGCATGGAAACCTTCTGACATGTTGGGTGTACCGAGAGAGTTCGTTGAGCACAACCTTAACGTGGATCCTAAGTTTAAACCTGTCAAACAATTTCTACGGCGGTTCAACGAGGAGAGACGCAAGGCTATCAGGGAAGAGATTGCCCGGCTCTTGGTGGCAGGTTTCATCATCAAGGTCTTTCACCCGGAGTGGCTCGCTAACCCGATGCTCGTGCTCAAGAAGAACGGCACGTGGCGTATGTGTGTAGATTACACGGATCTCAACAAGGCCTGTCCGGCTGACCCCTTTGCCCTCCCTCGTATCAATCAGATCATTGATGCTACAGCGGGTTGTGAGAGTTTATGCTTCCTGGATGTTTATTCAGGATTTCATCAGATCAAGATGGTAGTCAAGGACCAAGAGAAGACGGCTTTCATCACGCCTTTTGGTGCCTTCTACTACATGTCTATGCCTTTCGTGTTGGAAATATGCCCTAGAGCCAATAATAAATTAGTTATTATCATATTTCCTTGTTTATGATAATCATTTATTATGCATGCTATAATTGTATTGATCGGAGACTTAGATGCATGTGTGGATACATAGACAAAACCATGTCCCTAGTATGCCTCTAATAGACTAGCTCGTTGATCAAAAGATGGTTAAGGTTTCCTAGCCATGGACATGAGATGTCATTTGATAATGGGGTCACATCATTAGGAGAATGATGTGATGGACAAGACCCAAACTGCAATCGTAACATATGATCGTGTCAATTTATTGCTACTGTTTTCCGCATGTCAAGTATGTGTTCCTATGACCATGAGATCATGCAACTCACAGATATCGGAGGAGTGCCTTGTGTGTATCAAACGTCGCAACGTAACTGGGTGACTATAAAGGTGCTCTATAGGCATCTCTGATGGTGTCTGTTGAGTTGGCATGGATCGAGACTCGGATTTGTTACTCCGTGTGACGGAGAGGTATCTCGGGGCCCGCTCGGTAATGCAACATCACAATAAGCCTTGCAAGCAATGTGACTAATTGTTCGTTGCGGGATCTTGTATTACGGAACGAGTAAAGAGACTTGCCGGTAACGAGGTTGAACTAGGTATGGAGATACCGACGATCGAATCTCGGGCAAGTAACATACCGAAGAACAAAGGGAACGTTATACGGGATTAACTGAATCCTTGACATAGAGGTTCGACCGATAAAGATCTTCGTAGAATATGTAGGAACCAATGTGGATTTCCAGGTCCCGCCATTGGTTATTGACCGTAGAGGTGTCTCGGTCATGTCTACATAGTTCTCGAACCCGCAGGGTCTGCACACTTAAGGTTCGGTGACGTTTCGGTAGTGTAGAGTTATGTATGGTGGTGACCGAAGTTTTTTCGGAGTCCCAGATGAGATCACGGACATCACGAGGAGCTCCGGAATGGTCCGGAGGTAAAGATTCATATATAGGAAGTCCCAGTTTGGTTTCTGGAAAAGTTTCGGGCTCATCGGTAGTGTACCGGGAGTGCCGGTAGTGTACCGGGAGTGCCGGTAGTGTACCGGGAGGCCTCCGGGAGGGGTATTTCGACCCCAAGAGGTCCATGGGCTGTGGGAGAATAATAACCAGCCCTTAGTGGGCTGGGAAAACAGCCACAAAGGCCCATGGCGCAGGAGAGAAAGTCCTAAAGCAAAAAGTGGAAAATCAGCCAATAGGAGGCAATCCTACTCCAACTAGGATTGGAGGTGAAGTAGGATTGCTCCCACCTCCTATTTCGGCCGACCCAAAGGCCTTGGCTGCCTCTCCTATCCTCTCCTCCTATATATACTAGTGGATTGGGTGGTTTTTGGACAGAATTTCCGGCCACGTGCTACCCGTTACACCGGTGCATAGTTTCTCCTCTAGATCGGTTTTCTGCAGCGCTTAGGCGAAGCCCTGCCGGAATTGCTCCACCACCATCACCGGAGCGCCGTCACGCTGCCGGTGAACTCTCTCTCCTCTCCACCTCCTCTCGCTGGATCGAGACGGTGGAGATCATCATCAAGCTGCACGTGTGCTGAACGCGGAGGTGTCGTCCGTTCGGCGCTAGATTGGAAGGACCGTGATCGAGAATGCGAGACGGTTCGTGATGTGATCACGGAACGGATCGTGATGAGTTCGCGGGACAGATCGTGATCAAGATCGTGAGACGGATCGTGATGAGTTCGCGGGATGGATCATGATGTGTTCGCGGGACGGTTCGTGATTGGATCGCGGGACGCTCGGCGATTTGGATCGCAAAGAAGTTCGACTACACCAACCGCGTTTGTTAACGCTTCCCGCTTGGCGATCTACAAGGGTACGTAGATCCACTCTCCCTCTCGTAGATGCTCATCACCATGGATAGGTTTGCGTGTGCGTAGGAATTTTTTTGTTTCCCATGCGACGTTCCCCAACAGTGGTATCAGAGCTAGGTCGATGGTTCGATGAGATCTCGAGTAGAACACAAAAGGTTTGCGGGCGTTGATGCTTAGATTGCTTCCTCCCTTGGTCAGATTTTGGTTCAGCGGGATTGTGAGATGAAGCGGCCCGGACCAACATTACTCGTACGCTTACGAGAGACCGGTTCCCTCGACGCAACTTGTTGCTTAGATGGCTTGCAGGTGACAGTTTCTCTCACTTTAGTTGGATCGGATCCGACAAAGGCGGTCCTTGAGAAGGTTGAAAAGCAATCTATGTATCACCATTGTGGTTTATGCGTAGGTGAGAATCGTTCTTGCTAGATACCCGTAGCAGCCACGTAAAACATGCAACAACAATTAGAGGACGTCTAACTTGTTTTTGCAGGGTATGTTGTGATGTGATATGGTCGATTACATGATGAGATATATGTGATGTATGAGATGATCATGTGATGTATAGAATTTCACGACTTGCATGTCGTTGAGTATGGCAACCGGCAGGAGCCATAGGGTTGTCTTTAATTATTGTATGACCTGCGTGTCAATCATTAAGCGCTATGTAATGCTTTACTTTATCGCTAAGCGGTAGCAATAGAAGTAGAAGCAGGGCTGGCGCCACAACCCCAATGGCACCACATTGATGGAGATCAAGATGATGGAGATCATGGTGTTGTGCCGGTGACGATGGAGATCATGCCGGTGTTTCAAAGATGGAGATCCTAAACACAAGTTCATGGCCATATCATGTCACTTATGAATTGCATGAGATGTTAATCCTTTTATGCACCTTGTTTTGCTTAGTACGGCGGTAGCATTATAAGGTGATCCTGTTGGAAATATGCCCTAGAGGCAATAATAAATTAGTTATTATCATATTTCCTTGTTCATGATACTCGTTTATTATCCATGCTATAATTGTATTGATCGGAGACTTAAATGCATGTGTGGATACATAGACAAAACCATGTCCCTAGTATGCCTCTAATGGACTAGCTCGTTGATCAAAGGATGGCTAAGGTTTCCTAGCCATGGACATGAGATGTCATTTGATAACGGGATCACATCATTAGGAGAATGATGTGATGGATAAGACCCAAACTACAAACATAGCATATGATCGTGTCAGTTTATTGCTACTGTTTTCTGCATGTCAAGTATATGTTCCTATGACCATGAGATCATGCAACTCACGGATATCGGAGGAGTGCCTTGTGTGTATCAAACGTCGCAACGTAACTGGGTGACTATAAAGGTGCTCTACAGGTATCTTCGATGGTGTCTGTTGAGTTGGCATGGATCGAGACTAGGATTTGTTACTCCGTGTAACGGAGAGGTATCTCGGGGCCCACTCGGTAATGCAACATCACAATAAGCCTTGCAAGCAATGTGACTAATTGTTAGTTGCGGGATCTTGTATTACGGAACGAGTAAAGAGACTTGCCAGTAACGAGGTTGAACTAGGTATGGAGATACCGACGATCGAATCTCGGGCAAGTAACATACCGAAGAACAAAGGGAACGTTATACGGGATTAACTGAATCCTTGACATAGAGGTTCGACCGATAAAGATCTTCGTAGAATATGTAGGAACCAATGTGGACGTCCAGGTCCCGCCATTGGTTATTGACCGTAGAGGTGTCTCGGTCATGTCTACATAGTTCTCGAACCCGCAGGGTCTGCACACTTAAGGTTCGGTGACGTTTCGGTAGTGTAGAGTTATGTATGGTGGTGACCGAAGTTTGTTCAGAGTCCCAGATGAGATCTCGGACATCACGAGGAGCTCCGGAATGGTCCGGAGGTAAAGATTCATATATAGGAAGTCCCAGTTTGGTTTCCGGAAATTTTCGGGCTCATCGGTAGTGTACCGGGAGTGCCGGTAGTGTACCGGGAGTGCCGGTAGTGTTCCGGGAGACCTCCGGGAGGGGTAATTAGACCCCAAGAAGGTCCATGGGCTGTGGGAGAATAATAACCAGCCCTTAGTGGGCTGGGAAAACAGCCACAAAGTCCCATGGCGCAGGAGAGAAAGTCCTAAAGCAAAAAGTGGAAAATCAGCCAATAGGAGGCAATCCTACTCCAACTAGGATTGGAGGTGAAGTAGGATTGCTCCCACCTCCTATTTCGGCCGACCCAAAGGCCTTGGCTTCTTCTCCTCTCCTCTCCTCATATATATACTAGTGGATTGGGTGGTTTTTGGACAGAATTTCCGGCCACGTGCTACCCGTTCCACCGGTGCATAGTTTCTCCTCTAGATCGTAATTCCGCAGCGCTTAGGCGAAGCCCTGCCGGAATTGCTCCACCACCATCACCGGAGCGCCGTCACGCTGCCGGTGAACTCTCTCTCCTCTCCACCTCCTCTCGCTGGATCGAGACGGTGGAGATCGTCATCAAGCTGCACGTGTGCTGAACGCGGAGGTGCCGTCCGTTCGGCGCTAGATCGGAAGGACCGTGATCGAGATCGCGAGACGGTTCGTGATGTGATCACGGAACGGATCGTGATGAGTTCGCGGGACAGATCATGATCAAGATCGTGAGACGGATCGTGATGAGTTCACGGGACGGATCATGATGTGTTCGCGGGACGGTTCGTGATTGGATCGCGGGACGCTCGGCGATTTGGATCGCGAAGATGTTCGACTACACCAACCGCGTTTCTTAACGCTTCCCGCTTAGCGATCTACAAGGGTATGTAGATCCACTCTCCCTCTTGTAGATGCTCATCACCATGGATAGGTTTGCGTGTGCGTAGGAAATTTTTTGTTTCCCATGCGACGTTCCCCAACAGTGGCATCATGAGCTAGGTTGATGGTTCGATGAGATCTCGAGTAGAACACAAAAGGTTTGTGGGCGTTGATGCTTAGATTGCTTCCTCCCTTGGTCGGATTTTGGTTCAGCGGGATTGTGAGATGAAGCGGCCTGGACCAACATTACTCGTACGCTTACGAGAGACCGGTTCCCTCGACGCAACTTGTTGCTTAGATGGCTTGCGGGTGACAGTTTCTCTCACTTTAGTTGGATCGGATTCGACAAAGGCGGTCCTTGAGAAGGTTGAAAAGCAATCTATGTATCACCGTTGTGGTTTATGCGTAGGTGAGAATCGTTCTTGCTAGATACCCGTAGCAGCCACGTAAAACATGCAACAACAATTAGAGGACGTCTAACTTGTTTTTGCAGGGTATGTTGTGATGTGATATGGCCAATTACATGATGAGATATATGTGATGTATGATATGATCATGTGATGTATAGAATTTCACGACTTGCATGTCGTTGAATACGGCAACCGGCAGGAGCCATAGGGTTGTCTTTAATTATTGTATGACTTGCGTGTCAATCATTAAGCGCTATGTAATGCTTTACTTTATCGCTACGGTAGCAATAGTAGTAGAAGCATGCAGGGCGTGACAACCCCGATGGCGACACGTTGATGGAGATCAAGATGATGGAGATCATGGTGTCATGCCGGTGACGATGGAGATCATGCCAGTGCTTTCTAGATGGAGATCAAAAGCACAAGTTCATGGCCATATCATGTCACTTATGATTTGCATGTGATGTTAATCCTTTTTATGCACCTTGTTTTGCTTAGGACGGCGGTAGCATTATAAGGTGATCCCTCACTTAGTTTCAAGATAAATTGTGTTCTCCCCGAGTGTGCACCGTTGCGAAAGTTCGTCGTGTTGAGACACCACGTGATGATCGGGTGTGATAGACTCTACGTTCACATACAACGGGTGCAAGCCAGATTTGCACGCGCAGAACACTCGGGTTAAACTTGACGAGCCTAGCATGTACAGACATGGCCTCGGAACACAAGAGACCGAAAGGTCGAACATGAGTCATATAGTAGATATGATCAACATAATGATGTTCACCATTGCAGCCACCTCAACTCACGTGATGATCGGACTTGAGTTGGTGAATTTGGATCATGTATCACTCGAATGATCGGAGGGATGTCAATTTGAGTGGGAGTTCTTAGGTAATATGATTAATTGAACTCATTATCATGAACATAGTCAAAGTGTCTTTGCAAATTATGTTGTAGATTACTAGCTCACGCTGTAGCTCCCTTGTAGTTTTATATGTTCCTAGAGAAATAGTATTGAAAGATGATGGTAGCAATATTGCGGACTGGGTCTGTGATCTGAGGATTGTCCTCTTTGCTGCACAGAAGGCTTATGTCCTTAATGCACCGCTCGGTGCGCCACCCCCTCCAGCATCGTCTATAGATGTTGTGAACATCTGACAGGCACGTTTCGATGACTACTTGATAGTTAGTGCGTCATGCATTACGGCTTAGAATTGAGGCTCCGAAACGTTTTGAACGTCACGGAACATATGAGATGTTCTAGGAGCAGAGATTGTGATCTCAGGCTCATGCCTGTGTTGCGACATATGAGATCTCCAACAAGATTCTTTGCCTGTAAGATGAAGGAGAATATCTCAATCGTTGAGCATGTACTCAGATTGTCTGGGTACTACAATCGCTTGAATCAAGTGGGAGTTGATCTTCCAGATAAGATAGTGATTGATATAGTTCTCCAAGTCACTGTCACTAAAGCTACTAGAACTTAGTGATGAACTATAATACACCAGGGATATAAGTATTGATCCCTGAGCTGTTCGCGATGTTTGACACCGCGAAGGTAGAAATCAAGAAGGAGCGTCAAGTGTTGATGGTTAATCAAACCAGTAGTTTCGAAAAGGGCAAGAGCAAGGAGGGAAACTTCATGGATAGCAAGTCAGTTGCTGCTCCAATGAAGCAACCCAAAGTTGAACTCAAACCCGAGACTAAGTGCTTCTATTATGAGGTGAGAGGTCGCTAAAGCGGAACAACCCTAGATACTTGGTAGATAAGAAGGCTGGCAACATCGATAGAAGTATATTTGATATACGAGTTATTGATGTGTACCTTGCTAGTACTCCTAGTAGCACCTGGGTATTGGATACCGGTTTGGTTGCTAAATGTTAGTAACTCGAAATAAATGCTACGGAATAAACGGAGAACTAGCTAAGGGTGAGGTGACGATATGTGTTGGAAGTGTTTCCAAGGTTGATGTGATCAACATCGCACGCTCTCTCTACCTTCAGGATTAGTGACGAACCTAAATAAATGTTATTTGGTGTTTTGCGTTGAGCATGAACATGATTAGATCATGTTTATTGCAATACGGTTATTCATTTAAGTTAGAGAATAATGGTTATTCTTTTTACATGAATAATACCTTCAATGGTCATGCACCCAGTGAGAATGGTTTGTTGAAATCTTCATCGTAGTAATACACATGTTCATAACATTGATGTCAAAAGATACAAAGTTAAATAATGATAGTACCACATACTTGTGGCACTGCCGCAAAATGTCATATTGGTATAAAGCGCATGAAGAAACTCCATGGTGATGGATATTTGGACTCATTCGATTTCGAATCGGTTGAGACATGCGAACCATGCCTCTTGGGCAAGATGACTAAAGGACCCCGTTGGATGGAGCGGGCAAGTGATTCATTGGAAATGATACATGTTGATGTATGCAATCTAGTGAGTCTTGTAGCATGCAGTGGATATCGTTATTTTCTTACCTTCACTGATGATTTGAGTAGATATAGTGTATATTTACTTAATGAAACACAAGTCTGAATCGTTTGAAAGGTTCAAGCAAATTCAGAGTGAAGTTTAAAGATCATCGTGACAAGAAGATAAAAATGACTGCGATATGATCGTGGAGGTGAATATCTGAGTCACGAGTTTGGCATACAACTTAAAGACAAATGTGAAAGTTGTTTCACAACTAAACGGCACCTGGAACACCATAGTGTGATGGTGTGTCCAAACATCATAGTTATGCTCTATTGGACATGGTGCGTGCTATGATGTCTCTTGTCGTTTTACTACTATAATTTTGGGGTTATGCATTAGAGACAACTACATTCACTTTAAAAAGGGCACCATCTAAATCTGTTGAGATGACACCGCGTGAATTATGGTTTGATAGAAACCTAAGCTGTCATTTCTTAATGTTTGGGGCTGCGATGCTTGTGTGGAAAATGTTTTCACATAATAAGCTAGAACCCAAAGCGGACAAATGTATCTTCATAGAATACCCTAAGAACAGATGGGTATGCCTTCTATCTCAGATCCGAGTGCAAAGTGTTTGTTGCTAGAACTGGGTCCTTTCTCGAGAAAAAGTTTCTCTCGAAAGAATTGAGTGGGAGGAAGATAGAACTTGATGAGGTTGTTAAACCTTTGTTCAACCAGAGAGTAGCGCAGCACAGAAAGATGTTTCTGTGAAGCCTACGTTAGTTGAAGAGGAAGTTAATGATGATGATCATGAAGCATCAGGATCAAGTTACTATCGAACTTCGTAGGTCGACAAGGATGTGTACTGCTCCTGAGTGGTACGACAACTCTGTCTTGGAGGTCATGTTGTTGGACAACGATGAACCTACGAGTATGGAGAAGCGATGATGGTCCCGGATTCCAACAAATGGTTGGAGCCATGAAATCCGAGATAGGATCCATGTATGAAAAACCAAGTATAGACTTTGGTAGACTTGCTCGTTGGAAGGCAGGTCGTTGAGTACAAATGGATCTTTAAAATGAAGACAGACACTGATGTTTAATGTCACTATTTGTAAAGCTTGACTTGTTGCAAAGATGTTTGTGACAAGTTCAAGGAGTTGACTACGATGAGACTTTCTCACTCGTAGTGGTGCTAAAGTCTGTTGGAATTATGTTAGCAGTTGCTGTGTTTTCAATTATGAAATCTGGCAGATGGATGTCAAAATATCGTTTCCTTAACAGTTTACTTGAGGAAAGGTTGTATGTGATACAACTAGAAGGTTTTGTCAGTCCTAAGGATGCTAAAAGGTGTGCAAGCTTCGGTGATCCTTCCATGGATTGAAGCAAGCATCTCGGAGTTGGAATATATGCTTTGATGAGTTGATCAAAGTTTTTGAGTTTATACAAAGTTTACGAGAAACTTGTATTTGCAACAAAGTGAGTGGGAGCACTATAGAATTTCTGATAAGTATATGTGGATGACATATTGTTGATCGGAAATAATGTAGGATTTCTGGAAAGCATAAATGGTTGTTTGGAAAGTGATTTTCAAAGGAAGACCCAGATAAAGCTACCAAATTGTTGAGCATCAAGATCTATAGAGATAGATCAAGATGACTTGATGAGACTTTCAATGAGTACATACCTTGACAAAGATTTTGAAAGAGTTCAAAATGGATCAGTCAGAGAAAGAGTTCTCGCCTGATTTGTAAGGTGTGAAGTTGAGTGAGACTCAAAGCTCGACCACGGTAGAAGGAAGAGAAAGGACGAACGTCGTCCCCTATGCCTTAGCCATAGGCTCTGTATGGCATGCCATGCTGTGTACCGCACCTGTGTGTGCCTTGCCATGAGTCTGTCAAGGGGTACAAGTGTGGTCCAGGAGTGGATCACTTGACAGCGGTCAGAATTATCCTTAGTAACCAGAGGACTAAGGAAATGTTTCTTGATTATGGAGGTGATAAAGAGTTCGCCGTAAGGAGTTACGTCGATACAAGCTTTAACACTAATCCGAATGACTCGTAGTAGCAATCTGGATACGTATAGTGGAGCAGCCATTTGGAATCGTACCAAGTGGAGTGTGGTAGCAGTGTTTACAGTTTGACATAGGTATTTGCAAAGTGCACACGGATTTGAATGTTACAGACCCGTTGACTATAAGACCTCTCTCACATGCAAAGCATGATCGAGCCCCAGAACTCGTTGGGTGTTAGATTCATAACAATGCGAATCACATGGTGATGTGAACTAGATTATTGACTCTAGTGCAAGTGGGAGACTGTTGGAAATATGCCCTAGAGGCAATAATAAATTAGTTATTATCATATTTCCTTGTTCATGATAATCGTTTATTATCCATGCTATAATTGTATTGATCGGAGACTTAAATGCATGTGTGGATACATAGACAAAACCATGTCCCTAGTATGCCTCTAATGGACTAGCTCGTTGATCAAAGGATGGCTAAGGTTTCCTAGCCATGGACATGAGATGTCATTTGATAACGGGATCACATCATTAGGAGAATGATGTGATGGATAAGACCCAAACTACAAACATAGCATATGATCGTGTCAGTTTATTGCTACTGTTTTCTGCATGTCAAGTATATGTTCCTATGACCATGAGATCATGCAACTCACGGATATCGGAGGAGTGCCTTGTGTGTATCAAACATCGCAACGTAACTGGGTGACTATAAAGGTGCTCTACAGGTATCTTCGATGGTGTCTGTTGAGTTGGCATGGATCGAGACTGGGATTTGTTACTCCGTGTAACGGAGAGGTATCTCGGGGCCCACTCGGTAATGCAACATCACAATAAGCCTTGCAAGCAATGTGACTAATTGTTAGTTGCGGGATCTTGTATTACGGAACGAGTAAAGAGACTTGCCAGTAACGAGGTTGAACTAGGTATGGAGATACCGACGATCGAATCTCGGGCAAGTAACATACCGAAGAACAAAGGGAACGTTATACGGGATTAACTGAATCCTTGACATAGAGGTTCGACCGATAAAGATCTTCGTAGAATATGTAGGAACCAATGTGGACGTCCAGGTCCCGCCATTGGTTATTGACCGTAGAGGTGTCTCGGTCATGTCTACATAGTTCTCGAACCCGCAGGGTCTGCACACTTAAGGTTCGGTGACGTTTCGGTAGTGTAGAGTTATGTATGGTGGTGACCGAAGTTTGTTCGGAGTCCCGGATGAGATCTCGGACATCACGAGGAGCTCCGGAATGGTCCGGAGGTAAAGATTCATATATAGGAAGTCCCAGTTTGGTTTCCGGAAAAGTTTCGGGCTCATCGGTAGTGTACCGGGAGTGCCGGTAGTGTATCGGGAGACCTCCGGGAGGGGTAATTCGACCCCAAGAGGTCCATGGGCTGTGGGAGAATAATAACCAGCCCTTAGTGGGCTGGGAAAACAGCCACAAAGGCCCATGGCGCAGGAGAGAAAGTCCTAAAGCAAAAAGTGGAAAATCACCCAATAGGAGGCAATCCTACTCCAACTAGGATTGGAGGTGAAGTAGGATTGCTCCCACCTCCTATTTCGGCCGACCCAAAGGCCTTGGCTTCCTCTCCTCTCCTCTCCTCTCCTCCTATATATACTAGTGGATTGGGTGGTTTTTGGACAGAATTTCCGGCCACGTGCTACCCGTTCCACCGGTGCATAGTTTCTCCTCTAGATCGTAGTTCCGCAGCGCTTAGGCGAAGCCCTGCCGGAATTGCTCCACCACCATCACCGGAGCGCCGTCACGCTGCCGGTGAACTCTCTCTCCTCTCCACCTCCTCTCGCTGGATCGAGACGGTGGAGATCGTCGTCAAGCTGCACGTGTGCTGAACGCGGAGGTGCCGTCCGTTCGGCGCTAGATCGGAAGGACCGTGATCGAGATCGCGAGACGGTTCGTGATGTGATCACGGAACGGATCGTGATGAGTTCGCGGGACAGATCGTGATGAGTTCACGGGACGGATCATGATGTGTTCGCGGGACGGTTCGTGATTGGATCGCGGGACGCTCGGCGATTTGGATCGCGAAGATGTTCGACTACACCAACCGCGTTTCTTAACGCTTCCCGCTTAGCGATCTACAAGGGTATGTAGATCCACTCTCCCTCTCGTAGATGCTCATCACCATGGATAGGTTTGCATGTGCGTAGGAAATTTTTTGTTTCCCATGCGACGTTCCCCAACAGATCCCTCACATTAATTTCAAGATGAACTGTGTTCTCCCCGAGTGTGCACCATTGCGAAAGTTCGTCGTGTTGAGATACCACGTGATGATCGGGTGTGATAGACTCTACATTCACATACAACGGGTGCAAGCCAGATTTGCACGCGCAGAACACTTGGGTTAAACTTGACGAGCCTAGCATGTACAGACATGGCCTCGGAACACGAGAGACTGAAAGGTCGAACATGAGTCATATAGTAGATATGATCAACATAATGATGTTCACCATTGCAGCCACCTCAACTGACGTGATGATCGGACTTGAGTTGGTGAATTTGGATCATGTATCACTCGAATGATCGGAGGGATGTCAATTTGAGTGGGAGTTCTTAAGTAATATGATTAATTGAACTCATTATCATGAACATAGTCAAAGTGTCTTTGCAAATTATGTTGTAGATTACTAGCTCGCGCTGTAGCTCCCTTAAATTTTTATATGTTCCTAGAGAAATAGAGTTGAAAGATGTTGGTAGCAATATTGCGGACTGGGTCCGTGATCTGAGGATTGTCCTCATTGCTGCACAGAAGGCTTATGTCCTTAATGCACCGCTCGGTGCGCCACCCCCTCTAGCGTCGTCTATAGATGTTGTGAACATCTGACAGGCACGTTTCGATGACTACTTGATAGTTTAGTGCGTCATGCATTACGGCTTAGAATTGAGGCTCCGAAACGTTTTGAACATCACGAAACATATCAGATGTTCTAGGAGCAAATATTGTGATCTCAGGCTCGTGCCTGTGTTGCGAGATATGAGATCTCCAACAAGATTCTTTGCCTGTAAGATGAAGGAGAATAGCTCAATCGTTGAGCATGTACTCAGATTGTCTGGGTACTATAATCGCTTGAATCAAGTGGGAGTTGATCTTCCAGATAAGATAGTGATTGATATAGTTCTCTAAGTCACTGTCACTAAAGCTACTAGAACTTAGTGATGAACTATAATACACCAGGGATAGAAGTATTGATCCCTGAGCTGTTCGCGATGTTTGACACCGCGAAGGTAGAAATCAAGAAGGAGCGTCAAGTGTTGATGGTTAATCAAACCACTAGTTTCGGAAAGGGCAAGAGCAAGGAGGGAAACTTCATGGATAGCAAGTCAGTTGCTGCTCCAGTGAAGCAACCCAAAGTTGAACTCAAACCCGAGACTAAGTGCTTCTATTATGAGGTGAGAGGTCGCTGAAGCGGAACAACCCTAGATACTTGGTAGATAAGAAGGCTGGCAACATCGAAAGAAGTATATTTGATATACGAGTTGTTGATGTGTACCTTGCTAGTACTCCTAGTAGCACCTGGGTATTGGATACCGGTTCGGTTGCTAAATGTTAGTAACTCGAAATAAAAGCTACGGAATAAACAGAGAACTAGCTAAGGGTGAGGTGACGATGTGTGTTGGAAATGTTTTCAAGGTTGATGTGATCAACATCGCACGCTCTCTCTACCTTCAGGATTAGTGACGAACCTAAATAAATGTTATTTGGTGTTTTGTGTTGAGCATGAACATGATTAGATCATGTTTGTTGCAATACGATTATTCATTTAAGTCAGAGAATAATAGTTATTCTGTTTACATGAATAATACCTTCAATGGTCATGCACGTAGTGAGAATGGTTTGTTGAAATCTTGATCGTAGTAATACACATGTTCATAACATTGATGTCAAAAGATACAAAGTTAAATAATGATAGTACCACATACTTGTGGCACTAGCGCAAAATGTCATATTGATATAAAGCGCTTGAAGAAACTCGATGGTTATGGATATTTGGACTCATTCGATTTCAAATCGGTTGAGACATGCGAACCATGCCTCTTGGGCAAGATGACTAAAGGACCCCGTTGGATGGAGCGGGCAAGTGATTCATTGGAAATGATACATGTTGATGTATGCAATCTAGTGAGTCTTGTAGCGTGAAGTGGATATCGTTATTTTCTTACCTTCACTGATGATTTGAGTAGATATAGTGTATATTTACTTAATGAAACACACGTCTGAATCGTTTGAAAGGTTCAAGCAAATTCAGAGTGAAGTTTAAAGATCATCGTGACAAGAAGATAAAAATGACTGCGATATGATCGTGGAGGTGAATTTCTGAGTCACGAGTTTGGCATACAACTTAAGACAATGTGAAAGTTGTTTCACAACTAAACGCCACCTGGAACACCATAGTGTGATGGTGTGTCTGAACATCATAGTTATGCTCTATTGGACATGGTGCGTGCTATGATGTCTCTTGTCGTTTTACTACTATAATTTTGGGGTTATGCATTAGAGACAACTACATTCACTTTAAATAGGGCACCATCTAAATCCGTTGAGATGACACCATGTGAATTATGGTTTGATAGAAACCTAAGCTATCATTTCTTAATACTTGGGGCTGCGACACTTGTGTGGAAAATGTTTTCACCTAATGAGGTCGAACCCAAGGCGGACAAATGCATCTTCATAGAATACCCTAAGATCAGTTGGGTGAACCTTCTATCTCAGATCGAAGTGCAAAGTGTTTGTTACTAAAACGGATCCTTTCTCGAGGAAAAGTTTCTCTCAAAAGAATTAAGTGGGAGGAAGATATAACTTGATGAGGTTGTTAAAACTTTGTTCAACCAGAGAGTAGCACAACGCAGGATGTTGTTTCTGTGAAGCCTACGTTAGTTGAAGAGGAAGTTCATGATGATGACCATGAAGCTTCAAGATTAAGTTACTATCGAACTTCGTAGGTCGACAAGAATGTGTACTGATCCTAAGCGGTACGACAACCCTGTCTTGGAGGTCATGTTGTTGGACAAACGATGAACCTACAAGCTACGGAGAAGCGATGATGGGCCCGGATTCTGACAAATGGTTGGAGGCCATGAAATCCGAGATAGGATCCATGTATGAAAACCAAGTGTAGACTTTGGTAGACTTGCTCGTTGGACGGCAGGTCGTTGAGTACAAATGGATCTTTAAAATGAAGACAGACACTGATGGTGAATGTCACTATTTGTAAAGCTCGACTTGTTGCAAAGATGTTTGTGACAAGTTCAAGGAGTTGACTATGATGAGACTTTCTCACTCGTAGTGGTGCTAAAGTCTGTTGGAATTATGTTAGCAGTTGCTGTGTTTTCAATTATGAAATCTGGCAGATGGATGTCAAAACATCGTTTCCTTAACAGTTTACTTGAGGAAAGGTTGTATGTGATACAACCAGAAGGTTCTGTCAGGCCTAAGGATGCTAAAAGGTGTGCAAGCTTCGGTGATCCTTCCATGGACTGAAGCAAGCATCTCGGAGTTGGAATATACGCTTTGATGAGGTGACCAAAGTTTTGATGTTTATACAAAGTTTACGAGAAACTTGTATTTGCAATAAAGTGAGTGGGAGCACTATAGAATTTTTGATAAGTATATGTGGATGACATATTGTTGATCAGAAATAATGTAGAGTTTCTGGAAAGCATAAAACGGTCATTTGGAAAGTGATTTTCAAAGGAAGACCTGGATGAAGCTACCTAATTGTTGAGCATCAAAATCTATGGAGATAGATCAAGATGCTCAATGAGACTTTCAATGAGTGCATACCTTGACAAGATTTTGAAAGAGTTCAAAATGGATCAGTCAGAGAAAGAGTTCTCGCCTGATTTGTAAGGTGTGAAAGTTGAGTGAGACTCAAAGCTCGACAATGGCAGAAGAAAGAGAAAGGACGAACGTCGTCCCCCTATGCCTTAGCCATAGGCTCTATATTGTGCCATGCTGTGTACCGCACCTGTGTGTGCCTTGCCATGAGTCCGTCAGGGGGTACAAGAGTGAACCAGGAGTGGATCACTGGACAGCGGTCAAGATTATCCTCAGTAACTAAGAGACTGAGGAGATGTTTCTCGATTATGGAGGTGATAAAGAGTTTGTCGTAAGGAGTTACATCGATACAAGCTTTAACACTAATCCGGATGACTCGTAGTAGCAATCTGGATACGTATAGTGGAGCAGCCATTTGGAATAGTACCGAGCGGAGTGTGGTAGCAGTGTTTATAGTTTGACATAGGTATTTGCAAAGTGCACACGGATCTGAATGTTACAGACCCGTTGACTATAAGACCTCTCTCACATGCAAAGCATGATCGAGCCCCAGAACTCGTTGGGTGTTAGATTCATAACAATGCGAATCACATGGTGATGTGAACTAGATTATTGACTCTAGTGCAAGTGGGAGACTGTTGGAAATATGCCCTAGAGCCAATAATAAATTAGTTATTATCATATTTCCTTGTTCATGATAATCGTTTATTATCCATGCTATAATTGTATTGATCAAAGACTTAGATGCATGTGTGGATACATAGACAAAACCATGTCCCTAGTATGCCTCTAATAGACTAGCTCGTTGATCAAAAGATGGTTAAGGTTTCCTAGCCATGGACATGAGATGTCATTTGATAACGGGGTCACATCATTAGGAGAATGATGTGATGGACAAGACCCAAACTGCAAACGTAGCATATGATCGTGTCAGTTTATTGCTACTGTTCTCCGCATGTCAAGTATGTGTTCCTATGACCATGAGATCATGCAACTCACAGATATCGGAGGAGTTCCTTGTTTGTATCAAACGTCGCAACGTAATTGGGTGACTATAAAGGTGCTCTACAGGCATCTCCGATGGTGTGTGTTGAGTTGGCATGGATCGAGACTGGGATTTGTTATTCCGTGTGACGGAGAGGTATCTCGGGGCCCACTCGGTAATGCAACATCACAATAAGCCTTGCAAGCAATGTGACTAATTGTTAGTTGCGGGATCTTGTATTATGGAACGAGTAAAGAGACTTGCCGGTAATGAGGTTGAACTAGGTATGGAGATACCGACGATCGAATCTCGGGCAAGTAACGTACCGAAGAACAAAGGGAACGTTATACGGGATTAACTGAATCCTTGACATAGAGGTTCGACCGATAAAGATCTTCGTAGAATATGTAGGAACCAATGTGGACGTCCAGGTCCCACCATTGGTTATTGACCATAGAGGTGTCTCGGTCATGTCTACATAGTTCTCGATCCCGCAGGGTCTGCACACTTAAGGTTCGGTGACGTTTCGGTAGTGTAGAGTTATGTATGGTGGTGACCGAAGTTTGTTCGGAGTCCCGGATGAGATCCCGGACGTCACGATTAGCTCTGGATTGGTCCGGAGGTAAAGATTCATATAGAGGAAGTCCCAGTTTGGTTTCCGGAAAAGTTTCGGGCTCATCGGTAGTGTACCGGGAGTGCCGGTAGTGTACCGGGAGGCCTCCGGGAGGGGTATTTCGACCCCAATAGGTCCATGGGTTGTGGGAGAATAATAACCAGCCCTTAGTGCTCTGGGAAAACAGCCACAAAGGCCCATGGCGCAGGAGAGAAAGTCCTAAAGCAAAAAGTGGAAAATGAGCCAATAGGAGGCAATCCTACTCCAACTAGGATTGGAGGTGAAGTAGGATTGCTTCCCACCTCCTATTTCGGCCGACCCAAAGGCCTTGGCTGCCTCTCCTCTCCTCTCCTCCTATATATACTAGTGGATTGGGTGGTTTTTGGACAGAATTTCCAGCCACGTGCTACCCGTTACACCGGTGCATAGTTTCTCCTCTAGATCGTTTTTCTGCAGCGCTTAGGCGATGCCCTGCCGGAATTGCTCCACCACCATCACCGGAGCGCCGTCACGCTGCCGGTGAACTCTCTCTCCTCTCCACCTCCTCTCGCTGGATCGAGACGGTGGAGATCGTCATCAAGCTGCTCGTGTGCTGAACGCGGAGGTGCCGTCCGTTCGGCGCTAGATCGGAAGGACCGTGATCGAGATCGCGAGACGGTTCGTGATGTGATCACGGAACGGATCGTGACGAGTTCGCGGGACAGATTGTGATCAAGATCGTGAGACGGATCGTGATGAGTTCGCGGGACGGATCATGATGTGTTCGCGGGACGGTTCATGATTGGATCGCGGGACGCTCGGCGATTTGGATCGCATAGAAGTTTGACTACACCAACCGCGTTTCTTCATGCTTCCCGCTTAGCGATCTACAAGGGTACGTAGATCCACTCTCCCTCTCGTAGATGCTCATCACCATGGATAGGTTTGCGTGTACGTAGGAAATTTTTTGTTTCCCATGCGACGTTCCCCAACATTTCGGGCTCAAGAGAGCCTAGGCGACTTATCAGCGTTGTGTGCAGAATTGTCTTCACGGCCAAATTGGGCGCAATGTTCACGCCTATGTAGATGACATCGTGATCAAGTCAAGGAAGAAGGAGACTCTGCTTGACAACCTAACGGAGACCTTTGACAATCTACGGGTCTATAAGATGATGCTTAACCCGGCGAAGTGTGTTTTTGGTGTTCCGGCAGGCAAGCTCTTGGGATTTTTGGTCTCAGAGCGTGGCATTGAGGCTAACCGGACAAGATTAAGGCTATCACTTCCCTGGCTGAGCCGGCATGCATCAATGATGTTCAACGCCTGGCAGGATGGATTGCCGCATTGAGCCAGTTTATAAGCCGCCTTGGTGAGAAGGCTATCCCTTTATATCAAATGATGAAGAAGATGGACAACTTCGTCTGGAGTGCGGCGACGGGTGACGCGTTTGAGGCGCTCAAGAAGCAGCTTACTAAGCCGCCGGTCTTAGCAGCTCCGGTTGAGAAAGAACCCCTGCTCTTGTACGTGGCGGGTAATAACAGGGCTATTAACGCGGCCATCATCGTCGAGCGCAAGGAGGCAGGGATGGAATATCCGGTTCAGAGGCCAGTTTATTATATCAGTGAGGTCTTGACAGAGTCCAAGCAGAGATATCCGCATTGGCAGAAGCTAGTATATGGGGTGTTCATGGCCAACCGCAAGCTGAAGCACTATTTCTTAGGACACCAGATCACCATGGTGAGCTCTGCCCCATTGGGAGACATAATTCAAAACAGAGAAGCCACTGGCAGGATTGCTAAGTGGGCATTGGAGCTTGGACCTCTCAATCTAAAATACGTTCTTCGTACGGCTGTCATGTCTCAAGCACTGGTGGATTTCATAAATGACTAGACAGAGTGTTAGACGCCCGAAGAAAAGCCGGATAGCACATACAGGACAATACACTTTGATGGATCCAGGCAGCTGGAAGGGTCAGGGGCAGGTGTTGTCCTAACCTCCCCGAAAGGTGACAAGTTCTGTTATGTGTTGCAGCTATTGTTCCCTTGTACTAACAATGCAGCTGAGTACGAAGCCCTGCTCCATGGCCTCAAGTTGGCTAAGGATATGAACTTAAGCCGGGTTAGGTGCTTCGGCGACTCAGATCTCATGGGTCAGCAAGTTTCAAGTACTTGGGAGTCCAAAGATCCGCGGATGGCGGCTTATCGTCATGTAGTGGATATCATTGCTGGTCATTTGAAGGGCTATCAGGTGGATCATGTTGATCGTCGCAGGAACGAGGCGACTGACGCCTTGTCAAAGTTAGGCTCTTAGCAAAAGCCGGTGCCACCTAACGTCTTTTTGGATGTCTTACATCACCCGTCAGTTAAGTTACCTTCAGAGGAAGACTTAGCTATTCCTGACCTGAAGGGACAGCTGGTGGTGGCTCTACATGCCATTCCGGATTGGACCGTGCCTTACTTGGCGTACTTGACTCATGGTGAGTTAGCTGATGATGAAAATCTGGCCAGGCAGATCACCAGACGATCCAAGTCTATGACAATAGTCAATGGCGAGTTGCATAAATGCAGTGTCACCAGCGTGTTTCAACGTTGTGTTTCACGTGAGGAAGGCAAGAAAATCTTGAATGAAATTCATGATGGTGACTGTGGGTATCACGCAGGCTCAAAGTCACTGGTGGCTAAGGCCTTTATGCATGGCTTCTTCTGGTTGACGGCTCACAAAGATGCAGAGGATTTAGTGTAAATGTGACGGTTGTCAAAAGTTTGGACGGCGGGCTCATGTTCCAGCTCAAGAGTTGCGCATGATTCCAATTACTTGGCCGTTTGCGGTCTGGGGGCTTGATATGGTCGGGCCCTTCAAGCGGTCTAAAGACAAGAAGACCCACCTCTTGGTGGCGGTTGACAAGTTTACCAAGTGGGTAGAAGCTGAGCCGCTGAGCAAGTGTGACGCGGCTACGACGGTTCAGTTCATCAAGAAATTGATCTACCTATTTGGTTACCCTCACAGTATCATCACAAACAATGGTACGAATTTATCTAAGGGAGCTATGCACTTCGTGTACAAACTAGACCATCTGATTCGAAGTATCAAGCTTTCGGACGAAAACTCGTCTGTTGCGAAGGCGTTTTATCTTTTTCAACTTATTTCAACTCTAGACTTTTTGTGCATTCAATATGCACCATTAAAATCCACATCCTCAAATTTCAACCCTTTCTAACTTCATTTGCTATTTTTTCATGCATTTAATGATGTTTTTTAGCTAAATGACCCTAAAATTGAAAAGCACTACAAATGAACTCTGAAAAGGTTGAAACTTGGCATGGTATCATCATTTCACCCACATAGCTTATGCGAAAAAGTTGAGAGGGTTACGGCAAAAACTGGATGCACTTTGTGTACAGACTAGACCATCTGATTCGAAGTATCAAGCTTTCGGACGAAAACTCGTCTGTTACAAAGGCATTTTTTTTTCAACTTATTTCAACTCCAGACTTTTTGTGCATTCAATATGCACCATTAAAATCCACATCCTCAAATTTCAACCCTTTCTAACTTTATTTGCTATTTTTTCATGTATTTAATGATGTTTTTTAGCTAAATGACCCTAAAATTAAAAAGCACTACAAATGAACTCTGAAAAGGTTGAAACTTGGCATGGTATCATCATTTCACCCACATAGCTTATGCGAAAAAGTTGAGAGGATTACGACAAAAACTTGATGCACTTCGTGTACAAACTGGACCATCTGATTCGAAGTTTCACGCTTTGGGACGAAAACTCGTCTGTTACAAAGGCATTTTATTTTTTTCAACTTATTTCAACTCCAGAATTTTTGTGCATTTAATATGCACCATTCAAATCCACATCCTCAAATTTCAAACCTTTCTAAATTCATTTGCTATTTTTCATGCATTTGATGAACTTTTTTAGCTAAATGACCCTAAAATTGAAAAGCACTACAAATGAACTCTGAAAAGGTTGAAACTTGGCATGGTAACATCATTTCACCCACATAGCTTATGCTAAAAAGTTGAGAGGGTTACGGCAAAAATTGGATGCACTTCGTGTACAAACTGGACCATCTGATTCGAAGTATCAAGCTTTCGGACGAAAACTCGTCTGTTGCGAAGGCGTTTTATTTTTTTCAACTTATTTCAACTCCAGACTTTTTATGCATTCAATATGCACCATTAGAATCCACATCCTCAAATTTCAACCATTTCTAACTTCATTTGCTATTTTCTCATGCATTTAATGATGTTTTTTTGCAAAATGACCCTAAAATTGAAAAGCACTACAAATGAACTCTGAAAAGGTTGAAACTTGGCATGGTATCATCATTTCACCCACATAGCTTATGAAAAAAATTTGAGAGGGTTACGGCAAAAACTGGATGCACTTCGTGTACAGACTGGACCATCTGATTCGAAGTATCAAGCTTTCGGACGAAAACTCGTCTGTTACTAAGGCATTTTATTTTTTTCAACTTATTTCAACTCCAGACTTTTTGTGCATTCAATATGCACCATTCAAATCCACATCCTCAAATTTCAACCCTTTCTAACTTCATTTGCTATTTTTTCATGCATTTAATAATGTTTTTTAGCTAAATGACCCTAAAATTTAAAAGCACTACATATGAACTCTGAAAAGGTTGAAACTTGGCATGGTATCATCATTTCACCCACATAGCTTATGCTAAAAAGTTGAGAGGGTTACGGCAAAAACTGGATGTACTTCATCTAGAAACTGGACCATCTGATTCGAAGTATCAAGCTTTCGGGCGAAAACTCATGTGTTACAATGGCATTTTATTTTTTTCAACTTATTTCAACTCCAGACTTTTTGTGCATTCAATATGCATCATTAAAATCCACATCCTCAAATTTCAACCCTTTCTAAATTCATTTGCTATTTTTCATTCATTTGATGAAGTTTTTTAGCTAAATGACCCTAAAATTGAAAAGCACTACAAATGAACTCTGAAAAGGTTGAAACTTGGCATGGTAACATCATTTCACCCACATAGCTTATTCTAAAAAGTTGAGAGGGTTACGGCAAAAACTGGATGCACTTCGTGTTCAAACTAGACCATGTGATTCGAAGTATCAAGCTTTCGGACGAAAACTCGTCTGTTACAAAGGCATTTTATTTTTTTAACTTATTTCAACCCCAGAATTTTTGTGCATTCAATATGCACCATTCACATCCACATCCTCAAATTTCAACCATTTCTACTTCACTTGCTATTTTTTCATGCATTTACTGATCTTTTTAGCTGAATGACCCTAAAATTAAAAAGCACTACAAATGAACTCTGAAATGGTTGAAACTCGGCATGGTACCATCATTTCACCCGCATATATTAATGTAAAAAGTTGAGAGGGTTACAGAAAAAACTGGATGCACTTCGTCTAGAAACTGGACCATCTGATTCGAAGTATCAATCTTTCGGACGAAAACTCGTCTGTTACGAAGGCATTTAATTTTTTTCAACTTATTTCAACTCGAGACTTTTTGTGCATTTTAATATGCACCATTCAAATCCACATCCTCAAATTTCAACCCTTTCTAACTTCATTTGCTATTTTTTCATGCATTTAATGATGTTTTTTAGCAAATTGACCCTAAAATTGAAAAGCACTACAAATGAACTCTGAAAAGGTTGAAACTTGGCATGGTATCATCATTCCACCCACATAGCTTATGCTAAAAAGTTGAGTGGGTTACGATAAAAACTGGATGCACTTCGTGTACAAACTAGACCATGTGATTCGAAGTATCAAGCTTTCGGACGAAAACTCGTCTGTTACAAAGGCATTTTATTTTTTTAACTTATTTCAACCCCAGACTTTTTGTGCATTCAATATGCACGATTTAAATCCACATCCTAAAATTTCAACCCTTTCTAACTTCATGTGCTATTTTTCATGCATTTGATGAACTTTTTTAGCTAAATGACCCTAAAATTGAAAAGCACTACAAATGAACTCTGAAAAGGTTGAAACTTGGCATGGTAACATCATTTCACCCACATAGCTTATGCTAAAAAGTTGAGAGGGTTACGGCAAAAACTGGATGCACTTTGTGTACAAACTGGACCATCCGATTCGAAGTATCAAGCTTTCGGACGAAAACTCGTCTGTTGCGTATGCGTTTTATTTTTTTCAACTTATTTCAACTCCAGAGTTTTTGTGCTTTCAATATCCACCATTCAAATCGACATCCTCAAATTTTAACCATGTCTAACTTCATTTGCTATTTTTCATACATTTAATGATTTTTTTAGCTAAATGACCCTAAAATTGAAAGGCACTACAAATGAACTCTGAAAAGGTTTAAACTTGGCGTGGTATCATCATTTCACCCACATAGCTTATGCTAAAAAGTTGAGTGGGTTATGGCAAAAACTGGATGCACTTCGTGTACAAACTGGACCATGTGATTCGAAGTATCAAGCTTTCGGACGAAAACTCGTCTGTTACAAAGGCATTTTATTTTTTTAACTTATTTCAACCCCAGACTTTTTGTGCATTCAATATGCACCATTCAAATCCACATCCTAAAATTTCAACCATTTCTACTTCATTTGCTATTTTTCATGCATTTAATGATTTTTTTAGCTAAACGACCCTAAAATTGAAAAGCACTATAAATGAACTCTGAAAAGGTTGAAACTTGGCATGATATCATCATTTCACCCACATAGCTTATGCTAAAAAGTTGAGAGGGTTACGGCAAAAATTGGATGCACTTCGTGTACAGACTGGACCATCTGATTCGAAGTATCAAGCTTTCAGACGAAAACTCGTCTGTTACAAAGGCATTTTATTTTTTTCAACTTATTTCAACTCCAGGCTTTTTGTGCATTCAATATGCATCATTCAAATCCACATCCTCAAATTTCAACCCTTTCTAAATTCATTTGCTATTTTTCATTCATTTGATGAACTTTTTTAGCTAAATGACCCTAAAATAGAAAAGCACTACAAATGAACTCTGAAAAGGTTGAAACTTGGCATGGTAAAATCATTTCACCCACATAGCTTATTCTAAAAAGTTGAGAGGGTTACGGCAAAAACTGGATGCACTTCGTGTTCAAACTAGACCATGTGATTCGAAGTATTAAGCTTTCGGACGAAAACTCGTCTGTTACAAAGGCATTTTATTTTTTTAACTTATTTCAACCCCAGAATTTTTGTGCATTCAATATGCACCATTCAAATCCACATCCTCAAATTTCAACCATTTCTACTTCACTTGCTATTTTTTCATGCATTTATTGATTTTTTTAGCTGAATGACCCTAAAATTAAAAAGCACTACAAATGAACTCTGAAATGGTTGAAACTTGGCATGGTACCATCATTTCACCCGCATATATTAATGTAAAAAGTTTAGAGGGTTACGGCAAAAACTGGATGCACTTCGTCTATAAACTGGACCATCTGATTCGAAGTATCAATCTTCCGGACGAAAACTCGTCTGTTACGAAGGCATTTAATTTTTTTCAAATTATTTCAACTCGAGACTTTTTGTGCATTTTAATATGCACCATTCAAATCCACATCCTCAAATTTCAACCCTTTCTAACTTCATTTGCTATTTTTTCATGCATTTAATGATGTTTTTTAGCAAAATGACCCTAAAATTAAAAAGCACTACAAATGAACTCTGAAAAGGTTGAAACTTGGCATGGTATCATCATTCCACCCACATAGCTTATGCTGAAAAGTTGAGTGGGTTACGGCAAAAACTGGATGCACTTCGTGTACAAACTAGACCATGTGATTCGAAGTATCAAGCATTCGGACGAAAACTCGTCTGTTACAAAGGCATTTTATTTTTTTAACTTATTTCAACCCCAGACTTTTTGTGCATTCAATATGCACCATTCAAGTCCACATCCTAAAATTTCAACCATTTCTACTTCACTTGCTATTTTTTCATGCATTTAATGATTTTTTTTAGCTAAATGACCCTAAAATTAAAAAGCACTACAAATGAACTCTGAAAAGGTTGAAACTTGGCATGGTATCACGATTTCACCCACATAGCTTATGCGAAAAAGTTGAGAGGGTTACGACAAAAAAACTGGATGCACTTCGTGTACAGACTGGACCATGTGACTCGAAGTATCAAGCTTTCGGACGAAAACTCGTCTGTTACAAAGGCATTTTATTTTTTTCAATTTATTTCAACTCCAAACTTTTTGTGCATTCAATATGCACGATTCAAATCCACATCCTCAAATTTCAACCCTTTCTAACTTCATTTGCTATTTTTTCATGCATTTAATAATGTTTTTTAGCTAAATGACCCTAAAATATAAAAGCACTACAAATGAACCCTGAAAAGGTTGAAACTTGGCATGGTATCATCATTTCACCCACATAGCTTATGCGAAAAAGTTGACAGGGTTACGGCAAAAACAGGATGCTCTTCGTGTACAGACTGGACCATCTGATTCGAAGTATCAAGCTTTCGTACGAAAACTCGTCTTTTACAAAGGCATTTTATTTTTTTCAACTTATTTCAACTCCAGAATTTTTGTACATTCAATATGCACCAGTCAAATCCACATCCTCAAATTTCAACCCTTTCTAACTTCATTTGCTATTTTTCATGCATTTAATGATTTTTTTAGGTAAACGACCCTAAAATTGAAAAGCACTACAAATGAACACTAAAAAGGTTGAAACTTGGTATGGTATTATCATTTCACCCACATAGCTTATGCGAAAAAGGTGAGAGGATTACGGCAAAAACTTGATGCACTTCGTGTACAAACTGGACCATCTCATTGGAAGTATCAAGCTTTCGGACGAAAACTCGTCTGTTACAAATGCATTTTATATTTTTCAACTTATTTCAACTCCAGACTTTTTGTGCATTCAATATGCACCATTCAAATCCACATCCTCAAATTTCAACCCTTTGTAAATTCATTTGCTATTTTTCATGCATTTGATGAACTTTTTTAGCTAAATGACCCTAAAATTGAAAAGCACTACAAATGAACTCTGAAAAGGTTGAAACTTGGCATGGTAACATCATTTCACCCACATAGCTTATGCTAAACAGTTGAGAGGGTTACGGCAAAAACTGGATGCACTTCGTGTACAAACTGGACCATCTGATTCGAAGTATCAAGCTTTCGGACGAAAACTCGTCTGTTGCGAATGCGTTTTATTTTTTTCAACTTATTTCAACTCCAGAGTTTTTGTGCATTCAATATCCACCATTCAAATCCACATCCTCAAATTTTAACCATTTCTAACTTCATTTGCTATTATTCATACATTTAATGATTTTTTTAGCTAAATGACCCTAAAATTGAAAGGCACTACAAATGAACTCTGAAAAGGTTTAAACATGGCGTGGTATCATAATTTCACCCACATAGCTTATGCTAAAAAGTTGAGTGGGTTATGGCAAAAACTGGATGCACTTCGTGTACAAACTGGACCATGTGATTCGAAGTATCAAGCTTACGGACGAAAACTCGTTTGCTACAAAGGCATTTTATTTTTTTAACTTATTTCAACCCCAGACTTTTTGTGCATTCAATATGCACCATTCAAATCCACATCCTCAAATTTCAACCATTTCTACTTCATTTGCTATTTTTCATGCATTTAATGATTTTTTTAGCTAAACGACCCTAAAATTGAAAAGCACTACAAATGAACTCTGAAAAGGTTGAAACTTGGCATGGTATCATCATTTCACCCACATAGCTTATGCTAAAAAGTTGAGAGGGTTACGGCAAAAACTGGATGCACTTCGTGTTCAAACTGGACCATCTGATTCGAAGTATCAAGGTTTCGGACGAAAACTCGTCTGTTACAAAGGCATTTTATTTTTTTCAACTTATTTCCACTCCAGACTTTTTGTGCATTCAATATGCATCATTCAAATCCACATCCTCAAATTTCAAGGCATTCTAAATTCATTTGCTATTTTTCATTCATTTGATGAACTTTTTTAGCTAAATGACCCTAAAATTGAAAAGCACTACAAAGGAACTCTGAAAAGGTTGAAACTTGGCATGGTAACATCATTTCCCCACATAGCTTATGCTAAAAAGTTGAGAAGGTTATGGCAAAAACTGGATGCACTTCGTGTTCAAACTAGACCATGTGATTCGAAGTATCAAGCTTTCGGACGAAAACTCGTCTGTTACAAAGGCATTTTATTTTTTTAACTTATTTCAACCCCAGACTTTTTGTGCATTCAATATGCACCATTCAAATCCACATCTTCAAATTTCAACCATTTCTACTTCACTTGCTATTTTTCATGCATTTACTGATTTTTTTAGCTGAATGACCCTAAAATTAAAAAGCACTACAAATGAACTCTGAAATGGTTGAAACTTGGCATGGTACCATCATTTCACCCGCATATATTAATGTAAAAAGTTGAGAGGGTTACGGCAAAAACTGGATGTACTTCGTCTAGAAACTGGACCATCTGATTCGAAGTATCAATCATCCGGACGAAAACTCGTCTGTTACGAAGGCATTTAATTTCTTTCAACTTATTTCCACTCGAGACTTTTTGTGAATTTTAATATGCACCATTAAAATCCACATCCTCAAATTTCAACCCTTTCTAAGTTCATTTGCTATTTTTTCATGCATTTAATGATGTTTTTAACAAAATGACCCTAAAATTGAAAAGCACTACAAATGAACTCTGAAAAGGTTGAAACTTGGCATGGTATCATGATTCCACCCACATAGCTTATGCTAAAAAGTTGAGTGGGTTACGGCAAAAACTGGATGCACTTCGTGTACAAACTAGACCATGTGATTCGAAGTATCAAGCTTTCGGACGAAAACTCGTCTGTTACAAAGGCATTTTACTTTTTTAACTTATTTCAACCCCAGACTTTTTGTGCATTCGATATGCACCATTCAAGTCCACATCCTCAAATTTCAACCATTTCTACTTCACTTGCTATTTTTTCATGCATTTAATGATTTTTTTAGCTAAATGACCCTAAAATTAAAAAGCACTACAAATGAACTCTAAAAAGGTTGAAACTTGGCATGGTACCATCATTTCACCCGCATAGCTTATGCTAAAAAGTTGAGAGGGTTACGGCAAAAACTGGATGCACTTCGTGTACAAACTGGACCATCTCATTCGAAGTATCAAGCTTTCGGACGAAAACTCGTCTGTTGCGAAGGCATTTTATTTTTTCCAACTTATTTCAACTCCAGAGTTTTTGTGCATTCAATATGCACCATTCAAATCCGCATCCTCAAATTTCAACCATTTCTAACTTCATTTGCTATTTTTCATACATTTAATGATTTTTTTAGCTAAATGACCCTAAAATTGAAAAGCACTACAAATGAACTCTGAAAAGGTTGAAACTTGGCATGGTATCATCATTTCACCCACATAGCTTATGCTAAAAAGTTAAGAGGGTTACGACAAAAACTAGATGCACTTCGTGTACAAACTGGACCATCTCGATTCGAAGTATCATGCTTTCGGACGAAAACTCGTCTGTTACGAAGTCATTTTATTTTTTTCCACTTATTTCAACTCCAGACTTTTTGTGCATTCAATACGCACCATTCAAATCCACATCCTCAAATTTCAACCATTTCTAACTTCATTTGCTATTTTTTCATGCATTTAATGATTTTTTTAGCTAAATGACCCTAAAATTAAGAAGCACTACAAGTGAACTCTGAAAAGGTTGAAACTTGGCATGGTATCATCATTTCACCCATATAGCTTATGCTAAAAAGTTGAGAGGGTTACGGAAAAAACTGGATGCACTTCGTGTACAAACTAGGCCATCTGATTCGAAGTATCAAGCTTCCGGACGAAAACTCGTCTGTTACGAAGGCATTTTATTTTTTTCAACTTATTTCAACTCCAGACTTTTTGTGCATTCAATATGCACCATTCAAATCCACATCCTCAAATTTCAACCTTTCTAACTTCATTTGCTATTTTTCATGCAATTAATGATTTTTTAGTTAAATGACCCTAAAATTGAAAAGCACTACAAATGAACTCTGAAAAGGTTGAAACTTGGCATGGTATCATCATTTCACCCACATAGCTTATGCTAAAAAGTTGAGAGGGTTACGGCAAAAACTGGATGTACTTCGTGTACAAACTGGACCATCTCATTCGAAGTATCAAGCTTTCGGACGAAAAGTCGTCTCTTTCAAAGGCATTTTATTTTTTTCAACTTATTTCAACTCCAGACTTTTTGTGCATTCAATATGCACCATTCAAATCCACATCCTCAAATTTCAACCATTTCTAACTTCATTTGCTAGTTTTTCATGCATTTAATGATTTTTTAAGCTAAATGACCCTAAAAATAAAAAGCACTACAAATGAACTATGAAAAGGTTGAAACTTGGCAAGGTATCATCATTTCACCCACATAGCTTATGCTAAAAATTTTAGAGGGTTACGCAAAAAAACTGGATGCACTTCGTGTACAAACTGGACCATCTGATTCCAAGTATCAAGCTTTCGGACGAAAACTCGTCTGTTGCGAAGGCATTTTATTTTTTCCAACTTATTTCAACTCCAGAGTTTTGTGCATTCAATATGCACCATTCAAATCCACATCCTCAAATTTCAACCATTTCTAACTTCATTTGCTATTTTTCATACATTTAATGATTTTGTAGCTAAATGACCCTAATATTGAACAGCACTACAAATGAACTCTGAAAAGGTTGAAACTTGGCATGGTATCATGATTTCACCCACATAGCTTATGCTAAAAAGTTGAGTGGGTTACGGCAAAAACTGGATGCACTTCGTGTACAAACTGGACCATCTGATTCGAAGTATCAAGCTTTCGGATGAAAACTCGTCTGTTACGAAGTCATTTTATTTTTTTCAACTTATTTCAACTCCAGACTTTTTGTGCATTCAATATGCACCATTCAAATCCACATCCTCAAATTTCAACCCTTTCTAACTTCATTTGCTATTTTTTAATGCATTTAATAAAAATTTTAGCTAAATGACCCTAAAATTGAAAAGCACTACAAATGAACTCTGAAAAGGTTGAAACTTGGCATGGTAACATCATTTCACCCACATAGCTTATGCTAAAAAGTTGAGAGGGTTACGGCAAAAACTGGATGCACTTCGTGTACAAACTGGACCATGTGATTCGAAGTATCAAGCTTTCGGACGAAAATTCGTCTCTTGTGAAGGCGTTTTATTTTTTTCAACTTAATTCAACTCCAGAGTTTTTGTGCATTCAATATGCTCCATTCAAATCCACATCCTCAAATTTCAACCCTTTCTAACTTCATTTGCTATTTTTTCATGCATTTAATGATGTTTTTTTAGCAAAATGACCCTAAAATTGAAAAGCACTACAAATGAACTCTGAAAATGTTGAAACTTGGCATGGTATCATCATTCCACCCACATAGCTTATGCTAAAAAGTTGAGTGGGTTACGGCAAATACTGGATGCACTTCGTGTACAAACTAGACCATGTGATTCGAAGTATCAAGCTTTCGGACGAAAACTGGTCTGTTACAAAGGCATTTTATTTTTTTAACTTATTTCAACCCCAGAATTTTTGTGCATTCAATATGCACCATTCAAGTCCACATCCTCAAATTTCAACCATTTCTACTTCACTTGCTATTTTTTCATGCATTTAATGATTTTTTAGCTAAATGGCCCTAAAATTAAAAAGCACTACAAATGAACTCTAAAAAGGTTGAAACTTGGCATGGTACCATCATTTCACCCGCATAGCTTATGCTAAAAAGTTGAGAGGGTTACGGCAAAAACTGGATGCATTTCGTGTACCAACTAGACCATCTGATTCGAAATATCAAGCTTTCGGACGAAAACTCGTCTGTTGCGAAGGCATTTTATTTTTTCCAACTTATTTCAACTCTAGAGTTTTTGTGCATTCAATATGCACCATTCAAATCCACATCCTCAAATTTCAACCATTTCTAACTTCATTTGCTATTTTTCATACATTTAATGATTTTTTAGCTAAATGACCCTAATATTGAAAAGCACTACAAATGAACTCTGAAAAGGTTGAAACTTGGCATGGTATCATGATTTCACCCACATAGCTTATGCGAAAAAGTTGAGAGGGTTACGGCAAAAACTGGATGCACTTCGTGTAGAGACTGGACCATCTTATTCGAAGTATCAAGGTTTCGGACGAAAATTCGTTTGTTACAAAGGCATTTTATTTTTTTAACTTATTTCAACTCCAGACTTTTTGTGCATTCAATATGCACCATTAAATCCACATCCTCAAATTTAAACCCTTTCTAACTTCATTTGCTATTTTTTCATGCATTTAATGAATTTTTTTAGCTAAATGACCCTAAAATTAAAAAGCACTACAAATGAACTCTGAAAAGGTTGAAACTTGGCATGGTATCATCATTTCACCCACATAGCTTATGCTAAAAAGTTGAGTGGGTTACGGCAAATACTGGATGCACTTCGTGTACAAACTGGACCATGTGATTCGAAGTATCAAGCTTTCGGACGAAAATTCGTCTCTTGTGAAGGCGTTTTATTTTTTTCAACTTAATTCAACTCCAGAGTTTTTGTGCATTCAATATGCTCCATTCAAATCCACATCCTCAAATTTCAACCCTTTCTAACTTCATTTGCTATTTTTTCATGCATTTAATGATGTTTTTTAGCAAAATGACCCTAAAATTGAAAAGCACTACAAATGAACTCTGAAAAGGTTGAAACTTGGCATGGTATCATCATTCCACCCACATAGCTTATGCTAAAAAGTTGAGTGGGTTACGGCAAATACTGGATGCACTTCGTGTACAAACTAGACCATGTGATTCGAAGTATCAAGCTTTCGGACGAAAACTGGTCTGTTACAAAGGCATTTTATATTTTTAACTTATTTCAACCCCAGAATTTTTGTGCATTCAATATGCACCATTCAAGTCCACATCCTCAAATTTCAACCATTTCTACTTCACTTGCTATTTTTTCATGCATTTAATGATTTTTTAGCTAAATGGCCCTAAAATTAAAAAGCACTACAAATGAACTCTGAAAAGGTTGAAACTTGGCATGGTACCATCATTTCACCCGCATAGCTTATGCTAAAAAGTTGAGAGGGTTACGGCAAAAACTGGATGCATTTCGTGTACCAACTAGACCATCTGATTCGAAATATCAAGCTTTCGGACGAAAACTCGTCTGTTGCGAAGGCATTTTATTTTTTCCAACTTATTTCAACTCTAGAGTTTTTGTGCATTCAATATGCACCATTCAAATCCACATCCTCAAATTTCAACCATTTCTAACTTCATTTGCTATTTTTCATACATTTAATGATTTTTTAGCTAAATGACCCGAAAATTGAAAAGCACTACAAATGAACTCTGAAAAGGTTGAAACTTGGCATGGTAACATCATTTCACCCACATAGCTTATGCTAAACAGTTGAGAGGGTTACGGCAAAAACTGGATGCACTTCGTGTACAAACTGGACCATCTGATTCGAAGTATCAAGCTTTCGGATGAAAACTCGTCTGTTACGAAGGCATTTTATTTTTTTCAACTTATTTCGACTCCAGACTTTTTGTGTATTCAATATGCACCATTCAAATCCACATCCTCAAATTTCAACCATTTCTAACTTCATTTGCTAGTTTTTCATGCATTTAATGATTTTTTAAGCTAAATGACCCTAAAAATAAAAAGCACTACAAATGAACTCTGAAAAGGTTGAAACTTGGCAAGGTATCATTATTTCACCCACATAGCTTATGCTAAAAAGTTGAGAGGGTTACGGAAAAAACTGGATGCACTTCGTGTACAAACTGGACCATCTGATTCCAAGTATCAAGCTTTCGGACGAAAACTCGTCTGTTACAAAGGCATTTTATTTTTTTCAACTTATTTCAACTCCAGACTTTTTGTGCATTCAATATGCACCATTCAAATTCACATCCTCAAATTTCAACCATTTCTAACTTCATTTGCTATTTTTTCATGCCTTTAATGATTTTTTTAGCTAAATGAGCCTAAAATGAACTCTGAAAAGGTTGACACTTCGCATGGTATCGTCATTTCACCCACATAGCTTATGCTAAAAATTTGAGTGGGTTACGGCAAAAATTGGATGCACTTCGTGTACAAACTGGACCATCTCATTCGAAGTATCAAGCTTTCGGACGAAAACTCGTCTGTTACGAAGTCATTTTATTTTTTTCAACTTATTTCAACTCCAGACTTTTTGTGCATTCAATATGCACCATTAAAATGCACATCCTCAAATTTCAACCCTTTCTAACTTCATTTGCTATTTTTTAATGCATTTAATAAAAAAATTAGCTAAATGACCCTAAAATTGAAAAGCACTACAAATGAACTCTGAAAATGTTGAAACTAGGCATGGTAACATCATTTCACCCACATAGCTTATGCTAAAAAGTTGAGAGGGTTACGGCAAAAACTGGATGCACTTCGTGTACAAACTGGACCATGTGATTCGAAGTATCAAGCTTTCGGACGAAAACTCGTCTGTTGTGAAGGCGTTTTATTTTTTTCAACTTATTTCAACTCCAGAGTTTTTGTGCATTCAATATGCTCCATTCAAATCCACATCCTCAAATTTCAACCATTTCTAACTTCATTTGCTATTTTTCATACATTTAATGATTTTTTTAGCTAAATGACCCTAAAATTGAAAAGCACTACAAATGAACTCTGAAAAGGTTGAAACATCCCATGGTATCGTCATTACACCCACATAGCTTATGCTAAAAAGTTGATTGGGTTACGACAAATACTGGATGCACTTCGTGTACAAACTGGACCATCTGATTCGAAGTATCGAGCTTTCGGACGAAAACTCGTCTCTTACAAAGGCATTTTATTTTTTTTAACTTATTTGAACTCCAGACTTTTTGTGCATTCAATATGCACCATTCAAATCCACATCCTCAAATTTCAACCATTTCTAACTTCATTTGCTATTTTTTCATGCATTTAATGATTTTTTAGCTAAATGACCCTAAAATTAAAAATCACTACAAATGAATTCTGAAAAGGTTGAAACTTGGCATGGTATCATCATTTCACCCACATAGCTTATGCTAAAAAGTTGAGAGGGTTACGGCAAAAACTGGATGCACTTCGTGTACAAACTAGACCATCTGATTCGAAATATCAAGCTTTCGGACGAAAACTCGTGTGTTACGAAGGCATTTTATTTTTTTCAACTTATTTCAAATCCAGACTTTTTGTGCATTCAATATGCACCATTCAAATCCACATCCTCAAATTTCAACATTTCTAACTTCATTTGCTATTTTTCATGCATTTAAAGATTTTTTAGTTCAATGACCCTAAAATTGAAAAGCACTACAAACGAACTCTGAAAAGTTTGAAACATGGCATGGTATCATTATTTAACCCATATAGCTTATGCTAAAAAGTTGAGAGGGTTACGACAAAAACTGGATGCACTTCGTGTACAAACTGGACCATCTGATTCGAAGTATCAAGTTTTCGGACGAAAAGTCATCTGTTACAAAGGCATTTTATTTTTTTAACTTATTTGAACTCCAGACTTTTTGTGCGTTCAATATGCACCATTCAAATCCACATCCTCAAATTTCAACCCTTTCTAACTTCATTCGCTATTTTTTCATGCATTTAATGATTTTTGAGCTAAATGACGCTAAAATTGAAAAGCACTACAAATGAACTCTGAAAAGGTTGAAACTTCGCATGGTATCATCATTTCACCCACACAGCTTATGCTAAAAAGTTGAGAGGGTTACGGCAAAAACTGGATGCAATTCGTGTACAAACTGGACCATCCGATTCGAAGTATCAAGTTTTCGGATGAAAACTCGTCTGTTACAAAGGCATTTTATTTTTTTCAACTTATTTCAACTGAAGACTTTTTCTGTATTCAATATGCACCATTCAAATCCACATCCTCAAATTTCAACCCTTTCTAACTTCATTTGCTATTTTTTCATGCATTTAATGAGTTTTTAGCTAAATGACCCTAAAATTGAAAAGCACTACAAATGAACTCTGAAAAGGTTGAAACTTGGCATGGTATCAGCATTTCACCCACATAGCTTATGCTAAAAAGTTGAGAGGGTTACGGCAAAAACTGGATGCACTTAGTGTACAAACTGGACCATGTGATTCGAAGTATCAAGCTTTCGGACGAAAACTCGTCTGTTGTGAAGGCGTTTTATTTTTTTCAACTTATTTCAACTCCAGAGTTTTTGTGCATTCAATATGCTCCATTCAAATCCACATCCTCAAATTTCAACCATTTCTAACTTCATTTGCTATTTTTCATACATTTAATGATTTTTTTAGCTAAATGACCCTAAAATTGAAAAGCACTACAAATGAACTCTGAAAAGGTTGAAACATCCCATGGTATCGTCATTACACCCACATAGCTTATGCTAAAAAGTTGATAGGGTTACGACAAATACTGGATGCACTTCGTGTACAAACTGGACCATCTGATTCGAAGTATCAAGCTTTCGGACGAAAACTCGTCTCTTACAAAGGCATTTTATTTTTTTTAACTTATTTGAACTCCAGACTTTTTGTGCATTCAATATGCACCATTCAAATCCACATCCTCAAATTTCAACCATTTCTAACTTCATTTGCTATTTTTTCATGCATTTAATGATTTTTCAGCTAAATGACCCTAAAATTAAAACTCACTACAAATGAATTCTGAAAAGGTTGAAACTTGGCATGGTATCATCATTTCACCCACTTAGCTTATGCTAAAAAGTTGAGAGGGTTACGGCAAAAACTGGATGCACTTCGTGTACAAACTAGACCATCTGATTCGAAATATCAAGCTTTCGGACGAAAACTCGTGTGTTACGAAGGCATTTTATTTTTTTCAACTTATTTCAAATCCAGACTTTTTGTGCATTCAATATGCACCATTCAAATCCACATCCTCAAATTTCAACATTTCTAACTTCATTTGCTATTTTTCATGCATTTAAAGATTTTTTAGTTCAATGACCCTAAAATTGAAAAGCACTACAAACGAACTCTGAAAAGTTTGAAACATGGCATGGTATCATTATTTAACCCATATAGCTTATGCTAAAAAGTTGAGAGGGTTACGACAAAAACTGGATGCACTTCGTATACAAACTGGACCATCTGATTCGAAGTATCAAGTTTTCGGACGAAAAGTCATCTGTTACAAAGGCATTTTATTTTTTTAACTTATTTGAACTCCAGACTTTTTGTGCGTTCAATATGCACCATTCAAATCCACATCCTCAAATTTCAACCCTTTCTAACTTCATTCGCTATTTTTTCATGCATTTAATGATTTTTGAGCTAAATGACGCTAAAATTGAAAAGCACTACAAATGAACTCTGAAAAGGTTGAAACTTCGCATGGTATCATCATTTCACCCACACAGCTTATGCTAAAAAGTTGAGAGGTTTACGGCAAAAACTGGATGCACTTCGTGTACAAACTGGACCATCTGATTCGAAGTATCAGGCTTTCGGACGAAAACTCGTCTCTTACAAAGGCATTTTATTTTTTTAACTTATTTCAACTCCAGACTTTTTGTGCATTCAATATGCACCATTCAAATCCACATCCTCAAATTTCAACCATTTCTAACTTCATTTGCTATTTTTTAATGCATTTATTAATTTTTTTAGCTAAATGACCCTAAAATTGAAAAGCACTACAAATGAACTCTGAAAAGGTTGACACTTCGCATGGTATCGTCATTTCACCCACATAGCTTATGCTAAAAAGTTGAGTGGGTTACGGCAAAAATTGGATGCACTTCGTGTACAAACTGGACCATCTGATTCGAAGTATCAAGCTATCGGACGAAAACTCGTGTGTTACGAAGTCATTTTATTTTTTTCAACTTAGTTCAACTCCAGACTTTTTGTGCATTCAATATGCACCATTAAAATCCACATCCTCAAATTTCAACCCTTTCTAACTTCATTTGCTATTTTTAATGCATTTAATAAAAAAATTAGCTAAATGACCCTAAAATTGAAAAGCACTACAAATGAACTCTGAAAAGGTTGAAACTTGGCATGGTAACATAATTTCACCAACATAGCTTATGCTAAAAAGTTGAGAGGGTTACAGCAAAAACTGGATGCACTTCGTGTACAAACTGGACCATGTGATTCGAAGTATCAAGCCTTCGGACGAAAACTCGTCTGTTGTGAAGGCGTTTTATTTTTTTCAACTTATTTCAACTCCAGAGTTTTTGTGCATTCAATATGCTCCATTCAAATCCACATCCTCAAATTTCAACCATTTCTAACTTCATTTGCTATTTTTCATACATTTAATGATTTTTTTAGCTAAATGACCCTAAAATTGAAAAGCACCACAAATGAACTCTGAAAAGGTTGAAACATCGCATGATATCGTCATTACACCCACATAGCTTATGCTAAAAATTTGAGAGGGTTACGACAAATACTGGATGCACTTCGTGTACAAACTGGACCATCTGATTCGAAGTATCAAGCTTTCGGACGAAAACTCGTCTCTTACAAAGGCATTTTATTTTTTTAACTTATTTGAACTCCAGACTTTTTGTGCATTCAATATGCACCATTCAAATCCACATCCTCAAATTTCAACCATTTCTAACTTCATTTGCTATTTTTTGATGCATTTAATGATTTTTTAGCTAAATGACCCTAAAATTAAAAAGCACTACAAATGAACTCTGAAAAGGTTGAAACTTGGCATGGTATCATCATTTCACCCACATAGCTTATGCTAAAAAGTTGAGACGGTTACGGCAAAAACTGGATGCACTTCGTGTACAAACTAGACCATCTGATTCGAAATATCAAGCTTTCGGACGAAAACTCGTGTGTTACGAAGGCATTTTATTTTTTTCAACTTATTTCAAATCCAGACTTTTTGTGCATTCAATATGCACCATTCAAATCCACATCCTCAAATTTCAACATTTCTAACTTCATTTGCTATTTTTCATGCATTTAATGATTTTTTAGTTCAATGACGCTAAAATTGAAAAGCGCTACAAACGAACTCTGAAAAGTTTGAAACATGTCATGGTATCATTATTTAACCCATATAGCTTATGCTAAAAAGTTGAGAGGGTTACGGCAAAAACTGGATGCACTTCGTGTACAAACTGGACCATCTGATTAGAAGTATCAAGTTTTCGGACGAAAACTCATCTCTTACAAAGGCATTTTATTTTTTTAACTTATTTCAACTCCAGACTTTTTGTGCGTTCAATATGCACCATTCAAATCCACATCCTCAAATTTCAACCCTTTCTAACTTCATTCGCTATTTTTTCATGCATTTAATGATTTTTGAGCTAAATGACGCTAAAATTGAAAAGCACTACAAATGAACTCTGAAAAGGTTGAAACTTCGCATGGTATCATCATTTCACCCACACAGCTTATGCTAAAAAGTTGAGAGGTTTACGGCAAAAACTGGATGCACTTCGTGTACAAACTGGACCATCTGATTCGAAGTATCACGCTTTCGGACAAAAACTCGTCTCTTACAAAGGCATTTTATTTTTTTAACTTATTTCAACTCAGGACTTTTTGTGCGTTCAATATGCACCATTCAACTCCACATCCTCAAATTTCAACCATTTCTAACTATATTTGCTATTTTTTTCATGTATTTAATGATTTTTTTAGCTAAATGACCCTAACATTAAAAAGCACGACAAATGAACTCTGAAAAGGTTGAAACTTGGCATGGTATCATCATTACACCCACATAGCTTATGCTAAAATTTGAGAGGGTTACGGCAAAAACTGGTTGCACTTCGTGTACAAACTGGACCATCTGATTCGAAGGATCAAGCTTTCGGACGAAAACTCGTCTGTTACGAAGGCATTTTATTTTTTTCAACTTATTTCAACTCCAGACTTTTTGTGCATTCAATATGCACCATTAAAATGCACATCCTCAAATTTCAACCCTTTCTAACTTCATTTGCTATTTTTTAATGCATTTAATAAAAAAATTAGCTAAATGACCCTAAAATTGAAAAGCACTACAAATGAACTCTGAAAATGTTGAAACTTGGCATGGTAACATCATTTGACCCACATAGCTTATGCTACAAAGTTGAGAGGGTTACGGCAAAAACTGGATGCACTTCGTGTACAAACTGGACCATGTGATTCGAAGTATCAAGCTTTCGGACGAAAACTCGTCTGTTGTGAAGGCGTTTTATTTTTTCAACTTATTTCAACTCCAGAGTTTTTGTGCATTCATATGCTCCATTCAAATCCACATCTCAAATTTCAACCATTTCTAACTCATTTGCTATTTTTTTCATACATTTAATGGATTTTTTTAGCTAAATGACCCTAAAATTGAAAAGCACTACAAATGAACTCTGAAAAGGTTGAAACATCCCATGGTATCGTCATTACACCCACATAGCTTATGCTAAAAAGTTGAGAGGGTTCGACAAATACTGGATGCACTTCGTGTACAAACTGGACCATCTGATTTCGAAGTATCAAGCTTTCGGACGAAAACTCGTCTCTTACAAAGGCATTTTATTTTTTTTAACTTATTGAACTCCAGACTTTTTCTGCATTCAATATGCACCATTCAATCCACATCCTCAAATTTCATCAACCATTTCTACTTCATTTGCTATTTTTCATGCATTTAATGATTTTTTAGCTAATGACCCTAAAATTAAAACACTACAAATGAATTCTGAAAAGGTTGAAACTAGGCATGGTATCATCATTTCACCCACATAGCTTATGCTAAAAAGTTGAGAGGGTACGGCAAAAACTGGATGCACTTCGTGTACAAACTGGACCATGTGATTCGAATATCAAGCTTTCGGACGAAAACTCGTGTGTTACGAAGGCATTTATTTTTTTTCAACTTATTTCAATCCAGACTTTTTGTGCATTCAATATGCACCATTCAAATCCCACATCCTCAAATTTCAACATTTCTAACTCATTTGCTATTTTTCATGCATTTAAAGATTTTTTAGTTCAATGACCCTAAAATTGAAAAGCACTACAAACGAACTCTGAAAAGTTGAAACATGGCATGGTATCATTATTTAACCCATATAGCTTATGCTAAAAAGTTGAGAGGGTTACGACAAAAACTGGATGCACTTCGTATACAAACTGGACCATCTGATTCGAAGTATCAAGCTTTCGGACGAAAACTCGTCTGTTGTGAAGGCGTTTTATTTTTTTCAACTTATTTGAACTCCAGACTTTTTGTGCGTTCAATATGCACCATTCAAATCCACATCCTCAAATTTCAACCCTTTCTAACTTCATTCGCTATTTTTTCATGCATTTAATGATTTTGAGCTAAATGACGCTAAAATTGAAAAGCACTACAAATGAACTCTGAAAAGGTTGAAACTACGCATGGTATCATCATTTCACCCACACAGCTTATGCTAAAAAGTTGAGAGGTTTACGGCAAAAACTGGATGCACTTCGTGTACAAACTGGACCATCTGATTCGAAGTATCAGGCTTTCGTACGAAAACTCGTCTCTTACAAAGGCATTTTATTTTTTTAACTTATTTCAACTCCAGACTTTTTGTGCATTCAATATGCACCATTCAAATCCACATCCTCAAATTTCAACCATTTCTAACTTCATTTGCTATTTTTTAATGCATTATTAATTTTTTAGCTAAATGACCCTAAAATTGAAAAGCACTACAAATGAACTCTGAAAAGGTTGACTTCGCATGGTATCGT